>OX359287.1:29960106-32555106 GCA_947179155.2 Hedera helix
TTATGTGTCATAATTATAAATAATTAAAGTTAGCATTTATTTCAAATTATTTGTTATAGTTGTAAAAATATATATAAAAAAATATTTTAAAAAAAAATAAAAAATTATAAAATATTAAAATAACCCGCGGGCCACGTGCTTGCATTATCCCAACCCGTAAAAAGTTGAGCTATTTTTAGCCCGACCCATTTATTAGGTCTAGCAATACATAAGCCCTGCCCTGTTTCTCTCAATTTTTTTATTCTTCTGCTTTTACTTCTGATTTTAAGAAACAGCTTCTCATTCTGATTCTGATTCTCTAAAAGTTCTTAACTAATGTTTGTTATACTGATTCTGCTTCTCTAAAAGCTGTGAAGAAGTGTTTGGCAAATAAGCTCATAAGTTAGCTTTTGGTAACAAAATATTAATTAATATATTTATTTGTATATACCAAAATTTATTATTAATTACAATAACAGAATAAAATTTTAATATATTTAAAGAACAAAAATTTGTTATTAATTACATTAACAAAATAAAACATTAACATATATATATATATATATATATATTTGAGAAGCACGTGATTCTATCTATCATATGGGCTGCTGTTGACCATCTTTGTATCAGATAATTAGAATACAACTTATCATTATTGTTAGACAAATATTGCAAAAGGGATCATATTGTCAAATAATTAAAAAGCCAAATCTTGATAGTGTACTATCTGCACAAAGTAACACCCAAAATATATATTTATTAAAAAATTGGGGGTCGAGGTTGTGTCTTTCTTTTTGGTGCAATGGTTGTGGTAGTGTCAGCGATTCAAAACGAGTTAGCTTCATTACATCAAATTAAAATTATGTCATTTTGAGTTATTGCTGTGACACGTTTACTAAACAAAAAATTGAGCAATATTTTTACATGATTTTTCTTTTATATAAAAGTAGTGAAGTTTATTTTATTCTCATGTGAGAAAGTATCATATAAAAATATCACAAAGATATAGAGAAATATCAGTTCCCAACAAAAATCCTTTTGTAGCTCTATAGTAGAGATGGCAAACGAGTCGGGCTAAAATGGCCCAATTTTTTGCCGGATAAAAAAATGAAGCTCATGGCCCACCCAGGTTGGGGCACTGGGCCATTATATATATATATATATAACACATAATTTAAAATAAATACTAACTCTAATTATTTACAATTATGACACATAATTTCTAAATAATTATTTAATATTATTAATAAATAAAACAAAACAATCAATAATTTTATACACATTTTGTACTCATATATATTAAAATGTAACTAATCTTGTGATTAATTAATTGATAAATGTATATAATATTAATATTAAAGATAAGAGAATAAAAGAAATACTAAAAGTAATATATATATTATATTCATAATATTTTTTTGTATTATTATTATCAATATCACATGTTAGAATTTATTCTTATATTTTTTAAAATTTCCTACTTAATTCATTTTTTAAGTTAACATTTTTTTTTGTCAACAATGTCAAACAATAAATAAATAAATAAAAATTTAGCCCGCCAGCCGAGCCAAGCCAAAACCGTCCAACTTTCATTGGGCTAATTTTTGAATGTCCAAATCTCGATTTTTGACCTACGGGCCGGGTCGACCCGAACCCATTTTGTCTGATACGAATTTTTAAGTTAAACTCTATTTTATAATAATGAGAATCAATATAATATTCTATATTGTGTGTGTAATAGTGTCCATATATTATTTTTTGGAAATAATAAGTAGGCCATTAGATAATTTCGAGCTTAACATGGGAAAGGCCCAATTCCCTTGATCAAAGAGTTGCATTTTGGTCAATTTTTTTTGGGTACAATAGAGGCCGAAAGGCCTAAAATCTATTAATACATAAATCAGAATAATCATCATTCAAGACCACAAGAATATCAAATGGTGAATTCACAACATAATTAATAACTAGTGTATATAATGATTCTCAAAAATTATAAAATACATAATAATATAATATTGTGTTATTATAAATTATTAATTTATTTTATATATAATATTTTTTTATTAGAATAAATAATAAATAAGGAATAAAAAAAGGCCCTTGCCTAGTCTTTAAAAAACAAAGGCATTGAAAAAACCCAATGCATCATGGGTATTCTCATATATTTTTGTTGACTGGTAAACATATCATGACATGGCCCTTTGAGTAGAAACAAATAAATCAATTTTCCAATATATATATATAATAAAAGAAGAGATATATAGAATTACAACTAAATACAAGAATCCAAAAACATAAAAAAATATTAAAAACCCAAAAAAAATTCCCAGGAAAAAAGAGCAGGCGAGAGACAGCAAGCTCTACGACAAGTCACCAACAATAATTGACCCTGGTAATTACAATAACACCCCTCTCCTCATTCTCCGATCATCCATCTCAAACTGCCTCCCTCCGATTCATCATCACCTCATCCAAATTCAAAAGCAATCTATAATTCAAGAAAAAAAAATGATGAAATTGGAATGAGATGAATCTATGCACCTGGAGGTGGATTACCCCCACTCGGATTTTTGTTGTTGTTGTTGTTGTTGCCGCCCTCCCATGGCCTAATGGAGAGGAGAATAATGAGAAGAATGATAAGAAGTAGGATAATACCATAACAATACCATTTCCTGGTGTTCCTCTGAGTTTTCTTAGCCACTTCCAGATGGCTGGTTCCACCCCTAACGAAAGAGCTAGCCCTATCCACCTGATTCTCTATAGTATCCAATTGCTCCCCTTGACTCTCCACCAAAACCGCCATATCCATGAAAACCTGATGCAGCTCCATCAAATTCCGCTCCATCTCCTTCACCGCATCGTGCCTCTCCTGGATCTCCATGATCGTGTCCATCACTTGGCCCCTGCCCTGCTCCTGAATCGCCTTCTGCAGAAATGTCTCGCTCTGTCCCGTGGCGATCAAGGAGTCAACGGTTGACTCGTCAGCGTTCTCGCCGGTGACGGTGAAGTACCGGCGCTGGACGGTGTCGCGGTACTCTGTGGCCATCCGCTGGCGGAGATCGTTGAATAAGTTCATGGAGTCCTGGAGCTTTTTGCGGAGGCCGTTGACGACGGAGGTGCGGGTCCGATCGGAGGAGCTTCCGGGGCCGCAGCCGGGGAGGCTGCGATTGGCGGCGTTGGAGCGATCTAAGGCTTCGAGGCGGACTTTGATGAATTTGGCCTTTTTGAGAGATAAGGAGACGTGGGAGTCCATTTTGGAGCGGAGTTCTTTGACGGATTTGGCGTTGTGGAGAGTTTTGGATTGGTCGTGGGCGGATTGGAGCTGGTTGTAGAGGGACTCGAGATCTCTGAGTTCGTCCTTAATGGCTTCCACGTCTTCAAAAAATTTGTCCAGATTTACTCCTCCTCCATTGGAGGAGTTGTTGGCCGTCATCTCAATAACGTGTGATTGGGGAGGATGTTCATCTTCGCTGTGGAATCGAGAGAATGAGCCGGCAAATAGATCATTCATCTTGAATCAATTCCCGGACAGGAACAACTGAGCCGAATGCAAGCAGTAGTAATATAATAATGGATGGAAGTTGCGGCGAGAAGAAAGAAAATGAAATGGGGTAGGAAGAGTAGGTTGGAAATTAAGAAGAGAAATGAATGAGATGAACAAAATAACGATAATACTAGTCCTATCCTAGGTTTTTAGGGAGATTTTTGAGATGGAAAGAAAGAAACGCGGGAGAAAAGAACTCGTCAATCGGGAAGAAAGACAGGGGGGAGAGAAGAAAAGTCAACTAAAGTGGATGGGTGAAGAATTGGACTAGTTGAGGAACAAAGGAAACATCCAAGAAAGTAGTAGTGGGGATGGGAGAGAGAGAGTTGATTCTTTCCTTCACCCTACGGGGCTCTCTTGGTCATTTTCATCAGCCTTCCCTTAGGTTTCAGTAGCTTTTGTCGTTACCTAGTCGACATTACAGAAAAATAAATTTTGATAAACAATTTTATTATAATTTTGTGCAGTCCCCATGTTACGGACAATGATAAACATGGTTCACTTGCAGCAATTGTGTGCAGTCAAGGACCTGTCTGCTGATGATGTTGTAATGCGATTTATGGGGTGCTTTCTTTTCCGATCTCTCAGTGGGTTCCCGATGCTGGTCCGACTGATACACAACGCCGTCCGTCTGGTACTAACAAAGTCCCTTGAATGGACTACTTTGTCCTTTGTCTCGGTGGGTTTGATTGTTAATGGCCTCCTTTGTCCTGTCGACACTGGTTGATGGTCATTTTGTCTCATCAAATTGAGGTATTATGGGGGTGTTCGAGAACAACTTATAAGTTGGTCAACCCAATTTATAAGTTGTTAAGTCAAAAATGGTGTTCGGGAATAATTTTTTTTTATAACTTATAAGTCGATAAAAAAGTCAAAAAAAATAAGTTTTTGGAACTTAAAAAAATGACTTATAAGTCATTTTTTTTAAATTGGTCAACTCTAATGAAATGATAAAACTGTCCCTCCTTGTTTTTTTTTTCTTCTTCTTCTTACTAAAGGATATTTTAGTAATCTTTACATTTTACTTAACTTATAAGTCATTATTAACCGAACACATCCACACCTATTACTTATAATTCCCGACTTATAAGTAAAAATACTCCCGAACACTTTTACTTATAAATCTACTAAAATTTTAACTTATAAATCTACTAAAATTTTAACTTTAAATAAAAAAAAAAAAGTCATTCCCGAACAGGCCCTATATCCATTACGGACCTAAAATATGCAATAAATAATACAAACTAGAATGAGTGCCAGCCTGCCCTGGATCCGAACCTATATTTCCCATTTACCAGCCCAAGCTTATGATGTTGAAATGCTAGTTTTGAACACACAGAGTTCAAGAACATATCGTCAAGGCCTATAGGGTCCTTGTTTATCTATGACAAGTGACAAGTTCTACATATGCATGTCATTTTTTCTGGCCTGTATCCAATTCTTCAATTAAAATATTTCATGAAATGTCATTATTTTTTGTTTCAGATTGACCACTTGTTCAAGCACCGGATCAACAGTAGTGTAGTACACGCTTCTGAATGTCTAAAGCAGTTCCCCTCTCCTATTTTATCTGTCATTGCTAATTTATCTCATTTGTTTCTGGTGATTTGCATGCTGCTATTTTGATCATCATAGCATTTCTGGAGCAGTCCCTACTGGAAGGCCATGTAATGTATTTCCTTTAAAATGTCTAATCATGGGCAAATTGATAATTACCAAAGAAATTAATGGAGTTCTTCACATTTATTAAGGCATTATTTTGGCATTTCAGATTTTTGGTCGCAATTTGTTTTGGTATGCTGCTGTTTTTGGAACCATAACAGCTATTAGCTGGGCTGCAGTAACGGATGATCATCTAGTCCTTGACCCACAAGTTGCAATGTCTCTTGTTCAGCATACGCACTATATGTTAAAAGAGGTGGAGTGGCAAAGAAAATTCTTGTGTTTTTCGGATGGAGTTTGAAACTCTATTTCATGTAATTCTGCTGAACTTGTGTTTCATTATATAACCAAAACTGGCTTGATTAATTGAAGTAAATGTCTTTCTACAAGCCACCAGTAGCCTATAGATTGTCCCTCTGTATTGGAGGTTTACATTATTGTGATTTGTGCTTGATAGTCAGTAGGCTTGCAAACGAACCGAATAGGGTTCGAGTTAATTAACTTATTGAGTCGAATTCGTAAATAGTATCACGTTCGATTGCTCGATCTAGTATGTTCGCCAATCATGTGGTTCGGTTCGACTTTGTTCGTGAACAGTTTGGTTCGGTTGCAACGACGCCAAAATTTGGTGTGATGTTGCAGACACCTAAAAATAAAATCTTATTTAAAAAAAATATTAATATAGTAGTGCAAGTAAGAGTCGATCTCACAGAAAATAATTAATTTAATTTTATATTTTTTTAAACCAAAATTGGAGGGGGGAGGGGTTAATTAAAGAAATAATTTAAATAAAATTAACTAAAAAAATTATGCAAGTAATTTAATGAAATAAATAAGAAGAAAAAATCTCGTTTTAAGTTAACATCCACCATCAAGAATTTACAACTAATCATTGACGCAAGAATAACTTAATTCATATTTTAAATATTCAACGTGGAATAATTACTCCAATTCGAATAATTTTTCATCTCTCCTTAATTTTAGTTAAGTAGAAACAAGCGATCTAAATAGCCCTTACTACTAAATAATCTCAGACAAGCGATAAAGATTTAACCTAATAGCAATTTAAGAAAATAGAGAAATCGTTGAACTAAACAACACAAGTCAATCGTTTGCATTTAATTTAGATGAATATTCTTTCTAAGATATAACAATATTTTGATTTGTAAAATAATTATTAATTTTAGTTGCTTTATAAATTAAAGTAACCAAACAATTACGAATTTGATATTTAATTTAGCAGTAAATTAATGCAAATAATAAACTAGTAGGCCTCTTAAAAGAAGAGGGAGAGAACCGTATACGTGTACTTTTTTCTCTGCGTGTGAAATGCGTTGCATTGCCTGTATTGATCCTGGATGCACCTTGACGAATTATTATCTTGTCATTTTGACGGCTTTAGTGTCTTCGATTTTGAAGACAATGGAAATCTAAGTATGGCTCACCACATAATTCACATCGCATCCACGAGAGTTCCCATGGAAAGATGGAGAAGTCATTCTTGAGTTATATTTACTGCTCATCAGTGTCTTGTTTTGATTGATCCTAGTCTCAAAATTATATCAACTGCTTTTTTCTTGTAATTGTTTGTAATTAGCCTAACACAACCCGATTACCACCCCTACTCTTGTTGTTAAGCATCTGAATGAAATTCACAAATAAGATTCCACAGCAATGTCTCTAGATGACAAAAATATTACTTGAATCTCACATATTCTCACACTGGAACTATCACCTGACAGCATCTTTCCGTCAAGCCCAGGAGTTTTTAATTTATTGTGCCGGTTCCTGGTCCATGCACGTGATTCAAGCTATTGGGACCAATTGAGCGTTAACAATGTTTATTAACACAAGAGAAATAAACAAAGTGTTAGTGAACTTCTTAGAATAGGGAAGCAAATTGTTCAGAGCAAAAAATTTGATGGGGTTCCAGCTGAAATGTTCTCACGGTCTCACTCCATTGTAGGCCCAACAGAGGAAGCCATTGAGATGGCAGTCTGAAATATTAAGGAAGTCCACAGGATGTCAAAGCAAAATCTTGATAAAATTATTGTCAATGTACTATTTGCACAAAGTAACCCCCAAAATACATTTTTATTAAAAAATTTGACGTTGTAATTGTGTCTGGTTGTGTAAAAACGACTTTATTTGATTATGTCAAATTAAAATTATGTCAATTTGCGACACGTTCACTACAAAAAAAAATTTCTTTTCTAGTTATTATTCTTGGAAATTGTGTATAGGCTAGTACATAATTTCGAACCTAATATGGGCAAGGCCCAAATATCTTGATCGAAGAGTTGCGTATTGGACCATTTAACAAAGCCTATCCCTATAATAGGATACCTGCACACCACACATTCGACATGAAGCCAGCCATATTTCATAGATTTGATCCACACCTTAAGGAGTCATTCTGTTCCATAATGTGATTAGAAAAGGTAAATAAATTAAGAGCAAAGTATAGACAAATGGTCAAAACATGAACTTGATTTCCATTTCAAATTTCAAATTCTTGATTTTGGCTTTAAAAAATTGAGAAACTTGTTACAATTCTCTCAACTTATTTCCATTTCAATTTCCTCCATCTTCCAATACTTTTCCCCTTTAATCTTTCTTTTATGAAAAAAAAACTACTATGTCCATGAGGAATTAGTAAGCCAAATTAAATCCTCACAGTCAAGGAGTGTTTCAAACTTCCTATATGAAGAACATGCGTCCCCAATGCCACTTTTCTGTTCCCAAGCTCATCCACCACGCTCAAATGCTTGCAGACATCTATATTGAACCTAACAAGTCCTTCTGCTTGTGGTGTCAAAAATACCTTTTCAAATCCTACCAAGTGCTTCTGAGGAGAATTATGCACTGCTGGAGGACTCGAAAACAAGAACACCGTGTGGCTTCCGCTCATTTTTCCTGCATTTTTTACTCTCAAATGCATGTTAAAAGCTGCATTCTTGCAACTTTGCTCCACAGCGTCGATAGATTTGCACATAGAGTACTTACAAACATGCCCTTCCTCTAGTGGCATCGCGACAAGTTTAGGCGCTTGGACTAGTTGATGGTTGAATTTTGAGTAGCTTAGTCCATCCCCAAATGTGTATATTGTTGGGCCTTTGTAGAACCGGTAAGTCCGGCCAGGGTAGCCCGTGGCGGGATCCGGTCTCATGTTCATGTTTGTCATGTTGACCTTGTCTACATACGACTCTGGATACCATGACATGGGTAGTCTTCCACCTGCAATAAAGGCAAAAAAAACTCTAGTTAACAACTGAATTCCCCTTGTTGTGGGACTTTTTGGCGTATTAGTTACTATTCATAATAAATTTAAAATTCCCAGGAGAATCATGCCCATAACACATAGATCTCTCACGGCTGTAGGTCCCATTACAAGGTAGTGGGTCCCATGGCTGCGTGTTTTCGGGAGGCACCTTAGTACTACCCTTAAAAGACTTACTAGGATTGTAAAATCCGAAAACCACATCAGCTAATGCAGCTCCACCAGCTTCACCCGGGTAACCAACCCATAAAATGCTAGTGACTTTGGGGTCATCTTTAGCAAATTGCACATCCATTCCTCCTCCGGACATTATAACAAGAATAACTGGCCCCTTTGATACCTTTGTAACCTCTTGAATCAGATATTTCTGTTGTCCTGGAAGAGTAATGTCAATTCTGTCCCGGCTCTCAGCTTCAATAGATTGATCAGCTCCTACTATTAAAATCGTCGCATCTGCTGCTGCAGCAATTTTCTTAGCATCATCAACTTGGGCCGTGGCACATGCTACACTGGCACAACCAGGCGCATACGACGTTGGGACTAAAGCTGTTAGGCCTTGCAAAGGAGTTGTATATTTGCACGGTATGCCTGCAACATTTCCAAAAGTATTGAATATTTCGTGATTAATAGAGGCGACATTTATAAAGTTTTATTGAATTTACCTTCATAATTTCCAATCATGGTTTTTGTAACATTGGCATTAGGTCCAATTACTGCTAATGACTTAATGGAAGTGGGAGATAAAGGGAGTGATCCGAGGCTGTTCTTGAGCAACACAAATCCTTGCCTTGCAGCTTCACGGGCCAGTTCCTGGTTCGAGGGGGTGCACACATCTTTCGGCCCTAGTTCCCCATAAAGCTGCTTGCTCGGATCACCATCGAAGAAGCCTAGCCTCATCAACGTTGCAAAATTGTTCGCCACAGCCCTATCGATCTCTGCTTCTTTTACTAGTCCCTCTTTTACTGCGGCTTCAGTGTGTTGTCCTAGGAAAGACCCACAGTTGAGATCCAAGCCTGTTGAATCAAAACATTTGACAGGACCCCAATAGGTTAACACTACCACTTGGGTAAAAAAAATTACTTAAAAATCAAAACATTCAGTTTTTGATGCATTAAAGTGATAAAAAGTGAAAATATTAGTTAAGTTCACTCGGTCAAAATTTTGGTATCTATATGTTGGACATTAGGTATACAAGCTTTACCAAATCCAGCATTTTGAAGGGTTAATTCTTGCATTAGTCAAAAGTACTAAAATAATATATTGTCTAGTTGTTTTTTCTGTAGTACCAAGTAATCAAAACTTGACTTAAAATCACCAGATTAGTTATATGATTGCTTTAATTAAGGGTGGAAAATTGTAGTCACCTGCTTTTAAAGCAATTGCTGCAGTCTCTTCTGGTGTCTTGGTGTAATGTTGGGAGTTAAACATCACATCTAATGAATCACAATCTGAACTTATGTATCTGTGATTAAAAAAAAAAAAAGAACTTATGTATCTGCAAAAGCCGGAATTCGTGTAAAAATTAAGCAGTTTAAGTTAAAATCTTGACTGTTAAAATAAAATTAGAGGCTATGGAGCATAAATAAAATACCCATTTAGTTTCCATTCGCCTCGGATCACACCTGCCAGCAGGTCTGGATCTCCACAAGTTGGCTTGCCATTAACTTGGTTGTAAGAACACATGACGCTAGCCACATTCCCATCAATAACACAGCTCTTGAATGGGGGCTGATATGTATCATCCATATCTTGCTTTGTCACCTAACAAACCCAAAAAAATAAAATAAAAATCATCTTGTAGATACTTTTAACGAAAATTTATATAAAGTTCTAAAATTGAAGTCTTTTTAATGTTTTATAACTTACCACAGCATTGAAATGGTATCGATCAATCCCTTTCCAGTTATCGACATCATATGCTGTGTAATGTTTACAACAAGCTCCAACCTTAAGGCGATCTTTATCACCATCGTCTCGTTCTTGTAAACCTTTAACATATGAAGCTCCATATTTACTTGAAAGCAAAGGGTCTTCTCCTGGTGTTTCTTGGCCTCTTCCCCATCTGGGATCCCGGAAAATGTTAATGTTTGGTGACCAATAAGTCAATCCAGCTAAACCAACATTGTACATGGCTCTAGCTTCAGTTGACACCACCTGCATGCATTGAATATCATGTTCTTAGTTCTTTGTTTTTTTTTTTTTTCTTTTTAATTTCTTGTGCAAAATTTATTATTTCCTTTTGTGATATTACTGCAATTTACCAAATGAGTTGTGCAATTATACAAAAAGTGAGGCACTTTCCTTTTGAAGATGGTCCTGTCGTGGGCACATAACAAACTTCCTACACAAATTATAGCATGAGACATAAATGAACCATTGGTAGGTGCATCATGCATGTACTTAAAATTGAAAAAGATGGGAAGATGTAAGACTATATATATATATATATATGGGTAGTGATCATGACATGACACTCTTCGGGGAAAGACATCTCTCACCGTCTAAAAGAACGCGGACTTGTTGAAATTTAAATTTTTTAATCTTGTCGTTACTATAAGAAACGGATAACAATAACTTTTGTAAAAAAAAAAATCTGGAATATTTATTTCTCTAGATATGTTTGCCTGAATAGTCATACCCCATATACGTATATATATGTTTGTATCTCACACATAGCACATCGATTGCAAGTTGTAATCCTCTTCAAAGTCCTGAATTTGGTGTACTTGAAGTGTTCCAAGTACTTTATGCAAGTTGAAATAGTGTCATTTACCCCATACTCCACACCAGCCCAAATCAGATCATTAATAGATGCGTCTGTATTAAATAAATCTCATCTCCTTAACTTTAGAAGCTAAAGAAAAAAAAGGTCATGATGATTTGGAACCCCCAAGAGAGCCGAAAGTATGGCTCAATTGCTTTCGAAAAGAAAACATATATATATATATATATATATATATATATATATATATAGTGGCTGGAAATAATTTGCATTTTTTTGGCAATTCATTTGCCTACACGGAACGAAATCTTAAAATGGATTAATGACCAGATGGAATAAAAGAATGCACCGACAAAAACAAATCATTAAAAATTGGAAAAATTATTCGAGTGGAAAAATAAAAATCTGATTGTGACATACATCTAAATTATAATTCCTCCGATACCAACAATATATAAGAATATATAAGAAGAAGAAGAAGAAGAAAAAAAACACATCTTTTTGTTAAATACTAGTAATCAAGAAGCATGCATTATTTGCATAATCACAGTTTCCTGAAGTTCTTAAATTTTGTGTTTGACTTCATTTGTTAACAAAATGCCAATCTAAATTCTTAGCAAATCTTGTTTTTTGGCAAAGAAAAATACGAGCATACAACAAAATTTAAGAAAAAGAAGAATGGTGCATGAAATAAATAAAACAATCAACCAGGAAACTCAAAAACCAATTTGAAATCCAAGTCATTGACACCAACCCCCATTCACATTTGGATCTAAAGGAATAAATACTGACAAGAACAGGTTCAAGTTGTTGTTTCCTGTGTATCAATGTGACAATGTCACCATAAATACATACCAAATTAATCAAAATCAATCAAACAACAATTTGTTGAAAATGAATACTACCCACTCCTGACTGAGTCCATTATGACCATCTCCTAAGCTTCAAATTAAAAACATAAAAATGCAAAAATTCAGGAATGGAAAATGGGAATATATTGATAAACACAAATGAAGCTCATTACCTTTCCAATAGCTTCAAACAAAGAAGTATTGAATGAAGCTGCAGTGCATATGACCTGAGGGAAGCTAGTAGCTCCGGGAACCAGACCCGAAAAATGTACTCCGGGACCGACATTAGAGACACCATGTAAAGCCTCAGACCACCACTCATACCTGGGAACTCCAAGCCTAATCACTCCCCCTGCCCCATTCACCAAATTCACTATTTTCTCTTGCAATGTCAGCCTTTTCACTAGATCATCCACCCTTGTTTTTACGTCTAACGTCGAATCGCAGAACATATAATTCTTCACCGCGGGATTATTCGCCGCATCACAGGCGAAAACAGCAGTATTTTGTGCTAAAACTTGGTTAGAGCTCAAGAAAATTAAAGAAACACCAAAACAGATGATTTGAAAACAGAGGAAAACAGAGCATCCCCTGTTTTGAGAGTAGGAGGAGGCCATTGTGTTATTGTGACCCTCCTACTACCCCAAACAAAATATAAATAAACAAACAGTACAATATGGAAGGTGTGTGGGATTGAAGGATTCTTGTTTGTTGGGTACTTTATAGTGAAACAGTGTTTAAAAATAATATATATATATATATATATATATATATATATATATATATATAAGTTTTTTAACACATGTTGCTTTCTAGCAACCACCCGTGATGAGTAAAATGTATTTTATTCTCAAAATCCATTAAATTTTAGAACTTTCTCTCTTCACAGAGTCTGCAGAAGAAGTTCCAAGGAAAAAGTTTGAAACTTGGAAAGAGAAAAAAAGGTAAATTTTTCAAGGACCCATGTGAAGGGAAAGATTTATGAATATATAAACTATTTATGGTTAAAGAATTTACTGCAATTGGAAGGAAGGGTATAGGACAGAAATTGTGTGTGTGTGTATATATAAAAAGAATTATGTACATAAAACTGAGGTTAGTTTTGGTGGGAGCATAGATACATACATGCTTTCAGATATTGCCATTGCTCTGTTTAGTCTGTAACTCTCGCGAAAGATAAGGCGGCTGATTTTTCGGCTCCATTCCTACCAGCCGAGCCATAAAAAGTTGAGTCATGCATGAGACTTAAGAATGGTTAAAACCCTTTTTCCAAAAAAAAACTCTTTCGGTCTTTCTAGTTTAATAATACTCCTTCCGTCTCAGATTTGGTTTACTTTTACGCATATTAAAAAAAATAATAAAATTATTTATATATAAATTTTTATTTAATTATATAATTTTTTATACACATAACTAGTGATACTTCATAAATATATATAAAAAATAAAAATATGACAATTAATACTAAAAATATTATAGACAAATTAAAATAAATTATTTAAAATAAATAAATATTTAATTTGAGACTATCTAAAATAGTAAAAAGACTTTTATCCTGAAACGGAATGAGTATATTTTTACAAAAGTTTGATGTATCCTCCCTCATACACTATAAAATAGATGCTCAAAATAAAAAGTAATTATTTAGTAATTTTGAAACACCTATCACGTGCTACTTTATATTATTTATATGTTGTTATTTTAATATCTAAATTGAAATTATTTATTTTAAGTATTAAAATAATAACATATAAATTATATAAAATATAACGTGACAGGTATCTCAAGAATATTTAATAAATTTTCCGAAATGAGAGCTTATTTTTGACTTGACTTAATGTTTTGAAGTAAGTTTAATGTGAACATGAGTTTTATTTTTTGAAAATAAATGTGTGAAGTTTTATTTCACCTGTTTTGATGACGTAGAAACCGACAATATTATACTACTAGTAATTTATTTATACCAAAGCAGTTGGGTAGATAGTTGGTGGTTTTGCCTTAAAAACTTTTGTAGGGCAGGCCGGTAGGGTAGGGAGGGTAGCGTAACGGCCAAATGCGAGTGAATCACCATAAAACCTTGATTGACTTCTACTCTTCTACGACAACAGTTTCTTAGTAAACTTAAATAGGTTTATTAAATGCGGCCAAAGGGTCAGCTAATGTTTTAGCTTAGGGTCCGTAACTGAGGTTCCAAAATTTTGGGTTTATGTTGTGAAGTAATTTATTAATTAGGGTTCAAAAATAGTTCAGGAGAGGCTAAAAGTTTGGATTTCAGGTTTATGGCCGGAAAATTATAAATACAAAATTTAAGATAATCACAGCTTTGGATTTTAACCTTTAAACTTAACTATATTATACTTACCGTAACTCTTTAAGTTCATTTATTGTATTATAAACTTTATAACTCATGCAAAGCATAAATAAAATTTAAAAATTACGTATCGAACAAATTTTTAAAATAATATATTTTATCAAATAATTATATATATATATAGATATATATATATATATTAATTTTGAATGAAATCATTACAATGTGCCCTTTCAATGGATATAGATTACATTTAATATTTAAAAGAATTACGGTCATATTTACTTATGAATTATCCTCTATGCAATGTGCGATATTTATATGAGTTTTGTTGTCATTTGAAAATAGTATTTAAACCTTGAGATTGAACGAAATAGCCTTATACTACATCCATTCTATTTTAATACGGAGTAGATGCTTTTGGAGAAAAAGCATACATTAAGGTCTCTCATCAATCGTAATAATTAATGGTCAGTTTCGGTGTGACTTTTTGACTTTGCCCCTTTATTACTGCATCTGTCTTTCATTATATTGCTGTAAATTTTTTTGGAAAGTTAAAGTTAATAGGGGTAATTTAGATAAGTAAATTTTTTACTCTTCTTAAAATATGGAAAACGCCTAATATTTGTGGAACAAAAAAAGAAGCTAAATAATGTCTATTAAAATAGAATGGAGGGAGTATTAATTAGGTTCATGAATAAGGAAAACAAAAGGTCAAATATTATAATGTAGAAAATTAATATTTTCAGTATTTTTTGATATTTTCACATAAAAATCGACGGTTTTAACTATTGCTATAAGTTTATAAAGACGATTTTTATGTGAAAATATCAAAAAGTACTGTAAAAATATCAATTTCCTATAATATATTCTTGTAAGTTCAAAAATAAAAAATCTGAATATAATGTATATTTTAATTTATATACATATATAATAAGACATTTTTTTTTTTGTCTTTATCTTTAGTATAGATCTACAATTTAACTACTACTAAAGCACTTTTTAAAGCCTCTTTAATTTAATTTTAAGTAGGTCTAAAATTTAATTACAATTTAAATACTTTTTTAATGTATAAAGAAAAAAGAGAAAAGAAATAAGGAAACCACATCTTCAAGCAGAACCATACTATGCACACCATAAATTAATGAGTCCTTTTACACTTATTCACAAATTTATTTATAAAATTTAACCGCAGAAAAGACAAAAGAGTATAGTCCTACTATATTTATCTTAATAATTAAAAGTAGAACCACGCTCCTTTATTTTTTATGCAGATAAATTTTATGGGTAAATCTAAAAATTTCCAAAATTAATACCCTACAAATCCCAAAAGGTGATACGTACACAAATAGATTGGTAATATTCTGAACGCTTAATATTCCCTCATAGCTATTATACACATAATTTTATATCTCTTTTTTATAATCATTTTTTAGCTATTATAATATTATTTATTTTTAAAACTAAAAGTCATAATATTCTACAACAATTTTATTCCTTAAATAACTATATACTAAAAATATATCAATGATTAAACTTTACTTACGAATTTTGTTTAAGATGGAAGATCAATATTTAATTAATGTTAAAATAAAATAAATTCTTCACT
The DNA here is from genome assembly GCA_947179155.2 of Hedera helix. Lineage (NCBI taxonomy): Eukaryota > Viridiplantae > Streptophyta > Magnoliopsida > Apiales > Araliaceae > Hedera > Hedera helix. The sequence goes on from OX359287.1 coordinate 29,976,065, forward strand.
TATATATTAGTTACTAAAACTTAGTTACATTTTAAAAGTAAAAATCATAATGGTAACTTATTATTTTCCAATAATTTTATTTCATATAGAATTCCTTAAACACCAAGTATAAACTTCTAGGGTCTACTCATTTTTGAACTCTAAAAAACTATACATAAATTCGAAGATTGAAAATAAAAACTAAATATTAAATTTAAAATTGTATAAAAACTGGATATTAAACTAAAAGTAACAACAAAAATAATACATTACTAATACTCAATTGTGAGTTTTTGATAATTATTTGTTTGAGTAATGTATTTTAGCCATTTTAATAATAATAGTAAGTTAATTTAAAATTTTAAAAAATATTTTATAATTATATATATATATAATAAAAAGAAAATTAAAATAATTTTATTATAAAAATAAACTCTACTTCACACGAGACATTTAACTATAGTATTAATTTAAATGATAAAAACTCTTGGACTTTGCATGTTTAATGCTGGTATCTTTTTGAGTCAATCAAGTTGCAGTTTCAGTGAGAATAGAAGCTCGTGATTGGCTGGTGACCAAGCTGTACACTATTATTTCTGATATTAGGATGATAATAATATTGAACCAAAAAAAGGATGACAATAAAATAATAAAATAAAAAATAATGTGTTTGATTATCATTATAGATGCTAAGTCAATCTTTGTCCTCTCACCCATTTTAATAATAAACAAATAGTAATTAAAAAAATTAAAATAATCTCATCTTATTTTTTCTCTGTTTTTTTTTTTCGCACCTCGGTAACATATGTGGTAGTAGTTATTTACTTGTATAACTGGTGAGATACAAGATGGTAGAATAATAACTTTGCGTTACTAATTTTTTTCGTGTTATTTTGTCGTATACTATTTAAGTATTATAAAATATTAATATATTGTATTAAATTATTATTTTTTCTGTCTTTAAACAACTCTTATCGAGAACAAACGTATGGGAATTGCCTTCAACTGGCTAATTGTTTTGATTTAATAAAATACGTGGCAGGTCTCATTTTTTAATAATAAAGATAGAATTTGTGTGTAGTTATTCAATCTCATGTCATCAAAAGTAGACATACACCTAAAATCTTATTACGGTCTGTTCAAGATTCTCCTACTCCTTTTATGCAAAGAACACCTAGTAAGGAATCTTCTCCTTTTTTTTCACAAGAAGATCAACTCCAAAAGAGTCGGGTCTAAAATTATAGTTATTTATGACTCAAATAGCAATAGAGTGGAGTTGGGGTGGTGATAAGGCTAATTGAGAATGGCAAGTGTACATTTGTTCATCCACACATGTGACATTGCAATAATCACTAAACCTTATCCAGCTTAATGATTAATGATGGACTCGTCATCAATTATTAATATGATAAGGCAAATCTCATTTTTAAACTAAGAGGAAATCATGCATGATCAACATTTGCTTCCTTAAATAATAGAAGCCTACTTAGTTTTATACTCTTTGATTATTTTTCAAATGAAGAACAATAAAAAAATCTAAATTGTAGAATATCTTTCCAATTTTATTTTAGGTGAGAACAATGATGAACGGGAGATTGTTGAAGTTGTCACTTAAAAAAGTGTCTCTTCAGTTTGACCTTTTCTTAAATTTTTTTGCAGGTCTATACATTACTCTTATTTTTATTTAAAGAAAACGATATATTAACATAAGTATCCAACATAATATATAGCAAACAAAATGGGTATACTGAATTTTCAATTCTATTTGGGGTGAAATTTAAGATGAATGAGCTAGTGTTGAAATTATTCATGATCGTCTTTTGGATAATTTTTTTGGTGTGCAATATTTTATTTTATTTTTTGCAAAAAATAAGTGTGTGTGTGTGTGTGTGTGTCAATGGAAGGATCCAATTGAATAGGTATGCTGTCTATTCAATTCTATATAAGGTAGGTAAGTGGGTGGAGATAAGGTGGATGGGAGAAGATGCCTGCTAACTGTTCTTAGGTCATTTGAAGATATTGAGGGGTGATCAATAAAGACATTCTAACTAATTGCAAAATTTTCGAATCAGAATCATAAATTAATAATCAATTAATCAGTCGATCCGATTTCATTTAGTAAGAGGTAATGTGATCCCTTCCCTTTTGCTGCTCCAGGACAACTTGCAGCATTCCTTTAATTTTCTGTATAAAAATTTCATACCATTAGTATTTTATTTATGCACTGGCTTGAGGCTAGCTATAACTAATTTAAAAAAGGGCTTCTGTAATACATACAAATACTCTATTTTAAAGGATTCAGGCTAACACATGGCATCCTCATGGACCTCATCTCAACTCCAGATTTGTTGGATTATTAATTTGGATATTATCAGATTCCAACATTACATTAAAATTCAGTAATGTCGTACCTGTGAACACCCAATAATTCCAATGTTTTGGTCCTTTAAATAGTTTCAATTGGTTGGTACATATTCCCAGCGTCCCTCAAAAACTGATTTAGTTTGATTTTTTTTTTTTGGTCTAATTCCTAATTTCATATAGTAGTATTCATTTTCAAAAATTGAGTGCTTTAAAAACAATGGGCGCATGCTTTATAAATGAGTAATTTTAATTACCTTTCACTACATAGCACAGTTTGGAGTTAAAATGAGAATATTATCTTTTAAAAAAAGTTAAAATCAATAAAAATGGACAACTTTTTGAGAGTCTACAGAATAAAAATGATGTTGTTTGAATATATATATATATTTATACTTATTGACACTTAAAACTTTCAGCAACACTTAATTTTTTAACAACATGATTTTTGTTACGACAATATCAATCGCTCGCCTTTTTGCGATGCATATCTTTTTCTTCTTTTTATAATGAAAATCTATTTCTAAGATGGAAAGGATGCTAAATATTCAGTTTCATATAAGCTCAAGTGCAAAACTGCCAAGACTCATAAACTTATTGTGTTAAGTCATTGTTAATTAATTGCATATTTCATAAGAATATTAACTACAACTACAAGCTAAATAAGTGAGAGTTAAGTGCATAATTTCATAAGAATAATACACACTACTCCAAGCTAAATAATGCGACACACCGGCTTAATTTTTTAACCATGGTCACAGAAATGCTACACCCGTTGTCGCCATAGTGGACCTACCACTGGAAATTTAACCTATGCGGTGGCTGTGCGGCGGTGGTCCTAACTAAGAACAAGCTAGTTCATGGACTAGGAGAAGATATGGCTAGGTAGATGGATGTAGCTTCAAGTTCAAACTGTCCCGTGATGTCCAGTTAGTCACAAGTCTTAATTTCTCCATTGTACACACAATGTGGGGTATCATAACGGCCAAGTTGACTAATTAAAAACGATTTTTCTTCATGTCATTGATAATGTTAAGAATAATAATTGTGTTGTTAGCTTAATAAATTTTATTAAAAGTTTAAATTATCACTGTTATATATATTTTTCCTCAGACAAAATTAATATTATTTTGATATTATCAATTACATTTTCTTATTACATCTAAGAAATTTTTAAAAAAATCATTGAAAACTATATTTTACTAATATTTTTTATATATCTAAAATTATACTCCCTCTGTCCTAGGACAAAAATTCAGGCTGACTTTTTGCGCATATTAAGAAAGATGATAAAATGATAAAATTGTTTATATTTAATTTTTTATTTAATTGCATAATTTTCTATACATGACTAGTGATACTTCATAATTATGCATAGATAATAGAAATATAACAATTAATACTAAGGATATTATAGGTAAATTATTGTAAAAAATAAACTACTTAAGGTAAGTAGACATTTAACTTGAGACTACTTAAAATAGTAAAAAGGACTTTTATCCTAAGACGGATGGAGTAATTATTTATATGTTATTATTTCCATTCAACTGAAAAGCTAATCTTGAAAAAGTCCATGAATATTGAAGACACTAGAATATATATATATATATATATATATATATATATATATATATATATATATATATATATATATATAAGATTCTTTTGGAGATCAAAAGGTTATGAAATAAAGTTACTACATAACAGCTATTAGTAGTCTTACAAATTGTTATGCGGTGTTTGACTCACATACAAAATGACCTTGTTACCCTTGAATGAATAAAAAGGGGTATTGCATAATAATTATTCGGTAGGTATAATTTAATAAAAATATCAACTGCACAACTATTATGCGGTAAAACGCTTTTGTATAAAAGATCGACAACATCAGTAAGTATCATATCTCATCCAAAACTCTCCATCACTTTCTTGTCTAAAACTCGGCAAGTCTAGATTTCTCCATCTCTGATCCACAAATTCAAAACACGACTTCAAATTTGAGAGATCTGATATGTGACGCCCCCAAATCTGGGCCCACACAGCCCAAACTTGAGTCGTCAAAATACTACAACAAAATTATTACAACAAAGCACAACGTACAACAATACAGTGTATAATAATACACAACTAAGTCTTCACTATTATTGCCACACTATTTTACAAAACGTGAAGACTATGATAACTATTCCTCGAACCCTCACTCCATTCCCCGGCTAGACCCTGTTATGTTTTCATCTCCTGTTGAAAAACAATGGAACAAAAGAAAGGGTGAGCTCAAATAGCCCAGTAAGAAATATCATGACTAAGATAATGACGAATAATTTATCATTAGTCTTCAACAGTTGAGTTCTTGATAGAATACAATAGACTACAAGGTTTATATCAAAAACTGCAGTTAAATTCTTAAACAACGTTCAGATCAATAATAGCAGCGGAATGAGTAATCTATTAGAAGAATAATGCAGACTATAATGTCCACTCGGTTCTCTTTTTAGGAAAAACATCATCAACTTTTATCATCTGAAATATCATTAGTCAAGATAATACAAATTCACAGTTCCTGATCATAATCATGCACATCAACAGTTCATCTTTGTACTACGGGCCAAAGATATTCAATATAGCACCAACGGTCATGATTATACCAGATTCAGCCTTTGGTCATAATCATACCAAACAACAGTTCATCTTTGCACTACGGGCCAAAGAGAACATTCACCACATGCCATAAAAGACACCGAACAGATGTATCGCCTTTAACCTATTATATCGCCTTTAACCTATCATCTGTTCAACAAATATATCACATCTGTGCCCCCGGCCACAGATATTCACAACAGCTTGATTTTTGGATGATTAGAATGATATAAATGATGAACAGAAGAAATAGGATAACAATAAGTATCGGAAGTTTACTTTGTACAGATTCAAATAATGTCCAAATTGTCAACATGATGTGGAGTGAAATTTAAAAATGATATTCAAGATCCACAGTTCAGAATAACGGTTACAATTCAATAGAAGGGTTCACGTAAATAGGAAGGTTCAGTTGAAATAATGAAGTTCAACTATTATGGAACATATAATATTTTCAGGAATTATAGAAGCAATAGTTCCATAATAAATTTCGATTTAGGAGTATGAAAGAAAATAATATCCCTTACCGTAGCAGGTTTGATTAACAAAAGGTGAAGGAAATTAATACAAAGGGTTATTCACCAACAGGCGGCAATCCGCTCCGTAAGGTTATTCCCACAATTTAATAGAATTTGAGTACAAAGAGTTATTCACCAAACAGGCGGCAATCCGCTCCGTAAGGTTATTCTCAGAGATTAATAATGAATGAATACGAAAGGTTATTCACCAACAGGCGGCAATCCGCTCCGTAAGATTATTCCCACAATTTAATACATGAAAATAAAAGACACGTCTTATGAGTAAGGAAGAAACAATATGAGAATCAAATAATGATAATCCCTTACCATAGTACGTTTGAATAATGGAAGATGAAAAAGATGGTATCCCTTACCTCAACACGTGACTGGATATTGATTTAAATGAGGTTGATTAACTTGAACAGTACACGTATACTTATAGATCTTCACAAATACTCAAGATGACTTAAGCACACTTAGAGAGAACTTTCACAAGAAGTATTTAGAGAGAGAAAGAAAGAACAAGTAAGGAAGTTTATGAAAAATCCTTAAGTTAAGGCTTCTATTTATAGCCAAAAATCTTATCATTCATTTAATCTAAACCATTCATTTAAAGATCATCTTTTAATCTACACCATCCATTTCAAATATTATATTATCTTTAATCTACACCATTCATTTCATATCACCTAATAATCACCTAACTTTATATTATAAACAAATCAATTTAATTATTCAACAATAATTCACACTTTAATCTACACCATTCATTTCATATCACCTAATAATCACTTAACTTTATATTATAAACAAATCAATTCAATTATTCAACAATAATTCACACTCTAATCTACACCATTCATTTCATATCACCTAATAATCACCTAACTTTATATTATAAACAAATAACTTTATCAATTCAATTATTATGACTAATTGTTATAAATACAGTATAGTTAGCTCTTAGATATCAAGTCAATAAATTAATGAAATACAACTGTTTAAATAACATCATAATAGAGATAACAATAATGTAAAATAAAGCATACGTTACTGTGTAATGACAATTATTGATTCAATAATGTGAATTACTGTGCATATGTTACTGTGACAATTATTAGGTTCAATAATTTTAAAAAACAGTGCAGCAACAATTATTGACTCAATGATATAAAATACAGTGTAATGACAATTATTAAATCAATAATGCAAAATACTGTGTAACAACAATTATTGAATTGATAATATAAAATATTATGCAGTGACAATGAAATGATGCGTAACAGTTACGGTGTCAATTATCAGACCAATAATATGAGACACTATGCAATACCGTGTGTTACTGTAGAGTACCGTGTGCTACAGAAAATACCAAAAACTACCGTATGCTACTATTCTTTTATCACTGGTATTTTAACAGTTCCGTTGACTATTTTTATTTAAAAAGATTATTTCTGTCGTTTTCTATATCCGACAAATATTCCGTTGTGGGGTCCACCAATAATTTGTTATTTCGGCGCCGTCGTACGACACGAATATTCCCCGACCAAACGAATATTCCCCGACAAAGCGAATATTGTCCGACAAAATAAAATTTGCAGATAACATCCTTAACTTTTAACTTGATCGATTTAACCACTTACTGTTTCAAAAAAATATATATGAAGAAAAATTAAATTTTGTATTTCATAAAATTCGGGGTCTTACAACCTCCCCTCCTTATGAAATTTCGTCCCCGAAATTGACGTACCTGACATATCGAAGAGGTAAGGATACTTAGATTTCATCTCAGATTCTAGCTCCCAGGTCATTTCCTCAGTATCTTGGTTCCTCCATAAAACCTTAACTTGAGGTATAACCTTTGAGCGTAGGATCTGCTCCTTCTTATCCAGGATCTTAACAGGTACTTCCTCGTATGTTAAATCCTCTGCTATAACGTCTGGTTCTAACTCAATGACGTGGTTTGGGTCCTTCACATATTTACGTAACATAGATATGTGAAAAACGTTATGGATGCGAGACATACTTGGTGGTAGGGCTAGTCTGTAGGCTACGGTTCCTATTCGATCGAGGATTTCAAATGGGCCAATAAATCGAGGGTTGAGCTTTCCTCTCTTTCCGAATCTCGTAACCCCTTTCCATGGAGAAACACGTAAGAATACATGATCTCCGACGTTGAAACTTTCGTCTCTCCGATGAAGATCAGCATAACTCTTTTGTCGTTCTTGTGCGGTCTGTATTCGTTGTCGGATCATTTGGATCTTTTCGGTCGTCAAGCGTACCAACTCGGGTCCCAACAATTTTGCTTCTCCTACCTCATTCCAACATATTGGAGAGCGACACTTCCTTCCATACAATGCCTCGAATGGAGCCATGCCTATGCTTGCTTGGTAACTGTTGTTGTAAGAAAATTCCACCAACGGCAAGTACTTATCCCAACTTCCTTTGAAGTCTAATACACAAAGTCTCAAAAGATCTTCGAGGGTCTGGATCGTCCTTTCCGATTGTCCGTCCGTTTGAGGATGGTATGCAGAACTAAAACGTAGTTCAGTGCCTATAGCTTTTTGTAGACTGATCCAAAAGCGTGAAGTGAATCTAGGATCTCGATCAGAAACTATGGAAACTGGCATGCCATGCAATCTCACGATCTCATTTATGTACATACCGGCAAGACGTTCAAGTGAAAAGTTTTCTCGTATAGGCAAGAAATGAGCAGATTTGGTCAATCTATCTACGATCACCCAAATTGCATCTAAGCCTTGAGAAACTTTTGGAAGACCCGTCACGAAGTCCATATTGATGTGTTCCCACTTCCATTCGGGAACTTCAAGTGATTGTAATGGACCTTTAGGAACTTGATGCTCTGCCTTGACACGTTGACAAGTTAGGCACCTTGAGATAAACTCCGCAATCTCTCTTTTCATATTGTTCCACCAAAATGTATGTCGAAGATCTCGATACATCTTGGTACCTCCTGGGTGGATTGCAAACGGCGTGTTGTGTGCCTCCATCATGATTTTATGCTTTAATTCAGGATCGTTAGGAACACAGAGTCGAGAGTTGACTCGAAGTATTCCTTTCTCGTCGATTCTTGCTTCGGGAATGGCACCTTCTTGTACTTTCTTTATCATGTTTATCAGTTCCGGATCGGTAACTTGAGCAGCTTTAATTTTATCGATTAAAGTTGGTTCTACTCGCACGTGAGCAATCTTCGAGTGGGTCCCTGGTGTCTTTAGCTCTATCTCCATCTTTTGCAAGTCGTACAAAATACACTTTTGTGTTGTCAGCAGTGCACTTGTACTTGCATAAGATTTTCTGCTCAAAGCGTCAGCTACAACGTTCGCCTTTCCCGGGTGATACTGGATTGTGTGGTCATAATCCTTTAACAGCTCAAGCCAACGTCGTTGTCGCATGTTGAGTTCCTTCTGGGTGAAGAAATACTTGAGACTTTTATGATCCGTATAGATATCCACTTTTTCTCCGTACAAATAGTGTCTCCAGATCTTCAACGCGAAAACGACTGCTGCCAACTCTAGATCATGAGTAGGATAATTTTTCTCATAATCTTTGAGTTGTCGAGAGGCGTAGGCTATAACCTTTCCATGTTGCATAAGGACACAGCCTAGACCTTTGCCAGAAGCATCGCTGTAGATAACAAATTCTCCTGATCCTGATGGTATGGTCAGAACAGGAGCTGAAACCAGTCTCTTCTTGAGTTCTTGGAAACTTTTCTCGCATTCCTCGCTCCATATGAATTTTGTGCTTTTTCGAGTAAGCTGCGTTAATGGAGTGGCGATTCGAGAAAATCCTTCTACGAATCTCCGATAATAACCAGCTAGACCCAGAAAACTTCGGACTTCGGTTACTGTTTTGGGTTGTTCCCAATTTAGTACCGTTTCAATCTTCGCAGGATCGACTGATATTCCTTGACTAGAAATCACATGCCCAAGAAACGCGACCTCCTCAAGCCAGAACTCACATTTCTTCAACTTGGCATATAATTTGTTTTCACGGAGCTTTTGTAGTATCAATCTCAGGTGTTGTTCATGATCCTCGCGACTCTTGGAGTATATGAGGATGTCATCAATAAAGACAACCACAAAATGATCCAAATGTTCCTTGAATATCCGGTTCATCATGTCCATGAAAGCTGCAGGAGCATTAGTTAGTCCAAAAGGCATGACTAAGAACTCATAATGCCCATAACGAGTTCTGAAAGCAGTCTTTGGAATGTCCTCAGCTTTAACCTTTAACTGATGATATCCAGAACGGAGATCAATCTTTGAGAAATGTTGAGCGCCTTGCAATTGATCAAACATGTCATCAATCCGAGGTAACGGGTACCTGTTCTTGATGGTGACATGGTTCAATTCTCGGTAGTCAATGCACAATCTCATACTCCCGTCTTTCTTCTTCACAAATAGAACAGGAGCACCCCAAGGTGATGCACTCGGACAAATGAAACCGGTATCCAACAATTCCTGTAGTTAGACTTTTAACTCTTGAAGTTCAATTGGGGCCATTCGGTAGGGAGCTTTGGAAATGGGCTTGGTACCGGGCTCAAGATCAATATAAAAATCAATTTCACGGTTTGGGGGTAAGCCAGGAAGTTCTTCAGGAAAAACGTCAGGAAACTCATTAACAATGGGAATATCATTCAAGTTTGACGTATTTTTGTTCAAATCAGTGACATGAGCTAAAAAGGCTTAACATCCGTTTTTCAATAAACGAATGGCTTTATGGCTAGAAATAACAGTTATAGATTTCAATGGTTTAGTTGCTTGAATTTGCATGACAGGTTGATTAGGAATATGAAAACTAATAATCTTATGAAAACAATCAATTTTAGCATGATGGGTAGTCAACCAATCAATTCCTAAAATCACATCAAATTCATGCATCTCCAAATAAATAAGGTCAACAGGTAATGTGAGGTTGTTGATTTGAACTAGGCAAGATTTATAGACAGTAGATGTAATGGTCATTTCTCCTAATGGGGTTTCAACTGATAAGTCAAAGTCCAAATTTTCAGGAGTTAAGTTTAAACGCTGAGCACATGTAGGTGAGATAAAAGAATGGGTAGAGCCAGTATCTAACAAAGCGTAGACTTCACGAGAATTTATGAATAGCTTACCGGTTATCACCTCGTTCGAGTTTCGCGCCATTTGGGATGTCACAACAAAAGCTCTCCCTTGAACTACAGATTTTCCCTTATCCGCCCTAGCTTTTGGTATCATCATTGCAGCTGGACTTGATTTTGTGGCAGGACAAAACCGCGCAAGATGACCCTCTTTCCCACAACTGTAGCACTTTTTGGACTGCAGTGTACAGTTTGGGCTGATGTGACCTTCCTGACCACACCTATAGCATCTCACTGGTGGTCGATATTCTCCCCTTGAAACTGGGGTCGGTGCTAGTGTTGGTACTGGTGCTGGTGCCCTTCCATAATTATTATGGAATCTCTTTCTTTTGAAATTGTTCCCACTAGATTCTCCTCTTCTGTTATTTGGTATGGAATTACCACCGAAGTGTTGGTTACCTCCTCGATGGTTCTCGTTCCTGTGGTTGTTGTCACTCATTTCTCTATGCTGATCATTAACTCTTGGCTGCAATGTTTCATCTGTTTGCTCCACCCTTTGAGCCCTATCTACAACATCTGAATACAAACTAAATTTATGAGAGCTAAGTTGTTGACGAATTTTGAATCTCAAACCTCTTAGGAACATCCGACTCATTCGTGCTTCGTCATCCACAAGATGGGTGGCAAAGCGAGATAACTCGGCAAACTTAGCTTCATATTGGGAGACTGTCATGTTTCCCTGCTCCAGCTTAATGAATTCCACTTCCTTCATATGGCGGATGCTTTCTGGGAAGTACTTCTCGTTAAACAGTTCTTCGAATTCTGTCCAAGACATTTCGAGTGCTGAAGGTTGGATACGTTTTACCGCTTCCCACCAATGGTCTGCCTCACCTCGTAACATAAAAGTGGCAAATGGCACCTTCTGATCATCAGCGCATTGTAAGACATCAAGTATTTTTGTCGTCTGCTTCAGCCATGCCTCCGCTTTGAGTGGGTCAGGCTTCCCGTGGAATTCAGGTGGTCCTAATTCTTTAAATTGCTTAACAGTGACCATCCTCAAATTGCCAGCGTTTCTACCGTTATTATTGACTGGATTTCCTCTTCCTTGATTCTGTATGAACTGCATGAAATTCCTAAAGAATCCATCGTTCATCATGTTATCAGGAACATTATTTCCTGAGTTGGCAGGAGGATTGTTTGGGGCCTCTTGATTCTCGGCTACATTTGCTTCAGGCATTCCATAGTTAACCTCTTGATTTCCAGATGCCATACTAAACTGTGGTCACAAAATAAATGTTAGTTCAAATAAACTGACTCATCACTTCATGTTCCTACATTCAAATCGACTCATTAGATAATAAAATCTATTTTAGGTAGGACACACTAGTGACTGATTCTATTCGTCTCTCCCCTCCTAGTTCTACCCCAGATCTCCATTAAAGACCATATCCCTAAGCTCTGATGCCAACTGTGACGCCCCCAAATCTGGGCCCACACAGCCCAAACTTGAGTCGTCAAAATACTACAACAAAATTATTACAACAAAGCACAACGTACAACAATACAGTGTATAATAATACACAACTAAGTCTTCACTATTATTGCCACACTATTTTACAAAACGTGAAGACTATGATAACTATTCCTCGAACCCTCACTCCATTCCCCGGCTAGACCCTGTTATGTTTTCATCTCCTGTTGAAAAACAATGGAACAAAAGAAAGGGTGAGCTCAAATAGCCCAGTAAGAAATATCATGACTAAGATAATGACGAATAATTTATCATTAGTCTTCAACAGTTGAGTTCTTGATAGAATACAATAGACTACAAGGTTTATATCAAAAACTGCAGTTAAATTCTTAAACAACGTTCAGATCAATAATAGCAGCGGAATGAGTAATCTATTAGAAGAATAATGCAGACTATAATGTCCACTCGGTTCTCTTTTTAGGAAAAACATCATCAACTTTTATCATCTGAAATATCATTAGTCAAGATAATACAAATTCACAGTTCCTGATCATAATCATGCACATCAACAGTTCATCTTTGTACTACGGGCCAAAGATATTCAATATAGCACCAACGGTCATGATTATACCAGATTCAGCCTTTGGTCATAATCATACCAAACAACAGTTCATCTTTGCACTACGGGCCAAAGAGAACATTCACCACATGCCATAAAAGACACCGAACAGATGTATCGCCTTTAACCTATTATATCGCCTTTAACCTATCATCTGTTCAACAAATATATCACATCTGTGCCCCCGGCCACAGATATTCACAACAGCTTGATTATTGGATGATTAGAATGATATAAATGATGAACAGAAGAAATAGGATAACAATAAGTATCGGAAGTTTACTTTGTACATATTCAAATAATGTCCAAATTGTCAACATGATGTGGAGTGAAATTTAAAAATGATATTCAAGATCCACAGTTCAGAATAACGGTTACAATTCAATAGAAAGAATAATGAAGTTCAACTATTATGGAACATATAATATTTTCAGGAATTATAGAAGCAATAGTTCCATAATAAATTTCGATTTAGGAGTATGAAAGAAAATAATATCCCTTACCGTAGCAGGTTTGATTAACAAAAGGTGAAGGAAATTAATACAAAGGGTTATTCACCAACAGGCGGCAATCCGCTCCGTAAGGTTATTCCCACAATTTAATAGAATTTGAGTACAAAGAGTTATTCACCAAACAGGCGGCAATCCGCTCCGTAAGGTTATTCTCAGAGATTAATAATGAATGAATACGAAAGGTTATTCACCAACAGGCGGCAATTCGCTCCGTAAGATTATTCCCACAATTTAATACATGAAAATAAAAGACACGTCTTATGAGTAAGGAAGAAACAATATGAGAATCAAATAATGATAATCCCTTACCATAGTACGTTTGAATAATGGAAGATGAAAAAGATGGTATCCCTTACCTCAACACGTGACTGGATATTGATTTAAATGAGGTTGATTAACTTGAACAGTACACGTATACTTATAGATCTTCACAAATACTCAAGATGACTTAAGCACACTTAGAGAGAACTTTCACAAGAAGTATTTAGAGAGAGAAAGAAAGAACAAGTAAGGAAGTTTATGAAAAATCCTTAAGTTAAGGCTTCTATTTATAGCCAAAAATCTTATCATTCATTTAATCTAAACCATTCATTTAAAGATCATCTTTTAATCTACATCATCCATTTCAAATATTATATTATCTTTAATCTACACCATTCATTTCATATCACCTAATAATCACCTAACTTTATATTATAAACAAATCAATTTAATTATTCAACAATAATTCACACTTTAATCTACGCCATTCATTTCATATCACCTAATAATCACTTAACTTTATATTATAAACAAATCAATTCAATTATTCAACAATAATTCACACTCTAATCTACACCATTCATTTCATATCACCTAATAATCACCTAACTTTATATTATAAACAAATAACTTTATCAATTCAATTATTATGACTAATTGTTATAAATACAGTATAGTTAGCTCTTAGATATCAAGTCAATAAATTAATGAAATACAACTGTTTAAATAACATCATAATAGAGATAACAATAATGTAAAATAAAGCATACGTTACTGTGTAATGACAATTATTGATTCAATAATGTGAATTACTGTGCATATGTTACTGTGACAATTATTAGGTTCAATAATTTTAAAAAACAGTGCAGCAACAATTATTGACTCAATGATATAAAATACAGTGTAATGACAATTATTAAATCAATAATGCAAAATACTGTGTAACAACAATTATTGAATTGATAATATAAAATATTATGCAGTGACAATGAAATGATGCGTAACAGTTACGGTGTCAATTATCAGACCAATAATATGAGACACTATGCAATACCGTGTGTTACTGTAGAGTACCGTGTGCTACAGAAAATACCAAAAACTACCGTATGCTACTATTCTTTTATCACCGGTATTTTAACAGTTCCGTTGACTATTTTTATTTAAAAAGATTATTTCTGTCGTTTTCTATATCCGACAAATATTCCGTTGTGGGGTCCACCAATAATTTGTTATTTCGGCGCCGTCGTACGACACGAATATTCCCCGACCAAACGAATATTCCCCGACAAAGCGAATATTGTCCGACAAAATAAAATTTGCAGATAACATCCTTAACTTTTAACTTGATCGATTTAACCACTTACTGTTTCAAAAAAATATATATGAAGAAAAATTAAATTTGTATTTCATAAAATTCGGGGTCTTACATGATAGGCTTGTTTACAACGACCTCTACAAGATCCAACTCAAAAATATAAGTTTTTTTCATTAATAAGTAAGTTATGCCTCTTATTATCAACTTTAGGATGAATACATCCCAGCAAGTGATATAAAATGACAAGTTTTAATATCAAATAAATTCATATATAAGATTTAAAGATAATAAATAGGACATCTTATTTACCAATCTTGTGGATTGCAAACAACAAATATTAAATTTGAGAGAGATTGTTCTTTATCCAAACTTTGTTCATGAGATATGATTTGACTCCACAAATGCACCAAATCTGGAAAAAGAATTAAAAGAATGAGGATAAGATTTGCGTTTAAGCACATTTGTTCAAACCGCATAACCATTACGCGGTGCCTGTATTTAAGAAAAATCACTTTGTAAAACAATTATGCAGTTCCATTCCCTACCGTATAACTATTATGTGATACCCCTTTTTATTTATTTGAGGGCAACAAGGTCATTATTTTCACTTTGTTTGTGAGTTTTGGGATAGAAGAAAAGAAAGGAATTTAAAATTCTTGAGAGAAAAGAGAGTGAAAAAAATAAAATTTACTTTCTTTTCTTGTGTTTGTAAGTTTTGAAAGAAAATTTTAACTTAAAATAGCATATTACTATTTGTTGGCACGAAAATTGCATACCTTGCTAGGGTTAGGATTCGTATTTATGGTGGAGGTGAGAAATCCGCAAAGAGTATAGAATCAGTCGAAAGATTGGAGATGGGAGAAGAACCGGTGAGAAACTACAAGAGCAACATGTGGCTGAACTCTCAGAATCACAACATAATCGCTGGTGTCTGAGAGTTATAGCAAGTGTTTCGAGTGAATTCAAGATAGGTAACACCAACACTTTTGTTCACTCGATTCAGAGTTGATCACAAGTCCCGCAAATTCCTTCCAACTTCATTGTTTTAAGAGAGATAGAGAGCTTTTAGGTGACAAAGAATCTCCCAAAGTTCCAAAAGTCCCTTCACTTATCAAGTGAAGGGGTATTTGTATGGTCCAGATCATGTGACAGGCACATGTCAGATGGCAAAATTCTAGAAATACCCTTAATGACAGGAAAATTCCTAAAATACCCCTAGTTACCTGGGTAATACCCAAATCATCCAATTCTTCTAGCCATCAATCCAATTCCGCAACTGATTCCCAAAGTAAGTTTCCTTCACTAGCCTTCTGTCTTGGTACTCATAACGGCACCTCATAGGTTTCTTTTTTCAAGTTTCTTGTTGCTCAATTAAGAAAATCACGTCGCTCAATTTCATCATTAGAAAACCTCGAAGAAACTCATCATGAAGCAGTGCGCCATAAGGGGTCGCGTTCCCTAAGGGGTCGACATGAGGTCTCGCTCCTTATGCGGACGTGCACCTAAGGGGTCGCATGCTCTATGGGACGCATGCCCTAGGGGACGCGAGCCCTAAGGAGTCGATATGAGGTCGCACACCCTAGGGGTCGATACGAAGTCGCGTGCCCTAGGGGACGCGTGTCATATGGGGTCGCGTGCCCCAGGCTTCGCGCCCTTGGGCGCCCTAAAGGGCGCATCCATAAGTGGTCGAACCCTAAGGGGTAACTCCCTTCCGTCTTTTTCAGTCTTTGTTTGTTCATTCGTTATCCGTTAGTCATTTATTCCAAACTTATTAATTTTGTTCATTTAATTCATTAGGTCAAAAAATCTTAATTTTATTCATGGGCTCACACTATTATACTCTTATAAGATTACATTTATAAAAAAAAATTATAAGGGTAGTTTTGGTATTTTAATATATAGTCTGATTGTTTAGTAAATTTTCTTCCAAAATTTTCAAACTTTGGGAGTAATTTTTTTTTAAAATCTTCTTCCTTCTCTTTTCTTTTCTCTTCTCTAAAAACTCACAAACAAAGAATTTTTATTTTCCTTTATAAATTTTCTTTACGCTATTTTCTTTTATATATATATATATATATATATATAGGACTGATCTATTGAAAATATTGTAAAAAATGATCTATCCTTACAACAGATCTCAACCGTCTATGCTGAGATCTGATGGTTAAAATGACCCTCATCCGCAGTTTAGTTTTCAAGAATCTGCAGTTTAATACTACAGACGGTGTTAAATCTCCAAAATAACCCCAACTTTTAATTTGAGAATGTATCATCCGTGATTTAATACTGTAGATGATAGAAATTGTAAAAATGTCATCCGCAATTTAATATTGCAAATGATATTTTTGTAATTATTACCATCTACAATATTAAATTGAGAATGGTAGAAATAATATACGACAATATTTTTGATTTTCCCTCAATCCGCAGTTTAATACTGCGAATGCTAACTTTAGGTTGATTCACATTGAACATCTTTTCACATATAACCTCACCTTGAAATAATGATTTAGGGATTAGCTTCATCAATTTAATCTTTTGCCCTCGTCAAAACTTACAGGTTCTGGCTGATACATTTTATTCATCATCGTATTTCATTTAGTGTATATTTTGACCCCATAAGAGAAGGAAATAGCACAGAGAAGAGAAAAAGATAATTAAAAAAACTAATCTTATATCAAACTCGTATATGAATCTAGTCTATCTACAAATACTTATCCTGTCTATATAAAATTTGGGAGACTAAGAGGAAAAAGAAAAAATAGTTGAGGGATTCTTATTATTATAATAATTATATAAAGCCCATTTTATCCATTTTATGTTCTTCCCTTGTAGTGTACGTATAGTTCTCCATAGTTCAAGTTAGTATTTTTCTTTTTCATTTCCTTAAACAATTTATGCATTTTTGTTGTTATAACACCATCAATTTATAAACGAATTTATATTCTGACATATTTATTTATTCAATGAATTTCTGACATATTTATTTCTACCGCCCTTTGTTTAATACTATGGACTATAAAAATTGCAAAAATGTCATCTTCAAACCAATTTCTAAATTGTGAACAATAAAAATAGTGGCTTTTTTGCTTTGGCTTTCTATAATTATTATAATAATAAGAATCCTTCAACTATCCCCCCCCCCCCCCCCTCCCCCCTTTTATTCTCCTTAATTTTATGTAGACAAGATAACTATTTGCAGTTAGATTAAGATTCATTTACGAGTTTGGTACAAGATAAGTTTTTCAATTATTTTGTTGTATCTTTTTAGTTTGTCTGTGTGTTATTTCCTTCTCCTATAGGGGGCAAAATATACACTAAGCTAAATAGGATGATGAAGAGAATATATCAGCAAGAACCTGCAAGTTTTTAAATTGATGAAGTTATTCCCAAAATCATTATTTCAATGTGAGGTTATATGTGGAAAGATGTTCAATATAAATCTACCTAACCTCCACAGTATTAAACTGCATTTTGGGAGAAAGCCAAAAATATTGCCGTATACTATTTTTACAATTTCTATCATCCGCGATATTAAACTGCGAATGGTACATTCCCAAATTAAAAGTTGAGGTTATTTTGGATATTTAACACCGTTCGCAGTACTAAACTGCGGATTCCTGAAAACTAAACTATAGATGAGGACATTTTAACCATCAGATCTCAGCATAGACGCTG
Organism: Hedera helix; assembly: GCA_947179155.2. NCBI lineage: Eukaryota > Viridiplantae > Streptophyta > Magnoliopsida > Apiales > Araliaceae > Hedera > Hedera helix. The sequence continues at coordinate 29,994,496 of OX359287.1, forward strand.
AGATCTGTTATAAGGATAGATATTTTTTTACAACGTTGTCAATGGATCGGTCCCTATATACATATATATAAATAAATATGGGGCCGCATCCACAACAACCGATTGCTGGGCTACTGTTTTGGTAACCAAAATAAGGGGCATTTTTGCTGTGGAAGTCATTGCCGCTAGAGGCTCTAGTGGCAAAGCCAAAAAAAAAAATTAAAGCTACCGTTAAATTCTTTAGCCGCAGGGGCTTTTTAAAGTTAATTTTGAGTTACCGAAACAATAACTATAACAACTGATTGCTATTAATTAACTCCATATATATATATATATATATATATATATATATATATATATATATATAATGTGCAAATTACAATGGTATTATAGTAATTGATTGAGATATGTAGACACGGACTACTAAAACGTCTATTATGATCTTTTTACTGTCATCAATTTAAGGGACAATTACATTTATTAGTATATTTTTAAAAAATATTACAACAAAAGTGCATACATAAAATATGTACAAAATTAATGCATATTTAATATTTAAATTAGTGCATTGTTATTCTTTTAATTTAGCTATGTGATTTAATGGGTAGTTGGTTCCAAATTTTAAATTTCAAATTATTTAAAAAATTAAAATAAAAAGTTAATGAAAAGTCAAACAAATAACATTATCTGCCCAATTATTTTTTTTTCTGTGGTATCACATGCATCATGAATGTATGTATATGTATCGTGGTGGCAATGGCCTTTTCCAAGACGGACACGACTATATCATTAGCTTCAGGGCATGTGAACTGTTAGTATTCTGGATAAAGACCAGAATATCCTCTTCCTCCTCCAATGTGGTGGCGGCTGCCACCTAGTCCACCCCAACCAAAATTGAAACCTGGGAAAGCCCCAACGCAACTGATGGGAACACCAACGCAACTAATGGGAATATATATATATATATATATAAACCCCCTTCTTCTTCAAGGGAAAAAAAGAAGATGCAAAAAAACACCGTCAACGGAACCACCGTCAATCCCTTCTATACCACTGTCAATGATCAGTGTCGTCATGGTGGTGTCAATGATGGCGTCAAGTTAATGGAGTTTTCACTTTCATGGTTAGATTTTTCGATTTCTCCAGGTAACCAAACATTAATATGGAGGTAACCAAACACTATTATGGAGGTAACCAAACACTATTATGACGATTTTTTGGTGCAGTAAATCTAGGTAACCAAATACTAGTATGGAGGTAACTAAACACTAGTATGGAGGTAATCAATTCCTGAATGTGTAATAACTAGTTTTTTTCGTGCAGTAAATCTATGTAACAAAACACTAGTATGGAGGTAACCAATTCATGAATGTGTAGTAACTAGTTTTTTTCGTGCAGTAACTCAAGGTAACCAAACACAGTTGGTAACCAAACATTCATATCAAGGTAATCAAACATTTATACCAAGGTAACCAAAACCTGGACTGCTAGAGATTTGTGGCGGAGGATGATGATAAAGGGGAGGCGGATGAAGAGAATGATGAAGGGGAGACAGTAGCGGAGGACGATGATGAAGGTAAGACGGCGGAGGAGGAGGATGAAGGGAAGACGAATATTCGTGACGGATACGGTGATGAAGAGTGTGAGGAGGCGGTGGAGAAAAATGATGAGGAATATGAAGATTATGATAGATAAGATAATTTTTTTTGCTTTTTCATTTCTTTTGATTTGAATTTTGTATTATGGATTTGTTTTTGTTGTTAGATCCCAAATATTTAAATTATTAATTATGGTAGTTATTTGTCCTTGATTTTAGGTTTCCTTATTAATGTGAAATTGAATGGTTTGAATTTGTTGTCCTCTTTTTGTAATTATTTTGTAGATACACTAATGATGTAATTACTTTCTAATTATTGTATATTTATGTAAAGAACCCTCAATTTTACCCGTATGCTACATCTTATATTAGCATTTATACTATGTGTTGGTTATTTTAATTAAATCAACTTAACCTCATACATCCCTTCTATGTGACATAGAAACATCTATTGTTGCCTTATGTAACACCATAAAAATGTCTTTTTTTGACATTAACGTATTTAATGATCAATATCACTTCTTTAAATATAACTAAAATTGGTAAGTAATTTTAAAAGAGATCGAGCTCTTCTTTTTGGATTAGTCAAAACCTAAACCTAATGGTCAGGGTTATAAAATAAAGGACATCTAACGGCTGCTAGACCAGAGTTCTTGAGATCAACCCTTAAAATGAAATGAAATCTTATTTCAATTCAAACGGAGTATAATTAATTTTTGATTCTTAAAATAAATTTGGACTTCCCAAGAGGCTTTGATTAGAAATAATATTATTCATGTTTTATCGATGGTGGCAAAGTAATTATTTTTATGAAATGTTATATCCAAGAAATATTTAACTACTATATTGGGGATTGTGGAAACATTTTTGAAGAAACAAACAACTTTCCTCTTTTTCTTTTTTATTTTTGGCTTCATCCAGCATTTTCCTCCCATTCAATGTGACAAAACAAGCGTTGATAAATTAAATGGTATCTAGTAATCTAGTACCCTAGAAAGCTGAGCAATTTTCAGTATTTTATATATTGCCTCCATTAATATGACAATTATTAATATTATAAATTTAGAATTGTTCACAAAGAGAATGGAAAAATAATATTTTCAACCAATCACTTTACCAAAATCTGATGATGATTCTAAAAAATAAAAAGAAGAATAATCCTTAATATTATCACCTGTTTGTTGAAATGGATCAAATGTTGTTCGACAATGAAGACTTATTATCATTTACCTAATAATATATCTACTAATAATAGAAATAGCGAGACGCAAAGGGTTATTATTTAATGTGATAATTCTATAAAAGGTTAATTAAAGCAAAAGAAAATTAGTTGAATTGATTTATCTAACACTTTGATAGGCTTTATTTCTAATGATGTTGAACAAGCTTTTCCGCAGGCTGGACTAAGAATCATCTCACAAGCAAACATAGAAGCATGGAATTATGGAAGGTGAAAGAAAAAAATAAGACAAAGGACAAAAAGTCGGGTGCTTCTGCAACAACTAGATTCCATTATAGTAATTAATTATAGGATAAGACTTGCATTTTAATATATATATATATATATATATATATATATATATATATATATATATATATAACAAATATTTGTTATTGACACTATTCCAACAAATAGATTTCTCACCTTCTCAACGAAGATCTAAGGAATGAGAAGAAATAAGACATTTTCCTATCCACTAGTAACAGTCAGTCATTTTCCTGACCGCTAGTAAGAGTTTCACTAGTCGCTACTCTTATTAGTGATCAGGAAAATATCTTATTTCTTCTCACTCCTTAAATCTTCGACTAGACGGTAAAAAATCTGTTTACTAAAATAGTGTTCATAATAAACATTTGTTATAAAACATTGACCTTATATATATATATATATATATGAGACATCGATCAAAGTATGGAATAATTTTGCTCAGCCTTCTTCCAATCTAATATTGAAATTCAAGCAAATAAATATGATGATGTTACCACCATGGCATAGTTGGGATGGTATTAATTACCACATCTCAGCATAGCATAATAGAAGAAGTCGTGAACTCAAATTCTTTGTCTCAGTTAAAATATAATGTAATTTTAGTGGTATAAAAAATAATATATATATATATATATATATATATATATGATGACCGATGTTCATTGAAAGAGATGCAATCTTCCAACAAAGCAGTTAGGACCTCCCCCTACTGCTTACAAAAAGGATTGAAAACATCACATGGGCTTAGGTGGGCAGCTACTCCTACTCTGCTTTCCATTTCACAAATGATCGATCTTCCAACCACCAGTGCTGACAACTCATGTGATGAGTGAAAATTATTCACTGTTTCTTGCTTGTTGGTTTCCTTGTCAACCTCATTCTCCTACTTAAAGTTCTTTAATCATTTCTCTCCATTATTACAATATTCAAAAAATAACTAACCAAAAAGGACTGGAATCACATCACATTGGTTCGCCCGAGTTTGTAGGGTACTCTAAAATTCGAAATTTTGATTATTTAGAATGTTTGTTTTGAATTAATGATCGATATTAAAATTCTTTGCACACCCTCCTCTTTAACTTTTAAATGAACGACCCAAAGGGTCTAAACTCTTTTTGATCCAAAAAAAATTGACACTTGAGAATTTATATGAAAAAAAAGAATAATACTAAACTTTGAATGACTCGTACCGGTCACAATTTTGAGTCAAAGTCAATTTGTTGTTCAACAATATTAACGTGAATTATCTTACCCTATTACAAGTCGATTTAAATGGTCATAACTTGTAAGTACCTGGATAACAAAGTTGAGGTCTTTTCTCTAACAAATTTTAATGCACATAAAAAGTAAAATAAAAATTAAACATGGAATTTCAATCTCATTTTGAGCATTGGAATATATTAGAAAATATTATATTAGAAAATAGGCTGAGGCCTGAGGGAAGTGTTGAGTTGGCGTAAAAGCTGGTTCTAAATTTGATGCATGCTGTATCTCAAAAGATACTTAAGCTTGAAGAGGGAAGGGCAGGAATGGTGGCCTCTTTCTTTTTGCTGCACCATGAGTGTTTGCTTTTACCTTTTGTGAGGTGAACATTAGTATGATTGGGCTGGTAAATGAAATGCTGCTTACTTGGCATGAAAGCTACTGCATGCCAAGTGGGTACCACATTCTGAAAATGTAGATCGGAAGCTATCTATTCTTATCATCCCCTCTAGGACTCTTGCTAGTTGTTTGTTACTTTATGTGGATTTGGCAATGTGCTTGATCTTGATTCTATTTTACCAGTTATAAAAAGGTTTCCATGGTAGGGATATCAGGATATGCAAGTACTGATGAATCATGATGCCAAAATTACTCCTATGCAAATTACATGTCCGAAAATTATCTTAATACTCTCTCCGGTTTAAATTATTTAATTATTATTAATTTTAAAAATTAATTTAAAATATTTTTAAATTATAACTTATTAAAAATTATAAAATAATAAATATTACAATAAGTAACATTTTTTAAATAATTTATAATATTCATCACTTTGTTAATTAAAATTAAAAAAAATTATATTAATTTTAAGTTTAAAATTTTTTTAAGTTAACTTCAAAAAATTATTAATAAGTAAATAATACGCAACGAAAGTACCATTTTTATTTGTTCAAATTGTCAAACAACATAAACTCTCTTGCCAAGGATTTGGGTGATTGGTTTTAGGGCTACTTCTCGTCGTTGATAGAGTTTGGTTTGTAACTCCTCTCCCATTATGATTAGATGAGGCACTTCTTAGTTTGATTAATTTGTTCAGACCTACAATATAATACTTCATTTTAACATCGTAACATGTGAAAAAAAATTATTTATAAAAAATTAAGTTATTAATTTGTTATATAGAGTATGTATTTCACTTAGATGAGGTGACGAGACAGTCATACTCCTTAAAAAAAATTATAATGTTTTTCTTGAATAAAGCTAGACAATTAAAAAAATACACACACGTGTTATGTGTACCCATTTTAATATAAAAATACAATTACCCTATTTCATTTTGTATTAACTTGACGCAAGTAGTGCTAATTTTTTAAGCAATAAATATAAGTACATAACATTTAAACATAATATTTAAATATTATATCTATTTTAATCATTAAAAAATGAGGTATAGTGTTAAAATTCTAGTCGTGCCTTATTTTTTAATAATTAAAATGTATATAATATCTAATTTTGTATTTAAATATTATGTATGTAAATTTATTCTTTTCTAAATAAATAATCTGTACATCCAAAGTCGACAAAAGTTATCTAGTAACTATCAAACCGTATACAATTCTACCCAGTACCCATTAGCATGATATATGAACTCTGAAAACGCAATATATATATATATATATATATATATATATATATATATATATATATATATATATATATATATATATATATATTTTATTTTCTATTTTCTTATATAATCAGTATCTAATAGGCTCATGGGCAATATGAGTCGATGGAGAATAAGTAAATTGGAGTCTTATTTATTAAGGTCAAATTAATCGGTTTTTTATTTTTAATATATGGGTGTGTAACTATCAATTTAGAATATACATATCAACACCCTAACTCAAATAAAGCATATATTAATTTTCTTATACACTACATAAATGATTGAATTGCCAATTCATTTTCATAAAGAGAGAAGTAAATTTTTTAGTTTGCCTAGGACTTAATTTTCATGTTGAAGACTTTAATACATGAAAGAAAGTAGAAGTGGGGATCAGATTTTGGAGATACACGTACAAGGTGGGTGTACTGTTAGACTATATATATATTGTGGGGCAAATTTTTAAGAATGGAGACATAGAGGCCGTAGCATGTACGAGAAATAAATGGGAAATGATTTGAGAGGTGACGCTCTATATGTTATGTATATAATGAACAACTTGCGCACACAAAAATTGAATTCTTGTAACCAACTGTATACTTTATGAGACAATCCCTTTTCCTGTTTTAATTTTTTGTGTTTGACCTTTAGTTCCAGCTTTTGTTCTGTTAAGTTATCTGAAAAAATGAATTCATGATTTACTTTGCATGCTTAGTGTTAACGCTTGAAGATATCAATACGCTCAATCGTTGTTTAAGATTTTTCATCTGCATAAATGAAAAATTAATTAAAAATATTTGACGGTTTGAATTGTCGAAAGATAATTCTGATGTGAGAGTAAATATAAATTTCAAAAGATATTAACAATAGAGGTACTTAGTATTTAGTAGGTTAAAAATGGTAATTAGTTTTATCTTTATTGTCCGCCTATCTTTTATAATCGTTGTTCTTCTCTAACCGTGGAGTCATGCAATGACTAGTTCGGAGAAATAAATCACGTCTCTATTATGCCCGACAATTGTCATAATATTCGGAGTGAATGCGGAGTGATAACCGTTATAATAACTATCGCACTATTTAATCTTTCGGAGTTTAAGAAGCAATGGTCCAAATCTATTAGGCTGGGAACACTAGACTTTATAGGCTGTAAGGTCAATGCCTAATTCAAATAGCCCATTTATTCTAGTAAAAATACGCAGCTCAACACTTAGCATAAAATTATTTGTTTTAGAGTAAAAACAAAATCTTGAAAGAAAAAAAATAAGTATACATCTTTTACATCTCAAGTACACGAAATTTTAATGTATATTTAGTTCTTTGATTAAAATTATTTGTTTTAGAGTAAAAACAAAATCTTGAAAGAAAAAAAATAAGTATACATCTTTTACATCTCAAGTACACGAAATTTTAATGTATATTTAGTTCTTTGATTATTCTTGGTCAATTATTCTTTCATTCAAATATAAAAACCAGCTCAAATCACCATTTTGGTAGTCTATGAAATTTACTTGTCTCAAGAGTATTTCCTAAAGTCAGAAAATGAAAATTGTCCAAACGCAACTCGTAAATATTAATTTTAGACAACAAAAAATAAAACTTGAGTAAGATAATATTGCCTACCATACAGAGTTATTCAAGCGAAATAATGCTTTGGTGACCAAAGAATAAATAAATAAATAATTATATTATGATACAAAATGACTATTATCCTTGTGAGTAGTTATGGGGAATCAATCCAGAATGTAAGAAACAATTTTAATCCAAGTCTCTATAAAATTTTATCTTTGCCGTTTGAAAAGAATAAATATCGGTTAACTGCAAAAGTGTCCCTAAAAAATACACAAAATTTTACTTTTAGCCTCGAAGTATCAACTTTCTCAATTGTGTTCCTTCAAGATTATATTCTCTTACAAAACTATTCCCTTTTAGCATATTGGTAAAATTATAAGTCGAATCCTTCACATACATGTTTTAAATTATTGATAATTATTTTACTTACATTTCATGTGACGTATATATTATTGTATTTATACATTGAGAATGAATCAAATGTATATTCAATTATATAAAAACGTGAGTTTTTCTATAATTTCACTAATATGTTAAAAATGAATAATTTTGTAACAAATTTAAACTTGAAGGAATACTATTGAGAAAATTAATAATTAAAAATTAAAAATAAAAATTTTATAAAACATTGAGAAACACTTTTTGCAGTTAATAAATAATGGTGGTAACATCTCAGAAGTGCCAAAATCACTAAATGGAAGAAGTGGATAGAGGTTGGAAATAGTGGGGATGAGGTTGATTATTAGATTGGGATAGTCCTTACCCCATGTATGTAAAATAGGCCCATTGTAGTTCTCTAACTTTCATTGCTATTAGCCTAGTAGCAACTGGGCTCACTTTTCTCATTGGACTCTGTGAGTTATAAGTTATAGGTCCACTGATTTAGATTAATCCAATTAACAACAATTTAGACAAACGTTATAATTAATTTTTAAATTGTTACACCAAAAAATAAAATTTAAATTACTATACAAACATGTCATCCATTTTAAATGACAATTTTGATCCTTCACTTCTTATTCTATATTTCTATCATTTTAAATAAGATAGTAAGACTATGCACAATGCATGTGTATTTTTTTATTTTACGCTCGTTATAATTTTTTATCGGACTGCATAATAAAGTACAAATTTCGATCATAATTAAGAGAGCTATATAATAAAGTACGAATCTTGATCATAATTAAGAGAGCTAATTGCTTTGATATTAGGCAAATTATTATGTTTATATATAATTGTAATTTTCGAGTCTATTTTTTTTTGTTGTCTAACGACGACTTGATAAAGTTGTTACATTAGAATTACTCTCACACGCCAAATTTGACAATTGCTTACTCCCTTAACCTTAATTTAAATGAATGTTTGATCGGTGTAATGCTTTATTAGCTCATAAATAATACTCTCTCCGTTTTTAATAGGATTTTTTATTTTGATGATAACAATAATTAGTAAATAAATTAATTAAATTATAATCCTCCCCATTGGATTTATATTATACTTATTTTAATTATCTTATTTACTTTGATCAAAAAAATATTCAAAATCTATTAAATTAATATTTTCTTGACCATAATAATTTAATATCAAGTGTTAAAGAAATTAGATCATAAAATAACATTTTCTAAGGCAAGGAAATTCATATTCTTCCTAAATGATTTTTCCAAAATATTATATAAAAATTATGTTTGTAAACCAAAATAAACTTGGAAAAACAAAAAGGCCAAATTCTTGCATGCTTAATATATTTAATGCATGCATGTGCTTTAATTGAAAAGGAGACTTTGAATTTTCTTAGACCATCCGAAAGTTGCTAGCGAAAAATGTGAAGGCTAAAATGCCTTGTTCCACTCAAATTGAATGTGCATTAAATTGTAAAGAAAGTTGGAAAAATAAGAAGGCTAAATGCCTGAGTCCCATCCGAAAAGCATTGTGCTGAAATTTTAACAAAAAGGGTGAAAGAGACGGTGTGTTGAGCTTGGTTTAATCATTCCTAGCCATAGATTTTTTAAATGAGCTACTAAATGACCATTTTATCCCAAATTTTAAAACTCTATAGCCAGGAGGCTTTCCATTCATTTCAAGCTATCAATTTACAAACAAAGAAACCAAATACTAATTTTCTATCTTTTCTCTCTACAGCCTTCAAAAAGCTCTCTCTTTTGCTCAAAGTTTTTATCTTCTGTCCAAGAGAAAAATTATTCAAAGTCTTTAAGATATGTTATTAAATTATATTATTTGAATTATCTCATACTCATTTATATATATATATATATATATATATAATATTATTTGAATTATCTCATACTCATTTATATATATATATATATATAAAAGGTTAGTATTTAGATGCCAATACTATAGCGGAGACATTGCTCTTAAGTGAGGGAATTAACCAAAAAAATGTTCAAAACTTAAGTGATCTTTTATTGATATAGTTTATTTATATAAATATTGTAAAGTAGGTTAGTATTTAGGCACCGAAACTATAGCAGAGATATTCCTCTTAAGTGGGAGAATTAGTCGAACGAGTGCTCAAAACTTAAGTGATCTATCGAAAATATTTATATAAATATAAGATAGTGAAAACTATAAATTGGTTAGTACTTAGACACCGAGGATATAGCAGAGATATTTCTTTTAAATGATGAAATAAACCGAACGAGTGCTCAAAATCTAAGTGATCATATTAAAAATGTTCATATCATAAATCAAATATATTATTATATATAGATTTGAGTTGAACAAATTTTTTTATTATATCTATTATTGTTTTAATTATTATACTTGATATCTGACATTACAAGTATTTAAGCTCAAATTATTAATTCATAAATACTTGTTGCATAATATAAAAATTATTTAAAGTTTTATATCACGAACATAATTAATTATATCTATTTATACAGAAGCACATCACTCACTATAAAAGTTATTTAAACTTTTATATCCGGACTTAAATTTATATCTACTTAATTCAAAAAGCATAGTCTTCATTTATAAAGGAAAAGTAAACATTTGTAAATCTGCACTGAAATTATATATCTGCTAATGAAAGAAACATTTTTCAAAACAAACATTTATTGAAAATGTTGAGTTAATTGATTTTACATATCTGTGAGGGGGGGAAAAGCGTGATCATTTGATCAAGATCAGAATCTTAAAAAGGTCAACGGATAGTTGTATCTTTAGTGTACTTATGAGATGAGAGATAAACTTCTTGTGTTCAATATCAGATTATAAAGCAAAATGTTAAGTGGGTTAGTTGTCCTTAAATCTGTGAGGAAAAGAGAATGATCATTTGACCAACACCAGAGTCTTAGAGAGGTCGATAAGTAGTTGGGTCTCTAGTGTACTTGTAAGACAAGGGATAAATTTCTTGTTTCAATACCAGATTATAAAGCATACCTAGACTCAGAAAACAGTTACAACTATGTTTGATGAATGAAAGGGGAGCTACTGTCCAAGATAAATAGTTGTATGTATAATTGAAAGTTGATCTAGAAAACTTTGTAAAGGTTTCTTCGCCTATAGATGAGTGTTTATTACTTAAAGTAATAGGATCTCAAGTCCTGGAGAGGAGCTTGAGACTGGATGTAACAACATACCCGAGTTGTATGTTGTGAATAAGATAAATCTCTGTACATTATGTGATTGAATTTTTATTGTCTTGCATATTAATTTCTGACACTATAAATTAATTAATTAAAAAAAGCCTAAGATAAATTTTTAAACAGTAATAATTTATTCAGCCCCCCTTTAAAATTATTATCAAACTTTCAATGGATGATTAACTATGAACTAATGGACAATTTTTAAGTTACAAAAGTTAATAATGTCTTTACTAGTTTTATAAAAGTGTTAAAAAGTTATTCCTAAACTTAAAGCACATCACCATTTGTCAATAGTCTTCACTTTTTTAGGCCAAAAAAATAGTCTCTTCATTTCAATTTATATAATTATTATTGATTTTTTAAAAATAATTTAAGATATTTTTAAATTTAAAATTGAGATGACTTATTAAAAATTATGAAACGATAAAATTTAAAATGAGTGATATTTTTTAAATAATTTACAATATTTATCATTATATTAATTAACATTAAAAAAATTTATGTCAATTTTGAGTTTAATTTTTTTTTAAGTTGACTTTAAAACGTCAATGATGATCAAATGATATAAAACGGAGGGAGTATAACATATTTTGATGGTCACTTTCTCTTTTAGTTTTGTATTTTTTTTTATTTTTTAGTTTGGGCATTCAATGTATTTAATTTCTCTTATTTTACTATTTGGTCTTCTTTATTTTTTAAGTCCATACTCAAGCCATGTGTTTTCAACATCTAAAGCTTTTATGCTTGACTTATACAATATGAGTACATTGTAATTCTTGAATATTTAAACAAATGCCAATGTAACTCGAGTTTTTAAATAATAAAAATAAATTGTAATTCTGATGTATTTATCCAATAATAAAAATAAAATATGTCAGCCTTTTAATTGAATAAACAAATTGGATGATCCGTAATACTTAGAACTTTATAGGTACTAGAAAGTTTATTAATTTTTGTCCATTCATATATCATTTTCCTTCAATGATAATTCGTGAAATTATAAATTATATTTTCTTTCCCTTCCTATTTTCATTTAATATATACTTTGTATGATTTGCAGGTTCATTTGATCTCCGTAAAGAGTTACTAAGACGGAGAACACATCTACCAATTCTTTTTCCTTTTATTTTTTAAAGATCTTGAACTTTTGTACATTAATAAAGAAAGACAATAAGAATTAAGTGAATACATAAAAAAAACGTAGGGGCATTTACCTTTAATATCTCTCAACAGTTTTATATCTGTAAGATAATAAAGTTATTTGTTAAAATTTTACTTGCCTCTATTATCTCTTAATTTGTAAGAAATAAAATTAAGTTCAAATCAATAAATACGTTCAACAATATTATTCACTCATTTTTATTAAATTGAATATTTAAAATTATCAAATAAAATTTTACCCTTTAAAATAGTAAAATAGTATCATTCAGATGTTTACACTTTTTACTTATCAAACAACTTTTTAGATTCAGATGATATTTTACTCAGATAATCTAATTTATTAAAATATACTAATCATTCACATATTAATTATTCAATTTTATCAAAATTGTGTTTGATAAAACTGAATGTTAAGATCTGAAGAGTTTAGACATCTGAATAATATAGAGCACCTTTTTAGAATTATATCTAAATGAAAAAATACTGTTTGGTAATTATTTTTTTTCAAAATGTCTGAATAATACTATTTTATCATTTTAACTCTTTGTGTTGCCTAATTTTTTTTTAAAATATAGAAAAACTAGTACTTATTGTAAGATTTATTATTTCATAATTTTTAATCGTTTGAATTTTAAATTTAAAAATATCTCAAATTGACTTTTCAAAAATCAATAATAATCTTAAAATTTAGAATTGAGGGAGTATAATATTTATTGATGGTATTTTTTTTCATAAATTTAAAATTTTTATTAAAAAACAACTCTTAATAATTTAAATTTTATTTTCTATCTAATTAATTTAGAGGCATTAAAAAAAAATATTACTAAACAACTTTAAATCTCTTAACGAATGAGTTAATTGGCCGTTAAGATGCCATCAAACCCCATTTTACTTTGAAATGTGCATATATAGGAGGAGGACCTCTAACAAATTATTCACTTCGTGATACACGTGGACGTGGTTGGCCCCAGGACTCTTCAAGCTTTCATACCAATGCATTCTAATTCTACAAAACAAATCATTTCATATAAATGCACCAATTGGCAATTACACGTTAATTTATTATAGCCTTAAACTTTTCTTTCTTTATCGTTTATATAAATTCAGAATTTGAACTTGTAACGGATTAATTGAGTGTACGTGTGTAATACTTTACAAATTACGCACACAAAATAAATTCATAATTATACATTGAGATTATTTACACTACGCTTACAAGTTACAAAGTTGTTTTCATGTCAAAGTTGAGATTAATTACCAAGTGATGATTTTTTTTATTTTATTTTTGATTTCCTTCCAAATTTTTGAAATTTATCTTTAGAAATTTTATGGTACACATTAATTACACATGATCATGGTTTGTTGGTGAAGCTTAAGTGGTAGTTTGTAAGTTGTAACCTCACGTCAATCTAACTCAACAACAATTTTTTCTTCTTAAATTATTTAAATAAGCTAAAAACAAATTTTACATATAAGTGAAAAATAAAAAATTGCAAGGAAACAATAAATATAAAACAAATAATTTAAACTGAATTAATTAAAATGAAGAGAGTAAAATGAACAATGCCAACATATAAAAAAATACACTTACGCACATAGCACACATATATAAAAAACGTACAAAAGAAAAGAAAAAGAAAAAGAAAAAAAAAAAGAGATAAATAGAAACACACACACACACAAGGAAAAAAGAAGAAGGTGAAACATCCTACTTACCTCTAATATGCGAATTATATTCTTTCACTCACGTCTAGCACAGGACATGGCTTACTTATTTTTCTCATCGGTGCATCCATTGTCTGAAGTTAGATATGACAAAACTATCAAAACCTACTTGTCTTTTCAATTGGTGTCACCTCAATCCTCCTTCTTTCTTTTTTTTTATTTTTTATTTTTAAACTCATATTTAAACATACAGATATTCATCTTATTATTGTCAAATTTTGATCATTAATATCATAAGTCGAAGATTATTACACGGGTCAAAAAACTTCGATAATCTTCCTCTTTCGAATACCATATTCTCTTAGTTTTATCCAACATTATATAATCACGCATTTATATTAAAGGTCTCATTAGATATTACAACAACTCTTACATAATATTTGTGTTACTTCTTCATTGCTGATATTTGACTCTATTTAGCATTATAGATTTCATCATTTTATGAAATTTTTACCTGAGTAGAATTTTTTGATCGCACAGTGCTCTCAATTCACAGCACCATTATTCTTCTTACTGCAATCGTATTCTTATCAAAATCTCCCTTTTTGTATATAACTAATCTTAAATATAAGAGCCTCCTTTGATAATCACGAATCTCTAAATTTACGAGAAAGACAAAAGCAATAAAGTTAAGAAAACAATGACAAATTCTTACAAAGAATCATAATTTAATTTAGCCTAAAAAACAATGTTATTTCCTTTCTTGTTTTTTGCTAAATTTTTTTTTACAAGTTTGTTTTACTCTTTTCCCCGTCGTTCTCTACACGTTATGGTTGACTCAACAAAGCACCTACTGTGTCTCTCTCTATTTCCGAATAGGCGGCGCACGGTGGTAGGGCCACCTCCGTGCGTGCGCCGTTGACCCCGTTATTCCTTCACTTCCCCTTTTCTCTCTCTCCAAACAACCCCTCTATTTCTATTTCTCTCTAGAAATTATTACGTATATATATATATATTGCATATTTATATGCTGGAGTCAAGAAAAGTAAAAATATAAAAAGCACAAAATAATTGAGGATTATTTATTGAAATCCACTAGTTGGGTTTTATTACAGAGAAAGAGAGAGAAAGAAGGAACCTTTGACTAAGCCTGCGACGACCCGCAAACACCCGACCTCCGTTCCCTTCATACACTCTTTGAATTCAATTTCTCTCTGTACCTTGGCCCTAAAACCCATTAAAAAGATTGAAGTTTTTTCTTGAAAATTAGAAGAATTGGTTCAAAAGATTCCATTTTTATGCAAATTAGCTCTGTATCTGGGAGCTGGCTGTTGTTGTTGAGCTTTTCATTTGTTTTGATTCATTTTCTTTAATTTGAGGTTGACCCAGTAAATTATTTGGGAGTTAGGGGTTTAATTGTTTCTCTTTTATGAGGTGGCTGTGATATGAGTATTCTTTTGGTGGGTTCATGAGCAGTTGATGTGGAATCTAGGTTTAATTGAAGAAATTGGTGATGGATCGCTTGGTATGGGGGATGCATGCTGCTCTTTGGTTAATTTTGGTATTTTATCGGTTTTCGAGTGTTTCGGGCAATGCTGAAGGTGTGTGCGCTAATTTTATAGTAAAACCTTTAGTGAATTTTATACATGTTGACTTCATTTTTGGATGATGTTTTGCCACATGTATAGCAATTGCATTAGATTTCTTCAATTGAATTAATCAATTTGGCGGCTTTGATTTGATGTTAAATTGAGGTCCTAATGAATCCCAAATTGTATAAATTTGAAAACTAGGACACCCCTTAAGAATCTTACCATTAATAGTATTTACCCAGTTTAGGTATATTTGTATCTTTTACCAGGACCTGGCTAATAATCTATGAGTTATGGCCGAAGGAATTAGTGGAAGTGTCATTTTCTAAGTTATTAGTATGTAATGGATGGTTTGTTATGTACTTAAGCTTTATATGCATAGTGTAACATTTGACGCCTATAGATTAAAAGAAAGGTTTATTAATTATGTTTTCACCAAGTCATTATTTGTTTCTGTAAAACAGGCGATGCTTTGAATGCACTGAAGAATAATTTAGCTGATCCTAACAATGTTCTGCAAAGTTGGGATCCAACTCTTGTCAATCCATGTACTTGGTTTCATGTTACGTGCAACAATGAAAATAGTGTTACAAGAGTGTAAGCTGTTTAATCTTGTGAAACTTTTATTGATGTAACCTGCTATTATATTTGGGTGTGCTGTATGGTTCCTGCTGCACAGCGGCGTAGTAACAAATTTTTTGCATTGTTTACTCCCAGTGATCTAGGAAACGCTAACCTTTCTGGTCAATTGGTTTCACAACTTGGCCAGCTTCCAAATTTGCAGTACTTGTAAGTCATCCTCTTGTGAGGTTGAAATTGCTACACTTTTTCTTATTGGTTTATTCTTGCTTGGTTGTTTTCTTCTTCTAAACATATTTCCTTTATTGTTATTAGTGTCTGTGTGTGTATTCTGTATAGCTTTCTTGTATATGATCATTGATGATGGTAATAGCCGTACATAAATCTCCTCC
This sequence comes from Hedera helix, assembly GCA_947179155.2. Classification (NCBI taxonomy): domain Eukaryota; kingdom Viridiplantae; phylum Streptophyta; class Magnoliopsida; order Apiales; family Araliaceae; genus Hedera; species Hedera helix. The sequence goes on from OX359287.1 coordinate 30,010,999, forward strand.
ACCTGCAGATCCACTCTTTGCTCATGGTGGGCAGTTGCTCACCTTAACATTAGGGGAAAGAAAAACATGTCAAGTTAAATAGAATTTTCTTGAAGAGAATAGGAATGAAATGCATATCTGTAGCTTTGACCCCCTTAAAATCTGAATTTTTTTTTTACCAACAATAAATTTTGAACCCAATGACAAAAAATCTTGGTTCTGCCCCTGCTCTGCTCCAGTGCCTCCATATGTGTCTCCGTCTGTGTATGAGAGACTACATTATAGAGTTGCACCTATAAATATATATTGATTTATAGCTATAATAAAATGTATTTGATATACTTTTCGAAATTCACTTCAGTTGCAGATAGCAAGGCTTAAGGTAACTTTCAGTTTTTGGTAGGGTGTACCCTTGCAAAAACTGTGCCATTTATTTTTCTCCTCCTTTGTCTACGTTAAGTTTATATTACTAATTCCATTTGCAGGACAATATTTTTACGTGTAGTCCAATCAGAAATATATAGTTATGGTTCTGTAAGCTGCTCTTATTTAATATGAATTTGTGTTTTTAAATATCTATTAGCTTAACCATATCAATCTTTGTGTTAAATACTAAATATGGTTTTAATGTCATGCTTAATTTATTTATTGTCAGATATTATCTAAGTTTAAAAAATATAGATCAGTAATACTTGTGCGTTTGTGAGTTTAAGAAAGGAAGGGATGTGATTTTACTAGTCATGTTTGTGAGTTTAAGAAAAGAAGGAATGGGATGGGATTTTACTTGTCTTGCATTTGAGTTTAAGAAATGAAGGGAATGGAATGGAACAGAAGGGAAGGGATTTTAATTGTACTTTCCCATGTATGTAAGTTTAGAAGTAGAGAAGTGAAAGTTATCACTTTCCTTCAAAATCCCTTGTTTATGAGATTTAGAGGTAAGTTGACATTAGTTTTGACTCAGAGCTTCCCCTCCAAAAGTGTGGAGGGATGGGAAAAAGTTTATTTCAATGAATGTTTCATTATACCAAAACTACCGTTATAAAATAAAGTGACATTTATTTTATATAAAGGGTAATATAGTAATAGTGTACTTTAACAATTAAAATCTCTTCCCTTCCCTTCCCTTCCCCTCCCCTCCCCTCTAATAAATTCACAAGCAAGAGAAAATTGTATTTTAAAATCCCTTCCCTTTCCTTTCCTTCTTAAACTCACAAACATACAAGGGAAAATTATAATCCATTTCCATCCCTTCCCCATTAATACTTTCCCTTCCCACGTCATCCCTGCAAATCCACAAACTCAGTATAACTGTTCAAGGTTACAAAGAAAGGACTATTACTCGTGTGCACTTTAAGTAAGTGTCCCCTTTGGGAACCAACTTTTCGTACAAAGTACGAAATTTCTTATTATGGAATGAAAAAGTTATGTGCTAAGTATAAGACCTTAGTATCAATCTTTTTCTACATATAAAGTTGGATATTAAAAATTTTGAGCATAGGAAGTAGCATTTGAGAAGTTTGATGGTCCTCTATATCCATTGAATGAAGTTTCTCTTGCCATTGAGCTTCTCATGGTTATGCACATTGTAAAGTGGAGGTTGTTAACTCCATGTTATTAATATTTTCTTCTTTCCTGCATGCAGTCTGTTTCTTCTGCATGTCGTTATTGATCTTTGAATTATTGGTGTCAACATATTTTGTGAATGTCTTCTTTTGTGACAGGGAACTTTATAGTAACAACATAACCGGAACAATTCCTAATGAACTAGGGAACTTAACAGACTTGGTCAGCTTGGATCTTTACCTGAACAATTTGAATGGTCCGATTCCAGGCACGTTGAGGAGGCTTCAGAAACTACGTTTCCTGTATGATTTACCCATCCTTCACCTTTCTTACTTTAACTATTAGCTTTGTTGAGCTACTGCTTTAGCTTGATCCAGCATGATCCTGTAAAAGTTTAAACAAGGGGCTTGAAGCTGTGGTGAAATTCTAGAAACAGAAATAAAAACAAGAGAGATAGAGAGAGTGGTTGATGCATTACATATCCCCCTTCACACAAAAAAGAATCACTCTTGATATTTTGTGAACAAGAGTACTAGTTTTGTGGATTCTCTCTAATAACACATGAGGGTTATATAGTTCTTGAATTGCTTTATTATTTAAAGTTACATCTTAGTTACAAATTAATAAAAGGGACTTACTCATGTAGGGTTGTAATCGAGTCAAACTGAGTGTGTCTCTGTTCATGTGGCCTTATAACGTGTATGGCTTTGACCCAAGCTCGTTGGCTCATCGTGAACTCAGTTCGTGTACTTTTATCCAACTTTCAAGTCCAATTCGTTCAACTTGAGTTTAATGACTAGCTTACAAACTACTTCTCTTTGCCTATCAGAGAAAAAATAAAACTTGTTTTGTTTGTTACGCAAACCAAGGAACTATCCTGGCGAATTGGAGGTGGGTCATGAACGACTAGGTTCTCTTACAGGGCTATTTGGATGGGCTAAGGATTTAACAACTGAGGAAGTATAAGGAGACCACTAAATACTTATCTATTCGTGTGACAACACAGGTAAAAGAGGAGTACCACCCTCCAAGGTCAAGGACCCTTGTTGACTTTAACAAAAACTTTTATATAGCTTCTCAGTGTTATCAAGGATGCATAATTTAGTGTTGGTTTTTTTTAGCAAGAGGGGATTAAGCTAGTCCATCCAGTGAATAGCTTGTATGAACTTTGCGCTCCCTTTTCCCCTCTTTCCTTCCTTCCCTCCTGCCCTTGTGCTTCCATTTACCTTCATCTATACTCGTACATTTTTCTTGGAAATCATCCCTCATTTTCTTCAAGATCTCGTCCTCTTCATCCGTACGACTCTATCTCAGATTCTCTGTTATCACAAGTCTACTTATGTTATATTTGTTTCAGTTTTTTGGCCTGTCTTCAATTTTCTTTTCGAAAAAGGGCCATCGTAGAATAAAACATTACTGCAGAAACTGCTCTTTATAATTGGATGTTCCTTTTATTAAGAGCATCACTAAATTTGACCTTAAGTAGTATATGGATAAATGACTTTTGCAATTTTTTTGGGACTTAATGGTGGCTGATCTATATCTTGTCTCTGCAAGGATAGGAGGCTCAACAACAACACTTTGACGGGACCTATTCCTATGTCTTTAACTACAATTCAAACACTACAAGTCCTGTGAGTACCAAGCGGATCATTTATTTCTCATGATTGTTAAACAATCCCCCCCCCCCCCCCCCCCCCCTTCTCTCTCTCTCAATTTCAACTAGCATAATTTCATGACAAGTTAATGAAAGGCCACCTTCTTTACATGTGGAATGCAGTGATCTTTCAAACAACCGTTTAACAGGAACAGTTCCAGTTAATGGCTCCTTCTCCCTTTTTACTCCCATCAGGTATGTTTCCAGTTATATATTTTTCCATTTATAGTGGCACTGACCATCAAGATGCTATGCTAACTGCCACTTTACATCTTCCAGTTTTGCTAATAATCAGTTGGAAGCTATTCCAGTTTCTCCACCACCTCCACTTCCTCGATCACCCCCATCTTCTTCAGGTTTGATTTAGTCTTGACGTCATTACTGACCTTTCTGTCATGTTTCTCCAACATTTTTAATATGTGCTTCTATTAATTATAATTATGTTTCTCTGCATTGCCTGATAGTGCTTTTATTTATATTGTCTCGCCTGACTTTGTAACTACAGGTTCTTGTTTACCTTAGGTATACTCTGCTTAAGCATGAAAATCATACTTAATAGATGTTTCTGGAAGCAAACTATTGGCTGATAAATTTTTATCCCCAGAAAGAGTATTATACAAAAGTAAACTGCATATTCACAATTTCCTTATCCAGCAGGCGGCAGTTATTATTTCATTAATTAGAAAAACACGTGAGCAAAAGCTCCTTTAATCTTCCAAGGAAAATTCCGTTCTCCTTTGGTCTAAATTTTTGTTACTCAATATAGTATGTCAATCTTTAGAAACATAAGATTGGACTTGATTTCAGCATTGGCATTGTATAGTTGGGATTAGGTGTTGCCACTATGATGATTGATTATCAATTCATTGCACTGTGTTATTCAATTAAGTTTTCTTCCAGTTGAAAAATTATTGGTGTCGAAAATGCACTAAATAGAACTATTATTGTATTGTAATTGTCAAATGTCATTTCAGTGGGAAACAGTGCCACTGGAGCTATTGCTGGAGGAGTTGCTGCTGGTGCTGCTCTGCTGTTTGCTGGTCCTGCAATTGCCCTTGCTTGGTGGCGAAAAAGGAAGCCACAGGATCATTTCTTTGATGTACCAGGTTTGTGAATCTAAAAATGGCTTAAGTTAGTGTTTTGTGGAATGATATGTCTCTCATTTACTTTGCCTTCGCAGCTGAAGAAGATCCTGAAGTTCATCTAGGACAACTCAAGAGGTTCTCTCTTCGTGAACTACAAGTTGCAACAGATAATTTTAGTAATAAAAATATTCTGGGTAGAGGTGGGTTCGGTAAAGTTTACAAAGGCCGCTTGGCTGACGGTACTCTAGTTGCTGTTAAAAGACTTAAAGAGGAACGTACCCAAGGTGGGGAGCTGCAGTTCCAAACAGAAGTTGAGATGATTAGCATGGCTGTGCATCGAAATCTACTTCGTTTGCGTGGCTTTTGCATGACACCAACTGAGCGTTTGCTCGTTTATCCTTATATGTCTAATGGAAGTGTCGCCTCGTGTTTAAGAGGTACAGCTTGTTTTCCAAGTTGCAGCTTGCAGTTATTTTTGAAATATTTACGAAAATTATGGTTGTGCTTTGTGAAGTTTATTTTTATTGTTACTGGTGCCAATGGCCCAAGTGATATCAACTACCATGTCTCAATATTGAAGAAGATAAATAATTATAACAACTCTCTTATCTGAATTCTAATAATGCAACGCATGTCTAATGCATATTCATATTAGTTTGGAAGGAAAACCAGAGATATGCAAAAATAGATGAATATTTTCAATTTTGCTCTGAAAAGTGGAGGTTGAATCAACCTGAGCAACATGTTTTGCTGTGCTTACTATCTATAATGATGTTCTCATGAGCTGATGGGTGCATTATTACAGAACGAAATGAGACACAGCCCCCACTAGCTTGGCCAGTAAGGCAGCGGATTGCACTTGGATCTGCAAGAGGACTTGCTTATCTGCATGATCATTGTGACCCTAAGATCATTCACCGTGATGTCAAAGCTGCAAACATATTGTTGGATGAGGAGTTTGAAGCAGTTGTTGGAGACTTTGGGTTGGCTAAACTCATGGACTACAAGGATACCCATGTTACTACTGCTGTACGTGGCACAATTGGACACATAGCTCCTGAGTACCTATCCACAGGAAAGTCTTCGGAGAAGACTGACTGTTTCGGCTATGGGGTCATGCTTCTTGAGCTCATCACTGGACAGAGGGCTTTTGATCTTGCTAGGCTTGCCAATGACGATGATGTGATGTTGCTTGATTGGGTAAGCACTTAGCGGCCTTCCGTATGATATGTTTGTTCAATATGTTTCTTATTTTACTGGTTTTTATATTATTTCACTAACTGCATCTTCGGAGCATTGAATGAACAACTCTGTAAGACTAAGAATCTCTAGTGTTCATGAAATTTCTCTCCATATCATGTTATTATTTTGTGTTTCTCGACATTGAATCAATCTGTTGTTGGCAACGACAATGATTACTTTGAACATCCACGATTTTGATGGAACCTCAACCATTCACTTCCCAATTACTAATCTTCAAAATTTTCAGGTGAAAGGACTTCTAAAGGATAAGAAGCTGGAATCATTGGTTGATGCGGATCTGCAGGGTAATTATGTTAATGAACAGGTGGAGGAGTTAATTCAGGTAGCTTTGCTCTGCACACAAAATTCCCCATCTGAACGACCCAAGATGTCAGAAGTTGTGAGAATGCTTGAAGGTGATGGCTTGGCTGAGAGGTGGGAAGAGTGGCAAAAGGAGGAGATGTTCCGCCAAGAATTCACTACTGCACACAATCCAAATGCCGATTGGATCATTGCCGACTCCACTTACAACCTCCGTCCTGATGAATTATCCGGACCCAGATGATCCTTTGTGGCAGCATATACATAGATTTATCGTTGTTGCCCCCCTTTGTATTGGCATTTATATCTATTATCTTTGTGCATATTATATTTCTCTTTTTCTAAACTCGCAATTTGTATTATGTGTCGAATGTTGCTGAAGATGTAGTCTGTAGGTTTGGAGGTGGTGGCGTAAAAAATTCAGGTGCAAGCGAACGGCTATAGAAGCACCCTGTACTTTATTTCTATGTATCCAAGATGGTGAAAATGTTACAAAGAATAAATGCTAAAGCAATCAAGAGCCTTAGAAACGTTGTTTTCTTCTAGTTAAGTAGAACTCAAGGAATGGTAAATTTGTTTCAGATATACGACTGTTGCGCCTACAAAATTTTTATGGTTATATTTTATAATAACAAAATGCAATAAATAGGTTTTTTTTTTTATAAAGGTCAATAGTACAAGGATGGTATTGGTAAGAAAAGTAATTATGTTATTTTGCTGTTTGCCTTCATTTCATCTCGGTCATCAAAGCATTGATGCTCTTACCAAATTTGATTCTAGAGGCCTAGAGCCAAGCAGCAGTAGTCTTTGCCCGCTTAATCTTCGCTCCTTTAAGCAGAGGAGAGGGAGCTAGCAAAAGGAGGAATGGTGGCAAATGAGTGACCAAGATTGCCAACAATGCTAGTTCATTTATTGGCTCCATGACAGTAGATTTCAAGTCATCGAGTTATTGTTTGATAAGCTGCTGTACCACAACCACAATATCTTTATTTGTTCCAGTTGGTGTCTGTTTGTTAGGTCAAAATGCTTCTTTTTGCATGGTTAACAATAAAGAAGGAAAACATAACTCAAGATTTTTTTTTAAAAACACGGCTGCACCAAAAGTGCAAAATCCAAACGTGGAGTAAATTTCTAATAAACCAATCCATGAAAGTAACAGAACTTGGACAATAATCTAAGAAGAAAGAACTCTCTCACTAGAAGGGGTGTTAAAAGAATTTCAACACTAAAAAGCTCTGAACAAGTATTTTTTTTATCCTTTTTTTGTGAACTTGACAAGATAATATCAACTTCGTTCAACTGATACTACCAAGGAAAGAAAACACGTCTTCCATGTACAAAAGGAGGGACTGCATATCCAAAGGCAACAATAAGAAGCTTCACTTTCTGCCACCGGCAATACGCGGTTTTCCCTTAACCTCGGACTCCTGCATCACAAGAGCAACAAGGCAACAGACCTCAGATGTTTACGCAAGAGAGATTCTCGGAAAATTAATGGTTACAACACCGTTAAGTACATACCTGTGGTTGGTGCAGGTAAATATAGGTCTTTGCTGTTGCTGGGTTGTGATTTTCTGCTCCCTTGCTCCAATCATAACACACCTGTAAACAACCGAATGCCACAACAGAAGCTTCATAACTACTTTAATCCAGCATTTGAAGGCATAATATGCGCAAACAAAATTACAACCCACATAACCACATTCAGAAAACATGAGGTTAGCAGCTGGACGAATCATCCAGCTTTTCGAGCCAAATCAGATTGTAAGCAAGATAAGAAGGTTCTCGCTCACGATGATACGTCACCTAGGGACTGCGAGTCATGTTTTGCAAGTAGAGCAAGACAGAAACACAACAACTGTAGACAGGACATTTATATATTTTCTTTCTAGTGATAAGGGTCGTAGAACGATTCAGAAAATAGTTATATAACAAATATCCAAAAACCAGAGAGAGAGAGAGAGGTGGTTGTAGAGGAATTCAGAAAGAAATAGTTACATACCGAATAAGCATATATTGAGCCATCATTGTTGAAAGCACTGCATGGTATAGGATTACTGCACCTTGACATGGCCTGAAAAATAAAAATAATTAGATCACATAAGTCTGAAAAATGAGCAGTAAATCTAGAATGAGGGGATAAAAACATAATAGCATAATATGAACAGCTTTTTCAAGTCCCCCCCCCCCCCCCCCCCCAGTGACCCATAAAAGATGTCTTAAGTACACTTTTCACAAATTAAAAAAACAAAGGTGAGAGGAGAGAGTATGAATAAGTTCTTATTTTACCCACAATGGACCCTATGTGTAAGTACACTAAAGGTTCTTTCTTTTTCCTAAACCTAGTGGACTATACTAAGTACTTTTGAGGATAAAATTTTACATTTGAGTTATGCACATCAGACATCTTTTATGAGATTGTGGGCTAGAGGGAGTACATTATATATATACAGCTTTGGGTGGAAGAAATTTTAAGAGGAAGAATGATGCAGGACGAGAAAGTTGGTTGGACCAATACAAAAGGTTGAGGAAACCTAATTGAAGTCTAATTAGGTGTTTTGATTTAATTAGAAGTTGTATTTTAGATAGGATTGTATTTTAATTAGGAATTATCTGTTATTTTTTAGAGTTTTAATTAGATTGAGAGAGTGGATTTAGAGTACTATAAATATGGATGTAAATATCCATTATTATTCATTCATTGATATATAATTATTTGAGTTTTGAGTTCTCTGTGTGAGATTGTTCCCCATTATTTAGTATCAGAGCTAAAAACTTGGTACCCTTCTAACCCTCATCCACCTTCTGCCCTAAACAACCAAATCTGAACCCTAACTCGCCATCCAAATCCCAAACAAAAAACCTAATCCCCAAAATACCTCAGCGCACCAAAGTATTGGCCATTCAGAACTGTCGTTGTCCCAAACTTTGAGCCACAATGCCATCGAACCCCTGCCACCCCCAATAGTCAAAAAACCCCAAATCTCAAACCTTTATTCTTTTGCTGTCAACAATTAACAGCAACCCAAAGCAAAAAAAAAAGAAGATATATATATATATATATATTTATTTATTTATTTATTTGCAGAAATCATGGTGAATGTCGGAGAAGTCAACGCTAGGCTTGACGTTTACATGTCACAGCAAACTGAGCGTCTTACATTAATTGAAGATTCCATCGTAGCACTTGCAGCAAGTGCGGCAAATGTTCAGACAGCTATTACTGCACTACCAGCAAAAATTGATGTCCTTACGGAGTGTACAAATAAAGGATACGAAGATGCTCGTCGGAATGTGAAAAATTCACCTCCAGGTCCTAATGAGATACTACTACAGCAATGACCTAATTTTCATGTACCGGACCCCAGATTGAATGCAGTGGATAGAGAAGCTAAATTGGATGTTGGTGATTTTAATGGAGATCAAGGGCCCGAGTCATTTTTCAATTGGATTCACAGTTTGGAGAGTTTCTTCCGTTAGTACGAACTATCTGACGAAAGAAAGCTTTTCTTTGCTAATGCGAAGTTAAAAGGGACAGCCCGTATTTGGTGGGATCATCATCAACGGAATTTATACACAGTTGCACGAAAATGGGAGAATATGAAAACTGCTATGACACGAAGGTTTGTGCCTCCAGATTACAAGCAAATGACATGTTTATAGTTGACGGAATTGGTGCAAGGAAGTAAATCTGTAGTCGAGTACACATCTACATTCTACAGTTTGGTTACAAGGTCAGAATTCTCATGGATTGAAGATGTGTTAATCTCCATGTACCGTTGGGGATTAAATCAGGAGATCGCTAGTGGGGTAGCTTCTGGAAAAATTATGCTCTTAGATGATGTTGTTCAAGTTGCCAACCAAGTAGAGGATACCTTGAGGAGGAATTCTGTTAGGCCTTCGGTACCAATACAGACTCGGAATGAGAGGACTTTTGTAGAGCCTTTTAGAAGCAGGCCAGTAGAGAGGACTTGTACAAATTCTTCAGCTGCTAGCAGACCAAATCGTACCACAGGTTCTTCCAGTGCTAGCAACAATCATACCGCTCGGTGTTTTAATTGTCGTGGTTTTGGTCACGTCCTTCGAGTGTCCATCTCTAAAGATGAATGTTGCATCCCCTCCTTCTAGAGTTGTTGTTAACAAGGACTGTGAGAACACTGACATGAACGAAGAGATGTGGCCGCCGTTAGACATCGAGGGTGAACCTACCGAGCAAGACTTGGAAGCTGATGCACATTTGGAGGGATGTTTAGGGGTTCTTCGACCTCTATTGGTTACTCAAAAGCAAAAAGATGATCCTAAACTCCATCGTGGGCGGATATTTCAGACACGAGTCAGGTGTGCGGGACAGATATGTTCACTTGTGATTGATACGGGGAGTTGTACAGATGTCATTGTCGAGGACGCAGTTAAGAAGCTTGGGCTACAAGTGGAGCCTCATCCAGACCCGTATGATGTTGCTTGGGTTACCAATACCAAATTGCGGGTTACTCAGAGATGTTTGGTTACGTTTTCAGTTGGCAAGCTTAAGGATGAGGTTATGTGTGATATTCTGCCCCTTAAGGTTTGTCATATCATTTTGGGGCGTACATAGTTATAGGATCGTCATGCACACCACGATGCTCATGCCAATACTTACTCAATTATGAAGGGGAACGCAAAGTTTACTCTTACTTGTGCTTTAAATATGGCTAAATTGAAGCTTACGAAGAATTCGTTAGTGATCCGAAGTGGTTGTTCCTGTAATCCTAACTCGACGGAGTCGAGTTTTTCGCAGTGGAGGAGAACTGATGCAGGACGAGAAAGTTGGTTGGACCAATACAAAAGGTTGTGAAAACCTAATTGAAGTCTAATTAGGTGTTTTGATTTAATTAAAAGTTGTATTTTAGATAGGGTTGTATTTTAATTAGGAGTTATCTGTTATCTTTTAGAGTTTTAATTAGATTGGGAGAATGGATTTAGAGTACTATAAATATAGATGTAAATACCAATTATTATTCATTCATTGATATATAATTATTTGAGTTTTGAATTCTTTGCTTAACTGTTCCCCATTAAAGAAGAAAGAGGGAGGGAGGGAGGGGGGGAGAGGAGATATGAACATCAGTATAGTGTGATCTCACTATGGCTCAACATGGAAACCAACCAAGAGTCAGCTGATTAACCCAAAACAGTACGTAGAAACTCAACCATCATCAATTCAAATGGGTCTTCAAAACTCGAGTACTAGAGTGGTTACTCAAAAACACAAAGGTCAAGTAAAGCATGAAAATCACGAGCAATATCAGTTTGGTCCAACCAGACATAACCCGAGATTAACATAAAAGAAGCATGCATACACAGAATGAACAACTTCTTCAGATGAAAGAGATAGATACAACAAGAAGTAATATCAGTTTGGTGTGTTCCGGCTGAAGGAATGAAACAAGAGAAAAACTTGCATGTATAGTGATTATCAAAACTTAAAAAACTGTTTAAATAAAAACTAGGGATACCTTGAGTCTCTGCTTGCTATCTTTGTCCCAAAAGTTAAAAGCGCCATCAGATCCAGCAGTTGCAAATGTGTGATGTACCTGGGGCAAGGAAGAGTATATCTCATATTCAAACCAGTAACTAAAATCAAGAAACATGAGCAGTTTAGCACAAAAATCCCGGTTGTCTCTGATAGATCTAACTTTATGACACAGAAAACCCAAAGGATGGACATGTATAATCATCTTTACTAATAAAGAAAGAAGGAAGGTATTATGCATTCCAAAAGACCATATATCTTGACCAGTTCTTTCCTGATAATGGATAGAAATGCATTCTACCTCCTAACCAAGACTTGGACCTGAGAGCAATGGAACTAGACAGCTGGATCAAACATGTTAGTTTATTATAAGTTACTTGATTAGAATCAGGACAAATGATCACATAAAGATTCCAGAAGAATTTCTTTTGCAGCCCACACGACTCACTGATCGTGTCCTCATGGATATTAATAATAATGAGAAATGATGGGTTGAAGAATGGCAATTGAATTCTACATTGCTCTTATAATCCACCATGAAAAATTCACACAAAGTACTACAAGCATTGCTATAAGCTAGACGATGTGTTCAATGAATCACTACTTTTGTTAGTTGATCTGCTCAGAACAGTTTAGCTAAAAATACATATAAGAACCTTCCACTTAAAATGTCTTAATCTTTATCGCAATATTACTTTAGTTTTAATGAAGCCAAGACTTTTCATTCATAAATGTATATATCAAATAATACGATCTAGAAAATTCCAGCTACATAGCAAGAACTGTTACTGAAATAAAGCACAAAATTGCAGCACTACACTTAGATTATTCAAGGATGGAAGCTCATTATGTGATGTCCAAAAGAACAAATTTGAAATCTTACAGGATGGAAGTTCAGCGCGTTGACTGAGTATATGTCATTGCCCTCTCTGTGGCATTTGAACGTAAAGTTTTTACTTTGCTGTGACTCATCAAGATGATGGACACCAACCCTTCCCTCAATTGAGCCAACCTACAGAAAGATGAATGCAATTCCTTTATAATAATAATAAAAAAAAAATGATTGATGATGGCCAAAATAATATCATCTAATTATTTTGAAAGGGATGGAACTTCTACCCTTTCTTCAAAAATTCAAAAATTATAATACGTGAAAGGAATCCTTTAACATTTATTGAGGACAATCCAAGTGTAGATAAATTATAAGAATAAAGAAATAAGGAACCCTTTAACATTTATTGAGGACAATCCAAGTGTAGATAAATTATAAGAATAAAGAAATAAGGAACGATAAACAGAGAAACTAGAATGCTTTAAGCCTGTACCAATAATGGTAACACAGATTTATTACACAACCCACTTGTAAGGATTTAAAGCCATAAACAAACATATAGAAACATGGAGAGCTGAAATAGACACAACTTGCTAAATGCAAAACTGAAAATACTAGAAGGGTCTATCTTGATTCTTGAGTACAAGGCGACAACGACTGAAAAAGGACAATGAATTATCTTTCATGCAACTAGTCAAACCAAGTCAAGAAAGAGGGATCAATTATCAATTTCCTTGTTTTCTTTATAAGAATCAGTAGACAGAATGATGTGAGAGTCTAGAAGCTAAAGACACTGGAAATCAACATTTCTCTAACACCAAACCCAGTTCTCTGGTGTATCCAACTCATTCCCACAATCTCGTATCTCAACTCAGAAGTTTCAGTTTACTGTTATCACTTTTATACCTTTAACAATTAGAGCAGCATATATCAGTTTAAGGCCTTTTAGTGTATTGGTCACCAAACATAGAAGGCAAAATCAGAGATCCAAATAGAATCCATAATTTAATAGAATATAAAAATAGAATAAAAGTAAGTGAGAACTTACCAAGAAACCTTGCTGATCTGGAAAGGCAGCTACACACCTTGTCTGGTACTTGAGGGGTGAAACAATTCTCTTGAACTCAGTCTGATAAAATTCAATAATAAGTACTCTTTTGTGTAATACAAAATTACTTCAGAAATTGAGATTATAGTACCAAAGACGTTAACTAGTAATGCTAGGACAAATGTTTAACAGCTACTCAAGCAAAACTCAGTAAGACAAGTTATCTCTCAACTCCCATGGCATAATCATCTAGTATTCTATCCTATTAACAAATGGTGAAATCATTTTGTTGTATGTATAATAAGCAACAGTCTATGAAGCATGAGCACGGATCCAAGACACGACACGGATAGCCCCAACATAATAAATCCTAAAGAAGTAGGACATATACAGGTTAGGGACAATGTCCACAAAGAAATATATTTTCTAAGAATCTAGTATATTATCTGTAATATTTTTGATCCATATAAAGTAAATAGCGAGGAGCGTACGTATGCATGCGGGTGTAGGTATATAGAAATGTAACTAATTACATATTTTGGTACACAAAACAATGGTTAATTTTAATCGGTTTTCTCTTTTTTTATATTGTTAAGATAAAAGATCTCATAGCTCTTTTATAACAATTATACTTCGTTAACATGAAAAGAATATCATATTTCAAGCTCCTTGGACACATTAAGGGAAGTCTAGAATGTGTTGGGCATGTTGTCAGCATGTAAAACATTATATATATATATATATTATAGTATAAAATTTTAAAAATAGTATCGTAAGTTTGTCCAGAAAGTGTTTTCAATGTGTCAGTATCCAACACTTGTTCAAACGAACACACTGATGATCCTGAACTGCTGAAGAGGGTAGTAATTCTTCCTTCAGTATTCATTAAAAAACTGATACTTGGCACAAAAAGAAAATGTAGCGGAAGGAAGGAAACATACAATCGAAATATAAAACACACAGATGTATCTAATGCAATTATATATCACAAAGTCTTCTCTGACCATTGGCAAAGAAATTACAGAATGATGAATACACCAAGCTCAAATGGGATTCGATAAGTGGAAACTAATAAATTTATGCAAGTTTAAAAGAGTCCCATAAAGTAAAAATATCACAAAGTCTTCTCTGACCATTGGCAAAGAAATTACAATATGATGAATACACCAAGCTCAAATGGGATTCAATGTCTTGGAAACTAATAGATTTAAGCAAGTTTAAAAGAGTCCCATAAAGTAAAAGCCCCCACTTTTAATAATCATATACATATCCAGCAGATTCATAAGAGAGGAAATCAAATACCTGAGGGTTCTGCAAATTGAAAACTATAAGATTTCTATCTGCTGTGCTGACAACCATCAGAGGGTGTCTAACTGTAAGTGCATAACATCGCTCAGGAAGTTGTTGAACATGAGCTGGATTTGATTGTCTCAGATCCCAGTACCTGAAAGGGTATATAGCACATAAATTAAAACAGTCAGATCAATGAAGAGAAGAATGGAGATAATGGAGTGTAAAGGACACACTAAAAGTGATTCAACTTCATATAAAGCAGATAGCTAAAATAGGTGATAATTAACAAATAATCCAACTCAAAAAGCAAGAGCTTACGGCTACTCCTCAGCTCCAAAGTCCATTCACAGTGACTTTACACTAGTAATGAGAATGACAAAAATAATATCCATAAAACCCGACAAAGGGCCTCATAAAAAGAAGAAGAAAAAAAGTTAAGTTTTCATTTCGCACTCCATGAATGGTGAAAAGCTTGTTAGTTTAGTTGGATCCAAACACCAAAATAAGATTTACCAAACAATGAAAACATGTTCCCTTGGTCTGAGAAACTAACACTGAAGATTTATTGTCTAGTGCTGTAGGAAAAAATAAATGATGACTTAAATGGCCTGAAACCAATTTCTTTGCAGATCACTATCGTATCATTGTATCAGTTTCAAATAGAGTGCATGTTTTTATGCTAAGACAGCAAATGGTACCTACACGCAACAGCTAAATTTTTGAGACAACATAGAAAAATATACAACTGTCAACCTTATGAAATACTAAACCACACTACAAGTTTGATGTACTGAAAACATGCATACTCATTGCAACAACATTACTAATCTCTCACAAGTCACAACACCTGAAGCTATTAGAACGTAAATTTACCTTAGAGTCTTGTCCCAGCTTCCAGTGACTAAGAGGTTCATCTCTGGAATCCAAGCAAGATCCTTGACGGGAGCATCATGCATCGCCACAGTTACTGGCTGGCCGCTGGACAATAATGGCCACATCTTCACTTGCTTGTCACAACCTCCAAAGAAAACTGTAGTTCCATCATCCTTCCAAGCTGAGCACAGAACCTACAATAAATACATCAAGCAGTTCTCATAATTTTGAACTAATAATTCCATATTTAATTTAAAAGTTGTACATAAATTTTTTGATTTCTTACTGGCTGGTCATGGGATATTTGTGCTTTGCCTACAGTGCCAAGAGTGGTTCCATTCCTCATCACCTCCCAACATCGCACCTAAAATTATTTGAGCAGAATGCATATGTACATACAAATATCAAATCTAACAAAACATGAAAGAAAACCAAATCATCAAAAGGATGTACAAAACAATATTTTAGAGGAAAAACATCACACTTGAATTAATATGGAAACAAAACAAAAATATAATAATACAAAAATAAAACAGAAAACACACCTGATTATCCCATGAAGTTGCTACAAGAAAATTGGCCTTTGGACTAAAGCAGAGGCTTGACACTGAATCACTCGGTGGTTGTGTCACCTACACATCAACAATAATCATCGGCTTTCCTTTTATTTGTTCATATATTAAATTTTATTTTATGAACTCAATTCAAAAAATGCACACAGGCAAACATGTTTATACATACACACACACAGTTTTTGTGTGTGCCCTACATACATATCAACAAAATTATCAATTTTCCGGTTAAAGCGATTTACTTATAAATTTGGTATTCTGCACCTAATTAGTAAAGGACCCGAACAAAATATAAATGCAAGTAATTAGCAAATATATACATATATAAAGAGAGAGAGATAAATGCAAGAATATACACACACATACAAACATTAGTAGTGTGTAATATAAAACCTTTCTTTCAACAAGTAAATTCAAAATTTACATTGAATGTTAGAATTAAAGAACGTGGCAAGAAAGATAAACGATTAGTTGTAAATATCAAGAATATTTATTTGATGAGTTTAATTCATTTTTGATTGAGTTATGGAATTAAAGTAAATAGCAATAAACATCAATTATTAAGTAACAAATCAAGTGAAGAAATTACCTCAGCTGACTTGTTCGGATTTGAATTCGCCGCAGTAGAAACGCCAAACGTCGACATTGTTGCTGCCTGTCAGTAAGAAATTTTTCTAGAAAAAAAAAAAGTGAAAATTAGGATTGGAAAGCTATTGTACAACAAAAAAATTGATTCATGAAATAATTCAGAGTAATAATGTAAAAGGTTAAAGAAGCAGGAGTACCGAATTTGCAATAAACAACCAGTAATAAACCCTAATTTCTTGAGCAAAACAGAACCCTAACAAAAGGTTGCAGAATATTGACAGAGATTTTGAAAGGAAGTAGAGGGAAGAAATATGGTGGGCTGGGGTTTATATATGTGCGTCTCAAGAAGCGCTGGGAGAACGCTACGCTATGGTAATTAGAAACGAAAACAGAGCTTACTTTGTGTTTTAGACATCTAACTAATGTAATATATGACATCTCTTTAGAATTGTATTCGAATAAAAAAATATTATTTAATAATTAATTTTTTTAAAATATATGTTTAAGTTGTTAAAAAAAATTATTTGATAATATTAAATAAAAATTAGCAACAATGCATGGTACGGGTGATTACATTAGATAAAAAATATATATATAATTGTATAATAGAACAACAACACAATATAATAGTTCAAAGAAATATTATACTTACTTCGTTTCAAAATATAATATTTTTAAACGTAAAATTTTATAACAAATTTTTATACAAATATACTATTAAAGATACAGTGCATTTTTTATCACAAAAAACTAAACAAAGATAAAAAAAAAATTAAATTAAATTAAATTACCGAGTTGAGCTGGTTCAGAACTAATTAAATTATCACTTAAATATGTCATATTTATGATAAGACGATTTTAAATTTATTCTTGTTTTGCACTAATTATTAAGCTTATTTTTTAATTTTGGAAAAAAAGAAAAAAAGTTTTTTACTTTTGTGTATTACTTATTTTTTTTAGTATTTTCAAAAAGTCCATAATGTTAAATTCAGCCCACGAGCCCAGCCCATGAGCCTAATTTTAAAACAGGTTTACGGGGCAGGGCTTCTTTTCTTTAAAGTAAATTCGAAAAAGATGAAAGAAAAGAAATATTAGAGTATTTGATAGTATATATATTGTTAAGTAATTTAAATTTTAAAATTTAAAATCAAGTATCCATTAAATCACCTAACTAAATTAAAGAAATAATAATACATTAATTTAAAAATTAAATATTGAAGATGCACTAATTTTATAAATATTTTATGTTTGTATTTTTGTTGTAATATTTTTTAAAAATATACTAGTAAATATAATTCTTCCTATAAAATTTTAGGAAGGGCAATTGTGTGGGGCTTTACTGAGCGCACTGTGGAGGGTGGTCAACAAGACCCAAACTTTATGTTAGGCTTATTGATCACGTTATGGACATCACAAACAAACTTTAGGTACGTTTGATTTGCCTCAAATTAATGTAATAATTTTATAATGCAATAAGTTATTATATTAATTTAATATTTATTATATGTATTAACTCATTACAGATGTAATGGTATTACATTAATTTTTAAATTTTTCATTACATCCTCCAATTGATGCATTAGCCTATTAATTCCGTAATGCAATAGGTCATAATTATAATTGATTTGACATTTTGATTTATAATTTATTCATTACATATAATTATATAATTTAGTGAACCAAACAAAATTTTAAATACAATATAATAATATTACAATTACTACACAAATATCAGAAACCAACCAAACAAATATATCGTAATAACCTATAACCATTACATTATAACTTTATTGGATTATATGGATTATTGTATTATATTAAATTTTTATTCGGTGAACTAAACCCCACCTTAGTACTTACTTGTCTGTCAACATTAAAAGGTATCTGAGATTGCTTCTAAGTAATTAAAGCTGCTTATAATTAATTTTAAATAGCAAAAAGTGTTTAGTAAATTGATTTTTAAATTAGGGAATTGATATTTTTACACGTTTTTTTTGATGAATTCACATGGTGG
Organism: Hedera helix; assembly: GCA_947179155.2. Lineage (NCBI taxonomy): Eukaryota > Viridiplantae > Streptophyta > Magnoliopsida > Apiales > Araliaceae > Hedera > Hedera helix. The sequence continues at coordinate 30,029,578 of OX359287.1, forward strand.
ACCCCACAAAAATACATATAGCGACGATTTAACTGTCATTATACATCTATACGATTTAACTGTCATTATACATCTATAGCAACACTTTTTGTGGGGTCCACCGTGTGAATTTATCAAAAAATCTTGTGAATTTATCAGTTTCCTAAAATTACTGTAATCACCTTTTATGAAAATAATTAGAAACTCTAATTTAGAACTTCTAATTATTTGTCAAATCTAATAATCAAGTTTGACCAAGTATATTACTAATCGATCCCTATTTATTTTACTAATTATTTTCATTACCCACCTTTACTTCTTAAAATATCTCTTTTTAGTAATTTATAATTGAAATAAGTGATCAAATTTTTTATTTAAGAAACACTTTTTATTAGTTTAAGTATTTTTTTTATTAACCAAACACAAATAATTTTTTTAAATTGATTATAATCAAAATTTATAATTAAAGTCAGTAATCACATTTTTTTAGTAATCCTAAATATACTCTTAGTGTGTTTGAAAGTTCTAAACATACTATCACACTTAGAAATTTTATTCCTTTACTAATAACTTATTTATAAATGCAGTTATTTAATTTATGAACCTAACATTTGGACCTCTACGGACACCAAATGCTACCGTTCCAATCCTAAGACAGTTAATCCAAACCCGTCGGCCATAGCCGCCCCAATCCTACCCACTGCCATCTGGCCCATCTCCATTTCTCATAGAAAGGCGGGATTAGATCACTCTGCCTAGCCAATGAAGTCTACATCCTTTCTTTTACCATTTTTGTCTTTCATGTCTATTTTAGTTGGTACTTGGTAAGTTTTTTTTGGTGAGTAGTTAAGTTCCACTGGTCCTAACGGAAAAAATAAAAGGGATAGAAAAGAAAATAAAAAGTCCATATTTAAATGACTAAAATACATATTACATTCCAAAGTTGTAAGAAATTTGAGGTTTATACCATAACGATTAAAACGTATCTAAGTGCACTCTAAAATTCTATTTCGCTTAAAAGAATACAATTTGCACCGAAAATTGAAGGTACATTTTGCTTATCACAAAAAATTTTGGGTTGCATTTTATCAAGCGAAAAGTTTTGAAAGATGCATTTTGTCTGGTAAAAAAAAATTAAAGCGAAAATAGCAACATGTGATTGGTAGAAGGCACCACCTAACTCTGCTCCTGAAATCTTAAATAATTACTCTCCTTAAAAGGATAAAGAATGACCATTCCAATGTGAAAATAATTTTTAAGACAAAAATGCCCTCATTCATATAAATATAAATATATATTATTATATTAATAGGTATTTTATTTAAATTCTTTGTCTCCGGTCTGTTTCTTTATTCAATTGTAAAATACAAAAGAAGATTTTATGAATTTGATACATGTGAATTGGGAAACACTTGATGCCCTAATAATTTGAATTCGCGTAATCCGAAAAATTAGTCGAAAACTTATCACCTGTTTCCTCTCCATCTTCATATTCCTCTTCTTCTTATCATCAGTCACCATTACTGATTCATCAGCTCAAAGACATTGATTCCGCTATTGATCTCTTCCGTTTTCACACGCCTTTCTTTCTCGACGATCACCAACTTCTCTTTCGCTTACACTGGTATGCTTGGCAGATTTCACTTCCTTTTGGATGGATTTTTTTTTATATATTAACTCTGTCGGACCAGCCTTGGAGGGCTAGGATTCCCAGATTAGTGGGATAAATACTTTAAATAATTCTTTGATCTTAAGCTAAGAGAATGTCTCTAACAGTAACAGGTTTAATTCACAATTTTGTCTCACTTTTCTATTTCTTATTTTTTTAATTTGAATTATCTTTTCACCTTTTTGTGCTGATCTTATATTCAATTTCTGATATTATTTGTTTGATGTCTGATTATTCAGTTGGATTCGTTGGCCACCAACTGATTGTTAAAAATAGTTTTAATTATTTTTTGTTTATTATGGAAAAGAGGATTTTAAAGATTTGAAGATATAAATTGGTTTTGGTTTGGAATAAAAATATTTTATATGTTGGAAAATGAATTCATATCATTTTATCAACTATATCTTATTGTGACTTGCATGGGTATCATACTTCTAGTTAGGGCTGAGCAAAAAACAGATAAAACTGAATAACTGTATTTTTAAACTAAATTATTTTGATTATTCGGTTTTTCGGATATATTTAGTTATAACCGTTTTACATTTTGATATTCAATATTAGTTTCGGGTGTGAAAATTAAACTATTCGAATAACTGATTGGCCTAATTAGAAAGAATAAAATATTATTTTTAATTAGACTTTGATAGACTTTGTCCTATGAATTATTAACTTATGCATAGTTAATTTAAAATTATTAAATTAGTTTATGAATTATTATGCTTATAGATTATGGTTAAGTGTTATTTTGAAACTCTAATGTGAAATTTAAAATTAAATTTTTTGTTTGATAAAAATAAGTTCATATTTCGATTATATACCGAATAATCGAATAAAATAATTCAGTTATTCAAATTTTAATTATTCAGTTAATATATATTTTGAATACTTAAAAAGTATATAAAATTTAATATTCAATTACGATCGAATAAAAAATTCAATCGGGTGATAATCGAATACTCACGTAGTCATAGAGACGTAAATCAAAGTGATGGTGTAAACGGAAGCAACGTATTAGCTAGGCTATTAGAGTTACTTGTACATGTTTTTTTTTTCTTTTTTTCTTTTTTCCACATAGAATGGTAATTTGATAAATATGAGAGGGCACTATATATATATATATATATATATATATATATATATATATATTTAAAAAAAAATAGCGTGGGGCCATGATTCCGCCCTGACTAAGTCTAACATGGAGGTTCTTTTAGAAATTATTAATTAATGAATAGAGATTATTGACCATAAGAATATAAACTATTAAAAAGTAGTTAAGTTACTTTCCAATTCCGGAAAGGATTTAAGCTTTTCTTTTTCCCCTTTATATACAACTGATTAGTGATAAATTAACCTTATTCAATTCAAGCCGATCACCAGACGTACGCCTAGAACTACACTCTCTCTCTCTCTCTCTCTCTCTCTCTCTCTCTCTCTCTCTCTCTCTCTCTCTCTCTAGATTTACAGCTTTCTTTGTGATTTCGTCCGTCCATAAAGAAAAAGTAAAAATAAACCTTATTTGCCATGGAATATTCCAAAAAACCAATTGTTATTCGTGAGGTCTGGGAGAAGAATATTGAATATGAATTCGCTTTAATTCAACATATTATCACCGATTATACTTATATCTCCATCGACACCGAATTCCCAGGCTTAATTTTTCATCCAAACAGTGAAAAACACGTCGTACACTCTCATCTCAGTCCATCAGCCAGCTACTCTTGCATGAAAACTAACGTAGACGCTCTAAACATGATCCAACTCGGCCTAACTTTATCCGACGCGGATGGAAACCTCCCGGATCTTGGCACGAATGCGCGTTACGTATGGGAATTCAACTTTCGGGAATTTGATATCGATAACGATCTCCAAAATCCCGAGTCTATCGAGTTGCTTAAGCAACAAGGCATCGATTTCTTGAGGAACAAGAAGGAGGGTGTTTGTTCGGAACATTTTTCGAGGTTGTTTTTCAAGTCTTTGGTTTATCCCATGATGAATTTGACTTGGATAACGTTTCATAGCGCTTATGATTTCGGGTACTTGGTTAAGCTTTTGACAAAATCCGAGTTGCCGGAGGATTTGGATTCGTTTATGAGGCTTCTATGGACGTTTTTCGGGTTTGCGGTGTATGACGTGAAGCTGATTTTGAAGTGTTGTGGTTTGCATGGCGGTTTGGACCGGATGGCTAAGAGTCTTGAAGTGCATCGGGTCATGGGTAAGAAGCATCAAGCGGGTTCGGATAGTTTACTCACCATGCAGACGTTCTTGAAGATGAAAGAAATATATTTTCATGGTGACAATTTTAGCTTGTTGAATCAATTCACATTTATACCGTACGGTTTAAATCTAGAAGTCAGGTCGGAATCTTTATATTTGTAAATAAGTTTACCTTTATACTTATTTCTCTTATATAATCCCCTTTTAAAATATCAAATAATCATATAAACGATCAAAAAATATACGTAAAATAAATAGCGTACTAATTATGACATAAAATAATCTATAAAAATAACAATTTAATATAAATAATTCTATCTCATTTATTATTTTTGCGAGCGAACAAACAAACAAACATAAGCTAAGTGACTTCGAATGTCTTTTCAAATTTATAACAAATAAGGTATAGACTTGATATATTAACTGTTTCTGAACGGATTAGGTATTGACTAATTGAAAATAGCATAAACTGGGGTACAGAACAAATTTGGAAGGCAATGTTTTGTTTATGTGCGAGTTATATTTGTTCCGGTTTAGGAATCTGAAAGTTTATGTACACTTTATAAATCTGCGAACTATAAAAAAATGAAATTGGATCCAAATTTTTTGGGTTAATTTTATTCTTTCATTTTTATTTAATTTTTGCCTATCAAAAATTAATTTGAGACATTTGCAAACTCAAAAATAAGATAACTCATTAAAAATTAAAAAATAATAAAACTTATAATGAGTAATACTTTTTAAATAGTTTATAATATTCATCATCATATTGATTGAAATTAAAAAATTTAAGTGAATTTTGAGTTTAAAAATATCTTAAATTAATTTTAAAAAGTCAATAATAATCAAATAACATGAAACTGAAAGAATAAATAAATTGTTAGTTCGAAACATTTTCTATTACAATTTTACAACGCCAAAGTCTTAGAAGTAATTTCCTTATTTAACATTGGACCCAACTCGTCCTTCTTGTCATGGCATTAATGAGGGAAGCCGACTGTTTGTTACCTAACAATATTTACCCAATTTATTCTCAACGAAAGGAGTGGAGGAGTATTATCAATGCATGCATTTTCTTTCTTATCTTTACCCTATTCAACTCTTCCCCAAAGGATAAGTTATGGGTGCACATCGAGTCATTCTTTTCATAGTTACAAGGAAGAGAGGACCACACAATAATTAAAAATCTCTTGCAATCATTCATTTCTGTTAGTTTTGATTTTGGACTCTTATCATTTCTTCCTTTATATGATCAAGTTTTAAGATCATAAGCTCAAGTATTTGCACAACTAACTTGACTAGTTGTATGATGATACTATATTCCATCCATTTCGATTTTTTTTGGCGATTTATGAATTTTTAAATTCAAAATTAATATGAATTCATGTAAGTTTTGAATGGAGGGAAATCTCGTTCGGCCAGTTGACACGAAAGTAAGAGAATGCGGCTAATGAGAATCAAATATCTGTTTATTGTCGTGAAAACAAGTGAATTAATAAAAATTAACATACCAATATGATAATGTTAGAGTTTATGCCCTAGAGGCTAATTATTTGATATAATTGCTTAACATTTTTTGATATTATATTTGATTGAATAAATGGATTATTTTATTATGATTTCATTTACTGCGTTATATAAATGTTAACATAATAAAAACCCTTAGAATAATGATACGAATTATATAGTTTTAAGTATGTGACTTGAACATGAGATTATATAATTATAATTAATATCATTGCTCTTAAATGTCCCTAGTCGAGTATCATTGTTAATGGGACAACAATGATGCATTGAGACTAGTATGTGGATTGACTGATGGCCAAATCTCATTGGTCATAAATATACAAGATATTTGAGTCAATGCATAGGTACATGTTAGAGAACAATGTACTGGACTGACCCACCATGAGAATTCTACATGGAACATTATGCAAAGTGTCATAAGAAATTCTTATAGTGACAATGATGTAATGATCCTCCGACCTGAAGTCATTATATTATTACACGAGAATTTGTGTACTTTGATATCATCAAATGTCACCTTTAATAGGGTGGACAATAAAGGTGATTATTGGGTACATCATGAATCGTGTGAGGAATATGAGTGATCTAGATGGAATTTAACCCTCCTATATATTAGGGGTGATATCCATATGCCTCTTGATTGAGTAGGACTATGAAATGCATGGCCATGCTCAAATATTGATTTGTTTCATATAGTCTACTCATTGATCAAGAAAACTCAGATTAAATTATGAAGAGTATGACACATTCCATGCCTCGAGTTTAATCTAGGATATAAGGTTAAAAGGATTAAATTACATTGAAACATTGGTCACGAAAAGGTTGTATCGAATCACCGATCTTATTATTATTTGGGTAGCAGTGATGCATTACTAGATGCCGCTCACTGTTTATAATTTTATAATATGATTTTAAAATTATTGCCAACATAATAATAACCTATAGGGTCACACGCTTAGAACGTAATTAAAAAGGAATTAATTTAAATTATAAGTATTTTAAATATGTCAATATGATTGATAGTATTTAAAAATTACGAATTTAAATTAATAGGATAATTTGTATATATGTATATTAATTAAGTAAGACTTAATTAAAATATAATATATATAAATTCAGATTTTATTTTTCTATTTATTTTAGGTTTTAGTTAATTCCTATTAACTACTATATATATGATATATCAGTAGTTTAAAAGTTACGTAAGGAAAAACTAAAACTTTAGCCGCTTTCAGAAAGAGGCTAGAGAGAAAAATAATTGGGAAATCCTGATCTTGGTGGCGCAGTTCCTTTTGCTGCAGATCGTGGGACGATTCGCGGAGCGTTCGTGTGGATATCGTAGAGACGCAGTCGCTGGATTGCGTTGAAGATTCGAAGCTGTTCCAGAATTCAATCGTCTCCTGTCCATCTCAGATAATCGGTAAAATAATCTAAACCTCTGATTGATCTGTTTTCGCTTGGATCCTGTCTTAGGGTTTCGAATTTTTTTTTTTAAATTTCGCTGCTTTCACTGTGTCGAAACTCTAACATATAAGTGATGAGAAAGTTAAAGCTCAAATTGGCAATTCTTTGCTTAGTTAAAGTGAGTACTGCAGTTGTAATAAAAGTTGCTGTAATAGTTGGACTTATGATGCATGAGGAGGGAGAGAGGGAGGGCTAAAGTGGGCCTATTATATATCTAACTTTTTTGTTTTCTTCTTTATGGTATAAATAATTTGATGGTCTGAATTTTGGGACCATAACTTAATTATGTCGGGTCTCACTGGCTTACTCTTGTGGTCCTCAGCATTTATTTAACCCTGACAAATACAAGAAAAAGGCATGGTTCATAATAACAAATTCCAGGTAAATTATATATATATATATATATATATATATATATATATATATATATATATATATATAAAATGTTCATTCGTGACAACAGATTGCAGAGGGCTTTATGAATAAATTACCATATATATATTATTTAACTTTCAATTATTGTTCAGTTCTTTTACTTCGACTCAATACCTCAAATTGTATGATATATGTAAAAATAAATAATTTCTAGGTACAGGTAAGGTTAATTTTAATATTTGAATGCTTGCATTATTGGGGGTGTAGTATTACCTGACGGTTATGTACGTAGTAGGCTACATACAGATGTAGTTAGAGTGAAGTTAATTTTATCATAAATTAATTCAGAGACTAATAAAGTGTTAACACGCAGACAGAGAAAAAATACCCCGATCTTCGTGTCAACACTTTATTAATTTGTAGATTAATTTATGATGAAATTAATTTCACCTTAATCAGATCCCCTACATATTATTAATATGGATTTTATTGTGTTTTTTGTTCTACCAACTACCAAGGTTTTCAAATGAAGGATAGCTAAAATGTTCGAAACATAATTTTTATGGGAAATATTATTTTTATGAATAAAATTAGATATTATTATAGTGTTTTTCTCATATTTAATATTAAGGTCGGGACAATTTGATATAAATAATATTTTTATTTGTGAAAATATCAAGTTTTTATTTAAATATATGTAAATATACTAAGTAGGATGCTACAGATTTTATGCCTGTCATGCGAATAAGATTTAAAAAAAATTAAAAAATTGAAACAATTAATAGGTGCAAATGTTACCAAAATAATTATAAATCCAAATTATACAAATGGATCTGACACAGTAAAAACCTATGGAAAAAGAATACAGAAACTTTTTGAACCTCTGACTAGGACACCTTGACCCTCTCTATATAATATATATGCATTGACTTTCTTATGGGAGGGATAGGTTAAAAAAGGTCCGACGAATCGATCAGTTGTACAAATTCTGCAATGACAAAAGAGTACTTGGGGACAGGAGGAACGATCGGTTAATTTTATTTTTTTATTTTATGACTTTTAAAAAATAAATTTAATTTTTTAAAATTAATTTTTTTATAAAATATAATTATTTAGGTATAATTTGGATACATATAAATAAATAATATTTACAAATTATATAACATTATTTTTATATATATATATCCAAATAACACATAAATTATTATATTCTATAAAAAAAATAATTTTAAAAAATTAAATTTATTTTTTAAGAGTCATTTAAAAAAAAAAAAAAGTAAACCAATCGCTAGTCATGACAAAACTCGTTACCTTACATAAGCTTATTTATTACACTGCACCTTAACTGAATTATTTCCACTTCTTCATATGCTTATTTATTACACTGCACCTTAACTGAATTATTTCCACTTCTTCATATATATATATATATATATATATATATATATATATATATATATATATGCCTCTGCACCTCTTTTTGACCATCCATTTTTGTCCAACCCTTCATTTTAACTGGACATATCTTCAGTCATCACCCAATGGCCAATACCATGCAATTTAAAGTACCTTTAAATCTCTCAAACCCTAATCAAACACCATTCAAAATACACACTATTTTCAAGAATAATTTACCCAAAATGAAGATTCAAAATACACACTATTTTCAAGAATAACTTACCCAAAATGAAGGAATATATCTTGGTAAAATTTAAGGTTTTGCAAGAATTATTTACTTTCACAATCTTAATATTAACCTTTTTACTTTCTTAAAAATTTGTCCAAGATAGACATTATACTTTTTCCTCTAATACTTGGTCACAAATTCTACTTTCAAAATTCAACATTAATTGAGGTCAAAAATTATAAACATTATTATGTCTAAACATATCCATGAGAAACTTTAATATAAGTAAAGACAAAATAAAAGTAAAATGTGATACTCATTTTTTTATTTAGGCGAAAAAATAATTACTATAATGTATATTGGTTCTTTCTTTTTCTTTTCTTTTTCTTTTTCTTTTTTTTTCTTCTTTTTTTTTGGTTGAGACAACGACAATAGGTAAGATGTTGGACACATCCAAACATGGGGTTTGTGCAATAACAGTACTAAATTCTGGCAATGCCAGCCAAACCCTTACATTGTTAGTTCTAACTCATAAATATACAAGTATCTGTCAATTCTTCGATCGCTTATTAATTCCCTCTCTATCATATAATCTCTCACTCTCACTCTTTACTCTCAATTTGCTTACTATCTTCAAATCTCTCTCTCTCATCATATATAAATAGACATAAATATATATAGATAGATATTATTGATAGGCGAGAACATGACGATGAACATGAGAACGAAGATGAAGGCAAGCAAGAATATGAGGGGTTTCATGTGCCAGTCACCGGGAGCTACTGCAGTAGTGTGCATGACCGGTGATCACCGGTCAGTCATTGTTCCAAGAAGGCCAGACAGAACAGCACTACTGCTTGATCATCATCGTCATCATGCAAGATTAATGAAAAACCCCAACTACATTCGACTTGGCGGCGGCCGGAATATTGCTCCACCAGCACCAGCAGCTAATAAGATCACATCAACCCATAACAACAATATTATTATTCCGCCACTTAAAGCAAGTACCACTGATCATCATGAAGAAGATCATAAGAAGCAAATCCAAAAGATCCCTACTCAACTAGCTCCATCTAATCAAGTCTTTCAGGTATATGCTCATTCATACATTATATTATTAAGTAGTTTATTTTTTGTAGTTGCACAATTTTGTTTTGCAGAATCATTATGCCATCACATGCTAAAAACTTTTGGAAAATTAGCACATTCTTGGTAGAGTACTTCTAAATTAATCTTCATATTGCTTAACTAAAAAAGCCGGTTACTTTTTTACTTTTTTAAGGGATATATATGCTTTTAATTAATGCAAAAACAACTTTTATGTTGTATATATGGTCAAACAGTGTAGTTCTGCGTTATTCTGAATGTGGTAAGTACATTGACTTTTCTAGCTGGCTTGTTTTTACCGCTATTTTTAATATTAAACTCACAATAAATAAATATATACAAAAATTTACCTAGCTAGTTGGCTTTTAAGTTATACAAGATTAAATTGCAACAAATGGACAAGAACATAGGCCCATATGCAATGAATTAATTTGAAAGTTTGTGATGCCTTGTTTGTTAGTCTTCATATAGACTAGTCGCATCACGAATTTTTGCAAGAAAAGTAAGTACTTGTATTGCTTCAGCCAAGTAGAATATTTAATTGAATAAATTTATAAATATATTTATTTTTTAAAATGCAAGTTAAGAGATTGCTAGATAAATAAAATTAATATATGGGTCTTCTCCTTTAACACTCGTTTTCTAATTTTATTCATTTAATAATTTTTAAAATTATATTTAAAATAAATATATTTATAGATGGACTCTATTTAATTACCATACATGCGTGCTGATGGTGAGTATGAATTAATAGTAGTGTCGCATAACTACAAAGTATGAAAACATAATATATTAGTACGATTTTAAGAATTATTTTGTCTGCAGGTGGTTGTGATGAGAGTTTCTCTTCACTGTCAAGGCTGTGTTGGTAAACTCAAGAAACACTTATCCAAAATGGAAGGTGCGTTTTTCTAATCTTCAACTGATTGCATTTATATATTAATCAATTGGCCGGCATGCATGTTATAATAATTTAATTGCATTCAAGAAACTTAGCTAGCTAGCTAATTAAAAAAAAAGGTAATTATTATTTCGAAGACACTTCACGTCTTAAAATAAGAGTTTTATTTATCAAAAAATAAAAAAAGATGTGCATTTTTTATTAAAGCGCGCATCATTACTCTATTTTAAATTTTTAATAAATAACTCTAATAATTAAATTTGACCTTTTTTTTCTTAATTTAAGGGTCACTTTTGAGTTTTTATATTTGTTTTCTTAAAAAAGAATTCATTTTGATGATTAAAAAAATGAGACCATGCATTATATAGGACTTTGAGCTATTAAATTATTATTGAATTTCTTAAATATTTTTGCTAAGAACATATATAATAATATAATAATTACTCGATCAGGAGTTTGGAGAATACATAATAACCTTAATAACATGTTTCCCCCACTTGACTTGAAAATTAAAGAATATATATTCAAACAAATCGTTCACATGTTATTGAGTTTAAATGACTGCGCACATGCATGTACCCTATTATCTTTAGCTAATAGTACATGGCATGCCATTATGAATTGCACCTAAAAGACCTAAAAACCATATACGTATTTAACGTACTTGTTATATATAAAGTAAAATAAGATAAATATCATTATTAACGTTTAATATATAAAATAATAATTCAAATTAAAATTATAAAAATATTATCTATTATTATTAATGGCACATGAAAGAAATAAAAAATTTCAACATTCCCTATTAATAATAATAAATGTAATTTATTATCGTTTGTTATTATTAATAATTAATAATTTAATTATTTATTATTAATAATAATAGACAATAAATTTTAATATTTTAATCTAAGTTATTAATTAATGAATTCTATTTAGTCGTCTATTTTGTAGTATCATATAAGTATATATATACATATCATAAAGCTGTCTAGTTGTCTAGGACTTGGTACGTACTTATTACGTCAACCAAGTGTTCAGAACAAACATGTGCATTCTACTCAGTACTCTCTAGCTTGATTATTAGCTCACTTGTTTCGGTTAATATTTCCTTTTACCCAAAATCAGTCGTATAGTATTACTTTTGATTTTAAAAAATAAAATAAAAATTATATTTATGTATTATGATTTAATTATGACAAATTTGAATATAATATTTTGCAATAATTAATCTAACTCCTAAAATTCAATATTAAAATTAAAAAGTTATTTCAAAATCATATATGAGCCTCTTATTGTAGGGCATATATAAATAATATTATTCTAAATATATTATGATTTTTGCTATATTTGGCGAAGTAATTTTTTTGGTTGAAAGTACTCGTATGATATATTGTTAGCAATATAAATTTTAGAGGAAGTTAAGATTTGATACTTTATATATATATATATATATATATATATGAATATTATTTTTATTTTTTTCATTATTCTTGAAGTCTAAATTCAAAACTGATTCTTGAGCAAATAAATTGAACAGGGGTAACTTCATTTAGTATAGATCTGGAGACCAAAAGGGTGACTGTGATGGGACACGTGTCACCGGTGAATGTTCTGGAGAGCATATCAAAGGTGAAGAAGGCAGAGTTTTGGTCTTGTTGACTTTAAAAATGGTGGGGGTAAAGTGCCACATGATGCCTGCCAGTGCCAGCCAAAGAGGACGGACGGATGGATGGATCCTTGGCATGAGCGTAGACAGTAGTAATTGAATTGTGTGGTAGTTTTGTAATATACTTGCTTATAATTAATTGGTGCAGTGGTAAATTTGGGACACCTTAATTTATTTATATATATTCATCTCTAGTACTGTTATAATTGCTTTTTATTTTCACGAAAAATTATTCTATACTCTTGAAATAAGTGATTAATATATTATTTCTTTTCACATATTTATGGATTCTATCATAAATAAATTCCACAAATATATGGAAAAAAAATATATTACTCACTTGCCTCGAGAATATAAAATAATCTCTCTATTTTTACTTGCATTGCACCTCTTATATACATATATATAGGCTATGGGTATGCATACCACATACTTTAAGTAACTATTATGATTAGACCTGATAAAATTGGCATGGGCCCTTCGGGTTGGCTCGATTCACCAGCAAAACAAAAATTAATTTTGGGCATTCAAAATTTAGTTTAGTGAAAATTGGGCTGTTTTGACCCAGCTCACAGGTTATTTTTGTTTTATTATTGTTTTATATTATTGGCAAAAAAAAAATGTTAACTTAAAAAATAAATAAAGTAGAAAAATATGAAGAATATAATAATAAATTCTAACATATGATCTTGAATAATAATATAAAAAAAATATTATGAATATAATATATATATCACCTTTAGTCTTTCTTTTACTCTATTGTCTTTAATATTAATATTATATACATTTATCAATTAATTAATCACAAGATTACTTACATTTTAATATATATGACTATAAAATGTCTATAAAATTATTGATTGTTTTATTTTATTTACTAATAATATTAAATGATTATGTAAAAATTATGTGTCATAATTGTAAATAATTAGAATTAGTATTTATTTTAAATTATGTGTTATAGTTGTAAATATATATATAAAAAATTAATTTTTTTTTATAAAATTCTAAAATGGCCCGCGAGCTCCATTTTTGCAGCCAACAAAAAATTGGGACATTTTGGTCCAGCCAGACGATGATCTGACTCACCGATAATCTTACCAGTTTGAATCGATCTGACCCGTTTATCACCTCTGGTTATGATCATTTGGACATGCTTGTTTTTTAGAATGTACATGTACATATGAATGGTAAAAAAAAAAATTGAAAAAGAGAAATCAAAAGGGAGGTTAAAAAGAAATTTTTGTTCGTGTTAAACTTTATATATATCAAATAATTTAATTGTCACAAATAATTTTTAGTTGACAACATCGTTAGAAGACTAAACTTTTGTAGCATATATTTTGCAGAATAAAAGTGCGAATATAATCTTAAGAATAGAATAATAAAACTCCAATTCTAACACAAAATGCCTATATATATATATATATATATATATATATATGTGTGTGTGTGTGTGTGTGTGTGTGTGTGTGTGTCGCATTAGCTACTAATCCTATTTATCAAACAAGTGCAACTTGGAGAAAGAAGACTTGTTTAAATGATCTCCAAATTTGGAATTGATTAAGAATTTTTTAGGACTTAGCGCCTTTCCACTCGTGGTGATGAAATAACAAGATTATCTTGGAATCTGAGGGTCAAACTAGAATGCTTTTTCCTTTCCTTTTAAAAATAAAGAACAATTAATTATTCTCGAATCCGATTTGACGCATAACTAGCTATGAAGAACAAAATAGTAATTGTCAATTTGGATAAATTAATTTCATATGAATAATTGTTCTCGAGTCCGATTTGTAAAATAATTATGAATTTTACTCTCTTGACAAAAAAGAAAAATCACTAAACTATGGGTATACATTGTCTTCACCTGCAAGTACATCATTATATGACGCAACGTGATTTATAAGTTTAAGCATATCAACAAAAACGTAAAATAAATTCTTGAATTTATAAAAAAAACAATAACTGACAAAGAAAACAAAGTAATAATAATAGTAATTGATGAAAAATATTATTGTTAATAAATCATAATAACATATTTATAGTTTTACACAATTTTTCAACATTAAATAGAAAAACTAAAATACCTAAAATTTAAAAAATAATTCAAATTTGATCAAATTTTAATCAACGACTAAAATTACTTAAAATATGCTTTTTTGACTTAAAATAGTACATATTATGGCCAAAGGCAATAAATATTGTAGAGTTTGTTTCAAGTTTTAATTTGATATATTACGGGTCATATAACTTTTTTTAGATAAAAAATCATGACACTTCAAAATTTTATCAATTCGAATGTATCTGAACACCTACTCCACTTTTAAATAAAATTCTTCCATCGCATCAACATGAGACCCCAAATCTATACTTTCGGAGCCAAGATGATGACGATGATAATAACTATTATTAATAATCACTTTTATCATTGTTACGTACTTAGTTGCTTATTGTTGTGCTTAAATTTAGTTAGCAATTTATACGCAAGTGTACGCAATCAACAAATAATACAGTGATAAAATAGAGTGTCGAACCCACAGGGAATTAAAATAATTATTAACCAATTATTAAATTTATATCGCCTTGATCTTATTTAAACAAATGATTTAAAATTTGTGAAATAAAACTACTTAAAATTAATAAAGAAATTACTTAATAATAAAATGCTAGGATGGCAGAATCATATATTTAATATCATCTTCTCAATTTTCATGCCCAAAAACTCTACTTTTTATCTCACACTAATTTGGTCTCTCGACTTTATTAGATGCGGAAAATAAAATCAGTTAAGCCCAATTAATTTATAAAATACAATTGTTAATTCTTTTACAGCCAACCAAATGTATAAAATTAAAACACTCACTATATCTATCGAAACACAATTTATATCCGCTTTTAACAAATCATAAACTGAATCCAACAAATCATAATGAGAATCCAATTTTATATTTAAGCGATAAAAATAGGCATCCAATAAAAAGAATTATTATTTACGTTAAAGTACTAAATCTGTAAAATTAATTGACATGAATTTGTGCAATGAAATCAATCAAATATAATCATCCTTAACCCTAAAAATTACTCTAACCTAACATACTTAAAATTAAAACACAAAACATAAATAAATAATGCATAAATAAAATAATCCACAAATAATTCAACGTATCAAAATTACAACAATTAAAGAAAAAGAAAAGAAATCAAATATGTGTTTGACATCCGTCTGTCACTCGGATCACAGTCTTCAACTCCCAAGCTCTGCCTTCAATTGTTGAATCCTTCGCGTTGAATATTTGTTCCAAATAAAATAAAAATCTACTCCTAAACTACTCTAATAATCTCCTATTCTATGTTAATATATTCTGATCTATGTTAAAAGTCCTGAATATAAGAGTACATAATTTATTTATAAGAGTACAATAATAATCCTAAGCTAATGTGGAAAAGAAATCAAATTGGGAATCAAATTAATGCTAAAATCCGCGAATAATCCCGTTCCCAGCTTTTCCGCGTCAAACAAACACGGTGTTGACTTCGGTCAACGCTCGCTAAAACCAACCGCGCGCATTGCGCGAAAATTCCTGTCGCTTGTCGCGCTTAGTGAAACGATGTCGTCCCCTGCACCCGGGATCTATTAACGCACCGCGCATTGCGCGAGCTCCTGTTCTTGCTGATTCCACTTGAACGACGTCGTTCCATGGCGCGGTTCTTCCTCCAATTTCGTGGGCGCACGCATGGCGCGGCTAGCAGCTTCTAGGTTTATTTACGATTTTGCCCTCCAGCTTTGCAGAAATTACACTTTTGCCATCAGCTTTTATTTTTCCTACAAAATCAAATATTAATTAATTAAAAATAAATAAAAATAATATAAAAATACTAAAAACAATAATAATGCATAATAATAAATAAATTACCTAAAATCTATTAAAATACCTAAGAACTTGCAATTAATTAAGCCTAAAAATATATATTAAATATGAATAAAATTCAACTTAACAAATACCCCCAAACTTAACTTTTTGCTTGCCCTCAAGCAAAACAAAAATAAAACAAAGACTCTACTAACTACATCAAAATTACTCAAGCAATGAATCAACGTGAATAAAATTATTAACCTCAAAAGTTTTTAAATAATAACTCAAGAAAAAAATTTCAAAATTATGCAATGCCCAAAATTTTAACATATTTATTAATTTTACTCTACTCAAGATCCTTCGTGTGTGTGTGAATCCAAATGTATCAAACTAATTAAACTCAAATAAATTTATGCAATTAAATGCCTCATAAAAGATATTACACAATAAAAGAATTACAAAGCAAAACTCTATAAACTCACTTTTTTCACATCTTTAAGCTAATAAATAGGCAAAATATAACTAGAAGATCAAAATGTATCAATGTATTAAACACACTAGGATCATTATTTGAATTAACCACATAATTTCCCAAATATTTAACTAAAATAGGTGGTCTTCCTTTTTATTAGTTTTCTTTTCATTCTTTTTCTTTTCTTTCATAGGTGAGTGCATTTTATGCTCCATCTCACTTTTTTTTTCAATATGAGTGCGTTTTACGCTCCTTCTCGTTTTTGCATGTGTTTATGAGTGAGTGCGTTTTACGCTCCATCTCAAATCACCACATTTTTTCCTTTCAATTTAACCTGGGAAACTCAATATTAAATAATCCTAGAAAAATCACCTAAATCATCTCCTCCAAATCTTATTCCGCCTAATATTTCGCTTTAAGTTATGATCAAATAAGATATAGAGTTCATAAATATCTATCATAAGCATTCAATTAGATAAACTTTCTCTAAGCTAAAACTAATTCAACACAAATGGATATGTGCTTGAAAATTTAAAGGGTCTTAAATAAAATAATAACTAACAAATAACCAAAATTCAAATTATGCAATAATTAATCAATTTTCCAAAAGTTATGCAATACAAACCAAAAGTTTTATCGTTGGTCTTAAATTTTAATTCAAATAACTCATTGCTCAAGTGACTCAACTTAAAAACTAAGTTACCCCATTTTCGTAGGAAAACACGATTGCACTTAGCATGTGCAACAAACCTTTAAACCCCAAGGTTACCCCAAGTGGACGAGTTACGTCTCGTGAGGGTTTGCAGTGAATATACCCACAAAATTCTAGAATTAAAAAAAAAAACTAACAAAAATTTTCAAAAAAAATAAAAATTTCCTACTAAATTTAAAAACTAATCACACCCCCAAACTTAAAACAGACATTGTCCTCAATGTATAAAATAAAGAGATTAAGAACAGAGAACTCCCCTGAATATATAGCAATTATCATTCTCACTGTCCGCCAAGTCTGGGAAATAACCTGAAAAACAAAACAAAAATATTAAAATCTATTAAAACAAAAACTAACTAAACAAATAAAATTAACTATTAAAAATAAAAATAAAAACTAAAAACTTGGGTTGCCTCTCAATAAGCGCTTGTTTTATAGTCTCAGCCTGACTACTTCCCTTTCTTTCAATTAGGCTCATATGCAAATATTGTCATGTCATGCCTCCTCGTAGTCTTTTCTTTGAATTCGTGGGCATGCAGACATGATTGAAAATCACCCCCAAACTTGGATTCATCCAAGTGATTTTCTTTGCGGACCTATGTCGACTTGAATATATTCGACTGAATTTTGAACTGTCTCCACAACTGACACATGTGACACAATTAAAATCTGTTTAGAATCCAAGGCTTAATCATCCTCATCCTTCTTTTCCTCTTCATCGATTTCGCTTAATTGCATCTCATCCTCACCACCTTCTTTTTCACCAGGATATGGCATCACGAACTCGGTCTCAATAGTCTTGTGTAACTCATCGCCATCGTCTAATGTTTTTGCCTCACATTGCTCTTGACCTTCCTCCTCTAGATTAATCTCTGTATCGCTAGGAAAAGTTTTGTGAGGACTGCTGTTGATAATCCTGGCAAGTAGTTCCATTTGAAACTCGTGCTCTTGAGTTGAAACTTCATGATCGGCTATAATCGTCTCGTTACTCTCTACGTGTCTATTCAAAGTCTCCTCCAAATTCGATCTCTGATCTTCTTGCGATGGAGGTACTTGAAACAAGAATTCTGGTGAGTATGATGGTATTGGAGTATAAACTTCTTGATCATTCCAGCTCATGTTGATTTGCTCTATGGAATCTTCAAGAGTTTTCTCCAAATCAGATTTCTGCACCAGTGGTTGTGGATATAGGTATGGAAAATTTGGAGCGTAGAATTGGTCTTGCTCGTAGCTCCATGAAGAATCTAGACAATATTGTCAACTCGGATGATAGTAGTTTGGGGTGGCACTAGGCTGTTGCTGATAGTAATAGTCATTCTGATTGGACTGATTCCCACGAGTGTCAATCATCCTCTCAAGCTCCGCCAACTGTGTAGACATTTGGTCCATTAATTCTGCCATACTAGGTTCTCGCATCCCCTCAGAAGACCATTGATAATTAAATCCAGTCATCGTACCTGAAAAGAAAATAAAAATAAAATAAAATAAAAATAAAAACGTTTAAATTAAGACTAATTTGATAAAAATTAATATTGATAACAATTATAAATTAATTCCCCGACAACGGCGCCAAAAACTTGTTGTGCTTAAATTTAGTTAGCAATTTATACGCAAGTGTACGCAATCAACAAATAATACAGTGATAAAATAGAGTGTCGAACTCACAGGGAATTAAAATAATTATTAACCAATTATTAAATTTATATCGCCTTGATCTTATTTAAACAAATGATTTAAAATTTGTGAAATAAAACTACTTAAAATTAATAAAGAAATTACTTAATAATAAAATGCTAGGATGGCAGAATCATATATTTAATATCATCTTCTCAATTTTCATGCCCAAAAACTCTACTTTTTATCTCACACTAATTTGGTCTCTCGACTTTATTAGATGCGGAAAATAAAATCAGTTAAGCCCAATTAATTTATAAAATACAATTGTTAATTCTTTTACAGCCAACCAAATGTATAAAATTAAAACACTCACTATATCTATCGAAACACAATTTATATCCGCTTTTAACAAATCATAAACTGAATCCAACAAATCATAATGAGAATCCAATTTTATATTTAAGCGATAAAAATAGGCATCCAATAAAAAGAATTATTATTTACGTTAAAGTACTAAATCTGTAAAATTAATTGACATGAATTTGTGCAATGAAATCAATCAAATATAACCATCATTAACCCTAAAAATTACTCTAACCTAACATACTTAAAATTAAAACACAAAACATAAATAAATAATGCATAAATAAAATAATCCACAAATAATTCAACGTATCAAAATTACAACAATTAAAGAAAAAGAAAAGAAATCAAATATGTGTTTGACATCCGTCTGTCACTCGGATCACAGTCTTCAACTCCCAAGCTCTGCCTTCAATTGTTGAATCCTTCGCGTTGAATATTTGTTCCAAATAAAATAAAAATCTACTCCTAAACTACTCTAATAATCTCCTATTCTATGTTAATATATTCTGATCTATGTTAAAAGTCCTGAATATAAGAGTAC
The DNA here is from genome assembly GCA_947179155.2 of Hedera helix. Classification (NCBI taxonomy): domain Eukaryota; kingdom Viridiplantae; phylum Streptophyta; class Magnoliopsida; order Apiales; family Araliaceae; genus Hedera; species Hedera helix. The sequence goes on from OX359287.1 coordinate 30,049,675, forward strand.
ATAATTTATTTATAAGAGTACAATAATAATCCTAAGCTAATGTGGAAAAGAAATCCAATTGGGAATCAAATTAATGCTAAAATCCGCGAATAATCCCGTTCCCAGTTTTTCCGCGTCAAACAAACACGGCGTTGACTTTGGTCAACGCTCGCTAAAACCAACCGCGCGCATTGCGCGAAAATTCCTGTCGCTTGTCGCGCTTAGTGAAACGATGCCGTCCCCTGCACCCGGGATCTATTAACGCACCGCGCATTGCGCGAGCTCCTGTTCTTGCTGATTCCACTTGAACGACGTCGTTCCATGGCGCGGTTCTTCCTCCAATTTCGTGGGCGCACGCATGGCGCGGCTAGCAGCTTCTAGGTTTATTTACGATTTTGCCCTCCAGCTTTGCAGAAATTACACTTTTGCCATCAGCTTTTATTTTTCCTACAAAATCAAATATTAATTAATTAAAAATAAATAAAAATAATATAAAAATACTAAAAATAATAATAATGCATAATAATAAATAAATTACCTAAAATCTATTAAAATACCTAAGAACTTGCAATTAAGTAAGCCTAAAAATATATATTAAATATGAATAAAATTCAACTTAACACTTATAATAATCATTGTTTTAGAATGAGGAATATCATATTTGCCCTCTCTAGTGGCATGGCTTTGTTTAAGGAAGTTGATTGTGAAAATTGACCAACTATTTTGTCTATTTTTTTAAGAATAAAATGAGAACACGATGAGTAATAGCCTGTGAGAACTTGAAGATAACTTATATTTTTGCCGACAGAAATTTTTTGACGCACACTAAAAGAAGGGTAGATCAACAAGTGGCTAAACGTTCTTTCGCAGAATAAAAAATAAAATAAAAATAAGTATCCTAAAGGCTAATTACTGAAATAGCTACTTTTATATATATATATATAGTCTACGATCGTAAAATTAATTCGATCGTAGAAGAAATTAACTCGACGATCGTTGAGTTAATTTTCTCTGCGAATCCATCATAGAGGGAATTAACTCAACGATCATTGAGTTAATTCCCTTTACGATCGTACACTGTGTAATTTTGGAGTTTGTACGGCTGTGCACTTTTATATTTCTCTCTCTATATATATACACACAAGTAGTCTTTTTTAGACGCACAAAATGTAGGAACATAACACTAATATATTTTCTATTACTTTCTGTCTCACGTAAAAAGAGTTTCATATGATTTTTGTTTCAACCAATTTACAAAATCTTGAATTTCATATTTGATCTTAATTTATTGGACTTTGATTAATACAATAATATTATAAATTTTTATTTTATATATATATATATATATATATATATATATATATATTGTCAAGTATTAGTGTTTTACAAGTCGAGCCAAGTCAAGTTTTAACTTGATCGAGTTCGAACTCAACTACAAGTTAACCGATCTCGAGTCGAGCCGAGTTTTTAGACGAATTTAAATATGTTCGAATTCAACTCGTTTATAAACGAGTCAAGCTCAAATCGAGTTTAAGTGAGCCTAACCGAGTCAAGCTTTAGTTGTGTTAAACCAAATTTAAATAATTATTAAACCTAAATCAAGTTTAATAAATGAACCCAAATCAAGTTCGATGTTTGTCTAAATTTCTCCTATTTCATCTCTTGATCCCTCCTTAAATCTCCACCTAGGCCGATAAAATTAAAATGTAATAACATATACTTTCTCATATATAGAATAAAGAATAAGAATCAAATTGAAAAATAATTATTTCTAAAAAAATTGACAAAAAAATTAATTTGCACAATTTTCAAAGCAAAACCTATGTTAGGATATGGGTTTATTAATATGGGCCCGATAAACATTACCCAAAGGCTCTACGTAAACATGGCTGAAATAAAGGCAAAAAGGTGCCCATTCTCAAGTAAAGTCTGATTGGTCCACAACATGACTTAGGTTAGCTCTCTCTAAAGATCATACATAAAGATAAAGGCAAAAGGAGGGACAAACAAATTAAATATCTTTCTAAACTAATAAACCTCATACTCGGTTGAATGTCTAAAAAGAAATATGACTGAGGTTAGCTTTCTCTGTAGATCATACATAAAGGTTTTTCGACGACTCCGACCATGTGTTTCTCTTGTACGCAGGTCCACAATCCGATGACATCTTACTTGGTGAAAAATACATCAACACCCTCACCCCCACATTTTGGTATTAGACAACAACGATAAAGGTCCATATCATGCCACCAATACAAAGGGACTAAAGTGGTACAGAAATGAGTAATGCTCCTTACAGCAAACTGTCATGGCTCATACTGAATCATCCCAACAATTTAACATTCACAATTCCAGTCACCCAACCCATTAAAGTTAATCATAAGAATGGAAACTGATGAGAACAAATAAGTCATTCAAATGTGGAACAAGTTTATATGGAAATTAATTAACTAACCCACATAACATAACCCTTTACATCCTCTGGTAGAACAATATCAGAAGGATATAATAGTAACATAGAGAACTCCCAAAACTAAATGTGAAAATAAATATCAGAATAATAACTGTTAGTACATAAGTTATATGGTCCTTTATTTGATTTGATGATAATTATGTTTAATGTGTATTTGTAAAAATAAGCAAGTTTTATAAAATTCTTGTGAAATGTTTTATGTAAAAGGATTTAGTTAGAAATCAAATTTGTTTGATTGATCCAAATCGTAGAGTATAGAAATATAATCCTTGTAATAACTTAGTTGTCTAAGGCTAAAAAGGTTCTTCGTATAGCACAAGATAAAGTCACTCTAAGATTGTAGAGTTGACTGAAGTTATTTCACGATGCAAAGTGAAGGTTAGTTCATAGCACCTGAATCGCAGAACCACTGCATTCGTAGAGCAAAAATAGAAGAGCTGGAAGTACTCAACTATCTGAGAATCAACTATACAATTTCGCCTAGCAGAAGTCAAAATCGTAGAGTGTAACATTCTGACAAGTTAGTGACAGGTTATGAAAAAGATCATAAACATTAAATACACACTCCTCAAGATTGATCTTCACTTGTATTTGTATTAAAATAAAGATAACAATAACTCTATCTAACAACTATATTTGTAAGGATAATGAAAACGTGTGTACTACTGAACCAAGCATAATATTGAAGAAAGCGACCTGAGGTGGTTCACTCAAATAATAATTTAAAGTCAAAGATTTGAATTTTGACAAGTGTCCTAAATATAATAGAGCAACGATAACAATTCAACAGACAAATCTCGATAAGACAATATAAAATGATTGTTATATCAAATACTAAAGACAACGATCAATAAAAGAAACAAAGTGTGGAAAGTCTAAGTTTTAAACCTCCATTATACGATTCTGAAAAACACAAACTGTTGCTAAGTCAATTGAAGGACTTAACGTAACTTAGCAACACCTCAAACAACATTTCTTTCTTAGTGATTGTATAGATCTTAGTATTTTATTAAAACCAAGTCTAAGTGACTTGTTTGATTATTTGTGAATCATCTTGTTATACTAGTTCTAAGTGAATCTTGGTTTGTGTAACCATCACATCCTTAATGGATCATCCTTATTCGCGGAGTAAAAGAGAGAATTGTGAGACTTTTGTACTTCAAACCTCTTAAAAATATCTATATTATTTACTTTCTGCATATTACTTTTCTGTCACTCCACGTTTTGAGTAGTGACTTATTTTTGCAAATTCACTAAATTAAGAATTATGATTTTCATTTAATTTTTGAAGGAATTTTAAAACTTATATTTCATTGTGCAAATCAAGAAAATTTAATTTGCTTAATTACTTGATAATAATTCTTTAAAATATAAAATTTTAAATAATTTATTCAACCCCCTCCCTTCTAAATTCTTTCGAGTGCCTTTTAGAATAACAAGTGGTATCAGTGTTTTATTCTCTTTTGAATTAGATTTACAGCTTGAGTATATCTATGACACTAAATAAAATCAGTTATGAGCTTTGTGGTGAAAACAAGCCACCATTTTATATCAAGGATAAATTTTCTAATTAGAAGGTTCGTATACAGACAGACATATATAGATGCAATCAATAATGTTTGACATTGTGCTAAATGGTCCGTATGTCCTACCAAGCTTTCTCCTACCCCAGAAGATCCAAATAAGGCAACAATTAACCAAAGAATGAAGTGGAATGATAATGAAAAAAAGCTAATAACACTTAATAAAAGAGCTAAGAATATTCTGTTCATAGTTCTCGAGGATGAACTGTTCGAGAATGTGGTCAACTGCAAGACTGCAAATGAAGTCTAAGAAACTCTTTTAGTCATGCATGAAGTATTGAAGAAATGAGGGTGAACAAGCAAAATCTTCTCACTCAACAATATGAGATGTTTTCTCACATCTTTGGAGAAAACATCACTATCACGTATGAAAGATTTAATATTCGGCTTAATTCATTCGAGCGTTAGGGAAAGTTTATCCCAACAAAAATTTGAATATCTAATTTATTAGAGTCTTACCAAGAAAATGGGATACAAAGACAACTGACATTAGAGAGTCAAAGACAACGTTAAAGCTTTATGCAAGCTACTGACTTGTAAGCTTGAACAATTTTAGCTAATATAAATAGAAGGATATAATAGAAATCAAAGAACTTGCATGATATTGTTCTTCATATGTTTCTTTCTCAATCATATTTAGATAACATTTTCATTGCATGAAATTTCTTTATTCTTTATTTGTGAAATTCATCGAAATTTAATAAAAGTGAATGATTGTTAGTGAATTTATAAGTGATAGAAATAGAAAAGAAAAAAGATATTTCTTTTTTCTATTCCTTTTAGAGATAGAATGTTTTAAAATTTAATTAATATAAATTTGTATAATACTTATACTAATTTGAATAAGAAAGAAAAAAGATCTTCCTATTTTTGATTCGTATCAGAGATAGAAATATTTTTAAATTTGATAGTATTTAATTGATACAAATTTGAATTGTATTTATCCTAATATGAATTGAAAAGAAAGAATTGTAACTATAAAATACTCGCAATATATCACCTCACATTGTAATAAATACCAAGTAATCAAAAAACTAAATCATACATTCTCTTATATTCCGATTGGACTAAAAGTCTAAAACTAACATAAAATTAGAGTATCTGGCATAGTATCTTAATTAATTGCATAAAATTATGATAAAAATTAGTAAGACCAAAAATATATTTTTTTTTAGAAGTTACTTTTTTTTATTAGAGATTGATTGGATTTTTTTTTGAATATTTTATAAATTTAGATAGTATATATTTAATTATTATAAGTTTGTATAGTTTTATACTAATTTGAATAGGAAATAATTTTTTTTTCTACTCCTCTTAGAGATATAAATATTTTTAAATTTAGAAAATATTTAATTGATATAAATTTAAATAGTATTTATATTAATATAAATTAAGAATGCTGAACTAAAAATTAATGAAACCAAATTAAATTTATACTTTTAAAGTGAGCTCAAATCATACGTAATATAGTTCGAGTTCGGCTTATTTAATTAAATGAACATAATCATGATCATGTGTTCGAGTTTTACTCGATAAAGACACTTGAGTCAACGCGAGCCCCAAGTTTTGTTCCATGAATTCACATTGATCAGACTCACAAGTCAACAGAGACCATTATTTATTTATTTTGTGTGTGTGGAAGTGGAAGTAAGGGAGATATATATTATCGTTTTAGATGTTCTTTCTTTATTTTATTTTTGGACAATTCATGACTCTTTCAATTAGACACCGGATGAAAAATGGACAAAAGAAATGAATCAAGCAAACATACAATTGTTGCTGATTTCTAAGAAGAGCTGGACGTTAATGCCGTTAATGTTCCTACCCGCATAAACCTCTCATATAAATATAGAAATACAAAATCAGAAAGTTTCAACGAGGCTCGATGCAAAGAACCTGGACATAATTTGGGTTAGTATTATCTTATTCCTTCTAAGTTTATTTTAATATATTTTTTCCTAGGTTTTGGCAGAAATGTTGTAATACTTACATATATATATATATATGTGTGTGTGTGTGTGTGTGTGTGTGTGTGTATGCTTCTTGTCCTTTCCAGGTAATGAAATGAGGTTTTAATTCCATGAAAAACTTGTATTTATGTTTATGTTATATTCTCAACTTTTCATGTTCTTGAAAAGGCAATTTTTTTTTTTTTTTTTTATAATAATTATCAGGGCGGTGCCAAGTAAAAATAATCCCTGAATTTTTCTGGGTTTTGGAAAATAAACCCAAAAGGGTTTATACTTTCTTAGTCAAGAATTCATTGTTTATAATTCAAGTTGCTTTGCACCACGAAAAGATGGTAATACTAATAGTAAAGGCAAATTGCCTATTGAAATTTGAAGAATAACAAGAAGGGTTTGTCATGGAAAGTTCGTAGGGGAATTTGACACTGGCATTCTGAAAATAGACAAGGGGACAAAAAAAAATCATGTAATATTTAACCACTTTAAATTAAAAATTAACAAGAATGTTGCGTGTTTTCAAGAATTTCTGCCTCTTTCCCCTGTGCATTCATCAGTTCATACTTCATTGTCACCCAGCATTGTTCAAATGGAATCAATTTGTTTCAACGTTATATGTAATCAGACCGAATAGGATTTGAAGCGCTGTCGCGACACTAATTTATGAACTTCTATATAATTCTGTGGCTTATTTTGATATTGCACTTCCAATGGCCGAGTACTACTACATTGTTTATGGCTTGAGAGGAAGAAACTCTCATATTATACTACTATTCCCTTCAATTATAATGCAGCTGACATAAGCTTCAACTCCAATCCAAATCTATCCTTTTAGCCTTATGTATTTAGTATGTATATCATCTAGATTCATTCCTTTCTCTATCTGATAATCTGGTCTTTCCGCATTTTCATTTGGTTGACTTTATGATCTGTAATGCCTTATATATATATGTAAGTAAGAGCTATCAACATACTACTTAATTCTGTTTACATAGTTTTAGCTGGTAAGCTAGTGTTTCTGCTGAACTAAGCACCAAAAATTATAGTATTTCTACTCTATTTTTAGTGCTATATGATTCTTGTTAAATATTGACAACATTACTTCTTAAAGGAAGCGGATATTGATTGTGTAGCACTGATAGTATAGTTCTGTAGTGTAATTACGATAAATTTGTCTACATAGAATAATAATCTGTTTCTTAATTTTCATTGTGAAATCGCAGCTCATGCCAATGAGTAATTGAATTAGTGACAATTTTGGAGCAAAGGAAATGGATAATCCTGGTTTTTCTTTATCACACCGCGATTTAGATTTGCCATATGTTCACAAGGTGGGAGTGCCTCCTAAACAGAAACTGTTGAAGGAGATCAAAGAAACTTTGAAGGAAACTTTCTTGCCTGATGATCCCTTGAGGCCTTTCAAGGACCAACCGAAAAAAAGGAAATTAGTCCTTGGCCTCCAAACTATTTTCCCAATACTTGATTGGGGAAGAGATTACAGTCTTTCCAAGTTTAAAGGCGATCTCATTGCTGGTCTTACCATTGCTAGTCTCTGCATTCCTCAGGTATATAGTAACTGCTAGTACATAACATGCTTATGAACATCCCCATTGTTAGACTATTCTAAAACTCGTTGAATCTTCTTGTATGCAGGATATTGGATATTCAAAACTCGCAAATCTAGATCCTCAATATGGGTTGTGTAAGTTTTTCTCTTATTTCCTCGTCTTGCTCGATAGCCATAAACCATACTTACGTATATGTTATGTTATATTACAGATAGTAGCTTTGTTCCCCCTCTGATATATGCCTTCATGGGTAGTTCAAGAGACATTGCCATAGGACCAGTGGCAGTTGTTTCTCTCTTGCTGGGAACTCATCTCCAGGATGAGATTGATCCTATTAAAAACAAACTTGAATATCAACGCCTTGCATTCACAGCGACGTTCTTTGCTGGTGTCACTCAAGCCACACTTGGTTTTTTCAGGTATTATGATTCCTAATCATCGGGAATAATGTAATTCAGCCTTTTTTTTTCCCTTTCCAAACACACTAGTTATTTATACTCTTTTTGCCTTTTTTATTCCAACATAATTGTTGCTTTGCTTTTCTTTCCAGATTGGGTTTCTTAATTGACTTCCTATCCCATGCTGCGATTGTTGGGTTTATGGGCGGAGCTGCTATTACAATTTCCCTTCAACAGCTTAAGCTTTTGCTTGGCATAAAGAAATTCACGAAGAAGACTGATATTATCTCTGTCATGCGCTCAGTGTTTGGCGCAGCGCATCATGGGGTGAGAGTCTTCCCTATTTAGTTCCTTTAAATTCGTCTGAATACAACTAGTGTACCCTTGTTTGTACATTACTTTTTATGTCTTTCCTTTGTTATCAGATGATCAACTTTAGTAATTTTTCTTTATATACAGTGGAACTGGCAGACTATACTCATTGGTGTAACGTTCTTAGTTTTCCTTCTGTTTACCAAGTACATTGTAAGAGTCACCATTGCCTCCCTTCTTTCCTCATTCTATTTATAATTTTTATTTCTTTTCCATTAAAACTTTCTCCTCTTTTCTTACTGTTGTTATCGAATCAGGGGAAAAAGAACAAGAAGTTTTTCTGGGTGCCTGCAATCGCTCCGTTGATTTCTGTTGTCATCTCTACCTTCTTTGTCTATATCACCCGTGCTGACAAGGATGGTGTAGATATTGTATGTACTATTTTCATCAGTTACCTGCTATAATTCTTACCTTAACTCACACGTGCACGCATATATTTTTATTGTGGCTAAAATTTCCTATTGCCAAAGGTAAACCACATCAAAAAAGGCGTCAATCCATCATCTTTGAATCAAATTTATTTTAGTGGTGACTATCTTCTCAAAGGTTTTAAGATTGGTGTTGTGGCTGGATTGATAGCTCTAACGGTAAGAAGAAATCTTCACTTCGTCGATAGTTCATCGTAAAAGTCAATCACTGGAGTATCTAATTATAGAAATCGGATTATAGGAAGCTGTAGCAATTGGACGAACATTTGCAGCAATGAAGGGCTATCAGATCGATGGAAACAAAGAAATGGTAGCATTAGGAACAATGAACATGGTAGGTTCAATGACATCGTGTTATGTGGCTACAGGTGAGGTGACAGAAATGGTAGCATTAGGAACAATGAACTTTTATGCACGTCACATTTTTAAACTCTTCGGATTAAAAAGGTATTCAAATGGTCTCGTGCTGAGTTGATTATAAATAGCTTTAAACATTGTGCAGGATCCTTCTCTCGCTCAGCTGTGAACTTCATGGCAGGGTGTAATTCAGCCGTGTCCAACATTGTCATGTCTTCAGTTGTACTACTAACTCTGGTGGTGATAACGCCATTGTTTCGTTTCACTCCAAATGCCATACTCGCTTCCATCATTATATCCGCAGTTGTAGGACTCTTTGACCTTGATGCCGCTATTCTCCTCTGGAAAATTGACAAATTTGATTTTGTTGCATGCCTGGGAGCCTTCTTTGGTGTTGTTTTTGCTTATGTTGAAATAGGCCTCCTAATCGCGGTAAGTAAATGAGCATTTTTATTTTTCCCAAGTGTTTATTGGCAGACCGAAAATCTTACAATTTTTTATTCACATCATTTTGATGCTACAGGTTGCAATATCCTTTGCCAAAATTCTCTTACAAGTGACGAGGCCGCGGACAGCATTACTGGGGAAGATACCACGGACTAATGTTTACAGGAACATGCAGCAATATCCAGATGCAACGCGAGTTCCTGGCGTTCTGATAATCAGAGTTGATTCGGCAATCTACTTCTCCAATTCCAACTATATTAAGGACAGGTATTAATATTCTTTAGCCTTCTCTTAAACTAAGGCACAGAAGTCTCTGTCTCATCGTTAAGGTTTACGTATATCACATATGACACAGTTAAACATAAATTTTTTCGATGATTTTTTTATTTCAATATTAAACTTTAAGGATAAAAAAACTGCAATCGTGAAACGAAAATAACATACTATTGAATTATTTCTCTTCTTTCAACTGCAGAAACAAATTAATATGTGCTAATTTTCCCTTTTTAATTTCTGCAGGACTTTGAGATGGCTAGTGGATGAGGAAGAAATACTGCGTGAACATAAGCAGCCCGAAATCCGAACTTTGATAGTTGACATGTCACGTAATCAATTTCTGTTATATTATTTCTGACAATTTTTCCACCATAATCATAATATTGATGAAGATAAGTATACATACACACAAACCAAACACATCATCCTCACCATTAAAAAATGTGTTTTAACATTGAGATTCGTGCCACACAATACTTTTTAATGGTGAGGATGGTGTGTACAGTATACTTATACTTTTCCATTAAATTAAGCATATAATGTCAATCTTCCATAAAATGGTCGTATACTTGTGCAGCTGTTACGGACATAGACACTAGTGGCCTTCATGCCCTGGAAGAACTGTACAAGAGTCTCCTAAAAAAGGATATTCAGGTAATTAAGCAGATCAATGACTCATTATATCTACTTGATATTTCTTACACCTTATCAACAAAGCAGTGTAAGTTATTGCATAGTATACTTTTTGTTGAGCTTTTACAAGCATAAACATAAGATTATTTTTGACTCTCATATATATATATATATATATATATATAAACAGCTCATTCTGGCAAATCCGGGAACTGTTGTACTTGACAAACTTCATGCATCCAAGGTAGCACAGTTGATCGGGAAGGACAAGATCTTCCTCTCAGTAGCAGATGCCATTCTTGTTTGTGCTCCCAAGTTTGAACAAGCTTGAGATCATCTATATATGCACCCGTATCATATATTATACGGCATTAAATTGCTACAACAACATGTCTAATTATGTTGCGAGTAGACATATCAATTAATTTACAGAATATACCACTGTGTCTACACGCAATTTTGTGGCAACTATACTATAAGGTCCGGCCCTTTTATCGCTACATACCGAGGGTTGCTCTGAACATGGTGGTTCAAGAATAAACTAGACATAGATAGCCGATGTGTGCCGAAAGATGAGGAATGAATGAACTTGAGTTGTGATAATCAAGGGACTCTAAAATATTTGTGCGTATTAGTTCCAACCTCTGGAACATATATATGTATATATATATATATTGTTGTTAATTTATACTGAAATTTAAACACACTCACACACCTCATGTGGAACATATTGTCATACATGCATATTTTCTTTTTCATTTAAAAAAACGGGTTTTTTTTTAGAGTGTTGTAAAGTGTAAACAATGATAAATTAAAATTTTTACCTTGTACTTTACCTTTGCCATGTATATGAAATAGTATTAATTAATTTCCACAGGAATTGTTTCTTTATTTTCCTCTCATCTTTATTTATATGAAATAGTATTAATTTCCACAAGACTTGTTTCTTTTATTTTCCTCTCATCTTTATTAGCAACTGTACAAGTTTCAGTAGTAAGAACAAATATTGAACAGGTTTAGATGAAAATTAATTAACTAACCCACATAACATAACCCTTTACATCCTTTGCCAGAACAATATCAGAAGGATCTAATAATATAGAGAACTCCCAAAAATTAATGTGGAAATAAATATCAAAATAATAACTGTTAATACATGTATTATATGGTCTCTTTATTTGATTTGATAATGATCATGTTTAATTTATATTTGTAAAAACAAGTAAATTTTGTAAAGTTCTTATAAAATATTTTATGAAAAAAGATTTAGTTAAGAATCAAATTTGTTAGGTTGATCTAAATCGTAGAGTATAAAAATGTAATTCTTGTAATAACTTAATTGTCCAAGGCTAGAAAGGTTCTTCGTAGAGCAAAAAAATCATTCTAAGATTACAGAATTAACTAAAGTTATTCAACGATCGCAGAATGAACGTTAATTTATAGAATCAGCATTGTAGAGTCACTAAATTCATATAGCAAAAATAATAGAGCCGAAAAATTCTACTATCTAAGGATTAACTTTATAATTTCGCTTAGCAGAAGTCAAAATCGTAAAGTGCAATATTATGACAAATCAGCAATAGGTTATAACAAAAATCATAAATCTCAAACACATACTCTTCAAGATTTGATTTTCACGTATGTTTGCGATAAAGACAAGACAATAATAACTCTATCTAACAGTTATATTTGAAAAGACAAAAGATATGTGTCTATTATTGCGCCAAGTACAATACTGAATAAAGCAACATGAAGTGGTTCAAACATACAATAATTTGAAGCTAATAATTTAAATTTTGACAAGTGTTCTAAATAGAATGGAATAACGATAATAATCTAACGGACAAATCTCAAGAAGACATTATAAAATGATTGTTACATCAATTGATGAAGCCAACAATCAATAAAGAAACAAAGTATTAAAAGTCTAAGTCTTCAAAACTCCACTCTACGATTCTGAAAAACAAAAATTGTTGTCAAGCCAATTGAAGAATAACTTATTGCAACTTACACCTCAAACAACATTTATTTCTTAGTGATTGTATAAAGAATAAATATAAGTGCACAACATCCATCTTAACTATTAAAAAGTGAAATATGACATTAAAATTCGTGTCATACCCCACTTTTTAATGATTAAAATGGTTGTAGTGTTTAATTTTGAATTTGAATATTGTGTATGTAAACTTATCCTTATATAAATCTTAGTAATATATTAAAACCGAGTGTAAGCAATTTGTTTGATTCTTTGTGAATTACCTTGTTGTACTAGTTCCAAGTAAATCTTGATTTCTCTAAACATTACATCCTTAATAGATTTTTCTTACTCGTGGAGTAGAAGACAAAATTAAGAGACTTTTGTGTTCTAAACCTCTTAAAAATATTTATATTCTTTACTTTCTGATATTACTTTTTTATTACTCTACATTTTCAATAGCGATTTCTTTATGTACTTTTACTAAATTTAAAACTGTGATTTTCATTTAATCTTTGAAGGCAAATCAAGTAAATTTAACTTATTTAAATACTTGATAATAACTCTTTAAAAAGAAAATTTTAAAGAATCTATTCAAATCTCTTCTAGATTTTTTCTTTCGAGTTTTTTGGGAATAACAATAACCCCTTCTTTGCTCTCATCTACTCTCACAACAAGCATAACCCAACTGCCTGGCCTCTCAGAACATTGAGAAGGATGCAAAGACTAGGCTAAAAACAAAGGAAAGAGCAGATATTGCAAGTGCAGATGAAGTCGAGCTTCCTGGAGCTGGAGCTGGTGCCGGTGTAAAATCATTAGCTGCTAGAGCCATTGTAGGCGCATCCGAGATCGAGCTAGGAGTTATTGCCGTGGGAGACTCAGCTGCACAAAAAAGAGAGAGGGAAAACAAGAAGAAAAAAAGGTAGTTATTTTAGTTAAGCAAAAATTCATTCATCATGCTTTTACAACATGGACATCCCCTTCTTACCCAGTAAAGCTTTTTCTTTGATTCTAATGAAAATACCCTCGAATAAATTTACATTCTTCAATGTTCAAATTACAGAAGGTAATATTTTAAAGGCCTAGAAAAGCAATTCATATACTACAAAGTTGAGCCTTTCCAAAAAGGAAAAAAAGGATTTTCCAGTGCTGCCATAGGAGGATGTATTAGCTTAAACTGAAGGTTTAACAAACACGCAGAGTTAAATCTAAATAGCCACTAACAGACTTTAAACTAAACCCAACAACGGAAAAAGCAAATTATCAGTTAAAGTTAGCATCATAAGCAAAAATGTATAACTCCTACTACTCCCTTTAGAACCTCATTTTGTTTGTTGCATCTAAAAAAGATAGAAAATGACATTAAATTGGTTAGTTGCGTAGTAATGGGCTAGGTGATGGGACCTCTTTTGGAAAATTTTTATTATGCCCCACATGTCACTCTACCTACACGACCATAACATGCCACAGACATGTACCATTAAATGTGTCGACTTATATTAGAATTGAAACGACTAGCATTTTCTCTCCCACTTTTATCCAGATAAGAATTTTGGCGAAGTAAGAATTCCCCAGTTCTTTCCATTTTCATTCTCACCCTCTATTATACCAAACAAGAGGTAAATATAGAATCTGACAACTAGTTGGAAAATTGTATACTTTTGCCAACAATTTTTTTTTTGATATTTTTGTCCGATCCTGTCTATCGCATGGACGTGGCATCCAAATACTAAAAATAGAGTACTTCTCATGATTAATTTAACACCGGCCTTTCTATCTTTTCGCATCAGTTACTTAGCACCAGCCATCCATTGCCACTACATTTTTACATAATTACATTGACCACAGTCGTATTCAAACTTGAGAAACACAACTATAATAATGAACAGGAATGAAGTCACGTGAACACTTGTAGAGATTTCAAAATTGCACCGCACACTATGACCTCCATAAACAGAGAAAAACAACTAAATCTAGAGAAATAAAAATATAACCAATAAAGACATTGTAGTGAAAAAAGAAATACAATAAAAAAAGAACTGCATATATCTACCAAAATGAGTCCCGTTTTTTAAATTCAACATTCAAAGAACATCATCTGAAAAACATGTCTAAATGTAACGACAATTATTAAAGTAAATCACAAGATTTACAATAGAGGGGTGGGTCATACTTCCTTAATTAATTATACTGTGAAAAACATTCTTTAAAAATCTAACAAATAACCAATTCCCCTAACTACTCTACTGCTCAGTTCATGAAATCTATACAATCAAACAAAAGCTCGTTAGCAAATTGAAATCAGAACAGCAAGCAAACAAGAGTGTAAACATCAACCCATATCAATATCACTTGAATCTAGTCAGCTCAAAGTGAGCATAAAACTAAGCATAAACCAATAAATAATGAAGATTAAATTTGTACATACCAGGTGCCCCACCAATGCTCGCTGGCCATTAAAAAAACAGAAGTGTAAGTTTCCAATCCAGAGTGAATTACTGAGTAGTTATAAGTTATAACTGTACATAAATGTTACAGAATCTACATATAGAACCAGATTATATTATGGAATAATAGCTTTATTTACTTCAAGAAAAAGAACTTATATCAACTAGGCCCAAAGAGGAAAAGAAAATAATAGTACTAGTAAGTACCCTTAGTTAGAGTAAATAAACATCAAATTTGGGTTGAAAAGAGAGAAAATGCTAATACATTAACTAGGGAAATAAACCGTCCATGAAAATGGTAAAGAATTTAGAGTATCTAGAAAAATTAGCACAAAACAACTCAAGAGGGAGGAGAAGAATTTAAAGAATCACTCAGCAACTAAAGATGGGGACAGAACAACTGAGAAAACAAATTAGTTATTAAAGAAAAAAAAAGGTTAAGCAATTTAAAGAATCATTATTTTAGGAAAACAGAGTACTTTGAAGCAGAATCAAAACTAGAAAATAAAACAAAAAGAAGCTGTAAATAGTCATTTTTAGAAACCCATAAAAATTAGAAAGAAATAAAAATGGAAAAGTTCTAAGAAAACAATTTTCTCAGGAGAAAATCAACAGAAACAACTAATACAAGTGATCTAAGAAGAAGCCCAGATAGGAAATCTAAATTCTTAACTATAGTCCAGAAGAAGGGGGGGGGGGGGGGGGGGGGAACCTTAATTACCTCCACAATTGCCAACAGAAGGGGCAGAGATTTTGCAGGCAGAGGGAAGAGCCAAGGCTTTGGTGACATTCAAAGAGACACCTAACTGAGCACTGTTCTTGAAAGCCTCACAGAGACACTCAGCGTTGGATTTGAGAACAGTTTTGAGGCCAGAGCAGCATGTCCCTTCAGGCTTACTCACCGTGCTGCCGCTGCTGACGTAGGAGAGACAGTCCACCATGTTTAGAACGACGGTAGAGCAGTCGACGGCTGGAGCTGGGGCGGCGCGGTGAGATGCAGAGACCACATTTGTGAATGCCCAGCTGATGGTTAGGAAAATGGTGAGGATTTGTTTGGGGGACATTTTTGCAGGAGGGGAAATGGAGACTTTGTTCTTGTGTTCGGGAGAAATTGGAATTTGGGGGAGTTTTGGGGAGAATTTTGGAGGAGAATGAGATCATGAGTGTGTTTGATAAGGGTTTTATAGAAATTCGGTTAATTTTATGATAAATTAAATAATAAATTAATATAGTATTAATATATAAATCGAGAGTGTTTATTTATTTATTTATTTATTTATTAATATTATATTTATTTATTATTTAATTTATAATAAAATTAATTTCATATTATTCGGATGAAGACGCGGAGATCAGAGAGAATTAGAGTTAGGTTTTGAAAGGAGAAAAAGGTTTATGCACCATGTGCGCACGTTAGCCGATTGGTCTGTACATGGGACACGTGTTAAAAGTTGTGAAAGTCTGATTTCAAATCTTTTTTAGTAGTTTGAAATTAACTCTTTTTTTTAAATAAAAAAATTAGTATAAAATTTAAATTCACAAATACTACTTTATTATTGTAGACACCCGAATTTTGCACCTCTCTACTAACCCTGGCAGGAGGGTAAAGTCGTCATCTGACCAGACATAGGAAAAGGAAGGTGGACCCCAACATGAGGCCGCCCCGACGGCTGGCGATCAAAGCTGCCAAGACAAACAACGAGCATCAGGTCAGTTGAGGCAGGACACACGGTCGACCCAGACGAAGCCGGATCTGACCGCCAAGACGACGAACTGCCCCCTACGCTTACGATGTTCGGGGGTCTCGCTCCCCGGTGAGCGAGCGGCTGCCCAGCTCGCCGGTGAGCTGGCGGGGGTGGAAAGGGGGCAGCGCCCCCTAAAAGCCAGGCACAATTATCAAATTCTATATCAAGTCACAGACCTCCGAACTAGCCTCCCATAACAATATGACACGTTTCCCAGGGATTTCCGGATTGCAAAAATATAGCCTTCCAAAATAATACCGCAGAAATTGGCGAATTAAGACCGCGTGGCACGAAAATCGAGAAAAACAAGCCAGACAGCCGCGGATGCATCTGCGGCCAACGACTTTCGAGGTTTCGCACGGCTCGAGGAGACGGCACACGACAGCCGAGGAAACGGCGCAGGCGGCTTGCCGCCCAGCCGCAGATGGATCTGCGGCTGCCTGAAAATGCCTATAGAGCGGCCATTTCCACCCGAGAGCAAAAAAAGAGAGAACAAAGTTAGAATTTTGGAGAGAGAAAATCGCGAGGAAGAAGAAGAAGGGGCTCGAGTTGGAGAAAATTTAGGGGAAATCTCACTTTCTTTTGCTAGATAGTTGTATATTCTTGTGGGTTTGATCAATCTTGGAATATAAAGCTTGTTCCGGTGTATTGCAAGGTGAAAATGGGTGTTTGTTTTGAATTTTTCTTGTTTACATAAATGTGATAATATTGTGTTTTGGGTTTGTGTAGCATAGTTGTTGTTGTAATGGTGATGATCCGTGGATTAGGGGTCGTTTAGCGAGGGTTCCATCGGAACGTAATTCCTCCTAACGCCCCGATGACATCCGTACGGTGATTTTTCGCTCGTTGTGGTAATGAGTAATGCGTAGTTTTGATTTGGGTGATATTTGGGTTATGTAGTGCAATATCGAGGTTTAATATTGTTAGATTTGGTTTATTATTGGTTATGTAGCTATTTGGATGATTGTGAGCCTAGGGAGGAGATCCTAGTGGTCGAAGCACGATGATGGACGTTTTGGGTATATGTAATCGTGATATAGGGTCCATGTATGTGTATTTTGTAAAATCGGGCCTTAAAACGACACAAAGTCGTGTTCGGGTTAAGGCCCCGTGATAATAATAAAATATGTGATTGTGGGTGTTTGGGGTTGTCTGGATGGCTCACATGCCCATGGATAGCCCCGACACGTTTTGGAATGTTTGTTTTAATTTACGACACGAAAGAACGGTTTTCCAAAATAAGGCAAACGATGAAGATTTTCTAAAAGTGATCAATTTAGGATATTAGATTCACGAGGTTTAAAGGTTAAGTGTTTTGGCAAACTTTAATCCATGATTGATGAATAGGCTTTAGTTGGTTTTAAAACGTCACAAAAAACGATTTTGTAAATAAATAAATGTTTTATTAAACTTTGTGCATAGGGTTAAAGAGTTCTAGAAGTTGCCCTCGTTTTATTTATATTTACTGTTAGAAGGCAATGTATGGTCTCGATTCCTATTTGACAAAAGTTTAAAACTATTGTTTTCTAAAATGACATCTAAATAAAAAACCCTCAACGCTTTCGAAATTAAAATCAATCTTTCTTATAAAAAGTGAAGCCTCGTCATTTGGGTCAAAGAATGTCCAAAACACTTTCCAGATAAACACTTTTGCCATATAAAATAAAAGCAAACTTGTTATGCAAAACGCGCCACAAACGTCCATTTAGGCACACGCACACACACACACACCTTTTAGGATTTAAAAGGATAAGAAAACATCGAGATTGCGGTAACCGTGTTTCACGGAAGTCGGGGGGTGCCTAACACCTTCCCCTCGCTTAAGCAAGCCCCCGAATTTTATGAATCTCGGTTTGCGGACCAATTAACTCGGAGTCACATATGAGCCATCACGATTACGAAAACAAAATTCGGATGAGTTGGTACATCCATTTCAAATATACCAACTGGCGACTCTGGTCAATTGGCTCATACAGAAATCGATCTTTCAAAAAAAACCCGTCGACATTAAGCCGACCCTTTTCAAAATCACATTTAATTCAAAAGACTAAAATTGGAAAGGGACATTTTTAATAACAAAAAACGAAACAACGAAAATCCCGGCGTCGACAATTATTATAAAAATTTAAACTTTAAAAATTAATTTTCTTCTTTTAGTAAAATATTTTGTTGAAGTTATTTTAGGTTGAAAATAAAAAAGCATGATCAAATAGTTTAGAGAATAATCTTCGGAGAGTAAAATAAGAATTATTTTCAATCTTTTTAAAATTCTTATTTTTAATATATTCTAACTTATTTATCCTATTTTTTTAAATATTTTCTTCCTATTACTTTTTTTCCACTTTTATTAGATGTCATTCCTAATTTATCTTCTCGAGTAATTTATTTTTTTATACTTATTTATTTTTTATTCCTATTTTTTTTAAAATTACGCGTGAGTTTATTAGTCTTAATAAAAAAATGACAAAATTTAATTTTGTAAGTTATACCACGTAAATATATAATTATATCAAATATAAAAAATATAATGATAAATGCATGAAATATAGTTTGCTGGATAATTCATAATATCTCTCGAGTATAATTTAACTCGTGTAAGCTAAATATAAAATTTTCAAAAATAAAGTATATGTAGTGATTAGTCCTAGTTTAAACTAGTGCAAATGATAGTGTAAAATAGTGAAAGCTAACGGGCGCCTGGGGTACAAAATCGTCCCCTTTGAATGGAAAGGACTTTAGGCCAAAATTAACTGTGAAATTACGGACATTTTAATGATGGAATTTTGGTACAACATGGTCAAACTTGGTCTGGACTGTTTATTTCACATGCATCAGTCAAAGTATCCCTAGACTTGATGAATTTTACCATATATAATAATTCAATAATTTATATAATAATTTTTTATAAAATAGTGAGTCCTATATATTAATTATTTTATGACACTCATTATTTTACAACAGATTATTATATAAATTATTGTATAAATCATTATATATAATAAAATTCAGGTTTAATGGTGATAACTTGGAGCTACATGTACTATGGAAAAATGAACTAATATATTTATTATTTTTGTTTAATATGTCAACCTTTTTATAATTTAAATTTATTTAATTTTTTTGTTTAAGACAAAAATTGTAACATTTTAGTTGCACATACAAGTATTTAAACTGTTATCATTAATAACTTCAGTCATGATTTGTTGAGTGATCTTGTGATGAGTTAAGATGATCAAAGAATATATTATTAAGAAAGAAAACATATTGAGTTTTATTATACCAAAATTTAATTCAAACTCGAGTTAAATAGAATCTTATCGTACTAAAATTTAATGCAGTCTTTGAATTTAACTCGAGTTGTTACGTAGCGTTTTCAAAGCTCTCTACGTGAGAACTTGGCTGAAACCTCTTCTCTCACCTAAATTAGAGTAGACTGGTATGTCAAATATAAGATTTTCATTCATTTTTGCCACTGTTCAAAAGTACAAAGGTTTCTTGGCAAGTTGAGCCCCACCCACATCATTATACTAGCTTGCTACCCTAAGTATGGGGCTGCGGTATGTCGATGTTTACCATTCAAAATCATAAACATAGTTCTCCTTATTCTTGTGATCTTATACTCCATAGTCCAGACATGTGATTTAAGGTTCCTTTCATTATTTCCCCCCCCCCCCCCCTTCTTTTTCTCTTGTCCTTTTTTTTTATTGACCGTAGGAGGGTGGGCATCATAATGATAGTGATAAGTGAATCCCATTCTAGCATTAGTTGCAATGTCGTAGTAGTATTATTGGCCCACCTTGGTGAAGAGCATGGGAATCTTTATGCAGCTGCACAATCAACTACAACTCAATACCGCCCTCCATGCCAGCAAAAATAATAATGCTAGACTAAGAGTGTATTGGACTGACGTTTGGTAACGTTTAGAAATTCAAATGCGCTTGAAAATATTATTTGTCTAGTAACAACTTATTTTAAACGTAATTTATTTAACTCACAAACGCAATACCAAAATTAGTACAATGCATGCGTTTGAAGTCTAAACACTGCAAATGTCAATAGTCAGACAAATCCCAAGTTAAAATCTAAAGTGATAAGACTTTGCACAATTGAACAAAAAAAATGGACTCTTGAGTTGCATTCCTCGTGGTTAAGATATTAATATGGAATTTCTTAAATGATTAGTATGATTCATTGCTCAGAAAAATAAGAGCAGTAAAGAGGGGTCAAAGGGCTTTATATGATTGTGGCCTGCCGAATGTGGAGTGATATGCTAGGACTGAAGTGGCATCCAAGGGGAATATAAAACCCAAATTACTTTTCTCACATTTTCTTTCTTTCTTTTGTTCCCTGAAAAATGTCTCTTTTGTTTTCCTCTTATTTTTCTGAATTCCTCTTTGATCATTCTGTTGAATACTTGAATCTACCAGCACATGTTAACACAACTTATATAATCACAACTATTTTTTCGTTTAAAAAAGCACTTTTTTGTTTGTGTTGGTTTAGTAGAAAAAATAAAAGAGGGTATCGATTAATCTTTTTCGTACTTGAGCATAATTTATTATGCGTGTGGCTGATGAAATATTACGTGCACCCAATGATAATATGAAATATTACGTGCACCAATGCACATCTCAAGGGTAGTGAATGCAGGTATGATAAAAAATAATTAATCCTTTTCAAATAATTGATTAGAAGATTTTCTTGATTATGCATTTTATTTGGTAGGTAACATAAATGTCACGAGACCAGGAGTTTTTAAGGAGAAGAAAAGGAGGGAAAGGGAGAGAAGAGAAAGTAGGGTGACTTTCTCTCTTTTTGTCTAGGAGTCCAGGAAAGAGAGAAGAGAAAATGAAGATTCTTTAAAAAAAATTCCACACATAAGCTCACTTTATCTATAATCTTCATCATTTTTGAGAAGAAAGTTCAGGAAAAATGAGGAGAAAGTTTTGGAGAGATACTTGGAAGTTATTTTCTTTGTCCCTTTCTATCCTAAAAATAACTCAAACTAACATGGTTTCAATCAGTCTCCCTTTCTCTGTAAAATATAACTTGCAGACTTGGTGTGATGGCTATCAACTTCAAGTGCCTGGAGATAATAATCATCCCAAGCAAAAAGAGCTCATAATAAATAATTGCTAATGTAAATGAACATGGTTCCCTTTATTAATTAACATGAAAAATCAGCTGAAGTTACTAAAACTAAGATGAATGCATCACACTATAAATTTTTGTTTCAACTATTGAAAAACTTGAAGCCTTATTTACATATATAACTAGGAACCGAACAATTAAACACTCAGCCGGACCTCTTTTGGACCAAAGACACAATAACAGCAACATCATCAAGCTTACCACCAGTATATCCTATGTATCCAGCAGCCTGAGTTGCATCGGCAAATGGACTCCTTGCAGATGAAGACTTCCCTACATCTTGTGCCCTTCTGGCCAAGAGTTTAGCAATTTCCTACTATGAAAAACACGGATGAAGGAAAACTATTAGTATTTTAAAAAATATTGCGCACACGCAAAACAAACGACTGGTAATTACTATGAAACTTCAGTACAAGGAGTTAGGACTCCTTGAGTTCAAGCAATCCAAGATGGGCAGTAAGCCAAAAACTTTTCTCAAAACTCTCGCTATTTATTTCTTATGCAATGCTCATACTGTATCCAGAATACCTTGATATATGTTTTATATTCTTAGAAAAATGTGAACAAGATGGTTTTTAGACTACACACCCGAGGATTTATATTGGCTTGCAAGGACTTCAAGACGATAGATGTTATTTCTTGCTCATATAGGTTGTCAAAAAGTCCGTCAGTGGCAGTGACAATTATGTCGCCCTCTTCTAAATCAATTTTGTATTCCTGAAACACAATTAGGTAAACATAACATAGTAAGAAATCTTCTAGTTAATTACTTTTTAAATAGAATAGAAAGATAAATTTTATTTGCATAATTAAAATTAACATATTAGAGCTCAGCAATTATAACAAATGCTTCAAAATAAAACCCCCACCCCCACCAACACAAATATTAATAGTAATTACAAAAAGAAAATACTAATGCGTCAAGATCAGTTGCCCGTAGCGGCTTCAAAAAAATTTACCTCCACAAGTTCAGAGGGATCATGACCTCTTTCAATTTGCAAGGGAAAGTTGAACTCATGAAACATTGGAGAAGACCTTTTGTGAACAGCACCATTTCTAATTATAACGAAACCCGAGTCTCCAATATTAGCAACATGAAGAGCCTGTTAGAAAATGAATTCAGCCGACTCCAAAGGTGAATACTAGGTTTGCAAGGAGTATAGAAAGCAATAAATCCCTGGATTTATAATAAACTATAAAAGTAAAATACGAAATATTGGTTTCTGCTTCTTTAGAGAAGTTAACTCTAATCAAGTTCTTGCCTAGCACAATACATACAAGTTTACTCTCTCTCTCTCTCTCTCTCTTGTTTATTAATATCTGTTCTTGTTCTTCCTCTTGAGGTCATTGTGTCATTGTATATTGCTATCAATAAAAAGAGGACACTTTTAGTGGATTTTTTTTTTTCAAATGAGACTCTTTTTGTGGGATGGGGGAGTATTAATTTTATGGACTCACAACAGATACCCGACTGTGTATTAAATTGGACAAAAGGAAACACTCAAGCTGAAGATCTAGTTAAAATTCTAATTAGATAAATAATCAAGCTTTCTTAGAGACAGAATGATGAAAGAAAAGAATAGCGAACCACACTTTTACTACAACCACAAACGTAAAAAAAAAATAAACATGGCAACTTATACCTGACCATCAAAGTAAGCAACCAAAATAGTTGATGATCCAGGAGATTGTGCTTCCTCAACACTTTTACTAAGAACTTCCAGAGGACTGATAATTGAAACACTACTGGAATTTGAGACAATCTTTCCACAGTTCACCATGAGTTCTCGGGCATAAACTCCAGGATTAATACCTGAACAAATAATACAACAATTATGAATTTAACGCAAATATATATATGCATAAAACAATGAAGATAGCAAGTCGGTATTTAAAAGGTAAATAAGGAAGAAATGAAAGGAAAGACAAAGGAAAGATTCATTTCAAGCATCAGTGAATTCATGATCATTATGTAATCTTAGGAATACTAAATAATTGAATACAAATATCTAATTAAAACAGCAACGTAAAAAATAAAGTTACAGTCTCCATTTAGAGCAAAAACAGCATAAAAAGGGATACCTTCTAGTGACCATTGGCCAACTCCATCAGCCACCCCTAACCAGTTTAGGTTAGTAACAAAGTATGACTCCTCTCCACCTGCCAATGCCTGGAATTTATTATCTTTCGAATTACTCACCCATGATGCTATCATTTATGTAAAACAAGATAAATATGATTTTACTTGCCACTTTCAGCTCTACTATTAAAATATTAATTTAAAGTACTTCTTACAGGCTACACAAATTAAACTTTTTTTACTTCAAGATTTGTTACACAATAAAATTTATCTTATGACCTATGACAGAGATAATTGCCATGTCTCACTTGTTTGACAACCCAAAAGTTTTCTTTCAAGAATATAAACCTGTATTAAATTCTGAACATGGACTATTATGGACTCAATTTAATTATAACAATGCTGGATCAATCAATCATGAGTAAGATCTCTAGTAGTTCATTTCTTTAATTTAATGAAACTTGAAATTCACGGCAACAAGAAGCAGACCGGCTTGCATGGTATAAATATTATTGACTCTCTCAGTCGTAACCTCATTGCTTCATTATATACTTTCTAAACATAAATAGCATATGAAAAAGTTATAGTTAAGATATACCTTAGAGGGATGGAGCAATAAAGCTGCACCAGAAGAAAGAAAAAGTCCTGCTGCAGAGCTTTCTCCTCTGTTTAATAGATAAAAACATAAGAGTTAAACCGAGTTTGACGCATTTAGATAGTTCATCTGAATGATGTTCTGGAAACGAATGAAGACCAAATACTGACGTAAAAAATGCTTATATATAACTTCAGTTCAAGCTGAAGCACTGAAGAGGAGCAGGAGAAATCAAAATACCAAGGACTATGATTGCTGAAGATTTGACTGAGCACACAACTGCTCTAGATAAAACACAGAGGAAGGTAAAGGGAAAAAGATAGTATATAGCTAAGCCAAGTAGTTGAGATTCACGATAAAAAAATAAAATTTTTATAAACAAGGAGCAAAGAGATGAACTTCATCAAATAGAGAATATTTACTGTGGCAATATCTATAGGGTGTATACAAACAAGGTGGATCCAGATTACACAGATAATTTTTCAGACGACTCCGCCGTTAAAACATTTGAAAGTTGATAATTTCTACTGAAGAGTGGGATGAGAGGACTACCCATTCACAAAAGTATGAGTTAATTTCACCTCTACTCCTCCAGCACTTGATACTTCTGTGAGATCACTGCTTAGAGCTTCACCTTCAGTTATCTTTGCTTCCAGTGTTGATATAGGGGAACTTTCATTAAGCTAAAGACATCATAAACACAAAAAGTGGGACTTTCCTCAATGTGAAGGTTTTAAAATCTAAATAACAGTTTATTTGAAGAAACAAAGTATTCATGCCTACCTTAACATTGTTTGCTAATGTTATTGGACTTCTAATGCTGAAGCCACAAAAATCGACAAAACGCTACATGTTGACAGTATTTGCCAACTCAATAAAGCATTGCCAAGCCAGTATTACTGCAATTTTCTATTCTCACTTGCATTGTTCCTATCTAATCACCGCTCAATATAGTGATCAGTATAAAGTGGTGGGAAGCAACCAAAGAGCTTTGAATGATTGACCATCAGATATCCTATACCTGATACATCCTTATATGTGTTTATATAGGGATAAGAATATCACTAGGAGATGCCCTATTTCTGAAGGAAAATAAGGAAAGCCAAAGTACCACTCTAACATACTTTTTATCAAACGAAATTATATATATAGCGAACGTATGTGAGCAAATACATCATTTTTTAAGGAACAGTGAATGAGAAACTAACCGTTGTTGGGTTTTCAACAAGATACTCTTGAGCATATTCTTCAGTTCCCATAGCTTCATTGCAAACATTCTCCTGACTAATCTCTTCACAAACATTACTCTGTGGAACTTCAATGACCGAGACAAAGAGGTTTCCAGGATCGGACATAGAGTCATTACCACTATTCTCTTCAAGAAATTTCTCAGAATCGCCATCATTTTCTGTTCTTAAACTACTATCCGGAACAGAAATACTTGTGGATCCTAAATTCTTGTCCTCATCCTTCTTAAGTGAACCTTCTCGTGTATGTACATCCTCAGAATCAAGTACAGAGCTAGAAGAATCATTGGTATTAATATCCGAAACACAAGCTTGTACTTCTCCTTCCTGAGAAACTTCAAGCAATGTTTCACTTAATTCGAGTTGAAAATCACTCTCTTTCTCATCAACACTTGTATCTTCACCAATAACATCCAATTCTTTCTCACTATCAGCTAGTTCAGTCGAGCTGGTGCTCCTCACATCTCTCTCTGTTGTCTTATCAATTACTTCTCTCTCATCATCTCCATCCACAACCTTCAAACCATTAACCTCACAACTGGGTTCCTCCAGTTCCAAAATTCTTTCAATTTCACTCGCATCCGCAAACCGAAACAAGAAACTACCATCAGAACACTCTGCGAAAACAACCATTAAATCCCTCAAAACTAAAACTTACCAAATTTAAACCAAACAAAATTTCCAATTGAACTATAAAACAATTTAACTAAAGGGCCACTGAAACAAAACATTCTCTCAAATGGGTCCACGATTAGGAGTGTACCTGAGGTAGAAACTAGATCAAAACCAGGCGAAGAGGGCGTAGATGAAATGGGTGTGCACAACATAGTGAGATTCAGTAGTTTTCTTCTCCTGCTGCAAATGGTAGTTGGGTTATGAGAGTGAAGACTTGGGAGCAATGTGAAAAAGGGTTTTGGGGGTTTGTAGTATGGAATGAAGATAGAGAAAGTGGTGAAAGAGCGAGAGTCGAGGAAGGTACAGAAGTGATCAGCCATTACTATGATTTGGGGATTTCTCCACTGTATTTTTGTATTGAATTTGGATGAGATTTAGATCAGAGAATGAATAAGGAAAGGGAAGACTTTGAATGCAAGCATGATAATGATATAATATTAAATTAAAGAAACGGCGGTTAGTTTTTTGGATTTTGCCTGCGGAGGATCGTTAATGTGCGGACTTCGAACTTCGAAGGGAAAGATAAGGGGATAAGAAATCAAGCAAGCAATCAAAAAGGCACCAAACCTCACGGGATTGGACTCGTTTTTGCACAGCCGCTGGCGGCTAAGTAAATTAGACCAATTTTTTTTTCTCTCTATCCGTTACTCTTATTAAGTTAGGCAAATTAGATTAAAACAAAAAAATTGCTCTAATGGCCAGTAAAAATAGCAGCTAGTGCAAAAAAAAAAAATTAACTTAATTTTTCCAGCAGCTCCTCAATGCCGGTTGAGAATTATTTTTATTTTTTACCGTTAAATTTTTATATAAACTATATAAGATCTATTTATTAAAATAGTGTTCATAATAATTATTTAAAATCACTTCCCATATATATAAATAAGTTGGGCATTTTATTGTGGCTCAAAATTTACAAACAAAATATTCAGATCGCATGTCAATTAATTAAAAACTTTAGTGGAAGCCCCAACGTATTAAGATTTCTAGACAAAAAACAAATTTGGTGAAAAGTTGGTACAACTTTTTTTTTAAACCCTATATGAACTATATATTTGACTTCAATAAAAAGTTGTAAGGAAGGCCCTTGTATGATTTAATTTCTTTAGTGCCATTAAGATTTCATTACAATGGTTCATTTGATTATGTATCAAAAGTGTAATTTATAAGGAAACCTATTTATATGGATATATGTTTTTTTTTAAAATATGCATGTCAGATGTGGTATTAGTAAAAATACATAAATAAATATTAATTTCAATATGATATTTGATATTTTAATATGAAAATTAAATATTTTTACATTTATGATTCATGTTTTGAAAAAATAAATAGGTGAACCAATATACAAATTATCAAATATTCACGTGAAAATATCAAATTCTTGAGATCGGAATATGTGGATGAAGCCTACTAGTATTTTTCATTTTTGTGTTTTTGATCATAATATAGTTCAGTACTCGAGTTACCCCACAAGAACAAAGAAAGAGAAACCTGAGGTGAAGATGTGATCCACGTGTATGGTGGTTATGAAGGTTAAGGAATACCGAGGATGAAGGTGATGATCTCATTGGTCCGAAATCTATCCAAGACAGATGATGATGCTTAGATCTCTTGCTCCAGATTTCACTTATCCTACTTGGCTCCATTAAGAAACCACCTTTTGATCCTCTTTATTAACAACCCCTCAACTGCCTTATTATTCATTCATTTATCATAGATTGAAGAAAAGCTCAAGAACTATTTTAAGCATCTGTCTAGATTTAAGGGAGAAAAATGGCTGCTACTTCTGCTGCTGCTGCAGTGCTAAATGGGTTGGGTTCTCCCTTCTCGTCTGGTGGCAAGAGGAGCCAGAGTTTGTTGGTTGCACCCATTGGTGCTAGAGTTGGTGGTTCTGCCGTGGCTCCTAAAAGGCTAGTTGTGGTGGCGGCTGCTGCTAATGCTAAGAAATCTTGGATCCCTGCTGTTAGAGGTGGTGGCGACTTGCTTGACCCTGAATGGCTAGATGGCTCGTAAGTTCTCCTCTCTCTTGTTACAAATCTGATTATGTCGACTAATTTTATATCGCATGTAGATTATGACTAACGTAAAATTGTACATGGATTATGACTAACGTAAAATTATAAGAAAAAATAAATAAAACAGTAATATCACATGCCGCAACACTACAATAAAATTCTGGGATGCAACTTTTTACTATACCGGTTAGTATAGCAACGAGTTCCCCCTTTACAACTCTTTGCTATACAAGGGTAACCATAAGTTCATCCATGCTCTTTTTCGGGATATTCTTCCGGTGCCCCCATCTTTACTGAACGCAAAATAAAAAACTGTGTTCAACCAAGCAAAAACATACTTTGATATTCCTAATTAAAAGTTTGTACATGGTAGTTATATTCACCAAGTTTCCTGTATGTGTGTATCTTTGATGAATTACAGGCTCCCGGGTGATTTTGGTTTTGACCCGCTAGGTCTAGGCAAGGACCCAGCATTCCTAAAATGGTACAGAGAAGCTGAGCTGATTCACGGCCGATGGGCAATGGCAGCAGTTCTCGGCATCTTTGTCGGCCAGGCATACAGCGGCATCCCATGGTTCGAAGCTGGTGCGGACCCTGGTGCCATTTCACCATTCTCCTTCGGCACACTCCTAGGGACCCAGCTAATCCTCATGGGATGGGTTGAGATCAAAAGGTGGGTTGATTTCTTCAACCCCGAATCGCAGTCCGTGGAATGGGCCACTCCATGGTCACAAACTGCTGAGAATTTCGCCAATGCCACTGGTGAACAAGGATACCCTGGCGGCAAATTCTTTGACCCTTTGAGCTTTGCCGGAATAGTGAAGGACGGAGTTTACATTCCCGACACAGAGAAGCTCGAAAGATTGAAGCTTGCAGAGATTAAGCACGCTAGACTTGCTATGTTGGCTATGTTAATTTTCTACTTTGAGGCAGGCCAAGGTAAAACACCCCTTGGAGCTCTTGGTTTGTAAAGAGGGTCTATTTTGAACATATCATGTATAAAGTAACTGGATTTAGAGAAACCCAAAAAGCTGAATTTATCCTCTCCATGGTTTGAGTTTGGCCCTGAGACCAAATTCAAATTCTTTATGGTTCAATTCTCTTTTGTAAGATAATGTATCCTACTAGCATATATAGTGGCCACAATGTCCCATATTTGTTTCCCTACAGGGGAAGAATTAAAGGGCACAAAACAACAGAGGAAAGATATCAAAGATGTGGTTTGTATATCAAGATGATGAAGAACCCTTACATTGTGTAAACTAAAGATATTCTAATGCATTTATGAGGTAAAATACTGAATATGGTCGGCATGTTTTGTTTGGGAAATGGGATCCTGAGGAAAGAAAGAAAGGGAGAGAATAGAAATGCACTCCTGTTTAGGTGCTTTGTAAGAGAAACAGGTAGAGATCATCTCTCTTTCATGTTTTGGGAGTTTACAGGGGAGAAAACATGTAAGCTAATAGTCATTTCATCCTGAAACTGAATCAAGATGGCGCCTATGAGAGAATGGTTTCCAAAAAAAGGGGAGGGAACACTAGAATTAAACCTAAAGTAGGACCATTTCCCTCAGGAACTTAAGACCAACAAGAGAACCATTAATATAAAGTATAAACACGTCTCGTGAACACAAATAGATACTGAGAAACATTTCATATACTCAATAGTTCTGAGATCCTTGTACTGAAAGGCAGTCACATGGTTTGCTTTGTAAGGAAAATGGATTTGCAGGTGAAAAAACAAGAGTGCTGCAAAATTTCAAGCATTCAACTATTGCAGATTTTCCTTCACTAACCCATAGCCATCAAAAATTCACCTTCGCATACAACCTCACCTCCTACATATGCCTTTCCTTCCATCTTTGCTATGCCGAAACGCTTTTGCAGCTTGACTAGAGTCATTTTCATCACCAAGGTGTCTCCTGCAATCACTGGTTTTCGGAACCTCACTTTGTCAATACCAGCAAAGAAGAAATTCTCACGAGAACCCCCCACTTCTGGTTGCAACATAACCAAGCCACCAACCTGTGCCATTGCCTGGACCCAACAGCAACCATTGCTTCATCACAACTTAATCTTACTTGGAATGAAAGAGGCCAAAACCAAATGCTAATAGAAGATACCATGTGCAAGCAATAATTTTAGTAACATCACGATTGAATAATTTTCTGAGTTTTTACTTGTACAAAGAAAAAATTGAGAGAACGAAGATTTTGGGGTCAAACTTGTAGCTTTGGTGTAACAGGTAAAGCAATCGATTAATCTAAAACAATGAGGAATTTTTGGTACAAGATTATTTCACCTTGAAAAATCAAATATGATACGATACTAATGTCCACTATCTGTAGGATAATTTGTACAAGATATATAGCTGTCACTACTGAAAAGATAGGGAAAAGGGGCCTAAAGGTGTCCCCAAGTTGCAGATTTTCTCACACTATTTTCTAACAGAAAAGTATTTTAATAGTTTCGAAATAGTTGTTGAACGAATGGAAATTTACAGTGGACCGTCTTACTTCCATCAGTCCAAGTGATACAATTTTGATATGTGAGAATGTTATGATTAACTCACAAATAACACAGAATTAACCCTTGAAAATTCAAGTTTGCAATTTTCACTTTCTCCTTCTGTATGAGTCTATCTGGTCTTTTACATCGTAAAATTTTATATCAGCTTTTAATTTTAACTTAAAGGATAGGGTCGCAAGTCATCAGAACAAGGTGCTTAATAGCCTCTTTAGAAGATTTTGATATATTTACATAAAATTCTTTGAATGAAGATTTAATATTCCACAAGTTTCAAACTGAAGATTCTTCTCTTATTTCTAAGTTTAGAATCAAGCATAGTCTCAATAACATTTACTTTTCTAGACAGAATTGCTTATTACATAAGTTCTAGTATACAAGGGACCTCAATCATTTAAGCATTCCGAAGAAGGTAATTCCTGAGTCTCAATTTAAAAGCCTGTTCCAATTTGGGCTGTTACTATCTATTGTCTCAATCATCTTTATATTCTATTTCTACTCGATCTAACATGAGCATTCAATTGCAGAATGTGTGATACATTAAGATGTCAAATTATGTAGTAAACGAGGCTAAAAAACTAAATATTGGGGCCAATAAGTTTCATGCACAAATAACATAATGAGTTTAACCATCCAGTAGAGAAATCATATCTCCACAATATGAAATGTCATAAACTGCAAGCAAATGTAGTTAACCACAAACTAATTATGTTCAATTCAGGAGACAAATGTTTTACAACTGAGAAAGAGCCCCTTGTGTACATCAGTGCCAATTAGGCAATATGTAATCGTATCATTATTATTTATATGCAATATGCAAAAATATCGTCTAAATATTTTCTATCTCAATTCAACATCTTCCAGTTGTAATGTAAGAGTGCATTATACTACAAACTGATATCAAATACTACCCTCGCACCGTGTCCTGTTTTATTTAGCCACCTTTCCAGTTAGGGATGTCCAAGTATTTCATAAGAATGGCTATATTACCTTTATACATATAATGATAAAGAAAAACTTGTGGACCCCATCATATATTCAAGGGGCAATTGTGAAAAACTAGAATCCAGCACTCCAGCTTTTCACTCCTTAAACTATGAGACGGAGGAATTAAGAACAATGAGAATTAAAAGGATTCAGAACTCGATATTTCCCACTTAGCCACCCAATTGCATAACATCTCAGCAAACAAAAAAGGCAAAAAGTCCAAAAAAGTTTATTACATTACAACCACAAAAAGGAACTCATTGCAAAATAAAGCTGCAAACTTTTAAAACACTAGATAGGGGTTTAATATCTATATGAAAATGCACACTTTGAACTATATGAATTTAATAATTTCAGCAAGAATAAAGTAACTTACTTCAACCATGAGCACACCAGGCATAATTGGCCTTTCAGGAAAATGTCCGGGGAAAAAGTTGTCATTTATTGTCACATTCTTGATGGCAACAGCAGAAACCCCAGGATTGTATTCAATCACTCTATCAACTAGAAGAAATGGGAAGCTACAAATTCAAGATTCAAATAAACCACATAAATCATTATGGCAATTTTATAATTACCAAAACCAATTTAACTAGAAAAACATAATTAAAATATCACAAACCGGTGAGGCAAAATCTCACGAATCTGGTTGATATCCATAACAGTAGGAAATGCTGGGTACCCTGGAAAAAAAAAGTGAATTAAAAGGTCAGAAAGATAAAAATTCTACAGAGAGAAGCGATTGAAGAGGCTGAATTTGAAAATCCATACTCAATTCAATAGGAATTTCATCGTTTGTGGGTTCTTTTGTACAATTGACAATGAAATTGTTCTGGTTCAGCTTTGATTGGGTCGATGATAACAGAGGAGATCTGGAAATTCTATCGAATTGTCTCTGAGGCAAAGAGAGAGATACATTCTGGAGACTCCGGCGAGAAATGGGAGAGCGGGAGTTGAGTGGAGATACCAGGGAATGGGAGAGAGCTGAGGAAGCCATTGGAGAGATAAATAGAATAAAAAGATGGGAGATAGTGTTAAGTGGAAAATGGGTTTAGGAGTATTTGAAGACGGGAAGGGGGCGAGAGTAACGAGGAGATGTAGTTGGGGAGATTGTTTGGTGATTGGAGGCGGAGCTTGCTAGTAGTGAAGAGGGCGGAGATTCCGACGAGAGAGAGAGGTTTAGCTAAGTCCAGTAAATCTATAAGGCTTGTTTGGTAGAAATTGATAAACTTTTAATTTTATTTATTTCCTTTTTGAGGGGAATAAAATGGAAAATTATACTACAAACTGTTAAAAAGTGTATTTATCTAAATAAAAGTAATAAGAAAGCATATGCAAGGAGGGTAATCACCAAAACTTACTTTACATTTATTTATTTAAAATAAATATAAACTAAATGCAACACATTCAATGCAAATAAAAAATTAATATTTAAATTCTTGAATTTTAGTGATTTATTTTGTTCTAAGGTCGAGGGAGAACTTAAAATCATGAATAAGTATACATATATTATAATCAAATATTATATTTATTTACATTATTAAAAAATAAAATAAAATATTAATTTTAATGTCATATTTTATTTTTTAATAATAAAAATAAATATAGTGTTTAATTATAATATGCATAGACTTATTCTAAAATTATTATTTTTTGTAACGTTTTAGTTAATTTTAAAAAAAATTAATTTTTGTTGAGTGATAGGCTTACATTTATAATCTTGCATGATAAAGAGATACATTGATATAAAAAATTTAATTTTTAAGTATACGTTTATTTTAGAAAATTGATATTTTTAGAAGGCTCTTTTCAAATAAATGATAAATAAAATCTATTTTATATAAGTGAGATCTTATAAAAATATTAATTTTTTTAATAAAAATATAAATTCTCTTATTTTATTTGTCAACCAACAGTATATTTTTATAATAAATTATTTTTAAAAAATAATCATAATAAGATACTCCAACCAATTGGATCAAATTAATAAAAACCATCTCCCTCGGACCTGCCATTTCTCACTGCTAAAAAACTACTACACCAGAGGCGGAGGAGACTTAGAAAGTCATCATCATAAATTCATCCCAACCACCACAGAAAAATGGATTTCCATCTCCCGGCCGGCTCTCCCTCCTCCTCCACCTCCTCTTCCGGCCCAAACCATAACACCACCACCCACCACCGCAATGGCGACACCACCAACAACAATAACGACCCAATGCACTCATGGTGGGAATCCATTTCCAAAGCTCGCTCTCGAATTCACCTACTCTCCTCTATCCTCCCCGCCGACCCTTCTCTCTCTATCGCATCCCTCGCCGACTCCGACCGCCCCGCTCGCTCCCTCCTCTCCTCCTTCCCCGCTTACTCCGCCCTCTCCCTTTCTCTCTCCTCCCCCAATTCCGGCTCCGGCGCTGACCACCTCTGTCACTGGCTCTACGATACATTTCTCTCCTCTGATCCCGATCTCCGCCTAGTTGTTCTCTCTTTCATCCCCCTTCTCTCCGGCCTCTACCTCTCTCGCCTTCATTCCGATTCCAATTCTTCTCTCGCCGGCTTCGAAGCAGTTCTCCTCGCTCTCTACGCCGCTGAAACCAAATCCCGCAAGGGCAAACCGATTCTCATCTCCCTCCCCGATCTTTCTCTCCCTTCTCTCTACCATACCCCTCGAATCACTAACCCCAAATCAAAACCTAACCCTAGCGCTACTCCCAAAACTGGAATTCTCTGTCCTCCGTTAGAGCCCCAAATCGCAGTGAAATCCACCAAACGCGCCTGCATTGTTGGCGTTGCCTTTGATTGTTACTATAAGCAAATATCCCAAATGCCCGGCTGGTCAAAATTGGATTTTTGTAAATTTGCAGCGGGTTGGGCTGGCCAAGATTGTCCTTGCAAGTCTGAATTCGACGAAATTAAGAATTTTTCTGATGAAATTAGGGTAGAAGAAGTGAATGATGTTGTGGAAGAAATGGGTAATTTGGCTATTACTGAGAATGGAAGTTCTGATGGGGTTTTGAAAGGGGTGAGAATCCCACTTCCTTGGGAGCTTTTACAGCCGGTGTTGAGGATTTTGGGGCATTGTTTGTTGGGTCCTTTGAATTCGAATGAGGTTAAAGATGCTGCATCTGTGGCGGTACGGTGTTTATATGCTAGGGCTTCTCATGAATTGGTTCCACAGGCAATTTTGGCTACTCGGAGTTTGATTCAGCTTGATAAGAGGGGACGTGATTCTACACAATTAGCGGTTGCGAATACTGCTTCTTGGAATGCTAATACACCCAGTAAAGCTAAGAAGCCAGAAATCCTATTAGTTTCAAAATGAAAGCAGAGTACGTGTGGCCTTGAATTGTGTTTCTCGTATAATGTTTTTTATTGTGAGATTGTAAGTGTTGTGGCTTAGTATAGAGTTATACATGTATTTCAGTGCTTGTATTAGTTGTTCTATAGACTAATTGGTAGCTGTTGGTTTCTTAATTTGTTTAATATATAAGCTCTTTATTTTGTTGTACAATGGTGATTTTGATTGTTTATAAGTAAATTGTTATGCGGGCTTGATGAAATGTTTTTACTTTTTCAGTGATGTGGCTCAAATCTGTTTCCAATTTGTGTTGTTGACTTTGTAATTAATGGAAGTTCTGAGATGAATTAAGTTCAATGAGCACCATTATTGAGTTTCAAGGAATTTTTGCATATTTGTCCGTTATATTACTGCTGTACATTTGTTAATTTGATAACCTGGTTCTCTTCCTGATGTTGATACAAGTACAATACTTCTGTGCTGGTTCATGACTGAATGATGCTACTGCTGTAAATTTGTTAATTTGATAATCTGGTTCTCTTCCTGATGTTGATACAAATACGATACTTCTGTGCTGGTTCATGACTGCTGATGCATGTGAGCTGAAGATTATAATGTAGTAGAGATCGATAAATTTATGAATGAAGTATTTTAGAGATCAATGCATTTTCTGGACAATCCCCCTTATTGATTGAGTTGATGATTACTTGTTAGAGATCATAATCATCTTTCTTATAATTGCCGCCTGTATTTTCGGTTATCACATGTCATTTGTATTTTATTTTTATTGGTATCTTTAAGTCATTTCTCTTGCAATGTTACAACTGGGGGAGGCGGGTTGAAACCAGCACCCCTTGCATAGCAAGGGTGTTTGTATACCAACTGCACCATGGGCTGTTAGTGTCATTTCTATTTATTATGGGATAGAGTTTCTGAGCTTGTATCTCTGTGGGCATTCATGGTGATTGCTGTTAGGAGGACATTTTTGCCTTTAGGGCTTTTGCAGTGGTGGAGGACATTCAACACTTAATGTTTTTTCTACCTTTTTTGGTTCTTCGGAGGACTTGTATCCTTTCCCTTTCTGATAATATGTTCTCTTTTCTAAATTTTTTGAATCACTCCCTAACAAACTCGTCAGGGGTGTCCTTTTATTAGAAACGGTAGAAATAAAGAATACACAGGGGACTTGAGGCCTAGTACTCTTCACAGAAAACAGACAAAGAGGTCAACCAAAAAAGGGTTAACTGTAAAAGGATCCCAAAGTTTCGCAAAATTCTATTTTTAGCCTCAAAGTACCAACTTTCTCAATTGTGTTACTTTAAATTTAATTTTTTTACAAAAATATTCTCGTTTAACATATAGATAAAATTATAAGTCTGAATCATTCACATACATGTTCGAAATTATTTGTAATTATGTTATTTACATTTTATATAACGTATATATAATTGTATTCATACGTTTGGAATATGTCAACTGTATATTCAACTATATAAAACATGAGTTTTAACCTACAATTTCACTAATATGTTAAAAATTAAAAAACTTAAACTTGAAGGAATACTATTGTGGAACTATGAGAGACTTTTCAAGTTGACCCTTAAATCTACTAAGCTGCTTTCCCCTGGATCATACTATAAACACCTACTTGGGAAAAAACTATACAAGGAGACATTCTTATCTTCTATATGTAAGCAACTCAAACGAATCGTCCATAACTTTTTGCCTAATTAGAGATGGCGGAGAGAACAAAGAATCAAAAGTGACAGTGCTGGTGTGTTGAAGAAGCCAACAAATCAGCCACCATGCTTGCTCTCTATTCACATGCTTGAGCTTACCCTGTTGCAATATCTTATATCTTCTCATGGTCTCTAATATCATAGATAATATGCCATGGAATATCTGTTTTTCCATGAAGATCAACGAGGACCTTAGAATCTATTTCAATTTTCTTATATTTGTTTTCTGATTTTTATTTCACCAAAAAAAAAAAACTTTGGTATTATCCAATTCTGTTTAAAGATTAGAATATTTTGAAAAAAAAGCCTTTGTAATTAGTGATGGAAGTTCTTATACTTCAACGAGCACCATCATTGTGTGTTCAGGAATTGTTGCTTATTGGTTATATATATTGCTTTGGGTTCTCGCATATATAAGTTTGAGCTTCAAATCACTTGAAAGCATAGATAGCATTGATCCTGGTGTGGTGTATAAGTCGAGTATAACTAGAAATTGCAGGAACATGGCTGATTCATGCATGTGTATACACTCATGAAATATCAAATTTTGATTGGGATTCCCATCATTTATCATTGGGTGAAACATGAAAACTAAGTGTAGTCCAGGTGCAAGTATTTACTAACTGAAGACTTTGATTTAGTAGAGATTGATGAATTTTCCAAGTGTATTAGACATGAATTCATATTCCAAGTTGGATGATCCCCGTATTATTCGATTCTCAAATAGTACAAGTTATCTACTTTAATTTGCTGCTCTGCTAAATTTGGTCTGATCGATTCTCCCTCGAGTTGCTTACTCATTATGGATCATAATCTTCTTATAGTGACTCGTATATTATAGTCTAGGTACAAGTTATAAGATGAAACTTAATTGGATAAGTTTAGATGCATAACTTTGGAACACAACTTCAAATACTACATACATCACAACAATTAAAAAGTGGAGTCTGGCACAAAAATCTGAGTCAAATCTTACTTTTTAATAGTTGAGATGCATGTAGTGTTTCGTTGTAGTGTGTATAAAGTTGTCCGACTTAATTTAGTAGAGATCAATGACTGTGAAATATTTTTAGAGATGAATTCATATTCCAAGTTGGATGATCCCTAATACCAGATTTGTATCAAAATAAAGAAGAAAAAAAAGTGTGTTTGGTGTTTATTGCGGCGAATAAACCTTTCAGTTGGAATAAATTTTTATTCTATTTTCTTGATTTTTATTTTATTAGATAGGTGATAGAATGAGATTCATTATAATGGAATGAACAAATGTGACAGTTTTGTATATTTGGGTGTGTGGGTGGATGCTCTTGGGAGGACATTTTTGCTTTTAGGCCAAACTTCATTATATTAAATTAGGGAGTTTACATTGGACTTGAAACTTGTTGGATTGAACTGGTCCAGCCTAAAGAAAAAAAAAAAGCCTAAAAAGACCGTATTGATTTGGGCTGGGTTGGGCTTGGCTAAAGGGCCTTAACAGTCATTTTTTTTCTTATAAAAGACTGACCTATCCTGGCTTGAAATAAGGCTTCAACTGGCTTGAAGTCTTAAAAGTGTCGCTGCTTGACTTGAAAAGGATAAAGCCTGAAGCCTGACTTAAAAAAAGTGAAAAATTAGGCTTTTTTTTAGGCTTTTTATATTTTTTTTTATTATTTTATGATTTTATCCCTCCCTACGTATATAAAGTATAGTTTAGAGGGTATTTAGGTCCTCCAAATTTTAAACTATATTTATTCGTACTTATATTGTATCATTTTTTGTAATACACATTCATAAATTATACATATATTTTTATTTCTATTAATTTATGTAGTATATCTCTAAATTTTGGAAAAATAAATAGTTAACTTATTTGTTCTCTACTTTTATGTTAGTTTTGTATGTTTTTGAAAATAAATAAGAGTATAACTTTATTAAAAACAATAAAAATGGGAGGAGTAAAAAAAAGGAGGTGGCAGACCTGAAAAGCCCTTCTCGAAGACCGGCCAAGCCTAAGTGCTAATTTAGTCCTATATTTTCAGTTTAAAGATCAACTTGAAGCAGACTGGTTTGATTAGGCTTCAAGCCTAGGCCTTGGCCTAACCCGATCAAACCAGGCCTATCCAAGACCAGAACCAGGACGGTTCTGGCCCAGTCTGTGTATCCCTAAATTAATAATGAAAGAAGTATAATTTGAACATGTTTTATAACAATTGTATGCCAAATATTTACTAAAATGTATAAATATGGATAATATTCTACAGTTCTTGTGGATTTACTATTGTTCTTAGAGATTAGAATAATGTTATGATGATAAAAAATAATTATACAAAATAATGTGTTAATAGGCTATCAAAAGCACCTTTAATTTTATCTAAATTTAATCAATTAATGGGCCAAGATAGGTTAGTGCACCAGCCTGCATGAAACAAACAAAATGTTTTTATGGTCAATAACTCTAAACGTGTAACATATTAAAATAGGGTTAAATGCAAATAAGCCCCCTGAACTATAGGGTTTTTGGACTTTGAGCCCCTTTTTTTTGTCAACGCAAATCGAGCCCTATACTATTTAAAAATTTGGATATTGAGCCCACAGATGCCACATGTGCGTTGACTGCCTACGTGGCACCTGTGACGTGGCAATGACATGGCATTTTGCCTACGTGGCACCGTGACGTGGCAGTGACATGGCATTTCAGAGTTTAACTCTTGAAAAAAATGCATCTCCGGCGGTTCAAAGTAACAACCTCAGCAATGGCAATCAACACCTTAACCACCCGAGCACCACGGGCGTAGCTACAAATTTAGGACAAGAAATTGTTCATATACTGTAACAACATATCTCCCCAGCTCATTGATCAAAAGACGATCGTACCCCCCACTCCACTTCACTTCCATCGCTTTCCTTTATTTCAGATCGCACTTTTCTGAAGCCAGCATAGACTCTTTCTCTCTTTTCTTTCTTTCAAAGGTTCTACGATTGAGCAACTAGGGTTTGCAAAATTTTGTTAAACGCGACAAAACTCAGAGAAATCTCAGAGTAATAGAAAGGGGAAAGGTACATAAAGGAACTAGCAACATTAAGGTTGGGGACGATTCAATATCTACCGGAGTTAGTGGAATTTCATCCCCAAAGTATTGTGGGTGTGGGATACGAGCAAGAATTTGTACGTCGTCCAAGGGAAAAACTGTAGGGAGAAAGTTTTTTGGTTGTTCAAATTTTGGTGTAAGTTCTGCTAATTTTTTTTTGTTTTAATATTTAAGTTTTGTTATTTAGCATGGTATAAATAATTAATTTAATTGTTTACACATACTGTAATATTTATAATTGTTTGATTAATTTGGCACAGAAGGATTCATTTTGTGGGTTTTTTGAATGGATTGACTCTATGAACATGTTAGAAGATGCCAACAATTATTCGGGTCTGTTGAATTTGAAGAACACTGAGGTTGAGCTACACATGATGAAGGCCAAAGTTCATGACTTGGAAGTGCAAGTAGCTAAAATGACAAAAAAGAACGTGAAATTGAAGAATGAATTGAAGTGTTTAGTAGAGAAATTAAGAAATTTAGAAACAAGGGAGAAGTGGTTTATACTTGTAATTGGGGTGTTGTTTGTTTTATTTATAACCATGTTGAAGAACATGTTTTTAGCTTCAATGAATGTATGGCTCAATTTGAAGTACAAATGTGAATGTAATATAATGGATACTTGAATGAATGTAAGACTCAATTTCAAGTACAATGTGAATGTAATATAATAGGAACTTGAATGAATGTATGAGTCAAT
Source organism: Hedera helix (assembly GCA_947179155.2). NCBI lineage: Eukaryota > Viridiplantae > Streptophyta > Magnoliopsida > Apiales > Araliaceae > Hedera > Hedera helix. Next base: position 30,090,400 of record OX359287.1, read on the forward strand.
TTTAAGTACAATGTGAATGTAATATAATGGGAATGCATTTGCCATGTTTGGGTTTTCATGTTACACATACCACTTTGTACAATATGACTGTTTACTTTATTATTCGACAACATGGTAGCCAAACTTGAAAGACGAAATGAGAAAAAGGGAAAGACATTAATAATCAGTTGACAAACATGATTGTTATACAAATTATAATTGTGCATATATTAATACCATTAGAACTTCCAAAATTCCTTGCATAGTTAACTGATCATTTTTTACATAAATACAAAAACCAAAATATGTAATCACATACTAATAGTGTTTGTCTTGCATAATCAACTGATCATTTTTTACATAAATACAAAAACCAAAATATGTAATCACATCCTAATAGTGCATGCCTTGCACAGTCAACTATTCGTTTTTTACATAAATACAAAAACCAAAATATGCAATCAGATACTAATAGTGCAAATGATGCTACTTCTTGGTCGTACTTTCTTGAGTTCCACCAGCTTTGGGATTGGTATTTGACACTCCACTTGATTGACCCTCCCTCTCTGATCTTCCTCCCCCTTTAGTCTCCCTTATGTTGTTATATAACACTTCAGCCATCAACTGATCATCTGTTTCAGTTGTATCCTTGTAAGCCTCTCCCACTCTTATGGCAGTAGACATCAATTTAGTAGTTGCATTTGCCCTCTTTTTTGATTGACTTGTACTCATCACCGCCTTTCCTTTTCCCTTGTCATTTCCAGTTGAGACAACAGTGGTCTTCTGTTTATCATTTTCATCACCAGGTTGTACAACATTTGGTCTAGTTTTACCAGATTTTAGGACAACTCCAGGTACGTAAACTCTCCCAGGTGTAGTCTAATATTTTGGGGGGGGGGAAAGCTATCATATATCTATGTAATACAAGGCATGACAAATGTTATAAATCTAACTAAAACAAACTCACAGAAAATATATACTTACTGAAATGTATGTGTTGCCAGTTTCTGGGGATATATAAGAGCCAAAACCTGGAGGGATCATTTCTCTTCTTGCTTCCCTCTTACCATTATTGGGAGTATTCAGTACAATCTTTCTTTTAATTGGTAGTTTTTGTCTACCACCTTTATCTCTAACATTTGTCTGCTTCAAAGTTTTCTATAACACCAAAATATGAATCACAATTTCATAAAAATATTAATCAGCTTCATAACTTTTGATGACATCAATTAAACTAAGTATTTAAATTACCTGCAATATTATGTCATCTTTTTCTGCTTACCCTCTAAACATCTTTATGACATCAATTAAACTACCAAAAATGTTATAATCTTCTGTCACTTGTTCCTACAATTCATATCAATTGGTAGATGTGTTACTATCATTATAGTGTAGAATGACAAAGTCAGTGAAGGTAATACCTTATTAATATCATTATACTATTTGCGCTTGCTCATCTGTTTGCTTGTGCTACTAGACGCTCCTTCGGTGTTAATTTCTGACTGGTTGATGCTTTCCCCATTTTGTCATCCCTCAACATTTTCCTACAAACATGTCAGAATATCAAATCACAAAAAATATACCTATTTGTACACTATCAGTTAACTATTTAAGTGCAAAAAAAACTTACACTCGTTTGTCTTACTAACTTGCAAGTGAGCTGATTGTGGCCAGGTGTCTTGCACAAACTGCATGAAATTATTGTGCCTTTCCTAGATAATTTATGTAGACCATCTTTTTTTTTGTTCTTTTCACTTGATGTATCTGCCTCCTCACTTATCTCCCTTCTTCTTAACTTTTGTGGCCTACCTCTTGGTCTCTTTAATGGAGGAGATAATGGTGGAGTGACTGAAACCTTTGGCCAAAATCTCTCCCTTCTCACCACTCGCAACATTTTTGAGTATGCTCTCATATATGATTCGACCCTAAAGCACTCTGATATATAATCTGCAGGATTGTACCTCATGTACAATCTGCACATGCATGTGCACAGGGAATTCCACTGAGCTCCCAACCCCTACAAGCACAGCTGCGAGTTTACAAATCGACTGTGTATCCATCATGGTCAGTTGTGGATGTCACCTCAAACTACAGATCCCCATTGTATAAAACACCAAAATGTGAGCTCTCTTCGATGTTACTGTCAAGTTCTTTTTTTGGTTTAGGACAAATGTCCCATTTCTTCTTAATGGCCACATCCTACTTCTGCTGTAACCTGCTCATTAACATTTGCCTTATGTCTTCCAATAAGTCAATAAGTGGCTTGCCTCTTGAATGAACGATGTACCCATTAAAACACTCACACAGATTATTGTGCACAATGTCACACTTTGTGTCGGTCTTGAAAAAGGCCTTGCACCATTTCCTAGGATTCCCTCCCATCAAAAATTCAAATGCCCCTTGATCTATCCCCTTAATGTTTTCCATCTCATTCTCAAAATCAATGGTAGTTGTAGCTTTAGCTGCCCTCCAAAAGGTCTTCTTCAAAGTTATGGCCTTGAACCTCTTTCTCAGATTGGCATAAATATGTCTTGCACAGTTTCTAGTTTCGGAGAAAGGAAAAAGATATGCTAATGCACCCTCTAATCCCTATAATAGAAACACAAAGATCAAGTTAACGAATAACATGTATATCTAATTATCAAATACCATGTCCGAATACCAGGATTTGAATGTACCTTTTGCTGATCAGATATGAAGGTCCACCCATCACCTTTTTGTAACTGCAGGTCATCTTGAAGTAAGCCCATAAACCACTCCCATGACTCTCTGTTTTCTCCCTCTACAATTGCCCAAGAGATTGAAAACATTTGGTTGTTTCCATCTCTACCAACAACACTTAATAGTTGCCCACCACAACAACCTTTTAAAAAGCACCCATCTAAGCCAATTATTTTCCTACAACCAGCAACCATACCATGTCTCAAAGCCTTAAATCCAATATAAAGTCTTCTGAATTCAGGTGCACCAGAATGAACGACTTGATACAAGTCAATGGTAATACCAGGATTTGACCTTTTTAACTCCTCAATGTATCTATTCAACTTGTTATAAAGTTCTTTCATGTGACCCATCAACTCTTGTAATGCAAATTGTCTAGCCCTATAACATTTGTCTATTGAGACATTAACTTGCCATTTATTCTTCACAAAAGATTGAATATCATTAAGTCTCCAATTTCTGAATTCTTTAAGTTCTCGATTCAAGTTCCTTGCTAACCACTTTGCATTAACTTGTCTGCTCTTCAAAGTTTTTGTACATCTATGTTTTCTCCTGATTGATCGAAGCTGAAAAGTTTGTTGAAACTGAACTTTGGTTCCCCACACTTTCACAGGGCAGTTTTTGTTATTCATACACCTCCCTTTGACCCTATTTTTCTCATTTTTCATAAATTTTAAATCAAAACCATTTGTCAATAACCAATTAATTACAACAGACTTGAATTCTTTCCTGCTTTCAAATAACATTCCAAGCTCTAGCACAGTCCCCATGATATCAATTTTGGGGTTATAGACTGGGAAAAGGGTTATCCTTCCAAACAAGTGTATCATCCTCAGAGTCAGCTTCCTCAGGACTATCTTTTTTTGCACAGTCAGTGTCATAATTAGCAGTATTTTCAGCATCAGTTTCACTATCATCACTAGTATTCTCAGAACCAGCTTGTTGTACAGGAACAGTTTCTGCTTCCTGGGTGCTTATACTTTGATGTTCAACAGTGGTTCCTGGGTGCTTGTACTTATATTTCCTAATATTTTTTCCTGCCTCGATTACTTCTTCATCGTCAGTTGCAAACATTTCTTCTTCATCCTCATCAACTATATACGTATCATCAGAACTATTTGAAAACTGATTCCCATTTTCTTCAGCATCACCACCATCATTTTCTTCCACCACATGAGCATCGTGTTTTTCAATAAACTTCTGACCATGTTTTTCCCCTTCACAATCATGCTCAAGATATATCTCAGCATATTTATGATTTAAAACTTCACTTAACATAATATTAAGGTCATGATCATTTGCAAGATTTTTGTAATGGCCATAACAAATAGTATCAGGCATTTTGTAAAAAATACCTACTATGTCTGTGTACCCAAATCCTTCACACATTCTTTTCAACTCCTCAAAATTCAGCATAAAATAAGGGATTCTAAACTTATCTACCTCCCCTCCAGTATAATGCATAACAGGATGTAACCCAAAGTAAACTCCATGGTGGAGTTCAATTACCAAGTAGCTACAGTCAAAAAATTAGACAAGTATTAAAAAATATTTATATTTTTTAATTTAACATGTATAAAGAAAGACTATATATACAGTTGACAATGGAAGTAAGCAAAAGATAACAACAAAGACATTAACAACCCAACATGTACATATGAAATATATATATATAAACAATACTCAGTAGAACCACAACATGGGTCCGTGTCATAAAGAAAAAGAAAACACAGAGACAGTATCACACAAACAACCCAACACATATACATATAGAATATACACTTACAGACAACAATTGGACCACAACATGAGTCCTTATCATAAAGAAATAAAGCAAAAGGCAAGAAAACAAACTGACAAACTGTCCATTAACGGGGCCGACAAACAGACATGTGTATTGGTTAACTAACAAAACAAAGAAGATGAAAGTTACACTTACACCATCTGCTTTTGATTCTAAATATTCTTTCACATCCAATTTCTCCTTCAAAAGCTAACAGATAAAAGCCCTAAATTAAAAATTTCCCCTAATTTGGTTGTAATTAGAAAATGAATTGGCTTCAGAAAAGTGCGATCTGAAATAAAGGAAAGCAATGGAAGCGAAGTGGAGTGGGGGGTACAATCGTCTTTTGATCAATGTGCTGGGGAGATATGTTGTTACAGTATATGAACAATTTCTTGTCCTAAATTTGCAGCTACGCCCGTAGTGCTCGGGTGGTTAAGGTGTTGATTGCCATTGCTGAGGTTGTTAGTTCGAACTGCCAGAGATGCATTTTTTTCAAGAGTTAAACTCTGAAATGCCATGTCACTGCCACGTCACGGTGCCACGTAGGCAAAATGCCATGTCATTGTCACGTCACAGGTGCCACGTGTGCCACGTAGGCAGTCAACGCACATGTGGCACTTGGGGGCTCAATATCCAAATTTTTAAATAGTATAGTGCTCGATTTGCGTTGACCAAAAAAAAGGGGCTCAAAGTCCAAATACCCTATAGTTCAGGGGGCTTATTTGCATTTAACCCTATTAAAATATAAGGATCAATTACAAATATTTGTGAAACTATGCTACATATATCACTACAAAAAAAATTATTATTTTCGACGGAATTAATTCTGACAGAAAAGATAAATTTGACGGAATTCGTCAGAAAAAGTGCTACATTGAAAGAAAAAATACCCATGTTCCGATAGATTAATTGTAACGACCCGGGTCAAATCCCGAGTCCGAATCAAATCACAGCAGAATAAGGCTCAATGAGCTGTCTCACCCAAAAGGTCATGACCGAAGGTATTAATGATAGCAACTTGGATCCTTATAAACACATCCAAATATCCCACATTAACTGATGTGGGACTGGGGTGTTACAAACTCCCACACTTAAATACCTGACGTCCCCGTTAGGCCGAACACATAGTCACACAAGGCCCAGAAACTTTGTCTCTCTAGCCATTGTGGGATAATACCAGTGGCCTACTAGGCCCGCCTTCGTGTCCCCACATCCGGCAACCCGATCGGATGACCCGACCTGAGCTTTCGAGAGTCGGCTCTGATACCATATGTAACGACCCGGGTCAAATCCCGAGTCCGAATCAAATCATAGCAGAATAAGGCCCAATGAGCTGTCTCAATAATATCTTCTTGGGTCATCTTAGCCCACCACAGGCTCACCCAAAAGGTCATGACTGAAGGTATTAATGATAGCAACTTGGGTCCTTATAAACACATCCAAATATCTCACATTAACTGATGTGGGACTGGGGTGTTACATTAATCTCACGCAATTATTTAAAACCGAATTTTCGACGGATAATTCTGTCAAAAATAAATTTATTTTCAACAGAATTATCTGTCAAAAATAAACTTTGTAGTGTATACATAACTACGTATATCTGATTTCTACACCTTATTCATGTGGCACGTCCCATCCTTCTTTATGTAAGTATTATAAATATTTTAACTTCAACAATATTCTAGGGGCATTAGCTCTACGGATATGATCAATTCATTGTGAAATTTATATAACGAAAGGTTGCATTTATATAACACACGTATATACTTAAATTTCCTCAGCCTTTGATAACCTTTGATTCTCAAAACAATGCAAGTTTGTGCTATATAAATGCGACTTTTTGTTGTTAAAAAATTTACAATATCAGAAAGATAGATGGCGATGAATTAATAATGATGTTATTTCCTATCCGTCTCAAATATATATTTTTTTTCCTTCAAAATTTAATATAGTATATATGGTAAAGTAGAACAAGATACGTGAACTGTGCAGCATCACGAGCAGCAAGAGCAAGAATATCAGCACAAGAAACAGTTCCAGGCATGCAGTATCTAGCTGTGGCTTGACATCGTCAATAACTTCATATCCTCTCAACAGAAGATTCGGACCATCCGTTTTCTCTGTAGAAGGCCCATTTATAAGAATTGAAGCATCGCAACCTTGAACAAAACAATCATGGAAGATCATTAATTCTAAGCAACCCGGCCGAAGACAGATACGTGCATAGAACCCTAGTCACAAACCTTGGCCTAAAGCCGAGGTTGTGGGCATGGCTGGCAAGAAAAATAAAAGAACGGGAACTTTGTTTAGGCGAGACGCCATTAAAACTTAATTCTGTAAAAATATAAATAAACACAAAAAAAATAAGAAAGTGAGATTGATCTTGTAAATGAAGTGATGCTCTTAGCTTGTGATGTTTATATATGAGGAGCAAAAGAGTACTTAATTTATAGTGAGAGAATTATTAGTTAAACTTATTAGCAAAGTCAAACATAGAGATTGAGTCAGCAAAATTGGCTTTCAGCACTATATGGGAAAATAGACAATTTAGAGATCGAGAGAAGAGATAAAGTCTTAGGGTTTTTGAGATAGATAAGAACTTTTCAAATTTGTAGTCTTAATTAGTTGGGATAATATTGAGAAAGTCTTTAGGTGTTAATTAATTGCGTTTATTTTTTAACGCCATGCATGCATGCAATAAGATAACGGGAAGCTTATCTGGTTTTGTTTCTAATAATAGTCTAGTTTGAACTGTTTGTTAGTAATACGTACTTTGCATAGGAAAAGAGAATATGATTGAATAAGGTTGAAATTGTTCCAAAGAGTATGATTTATTAAATATGTTGACATTAAGTATTAAACTGCATAATCATGAATAATGATTCAGTATTTTTCACTGAGCCAAAACTCTTGCCTCGCACCAGTTCAATTCTAATTAAAAATATTGCTTATTCCTAAACGTGTTTAATTAGAAATTAATTGCAGTACCACTTAATATTTGATACTCTCTGTCTCGGGATAAAAGTTTATATTATTATTTTACATAGTCACAACTTAAATGTCTGTTTACCTTAAGTAATTTATTTTTTATAATAATTTATCTATAATATCCTTAATATTAATTGTTATATTTTTATTTTCTATGCATATTTATGAAACATCATTAGTCACGTGCAAAAAACTATATAATTAAATGAGAATTTAAATTAATATAAAAAAATTATTATTTTATTTTCTTTCTTAATATATGTATAAAGCTAATAAAAAAATTTATCTTTAAGACAGACGGACGACAAAGAGAGTACGTAGTTAAAGAAGATAAAATGGCTTAAACCAAAAACTTGACATACCTCAATCATTCAGCAGAAAAATCTTGGGTTTTTACTGTCTGCTTTTTGAATGGAGTTGGTAAGGTTTATGCATTACGCGTTACACTCGAAGGAAGTGATGATTTACAAACTAAATAGTAAATACTACTCCGTAGCTAAGATAAAAGTCAGTGTTGACCTATGAGAGCCAGATGCAACTCTGGTCAATGATTTTTGTGTTGTTTTATTTAAAATTAAAACAAGGGTTTCTTCAATATTTTTTTAATAAATCTTAAATCCGAGACTACGTGACGAAATTATTTGAACGTATTTTTGAAATCATTTAAAACTTTGACTATTTTATATCTGAGTTACTCTTCAATGTCTCTCATGCCCTTGAAATCAAAATGATTATTTTTTTTGGTCTTTTTTGGCACTTTAAAAAATTAACAATACTACCTATGACATACATTTCAACCAATGGAGCCTCATTTCGACTTTAAAAAAATTATTTTGTGGAATTTTAGAATTTAAAATTGACGTGAATACAGGAAATTAATATACGATGAAATACAAATAACAAATACGATGAAAATTATTTCTTATTTAAAAAATTAAATTACATGCATCGAGTTTTCCATCATCATAAGCTATATAGCTAGTGAAAATTTCATCTTCTAGTTAATTCTCGAACAATTTTTACGGATTTCACCGACAGTACCAGTCTTGACTCCAATATTTGTCATCTTCAACATGGCCCTTCCAAACTGAAAGTTCAAAGTCAAGCCATTCAAGCCTCTTAGGCCAATGTACTGTTCCACAACCACTTTGGTAGAAGCATCAGTCCATAGCCTTTGATCCGATTCAAGAATTCCTCGGCTACTTTGCAAGTTTTTGAAAAAATTATGATCAAACTTGTCTACGCTGCCATAGTCTAATGGAATGTGTCTCCATCCGTCTCCGTTAAACGGACAAAGTTTTTGGAGCGTGGGAAGGAATGCGGTGTCAATGGAGGGGTCAGCACCACCGGCAGCTGTGTAGTTGTATAGTCTGTAGGTTATGACTTGACAAGTTACAGTTCCAACTGTGTGTCCTCCTATATATTTAGTAACAATAAAAAAACACATATTGCATGTGAGTTTCATTTTTAAGAAAAAAATATTATCGCATGGGGACAAAATATAACACTAATATATATTTTTATATAAATAATTAAGTTACTAACAACGAAAACTTTAGTCTTTATCTTTTGAGTAAATCTTTGTTGGACTAAAATGACTCAAAAATAAATTCTATTAGGCTATATTGTAATTAAGGTCTTTGTTTGAATAGATTTGATTCGATTTGGACTCAAAGTCTTACCTGGGTTGATACACAAAATATTAGTGAAGATTCGATTTTCTATATATTTTGGATTTTATGGAGATTTAATATATTTTATGCAGTAAATTATTTATTTTTGGCACAGTCGTATATTTGTTGACTTATTTTTCTAATTTTTTAAAAATTTGATTATTATTTTTTAGCAAAGTTTCATTAATTAATGAAATTTTTTTTAAAAATTGTTTCTCTTCTTTGTGAATTCGAGAAGTTATCACACTGCTGCATTAGAGTGTCAATATAGCATTATTTCTCTCTAGTCAATGAATCTTGGTTGATATTTGTCCTGCAGCGCGGTCACAAACTTTGACAACAACTTAATTATTTAGAATTTCACTAGTATTGTAAATTAAGCTATGGAGATCTTGAACTTGTGATTAAATACCTACCTGAAAGAGTAACAAGATCTTGAGTATCAAGACCTTTTTCAGCAAACTTTTTCTTTAGGACAGAAACTGGGTCTGTGTAACTTGGCAAATTTGTTGTTTGAGATGCTAGTGAAACACGCCCGTCTCTGCGCCCTGTGGGCACAGCATAGTTTAGTGCACCAGCCTGAATGGAAAAAAAATCAAAAAATGTAGCATGGTCAATATCTCTAGTTAACATACATATGTAAAGTATTCGTTACAACTGTAATAACATCAATAATTAGTAATCATCATACGCGTTATAAAGATATTGACAAGTAATAATAATTGAGTAATAATTAAGGATGTTATTACTGTTGTAACGAATATTTTCTTGTAAAAAAATAATTCTTTTACCAGAACTGTGGAATCACGAGCAGCAAGAGCAAGAATATCAGCACAAGATACAATTCCAGGGCATGCTTTTTCTACTTCCTTCTTAACATCATCAATAACTTCATACCCTCTCAACAAACGATTTATACCAGCTGCTTTCTCCGTATCTGGCCCTTCAATAAGAATAGAAGCATCACAACCATTAACAAAACAATCATGAAACACCAATCTAAGTAGACCTGGTGCTACTGACGAATCCTTATCGACATGTTTCTTAATAGTGGACTGAACAACCGATTCAACTTGAGGACAACTTGGCGCGTAAAACCCTAGTCGGGTTCCTTGGCCTAACGCCAAGGTGGTGGCCATGGCTAGTAAAAGGAACAATAAAATTTGGATTTTGCTAAGGCGATAATCCATTGAAATATAAGGTGGTATTTTAACAATGACAAATATAAGCAGAAGTGTTAACTTATGGGAATTGATGGAAAAGGAGATGTATTTATAGTGGTAAAAGAAAGTTATGGAGATGAGCACTCTTTAGTGAGCAGTGGAGTATAGCTAGAGCACAGATAGATATATGGATATGGAGGGGGAAGATAAATTCTAAATAAAACTGCCTGATTAAATGTTGTCTTGGATGGAAATTAAATTACTGCGGATTTTGTGTTTATTTCATTGTTTGTATTATATGTGTGTTTAGCATTTTTGCTTTTTTGACTGTGATTCGGGTCTTTGTTATTTTTTTAAAAACAAGTTTGGTATACTTAATTTGACATGAATGTTATCTAGCAGGGTTGAAAGGGATAGGAGCACTGTATTGTAATTAACCGAAAATTTTCATTTCGATTTTATGTTCTATACATACCCTCTCTATCTTGAATTTGAAAACATATATACTAAAACATCTATCTTTTCAAAATATTAGATAAATTATTGATTTTTTAAACGTCAGTTTAATATATTTTTAAATTCAAGGTGATGATTCATCCAAAATTATAAAATAGAAATTTTTATATTGTTATAGTTTACAATATATATTAGTGTATTGTCTACAATTAAATGAATATATATATATATATATATATACCTTGAAAAAAATATTTATTAATTTTAATTTTGTTAGGGTTTGATTTTAGGTTCTATACCCTATCTACGTACCATGAAAGCATCTCTCATTTTTTGTAGGGAATTTGGGATCTACCTTGAAACATAAAGTGAAATGTTGTCCATCTTTTTCTGTAGGGGGGTTTGAGATCAGTTCTAAGTATCAATTGTATATAGGACAGAATTCGAAGAAAAAGAAGTAAGGGATTAATTAAGTAATGTTAAGTTGTATTACAAATAAGAAAATGCTATGATATATTATATGTTAATTATCTTTTGGTGTGAAGAGATCTAGTACTTTGTTTAAATCGTGCCTTGAAGTTGGTCTTCCTTTTTAAGAGGAGGTGCATGCATGGTTTCCCTTGTTCAAGACACTGCATGGTTGCACCCATGCATGTTTCGAATTACTAAAGTTAATGATGATCAGCAAGTATATATATAACTTCTGATCATAATTTGAGAAGTATTGATTTATTGGATTTTTTTAATTTTTTTTAACAATTATGGTATCCAAACGTCTTAAAGAGACTAACTAATTAATCTTACGGATACACTTCCAGCAAGAGTTATGCACACCAAACAAATCCAAGCATAGACTTATTTGGGTACCCCTTATATTAGAGTTGCTTTATTATAATTATTAAATAGCTAGCTAATACTGCTAATTTAGCATCAACTTAATCTATGATGACAAAAACATAAGTTATACTCTTACATATTTAATAATGTAATACCAAACTATTGGAGTGCAAGTATTAGTATATATGTATTAACTTTATTTTTTGAAACCCAAAGAAAGTCCTCCATTTTAAACTTTATATGCGGTAGAAAAATGAGCTCGTAGACATTAGAATAAAAGAGACCACAAAGAGTACTAGTACATAAGAGATGAAAAATATACAAGGCGACATAAAAAAAAGGTGATATATCACTTCTATTTAAGTATTGGGATTTATTGGTGGTTTGATACTTTATTTCTTTAGGTTATTGCGAATAAACACAATGGCTAATATTCTTTATATTTATATAACCACTTGGTAGCACTAAGGACTTCCATTATTAATGGAGTGGATTCTATTTATTTCACCTTTCAGCCTTAGATAATGCATGTTGTGACATATTTGTAACACTTAATTGACCAAAAAAATCAATGAATTTTATAAGTGATATTGATTTATCCAACATTTAATTTTTTTAACAAATTAAACAATGTACTCTTGAAAATCTTTTCAGAATGCCAAAAAATATACTAGAATCCAAACCATGATTAATCTTTATTGAGGTGACTGCTGATGTATGATTTTAAATATATATATGACATATATTTTATTAACCTTATCATGTATTAAAAAATCCACAAAATATACAGAATTTATGTGTTTACAGATCAAATGAATATGTAAAATTCGGACGCGCATTTGAAAAATCTAATTAATTTACTATAAAAAGTAATTAAACAAATGGCAAAATATTAATTGTTTTTAATAAAAAAATTAAACAAATGGCAGAATATTAGTCAAACAAATTAATCAAAAAGCTAAAATATTAATTAAATCACGTGCAAAATATTAATTTAAACATATTAAACAAAGGGCAACGTATTAATTAAAATTTTCTCTTATATAAAAACTTTTGTATTATTTGTCAAATATTTGCTATAAATATTTTTCTCTTATATAAGAACTTGGGTATTATGTGATTATAACTTTTGTCTAAATATTTGTAATATGAATTATTATGCAAAATTACTTTTTAAGTTTTCCTATTTTTTTCTAGCTTGTTAATATATAGGTTACAAATTTATTGCCCATGCTAAAAAAAATTAGAGTAATATTTTGTTTTATTATTATTTTGCTCTTTGTTTAATTAATATGTTGTCATTTGTTTAATATGTTTAAATTATTATGTTGCCCATGGTTTAATTAATATTTTTACCCTTTGTTGAATAAATGTTTTTTTTGTTTAATTTGTTTGAATAATATTTTGCCATTTGTTTGACTTTTTAAAAAAAAATGAATTAATATTTGTCCTTTGTTTAATTTATTTAATCATTTTTTATACTAAATTAATTAGATTTTTCAAGTTCAAATACTTTTATTTTTGTCAATTTAGAAATATTTTGCTACATGGGACAGTCCATATAATAATGTTAGATAATCCATTTTATTTCATTTATTTATTATTTTTTTAGGTATTTTAAAAATAATTTTTTAAGAGTTCAATGGTTTAAATGTAATAAAAATATCATATTGGTTAACTAGATAAAAAGTGTAGAGTTTATTAGTTTTTTTGGTCATTAAGTCCAAAAAAAATTACACATCAACAGTTATCTCAATAAAGGCTAACCATGATTTAGATTCTAGTATATTTTTTGGCATTCTGAGAAGCTTTTCAGATGTTTAATCTATTAAAAAAATATATATATTAGTTAAATTAATAACATTTTAAAGTTCGTTGAATTTTTTTATCATTAAGTCTATTTTTAACAGTTTATTATATAAAGCACTGAATATTAATCTCCGGTCTAATGGTAAACCAAAAGAATTGCTACGCTTGCATTATTGATTAATCTATTGGGGTCAACTTTGAAGGGAAATATCACGGAGGATTCGAGTGGAGGACAAGAGGAGATAATTAACAGGGTGAAGGTGAAAATGAAACAATGCAATACACACATATAATGAAATAAACACATATGATTCACCATAATTTTAATTTTTGTACAAGAAAAATCAAGTATTAGCATACTTCATATGTGTAATATGAGTGTGTGTGTGTGTGTGTGTGTGTGTGTGTGTGTGTGTGTGTATAGAGAGAGAGAGAGAGAGAGAGGGGTTAGGTTTATCACTTTTGGTCTTTTTAATTATCATCCTCCATTGCTCCTTGTTAAGACAATAAACAAAAATTAAAACCTTATATACGTAGTTAGGTGACAATTAAAAAGTAAATAGTTCAATGGAATTATTCTTACATATTGATTAATTGATTTCTTAATTAATAGATAACGAAAGCAAATTGAATATTTGCTTCTAGATCAAGTGTTTCCAATGTTGGACTTTGATAGATAAAAAGGAATTAATATTTTCACGAGTTAATTTAATATTTTTACAAGTGAATTTTATTTAATTTTATAAAAATATCAAATTAACTTATAAAAATATAATTTTTTTAAATATAAATATAATTGGTTCGAAACTAATTAGGCAGCGTTTGACAATTAGTACCTCTATTCATTTTTAATTGATCCCTCTCTTTCATAAAGTTACAAAATAATTGAGCATCTTTACCTATTCAATTCAAAGTATTATGGACCTTATAATAAATAAATAAAACTATACTCAGTGGACTTTAAAGCATTATTTAAAAGCACTATGTATACATGTGTCAATTTGTTAGGATCAAATAATTAGAGGGGATCCGGAAAGGATTGATCGAGTATTTCGTCTGTAATATAATATTCAGGTATTCGTAGTATTATATTGTGGATAATATTAAATGTCTAAAATATTTTTAACATTCAAATGAATAAACTCATCTTCCGCAGTATAATACCGCGGACGATGAAAATTGGTTTTCCTCTGTTCGCAATATTATATTACGAACAATATGAATTTTTGACTTTCTCCCCAACATTCATCATTTTTTGCTTTTCCCTGTCCGCGTTGTTTTTAGTTTTCCCTCGACCGCAATATTATACTGCCGACGATATGAATTTTTGATTTTTCCCAAACTTAACTTTCCATCATCTGGAGAAAGACGGCAGCCAGTCACAATCTGGAGAAGTGAGTTCTGGTAAATTTTCAATTTATAAACGGTCTTCTTCACATCCAATAACTGTTTTTTCTCATTTAACTGGTTTACCTTAATTTTCTCACTTGGGTTGGGGTCATTGGTTTACCTTAAGAGATCTGGAAGTTGCAACAAACCAATTTTCGAATGAGAATGTTCTCGGTGAAGGTGGTTATGGAGTTGTTTATAGGGGACATTTGAGTAATGGGAGTCCAGTGGCAATTAAGAAGCTCTTCAACAACCTGTAAGTTTGAAATGGCTTTCCTAGCTTCTCAAATTTGTTAACTTTTTTCTCGTGTTACCTTAAATTCTCTTTGGTTAAATATATTTTCCTGTTGTTAGGGGCCAAGTAGAAAAGGAATTTAGTGTGGAGGTTGAAGCTATTGGTAATTTGCGCCATAAAAATTTGGTTAGACGATTAAGGTATTGCATCTAAGGAACTCATAGGTGCAATTTTCATTTCAAACATGTTATATATCAAGGATGAGTCTGCTATGTTGTTTAAAAACCAAATTATTAAAAAACAAATATTCATATTATTTGATATACACAAATTCATGTCACATCTTAAACACTGAGCCTTTCCTTATGAAATGTGAGTAGTGGTACCACTGAAGCTAATTGTTGGTTGTTGAAGAATGTTGTTTTATCATGCTCTTTCTAGACCTATGCGCCAACATGGATATCTTACCTAGGAGGCCAAGACGAAGTATAGCTAAAGTCTAAGTTAATTCGTCCGCAGTATAATACTGCGGATACCAAGATATTATATTGTGGGCGAGTGTCATTTAAATCATCATATCTCAGTCTAGACGACTAAAATCTGCTATAAAAATGATTTTATTTTTATAATATTATTAATGGACCAGTCTTCATATATATATATATATATATATTATGTTGATTCATAGTCACAATTGCATATATATATTAATCGATTAATCTACAACTGTAGATAGCAAGAAGTATTCAACATTATGCACAGCTTGCTTATTCACAAAACTCATGTACGAGTGTATCCCAAGTCGAAGATTTTTGTGACGATGGATTATTTTAATTCAAAACTCCTAGATATGCATATGTCCAAAGTTTGATCCAAAAAAACAAAAATATGTCCAAAATTGTTCCCCGCTGAATAAATAATGTCGAAAACTTGCTTTGACATTTAACTTAATTCAAAGCAACCCCTTACACCAACATTTACAACTAGGGAAGAGATATTTTTACAGATTTTTTTTATATTTTTTCATGTAAATTCTATAGCGACATTTAAAACAGTCGTTATAAACTTATAGTGACACTTTTCATATAAAAATATTAAAAAATTATGTGAAAATATCAGTTTCCTTACAACTATGCCTATAATGACATGCTAAAATTTGATACTCACTTAGTCTCAAAATCATAGTTCCACTATTTTTTAAAAAAATTTTATTGCGTATATTAAGGGTTTTCTTTTTAAGATCACAGGTTTTGACATAATTTAATTTCGTTTTTTAATGATTTTCTTAATATAAATAAATAAATAATAAGGCTAAAGATTGTGATTAGAAAATAATTTCCAAGAAAATTATGTGCACGTGTGTGGTTGATAGAACTTGCTATGCCTAGATAGAACAGTATAAATCAAATAGGGACCCATATTTATGGACAGAAAAATAATTTATCATACATTTAATTGTTCATTAGCACTCTATTGATCCATTCTAATTTCTAGGTGTATGTTGCTAATTCTATATGAACTAAATACTACTCTACATAGAATACTTGGGATTCTCAGCAGAGAATTCCAATAAAAAAAATTATCTCCTAGTTTTCATCTTCAACAATGAACTTTTTCATAGCCGTAATGGCTACTCAGGAGCATATTTACCAACCCCATCAATCTAATACTAACTATTAATCACAATGTTCATCCAATACTCACAAACTTTAACATTGAATTGCATAATGGGTTACTCTCAGATTTTCAAAAATGTTCTTGTTTTTGCTCTTCTTGCCTTAAACAATCATGTTTCTGCAGAGGATGATCCACCACACGGCTTCCATGGAGAAGAAAGAGTAGCCCTTTTGGCCCTCAAGGCGACGTTTAATAAGCCAGTCCTTAACAGAAGCAGGAAGAGCATCATGTGCTATATGAACAACACTCCAAATTGGTATGGCGTACAATGTTCCAATGGTAGAGTCACTGGAATTTCATTGGAAAATTTAGGCCTTACCGGAGAGCTCAAAGCTGATGCACTTTTTAACCTCACCGCGATATCAATTCTAAGCTTCAAGAACAATTCCATATCAGGGAATTTGATGGATTTTTCATACAACAAAAGGTTGAGAAAAATTGATTTGTCAAGCAATAATTTTGGTGGGAATATATGTAGTTCATTGTTGAGTCTTAGATATTTGGAGTCCTTGCAGCTTCAAGACAACAATTTAACTGGCTCAATTACAAGTTTTAATCAGTCTAGTTTGAGGGAATTCAATGTGTCGAATAATCATCTTAATGGGGAAATACCAAATGATCAACCCCTTCAATCATTTAAGTATGAAGAGTCTTATAGTGGGAATGATTTGTGTGGTCCACCCTCTCCCAATGTTTGTGCTGCTTCAGATCATTCATCCAGTGATGATTAATCAGGAAACAAAAAGAAGTTTCATTATGCTTTCATTTGGCGATAGTTGATGTTATTGGCCTAATTGTGATCGCAATTTTGTTCTTTGTTTACTTCAAGAAGAATATGAGGCTTAACAAAGAGATAAGGAGAACGAACTTGGTGCAAAAGGATGAAGAGAAGGATGAGAAGAAGATGGAGGATAAAGGAAAGGGAATGGCTGATGGAGAAGAGAAGGAGAAAGGGAAAGGGCAGCTCACTTTCATGGAGGGCGTCACGAGTTTTGAACTTAGTGATCTTTTGAAAGCTTCTGCTGAGGGATTGGGAAAAGGGAACTTTGGGAACTCATAAAAGGCCATGTTGGATGACGGAAGGGCTGTTGTTGTGAAGCGGTTAAGGGATTTGAAGCCTTTGAGTGGTGATGAATTCATGATGCAAGTGATGGGCATTGCTGAGCTCAAACACCCTAACTTGTTGCCTCTTCTTGATTATTACTATTCCAAAGATGAGAAGTTCTTGGTGTACAAATTTGCAGCTCATGGAAACTTGTATAATCGCCTTCATCATAAGTTTGTTTTATATCTGTTTCATTTTTTGGTGCTTAAGACCATGTGTTCTGATACTTCAGTTTTAGTTTTTATAAGAACATTTTTATCACTTCAGGAAAGAAATCAACCAAAATATGATTTATTTATTTATATCCAATTTATAAAGTAAACAACACACAGATATTTGCTGTTTCCAATGCTTTTTAGTTATGCCTTCTGCATTTGTTTTTTCAATGGTGCACCATTTTTTTGCTAGGCAAAGTTAAAGTTTTCTTAAGATATGATTTTCAATGTTATGGTACTATGTCCTTGTTAAGCCAAGATTAAAACTTGATATTCATGGATATTTATAGGAGGGAGAGGGACAAAAGATCGGATTCCATTCCGATGGAGCTCTAGATTATCGATTGCTCGTGGTGTAGCTAGAGCATTGGAGTATTTGCACCTCAACCCCAACTCACTAGCCATCGTTCCCCATGCCAACTTAAAGTCATCCAACATTCCGCTAGACGAGAATGATATGGTCCTTGTATCAGATTATGGCCTCACTTCAATTATAGCAACTCCGATCGCAGCTCAGCGAATGGTTTCCTACAAATCACCAGAATTTCAAACTTCCGAGAGGGTATCAAAAAAATCCGACATTTCGAGCTTTGGCAGCCTACTCTTAGAACTCTTGACAGGGCGCATTTGTGTACATTCTCCCCAAAAGAGGCCAATGGCGTCGATCTTTGCAGTTGGGTTCACCGAGCTGTGAGAGAAGAATGGACTGCCGAGATTTTTGATTTGGAAATATCGGCCCAAAGAAGTGCATACGGTGGAATGCCAATACTACTGCAAACAGCTATACGTTGTTGCGACCAATTGCCTGATAAGAGGCCTGAGATAAGTAAAATGGTGTGGGAGCTTGAAAATGTCAAGTCTGTTATTGATTCAGAAGAGGATGAAGACTTATCGATTGAGCGATCATCGGATGATTCCTTTTCTGGAGCATCGATTATTATTGGTGATGACAGATGATTAATTTCACTAGCAAACTGAATTCTTGCTGTGAGGCCACAGCCAAAATTCTACCTTGAAATTGGCTGCACAAAATATTCATCATTATGCTGTTATTTGTTGCCATATAAGTTGGCATTTTGTCTAATATTTGCTCATTTTGTGTAATCTGTAAAGGCTAGTATTATTGCTAGATTGTGTACAGAATGATTTAAATATTGTATAGTGTTTACTGGACAATGTTTGCTTGAGTTGTGCACTTTTAATGATATTTTCTCATGAATTTTCAGTTTACCTTCGAATTTGGTCAGCAAAATTGTTTGTCACTATACTAGTTCATAGATTCTAAAATTTTGCAGGAAAATTAAACCTACATTGAAACAAAGAAAAGTTCTTCTAGGGGAACCGGGATATTGGACGGGAAGTGGCGACCGGTTCAATTTTTTTATTTTTTATTTTTTTCTTTTGACTTCCAAATTTTTTATAATATTTATTTTAACTCAAATATTTATAAAATTCAGTAATTTAGGTGTAATTTGGATGCATGTAACAACCCTGATTATTTACATGCATTCAAATTACACCTAAATAATTAAATTTTATAAATATTTGAGTTATAATAAATATTATAAAAAAATTAAAAGTAAAAAATAAAATAAAAAAATTGAACCGGTCACCACTTTCCGTCCAATATCCCCGTGCCCCTGGACTTTTTAAACAAAGAAAGGATTTAAGAAATCTGTTAGGATGTAGAATTAAAATTACCACTATGTACAACCAAAATACAAGCATTTGGTACAAGGGTCCTAAGCCAAATTGCACTGGCTTTACTCTGATATTAAGCTTGATCTCATATACAAGAACAGAGCTTGGTTTGACCTGCTTTATAGAAATTATGATATAAAAAATAAGTGCCAGGGCTATCAGCTATGCATGTAACAATATTATAAAGTGCCATAATTATGAACAAAAACGTTTACTTAATCTTGTGTTTAATGGTTTTCACTAATTAATTACTGGCTCTTTACACACTAACCAAAGAAATTATCATTATCATTCCTTAACTTAATTCTATTTTTCTTAAGTACAAAAAATAACTTCAATTCTCCAATGTTACTCAAACATAATATTGAGTTGAGTTATTCAGGACTTCAATTATATTAAATTACTTGTTCAAAAAATATTTTGCGACTCTGAACGAGATTTTTAATTTAATAATTTAATTAAGCGTTTTCTCTAAAGTTTGCATACCCAAAACAAAACAAAATAGGATAGGATTTTTATTCTTTGAAACTCAGAAAATATAGAGGAAATGAAAGGAAGAATAATAGAAATAAGGATAATGTTAATGAATATCAAGAATAATTTATAATTTTGTTTGCAAAAAGTATGTTTAGGATTAAATTATTTATCTTAATTTAATATTATTTTGGACTATTTAATATTTTGATGGCGGGAGACTATTAGTCTCATAAAGTCATTTGATAGTTTAAAATAGAGGACTATTAATCTCACATTAATTATGTAATTATATAATTTATCATAAATAATTTTAAAAATAACAAAAAATAATCTATAAGACTATTTAAAAAATTATTAATCCTCTATTATAAATAAAATAAGCCAAAATATTATTAAAAGAAGATAAATAATCTCATTTTAATTATATTTTTTTATAAACAAGTATAGTCTATGGCTCTCCCTCACGTATCATGCTTGTCAAAAATTCAATCAGAGATTTACGCCGTGGGTTTTCCAAATTCGTACGTAATAATACCAGTCTCCAAATTCCCAAAAGGTAAATTATTATTTTTCTTATTCTCATATGTGCAGTTCTTGTAGATTTTAGCCTAGGCCCATGTGGTCTTTACGAAAATGCAAGAAAGCTAAAGCAAAATCATATCTTTCAATGTTTTTCCACATTACTCGAAAACCCACCTTCCAATTAACTTTAAATAATGCATTCAGCCTTCCAATTAACTTTAAATAATGCGCTCAGCTTAATTTAGGTGAGCTTTTGTTGGATTATTGATAACCCAAAGCAGGGCTACAAATAATCTTAGTATCGATTTTAATTTTCTTTTAGTTTCCTCAAGAACCAACTTGTTGGGACGTGATTTATTGGGTCTTATATTTCAACTGTAGGCCCTGGGTTATTTTTTTATAAAGATTGAGCCGGGTTATTTTTACCTACCTTGACAGACTGGGTAGCCCATGAAGGATTAATCGGACGTCTGAGTCATTTTTATCTATTTTGACAGACTGGGTCAGATGGTAACCCATGCTAGTATCTCTTCCTGTTGGATCGATTGGGATAAGTGGAAGGAGACATCGTGTTTCCACTCATGAAGGGATGATGAGACGTCCGGCGATGCATGGATGAATATATACAAATAATCTCTCAAATAAACGAGACAAGGGCTTTTTTACAGGCAAAGAGATAGAGCTATCAAATATCTTACGTATTCCAGTATATATTTTTGTTCCTCCGTTAGACACTTGAACTTATCTTCACACCGAAGCATTCTCGGACGGCCCAAGCCGCGACCGTTCAGTGGGTGTTAACGGCTTGCTAAGTGTGCATGTATTTTGCTGTCGGGTGATTTCAGCAAGAGAAAGAATTTTGCGTCAACACAAATTAAATGCTACTCAAATTTGTACCATGATGCTTTGAATTATATGTTTGATAATGATTCTGATTTTTGATAGAGTACCATATTATGTGTCTGTATATGACAATGGAACTCAGTCAATTGCATTTGGGTTTAACAATGAGAAATGATATATCTTGCGATTTTTTGTATCAACTTTTTTGTTGTCAATTATATTGAATAACTATTAGTGGTAATATTTTTAATTACATTTTTAATAGGGTGGGCCAACCTTATAACCTACCCAATTACTGATAAGTTGGCAAAAAAAAATTGGGAAGCAGAAATTGGGCACTGAATTTTATATTTATATGAGTTGCTGTGTGTTTTACATTATTAGACCTGCCTCAGTGTTGTCATTTAAGTATGGAAACCAATGGATTTTTGTTAACTAATGCGAACATAACTAAGTGATATAAATAGAGGATTCTGAGCTTGAGCAGTACTCCTTTGAGTTAAATACTCTTTTTGTGGTCACCAATTCCATGAGCCAAAATAACACGCAGTTTATATGGGTCAAATTTAATCCTTGATGTGCACTAGCTATCATCTTGACGGGTTGAATTTTGCTCAGGTAGTTAGTTAGCTTGGTTACTTGCTCACCTTTTAAGAATAGTTAATTATCTTAAGCTAGACTCAAGTTCAGTTCAGTTCATTTAGTTAAATCACACTTCAAAATAATATAAAATTTTGAACCACTAGAGATTAGCCTTCTTAAAGTCCTGCTCAAACTTGTCTCATAAGCTTTAGATTGGCTCATTACAGTACTGGACCAACCTTGAGCAACTCAATATTCTGCTATGCTCGGCTCGGGTTCATTTACACCCTACGGTCTTTTTGTGAGTAATGTATAGTTGTTTTTCTATTGGTACCCATATTTAGCTTTCATCGTTAAATGTTTTACATGCGAGCATATTTTCGACAACGAAATGCAATGATCAATCCCTAGCCAGCACAAAATTGATGTTAACTATATATAAACTGTAAACCTCATTCATTATTATGAATCATGGTACCTTATTTTTGCAGCCGGCACCAAGTATTAGGTTTCATTATATCTTTATGCTTTAGTCCTATCGTTTAAATTTCCATAATTGATGTCCCAATTTACTAGTCTTTCTGATCCTCAAGCCATAAGTTGGTTTGTAAGTACTAAGGAGCCTTCTTTCTGTGGTAATAAATTTATAATAACAAGCTTATTCAACCAGACTTAAAGCAAAAAGTAGTCATCTCCATTACATAAAGACACTACATTGCTCTCGCAAGCACTAGCACTCCCAAGATTTTCCCTAGAATTCATTCATGTGGCATGTTATGTGGAATTTGGATTCTTTGTGTGGGGTTATTACTTTAAATTGCCAGGACTTGCTAATCTACTGTGAACGAGGCAGGCATAGTCCGGCTCAATTATGTAATATTGCAGCTAGAAGTTAATGGCAGATTCAAAGATTCACTTTTGCAGCTATCAAGTACCATATTTGCCTCAAACAAGTAAAAAATGATGGCAATGGTTCATATTTTTAATACTCAGTCTACACCTTCTGTCTCATAAAAAATCTCCACTGGCCTCGTCGTGTTATAATCCTCAATCTCGCCACACAGCTCAACCACTCTTTGGTTACAAAAATAAATATGTGTATAGACTTGTAACATATTTCAATAATTTTTTGCAACTCACGTGGATATGGGATACTCACACTAATTTATGGATAATTTATGGATAAGTGTACGTGCACAACTTTAAATATAATTTAAAACATTACATTTTGATTTTAATTATTAAAAAATAAAATTTAATACGAAAATTCATGTTAAAATTTATTTTTTAATAGTTAAAATATATATAGCGTTTAGAGTAGTATCTGTAACGTTATTCTTAATTTATAGTAACTTATCACTTAAAATTTCATATTAATTATAATTTAATTTTGTCATAAAATTTATTGATATATAATCTCATTTTACATTTGTGTATATATATATGGAATATAACTAACTAGCTACCAGATTTCGAACCGAATATGCAAGATGCGACCGTCAAGATTTTAAAATAAATAAATAAGTAACGCTTAATTGAAAAAACAAAAAAAAAATATTATAAGAAAAAAGACTTTTTCAATCTAGTTTGATAAATAAATGAGTGAGAGACAACTCAGAAACATTAACCAGGGAAAGAGATGGAACGTTCAACCTGTCTATGTCAATAAATCAGAGTTTGATGATGAATAATAAATCAATCAAAAAGGTGACGTATCGTACTATCGTACGTATCGAGAAATTTTTTGGGTATTGTTATTTGATATTTTAACATATATAATCGGTTTTTTATATCTGAATTTATTAATAATAATATATAATTAATATTAAAAAATTACATAATAATATTTTAAGAGTATTAAATAATTTTTTATACGTAACCCGTGCTTCTGCTATTATTATTAACTTTTTAACGTAGGAAAAGTACTCCATTTCGCACTGTCATGGTCGATGTCTCGTCACTTTTCTTTTTTAATAAGTTAAAATAATAATAATAAATAATAATTTCTAAGTTTATTTCTAATTGAATAATAAATATTATAAAATATTATTATTTAATTTATAATTTTTAATAAATTATTTTAATTTTAAATTTTAAAATATTTTAAATTAACTTTCATAAATTAATAATAATCTTTAAAGTATATTTTATAATATTGTTGACTGCTTTTTTATCATGCTTTTTTTTTTTTTTGCTAAATTCTTTTTTTTTTTTTATTTTTTTTTTTTATCATGCTTGTTTTACCTTATAATTATTAATTTTTATTCTTTGAAAAAAAAAAAGATTAAAAAAAAGAAGGACAATCCATCTCTAATGTACTGATGTACCTGCTTTACTCATACGATGATAAATGATGACATAATACAATACACTGCACACATTTAAAAATATTATTTTTATAATATTATTTTTCATATAAGGGTTGATTTTATTTTATTATTTATTTGAGAAGAAAAATTAAGCAAATAATATTTTTATTTATAAAAAATTATGTTGACATTCGATATTTAAATAAGAATATGAATATTAAATATTTTATTTTAATATATAAAATTAAAAAGTAATTGTCAAATACTTTATCTTAGGTGCTGTTTGATAAAATTCTGTATTAAGATCTGAATAATTTAGACATCTGAATAATATAGAGCATCTGAATAGAATTGTATCTGAATGAAAAAATGTTGTTTGATAATCAATTTTTTCAGATGTCTGAATAACAGTATTTTACCATTTTAACCCTATGAACAGTTGAACATTATAATAATAATAATAATAATAATAATAATACTAATAATAATTATAATTATTAATAATAATAATATTAATTATAATAATAATAATTATTATAAAAATAATAATTATTATTATAAAAATAATAATAATTATTATTATTATAAAAATAATAATTATAATATTAATGATAGTGCTAATAATAATACTAATAATAATAATTATTATAATAAAAATTATGATAATAATAATTATAATAATAATAATCATAATCATAATTATAATTATTATAATAATAATTATTATTATTATAATATTAATATTAATATTAATAAAAATAATAATAATTATAATAATAATAATTATACTAATAATTATTATAATTAATAATAATTATTATAGTAATAATAATATTAATTATAATAATTATAATTATTATTAATAATAATTATTATTACTATAATTATTATTATTATTAATAATTATAATATTAATATTAATAAAAATAATTATTATTATAATAATAATTATACTAATAATAATTATAATTAATAATAATAATTATAGTAATAATAATATTAATTATAATAATAATTATTATTATAAAAATAATAATAATTATATTAAAAATAGTACTACTACTACTACTACTACTACTACTACTAATAATAATAATAATAATAATAATAATCATAATTATAATAATAATAATAATAATAATCATAATAATAATAATGATGATGATGATAATGCTAATAATAATACTAATAATAATTATTATTATTATTATAATATTAATAATAATAAAAATAATAATTATTACAATAATAATTATACTAATAATAATTATAATTAATAATAATAATTATAGTAATAATAATATTAATTATAATAATAATTATTATTATTATTATAAAAATAATAATAATTATATTAAAAATAGTACTAATAATAATAATAATAATAATTATTATTATTATTATTATAATTATAATAAAAATTATGATAATAATAATTATAATAATAATAATCATAATAATAATAATAATTATTATTATTATTATTATAAAAATAATAATAATAATAATAATATTTATTATTATAATAATAATAATAATATTGAGTGTTGGATATAAAAGGAATTTGTTAATATTGAAGAGGATATTTTTGTCCAAGTTCATTAAGATGCTCCTCTTAATGGGTTAGATTTGATTTTGTATCTCAACCATTTAGAGGCATTCAGATGTAACAAAAAAAAAAACAAACAACTTTGTTCCTCTTAGCGATTAAGAGGTTGTCCATTAAGAGCCATTAAGACACAAACAAACAGCACCTTAATCTATATAACATAACTATAATAATATTTTATTGACTAAAATATTATTATTAATATTAAATATAAAATAATGTATATGCTTATAATAGCTATAATTATGTGTCCTACTTATTTATGATAAATTATCAATTAATTATATTTTAACGTATTATTTTATATTCACTTGTTTGTATCAATATTATTAAAAATAATATATATATATATATATATATTAACTCCCACCAAAAATTTAATATTTTTTACCGGTCTGAGGTCCTGACCGACTGGTCATGGGTAGCGTGCGTGAATAAGTCTACATATACAAATATCAAACACAAATTTAAATGCAAACTCTTATCTCATTATTAAAAAGTGGGACTTAATACAGAAATTTAAAGTTGTGTTTATAAACTTATTCATTATAAATATCTGGTTACGTTTGTTTATAAAAAATATATTTGAGATTGGACTATTTGTATTAATTTAACACTACTTCGAATTATTTTATCTTATAATGAGAGATTAATAGTCCTTTAAATAATTTTATGAATTATTTTTTTATCATTCACAAAGCTATTTATATGAGAATATATAATTTTATAAAAAAAATTGAGATTAATAGTTCATCTTATTTTAAGTTTTCAAATAATTTTATGAGATTAATAATTTAATATTAAAAAATTATTAATTTTTTATTATGAGATAAAATAATATTAAATTAAAATAAATAGTTGGACCCAAATATATTTTTCTCGCAAACAAACGTGACGTAAGAGGCTAAAACCAATTAAAAACCCAATTCTCTTGTTTCATACAGCAAATTTCTGTCTTCCACTCTCAAACCCAAATGATGGGTGATGGATTCTTGGTGCAGAGTACGAATAGCTGTAGCAAAGAAAATCCAAAGAAATCAAATGCCAACAAGAAGAAAAAGAAGAAGCGCGGTGGTGCCAAGAAAAAACCGAGTCTTGAGCAGACTTTAGCCTACAAATCTGTGAGTGAATGGGTGTTTTTGGGCCAATCTTCATTCAGCTCCACCGCTGCCTCCGTCTCTTTTGATGATGATTTTGGACTGCATAATAATCCCACCAAGTTTTCAGATAAGTTGGTGTTTGATTTGCATTCTCATTCCATTTGCAGTGATGGGTTCTTGTCCCCTTCTAAGTTGGTTGAGAGAGCTCATCAAAATGGGGTGAGTTTTTCTTTTTTGTTTTATTTTCTTCAATTTTTCTTTTGTAATAATCATCTTTGATTGCATTTGTGAAATGGGTTTGTCTTTGATTGCTATGAATTTTATCTGATTTTTCCCTATGTTAGTGTTAAAGATTAAACTTTGAGGAAAATCTTTATGTGATTTTGATAGTTTTTGGTAGTGGCTTTTAGTTTGCTGATATTGGATTGGTACTGATTCTCAGAATCTGTAATAGTTCTGTAATCATTGTGTTTGATTGAGTACTTGAGATGGTTCTGCTTTTTTGGGCAGTTATTACTTGTTAGTTATGTTCTTCTTTGTCCTTTTTTGGGCCTTCTGAATGTTATTTTTAAATTTTGCTGTTACTAGTAGTTAGGGACTTGGGGTTGCTCAATAAGCTTATGAATGCCTATTTTGGGTGGTATTTTTTTTTTTTGTTGGCGTTTTCTATGTTCAGTTTCTTATTTTGCTTGATTGGCTTGAAAATCTTTATGTGATTTTGATAGTTTTTGGTAGTGGCTTTTAGTTTGCTGATATTGGATTGGTACTGATTCTCAGAATCTGTAATAGTTCTGTAATCATTGTGTTTGATTGAGTACTTGAGATGGTTCTGCTTTTTTGGGCAGTTATTACTTGTTAGTTATGTTCTTCTTTGTCCTTTTTTGGGCCTTCTGAATGTTATTTTTAAATTTTGCTGTTACTAGTAGTTAGGGACTTGGGGTTGCTCAATAAGCTTATGAATGCCTATTTTGGGTGGTATTTTTTTTTTTTGTTGGCGTTTTCTATGTTCAGTTTCTTATTTTGCTTGATTGGCTTGACTAATATGGTTTCTTAAGTCATTCTTCTACCCCTTTTAAACCCTAGTTTGGAGCTAGAACTTTCACTGAATATTTATTATTTAATTTAATCTCCACTGGTTAAAAGGTAATCCAATGTATGGATAATTATCTACTGTTTCATATAAGTGAGATTTTGTAATATATACCAGAACTGGAAACAATACCAGAATGGCCGTATTTAAATAAAGAGAACATAGTGCAGAGTCTGCAGACAGATGAAGGAAACTAGTTTAAAAGAAGAAACATATGACACATGAAATAGGAAATTTTCTCTGATAATAATATGCATTGGTTGCTTTGATATCAGGGGAAGTCCATCTAAAAAAACCAAAATCATTTTCCAGTACAATTATTGGACTTAATTTTAGTGTTGCAAACTTTTCTTGTTGAGTATGGTAGCTAAGTGAAAATAACTTTCTTTGAATTTGGCTGATTGAAATTTGTTTATGTATCAATTTGTTCATGCTATGAAAATCTTCCTACCTGCCTGATCCCGTGCCAGCCATCTTTAGAGAATTCTGGTTGGTCTGTCTTAAGTATGTCCTGGATCCCCTTTGATAGTTCTGGTTATTTCTAAACTCAGATAATTTCAATCTGCATACATCTTAATCGAAGTCATAGCATATTCTTAAGAGTTACATAGACTTCAAAGTAGACTAGGGTGAGACAAGAACAACAAAATGATGGCTGATACCCTTGTTGATTGATCTACCATAAGGCTCAACTACATCTAGTGTTTTGAGCCATCATGACACTACATCTAGTGTTTTACTACAACAAACGTAAAACTAAAAATACCTCCTTTGAGGTGAGAAAAAGAAAGGAATGAAATTGCATTGTTGAAGCAGAATTGATCCGTAGGAAAGCTTCGGTCAGCCAAATTCAAAGAAAGTAATTGTGTGAATTGACTGGGGTTGAAATATCTTAAATTTTTTGGCTCTTAATATTAAATTCTCTGTTATCATTTAAATCTGCTGTTCTTACCAGCTATTGTTTTAGTATTGTGTGGATGTAATGTGATTTAATTAGTCCAATATGTTCATAACAGGTGAAAGTTCTTTCTCTGACGGATCATGATACAATGTCGGGCATCCCTGAAGCTCTGGAAGCAGCTCGTATATTTGGCATAAAGATAATCCCTGGTGTTGAAATCAGCACAATTTTCTCTCCGAGGTTAATTTCTTTAATTCTTGCTTCCAGCTGCTTGCATTTTAAGATGAAGGATTCTAATTGTGCCTTCTATTTCTCTCCTAGTTAAATAAATATAATTCATTGTTATCATCGATCATCATTTTCTTATAATGCCAGTTATAGTAGGCTATCGTTCTTCTATATAACACAGTGGAAAGATTTCATCAACAGTTGTATAATCGGTCATTGCAAGTTTTCAGGATTATATGAGAGTTTCTTTTCTTTCATATGCTTCTTTCCTGATGTTGGAAAATGATCAAACAGAGGGGATTCTGGAGCTGAAGAACCTGTGCACATCCTTGCATACTTCAGCAGTTGTGGACCAGCAAGATTTGAGGAGATGGAGAATTTTTTGGCTAATATAAGGGATGGACGTTACCTGCGTGCAAAGAACATGGTTTCAAAGCTGAACAAACTCAAGTTGCCTCTTAAGTTGGAGCATGTTGTGAAGATTGCAGGTAATGGTGTCGCTCCAGGGAGGCTGCACGTTGCTCGAGCTATGGTAGAAGCAGGTCATGTGGAGAATCTGAAACAAGCTTTTGCCCAATATCTTTATGATGGAGGACCTGCTTATTCTACGTAACGATCCTTAGCTTAAACTCTCGTCTCATATTATAGTTCTTTATAAATATTTATGGAGAGACGTTTTTTCTTGTTTCCGGTTTAGGGGAAATGAACCTGATGCAGAGGAAGCGGTTCAATTGATATGTGAAACAGGGGGCGTGGCAGTGCTGGCTCATCCATGGGCACTAAAGAATCCAGTTGCCATCATCAGAAGACTGAAGGAAGCTGGACTTCATGGGATAGAGGTTTACAGAAGTGATGGGAAACTGGCAGGTATATGATTCATTGGCTAATATGTTTTTTCTCCATATTTTAATCACCTTATGACTGACCAGTGTTATGCTGCCAATATTTATACTTGCATATTCTAAGAGTTGATAGGAATTTTAATGAGCAGAAAATAATTAATCAATGAAGGTGATTTTAATCTAGATTGGGTCATTGTGATCTGTCCTGTCAATTCTATGATGAAACATGAAAATTTCAGGAAGGGTATTTAATGACAAAGTTCTTGGGCATATAAGATGCCTGCGCTTATGTGAAGAGTAAGCAGTTGTATCATTGCATACAATCATTTACCAAACTTGTAACTAATTCAACACCCACATAAGGGAGGAGTATAAGATACCCTTAGTTACAAGGGAGGAGTATAAGATTTGATTTCTTGTATGTCAAAGAACTCGCCACTCTAATTCTCTCCTAGAAGCCAGTATATGTGAAAATTGCAGGGCCCTTGATTTCTTGGGATATTTATTTACATGTTTATCATTCATATTTTGATTTGCTAATTTGATGAACAGTCTACAGTGATCTAGCTGATGTTTACAATCTGGTCAAACTCGGAGGGTCAGATTTTCATGGAAGAGGTGGACACGGCGAGTCAAATCTAGGAAGTGTGAGCCTTCCGGTGGTGGATGTGCATGAGTTCCTTGAGGTGGCCCGACCCATCTGGTGCAGAGCTATCAAGGAAAATTTAGAGAATTTTGTTAAAGATCCCTCGGAGTCTAACTTAGAGCTTATAATAAGGTTCGGAAAGACCAAGGTTCCTAAAGGTGTCTCACCCTATGGAAATGGGTATGAATTGATCCAGCACTGTCTATCATCATGGTTGACAAATGAAGAAAGACACGGTGGGGATTTTGACGCGATCAAGTCAAAAATTTCCCAGATTTCAATTGATCAAAAAGGGCTCGCAGACCCTTCAAAAAGTCGATAGTTCTTTTTATGGATTATTTTCTTGTCCTTTCTTCTCTATGAGGATATGATGATATGCAATTTCCATCACTTGTCTTTTTTTATCATAGATGGGAAGAGGAGCAAAATTTCTGTCATGGTACAATAGTAGATTTTGTTTCATTTTATTTTTCTTTCTTTTTCAATTATTTTGCATTCAATCCAGACCAGGTCAAGAATCAAGATGAAATGCATAAAGCCACATTTAATTTAACCTTGTCTGATATGTTGATAAATTTATCTTGGCACCTGATATGTTTGATCAAGTAAATGAATATGGCTCTTTGCCTTGCTTTCGGATTAAAAGAAACAACTTTTCTCAGAAAAATAAATGAAAACAAACCATTAAAGACTAATTCAATGTTGTGCTATAGACGGCGTAACATTTCTTATCATTACACTAAATCTAGTGTTTTACTACAACAAGCATAACACTACAACTAAATCTAGTGTTTTACTACAACAAGCATAACACTACAAATAACTCCGTTGAGGCGAGAAAGAACAGATATCAAATTGAATTGTTTTAGCAGAATTGATCCAACTTGAATTACACAAGCAGACGGGAATAGAAAAGTCAAAAACGCCTCAGGAGCAAAAATGTTTTGCTGTTTTCTCTGCACCTTGCCTGCAATATGTTTGCAATGGTCACAACCTCAGATGAACTTGCCGATTTCTACTTTCTTCTTCAAAGCCTTTTGACCATGGTAAATGAACGAATCTACTATTCCAGCCACTGTGAAGATACCTGAACGAAATCATGAGGTGCGTGTTGTATAGAGTCAGTTAATTATGTAGTCACTGGGGGAAAGAGTGAAAATCTAGAAAGATCAACACACATGTAGCCAGAGATTATCCGTCACTTGAAAAAGTATAGACAAATGAATCAGGTCGTAAAAATTACCTCCAACTATTGCACAAATATGTGTCATAAAGTGCAAAAAAGAAGCATGCTCCTCGGTGAAAGTCACCTGCAAGAAACATACACAATTCGCAAGGAAGATCATTTCTTGAGTTCAGATTTAAGTAAAAAGGGACCGGTTCATTACTAAATATATCAATTATAGAGCTACTTTCTATCTTCCTAGACATGGTGTCTTCAATATGCAACTGTATACTCATTTTCCTTAATGCATTGTACACTTCGCGTACTTCACCTTTAAATTATACGTTAAGTCCAGACCAAAATGAGTTTTACAATGCACTGAGATGCAAAATGAGTTGTACAATTCATTAAGATGCCAAATGAGATGTAGAATTCATCATGTTGGAACGATCGCCTATAAACCCAACAATGCGCCTCTACGTGCACTATAATGTAAAAGCCTCGTGGAACAGTCTAGTAAACTATAGATATGTAACCAAATTTGAAATGGAAAAACTGGTACAGTTTTAGCTCAGATTCATATCCGAACATTTAATTAACTTGTTTGAAATGGAAAATAAACCAACCTTTATCGGAGAAAAATCGTAAAAGAAAAATACTCCAGGAAGTGATTGAGACCGACCAAATTCTACACTTTTAAAATGCTCTGTTGCAGAGAACTGCAGAATTCCATAAGTATTATAAAGAGAACAAATGATATAATAATTCCATCTTGAAGATATTTAGCATTACCTGATTTGACTGAATAGTGTGCCCTCTAATATCTGTGTATATGGTAGGGACCACCTGCAAAATAAACATAAAAAATTTACTTAAACATTCTTCATTTACACCAAAATATAACAAGAACACAAAATGTCTTTATGCACTAGAAGTTGTTCCCAGACGAGAAGAAAAGGCCAGACAGGTGGAAAGAGAAAGCAAGAAATAAACAACCTAATTAAACAATCCATTTAATATAATATTCAAATAATTTAATATAATATTCAAATAATTTTATCTAATATTACAACATTGATTTTGTCTAAAGATAACAAACAGTGATACAGCTGTCCTATTTGGCTCATTTAAAGCATGGAAGGGAAAATCAGCAAATGGACAAGATCTTCTAGCATGCTTGATAATTTTTGTATGCTTGTGGGGTTGGAAAGAGAAGACCAGCATACACAAGCAAAAGTAAACATATACTTGGCAAAAAGTTCAAGGAGATATAAATGTAACTGGCAAAAGCTACCGACCCAAAAATAAAAAACAATTGGCAAAAGCTTTATCAAAAAACTTGAGTGAGATAATTGTCCATGCTCTGGAGCCACTATCACTTTCTCACACCATGTAAAGCAATTGATCAACAAACACCACAATAAATACACTTATACCTAAAATAGCGAAACCCAAAGACATTACTAAGTTGGGCCTCACAGCTGTTCATTCCAAAATGAAAAATAAGCAAAAAGATGGAGAGAGTAACAACTAACCTTGAGAAAATACTGGTAAGTTCCATGTTGTGTGCCTTGCACCCAATTCACCCTGAATGACCATTGAAAGAGCAGCAAGAACAAATAAATATGTAACGAAACATATACATTTGGGAGTGGAGAAGGAGATATGAGAGGTACAGAGGAAGCTTAAAATGACAAAAGTAATCTGTGGAAAAAAAGAAGTGCAAACACAAGACCGATAGAAGTAATAAGTTTTCACGATATAGATAAAAACTCAATAATATCTATCTTTCTTTTTGCTTGATTCCAAGTTCAACCTTCAAAGGCATAAAACTAGAACTAGTTCAAGGCTTACACTTCATACATCACCATCAACAAACTAAAGCATATACAACAGAATAAAAAGTTGTGCAAAATGTAACATAAAATACCTACCCATCAAGAGGATTTATATTTCCAGGATAATATTTACCAAAAGATAACTTATTGATCCTGTGAGTTATCTGTGTAAAACATCATCAAGTCAATAAAATGTAGACAGTAACAACATAATTGAAGGCAAAAAGAAAGGTATTAAGAAAATCAACTTCAGTCCAACGAGAACGAATTCTAGTTCAGAATCAACAATATCATCATAAAATATTTTATCCTGAATAATATTAAACAATATCTCACATTATAATTATCCATTTGAAAGGCCAGCAACTCGAGCACTTGAGCATTTGACAGATGAAAGCTTTTTCCAGGGGCAAAATGAAAATTTCCAGCCACTTTATTAACCTCCAGAGATCCATACATATTGCATCCTTCACCTTCTTCATCTTTGATCTTTTGGATGAAACCTTCTCTTTTACACTGAGTGCAACAGTTGTATTATATCAGACTCATAAAAAATTAGAAGTTTATTTTTCTTTAGCATAGAAGTTAGAAATATTTTCACTTAAAACAAGTTAGAAGTATGCATATGATGTCTAAATGATGAATTTAGATTCAACTGTAATCCTAAGAATGCACGAGTTAATAAAAGTTTCTTATGTTATTAATCAGATTTGTCTACTGCTCAGAAAGCACTAACAAGAAACACCGAACACCAACTATCATTGGGTTTCAACTACCTATTTATGGTTTTATTTGATTCAGATCAAGTTCAATATCCATTTAGAATATTTTAAAGTTTCACAACCAACAAAAACAAATTTTGGGGGGAAGAAAAAATTCATACGGTTAACCTGGTCAATCAAATCTGGATTAGTTACACCCCAACCTCTCTTTCGATAGGCTTCACGAACTTCTTCACATGAATTACAACAATCCTCATCTGACTGCAGAAGAAAATGAAGACACTGAGTAAGAATTTTACAGAGAGAAGTTGTCCAAGAACTAGCAATTAGAATTTAGTGTTTATATTTCTCCTGAAAGTAAGATTGAAATATCAAAAAATTTAAGTAAAAATTAGTACCAAATGCTGTAAAGCATATGCGCTGACAAATCAGTCCAGTATATTATGTATCTGTTCAAAACACTGCCAGTTTGACAGAGTTATCTTGGGTAAATAATAAATAAAACCATGTACAGATTCCTCTGACCACAAAAGAAAGGTTAGGTTTAGATTTGTACATGGACACTTCTACATGCTCAAAAGCCCTACTATTTCTTTCTTCCAAACCAGCCTAAACTAGAATAGGAGTTCCAAGCCCTAGATTCTTCTCCTTCTCTCCTTTTTTTCCTCCTTCTACATAGAACTTGGCTTGACAAAGCCAATCCTAACAAAGCAAAGAGGAAGTGCAACAGCTCCCGAGTCACCAAACAATGCAAAAGAAGTGATTTACCGCCAGATTATTTTTCCTCTCTCCAACAACTTATATTTAGAATCATAACATAAGCATTCTCTGTAATGAGTTCATGTCCCTAATATATGTAAAATACACCATTGATGAAAAAGCATTTATTGTTCTAACACATCAAAACAAAAGAACATGCGAAACAAAAAACCAAGAATGCAATATCCGTAACAGGAGTACATGAGAAAAATATCAGAGTATTCCAAATAGGTTATATTATGAAAGTATTTATTTAAACCTCAAAAAAGGGTGTAAAGTAAATAGTAAAAGAAAGTTGAACACAAAAGTGTACCATTTCTGCACCAAAGCATGAACCACAATATGTCTCGTTGTGCTCAAGCCTGCCACCATGTCTCTGCAAAGGATTCTCGACCTGCGTTGAATTAACATAACAAAAGGGGAAAGAGGGAGACACTTAAGTGTAAACATAAGCAAATTGACAGGGAAGCAGAAATCAAAAAACAACTAATTGAGCCTCCGCTACTTAAAATCTTAGTTTCAACAGAAAATATTCCCTAGGATAATTGTCAATGAAAATAAAGACATAAGTTGGAGGACAAGATACACAATATTCCCTGATGGAAAAAAATAAACTGTTAAATATTAACCAGAGAGAACACTGCGAAAAGAATTAATGCGAGACAAAAGAATTAATGCGAGACAAGAAAAAGCATCACAGCATTGATGCCACAGTTCAACCACTTCCAGGTTATCACACTATGCACAACTTAAATGCTCAAGCTTAACCCCAATAATAAGTGGAGAGAAACAAGAAAATGAGAAAATTTCTATTTTAAAAATTTTGCGTTGCACTCTGACTCATGATTTATTATTCATCTAATGTAACTATGTTTGCGTTATGTAGTCCATATAGACAGGTACTGAGTAATACAAATTTACATTACAATCATTAACAAAATACGCCAGTAGACAAGAATCAATGAAATGTAGGTCTCAACTAATACAAAATAGGTGTGACAAGTTTAGGAAATGTATATGCAGAATCATATTTGCAATATAAAATTACCATAGGGGCACCAATGCCTTCTTGTCTGACTTCTATAACATGACCATGAAAATCAATTCTTTTCTTGTTTATGTCATGTCTCTGCAAGTTTAATAACGATGAACAATAAATCAGACAGATGCAATGACGACAAAGCTAGGAAAATTACATCATAGGTAACTTAAAGGAGTTGAAGATAGCTTAGAATAGACCAATACTAAAAAAGTGGCGAGAAGCCACCACTTGCACCACATACTATGTCAAGATGTTGTTCTCCACTGATATCCATTGCATCAAGACTGACCAACGAACATGGAATGGCAGGAAAAGTAACATCAAACTGCAGTTTTACAGAAGGAACAGAAGGAAGAGAACATAGTTAAGTAAATAAAAAGGTTGGATTATAATATATATAAGTTAGAAGTCAAAATCAATAACATATGTTGATGTTTAATGCATTGAAAATACACCCCTACGGGTAAAATTATTAATTTTGGGATGAGAAATAGAGTAAGAAACTAATCCCTCTATAACATATAAATCGACTTTCGACATGCTTTAGAAACCACAGTGTACACAACCAAAAAAAGAAGAAATTCTTTGAAGGATGGAGGTAGTAAAAAAAAAGAGAAAACTATCTGACTCATATTATGACTACATTAAATGCCACAGTTGGCATACTAAATATTTCTATAGCAAGAAATCTTCAGAGTTGAATAGCAGCCAACAATGTTGAGTTCAATCATAATTAGAAGTCAACAAGGAGTTATTGGACAGCTGAATGAATAGCAACATTTACATTGATATGCAGCTTTTCTCCCCTTGAAGCATCCACTACAAGCTTTGTTTCAGTTACTGTGTGGAGATACAACCCTACAATCAGAGAAAAATTAAAAGCATATTATGAATAACAAATTAGAAGCATATATATAATAGCATTCCTATGATAGATATTATAGAAATCAATGGAATTCGTAAAATTTGAGATACCAAATGCTTTACTGGAATATATGCAAGCACTAATATGATTTGAAATGATGACAAACTTCCGGCAATGTCATGGCATGAAAATAGTTACAGCATCAAGTTTTCGTTTTGATACCCCTACCATGAGATCACCATCAGTGGTTATGATCCTTGGATCAGTAGTGTAAAGGGAGAAAACAGTCCCTATACCCACATTCTCCTGCCTAAGCACATTCTCACATTATCAGCTGATTTCCATTTTTTAAGATAAAATAACAACTGAATTACTGACTCCTGAGATTCGACTATTCCTGACCCTAAACTTATCGTGCCCCTACTTCCCAAGGATGACACAAAGCATAATGACAAAGAGAGAAAAGAAATTGATGCTTTTTGTTTATTACGAATTACTACAATGGGATAGGATTTAACATATTGATCATTATTAATTACCTAGATATTAACTGTGAAAGAAATATTCCCATGTAGTTCATAAAGAACTGAGCGGCTTAATCGCTTCCAAGCTCTAATGGGCAGGAATTATTCAAAAAGGTTGACTTTGGGCATCCTTTTGCAGCGTTCATAGTGATATTATCTTTTTGATAGGACAGTGGTAGTGTTCTCAGTTGGTAAACACAAACCTTCAAGCAGTTTTGACTGGATGAGAAAACTCTCCAACTACTTTGTTAGACTTCAAGTATGTTAAAAGTTGAAACAATCTATCTTTTTGTCTTTCAACCGTGTTCAGTTGATTTCCAGAACACAATGTTTCAAAAACTAATCTTTGATAGTTCATATCTATCCAAATAAATAAATAAACAAAATCAATACCCCCAGTTTTCTTTATTAAGTATCACACAGTTTTTTTAAAAGAAGAACAGTAACAATATTGGATTTTGATTAACAAACAGCCAGGAAAATTAACTTTTTACACAACAATTACCCAGTTTTTCAAAAGTTTGTTTTTTTTTTTGTTAACAAGATTGGATTTTGATTAACAAATAGGTAACAATAGGAGACAATACAACATATATAACAAGAATTACTAAGTATTTTACAAAGATAAAGCACAAGCATAGAAAATAAGAAGAAAACTGAAGTGGGTCTGCACAGAAAAACTTACTGAACTCGGAGAAGAAGAGCAAGAGCATAGTAATGGAGGAAACAAGCGTGATAACACCACCAGATAGCGTACTGTGATAGAAATCTTCATTAATTTTAGGGTAAGCGTCCAAATTCCGAAGCCTGTTGATTACTTTATCCATCCTCACAAATTCTACTCGTCCAAATCTTTATTCAAATAACTTCAAACAATTTATACATTAAATACAAATCCCTTCTCTTCTGTTTCTCTCTCACACGCTAATTATGCGTTTGTGTGTGTTTTTCTCTCTCTTACATAACACAGCCGGCGCCGGAGAAGAATGGCTTTGTATGAATGAAGGAAATTTTGCTTTGGTTTTGACGAATGATTGATTTGGTACAACTCAATAGCACAACACTATAAATAGGACGAGTCAATGGGACTATTACAGTATTCTTCTTCTTTTGTGTGGTCAATTGGTCAACATATTCACATTATGACGATTATTATAGAGGTTTTATGGAAAAAATTGTTCAGTATTTTTGAAAATTATTACGTAATATTTTAAATTAATTATATCTCATCTTAATATATGTAGTGGATCTAAATATAAAAAACGTATTATACATATTAAAATAACATCATGTAATTAATTTAAGACATTACGTAACAAAATCTCAGAAACACCGAATAACTTTTAATTTATTTTTTTGGGTTTGGTTTTCTTTCACAATGCAAGAACCAGATTCTTTATTTTCAATTTTAAGACATTTATTTAATAAAATGATGAATTATTCAGATGGCAATTATTATTTTATTGCAAAACTATTTTCCAATATTGGGAAAAGTTACAAGTTTAATACACGGTGCAAAAACAAGTTAATGGATTTGTTGTATCAAGTTTCCGCATATGAAATTACGTAAAATTCAAAATCCTTCCTCAAAATGTAAAACTATATATTTTGAGTCAATTTACTAATAGTCCTTTTGTGGGAGTGTTGGGATGGATTAAAAGTACTTCTAAAATAAAAATAAAAAATATATTTTAGTGCTTGATAACTTTCCGAAAATATGTTTAAAGAGTGTGTTTAAATTATGTTCAAACTAGCAAAAAAAATTAGTAGGATATGTCTTTGGAACCCTGCAATTTGAAAGTGAAGACTCTCCCTGTAATACCCGGACATTTTATCCCACATCGCCAAAGCTATTAAAACATTCACTTCCCTTAGTCTATATATTTGGACCACCCCCTTTAATTTTTAAACCACTCAAACATTAAGGTTTTTCCCAATGTGAGGAAACCTTTTTGTGTGAGGACCTTTTTAGTAAGGACCTCCTTAGTTAAAATATTTTTCGGTGTCGAGGACGTGGGTGGACTACGAACCTCATAATTTCGGGTATGTCTTTTTTTCTTTCTTTGTGCAATTATTTAATTTTCTGTATTAGTTTTAATTTTGTAGTTTTAATTTTTGTATACTATTTAGTTTGTTAGTTAATATATTTTGGTATATCTTTGTTAGTAATTAGCATTTTGGAATATTAAATTAGTATTTTTGTAACTTTAAAGTTTTGTCAGATAATAATAATAATAATAATAATAATAATAATAATAATAATAATAATAATAATAATAAAATATTTGTTTGTAATAGAATTAAAAATGGAAAGAATATTTTTGAAAATATACTTGTATGTATTTCGGAAGGAACAAGAAAACTATTATTTATTAATACGTTACCATGATTAGAATATTTATGTATGTATAACTTTAGGTATAATTTTGTTTAGAATGAAAGGATTTCAGATTTGCCTAAGAGAGAGAAAATGTATAAAACTTAATCAATTGATTAACTATTTATTTAACAATTCATTTATTTTGTTTAATTAGTTCCGATGGAGGGAATTTAACGAGTCAGTTTTGCAATATAATTTCGGATATTTCATTGCGTATTCCAGGTACGGATTCCGTACTCCTTCAGCAATATTCCTTTGATTTTAATTTGTTTGTTTTGTTCTTCATTATAATTTGGATATTTTTCGATATATTATTCATAGTCAAATGCATATGATAGTTTTGTTTGATTTTAGATATTCACAACTTATCTTGTACTCTTAAGCATGTCTAGTATTTATTTTGATTCTGTAAAAACGTACATGCAAGTATAATTGGGAGACTTTGTGTCGATTTGTTTCGGTTCAGCATGTGCGTATTAGAACCCCTTTTGTTTGTATTGTGTCGCATTCGTTGTGACATGATATTTTTGTTAGAAAGTGTCGTAGGGTATACCTGAGCTATAACCACCTGTGGGGGTACCACAGGCATGTCTTCTTGGCACCGAGGCATGACACTTCCGTGGCAGTGTGATTTGTCCACGGCGTCTCCATTTTGTGTGCTCCGATGGGAGTTGGCCAATTGGTGTTTTGTTGTGGGAGGCGTATGGGTCGACCCTAGTTTTTGTTCTGTTCTGTTCTGCGGTTTGGTGTTGTTTGTGCCGAACACACCTTCCGATTTTGCATACATTTGGATCTGCAGTCCAATGTGTGCCTGCCTGTGTGGCAGTATTTTGACTTGTCTTTGTGACAAGGTATATTTCTGTTTTGTTCTGAGCTCGGTATGAAATAAACACAACCATTCAATTCAGCCTTTTATGTTGTTCAGTGGATCAGTTCAGTTCAGTAGATCAGTTCAGTTTAGTAGATTTTGTTATTCAGTTCAGTTGATTTTGTTAATCTCAGTTTGGTTCATTTGATTTTGTTATTCAATTTCAGTTCTTATTTCTGCACTCTTTATCCGTACTGGGCGTTTGGCTCATGCTGTGTTTTTCTTCCGGCAGGTTTGCAAGGGGATTCAAGGGCAAATGTGATGAGAGTTTCCTTTTTGTTTTGACATTCTGTTTAGAATTCGTTCGTGCGTAGCCTCCCTTTCCACTGGTCGGGAAGGGGGTGTTACAGAGTTGGTATCAGAGCTAGGGTTCTTTCTTGTAGAAAACCTATTTAGGTTTGACCTGTGAGTTATGGGTAGACATTTGGGTTAGGTTTTTGTTCTGTTTGAAATTATGTTCAGTTATTCTATCCGTTTGTATTTGAATTTGCCTGAAATCAATTTCGCTTTCGTCTGTTTTGTTTTGTCGAGGGCTCGTAAAACCATTAGAGGTGGTGGAGGCGGTGATAATGATGACAATGTTGGTCGGCACCACGAAGGACGTGTGTTCGCCTTGTCATATAATTTGGTAACAGATGCGCAATATTCTGTTTTGACACTCTTTTAATTGGCAGTCGTAAGACTTTTATTGAGTTTGACTCTACTCATTCGATTATTTCGTATTCTTTTGTTCGGCATCGTGGTGTGCCATTTCAGTCTTTAGATTCTGCTCTGATGAGAATTTTTTTTGTTATCTCTGATTTGTACCGAGGTTGTTTCTATTAGTTTTGGAAATAAAGATTTGTGGGTCTAATTTTCGGTCGATGCGTATGTACGACTTTGATATGATTCTTGGGATGGACTGTCAAAGCTTAGGTTATGATTATGTAGATTGCCTTTAGGCTTGATCTGTGAGTTATGAGTAAATCACTAGGCAGACATATAAGTTTGTTTCGATTTGGTTCTCTGTTTGGTTGGTCTTGATTTTGACCAAATGTTAATCTGTTTTGATTTGTAGTTGATATGAGGAAAGTGAGATAATTTGTCAAGGTTATTATTGTTATACAATGGAGTAAGGATATTAGTGAAGAATTGTGATTGGAGCATTAAGGAAAATAAAGTTATATTTTGTACAGTTAAGAAATGATCATATATGTAATATGATTATGATATGAGTATTTGTATCAGCAAGTATTTGATTTTGGAGAATTAATAGTTAAAGTTCTTTTAGCAACAATCTGTTATGATCTTAGACATAAGGATTTGATATGGATTGTGTTGGATTTATGTTAAGCTCGTGGATGATGTGAGGTAGGTATATTGATGAGACAATATGATAAGTGAAAACTATTATGTATGTATAAATGATCTCTTATAAACTTGAGTTATAGATATTCGAGGTAATTAGATTAATCATTGAGACAAATGATAAATTTTGCAGTTATTTTGGAGTTTTGTTATATAAAGACTAAGGTTTGCACTAAGAAATGATTGATTTATTTAAATGGTTATATATTAAGTGAATAAATTCTATAGATTTTGAGACCTTAAATAGTTTAGAGTATGCAGTTTGTTTATGCAGATAATGAAACATGACTTGGAGTTTAATATGGTGATTTAGATATTTTAGTGGTATATTATTTGGAGTAATAATATTTGAGAACTAATTCGAATTGAGATTGTGATATTTTGAAGTGCTTAAGGTGCTAGGGAAACTACTCAGTCTGTGTTTTATTGTCCCATTTGAGATTTTAGAAAGGGTTGACGAAGTCGCATTTCGGTTAGCTTTGCCTCCACAATTAGCTTATGGGTATAACGTATTTCGTGTCTCAGGATTGAAGAGTTATCTTTATCATCTGTTGCACGTGGTGCACAATTTGTTTTTATAAGATTTCAGAGTAAAACTATTTTGTTTGTTTTGTGAAAATTTTATTCGAGCGAAGTATTCGCATCTTTTGATAATTAGGTTTGTCCCATTTTTTTTTTGATTCCGGGGACGGAATCCTTTTTAAGGGGGAGGTAATGTAATACCCGGACATTTTATCCCACATCGCCAAAGCTATTAAAACATTCACTTCCCTTAGCCTATATATTTGGACCACCCCCTTTAATTTTTAAACCACTCAAACATTAAGGTTTTTCCCAATGTGAGGAAACCTTTTTGTGTGAGGACCTTTTTAGTAAGGACCTCCTTAGTTAAAATATTTTTCGGTGTCGAGGACGTGGGCGGACTACGAACCTCATAATTTCGGGTATGTCTTTTTTTCTTTCTTTGTGCAATTATTTAATTTTCTGTATTAGTTTTAATTTTGTAGTTTTAATTTTTGTATACTATTTAGTTTGTTAGTTAATATATTTTGGTATATCTTTGTTAGTAATTAGCATTTTGGAATATTAAATTAGTATTTTTGTAACTTTAAAGTTTTGTCAGATAATAATAATAATAATAATAATAATAATAATAATAATAATAATAATAATAAAATA
The DNA here is from genome assembly GCA_947179155.2 of Hedera helix. NCBI lineage: Eukaryota > Viridiplantae > Streptophyta > Magnoliopsida > Apiales > Araliaceae > Hedera > Hedera helix. The sequence continues at coordinate 30,133,975 of OX359287.1, forward strand.
TTTGTTTGTAATAGAATTAAAAATGGAAAGAATATTTTTGAAAATATACTTGTATGTATTTCGGAAGGAACAAGAAAACTATTATTTATTAATACGTTACCATGATTAGAATATTTATGTATGTATAACTTTAGGTATAATTTTGTTTAGAATGAAAGGATTTCAGATTTGCCTAAGAGAGAGAAAATGTATAAAACTTAATCAATTGATTAACTATTTATTTAACAATTCATTTATTTTGTTTAATTAGTTCCGATGGAGGGAATTTAACGAGTCAGTTTTGCAATATAATTTCGGATATTTCATTGCGTATTCCAGGTACGGATTCCGTACTCCTTCAGCAATATTCCTTTGATTTTAATTTGTTTGTTTTGTTCTTCATTAGAATTTGGATATTTTTCGATATATTATTCATAGTCAAATGCATATGATAGTTTTGTTTGATTTTAGATATTCACAACTTATCTTGTACTCTTAAGCATGTCTAGTATTTATTTTGATTCTGTAGAAACGTACATGCAAGTATAATTGGGAGACTTTGTGTCGATTTGTTTCGGTTTAGCATGTGCGTATTAGAACCCCTTTTGTTTGTATTGTGTCGCATTCGTTGTGACATGATATTTTTGTTAGAAAGTGTCGTAGGGTATACCTGAGCTATAACCACCTGTGGGGGTACCACAGGCATGTCTTCTTGGCACCGAGGCATGACACTTCCGTGGCAGTGTGATTTGTCCACGGCGTCTCCATTTTGTGTGCTCCGATGGGAGTTAGCCAATTGGTGTTTTGTTGTGGGAGGCGTATGGGTCGACCCTAGTTTTTGTTCTGTTCTGTTCTGCGGTTTGGTGTTGTTTGTGCCGAACACACCTTCCGATTTTGCATACATTTGGATCTGCAGTCCAATGTGTGCCTGCCTGTGTGGCAGTATTTTGACTTGTCTTTGTGACAAGGTATATTTCTGTTTTGTTCTGAGCTCGGTATGAAATAAACACAACCATTCAATTCAGCCTTTTATGTTGTTCAGTGGATCAGTTCAGTTCAGTAGATCAGTTCAGTTTAGTAGATTTTGTTATTCAGTTCAGTTGATTTTGTTAATCTCAGTTTGGTTCATTTGATTTTGTTATTCAATTTCAGTTCTTATTTCTGCACTCTTTATCCGTACTGGGCGTTTGGCTCATGCTGTGTTTTTCTTCCGGCAGGTTTGCAAGGGGATTCAAGGGCAAATGTGATGAGAGTTTCCTTTTTGTTTTGACATTCTGTTTAGAATTCGTTCGTGCGTAGCCTCCCTTTCCACTGGTCGGGAAGGGGGTGTTACACTCCCCAGTATCGTTTGTCCTTGCAAAACATCCAGGTCGTCAGGTGGCATTGGCTTGCTTTAGGAACTGCCTAAGATTAATGACTACATACATCGATTGTGGAAGTTTATAACTAAATCTTGGAAAAAAACGCCCAATGTGCTGTGGGTGTTTATTTTTACAATATGCGAGAGCAACATTTGTGAACGGTGGTGCCGTCTCCTGTTGGGTTGCTAGAAAAGACTATGATGGGTTTAATATAATAGCGTGTGCTTTGCTATGGAAAATGAGATAATTCGACAAATTTTGGTACCAACCGTCGTAGAGATCATCACTTGCTCTTTTCGACTGTAGTAAACTTGATGGGGATTCTTAGGCGCAACGGCGAAAAGGAGTAGGTCGGGGTTTTATACTGCTGTTGTTTTGGTGGGAGGTCTGGAGTGTATTCATGTAAAAAAGCACACAACTATGATGGTGGGATGAGAGAAACATTTATATACTCTCGAGTTATATGTACGTGTCATATTTGTACCTTAATGAAAATTGAAAGAGGGCTTATATGCATAAAAATGTGGATGAAAATATGACATCTGCACATGAATACTGAATAGTCCAAAGCTAAAAGACCTGCAGCAGAAAATGCCGATGAAACATATTCTGAAGCTAAATACTCATAACCACGAATTAATCTTCATAAAAATTTGGATGACTATCATTCTGTGATTTTGTTCCACCATATCAAGAAAATATGGGTGAAAGGAAAAGCAGATGAATAGCCGTGGGAGCTGATAGAAGAACATACACCACTAACGATTAAATTACAAATGAACTCTTAGAGAGTACCCAGTGCAAAAGGCTCGTGCAACTAGCAGGGTTTGGGAAAGGACCTGGCATCTACCTCGGCATCTCTGACATTATATACATCATCAGGCACATCTGGAAACTTCAATTCAACTGTGCTTAAGTTTATTACTTATCATCACTGACCAGAAACCTTTCTATCTGTTTCTGAGCCAGATTCTTCATGACATAATACTTTCATAACCATCATGGGAGAACCAGTAATAGACTCAGGAATCTGTAGTTCAGTTAGGGAGACATCGTGAGGGCCAATCTCGAATTAATTTTATAGAAACTTCATCAAACATAATATATGGATACTCTATAGCAAAAGATGTAAAAACTTACCATGGAGTGCGACTTAAGAGACATAGATGGTCTGTGGAACAATAAGTGTGCAATAGCTCGATCTATAGGGTTCGTATCAGTTTCAATATCCATAAATCCAGAACACCTGAAATTAAACCATAAACAAATTTAGAAGGGATGACATTATTGTCACAACAGAACTTAATAAGACAAATAGTATGACTAAGAAAATTATAACAGTGGCACCCACATATTAAGCTACTATATATGCACATTTGACATTCCTTTAAATTAAAGATGAAAACTAACAACTTGAGGAAATTTTTTCTTAAAAGATTTCAATAAATGGAACTTCAGAATGCAAGAAGTGACAACATACTTGTTTGTTCCCTCAGCCACGAATGTTCTGGCATCTTTGTCATCTCCCGGGCCACCATTCAGATTAGCATAGTTAAGCCGTTGTTCAGCACTCCTCGCTAAACGGTAAAGACTGTCCCTTATGCATAGTTTTGTCCTTAAATCCAACTGAAATCCAGCAAGTTCAGCTAGCTTAGTAGTTTCAAGAAGAGAAAAGGGCGTTGACTAGGAAACATAAGTGACGCAAGAAAAGTGCACGTACAATTCTTCTTATTAGTTAAAAACCTTTCAATGACCATTAACAGATATTCATCACCAATCTCCTTCGGTCAACCCCAACTAAGCCAGAGATTGTAATACACACACAGATGCGATACATACTAACATGATTATGCACATGTATGCTTCCTTCGAGTGAAACCTGTACAGCATATGAAGTATGAATGCAACAATCCAATTGATGCATACGGTATAAAGTTTGAAGTGCTATGCATATCATGTTAGAGATATTACTGTGAACATAAGTAAATCCATTACATGCATTACAGATAGTAACATACCATATACTTGTAAGCTCTACTCCTACAACAAATTAAAATGTCATCTACTTCAAACAACGGAAAATAACCCTCCTTTTATGTTCCGCCACTTTCTCAGCATGTCCAGATTATGAAGTTCACTTTCATCTCTTTCAGTTTCAGCTTTAGGAATGACATAAATTGATTTGGAGAGTAGCGTGCATGATCTCAAAAGCGCCGTTCGTAATTTTCTTTAAGGATTTAGAAGCTATACACCTAACAATGGTGAATATATACCAGCCACCAAATGTTAAGGAAAGCTTCTAATATACATGTGCCAACACATGACAGATGTTGCAACAAAATCTGTCAGGTCCAAGCCTAGTGGCCTGAATAACATGAATCAAAAATAGAGAAATCAACTAACTAATGAAGTTTGTTGTTGAAGTTGATGCCAACCTAAGCAAATAGTAACATGCAATGATGACTATGATGCGGAACAGTGCATGATGACTATGATGCGGAACAGTAACACGTGGTTATTATAAGTGAATTAGGAAGAAAATATAGAGAAGTTGATAGAGATTGGGGAAGATAAGGATAGAATATAGTTAGAACAGTTAGAATAGAGATAGAGAGAAAGGTCTAAACCATTAATTCATTTATTAATTTCTGATTACGGTAATATTACATGCTCACTCCGCTAGATTTATGGTACTAGCTAATATGCATCACTAATTTGATCCTTGCTAGAATATGCCTAACAACCTTATAATCCATGTGACCACTTCTACACTAGAATCTTATTAACAAACTAATGAGTCCCTAGACGTTATTTAACTCTACTAATGCCCTTGTGACAAAAGGCTAAAGAGCCAGAATTTAGAATGTAATTTGCTTGAGCCTCACAGCGAGTACCCATGCAATATATAATATCTTTTAGCATCAATCAAGCCCCATAACTAGTGGGCTGTTAAAATCTACAAAATTTACATTTACTCTAGAGTTGACTATTTTGCATGATGATTCTCACAACCCGATTGTAGGGCTGTTATCATCTGCAGAACATGTTATACAGCTGTACAATATCTTAGGGCAGATATTGTCACCTTGCCTTACAGGTTATGTAAAATCCTGAGAATTGATCACACTTTTGGTGAAAACCTTAGCACCAACCAAAGTCTCTCTCACCCTCTTACTATTTTATACAAGTACCAAAGTAAATATCATCCCTCTGTTCCACTGGTACAAACAAAACATTCAGTGAGAACGAATCCTAGCAACAGTGGTAACTTGGTAAATGCTCATGCCCCTTACTAGGACGGGCGTGAGCCATATGATATGTCAACTGCGCAGAGTCGGTTGACAGCCTTTCCAGTAGATTTCTATTTATTCTATCCACGCACCCTGCCGCCCACCTCCAATTGAATTATATTACTAGCATATAGCAACTGTAAAGTAAATCAAGTGAACAAAATATTGATATAACGTGAAAGCAAAGATAATAGTCTAATCAAAGCTTATTCAACAACCAACTTAGAAAAACTGAGAGAAATATATCTTGATACAATGAGAAAAAAGGCATAATGGTGCCTCTAGAGAGTCTAAATCAGCAGTATAGAAAATTTAAATGAGAGCATTACACTCCCTTCTTGTTCTAGTAAATGCCTGAAGTCATCTTTGCTTTGTTAGTTTACATGATGCATGTTACCATAACATACACTTTGCATGTAAGACAAGACTTTTCTCCTTATAAAAGGTACATCAATTGTACAGTGGTAACATTTTCTTCATACCAAGTAATAAAATATATCAAGAAAGGAATTCTTGATGGGCAGAGACATGCTAGGACAGGTTGAAAAAGGCTTTGAATTGAAACTGCACCAGGGCAAGTTGGGCTAAACCCAACTGAGCCTTACCGTTTTCCACGCACAGTAGACCTTATAAAATAAGTTTAAGAAGAACAGATTTGGAGTACATAAATACCATGAGGATGTATATGGCTTCAATGATGTATAATAATAGTTCATGCATGCTGGAGATGCATATAAAGCAAGATAGGATTGAAGAACAAACTTACACAATTAAGTACAGAGCAAATCCAGATGTTTAAACTCTTATGGACATATTCAGACATATGGCAGCATAATACCTGTTCCATAACTTGTTGGAGCTGGCAGAAACTTGTTGCTTCTAGAGAGATCTCATTCAACCTAGAATCTATGGAACAGCTTTCCTGTACATCTGAAGGACCTCCTAAATCTGCAAGAACTCCAACGCTAACTCCTTCAATATCATTGTGGTTTCCAAATTCTTTTCCTTTCTGCTCTGAAACTGGATTGCAGATCAAAGCCAAATCTACATGCTTGGAATTGCTATCAAATGACGGTTGAAATCCCTGTTGATAGCGTAGCTTTCCTCTCATCTCCTCAGGTGCAATATCAGTCACCTCAAATGATAAATTATGAGAGTGCTCCATAGGGTGCATCCTGTTTGACACATGGGAAGAGTCCTTTTGGGAAAAAGATGTTTGAGCATTGTTTTTCGATTTGGTCCCAGATAGTGTTGACCTTACTGTAGTTTGATCTGAAGGTTGATAGTAGTCCGATTGCACATAAGGAACATTATTACTCAGGTAATCAAAGGAATCAGGTCCAAAGTTTTGTTTCTGCTGTTGGACACCAATGGAGGTGTAATCTTTCTGACAGGTATCCCCAGAAGGAAGATGTATGCCTTTCTTTTGCAGGTCATTGATATGACACAATGAGACGCCATTTTCAAAATGTTCATCTTTTCTTTTCCCTTCTTTATGCCTCTGTTGCTTTTTCTGTAGCGTATAAACATATGTATGTTGTTATAATGCATACAAACATTGTTATAAGAATTAAAAAGCGAAATAAAACTACAAAGTGGCTGAGACTGTAATTTATGCTCATCGTTTGTAAAGCGGCTGTAACTGACCTGATCTCTAAGAATAAAATTATCCTTGCTTTCGGAAATTTGGCTTGACTCATTTACAAAAGTCAAACAACTTAGTGAGACAGGCTCATCAATTTCTGACAGCTGAGAACTAGCTTTGTAGCTAACAGATACACTTTCCATGTTCGAATCGTTGACGGAAGAAGATTCATTTTTCAGTTCAAGGTCGTCCGATAGGCTTCTCAAAGCATTTGAATCAGGACATGAGAACTTGTAGTTCAATTTGGATGCATCTTCGGATCCTTCAACAGCATCTGATGCTGAAAACCAACCTATCTCACCTTCATTACGAGTACTCCCCAGCCAAAGTGATGAATCACAACTTCTGAACATGAAATAATACGAAACGAGTTAATTTAGACTATCTATATTCACCATAGTCACAAGGAGTTAAGGAAACATATTTCTTTTTCAATGCAAAGAGCTTAAGAATTACCTAAGCATCCTGTCAACATCCTCAAAATTTCCTATATCAGACCAACTACAGTACAAGAGATCACTAGATTCGTCCTCATGAGTATTATCAACTAAGCGAAGATCATTCTCTGTTTGAGAAATATGAGTTAGCGGATAACTATAGCAGTTACTAACATCTGCAGTGCACCTGCCACTGAGGATAGGATCATCTGAGCACAATTCACCAAGTGAATCGATATTGCTACTTTTGAAGCAATGACTTGACATCCTAGTATTATCAGATGCTAAACTTGTCACTTCTTTGATTGGATCATTGTCACATGAAGCAGAAAACATATTATCAGGCGTGTGAGACCACGGGCCCTTATCCAACATTGTATTATTTGGTATATTTACAGTTGAAAAGTCTCTTTCCACCTTTTTCTGAGTAACACATTTGGGAGCAAACTTGTCATCAGCAATACTTGAAACACCGATTACACCAAACCTAGGTTTTTTACGGCTGTCAAACTGAGATGCATGTCCACTGGCATTTTCATTACTGGAATGAGGAACTATATGATCGTCACCCTGACCAAATTCATCCCAGATGATATCTTCAAGCTGTAACACCAATTACAGACTTTAGTTGTAATAATTGCAGATTTTACAAGGCTTTCTAAAATATATTACATGATATAAGCAGAAGAAAATTAAGATGATATAAATTTTGCTTACTTGTGAATCATGATAGAACATGCCAAAACGTAGAATTATGTTTGCAACCCTTCATTTTACAACCAATACACGATATTTATTTGAAAGCATAAAAAAAATTGACTACAAGGAATACAGGGATGTTGGAAGTCTTATGTTTTAGTGCTTTTCACTGTGGGACGAAGGAGATGGTCCACAATCCAGGAACAATGTCAGAAATTTTGGACAAGTGGGGAAAAGACAAATTGTGTAAATTATATATTGTTTTCATTTAAGTTGAAAAAAAATTCAAGAATAAGAAGGTCAATTTCAAACTTTTATCTTATTACAAGCTTGTTCATATAATTATTAAAATAAAAAATTAAATAAAAAAATATGTGATTTTTCTCTCTCTCAAAACCTTACAGGGTTAATTACCCCTTTTAGCCACTATGTGGCCTTGTCCCTGCCTCAATTCATATCCCACTAACCATTTTCCTGTGGTAATATCACTTTTTATGCAAGAACAGAGCAGTTAATTTTCTCTTAGGAAGATGTTAATATCACTTGTTACTGGTCTCTTGAAGCGTATCATCAGTAGCCCCATTGGTCTTTTGGTTAGCTGGCCTAAGTGTAATACGTGTACTTGATTTTGTTTCCCTGTAATAGGACCAGAGTGTGCCTATCAAATCTTTGTAGACTGTTTACAATATGACCGAGTACTTCACATATTTCAGTTAACATGAACTGTGATAAAATTTAAGGAATGTTATGTACTGATACTATGAACAACAATGAACTAATGAAGTAAGGTAAAATTTGATGTTCATATTAAACCCATAAGTCATCAATTCACTGATCTTGAATGTGACACTCCTATATTAGATTCAACACAAACAATACTTTAACGTTTCTGAATCCACTTTTTTTAATTAAAATGACAAAGAGAACATTTTAAGTTAACTCTTATTTACAAGTACAGAGCTTCAGATAACATTACTTTAAACTTTACGATTCTGATTTTTTTTAATTAAAAATCACGAGTTAAACATAAATTGTGCACTTCAATTTACCACTAGTCCACTACATAATTTCAGATGATGCTGGATCTGAAGAAAAAAATAAAAACACAAACAATTCACAAGAGCCTGAGCTACTACTTCCCCAATAAGCCATTACAAAACGGACTAAACAGTATATATCAATGCTTAAATATAAAATTTCAACTTCCAGTAACTGAGGGAAAACTACTACCTCATAAATATTCAAGTCCGACATTCCTTCAATTCTTCTATCCAGTACCCAAAACAAATGCAATTTTCCCATCTGACGTCATAGTAAAAACAGAAATCCTTACTTTGCCTCCGTTCATGTCATCAAGGAACATAACAAACAATCAGAAGTCAATATTTAAAATATCTTCACTGCAAATCACTTCAACAATCCCATATATATAAAAGAATAAATGAATGATAAAGATAATAAATAACCTAACTTTTAAATCTCAGCCTAACTAATCCAAAATAGTAAATTTTAGCAATACATGAATTTTCTAGCTAATTATAGTGCAAATTAATGAAACTCCACTCCTCAGAATTCATTTTTTTCCCATTTCCAGTACTTTTTCAGCAACCAAACAGTACATAAATCAAAAAAAAAATCCACATAAAATCAGCTAAATTTATCATTTCTACAAAGATCTTGCTGGATGCTAGCAATACTTGAAAATCTCGCTAATTATAGTGCAAATTAATGAAAATCCACCCTCAAAATTCAATCTTTTTCCTTTCTGGTACTTTTTCAGTAACCAAACAGTCCATGAATCAAAAAATAAGCCACATAAAGTATCCATAAAAGCAGCTAAATTTTATCATTTCTACAAAGATCATGCTGGATAACTCACCCAAAATCAAGAATCCGTCGCAAAATTACAGACTTCGCCGGAAAACGAGCACTTCAAGCCGAAAAAAACCCTAATTTGAATACAAACAGAGACAAATATGGATGGTTCTAGGTATAGATAGCGAGGAGAGAGAAAAGCCTAGTTGCAAAAGCTATTGAAAAAAAATCTGGGATTATTTTATTTTTTAATTATTTTAAATAGTGGGAGGGGAGAGAGAGATAAATCGACACGTGGCGAGGAGATCAAAAAAAAGACGCCAGTGCAAAGTATGGATAAACTCGTGGACAAGAGAGGTAGTGGAGATACGATCTGTTTCTGCGCTCTGATTGGTCCGGGTTGGTGTTGGGAGAGAACAAGTGGTGGTGGTCCGAGGAGAGAGAAGGTGTGGTGGGCACTGGGGTAGGCAAGTAGTTGGGCGTGGTGAAATTTGAGTGATTAGTGCTGGATTAAGCCATTATTTTATGAATAATTCTGTACTTATTCATAAAAAATATCCGTTAGACTTATCTGTTAAAAAGACGAAATAGTATGGTCCCACTTTATTTATATTTTATAAATAAAATAGAACCATATTTCTTTATCTTATCATGAGTAAAGCTTGTGGGTCAAAAATAAAAGTAAGTATAAAATCACTCTTATTTTATTTGGTAATGAAAGTTTAAAATAATTGATTAGTTACTTTAATTTAGTCTTTTTGGCACCGACCCTTTTTATTTTTTAATTATATTATCTTTAATTTATGCGGCAGTATAAAAATTAAGAGGCAACCCTAGTCTTACTGTTCCATCTGTCCTCTTATGAATGGAAATATATAAGTTAATAAAAAATAAATATATAATATATTTTAATTATTAAAAAATAGGATCTGATATAAAAATTTATATCAAGTTTTACTATTTAATAGTTAATATAAATATAATATTTGATTTTGTGTTTAATTCTTGTATATGTAATAATATCCACCTAGTTATACACAATTTAATAAAATAAAATATTAAAATCAAACCAATGATAAGTAATACTGAAATTTAAAATTTAAAATTTGTTATTAATATTATATTAATTGGTTGAATATATCATTTGTGAGAAATCATGTAATAAAATATACTAATACTTCATAATAAAATCTTATTTGTTCTTTTTAGTTAATTTATAAAATTTAAAATTATCATAAAAAAAGTTTCCCACTTGTGGTTTTTTTTAATTTTGTTATGAGTGCAATGATGAATATAATGATTTAATATAAAAATAATAAAATTTATAATATAAAAATAATATATCCCATTATTTTTATATTTAATTATTATATTTATTATTATATAAATTATTATATATAACAAAATTCAATTTTATCTAGTCTTCATGCATATCCACTGTCTACATCCTTTGCTACAGTAACATGATTGGCCCTCTATGCAGATGTACGAATCTCCGCTCCCCAGTCTTATTCTAACTTCTAGGAGATTCCTGCAGTCCATGATCAATTTAAAGGAAGGGGTTAAATAATTTTTTTCATTAAATTATTACTTTTTTCATTTGACTTATTTGACTATAGTTTTTATTATAAATTATTACAAATTCCGTTAAATTATTTTATTTTTAATCAATTACTAGACGTGAGATGTCCAGGTGCAGAAGAGAATACAAAAGTACTTAATATGTTAATCAAATAAAACAAATGAAGCTTATTTAAAATCATTTGAATTTAATTAAATTGCCGGACTTAAATTTGATTTTCATAAATTTCATCCATAGTATTATTTTTGTTTTAAAATTAGAGATACATTTTTTTAGTTTATTCTAAAATTAGATATATATTTTTATTTTAAAAATATTATAAAGTGACATAATATTCTTAATTTTTTTTTATTATTATTATTTCAGTATCAAAAGACCACAATTTGAAGTCCTAACTAGCTAATACTAAGATTATATTTAAAAATATAAAAATATCCTTAAAAGTCATTATTTTACAAACGTATCTCTAATTTAGAACAGATAGAGTAATTAGTATATACCTCTGTTTCGAATTATAAGATCAATATTAACAAGATATTTTTAAATATAAAATTGATATAATTCGTTTAAGTTTTGAAAACAAAATTTTTATAGCAGTAGTACTTTTTAATTAGATAGTTTATGATATTGATAATTGTATTGATTTAAACTAAATGAATTTATACTAATTTTGAGTTTGAAAATATTTGAAACTTTTAAAATATAAATACTAATCTTATAAATTAAAAAGGAAGAAAAGTATGTTGTTTCATTTTACGAGCCTTTTATTTCCGGGCATTAATTAGAAAAGAAAAAAAATAAAAAATAAAAACTACTAAGATATTGTCGGTGCAACTTCAGTTTACTCAATAAAAATTATGTTCAACACATGCACGGCCCAAAAATGAAGAAAGATCTAAGAGTGGAAATTAACGTCCTAACTTCATCTTGGAACTAATCAAGGCAGTGCATTTCATTGTAACATGCATGATCATTTGGCCTTTGAAAAATCTATCGAGTCTATGACCCTCGATCTGAAATGTGATTCATCACAAGGAGAAGAACGATGCCTCGGTCGGTCGCCGCAAAATCCAAATTCCTCTGCGTGCAGCCTTGTCTAGCAGTTGTTTGAAACTGGCTTTCTTCAAATAAGATGTAGGAAGCAACAAATCTCTTATGTTGTTCGCCTACTACATATGCCACAAAGTGCACCTTTGGAGCCCTTTCTTCTTTCCCTCCCATTGCACATACCACCTTAGACATAACTTAACTAGCTAAGAAGAACAAATATATTTCCCTTAATCAATGTCAATATCCATACATACATACATACATATATATATATATATATATATATATATATATAGTCCCGAAATTATAGCCTTTCATGAAAAGAGGATTAACCTAAGCAAATATATTGACAACGTGTGCTTAGAATGCATGCAGCACATGCATGGCATCAATTTATAATTTTTTTGGGTCTAAATTAAATTTCAACTAGTTCAAAAACGCTGTGGTGATACAAATTTGGAAGTGATCAACATAATTCACGTAGTTAATAGTGATTATTGGATTCATTAGTTTCGATAAGTTTTCGGTGCCAAACATGAAATGACATAAAAGATGCATGCATGGTTTGTTTCTGGTAAGGAAGAAAGTTATAATCTTTGTTGAATTATCCTTTTTTGGTTGCTTGCAAGCGTACAATTTTTATGAGTCAATTATACAACAACAACAAACCATATGCACTGATTTTAAACTTAGGAGGTAGAGTTTGGTTTCTGGAATAAGATTTTGATGTAATGCGATGACTTTTATAATTAATGCAATAGATATGTAATATAATAACAATAGTCTTATTATTATTTTGTTTGGTTAAAATCTTGAGTTTTGTGGGGGAAAAAAATTAATCCACTAGCTTGTATTACATTATTTTCTTGTTTGGTTTATTGAAATTAAACATGTGATGCAATGAGTATTAATATTGAAAGACCATATTACCCTTGTTTTGCAATAAATAAAACTATTTTTATTTTTCATTATAAGGATATTTTTGAGTGAATTGTGCACAAAAAGAGTGATCATGATTGAGTTGACATGTTTTGTTTTATTAAATCTATTGTATTACATAGTGTAATGGACCAATACATAAGCGGTTGATGTAATAAAAAACTTATAAATTAATGTAATAGTATTATGCACTAATACATATATATGATAGGTGCGTTAAACATAATAAATGTCACATTAATATAATAGTCTATTGTATTACAGAGTTATTATATTAATTTGATATGAATCAAACGCTACCTTAGAATGGACTAACTTACAAGTTGGTCAAACTAACTTATAAGTACACAAACTTATAAGTAGGTTTTACTATTGGAGTATTTGTATCTGACTTACTTATATTTTAACTTATAAATTGACTTTACAAGTACAATTCTGAGATGTAACAATTTTTTATTTCTCAAAAACTAACTTATAGATCATTTTAAAATAATTAAGTTTGATCAAATGCAAAAACTATTTTGCTCTTATTACAACTTATTTTAGATTATAAGTTCTTTAGCCAAATACCTTCATAACTTACTTTAACTTAATTTCTGACTTATAAATTTAAAATAATGCTAAATAGTTTTATGTATAAATCAAAACTTAAAATTATTTATAATTCATTTTAAAATAAGTGAACCGGCTTTTGATTTACTGTCCAACACTGTCAGTTAGGTCATCTTGATCCCAATCCCGCACAAGTCATAACAAAGTGTTACCGACTGACTTTCCGTAGATAGTAGAGCATTTATATGAAATTCGTGTGGAAATTCACTTCAAACACTTGAAAAGTGTTGTGCTAATTTGATGAGTGATTACATGCATGTAATATTCAGTAGTTGAGATAGATCTTAATTAATATTTATATGATTGGACATATCAATAGAGCTACAAAATAAATTTATTTTCAACGAAGATAAAAAAAAAATTGTAGTGAGACGTAGAAAATGGACATGCAATAAAAAAATATGTGGGTGGTATTTACAGCTTCAAAACTGTAAAAGTCTTGTCAATGCAAGTGGTTTCTGTAGATTTATTTTTTTATTTTCTTATAAATGATAAGAATTTTATTTTAGGACAAAATCATTTAGCAAAAAATAAAAATAAAACACAGCTTAGAATATTAACCGGCTGACAAGTATGGATATATATTTAATCTTCGATTAATAATTTTAATAATGATAGTATGATAACGAATTTGTGATGCGAGGCTGGCATTGTCATTTTATAAGAAAAAATAACAAAGGAACTCAATTTCAGTGGCTTTATAGTTGCATGAAGACATGGCATATGAACGACCTAACAGTAGCACAAACTTTTAAGCCTGCTTTTTCTTTTTCTTCCAACATTTAAGGGTATAAAGTGGAAAGCCTTTAGCGAGTGAACCTGTACGTACGTTCATCACAAAAAAAAATTTACAGATCAAAATACAAGCCATAAGGAGCAAGAAATGCTATGATGCCTTGCCACGAAATGGCCGGATGGACACCCTAATGCCCATCCGAGCATTCTGGATGGGCATTCCGGATAGTGCCAATTTTCCATAGAATATATTCTCCGGCCACGCTCCTCGGGATTGGCTCCACCAGGGCATGCATTGAAAAGTGGGAGATGATTCGGGGGTTGAAATCCTCTCGCCATCAAACAAACAGAAAACAGGAGGAAAAAATAGATTTCTCATTTTTTCGGAATTAAAAGGTTCACCAGGTAGATAGATATCATTCATCTAAAAATAACACAGGCTAAGCATCTCCACAACTGAGAAAGCAACAAATTTGCATGTGTACAAGTAGCACGAAAGGAAATCCTATTATTATATATGCACTATACACTCACAAAGTGTGAAAGTTCCACAAGTGTAGACACCACAATATCCAAAAGGTAAATTGACAACGGAATGATACATCAGAACTTTAGATATTAAGCAATTGGAAACTGAATTACTTTTATCTTCTACATTCGGCCGAGCAAGTGAGTCCAAGTCATAGGTACTCGGAGAAGCAAAATTGAGAACAGATCCAGTCACCCGCACACGTGTACAGTTACAGATCTGATTTTGATAAATAATAGCGGTAGTACGAGAGAAAGAACAACGTCACATCTTACCATAAGAAGATTTAAGTGTACATCACTTCTTCAGAAGCTTATGGGATAAAATCCTCTTGGAATATGGGTTGTTCCGAGATGTTGCTTTATGGGACTCGAGAGCTTCAACCCTGATTTCAAAACATCAAGAATATGTGCAAGACCTTAATGGTTATCTTAATACTTCTATTACTCAGATGCAAATGAAAAATGAGTGAGCATCGATATGAGGTTCCACAAACAATTCTGATGTCCAAAAGAATAATACCAATGTTTAACTTTGGCATTATAAACTATTGATTCGCTTATGCTGATGATATGCCTATTCGAAGTTGCTTAAACTCCAACAAGCTTCCGGGATAATGTTGCTTTGCAACATAGGGAACAATTTGTTAAAAAAAAGAAAGAGAAGGGGAAAGAGAAAAACAAAATGACACACTTCAGCAAAATTAGTATTGAAGAGTGACAAATGTCCAGACCTCAGCAACACGAAGAGCTGTTTGAACAACGTAATTTGCTTGTGGATCTTGAAGCAGTTGTTCAAAGTGACTTGCAGAGAGCAATTCATGGATAATCTTTGACCTGACATTGTCGCTCAGTACCAACAAACATTTTTCAACCACATGACTGCTGAATTTTTTAGTTGAGAGATGCACATAGTTCCCCTCAAACTGGGAAACCAATTTGGATGTGGCGTATGGAATTTTTGCTCCACAATATACTGAACCACATAATTCCTGCAAAAAAAATATTCCCACAGTAAGGTAGAAAGAAGAAAAGAAATGGGTGATACTCGCCAGTTTTTTTTTTCAAGCGTGGAAACCCAGAACCTGAAGTAGTAGAATTTATTCTCATAATAATGAAGAAAAAAAAACCTTATGTTTTAGTGCTTTTCACTGTGGGACGAAGGAGATGCTCCACAATCCAGGAACAATGTCAGAAATTTTGGACAAGTGGGGAAAAGACAAATTGTGTAAATTATATATTGTTTTCATTTAAGTTGAAAAAAAATTCAAGAATAAGAAGGTCAATTTCAAACTTTTATCTTATTACAAGCTTGTTCATATAATTATTAAAATAAAAAATTAAATAAAAAAATATGTGATTTTTCTCTCTCTCAAAACCTTACAGGGTTAATTACCCCTTTTAGCCACTATGTGGCCTTGTCCCTGCCTCAATTCATATCCCACTAACCATTTTCCTGTGGTAATATCACTTTTTATGCAAGAACAGAGCAGTTAATTTTCTCTTAGGAAGATGTTAATATCACTTGTTACTGGTCTCTTGAAGCGTATCATCAGTAGCCCCATTGGTCTTTTGGTTAGCTGGCCTAAGTGTAATACGTGTACATGATTTTGTTTCCCTGTAATAGGACCAGAGTGTGCCTATCAAATCTTTGTAGACTGTTTACAATATGACCGAGTACTTCACATATTTCAGTTAACATGAACTGTGATAAAATTTAAGGAATGTTATGTACTGATACTATGAACAACAATGAACTAATGAAGTAAGGTAAAATTTGATGTTCATATTAAACCCATAAGTCATCAATTCACTGATCTTGAATGTGACACTCCTATATTAGATTCAACACAAACAATACTTTAACGTTTCTGAATCCACTTTTTTTAATTAAAATGACAAAGAGAACATTTTAAGTTAACTCTTATTTACAAGTACAGAGCTTCAGATAACATTACTTTAAACTTTACGATTCTGATTTTTTTTAATTAAAAATCACGAGTTAAACATAAATTGTGCACTTCAATTTACCACTAGTCCACTACATAATTTCAGATGATGCTGGATCTGAAGAAAAAAATAAAAACACAAACAATTCACAAGAGCCTGAGCTACTACTTCCCCAATAAGCCATTACAAAACGGACTAAACAGTATATATCAATGCTTAAATATAAAATTTCAACTTCCAGTAACTGAGGGAAAACTACTACCTCATAAATATTCAAGTCCGACATTCCTTCAATTCTTCTATCCAGTACCCAAAACAAATGCAATTTTCCCATCTGACGTCATAGTAAAAACAGAAATCCTTACTTTGCCTCCGTTCATGTCATCAAGGAACATAACAAACAATCAGAAGTCAATATTTAAAATATCTTCACTGCAAATCACTTCAACAATCCCATATATATAAAAGAATAAATGAATGATAAAGATAATAAATAACCTAACTTTTAAATCTCAGCCTAACTAATCCAAAATAGTAAATTTTAGCAATACATGAATTTTCTAGCTAATTATAGTGCAAATTAATGAAACTCCACTCCTCAGAATTCATTTTTTTCCCATTTCCAGTACTTTTTCAGCAACCAAACAGTACATAAATCAAAAAAAAAATCCACATAAAATCAGCTAAATTTATCATTTCTACAAAGATCTTGCTGGATGCTAGCAATACTTGAAAATCTCGCTAATTATAGTGCAAATTAATGAAAATCCACCCTCAAAATTCAATCTTTTTCCTTTCTGGTACTTTTTCAGTAACCAAACAGTCCATGAATCAAAAAATAAGCCACATAAAGTATCCATAAAAGCAGCTAAATTTTATCATTTCTACAAAGATCATGCTGGATAACTCACCCAAAATCAAGAATCCGCCGCAAAATTACAGACTTCGCCGGAAAACGAGCACTTCAAGCCGAAAAAAACCCTAATTTGAATACAAACAGAGACAAATATGGATGGTTCTAGGTATAGATAGCGAGGAGAGAGAAAAGCCTAGTTGCAAAAGCTATTGAAAAAAAATCTGGGATTATTTTATTTTTTAATTATTTTAAATAGTGGGAGGGGAGAGAGAGATAAATCGACACGTGGCGAGGAGATCAAAAAAAAGACGCCAGTGCAAAGTATGGATAAACTCGTGGACAAGAGAGGTAGTGGAGATACGATCTGTTTCTGCGCTCTGATTGGTCCGGGTTGGTGTTGGGAGAGAACAAGTGGTGGTGGTCCGAGGAGAGAGAAGGTGTGGTGGGCACTGGGGTAGGCAAGTAGTTGGGCGTGGTGAAATTTGAGTGATTAGTGCTGGATTAAGCCATTATTTTATGGATAATTCTATACTTATTCATAAAAAATATCCGTTAGACTTATCTGTTAAAAAGACGAAATAGTATGGTCCCACTTTATTTGTATTTTATAAATAAAATAGAACCATATTTCTTTATTTTATCATGAGTAAAGCTTGTGGGTCAAAAATAAAAGTAAGTATAAAATCACTCTTATTTTATTTGGTAATGAAAGTTTAAAATAATTGATTAGTTACTTTAATTTAGTCTTTTTGGCACCGACCCTTTTTATTTTTTAATTATATTATCTTTAATTTATGCGGCAGTATAAAAATTAAGAGGCAACCCTAGTCTTACTGTTCCATCTGTCCTCTTATGAATGGAAATATATAAGTTAATAAAAAATAAATATATAATATATTTTAATTATTAAAAAATAGGATCTGATATAAAAATTTATATCAAGTTTTACTATTTAATAGTTAATATAAATATAATATTTGATTTTGTGTTTAATTCTTGTATATGTAATAATATCCACCTAGTTATACACAATTTAATAAAATAAAATATTAAAATCAAACCAATGATAAGTAATACTGAAATTTAAAATTTAAAATTTGTTATTAATATTATATTAATTGGTTGAATATATCATTTGTGAGAAATCATGTAATAAAATATACTAATACTTCATAATAAAATCTTATTTGTTCTTTTTAGTTAATTTATAAAATTTAAAATTATCATAAAAAAAGTTTCCCACTTGTGGTTTTTTTTAATTTTGTTATGAGTGCAATGATGAATATAATGATTTAATATAAAAATAATAAAATTTATAATATAAAAATAATATATCCCATTATTTTTATATTTAATTATTATATTTATTATTATATAAATTATTATATATAACAAAATTCAATTTTATCTAGTCTTCATGCATATCCACTGTCTACATCCTTTGCTACAGTAACATGATTGGCCCTCTATGCAGATGTACGAATCTCCGCTCCCCAGTCTTATTCTAACTTCTAGGAGATTCCTGCAGTCCATGATCAATTTAAAGGAAGGGGTTAAATAATTTTTTTCATTAAATTATTACTTTTTTCATTTGACTTATTTGACTATAGTTTTTATTATAAATTATTACAAATTCCGTTAAATTATTTTATTTTTAATCAATGACTAGACGTGAGATGTCCAGGTGCAGAAGAGAATACAAAAGTACTTAATATGTTAATCAAATAAAACAAATGAAGCTTATTTAAAATCATTTGAATTTAATTAAATTGCCGGACTTAAATTTGATTTTCATAAATTTCATCCATAGTATTATTTTTGTTTTAAAATTAGAGATATATTTTTTTAGTTTATTTTAAAATTAGATATATATTTTTATTTTATAAATATTATAAAGTGACATAATATTCTTAATTTTTTATTATTATTATTATTTCAGTATCAAAAGACCACAATTTGAAGTCCTAAATAGCTAATACTAAGATTATATTTAAAAATATAAAAATATCCTTAAAAGTCATTATTTTACAAACGTATCTCTAATTTAGAACAGATAGAGTAATTAGTATATACCTCTGTTTCGAATTATAAGATCAATATTAACATTTTAAAAGTCAATTTAAGATATTTTTAAATATAAAATTGATATAATTCGTTTAAGTTTTGAAAACAAAATTTTTATAGCAGTAGTACTTTTTAATTAGATAGTTTATGATATTGATAATTGTATTGATTTAAACTAAATGAATTTATACTAATTTTGAGTTTGAAAATATTTGAAACTTTTAAAATATAAATACTAATCTTATAAATTAAAAAGGAAGAAAAGTATGTTGTTTCATTTTACGAGCCTTTTATTTCCGGGCATTAATTAGAAAAGAAAAAAAATAAAAAAAAAAAACTACTAAGATATTGTCGGTGCAACTTCAGTTTACTCAATAAAAATTATGTTCAACACATGCACGGCCCAAAAATGAAGAAAGATCTAAGAGTGGAAATTAACGTCCTAACTTCATCTTGGAACTAATCAAGGCAGTGCATTTCATTGTAACATGCATGATCATTTGGCCTTTGAAAAATCTATCGAGTCTATGACCCTCGATCTGAAATGTGATTCATCACAAGGAGAAGAACGATGCCTCGGTCGGTCGCCGCAAAATCCAAATTCCTCTGCGTGCAGCCTTGTCTAGCAGTTGTTTGAAACTGGCTTTCTTCAAATAAGATGTAGGAAGCAACAAATCTCTTATGTTGTTCGCCTACTACATATGCCACAAAGTGCACCTTTGGAGCCCTTTCTTCTTTCCCTCCCATTGCACATACCACCTTAGACAT
The DNA here is from genome assembly GCA_947179155.2 of Hedera helix. Classification (NCBI taxonomy): domain Eukaryota; kingdom Viridiplantae; phylum Streptophyta; class Magnoliopsida; order Apiales; family Araliaceae; genus Hedera; species Hedera helix. Next base: position 30,154,285 of record OX359287.1, read on the forward strand.
AACTTAACTAGCTAAGAAGAACAAATATATTTCCCTTAATCAATGTCAATATCCATACATACATACATACATATATATATATATATATATATATATATATATATATATATATATATATATACACATATATATATAGTCCCGAAATTATAGCCTTTCATGAAAAGAGGATTAACCTAAGCAAATATATTGACAACGTGTGCTTAGAATGCATGCAGCACATGCATGGCATCAATTTATAATTTTTTTGGGTCTAAATTAAATTTCAACTAGTTCAAAAACGCTGTGGTGATACAAATTTGGAAGTGATCAACATAATTCACGTAGTTAATAGTGATTATTGGATTCATTAGTTTCGATAAGTTTTCGGTGCCAAACATGAAATGACATAAAAGATGCATGCATGGTTTGTTTCTGGTAAGGAAGAAAGTTATAATCTTTGTTGAATTATCCTTTTTTGGTTGCTTGCAAGCGTACAATTTTTATGAGTCAATTATACAACAACAACAAACCATATGCACTGATTTTAAACTTAGGAGGTAGAGTTTGGTTTCTGGAATAAGATTTTGATGTAATGCGATGACTTTTATAATTAATGCAATAGATATGTAATATAATAACAATAGTCTTATTATTATTTTGTTTGGTTAAAATCTTGAGTTTTGTGGGGGAAAAAAATTAATCCACTAGCTTGTATTACATTATTTTCTTGTTTGGTTTATTGAAATTAAACATGTGATGCAATGAGTATTAATATTGAAAGACCATATTACCCTTGTTTTGCAATAAATAAAACTATTTTTATTTTTCATTATAAGGATATTTTTGAGTGAATTGTGCACAAAAAGAGTGATCATGATTGAGTTGACATGTTTTGTTTTATTAAATCTATTGTATTACATAGTGTAATGGACCAATACATAAGCGGTTGATGTAATAAAAAACTTATAAATTAATGTAATAGTATTATGCACTAATACATATATATGATAGGTGCGTTAAACATAATAAATGTCACATTAATATAATAGTCTATTGTATTACAGAGTTATTATATTAATTTGATATGAATCAAACGCTACCTTAGAATGGACTAACTTACAAGTTGGTCAAACTAACTTATAAGTACACAAACTTATAAGTAGGTTTTACTATTGGAGTATTTGTATCTGACTTACTTATATTTTAACTTATAAATTGACTTTACAAGTACAATTCTGAGATGTAACAATTTTTTATTTCTCAAAAACTAACTTATAGATCATTTTAAAATAATTAAGTTTGATCAAATGCAAAAACTATTTTGCTCTTATTACAACTTATTTTAGATTATAAGTTCTTTAGCCAAATACCTTCATAACTTACTTTAACTTAATTTCTGACTTATAAATTTAAAATAATGCTAAATAGTTTTATGTATAAATCAAAACTTAAAATTATTTATAATTCATTTTAAAATAAGTGAACCGGCTTTTGATTTACTGTCCAACACTGTCAGTTAGGTCATCTTGATCCCAATCCCGCATAAGTCATAACAAAGTGTTACCGACTGACTTTCCGTAGATAGTAGAGCATTTATATGAAATTCGTGTGGAAATTCACTTCAAACACTTGAAAAGTGTTGTGCTAATTTGATGAGTGATTACATGCATGTAATATTCAGTAGTTGAGATAGATCTTAATTAATATTTATATGATTGGACATATCAATAGAGCTACAAAATAAATTTATTTTCAACGAAGATAAAAAAAAAATTGTAGTGAGACGTAGAAAATGGACATGCAATAAAAAAATATGTGGGTGGTATTTACAGCTTCAAAACTGTAAAAGTCTTGTCAATGCAAGTGGTTTCTGTAGATTTATTTTTTTATTTTCTTATAAATGATAAGAATTTTATTTTAGGACAAAATCATTTAGCAAAAAATAAAAATAAAACACAGCTTAGAATATTAACCGGCTGACAAGTATGGATATATATTTAATCTTCGATTAATAATTTTAATAATGATAGTATGATAACGAATTTGTGATGCGAGGCTGGCATTGTCATTTTATAAGAAAAAATAACAAAGGAACTCAATTTCAGTGGCTTTATAGTTGCATGAAGACATGGCATATGAACGACCTAACAGTAGCACAAACTTTTAAGCCTGCTTTTTCTTTTTCTTCCAACATTTAAGGGTATAAAGTGGAAAGCCTTTAGCGAGTGAACCTGTACGTACGTTCATCACAAAAAAAAATTTACAGATCAAAATACAAGCCATAAGGAGCAAGAAATGCTATGATGCCTTGCCACGAAATGGCCGGATGGACACCCTAATGCCCATCCGAGCATTCTGGATGGGCATTCCGGATAGTGCCAATTTTCCATAGAATATATTCTCCGGCCACGCTCCTCGGGATTGGCTCCACCAGGGCATGCATTGAAAAGTGGGAGATGATTCGGGGGTTGAAATCCTCTCGCCATCAAACAAACAGAAAACAGGAGGAAAAAATAGATTTCTCATTTTTTCGGAATTAAAAGGTTCACCAGGTAGATAGATATCATTCATCTAAAAATAACACAGGCTAAGCATCTCCACAACTGAGAAAGCAACAAATTTGCATGTGTACAAGTAGCACGAAAGGAAATCCTATTATTATATATGCACTATACACTCACAAAGTGTGAAAGTTCCACAAGTGTAGACACCACAATATCCAAAAGGTAAATTGACAACGGAATGATACATCAGAACTTTAGATATTAAGCAATTGGAAACTGAATTACTTTTATCTTCTACATTCGGCCGAGCAAGTGAGTCCAAGTCATAGGTACTCGGAGAAGCAAAATTGAGAACAGATCCAGTCACCCGCACACGTGTACAGTTACAGATCTGATTTTGATAAATAATAGCGGTAGTACGAGAGAAAGAACAACGTCACATCTTACCATAAGAAGATTTAAGTGTACATCACTTCTTCAGAAGCTTATGGGATAAAATCCTCTTGGAATATGGGTTGTTCCGAGATGTTGCTTTATGGGACTCGAGAGCTTCAACCCTGATTTCAAAACATCAAGAATATGTGCAAGACCTTAATGGTTATCTTAATACTTCTATTACTCAGATGCAAATGAAAAATGAGTGAGCATCGATATGAGGTTCCACAAACAATTCTGATGTCCAAAAGAATAATACCAATGTTTAACTTTGGCATTATAAACTATTGATTCGCTTATGCTGATGATATGCCTATTCGAAGTTGCTTAAACTCCAACAAGCTTCCGGGATAATGTTGCTTTGCAACATAGGGAACAATTTGTTAAAAAAAAGAAAGAGAAGGGGAAAGAGAAAAACAAAATGACACACTTCAGCAAAATTAGTATTGAAGAGTGACAAATGTCCAGACCTCAGCAACACGAAGAGCTGTTTGAACAACGTAATTTGCTTGTGGATCTTGAAGCAGTTGTTCAAAGTGACTTGCAGAGAGCAATTCATGGATAATCTTTGACCTGACATTGTCGCTCAGTACCAACAAACATTTTTCAACCACATGACTGCTGAATTTTTTAGTTGAGAGATGCACATAGTTCCCCTCAAACTGGGAAACCAATTTGGATGTGGCGTATGGAATTTTTGCTCCACAATATACTGAACCACATAATTCCTGCAAAAAAAATATTCCCACAGTAAGGTAGAAAGAAGAAAAGAAATGGGTGATACTCGCCAGTTTTTTTTTTCAAGCGTGGAAACCCAGAACCTGAAGTAGTAGAATTTATTCTCATAATAATGAAGAAAAAAAAATCTTATGTTTTAGTGCTTTTCACTGTGGGACGAAGGAGATGCTCCACAATCCAGGAACAATGTCAGAAATTTTGGACAAGTGGGGAAAAGACAAATTGTGTAAATTATATATTGTTTTCATTTAAGTTGAAAAAAAATTCAAGAATAAGAAGGTCAATTTCAAACTTTTATCTTATTACAAGCTTGTTCATATAATTATTAAAATAAAAAATTAAATAAAAAAATATGTGATTTTTCTCTCTCTCAAAACCTTACAGGGTTAATTACCCCTTTTAGCCACTATGTGGCCTTGTCCCTGCCTCAATTCATATCCCACTAACCATTTTCCTGTGGTAATATCACTTTTTATGCAAGAACAGAGCAGTTAATTTTCTCTTAGGAAGATGTTAATATCACTTGTTACTGGTCTCTTGAAGCGTATCATCAGTAGCCCCATTGGTCTTTTGGTTAGCTGGCCTAAGTGTAATACGTGTACATGATTTTGTTTCCCTGTAATAGGACCAGAGTGTGCCTATCAAATCTTTGTAGACTGTTTACAATATGACCGAGTACTTCACATATTTCAGTTAACATGAACTGTGATAAAATTTAAGGAATGTTATGTACTGATACTATGAACAACAATGAACTAATGAAGTAAGGTAAAATTTGATGTTCATATTAAACCCATAAGTCATCAATTCACTGATCTTGAATGTGACACTCCTATATTAGATTCAACACAAACAATACTTTAACGTTTCTGAATCCACTTTTTTTAATTAAAATGACAAAGAGAACATTTTAAGTTAACTCTTATTTACAAGTACAGAGCTTCAGATAACATTACTTTAAACTTTACGATTCTGATTTTTTTTAATTAAAAATCACGAGTTAAACATAAATTGTGCACTTCAATTTACCACTAGTCCACTACATAATTTCAGATGATGCTGGATCTGAAGAAAAAAATAAAAACACAAACAATTCACAAGAGCCTGAGCTACTACTTCCCCAATAAGCAATTACAAAACGGACTAAACAGTATATATCAATGCTTAAATATAAAATTTCAACTTCCAGTAACTGAGGGAAAACTACTACCTCATAAATATTCAAGTCCGACATTCCTTCAATTCTTCTATCCAGTACCCAAAACAAATGCAATTTTCCCATCTGACGTCATAGTAAAAACAGAAATCCTTACTTTGCCTCCGTTCATGTCATCAAGGAACATAACAAACAATCAGAAGTCAATATTTAAAATATCTTCACTGCAAATCACTTCAACAATCCCATATATATAAAAGAATAAATGAATGATAAAGATAATAAATAACCTAACTTTTAAATCTCAGCCTAACTAATCCAAAATAGTAAATTTTAGCAATACATGAATTTTCTAGCTAATTATAGTGCAAATTAATGAAACTCCACTCCTCAAAATTCATTTTTTTCCCATTTCCAGTACTTTTTCAGCAACCAAACAGTACATAAATCAAAAAAAAAATCCACATAAAATCAGCTAAATTTATCATTTCTACAAAGATCTTGCTGGATGCTAGCAATACTTGAAAATCTCGCTAATTATAGTGCAAATTAATGAAAATCCACCCTCAAAATTCAATCTTTTTCCTTTCTGGTACTTTTTCAGCAACCAAACAGTCCATGAATCAAACAATAAGCCACATAAAGTATCCATAAAAGCAGCTAAATTTTATCATTTCTACAAAGATCATGCTGGATAACTCACCCAAAATCAAGAATCCGCCGCAAAATTACAGACTTCGCCGGAAAACGAGCACTTCATGCCGAAAAAAACCCTAATTTGAATACAAACAGAGACAAATATGGATGGTTCTAGGTATAGATAGCGAGGAGAGAGAAAAGCCTAGTTGCAAAAGCTATTGAAAAAAAATCTGGGATTATTTTATTTTTTAATTATTTTAAATAGTGGGAGGGGAGAGAGAGATAAATCGACACGTGGCGAGGAGATCAAAAAAAAGACGCCAGTGCAAAGTATGGATAAACTCGTGGACAAGAGAGGTAGTGGAGATACGATCTGTTTCTGCGCTCTGATTGGTCCGGGTTGGTGTTGGGAGAGAACAAGTGGTGGTGGTCCGAGGAGAGAGAAGGTGTGGTGGGCACTGGGGTAGGCAAGTAGTTGGGCGTGGTGAAATTTGAGTGATTAGTGCTGGATTAAGCCATTATTTTATGAATAATTCTATACTTATTCATAAAAAATATCCGTTAGACTTATCTATTAAAAAGACGAAATAGTATGGTCCCACTTTATTTGTATTTTATAAATAAAATAGAACCATATTTCTTTATTTTATCATGAGTAAAGCTTGTGGGTCAAAAATAAAAGTAAGTATAAAATCACTCTTATTTTATTTGGTAATGAAAGTTTAAAATAATTGATTAGTTACTTTAATTTAGTCTTTTTGGCACCGACCCTTTTTATTTTTTAATTATATTATCTTTAATTTATGCGGCAGTATAAAAATTAAGAGGCAACCCTAGTCTTACTGTTCCATCTGTCCTCTTATGAATGGAAATATATAAGTTAATAAAAAATAAATATATAATATATTTTAATTATTAAAAAATAGGATCTGATATAAAAATTTATATCAAGTTTTACTATTTAATAGTTAATATAAATATAATATTTGATTTTGTGTTTAATTCTTGTATATGTAATAATATCCACCTAGTTATACACAATTTAATAAAATAAAATATTAAAATCAAACCAATGATAAGTAATACTGAAATTTAAAATTTAAAATTTGTTATTAATATTATATTAATTGGTTGAATATATCATTTGTGAGAAATCATGTAATAAAATATACTAATACTTCATAATAAAATCTTATTTGTTCTTTTTAGTTAATTTATAAAATTTAAAATTATCATAAAAAAAGTTTCCCACTTGTGGTTTTTTTTAATTTTGTTATGAGTGCAATGATGAATATAATGATTTAATATAAAAATAATAAAATTTATAATATAAAAATAATATATCCCATTATTTTTATATTTAATTATTATATTTATTATTATATAAATTATTATATATAACAAAATTCAATTTTATCTAGTCTTCATGCATATCCACTGTCTACATCCTTTGCTACAGTAACATGATTGGCCCTCTATGCAGATGTACGAATCTCCGCTCCCCAGTCTTATTCTAACTTCTAGGAGATTCCTGCAGTCCATGATCAATTTAAAGGAAGGGGTTAAATAATTTTTTTCATTAAATTATTACTTTTTTCATTTGACTTATTTGACTATAGTTTTTATTATAAATTATTACAAATTCCGTTAAATTATTTTATTTTTAATCAATGACTAGACGTGAGATGTCCAGGTGCAGAAGAGAATACAAAAGTACTTAATATGTTAATCAAATAAAACAAATGAAGCTTATTTAAAATCATTTGAATTTAATTAAATTGCCGGACTTAAATTTGATTTTCATAAATTTCATCCATAGTATTATTTTTGTTTTAAAATTAGAGATATATTTTTTTAGTTTATTTTAAAATTAGATATATATTTTTATTTTATAAATATTATAAAGTGACATAATATTCTTAATTTTTTATTATTATTATTATTTCAGTATCAAAAGACCACAATTTGAAGTCCTAAATAGCTAATACTAAGATTATATTTAAAAATATAAAAATATCCTTAAAAGTCATTATTTTACAAACGTATCTCTAATTTAGAACAGATAGAGTAATTAGTATATACCTCTGTTTCGAATTATAAGATCAATATTAACATTTTAAAAGTCAATTTAAGATATTTTTAAATATAAAATTGATATAATTCGTTTAAGTTTTGAAAACAAAATTTTTATAGCAGTAGTACTTTTTAATTAGATAGTTTATGATATTGATAATTGTATTGATTTAAACTAAATGAATTTATACTAATTTTGAGTTTGAAAATATTTGAAACTTTTAAAATATAAATACTAATCTTATAAATTAAAAAGGAAGAAAAGTATGTTGTTTCATTTTACGAGCCTTTTATTTCCGGGCATTAATTAGAAAAGAAAAAAAATAAAAAAAAAAAACTACTAAGATATTGTCGGTGCAACTTCAGTTTACTCAATAAAAATTATGTTCAACACATGCACGGCCCAAAAATGAAGAAAGATCTAAGAGTGGAAATTAACGTCCTAACTTCATCTTGGAACTAATCAAGGCAGTGCATTTCATTGTAACATGCATGATCATTTGGCCTTTGAAAAATCTATCGAGTCTATGACCCTCGATCTGAAATGTGATTCATCACAAGGAGAAGAACGATGCCTCGGTCGGTCGCCGCAAAATCCAAATTCCTCTGCGTGCAGCCTTGTCTAGCAGTTGTTTGAAACTGGCTTTCTTCAAATAAGATGTAGGAAGCAACAAATCTCTTATGTTGTTCGCCTACTACATATGCCACAAAGTGCACCTTTGGAGCCCTTTCTTCTTTCCCTCCCATTGCACATACCACCTTAGACATAACTTAACTAGCTAAGAAGAACAAATATATTTCCCTTAATCAATGTCAATATCCATACATACATACATACATATATATATATATATATATATATATATATATATATATATATATACACATATATATATAGTCCCGAAATTATAGCCTTTCATGAAAAGAGGATTAACCTAAGCAAATATATTGACAACGTGTGCTTAGAATGCATGCAGCACATGCATGGCATCAATTTATAATTTTTTTGGGTCTAAATTAAATTTCAACTAGTTCAAAAACGCTGTGGTGATACAAATTTGGAAGTGATCAACATAATTCACGTAGTTAATAGTGATTATTGGATTCATTAGTTTCGATAAGTTTTCGGTGCCAAACATGAAATGACATAAAAGATGCATGCATGGTTTGTTTCTGGTAAGGAAGAAAGTTATAATCTTTGTTGAATTATCCTTTTTTGGTTGCTTGCAAGCGTACAATTTTTATGAGTCAATTATACAACAACAACAAACCATATGCACTGATTTTAAACTTAGGAGGTAGAGTTTGGTTTCTGGAATAAGATTTTGATGTAATGCGATGACTTTTATAATTAATGCAATAGATATGTAATATAATAACAATAGTCTTATTATTATTTTGTTTGGTTAAAATCTTGAGTTTTGTGGGGGAAAAAAATTAATCCACTAGCTTGTATTACATTATTTTCTTGTTTGGTTTATTGAAATTAAACATGTGATGCAATGAGTATTAATATTGAAAGACCATATTACCCTTGTTTTGCAATAAATAAAACTATTTTTATTTTTCATTATAAGGATATTTTTGAGTGAATTGTGCACAAAAAGAGTGATCATGATTGAGTTGACATGTTTTGTTTTATTAAATCTATTGTATTACATAGTGTAATGGACCAATACATAAGCGGTTGATGTAATAAAAAACTTATAAATTAATGTAATAGTATTATGCACTAATACATATATATGATAGGTGCGTTAAACATAATAAATGTCACATTAATATAATAGTCTATTGTATTACAGAGTTATTATATTAATTTGATATGAATCAAACGCTACCTTAGAATGGACTAACTTACAAGTTGGTCAAACTAACTTATAAGTACACAAACTTATAAGTAGGTTTTACTATTGGAGTATTTGTATCTGACTTACTTATATTTTAACTTATAAATTGACTTTACAAGTACAATTCTGAGATGTAACAATTTTTTATTTCTCAAAAACTAACTTATAGATCATTTTAAAATAATTAAGTTTGATCAAATGCAAAAACTATTTTGCTCTTATTACAACTTATTTTAGATTATAAGTTCTTTAGCCAAATACCTTCATAACTTACTTTAACTTAATTTCTGACTTATAAATTTAAAATAATGCTAAATAGTTTTATGTATAAATCAAAACTTAAAATTATTTATAATTCATTTTAAAATAAGTGAACCGGCTTTTGATTTACTGTCCAACACTGTCAGTTAGGTCATCTTGATCCCAATCCCGCATAAGTCATAACAAAGTGTTACCGACTGACTTTCCGTAGATAGTAGAGCATTTATATGAAATTCGTGTGGAAATTCACTTCAAACACTTGAAAAGTGTTGTGCTAATTTGATGAGTGATTACATGCATGTAATATTCAGTAGTTGAGATAGATCTTAATTAATATTTATATGATTGGACATATCAATAGAGCTACAAAATAAATTTATTTTCAACGAAGATAAAAAAAAAATTGTAGTGAGACGTAGAAAATGGACATGCAATAAAAAAATATGTGGGTGGTATTTACAGCTTCAAAACTGTAAAAGTCTTGTCAATGCAAGTGGTTTCTGTAGATTTATTTTTTTATTTTCTTATAAATGATAAGAATTTTATTTTAGGACAAAATCATTTAGCAAAAAATAAAAATAAAACACAGCTTAGAATATTAACCGGCTGACAAGTATGGATATATATTTAATCTTCGATTAATAATTTTAATAATGATAGTATGATAACGAATTTGTGATGCGAGGCTGGCATTGTCATTTTATAAGAAAAAATAACAAAGGAACTCAATTTCAGTGGCTTTATAGTTGCATGAAGACATGGCATATGAACGACCTAACAGTAGCACAAACTTTTAAGCCTGCTTTTTCTTTTTCTTCCAACATTTAAGGGTATAAAGTGGAAAGCCTTTAGCGAGTGAACCTGTACGTACGTTCATCACAAAAAAAAATTTACAGATCAAAATACAAGCCATAAGGAGCAAGAAATGCTATGATGCCTTGCCACGAAATGGCCGGATGGACACCCTAATGCCCATCCGAGCATTCTGGATGGGCATTCCGGATAGTGCCAATTTTCCATAGAATATATTCTCCGGCCACGCTCCTCGGGATTGGCTCCACCAGGGCATGCATTGAAAAGTGGGAGATGATTCGGGGGTTGAAATCCTCTCGCCATCAAACAAACAGAAAACAGGAGGAAAAAATAGATTTCTCATTTTTTCGGAATTAAAAGGTTCACCAGGTAGATAGATATCATTCATCTAAAAATAACACAGGCTAAGCATCTCCACAACTGAGAAAGCAACAAATTTGCATGTGTACAAGTAGCACGAAAGGAAATCCTATTATTATATATGCACTATACACTCACAAAGTGTGAAAGTTCCACAAGTGTAGACACCACAATATCCAAAAGGTAAATTGACAACGGAATGATACATCAGAACTTTAGATATTAAGCAATTGGAAACTGAATTACTTTTATCTTCTACATTCGGCCGAGCAAGTGAGTCCAAGTCATAGGTACTCGGAGAAGCAAAATTGAGAACAGATCCAGTCACCCGCACACGTGTACAGTTACAGATCTGATTTTGATAAATAATAGCGGTAGTACGAGAGAAAGAACAACGTCACATCTTACCATAAGAAGATTTAAGTGTACATCACTTCTTCAGAAGCTTATGGGATAAAATCCTCTTGGAATATGGGTTGTTCCGAGATGTTGCTTTATGGGACTCGAGAGCTTCAACCCTGATTTCAAAACATCAAGAATATGTGCAAGACCTTAATGGTTATCTTAATACTTCTATTACTCAGATGCAAATGAAAAATGAGTGAGCATCGATATGAGGTTCCACAAACAATTCTGATGTCCAAAAGAATAATACCAATGTTTAACTTTGGCATTATAAACTATTGATTCGCTTATGCTGATGATATGCCTATTCGAAGTTGCTTAAACTCCAACAAGCTTCCGGGATAATGTTGCTTTGCAACATAGGGAACAATTTGTTAAAAAAAAGAAAGAGAAGGGGAAAGAGAAAAACAAAATGACACACTTCAGCAAAATTAGTATTGAAGAGTGACAAATGTCCAGACCTCAGCAACACGAAGAGCTGTTTGAACAACGTAATTTGCTTGTGGATCTTGAAGCAGTTGTTCAAAGTGACTTGCAGAGAGCAATTCATGGATAATCTTTGACCTGACATTGTCGCTCAGTACCAACAAACATTTTTCAACCACATGACTGCTGAATTTTTTAGTTGAGAGATGCACATAGTTCCCCTCAAACTGGGAAACCAATTTGGATGTGGCGTATGGAATTTTTGCTCCACAATATACTGAACCACATAATTCCTGCAAAAAAAATATTCCCACAGTAAGGTAGAAAGAAGAAAAGAAATGGGTGATACTCGCCAGTTTTTTTTTTCAAGCGTGGAAACCCAGAACCTGAAGTAGTAGAATTTATTCTCATAATAATGAAGAAAAAAAAATAGTCAAATATGTCCCAAAAAAATTTGCAAAAATGATCGAATCAAATTCAAAATAAATGTCCGATAGCAAGTTATAAAGAAATGACATGTCAAATTAGCAAGCAGCTGAAATTGAATGAACTTGTGAACTAACGATCCAAACAGCTCGTATAGAGGTTTTAAGGTAAGTGTAATTGAAGGCAAATTGAGAAGATCAGGAAATAATATTATTATGGCCAAATTTTAAAGCATGATAATTAAACAAGCGACAAGGTTTCGAAGATATAAGCTCGCACCCATTTACATTTTTCTTCCCATCAAGCCTGCTAGATACCAAATAAATCACGTAACGGTATGTTTAAAAGGGAAGACAAGGAAGAATTAAAAGGTAGAAAAGAGACGAGGAAAATAACATTTACTTTCCTAGATTTCCTTTCTTTGTCATACTCAAGCAGAAACCAAAGAAAAAAAACTGGAGGAAACCAAAAAATTATCTTCCCTTCCTTCCATCCTTGTCAAATGCTGCAAGCTCATTTGACATGCTCATACCAGCAGACAGCCAGAAAGGCACTAAACTAAAAGGTGGACAATGCATATATGTGGTGTGTCTATATATATGTGTGTGTGTGTGGGGGGGTGCACATCCATGGCAACCGGTTGCTGGGACACTGTTTCAGCAACCAATACAGAGGGCATTTTTGCTGTGAATTAGCCTTGTTGCTCATCCTTCTTGCAACAGGCCAATTTTGATTGCTCCCAGCAACCGGTTATCGTGGATAATTTTCATATATATATATATATATATATATATATATTCAACATTCTAATGTAGGCACCCTTCGCAACCATCTCCCAAAACATTATTCCTTTGAGAAAGGAGAATAAAAAGTATGAAAGAGAAGAAAAAAATATATATTTTCCCTTCTTAGATTTCCTTTCTGTCTTCATTCTCGAGTAAGAATCAAACAAAGAAAAAGAGAGAAACAAAGGAATTTATCATCTCTTCCCTTCCCTTCAACCATAATAAAACCAGACCATCAAGCACCAACACAAGCACTAAACCAAAACAAATAAAAATTCAAAAAATTCAAAAGTCAACACTCTCTGCAACCATCTCCAGAAATATTGTTCCATCGCCAGAGGACATTATCCTAAAAATACTTCTGTGGATTCCAATATTTATGTTATGATGTACAGTAGAAGGATGAGTGGAGTTTAGTTTATGATTTTTGTCAGATACACCTTGCAAAAGAAGGCAAAGAAAACAAAATCAACTGCAGTCACATTCTTAAAAGAAATCCCAAAAACAAACAAAAGTATTTGAATGTAAGAAAAAATCAGACGAATTCTAACCAAAAACTCACAAAAATAACTCTACAAAGCTTTCAAACTTCAAAATGGAAAGCTATGACCCTCAAAAATTACAATAACAACAAAGTTAGTGAAAAAACATTTAAACAGCTGAAGCAAACAAAAACAATGAAAACCATAAAGCCATAGTTCTGCATATATATGTTTCAAATTAGGAATAGTTTCACTGTATAACATCAAGTTTATGAGAAAAGCAAGCTAAAGAATAGAAAAGCGAGATTTTTAATCACTATGAAGATAATATCAATGATTCAAAAATTTCCTCAGTCCTCAAAATCATTGTTCTCTAAATAATTGTATATGAACATGATCTGTCACTTACCCAAAAGCATCTTGAGCAAGTAGAAGTCCATTTGAGGAAATTTCTGCAACCAAGTTTTCTCGATGCTCTCCAGTTGAATGATTGATGCATCGTTGCAAAACACAACAACCATGGTGATGGGTTGCTATTTCAATGCAATACTTTGCAGCAGCAACAAATATAAACTGCAAATATGGAAACAAAACATAAGATAAATTAAATATAATAAAGAAAAATTTCTCAAAGAAAAACTACGCAACTTGGTGGAAATTATGAAAACCAGTAACAATGATGCATATAATGGTCATAAACTACAATGAAATACGATGTGTGTGTGTGTGTGTTTATATAGTTCAAAAGTTCATTGTTTTTTGGCTAACCTCCCAAAAAAATGGCCTTGCATCCTCATCAAACAGAAACATTTTGTTTGAAGTCAGAATGGATAACATTAATAGCATTTGTCAAAGTTTAGCTGGACTTGTAAAATGGACTTAACTTACGATATAATCATGCTATTACCAGCTCACTTTTTAATTAATAGGCATTGGACATTTACTTACACGTCATTTTGGAAAGGGAAAAGGATAAATTTAACCTGATATCATAGTCATGGCATGCATGATATCGCAGTTGTATTTTTCTCAATTTGATAGAGAATGAAGCTTTTTCATGGCTCTCTTTTAAAAAACCAGAAAAGTGATGACCAAGATTGACTATAGCATTTACTTTCAGAAAGAAACTCTTCACTTTCTTCCAAACTTTTTTCTGACACTATCTTCTGTTCATCGAGCACAATAAGTAATATGCATACTGTACTAGTTTAATGTTTGATCTCATTAAGAACTACCAAGACAAAAAAACCAAGTAGCCTAACCAATAACATTGTTAAGTTCAGTTTTTTTTGTATCTTTATTTTTACTTTAAGGTTTCGACAAGGACAGGATTTGAGAATACTGATAAACTCCTAGCTTAATGAGTTACTTAACAAAATGGCATTATTAAAATTAATGCAAGTAAGCCGGTAGATATATTGAAGATGCACGACATTTATCATGTGTTTTCATCCTGGAAAAAAAAGTAGTAGTCTCCATCATTGTTCCATCAATATTACATGAAATGTTTCTTTTAGTGGTGAAGTGCCCAGCTGTTCATTCTGAGTGGAGCTACTCATCCACGCTATGGTAGTTAAATAACAGCTTTGTGCGAGGAAGGTTTGGATTGAGGATCATAGATTGCAAACCAAATTCTTGATTATAAATTATGTACCAGCAGTTCAAGTAATTGACTAAAATCTTCCACCACCAGTTACCAGGATGTCCCATTGCTTTAAACTTTTGAAGTTATAAATTTTTGAAATTTGGGCCCACCAGAATATAATTAATATGTCAGCGAAATCGTGTTTGGATTCTGCACCTTCAGTTTGAAAAAAATACAAGAAGCCAATAGATCTAATAAAGGCATCCCTGCTTTAATTAGTAAGACTACATACAGTTGAGATGTTCAAAATGAATACATTGATGCCGTGATCAAGCATGTATCCTTCTCTGGATACATGAAATAACTTGATTTTTTATCCTAACTCTTCGTTTAGCCGATAACCACATATAAAAAATCATTGAATTCATTGTAACATCTAGAAAAAAATATCCACCAGTGGTGATGCTATAATATTAGTTTGCATTATGCAGTGACATAAAGCTGAAAGTTAATATATATTTGAAGATTAGCAGGCCATCAGTTGGGAGACTCACTTTATCTCAATAGAAACTGTTGCGACCTCACCTTAAGAAAATCTCACGGGATAGAAGGGCCCCAAAGATTAAAAATTTCAACCCCTACTTGGCACACAACTGTGGCAGTTATCATATATTTTGGCAAACTACACGGTTAAAGGGACAGATAGAATGCAAAGTGTTTTTGGACCTCAGACTCCATAATGACAAAATCAAATGGAAGCAAGAGGAGGGAGACTCCAAAAAGAAGATGCATTGCATTGCAGTAAAATATAATTTAGTTTAATGTACAGAATTAAAACTCTATGGATAAGGAAATCATTGCATGCATTAACAACATTATGGTGTCCAAATTTCTGAGCAAGTCTTCATTCATAGTCCAGAAATCAGGAGACCTACTTATAAGATAACATTTTCCGAAGTTTCGAACCACAACTGACATGGCTCTACAAACTAAAGATTTAAACCAAAGAAGTCATAATTACTGTTTAGCAATAACAAGAGAAGCCAATACTTTATTGTCTTCGTTGCTAAAGCATTGTAAGCATCGCTGAACGACATGATTACCATTCAGGTCCTTGATCAGTGCAAGAAATCCTGGTCCAACAGCTGAAATAACTAGCGAAATTTGCTGCCTTGTTTTGAGTGTCTCGATCAACTTTTGTACCACTCTAGTGCTGATACAATGGCAATTAAGTTAGAATAACATGAGCAGAATGGCATGGAAAAAATCACAGAGCACTTACCCATGGGTGTTTAAAGAGATTCGGACTAGCTTGCTAGGCTGTTGAGTTACCATAAGCAAAATCTGCATTCTCTGTTCTTCATTGCACACTTCTAGCAGCTTTTGCATAAGGTAATTACCAAAAGGGTTCATCATAAGTTCAACCACATGGTCAGTTATCTCATTAAATATTATTTGGACATCAAGTGGGGTTCCCTCATCAAAAATTCTCTGTAAGAAGCGGCAACCATGTTGATCCTTAGCCATCAAATATATGTAACCTTGGGCTTCTGCCAAGGTGTTAAACTTGAATGGCAGAGAGAATGGGCAATGCGCCCGTACACTTCTACCAATTTCATTAGTTCCTGCAAACTGAGGACGGCCATCTAGCTGTGACATCCTTTCTTGAGGCTTACCCACACCAATCTCCTGTAAGGTACCCTTATAACTCTGTCCCTTTGAATGCCCAAACCCTTTTTTTGTCACATAATTTACACTTTCCCCTGGAATGATCAAGCTATCCTCCATACAATCCTCAAGACCCACATGAGGGACTCTATTATTTGATGCTCTTATCCTTCCATCAAGTATAGGTGGGTAGTAAAGTGGTATTTTTTCAACACAGAGATGAGGCTTCGTGCAAGTCAAATGAGGCATACTTGGCAAATTAGACGCTTCAATTAAACTCGTACCATTATGTTGTGCACGGAGTAAAGCACCAGTTAGTGAATGACTTGTTACAGGAGAGGCCAAGTTTGCTGCTGGAATTCCCTTCTGCCAATAGTATCCAGACAGCTCTTTTGTTACCTGCTGTGGAGAACTCATAGGACTGTCGCACCAATTTGATTGAAAAGGTAAACCATTCACTTGACCTGGTATATATTGTGACCCCAGTTGATTACCCAGCCTATATGCTTGCTGCAATCCAAATAATGTTGAACTCATCTCACTGGCCAAACTATTTGGACTTCTTGATACAGAGGATTGAACTACACAGTAATCAGAAAAGACCTTCCTATAATTATCAGAAGCCCTATTTCTCTCAACATTCATTCGATTAGCGCCATTGCTATAACGATCACAAAATAGAAATCCATTTGGCTCTATAGAAACATCCTCCGGCTTCTCACTTACATACATTTTCTTAAGACTACTAGACAAACTGAGTCTTCAATTAGATTCTTATTGGCCTTCTTTCCAACCAACGAATCGGGTACTTTCCAATCGAACCTTGATCCATTTGGACCATAGGCGTTTTTACAAAGCATTTGGGATTTGATCTCTTCCGATGGAGGGGGGGTTGGTGATCCATAGTCAGACAGTGAATGCCCACTAGATATTAAGCTGGATGAAGAACCATCAGAAAGCAAAGAGAACCCACTAACAGGGGAGGGACATTTATAATTATAACGACTCAATGGGTCATCATCGTAAATACCACACATCATTCCCTTCATAGACTGTGATACAAAAAACCCATTACCATTACCAGTACCACCATCAATATTATGACCATTGCTATGTGGGTTATGAATATTACGTGATATTGCATGAGGGATGTCACCCAATAACATTTCAATCTCCTCATTATCCTTCATTTTCTCTCCAATTTTCTTTTCACTTTTAACTCTCTCAAACATCAAACAACAACAGCAAATCACAAAAAAAAAAAAAAAAAGCAAGATAAAATTGAAACAACAACAAACACACAAACAATCAAACCAATGGGTGAAAGTAGATTTGTTCTACATGATATTATAGTCTAAGTCTACAATATCAGTATTAAACTAGTAATATTGTAATCTTTTTGAACCAGTAATAGTGTAATCTTTTTGAACCCGACCATACTGATATTGCCCGTAATAGTGTAATCTTTTTGAAGTACATGATATTACGAAAATGATATTATAAACTAGTAATCAGTATTAAACTAGTAATTATAGTGTAATATCATTAAACTAGTAATATTATAATATTTTTGTTCTACATGATGTTGTAGTCTAAGTCTACAATTTCTATTACGGGCATCAAACTCAACAATATCAGTATGGTGTTTGTTTTGGGCTTAGTTGGACATGTTTTCTTCTTATGGCATATAAATCATAAACTGCTAGTTTATTATTCTAAAAGTGGATTAATGAGACATAGCAGATGTGACTTTCAAAATTGAGAATTTGGTTATAAAATTAAATAGGAATTATAGAACACCTGCTAAGTTTTTGATTACAAACAGGTTGAGTACCTTAGGCATTATTCGTTGCAATAGCTGCCTTTTCGTTGAGTTAAGCAAGGTTTTGGGGAGCTTTTGGGTTCTATGCTCTCATGACGTTGGTGTGCAGTCTGACTTTGTTGTCCGAATCCCAAATTAATTTTATATCATTAAATGAATAAAAATACCCAAAATATAAGAGATATACTACACGCAAACTATTGCAAATGATTTTATTTGTTTTGTATGGCAGATTAGTGAATATACACTACAAATCAATTTGATTTTATGCCTTGTTTGATGTTTGTCTGATGTAGAAAATGTCATCGAATTCGTCTACTGGTACATCTGTATGGCCTTCATTTATATGTCGCTGTGGTACGGACCCTTGTATAGTCAAACTTTCAATGTCGGAAAAGAATCCAGGTAAACTTATTATTCTTGCTCAAGAATAGTGGTATGTATTTATTTATTATAATTGTTGTTTATTTGGTCATTTTACACAACTGAATAATATTATTGTGTCCCAAAATATACAGCCATGTGCTAACTTCATCAGTTGGTGTGAAGAATATGTTCGAGCTTTGAATAATCAAGGGAGATTGCAAATTGACACTTCCGGGCGTTTAAATCAAACAACTCATCCAACGAATGTTAACGACTCAAGCCAATTAGAGAGGGTGCAAATTGATATACGTCAATTGCAACTAATCGTGCGATTTATCATAATTGTTAATGTTATGTATGCAGTGTTGTTATTAATGTTATTAAATCGGCTGTAATTTTGATAAATGGTACCAATCTGTGTCGTCAACTTTGTACTGTTATGTTGTATCTGTACTTTGTATTCCTGGTTTAAAAGAGATTTTAGTTAGTACTGGACTGATGACGTATTTTGTACGTTGAATTTGTAGCTGAATGAGCATTTCCTAATTTTGCTTTCCCTAAATATCAGGTTAATGGATGTGGGCAGTTTCGCTTTCCCTAAAATTCACACACATATATATTAGACATATCTACTACATAGACTTCAGGGCATGCTGACCAGTTTCATACTTTAATATTTCCAATAGCTCAATAATGCATTCCTTTATTTGAAATTCAAAGTAGTTTATCTACTTAAAACCCATAATATATATAGGTTGTTTCTTAAATTTGTGATATTTTCTAGTTCTAGTAAGACTCTCAAATTCAATTGTTACTCAGTTTCAGCCTCTCTAATGGTGACAGTAGCATGGGATTGGTATCATGAGCTATTATGTCCAACAATATAGACCACGCTCAGTGCTTCATGTATTAGCACAAAACCTTATAGAAGCAAAACTTTAATTAAAATATCATGCTACACTTCAAAACAAAAAACCATGCTATACTTTAAAACAAACAAATCTCAGTAAATTATAAAACCAAATCATAAGATAGTTACATGACTGTTCACACATTGGTGAAGATATCATGACTGTTCTGCTCTTCCACTGCATAAGATAGTTAATACAAAGACCCATTTGAAACCAAATCAAGCATGCACAAGTACTAATTACAACACTATCTATCACTATGTAACATAATAGTAGTAGGCAACATCCAAATTAGCAGCGGCCAACATCAGCAAGCATCTCAACCAAGCAACATCACCTTACATTCACATTTTTAACTACGTTGATAAGCCTGAAATACAATAAAATAAAAATATATTTATATTAGATCTATTGATATGTAACTCATAATATTGAATAAACGAAATAATTAAACCTTTGGAAATATGATTATCATCCTCTGAACTTGAAAATGTCGTGGCACCTTCACTGATGGGAGAATCTATACATAATAGCCAAAATAACACTCATCATTTAAAGATTGAGATAGAAACAAATGTTTACTATTACTTAAATATTAATTACCGATGTAAAAGCATTGGACAATTTCTTTTGTCATATGATTGTCCGACTTTGCCACAACTATGACAACGTCTAGCATTTGACTTTTTTGCCTTCCTTAATGCCCTTTCTTTTCATCCTTTAAGTCTTTTGCCACATCCTTTTGCCCGCACTTTATTTGGTTCATTGTAAATATAGTCGTTATTACAACTCATCTTCCCGGAGACTACACTTGCACCAATTCCACCTTGTGAACTTTTACCACTATCTACAACAAGATTGATTGATTCGAGTGCATGAGCCAAAGCATCTTTATAAATATTAATTCCTTCTTGAATTGTGAGGGCTTTATCAATAACATCCAAAGAACATTTAATTAATTCACTCCGTATGATAAGATATTCTTTGTCACTATTTTTCATTATCGACCATTATTCCGGAGTTTGCCTTCTTAGTCCACCTCTTCAAAATATATTGCTGTGGTAATTCGTCAAAATCATGCATTTTTTGCAAGTAACCAAGCACATGTCTACATGGTATCCCCATACTCTCAAACTTGTGGCAAGAACATGAGGCAAAACTCAATTATTTGTCATAAATAAGTTCTCTTACTCTACATACGATAAAATTTTTCCGATGAACTTGAAACACGCATTGATTGTCACTCTCCTTGATTAACTCAAAATGGTAATTCAATCATTCCCATATCTCATATTGGAATTTATAAAAAATTTCCCGAGTATAAATATCAACCATTTGAAACAAAAAGTCATGATTCATCTTCACTTTAGACTTCTCAATCAAATCTTTGTGATCGACCAACAACTCTTCTTGGCGTTGGCGTACTAACCCCCTACTAAATTGAATTATGAAATCAACTAAGGAATTGTTCTTAGATACATATCTTTTGAAAAATGCGTGAGAGCTTTCCACTCGTTGGCTACTTGACATATTGGCCGAGAAAACATGCTTACAATAAGCAGGCACCCAATTTGAGCGAATTTCATACATGTTTGCAACCATTTGTTGTCATGTAACCCACTCCTCCCAAAAAGTTTCGTCCATGTCAAATCAAACTCTTCTTTAGACTCCGAATTTCATATACAATCGGCAAATTCATTATAGTGAGCATTAAACTTCACCAAGTTTACCTTTTCAAAAAAATTTGTCAATATGTACCAACTACAGTATCTATGAAAAGTATCCGGAAGGGTTTCTAAAATTGTTTTAGACATCGCGGGATCTTGATCAGTAATGATCATTTTAGGAGCATCACATGGTATAGCCTCTAAAAATTGGTTGAATAGCCAAACAAACGAATCCGAGGTCTCATCACTTAAGAATGCACAAGCAAATACTATGGTTTGACAATGTTTGTTAACTCCCATCAGTGGTGCAAAAATATCCCATAGTGATTGGTGTTGTAAGTCGTATCAAAGACGACTACATCACCATAAAAACTAAATGCCATTCTAGAGGTAGCATCAGCCCAAAAATAATGTGTTATCCTCTGTTCACTATCAACTTTACTTTCATAAGTGAATGATGGATTCTTGCCCTTTTCTAATTTGAAAAACTCACTCAACATTTCTCCGTCATGCCCCTTCAACTCATTACGTCTATCCCATTCATAATTATATAAATCTTTTGTGTACACCCAATATTTTCAAACCCCTTAGCCTGTACTCCAAGAAAATTGAATTGTTGATGTGAATGTATATTTATTATGACAAGTTGTTGAGTCAAACACTTTTGAGTGCTCGAGACCCTTCGGTGAGATCTCAATAAATGCTTCTTTGACGGAGTTGCCAAATGGTGACTATGGCCCTCAATAAATTGGGTGACTACATATGCCCCGTAATTTATTTTCAACACAGTTGCCTTTGCTTTACAACTCTCTTTTATCGATCTCCGACGCGTTTTACTTTCAACATCCGCAATTGTTATTCTCTTACCTTGTTTAAAACAAACATACTCTTTCTTTTTCACTTAATCACTTCCTTCGATTTTCTTAGTAGCCCATCTTCGAACACTAAATCCCGCCTCTTTAGCATATGCATTGTAGAAATTCTTAACTTCATCTATTGTTTGGAATTCTTTTCCAACAATAGGTTTCAGATGGTCGGCTACTTGTGGATTATAAATCAAAAAAATTCTACCTTCATCACTTTCAACTTCTTCTATTAACTCAAAACTATCCCCTTCAACTCTCTTATTCTCTACATCTATTTTCCTATTGTCTAAATTATCACCATATTCATCAGTACCCCGTACTTCATCCTCAAAATTATCATCCATCCCTACAGTTGAAAAAAAAAAAAAAAAAAACAGTTAGATGTACTCAAATTCAAAATAAATGAAAATAAATATTAGAATAAGGTGGATGAAAATGATTTAGAGACCAACAAATAATTAATATTGTAGAACTAATCTTGAACCGTCATCTTTAAATAGTTATAGTTATCATCATATCAACTGTATTGCAAAACTAATCTTTTTAATTATTAAAAGGTTTTGATATAACACATTTTTTAATGGATAAATGCGATCCAAATCTAACAAAATGTAGTTATATATATGTGTGTGTGTGTGTGTGTGTGTGTGTGTGGTCTCTCGCTATTGACAACTCTTCAACGAAAAATACTCATTCAATCTGTATAAATAAAAAGCTACGCATGTTTAAACCCATTGAAGGAATTAGATTAAGTTGCCACCGAAGGGGTCTAAATTTATGTTACTATAAATACCTTTAAAATCAACTAAAAATTTAGTAGTAGAAAATTGAAGAGCTTACTCTGTCCAAAAAGTTAAGAGGAATAAAAATAGATATCAGTGTACATTTAAAATTTCAATGAGCAGCCTCATCTTAATTAATAGTCATCAAAAGATGCCTATTTTACAACTGAGATGAACTTCTTAGCATATTATAAATGCAAAATTTTTTAATCAAAAATGAAGGCGTGCATTCGGTACAAAATTGGAGACACATTTATGTGAGCAATTCCCAGACAATGCAAGTATCAAAACCAAAAGAAAAAAAACTGAGCACCACCTGCGGGTGCATCGGTAGTTACATGCCTACAACATAGTAGTAATACATAATGTAGTTCATGTCATTAGTTTATTCTAAATTTATTGTGTTTTAGTCGTTTTATACATAATAAGTTTATTAAATTTATTTTTAGATGTTTATTTGTGACGCATCCATGGGGATCTCTCTAGGCTGGGTGATCATATTGTGCTATTACAACTTCCATCTTCAATCAACCATAATTTCCTATAGCCCAACAATGAACTATATGTCCAAAGATAAAACTCAACTCTACCTGTAATCATCCATCTACCAAAAGGGGAAGCAAAACCTAACTACATTGTAATTGCCAATAATAATCCTCCAAAATTCAAACAAACAACAAAAAGTCACCATATTATCAAGAAACAAACACCTTCTGATTCTAACAAAAATCGAAGCTTTAAAATTGATTGAAAATTCCTCTTCGGCTCCCTTCAAAGTGAGAAGTTAACAGTGAACACGGGATGCAATGAGATTGAAGGAACTTGAGATTAACGAGTTGAGAGAGAGAGACGGGGGATGAACAGGTTCGTTGAAATGGTGAGGGGAAATGGAGGCGTTGAAATGGTGAGGTGAAATGACGAGGGCTGAACCAGTTTCTCTGTTTGTTTGTTTAATTAGGCGACCCAAACCAAACGCAACCTGCGATTTTTTTTAGTCTGTCTATTGAGAGAATGTTCTTAGGCTGGGAAATCGCCGGAGCTGTGTCAATTTAGCCGGATTTTGGGACAAAATCACCGGAGCTTCCCCTTCCGTTCCTCTTTGGTTTGTAGTGAGAGAGAGAGAAGAGTTGGATAGAGAACAACTAGTTATCACACGTGAATTGTTGCTCCTATTTTTTGTTATATACATGACCCATTTTCACAGTCGATCCAGCCAAAAAACAAACCCGTGTGTTTTTTTTTCTAAAGTCCGTTTTTGATTCGCAGTAATATGTTCGTCGGAGAGAGCTGTTGTATTTATATATGGGTCCTCTTAGCATGTGTCCTTAGCGCGAAAAACAAGGGTAAATTTTATTTGTTTATATATTTGCACGAAATTCAATACATGAGGTATACTAGTATATTATTTTTTTATGCATTGAATTCAGTGTAAATACATAAATAAATATTATTATACATTATTTTCAGCGGTTAGAATGTGCCCCTTAGGGCACATTCTAAGAAAATCATATATATATATATATATGGACAAGTTAGCCGGCTTCGCTCCAAATATAAATTCGGACGAAAACTTTAAAAATTTGTCGAGTTTTGCTTTTGCCCTTGTTCCCTTTAAAACAATTAAATTACAGAGACTCTGCTGCACCGCTGCATTCGAACATGGCGGAAAGCTCATCTCGTACGCGCTCCTTACCTGAAGACGACGACGACAACAATTCCAACAAACCTCCCGCGTAAGTTTCTGTCTCTATCCTCTGTTTATTTATCTTCTCTTTTTATGTATGATTATTAATTGTATATCGGAAAACCCTAAATTCCATTCTGCATGTACTTATCATTCTATTTGGTTTGCTTTTCATATTAATGTCAGGATTACACTTGTTATACATAGATTCATGTTCGAGTATATTCTTATTCTTTATTGTTTATATTGGAGTTCCTCAATTTGCTGGTTGGCTGATAAAACCTACGGAAGGTTGAGTGCTATTGTTATTCTGAATGGTTATTGTGAAATTTTAGGGGAGGCAACTTAATAAGCTAGACATTCGTTGTTTTTTATGGAAAAGAAAAGAATTGCTTCTGTTTTTTTTATAGGTAAGAGATTACTTCTATTTAAGCTTAAAATATGAGTCTCTCACTCTATTACTTTATTTTGTACATATCTTAACTTCAATTCAACTTTGAATTACTCAAATATCTTTACCCGCGTTCCTAGAGTCCACTGGAAAAATACATGTATTTTTTTTTTTGAAAAAATCAATTTCAATTTAAACCCTGAACAAAATTTAAATAACAATATTTATCCTATTATTTTAGTAGTAGATTGGTTTACCCAGTTTTTAAAAGATAATTTTGGAACATATATGTATATAGGTTACTATGAGATCTAACGAAGAAAATGTAACTATGTTATTATTTCTTTTTGTTTGGAACATGAAAACATCACCTTTCTCAATCTAAGAATTTTCAGCAAAATTTAACAATGTTATTTTTCTTAAAATAAATTTGTTTGAAAACGAAACATCACTTTTGCTAAAGCCAGAGTTTGCAGTAGGCATAGGATAGATGGAGTCTTTCTCGGTTCCCAAGGAATGGGCAAATATACTTTTAAATGAAATTTTGTGGAATATTTTTATTTTGTTTTCTGGGTTGTGGAACACTGAATTGGAAGAATCATTACTCTACTTTTGAAAATGAATATAAATGTTACCTTCGGGTTCAGTTTTCCTCAGCTGTTGCATGTTATTATATATAGGCAAAAGAGGGTCAGATTTCCAAAGGGCAAGAAGGAGAGGCCTATTGATGAAGTGGTGGATTTAAGCTCACAAGCTGAGGATGTTAAGTCTGAGTTGACAAATGCTCAACTTGCTGCTAAAGAGCGTGCATTGCGCCGGAATCAGATTCCCCTTAGTGAAGAAGGCACCGAGATGCTTCATGACATATTGGTTGCAGAAGTGCATTATGAGGTTTGTTTACTTTTTCCTTTATGTACTTACGATCTTCCTTAGTATTTCCAAAACTGCAATCCTTTTAATGTCCTTAAGCATTGGTCACTTAGACGAAATCAATTCAACTTCAATTCAATTTTTTTAGACTAATAGTCCGAGAACCCCTTCTACTTTTCCATATATATGCTCGTTGAAAGTTAAATTCAATTAAAAATATTATTACTAAGAGTGTGAGATTGATGTTTATACTTTTAACTTTACTTTTGAAACTATCAAACCTGCGAGCTCAGATTCTTGGATAACCAGTTTGATTGCAATTAATTGAATTATCAAGAATTGTATTGTCCCAACATCCTTGGGCCTTATACATTTTATGTACATTGTTATGTGTTGCATCTGAATGTTGTTAATGTATTGCTTGGTAAGTATTGGATGTATCAGTTTAATGGAGATTATTGTGAGGTTGACAATGGTTATAGCTTTAGTTGTGGAAAGAGGAGGTTGAAAACACTCACAGGTTTAATGGCAAGGTTGAATGCTAAAGCAATGCCTTTATTGGTGCTCCTCGCTATCTTTTTAATGAAACAAAATCTAATGTTCTTCATCACGGGAAGACTGTTTGAATGTATTTCAGGCTTTTAGTTATTATGGCTCTTAATGCTCTAACATTTTTAAATTCGGGGTTGAATTTCTTGAAAGTAGGGGTGAATGATGATGAACGCAATCTTTGATTCTATTAATTTGTTATAGATTTTTAAATTGGTTAGAGATTGATTTAATTAGCTATTTTGTTAGTAACTTGGGGATTTAGGATAATTTATAGTAAGTAGGGATTCTAATATCTAGACTCTAGTCAGTAATTGAGGGTTTTTAGTCTCTTTAAGGTTGTGATTTTCTTATTCCATTATGGATTAGAGTTTTGTTTCTCTTCAAATAGTGTTAAATCTCCTCAATTTCATAAGCTTATAATTTTGAGATTTTCATATTTAATCTCTGCGGAGTGACCTTCAAAACATCACGTGACTTATTCTTTGCATCGGGCAACTCATCTTGGTTGCGACTTGCGATCAACAGATCATAGTGTTCAAGTACAGAACCTAAATCCAAGTTAGTTTTTAGTGTCACGCATCTTTCACTTTTCCACTGTCTTGCGTCACCTGATGCACGCCAATAATATTGGATAAGTAAAATAATAAAAACAATTCAGCTCCTTTAACTCTGTTGTCCACATCATCATCTCATGGGTACTTTTGAGATTTAATTTTAGCCCATTCAGCAGCTTTACGAAGAGCTTTGATACCTAGTTGATACCCTTTGGTTTTATATCTAAAAAAAGACCCTTTAGTTTTATATCTGAAAAAAGAACCTTTGGTTTTATATCTGAAAAAAGACTCTTTTGTTTTTTATCTGGAAAAGACCCTTGTGGTTGTGTCCTTGTTAAATTCCCTCATCCTATATGTATGTATGTTTATATGTGCATAAAGCCATGTATCCTAGTAGCAAGAAATGATTCTTGAGTTCGAGTATTCATGTTTTCATCCTTAATCATGGAAGCATGTATGTTTACAAGTTACCAATATTCATCATGATTGGGATTGCTTGTTTTTCTTGATCTGCAGCATTATTCCAGTCAAGGTAATTGCTTTCTGTTTGTTATTGGGTTCATGGAAAAGGATTGCCAGTGATGGGAAGTTGCTTTTGGCAGGATAATGAGACATTCATTAATGATGGGATTCAGATAGAGCCTTTTAATCTGACTACTGAGAGGGAAGAAGGCTACTTTGATGAATCCGGACACTATGTCGAGTACATGAACGGGAATGAGATCAAGGTACTGGGACTAACCTTATGCAAGACTTACCCATTCGATGTTAAAGTTGCCATCAATTAATTTATGTTAAAGTTGCCATCAATTAATTTGATTTCTTGCAGGATGCATGGCTTGATAATGTTGAGGTTGATCCAAAATTGGCTGAAAAAAACTTTGTGGAAACAATTAATGAAGATGGGAATGTTGAACTTTCAGCTCAAGAAATTGGAATGATGAAGAGGCGGATGGCAGATGTTCTTGGGCCTGGGGAAACTGTAAGCTTTTACTTTTCCCAGTGGTGTGTTTTACTGTTAAATTTATATTAACTGGTAGGTATTTAAATGCATTGTTGCTTATTGGTCAACATCAGTTCAATTCATGTAACTTATAACATGTTGCAATAGCATTATGCCATCGTCTATACTGTGCACGTTGATTATTGAAAGTGCTCATACAAGTTGCATTGTTTGGGTAATAAAATTCGTTTTGTATAATGGTGAAGACATAGGGTACATAATTTGCTAGGTGAGGGTACATGCTGGATAAGAAATCTAAGCATATTCAGAACTCTACTGGATTTGCAGGTTGTTAGTTTGCGAATTCAAACTTGTTAACAATGTATTTTCTTACTTATGTTTTCCTGTTTGAGCAAAAATTATGTGGGAGAACCCAAACATGAGTAAAAATGATAAAATTTACAAGTTCTGTCATCAAAGCAACTCTTGCTTGTGATGAGTAGATTCACCTATTTATCTACATTACGTTCTAGATTTAAATATTTCTACACTTTTTGTATCTTTATGTATTTTGCTCTAGAGACACTGGTCTACAACTTATCATGAAAGTTGGTCCTCTCTTGCTCTTGATCTGAACACTGGTATTTGTTTCCAATTACTTTCAAATCGATACATTCATACAAAATTGTAAAATGGGGAGAAGGAAGGGAACGCACTAGTTGAAACAAGGGGACAACATTGCAATGATTGTATGTTTGAGTGGCAATTTTGCAATTTGCCCCAGAAGTATAAATTAGGTAAAGTCCTATAGAATTTTTGATAAAACTTGCATCATGAGTTAAACTCAACGACACCTTTTAGCCCAAACTAGTTCGACTAGGCCGTACATCATGAGTGAAAGAGAAGAAAAATGCAATTCAGCCAATTCTGTAAAATACCAAACCAAGATATTATGTAAAAGTCTTTACATAAGGGTGAAATGAACTTTGTACCTTATTAGGTAACCAAGTAAGCAACCTTTTGTTAGCGTTTGTGATTGCAATACCATTGTGACTGGTAGATCATGTACATTTGATACTGTTTTACACTTGCTATTTATTTGTCTAAGACATGGATCTCCAGAAACTGAATGATAAAACTCTATCACAGTGACATTGTCTTTGTCACTGTCCAACAATTTCATTTGTTAAAATTCTTAGTTGTTATTAGTTCCATTTGTTACGGAGTGTGTTTTGCCGACCCCAACCCCTTCGTTAGATGGTGCAGTTCATGAAATCTCTTCTCTCATAATATATTATTGCAAATAACCAATCATGACAATATCATCTTATTAAGTTAAGTCTTAACTTATATACTGGGTATTTTGATACTCCTTGCAGGTTTTGCGAGCTTTGAGAAGACTGAAAGGAACTTCCAGTAGTAAGAAGGAAAAGATGTCTGCATAAACAAAACTAATATTTGATCAGTTAACTGAAGATGCGATGAGGCTGATGGAAAATGGTGACTACAGTTGAGTCTGTTTATTTGAATTTCCACTAGTGTGCCTGTGCCATCATGAATCTTAAATGTAATTCTGCTCTTTGTCAACTCTTGTTTTGCAGATGTGTATGAAGAAAAGCAGGAGGTTTTCCAAAGAGAGGCAGGTTTGTAGTTATTGATGCTTCTCTCTCTTCTTTTAAATAAATTAATGGAAAGATCATTTTAATGATTTTCCATTGTCTTCCCTTTTGAGAACCAGTAAAGGTGTCAACTAATGGTTAGTAGCATAATTAGCAACTATTATACATGAGGCTTGCTCTTTCATTGTATCTTCTGAGGACTTCTAATTTCTGGGAAACCTTCATGTATGGAATATTATGAGCTACTTGAAGTATAGCCGATTAGCCGTAGCTTATCCCATTATGCTGTCTTTTCCTTTGGTTGTCGTGTGTTTTTCTCCCAGTTTCATATGAGCCTTGCATATGCAATTGACATCCTCACTGAAGAATGTTTTTGGGTTCATCATGATTTTGTCTGGTGAATACATAGTTGTGAGAATTACACTATACATATTGTACGATACGATACAAGAGAAATTTAATACAAATGAGTCGTATATTACATTGCGATTTACAATACATTTTTAAGTTAGAGGTGAACCTAATAAGAGTTAAAATAATACATTAAAGCCTTTTCTCTGTTCACTCGATCTGTACAATAATTCTTAAAATGTTTTTTAGAATTTCTTTCTCTTTTTCAAAAAGCTTTGGTTCCACTTTGTTTTTTCATGTCTCATACTTATATGGAGACATAAGTTGTTTTGTGCTCTACACTTTCCTATTTGGGTCTTAATTTCACATTGAGTTTATACTTAAAAGTTGAATAAGCTATTTTTCTCTCTCTTATTAAATATTACTTTAACAATATTGATTATTGATTAAGCCTCTAGTTTAAACTCTTCAAACTATAATTTTAATATTTAAAATTTGTTTATAAGCTTAATTTGATTACTTTAACATTACACTTCAGCTAATATACTTTACTGTCCAATAAAATGAGTTTTCTATATTTTACGTATATAATTATTGTGTTTTGCATGTCTTTTCGTATTTTATGATAGGATTCACGATTCCAGGATTTTTGACACACGATACAATTAATGACTTAACAACTATGGGTAAATCACAGGATTCTGCCTCAGCTACTTCTTTATCTTAGAACTGTATTACCATTGAGTCTAGAGCCCCTAGGAACATATTACTGATAAAGTTCACTTGTCAAAAAAACAAAAAACAAAGTACCTCTGAACCCATTCTAGTTTCTCTTTCCTTATCAATACGTGCATGTTGTTATAGTCCTGGAAATGGATTGGTATCTTATTAATTTACTTCTGTTTTCATTTCAGAAGGATATGAAAGGTTAGCTCAGGCAAAGGGAGAAGGTGTCTCCACAAATCCAGGGCAGGTCGACGATGCATTTGATATGTTCGCAGCCGACGATGAGAAGGGTCAGGCTAACCCAGCTTCTGATGGGAGTGATTTGGTTCCTGGTCCTAATAGCAAAATCATCAGTCAATCTTCTGAAAGTAAGCTTTGAAATCTATAATGTTTTTGGAGCCACTATATGAAATACTTTTAACCATTTTAGTGAAGCGCGTTATAATTAAATTGTAACTGATTTGCCTTGTAGGTGGGTTGTTGCAGAATGATTATGTGTATGATGAATCTTCTGGGTATATCTCTCAACTAATTAAACTCATAACCTCTCCCCCTTCCTTCCCTTGATGCACACCAAATAAAAAGGGAAAAAATAATTCAAATTCAATTTCAAGCTTAAGAAGAAAACTTGTACACACATTGTTCCCGTTTCAAATAAAATGTAATCGACAATCTTCCTGCACTTTTACAAGTATTCATTTTGCACAGCTGCGTCTACTCTGCCATATGTTATTTATGTTTCATCAGATTTGTAAGGTCAGATTATATCTATGAGTGAGGGTTGTAGAAACCATCCTCCACGAAAAATTTAAGAGAAAAGGAAAAGACACACACACACACACACACTCTCACCGTCACCAATATTATGCGTTCTAATCTTGGATCCTTGGTTTTGTTGGTAGGGTATAAAACAGTAAGTTGAAGTGGTAAAAGTGAAACTATTGCTGTCCTAGTTTGGTGCTGCTTTGAAAATTGAATATACCGTAGAGACATTATTACAAGATATTCAACAAAAAATTTGCCCATTATAAAACTAGATTGCAGCATTTTCGACCCATGTGTACTTTGTTTTCATGTTCATTTTCCATTCTATTTTGTCCCATAAGTTTAGTAGCTCTATGCCTCTTTTAAGAGTTTAAGAGTAAAAAGTGCTGGTTTTTTATTTGTTTTCGTGTAGTTTTATGTGCACATATTTATGTGTATTTTTCTTTATGTTGCTGTTTTTTTTTTGTTTTTTTTTTCATATATCCATTTTTTTCTATTCTTTGATTTTAAATTATTTATTTATCTGTTTTTTTAACTTTTCTTCTTGTCCTTCTATTTTTACGCTTGCATTTGGGATTCATTTCAGCCTACCCCAACTAGTTCGGGATAAAAGGCGTTGAGTTGAGTTGAGGTCTAACAAACCTCTTTATTGCCATTTTGATTTGTTTTAAATCCTTTATTCGTTGACCTGTTTATTAGATCCCATAGAGTGGTTCTTTGTTATACTGACAAGTTTATATGTACGTTTGCAAAAATGAAGTTCTTTCATTAAAACTAGATTGTGGCACTTGGCCCTTTTGAACTTGTTTTCATGGTTGATTTCATTCTTTTGGGTCTCTTTTCTCTGAAGAGTTATAGGGGGTCAACTATGCTATTATGTTTTCTCCATGCTTTTTGATAAATATGTACTTTTTTGAATTCTAAATTTTATATAAAAGAAATTAGAAATTTTAGTAGATAGAAGGGAGGACAAGGAGTACTCCAAAGAAATACAAGTGGGAAAATAAGTAGAAACTAGTAAAGCAATGCTCATACTTCTTTGACCTCCACTATATATAGGTTGAACAAATTTTCTGGGTAAAATAGGGTTACTCTCTGACCAAAAAACTGCTGTTCTCCAAATAGGAAAGTTCCAAATAAAAGGAACACTGTGCGCTTGATATATCCCACATTATTATATATAGGCCTTTTCTTGACCGAGTACAGTTGAGACTCAAATATGGTGATTCTATTTCAGCTAAGATATAGACGTATATATTTAAACCATAGAGGATTTGCAAGGATGGAAGAACAAAAGGTTCAATGATTGATCCTTTGGTCTTGTATGCATTTATAGTCTTCTATATATTTATATTTATATATTTATTAATCATGTCTTCTATATATGTCAGATATGGTTTGTATCTTTTTTCTCTTCTCAAGCTTGGAGTGTCAAGATTTGATCTCTGCGGCAGTGGCTTAATGAGTTTAAATTGTTATTTGATTGAAAATCTGTCGCATCATCATTAAAACTTTAATGTTTTCCCTCCGAACCATGTATAATTATCTTTTTCTTACACCAGGAAAAAAATTGTCTATCCTTTCTCAGGTACTACTATAGCAGCAGTTTGGGTTATTACTATGATCCATCTTCAGGACTCTATTGCTCTGCAGCATCAGGACAATGGTAATGGACACACCACTTTCTCTTGTGTACATCTAGTTTCCTTGTTGTACTATTTCTACCTTGGTGCTGGATAATTCCACAAAGAGTCTGCACTCGTACTTGAATATAATATCTATATCGATTTTTTGAAGTGAATTTGAGATATTTTCAAATTCATTATTGATACGAGTTCTTTTTAATTTTTTGGCAACATATTATAAAAATTGTAAACTGTGTTAAAGAAAGTACTAATAATTACAACATTTAATTGTTTTCGAAAGTAAGATGAATCACATTAATTTTGAATTTGAAAATTTCGCATATTGAAAAAGACAAACTTGAACTTCAATTTTAGAACGGAGCGAGTATATGATTATTGAGTAAAAAGAGTATGTTTGAAAGATTAAAATAGAAGAGTTTAGTTGTGAAATTTATTATCTGCATTTTATTAGAATATATTCAATGCTGGGTATGGGGCTGCTAGTATGCATACATCCAAACTGTGTGAGTTGACTTGCATTCATTGTTTATCATAGGTATTCATATGACGAGGAAAAGATGACATACGATGAAGTACAGGAAACGGCATCCACATTAAGCACCGAACCTGAAGATTTCTATCAGGGTGAGACTGCCACTTCTATCTAGGTTTAGGCTTTTGCTGGACAGTAGACTAGAAACGACATATGTTACGTAAATGACACCAAACGACATCTCCTAATCTGAAGGTTCTCTGTGGGAAAAGTAAACAAAAAGCCATATTATGTTATATCATTTTTTTTTTTTTTTGTGTAATTTGTTATATCATAAAGTGCTATTTATCTTATTTTTCACAACATTTGATATACACGTACTAAAGACAACAAAAATCATACCACTATTGTATTTGATTTTTTTTTTTACATCACAACTACCACTACCAGCATGACACGTGACAAGCAGTCTATTCAATTTTGCCCTTAGTTGGTAAAGAACTATTTATCTTTATGTTATAGGAGTGCATTAGATACTGTCTTCCCTAACTGGTATGGTGGTGATAGATATACATTCTAAATTATTACCTGTACATCCAGATATGAGTAAGAGACTAATTTACCCTTATAAATGAGATCTCAATTCACAACTTTACCTTCTTTTACTTTTGCCCATTATCCTATTACGTACGATATGATAATAACAATAAAACAAAACACAATATAAAAAAAATACAACACTTGTATATGGAAGCTGAAATTAAACAAATGCTTATCAAAACATAAAGAAAAATAAAACCTCATAATTGCTTCCCTATAAATATAAAATATTCATGTTTTATAAGCAGCTTCGTTTGGAGCCGTTGGCGTATAATATTGTTACATTATTTTTTATTATTTTTTATTTATAATTTTAATTATATTATTATTTTATTTAGTCCTCTAAATATTATAAAATTTATACTTTACCTACATAATTTAAGTGCGTGTGCCACTGATGCTATAAATTGATAGAGAATAAATTATTTACAAATAAAATATAAAATTAGAGTTTTACAACCTTTAATATCAAAAAATTTAGTTGCGTATCACTGATGCTATAAACCGATAGAGAATAAATTATTTACAAATAAAGTGTAAAAGTAAAATTTTACACCCTTCAATACCAAAATGACACGTGAAAAATGTAGGAGAAAATTTTAAAATTTGAATTGTATTAACATATTTTATATTTATTACTTATCATAATAAAATTATTTAACTAACCATACTAAATTTCAAATTAATTTTTTTTTTTGAATTACTTATATTTCAAAAAATTTAAATTATATTAATATATTTTATATTTATTATTCACCATAATAAAATTATTTAACTAACATTTTAAATCCCTTGATTTGCTTTTATGAATTTCTTATATGTTATTATTGGAGGGTTACGCGCATCGATATATAATTTATCCTCAAACTGATAATATCACTGTAGCTGTTGAATGTTCGTTATATTACAAATACTCTGCCGTATCCAAACCCCCGATCCATACATAGTTTGATTTATACAGTATCTATACAGAGGGATTTAGGGATTTTCAGATAAAAATGAAGGACTAGTGGCTGTTTGAGAGAGAAAAAGTGAGGTGAGAAATGGCGGAAGAAGGATCGGAGAGGGAGAGAGAGAACGGGAGGTTTTCCTCGATGGATTCGATTGAATCACGATGGGTGTTTCAGGATGATGATTCCGATTCCGATACCAATAATGATGAGGATTACGAGGATTTGCCGCCACAAGATGGATTGGACTCCGATGAGGATGATAATGCGGATATGAGACTGATTCGAACTGGACCTCGGGTTGATTCGTTCGATGTTGAAGCCCTAGAAGTACCCGGTGCTCAAAAAATTGATTATGAGGTGCATTTCTGGTGCTTTAATTCCATTCAGTTTAGCTTTTGGCTTGGAAATTGGAATGTCCTACATTTTAATCACAGTTTATTAGAGTTTTTCTGTTTTAGTGTATTTCTTTTCGAGTTTGTTGAAAAAATAGGAAGTAAAAGCAAGTGATGATGGCGCCTGAGAGTATAGAAGAAATAGGAGTTAACACAAGTGAACACTTACAGTTAATAGCTCTCCAGGAATCCACCAAAGAGATAAGAGTAGGAAAACAAGAAGAAATCTCTCTTGTTGAGTCTAGGGATAAATTATAATTTCATTCAATCAATCTCTGACCCTCAACAATCTGGAAACATGATTTATATAGAGCTAGAGCATCGCTCCAGCTATAGGAATAAATTCAAAGAACTCAAGTTTCAAGAATAGACTTTTCCATTACCAAAACAGGAAAATAAAAGGACTTTGACTCAATACTAATGGCACTTATCAGGTAGCTTTGGTAATCTAACATACTCCAAAAGAGGCATTGAAATGTGTAGAAAATACTACTATCACCCAAAAACAAGGTTCAAACGTATCAAAACCAAGGATTCCCCAGTAGACAGTCAGCCTGTACCTACTATGGTAAAACAGTAATAAAACTGGGTTGACTGGTATAATGCTAGCCAGTACCTACTCTGTCTAGATCATTCCAGTTTATTCTTCAAAGTTAACCCAAAATGCTGACTGTAAAATGTTCTTCCGCCTTCTTTTAATTTTTCTCGGGCTTTTGGACCCTTGGGGTTATGGACTTGTTAATTTGGGCTGCTGTTGTATAATGCTTAGCTCCCAAAATAATTTAAAAAGACACTTCACCAAAGTGAATCAGCTTCATAAAACTTGGTTGACTGGTTATAACTTGTTTCTTCTTCGGGTAACCAGAATTCTATTTCTTAAATGATGAACATTAATGTATCATTTGGCTTTAATTCTTTGTCATTAAGAAAATTGAATACTAATTTGCAAATAAAATTTAGAGTTTCTAGTGCAGCTTGCCTTATATTCCAGTAAGATGGGTACTGGAGGTGGAAACAGATTTTCGGAACTAAAGAATTATCTATATCTCGCTCTAAGGCTTTTGCTTTTACATACTTTTTATTTGGCGAGACAAGTTCTTTTCTTGACCCTGCTATCATATGGTCTGTAGATATGTGATCTGGTTTATTTCTTGAGATTGGGTTAAGCATGTTTGATATACTATGCTTATTAAGATTGGATTATTCCTTCAATATCAAGCATTTATGATAAATTTGCACAGAGGAAGTTCTGGGTTAGTGCAGAATTAACCACGAATAGAGTACTTATTGTGGGACTGTTGAATTTCTTGTCTTTTAATAGTTGTATTGATACATTGTCTTGGGATAGATCAATGCGTCGATTAAATTCAATGTTTAGTAGTTAATGCCTGTCTAGTTAAGAGGTGTGCATATATAAATCTAATAAGGATGTAATCAAGTGACAGAGAATTTTGATTATTATAAATTTTATCATTGGTGTTTACCAGTTGGTTGAGTTTTGCTTCCTTTCTATCATCTCCTTTCTTTGATGTGCTTTTGAGTTTTGATCTTATTCCTCTCTCCCATCCATTCGCATCGAGAACCACGGGGAAGAATCCTTGATTCTTGGTGGATCAATGATTCAAACTTACAAGAGAAAAGAGTCAAACAATTTTAGAAGGATATGTATTTTTAATGGAAAATAAGGTTTTTATTTTATTAGAGAAAGGGAGAGCACAAAATGATAAGAAGAGGATGAGAATCCTCATAAACTAGAAAAGTGAATAAATACAATGCCCTTAGAAGGGGGTTGTCTCCAATCCCTTTGAAAATCTGAACATGAAATCCCACCAAAAGCACCTAGAACTGAAGATCACTAAGAAATGAGGAAAATGACCCTGCCCTAAAGGAGATGAGAGGACAATTACTTATTTCTGAAAAATGAGCATTCTCAGTCGAAACACCCTGACGAATAGCAAAATACCCACATTACCATATTATATTACCGTCTATCTTCCTACTAGAGCCTTTGAACTTGGTAAGAACAACCCTTCAACCCTCAGAGAGGACAAATCCAAGGTTCACCTAAAATAGCAAATTACAAGCACCAATTTTTCTATGAATCGAGACAATGGTGAAACAAATGAGAGCTATCCTAACTAGCCTGCATACACACCATACAAACATTTGGGGACAAAACTTTGTGGCACCTGTATCACTGAAGCATATCTTTAGTATTGGCTTATCAACGACCAAAGACGAGGTGAAAACTATAACTTTAGCGGGAGCTTTTTCCTAGCAAGGATATCTGGTTTGATGCACTAGACTCAAGGAGTCACAACATTATTTGGTGGTTGTAGGTGTCATCATATTTCTCTAGTAAGTGGTAGGTTATGTGATGGATTTGGATGGGAGGATTTTTTTCTTCTTTTAATAATTTATTTCTATTTAAAATAAGAAATTATATTAGAAGAAGAGACAATATAAGCAAAGGGGGAACAATTAGTCCACCCAAAAAGGTGAAAAAGGGTAGAAAATAATCAAAAGAGAGCAGCTCTCCAAAAACAGAATTTTTGCTAAAGGCACCCATGGCAGAGGCCCATAAACAAAACTTCCTTTAAAGGCAGCACTATTGGGATCTATGTTTCATTTGCATCTCAATGTTGGAGGTAGACACTCTCTAGATCATCAGATTTTATATGAGTGTTTTCCTAGAAAAGTACATGTAATGTTGGCACCCCCTCTGGAAAGTTTTTTTTTTACTTGTTTTCTGTTTTCTACTGTGTGATCAGTCTTATAGTTTATGGTGGTTGGGGAAAATCAATGTTAATTGGTGTTGTACGTATAGAAAGGTCAAAGAGTCAGTGTGTACACAGGTTTTGCCTCTTTTGGCACTTTAATTGAATATTATAGAAGAAAAAAGAAAAGTTCTCCAATTTGTGACCGATCTGTGTAGAGATTGGATGGCTGCACTTTATTAAATGCTCTTTTGGTATTTTATTTGATGTTCTAGTGAGGATGAACTTCTTTGTCCCCCAGTTTATTGTATCCTCTCTTTCCTATTTATAAATTTTATTTATTTATTATTTTTATAAAAAAAACCATAAGTATTGTGATGAATCCTGATTGCCACTGATTGATCTCATGCTGAAATGTTTATTGATTGAGCGATTGAGGCTTCTACTGATCCAGAGTCAGACTTTGAGTGTCAGTATGCACTTAACTCTTTCACTAAGAACCTTTTTACCAGCATCCAACTTAAAAAGCATACTACTGACACTGGTTAAGCGGGCTGTATCTGTGCTTCAGATGCAACTCAGACTAGAATATTTGCTTTTCTTCTTCTTTCTTATTGCTAGTTTCTCTTGTCCCTTAGGTCATGCAACGAAATATATCCCATCTTTCCACCTTAGTTACCTTCATAGAACATGGGGAATCAGCGACTAATGAATAAAAGCCTTGGTCTAGTATGGTTGACTATTTCCTTGCTCAAATCAAAACTTCCAGCAACAACTTTGTGATTCTTTGTACCTTCCATCTTTTATTGTCATTGCTTCTTTGTTTACTGCTGTTCCCTGGGTAGTTTTCATGGTGCATTATCTTCTTTCTAAATGAATTTTAGTTGTGCATCTCTTTTGGCAAAAACAGAAACGTATAAAAATAACCATCAGGAACAAAAGTTCAGGATAGGGAATGGATTAATAATGAGAATTTGGGGTCTAAATAATAAAAATATGATTGCAGGATGTCACTACAGGCAGGAGTTTTCTACTGGCCCTCCAGACGCTTGGGGTTGTCTTTGGTGATGTTGGAACAAGTCCATTATATACCTTTAGTGTGATGTTCAGCAAGGCCCCAGTAAATGGAGATGAAGATGTTCTTGGGGCGTTATCACTAGTTTTGTATACATTGATTTTGATCCCACTGATCAAATACGTCTTAATTGTTCTCTTGGCCAATGATGATGGTGAAGGTATGCAGTGATTGGTATCAAGGCTTCCAATTAATGTCTTATTATGCAGTAGCTTAAATAGTTATCTTCAGTGCCATCTTTATGATGCATATGAATGAGTGTCAATCTCTATTCTGCAGGTGGTACATTTGCTTTATACTCATTGATCTGTAGGCATGCCAAGGTGAGTCTTCTCCCAAATCAACTACCTTCTGATGCACGCATATCAAGCTTCAGATTAAAGGTTCCTTCTCCAGAGCTTGAGAGGTCATTAAGGATTAAGGAACGACTAGAAACTTCATTAACACTGAAAAAGCTTCTTTTGATGTTGGTGCTTGCTGGTACTTCTATGGTGATTGCTGATGGGGTTGTTACACCGGCAATGTCAGGTTTTCTTTTTCTTAGTGTTCTCCTTAATGCTATTTAGTGTATGTGATTTTTAAATTTGTTTTTTTTTTAATAAATTTCAGAGCTTCAAATTAGTGACAGTTTGTTTTATGTTTATATTAATTTAGAAACTGGGTTAGCAGTATTGCTTAAAAGACTAGGTAATTTCTTAAAGCTTTACTTATTTCATTCTTCATAATGCAGTGATGTCTGCTGTTGGTGGTTTGAAGTTTGGAGTGCCTGGGATCAAGCAAGGTGATATGATCTGCTTAAAGTATTTAGGCCTAAAATGACAGAAAGTTTCTTAAAACTTTAATATTCAGTTGTTTTGATAGCATGAAAAGGAAGATAACTTGGTTTCATGAGGACATGTTGTACCAAATTCTTATAACCTTCAATGTAAAAGGTTCAGTCCTATTAAATAATTCTCGGAGTAACTTTAATTTGGTAGACACAAGAAAAAGATGAACAATACTTGATTACCAGCTAGTTGGAATTAATAAATAATAATAATTAAATAGGGCTTCAGTCAGCCAACAACTTTATAACGTAAGGTCTCAAGTGCAAATCATGGCTTAAGCTTGTATCCTTTTTTTTTATTTGAGGGACAAGTATCTCGGCATTTCAGATAAAAGTCGTCGTTGAGTACAAGTAACATAGGCTTTGTATCCACTAAGTAATAAGGGTTTGGCCCTTAATCCTTTTTTACACCAGACTATTAGAGAACATGTTTCCTGTTGAGGAAACTAAAGGAGGTAGATAGTGTTTTTCTACATCATCTTCCTTCCATCTTTTTTAGATAGGGCACACCAACACAGGGGCTAGGATAGTTGGGAAGTGAAAATTTTTGGTTTCTTTCCCTTCTCTTTCTGGCTAAGCACAGTCTCCTCTTTCTTATTGAACTATGAAGTTACAATGTTGTAAAGTCGTAGAATAGAGAGCTTGAACATTTGGGTCCTTTATATAGGAAAAACTTTAACATAATAGAAAACGCTTCTAGATAATGACAAATGAAAAGCTGTTATAAAGGGAAAAGCTCCGACCGAAATTCTCAATAAGGCGTGGTTTATTAGACATTAATTAACTTAATAAACTGAATTTGAACCATGTCATATAAGCATTAGGGAAAATCTTTAAATTTAAGACGTCCAAATAATGGCTAACCTTCTCAAGAGTTTTGTGGAACATTGGTGGACTTTGCAATCTGAATAGCAGAAGGAAATTTCCAAGTGTGGTAATATATATGTGAGAACTATTGTTTTTTCACTGGAATTTTGATATGAAGTCCTTGGCGTTATGCATGTTACATATCTCACATTATCGCAACACCAGTTCATTAAATCTTTGCATGCTTGCCAAGTGCATAAGATTGTACAAAGTATTCATTGAGATTAATTATAATATTTGGTATTCCTAAATGATATACTCATGGCTTAAACTCTAGATTTATGAATTGAGAAAATGATATGCTCGTGGCTTAAATTCTAGATTTATGAATTGCGAAGTCAGATGGCACCGTGTCAGTTTTTAATAATTTTGTTTTGAAACTAGGGATTCTAATACGTTGGATCTTTTCATTGTTTTCCATTACCTAATAAGGAATGATAGTTACCTACAAAGACTGAAATCTGTAATGTGAAAGAATTTGCTATGCTACAACATCAAAACACATGCTGAGTTTGATCAAATTTCAAATAAAAAGATTGCACCTAGCAATTCAACCATGTTAATCAATTTGTTGTTTTTTACGCAGATCACGTGGTGATGATATCAGTTGCATTTCTTGTAGTTTTATTCAGTGTTCAGAAATATGGGACAAGTAAAGTTGGGCTTATTATTGGCCCCGCTCTATTCATATGGTTTTGTTTACTCGGGGGCATTGGCATTTACAACCTCATAATATATGACACCAGTGTCCTGAAGGCATTCAACCCTGTTCACATCTATTATTTTTTCAAGAGGAACTCGACTAAGGCTTGGTATTCCCTTGGAGGCTGTCTTCTTTGTGCAACTGGTATTCACTCAATTCCAAAATTTTAGGTCTTTATGAATCTCTGTACTTTTTATGTTCATTGATTGATAACTGAACTAATCTAACTTTCTCCTCCTGAAAAGTAAATATAAATGGCCCGTTTCTTCCTGTTACTGTCATATTTTAGGATTTTCTAATTTACTTTTACTTTTATGATTATTTTGATCACCGTATGAAGTATTTGACACAGTCACAAACACAATGCGACATGTTACTCAAGGGCTGACCCCTCAGGGGAAGCCCCCAAACTTCAAGCTTGGTCAATTTCTTGTACTTTTGCTTGCCCGTTTGAGTCGTTTCTGTCACGCAATTCATTTGGGTGAAGAGTTGCACATGCGCCCCTCTTTTTTACATGGGCTCACACAATGCATTTTCCGTTTGTACTTGTTCTCCTAAATTGTATTTTCTCTTTCTTATCTAAATAAGTAATTCTTTTCCAAAAGCTGTAAGCTTCTTATCTTCTTCGTCTCATCCTCATCACCTAGGTTGAGGCCGTGAGTTTAGGTCTTCCAAGCATTAACTATTAACAGTAGTTCTATTGGGGTGAAGTCGATTTTGTGAGTTTAGCTGTGTAATTTGTTAGGTTTTTGCAGAGACTTTAGATGCGTAGACAAAAATTTTAATGTGAAATATTTTAATTTTGTTAGTCTTTTTATTAGTATAAAAACTGTTAGTCTATATATATAGATTTGGTTCATTTGAATCATACTGCGGTTATATTTTTCAATTTTAATGGTTTTACTAGTTTTAATTTGATGGCTGGTTTAATTTCAGGTTCTGAGGCTATGTTTGCTGATCTTTGCTATTTTTCTGTCAGATCTGTTCAGGTAAAGCAACAAATATGTAGTTGCTGGATCTGTTCACAATATCCTTTTATTTTAATTGCTATTTGATCTAGGGTGAGCCTGTGAAAGTTGGTTATAACAATATAAAAGACTTTGGAAGCTCAATTAGAAGTTGTATTTTAATTAGTTTATTTAATTTGTAGTTATCTTATTTAAGTTGTAGTTATCGTATTAGAGTCCAATTTAAGTTAGGAAAGTTGTTTAGGATTATTCGGGAACAAAATAAATTGGACTCACATAGATAATCTCACAAAAAACTCGATTAATTCTATTTATTCAATGTATCAAAATAATGAATTGCATAACTATTTATAATACTCCTAAATAACTTTCATAACTTAAATTGGACTCTAATAAGATAACTACAACTTAAATAAGATAACTACAAATTAAAGAAACTATTAAAAAGAAACTAATTAAAATACAACTTCTAATTGGGCTTCCAAAGTCTTTTATATTGTTTTAACCAACTTTCACGAGCTCGTCCTACATCGTTAATCATTTTGGAACCTGTTGCTTCTCTA
Source organism: Hedera helix (assembly GCA_947179155.2). Taxonomy (NCBI): domain Eukaryota; kingdom Viridiplantae; phylum Streptophyta; class Magnoliopsida; order Apiales; family Araliaceae; genus Hedera; species Hedera helix. Next base: position 30,197,521 of record OX359287.1, read on the forward strand.
TTTCCTTCTTTCTTTCTATCCACTGGTGCATTAATTAGCTACACATCCTTAACCAGTTTGCTCTACATGCAGCTTACCTTTGTGTTTCTTGTACTACCTTGCCTTCTGTTGGGATACCTAGGCCAAGCTGCCTACCTGATGAATAACCACGCTGATACTACTCAAGCTTTCTTTGCTTCTACTCCAAGTAGGTTTTATACTTTGATTTCTGTTAATACAAAAGACTGCATCTTTTCAGTGTCTTGTTCATTATGCTTTTGAAAAATCTGCTTATGCCGTTCAAATCTATTTTGTGAATTTTTGATTTTATATTAGCAAGCATTTTGGTTGAATATCTATTTTTAATTAAATATATAATTCACAGAGATATTTGTTGGTCTGCAGGTGGTGCTTTCTGGTTGGTCTTTCTCATTGCTAACATTGCCGCATTAATTGCCAGCCGGGCAATGACAACTGCCACTTTCTCTTGTATTAAACAGTCAACAGCACTTGGTTGTTTCCCTCGTCTTAAAATCATTCATACTTCTCGGAAGTTCAAGGGTCAAATTTATATCCCTGTCCTGAACTGGTTTCTGCTGGCATTTGCTCTGGTGTTGGTCTGCTCTATCTCAAACATTTATGAGATTGGAAATGCATATGGTAAATTTCATTATTCTCTTTCTTTTGTTTATACTTATGTTTGCTCTTTTTATTCGCTAAACAAAAATATTTTTGTTTGTTCGCCTGTGTCAGTATGACCTTTTCTCAGCTATGGAATACTTCATAATCTTGGTATATGCAACACATTGACCAAAATTCATCTATTGACATGATTTGTTGTAAAATTAATGAATTGTTGCAGCAGACATCTGGGATGATTGTGCTGTTTTAAAACAAGCAGACATCGGAGTATATAACGCTGCATCTTTAGTGGAGATTTATTCAAATTATTGATTACTCTGCTGTTGATCTGTTTACAGGCATTGCTGAACTTGGAGTGATGATGATGACTACAATCTTAGTAACCCTTGTAATGCTTCTTATATGGCAGATAAACATTACAATCGTGCTCAGTTTTGCTGTCATTTTTCTAGGGATGGAACTAACATTCTTTACATCAGTCTTATGGAGTGTTAGAGATGGAAGTTGGATCATATTGGTGTTTGCCATTGTTATGTTCGTAATAATGTATGTCTGGAATTATGGGAGCAAGCTGAAGTATGAAACTGAAGTCAAGAAGAAAATGTCAATGGATATAATGCGGCAACTGGGCAGCAATCTTGGAACAGTTAGAGCTCCTGGCATTGGTTTGCTTTACAATGAGCTGGTGAAGGGTGTACCAGCAATATTTGGACATTTCTTGACAACTCTTCCTGCTGTCCATTCTATGATCATATTTGTCTGCATAAAGTATGTTCCTGTTCCTCTTGTGCCTCAGAGTGAAAGGTTTCTGTTCCGTCGGGTCTGCACCAAAAGCTACCATATATTTCGTTGCATTGCCAGGTAAGCTTTTTCTTTTTTCCCTCTTTCCCTGAAATAGTCTTTCATACAAACCTTCTAGATTTATAATTATATATCCACCAAGTACGAACAGCTATATATGTATTATGTTACATAATACTCCCTCCTTCCTAGTATGAGAGTCTCATTTTATGCTTTGATTTTTTTTAAACATACTAATATATTTTTTTCTAATTCACTCGAGGCATACTTTCTAATTCATTTGATTTACCCAAATTCTTGAGTCCACTTGTGGTTCGAAAACTATCTATTTACCACTTTTTGTTTGATCTCAAGATTCAAGTTACCTCATTTCCGTCTAAATTGCCAGCAAGTGGGTTTCACTTGCCAACAAGCGAGTGAGATTTTCTTTAGCAATAATAAATTATGTCTATTAATAAGTAGATGTTTATTTTATGTGTTAATTTGGAGTAATACTGTAGTGTGTATGAATATTTATAATCTATAATTATAACATTTAAATGATATTTATAATATTTATAACACTTGTTAAATGATACATTTTAGATATATTATAACATTATAAATAACTAGAACAAGGGAAAAAATTAATGAGTTTTAAAATATAGTTCATTAATAAATGAATGCTAATTTATTTATTTTTAATAAATACAATAATCAATGCTCTAAATTATAATTCAAATAAGTTTTCATTATTTTTGAAATTCTAAATTCAAAATGAATGCTTTACTTATTAATGTTTAGATGTCCATTAATAAGTAGATGTCTATTTTATGTGTTAATTTGAAGTAATAGTGTAGTATGTATGAATATTTATAATTTATAATTATAAAATTTAAATGATATTTATAACATTTGTTAAATGATGCATTTTAGATAAATTGTAAGTAGAATATGGAAAAAAAATTAATGAGTTTTAAAGTATAGTTCATTAATAAATTAATGTTAATTTATTTATTTTTAATAAATATAATAATCAATACTCTAAATTACAATTCAAATAAGTTTTCATTATTTTTGAAATCTTAAATTTCAAAATGAATACTTTACTTATTAAAGTTTAGATGTCCATTAATAAGTTGATATCTATTTTATGTGTTTGGAGTAATACTCTAGTGTGTATTAATATTTATAATTTATAATTATAACATTTAAATAATAATCATAACACTTGTTAAATGATCTAAAAGCTATATTGTAACACTTGTTAAATGATACATTTTAGATATTTTAACTTTATAATAGTAAAAATTCATTAATTATACCTAAATCAATTTATTTTAGTTTATTAATATTATAATAAAATTGTTATTTTCTACTTTTTAAAAGTGAAATGACATACTTTAAAAATAATTTTCCTATGATAGTGAAAACTAATTATAATATAAGGAAGACCACTTAAAAAAAATTATTTTGCTTATATATATACACGAATTTGGATATCGGATTCTGGATATCTGCCGAATATATTTACGGTCGGATGTTAAACGAATACAAATACGCCTATATCCGTATCCGTATCCGTATCCGTTTATTTGCGGATACCTTTAAACCGAATACAGATATATCCATTTTTTTTTCGAATGCGAATAATATCCGATTTTTTTCGAATACGGATGCGGATGAATACGAATTTTTCGGTTACCATTTACAGCCTTAGCAACAACAATGAGAGAGAACATAAGCAAGAGTTTTGATGTTGGCGGCGAGGTGATGGAAGGCGGTGGGGCTCTGGCTACTTTTCCGGCAATGAACAATAGCGCTGTTTTCATGTGCAAAAACTTGCTCTGGTGGCACAATGATGTTGGTCAAACTTTTTGAAAATGTTTCAGTAGCAATTTAACAAAACAAAAATTCAGGATTTAGCTTCGTGCGTAAATCACTAGAGGTTTCGAATTTCAACTCCGTTTCTATTAGTGTTCGAAAGAATTATCTCAACGATAAATTATGCAAAAGTAATTCTCAATAATCAATAATTTGTAATCTGTAAAAATTTGAAAATACACAAGTGTTTAAATAGGACACAAATCCTAATTTAAATGGACGCAAACTCTAATTCTAAAAAATATTTAAAGACTATCTTAACTAATTGAAATAAAATACCAACTATTTCTTAAAATTAACACAATTTCATAAATAAATAAATATATTAAATCAATAAATAAATAAATACAACTGTAATCCCCATCAGAACAGACCATTAGGTGGTGAATGCATGCGCCTTTTAATGTATTTTTCAGATGTTTCTATCATTATCTATCTTACTATACAAACAGCGGAACCTTATAATCTAAATCCAGTTACCTACCAACAGGTATGGCTACAAGGATGTTCGCAAAGAGAATCATCAGACCTTTGAGCAGCTGTTGATTGAGAGCCTTGAGAAGTTCATTCGTAGAGAAGCCCAGGAACGGTCATTGGAAAGCGATGGAGAGGATGATTCAGATTCCGAAGATGAGTCCTCTTTCTCACAAGTTCTTGTTGCTCCCAATGGCAGTGTGTACTCACTTGGCATCCCTCTCCTGGATGAGTACAAGGACACATGCCAGCCACTCTCAGAAGCAAGCACTTCAGAGGAGGTGAAGCCAGAAGACCCAAGTATGTCGGATCCAGAGCAGAGTCTTGAGAAGGAACTTTCTTTTATACGCAAGGCTAAAGAATCTGGGGTGGTTTATCTTCTTGGTCATGGTGATATAAGGGCGAGGAAAGATTCCTGGTTCTTCAAGAAGCTAGTCATAAATTACTTCTATGCTTTTCTGAGGAAAAACTGCAGGAGGGGGGTTGCGAATTTGAGTGTGCCTCACCAACAGCTGATACAGGTTGGCATGACTTACATGGTTTGAGTTATGGTATCGCATGCAAGCAAGGCAAAGTGATTTGAGGCACGTAGAATTTGACTGCAAAGACGGGTTAACAAAGCGCCATGGATAACAGACAATCCTTCAGTTGGTTCAAGGCACATGGATTGGACTGTGGACATTGACACGGTGGTCGGACCGTCCTGCCATAATTGTGCCTAGCCTTTTACTTGTGCTAATTTTGAATTTCCATCAACTTATTAATCGGAAGATTTTGTAGTTTATTTCCCCTAGCTTGCTTTTCTTAAAAGTATCGAATCTTGTAATTACCATGTTCAAGTTATATGAACTCATTCTTTATAATGTGATATTTTATCAAGATGCTCTTATGGCGTTCGGATGGTTGTTAATTAACATTGGTGAATCTTTATTTAACATAGGCATTATTCTGAATCTTTATTTATTTATTTTATATACATTCTGCAAAAACCTTTTTCTTTCTTTTTTCTTTTAACCAAGATCGTTGCCTTGTGTGAAACCAACTTAAATTACAACAGTGATATGCTTCAACTGATTTTTTTTCGAACTTATCGACGACGACTTCTTTATATAGTACAATTTGTGAGAGAAAATAACCAAAAGAAACTGAAAATTAATACATTAATCAAAATTCAACAATTACAATTTTCTTTGACAACTTGAACTGTACAATAGTAAATTATCCAAAATGCATGGACTGCTTGATGGTAGAAATATGGTTGCTCCTTCCAAGAAATCCTTTGCATTTCTACGATGAAATGTCTCCTGCAGTATATCCCTCACCTGCCAATTACCCAACAAGCCTCACATAAGTCATATGAATTCATTGAATGGCTCCTCTCAATTAGATTTCAGAGAAGGTGCTTCTTAATGGATATTAACAGGGAAGATAGAACATATTTTGTTAAGGCTTGTCACCTTAAACTTTTGAGTAAGGTTAGGTTTTAATGAGTATTAAATCCTTCGGTAGTCTCCCCAATCTTCTTAACAGAATGGTATCAAAGTTATGACCTATGATCCTAGCAGACTCTCAATTAATTCGCTAGCACACAGAGTGTTGGCAGTTTGACATTAGTGGGACTCACATGTTCAAGAGGAAGATTTATTTAGTTAACATGTAAGTTGACGTATTCTTACATCGGTGTTCGAGTGTGAAGTTTTAGCCTTTAATAATATACACAGTCGGGCGCAAGACCTATTAGCTTAAGCTTTGATTCAGGTTGGGCGGAATTTTCAATAGCTATACGCCATCGCCTTCAACTTTTGTTCAAGAGGAAATAGTAGTAATGTGATTTATTCCCCATCCCTATCAGAATCTTTTAAAAAAATATACTGTCGCTATATTATAGTTGCAACTTTACCAGAAGAACAGAGAATAATCAATATTACCATACACTAACGTTTACATCCACAAATTAGTGATGCACAAAAGGCCTGGCCTTGATCTGGCCTGGGCCTGGCCTTAAAAAGCCCGACCTGAAGGCCCCAAAAAGGCCTCACTTTTTAGCATTCGGCCTGGCCTGGCCTGGCCTGAAAAAAGGCCTGAGTCTGGCCTGGCACAGGGCCTAAATGGCCTGGCCTGCAGGCTTAGACTCCAGCCCAGCCCAACTTGAATAACTGCCCGCATACAACCTGCTGCCTGCTCACACGTTGCCCAGCCCAACTTCTTTACACGTTGCCCAGCCCAAGTTCTGCACAAATTTAGCTCACAAGAAGCAACCCAAATGACCAAACTTATTCCATCGAACCCTAGCCCTCTTCGGTATCAATAGGGGAGACTGGAGAGAGAGATGGCGCCATGGCGGTAGGAGTCTGAGTCCCCAATCATCCGGCATCATCATCCCTCTTCTCTTCCGACCGAAGACCACCATCCACCAACTCTTTCGCTTCTAATTACATGTCAGAGCTAATCCCCTGTCCCTCCCTCACTCCCAGAGCTCCATCCTTTTCTCCAAACCCTAATTTATAACCCTACTCTTATATCTTCCACCTCCATCTCAAGCATCCTCTTTCCCTCAATTTTAATCTTATGTGCCCTACCAACAACCCGTGACAGTAGTGCAAAATTCTATCAAAATGGTTATGGATGGAACGGGTCTAATTAGGGGTGAGTCTTTTCTCTTTCGTTGCTTTGTTCCCCCAAAATTATACAGGTAGGTAATCTCTCATTCGATGCTTTAATTGAATTGAATTGAAAACTGATGAGATTTATTTTGCTTTTTTTGGGCTTATTATTAGTTATTGGGTCTTGATAATTTTCTTCTATTATAATGTTTAGATACTTAATTTTGCATTTGACAATTTGTATTTGCTTATTTTGTGAAGTACTTGATCTCTAAACGAAATGAGAGCCCTATTGTTCTATCTACTGATTTTATTTGGTATTTGGTATCTGGTATTTTGCTTATTTGGTATATGTTATGTCTATTGATCAAAGTTGTTCTGGTTGGTCTTTTGTTATTTGTTCTGTTTATTGTTTTGGCTGGAGATGGTGATGATGATTGTGTAAGTTAGCGGTCTGGCCTGGCCTGGCTGGCAGGCTCCCTCAGACCACCAATTCAGTCGGTAAGCCTGGCCTGGCCTGGCCTGGTCTGGTCAACGGTCAAAGCCTGGCAGGCCTGGACCAGGCCAGACCAGGCTGCCTATTTGTGCACCACTATCCACAAATCATATTTATAGTTATAAAAACCAACCAATCATATTTGCCACAAAATATAAGCATTCAAAAGCTATTAAAGTGTATCATATTCATATCATTTGGTCTAATATTAGCACATTGAAAACAACTCAAAACAAGAACATTCATATGTTCATTGGGAAATTGAAAACAATAGAGACAACAGTTATAACAAATCATTTTTACAGATTTATAACCAACCAATCATATTTGTCACAAAATATCAGCATTCAAAAGCTATTAAAGCGTATCATATTCATATCATTTGGTCTAATATTAGCATGTTGAAGACAGCTCAAAACAATCAGTAAGATCATTAAGAAATTGAAAATGATAGATACAATAATAATAACCAAAAAAAAAGAGTCAAAATACTACTGGCAATCAAAACTGCACTCAAGAAAGAGCTTACCTCGAAGATTAGACTCAAACCCACAACTAGTCAAATGCTTCGCCAGTTCAACTCCTAAATTTTTTTGCCAGTTCGATACAACTTTAGCCTCAGATATAGGCCATACCACCGCTGTCTCAGTTGTGAGATCGACATTGGCAGATGAAATTTGTGGCTGTCCATATGCATATATGTCGGTTAACACCCATATTAGTATATTGTAAGTGAAAATCTTACAGAAACTCATAATGAAATAATAAAAAACTGTTCAGCTTAGGATAATAACATTAGAAAAAACTTATAACATACTGAATGGTGAAAGTATAATTAGCTTTCAAAGCCAAGGAAGTTTTTAACAAAGTAAAATTAGTCTACTTAACATTACACAAGATAGAAAAGTATCTACATTCCTGTTTCGAGAAGAGGATTTGTTGTGTGTGTGTTTCAGAATTTCTTTTAAATGATTACATGTTACATATTCAAATCTGAACTGCCATGACATTTCAAAAGGTTAAGAACCAAAAGGGAACCTAAGATTTCAAAATTAATGATTTTTCCTACTTTTCTGTCAGATTTTTCTCTCAGCAAACAAATAAATATGCAATTCCACATGTAAAATACTCACTTGACTTTCTAAAATTCTCTTCACACTAGCTACACACCCCCCACACATCATCCCCTGAAAGGTAAAGATCAGAAATTGTTAGAGAAAGATCATACTAAAAAATTAAATTAAACACCAAATTTGATACATATACATATGGAGAGATCTGCTTACTCTAACATCCAGAATTATGACATCAGAGGATGAATCAGAAACATCAACCCCACCATCTCCTCCAGCGCTGCCACCACCATCATCGGAGGCAACGGAAGCAGCAAAGCTCGAAACACATTGCGACCTAGACCGAACCGGAGGCACCGCCATGGAAGAGAAACTCCTCAGCGAAGAGGAAGAGGAAGAGGAAGAAGAAGCAATTAAAGTGAAATTGAGTGAATGAAGCTCGCTGTTGAAAATTCTTCGGCCGAGTTGACTCTGTATTGAGCGAGTGGTGGAGAAATTGCGGTGGAGGCGAGCGATGAAGAAGTTGGGATTTAGGGTTTTGGATATGGTTTTAGATAATGTTGACTCCATCGCAGACACAGATAAGCTTCGATTATGGGAGAGAGAAAGGACCAAGAATGAAAGACCCTTTGCAATTGCGTAGACTTGTTTTGAAGAAATAAAAAAAAAAGGATTATGTTATTCAAACATTTCATTTATTAATTTAAAAGGAAATATTTTCCAAAATGCTAGGCAACACCAATTATATCTTCATAATAACCACTTAATTAATTTTGTATGTTGCATCAATGTAAGGTGGTGAAGTGTATATATAACTTTTTTTTATTTATGAAGAAAATGACATACTGAGATTGTGATAGCTTAATGGTAAATATCTCTCTTCGTTATGCAACTTCACAAGTTTGAATTTATTCACATAGATTGAAATATATTATTTCCATAAATTAATATTTTGTCTGATTAATTAAATTGAGTATAAAATTTTAATAACCTTCTAAAATTTATTGAAAAAATGAGAGAGAAATAAATTAGCCTTTTTACATAAAAAATAATATGAAAAATTAAACATTTAATCATTCTTTGAAATTTATAAATGATAAATAAAAATGAGCAAAATTTTTTCTCTAAAAAGACGAATAAAAAAAATGAAGGTAGTATATTTCTCTTAACTTCTCCTAATTCTCCTTCCGACCCTTTTCACATACTCCCTCCTAGGCCCTATATTTACTAATAATGTAACTTATTGACCCCTTTCTCAAACTCCTCTCAAATTCTTAGCATTTTCCTAACATTATATTTACTAATAATGTAAGTTTTTGGCCCCCTTTCTCAAACTCTTCCTAGACCCCTAGGATTTTCCTAATAGTGAAATGTATATTTACGACCTATATTTACTATTAATGTAAGTTCGAGGTCTCTTTCTCAAACTCATCCAGACCCTTAAGATTTTTCTAAGATTGAAATATACTCCTAAATTTATTAATAGTGCATGTTCTCAAATAAATGTTTCTCTTCCTAGGCCCTAGATTTACTAGTAATGTAGGTTCTCAAATAAGTATCTCTCTCTCTCAAATAAGTATTTTTCTTCCTAGCTCCTTTCCCAAACTCTCCCTAAACTCTTAGGATTAAAATGTATCCCTAAATTTATTAATAGTGTAGGTTCTCAAATAAATGTTCCCCTTAGGTTTTCTCTAGTTCCCCTCCTATCTCCCCCAGTTCCTCCTATGCCCTTAGGATTGAAATACCCTTAGATTTACTATATTGTATTAGTATATGTTTTCAAATAAATATTTCTCTTTCTCAAATAAATGTTTCTCTTAGATTTCCCCTAGTTCCACTCCTAACCCCTTTTCTTGTCCTTCCTCTTGATCCATTTCCCAAACTCCCTCTTAAATCGATTGAATGAACTCTTATATTTACTATATTGTAATAGTGTAGGTTCTTAAATAAGTATTTATTTTAGGTTCTCCCTAATTCTCCTCTTGGCCTCATTATCAGGCTCTTCCCTCCTTACCCCTTTCTGACTCCTCCTAAGCTTCTAGGATTAAAAAGGACCCTTAAATTTACTACATTATAATAATTTAACTTTTCAAATAAGTGTCTCTCTTTCCCTCAAATAAGTGTTTCTCTTAGATTCTCCCTAGTTCTCCTCCTAAACTTTTTCCTAGACTCCCCCTCGAGGTCCTTTTCTCATACTTAAATCCCTAAGATTGAAATGTACCCCTAGATTTATTATATTGTAGTAATTGTTTAGATTCTTAAATAAGTGTTTCTCTTACCCCTCTTAATTTCTCTCCTGACCACTTTCTCAAACTCTCCCTAGACTCTTAAGATTGAAATGTACCCTTAAATTTATTACACTGTAATAGTGTGCGTTCTCAAATAAGAAGGTCTGTATAAAATCATAAACAAAAACAAATCCAGTATAAATTATTCTGTTATAATTTATATATAAATCAAAAATGCCAACAATTAAAATGATACAATTATGAAATATCAATTGAGCAGAAAAGATGTTCTTTACGTGATGATTAAACTGAGATTTTTAAATATTTAGGTTTCAAGTTTGATCTCATCCGAGTTTACAAGTACTCATTACGCTACAAAAATTTCAATTGAGCAAAGCTAAATGGCCTAGAATCCTATATTGGATAGTTAGTTTTGAATTTGCTAAAAGTTCAATTTTTTAAATATGGAACTGAACTTATTAAAAAAAAAAGTTCTTATAGTTCATCCAGTGACAATGAAGAAGGACTGCCACGGAAGCCGGTAAGCCTAAGGTGGTGTTTGATTGTATCTTAATGTATTTTAACAACGCACCTCTTAATGTATCTTAACAACCCACATTTTTTTATTAAGAAGTCATATGAATAGTTAAGATACAAATATGAATCTAAACTATTCAGAAGATCACTTAAGACAAATATGTGGACTATTAAGAGATATTAAGAGATGAGTTATTAAAATGCATTAAGATGAAATTAAACACCACCTAAGACTGTAAAACAAAGCTCAGAAGCTCCTTAATTTTAACAAGGTACTATTCTACCACTACACCACTGGTGCTTTGCTCTTTGTTGGTGGTTGCAGATGAACTTGACCTTTTTTTTCCATTTTCGCACGTAACATATTGTTCGCCGGAGAGGTGGATTATAGTGGAAAAGTAGTTTACTATTTAATTTTATATACCAAAAGTGTATTTATAAGAAAATTAAAACAATATTCTCTTCATTCCAAGATATATAAGATTATTATAGATTTTTTAAAAATATTTTTAAGTCCAGAATCGTTGCAAATTTATTTTATATTATAAAATAATAAAATTTATATCAATAATAATTTTTTTTATAATTTACAATATTTTTCGTCAAGTGTAAGATGGAGTCTCTGTAGAAGCACAAACAATTTATAGATTGTTTTTAAAGTTGCCAATGGCCGAATAGCTGTAATATATAGTGATCCTTCAAGAATATAACCACTCTGCAGAGTAAGCTATTGTGGAAACTTTCATGTCTGAGCAAATATGGATGGATCATTGTATATTTCAAACCATCTCTCTCAACTGCCCATTTAGCATCTCTAAATCAATCCCCCACCATAAGTCTTGCAATAATTCTTTTATATATCCTCTTTTAAAACCTCTCAGAAACTGGGCTTGCTCAGGGGTAGTTCATAAGAAGTTGTCGCCAACAAAAGCATGCTAATTGAACCATCTGTGAGATTATTACTTCACAGATACCTTCCTCGATTTATTCTCCAACTCCTCTATAGCTAGCCTATTGGAATATTTACAACGACGAATTGTCATTCAAATGTACAATTAAAAACACTAATTACCCAAAGAAAACTAAACTTGGGAGGTCAAAGGAAAAGAAAATCACCTTCAACCCACATCCATGCGTGCATCATCTCATGAGCCAAGGTTGCCCCTATTGCTAACCTGTATGGGTAGACCTTAAACATGTTAACCAGACAATTTATAACTTAAAACCAGAGAATGGACCATCAGTTCATTAAGGTTTGCGTACATTATATTTTTTGATGATATTTTCAATATTAAACTGGCAAGACTAACATTTATTATTAAGAAAACGTTATCGAAAGAAATCACGACTAAGAGTGTCCTATGCAGATCTGAATATTCATAAAGAAGGTCAACAAGAAAGTATGTCTCTCTTTTCCGGATGTTGGTAGTATTAGATACCAACATTTAAGAGCAAGTTGCAACATTAAGTAACTTCAATTCATAGAAACTGATATGACCTCATTCTCCATTTCGATTTTGAAGACAAACTTGCAGCCATCTTCCCATTAACCAGGAATTGACTTTTGACAAACTGCGAAGTAAGAGAATGCCTACAAATTTATTTTTATGTATATTCCTAATAGGCATGAATCATGATCCATAGCAAAGTTGGCTATCAAGTATTCACCAGCCAACCATCTTACACCGATAAATGGAATTAATGTTAAACATCCGATGTTATAATGGATGGTGTAACACGGGTTGGCTAGTAAACAATCCATAGCTAACTTTGGCCATGAATCATTTTCCATATATATATATATATCAAAATTCATGTAATAGTTCAAATTTTTAGTGGCTATATGCAAAGCACGAGTGTTCCATAATAAAGCAAGAAGAACACATGCAACCTTTATCTAAATTGCATCCACGCATTTCATCTTCTGAAGACAGCTGTACCGTACGTCATAGTATGAATAGCATACCAAGATACAAATTATGAACATCTCTAACTAGTATATAATTTGGCATATATTAGTTATATTAGAATAAGAATGAATGATGTAGTTATCTAACTTATATTTGACAGGATTTTATATATAAAAAAAAGGGAATTAATTTTCAGTAAAGTAGATGGTATATTTCTCTATGAATGAACATCTTTTCAGCCAGGAGTACAAGAACTAGTCGGAATCCAATAAATGATTATTCACTCACTGAAGGGCAGATTTTTGGCGTACATTCCTTATTGTTGAAGCCTGACGGTCAGTTTTTAGCGTACATTCCTTATTGTGGAAGGAAACTAACCGAGTAAAATCTTCCAATTTCCATTTGGGTAGCAGAGGAAAGGAATTACTATGCAATAGCTAAAGGTTAAATTTGCATCTTTTGACAATTCCATTCATTGATTGGACACAAATCTCTATCAATCTTTCCCTCAACTGTTTATCGAAATCATTATAAATTATCTCATAGAGGCACACAAATAGTTATTGTTTGGATCAGAGGAAAATAACTTTTATACATCCAATGAGCCAAATTCCAACATTTGCATCTTCACGTATTTTCAGTATAAGATGTACAATAAACAAGATATTCACGAATATAAGTAACACACGTTTATTTTTATTTTATTCTTTTAGAGTATTTGTCACACTAAAAAAGGATATTATCACATCATCATTAAAAACAACGGAAGATGCTCACAAGTCTGGATCATAACATTCGAGTGTAGGTAAAATCATAAGAAAATTCTGGGGCGTTCATGAATTAGAATCTAACACACTGAGAAAGTACAAGTTACATTGGATTATAAATAAACCAAAAAAAAATAAAAAAGTTTGCATAACAGGTCATAATTCAGATTGCAGCTTCTCAACAGTTGAGGTTAAAACTTTAGCTGTTCTATTTGATTCGAGAAGGGAAAGTTCAATAGCACGGGATATATCTTCGTTGTCATCCTCTGACAACGGATCCCGTATTCAAGATTTTTTGACAAAAAAAAGAACCAAAGATTCGGTGAAGAATCAACTTTCAAATAACAGAACATAAGGGCCATGGCAAGGTCAAAACTGGTCGCAGGAATCTTCATTCCCTTTCAGAATTGGACTTTTGGGGTTAAAAAGGTGTTCAAAAACTTAAATTCATTCAATTGAATCAGTGAAGTTATATGTACTGGGAATTCATCAAAGGGAAATCATATGGATAAGTAAGTCATCAAAGGGTAAAATTTTCTGTATTCAAAGACATTAATTCATGGGGAAAACAAATTGCATTAGTACATATGAATTTTTTTATAAATTTGATTCATCACCTCAAAAAATGTAAGCTTTGAACAGCATACTATGCGAGTAAGAACAATTGCAATTACCTCAAAAGTAGAAGCATCACTCATATATCCACTGATAAACCCCATTTTTACCTGCTAAAATCCCAAACCCTTGATTAAATCTTTTAAAGATAGAGCTCACAACAACACATAAAACATTACACGAATTAACAAAAAATATGTTATGATCCTAATGGTAAGGTATGGAACTTGTATCCACGTCGATGGAATAAGACTTTAATGTGGGGTATTTATAAGTATCAGATTCTCCAACATTAACAGGTGGCTTTGCTCTTCTAAGGTTTGTAACAAAATCTTGAACTATTTGTTAGCACCCTTACAAATTGAACTAAAATTACCTTTGAAAAAATTTACCCCAAGAGCTAATAATGCCTTTACAAGTTCAAGAACCCCATAAAAAAGTAACCCAATAACCTTTGAAGAAACTTTTTCAAGAACATGCCGTCCAAATAAAAAAATTTCTAAACATTATACAATTAAATAAAAGAGAAAGACTCTTTACTTACTTGGACCTGAAGAAATCTGCAATATTGAAGCTTCTTTTTTTTATTGCCTTAAAACAAACATAGTGACTCACATTAGATTTAAAGAAAGACTCTGGTCCAAATCTACTGCATTTGTTTGCCAATAAAAAAGACACAATCCTAGCAGACATGGAAGGATACTCGCTGGTAGTTTGATACTGACTCTGGTTTTACTTTTGATGGTTGAGTATGAAGTCTGGTGGTTTATTGACTGCTATTCTAATTTCCACTAGGGAATGTTGGTTTATTGGGAACTGCTTTTGTTTGAGATATTGAAATTAATAGGTCTCAACTCCCTAGGTTACAAGTAAAAGTCGTCCGTTTCTTTTTTTTCTTTTTTTTTAAATTATGTACATAAATTAAAAAATATAATTAATATTTGGTCCGATTAATTAAATTGAGTAAAAAAATTTAATATTACACTTTTAAAATTTATTAAAAGATAAGAGAGAAATAAATAACTTTTAATTATAAAAGATAATGTAAAAAATTAAGTATTTAATGTTTATTTAAAATTTATAAATAAAAAATAAAAAAGGTATAATTTTTTTTTAAAAAAGATATATAAAAAGGAGTGGAGGGAGTATTTTTTTCTTTAACAGATGAATTACTTCTATTTTATGCTTAAAAGTTAAAAGAACGTACAATTAGGTCATGTTTACGATAACATTTAAGATTAGAGTATAATATTTGCTCTTAAAAGAATAATTTAAGATATAATTTTTTTTTATTCTTAAAAAATTGAGCTAATATATATAAAGTAAAAAGTAAATATGTCATTTAATAAAATTTGTTAGTATAGAAAAATAAAATTATTTATCATTTTATGTAATTTTGTAGAGCAATGTACTTTGTTCATCTTTTTTATGACGGAAGGAATATTAACCTTAAGTTTTTTTAATTGTTTTAAAAATTAGACCTGAAATTATTAATTCAAAGATAATAAAATGACTTAGAATGAAAATTATTTAATGTCATTTTCAAACATTTATTATAATTTTTACTATTTTAAATTAAAAATTTGTGAATAAAATTAACTTTAATATATTGAAAAATTATAAGTGCATCTTATTCTATTTATTGATAAAGAGAATACGACTATTTTTTTTAATCAGAATAGTATTCTGACAAGACCGCAGGAGCTTTGTTTTTATTTGCAGGTGAAGTCAAAATTATTGTAGATTTATTTAAAATTATAAAATAATAAATTTTACAATATTCATCACTAAGTGTCACACACGTTATACAAAGGTGGAGTTTCTAGAAGGAAAAATTATTTAGTGTTGTTACGTATTGTCACGTAGAACTCTCACGCCAATCACATGCTGTTATTAATAAACTCAAATATAAAGAGTCAAGTTGTATATATTAAAATGACAGTATATAATTAACTTAAAACATCACGTGACAATACTCCATAAACAAAGAATAACTTCTCCGCTAGAAGTCGCAAAGGCTACCTGTACATTTTGCCCCATTTAGGGGTTGATCCTGGGTATTGTGTAACACCGCATTACTACATCAGAACACAGGAATTTTATTAATGCGTATAATAAGACATATACTATAGATAATATGTACCCTAGAGTACCAATAATTGTCACGAGTAAAGATTGATTCTCCCTCAGTCCCCTACCCCTAGTATAGTTACCTAGTATAACATCTGAGCAGATGATGATATGATTGAAAATGTTTCAAATGGAAAGAGTACAAACATTATTTTTAAAGTTGCCAATGGCCAAATAAATAGCTATTGTATACTCATCCTTCAAGACTGTAACCAATCTGCAGCAGACTATTCTGGAAACTTTCCGGTGTGAGCAATATGGATCATTGTATATTTCAAACCGTATCTCTCAACTGCCCATTTAGCATCTCTAAATCCACCGCCATAAGTCTTGCTATAGTTCTTTTCTATGTCGTTTTTTAAAACCTCTTTTAAGTTTCTCAGAAACTGGGCTTGCTCAGGGGTAGTGCATAAGAAGTCGTCGCCAACAAAAGCATGCCAATCCAACCATCTGTGAGCCATTACTTCACAAATACCTTCCTCGACTTCTTTTCTAACTCCTCTGTAGCCTATCGAAATATTTAAATTGACAAATAAAATTATCATTTGGACATACAATTAGAAACTTAATTGCCCAATGAAAAGTTTATTTGGGAGGTCGAAGGAGAAGAAAATCACCTTCAACTCGCATCCATGCGTGCATCATCTCATGAGCCAAGGTTGCCCCTATTGCTAACCTGTGTGGGTAGAAAACAAAACACAAACTCAAACTGTGATTAATAAATTGAAACGATTAAACCCGTAGAATGGTCATCAGTTCATTATGGTTTGCATATACTTGGACATTATATTTTTTAGATGATATTTTCAATGTTAAATATATAGAAGACTAACATGTATTATTAAGAAACAGCTATCAAAAAAAAAAAAAAAAAATCCTAAAAAAGGGTCATCGAAAAAGTATGATTCACTTTTCCAGATGGAAGTAGACGAGTAGTATTAGATACAAACTTTTAAGAGCAAGTTGCCACATGAAGTAACTTCAATTCATAGAAACTGATACGACCTCACCCTCCATTTTTATTTTGAAGACAAACGAGCAGACATCTTCCCATTAACCAGGAATTGACTCTTGACAAACTGCAAAGTAAGAGAATGCCTACAAATTTATTTTTATCTATATTCATAATGGGCATGATCCATAGCAAAGTTTGCTATAAAGTGTTGACCAGCCAACCCATCTTACGCCAACCAATGGAATATTGCTATGGACGGGGCCCGGGGGTTTAAACAAAATTTGCACCGTTTGTTGTGGCATTATGTTGCAGACCGTTCTATGCTCCATAAAATGGACCAAATTATTTTGAAAAACCACCTCCATCAGATGTTGTAATGGATGGTGTAAGATGGGTTGGCTAGTAAACACTCCATAGCCAACCTTGACCTTGATCATTTTCCATATTTATTAAAATTCATGTAATTGTTCAAACCTTTAGTGGCTATATGCAAAGCACGAGTGTTCCATAATAAAGCAAGAAGACCACATGCAACCTTTATCTAAATTGCATCGATCCATGCATTTCATCTTTTCTATACAGTTGCACGTCATAATATGAAAAGCATATCAAGATACAAACTGTGAACATCTCTAACTAGTATATGATTTGGCTTATATTATTGCCCTATCAGAATAAGAATGAATGATGTAGTTATCTAGCTTATCTCTGACAGGATTTTATATACAAGAAGAAGGGTTCTAATTTTCAGTAAAGTAGACGGTTAATTTCTCTGTGGATAAACTTCATCCTTCAGCCAGGAGTACAAGAACTAGTCGAAATCCAAAAAAAATGATTATTTCCCTCATTGAAGGGCAGGTTATTATTTAGCATATATTCCTTACTATTAAAGCCTTAAGCACTGTTTTTAACGTGGAAATTTTAAATGAGATTAGCAAAGCGGGAAACTGAAATTTGATAAAGTAAGATGGACATACTTGGGGTAACCATACAAAAGCAGCATGGACGTCACCTCATTCCTATGGGATAGATATTGCACCTCTTTCAATACTTTGATGTTCTGCCCTCTCTGTGAAGACTTCACAACCTACATTCTTGCAGGGAGAAAGAGAATTCACTGTGATATGGAATAGAGAATTTGATCTATCAAGAAAACTCATTAGTGTGAAAACAACACTTATTTTATTTTATTTTGATAGTGATCTGATTTGATCCTTTCAAAATAAAAGCACTAAATGAAGCTAACTATTAATGAAATCCTTACACTCGTGATAACTTCTAGGTTGTAAGTGGTCATCCCCAAAGGTGGGCTCTGTCAACACAATTAAGTAATTAACTTTATAAAGTATGGGAATGAAAATAATGCATATCTACTAACTAATCAATCTTGATACAATGGCCACACACCTTTTTGACTCTTTCTATATTATCAAGCCTTTTCATCTCATGTTGATCGACTAGGAAAATGGGAATGTCCCGAATGATTTTCATGTTTAATCCTTCGAAAAATCTATAGACTTCATGAAAAAGGGGGATGCATTTCTCCGTGTCCATGATTGCTGTACAATGACAATCAGGACAAAGTTTTCGACCATCGCTGAGGTTGATATATCTTGTGTTTCCTAACTGCACATATCGAGTAAAGATTCACTGATATATGTTGTTGATCTTTAAAAAACATGATGATGACTAAAATATGACACGGATTAGAATAATTGTATCCACTGCAACTCATTTTTAGGCATCTGATTATTCTATATGAACAACCAGATCCGCTTCTGACCTAAATTCTTCATAGGTAGAAGCTTGACCAAAATGTTCTTCTGTTTAACCGTTATAATTATATTAGTGTATAAAAATATTCTTCAGTTTAAATTATATAGATCAAAAATTCAAAATAGACTTGTTAGTTCCATTTGACTGGAAATGGGCAGACTAAACTGTAATTTTGCAAATTTGGAGGGTGGGGAAATTAGATAGACTCAAACTTAGGCATTTTTGTTCTAGTTCTCGGCTCATTGGATCTACTTATTTCAAGTCAAGATCATAGTTGATGCAGCAGAGAATATCTCCCACAAACCTTGTATCTGAAACAGCTACAGCAAAAAGGAGTCCCATCAGATGAATGTTTCAAACAGACTGTCTGGCCCCAATAGCAGCAACAAGTTAACCGATCAGAATCTACCTGTAAAGAATTATTTAGTGTTTAACAGCAATGTATTAACATAAACATCTTCAATTCCGATCAGTGTTCGTTTAACAGACAGGAGACTTGCCTTAATCTTCTTCATACACGGCCTTTTCCCACTTTATTTTTTTGACTCATGGCTAATATGAATTTAGTGAAAACATCCTTCGATTGGATTAATTAAGGATACGGAAAATAAATATAACGTATCTCAGAGAGCAAACTAACTGGTTCATCGCAAACATCACAAAGTAGGTTCATTTGATAATCAATACTCCTTTCCCAAGTGGAAGACGTCCTGCAAAACAATATGAACTCAATTAATTATGTAATACAAAAGGTGCACTAGAGGTAAAGTAGACAATTTTATTGCAATTCGAGTCTCAAGACACTTAAATCCAACAAAATAACATAGAGAAAACTTGAAGAATAGCAACTAAGGTGTTTTTATTGATATTAAGTGGCCTCAACATGTGTTATGATTATGTTTTTCAATACTCTCACTATCTTACCATGATGTCACATCAAACTTCTTAAACTTGAGGCTAGTGGAAATCTTTTTCCACCATCTCCTTCCTGTACCCGTGTTAATAACCCTGAATTGCATCAAATTTGTTCAGTATAATAGTTGACTGTGAAACTAGATTACATCATAAAGAAAAGAATTCTGTAAATTAAGCGGCCTTCAACATGCAAAAACTAAACTTTTGGGGAGCCCTAGTGACATGGTATACAGCTATACAACTACAAGAAAATTATTATGTTACAATATTGAAAGTAAGAAAATTTAGTTCATAAGTGGACTATACTCCAAGAAAGCATATCCAACTAAATTGAAAATGAAATGTAGACAAAGACAGTTTCAGACCACCTTTGTCTTGATTTATCTGAAAATTTAATACTTTCTTGTATAGCTCCGTCAAGTTGTTCGTCGTCGTCTTTGTAAGAAGACTCCACATCTAACAAAAAAATATGAAACCAGGAAAAAATTGGCATGCAAATGGAAACATTAATCTCTCTAATATACATTCAACCATATAGAAACTAACCGAGTAAAATCTTCCAATTTCAATTTGGGCAGGAAAGGCAATAACCTTTAATTACGCAATGGCTAAAGGTTAAATTAAGTATCTTTTGACAATTCTATTCATTGATTTGACAAAAGTTTTTATCATTCTTTCTCCCAACTGTTTACTGAAATCATTATAAAACAGTCTCATAAAGGCAAACAATTAGATGGTGTTTGGATCAAAGGAAACTAACTTGTGCCTTTAATAAATCCAAAGTCCAAAATTTGCCTCTTCACGTATTTTCAGTCTAAGATGTACAATAAACAAGACATTCACGAATATAAGCAACACAAATTTAATTTTATCTTATTCTTTTGGAGCATTGGTTACACGAAATAAGGATATTATCACGCTATCATTAGTAAAGAACGGAAGACGATCACAATTCAGGATTAATAACATTGCAGTGTAGGAAAAATCATAAAAAAGAAAATACAAGGCATTCATGAATAAGAATCTAACACATGGCATTCATGAATAAGAATCTAACACATGTTGAACAAACTGAGAAAGTACAATTATATTGGATTATAAACAAACAAAGAAATAATTAAATTTTGCATCAAAATCGAGATTGCAACTTCTCTACGGTTGAGGTTAAAACTTGAGCTCGATTAAACATGCTCACCAGCAGAACTTGTTCCTGTTCTATTTGATTCAAGAAGGGAAAGTTCAATAGCACGGGATATATCTCCGCTCTCATCCTCTGACAATCGATCCTGTTCTCAAGATTTTTCATCAAAAAAAGAACCAATAATTCAGTGAAGAATCAACTTACAAATAACAGAACCAAAGGGCCATGGCAAGGACAAACGGGACACAGGGATCTTCATTCCCTTTCAGAATTGGACTTTTGGGGTTAAAAAGGTGTTCAAAAATTGAAATTCATTCAATTGAATCCGCTAAGTTATATGCACTGGGAATTCATCAAAGGGAAATCATATGATAAGTAAGTCATCAAAGAGAATTTAAAGAAGGGCAAAATTTTCTTCATTCAAAGACATTCATTTATGAGGAAAGCAAATAGCAGTAGTAAATATGAAAAGATTTATAAATTTTATTCATCACCCCAAAAAATGTAAGCTTTGAACTGCATAATATGTGATTAAGAACAACTGAAATTACCTCAAAAGTAGAAGCTTCACTCTTATATCCACTGATGGACTCCATTTTTATCTGCTAAAATACCAAACCCTCAATTAAAATGTTCTAAACCGAGAGCATACAGCAATACATAAAACATTACATGAATTAATAAAAAATCTTGAACTATTTGTTAGCACCCATAAAAATTGAACTACAAGAAACCCTTATAATTACCTATGAGAAAACTCAACTCCAAGAGTTAATAATGCCTTTTTCAAGTTCAAGAACCCCATGAAATAGTAACCCAGCAGCCCTTAAAGTAACTTTTCCAAGAACATGGTGTCTCAAATAAAAAATAAAAAATTATACTACGTATTAAATTAAGAAGAAAGAAATACACATAAACATAAAATAAACATAGTGACTAGTGAGTCACCTTAGATTTAAAGAAATACTTTGGTCCAAGTCTACTGTCTTTGTTTTCCACCAAAAGAGAATCCTAGCAGACATGGAAGAATATTTATTGGTAATTTGGTACCATCTCTGCTTTTACTAATGTTGGTTGAGTATGAAGTCTGGTGGTTTATTGGGAACAGCTATTTTAATTTCCATAAGGGAATATTCTTGATTTGCTCTAATTTTTTATTTATTAAAATGGAGTAATTCAAAGAGAGTCGAAAAAAATAATTAATTAATGCATAATTAATAATGAATTTTAATATATATAATTATATTTTGAACGTCATAGGAATAGAAAGGAGCGGGAGTACATTTTTGTTTAAAAGGGGAAATACTACAATTTTATGCTTAAAAGTTGAAAGAAAAGTATCATTCAATTACTTATAACTTCCACTGGCCTTTTGAAAAATACATATATAAAAGTAGTTTAAATTAGAGGTTTGACTCCATGCATGTGACCCGGTGTTTTGTGACGTATAGACCTTGGATTATTGATGACCGCATGCGATCAAAACTTATTTTATTATCCCATCAGCTTCAAAAAAAAATGTAATTTTTAAAATATATTTTTTAGAAAAGAGTCTTGAAATTTTAATAGTGCTGGATTAGGTGTTTTTACTAGAGGAAATGAGTTATTCACATTAGGTCTTGTTCTTACAACCCATAGGCATAGTGCTTCCAATCTAATAAACTTGATTCGTTACTTCTTAAACTTCGGATGATTAAAGGGTGTCATTTACTATAGCAGTTACAACTCGACATCATTCCGGATGTTAAGATAGTTACTCTGAACATAATGGGGACGTGAGTTACTTCTCCGAGATAGTTGTTGTACGACTCAATGATTATAGTAGAATGAACATCAACTATGGTAGAGAGGTGGACAATAGAGGTAAGGGAATACCATTTTAGTTTACTAAATACTAAGCATCCTTATTGTTAACACCTCTTGAAGCTTGTACTTACTCTCACACTGGAAATATCCCTCAATGGCCCAAGCTATTAACTATTTATGGTTGTTCATTTGTGCAAGTTAAAAATCTTAGACAACGAATGAGCATTCCGACATCTTCAAGCGTTAATATTGGCATTAGAAGAAGGGTTATTTAGTATTTAGTAGAGATCCCCTCAACCATCCTTAGAAAACAAACTCATGACGACAATACCACCAACCCACAATCACCACAACCCTTCCCGTAGAGAATCACGCTCGCAGTCTCATCGACCTTCCAATGTGGACAAGTAGCGTCGCCTACAAGAAATTCAAGACCAAAAGAGAGCTCTTTAACTCTAACAAGAAGAATTAGAGAAACAGTTTGCGGATCTAGAAAAAATCTAACTTGCTGAATGAGCGCGGGGTTCCATCCTAGTCAATTCAATATGTCCCTCGCCACGACAAAATAACAGTTATTGCTCAGTCATCGACCTCAGGGGACGGAAGGAAGAAGTCAAGGTCTCCACCACAACATAGAGGTGGTGAATAGAGCAAAAAATAATGCCGGGACAGCTAAGTTATAGAATTTGCTACCCCGAAACCATTAAAATACGTGTCGAAGCCATCGACAAAAGACCATACTCATCTCCTTTTACTAAAGAGCTTGAGGAAGTCACAATTAGGGGTGAGCAAAAAATGGGTAAATTTGAATAACCAAATCGAACCAATTTTTTTAACTGAAATATTTTAATTTTTCAGTTATTTTTTGCATTTTGATTATACCCGTTTAAATTTTCAATTTTCAGTTCATATTTGGTTATTGATTTTCAATATTTCAGTTAAATGAATAAGATAAATAAGCCTTAGCCTTAAGTCTCCATGTCCGCCTCTCACTCTCTACTTCTCTCTCTCATTCCCTGCCCCAACCATAACCCAAAACCCTCAAATGGAGTTTGTGACTTCGCCGTCGCCTCTTCCCGACTCCTCCTCCGAGCCGTTGCCTCTCCCCGTCTCTATAGTTCATTAAATAAGCTAGTAATTGGTTTTCTATGTTTGTAACTCTTGTTCGATAACTGGGTTATGAGGTGAGAAGGATCTATTGGGCGTGATGGTACTTAGCTGTTATTGTAAGACCCCGAATTTATGAAATACAAAATTTAATTTTTCTTTATATATATTTTTCCTGAAACAGTAAATGGTTAAATTGACAAAATTGAAAGTTAAGGATGTTATTTGCAAATTTTATTTTGTCGGACAATATTCTTTTTGTCGGGGAATATTCGGGCCGTACGACGGCGCCGAAATAACAAATTATTTGTGGACCCCACAACGGAATATTTGTCGGATATAGAAAACAACAGAAGTAATCTTTTTAAATAAAAATAGTCAACGGTGTTAACTGTTAAAATACCGGTGATAAAAGAATAGTAGCATACGGTAATTTATGGTATTTTCTGTAGCACACGGTACTTTACGGTAGCACACGGTATTGCACAGTGTCTCATATTATTGGTCTGATAATTGACACCGTAACTGTTGCGCATCATTTCATCAATAATTGTCACTGCATAATATTTTATATTATCAATTCAATAATTGTCATTACACTGTATTTCATATCATCGACTCAATAATTGTTGCTGCACTGTTTTTAAAATTATTGAACCTAATAATTGTCACGGTTGCAAATATACTATAATTTATATTACTAAATTAATAATAATATGTAACGTGTTTCTTACATTATTGTGGTAACATTATTTTATATGTTGGACTCACAGGAAGAATAAATAAATAAATAAATAAATAAATAAATAAAAATATATTAAATTATTTTTACTATTTGAAATAGTAACATGTGGACCCTATGTGGGGGCCACATGAAAATTAACATGTGAAATTGAAGTGTGCTGGAGAAATTTGAAAAGCAGTGGCTGCGCTGCTTTTGTAGAAAACTTACATTGGCGTGCAGCACGCAGCAGTTCACCAACCAAGCATAGTGTCCTTTTTTCTCCTATAAATAGCTTGCTCAGCTGAATAGAAAAATCACACCTAAAACATAAAATTTTTCTATAAGAATTTTATGAGTTTTCTCTGAGAATAGTAAGGTTATTTTGAGAGTTTGAAAGCCAAAAGGAGTGCAGGAATTTTTCAAGTAAGTGTTTTATTAAAGAGTAGTAATTTCATAAATTCCTATTTTTCACGGTATTCACAAATCTTCCTTTAGAAGACTCTTCTTTGAGAAGATTCATTTTTAAAAGCTTTCTTTGGAAGATTTATTTTGGAATATTATTTTAAAAACTATTTTAAAGTTGTTATATTATACTACAAAAATTATGTTAAATATATATAATTTTGATAGTTCATAATATACGAGTTATCATATACTTTGAAATTTATATGTGGTAATTACTAATTATATTAAAAATATATAGGTTGATCAATCTCATTTAAATCAATATCCAGTCACGTGCTAAGGTAAGGGGTATCATTCTTTTCATCATCATAAATGGATATTATTTTCTTTCTTACTTGAAGGGATTATCATTCTTTGATTCTCGAAAATAATATCGTTTCTTTCTTGTGCCATTTATTTCCATGTATTAAATTGTGAGAATAACCTTACGGCGCGGTTTACCGCCTGTTGGTGAATAACCTTTTGTATTCATTCCTTATTAATCTTTGAGAATAACCTTACGGTGCGGATTATCGCCTGTTTGGTGAATAACTCTTCGCGTTCAAATTCTATTAAATTGTGGGAATAACCTTACGGTGCGGATTACGCCTGTTTGGTGAATAACTATTCGTATTCAAATTGATGGGAATAACCTTACGGTGCGGATTACGCCTGTTTGGTGAATAACTATTCGTATTCAAATTGATGGGAATAACCTTACGGTGCGGATTACGCCTGTTTGGTGAATAACCCTTTTTATTTGTCTCGTGTGGAAATAATTTGTCTACACGAATTATCACATGACACTTTTATTCCATATTCGTAAGTGATATCATTTTCCTTTATACTCATAAGGGATACCATCTTTTTCATCTTCCATTATTCAAACTTACTATGGTAAGGGATATTAATTCCCTTCACCTTTTGTTAATCAAACCTGCTACGGTAAGGGATATTATTTTCTTTCATACACCTAAATCGAAACTTATTATGAAACTATTGCTTCTATAATTCCTGAAAATATTATATGTTCCATAATAGTTGAATTTCATTATTTCAACTGAACCTTCCTATTTTCTGAACATTTCTATTGAACTGTAATCGTTATTCTGAACTGTGGATCTTGAATATCATTTTTTAAATTTCACTCCACATCATGTTGGCAATTTGGACATTATTTGAATCTGCACAAAGTAAACTTCCGATACTTCTTGTTTATCCTGTTCTTCTGTTCATCATTTGTATCACTGTTATTTGTATTAATCATCAAGAATCAAGCTGTTGTGAATATCTGTGGCCGGGGGCACAGATGTGATATAATTGTTGAACAGATGATAGGTTAAAGGCGATATACTAGGTTAAAGGCGATACATCTGTTCGGTGTCTTTTATGGCACGTGGTGAATGTTCTCTTTGGCCCGGAGTGCAAAGATGAACTGTTGGTTGGTATGATTATGACCAAAGGCTGAATCTGGTATAATCATGACCGTTGGTGTTATATTAAATGTCTTTGGCCCGTAGTGCAAAGATGAACTGTTGATCTGCATGATTATGACCAGGAACTGTGAAGTTGTATTATCTTGACTAATGGTATTTCAGATGATAAAAGTTGATGATATTTTTACAAAAAAGAGAAGCGAGTGGACATTATAGTCTGCATTATTCTTCTAATAGATTGCTCATTCCGCTGCTATTATTGATCTGAACATTGTTTAAGAATTTAACTACAGTTTTTGATATAAACCTTGTAGTCTATTGTATTCTATCAAGAACTCAACTGTTGAAGGCTAATGATAATTTATTCGTCATTATCTTAGTCATGATATTTATTACTGGGCTATTTGAGCTCACCCTTTCTTTTGTTCCATTGTTTTTCAACAGGAGATGAAAACATAACGGGGTCTAGCCGGGGGATGGAGTGAGAGTCCGAGGAATAGCTGTCGTAGTCTTCACGTGTTGTAAAATAGTGTTACAATAATAGTGAAGACTTAGTTGTGTATTATTATTATACACTGTATTGTTGTACGTTGTGCTTTGTTGTAATAATTTTGTTGTAGTCTTTTGACGACTCAAGTTTGGGCTGTGTAGGCCTAGATTTGGGGGCGTCACAGTTGGCATCAGAGCTTAGGGATATGGTCTTTAATGGAGATCTGGGGTAGAACTAGGAGGGGAGAGACGAATATAATCAGTCACTAGTGTGTCCCACCTAAATTAGATTTTATTATCTAATGAGTTGATTTGAATATAGGGACATGAAGTGATGAGTCAGTTTATTTGAACTAACATCTATTTTGTGACCACAGTTAAGTATGGCATCTGGAAATCAGGAGGTTAACCACGGAGTACCCGAAGTGAATGTAGAGGCCACAAACAATTCTTCTACAAACTCAGAGTTGAATAATTTGCTTAAAGCAAAAATTATTTGTATCCGATCTAAAGAAGAAGAAGGTGAAAGTTCTACCGTCGTTCTTCCAAATTCGTTCTTTAAAGGATATCCGGAACTTGCGGAAATTGTTGCCTTTAATTTGCTCGACAGTTGGAAACATATCATCACCTGGTTATGCTCGATAACAAAGGATCAGAATATATGGACGTTTCATATAAGTCTTTGGGATTTATGGTGTTCGAGCTATGATTTTCAAGATTATTTAAAAATGATGTATCTATACTTTTGGGCGTTACAATTTAGAGGAATTCAGGTTAAGTTAGTCACTATCGTGGAAACTGTAGTCTATCGAAAATACTATTTTAATGGAAATCATTGGTACGCTACTACTGATGAAGTTGAAGAATCTGAGAAACAGTTCGTTAGAGAACTATTTCGTGGTATTCCCATGGTTGAAATACGTGAAGATCCGGATGAAGTATATGGGACTCGATTTGATGATGACAGCCTTGATGATCAAGAAATCGAATGAGGTGATGACCGGTAAGCTATTCATCAATTCTCGAGAAGTCTATGCCATGTTAGATATTGACTCTATCCACTCTTTTATCTCACCTATATGTACTCAACGTTTAAATTTGACTATTGAAAACTTAAATCTTGTCTTATCAGTTGAAACCTCATTGGGAGAAATAGCCAGTACATTTACTGTCTATAAATCTTGCCTAGTCCAAATCAACAACCTCACACTACCTGTTGACCTTATTTCTTTGGAGATGCATGAATTTGATGTGATTTTAGAAATTGATTGGTTGACTACCCATCATGCTAAAATTGATTGTTTTCATAAGATTATTAGTTTTTATATTCCTAATCAACCTGTCATGCAAATTCAAGCAACTAAACCATTGAAATCTATAACTATTATTTCTAGCCATAAAGTCATTCGTTTATTGAAAAACGGATGTCAAGCCTTTTTAGCTCATGTTACTGATTTGAACAAAAACACGTCAAACTTGAATGATATTTCCATTGTTAATGAGTTTTCTGACTTTTTCCTGAGGAACTTCCTGGCTTATCCCCAAACCGAGAAATTGAATTCTGTATCGATCTTGAACCCGATACTAAGCCATTTTCCAAAGCCCAATACCAAATGGCTCCCATAGAACGCCAAGAGATGAAAGTTTGATTATTATATATCGGTATCATTCGAGCGAGGAATACGAGAAGAGTTTTCAAGAACTCAAGAGGAGACTTGTTTCAGCTCCTGTTCTGACCATTCCATCAGGATCAGGAGAATTCGTCATATATAGCGATGCTTCAGGCAAAGGTCTAGGTTGTGTCCTTATGCAACATGGAAATGTTATAGCTTATGCCTCTCGACAACTCAAAGATTATGAGAAAAATTATCCTACTCATGATCTAGAGTTGGCAGTAGTCGTTTTCGCGTTGAAGATCTGGAGACACTACTTGTACGGAGAAAAAGTGGATATCTATACGGATCATAAAAGTCTCAAGTATTTCTTCACCCAGAAGGAACTCAACATGCGACAACGACGTTGGCTTGAGCTGTTGAAGGATTACGACCACACAATCCAGTATCACCCGGGAAAGGCGAACGTTGTAGCTGACGCTTTGAGCAGAAAATCTTATGCGAGTACAAGTGCACTGCTGACAACACAAAAACGTATTTTGTACGACTTGCAAAAGATGGAGATAGAGCTAAAGACACTAGGGACCCACTCGAAGATTGCTCACGTGCGAGTAGAAGCGGCTTTAATCGATAAAATTAAAGTTGTTCAAGCTACCGATCCGGAACTGATGAACATGATGAAGAAAGTATAAGAAGGTGTCATTCCCGGAGCAAGAATCGACGAGAAAGGAATACTTCGAGTCAACTCTCGACTCTGTGTTCCTAACGATCCTGAATTGAAGCATAAAATCATGATGGAGGCACACAACACGCCGTTTGCAATCCACCCAGGAGGTACCAAGATGTATTGAGATCTTCGACATACATTTTGGTGGAACAATATGAAAAGAGAGATTGCAGAGTTTATCTCAAGGTGCCTAACTTGTCAACGTGTCAAGGCAGAACATCAAGTACCTAAAGGTCCATTACAACCACTTGAGGTTCCCGAATGGAAGTGAGAACACATCAATATGGATTTCGTGACGGGTCTTCCCAAAGTTTCTCAAGGCTTAGATGCAATTTGGGTCATCGTAGATAGATTGACCAAATCTGCTCATTTCTTGCCCATACGAGAAAACTTTTCACTTGAACGTCTTGCCGGTATGTACATAAATGAGATTGTGAGATTGCATGGCATGCCAGTTTCCATAGTTTCTGATCGAGATCCTAGATTCACTTCACGATTTTGGATCAGTCTACAAAAAGCTATGGGCACTGAGCTACGATTCAGTTCTGCATACCATCCTCAGACGGACGGACAATCGAAAAGGACGATCCAGACCCTCGAAGATCTTTTAAGACTTTGCGTACTAGATTTCAAAGGAAGTTGGGATAAGTACTTGCCATTGGTGGAATTTTCCTACAACAACAGTTACCAAGCAAGTATAGGTATGGCTCCATTCGAGGCTTTATATGGACGCAAGTGTCGCTCTCCAGTATGTTGGAATGAGGTAGGAGAAGCAAAACTGTTGGGACCCGAGTTGGTACGCTTGACGACCGAAAAGATCCAAATGATCCGACAACGAATACAGACAGCACAAGAACGACAAAAGAGTTATGCCGATCTTCATCGGAGAGATGAGAGATTCAACGTCGGAGATCATGTATTCTTACGTGTTTCTCCATGGAAAGGGGTTACGAGATTCGGAAAGAGAGGAAAGCTCAACCCTCGATTTATTGGCCCATTTGAAATTCTCGATCGAGTAGGAACCGTAGCCTACAGACTAGCCCTACCACCAAGTATGTCTCGCATCCATAACGTTTTTCACATATCTATGTTACGTAAATATGTGAAGGACCCAAACCACGTCATTGAATTAGAACCGGACGTTATAGCAGACGATTTAACGTACGAGGAGGTACCTGTCAAAATCTTAGATAAGAAGGAGCAGATCCTACGCTCAAAGGTTATACCTCAAGTTAAAGTTTTATGGAGAAACCAAGATACTGAGGAAATGACCTGGGAGCTAGAATCTGAGATGAAATCTAAGTATCCTTATCTCTTCGAAATGCCAGGTACGTCAATTTCGGGGACGAAATTTCATAAGGAGGGGAGGTTGTAAGACCCCGAATTTATGAAATACAAAATTTAATTTTTCTTTATATATATTTTTCCTGAAACAGTAAATGGTTAAATTGACAAAATTGAAAGTTAAGGATGTTATTTGCAAATTTTATTTTGTCGGACAATATTCTTTTTGTCGGGGAATATTCGGGCCGTACGACGGCGCCGAAATAACAAATTATTTGTGGACCCCACAACGGAATATTTGTCGGATATAGAAAACAACAGAAGTAATCTTTTTAAATAAAAATAGTCAACGGTGTTAACTGTTAAAATACCGGTGATAAAAGAATAGTAGCATACGGTAATTTATGGTATTTTCTGTAGCACACGGTACTTTACGGTAGCACACGGTATTGCACAGTGTCTCATATTATTGGTCTGATAATTGACACCGTAACTGTTGCGCATCATTTCATCAATAATTGTCACTGCATAATATTTTATATTATCAATTCAATAATTGTCATTACACTGTATTTCATATCATCGACTCAATAATTGTTGCTGCACTGTTTTTAAAATTATTGAACCTAATAATTGTCACGGTTGCAAATATACTATAATTTATATTACTAAATTAATAATAATATGTAACGTGTTTCTTACATTATTGTGGTAACATTATTTTATATGTTGGACTCACAGGAAGAATAAATAAATAAATAAATAAATAAATAAATAAAAATATATTAAATTATTTTTACTATTTGAAATAGTAACATGTGGACCCTATGTGGGGGCCACATGAAAATTAACATGTGAAATTGAAGTGTGCTGGAGAAATTTGAAAAGCAGTGGCTGCGCTGCTTTTGTAGAAAACTTACATTGGCGTGCAGCACGCAGCAGTTCACCAACCAAGCATAGTGTCCTTTTTTCTCCTATAAATAGCTTGCTCAGCTGAATAGAAAAATCACACCTAAAACATAAAATTTTTCTATAAGAATTTTATGAGTTTTCTCTGAGAATAGTAAGGTTATTTTGAGAGTTTGAAAGCCAAAAGGAGTGCAGGAATTTTTCAAGTAAGTGTTTTATTAAAGAGTAGTAATTTCATAAATTCCTATTTTTCACGGTATTCACAAATCTTCCTTTAGAAGACTCTTCTTTGAGAAGATTCATTTTTAAAAACTTTCTTTGGAAGATTTATTTTGGAATATTATTTTAAAAACTATTTTAAAGTTGTTATATTATACTACAAAAATTATGTTAAATATATATAATTTTGATAGTTCATAATATACGAGTTATCATATACTTTGAAATTTATATGTGGTAATTACTAATTATATTAAAAATATATAGGTTGATCAATCTCATTTAAATCAATATCCAGTCACGTGCTAAGGTAAGGGGTATCATTCTTTTCATCATCATAAATGGATATTATTTTCTTTCTTACTTGAAGGGATTATCATTCTTTGATTCTCGAAAATAATATCGTTTCTTTCTTGTGCCATTTATTTCCATGTATTAAATTGTGAGAATAACCTTACGGCGCGGTTTACCGCCTGTTGGTGAATAACCTTTTGTATTCATTCCTTATTAATCTTTGAGAATAACCTTACGGTGCGGATTATCGCCTGTTTGGTGAATAACTCTTCGCGTTCAAATTCTATTAAATTGTGGGAATAACCTTACGGTGCGGATTACGCCTGTTTGGTGAATAACTATTCGTATTCAAATTGATGGGAATAACCTTACGGTGCGGATTACGCCTGTTTGGTGAATAACTATTCGTATTCAAATTGATGGGAATAACCTTACGGTGCGGATTACGCCTGTTTGGTGAATAACTATTCGTATTCAAATTGATGGGAATAACCTTACGGTGCGGATTATCGCCTGTTGGTGAATAACCCTTTTTATTTGTCTCGTGTGGAAATAATTTGTCTACACGAATTATCACATGACACTTTTATTCCATATTCGTAAGTGATATCATTTTCCTTTATACTCATAAGGGATACCATCTTTTTCATCTTCCATTATTCAAACTTACTATGGTAAGGGATATTAATTCCCTTCACCTTTTGTTAATCAAACCTGCTACGGTAAGGGATATTATTTTCTTTCATACACCTAAATCGAAACTTATTATGAAACTATTGCTTCTATAATTCCTGAAAATATTATATGTTCCATAATAGTTGAATTTCATTATTTCAACTGAACCTTCCTATTTTCTGAACATTTCTATTGAACTGTAATCGTTATTCTGAACTGTGGATCTTGAATATCATTTTTTAAATTTCACTCCACATCATGTTGGCAATTTGGACATTATTTGAATCTGCACAAAGTAAACTTCCGATACTTCTTGTTTATCCTGTTCTTCTGTTCATCATTTGTATCACTGTTATTTGTATTAATCATCAAGAATCAAGCTGTTGTGAATATCTGTGGCCGGGGGCACAGATGTGATATAATTGTTGAACAGATGATAGGTTAAAGGCGATATACTAGGTTAAAGGCGATACATCTGTTCGGTGTCTTTTATGGCACGTGGTGAATGTTCTCTTTGGCCCGGAGTGCAAAGATGAACTGTTGGTTGGTATGATTATGACCAAAGGCTGAATCTGGTATAATCATGACCGTTGGTGTTATATTAAATGTCTTTGGCCCGTAGTGCAAAGATGAACTGTTGATCTGCATGATTATGACCAGGAACTGTGAAGTTGTATTATCTTGACTAATGGTATTTCAGATGATAAAAGTTGATGATATTTTTACAAAAAAGAGAAGCGAGTGGACATTATAGTCTGCATTATTCTTCTAATAGATTGCTCATTCCGCTGCTATTATTGATCTGAACATTGTTTAAGAATTTAACTACAGTTTTTGATATAAACCTTGTAGTCTATTGTATTCTATCAAGAACTCAACTGTTGAAGGCTAATGATAATTTATTCGTCATTATCTTAGTCATGATATTTATTACTGGGCTATTTGAGCTCACCCTTTCTTTTGTTCCATTGTTTTTCAACAGGAGATGAAAACATAACGGGGTCTAGCCGGGGGATGGAGTGAGAGTCCGAGGAATAGCTGTCGTAGTCTTCACGTGTTGTAAAATAGTGTTACAATAATAGTGAAGACTTAGTTGTGTATTATTATTATACACTGTATTGTTGTACGTTGTGCTTTGTTGTAATAATTTTGTTGTAGTCTTTTGACGACTCAAGTTTGGGCTGTGTAGGCCTAGATTTGGGGGCGTCACAGTTATACAATGTATAACTTATATATCAAGTTTGTTAAGGCTCAATCTTTGTCAAGGAAGTATAAATTGCTTATTAGTTTTTTGTTTTGGATCACTGCTCAATCTTTTTCACCATTTGTTTATTTGGACATGAGACTGATATGTTATTGTTTTATGAAGAAGGTTCTTGTTTGGCATGGGTGAAATGGATTACATATTATACTTACTTCTGTAATATATTTTGGATGCTTGATTAATTGACTTCCTGTAGTAATCCAGGTGGATGAACTCCACCGCCACTGTTCAATCTTAATTTCGGGTATTAACCGAATAATTGAATAATAAATTTAGTTATTCGGGTAATTCGGTTATCTCATAATCCGGGTAGCTATTTGGATATTAAAAGTGTACTAATTTTGGTTTTCGTTATAGTTATTCGGTTTTACCCGAATGATCACCTCTAGCCACAATTAAAAGTTCTCTAAAGTTTCCTATTTTGGAGATGTATGATGACACAAGTGATCCCCATGATCACACTTACTCCTACTAGCGGGTGATGCGCTTCCACAGATATGATGCTACGGGGATGTATCATCTCTTTATTTCCACTCTGAAGAAGACAACCAGAGAATGGATAGTTGTTCCTGGGTCTATAAACTCATGGGAAGAGCCGCAAGAACAATTTCACACACGCTTCAGCAGCAATAAAAAGCACATCAAGTTTGTTACTTCACTGCTTCAAATAAAGCATAAACCAAATGAGCCTCTTCGGTAGTATATGAAGAGATTCCAAGAAGAAGCGTTTGAAATCTCCACCCTGAACTCAGGTTAGGTGATGTAATTTCTTACAATAGGCTTGGATGTGGACAAGTTCAATCGCCTAATTAAAGAGATTATCCTCAAAACTCCTCAATCTTTTTTAAAGCTTATAAAACCATAGACAAACTTATAGAGATGGAAAAAGCTCTCACTGACCTTTGGGATTTTTTGAGAATCAACGATGATTATCATTAGAAAAAAGACCCCAAAGACGATGGAGCTGATAGAAGAGACGTTAACCAAAGAGACAGATGAGATATTGTACCTAGGCAACCATAGGGCTTAGACTGTAGGCATGTTTTCGAAAATGTATGATCGCCCTTCTGTGGGACTATCTTTACATGGACTCTAGCTAACATATCTTCGATTAGTAGTCCTTAGACTCCCGAAACGTTTTCCATTTGATATTAGCAGTCATTGGACTTCTAAAACATTTTCTCTTCGGTCCAACGTCTTTGGAATCCCGAAGTCTTGTCTCTTCGGTCTGACGTCTTTAGAATCCCGTAGCCTTTTCTCTTCGATCTAACTTCCTTGGAATCCCGAAGCCTTTTTCCCTTCAGTATGACGTCTTTGGAATCCCGACGTCTTTTCTCTTCGATCTGACGTCTATGGAATATCGAACCCTTTTCTCTTCGGTCTAATGTCTTTGGAATCCCTAAGACTTATATCTTCGATATGAAATCCTCGGATTCCCGAAAGCCTATCAATTCAGTCAGAAGCCTTTAGGCTCCTGAAAGCTCTTTAGTCTGAAATTCTTAGACTCCCAAAAGCTTATCTCTTTAGCCATATAGCTAATGACTCTCAAAAACATATCTCTTCGGTCTGATGCCTCCGGGCTCCCGAAGGCTCTATCTTTTCGGCTTGAAGCCTTTTCAGCCCCTAAGACTTTGATCCTTTACTCCTTCACTGCATTTTATATGCCAAATGAATGGGAGAAATGTTGGGCTACATATTTTTACAAGAGTATATACCCACATTGGGCCTTATCCCTATAGCCCATTATGCTTAGTATTCTTCGCCCAATAAGTTTGGTCCGTTACTTCTTAAACTCTGGATGATTAAATTGAAAGTAATATGCCCTCAAGCCAATCACATTTGATGTGATAAGCATATACTTTGTAATCTTGTTCATTTATTAATAAAAGTATCAAGACATTTCTTTATTCATGATTAATTACTTGAATTAATCAAATGGATAAACCCATAGTTTTGAGCAATGCTTTTAGAACCATGATAAGGATCATGCTAATGAGATCTAAATTCAAGATAGCTCAAAACTAAAATTGTTCCTAATCGTTGGATCACTAAAAAGGGGATTAGTAGATCCGGATAGATTGGTACATACTATGCTTGCTCTTAAGAAGAGGATGATTGATCTCATAATCATTTGTGTAGAGACACTAAAGTAAGTATGTAAGTGCTTATTAGAGAATAAGTTCACTGAACGTGACTCACTCAAGGAACACCTAATGGAGTTTTACTCGTCTGTCAATAGGAGTTCCTTATGTGATAGTCGTACAAGTGATCCTTAGACTTGAGATCATCTTAGTATCTTGTGTGTACTAAGTTATACTTTGACATATTTCTTAAGACCTATTGGTATATCAAAGGATATGATTGGGTATAATAAGGTACACATGGAGATAGATGAATGATCAACAAAAGATCTACCACTTCCAGTAAAGGGAGATAATGTCATATGCGATTCAATAAGTGACAACTCAGAAATCCCTGACCAGGGTTGAATGGAATTGGAAAGGAGTTTCTAATTTACATTAACTAGAGTTGTGTATTTGTGAATTGAAATGCATATAATCAAATAAATAAGACTTGACAGAAATTCCGTGCTTTATATTTGATTGGGACATTGTATGGTAGAAGGATTGAATTGTACGGTAACTATTTGCTGAAAGGTTCTTTTACGATTAAATGTTGAAATCTATATTATCTGGAAAGTCGATTAATCGCTAAGGGGGCTTACCCTTATTGTGGAATAATTATTTATTCTGAATTAAAGAGTTAATTCGTAATAAATGAATTAGAATTGTTCTAATTTATTTATTATACAACCGGTTTAATATGGAGAACCTAAAGGGTCACACCGCAAAAGAGTAATATTTATTTTAGAAGTGGATGGCATAATTGTAATAATAAATTAAGTATATTTAATTTATACTATGATGATAGAATAAATTAAATAGCTTAATATTTATAATTTAGTATTTTAGAAATACTAATTATAAATTAATAAGAGGAGTCTTATTATTATTATTATTACTATTATTATTATTACTAGTATTATTATTTAGTTCCTAAATGGTTTAGGAATTAATTAATAAATAGTAATATTATTATTAAATAATTAAGTTCCTAAATAGTTTAGGAATTATAATTATAATAATTAATTAAGTTACTAAATGATTTAGTCATTAATTAATAAAAAATACTCTCATTATTAAATAATTAAGTTCCTAAATGGTTTAGGAATTTTAATTAATTAATTTAGTTCCTAATTAAATTGAGAATTAAATTAAAACTCTAATCCTAAATAGTTTAGGAGGGTTGCCTAGATCTATAAATAAGAGGAGTCTTATCATAGATCAAGGTTACACACTCTTTCATTAGATTAGAGAGAGTACTCCATAATTCTCTAGATCGAAGAGTTAGAAAGAGAGAGAGAATTAGGGCTAGCCACCTATGGTTTGGAGAAACCAAGATCCACTTCTTTAATTCATAGATCTCTTGGTGGATCACCTCTAGAGGCTCAACACTTGGGGAGCTAACATTGATCCGTGGAATCTAATCGATGAATTTGAAGAAGAACGTGAATGATTAAAAGGAGATGAACTTGTACCCGTGGAAGCTTGGTTCTACAAAGGTATAAATTCTTTTATCCTTCCTCAATTAATAATAGTCGCATAAGAAAGATCCGGGTTATTGATTTGTACAAAAATTTTAAAATCTGATTTTTATTGCTTCCGTTGCGCTTATATAATTTGATTATATATATGTCATATTTTTGCAAACCAACAAATTAAATGATGTCAATTATCATAGCGGTTACAACTCATCATTCATTCCGGATGTTAAGACAGTTACTCTAGACATAATGGGGGCATGAGTTACTGTGACACCTCCAAATCGGGCCTACATAGCCCAATCCGAGTCGCAAAAAATACAAACAACAATTATTGTAATACAGTATATAGCATAAAATACAGAACTCAATAATACACAACTAAGTTTTCACTATTATTATCACACTATTTTATAACATTTGAAAACTACTACAATTTTCACTCGAACCTTCACTCCATTCCCCAACTAGTCCCAACTACACTCTCATTTCCTGAAGAACAATGAAACAAAAGAAATTGTGAGCTCAAATAACCCAGTAAAGAAATATCATGACTAAGATAACGACGAGTAAATTATCATTAGCCTTCAACGGTTGAATTCTTAATAAAATAATATAAACAACAAGTTTTAAATCAACAACTGAAGTTAAGTTTTTGAACAAAGTTTAGATCAACAACTGCAGCGGAATAACAACCATTAGGAAAATCATGTAGATTATGATGTCTATTAGTTTATTTTTTTCAGAAAAATAATCATCAACCTTTATTATCTAAAACACCACTAGTCATGATAATACCAAACAACTGTTCTTCTTTGCCCCAGGCCAAAGAAAACATTCACCACGTGTCCTAAAAGACACTTAACAATTATATCGCCTTTATCTTATCATCTGTGTCCTAAGCCACAAATATTCACCAATTATATTATCTTTGCACTCAAGCCAAAGATATTCACAACAACTTGATTCTTGATGATTGATACAAATAACAGTGATATAAATGTCCAAATTGTCAACATGACGTGGAGTTAAATTCAAAATTGATATTCAAGATCCATAGTTTAATGTTCAATACAGAGGTTCAAGTAAATAGGAAGGTTCACGTGAAATGATATTAAATGAAGTACAAACTATTAAGAAAAATATAATCATTTTAGGAAGTTTTACCGAACAATACTTACCATAGTAAATTTAAGAGTATGGAAGAAAATGATATCATTTACCTTAACGCGTAACTGGATATTGATTGAAATGAAATTGTTCAACCTATATATTCATAATTTAATTAGTAACAACCACATATAAATTTTACGGTGTATATTAATTCGTACGAAATCATCAAAAGTGATTTGATAGAATAAAGTAGAATAATTTCAACATAATTTTTGAAAGAAAATAATATTTCAAAATAAAATTTTCAAAATAAATATTTTAAAGGAAAAGTCTTCAAAAGGAAAAGTCTTCAAAATAAAGATTTATAAACACCGTGTGATGTGTGTGAGTGCTTATATAACTTTTATAAAAAAATTACTTGAACAATACTTGTACTCCTACCAATCTTCACAAACACTCGCGATAGCTTAAGCACACTTAAAAAGAACTTACATAAAGTAATATTTAAAGAGTGAAAAAAAGAATAAGCAAGGAAATTATAAAAATTTCTCAAGTTAAGATATCTATTTATAGCCAAAAATCTTATCATAATTCAAGATTTTTTAATTTAATCTGAACCGTATATTTCAAGATAATGTTTAATCCGTATCATACATTTCATCTTTTAAGATTTCTTTAATTTAAACCATCAATTCAAATTTTTTTAATCTATACCGTTCATTTCGTACTTAATAAAACAACTAACTTTATATATAAAATAATTAAATTTGTATATAAAATAATTAACTTTATATAAATCAATTAACTTTATATATAAAATAATTAACTTTATATAAAGTATATAAAATAAATAATTTTATAAATTCAATTATTCAACAATAATTCACCAATTATTCACAATTATTCATTATTATAACCAATTATTATAAATATAGTGTAATTGACTTTTTGAGTTAGAGACTCACACTATTAGCAGAAATACCAACTAATAATGAAATACAACAATTAAATCAGTATCATAATAGTGATAACAATAATATAAAAAATAAATAAAAGAAAGAGCATTTTACTGTGTAATGATAATTATTGATTCAGTAATGTGAATTACTGTGCACATGCTACTGTGACAATTATCAGTTCAATAATATGAATTATTGTGCATGTGATTATTATTGGTTCAATAAAGTCAATATTATACAATAGTCACTTTATCAGTTCAATAATATGAAATACTGTGTAATACCGTGTGCTACTGTGCAATACTGTTCTACTATTCCATTACCATCGGGTATTTTAACAGTTAAAAGTGATAGTACCGTTGACCATTTTTATTTAAAATGTTACTACTGTCATTTTCTATATTCGACAATATTTCATTGTGGGGTCCACTAATGTTTAGTTATTCTGGCGCCGTCGTACGAATCGAATATTCCTCGACAGAATAAATATTCTCCGACAAAACGAATATTCTCCAACAAAATAAAATTTGCACAAAATATTTTTTAACTATAACTTTTGTTAATTTATCTACTTATCGTTTCAGAAAAAAATATATATAAAGAAAAATTAAATTTGTATTTAATAAAAATTGAGGTCTTACAGTTATTTTTCCTAGGTAGTCGTTGCACGATTCAATAGTTAAAAGAGAAGGAACATCGACTATAAAAGAGAGGTGGACAATAGAGATAATGAAATGTCATTTTCGTCATTGTTAATACCTCTTGAAGCCTACTAAATACTAAGCATCAACATTGTTAATATCTCTTGAAATCTGTACTTACTCTTACACCGAAGTTATCCTCCGACTGCTCAATCCGTCAAGTATTTTTAGTTGTTTATTTGTACAATTTAAAAATCTTAGACGACGGTTGAGTGTCTCGACATATTCAAACATTAACAAATAATATTAAATGAGAATAACTTTAAGTATCAATGAACTCTCTAGCTTTAGTGATACCCCTTCATTATTTTCAATCAATTTTAAAATTAGGACTCCATTTTTATTTTATTTTAAGATTATAATGACATAATATTTTTAATTTTTCATTACTTTTATGCTATCATTCCTTACCGTCATATAACAACTATTATTACCATCATATAACAACTATTAATCTCTTAACTAATACTAGAGGTACATTTAAAATTATTAAATTATTCTTAAATATTTCCGTTTAATAAATATATCTCAAAAAATTTGGAGAGAAGGGAGTATATAAACACATCAACAAGATAGGTATACTTTTTCTTAAATAAACTATACTATGGTCCATTGTTACAAAGACTTAGTTTCATTGCTTATCTCTCAATCATTCAAGTTTAAAATTACAGCAAAATTAAAAATTTGATGAGGGAAATAATATTAAATAAAACAAAATAAAAAAATAATGGAAAGTAGAAAAAAAAAAAAAAGAACCAAGCTCAGAAGCTCCTTCTTTTAATCCGAATATTTTTTATTCAGACTAGCGGTGGACCCTTCCAACCGCAGTAGGAGCAATTGTCATCACAGCAATGCGATTGCACCTGCCGGGGATCGACCCCGGGTCTGTAACGTGGCAGGTCACTATTCTAGTACTAGACCTCTGGTGCTATCGCAGTATCGTGCTTGCTATATTATATCCTAAAAATATAAACCGGAATTTACCCAATTCACAACCTCAGCAATCCTAGAAAAATGCCTTATAAATACTACGGGTTTGGTTTTTTGGTTAGCATGAAATTGGTGCCAATCGATGATTTCGACGTCCAACACGTCATCCTTAAAAAAAATAAAAAATATCTGCACACATTACTGTGTGTAATTTAATATAAAAAGGATAAGAGAGCAGGTGAGAACAAATATGAACGAAAAAATAAAAAATTGTCGTAAAAATAATTATCGTAAGAACAATAATGCGCGAGAGAATACATACAAATAGAAAGGATAAAAAGGAAATGTAAAAATGCTTCAAATTGATGTTAACACCAAAAATAACCACCAATTTTTTCTTTCGTTTTATTAATAAAGATTTTGTTTCTTAAAAAAGACCCATTTATAAAATTATAAGCTTTAAATATATATTTTTATTCTATATTCATTCTTAAATTTATTGAGTTTTGAATTTATCGGAGATGATATGACAATAAAATTGCGAATAAACTTGAAAGTAAAAAATCCTTCCTCCTCTTTCTTTCCATTTTATGCATGCATATACATTAGATAGAAGAAAGTTATTCCATCCTCGGAACTCCAACAAAAAAACTAACCATGTATCTTAAATTGTACACGACATTTAGCTACAAAGGCAACTGAAAGATGATAGACGGAACACGTTCTCTACTATTAGTTTGAGGCTTACTATGAATAATGTTTCCAGCAGTCGGCATATACAGTAGATACACAAATCTATTATATTCAGGCAAATATGGCTACGTGGATCGTTAAGTACGTGTCAATGGTAACCAACAGGAGCTGGTGCGTCCCTTAATTCCTTTCCCTGGAAGTGAATATCCTGCATTGCCAACAAAGGAAGTGGTAATAAGAGTTTAAACACAAGCCTAAAGTGGTTTTGAAAAATACGCAAAATTGATTGCAGCGTTATAAAATATTGAATTTAAAGAAAGCATAAAACATTTACAGCAGGATTTATGATGGCTCTATAAAATATTGAATTTACAGAAAGCATAAAATATTTATAGCAGTATTTATGACAGAACAAACATGGCTCATGAGTCAAGACAGCTAAAGAAGTCAACAAAGGATAAAGGTGCCCCATTTATCAAGATAAAAATGATTCAGCAGAGGTCTAAATGGTTAAGCAACCAATGAGACACCACCACCACCACCACCACCAATAATAATAATAATAATAATAATAAATCAAATGGCTTTAAGCTGGTTGTGAATTTCACAACCGATGAGACACCGACACCACCACCAACAATACTAAATCAAATGGCTTTAAGCTGGTCCTTGTCACACTGTTTACATACCCTAATCCACCAATTTGTTATTAAGGGCCCTTTAGCATTCAAGTTATTCAAGGATGAGTTATATAACATACATGTTCTTACTACTTGCACCAAATCAAAAAGATAGTTATTTATTTCTGATGTTCAGTTGAATCAATAAACAATAAAACGGGACAACTTCAAATAGGTTAGACTAATGAAAAAAGGAAATTAAAATCATAAATGTATATTAAAAAATACGTCAATTGGCTAGACCTGTTTTGGGATACAACTTGGTGAGATACATTGAACAATCTCATGGACAAATATTCCAGGCTTCCAACTGTTGAAATTGGATGTGGCATTGAAATATCCACTCTTGATAATAAGAGAACAGGCATAAATAGTGGTTCAGCCATGTTAAAAACTCCACAACTAATGTATCAAATGGGTGGGCAATTTGATTTAAATTGAAGTAGCCAAAAAGATAAAAACAAAGTCAAACAACTAAATGGTCTGAAGCCATGAGGAATTATATGAATGCCTTCATTAACCCAAGGATATGACTTTATGCATAGGAA
The DNA here is from genome assembly GCA_947179155.2 of Hedera helix. Lineage (NCBI taxonomy): Eukaryota > Viridiplantae > Streptophyta > Magnoliopsida > Apiales > Araliaceae > Hedera > Hedera helix. Next base: position 30,240,642 of record OX359287.1, read on the forward strand.
ACTGAAAAAGATTGTTCCACTTTCTTATCCAACTAGTTGAGACCAAGGCTTGTTGGGTAAAACTTATGTTTCTAAATTAACATTCTCTTACTTACCAATGTTTATTTAACTTTTTTTTATTTTATGTTTTCTTGTCCCATACTTTCTAGAGAGCGACGTTACAGTAACTAGTTCCATAGCCACAGAATTGAGGATACAAGAAAGGACCTGATACCAAATGACATATCCGACTCATGAATTTCAGAGAGAGAGAGAGACTAATGTGAGGAAAGCACGTAAATAGAACAAACAAGAAAAAGAAGGTTAATGCCCACTCACTGAAGCAAAATGATTAACATCTCGATGGTGAGCTTCATCAGCACGGATTACAGTTATAACATCCTTCAGTTTTGCATCTCTGGGAAGTCTCCAGTAATCTATAGCGATAGCAGGAGCAGGAACATTTTCAATTTTACCACTATCAATATCCTTCAGATACTCTGTATATGAATGTATGGCCTCTTCTTCCAGATACCCAACAACTCTGTGTGCCACTTTTGGGGACATCAAGTAAAGAACAAAGAAAGCATTGAAAAAGACTCCCTGCACAGTCAGAACCAGAAACCTTTCATACCATTTGGGTTTCACAAGTTCCACCATGGTCATCAGGTGCATCCTCTCATTCTCAGCTTCTTCAAGCAATGCTTTAATCCAACCTCCACTCTGCTGGAACTTGCGCAGAGACCTTAAGTGCAACAGCATCCCCCCAACCATACCAGGAACAGCTGCCACAGTTTCCAGCATCATTGCACGACATCCGTACCGTCTCTGGAACATAATTTCATAGATCCATATCAATTCAAAGAACCAGTGATTAGGCAGGTCGGCAGCCAAAAATAATTCCTTAGCATCATTATTCATCTAAGAAAATAAAAACACAATTCCGAGTTCCTGAATAGGAAGATATGATATATCCTTCTAACATCAGGCCTGATATATACTAATTACTAGGCATTGACTCGCACGATGAGTATGGCCTGGTTTATTTAACATTTTTATGTAAGAAAGGTGGTTATCTTTCTAAATGGGTGGTTTACTTTTCATTTTTGTAAATAGGTGGTTAGTTATCTTTTTTTCTTCTAAATTATTATTTTCAAAATATTTCTTTGTTACCAAATGTTTGTTTTGCTATGTTTGAAATGTTGGGATCGTGCATTTGAGCAGCTAATAAGCGCCAAACTCACCACAAGATGAACAAGCCCCAAAAGCTCACTTAAAATTGATAAATATTCTGCAATGAGTAGTAAATTAAGCAGCTGGCAAATTAGGATCTTATCATTCAAGTATACACGTTTTTTAATGACAAATCTTATACAGTAATTCAAGTAAACTTCTGATTACAGATGCCATTTTTATTTTTGATATTATATTAGCATATATCAGATCTGAATGCACAAACTTAAAGTCATGAAAATAATCAAGTGAATTAAGTCTCTCCTTACCAACAAAAGTATTGTTAATTGGTCAACATGGCAGTCAGTTAAAACACGAAAAGGCAGAAGATGTAACGAAGATAGATAACACACCTGGAAAAATACATCTGTCGGAATTCTAAGGAGTTTCACTGTCCTGTAAGCCACCTTGTCAAGAAATGTCTTTGGTACATGGTGCTTACTCAGATCTATTGACAAGTCTGCACGATAAGTTTCCCATGGCTACAATAATATATTAAAGAAAAAGGCATACGGTTTCAGATATCAAGTATTAACCTCTATAGGTAACAAAACATGAACTTAGAAACACAAGACAAGTTAGAAACACAAGATGATAAATGATATTTTCACCCAAAGAGTGCATAAGCACACCACTTGCATACTTTCATATTTCACATTGAAAAAAGAAAAAAGAAAAATGTCTTGGAATTTGATACATCAAATATCTGATTTACCAGAAGCATCATAGAAGGCTAGTGCCGGGGACTCATTCCAATATTACTTTAGAATGATGTAAGAGCCCTAGTAATATTGTTTAATGGAAAAAGCAAACATACATATGCCAGCACAAAAGTTACTTAAGTTTTTTGAAATTCATGTACAAGTCTCTCCAACCAAATTCACTTATATTACTTTATTTCTCAGTATAATTTATTGTTGGCAATAACAATCAACCTCAGAACAGTGTAGAAATTTGTAAATTTCGAACACAAATGGGAACGGAAGATAGTTCAACCAATAACGTCCATTTTTCTTTAACAAATTGATCAATATGTCCTGTACTCCTGTTGCTGAATGATACACACAAATACATAAGAAAATTTAAAATATCCCATGAAAATTAAATAAGCTACTGGTCTAAAATGGAGTCCTTATATAATGAGAGCAGTAAGCATTATATAAATCAGCTTCAGAATTCCATGAAAAGCCACCAATTTCATTATTCTCTGTCATTCTGAGATGGCTACCACTGTTACACCTCAGTAAACATGCATGGAGAACTACATAAAATATTCGGTAGCAACATACACCAAATCATTCCAATAATGTATATACTTAACTACACATTTCAAACATTATTCTTTTGTTACCATAAATTGCAGTACACACCACTCCTTAAAACCTAATAAGTAAATTTTAAAAAGAGAATGATTTCTACAGCTCCAAAATCCTCATACTTAGACGTGTCCCAAATCCCAAGGGCATTATTATGAGCTTTCAAAGTCCAAGCTCTGCCCCATCATCCTCCACATTTCTACACTCAAAGTTTCATATGACAACCAAAACACTAGTAAAGTGTTCATATCATCATCAGTCCATAGATACTATAATTCGAGAATCAATTGGCGGTACTTGGAGCTATCATAACACATAATTTTATGGTTTTAAATAAAGAATCCAGCTGTCACTGCTCAGCATCCAAACACAAGATCTAACTAAATTCCACTTAATTTTATCAGAATAATCAACCATGGTTTAAAAGTTCTGAGATGATATTAAGCTATAGTAATTTTATCAGAATTGATTATCCTTACATAACAACAACAACAACAACAAAAATCAACAAAATAGGGGACATTTTAGTTACTATATTTATAACTAAACTTATCAAAATAAACAGTTACACAATTAATAGAACATACCACGGATAGCAACCGATTCATTCAATATGATGAGATCAATAATGTTAGACACTCGTAAACATTCTAACTAAACTTAAGAATCCTTGACCAGATATATACACCAAAATAGATAATAATAGTCGATGAAAATTAAGATTTATTTTACCATAAAACAGTTCCAAGGCCACTCAGTTCCGTCCTCCCTCTTAATCGTAGGACGCGAAACTCCCCAATAACTAGACACCGCCACTCCACCGCCACCTGCCTTCTTCTTCTCCGCCACCGCAGTGTCCTCCTTCTCCTTCTCCTCCACCGCTCTCCCCTCTACTGCCGTGCTCATCATCCTTTTCATCATAAACTCATGAGGTCCTCCACCAATAAAACGGTAGGTCGTCTTTGCCGTATCATCAAAAGGCCGGAAAATGTTAATCGCCGCCGATAACGGCAACGGCGATGTGTACCTGCTACAGTTTCGGCCGATCACACGTTTCATCACAGACCGTGCTACCAAATTATTCATTTTTTTTTGCTAGATCGGGGGTTATATTTGAACTGTGTAGTGTTTCCGGTAGAATGATCTTTGTAAAGGAATATAGCGTAGATGAAGGCAAAACAGCAAAAAGTTAGGTGTGTCGCGGAATACTGCCCTTAATATGTATCCTTATACATCGAGAGATGTTGATGATGAAATGGTTACGCCGCCCTCCGTCTCTCAAATTAAAAGTCTTATCTGACTTTTTCTGGTCTATATTATTTAATTAAAAAAATAATCTTTAATTTTATTAAAATTGTGTAATAGTTCAAAAAATAATAAATATTTCACGATGAATAAATATATGTACACAAAATCAAATAAAATATTAATTTTATTTATTAAAAGTATTTGTATGACACATATTTTAATATAAACATGTATTTTTTAATAATTAAAATTAATATAATATTTAATTTTATGTATTTAGACTTATTATTTCATGATTAAAAGTACGATACTATTTATATCAATAGTGTTTATATATCGCATTAATATTTGAAAGAAAAAATTTATTCTTCTTATATCTATAAATGTCATTGAACCCATAAATAATACTACATTAAAAGACTTGTTGGGGTCTTCAAATATTAATACATTGATTGTTTTGGGGGGAAAAAATATATTTTTAGTAAAATTGTGTAATATTGTAAAGTAAAAATAAATCTTACACATCTCTCTCCGATTGCTACAAGCTTATCAATTCCCCCCCCCCCCCCCCTCTATTCTTAATTTTTTTTAAAATATTTAATAATTAAATTAATATTTTATATAAAAAAATAAAATTACACCCTTATTTTAAAATATAGGAAGAGAATGTCATAATTAATGTTAGGCTAAAATTGTAACAATCATATTAGAATAGAGTGACTAATTCCCATTAAAAAAAGTATCATTTCTGTTTCATATTATTTAGTTATCGATAATTTTTTAAAATCAATTCAAGAGATTTTTAATCTCAAAATTAAGATAAATTCTTTTAATTTTAATTAATATAATAATAAATATTATAAATTATTTAAAAAATATTATTTATTGTAAGTTATATTATTTCATATTTTTTTTGTAAATTATCTAAATTTTAAGCTTAAAAATATTTTAAAATAATTTTTAAAAATTAATAATGATAATTATATAATTTAGAATATAGAGAGTGTTATATTTTTATGAGTAGAAAGAGAATTAAAATTTTTATAAACATTAATTTGGGTCATAATCCCTTCTTTGATCTTACAGGCTTGATGATGACCATTCGATACCAAGCGTCGTAGAGTATTAAGGTGTGTTGCAAAGTATAGAAATGGGGGGAGACGGTTAAGTTTCCTCGCTTGTTTCGAGGAACTGTGAATTCTTGCCCTCCAAGTTTACTGGAATGCGGTGGAGATGTGGTTACTGGTTCGGAGCTTGGTGTGGAACGTGGCTCGCTTTAAAAGTAGCACGTGGCTAGCGGGGACTTCATATTAATCAAACATACCGTGAAGGTGAAGGGTGAATGGATGGCCATGACGTGGAACACGTGACACCGGCAAATCAATACACTACCTCAGTTTTTATATTAAAAATGTATTTTGAGTTTTTAACTTAATTTATAAAATTTTAAAATATACAAATTCTTTGAGTTTTGAAATAACAAAGATAACAATTAGTACTTTTTATTTAATTTATAACAATTGCACTTGTATCGGTTTTAAATTTTATAATTTTATAAATTAATAATAAAAAAAATATCTCAAAATTTGAAATAGATGTAATAATTAAAATGAAGGAGGAAAAAACAATTATTAATCGTTTTTTTGGCGGAGGGTGCGGTTCAGTGCGATAAGATGAAATAATTATAAATAATTTTTTTTTAACAAAATAATTTATTTGAGATTTTTTTTACCTATATATATATATATATATATATATTTACTTCTAAAAACTTTTTGTCCACTCTGACTTGTAATTAAAAAAAGATATTAAAATATTTTTAATTTTGTTTCAAAAGTAATTTTAATAAAGAGCGCTCTTACCTATTTATTGCATCAAATTAATTTATTTTTCTTAAAATAATTATGCGTACTTTTTGAAATAATTTTAAGATTTGAAATAATGAAATTAAGTAAAGTCACTTTTAAATAAACTCTTCGTTCTATTCTACAACAAACAACCCGTTTAAACATTTTGAATCATTTTGTAAAATTCTATAATTGATAAGATTCATTTGATTTTAGATATACAATCGTATTTATTGTACAAGACGTGTGATTATTTTTAAAATTTAAATATATTATATCAAATTTAAAATTAAAATTTCACAAATTAATTTAAAAACTAAAACATTGCCTTTTCTTGGAACCCAATAAATTAATTTACAGATAATAGTGCTAGACTGCTAGGTGTTCCATGTGAAAAAAGTATTTCATGCTCCTGAAGCTCATTCTCTCACGTGCATAGGGGTTTTATGTGACGAAGTTCACAGAGAATTCATATACATATAAGAGGAGCAGCAAACTATTCACTCTCTTAAAGAGCATGAAATAATTTTTCGTTACATGTAGCCCCTAAATATTACTCCCTTCATTTTAATATATTAATTATATTATGATTTTTTTAATTTCAAATATATCAATTGTTCTATTTTATTTAAAATAGAAAATTATTTATATTTTTATAATACTGCTATTTCCCCCCCCCCCCCCCCCCTTTCAAAGATATTTATTTTAATAAAACATTATTATTCTCTTCTTTTTTTCTTTCTCTTATTTAACTTATTCCAATAAAAACATAAATGAATAAATATAAAATTTAAGACTTATATTGATTAGAAAATAATACTATTTTTAATATGTATATTCTATGTTATAACAATTAATAAATTAAAATAGATGGACTACGATTTAAAAATAGCATTGACATTTTCAAAGTTTGACCATAATTTTTTTTAATATAAATTTATATTAATATTAAATATCGACATATATAAATATATAAAATAAAAAAATATAATTGTTTTTCCACATATTAGTCGAAACGAAAATAAGATAGACCGGCCCAAGTTGGGCCTCATCTGGCCCTACTTTTAGTCTGCAGCTCCAATATTGCACACAATGTTGACCCATGATTGGTCCAGGAATTCCCACCACCTTTCTGACTCCCACGCTTGTCAGAAAGCTTTATATTCAAATCAACCCATGTCTTATCTCTAACGCATTTGATTTGATTTGATTATCAGACTGGAAAATCTCTAATCACTTTGTATGATCGAGTATTTCATGGCCGCAGGCAATGGATCCCATGGTTCTGGCTTTGATTTAGGTACTCTAATTATCTCCATCTGCTTTCCATAATTTTTCTTTAAATTTGTTTTCATAATCATTTGGAATTGAACATTCAGTTATAGGGCATAGAGTTGGATTAGAGTCCATGTTTTCAAGCAATTGATTTTAATTTTCTCTATCGCCCCCTTATCAACACAGTGGATTTAACTAAATTCGGTTTTGAATTCTGGAGAAAACAAACCAATGTGTTGTGTCTCATATGATAAACCAAATGGAATTAAGTCAAATTTGTTTTACCATAGAAGATAAGGGATTTTATTTGGGCTGATGAGTATTTGAATAGTTTTATTTGTTTTTTTGTTGTTGTGTGTGTGCATAAATTGGATCTTTGAAGAAATCTGTGTATAATTTATTTACATATATGGCATTGTATAATGTTTATTCAAAAAGTAGATGAAAAGTTAGTGATGGAGTTGAGATGATGAACCATTTGAACTTGTGTTAGTTGTGCAATTTCAAGGCTTTTTCTGTTTGAACTTGGACTTTGAGACTAAGAGGAAAGGAAAATGAAATGTAAATATATATAAATTATAAAACTCCTTTGGTGAACATACCAACTGTGTATACTCTTTACAAAATTTAAAATATTGGTACATTGTATAAAGCAAGTGTAATTGATTTCTGAAAAATATTCTTTTTTTTCTTCTACTTTCTTATCTTTTACCTTTGCTTTATTTTCCCCAACTCAAAGGAAGAATTCATGAGAAAATTAAAGAGTTTAGTTAGGCATGACTTATCTAGAAATAGTCAATCAAGATTCAGAAAGTGCAAAACTTTAAAGTGTGTAAATCTCCTTATAAGTTATCATCTATGTAGTGTAAAGCTCTTGAGAATATTATGCATACTCTATAAATCAGATTTGTGTTTTGTAAATACTGGATATTGAAATATTTGTTCCAGAAAAGAGCAGTAATGTATATGGCTAATTAAGACGTGGTAATGCAAATTTGGACTAGCTTCTGGTTCATCTCAGCAGGTCACGTCAAGCATAGATGGTGCATATGCTACCGCATGACCACCATTATTTATAACTCACTTGATTACAGGAAAAATTCTTTTCACAATTGTAAATGCGTTTTTCTATTTTCAGAAGTTTATTTTAAGGTACATGAAAATCGAGTGGTTCCTGCCTTCGTGTGATAGGTGGTCTCCTATAACTTGCAAAAGAACTTGTGGAAAATACGAAATAGTTCCCCATTAAATAGCAGATGCAGTTTTAGTATATAGCCAATAAACGTACCTTTAGGGGGACTTAGGCACCAGACAAAAATCTTTAATGATGGACAACCATGGACTAGCTTGTATGGACCATTTATAGTTATATTCCAATTTCGAAATCAAATGAAATTAAAATAATGAATGTAAGATGCTCCTTGTCCACAAGGCTAAGTGAAGAAAATATGAGCTCAATTGATACAAACATTGTCACAGTTTCTATGTGCTGGTAATATAAGAAATTGAATGAAGAAATGTGTAGAAGAAAATTGTTTAAAAGCCAAAACAATTATGTTATTAAAAGACTTTGCAGCATTCTGTTTCATAGCCAGAGAACTGAGAAAAGTCTATGCGATCTTATTCTCTCTCTCTCTCTCCCCCATCTTATACACACACTGTAAAGGCCATCTAACATAATTTATTGTTATGGTAAATTTTCTGGTTGTTTGATTATTAATTCTGATGTACAGATATTCAGCAAATATTTTTGGAAACACAGCATCGGTGGTTGCGACCTGCTGAAATCCGTGAAATTCTTCGGAACCATCGCAAGTTCCATATTGCCTCAGAGCCTTCACATATGCCACCTAGTAAGACTTCACATTTATTTACATCCATTTGTTTTATTTCATGATTGTATGTATCTTTATATTTTAAAAATTTACATACCTATATAAATAAACAAAAGTTGCATGCATCTCCACATACATCTGTGTAATTTGTTTAGCTAAAATTATAAGTTATGTAGCCTCTCCGAGGATAAATGCATCCCACCTATTAGGGACCAGCGTCAAGCCTCGGCTTTAGGGCCCAAAGTAAATCTAGTACTAGATAAATCTTAAAAACTTATCATGACCCCTGGACCACTCAAGGTTCTAGCCTTGCATTTACCAATATATACCCTCATCAAATCTTTTTTAAAACATACACATAGGTATATATATATATATATATATATATATATATATATATATATATATGCACTTCTTGCTTCTAACTTTCTACCTCATTCTTGATCCTTTTGAAAGAATTACTGATATTGGCATTTAGTAACATGGGGAACATCACTTATTCACAAGATTCCATTGGATACAAGTTCCTATTGATAACGTGACAAGATAATAATGCATCTTTCTTGTCCTCATTTAATTTTTGCTGAATTATGTCTTCGTACCTAGTCTTATGAATCTGAGTTACTGTGTGTGCCTGAACTGAATTGAAGGTATATTTGGTCAAAAAATGTTGATGGGGACTAATTTTGCATTCGGAGAAAATAATATGTCTCAATTAAAAGCAGTGTACAAATTTACCTTCTCCCAACTTGAAGTCTTATTACTGAATTAGATCTTCTCTTATGTTTCCATATAAATTTAACTTACCTTAGCTTGCATGTCTTAAGCATGGATTTTACTTTGGTTATTCCATCAATGCTTGTAATCAATTTTCTTTCACTGAGCCAAATTCTAGGAATTTTTAAAGGAGAGATCCATGTCCTTTAATTTGTTGATGGATAGGATTACTTTTGTTGCTTTGCTATGGGCTTCAACTATGGGAGACTTTTGGGACACCTTCATAGCCTATATTTGAGTAATTGGAGATTTACACTTTTTAAGTGTTTTCTTGTCTTTGTTTTCAATTGTTAGGGTTGACTGGACATTTTGTCTCACCCTTTTTTATTTTATTCTTTATTCTATTAATAAATCATCTTTTTCCATTTTAAAAGAATTCCACGAACGCTTCTTCATCTCAAGTTCTCGATTCCAAATCCTAAAGTCTCTTTAATATGTATCTCTTCCAGTTAGATTTTTTTCTCTTTAATATGTATCTCTTCCAGTTAGATTTCCCCCTCAATATAATATTGTGAATTCTACTTTCATGATAGAACATACTTGTTTTGGTTCAGTCTTATGTGTTTTTCTTGTTTTTGTTTTCAATTGTTAGGGTTGGGTGTTCTTTTTCTCCCACCCTTTTAATTTGTCTCTCTATTCTATTAATAAATCTTCCTTTTATCTTAAAAAATATTCCATCAATGCTTGTTCATCTCAAATTCTCGATTCTAAATCCTTAAGTCTCTTTAATACATATTCTTCCATTTAGATTTTCTTAATATAATATTGTGAATTCTACTTTCACGACGAAACATACTTCTTTTGGTTCAATCTTAATGAACATTCAACTTATTAGTAATGTTTTTAGTAGCTATTCACTGGCATCCACATGTTGATATTTTAAGAATATTAATTTGAGAGTATCATGATCTGCACTCTCAAATGTTACTAACTCATGTTTTACTCCATAATTAGACACTTTGTCTTAATGACCTATTTTGACTGGCTTTTGAAATTTTCAGGTGGTTCAATTTTTCTTTTTGATCGGAAGGCGTTAAGATACTTTCGGAAGGACGGACATTCTTGGAGGAAGAAAAAAGATGGAAAAACCGTCAAGGAAGCTCATGAGAAGCTGAAGGTGAGCATAATCATGCCCACAATAATCCATGTTTTCTGTAGGAGCTTATCAATGCAAGTATTGCTAGTATCATTATATATGTATATTAGACCAACGAGACCTGATGAGGCCCTACATCATTTATCCGGGTTCAAGTGCAGTGCATTCTCCTCACTTGAATGCTTTTTTTGAAGAATTTATTTTCATATGCAAATTGAATGTAAAGATAGGTAACATCATTTAAGAAACTTCAGGTTGGAAGTGTTGATATGTTACATTGCTACTATGCACATGGAGAAGAAAATGAATATTTTCAACGTCGAAGCTATTGGATGCTCGAACAGTAAGTCTGAACCTATCAGTTTTTAATGCCAGATTTTATTTTTATTTTTTATTTGGTTTGGTAGATTACCTAGCTTAGTGGTTTGCTTTCCCATAGCTTTTTTTATTCTATGTTTATAATCAGTACAAAAGAACTTGGTTGTTTATTGTTTTCACTCGGTTCTCCATTAGAGTGAATGCCTTCTTCACTTAATTTATCTTGCACAATTATATGGTCTCTACTGTTATAATATTGGAGTATTTAATTGGTTACTTGTAAGTCATCACACCTGGGAATTTATAAAGGAATTCTAAGTTATCCCGGAGCTAATTACAAATAGCTGTTATTACAGCATTGAGTCCAAATCTTCTACCTTAGGATTCCTAGCTTTAAATAGTTTTAGGCCATTTATTTGGTTTAATCTTGGAACTCTTTTAGTAATTTGAATCTCTCTATCAAAGTAAGTCATTATATAACAGCAGTAACACCAGAGAGAGCCACGTTGTTTTCAAGTATCCTTTAGTTCGTCCTGTGGGAATCGAACCCACGGCATAGAGGTGCCTTTTTCTACTGAGGTTTGACGTAGGGAAGGAGCAGACTTTAGTTGACCCAGAAGTGAATGTTGCCACCTTCTTCCCAGCCATGCTTATTGTCTCTGTATGGACACCTTTTCCATTTCGTGGGGTCTTTTTCATTTCAAAATGTATGATTTGTAACACCCTTCCCAAAATGAGAAAAACGAAAAGGAATGGAAAAAAAAGTAGAAGGTTAATATAAAGTTCTTGTGATTTGTTTCTTATCATCTTCTTTCATGCTGCAGGGATTTAATGCACATTGTTTTTGTCCACTACTTGGATGTGAAGGTTAGACTCTTCTATTATCCTATGTTTGCCATCATTACCATAAGTAATTGAAGGATTATGGAGAGAAGTGTAGTGGAGAGGAGCCAAGTTTGCTCTGAGGCCTCCCCTGGTTGCCTGGGCTAATGACTGCATTGTGAACCTGGGGGAATGCCAGCTGGGGTGCCACATGGAACCTTATGGTTGGTCCACATGGCAGTTCATTTTCAATAGTCAGTAGTTGGCAAAGATAATAACTAATTCATAATAATTTTGTTGTTAATTGAATTTGCTCATGGCAATGGTCATGGACAATATTTAGGGTCTTCTAATGAGGTCTAATTTTAATTCTGCGAATTGAGTACTTCTAGTTCAGTTGTTTTGTAACATTGAGAACTCCCTTCAATAATAGAAATTGACTTCCAATTGCATATCAATTGATGGAATTGGATTTCAGTCTTTCTGCAATCCTCTGTATTATATGCCTTTAGTCTCCTCGTAAATGTATATGGAAACTATAACTTTCAAGTAAATTGTGTAAATTAATTGATTGCTAATTTCAAATTTTCCTATTCTCTCTTTCCCCCTCCTCCATCAGGGTAATAAGACAAGCATCAGCCGTGTTATAGACACTGATAAAGCTGTATCAACTTTTCAAAATGGCAGTCCATTGCCTTTTACTTCTCCCGCGAAGCTTAAAACGGCTTCTTCAGCGTATACGGATTCCACAAGTCCAACCAGCACTTTGACATCAGCATGTGAAGATGTTGATTCAGGTAAAAATTTCGTTGTAGTTTTAGTTTTGGCTCTTTCATTTGCTCTGGCTTCAGGATGTGATTGCAACTTGGGTGAAACTCCAATGCAGAGGAAAATCACCAAGCAAGCTCCAGATCTCGCTCTTTCCTGGGGCCAGGACTAATGGAGGATAGCTGTATGATGGAAAAGATAGATGCTGATCTGTCAGGGTCTTACCTGCTTCCATGTTCTGGTATTTTATTAATTTTGCTTAAAAGTTGTTTTCTTTTGACTCCTGTACGTTTTTCTTGTAACCTTTTATTTGATCAACGAATAAGTGCTTACCAAAGTTGTACGATTAATTTCTGGTAATAAAGTTGCTTCTCCAGATGCTATCCTTGAACAAGGGGATGAAGTTTTGGGTCACCTTTCAAAAGGTGAGATTAACAAACTGGAGGCGTGGAATTCTCAGCCAGTGCAAGGAAATTTCCAGGTACTTATTGTTCCCCTTCTTCCATCTTTTTAGTGATGTATACCTTTGAAAAAAATAATTTTTATCGATATAGAAGTGAAAGTTTAGTATCTAATTCACTAGTACTTTCTGTGTGCTGGGTACTCTTTTTTGTTCTCTCCTACTGATCAGATTATATGTTTTATTTGTCATTGGTTGTGAATTTTTCCAGACTACATTTTCAGTTTATCTGGGTTAGGATCATTGGTTCATCTGTAGTTGGGTTTTCCAAATTGACTATAGCTGGTTTTGTATCACGGAGTTCTTTCCTAATTTTCCAAGATAGAAATGAATCTTATGCACTTTGGTCTTGAATTGGTAGAAGATGAACTTACATTTACGTAGTGTTGTGGCTCTGTTTGCAAGGGTATTGCTCATCGACTCTCAAGACTTCACAATAACTATGGCGTTTTGTCTATTAGCAAATCATTGGTTAGACATATTAGCATTTTTCAAATTCTTCAACTCGTGATGATTTGCTAGTCCCTCTGCTTTTAGTATGTTTTGTTTAATTTGTAGCATCAGAAGTGCATTATGGTTTTAGTTTTTACCTTAATATCCTTCCTTCCTTGCTATTTTGTTAATACTGTTTGATTTAACATAGAAATTCTATGTTTTCTACTAGGATAATAATTGTTTGAAGTTCATTTGTGAAAGTTCATCTTCTTACTTGACCGCTATTTTTAGTTTCCATTTGAGGACCATGCTTTTCACTTGGACAGACCGCCTGTGGACCAGAGTTTAAGTTTGAATTCTGCTTATGATCTCGGAAGCGGATCTTTTGGAACAAAATTTGACCATGCAAACCTGCAACCTGGGTTATTTTACAAATGCTATGATGATCAAGGTGTGAGTCCTGGCCAACACAATCTTCAGAAACATCACTCTAATGCCGAACCTGGATATATGATGAAATCCAGTTTAGATACCGATAGGAGTATAGGGGATTGGAACCACTCTTTCATTGAGGAACAACCGTTGTTTGATGGCTTCCAGCTGGAAGAAGGCTTAAAGAAAGTTGATAGCTTCTCCCGATGGATGTCTAAAGAACTCGGAGAGGTAGAGGAATTGCATATGCAATCCACAGATGGTATCCCATGGAGTGTTATAGAGAGTGGTGATGCAGTTGCTGATTCTGCTCTTCCCACCCAACTACAGTTAGGCCCCAGCTTATTGAACCCGTCTATCTCTCAAGACCAGATCTTCAGCATCATTGATTTTTCACCAAATTGGGCTTATTCAAACTTTTCAACTAAGGTATTTGATATCTGCTTTTAATATTGGATTTTATTCTTGAAGCCATAGGAATTTGAAGTAACTTTTGTAAACGAACTTGTCCGTTTCCCTTATTCAATATGCCCTCTTTTTTTTTTTTCCCTTTAATGTTTGTAATTTGTTATATTTGTTGTACACACTGCTGCAACTACAACCTTGTCCTTTTTTTTTGAGGTTCTTTGGAGACTGGATACACTCCAACCATTCATTTTGTACTGTTTATTGTTATGTTTGCTTGATTATCTACCCAAGCACTTTAACCTATCAAATACTAGTAGCTATGGCTCATTGTTTTTCTTCCATCAGCAGGTTCTTTCACTTTTTAAAATTATTGCCTTGTACAATTGACAATTTTTATCCATCTCCCACAAAAAATGTTTCCCATGATTTGAATCTGTGATTATCTTTTTGTAGGTTAATACAGAACTAGTTTGAGAATGATACAACTGAAGAATTCTGTTATTAATCACTTCTTATTTTATCACAAAACGCAGGTTTTGATTACTGGAAATTTTTTGAAGTGTGAACAAGATATAGCAAATTGCAAATTGTCATGCATGTTTGGCGAAGTGGAGGTTCCAGCAGAGGTTTTAGCAGATGGGATTCTCCGCTGCCATGCTCCACCACAATTTCCTGGGCGTGTCCCATTTTATGTCACCTGTTCTAACAGATTAGCTTGTAGTGAAGTGCGAGAATTTGAATATCAAATCGGCACTATTGAAGCTGCTGATATTTCTGAAAGTAGTACAACTGTGATGCTTCTCTATATGAGACTTGAGAGGTTATTGTCCGTGGGATTCTCTGACTGCCTCTCTGAATATGTTGAGCAAAAACAAAATATAGTCTGTCAAATTATTTCTATGATGGAGGAAGAGGAAAACCACCAAATTATGAAGACAGTGCCAGAGAATGATCTCTCTCAACTCAACCTAATGGAGAAGCTCAACGAAAAGCAGTTGAAAGAGAAGTTGTACTCTTGGCTTCTTTTTAAAGCAACTGAAGGTGGCAAAGGGCCAAGTGTTCTAGATGAAGAGGGGCAAGGGGTTCTACATTTAGCTGCTGCTCTCGGTTATAACTGGGCCCTAAGACCAACTATAGTTTCTGGTGTTAGTATTGATTTCCGTGACGTGAATGGATGGACTGCACTTCACTGGGCTGCTTATTATGGAAGGTGACAGCTTAAATCTGATCATATGCTCATTTGGAATGCTAGACTCATGCCAACTCCTTTGTGTGTGTATATATATGTGTGTGTGTGTCTCTATGTGTGTGTGTGTGTATATATATATATATATATATGTATGTGTGTAAATATGAATGGTAAAAGAAGGATCCAAGTTCTGAAATCTGAATTTAACAAACCTTGTGAAAACTTCTCATCTTTTTTTTGGTAAATAAACCTCATAAAAAAAATTCTGTTTATTTTCACATTTGTAAGCAGGAAGAGAAAATTAAGCCGAATCTAACCTATAGTCTGTTTCCAATGTTACAATTACTATTTATAAATTTTTATTTTTATTTCATTTTTTGTTCTTCCCTGATTCTTGTTATTTACAGGGAGGATACAGTTGCCGTCCTTGTTTCACTTGGTGCAGCTCCTGGAGCATTGGCTGATCCGTCGCCACTGTTTCCATTGGGTAGGACTCCTGCTGACCTAGCTTCTGGCAATGGACACAAAGGCATTTCTGGTTTTCTTGCCGAGTCTTCCTTGACCACATACCTCTCAGCCCTTACTGTGAGTGACCAGAAGGAAGATAGTACATCAGAATTGTCTGGTGTCGATGCAGTACAAACAGTTGCAGAACGTACGGCAACGCCAACTACTACTGGTGATGTGGCAGATGTGCTGTCACTCAAGGATTCCCTAGATGCTGTACGTAATGCAACTCAAGCTGCTTCCCGTATACATCAAATTTTCAGGATGCAGTCATTTGACAGGAAGCAATTCATTGACCACAATACTGAAGAATTTGGATCATCAGATGAACGAGCTCTTTCACTTGTAGCTGCTAGAACAAGCAGGTTGAGCAAAACTGATGGGACTGCCCATTCTTCTGCAATTTGCATACAGAAGAAATTTCGTGGTTGGAAGAAGAGGCAGGAGTTCCTGATAATTCGACAAAGAATCGTGAAAATCCAGGCTCATGTAAGGGGGCACCAGGTAAGGAAAAAGTATAAAGGAATCACCTGGTCTGTAGGAATTCTAGAGAAGGTAATTCTGCGCTGGAGACGTAAAGGGATTGGTTTGCGAGGATTTCGTCCTGATGCAGTTGTGAAGGGCCCCGACTCTGACGAAATGCCCTCAGTAGAAGATGACTATGATTTTCTGGAAGAAGGTAGAAAACAGAACGAGGTGAGATTACAAAAAGCACTTGCCAGAGTGAAATCTATGGTTCATTATCCTGAGGCACGGGCTCAATACCGTAGACTGCTTACTGTTGCTGAAGGAATTCGCGAAACCAAGCAGGAAGACTGCGATATGATTTTAAACAGTTCAGATGATACAGTCTATGGTGAGGAAGATCTGATTGATGTTGGAGCACTCTTTGATGATGATACAGTCATGTCTATAACATTTGATTGAACCTCCATGGCCTTCCTTTTGGTTCGTCCAAGTTCTTGTTAGCAGTGGTTTGTTGCAATTATATAATAACTGTATTATGTGAATATATTCTACCTATACAACTTCATTTTTTTTCATTTATTTACTCAAAATAATTATTTGTTATTTATTTTGTATTATACGTCTTATTTAGTTTCAAGCACTTGTAGTAGCATGACTATACTTGTAAAGTTGTAACTATTGGGGAGATTTGAGACAGATTAAGGAATAGTCTTGAAGTTTGAGACAATTATTTGGTTTGAAAATGGAGCATTGTTACAATTTTAGAGACAGTAAAATCTTATTCGAGGTGTGGAATGAGTGAACGGTTTGTTTTTTTTGGATGAACATGTACATTGTAATGTGATAATTTTTTAAATAACAGGAGAATTATTCCCATTTATTGTGTTATAATGTAATTCCTCCATTTCAAAATAGAGATACATTTTTCTTTTTATACTATTTCAAAATTAGAGTTACTTTCCTATTTTAGAACATTACTTTCGATATCAAGCCACTACAACTAAATTTTTAGTTAATACCAAGGCCATCTTTGAAAATATAAAATTATTTAATCATTTGCTTCTCACATTTCGTAGATAGCCGGGATATTGAGGAATATCCAGAAAGACATTTTGAGAATCAGTCTGATTCTATCTCCGTTCGTTCCGTTTGAAGAAAGAAAAGATCCTAAAAAATCAGTCTTTCTTTTAGTTGTTGAAGCTCTCTTTTGATTGATTTTTGGAATCCTCATTTACTATTGTGGAGAACCCTTTTTTTAATCATCTTTCAGTTGCCTCTGTACTCTTGCTATCTGATAAACATGGGATCCCAGATTGTGTAGTTCTGATTTTCCTCAACGAAGTACCATTTCATCTCATTGTCAAAAGTCATTGCTGTGAAATGCGATGCAAACCATTTTTGGTAGTCTTTGTTGTCCAGGATAGTTGGTGCAATGCCGCAGCCTAACGGGAAAAAGGGCTTTGTTTGCACCTTGGAGATTTAAGCCATCTTTGTTTGTTACACGCGGCCTTAGAGTCTTCTTTCGTATCTGCAACATGCAAATAAGTATTCTTCTATGTTTTTTTTCTTCTAAAAAACAATTAAAAAAATGGAAAAATATCAAATTCATAGGCAACAAAGTAGTAGCTGGCATAATTTATCTTGTGTATGTTTTTTGTTTGTTGCTTTCTCCGTTGGTTTTTTCGTTACGTTTGAATTAAATGAATGAAATAAAAAAGAGAATGAAACGGAAAGTGGAATGATTCATTCCATTACAGGTTAAGTAAGTCATTCATTCATGAATTTGAGAGGAATGGAGCAACCAAGACACATTTTATTTTATTTTATAGACGTTCATTCCTCCAATTCAAATGTAACATTAGAGAATATCCATACATCTGTATCGGTGTTGTTGGTCTGTTGCAGTTAATAATGAGGGGGAGTACAACTTGTATATAGTAGTAGTACGATGCAACTTTTGGGACCATCAACAATTGAAGGACAAGTCTACAATTATAACAATCAAACACTACATCCATCTACTTATTAAAAAGTGAGGTATGACACGAATTTTAATGTCATGCCTCATTTTTTAATAATATAGATGAACGTAGTGTTTAATGTAATATTTAATTATTGTGTGTTTATATTTATTCATAATCAAATAAAACAAGAATATTTCTGATAAGGATAAAACATACAAAAAGACAAACGCTGAATAATTCATGACTCGTCTGAATTTAGAATCTCTGTCATTATTATACTAATGTTACCCATCAGCTTAAGTAGTTGTCATGTCAATTTAACTGCCCTTAAATCTTATATTGTTACATTCAACTCTTTTCTACTCCGTTCAGTGCCCCCATCTTTGTTGTTGTCTAATAGAAAAAGTTTGTTAGTCACGGGTGTGCACTAATGTATCCTCAACCCAAGCTTTATCTAACATTACTCTATCCGTTTCAAATTATAAAATTAATATTAATTTTTAAAAAATTAATTAAAATTAATTTCAAATATTTTCAAATGAGATAAATTTATTTAGGTTATGTCGATACAATTAAGAATATTATAAACTATATCAAAAGTACCGCTAGTTATAAGTTTTATCATTTAAGAGAATTTTTCATGTAAATCTTGGTGTTTTTGTTGCTTCCACTAAATTATTCTCTGGCAAAGATAATAATATTGTTACTATTATCAAGATATTTAATTTACGCAAACAGTGATTAATTAAAATAATCCCAACACAGTTGTCAAATACGAGTAAAAACTATTTCCCTCATCACCTTTCTGAAATCTCTCTTTTCTTCCATTAATTTTTGGGTTGATAAAAAAAATGTATCTAGGAATCAACCTGGTTTACCTTAAAGTAGAGCTCGGCTCGCGTATCAATATCAAAGCCGATACCTCCTTTAATGATGATATGGACCAGCAGCCACTGAACATCATCTGCATGCATTTTGTTGTTCGTGTAAGCCGTCCTTTTCTTGATGGGATTTATTCTGAACAAGCTCTAGTTAGTTGCATGCAGAAACTCTCTTGTGAAGAGAAGAAGATAATATAAGCCAATTTTTTTTTGGTATATGGAGCTCAATATAAATGGTAGTGTTATTGGCTTGAAAGAGACATTGATGGATTTTATGGTATTTTGCTGGCCTAAACTATTCACTGAAAGACAGACAAGTTTATTAAGATACTGGCCTATTCTATCTTCAAAAAATGAGAAATGTAGATTCTCATTCATAACATCCCATCCAATGACTCTGCCTGCATATCTGGTCATAACAGAGCCAATCCTGCTTATAGATGCACGCAGAAGGTCTCTCCCATATAATTTTGTTACCCATTTTGGGTTAAATTGTACATTTTCCAATAAGATGTTATGTCCTCTAACTGATATTGCATGTTCTTCAGCAAAAGCAAACATGGCATCCGATATTGTGTAATTTTCGTGTCCTTGGATGCCCTCAATGAAATCCCACTTCATTTCGTTGTGAAACGTGATGAAAACCAGTTTTGGTAGTCTTTGTTATTCAGGATAGTGAGTGCAATGCCACAACCAAGTGGGAAAAAAGGCTTTGTTTGCTCAAGGATGATATGTGCACCTTTGATATTCAATCCATCTTTGTTGGGAATTGATATTTCCACAAGACTCTCCTCTCATGAATAGTAAGTGAGGCAAAATATCAATTCCCTTGTTTAATACATTTAGTCTCAAAGTCCCTTTTCTTATCTGCAAAATGAATTAAATATTTAAAAACTTTGTTTTGTTTTGGATCAAATTAAGTGCATCTAAAAAGAGTGTCAAAATGGAAAAAAACATCAAATTCCTAAGCAACAAAGTAGCAGCAGCTTGCACAGTTACCTCTTCTATGTTTTTTGATTGTTGCTCTCTCCATTGGCTTTTGGTGAAGGGTTGTAGAGACACGCTGTCTACCCATAGCTCTGTATTGGTATTTTTCACCTGTTGAAGTTCATAATTGTGAGTACAACTTGTATACAAAACGAAGTAATCCATTATTTAGAGATGTATTTCTAGAACGACTACTTTTAAGGTTAACTTCATGTATCTCTAATAATTTTGGAACATAGAAACAAACTCGGAACCATATGATCATAATTCGACTGATTTCAGAATATTGGCAGCATAAATGCTACTCAATTTTAAGCCATGGACATGAAAATCAATCTATAATGTACCTCAAAGTAGAGCTTGGCTTGTGTTTCGAAATCAAGAACAACAATCCCTCCTCTAATCATGAACCAGCAGCCAGTTTTAGGTACTACAGATCCCACCACCTTTCTGCTGTTACTTGGATATTTAAATGCAGCAACAACAGCCTCATCTCCTTCAGTTATTTGAACCCAAGCTGGAAACTTATGGATTAATGTCAAAATCGAGTTCTAAATATTCCTCCTAAATATTGACATCTCAGGGGATTTTCTAAGCACCGGAGAAACAAAAGTAAATAGAACATAAGGAAAAATTAAACAATGTGAAGTGATTATTTACATATATTGTGCTAATTTACTGACATCTATGCTTGCAGAGTAGTCGTAGGACCACACGTAGATTTTAAATCCAATATGAAGCCAAATATATATATATATATATATAATTACTGGGGGTTAGTCCATGATAGTAACAAATCTCTCTTTCTTTTCTTTTCTTTTTCTTTTTGGAAAAAATCAGCTAATTAACAACCTGCTAGTAGTAGAAAACTGAACACTAGCAACATTGTGTTGTTCGCATAAACGCCCATTTTCTTGATGAGATTAATCTGAACAAGCTTTTAGTTAGTTGTGCATTAACAATCATGTAGTGTAGTGTAATTTAATTAATATGGCCTCATAGTTTTTGAATAATTTGAATATATAGGATATAGAAACACAAACCATATTTCATCTTCTTTTTTTCAATGATAATAACCTAACTAGACTTGCCTAGTGCCCATCAAATTCCATCAACTATCTTCCTAACAGCCACGGTTCTATAAACTATTTCGGAAACTCAACGACTCAGTCGTATGGATATGTAAAACACAGGATTTTCAATTTATAAGACTGGCAATTTAAATTACGTGTAATTATATCAATTGCCTACTCTATAATTTAACAAGTATAGGCCCATAGAAGCCAAAATATTATTGTGTACACCGACATGTGATATAGCCGAGTAGACACGCACAGTGAATACCCACGAAGTTGAAAATATTTACAACTTTGTCATCTGTGTCTATTTTGTTGCATGCCGAATCTCATAGGCTCATAGCCATCATATTGCCTTTTGCTGTAGGAATAGTCCAGTTTTATCGCTGCAATATACATGCATCATTATCAGCCAAAAGAAAGTAAGAATGATGAAATGGTAAGGCATCGACTAGGCTTATGGTATCACACCCTGGAAAAGAGTCTTATTTTCTTTGTAATTTCCATTAAAAGTGTTAATAATTTTTCCTGAAAGAGGGACTATATATAATTCATTGCAAGTTATAAAACTAATAAAGTTTGTAGTCAATTATATAAGTTGCATTGAACTAAATTCCAATTTTTTTGATGAATGATTAGATTAACTTTCCTTATTTGTAACCTATAGGTAGAACATGCTTACTAAAATGGTTGTGTTAAGGGCTTGCAAAATGGTTGAGTTAAGGGCTTGCAACTTGCAAGAGACCTTGATGGCTTGCTACTTCTTTTAAAAAAAAAACAAAATCAACCTCGTAAAGTACTCGTTCCATTTTAAAATTAGATATACATTTCTATTATTAGATTATATAGTCGCAAGAAGTTCCTAACATACCATTACATACATGCTAAATAGATGGAGTAAATATCACGCCATCACTAATGCATTTCTATCAAATGTTGGAGATATGTCTGAAAAATAAAGATTTCCTCGAAAAGCTGAGAATATTATGATATTTTGTTAAGTACAAATTTGAAAGTGCAAAGAGATGCTATATAGTTTGTAAAAGAGATGCATAAATAATTTAAGATCTTATTCGGACCAGAACCTTACCATCTCAACATTGGCAAGTATGAACTTCTGAAATTTTTTTAAAAAGTCAGTCAAGGAATGTGCTGTGTAGGTTAGTATTTGCCCAAAGAGTGTCCTTTGATTCACATGCTTATTAGTAGCACAAATCAGGCCTAAAGAATGGATTGTGCACAATTATATTGATATAAATAAAGCACACTGACCAGCCATTCGAGGCAAATCTCTCTTATGCGAAAACAGAGGTTTCATTTTCATTTCCCATCTACAGATTGAATGTCTCATTTCTAAATAAATAAAGAACTCAAAATAACTCGGGTCAAATTCCGAATTCAAATCAAATCATAATATAAGAAGAGAAGGGCCAAATGATGTAAGGTTAAGGTGTTACAATGATAATACTCTCTCCGTCTAGAGAAAATGAGAGTCCTACTTCTTGTTCCTACTATATAGGTTTGCATTCGAAAAATATAGACACAATTTTTTGAATATTAAATTTCTCAAAAAGTAAATTTATTTTTAAAAAAATTATTGCGAAAATGATTCAGTAAGCTCTTACATTGGAAATTACAAAACAACAAAAACCGGCACACCACTTACAGAAGCAGAGACTGAGCAATCACGTTGCATTCCTCTTATAATTAATACTGAGCTTGAAAACTTCAGTTCGTTAACATTTACAGTCCTTTTATTGTTAATCAAGCAAAAAAGAACAGTTATCAACTGTACACGGAAACCATCTGAAAGTTTTGATCCTTGTCCCACATGCTGTAAAAGAGAAACAAAGATGTGCCAAAGGCAAGTGAAGGATAGATAAATTACCCGCCACTTCCTGCAAAGGGGAAGTAAATCAACATAAAATTAGACATTTTTTATTAAGCCGTTGTTGTTGTAGCAAGTCTTTCGTAGAAAAGTATGTATCCATGATCGGTGTTGCTTGAATACTCCTGAGCAGACCCAAATGAAGTTTGAACGGCAGACTCATCAATCATCTCTACGTTCTCATCGTCGAAGAACAGCCAGTGGCTATGGCTTTTCACAAGACTGATGTAATGGCCGTGGTTGGGCCCACTCCCGACATGAACCACCACAGCGAACAAAGAGTATTCCGAGTCAGAATTTTCCACTGTATTGTTCAGTTTCAACTCCAGTGGGAAGACAACACGATACGATAACTTCTTGTAGCGACCAAGTTGTTCCATGTACTTGAAGCGCTTCAGATGAATGACCAGGATGTGAGGTGTTTTCTTTATCTTCATCCTCTTCTGGGCTTCTTGCAAACTGCAGTTACAGAGGAAACAATGAACCTGCTGTTTAATGGTCTAACAGAAAGGAAATAGGCAAGATCAGCTACCTGCAACACTTATCACAGAAGAATTTATCCTCAGCATTTAAAGTCTCTGTAGAACTGAAGTTTTTCAAACAGCTTGTAATTGAACTGTTCTGTTCTATATCAAGGCTCAGATCTAGGAATGTTTCATCCCTTGCGGTTACTGTCTCACACCTCAAGCACCTAGTCTCATTTGTGAGTATTCCCTGCATTTATATTGAAATTAAGAACATTTTACTTACCACTAGAGAGAGAGAGAGAGAGAGAGAGAGAGAGAAGGTAGCCAAAAAAAATCATCATTCAGTGTCACCACTAACTAGACTATGTCACCAAAGTTATAAAATGTGATCAAAGCCCAATACATTCATTATCCTAAGTCTGGAAGTTACAAGTGTTACAGACATGTTATCTAGAAAGCAGTTTCCCAGGTCATTATTACTTTTGAGCTGATAAAACACAATATAGCAATCGGCAACCCTAATGCTGATGCAAACCCTCTTAAAACACAAATACACGATGTTACTATAGTGGGTGGAGGTAAAAATGAATGAACGAACCTGAAAATTTTCATGAACCCAGGTAACTAATGGTTCCTTCTTTACACCATTAGCCTGAGAAGTCTTTGCCCCATTCGCAATCTTTTCGGGAGTTGAATAAGTTCCTGGTGAAATTTTTGCTGCCTGGGGCTCTTTCTCCAGAATATCGACAAGTTCATTCAACAAGAAGTTTAAAAATTCATGGGCGTCCTACACAAAAAATAAATGAACATCATTGGTCTCTGGGATAGAAATCAATAGCAATGATAATTCATATATATATATATGTTATATGTATCTCTCAGCATGAACCCTCTATAGGAGGGTGCATTAGTTTCGGTTTTTAGGGTATACAGAACCGGTTCGGTACAAAGATAACCGATTCGATATGTTGATCCAACCGGTTCCGATACCGGTTCGTGAGTTTTGAGGTATTTACCGACCGTACCGGCTATACCGGTTTCCTATATTTTTAAATTTTAATTTTATTATTATTATTATTAATAAATAATTAATAATAATAATAATAACAATAATAATAATAATAATAATAATAATAATAATAATAATAATAAAATAATAAATAAATAATAATTATTATTATAATTTTCGGTATATATTCGATAAAAACCGGTACCGAACCGGCTTACCGGTCCCGGTCCAACCAGTTCCGAGTTTTCGATAATTTCGGTACCGGTCCGGTTCATACCGAATGCACACCCCTAACCCTCTAAAGAGAGAGCCATGTAGAAAGCACTAAAGAATATGCAATTAGCCTTTTAGCGGTTACAGAAAGGGACCATAGCCCACAACTGATTTGATTAAATTGCAATGTGCAGATTATCTCAAAATTTTTCTCACTGACCACCAACTAAAGCTGTCTATGCATAAACTTAGCTAAGTTACTAAGAGGGTCGTCAAACAACAAACATTTTTAAAAAAAATGACAAGTTGTCAACAGTTGAATACAGAGTTTTGGAAGCCTGCAAGGCGGATTCAACCAGGGAAGTCAAACAATTAGTACTCCAACAGCATTACATGCTCATATGACCATGAGAGATGTGACAATCCTAAAATAATCAGGACCACCACCAAGATATGTTATAGACACACAAAAGGCAATACAAAATAGTAGGCTAAAGGCTTCAGGTCTTCAGGAGAAAGAGGAAGAAAAGAAACCCACCACAACATGCAGAGGGGGAAAGACTTGTATAAATTACTTTAATATCAAAGGGGAGACACATTAACTTTCATCAAAAGTACACAATTCTCCAACATCAACTGAGGGAGAGAAGGAAAGAAAAGGAAGGGGGAAACAATAAAGAAAAAAGAGCACCTAACAGTAGAAATCAACTTAGAATACTGATTCGAAATCTCCTCACCAGTTAATACAAATCACCAGCCCCTTTTATGATTTTATGTGTAACCTTTGATTTAGGTTAACATAACTGATGACAACAGAATGGA
This sequence comes from Hedera helix, assembly GCA_947179155.2. Lineage (NCBI taxonomy): Eukaryota > Viridiplantae > Streptophyta > Magnoliopsida > Apiales > Araliaceae > Hedera > Hedera helix. The sequence continues at coordinate 30,266,362 of OX359287.1, forward strand.
AATGTCTGTATCATGGAAGTGTACATTTCAATATCTGATAGATTACGCTAGTACTTATGAAAGTTTCAACAAAGTGTGTGAAAAGACAAATCACTCAAGGAAGGAGAATATAAGTAGTTACCCATATATCATGATTGGGAATGTTGCATTGCCAACCTAGAAAAGTTCATTTTTACGATGTTAAACTAAAATTCTTATGCTTGAGCCACACACAAGCCTGGTGAATACCTGATGCATGTATCCGCGGAAAAGTTCATTCTGCTTCTTGACTCTTTGAACAAAGCGTTTTGGAGCAATTACACCTGTTTTCTTCTTCTGTGTACTTATCTGCATAAAGAAACACCAAATATCAATATCAAACATGTTCACGACCATCAGCAACAATAGTATCGCCAATTTTTCGTTTTCTCAGAACACTTCTTATAATAATTCTATAGATTTAATTGGAATGAGCAAAAAAAACACCCTACCATTTTAAATTTAATTGTATGGGAGAGAACAAAGAGGGAAATAAAAGGCATTATGAGAACAACAAAAAACTTGAAAAAGAGGCCTAAATGTGTGCAATTAAGCTAGATTAGGGAATAAAGATTGAACTAAAGGCAGAAAGAGTTGGGGTGAATGGAGGAGGTTTTCTCTTTTCCTTTTGAGTCTTCCTCGACTCTTTGCAAGATACTATAAGCTTATAGATTCTACAGCAATTTCAGTATCACAGAAAATACTTGCAGTAGGTTGTCAGGAATTCATTCAAGTTAATTTCACACACCAGATAATGATAGTGGCCTTTGTGGGATCGCAAGACAGGGTCATTCTTGATGTTACCTAAGTAACTTCCGTGCTCATTTCCTTATAGTTCCTACAAATTTCACACTGACACTTCTCGATCAGAATTCCACACTGGAACTTCGTTGGATAGGCATGTACTGGCACTCCTCCAAGATTCATGTTTATACTTCCTCTCAATCATTTAGAGTTCCCACGGGTTTCCACTTTCCAGGATCAAGAAACTATAACTAGTTCAGAATTTATTCACATTCTTTTGGAGCCCAACCATTGTGGTTTGAGGCAGTTACCCAGGTGCCTTATGTGAAACGTCTACGTGATGCTCACCTAAGCTAAGAAAGAGAAGTTGGGGAATGAGTGGGTGCCTAGAAACGCCTGGTTCATCCCATTTGTTTGGGATATTTAGAAGTGAAAAAAAAAAATTGAGGTAGTGACAGCCTGACGGTCAGTAAGGTTCATCGCCTGGTACTGCCTTGGCATTTTGAAAACTATGGCTGTAACTTGCTTCGGTCATTACTGATGTTATTACATGAGTTCCCATTTTAGAAATTAGGCATTCAACTTTGACCAAGAATTATTTTTCGGAAACATGTTACACCTTACTAAATTGGCAAGTATGCAAGGTATCTACTAGCGAACAGTTTTTCACTTGTTCTGGCCTCTATCATCTGATTCTGATTGTCAGTAGGCTTCATGACTTGAATTCAGTAATAATTCAACGAATAGCAGAAATCGTTTAGTTCCTAGATATGCTCCATTGATGTGAGATGATTTTTTACATTTGCTTGCTTGTTTACTCTTGTTTTCTCTTTTGGGTGGACTTCTTGTCTCCATACGCAATGTAGCTTCACATTTTCTTCTCTTAATTTTTTTTTTATCTAGATCTATATTTGTACACAAACACACACACACACACACACACATTGCCAAGCAAGCTCTGAAGAAAGAGCAGGGCGAGAGGGGAAACAAAGATCCTATCCGCCTAGTAGTTTGGTAGATTTTACATGCTACTCAAGGAAGGCTCAATATGAATGCTACCTAGTAGACATAATATGAGTCTTTTTGTTAGTAAAAAGTAAAAATAAACGATTTACGGAACTCTTGAACAGGAGAGAACTCGGTTATGTAACTTAACGCATTACTAGAGTATAAACTGGGTTACGTGTGGAAACATAGATGTGGGAGTTTACATGTTATGAATAAGTAAAGTTATTATGAGAAACAAAGGGACATAAAACTTAAGAAAACGTCAAAGGAATAAATATGTGCTACCAAAAGTAAAGCTCCTTATATCCAACTAAATTTACTACCTGTGAAAATAATTCTGCCAAACATGTAAGGAGGTTCTCTTCTGCATCCCCTGGAATTTTGTTATTTGCATAATACTCTAGTAGCTGCTCACGAAATGGAACACAGAAATACAGTGCCTGCAAGGTATGGCAAGAATGGACAATAACAATAGGCATCTTACTTAAGGGAAAACCATGCTTGAAAGAAGCCATATTATCAAATACTTAATGTTCTTCCAGTTCTTTCTTCCTAATTGCTGCAATAATTGTTTTTCACTTTGCTCTGTAAACCAAGTAAGCTACTTTATAATGCTAATAAAATGGTAATGAAGTCTATAAACAAAATACATCATGAAAAGGTGACATGATAATCAGGAAAACATGTAATGTCTATGTTTGACGCTGCATTGTTCAAGTTCTCATCCAAAGCACCAGTAAAAACAGAACCAAGTATGATGTAAAAGCTTTTTTACTACAGTACACTTTATTTCATTTGTTTAATTTGAACTCCAGAAATAGTGGGGGCCATAAACCTTTTTTTCCAATGAAAGAGAAGTAAAGGGGAGTACAAAGATTACTAATATCCTAAAATCTTAACAATGACATCCATTTCTGGACATCCCATAATGAAAATTATTACAACCAAAGTGGGGCGGATGGAGTATTATTTTATAATAAAGTCGTTAATATACAAATGGAAAAAGTAAAGAAGAAAAACAAGATGACTGGCTTTCTCCCTCACCAAGAAACCAAGCGAAAGAAGAAAAACTTCAAACTTCAAAAGCTGAGAAACAGAATATATTCCTACTAAATTATAACGTGATTACTGATCACTCAGCATTGGAGTTCCCAGCTTCAATCAGCACAGACGAGTAGGCAACATATATCCAATCAGAACCATTATAATCTTAGTGTTAACTCTCTTTTCACTCATCTGTCTTTGTAGATTGTTATTGTTTGAATAATATGTCCTTGGTTAGTATTTTGAATAATAGAGAGAAACACTCATCTAGTATAGCAAACACTTCTACATCTCAAAATACTTTGTTTGACATACATAGCTTTAACATGAAGTTCTAAAATGCTTGATTCTGTATTACCCCCAAGTGCTTGATAAACTAGCAAGAACAGGGACATGATCACAAAGACAAAAAGATATTGAAGAATAGGTAACATATATTTAAGAAACCCCAAATAACAGCAACTGTGTCACTAAGCGTAAAAGCTAAATGAGGATCTTAGAAAGTTAAGAGAACATAAGGAGCAGAAGGAAATGTGAAAGGGTGTGAATAGCATGTCAGAAAGAAACAGAAATGAAGTTATGTAGAACCACAAAAGTATAGTAACAAGGACATATTTTTGGGGTTTCAGAAGCAAAAACATATATAATTTGATTCTAGTTCTACAAATATGGGCAATTGGCAAGTAAGAGAGACCTTTCAAGATGGAATGTCTGGACATCCCTTCCCAAACACAGTAATCCAAACTCTACAAATTCCACCAACAACACACAAGCTATGTGGGCACGACACACCCATTCACTGAAACCTTGAACAACATCTTCATATTTTTCTATTAGCATTTTAGAAAATTTATTGCTTTCCAACGATTCCCTACCAAGCAGAAAACAAATTGAACCAATAAAGCAAGTAACTTGGGCTAATGTTTTTGGCAATCCACCAAAGCCAGCAGTCAATACAAGATAAGCTAGAACTATTTTATTTAATTATATCACAAGTTTCTGACTTTCTTTATGTTTGCCCAATGAATTACATAACCAAAAGCAAACACCTAAAATTACCAAAGCAAATCAACCAAACACACAGTAAATAAAACAAATAGATAGAAACCCACACAATATCATCAAAATTCTCAAAAACCCAGAAAAAATGAGTGAGAATGGAATTGGGAATATACCTGCAAAACACTGTTGCAGTAGCAAGTGTTTCCGAAATTTTCGAGACCAAAATAACGCTCTCCTTCAGGGAACTGGTCTCCGAGAGCTTTCTCGAGCTTTGAACCCGTCGCACCCATGAGACCATCTACCAAATACCAAAACTCCTCTATATCTTTCTTTCTCTACTGCTTCACCTTCATCAATTCTCCCTCAATTTTGATCCAACAAAACACTTCCTAAATTAGGTTTCACCTTCAAGTAAAACAACAACGAAATGGGAACATGTATACATAATCTTTGGAAGTGAAAACTGTAATATACTAGAGGTGGGCTTTTGATTTTTGATCGGCTTCTTCTGCTGACTCTGCCATGTGGTGCAATATTTGTTTGCATTACTACTACTTGTGTGCATTTTCTTAGCATTTAAGGCAGGGGAAAAAAAATTAAAAAATTCTTAAACTTACCCTTTTCATCTATTGCCTAATGGATTTTTAAGGGCAAAAATGGATATTATTATCCATTATTTTATATTATAAATTTAGGTATGAACTTATTTATTGCCATTTTTTTATATAATTATTTGTGTTAATTTTTTTGAAAAGATATATAATATAACGGGTAATTCTTATAATTTTATAAATTTAATCTTCTGTACCTATGTAATTCGTAATTGTAATTGGTTTAAAATTTTCTAACATGACCCTTTTATCTTTTTGTAAGTTCAAGGGCAAACTTGTAAAAAAAATTAAAATCTATACATAAATAACAAGTCTAAAGAAATCTTATGACATAATTGTTTGAAAGGAAATAATTATTAAATGATTATTTCTAGTTAAGTTTAATGTTATTGACAAGTGAATGCAAAAATAATTTAAGAATTTATATGTGTATTTCTTAAAATTAATTTATTGTTTAAATACATGACAAGTCATGTATTAAAAAGCAAATATTTCTTATTACTCAAAATAAATTATAGGCTTAAAAGAAAAGGAAAAGATTTCTCAAACGAATCAGTCCAACGTATCCATATTTAGATTATTTTTCCCCCCCATTTATTACTATTCATTGTTATCTCCTGTTTCCCGTTCAGTGTATTAGCCTTTTTTTTTTTGTTACTATTTTGGGGGAGGGGATTGACGTAAGACCTCTTGCTAAGCAAGAGGTCGAGAATATTACTGAGTCAAAAGCTCTTGATAGTATATTAGCCTCTTCAAATAAGGTTTAAAGTTTGTTGGTATTTATTAAGAATTAAAATTTGATATATTAATTAATAATGTTAAGATTTAAAATTTAATATAGTAACAATGTATACATGATGTTAAGATTATGTTACATTATTAAAATAAGAGTAATTTTGTTTAATACACCAACTTTATTAATACTACTTGCTGTCAGTGTATTAAGCTTTAGTTTATTTATTAATATAATACTATTTGTACCCTAATATCAGCAAAGAAACATTTAAAAATATTAGAGTTTTTTAGCTTTTATATTTTTATATTTACTTATTATGAGTTTAAATGTTCGCTTAGGTGTATTTGGAGTGTTGAAAAATTATGACTTTTAAATTTTAAAATAATATAATGAACTAGAGGTTTAAAATGCATCTGAAATAAGTTGCGTTTAGACCAACAAATGCTTTTGGACTATAAAGACCCTGAAAATTTCAAAAATAAAAATGAACCATACATGCATTATGTCATATTTTTTTGTCATCAATAAAGATAGAACTTATATTTTAAAATACAAAATTAGTAAATGAGACTCGTATTATTACAAATTATCTAATGAGATATACGAATTAAAATTTTTTGATTCTGAAAAAATTGAATAAATTCACATTAATTATTTTTTTTTAAAATTGATTATAAAAAGTCAAATTAAAATTGACTTTAAAAAGACAAATTGAGACTCTTTTACTGAAAAGGAGAGTAACAAAATTGTAAGGTTTTAATTTTCATATTGAATTTACACCCAAAGTAAGGGATAATATATATTTTACTACGACTAAATAGAATTTCTTTAACAATCAATCAATTCAAGTAAAAATTTACAAAATAAAAATAAGACGACGTAGTATCGAATACTACTCTAAATCTCTAATGAACAAATTAACCTAAAAATAAAATAAAAATTAAACTCTAATTAGAACAAAAATTCCTAACTTTATTACGGAACGATGGATCGCTGAACTGTGTGAACGCCTCATCAAAGCAGCTATTAGAGAGTGTCTTGATCTTCCTGCAACAAGGCAGTCCAACCGAAACACTCTCTCCGAAAAGAGAAGTAATCAAATCGCCAACACAATTTTCTACCGCCGTCAAAGCTCTTTCGCACTGGAAAGGATCATTAAAAACTTGTGAAGGCAACCGGGGGGGGGGGGGGGGGGGGGGTGCTTGTTGTCAACCGGTGGCGGTGGTTTGTTGTCAATCGGTGGCGGCGGGTTATTATGGATAGGTGGAGAAACCCCGTAAGGGAGGTGGGGGCCATTCAGCTTTAGGGTTTGCAATGTGGAGATCACGAGTGGCAGTACATGCGCTCATGGCCATGCAAACAAGCCATAAAATAATAATGGTGGAGGAAATTAGTGATCTGCTTATTTTCAGCATGGTCGCTAATTAATGCAGAAAAAACACAACAAAATTAATTAAGAGAACCTTTTATATATCGTACTCAATATATATATATACTTGATTCATGATGATCGATTTTTATAATTTAATTATGATTACTTCAATATAGACTACACTTTTAAATAGGATAGTATACGTGTACTACTTCTAGTTAATGTAGTTGGGTTATATATATATATATATATATATATATATATATATATATATATATATATATATATATATATATGTATGTAGGAATATACTTTACCAGGTTATGGAACATTACATACCAAATTTATGCCCAAGCATGTTTAGTTGTGAGAGCATAAAAAGCACAAGGAATATACATTTCAAAGAGAAACGAATCATTGTGGCCGGGTGCTAAACTATCTCGAGTCAACAGATCCTCTGACGCATTGTTCACACATGCATGCTACTGCTAATAAGGCATTGAAGCATCAGCTTACGGGGTGATACTGATCAGTCGCGTCTTGGAGGCAGTTTCCGGAGAATGAAAAGGACCAGTGCAGACGGTAGGATTTCCACTATCTGAAAATATAGGCAATGAAAATTATGTGTACAGGTTCATCGGACAAAGTTGTTTGGTTTTGATGGTGCTCATGATACTTGTTATTTGCAAAAAGACCACAACTCAATGGGTCAACTCATTAGGTTTATTACTGGAAAACTCCCATACAATGAGAGATGGATAGAAAGCCAAGTCATTGGTAACACAGAACAAACTTCTTTACATAACATCCATAAAGCAAATGTATATGTGATATTGTAACCAAATACCGAGAGTATTTACCGTGTAGTAAATAAGATCTAAGATGGGATGGTCCAGAACATCAACATCAGCATCCTCATCAAATGCAGAGAGAGCGACCTAACCAGGAAACAATAATAACGTTAAAGTTGCATGTGAAGGATATAAATAACATGCATTATGCAGCAGAATCAAAAGAAACTCACCATAACGCATCTTATCAAGAAACAAGTGCAGCAAATTCCTGTTACAAGGCCAACCTGCAATTTATTGGAACGTAACTTGTAATGGACAGAGAAATATTTTTAATTAATAAATTGACAGGAAATGATGCGATAGGTTTGTAGGTAAGTGCACTTAGACTAGACAACTGACTTCTGCTTAGACAATAAGAAGAAAGATATGCTATTGAATACCAATATGTACTTGTATGTGTATGACCCTTTTTTGCTATAAATATTATAAACACAAAGCTGATAGCTACTAGATAATCCCTCCACTAACTGACTAACTAGGTGAGCAGATTTGGGGGTAGGATAAGAGGTTAAATAAAATTTAAGGGTTTTTATGCAAAAGGTTTGCTTTGGATTTAAGATAGGAGACTTAAGCTCCTGAATACTGCAAGGATGGAGAACCATAATAGAGGAGGTCTAAACCTTAGTATTCAGGATGGAGAACCATAATAGAGGAGGTCTAAACCTTACATGACCTTGAGCTAAATAACAATGGGAAGGGAACTTTGACAACCTTGACTTGCATGCAAATGAAGAGTCATATAGCATTCAAGACAGGAAGCACAATACAAAGAAGAGAATCTAAAATCAATAGTTCAATAGGAACTTACAGAAAATTACAAACAATAATTAGTAGCAGAAGTTGTGATCCTCAACAACATATCCAATGGACACAAAAGTTTATTACACAAAAAGTTTAGAAGCATGTCATTAGATGTTACGGGACTGAGCTAAATGCCGCAGCCTACATACAAAAACACCCTAAGTAACAAGATAGAAAAAACGGCTCAAAAGTACACACCTCATGCAGCTTTTTCTGACGACCTCTCGATTCAATTGGGAACCGTCTCAGCATGATGAACAACCTATAATAAAATTAACAAGATAAGGTGTTGATGATAAAAAAAATTGACGTCAAACTTAACAAGGAGAGTATATGTTACCTCCCGCCACATATCATGAATCCGAGAGCAGCACAGAATGATATAACTGCAGAAGAAGAAGAGATTTTGAAATTTCAAATGCCACACCAACAATAGTAAGAACTTACCGACTGATTATCAACCATGTAATATGCCATTCTTCTCTTCTTGTTTTCTAACTGATTAATAACAGTAAGGATATGTTAAAAATGATCCAATGCAACTTAATCAACTCAAACAATTATGACCTGCAAGGAAGAGCCTAGTAACTTCAACCGCAACAGAACTTCGACTGATTAGCATATATGCCCAGATGCACACCTACAATTGTTGCAGAATTTTCACAAACAAATGGAGACGTCTATAATGTGGAACTGATATATCTAGGTACATTCTCCCTTTCCTTTTACTTTTGTTTTTTCATAATGCCAGTAATTATGAGAGGATTCCTACCTGTGTAAAATAGATAAATCCATTGATGATAAAGTACGCAGGTCTGAGTTTGTCAACAGGAAGGCTTCTTGCCTGGGAGAATTACAAAATAAATTAACAAACATTACCTTTTAACAAGTTGTTATGTAAGATATAAACAAGAGTCCTTACAGCACAAATACCTGATGGTATATTTCAGCCCAAAACAAAACAAGTAATGTATATGTTGAGAAAAACAGAAGACCAGGAAGATCCAGAATTATTATATCAAATGCCTGTATTACATACATAATGTTATGCACTGCAGCTGGAAAAAACTGACTGGTCAAGTCACAAAATTATCTGCAGACAGAATCATAAAGAAGAAGCTTATCCAAAGTGAGTAAAGATGTAAATAACATTTAAAAATGAAGAAATAAGTAATACTACTTACATCCATATACAATCTATTACCACCCCCTTCTAAATTTAGCAACCAATTTTGATGAGTAGTAAGCTTATTCTGATTTGTTGATTGTTTTAAATAAATTCGTAGTGCTGATACAGTATTACATTGTTTACAGGACATTCAGTGCTCTCACCGATCCAACTCAATACACTGCAGTCCAACTAAGTAATGAATCACACAATTTAAATTTTCCAAACCAGGTATTTATGAATTGTGTGAATTGAACCTAAGAGATGATTCAAATGATAAGTTTTAGAAATCATTGACCCGAGCATGCATCAGACAATATTGCATGTGCAATATAAGCTGAAGTTGAAGATAACTTACTTTTGGTCTGGTATGAAACACATTCCTGTAGAGTCCAAATTGGACAGCCCTTACTGTCAGAAAGCAGTATGATTTTCACGAGTGTTAGATAATGTCACAAAAATTAGATCGAGCAAAGTTTTAACAAATAACATGCAACCTTACTTGTGTTAACCGCAAAATTCATCAAGTGAAAAACCTTTTGTGTTGTCCAACCGTATTCTGGTACTCTCAATTGAATGCGGATTAGTTGCACCTGGATATTGAAAACAAATCTCTGATGTAAGTAAAGCAATTAATCTTTGTATCTATAGTTCTTTGCCAGTCATTATAAGTCCTGAGTTAAAATCATGCATTTCCATGCCGTTTTACAGACAACAATGATGCTCTACTAATTAGTACTCCTTCACAAAAGTAGCTTTTGCCCAAACAAAAAACAACTTTATTCCAGCATTCTTATCCGCCACATTTGTATCCTGAAGTGCTTGCATGAGCTTCATGGATGGATAAAAAATCAATAACCTTTTAATGCCATGTTACATGCACATCTGAATACAGTGACAGATGCAAAAATATTTTTAAGGGTGGGCAAATTATTAACTATAAAAAAATTCTACGAAAATATGTAAAAATTGATATGGACTAAAATATATAAATGTCACTTATATAAAAATATAAACAAAATAAAAAAATTAACTCCCAATAAAATTACATAAAAGTCACCACTGAAAAATTATACAAGACTTCATTTCTTGAAATTAGTTTAGAATAGCCCCATTTTCAATGATGCTTAATATGTATTTCTCAATGTATTGGATAACTTAGGTCTTACTTATCTCTGAGGTTTTGGCTTTTCAATAAGACTTGTGACTAAATGACTTAGAATAAAAATTACTTTTTTTTACCTGAGTTGAAATAGAACAAAGAATATATATATATATATATATATACACACACACACACACATATACATGGATTTTGATTCCCTAAGATTAGTTTAGGTTAAGTTTTCAAATTTAACACTATATTAAAAATTTACTTCTTCATTCCATAAAAAGTGCTAGCCCCATTTACAAAATTTAAAATATTAAGGATATATTTATATACCATGTTCACCTGTAATTTTATTGAATTTTTCATTTAGTAGTGATAGATAATAGTAAAATTATAATGGTAACCTTAAAACTAGTGTTATTTTATATTATCATTGCAAAAATAATACTTTTTTTTAAGACAAAAACATTTGGTAAACAACTCTTTTTGTGAAATGGAGGAAATATTTATTAAATTGTCAATCTCTTTTGAACAACAAACCTCTAGATTTGATATATAATATAATATTAGATCAAAAATTTAAGGGTGGTCAATTGACCACCCTTGCCCTTGCCTACATCTTTTATTATCTGAATAAGACTCATGGCTTCTCACACAGTTAACACTAAAATAAGATCGATACTCAAAAGGCCTGAAAAACCAACAACAAATGTTGAATTGCACCATCAAATTAAATGACATTATGAAACTACTCTCACCGTTCCAAAATTAGATATATATTTTCTTTGTTAGTCCGTTAAAAAAAAATAAAAAAATCCTAATTTGTCATTACTTTATAAATATCATTTCTAGCATCACACTACCACTACCACTACTAAATTTTAGTTAATATTAAGGATACATGTATTTATGATATATGAAGAATATTTTATTGATTAGAAGAGAAAATTACAATACATAATGAGGACAAGAAGTCCTCTCAAAAGAAATTAAAGAAAACGAGAGGAGAAAAACTTAATACTAATGAAGCACCCCTTCCCCCGCCAATCCCTTTGAAGATTGGACCAGAGTTATCGGATATTCTCATTGACCTAACGAACCGCGTATTGGTATTTACGTACCCAAACAGGACACTCTTACGTACCAATACTTTAAATTTAGTGTACCGCAAATTTTCTTTGTTGTTTAACCTTTAATTGCTAAAAAATTAAATTTGTACTGAATTAATTGTAAAACAATCAATTTGTTGATTCAATTATAAATTCTTTATAAAATTTATGTTTATTACATTTACATTTAAAGAGAATTCCTAACTATAAAAACTTATACAAAAATATCTTGGCATACCGCGTTTTAGCTAGCATATCGCGTACCCGTATTCATATCACGCACCGATATGTATCGATTCCAGGTAACATTGGATCGGATAAAGAAATTCCACCAAAAATTCCAATTGCATGAGCCCAAAGAGAAGCAAAGAAATATATTCTATCCCAAAGCAACTCAATATTGATAGTTCGATAGCAAAAAAATTCTAGCATTCCTCTCTGTCCAAATTTCCAACAAATAGCAAAACAAGTCCAAAGAATCCTCCTATTAATCGTACGGCCAAAACCCTGAATTTGTATAGTAAAAGATTTTCCACCCAAGAGATATATCCAACTTTCACCCATCACACTAAACAAACAACACCACAACTGACAAGTCATCAAACATTGAAGAAATAAATGATAATGAAACTCACTATCCTTCAAACACATAACACACATATTTGGGGATAAAGATTTACAAAGCCTACGCCTCTGACGCATGTCACTAGTGTAAGCCAACCAAGAGTTAAGGACGACATAAAAGCCTTAACTTTTGAGGGAGCTTTTGCATTCCAAATATAAGAGACTAGAGGAAAACGATGAAATTGACGATAACCCAATAAGTAAGTGAAAAAAAAACGGCATGAGAAGACTCCTGAAGAATCAAAGCAACAAACACGCCTATCCAAGGACTGAGAAAAAGAAGCTGAGTTAAGTCCGTCTCCCTATCATTTAAAATTTAAATTACGGGAAAAATGAAAATCCCAAGAAATTGAATCTCCCTCCCAAATATAGAATTTAGAAATGCGGGAATTATGCTCAGACGAGAGTAACATTTTGGAGCATTAAATCGTTCTCAAAGGTTGTCATTTTAGAAATGTATCTTTAATGTAAGACCTATTTGCAGTTTTAGATAAAATTCTTTATTTTTAGTGGACTTTTGTCAATTAGAGATTGTGTCAGTTTGACCCAAATATTTTGCACCAGCTTTGTTTAATTTATTGGATTTTTCTACTAGCTTGAGGTTATTCTGACCTTCTTGTGACTAGACTATGTCTGAAACCTGAATTATTTGGTATATTTGTTAGAGTTTAGCCTGCAAAAATGCACAAAAATAAGCAGAAAGTAATTGTTTTTTTAGCTCACTGTTACCTGAGGATTCTCTCTTACTTTTTAGTGATTCCAGGAATTCTCAGCATGTATTTTCACTTTGACTACACCTTTGTTCTCTACGGCACTTCCACTATGGCAGGCTCAATTGCTAAAATTTTACATCCGTAAAATAAAAAATAAAAAACAAGAAGCTAAGTTTCCGCGTAGATCAGTCTGAATTCAATAATCCCAACTCCCGAACTGCATAAATCAAAAGCTACTGCAAACTCACCACTAAAAAAGTTTATAAACAAAGTAAGATTTATCAAAAGTCATTCCGTGATTTTATTCCATAACAAACATAGATCAACTAATGAAGAACTCGATACAAATTTTGCTTAACTATCTCAGCTCATTGGATTGCTATTGAAAGCAGGTGACAGTGTTCTCTCCTGTCAGTATTTTTGCTTCTATGTCTCCCCATCCTTGTAAGATTTTTTTTTTTATAAAAATAAACTAAAAAAATTCCAATTAGTCTAATCTAGTGATTAATATTTACCTTCCCATAAGAATTGACAGGTTTCACAACATACACAACAATAAAAGCAACTACCAAGATAGTTCAGAATCCGTACAAACATCAATTTTGTTTAATTTTGTTAAGAACACAAAAACAAAATTCAACTATCCAGACAGATATACCCTTTTCTTAATCCCTCCGTCCAAATATTAGTGTCCTATTTAACTTCTTAACATTTTTTTGTCCGTATTAAGGAATTTGTTATGGAATTTTTTCCCAATAACAAATTCCAGTCTTAAATTTTAATATCTGAAAAACTCATAGGAAAAAATTATGCCTAACTATATAAGCGAGAAAACTCGAAGAGCCAAACGGAAGAACTCTCATTTTTGGACGAACGGAGTACAAGATAATCATAATATAAAACTCTAACAAAAAAAAAACAGCAACTAATTCAGAACAAGGATTTATCCCAAAGATCTAAACAAAAATTACTGGAAATTAATTAATACTGGGGATGAATGGATAGAGAAAAAGAAAATACCAGTGCAACAAAAGAGATAAATGCATAAACTGCACAAAGAAAATAGAAAATGCCCTGTTGCCATTGCTTTGATTCCTCAAGCTCATTCCACCAATTGAACAAGCTTTCGCTCTCATAACTCTTTAAATCATCATACACAAAACGTTGCGTTCTCATCATAAACGCCATTGATGGATTTTAAAGCAAAAAAATCTGTATACTGGGTAAACAGTAATCGGAATCAATACGAAAAGAGGAGAGAGAGAGAGAGAGAGAGAGAGAGAGAGAGGGAGGGAGAGTTTTGTGTAGCTGAGTAGAGTAGAAGAGAGAGAAAGGGAGGGGGTACGTGTAAGGAATATAAGGAATATGGGTGTAACAGAGAGAGAAAAGGTAAAGCTCACGTGTGAAGGCTCAAGGATTATATAACAGCGAGCTAGACTTGATTTTTAGCCAAGTAGTCAGTCGGTCGTTAATTTCGCAACAAACCTGATTCCTCCACTTAGCTTTTGATTTACTATTTTGCTTTCTTTTTGAAGAATTTAGGGATAAAGTTTTATTTCAATTTTTAATATTCAAAATTAATATAAATTTTATTTAAATATTAATAAAAAAATTATAATACTTCAGTCTCACATTAGTTAATATAAAATATTTGAATATGTATATAAGAACTTACGTCGTTATTATTAATATCTTTAGTTATAATTTTTTGGATGAGCCTACGATGGATTAAGATCACTCAAGAAGATAATACTATTGAAAAAACGCATTAATTATCCATTTTAAAATATAAGATTATTATTTTTTTTGAAAGTCACCCAATAATTTTATTTTGGAACCGATGGACTATAATAACTACTGTAAGCTAATATTCTTAAAATAATATTAATTATCGTATTTGTTACTTTTAATAACTAGATTTTCGTGTTTCCAAATATTTTTGACAAAAGTAAAAAAATTATATTTTTGAAATTACTTTATTAGGCCAAACATTCTAAATATTAGAATACCCATATCACAAACTTACTAATAAATAATTTGTCTTATTGTTTTCTAAGAAATATTTTATATTGTGTAACAATAAAAATTTATTCAAAATTTTAAACTTAAAAAATATATATTTAATCTCACACATCATACCTTACAAATCCGACAAATGGACCTTAAAGGGCTTAATCTATTCTACAAAAGAGAAAAGAAGGAATAGTAGTGTGTATTTCATAGGCGCAACTCGTTTAAATCTTCATCTTCAGATGTGCGTGCAATGTGTATGCTTGAAGCTCGTTTAAATCTTCATCTCTAGATGTGTGTGTAATGTGTATGCCGGAAACTAAACCTCATTATCATTTGTTTGTTCGCTATTCGATGGCTTGGCGGTTGCGATATTTTTTTGTTTGGTCTTTCGGATGAATGTTGGATTTGTCTCCCTTTGGTGGTAGAAATTCTGTTATGCAGATTTAGGGGCTTTGGAGGTGTAAATGGTAGAAAACTATGTGGATATGGGCTTGTTTCGCTGTTTCTGGGAAGTTTAAATCTAGAGGAATGATATGCATTTTGTGATTGGGCAATTAACTATATCATAATTACACTCAAATATAATCTCGACGTTAATATTTTAATTTTTATAATCTCATAGTTAACATTTTAAATTTTTATAAAACTATCTCCGTTGACTAATTTTGGTCAAAATAAATGAATTATGTGTACAACATATGAGTTTTTAAAGAGTACAATAGTCTATTTACTCACTAAAAAATATGAGTTTTTAAAAGATAAAATATTTATTATTTTAGTTTAAGTATTTATTTTAAGTACATTTAAGAAGTAAAATATGAAACTAATATTAGTAACTTTGTGTACGCAATGTTTATAAACTTCCATAGAGCTTTATATTGGGTAGTAGTTTAGTTTGAATAGTGTGTATTTTAGATATATTTTGAATGTTTGTGATTGACTTATTATAAATGAATGTATACTTGAAACACAATATAGGTGAATTTTAGTGCAAAAAATAAAATAAAAAATTATAAGTAAATTTTGACATAAATCGGACAGTTTGTTCATTCAATTACAATCAACTTGCTTTTCAACAAATAGATAAAGAATAAAATATAGAGAGAAACATATTTGTTGCGTAAGAGAGAAAAGGGTGAGTTCACTACAAAAAAGAATAATATTATACTATTATGTTTTTGCTTTTACTCCTTTAATTAGAAGGATTATTTTTTAGTGTATAAATAAATAATTTTATTTTTTAAAAACTCATATGTTATACATATTATTTATTTATTTTGATTAAATTAATTATAAAAAATAATTTTATAAAAAAATAAAATATTAACGTTTATGTTACATTTAAGTGCTAAGACAAGAGACATTTTACAATTTCGTCATGGATGTCGCATTAATTATGTATTTACTGAAACGATTGTTTCTGTTGGTATTTTATTTTAAAATTAAAATTCATTTCCTCAACTCAACCTCTAAAATCATCCGACAAATCACACGTGTCATATTTTCATTCGTACTCCTATTTAATGTGCTCCATGCAACTATTAATTTCTTCAATTTTGTTACGAGTCATGCAGTAAAAAATATAATGACTTAATAAAAAAATAATAAATTTTATTATTTTTATATTATATTATTATATTATTATTATGTAAACATTACATACAGTAAAACTCTAATTTCTAAAAGAAAATAACCTCACTCGTTATATTCCAAGTCAACGAAACTTTGTCCTATTCCAAATATAAACCGAAATTTCTGGTTAATTCTAATTTGATTTAGAATCCCGAGCTTTCTCAACGAACAATTAATCTCTTTCTTGCATTTTCTTCCTCTTTTTAGGGTTTCTTACAAATCTCCTAAAAAAATATTCTCCAATTTCTTCAAAATCAATCTTTGAATATATAATCTTGCATGCATGAATTTCAATAAACCATGAAAATGACAAAATTCTTAAGCTTAACGGCCTCAAGGGACAAATTCTACCACTATTACTTTATATACTCCGGACTCCGGTCGGAAACCACCGGTTTTACGGACGGCACCGTCATGCGCTGCTGGATCCCCAAAACCTACCACCACAACCAACCAAATCTCCTCCTGCTGCATGGCTTCGGTGCCAACGCAATGTGGCAATACGGGGAGCTCCTCCGCCACGTCATCCCCCGGTTCAACGTCTACGTGCCGGACCTCCTCTTCTTCGGCGGCTCCACCACGGACCGCCCGGAGAGGTCCGAGTCGTTCCAGGCGCAATGCGTGATGAAGTTGATGGAAGTGCACGGGGTGGATAAGACGAGTGTTGTGGGGATAAGTTATGGTGGGTTTGTAGGGTATAGCATGGCTGTGCAGTTTCCACCGGCGGTGGAGAGGGTGGTGTTGTGCTGCGCCGGTGTGTGCTTGGAGGAGAAGGATATGAAGGAGGGGTTGTTTAAGGTGTCGGATTTGGAGGAGGCGGCCAGCATTTTGTTGCCTCAGACGCCGGATAAGTTGAGGGAGTTGATGCGGTTTTCTTTTGTTAATCCTATTAAGGGGGTGCCTTCTTATTTTCTCTCTGATTTTATTAAGGTCGGTCTCTAATTTGATTATTGGGTTTTCATTTTTAATTCTACTTTTATTTTATTTATCTGATTTAAAATTAGACATATATTTTTAAAAATAAATTTTATAGCATATTATTATTTTTGTTCTTACCTTTTAATTGATTGAGTAGTAATACATTTCTACAACCGTATTTCTAGGGTGAGGAATAATTTGGCAAGTAATAATTTTCAATTCTTAAGAGTCGTGGCTTTTACAAATGCATAAGAAAGGAGGAGTACATGCTTGCTTACTTTTTTCCTTTAAAGATGATTGTCCCATTGGAAAACTAGGTTTAAAAGGAAAGGAAGAAGAAATTTAAATTTTGTTGAACTTTCTTTATTGTTCATTATACTATACTCTGTTTTTCGTAAAAGAAAAATGTTTTTCTTGAAATTAAGTTCTTGTATTTTATTTTAATATTTATACAAGAGAAGCTGATATTTTCGCAAGATTTTACTCATATAAAATAGTAAATAAAACTCATATTCATGCGAGTGAAATCTTATAAAAATATTAAATGAAAATATCAAAATTTCTTAAAATAACAATTCCTATAAATGATATAAGACTTAAAAGTTTCAAGATATTTTTTCCCATTTATTTTTGTTTTGTTTTGTTTCTTATCCTTTTTCTAAGTTCCGAACATACCCTAAGATAATTGCTTATTGTGTGAGATGCTAATTTTTGAATGGGAAATGTAGGTGATGTGCACAAGTTATGTGCAAGAGAAAAGGGAACTCATTCGAGCAATACTCAAGGATCGACAGCTTTTTAATCTTCCTACGATCACACATGTTAGTTTCTATCCTTGCTAATATTTTAATTTATCCTAATTGTTGCTTGAAAAATCATAATAGAACATAAACAGTCTAGTAATGTTATGAACACAAACTATACATAAAAAGTTATACGTAAATAGTATAAAAAAAGAGAAAAAATAAGAAACTAGACCTATCATTAAATATTTTACATATTTTTATTAGTATACAATACATGCATGAGTTCTACCAAGTTGTCTTTTGCTTCTAAAGCATTTCATGGCTTTCTTTCTTTTTGATGGTGCAAACTTGCAAAATAATATGCAATTTATAGTATTGGTGTTTATTTATTTGTTTTGACAGCCGACATTGATAATATGGGGAGAAGAAGATCAGATATTCCCACTGGAATTAGGACAAAGATTAGAAAGGTAATATTTTTATCAATTATTCTATTTTCATTTTGTTCTATAAGAAGTTACTCATCTCTATTGTAGGCTTGTAGCTTTATTAATTTTGAAAGTTGTAAATTTGAACTGTACGTTTTCATGTATAGGCATATTGGTGAGACTGCCCGATTAGTGGTTATAAGAAATGCAGGGCATGCAGTCAACCTGGAGAAGTCCAAAGAGTTCATAAAACACTTGAAACATTTTCTTCTTGATTCGTTGCCGCTATGAAATGCCGTGGCTGAACGATAATCATTTGATCCATAACATTAAGGTAGAGTGACTAATAGACAGATATGAGAGAGAAAATTATATGTACAATTTTGTTGTTCTAAATTGGTTGAGATTGTATGAAACAATGTTGTTTCTAATCCATCAGAGCTCAACATTAATGTTAATGAAATACTTCGGAAATGAGGGTCATTTGGTGGGTCAAATAAGAATTCAGATACGTTGTCTAGTTTTCTATCTCATCTACAACTTCACTCGGTAAATAAGTAACTAGAGTTTTATGTCTTCTATACTGTTTTACTAGATAAATAAGTAACTACAATATTACATGTTACAAAAAATAAGACAGAAGATTTAAGCTTATCACACCTCTGCTACTAGTTTTTTTAGTTTTTAATTTTTATATTGCAAAACAAGACGATCTTACTTGATGAGATTTATTTTATACCTACTAGTCCGTCTGATTTTTGGTTCTTAGTCTGATTTTATTAGAGTCATGACTGGGGCTATAATACTGACTATGCATAAGACTAGTGAGGTGAAAAGACGAGATGTACTATGCATAAGACTAGTAAGACGAAGAGACAGGATGTACTCCGACGAAATGCAATTGATTCTAGGAGGACTATAATGAGGAGGACGACAGACCCATTCATGAACTATTAAAAGGCAAGTAGCTTGATTGGTTTAAATTCAATTCGTGAGAAGAGTCCAATTAGAACAAGCCTAAATAATCTCACTTAGTTCACATGTGGTGACAGCTAAATCTATAGGAGATCATTTGCTTCTTGGAACGCTAAGTATAATCTCGTAGGCACGTAAATAAGTCGAATTATAATCGTACTCCCTCTTTTCTAAAATCATAAAAGCATTTTTTATTTTTGTCAATTAGATGAAAAAAGATATTATGTTTATACACAAATTTCTTAACACGTAATTACTTTCAATATAAAAAAAGAGATTCATTTGTGGAATTTTTTTTATTGCCTCTTTTTGTGGAGCAAATAGAGTAAATATTTGTGAAAATTTGATTATTAGGAATAAATAATTCAATCCAAACATCTTAAATTCATTTTTTTAATTTATTTTCAAGAGTAATGATCAAATTTTAAAAAAACAATTAATTTAAGTAGGCTCAGTGGACCAACTTTACTCATTAGTATATAAAAAGCTTAACCCGTATATATATATATATAATTTAGTAATTATCATCCAGAACTTGGAAATTTTAAATAAACTAATAAAAATGAAATTTAGTACTGGTGTATCATACCCCCATAGGATACTAACTTCATTCAAGAGAATTTTCCCTTTTTCAGATATGGGTATATCGTGAGTAGACTCCTAGATACTCCGTGATCGGGTCGAAATTGATGATGAGGCTCAAAAGGGGTAGGAATAGATTGAAACGAACTTGGATAATAGTAATTGATAAAGAAATGCAATATATAAAAATAACTGAGAATATGACTTGAACAGAATTCGTGTAACCAAACCAAACTAGTTTGGCACTAAGGCTTTAGGTGAGTTGGGTTGAGTAGATAGATACACATCTACTTATAACAATATATCCATGTATATAGCTTTATTCCATCAACCAAGTTAGGGGGAGTGTATGAAGAACCTTCTCAGTCTTTGTAGTCCTTTCGGTTAACTCCTTTTGTTTGAGTGGATAGAGCATTTTTGGGAATTGGCTTCTTCAGAATGAGTTCTTTAGAAACATAAAAGGAGATAAAAAATACAAGTACATAGATAAAAGCTTAATTGATACTTACATTGCGTCGGCTTTCATTAATTGCATCAATTTAACAGGAATTTGTTGTCACATTGTTATTCCACCACTGCGAAATATAGATCAAACAGTTGAATCAACATTCTTTGGCAACTCACTTCAAAAGTTTGAAATTGGAATTCAAAGCAAATTCGTAATTATATAGAATTGAAATTTAATTAACATTTGGCGCTCAATTCCAATTCCAAGGCTATAATGTAAGCAAATAAACACATGCTTAGATTATTTTTTTATTAATTATTAACAAATATATTTGACATAGATAATTAGTAATTATATTTCTTAGAGGTGTTACTAGACAACTGTGTGTGCCACGCTTTAAAGTACAGGGTTGCTAGTTGCATACCTTGTTATTTTTCCTGACCAGATAACATAGATCATTTCCCACTTGTTCTTTGTTTCTTTCCTTCTCTTTTTGTTCTTTGAGTGCTACAATTTTTTCTGAATTAGCGGGGAATCCGAAGGCTAAAATGGAATGTGGTGTTCATAACTAACAGAACCTGATTCAGGATATAGAGATTGCCGGTAAAGGGATAAGTTATTTTATATATAGCTACTTCAAGGAAGCTAGTATTTTTAGCTTCTTGTGGTATACATTTTGTGGAAAGAAGGAAAACAATATTTGTCTAGGAGAATTCAAATGGACTCCCATGACCTGATAGCTTGAAATTATTTCTAACGTCAAAATGAAAATGATGTGTTGGAGCAAAGGAATTAGAATAGAAGATCAGACGACAGAGTGACTGGTATATGTGGTTTCAGTATATTGAGTATCATTTTATTACTACACAAATGTACATTTGCAGCAAATCATTGTTGTCGATATTTGAACAAATACATTGGTAAGGTCTTCCAATAGATTAAATTTGTTGCTCACGGTCTTGAAGAAGGTAAAAGGGAAGGGAATAACAGATCTCTGTGATCAAACAGTATTTCAAGCAATAATATGTTTCTCTAGAAGATAGTCGGGTACAATTCTCTACAAGATAAAACGCCTTGAGAATACGTCGAACTTCTCAGTTGAGGACAATTGTGGCACCTATAAACAACCAAGTATAAAATTTAGGTACATTGCTATCTAATAAACAGAAGGTAGACGTCTGACATGAAAAGAAAAGACACGTTTTATACTGAAATCGTTACCAAAATTTGGACTTAAATTTATCAACATTCACTCCGGTATATTGCATATTTGCATGCAACAGAAGCACCACGGTACAAGAATCAATTTTATGTATAGAGCTATACCTGTGGTGGTTCACCTAGTCGTTGTTGAGCTTCAGAGATTTTGTTTCGCATGGAATTCAGTAATCTCCCGTATGTTAAGTTAGGTTCATTTTCCACAGAATGGATGAAGCTATAAGTCAGTGCACCAGCTGAATCACCTGTGAAAGCCTGCACAAGTAAGTTTATGAGAAACAGTTCTTAAATTCAAACCTATATATTTATGGATAGGAGAGTTGAGAAATTAACGAATTCATAAATAGAAATCATAACAAGGATGATTTCGTCAATCATCTCCACAAGTTTAGAGGCTAAGAAATGAGAAAGGATTACTAACCGTAGTATCACCAGAGTTTTGATGATCATCACAGGCGCTAATTGAGATTGCCGATCCCCCACTGGTACCTTTGTATGCACCATATTGAACTCGGTGATCTTCCCATACCTGTCCTTGCCTGTTTGAAAACAATTACAAATGCATATTTCGAATCTTGGTGTATATAATGGTGGGAGAAATGGCTACAAAGTACATATTTTGAAACTGTTCCCAAGTATTTCAAATTTCCCCATGACATGACAAAATTTGATAATGTAATTCTTTAAAAGGAAACCTTCTTTGGGGAAGTCCAAAAATGGACAGAAATGCTCTTCAATTGGGATGGAGGGAGCACCTTCTTTTAGAATTTTTTTTCTTAAACAACTACTCCCTCCTTTCCATTTTATAAGTCGTTTAAGACATAATCACACATATTAAGAAATCTCATTAATTCTAATGTTAGATAATTAATGTTGATTTGAAATTTCATTACTACCTATGCACTAATTACTCTTCCTCCTCTCAATTACTCTATTTATTTAGGGGCAAAGTAATAAATGATTAATTTTTTCTCCTAGATATATGTAAAACATCTTATATTATGGGGGGGGGGAATTCTTCTAAAACCACTTATATAATGGGAAGGAGGGAGTATAATTTAGGTTAGTGAAGAAATAACTAACCAGTTCATCCTGCACACGAATGGCAGATCCACCATAGTTCCACTGAAACAAGTATCAGTGATTGCATGAAGTTTGGCTCCGCGAGGTAGTGGGCGTACAATAGCGGCATTAATCTCGTCATCTGAAATCTTTCCAGCAGTCTTGTAGTCAACAGGGCACAGCAATTCATCATAACCGTCCATTTCATCCCCATTAAGGTCTTCTGCTCGGGAGGCATGACCAGAGTAGTAAAACACCAGTGAGTCTCCTGATTGGCAGCCTTCAACAAGCCAACGCAATGCCATTTCAATGTTACGCCTAGTTGGGATCCTGGACTTATCCGTTTCCTCTTCTGCAAATTAGTTAGAGTAGGTATAAAATTAGAACTTAAAAACATTTAGAATAATTTTTAGTAGCTTATGGATCAAACCACAATGTATTGAACCCTCATTTTTTTCTAATGATTGGCATGCATGATTGATGATTATATCTCACTAAGCTATTATCTCATTATATCAGTTTCTACCATTTTCAGGTGATAATTATCGAGCTGAATCTGAACTTAAAGGAAGCTTCTGTTAAGTTAGAAAATCTACTTGGTTATAGACCGACAGATATGTTGATTACCAGGTAAATTTAGTATTACGTTATAGGCCGCCTACCATGTTTACAAGCTTTAGATACTATGCCATCATGTTTATTTCATTGTGGTTATTGAATGATTCCATGTTAAAAATTTAGCAGCTATTAAAAATAATAATAATAAATTTGATTCAAGTTAAGAGTTCAAGCATGCATGGATATCCGAGTAAGCTTAGAAAATACCCGTAAGGACAAGAACAGAAGCGTTTGGAAATCCCATCATATTGAGAAGAAATTTTCTCATGGACGTGGCATCATTCACACTGCCCTTGAGACTACTTTTCTGGCCGAGATAGCTCACGCCACATATCACTGCCCTCTTCTTCCCATAAACTGGTGAAGGTGAGACCTGTGGTAATATATTGGTACATGTAGTGAGACCAATGTTAATATGTGTAGGTAGTAATGTTTGTTCAGGAGTCTATGCTACCATTGTAATGGTCGCTAATACCTATGACAAATCTCAGGGATGAAGGCAGAAAATCTTGTTCAAAGTGAACAAATGAATTAGAAAACTCAGATTATATCAGTGTGTTAATTAGTTAAACAACCCAACCTTGTTTTGTTAAGGAGCTTAAAAATGTAATCAAGTTTGGTTCATTTATCTAATATGCATGAGTTAGTGATACCTGTGGAGCTATTTGTGATGATAGCCAATCATAACCATTATTTTGCACAGGGTAAGGTGAAACTTGTGGCTGTGGGGATGTTTGCAAAGGTTGTAGGTAAGAACCATTGTACTGGTTTGTTGCAGGAGCTTGCAAAGGTTGTTGGTAAGAATAAAAATTATACTGGTTGAATCTCGGAGGACTTGAAAAAAGTTTGGAATAACCATTATACCGATTTCTTGCTAGAGGATTCAAAGGTGGTTGGTAATAACCATTATACTGGTTTGTTGCAGGAGGAGATGTGTAGGCGCTGTTTCTTTGTGACACATCGACTACAGATCCACAGGCCGGACACTGTATGGATTGTGTCTCAACTGGTACCCTCACTTTTGTGCTGCACCGGATGCATCTCTCATTTCTAGTTGCCATTTCTTCAGTGTTATGTGCCTTTCTTGGATACTAAACGAAGAGAATTTCTAGAAAGTAAATAAAGAAAGTTGATATTAAGGTGAATTTCTGGTATGCACGTTCTTGGGCATTTATACACACTGATTTATGTGCTTATTCCTCCCAGAATAAAAAACTGAATAGTAGTTGGACAAAAGTTTGTCTTCTAGAAGAAGATCAGCTTTGTTCTATCAACCAATGGATGAGAGTCTGCAGAACCGATTCACTTGCACTTTACTCCTTTCGGCAAGATATATTCACTTTTGAGTGGAGAGAGACCTTTTGGACTCATTGATTCGAATGCATATCGACTTGAACTCAGGCATTTGGATGTTTAATAGTGATGGCTATCTACATTACTGAATGCAATGCTACCCTCCACTTTTTGTGAACCTTTTTACCTTTGCCCGGAAAGAACATTAAATTAAAAATATTTACTTCTCCATTTATTTTAAATTGCCCCCTTGAAAAGCATGTTTTTTGACATGGAATTTAAGAAACTTGGAAGACATATAGAGATAATATTTACGAAGGGCGTCTCTTAAAATGAGGACATAATATGAGGTTTTGAGGGAGTATGAATTTGCCTTTTTTTTTACCACATCTTGTTGAGATTTCAGATTTAAATTTATTTCAAGAAAATCTGAACTTTGTTCCTGAATAGATTCAAGATCAGGCACTAAGGCCACTCCAAGTCCAAGATGATTTCGAACCAGAGGGGTTTGTTCAATTCTCTGCCAACAACAGGAGCTACAAAAACAATGTTGAAGCTTATCCATTGATGGATTTAATTATTTGTTTAACCAGACAGTAATACCCATGTTTGTTTCACCCTCCTTGTAACATATGACATACTATAATTTCCCTTGAAACAATTTGATTGAGATTTAATAGCGTGTGTTATTGGAGAAGCCTGATTCGAACTATAATTCAGATGTGATTGTAAAGCTACCCAAAAGGTAATTGGGCCTGTTTCGAGAGCATAGGGTTGGTAGGTCTAGAATTTGGAGAGTACTTTTGTACTTTCAGGTGAATTAGAGTTATTTATATTGTGTTATATAAGGAGAGGATCCTGCAATTATATGATGTACAAATTTTCTAAAAGATAGTGAAACCGATCATAAGAACTAGCCCAACGTTTGAGTGAACCATATAAATTTTGTGTCTTGTGTTATGGTTTTTCTTTTGATTTTCTCTTTGCAATTGTTTTCACATCGTTGTTATTCTATAATAGTGTGAACCATCGTTTAAATGTCCATGTATTTGTATGATGAAATTTAATTCATTCTTTCTAATCCTTTATTCCAGAATGGTGATATCAAATGGTAATATTGTGATTCAAAATAATGTCAATCATATAATAGACAGAGTAAACATCATTTTAGTACAGTCAAGATGTACATTTGAAACAAATTTTAGTCTCATTACATGTGGCAAGAAATTGGCTTCACGGACAGTTCTGCGTTTCCCAGTTCCCACCATAAATACCACTACATTACAAGTTGAAGGCCACATTAATGTCGAATGCTCCAGAAGATGATAGCAGAGGTTCCTACGCATCTCAAATGTAACAACACAATTTCCATGGTTATTTCAAGAAATATCACTCTATGAAAATAGTGAAATTATCTTAATATACCATACATTTTTCACCTGAATATAAAATTTTAAAGAATTACATACTTATTATTGTACTTATTATAGAAACTTGCCAGTAAATATCAAATAAAACAACCGACGACAAAATCGTAAATTTAACCCCAAGAAATGATAAGAGCAAATAACTGAAGAAAAACACCCTTGAATGCGAAAGAGGTGCTAAATTCAAGTATTTCTTCTCAATTGAGCAGCTTCAAAGAATTAGCAGCAAACTTAAGTTAGTCCTAGATTGTACTACTGATAATACAGAATTTTGTTGCAGGTAATTTCTCATGCCCTGCTGAAAAGAATGTAACCAAAGGAGAAAGAAACTACCTGCAACATCTTTCGACGAAAAAGTCTCTTGAGACTGAGACATCCTGTTTCCCTTTCCCTTGCCTCTTTTATGGCAGTATGCATTGAAATCAGTAAGCCCCCATATGTTATTTTCGGATTCTCCTTAATTGCTTTTATGAAATTGTATGTCATGGCACCTGCCATCTGCTTTCCAGAGAAAGCCTGCAGAAGCCAAGAGCATAGTAGAGAGTTAACAAGAAATAAGAAACAGCAGGACAGCTGACTAATGAAAATAATACTCTTGTTCCACAAAAAGAGTCTCATTTGCACAAACATAATGTTTTACTAAAACACTACTCTTTTTATTGACGGTGTCCTCAAGTTTAACAACACAATTTCACTAGCACACCACCACTACTAAACTAAACACAAAAATTGCAAATGAGACTCTTTTTTGGAAACGGAGGAAGTAGTACTTGTATGAAGAGATGTACTCACTGATGTATCTTCAGCAAATTGATCATCCTCACAAGCACTGAAACAGATGGCTTCTCCACCACTTGTACCTTTATATGCACCCGATGGGGGGTGATTATTCATCCATCTGTTGCTGTTGAAAACTCAAAGAAGCAGTATAAACTTGGGATACAAGGAATGAAGTTACGTAATGAGATCTTTTTAAATTTTTTATTGTTTTCTCAATAGCATTTATTTTAAAAGCCAAAAAACTTGAAACTATCACCACAAAACATCAAGAATAAGACAATTCAGTGATTCACAATTCCATAAAAATGCCCAAAAAATTATATGCATAATAATTATAACCAAGTTAGAAATTAAACATACTCTTTCATGCTATAGAAATATGGTAAATCAAGAACAGTTCCACTATGGCAAGCATCAACGATGGCATGAAGTCTGACACCTGGTTTGAGAGGTCTAACAATGGTCTCGTTGATTTCATTATCGATTATCATTCCTGCTGTCTTAAAATCAACAGGGCAGATTGTTTCATCAAACCCATCAAGCTCATCATCATCAAAATCGGGTTGTCTTAATCCATGTCCGGAGAAGAAGAATACTAATGAGTCCCCTGCTTTACAATCCTTGACAAGCCATCTCAAACCGGCTTGGATGTTCTTCTTAGTTGGATGAAAATGTGGTCCACCTTCTGCACTTAGGTATAGATTATTTCACCAAAAAAAAATAAGTCACCTTATAACTATTATTTTAGAGTCAAGATTCATCCTTCAAGGCACACTTCTGAACAAACACCTCAACAATGACCAACTAAATTAGTGAAAAAATTGCCAATAAAAGCATATTAAGGCAGATACTGGTAGTTTACCTATAAGGATGTGGATGGAAGGCCTTGGGAAATTGTGATGCTCAACTAATAAATCCATCATGTTATTCACATCATTGATAGTCCCCCTAAGCTTGAACTTCTGCTTACTGTAAGTCACTCCACAGAGAAGTGCGCGCTTCCCCTGTGGTGCCTCCCAAGAGTTTATGGTGTCGCATTGCTCAGACTTCGCCTTAGTACTTGAAGAAGCACCCTCGAGGCTGGCATGCCCTGACCAGTTCATCCTTAATGGGTTTTGAGGACATTTTGTATCGGAAATGACCCTGCTTTGCTCCCATGTCGATTCTATGTTAGTTATGTTCAGAACAGTTTTTCTGCTTCTACCCACTATAATAATCTTTCCGCATCCATGACAAAGTATTGTTTGAGCATGTGGTGTCAGCGAGGATTTTTTCTGGCAGTGCTTGCATATGACACTGTCATCCATCAACATGTGGGCAAGGAAACAAACTACGTAAGAATTGAAAAGTCACAACCTTAAGAACAACTGAAAGAAGAATAGGCCAACTGAGCAAAGTTTGTAGCATTTAGAAGGTATTGTTTAATGCTGTAGATAATTATAAAAACTGAGGCTGTTGGCTGTCCTGCAATTCTTTCCACAAATCACTACCTAAGCTTTGTTTCAACAGAAAACCACATTAGTCCATCCACAAGTTCCGAATCCTTTAATTCCAATCAAACCTTTTTCTGTTTGATTCTGATATTCTATTTCTATCACATTCAGATAGCAAAGAAAGAACCACTATTTAGCAACAAAAAAAGAAAAAAAAAGAAAGAAAGAACCAGATGCCCAAACTCATGCTTAATGGAATAGACATTAGGTTTTATATTTTCTCATTTTCTAGAAAATACTAGATGGAAAAGTATAAGTACACATAAACCATACACAACATCCAAACAAAACATCGTCCTCACCATTAAAAAATGTTGTGTGACACGGATCTTAATACAAAAATATACTTTTTAATGGTGAGGATAATGTTGTGTTTGATTTGTGTGTATCTGCATCGTATCAATCTAAATAAATTTGTTTAAGGAAGGTCATAAAGGAAAATGAAGGATGTGGTGTCGTGCACAGTTTATGGGTTTGGGCTGGAGAATGGCACAATTCAAGGAGCATGGTCAAGTTTTATAATCCATATTTTGGTCCCCTATTGTAGTTGGTAGTTTTCTTGTTATTTTGGTTCAAAGATTGTGTCCATACAATTAATTGCTTTATAATGAATGACAAAACTCCTAGAGTGGTGTATCTTGGTGTGCCTACTCACCTATCAAAACCACAAAAAAATTGATGCCAAGGGGTGCCATTTTTCAAAATCGTCACTGCTCCAAATCATGCTTTCGAAAAGAGAAGACATATTCCCCCATCCCACAAAACATTCCTATCTCTAATAGAAATAAAAAGAAGGATCATCTTTTTTCTTTTTTCTTTTTTCTTTTTTCTTTTTTCTTTTTTATTTCGATCACTTATAAATTCATTTATAACAATTTATTTCTATTTCTTTGATTGAATGTTTTGTAGTCTAGAGTTAATTGTGTTTAGGTAGATGAACTCGTGTCCATGAGTTTTGGTTGTATATACTGAAGAACCGGACACTGTATATATGCTGAATTTGGTAGGAGGAAGCTAAAAACAGCAAATTCTTGAATTGAAACAGTTCAACACATATCTACATGAAAATTAAGAAAATAGCATGGGGTTTAGCTTTAGACCTATATTTTGGACGATGGAACTTCAAAGAGCCCAATCCATATACTTGATACATAATTAATTAATTATCATCGAAATCATTCAACCATTCTTTTTTTCGATACTCTCATGAAATGTTATTAGAGAGGGTCAAAAGATTCTGAATCAAGACATTGGGGAGATGAAGATGAGGTATCAAATTCTAAATTATAAGATTATTATTAATATTTTAATTTTAAATATTTATAAAATTAAAATTGACATGATTTTTTTTTAATTGACGTCAAAGTTTTCACATAAAATACGGTATTATAAGTAGTGTCTCGTTTCAAATATCGGAGATAACAAAGAGTAACCGGTTGGTAGAATCAGGGCAATGAAAAGCCCACAGAGATAAGAGAGAATATAATTTAATTATGAAAAATATTAGGATAAGATATTCATAATTGCCCCCAGCACCCGCCCACCCGCCCACCCACACACCCACGCGTGCATATAAGAAAGTCACGATTAAGAAAAGAATAAATTGACATAACCAAAAATGGATCAATTGGCAGCACTAAGTTGAAATTTAATTAAATTGTCTAAACAAGTTTAAGCAGCACACTGATATTCAACTAAATTTCGTAAAGTGACAATTCTTAAAAAAATGATCTTTTATTTACAACAAAATTAAGAGCAATATCTCATATTTGTGTGCACTTGTGTGTTTGTATATATATATATATATATGTGTGTGTGTGTGTGTGTGTGTGTGTGTGTGTGTGTGTGATTTTTCAGCCACTGCACTAGTACGCAAAATGAGTACGTAAATCATGTAACAATCAGTACCATGATAATCCCTCCTTCATCCTAAAATGAGTTCACCTGGACTATCAGCCTTTTTATGCTGCATGCATATTCAAACAAAAGTTCCACTTAACTTGCTACTTTTTATTCTCTTTTCTGTTTTCTATACCAGCTAAGAAAAGATGATTCCAACCTGCCAGCTACAAACAAGCAAAACGGACCATACAGCTTAGGACACTACCAAAGAATTAATATTCCATGAATCAAGTTCACATGCAAAGACTGAAATTGTCATCGAAGCAACTTACCTTCAAACACTTCCTTGAAATCCGTTTTCCGATCATTCCAAGGAAATTTTTTGAGGTCAAATAAAAGCTCTTGGCTAACCAGCAAATATTAAAAGGACATAAAAAATGATATAAAGCATAATAAAAACCAACATATATAGATATCTTCATATATTTATATATATATATATAATTAGCTAAACCCATGGTCAATCATGGGGCAAACCACCATTCACGGTTTTTAAAAGTTCTAAACTCCGGTTCATGAGCCTTAATGAGAAACAATGCATCATACAGGACCTAGTAGAGGTAAAACATAGGGCTAAAACACATGATTACCTAGCTAATCTATCTCCACTACAAACTGAACTGGTCAAATACAGAAATAATCTTTGGCGAGATTCAACTGCATATACTTGTGCTGCTGCCAGTATCTCTCATCGACCATTATACTGCAAAATATTAAAGAGAAGGATGCAGTCGGTATCAAAATAGTCATTCTAGAAGTTTGCCAAAATATCACTTATCTATTAGTATAACCCATGCAAATTGCTCCTCCTTACGGCTAGCACTGGTTTAGTCTTCTAGCTTGAAACTTCAACGGTATTAATATTAATAAGTAAATTCATTATCAGTATCTAAAAATGGTATTTTAGGAAGTTGACAGACACGTAGTACTGCTCATGCGGTCTTCCTTAGTATGGAAAGGCAATGGGTTAGTGTTCTAGGTCACTCACTTTGACACTAGTGTAATACGCAATGCAAATAATAGGAAACAGCACTGACCAAGTGGTGAACGTTCATGGACAAACACCGTCAAGTTTTCCAGAGATTGTGTCTTTGCAAGTTGGACACATGAAACCAATCGAATCGGACTGAATTTCAAAATCAATAGCCTCATGATCGAACTCATTTCTACACCATACGCACACGCTCGTAAGCTGACGTCTGGAAGCAATGTTTAACATGACGGTTTCGGGTCCAACTACAGCTGGGGAATCTCCAATCCCTGCATGGTTAGCCAATTCCATGGATACCTCCGGCAAGGATACTGATTGTTGCCCATTAACATAGCTGTTTCTCAAGGGTTCTATTTCATCAAAACTCAACTCCTTGAACCCCGAAACATCGTCAAGCTTCTGATCAGCAGAAGAGACTCCATTCTCTCCCTGTTTATGAAAATAAAGAAGAACATATAAATATCCAAAATACTAAACATTTTTATTTTAAACAGGACAAAAAAAGGTTCATCACACTTCTGTAACATAACAACAGTACAGGGATATCACTTGACTGGTTAGAACTCTGCATGGACAAGATGATAAAACACACTAAAATATGTTTATAGATATTTACAATTATATATTATCCACTTAACATATTCACAAAAATAACTCCATAAGAATGGCATGTTAAATCATATACTCCCTTTGTTTCCAACATATAAGATTGCTTGCCTTCGAATTTTTACAAAGGCAAGTGATCTTATATTTTGGAGTGGAAGTAGTATACTGAAAGGCCAGCTATCAAGGTGAATTATCTGAGAGAAAAATATGAAGTATGTGACAACTGTAAGGCAATGTGTGGAACTTGGAAAACGTGGGAAATGGAAAACAAAAATCAAAGTAAAAAGAAAGAAAAAAACTATGTTAATGAAGATGAATCTAATTATCTATAATCCTAAAAAGTTTAATATCAAGCACAAAGTTAAATTGTAATTTAATAAATGGTCAAAACGTTCCAACAAAATTTTAGGTTTCATTTCCTTTTTCCTCGTTTTCCTTCAATTTTTCCAAGTTCTTTATGTAGCCTAAGGTAGTTTGGTGAAACACGACAATGATAATAAACATAAACGAGGCTGAGGCTGAGCATTGACCACTATATGATTATATATGCTTAGTAGTGCTACCAGCTAAAGAATAACCAAGGACAATTTTTTCATTACCTTATTGGAAATAGCATTGAATGCAGGAAAGCAATGCAATGACTGCACAGGGGCCATTGAAGAGTCGGTAGTCCCACTCTGAAGAATATTATCCTTAATTTGCTTTGTAGCATCCGCCACAACTTCATTTGGTTGCACATTGTTATTTCCACAAATGAC
The DNA here is from genome assembly GCA_947179155.2 of Hedera helix. NCBI lineage: Eukaryota > Viridiplantae > Streptophyta > Magnoliopsida > Apiales > Araliaceae > Hedera > Hedera helix. The sequence continues at coordinate 30,299,167 of OX359287.1, forward strand.
CTCTAGCTCACAGCTACCATAATTTCCCACTGCATCAAGCTCGAGATGATCTGAGGTACTAGTGCCAACAACATTGACATTATTCACAATACTGGAAGAAAGGCCGTCAATCTTTACTACTTCCTCCTCAGTGATCATATGCTCATTAGAAGAGTACTTTAACTCTGGGCCCAGAGCTGCATCAGCCATGCAATTGTCCATTTCACTGAGATGACAACTCAAATTCGGTTCATGGTCAGAAACAGCAGCAGAAATCTCTTCCATGTTCAGATTATAAGGAGAATAACCACCACTCGGTTTTTCAATATGTTCATCATTTGAATTTTCTACGATGGAATTCTGTGCAATTTCAATTAAAGCATCCATTTTGGACATCCTTGATGGCAGACCATCATGGGACGTAGATTCATTTGCTTTTGGAGCAGTGACTTGGGCGGGCCATTCTTCAAAATTCCTGACAATGTTTCTCACATGAACTCCCACATGCCCACTATAACTGCGTCTTTCTTGAAAAACCTTGTGGCAGAACTGGCATTCATATTTTCCATCCTTAATAATCACACCACCCCCAACAGATGTACCGAGTCCGTACCTTCTGGTAGTATTCTTGTGAACTGACAACAGATGCCGCAAATACTCATCCTTTTCGTCATAAGTCTTGTTGCACTTGGAACAGTCAAAAATATCCCGGATTTGAACCTCGGTCAGATTTTCAATCCCCAGCAAGTTAACTTTGTCATTTCCGTCAGATATAGATGAACTGGGTAAAGCTGAATTATCTTTGTCAACAAAACCTGCATGCTGTTGTTGCATTCTTGTAAATCTAAATCCACAAATTCAAACAAGACAGAACTGCTGGACATATTAAATTTTTTACTTACACTTTCAAAAGCCACTTCGTAGACTGGCTGATCACTTCCAGTTCTTTGATCCATTGGCTGTTTCTCACCATCTCCAAAATGAGAATTCAGAAAAGAAGCAGCTTCATTGCAAGACAGAAAGTGTTCTCCAGTAGGGCTGACAAAATTCAAGATAAACATTCAGGGTGCAGCAAGCACTTATTATGTGTAAGATAGAATATAGTCTTAATAAGAGTTTGAATTCCTTTGTAGGATAGTAGGGCGAAGAACAGAAAAATACATTAGAAATAATTTTAAAAAATTAAGAAACTGAGCACCAAAAGAACACTAGTAAAAACTAGTATAATAGTGTAAGCAGAGGTTAGAAACACAAAGTTTGGGAAGCTCCGCCGGAATAGACGTCTATAATTTCACTGAAGACGGAATTTCCAATTACAATGAACCCTAAGATCCTGCTGAAAAGGTGGATTAAAACTAGATCACATTTTTTATTGCTTTAACTGATATATAATCCTTTTGCAGCAGTGTACACTTTCACTTGTTACGTCAGCAAATGGAGCATTGAAAACTTTCCAATTGTAGAAGCACCAAAACTGAGTTATAAGTGCAATACCAAATAAATATTACCTAAAGATATACATCATTATTTGACAGTCTTGCCTTCAGTTTAAAGTTTAAACCCATCTTGGTCTACTGCCTTTTTCAATATATAAACTAAATAAGAAATTATGTTATGTCAAAGTAAAGAAAATTAATTTTGGGTGCCATGCACACAATTAAATATTGTGAACAAGTATTTGGCATCTCACAATCAATATCCTGCATGCTTTATGTTGGTTTCTGTGAGGTAGCTTGTCCACCTGCTTGTTCATTCAAGTTTACAAATTACATCTTTTAGCTTATGATGATGAAACTATCATGAAGTGATCCCAACAGGACAAAGATAACAGGTACTCCCATCTGCTTTTAGCAGATGATGAATTTTTCATTCTCCACCTTAAAATTTTTGAAAGACACAAGCGCTGTAAAACTAAAACTCAATATATATATTATATTTTCAAATATACAAAAACAGTTGAAATAATAAAGTATAAAGGTGTTTGACACATTTTAGAATCTGCACAAACACACCCCATAAAGGGATAAGATCTTTGTGAGATGGAGGTAGTATTAGGTAAGTGGACCTTTGGCATGCTGCTATCAACTCTAATCTGGGGCAGATCTAACCAGTTGCAGATCCCAACAATGCTGTTACCAAATCAACACTGCACCATGTGTGCACTAAAGGTATGACCTACTGAACTAACCTATCCTGTAGTATATTTAACTTATATATAATCAATTAAATGTTCATACATTATCAAGGCAGTACGTTGCATTCCAACTATTTATTGTATCTTCGGGTCAAGGCACATTTCATTATATACTTGTATGGTAGTTAAGTTATTGAGTCCCTATTTTGTTTATTTTTGGATGTTATGAAATCCTCTACATAATTTGATTTGAAAATCCTTCTTTGTAGGAAAGAATTCCTTAATTCTATATAAGCAAGTATTGTATAAATGATTAATATAAACTTGAGTAATAATAATAGAATCTTACTGAATTCGCCAGTTGTACGTCTCTCTTCCTTTTATCTTCCTTCTTCATTATTTACGTGGTATCAGACCAAAGATCCTAGAGATCTCTCATCCCATTTTATTTTCTACATGTTCATCTACTGATTAACTACTTGTAGAATCTTTATACAGCTAACCAAGTACTCCCTCTGTCCCTTAAAGGATGGCTTAAGTGACAAAAAAGTTTGTCCTCAAAAGCATGACTAAACTACATAAGTCAACTAAATAAAATTTTATATTGATTACTTTACCCTTGGCCATACTACATCTTAACCAAAAAGTAAATCAATAACATCACAAATGAATGGTTGAAATTAATTAACTCTCTTTCCACAAATTTAAGAGGCATTTAAAATAATTAATACACACATATCAATACAAGGGTAAAATGAAAAGTAAATTTATCCTCCCTTCTCTTATTTGACAACCTCAATTTGTGTGAAATTTGTCCTCTAAGTCTTTTGGGGGACGGAAGAAGTAATTTCTTTGTTGTGTGAAAGGTGTCAATACTAATGAATTGAAGATTTGGAAAAGTAAGATGACCTAAATGAGTCACAAGGTAAAGAGGTGTTTCCTAAAAAATCGAAGTCCAATATTGAGCAAGTGTTTATGAATGTGTCAACTCAAGTCTAATGGAAGACATCTCTGGGTTCTCAGTGTGACGCCATCTTTGGTATAAGAAATTTATGGTCATTTTATTTGGATCACAAACATCTTACTACCTAGCAAATATAGGTGCCACTTCTTATCATTGTAAAGACAGACCAATAAACCCTTAAACAAAAAGAAACTCAATAGTCAACGAAATTACACAACAAATAAACAATAAGAGGGAATATATTCGTATACATACATATCCAGTATACACCAATCCAAGCATTTCAAAATAGCCTGAAGAGATTATAGAATGAACTAAACTAACTACATCAACCAAATAATGATGCATATAAATTTAATTTATCTATATATGTGTAACAATGTTTATATATATATATATATATATATATATATATATATATATATATATATATATATATATATATATATATGTATATGCAAGTAACTGAATAATGATCACAGTAGAAGACCAATACATTACATATTTATGGCAGTAAGTTGAGGGTCATCTCACCTCCTCAGGCCAAGCAAAAGCTTCTAGTTAATTGGAAATTTATCCCCAAACTCGTTGGCATCAATAAATTTCTTTTTCCACCTACTGCTCCCCTGCCCATCCAAAACCCTAACCCTTGTTCATTCCTAGACACTCAGTCCTCCTTCTCCTTCTCATTCCCATTGTATATTCATCCACAATCCATAATTCTCCTAAATCAACAACAGAATCATTCTGATTCATATTCAGCAATTCAACACCATTTACATCTTTTTAAAAACTTTTCCATAGGTTTTCTCCCTCTCTTTCTCTTCCTCTCACTTGAATTGTGCTCCATACTTGCCTCCGGATTATATTCAGGCACTGCCTCCTGGTTTAAACAACCAGTTCATTTGAATTTGAATTCTCGTTTTGATCAATGAGCTTTTTGAGATATTTAAGAATGGATTTCTTCTCGGCTTTTGAGAAGTTGGAGGGAAGGATCCTGGATAGGCGAGGACTGCCTCCAGCTGTGGAGGCAAGAGTAACCTAGTGGGTCTAGTGGCTGGTAGCAGCAGATAAGGAGAAGAGATAGCAGTTGACATGGAAAATTATAAAGTCATTATGGCTGGGGTGGACTTGAAATGCAGAGTTGGAGAAGAGGATCTCCGACTGGGATAATTTGGACATGTTGATATGGGTGAGAGATTCTAGCATGGGGGCCACGCGGGACAAGGACAGCTGAGTTTTCGGGGCATTGGATTCTCATTAATGTTTTCTTGAGGATAACCTACTTATACGATAGTTAGGCATGGTATCTCTTCACATCATTTTGTCATTATAGCTTATACGAAGATAATGAACTACCGCGAAGATAGAAAATAATTAAATTCACTTTAATATCGATTTGTGATCATCCTATAAGGCTATAAGTTGAGGAGTTTACCAATCTTTCTCGGTGCTTCTCTGGGTTTGTTTGCGTGTTGAGGAAGGGATCTCCGTGGTAGCTATTGCTGGTTTAGTTATTATTGACAATTTCAAATAGAGTTTGTTTATCCAATACCCATCTGGATAATTTGTAACTAACCTAAGAGAAGAGGGTAGACTGTGGTTGGGAACGGTTGTGTAGAATCTGTAGATGAACCTTCAGAAGATCAATATTTAGAGGGTTAGACTAAGTGATGGTAGTTAGGGAAACAACATATAAACAGGAACTGAACACCATTGAAGAAAACTTATCTTACCAAAATTCCTTACTATGGGAAAAACTTTGAAAAAGGAATTTATAAAATCTAAACAGTTTCATGCCGATGACAATGTATAAAATCTTCCTCCCATCAACTAGGAAACTAAACAGTTGCACTAAAGTGTGACACTAGGTCAACTTTGATTGCAGAAATTTATGACCGTTTCTTTGATCACAAACACCTTACTACCTAAAAAACTAGGTGCCGCTTCTTATTGTCAACATACCACTAAACCCTTAAAAAAAACTCTATGGTTGAGCATTCACAAAACAAAAGAACAGAAATCTCAACATTCATAACTAACCTTTAACCATAAATTGTCCCCAAAACCAAATTTAGTACTCAACAACTGCAAAACACTGAAACACTAAGCATCGTATATATGACCGAGGCTAGACGTTCTTAAAATAAATTGTTTCATCAAGAAAGCAACTAAAATTAAAAAAAAAAAATCAATTGAAAATTAACTGATGTTAGTTTAGCATTAAAAAATATAATTGCCAACACATGAAACTATATATACACATACATATATATACAGTATACACTAATTCAAGCATTTCAAAATAGAATGAAAAGACCATAGAATGAACTAAACTATGACAATCAAATAATCATGCAAGTAACTGAATAACAATCACAGTAGAAGACCACTACCTTACGTATCTGCGGCAATAAACTGAGACGCGGCCATCTCGCCTCCTCAGGGCAAGCAAAAGCTTCCAACCAACAGGAAATTTATCCCCAAAATCGCCGGCGTCAACAAATTTCCTTTTCTTCCTTGTACTACACCACTGCCCATCTAAACCCCTCAAAAACCCTAACCCTTCTTCTTCGGTCCCTAACCCCTCAGTCCTCCTCCCCAATTCCCTACTGTAAAATTCATCCGCATTCCCTAATTCTGCAAAATCAACAACAGCACCATTCTGATTCACTTTGAGCAATTCAACAGCATTTCTATCTTTTACAAGCTTGTCTTTAGGTTTTCTCCCTCTCTTTCTTTTCCTCTCATTTGAATCCTGCACCACAATTACATCCGGGTTATTTTCAGGTACTGGCTCCGGATTGTAAACAACCAGTTCTTTTGAATTCGAATCGTCGTTTTGACCAAGGAGTTCTTTGAGTTGACTAACAATTAATTTGTTCTCGGCATTGGTGGAGTCGGAGAGCAGGTTTCCGGCCAGGGGAGGACGGCCACCGGCGGCGGAGGAGGAAGAAACGCGGCGGCGGTGGAGGCGGGAGTAGGTCTGGCGGCGGGTGCCGGCAGATTCGTTGAAGAGAGAGGGGTTTATTTGGGGAACGACAACGTCATCATGGGTTGGCTGGAGATGAAATGCAGAGTCGGAGCAGAGGGATAGGGCTTGGAGCTCCGACTGCGATAATTTGGACATGTCTATGTAGGTTAAAGATTCTAGCTTGGGGCCGCCGCCGGCGGAGGACGGTGGCGGAGTTGAGCTGGCATTCACCATTTTGCGGCTTTTGTGTCTGTGAGAAAGAAATGTAGAGAGTGAGAGTCCCACGTGGTGTTTGTGTGTGTGAGAGAAATGGAGAGAGTGATATTTATAGAGAGAGTGAGAGTACCAGGTGGTGTAACTGATGATGATGTCGGAGAGTAGTTACAGGTGTCTAATGTCTGATCCTATCGCAAAAAATATTTTAATAATAAAATACTAATATTGAAATTAAGAAGATGGGACCCGATGATGTACTGTACTAATATTATTATATTTTAACTTTTTTTTAGGTTAATTTATAAAATTTTGAAATTTGATATTACCCCCTATATTCGTTTTTTATGCCTCATTTTAGAAAGTGAAACTTGTTTTATTATTATTTATTGTTTGTAGATTTTAAAAAATATTAATGGCTTAGTTCCCATATTATCTCTACATTAAATATTAATTTATTTCTCTTTTATATTATTTAATAATTTATTATCTTTGTATTAAATAATAATTTTAATTAAATACTTTAATATTTATGTTTTTCCTTAAACATTAATTTAGAAGGAACATAAATTACTTAAAAATACTAATAAAAAATTGACAAAAATAAATCTTTATGTGAAATGGAGGAAATATTAACTAAAAATATACATTAAATATATGGCAACATTAATGAATTTATTCAATTCTTGAAAGTACTAAAGGGTATCAAATCGTGTAATTTTACACAAAAAAAATTATATAATTTTTTTTTATATTTTTACAAGATTTTAGTCATTAATGTAATTTGATAGATTATTGATGTGAGATAAGACTGCAAAAAGTAGTAAATTTTCTAGTATAAATATCAACTCCTCTTTTTATAATCAGAATCCAATTAAATAAAATATATTAATGCGGAGATACCAAATGGGATTAGCATGTCTTGATGAGTCAACTTAGTGAAATCAATACCAACATTTGGCCCCTCTTCTGCATTGAAAAAATGTTTTAATTAACAAAGTTATTATAAAAAAAATGATGTAATAGATAGACTCAAAAATATATATAATATAAGGAAATAAAATCTAACACTATTAATTTTTATTTATTTATTAATATTTGGTGACAAAAAATTAAATATAAAAAATTATACAAAATTATACGTATAATAGTTATTGACAGGACTCAATTATGTATAATGGAATATCTCTCGATTATAATTCGATACATTATGTTATATTCATATTTTTTTAATTATCTTTTATCAGTATAATATTATTCATTAAATTTGAGGTTTTAATCTAAGATTATCATCATTCAAAATTAATTTTTTTTTTGCGAATTAGTCCCATATTTGACCCCTCTCCTCTCTCTCCTCCCTTGAAAAAGTTTTGGGGTCAAGATAGATTGTCATCCTTCAAAATTAATTTTTTTTTGCAAATCAGTCCCATAGGAGCATGGGTATAAAAATTAAATCCGACCTGCCGGATTCGAACCAGCGACCTAAGGATAGCCAAGGAACAACCCACTACAGTCCTCCGCTCTACCAACTGAGCTAAGGTCGGGATGAAAATGAGCTGCTATAATTAAATAAAACCCAAAAGTATAATATAATCAACCCTTCCGATACTATTTATCTTATTCAAGTCAATTGTTCAAGTTAAAATACGAATGTATAATTCAATGATGTTTTGTTTAATGGTGTTATAATTGAGATCATATAATCATTAACTAATGTTACGAATTTTAAATTTTAAATTTTAAAAAATGTCTAAAATTATTATTGTATACCTCGTCAACAGTAGAGTTGAATCCGTCATGTTATGAGAGAGAAAAGTAAAGGAATCAATTATAATAAGCGAGTCATTGTTATATTAATTGGATAGATCTCATGTGATTGACTATGTTATAAATTATCATTAAAATTTAATGTCATGTCGTTAGAAACTCATTTGATATACAAAAAATTGAGATCCCTAACATTTTTCACAATTATTGTGTTGCAGGTTTAATTTTTGTTATGTGTTTTTTCTTTATTGTGTGACTTTATTTCTCTTTTATTGTGGAATTTTATATTTTTTTAATTATAAAATTTTTATTTTTACCAATATAATATGAAGTATATCCAAAATTTAAATAATTATGTAATTCTTTGATTGGTTAAATACATTTATGTCCCTTAAAGTATCACTCAATTTACACAAAGTGACCCTAAACTATAAAAATTAATAACAGCATCCCCAAGTACACTTAAATCAAAAAAACTGACCCAAAAATTATTTTCAGCTAAAAAAAATGGTCGATTGTTAACGTGTGACGAGTAACTCATGTATTATTCGATTTGATCGTAAAATCCTGCCTAAATCACATTGACTATACAATTATTTATTAAATACATCCCAAATACAAGAAAATTAGAGAATTGATAAAAGGAATTAACTTCTAACTAACGAAAAAGTTATATGGTAACAAAAAATTAAAAAATAAATAAATTAGGGCTTTAAGAGTGATAAAATTGATCAAGCTGATAGTTCAACAAATTGGCAAAAAATTTAGTGAAAATTTGTGAGGTTCTAACTTGATAGTTGCTAGATCAAAATTCTAAATCACGTTGCCATGGTCTGGGTGATGAGAATTCTAGAGCTGGAGAAATTTGGAACTCATTTATATAGAGATAAACTAAAATTTTATGACTTGTACTTTAATCTTTATGATAGTTGAAAAATTGATAATAGTGATAGGTATATATATATTCAATTAGTAATGATAATAATGCTAGTTGAAAATTGATAATAGTAATGGGCATATATATATATTCAACTAGTAATGATAATAATGCTAGTTGAAAAATTGATAGTATATTCTCTCATTTGCTTATTCATTCTTTAATAATTGTGTGGTCCTTTATTTGGGTCCCGAGATAGATATCATTATGTCATTTTTTAAAATGATTATTTGCTTGGAAGTAGTGAAATAATTATTCTATGGTTAAAGAATTAGTTTTTATGTTAGCGATGTATTTATTCATGCTTTTGTTGACCACAGATGACCATGATGATATTTTATCTAGTATAAGATTATTTTATGTGAGTGAATTTATAGATAGAATGTATGAGGGGGTGCGAATCTCAATTTTTGACTATTGTGAGCTTAGTCAGTTAACCTCGTAGGACTTGAGTAGTATGACAATGAAGGTTGGAGTTTATGGGGTATTATCCTTCTACCAGTTTGATACGGTTAAAGGGTACAGGGAATTGATATCAGTTGATGATATTGGGAATATGAAACCTTTTATTCCATTTAGCAAATATATATATATATATATATATATATATATATATATATATATTTTATTCCAAAATCAAGATAAGTGGATATAGTAGTTACAACTCAACACCCTTACAAATATTATCTCCATTAAAGTTCTTTGATATAGTGAGGAATATAACCAGTTTAGTGATAATGAACAAGGTAAGCAACATTTTGGTGATACTAAGCAAAGTAACTAGTTTGGGGATGAAGACAGTGACAACTAATTTGATGATGAAGACAGTGAAGATCCCCTCATACAATGAACATTTTTATGGTAGTTCATATGAAGGATATGGCATTGATTTTAATTCTTGTGTGGACAACGGTATAAAAGGTATGGATGATGATAAATAGCAAGAAGTAATGGTCTCAAACAGTGAGAACGAGAAGGTCACTGAAAAAGGGAAGGAAAAAATGTCTAAAAAAAGAAGAAGGTCACTGAATTTGATGATGAAGAAGATATGATGCAAGAAAAAAAATCCTAAAATATTGTAAATGAAGATGAAAATGGACCAAAATGGCAACAATTTAATCCTAAGACTATGATAGATGATCCACAATTTAAAAATGGCATGTTATTCAAGGACAATAAACAGTTCAAGAAGGTAGTTAGAGCTCACTCAATCAAGCATGGAAGAAATTTAGCAATATACAAGAATGGAGCTTTTAAAATTGGTTACAAATGCACTCCTCCTTGTCGATAGAAGATTTATACAAGTAAGTTATAGATGGAGAATATACTGCAAATAAAGAAGTTGTATGACCTTCACACTTGTACAAGAGATACTACAAACAAGCATGCGAACTCTAGGGGTGGCTTACAGAGAGGTATGTGAATGAATTCAAAAAAAAATCCAAAAATGTTACATGTCACCTTAGTAGAAATTGTCTAGAATGAAGATATTGTGAAGATATTAGAGGCTTAAGCTTATATCAAAGCACTAAAGATGATCTAAGGCAATATTAGTGAGCAATATATGTGAAGTTTTGGTAGTATACTAAATAGGTTAAATCCAGGTAGTACTGTTGAATTGATTTTTGAAGAGAGTACATTAGCAATAAAAAAAAATAAGTCTTTATAAAATGATCTATTTATGTTTGGGAGGACTAAAGGAAGATTTCAGGTATTGTAGGCTTGTCATTGGGGTTGATGGTACTCACCTAAAGAGTACAAATGGAGAGATCCTTTTAACTGCAGTAGGTATTGATCCTAACAACACTATTTTTTCCCTAGCATATGTAGTTGTGGAAAGTGAGACAAGGGTAACATGGATATAATTTTGGAGATTTTAAAGGATGGTGTGGGGATTGAAAATGAATATGGGTGGATCCTAATATTTGACAAACAAAAATAGTTGATTCCAACATATGATAATGTAGTCCTAAATGCTGGTAGGAGATTTTTTCTCTAGTACTTGCACCAGAATTTTACTAAATGTTGGGGCATAAGGTGGGCAACTAAAGGAGTTGTTATGGAATTGTGCAAGAGCTAGTAATTTAATGAACTTTAATTAGGTATCAATAGACAATAGAGGAGCTTAAAAAAATTGATCCTAAGGCAATTAACTAACTAACTGACAAGCCACCCTAATGATAGCCAAAATCACATTTAAATCCATATCCAAAATGTGATATTTTGACTAACAATCTTTATGAAAGCTTCAATAACATGATCAAGCTTGCAAGGGAGAAGCCTATACTCAGTATACCTGAGGATATTAGGAATTTGTGATGAAAAAGATGGTCTTTAATCGAAATTTGTGCAAGAAATGGTATGAGAACATTTGTCCTTATGCATTAGCAAGGTTAGAAACTAGAAAAAAATATGCTAATGAATTAATATCTATAGTTATTAATGAATTTAGATACCAAGTGAGGACAATGTATAGAGAACAATACTAAATTGATTTGGAGACAAAGAGCTGTAGTCATAGGCAATGAGATATAATTGGCATACCATGTAGTCATGTCATTGCATGTATGTCTTTTAAGTACATAGATCCTTCTATATTTATTAATAATCTCTATAAGATTAATACCTACCAGTCAGTTTTTCCACTGGTCATTACTTCAATAGGAAGTTCAAATATGTGGGAAGTTGAGGTTCAAGGCAATCCAACAATGATGCTTTCAACCTATAATAAATAACTTGATATGCCTAAAAAGTTAAGAGAAAGGAATATGAATGAAACACAATTAAGAGGAGATAACACTCGTGAAAATTTGGGGAAAAAATATTAATATTCTCTTAGGTGTAAAGTCTGTTAGTAGTATGGACATAATTTAAGGTTTCACAAGAAACAATAACAAGGGATACAAGAAAATACTTATGTCCAAGCCAACCAAGGAAGCAATGAAGGTGCAATCAACTAAGAGATCATTTTAACACCACATAGTGGAACTTAACAGCTTCACTCAAGATCAAAAATTTATGTTAGTAATAAAATATTAAACTACTTTATTTGGTTACTTTTGTGACATATTCTCCTTTTATGTTTCTTATTTTAGTTCATAAGGAACTCCAGCTTTCAAGGAGTTGAGTAAGGTACAAATGCTAGAAATACTACTGTAAGTATTGTCTTTTCATTTGGTTCACAAAGATTGCCTTTTATTGAATTATGTTTGAATGAGTAATGTATTGTCTTTTTAAAGTTCAAAGTGACATAAATGGACTGAGGAATGATGTAACAGATAAGAGCTGGCTATGTGATGGAGTGCCTCAAACAAAATCATCATATAAATGGACAACACCATTCCTTATCAAAGGGTGGGAAGAATTATGTTACTTTGAAGAATATGAAATCATTTATGCAAGGGTATGGTTCAAAGCATTAGGGGATTAGGACCAGGACTTTAAGCATTAAATACTTTTAGGGATACAAATGATTTGTTACTGATTATATTTTTTTTAAGGTTTTAAGCATTCATTTTGATGTGAAACTTTGCAAACTTAATAAATATATGTCTATAGTTTGCAAAGTTTATATAGTTTGTAAAATTTGACCTTAAACATTAACATTTAAAATGTACATATGTTATATTAAACACTTTAGTGTATTAACTTATTTTTCAGTTGAGTGGAAGTAAATGTTGATTTGAATTTGGTGGTGTGTGTGTGTGTTATATAGTGTTGTGAATGGGTACAGAGAGTTGATATCAAGTGTGAAGTTGTGTTTTATGTTATATAGTTGTTATTTGTGGTATAGTATTGTGAATGAATATACGAAATTGTTTGTGTTATAAAGCATTGTTTATGTGACTGGTGAATGGTTGTGTTACAAAACATTAATTGTTTGTGTTATAAAGCATTGTTTGTGTGTTATGAATGGATACAAGGAATGGTTGTGTTACATAGTGTCTATTTTGTATTACAAAGTTGTGTGACTAGTAAATAGTGATGTATTTACAGCTTTACTAATGTATTAACTCTATTTTTCATTCATAATGGCAAAGATTCATATTACATAGATTGCATAGTAAAAATGTCATTTGACATAAATTTTAAAAACATTACAATGGCAAAAAATACTATAATTTCTCTATAAACTCTCTCTTTTAAGAATCTTTGTGAGTTCTTCTTCAGTTGTAGAAATCCTTCTCAAAAGTCCATAATTAACTTGGATTGTTCTGGTTTGGATTGGAGGATCATGCCAGTAAAAGAAATCAAATCCTTGAACTCTAATAGTTTGCAGCCAAAAAACCTCTTACCTATATTTTGATCAGTCCAATAAGTCCTCATCACAACAAGACGCTAATAGTGACATGAAGGAGAAGCTATGGAATTAGGTACGTGATTTCTTTCTCTTTCCCCTCTTTCTTCTACACCTTCTCTATCTCCTTATTCTATTTTTTCTTTGCTCATTCTTATTCTATTTTTTCTATTATCTCATAGAAGCCTAATATAGAGGATGGACTACTGTTGAACTAAAATATAGAGAAACAAATAATATTGTTAATTTGAAGGAAAATATATAGGTGGGGTTGGAGGGAAATGAGCATACATGTGTTAATTTGGTTATAATGGCAACGTACAATCAGATACATTGAAAATCATACAAATACATTGAATACATGAGTTCACCATCACACGTCAACAATCTAATCATTTTTTGGTAGGAAATGGTTTTGGGGTCGGTTTTGCTTACCTAATTAAGTGTACTTGGGGGATGCTATTATTAGTTTTTCCTACTCTCTTTATCTCCCCCTTATGAGTGCCATAGTTTTGAAATATTCCATTATAATATGGAAATACAGAATCATTAACAAGAATAGGTGACAAAGGTTGAAGTAATCTCACTTTCAATCTGTTCAAAAAATTAATCCCACCTCATACAATTACTCCTCACTTTGCTGTCCACTAGATATTTTTTTCAATATATATTTCTAAAATTAGTTAGAATTGTAGTAGTGGTGGAATAATAGTATTCAATCTATTTATATAAGATATAAGTAATGACAATATTATTAACCTACCTAAGGTGGAAGTAATGACACATTAAGAACTTCACGCGATTATATAATAAAAATATATCTCTAATTTTAGAATGAAGGGAGTATTCTACATATAAGAATTTGGAGTTTAGCTAGTAATGTTTTGGGTTTTGGGCAAATATATGTAATTTCTTTGTTTGCTTTATTTTTTGTGATTTTGGTGTAGCTTTTGGGTGTGTTAGTGTCTAATATTTTACTTTAAACTTGCATCAAAGGTGGTGTTTATTTTTAATTTTTTTCTAATGAGAAGCCAATACCTTCCCAATCGTCTCATTTTTAATGTGTTTATTTGTCTCATGCTAAAAAACTAGTGTATTTTAATTACGTGATGCTTCTGCACATCCTATAGATTAGTTTTAGATATGGAGAAAACTCAAGAAAATGCAATAATGGAGGTTCAAGTTCATCCAAAAAGTTCATTAAACCATCAACTCCAACTCCTTTCCCTTATATATAAAAGTTTAAGCTATCATTTATGGATCAATTGGCTGCTCAATTACACGTGGACATAATTCTTTACTATCCAATAGTTTACAAGGTGGATGATTAAAAACATTCAAAGCTATAGTCGAATGGAAATTAAAACCATTATAAAAAACCTTAACCATTTTTAATCCATTAACACGTCCATATACAAAAGGTGATCTATATGTAACGATGAAGGCGTTGTACATTTGGAGGCTCAAGTATTTAATTGTGAACTTGCTCAACTCATATTCAGGCCTCATGGCTGACTTCTGTGGCAAGGGCTGGTTGCTTTGTCAAGTAACTAATTCAAGTGTTATTAGTTCATAATTAACTAATTGCATGTGCATACATTTTGTAGTCAATAGTCGTCAAACACTTGGACATACGCTATTATTAAAACTTATCTACTCAACCCAATTGTTTGGCAAATGCTAGCGATCGCTAATGTTGACCGTGGATTATGCCTAGCTCTGTATATATACATTTATATCTATCTTTCTTAATTAATTTATCAAAATTAAGCACTTAACTGAAATATATTTATGGAAATAATGCAGGTGCACATTCGTTTTGGCAGACATAATGTTTCATATTCAGTGACAGGATATACAGTAACGGTTCAGACATTCACGAGCTCCCATAGTAAAGAGAGGCAATACTGTATTCATTTATTTTGAATTATAAAATTAATATTAAATTTTTAAAACTAATTTGAGATATTAACTTAAATTTAAAATTAACATAGTCCAACTATAAATCATATAATTAGTTTATGATATTCATCCACATAAACTAAATGAAGTCTTCTTAATTTTGAGTTTAAAATGTTTCAAATTAACTTTTTTTAAAATTACTGATCTTATAATTTGAAGTAGACTGAGTTAAACATGTGTTGCTAACTACTACTATTTATGTTTTAAAATTATAGATATATTTTAATTTTTTATAGTTAATTACCAAATTCAAAATTTTAAATTAACATGAATCAATTTAATTGTTAAAAACATACTAATGAGAAACGTAAGTTTTTAGTTAATTTATAATGATTATAATTATTTGTACTAAAATTTGAAATTTCATATTAATTTTTGAATTATATAATTTTATAATTGATAAAAAATAAAAGTCAAAACATATGAGTATGTAACTGTACTTCTCGAAACCTTCACTCTTCAAGTTCGGACCCTCATCTTCGACCCGAAACAGTCTATTCCCCACTTTCTCTAAACCCACCATGCACCAAGACTAAACCGCACAGACGCTGACCTTCAGTCCAGTGATTCAATAAATCAAATTTCAGGTTTGTTTATTGGCTTCAATTTCTTACCATTTTTTTTTTCTCTTTCTATCTAATATAATAAAATGCAAAGCATTTTGAATTTCTCCCCAATTTATTAAATCATCCGGACCGTTTAAAATTTGGCATAAATCTAGCCGTTCCTTAAGTTTATATCTCATCTCTCTTCTTCATTCTTCATTCTTCATTCTTCATTCTTCTCCTTCTCCTTCTCCTTCTCCTTCTCCTTCTGCTTCTCCTTTTCAACAGGTAAATAGTGGACAGTGGCCAGTGCCGTAGGCACAGGTGTCCTCTAGTATATATATATGGATACATTTATGGCTAGAACCCTAAATTTGGATACTTAAAAGAGGAATCTTTAATGGTGTCGACGTTCTAAAAGTCTGATAAATTACTTGTGGATCGTGTTTGCCTCTTAATAAGTATATTTCTTCAAAGTCTCGTCATTTTTTTAGGAAATTCGGTTTCAATGTACAAAATCCAATTTTTACAATTTTTTAAAAAAATAAAATACTGTGTGTGTAAATTTTGGGTAATTATATAATGATGAAACGGAGATATTAAGTTTTGTCATTGTCCGTTGAGCCAGAAATTCTCTCTCAGTGACTCAGTCTGCCCTGAATTTCAAGGCTTTGTTTCGAACTCAGGGAAAGATTTAAGGAAATGCAAGCAAGGGAAAATAAGATAATATGTAAAAGAGGTTTCTAGAATTTCTTTTAACCTCTTACAAATAAAGTTGCCGCATTTATATTGAGAATGTTTTGAAATATTTGAACTTCAGTTATAGTGATTTATGTAATAGTTAGGGCAGGACTATGGATAGAAAGAAATATCAAGGTTTGGAAGAATTTTGTGTGCTAAATTCTTTTTCTTTTTTCAGAAGTAGCACATGCTAACTTGATGTCATCACTGATGCTTCCTTATGTATTGTTGAAGTTTTTACTTTGAGCTTTATATGGATTTATTAACTTTATTGCTGTCTTCATTCCAACACCACCTGCTGATGGACATGTTTATCAAACGTGAAACTTGTTGAAAAGAATTTTAAGTTAGGATCAACATGCTTAAGTATTAATCCGTGAACCCGACGAATAATGACCCATATAAAGGTATTTTTTTTCACCTGAAAGTTAACACTTGGTCCAACTTTAATTTTAAAACAGAAGGTTACACATTTTTTCCCCTTTCACTCATTAAAAGAATAATAGTGGAAAGGAAGAGAGTGCAAACAGGAGAAGTAGTAGTTCTCCAAACAAATAAAGAAATAATAATAAATCCCTCAAAGGGATATCCACCAGCCTTTATGTATATCAGAAATAGAAACCCCCAGAAAAGCCCCAATCCCCCCAAGAGCAGCAGCTCAAAGAGAATCTAAAAAGGGCAGTCTATTTCACATGAGTTCATTATCCGATTTATACCTGTTTACCTTGATTCTTAGTTACTCCTACTTGTTATATTCCATGAAATTCAAATAATTGTGCAACAAATTGAAACTGAGGCAAGTTAATAAGTTTCTGTCATAACTGTGTATGTGGAATTATCTATGGTAATAAATTTGTAAAAACATGTATTTTGTGGTTTAAAAGGTTCCAGTTACTTGATTAAGCTGCCATACATTTTTGAAGGTCGAATCATGTTACACGGCTTAGGCTTATTTTTACTTGTACTGGAATACTATGATTTCCTAATGGTTTCATGTTCTTCCAGCATTTATTGTACATTATTTGTTGCTCGATGTGAAATCCTTGTTTTACATTTGCGTGCATTCTTTAGAGATGGTGTATATAAAATTTTCGTCTCATGTGCAGTTTCTCTACAAAGATACGAGCATTGAGGTCTCCTAGTTCAAGCATGTTTTCTCAAAATTCCTTGAGAACACTATTTAATACCAGGTCATCTAAGAGTCCATGTCATCGTAGGGGAGCTCGTCTCATTGTTAGAGCAGTTAGTGTAAGTTTGTTATGTGACTTCTTCTTTTTGTGTCTCGGTCATTGTGGTATAGAAATTTATGTATGTTATTCAGTTTGTACTGTAAGCTTACTAGTGTATAGATCTTTAGAATTTTCGTTTTGTATGAACAGGATTTCTATTCTGTTCTTGGTGTGTCAAAAAATGCCAGAAAATCAGAAATTAAGAGTGGTGAGTACCCTTTTGACCAACTTTATGTTCTTAGGATGCAATTTTTTCTGTTTTCAAGTCCCAGTTATGTGAATTGCTAATAATTTTTTTTATTTACCTATCATGTGGCTGGCTTTTTTTTGTTTTCAGCTTACAGGAACCTTGCGAGGAGTTACCATCCTGATGTGAACAAGTAAGTGATCCGCTACATCTACATTCTAAAATGAAGATTGTTATTGGTCCTAAACTTTTGTAGATTGATGGTTGATTAGGACAAATAAACTTGGACAGAAGGAATATGATGTCGTCCAAATTAATTAGGGTTATTACACTTGTACTGCATAAAAAGAATTTATTAATTTTTTTAGAAAAAAGAACAATAAATGTAGGCAAATGAATTTCACACTCATTAAAAAATAAAATATTCTTAGTGGGCCACTATAAGTTTATTTTCTTTAATTTCCTCTCATTAATTAATTTCAAATTTCATTAAAAAACTAGCAAAATTAAATCTCCCAAGGAGGATTTACTTTTCTAAGTAAATGTCTCCCCTCTCTTTTATTTAGAAGAAAATTAATACCATAAAACAGATTTATGAACTAAACATCATGAGGTCGTCCTCCCAGTATTGCCCCAACACAAAACAAAAGTTGGTAATAAAGTGGGCGGGGGAAATGTATAGTTTGTTATTGTCCAAATTTTTATTCGGTTAGGCCTGCACTTAAATAGGAAGTTGACGAAATCTCATATATAGATAATCTCAAGATGGGCCATCGTTTCTGGACGGAATTATTTTGTAGTCATCTATATGTACATATCTCGGCAGTGGAACATTCACTTTTAAAAAAATAATTAAGTTTAATATAATATATATAAGATTACTATAAATTATTAATAAAATATTTATATAGGACAAAATTATTTTTATTTAAATAGTTTATGATCCTAACACTACACAATCAATGTATTAATAAAGCCGTCTTACCCATTAACCGTCGCAAAAAGTCCTTCTGACGTTCATGTGACGGTGCGCCGCTGTCACCTATGTTTGACCCCGTATTTATATCCATCCTCTCTTAATTATTCCTACCAAACCCTTCATCTTGATTTGCTCTGTATCAAGAAATGGAGTCTCCAAATAGACCTCATGCTGTTTGTATTCCTCTTCCAGCCCAAGGCCACATTAACCCCATGCTAAAACTAGCCAAACTACTTCATTCCAAAGGCTTTTACATCACTTTTGTGCACACAGAATTTAACTACAATCGTGTGGTTAAGTCTAGAGGCCTTGATTCTGTCCATGGCCTAAACGATTTTGGTTTTGAAACCGTATCGGATGGTTTGCCGTCGACAAACCAACGACGAATAAATGACCTTCCGGGTTTATGTTCGTCAATGCAAATACACTTGTTGCAATCTTTCCGAGGCCTAATAACAAAGCTTAATGCTAATTCATCAAATATAATTCCTCCGGTAAGTTGCATAGTTTCTGATGGTGTCATGAGCTTCACCATGAAGGTTGCTGAGGAGTTTGGCATCCCTGAGATTTTTCTTTTTACGCCTAGCGCTTGTGCCATGTTGGGGTATCTTCATTTTGAGGAGCTAGTTGAAAGAGGCTATTTTCCATTGAAAGGTGCATTAGTTCTCTATCCTCCTTATCTTGTTATTTCAAATAAGTTCTTATCGTGTTCAAGTGATTTTTCATCTTTTTTAGAATACAAAATAACAGTGTTTAATTGGATCATGATAAAGTTTTTCTTCTTGTTTTGGCAAAATAATTGACATAAATTAGAATTCTACAAATAGGTAAGAGGTGTTTTAATTAGCCATTTTTAGTTGAAAAATAAGCAGTCATGATCCTAGAAGCAACGTAAGTACTAGGGGTGCACAAGGGTCGGTTTGATTGATAAAAAAATAATCAAATCATTTAAGTCGATTATAAAAAATTAAAAACCAAAACCATCTAAATTTTTATTCAGTAATCGGTTTATTCGGTTATCGGTTAAATTAGTCAGTTTAATCGGTTTAGTCGGCTATAAAACTTAAACATAAAGGATAAATGATAGAGTTGGTATGTACCTTTGCAATGTTAAAAGAAACTGCAGCAATCCAGCTTGAACTGTTTTTGCAATAACATGCATCCTGATTCTTGACTCGTGACATTAGCTTCTGTGTTAATGACATGCATCTTTCACAGTAAATTGGTGGAATTCAAAGGTCATTGACTGACTTGGAGACCCCTGATCTTCGTTGAAAACCGAGCACCCTTCTTGGGTGCTTCTGCAGATGTATAACAACGACACAACTGTATCTTTCACAGGATTTTGGATTTTCTTTGAACTTAGTCTAGATGTTTGGCTTCATTATGATTCACTGTTTGTTGTTGGTCTTGGTGTTCTATTAAATTAAAGCACGAAAAGAATATTTAGTTCAGTTCTTGCTCGAGCCCTATAATTGTTTCCAAAGTTGCAAATGTTATATTTACCCAAACAGTTCTGTGGTGTGACATTGTACTAGCCTTCATAAAAGAATATTAAGTTATAAATTTCATTTGATAAATATGAAAATCAGAACTTTTATGTATAGAACTGAAGACATGCAGCAACAGGTCATGAGTTACATCACATTATCTTTATTTATGAAATATATAAACGCACTCAGTTTAAACCAATCCAACCCCATGATTTAAATTCCTTCCTAATTTAAACCAATCCAACATTAGTTACTGATTAGCTTACAACCAATCCATCATTAACTTCTGATTAAGGATTTAAATTCCTTACTAAGGATTTATATACTTTATAATATACAAATATATAAAATAAATAATTATTAAAAAAGTATATAAATTATATAATTATATTATAATTTTAAGTAGTTCGGTCGGTTTCGGTTTTTGTGAAAGCCAAACCGAAGCCGACCGGCTGAGATTCCGTTTTTCGGTTTTATAATTTTCGGTTTGGTTTATTAACGGTTCGGTTCGGTTGATTTTTTGAATTTTTTTTCGATTTTATGTGCACCCCTAGGAAGTACCAAACTATTTGTTGTATGTATTTTTTGGGTTATTTTAATCCACCAAACTATAGTGACATGTGAACCTTATGTTTAGGACGAAAACATAATACACCTAACTCAATGTCACTTGTTTTTATGGGCAAATAAATTAAAAAAGAGATTCTATTACACCAAAACATTATAATTTATTGGTGAATCCAAACGAATTGGATAAAGCCATTGTAGAAAAGCATTACAAAGGCTCTAAAACCTCAATGAAAACCTAGCCTAATTCTAAAACCAAAAATAAAAATGGAAAAATAGCTAGTACAAGAGTGTGTCAGTCACACTTAAAATAATAGTACAATCAGAGTTTTATTAATGTGTCAGTCTTCCTCAAATTGTTGATTTTTGTTCAATGTTATTACATGTAACATTATCATTTTAATTTATAGGAGACACATAGGAACCAAGTGTAAACTATTTTGGTTGAATCTCAACAAAATAGAAGGACTTAATTGAGAAATTTATATAACTTAAGGGTCCTACATGTAATATGAGGGCTGAACTTGACACCAGGGTGTATATAACTAGGAGGGATAGAAAATAGAATTATTTGTTCCAAGTTAAACAGTGCCTAACACTATTTTTTCTTTCTCTCCCTCACTCGATAATTTTGATGTTATTTGTGCAGATGAGAGTTGCCTAAGCAATGGATACCTTGATACTGAAATTGACTGGATACCGGCAATGCCAGGGATCAAGTTAAAACATCTTCCAACATTCATCAGAACCACAGATAAGAATGATATTATGTTCAACTACAACTTGGAATCAGTACAAAACGCTTTGAAAACCAAAACCCTAATACTCAACACATTCGATGAACTCGAGCAACAAGTTTTAGATGCCATAAAAATCAAGTTTCCAAGCCTTTACACCATCGGTCCACTGTCAATGCTCTATCAACAACATTGCCAAGCAAAATTAGTAAAGTCTGAAATTGAATCAAATTTGTGGGAAGAAGATATGAGCTGCTTGGAATGGCTAGACAAAAAAGAGCCTAAATCAGTTGTTTATGTGAATTATGGAAGTTTTGTGATAATGACTCATGAACAACTTAGTGAGTTTGCTTGGGGACTTGCTAATAGTAACTATACATTTTTGTGGGTAATTAGGCCTGATCTTGTTGATGGTGGGAATGAAATAATTTCCAAGGACTTTGTGGAGAAAGTAGGGGATAGAGGGATGCTAGTGGGATGGTGTCCACAAGAGGAAATTCTTCGGCATCCCTCGGTTGGAGGGTTCTTGACACATTGTGGATGGAATTCAGTGCTGGAAAGCATTTGCGAAGGCGTGCCGATGATTTGTTGGCCATTTTTTGCAGCCCAGCAGTGTAATTGTGTTTATTTGTGTAGGGAGTGGGGGATTGGAATGGAGATTGATAGTGATGTTAGGAGGGAGAAAGTGGAGAGCCTTGTAAAAGAGCTGATGTTGGGAGAAAAAGGAAAGGTGATGAGAGAAAAAGCTTTGGAATGGAAGGAGAGAGCTGAAAGTGCTACAAAGAATGGTGGATCATCTTATATCAACCTTGATTTGTTAGTAATGCATCTCAAACAGGAGTCACTTGGAAATAGCAAAGCTTAGCTTATTTTGCATATGTATGATTCAAATTTTCTCAATCATAAAGTTTTGTCCTGAAATATAATATTGGGAAAAAAGCTAGCTAGGTAAAAAATAAAAAAATAAAAATTTTATGTACAAATTTGTGGTTGGCAATTCTTAATCTGCACAAGAAAAAAGTCAAAAAGTCAAAAGTCAAAAGTCAAATGAAAATTATCTAGATGGATGGAGCAAGATAAATGCAAGAAGATTTTGCTATTTTCAAAACACACACAAAGAGAAGTAACTTCTGTTCCAACTAAATAGTCAAGTCATTGCGCTGAATTACTATGTCAAAACGGACAAACTAGAAGATGAAGTCTCCACCTGCAAGATTATTAATTCATTGAGTTCATGGGAATAAAGCTTGATTTTTTTAAAAAAGAAATAAGAGGAGAAAAACCGAAAATGACATGAATTACATGCGAAAGATAATCTAGGAAGCGAATGCCAAATTATCTGCATCTTGTTCAAACACAAGCACGTCTTTCTCGTCCATATTGTCCATCATATAGATCACCTGATTAGGCATATATACTAACACTCCTTACCCAAAAGGGCTTTCCCCAACCGAAATCAGCTTCATAAAATGGGAATCTACACCAAATTGTACAAAGAATGACAACCTTATACGATATTTCTTCAAGAACTTCTCTAAAAGAGTTTGTCACCTTCGACGAAATATCATCAGCATTAGCATTTGAAAAGAATTCTACCGCGTTCCTTATACTCTCCCCAAGCACCCTCATCAAGTCATGCAACTCCACTTCGCCCTTGTTTGCAAACAAGCCAGCTGCAAATGGAGTCCAGAAATTCCCAAAAGAGTTGATGGGAATTATTGTAGGGGTTCCTCCCCTCAAGTTCATAGTAGGGGCGATTGCTGAATCCCTCAAGTGCCCGTGTTTGGCTTGAGCCACTGCGATGAGCCTTCCAAATAAGTGTCATGACAACCACGACTCCTGTAGGTTGGTATTCATTAACAGAAACATTTGCACTGATTTTGGCTTTGAGTTCTGGTATAGTCTTCCCATTAAACAAAAATCTTCTGGTGACCATTGTTGCAATATTTTCCAATGGTGCTGGATACTTTACTGATGACAAATCTCTCAAAAGGGAAAAGAGAAGCCAAACCATCAAACATTGGGCAAAACACACCATTATTTCTCACTCTTCGGCTAATATTTGCCTATCCATTAATGAATGTGGCCAATGTTGATGCATCAGCAATTTTGTGTGAGATGCCTATAACAAGTCCACCATCATCAAAACTGTTGATCTGAATCGCTACCAAAGGAGTCGAGGCTGCACAAATATCCACACGGTACAAATAGCTTCAGCAGCTCAATCTTAAGTCCTTTGTCTAGAAATTCAGTAAGATTACCATTCACTCGAGTTTCCAAGTATTCGACTCCTTGGTCACTACAATCAATCGGTTTGTCATCTTGAACAAGTCTGCCCGCTAGCGGGTAAAATTGGGTTAAGGCCTCGGACAATGATTTCTCCAACCGGGCACGTCTTTCAGCAGTACATGTGACCATCTTTTGCTCATCATTAACAGGATAGTAGACTACTATGTTTATGTATTCTGCCTCAGCCATTGATCAAATATGGATAACTTGAAGCTTCGAATAAGTTGAGGGGTTGGATTTGAAGGTTTTATCTACATTCTGGATAGTATTAGAACTATGAAATTATCCATTTAATTTGGGATCAAAAGAGAGAAACTGGTCATGCTAGAACATTATGTAGTTGGACATATAGCCAGTATAAGGAGAAGTAGTCGATATATATATATATAATAAGTAAGACAAAATCATACGTTTAACCCTAAAATTTATAAATAGTCTTTTAACTCTAAAATTTAACAATAAACCTTAATTATAAATAAAATCTTATTTAACCCTAAAAAAATCTCAAATCTCTTAGCCACCAAATTTTATCCTTGTAATCGGCAGTCCCTCAAATCTCATCAATTTTATCCTTGCAATCCACAGCCGCAGGTACGATGGTTACTTCACTCTTTAAGATAATTATTATGCATATAGATTGTTTTTTTTCCCTATGACTTCGGTTGGTCGATCTTGACCAGTCAAAGGAGTTGATCTTGACCAGTCAATGGAGTTGATCTTGACCACGGCGGCATGATGCTGTTACTATAGACTATGAAGCTCAAGCGAGGTTGTCAGATCCCGTTTATGGTTGTGTTTCAACTATACTTTGCAACAACAGGTTTTGTCCGTAACCAACTTCTTTGATAGTTTGTTTGTTTTACATGTTACAACTACATATGCTGGAAATCATATCATTCCAATCATATTTATTAAGGTTTACTAACTTGGATAATGGTAATTATGTATACTCTCGTCCCTCCCACAAAATAGTCTCTTTTAATTTACAAATTTTAAAAATATATTTTACAATGATTTAAAAAGGGTTTACTTTAACAGTGACAGCATGATTAGTGAAATTCTGATATTTAACTTAATACGTTTATGTCATTGTATACTATTATCAACAAAAAGATATAAGACTCTTTATGTAGAATAAATTTTATAAGAATCCTTTAGTTACTCATATATATAATAAATTCTAATTTAAAAATTATATTTGATGATTTTACTTTTATTTTTCTACTCAATTTTAGACTCTAAATTACTCAATGTTAGACTCTAAATAAATATATATTAAGAATATAAGAAAAATATTATGTGTAAATAAGAATTGTAATTAAAAATTTAAATAAATTAATGATTAATTTTTAATTATCAATTTTATTTCATATAGGAGACCTTTAGTTAATTAATATTAACAAAAACCAATTCTAGTTTATACATTAGTGATTAAAATAAAGTTAACATTTAAAACTAAAAATCATAACATGCAGTCAATAACTCATTATTCTACAACAATTCTATTCTAAGATAAAAATATAGTATAAGTATAGGAAAATAATTATGAGTAAATAGTAATTAATATAATACATATTACAAAATAGATTAATGATTAAATTGTAGTTACCAATTTTATTCCATATAGTAGACCTATAGTTAATTAATTATATATGTTGAGAAAATTTCTAACTTAAATATTACTTATTAAAATTTAGTTATCTTTTATATCTAAGAAACATGATTATAACTTATTATTTTACAATAACTTTATTTCTAATTGTATGATTCTTTTAGCTAATTAATCATACAATACAGACCGACATAAACACAAATTTAGGCTTTTAAATTTCTTTTCAACTTTAAACACTAAAAAATTATATATAAATTTGAAGGATTGAATATAAGAGCTTAATATCAAATAAAAATTGAATATTAGATTAAAAATAACAAAAATCATAGTACTAACACTCAATTGCGTGTTTCCAATAGGTGGTCTTCATTTATTTTTTTAGCAAAATTTATTGTCATTCTACTAGCAGTTGTAATTAATTTGTGCATAATTTTGGAAATTAGTTTATAATCATTATATATAGAATGAATAAGAAATTAAAAATCATTTAAGAAACAAACCCGTGCTTGGGATCTTTAGATAGTTATATAATTAAAAGCACAAATTAACTTGGTTTGGTTTCACTATTTTTCGGTTTCACAAATTTTCAGTTAAGTTTTCTTATTAATATTAACATAACTACTATCTAAATTTGTATCAATTAAATACTATCTAAATTTAAAAATATTTCTATCGGTAATAGGAATAAAAAAAAGAAAGATTTTTTTTCTTATTCAATTTAGTATAAATACTATACAAATTTATAATAATTAAATATATATTGTCCAGATATGTAAAGTATTCAAAAAAAAATTCAACTGATCTCAAATAGAATTTTTATTTTTTATTTTTACCAATTTAATTACCTTAGTCTTGGAACATCTGGACACTTAGTCCATTCGAGTCACTTAGTCTCGGAACAATGTCACTAAGACAATGCAGTGTGGTTGATTTGATGTTGTGAGTTGCTGCTAAGTTAGCAATACGAGTCTTCTTCTCAAATACTTAGCAGCTTTAATGTGATTTTTAGCTTTTCGTAGAGTAGATGTTTTAGCTTTTCACAGTTTCAATTATTGATCAGTGTCTCATCCTATCTTTTTTTTCTCGAATTCTGCTATTTTTTTTTTTTATAGATTTCTTAAAATCTTTCCTTTGTAAGATAGTTGTCGTTACTTATTTAATGCCTTGATTCTAGAGATCTTTGATATGAGCATTTTGATGATAGACAAAACGTCTTGCGACTGTGTCAGCTTATCAGATTTTCAAATATAGTAATTCTTTGACTGACTTTTCCATGTCAACTAGCCGATAGACTCAAACAATTCTGAACTTCATATTTTCATTTTGACTTGGAAAGATTGCATCAAGCTCTTCAACTCATACTCTACAAAGTGAATTGTTCGTATATTATAGATTCTTCACTTCCATACATTTCAGCTTCTACTATACGATCTTAACTTGGCAATATGATTCAGTTCTTGTAATACAATCTTGAGCTTGTTATGCGATTTAGTTCTTGCAATGTGATTATGCTCTTGTAATACGATCTTGAGCTTGATATAGGATCTTCAAGTTTTAAACTCTATACAACAATTTTACAATATAACACATTATGTTTAGCTTAATAATTGATCGAAATATACTATAATATATAATTCAATATTTATTATTTAAAAAAATATTTAATAATCTATTGACTGTAATTATCTTTACAAAATTTTAATTAATATTTATTTATTTAACAATATAATAAATCATTATCTATATCGCTCGTGACACAGAGTTGATGAGTTTGTTAATTAATGTTACAAAATCTTAATGGCAAGACCTAATATTAAACGACAGATCTCATGTGAATTGCATTACATTTTATTTGAATAATTTTAGTCTCATTACATTTTATTTGAATAATTTTTTTTTAAATGAAGGCATTGAATTGCATATCGTGAATCAAGAATCATCTGCTCGATTCTTATGTATAAGTACTATGAGACTGCATAAATATTGCATCTTGATTTTTTCAAAGAAACTAAAGAAAGAAGAGCTCATCCCCCCCCCCCCCCCCCCCCCCTATTTTCTGTAGACAAAATTTTAGCCTCCATATCTTAGATTTGGGGAGGACTCTCCTTATTTA
Source organism: Hedera helix (assembly GCA_947179155.2). Lineage (NCBI taxonomy): Eukaryota > Viridiplantae > Streptophyta > Magnoliopsida > Apiales > Araliaceae > Hedera > Hedera helix. The sequence goes on from OX359287.1 coordinate 30,326,886, forward strand.
AGAAAGACCTTTCTCTAGTGACGAAATCAAAAATTTTATCCAGCGAGGTCAAATATTGTGATGCTATAAATAATTTGGTAGGGTTCGGGGGCAGTGCCCTTGAACAAATTTTTTAGATAATTTTGCACTTGCCGACTTAGTTGCATATGTAAAATATGTATTTGGTTACAATATTGTTAATATAATAAGTAATATCATTATATATACACTCCATATTGACCTCTAATACGCTTTTTTAATCACAAATGTGTTAGTAAATATTTAATTCCTTAATTGTTTTTAAAATAATATAAATTAGATTATTATTTATTTTAAAAATATTATTGAAAAATGCATATATAAAGGAGTAGAAGTGATATGAGATTGAGAAAATTATAAAAATTTCAATTTGATCCTTATATTAGAAAATTTATAAATTTCAATAGGGTCAATTTGTTCATTGCACTTAATTTTTTTTTTAAATTTATCATTTAATATAAAGAATTTTTTTTCTTCAGTGGGGTTAATTGACCCCATACGCCCCAACGTGGCTTCGTTAATGCCTTCCCCTTGATCTCTTTTCTTATGCTTTAATAATTTCTTTGCTTGTGGAATTTATTTTTTTTCTTTTGTGAGACTTGTTTTCTTTATAATATGATTGATTTTTTTCTCTTTATGATCAGAGAATTGTATTATCATCTCTCTAGATACTTTGCTTTCTTTAGTTGAGAGATTTTTTTTGTTCGTGAGAATTTTTCTAGTGCGTGAATAGTTGAAGATAAATTGTTCATATTTAGAAGTGACGTTATAATGACGGTCGGTTCCTTTGTTCATATTGAAAAATTGCTAAGATCTACATATTTTATTATTACTTTTGAAATATGACTGTTTTTTATGAGTATATCTTGTGTCCACTAGTTGTTACTATGATTGACCATTTTTCTGATTATCTGTTATTATGTTTGTAATAATTATCATTTTAATTTTTTGTATTGTAATCTTTTCATCGTTTATAATAATTTATACTGTTAATATATTTCAAACTATTATACTGTTTGATAAAAAAAGATAAGAAAGAAGAGCTCACCTTTTTGAATTTGACAATCAAGCTCTTGAAAGAAGTCTTACTAACAAGGAGTATATATTATAACTATTTATTGTTCTTAGTCATGTACTTACAAGAATTTAGTTATGTCCCCTTTTAATTTTTATGTGTAAATGAGTATCACACTGTGATTTATGCCACATAAAGAAGTGAATTTTTTTAATATCAAAATGCTAATTTATGAAACAATTTATAAGGAACCACTCTTCCTTTTGGCAAGAAAGTTGTGTATTCGTCTCATTGGTAAACCTTAGTATATTAAAAGTTAAATGAAATTTTTGTTTATAGATAGAAGGGATTCCATTTTGAAGTGGTTTTAGGATAAAGTTACAAGAAATAAGCTCAAGTGATAATTATAGATTTCTTCGCGTCTCTTGTAGGTCCAGTTAGGACCCCAAAAAAAACGGGTAAAACCGAAGTAGAGGGCCTATTGATTCTTCTTGTCGGGTGAGATAAGGTTCTATGTCCCCCACCCATTTTGATAATTAATATTACTTTTATTATAAATTATAAAATTAATATTAATTTTTTTAAAGTCAATTTTAAATATTTTTAAATTTAAAAGTTAATTTTAAATTCAAAATTTATATGAATTTATTTAACTTATATTAATATAATTATAAATATACTACTAATTAAAAGTTTTATTGTTTCCAAAACATATATAAGTTATGATAATTTTAAATTTAAGATATTTCAAATTAATTTTTATAAAATTAATATTAATTTGTGGAGTAATAAATTATCTTCTTACTGAGCATTGATGACTTGTGTAATACAAGTTATCAATATTTTTTCTAGATAAATTCCCCAATTTTTATTTAGTTAATTACCTAGCATGGCTCGAAGGTCAAACTACATGAATGATAGTCCTAAACAGTTTTGTTCCAATTGTAGGCTATCCTTAATTTGATGCTTAGTTTTACATGAGTGCCTGTGACCGGGGCGGGTAGCATAACACTGCTCCGACCCCACACTCCGATAACAGTCAAGAAACATACTGTAATACCCGGTTTCCACTTTACACTTTTTCCAGCAAATAATCCAAAAGAAACAATTTTAAATCCAAGCGTTTGTCAGGTGCACAACTGTAATACCCGGTTTCTCCTAAAGTTCTATGTCGCCTTTTTTTAAAATTCCTTCTATATATCAACATTTGATATTTCAAATGAAATATTTTACTACTTTTTCAATGAAAAAAGTCTTTGTGACCGACTGCTTCATACAATAAATATATTCTCTTTATTCTATAAAAATAAATAAATTATAATTTGTTTTTAGTTAATTTATAAAAATTTAAATTATGAATTTTATTTGATTTTAATAAAAATAATTTTTATTTAATTATACTTTTTAAATAATTTACACAATTAATTATTGTACTAATTAAAATTAGATAAATTCATATCAATTATAAATTTTAAGTTTTCAAAAATTAACCATATATAAAAATCAAAAGAAATTACTTTTCTAAAACAAAGAAATGAATAATCTAAAATAACATTAAAAAATGGTGAATGAATTTTTAATTTTAGATTCACAACAGTGTTAGGCTTTTTTAAGGTGGCCAAACATTGTTTTAAATTCTCTCTCATTTCTTGTCAAGTTATATGTTATGGATCAAAATTATTATAGATTAATATGGATAAAAACTAATTAAACTAATTTCAACTTATATTTATAATTCATACTATGAATTTAAAATTAAACTAACTCATAATATAAAAACTAGTTAACCAACCTAATCAGACCCAAATAATTTTGATTAACCGGATGGTTCTAAACTTAAATTGACAAGTCTACCATGAAGGAGAACGCCACCCTTCTAGTAAGGGGGAGGAGGCCAAATGCATCCAATCACAAGGACTTAATAATGCATGCATGCACACATGACAGTACAGGACACTGGACAACACCGATCTTGTCTACCATATATTAAGGGAGTTTGGGTAGCACTACATGCAAGTGGATTCTCTAGTATTTTTCACTCTTCTGCACATAAAGTCGAGTAACCAATAGTCAAAAGGTAAATGATGAGATTTCTGTAATTAAATTTTTTATTTTTATATGTTGAAATTTATAGCGATAATTTTTAAGGTTTAAGGTGATAGACTTCTCTATAGCCCTATTTTTTTTTGTAAGATTATGACGACGGGATATACTATCGCTATAGACCTTAAAAATTATTGTCATAAATCTCGATACAGAAAAATAGAGAATTTTGATCATAGAAAATCTCATACCCAAAGATAATTATGAAATATATAGTAGTTAATAAAACTACTATACACTTCATAATATTGTGATGTAGATGAATTAGACTGAATTTTACTGGTAGTTGAAATATTGTGATGTCGATAAATTATCAGAATTATATATGAAACGCTTGGATGGTTAGAAGTTAAGTCGCAGCAAGTTAAAATAATTAATAAATTGGACTAAATTTCGATTTGAGCATAGCAGCTTTTGATCAATTATTAAATAAAATTTAGTTTTATTATTTTATTTTTCACGTGAATTCAAGAACTCTTGTGAATTTGAGGTTATCACTTCATTAACGTAAAACAATATCTAAGCCTCTGCTACCAAGTACTCCGTCCTGCACTGATCATATATACTCTTTTGCTCATCTCCAAAATGAGATTGAGTTCAACGCAAGTGTATATCATATATGGAACAACTTTGCTATATGTAATAATTTTATCATTTATCTATACAATGATCTTTGTAAAAAATAGTGAGATCCACCACTTATATGGTGGGTCCCACCATTTTTACAAAAGTCATTACATAGATTATTATAAAATATCATTACTTACATGTTTTTCCTATATGAAAATGCAGCAAATTAATTTAACTTTGAAATTCATACAAATAAAAGTCCCTTTTAGAGGACTAAAGAAATGAGGCAAATTAAAATCGGTAGTTATGTCGTTAAGAATAATGTTACGTAACTATATAAAAATTATTTATATTTCTTAAACAAAGCATTAATAGGTTCAACTGTAAAATCTATCAATAATTTATTCAAATAAACTAGACATTTTTTTGTTGAATTACCTAGTATTGTTCTGTTGTTACTTGTTTCTACTATGCTAATAAAACCTCAGCTATCAATTTTTGTCCAAGCTCACTAGAGAAGACCCACCAGGACCAACAGCCTCTTCAGCTTTCTTTTTCCACTCCATTGCATTCTTCTTCATCTCATTACCCTTCTTCCCATCCATCAACTCCCTCACTAATCCCTCCAATTCATCTCTCTTCACGTCATTATCAATCTCCATTCCAATTCCCCATTCCAAACAACTATACCGGCAATTCGTCGGTTGTTCCGCGAAAAATGGCCAACATATCACCGGCACGCCACTAGAAATACTCTCCAGAGTCGAATTCCATCCGCTATGCCTCAAAAAACCTCCAACCGCAGAGTGCTTTAGGACTTGCTCTTGTGGGCACCATCTTGCTAACATGCCTCGATCTTTCGTCTCGGTCAAAAACTCCGGTGGCAGCAATGACGAGTCGCCGGCAACTAAATCCGGCCAATTATCCACAAGAAGCGTTTCTTGCAGTTTGCTAATCCCCATGCAAATTCCTCGAGTTGTTTAGTTGTCATGATTGTGATACTACCAAAGTTGACATACAAAACTGAGTTTTGTTCTTTTGTGTCAAGCCAATCTATACAACTATGTTCTTCTTTCCATAAATTTGAGCTCACTGATTTAAGCCTATTGTCTTGAGTTTGATTTAGCAATGGACCGACAGTGTAAATGGCGGGTTGAATGGTTGAAAGAGCGTGCAAAACATCTTGTTCGAGTGCGTCGAAGGTGTTCAAGATGAGGACCCTAGCTCTTGGAAGGGCAGCGGATTCTTTTATGAGGAAGTTGAGCATGAAATCATTAGGGTCTGTAGTCCTAATGAAACTTGGGAAATCCCTCAATCTGATGTCTTTCATTCCTGGAACCCAATCTAGTTTTGTATCCATATACCCATTTGTTACATAGCTCATATCTGCAAACATAAAGGTAAGAAAAATATTTATCCTACGAAGTAAGAACTATAACATTAACCAATGTCTCATTCAAGAATCATGGCACAGGATTAGTCCAGTATGTTTCTGGATTAATCTTGTAACATTGAGTTTTTGTTAGATATTTTTAAATCTGAAAAGTATATAATAAATATATTATATATACAATTAAAACCAATAGATCTGTTGGTTTAATTGGTTTGGTTTGAAATATTATAATTATTTAAACAAGAGAAATTTATTCGGACAAAAGATGTATTGATTAGGGCTAAAAAAGAATTGAACCAATGCAATGGTTCAGGATGAAACAATTGAATCGATGCAATGATTCAGGATGAAACAATTGAATTGATGCAATGGTTCAAAATGATAAGACCATTGGATGAATCGTTACAATAGTTCAACATATCCTTTCAAATAAGTATATCTCTAATATTTAAAATACATATTTATAGTGATGTATCTCTTCAAAATGATATGTATCTCTTCAAAAGAGTACTTGAAAACCTATAAATAGATTGTAAATTCACCCAAGTTTTCATTCCCAAAAAAAAAATCATTCTCAAGTACTTAGAAAATGTATCATTCTAATATTTTTTTCTTGCTATAATTTTCATCTCTCATTTATAGTTTTATACTATATTTGTTTTTACACAACAAATTTTAGTACAGAGTAAAATATGGGTCTGTCACTCTATCTTATCTTGGGAGATTATTTCATAGTAATATTGTGTAGCAAAATTAAGGGACGAATATAGTCTTAAGGAAAGAGTGTTTAACTATTCGATTTAAGTGGTAATATTGTTATTCTACTTCAAACTACGAAGCAAGTTTCAACGGTTTTCATAAGAGAATTGATATTTTCACAAGCTCTCTTCTCATTTGAGTATGAGACCCATTTTCTATTCATATAAGAGGGAGCTTATGAAACTATACTTTTGCTTGAAAATATAAAAATCGTCTTATCAAAACTCCGTGTTACATATTTCTATCAAATTAACTAGTGGCATAGAAAATATATCTCTATCAAAATTTTAAGTAACGTACCTTTTAGTGGTGTATGGCCTCTTTCAATAAGGTAACGGTACTGGGTATAGCCGAGGAGGCCGCCTGCGGATGTTGTCCAGAAAAGAACTTCAGGGATACCAAATTGTTCAGCAGCTTTGAAAGTGAAGCTCATAACACCATCAGAAACAATACACGTCACCGGCGGTACCTCGGAATTTACTGAAGGGTCATTGAGCTTGGAAATTAGGTCACAAAAAGGAGCTAAACAGTTTATAGGAGTGTATTTACACAGAGTAGTGATGTCTTGGGTTGCATCTGAAACCGAGAGGCCGTCGGGGATGGTGTAGAACCGAAAGTCCTGCAAGCCGTCGAGGGCGTTCGGACCCCGGGACCGGAGTAGGCGGTTGTGGTTGAATTCTGTGTTGACAAATGAAATGTGGAAGCCTTTTTGGTGGAGGAGTTTACATAATTTGAGCATTGGTTTTATGTGACCTTGAGCTGGGTAAGGAATACACGCTGCATGAGGCTTATTACTAACTTCTGGAATGGTACCCATCTTTTTCTTGAGTTTGAGTAGTACAAGATATGGAAAGTAGTGTTCTTTTTATAGCACCGAGAAAGAGTGAGATTTTTCTCATCTCTTGGGATATATTTAATGTGGCAATAGATAACCAGAGTTGATATTTTTACGAAAAAAAATTTCATGTGAACGAGATCTTCAAGAATTATTAAATTCTCTTTGAAAATATTAATTCTCTAAATAATCCTGGCATGCACTTCACCACACATAAAACATAGTTTAAATGTGTGTAACGAAGCTCATTAATATATGAAGATATGCTACATGCATGATTTTAGGGTAGAGAATTGATATTTTTATAAGAAAAATAATATTTTTGTAAGACTCTATTCATATGAATAGTATAAAGTGTCCTTTATATCTAAGTAAAGTCTTACAAAAATATTAATTTCTTTTGTAAAAATATCAATTCCCTTAGGGTATAGCAAATCATATTTCATGTTACAATTAATAATATAAAATTATACTTTTGGTTCTATTTTACATTATTAATTATATTTTAAAAGATATAATTTTACACTAATAATTATATATTTCTGAAGAAATCTAATTAGTCAACACATAAATGAAAACATCATAGCAACGCATACGCAACAGAGAGAGTGAGATTCTTTGTAATTAAATTATTTGTTTTTTTGTGTTGAAGTTTATGACGACGATATATACTGGTGTCATAGTCTTATTTTTTGTAAAATTACGACAACGAAACATATCGTCGTCATAAACTCTAAAAATTGTCGTCATAAATCTTGAAACAAAAAAATAGAACAGAGAATCTCATGTCAAGAGAGAGTTAATAATGTCAAATCACTATCATATACAGTGCAAAAGAAATCTTGCACCCACATTAATTAAAATTATTTTAATTTTTCATTTGAGTTGCTAATTTTTTAGCTTCAATGAACCCAGGCTTTCCATTGCTGCACTTTCGCCGGGACCCTGCCGAAGAAAATTCAAAATATTACTATATTTTAGCTCAATCTGATTATCGTGCGCTACCTCATGGGTCCATCGAGTAATTATGTATCAGTGATACCCAAACTCGGCTCAAATGTGTGGCATTGCTCACGCCTAGCAGCTGACCTTATCAGCTCTTTTCGTCTCAAGATTAAATATATATTTTTAAACAACTTTTATAAAAGGGCACGAAAAATGAAAGTGACCTTACTTTCTTGCGTAACGTTCCCTTTACAATAATAATGTTTAAAAAAATTATAAAATATATTTTTATACATAACTTTGAAGAGGTGTTTTCAATTATATATATAAAATGAAGTCGTTTTTATATGATAATTCACGTAATTATATGCGGTGTCCCTCACCTTCCTTTCTACTTTTCTATAAATAAAGTTTTCAAAAAAAATTCACATAAATAATAAATGAACCTCTTATGTATAGTGAAGACTCTTATGTAGATGGTAGATATTTAATTTTCAAGTAGAAATATTACTTTCACATTATTATTTTCTAAATGTACCTTTAATATTAATTAAGTATTTAGTAGTGATGAAATGATACTGAAAATTATAGTTAAAAAATAATACTCCATCTGTCTCATAAAAATAAGCTTAAGTTTGATGTTTTAAGATAAATCTATCATTTTTAGAATCAAAGTTTATACCATCCTTATAAATATAGAGGGAGGAATTATGAACATAAGTAACTAAATTCAATGTACTACCATCTCCAATGTTCACGACTTCAAAATTTTAAATAAATATATATAATTATTAATTTAAAAAATGATCAGTTTAACTTAACAAGTCAAACTAAAATAATTTTTACGGGATGGAGTAATAACATAAAACATGGCATGCAACTTTATGTTCCTTAAATAAAACATCTTAGATAGTAGTCCATCATGTTTATTTGGATCCAAATATTTGGGCTTAAATGATTGGGACGAAAAGTTTCAAATGTGAAATCTCAATGGGATGGCAAAAGCCAATTGACAAGTCCAACATGGGAAACAAAGCCTCATTAAAACAGTTATGCCGGTCATTATCATTTTTAGGACGAGAGAAATTCTAGGAGTAATATATAGTGACTTAGAATCTTAGATCGAAAGGTAAATGAAGAAAAGGATTTTTGTTGCCGGTGATGATTATGCTCTCAACGTAAATTAGGATGAAAACATGATAATTTTTATGATGAAAAATGAAAAGAGTTGAGTCATTCCAAGATTGAACGAAACCAAGTTGAAGCAAAAAATCGGATAGGCGAGAGTTTGAGCTCAAATAAGGGTTTGTGTAGCTTACTATTAACACTTGAATTTGTCCGCATACGTTTAACCATCGGTTTGGATATGAACTTATACATAAAGTATTCGACAACTTGAGTCACCGAAGATACTTTCGGTGTAAAAGTAAATACAGGCTTCAAGATGTGTCAACAATAGAGTTGACAAGTATTTAATAGGCTATAATATTGTGTGTATACCTCTATTGTTTACCTTGTATTTATAGTATCCGCTCTATTCAACAGTATCATAATTTCTAATGGAAATCACGTAATAGAAGCTCTGTTAGAGAAGGTAACTACCGTGTCATTTTGTATAGACAACTTATTTGCGCTAGCAAATACGCAACCTTACATTGTCCCCCGCTCCTTCAATATATTAAATGAGGTGGAAGAATAGATATTAGACTTCGGGACTCAGAAGACTATAAACCCTGAAGAAGGGCATGCTTTCGGGAGCTTAAAGTCATTAAAATGAACAGATGAAGCTAGGGGTATTCAATTTTTTCGGTATATATGGTATATCGAACCGGTCGAAACTGATCGGTTCGGTATAAGAAAGATCGATCTGGTACCAGTTCGGTATACTGATACTAACCGATTCAGTACCTACCTGGAGTTTTGGGGGATTGGTATTAATTGGATCGTACCGGTTATACCGATTTTTTATTTTTTTTATTTTATTATTACTATTATTATTTATTTTTATTATTACTATTATTATTAATAATAATAATCGGTAAAAAACGGTACCGAACCAACTAACCAAGTCGGCATACCTGTTCAACCGGTACCGTATTTTGTATAGTTTCAATACCAATTCAGTCCAATTTTTACCGAATGAACGCCCCTAGATGAAGCCTTCAAGAACCAAGAAGTCTTCAGACTGAAAGAATAAGCTTTTAGGAGTCAAGAAGACTTCAAACCGAAGAGATGAAGGCTTCAAGAGCAAAGATGGCTTCAGACCGAATAGATAAACTTTCGGGAGCCAAGAAGCTTTCAGACTGAAAAGATAAAGCTTTCGGGAGCTAAAAAGGATTTATACCAAATATATAACTTTCAAGAGACAAAAAGGCTTCCAATCAAAGAGATAATAAGGCTTTCGAGAACTAATAAAGCTTCTAACTGAAAAGATAAGCTTTCGAGAGTCCGGAGGCGTCTGATCGGAACAAAAGAAAAAAAAAACTTTTGAGAGTCCAGAGGTGTATGACCGAAGAGATAAGCTTCCGTGAATCAACACATTAAAAGACCGAAGACAAAGAGCTCCAAGAATCTGAACATTACTAACCGAAGGCAGAGAGTTTCAAGAGTCTAAAGGCTACTAAGACCTAAAGTAGTAGACTCTGAAAGTCAATAGACTACAGGATCGAAGACGAAGGACTTCTGCAGTCTGAAGACTACTAACCGAAGAGTTTGGGCTTCGAGATTTTGAAGACTGCTAGTACCGAAGGTAGTAGACTTCAGGAGTCAACAGACTACAAGACAGAATACGAAGGACTTCAGGAGTCTGAAGACTACTGATCGAAGAGTTTAGGTTTCGAGACTCTAAGGATTTCAGAACGAAGAGGGTAGGCTTCGAAATTTCAAGAACTTCAGACCAAAGAGGTAAAAAGCTTTGAGAATGTAAGGACTTCAGACCAAAGAGATAAAAAGCTTCGGGATTCCAAGGAGTGTAAGACCAAAGAACTAAAGCTTTCAGGGGTTCTACCATCTGATTTTTCCCTTCAAGAGTTTGTTTTTCAACTTCTGCATATTATTGGTCTCAGCTTCTTCTTCTTTGGGATGAGTGAGTTTTGTTCTTATTATATTGTTTGATAGCATGTTAGCACTTAGGCTTCACTGCCCTCTCCAACCTTAACTCATAAAATTGAAGGTAAGTCTAAAAAGCAAAATAAGTGTTCCATTAGATCAAAACAGGAATATAAGACAATAATATGAGAACAAAACCGTCATTTTATTGATTTTGAAGAAATCACATTATCGGTTAAAATAACCTCTAAAAAATATTAAGTACAGAACTAACTACTGATAATATAGCTGAAGCCGAACAACATGCCTTTATATATGAAAGATATGCTTCCTGTCTGTGGTCTAAAGCTCTTCAGGAATCATATGGAGACCTTCTCAGGTAAGTATAGGCACAGTAGAATTCGGGAGTACGAGGACTGCCAAGACCAAAGAAAGAGGGGTTTAGGAGTCTAAGGACTACTAAGATCGAAAATAGTGGATTTCGGGAGTCTGAGGATTGCTAAGGCAGAAATCGTGTTAACTGGTCTAGGGTCCATACAAGGATATCCTAGTCTTGCAGAAGGGCAATCACGCAGTTTCAAAAACTTGCTTGTAGTCTGAGCCCTAGGTTGCCTGGGTACAATCTGCACAGTCTCTTTGACTAGCGTAGCTATTGGTTCAGAACCACCTTCAGTCGAGTTATCTTAATCAACTATTAGTCTCGATGCCGAAGAGGGGGGAGGTGGTGCGATCCGATTTAAGGTTGATTACTTATTTCTATCTGTCACGTAATAATTCAATTTTCCTTTTTGTACTTGGCTTTCGAGGAAGCGCTTCTGTGACGCCCCCAAATCCGAGTTCCTTGAACCTCGAGTTCGGTGCTCACTATTCATCACTCAAAACATTCATAATCTAAAACTTTAATAACTCGCGGAAACATACATAATTTCAATACAAAACGTACCTTTAATCCCAGGTTCCACTAACCTTAATACATCATCATTACCTTATAATATAACAGGTTTACACATATAGTACGACTAATTACGTCTACTCGTTCATCCTTCCTTTGCCGTGGTACTCCTTAGATTACTCGGCTTAACTGAAAATAGTTCATGATATAGCAAGGGTGAGCAACTACTTTGCCCAGCAAGTTTAAATAAACGAGAATTGATATATCATGAATGAAAAGGATTTATCTTCAAGGGTTTCAACAATAGATAACAATTGTGAAATAACAAGAATCAATGTTCAATAAAAGAATGAATTGACTCTTTACTGCTGAGGGGTCTCAAAAGACCATGAACTGCTGCTAAGGTAGAACAGACATACAATGTCTGACACCTTGTAAAAATAACGGGACACTCGAGGGGATCAGTCCTCTCATGTCCTATGTATATGCATCACATTTAGTTTTCTTGCGCGCTATCGGGTCTCCGACGAATAAAAATCCCCCTTTAACTAGGGGTTGTTCTTTCCCAGTCTTACTGTAAGAATCCGCACCAGCCAATGGTTTGGATAAGCTTTTATAATATTCAATTAAATAAATTTAAACATGCATTTGTCTAGCCGAAACAATTAGCTTAGACGTCCTTAAACAGTTTGTAAATTTCTGAACTATAACATTTGCAAAGGCACTATGTGCGAATACAATAACCAACAATGAGGTGGAATAATTTTAAATAATTAGTCCACTTTAAGTTCGGTCAAATAACTACGAGTGTAGAATTTGCTCAACAATAATTTGAATAGCTCAATGTACATAAAGTTGAAGGAAACTTGTAACAATAAATACAAGTTAGGGTTAAGAAGAACTTGCCTGTTCCGCTGACTACTGCTATTCAACTTAAAAATACTTCCTTTGGGTGACCTAATATTCAATAACATTGATCCTCCAATTAGCATAACACATATAGGTTTATTTAACATTAATAACCTTAACATATATGTCTTAAATCATCTATCACTTAATCATAACCTTAAAACTCTTAATAATATTATCAATCCCTTGATAATATTTCGACTCACATAACCATCACTTCATTGTTTTATAATATTATCTCATTTGATAATATATAATTACTACATATAATATTATTAATCGTATAATAATATTTTAACCATTTATTATTTCAATAATAAATCACTTAGCTCCTCAATATTATTAACCATCTGATAATTCTCTTAACCTCTTTATTATCTCAAACACTTATTAACATTATTAATAATTAAATAATATTTTACACTATCCCCAATGATATTAATCATCAAATAATGTCTTAATCATTTATAAATATTATTAACCATTTAATAATATTTTATCCTCTCAATAATATTATTAATCCTTTAATAATATCCTTATCCTTAGTTAATATTATTAATCATTTAATAATATTTCACTCATAGGTTAACATTATTAATAATGTCTTACTCTTCAAACAATATTATTCATCAAATAATATCTTCAATAACTTATAAATATTATTATCCATTTAATAATATTTTATAATCAAAATAATATCATTTAATACTATTTTCTTCTCTTATTAATATTATTATCCATTTAATAATATTTTACTCATAATCTAATATTATTAACTATTTAATAATATTTTATTCGTATACTAATATTATTAACCATTTAATAATATTTAAATCCTTTATTAACTTACTAATATTATTAATCATTTAATAATATTTTATTAACTTACTAATATTATTAACCATTTAATAATATTTTATTCATTATCTAATATTATTAACTATTCAATAATATTTTATTCATATACTAATATTATTAACCATTTAATAATATTTTATTCATTATCTAATATTATTAACTATTTAATAATATTTTATTAACTTTCTAATATTATTAACCATTTAATAATATTTTAATCCTTATTAATATTATTAATCATTTAATAATATTTTAATCATTTACAAATATTATTCACCATTTGATAATATTTTAATCACTTATTAATATTATTAACCATTTAATAATATTTTAATCACTTATTAATATTATTAACCATTTAATAATATTTTAATCATTTATTAATATTATTAACCATTTAATAATATTTAATCACTTATTAATATTATTCTTCATTTAATAATATTTTAATCATTTACTAATATTATTAACCATTTAATAATATTTTAATCATTAACTATCATTATTAATCATTTAATAACTTTTTAATCATATACTAATATTATTAATCATTTAATAATATTTTAATAAAAATCTTTAAACAATACCAATAGTTAACTTTTTAATGGTGTTAACATTAATCTTTATTTTAAATATTTTGCTATCCATTAATTACAAATAAATTCTATATATTGGTTCAATACACACCTTCATTTTACACTTAGTTATACTTAAATTTTCCAATAAAACCCGACCCGGACCGACCCGACCCGACCCAACAACTTGAACTTTCTGGCCTTGAAAGCCCCGACGCTCAAATGAATGCCCCGGCGTCCAAAACAGAAGCCAAAACCCTATAATGGGTTGTTCGACCTCCAGTCACTCCGACAGCCATAACTTCTTCATACGGAAATATTTTGAGGTGATTTTTGAGTCTAAATTCATTAGAATTTCATGATCTACAATTTCACTTTATATTAAAAATCCAAATTCCAAACGGATCTAAGATTAAAATCGCTCACAAAGTCAAAGTGAAAACTAACTTCACAAATCCTTGATTTTAATGGTTCAAACTTGAATAAAATAAACTCTACACATCCAAATAACACCAACTTAGTGTTGTTGTGTTCCTAACCTCTTGTTTTACAATATTCCATGGCTCGATCCTCTTTTTGAAAACGTTTTACATGAAAATTACGGATCGAACCATCTAGGGTCTAAAAACAACATCCTTTCCGATAAAAGCTATAACTTCTTCGTTATTCAATATTTTTGAAAACTTCAAGTTGGACTTTTCTTTAAGACTCATAGATCTAACTTTCTAACCATAGAAATTAATTTTCCAACTTGTATATTTCAAACTACGACCTTAAACACAACATGTATCGTTAGGGTTTTACCGGTAAAATATGTTATGAACATTTCTACAACGTTTATACATTTCTCACATACCAAATCATGATTTAAGCATATCAAACCATGTATCTACCAATTTATCATAGCTTAAGACTTCTATACCATCAAAACCACTTTTGATCGGTTAAAAATATATTTTGACCATATAAAACATATATAGCCTACAAAAATGAAATAAAGATGAGATAGAACACTTTTGAACCTTATGTTCTTTTTCTCTTGGCTAGAGGTTTTGTTGGTGACTCCTCCTTGATAAGTCTCTAGCAATCTCCTTGGTGAAAAACCAACTCTCAAGAGTTCTCTCTATTTTCTCTAGAATGCTCTCTCTATTCTCTCTTGGAGTTCTTACAAAATGACTAACAAACCTAGCAAGTCTTTGCTCCTTCTTATTTATAGAAGTCTAGGATTTTACCATTAACTTTCCTAATCAACTAACATTAGTTGATTAAGGCTCTAATCTTGCTTACTATGCATGGAATGACCACTTGATGAACATTTTGATTGACCCTTTGATTGACTAGGGTGGTTGGATGTTACTTGAACCAATTTACACTCCAAAATCATCCAACAAGCTAGCTTTATATCCATGTGGGCCCCAAAATTCGGGATTGACCAATATTTATCCAATTTGACTTTATTTTTAAGTCTTATATAATTATATAAGTATCCATATATATATACACCAATATATGTATACATATTTACCTATACAAGCTTATTGGGCTCCACTTTGGATCTTAGAATTAAGTTCTATTGGACTCATTCAATTAAATTATTTGGGCTCAATTTATATCACACATTGGGCTAGCATTTACATAACTATGCTATCTTTAATTAAAATAAGCATTGGGCTTATTTAATAATTTACATGGACTAGTAATTAAATTAATTACTTGGGCTACTAGGTAAACTTAATTGTCCTAGTTTAACCACTCATTTGGATTTAAAATATAATCCAATTAGATTTGCTATTTATAAGTCCACCGGACTCCTTAATTAAATTAGCTTACATAACACCATCACTTACAAACTCTTGGGTTTATTTTAATAAAACCCTAACACTTAATAATACAAGCAAATTGACTTGATTAAATTAATTCATTCACTAACCCTTATCATCAAATTGGGCTTATAATATCATTACTCATACACGTACAATTATTTCCACAATGGGGTTATCTTTAATAATTCACTTGCTTCTTCTTTCTCATTATTCATAAAAGTAATTAACTTGTTCATTATAAAACTTCTTAATTGTCATACAAGGCCAACATTCAAGCTTTGTGATTTTATCACAAAAGCTTCTCTTGAAATCTTTTTCCTTCTTTAGTTAATTAATTTAATTAACTAATTTAATACCTCTCATCATACAAGTTATCACATACACATATACTTCATACCTCATATATTATTATGGATATAATTAAATAAAAAAAAAATTAGGTTCGTAATTTTCTCGGTCATTACATTCACCCCTCCTTATAAGGATTCTGTCCCCAGAATCATCGCTACAAGGTTACTTAAGATTTTCTTATACTTTGTTCTTTTCCTGACTCTTTTCCTCGTATATCCGAATTAATTTTACGGACAACTTACTTTTCATCTTTCTAACATAATCCTTTGATTTAAGGACAATTCATTTAGTAAAGTATTCTACTTTCTTCGAGAAGTTCTATTTATTTCGTGGAATTCTCAAACATATAGTACTCGAATCAAATAATACCTAAACAATTATATTATTGATCGAAAAATAACCGTCTCCATATCTCTTGACTTTCTTAGTATTACTTCTCGCTTTGCTTTCCTTCTTCGGGCAGTCCTTAAACGGATAACCCATTCTTCCACAAACACTTCTTATTCTTCCTGGGACCAGGACAATTCGAAGCACCGTGTCCTTTCCCTCCACATCTATAACAACTATCTGTCCCTTTTAGACATACTCCTATGTGGTTCTTTCACAACTTTCTATTCATCATTTGTCTTTCCTTTGATCATTCTCACCATTTTTATGGTTCCTCTTTCGTTTCTGAGCGTTACAACCTCTGCTACTACCTTTACCATTACTTCATCACTTTTCTCTCCTTTCCTCTCTTGTTTTTATTCTACCAAAGCCTTATCTCCGCCTTCTGCTATGATTGCCTTTTCCATCATTGCTGAAAACGTGTTAAATCTGATGAATTGAAACCTTACTGTAGATCCATCGATTAAATCCTTGTTCAAACCTTCTTGCCCTTCGTTCTCCCGTGTCCACTTGATGTGGAGCAAATCTCGCCAGCTCATTAATCTTGGCGGCATATTCTACTACCGTCGTACCTCCCTGTTTGAGTCCCAAAACTTTCACTTCCATTCTTGTCTTTGTACTATTTGGAAAATAGTTTTCAAAGCTCAATTCACTAAACGCGTTCATATAACCATTCCTTCTCCTGTTCGACTTTTGTTAGTCTTCCACCAATAATCAGTCTCTCCCTTCATTCATGAAGGTGACCACTGCTGTCTTCTATTCCTCTGTAACACGTACAACTTTAAACACTTTCTCCATCTTTTCCATCATTGTCTGAGCTTCAATTGAATCTGATGTTCCTCGAAACTCAGGTGGTCCTATCTTTTAAAATCCTTAAAATTTGCCACTCGATTTTTCGGCGAACTTCCAAATGCTGAATTTCTGCTTTGTATCGCTTCTGCTACCATATTAGCAAAAGTTTGCGTTGGGTCCATTTAACCTCCTTTACTATCAACTGATTCTTCTATCCTACGATTTCGAGTTTGTCTATGCAGCGACATTATCTATTTTTAAAATAAAACTTACGTTATGCTCTTATATTCTGTTCCTTACATTCATTCTTGTAGCATTTAATATTAATGCTCACAGTATCACTCTAAAGCATATAAACATAACATCTATATTTATACGCAATAATAGTGCTTTATCACATTTCATTCTGAAACCTACTTCAATAAACGTCCATATCCCATAAAGACCGCAAAAGTCGGGACTTAACATAACCATCTAACCCATATACTCCAAGAGTTTGGGTTTTACAAACACATAGTATCCCTTACTCCTCTTATTCACTTCTTCTTCCTCTTATACAACATATTTTTACCTTCCTTACCCCGGAACTTAATAACTCGAATTCCATCTTCTTCTTATGTTCCCTTACACGTACTTGATTGTTAAGTAGTGTATCACTATTCTTCTTTAATTTCTCATCATCTAGAAAATTCACTATCATGCTAAGCATTGTCATTTATTCCTCATCATATCCTCCATTAATCTTATACCTATCATCGTACTCTCGATAATTTCTCATGTTGTTTATTAGATTCTTCCTTTCTTCCTCTTTCTGAAGTCTCTGTATCTTTAAAACAAATACTCACACCTTCTCTGATAATGATTTTCTTCAAGCCTAAGTAACTGTGGTGCCACAATCGTGATTACCCACCTTATCCTTCTTCAAATCATTGCTTGCTCCTTGATGCAAGACATTACAATATAACACAACCTACCAGTAATATTCAGGAGAACAATACTGGCCACACATAATTCTCAATTCACTGATAACTTTAAAATCTTTATCTATGACCTTGTTCTAACCTCCATCACAAATTGTTCATCGAACCTACCACACCATATGAGTTCAGGAACTTACCACAATCGCATGGCTTGAGGAACTTATCCTAGTCAGACCTTAATCGTCCATTCGCTGAGGGGTTCCACCATACAATTATGAGTCACGAACTTACCATACGTGTGAGTTTTCAGAACACGCTCCTAACCTCAACATTCTCTACCTATCCGATATATTATGAGAAAAGACTCACCTTCTCACCATATATATATCGAATAGCGCGACCCAAGATTTCACTGACTATCATAATTAGGAAGCTAAGTGGTTGTCAAACCAAACACAATCTCCTGCCCATACAAGAAATTGGTCAACTCGGCCACTATATTACTATAGGAAGCTAAGCGGTTCTAAAACCAAGCACTAATTCCCCGCCCATACAAGGAATCGCACAACTCAACCACTAATATGAGTCCTCAAATAAAATCTACAACCTATAATTTTCTTATTAACTTAATATGAATTTTCTTAATCCATACCTTAACACATAACTCCTCACGAGTTCATCTTCGTAGATAATTTCACGATCTTATTATTATTATTTCTACTACTCAACAATCTTATTGTAAGATGTCTTCTATCACTTCTTTGATATCCTTTTTCAGATATCTTTTATTAATTTCTTTCTTGCCTCTGGATTTCTCCAATTTCATTGATTCATTCCTCAAAAGCGTCTACTATTAGACTCGTCGATCGTTCGTATGGAATTACGGTCTAATTCCTTAACTTTCTTCCCTATTGTCTTGAGTATTCTTTCTTTAGAACTTTCTCTTGACATTATCATTTGGCATAATACGGTAGTATTATTACCTCTCTATAGATTTTAAGCATTACTTTTAATGCCAACATATAATCCATCACTTAAAATTTGTTAACATATTCTTCCTTGGTACGTAGTACCCCATCATTTATACAGTTACACACTTTTAAGCATTTTTTTGCTTACTAATCATACGCACAATTATCAATCACCTATCTTCAAATCATTTGATAGCCTAAACGTTATATCTCGATCTCTTCATTAAATCTTCATTCTTCAAACTTCCATCTTATCGTCATCTTGTCTTTCTATCATCCATTTGCATATTTAATAAACATTTTAATATGCATCACATTAGTACTTAGTACTATACTTATTCTCAGCACCATGCTAATTACATAACATATCCCGCTCTTAACTCCAAAATTGAGATTTTCAAAATTTTATAACTTCTTCCAACATTCTCATAGATAAAATTCAACTTACAGATTAGAAAATCATCCGATTTTTAATCTTCTAAAATAACTTTCCACAACGTAATTCTTCAAATATATTCTCCAAAGTCAAACTCCCAAAGATATATACTTCCAAAGTTAGACTCTTCAACATACACTATTATCATTCTTATGTAATTCTTTATCATGCTTATTTCTTTCTACCATCATTCTACTTTTCCTCAATCACCTCATCAGTATCTATTTTTTTATGATTGACTTCAAAAATCTGCTCATTCTTCTATGGTTCATTTAACTCTTTAACAACTTATTTGTTTAACCTATCAGTTCATCTCTATTTACTCCGATCATCTTTGCTATCACCTATCCATATAGATCAATCTCCTTAAGATATCCTCAATGTCCTCAAATCATTCCTTTATATCTTAACATCATTTCCTTCTATTATACCTTAGCCACATTTACAACTGATCACTTCTTCTTATCCATTCTCCATTGATTAAGTATCTCTCAATCATTATTCTTTTTCTTCATTATTGCTTATCTTTAACCTTCGGATCATCTTTCGAATCCATCTACTCTTCCGATCTAATAACAGATCTTTCTTACTTACACATAACTTGTCTTACTTGATGAATCTTCCACAATTCATCTCCTAAACTCTTTATGAGTTTTCTTGTCTTCTCTACGGTCATAATCCTAAGGTTTTTCCCCACCTAAGGTTTATAACCTACATCTCTGATACCAACCTGTGACGCCCCCAAATCCGAGTTCCTTGAACCTCGAGTTCGGTGCTCACTATTCATCACTCAAAACATTCATAATCTAAAACTTTAATAACTCGCGGAAACATACATAATTTCAATACAAAACGTACCTTTAATCCCAGGTTCCACTAACCTTAATACATCATCATTACCTTATAATATAACAGGTTTACACATATAGTACAACTAATTACGTCTACTCGTTCATCCTTCCTTTGCCGTAGTACTCCTTAGATTACTCGGCTTAACTGAAAATAGTTCATGATATAGCAAGGGTGAGCAACTACTTTGCCCAGCAAGTTTAAATAAACGAGAATTGATATATCATGAATGAAAAGGATTTATCTTCAAGGGTTTCAACAATAGATAACAATTGTGAAATAACAAGAATCAATGTTCAATAAAAGAATGAATTGACTCTTTATTGCTGAGGGGTCTCAAAAGACCATGAACTGCTGCTAAGGTAGAACAGACATACAATGTCTGACACCTTGTAAAAATAACGGGACACTCGAGGGGATCAGTCCTCTCATGTCCTATGTATATGCATCACATTTAGTTTTCTTGCGCGCTGTCGGGTCTCCGACGAATAAAAATCCCCCTTTAACTAGAGGTTGTTCTTTCCCAGTCTTACTGTAAGAATCCGCACCAGCCAATGGTTTGGATAAGCTTTTATAATATTCAATTAAATGAATTTAAACATGCATTTGTCTAGCCGAAACAATTAGCTTAGACGTCCTTAAACAGTTCGTAAATTTCTGAACTATAACATTTGCAAAGGCACTATGTGCGAATACAATAACCAACAATGAGGTGGAATAATTTTAAATAATTAGTCCACTTTAAGTTCGGTCAAATAACTACGAGTGTAGAATTTGCTCAACAATAATTTGAATAGCTCAATGTACATAAAGTTGAAGGAAACTTGCAACAATAAATACAAGTTAGGGTTAAGAAGAACTTGTCTGTTCCGCTGACTACTGCTATTCAACTTAAAAATACTTCCTTTGGGTGACCTAATATTCAATAACATTGATCCTCCAATTAGCATAACACATATAGGTTTATTTAACATTAATAACCTTAACATATATGTCTTAAATCATCTATCACTTAATCATAACCTTAAAACTCTTAATAATATTATCAATCCCTTGATAATATTTCGACTCACATAACCATCACTTCATTGTTTTATAATATTATCTCATTTGATAATATATAATTACTACATATAATATTATTAATCGTATAATAATATTTTAACCATTTATTATTTCAATAATAAATCACTTAGCTCCTCAATATTATTAACCATCTGATAATTCTCTTAACCTCTTTATTATCTCAAACACTTATTAACATTATTAATAATTAAATAATGCTTTACACTATCCCCAATGATATTAATCATCAAATAATGTCTTAATCATTTATAAATATTATTAATCATTTAATAATATTTTATCCTCTCAATAATATTATTAATCCTTTAATAATATCCTTATCCTTAGTTAATATTATTAATCATTTAATAATATTTCACTCATAGGTTAACATTATTAATAATGTCTTACTCTTCAAACAATATTATTCATCAAATAATATCTTCAATAACTTATAAATATTATTATCCATTTAATAATATTTTATAATCAAAATAATATCATTTAATACTATTTTCTTCTCTTATTAATATTATTATCCATTTAATAATATTTTACTCATAATCTAATATTATTAACTATTTAATAATATTTTATTCGTATACTAATATTATTAACCATTTAATAATATTTAAATCCTTTATTAACTTACTAATATTATTAATCATTTAATAATATTTTATTAACTTACTAAAATTATTAACCATTTAATAATATTTTATTCATTATCTAATATTATTAACTATTCAATAATATTTTATTCATATACTAATATTATTAACCATTTAATAATATTTTATTCATTATCTAATATTATTAACTATTTAATAATATTTTATTAACTTTCTAATATTATTAACCATTTAATAATATTTTAATCCTTATTAATATTATTAATCATTTAATAATATTTTAATCATTTACAAATATTATTCACCATTTGATAATATTTTAATCACTTATTAATATTATTAACCATTTAATAATATTTTAATCACTTATTAATATTATTAACCATTTAATAATATTTTAATCATTTATTAATATTATTAACCATTTAATAATATTTAATCACTTATTAATATTATTCATCATTTAATAATATTTTAATCATTTACTAATATTATTAACCATTTAATAATATTTTAATCATTAACTATCATTATTAATCATTTAATAACTTTTTAATCATATACTAATATTATTAATCATTTAATAATATTTTAATAAAAATCTTTAAACAATACCAATAGTTAACTTTTTAATGGTGTTAACATTAATCTTTATTTTAAATATTTTGCTATCCATTAATTACAAATAAATTCTATATATTGGTTCAATACACACCTTCATTTTACACTTAGTTATACTTAAATTTTCCAATAAAACCCGACCCGGACCAACCCGGACCGACCCGACCCGACCCAACAACTTGAACTTTCTGGCCTTGAAAGCCCCGACGCTCAAATGAATGCCCCGGCGTCCAAAACAGAAGCCAAAACCCTATAATGGGTTGTTCGACCTCCAGTCACTCCGACAGCCATAACTTCTTCATACGGAAATATTTTGAGGTGATTTTTGAGTCTAAATTCATTAGAATTTCATGATCTACAATTTCACTTTATATTAAAAATCCAAATTCCAAACGGATCTAAGATTAAAATCGCTCACAAAGTCAAAGTGAAAACTAACTTCACAAATCCTTGATTTTAATGGTTCAAACTTGAATAAAATAAACTCTACACATCCAAATAACACCAACTTAGTGTTGTTGTGTTCCTAACCTCTTGTTTTACAATATTCCATGGCTCGATCCTCTTTTTGAAAACGTTTTACATGAAAATTACGGATCGAACCATCTAGGGTCTAAAAACAACATCCTTTCCGATAAAAGCTATAACTTCTTCGTTATTCAATATTTTTGAAAACTTCAAGTTGGACTTTTCTTTAAGACTCATAGATCTAACTTTCTAACCATAGAAATTAATTTTCCAACTTGTATATTTCAAACTACGACCTTAAACACAACATGTATCGTTAGGGTTTTACCGGTAAAATATGTTATGAACATTTCTACAACGTTTATACATTTCTCACATACCAAATCATGATTTAAGCATATCAAACCATGTATCTACCAATTTATCATAGCTTAAGACTTCTAGACCATCAAAACCACTTTTGATCGGTTAAAAATATATTTTGACCATATAAAACATATATAGCCTACAAAAATGAAATAAAGATGAGATAGAACACTTTTGAACCTTATGTTCTTTTTCTCTTGGCTAGAGGCTTTGTTGGTGACTCCTCCTTGATAAGTCTCTAGCAATCTCCTTGGTGAAAAACCAACTCTCAAGAGTTCTCTCTATTTTCTCTAGAATGCTCTCTCTATTCTCTCTTGGAGTTATTACAAAATGACTAACAAACCTAGCAAGTCTTTGCTCCTTCTTATTTATAGAAGTCTAGGATTTTACCATTAACTTTCCTAATCAACTAACATTAGTTGATTAAGGCTCTAATCTTGCTTACTATGCATGGAATGACCACTTGATGGACATTTTGATTGACCCTTTGATTGGCTAGGGTGGTTGGATGTTACTTGAACCAATTTACACTCCAAAATCATCCAACAAGCTAGCTTTATGATGAGTGTAGTTTATACTTACGAATCGATGTTCTTGGGCTTAATATATTGCTATCATTGAGTATTTTTATTTGCATTTTACTTGTTTTTATGTTTATATTGCAGAAAATAGCTTTGGAGGGTAAAAACGGTAAAAACAGAGCTTAATGACAATTTTGTAATTTGTGAACAGTAACCGCGGCCGGGGCCGGCTTTTACAAGGGAATCCGTGGCCGGGGCCGTGGTCGGCGGATTTGATTAAAAGTGTCCGTACGTTTCCAGAAGTTGAGCAAAAGAAGGATTATGATGTTGCTACGAGTTAGGAGTTGTTAGGAGGGTTATTAGAGATATAAATAGAGTAGAGTAGGATGTTTTTAAGAACAACTTAGAGAGAAGGATTTCCATTGAAGATTGATTGGCGTTTTTGACTATGTCAGGCTAAGTTCTCTATTTTCAGTTCTAAGGGATGTTGAATCTTATTTATTATCTATGAATTAATTGAGTTATTAGTTTCTTTTCCTTCATCTGTGGAGTTTATTCTTGATGATCTATTTGAATTGCTTAATGATGATTGGTTTGATTAATTTGATAAGGGCCCATTGAATTGATTTGATTATTATCATATGCTAGATTAAGGTATAATATTAAGCAAACGATGTTATATCTGATCATAAGTAGCGAATAGTGGTATTTGATTGTGGTCAAGCTTTTGAATATTGCTATGATATCAAGGAGACAGGTTAAATAGTCTGCGATTGTACGATTATTGCTTGGAATAACCTAATTCCCTAATTCTTAATGCTATTGTCATATTAAATCTAGACTGATAGTTTTAGGTTGTATGATAATTAGGGTCTAGTGGGGGCGATCGTCACATTAGATTTAAAACTAAAGGGGAATTTCGGGTAACGCGGACCGTGGTTACCTAGGGTTATTAATTTCATTGAAGGAAAGATATTAATTAACGTGGTTATATCATATTTATGAAAAGATGATACTGAACTGAAGAACTGAAGCTTGCAAATCATTGGATAATCTTCATTTATATTTCTTGTTTTCTAGTAGAATCATAGTTATAAAAATCCCCTTTTTATTATTATTTGTTATTTACTGTTAGAACATTCAGATAAATCATAAAATACACTTCCCGTGGGTTCGACTCTTGCTTGCCATTATACCAATTTTATATTGATAGAGTGAAAGTAAGGAATAATTTTAGAGTGATAACGACAGCTTTCACTTTATATCCATGTGGGCCCCAAAATTCGGGATTGACCAATATTTATCCAATTTGACTTTATTTTTAAGTCTTATATAATTATATAAGTATCCATATATATATACACCAATATATGTATACATATTTACCTATACAAGCTTATTGGGCTCCACTTTGGATCTTAGAATTAAGTTCTATTGGACTCATTCAATTAAATTATTTGGGCTCAATTTATATCACACATTGGGCTAGCATTTACATAACTATGCTATCTTTAATTAAAATAAGCATTGGGCTTATTTAATAATTTACATGGACTAGTAATTAAATTAATTACTTGGGCTACTAGGTAAACTTAATTGTCCTAGTTTAACCACTCATTTGGATTTAAAATATAATCCAATTAGATTTGCTATTTATAAGTCCATCGGACTCCTTAATTAAATTAGCTTACATAACACCATCACTTACAAACTCTTGGGTTTATTTTAATAAAACCCTAACACTTAATAATACAAGCAAATTGACTTGATTAAATTAATTCATTCACTAACCCTTATCATCAAATTGGGCTTATAATATCATTACTCATACACGTACAATTATTTCCACAATGGGGTTATCTTTAATAATTCACTTGCTTCTTCTTTCTCATTATTCATAAAAGTAATTAACTTGTTCATTATAAAACTTCTTAATTGTCATACAAGGCCAACATTCAAGCTTTGTGATTTTATCACAAAAGCTTCTCTTGAAGTCTTTTTCTTTCTTTAGTTAATTAATTTAATTAACTAATTTAATACCTCTCATCATACAAGTTATCACATACACATATACTTCATACCTCATATATTATTATGGATATAATTAAATAAAAAAAAAAAATAGGTTCGTAATTTTCTCGGTCATTACAGCTTCAGATGGTGGTTCTTATGTCTTGTGATAAGAACAATACTTTTCATTGTTCTTTTGTCTGATGAAGACCCTAATTTTTAAAGGTCTCTGGAACAAGGGTTCATTCTTTATTTCGCTTATTATCTGAGCTCTGGTAGTGTTCAAGAAGGTGCAATCTTTATCTGAAAAATCTTTGTACTCGTTTTTGCCATCATCTTTTTTGTCAGCAACATTGCTTGTAGGGTCTCTTCTCTTATGATAATCATCATCGAATCTCGAAGAAACCCGAAGATTAGTGAGGGTCTCTTCCATCTCTATGAACTTATCAACTTTTTCATAGGCTCTTTGATTAGACGGCTGGATTTGTCAACATTCAAGCCCTTTATTAGGGTTGTAAATGGTAACCGAAAAATTCGTATTCGTTCGCATTCGTATTCGGAAAAAAACGGATATTATTCGCATTCGGAAAAAAACGGATATATCCGTATTCGGTTTAAAGGTATCCACAAATAAACGGATATATCCGTATCCGATAACGACAGCTTTCAAATTTTGGGTGATTGTTTTTATAAATTTTCTTTGTTTTCTTTCAGTTTATGACTCGATCCTCTCACTCTCCTGATTTAAAATTTGATCCAGAGATAGAGAAAACTGCAAAAAGAATAAGGAAGGAGACTCGTCGAGCACGAAACATAACTTCGGAGTTCGAAGACGATTTTACTACATCACCAGGCTTAAACGTTGCGCTCGCATTACTGACTTCTTCCAGCGATTCAGAAGAAGAAATGGCTGCACCAAATAATAGGACTATGAGGGAGTTGGCTACTCCTAATTTACGCCAACAACCATTATGCATAGAATATCCTGCTTTAGATGCTGCTTTTGAATTGAAATCTGGCTTAATTCACCTTTTGCCTACTTTTCGTGGTCTTACAGGTGAAGATCCGTATAAGCATCTGAAGGAATTCCACGTGGTTTGTTCCACAATGAGGCCACATGGAGTATCGGAAGAACACATAAAGCTTAGGGCTTTTCCATTCTCCTTAGCAGATTTGGCAAAAGATTGGTTGTACTATCTTCCCTCCGGTTCGATCCAATCATGGGATGATATGAAGAGGCTATTCGTGGAGAAGTATTTCCCTCCTTCACGGGTTGCCAACATAAGGAAGGAGATATGTGCCATCAGACAGTTTAGTGGCGAAACTCTTCACGAGTATTGGGAAAGGTTCAAGAAGCTGTGTTCGTGTTGTCCACATCAAATTGACGATCAACACCAAATTCAGTACTTCTACGAGGGATTGCTACCGATGGATAGGAGTATGATCGATGCTGCAAGTGGAGGAGCATTGGTTGATAAGACTCCAGACGCCGCACGGAACTTAATTGCTAACATGGCAGCTAACTCACAGCAATACGGAACTCGGATGGACCATGCACCGAAAAGGGTAAATGAGGTTGGCTCGAGCAACATTGAACAACAACTCTCGGAGTTAGCTGCTATGGTTCGTCAACTCTCGGTGGGGAACGGGCAAGTTACAAGAACTTGTGGAATATGCTTGTCATCGGATCATTCGACAGATATTTGTCCTACACTGCAAGAAGATGGCACCATAGAACAAGCCAATGTAGCGGGAAATTTTCAAGGACAACCTCAGAGAAGATATGATCCTTACTCTAATACTTACAATCCAGGGTGGAGGGATCATCCTAATCTGAGCTACGGAGGAAACAGGCCACCAATGTCGAATGCTTTTCCGAATCGACAACAAGGGTTTCAACAAGCTCAACAGCAGTATCCACCTCGACAAGCAACACCTACAAAATCTGAAGCGTCTTTGGAAGACATGTTTAAAACCTTCATGAATCATACTCAACAGTTCATGAATCAGACCCAACAGTTCCAACAAGATACAAAGGCTTCCATTCATAGCTTAGAAAATCAAATGAGTCAATTAGCTACCACAGTTGGACGATTGGATTCTCAAGGCTCTGGGAAGTTGCCCTCTCAAACAATGATCAATCCGAGGGAAAATGCAAGTGCAATTACTTTAAGGAGTGGAAAACAAATGGACACACCAAGGGCTACGGTTGAATTTGATGAAGATAAAGCTAAGGAGGAGGCAGAGATCTCAAAGGTAATCCCTCAATCTCCTATTCAGCTTAAGTCTAACCCTTTACCTTTACCTTTTCCTCCTAGGAATCTTAGAACTTCAAAGAAGGACGAGCAAGAGAAAGAGATTCTGGAGACCTTTAGAAAGGTAGAGGTGAACATTCCTTTATTAGATGCAATCAAGCAAGTTCCAAGGTATGCAAAATTTTTGAAGGAATTATGCACTAATAAAAGGAAATTACAAGAGAATGAAAAGATAACTGTTGGAGAAAATGTATCTGTTGTTCTGCAAAGAAAAATGCCTCCAAAATGTAAAGATCCGGGTATGTTTACCATTCCCTGCAAGATAGGTAATACCAGGTTTGAGAGAGCTATGCTAGATCTAGGAGCATCAATTAATGTTATGCCACTATCTATTTATGCTTCTTTGCATCTAGGTCCCTTGAAAAACACTGGTGTCATTATCCAATTAGCTGATCGTACTAACACATACCCTGAAGGGGTAATTGAGGATGTCTTGGTGCAGGTGAATGAACTAATATTTCCTACAGATTTTTATATTGTGGACATGGACGACGATACATCTCCGAATCCTGCTCATATCTTGTTAGGGAGGCCATTCTTGAAAACAGCAAGAACGATGATTGATGTGCACAATGGGACCTTGACCATGGAGTTTGACGGCGAAAAGATTCAATTCAACATTTACGAGGCCATGAGGTACCCTAGTGATGTCAATTCCGTGTTTTCTATTAATGTCCTTGATTCCTTGGTGCAGAAATCTTTCGACCACTTACACATGGAAACCTTGGAGGATGCTATCACGAATAGTTTGGAGCTGGAAGAGGAAGACGAGATTGAACAACATGCGGAATTAAAGGATACTATAGCCGCATTACACTCATTACCGAAAATTTCAGATAAGTATGCCGTTTCGTCCATTCAATTACCAGTGACTCATGAAAGGTTGTTACCTTCTGTTGTGCAGGCTCCGAGGTTGGAATTAAAGCCTCTACCAATCCATTTGAAATATGCATATCTAGGGCAAGAGGAAACATTACCAGTGATAATTGCAAATAATCTCACCAAAGTTCAAGAGGAAAAGCTGCTTAGAGTCTTAAGGGACCACGTACAAGTTTTTGGTTGGACAATTGCAGATATAAAAGGTATTAGCCCAGCTGTGTGTATGCATCGCATTCTTTTAGAAGAAGGAGCCACCCCAAAGCGAGATGCTCAACGCAGACTGAATCCACCCATGATGGAAGTTGTGAAAAAAAAAGGTTCTGAAATTGCTCGATGCAGGTATTATTTATCCTATTTCAGATAGTCAATGGGTCAGTCCAGTTCAAGTAGTTCCTAAGAAAGCTGGCATAACTGTCGTTAAAAATGATAATAATGAGTTAGTGCCTACTCGCTTGCAAACAGGATGGAGAGTGTGTATTGATTATAGGAAGTTGAATGCCGTAACTAGAAAAGATCATTTCCCTCTCCCTTTTATTGACCAAATGTTAGAAAGATTAGCAGGTCACACTTATTATTGCTTTTTAGATGGTTTTTCGGGTTATAACCAAATTGTGATTGCACCTGAAGATCAAGAAAAGACCACTTTCACATGCCCATTCGGTACATTTGCATACCGTAGGATGTCCTTCGGACTTTGTAATGCACCCAGTACGTTTCAACGATGCATGATAAGTATATTTTCTGATCTTCTTGAACATTGCATTGAAGTATTTATGGATGATTTCACAATTCATGGTGATTCTTTAGATGCATGCTTAGATAATTTAACTCGTGTGTTGGATAGATGCTTAGAGACGAATCTTGTTCTAAATTGGGAAAAATGTCATTTTATGGTAGAACAGGGTATCGTCCTAGGTCATGTAGTTTCAGCTAAGGGAATAGAAGTAGATAAAGCTAAGATAGAAATTGTTGCTACTTTACCTTACCCCGCAAGCGTGCGGGAGATTCGTTCTTTTCTTGGTCATGCAGGTTTCTATCGAAGATTTATCAAGGACTTCTCCAAAATAGCAATGCCGTTGTGTAAGTTGCTGCAAAAAGAGGTAGAATTCCAGTTTGACGATGAGTGCAGAGGGGCGTTTGATAAATTAAAGACATTATTGACCTCCACACCGGTGATACAACCACCAAATTGGAATTTACCATTCGAAATCATGTGTGACGCCAGCAACTATGCAGTAGGGGCTGTTTTGGGCCAACGAGTTGACAAAGCTGCTCATGCCATCTATTACGCTTCTCGGACATTGAATGCTGCTCAGATTAACTACTCCACAATAGAAAAAGAATTATTATCTGTTGTTTTTGCTTTAGACAAATTTAGATCTTATCTTCTCGGTACTAAAGTCATAGTTTACTCTGACCATGCTGCTCTCAGGTATCTGCTTACAAAGAAGGATTCCAAACCAAGGATCATACGATGGATCCTGCTGCTCCAAGAATTTGACTTGCAAATAAAGGACAAGAAAGGAGCAGACAATTTAGTGGCAGATCACTTGAGCAGGTTGCTTAAAGATGAAGAAGCACTTCCGCTGCAAGACTCATTTCCAGATGAGCATTTATTTTCTGTGGATAAGGCTGCACCCTGGTACGCAAACATTGTAAATTATTTAGTCAGCGCTTATATTCCTCGTGAGTTTTCTAAAATGCAGAAAGAGAAACTTAAGAGTGATGTGAAACGGTATGTCTGGGATGACCCCTATTTATGGAAATTCTGTGCTGATCAGGTAGTTAGAAGATGTGTCCCCAACTCTGAGTTTTCATCCATTTTAACTTTCTGTCATTCTTACGCTTGTGGGGGTCATTTTGGACCAAAACGAACAGCTCGTAAAATTTTAGAATGCGGTTTCTTCTGGCCTAGTATTTTTAAAGACTCCTATCTATTTTGTAAATCATGTGCTAATTGTCAAAAGACCGGAAACATATCCGGTAGGAATCAAATGCCACAAACACCCATTTTGGTTATTGAAATTTTCGATGTTTGGGGCATTGATTTCATGGGGCCATTTCCTGTCTCTTATGGTAATGTTTACATTCTTCTGGCTGTTGACTATGTTTCCAAATGGGTGGAGGCTAAAGCCACCAAGACTGACGATTCTAAAGTTGTTGCAGATTTTGTCAAATCTAACATATTCGTCAGGTTTGGAACTCCTAGAGCTATCATCAGCGATAAAGGAACACACTTTTGCAATAGGACATTAACAGCACTGTTCAAGAAATACAATGTCATGCACAAAGTTTCAACGGCTTACCATCCGCAGAGCAATGGCCAAGCAGAGGTTTCAAACCGTGAGGTCAAGTCCGTTCTGGAGAAAGTAGTGCAGCCTAACCGCAAAGATTGGAGTCTGAAACTAGAAGATGCATTATGGGCCTATCGCACTGCATACAAGACTCCTATCGGAATGTCACCATATCGGATCGTTTTCGGAAAGCCATGTCATCTACCCGTCGAGCTAGAACACAAGGCTTTCTGGGCCATTAAACGATGTAACTGGAGCATGACTGAAGCTGGCGAACATAGGAAATTACAATTACAAGAGTTAGAAGAATTACGCCATGAGGCTTATGAAAGCTCCAGATTGTACAAGGAAAAGACAAAGGCGTTTCACGATAAGCAAATTGTGCGAAAAACGTTTGTAATTGGTCAAAAGGTCCTTTTGTACAATTCCCGCTTGAAACTGTTTCCAGGAAAGCTGCGTTCTCGGTGGGAAGGGCCCTTTGTGGTTGTTCACATTTCCTCTCACGGTGCGATAGAAATTAACGACCCACGCACGGGAAGAATATTTAAAGTGAACGGTCATCGGCTTAAACCGTTCTATGAAGGATTTCAAGTGGAGGACGTCGAGCTCGTGGACTTATTGGACCCAGTTTATCACACTTGAGTAGCAACATGTCGCGCGAACGACATTAAACAAACGCGCTTCTCGGGAGGCAACCCGAATTTAAATTAGTCATTTCATGCGTTTTTCAATTTCTACGTTTTTTTTTTTAGCTTAGTTCATTTAGGATTTCAAAGTTATTTAGCTTAGGATATATTACGCCATGTTACACCGTTCTAATCCATGGGAATTGTCTGTGTCATTATAGGTATGGGTGAGTTACGTTGCAAAAACTCACAGCGGAAAAATAAAAGAAAAGCAGCACATTTTCTGCTACAGACTACATGGCCCCAGCCAGGTTTTCGCTCGGAAAAGCCCGGCCCCAGCCGGATCCTTGCAGCCAAAGACGGCCCCAGCCAGAAAAAGGCCCAGGAAAGCCCGGCCCCGGCCGGCTCCTCGCAGCCCAACATGGCCCCGGCCAGAGTTTCGCCCAGTAATTCCCGGCCTCGGCCGGAATCTCGCAGCCACATCCGGCCCCAGCCAGACTTTTGCTTGAGCATGCTCGGCCCCGGCCAGAACCTTGCAGCCATTTACGGCCCCGGCCGGATTTTCGCCCAGGATTCACGGCCCCGGCCGTGCACGGAAATAAAAAAAAATATATATATATATTTAAAACCCAACCAATCGGTCGGGTCAACTTTTAAACACTTCTCCCAGCCGAGACCTATCCCCAAAACCCTCCTTGCCAACATCATCTACCCTCTTCTACACCAAGCCTTCCAGCCGAGACCTACCCCCAGATACACACCATCTCTCTCTCGATTCCTTCTCCAAGCCGACACCCTCTCTCTTCCTCTTACACGAATCCCTTCTTCCATTCGGGTTCCATCCCTATCCCCACTCCGAGAGGGCGAACCATCTTCCACAACGAGGGACCGATTCTGCTATGAGGGGTTCCATTCGGCCATAGAAGGGTTCCACTCATTTGGGACACGTGCGTTCATCCATTACCCATTCAGGTACTACCTACGGTTTCCCTTTGGATTTCAGTTTGGTTGTGCTTCCTATTAGCCTTCTATTTTGGTTACCCAGTTGGTTTGTGTTGGCCAACTGGAGGAGTTTTGGTGGGAGTTGTATGCTTGTGTGGTGTGTGACAGAAGAACTAATTGATATGCCATTGTTCGCCTTGTGTATGCTCTGAATTTGGGGAAGAACAATAGTGCCCGCCACGTGTTTGTTGAATTGCCTCATAGACACGGCTTGTTCGTTTTTCTGATTTGTGAATTGTTCGGTTTGTGCTAAGCATCCTTGGTGGGATATTACGAGTTAGGGCTTCGGTTTTCTGTTCAATATGCCACCGAAACGTCACCGCGGTGAAAGTTCCACACCGTCGACCCGTGCTTATGATAAGAAGAAGTTTGTTAGTGCGGAGGCGGCAGATAAATTTGATATATATTTAATGGGTAAAGCTCTAACTCCCGAGCGCGGTCTTCGTCCCGAGGAGCTAGTTGATGGTGATATGGCTCGGATGATAATGGAGCGTGGATGGGATTCCTTCACGGATCAACCGGATCCTGCCGTGATCTCAATAGTCAAGGAATTTTATGCGAACGCTGAAGATACGTCGCGTTATACTGTTATGATTCGGGGGAAGATGGTCTCCTTTAGTGGTGCTACGATTAATGCCTTTTATAACATAGAGCCGCCCGTCTTTTGCCAATACGAGAAGTTTGTTCTTGAGCAGCCGAATTACGACACGATCATTCGCGATTTGTGCAAACCTGGGACGGTTTGGACCACTAGAGGCCATCAGGGTTCCATGATTTTCCCATTTAACTGCTTGAGCCGTTATGGCAAAATCTGGTATGCATTTATATGTGCCAAGTTGATGCCATCTACGCACCTGAGTGATGTCTCGAAAGAACGGGCGGTATTGCTATATGCTATCGTGACAGGCAAACACATCAATGTGGGGAATGTGATCGAGGCGTCGTTAAGAAAGAATCTGCGCGGTCCTACTCAAAGTGGTTTGCCACATCCCTCGCTAATTTGTGGGTTATGTAGGCGAGCAGGTGTTAGATGGGGGTCAGATGAGTCTATACAGCAGCCATTGATTTTGTTGGATCATGGCTTGATTGAGCGCTATAAAGTCTGGGACGGAGGTGAATCACATCCCCGTGGTTTAGGTTTTATCATCCACAACGATCCTGTTGCTTGTGGATGATAAAACCTAAACCACGGGGATGTGATTCACCTCCGTCCCAGACTTTATAGCGCTCAATCAAGCCATATTTACTCTGCATATTTACTCTGCATATATATAGTAGTCTTAGAAATATTATAATGCATTTGCATATTTTAGGACATTGTTTAGTTGGTTTAAGCATTTAGTAAAAACAAAAATAATAAAAAAATAATAAAAAAAAAAATTTTGAAAAAAATTTAAAAAATCATAAAAAATGGTTGCGTTTTATTTAGTGTTAATTAGTTCGTTGCATATAGTTAGGATCATATTTCATTGCATACCTTGAGCGGTAATTGATGCATGAAGTTTAATGATGGCCGATGATAAAAATTTTGATGAATTTTGGTAATAATTTTAAGTAAGATGGATAACGATTGCTAAATTGGGGATTCTAACTAATTGCTAGTTTTACTGAACTCGAGACCCTTAATTTTTCATTGCACATTCGATATGTCAAGTCAGTTGGATTTTGGTTCAATTTAATGGATTAGGTGCTAATTGAAGATAGTGGTGACCTATATACTGTGTGGGATCCTATGTTATAAAGGATGAAATACATAACTGCTTCGATGTCTGTCTTATCTGGAAAAAAAAAAAAAACAAAAATAAATAAAGAAAAGTAGACAGATATGAGCAGAATCTTAGCTAGTCTGTTTTTGTGGCCTCTATTGCTCGAACAAGTAAGCCCTTAGGAGTGTCTCTACACTCAGTGCCCTAAAGCTAACTGGTTTGGGAGTCACTGGTGGAAAGTTCGCTACGTGGGTAATTTTGAAAAGCCTAAGAAAAATGGACACTGCACATGCTAAGTTAATATTACACGAGATGGAGCGTAAAACGCACTCGTAAAACAAAAAAAGAAAAAAAATGGAAAAAAGGTGAAGACAAGTGTATAGAGGGGATTAAAAATTTGAGTTGATATCTTTTATTTGTCACATTGGTTCATGAGTTGTATTAAAATTTTGATTGAATTGATATATTGAATTCACACACACACAAGGGTTGGTAGTGAATGAAATTGGGGATACGTTGGATTTCTGATTATGCATGAATTTGAGATTTTGCTGAATTATTACTTAAGGATCTTTGAGGCTGAATTTTCATGAATTGTGTTGGTTTATTGCTCAAGGCATTAGTTGGATCTGCATATGCATTCATGTAGTTAGTATAAGTAAGGTAGTTGTTTTTCTTGTTGGTATTTTTTTGCTTGAGGACAAGCAAAGTCTTAAGTTTGGGGGTATTTGATGAGTGTAGTTTATACTTACGAATCGATGTTCTTGGGCTTAATATATTGCTATCATTGAGTATTTTTATTTGCATTTTACTTGTTTTTATGTTTATATTGCAGAAAATAGCTTTGGAGGGTCAAAACGGTAAAAACAGAGCTTAATGGCAATTTTGTAATTTGTGAACAGTAACCGCGGCCGGGGCCGGCTTTTACAAGGGAATCCGTGGCCGGGGCCGTGGTCGGCGGATTTGATTAAAAGTGTCCGTACGTTTCCAGAAGTTGAGCAAAAGAAGGATTATGA
Source organism: Hedera helix (assembly GCA_947179155.2). NCBI lineage: Eukaryota > Viridiplantae > Streptophyta > Magnoliopsida > Apiales > Araliaceae > Hedera > Hedera helix. The sequence continues at coordinate 30,362,856 of OX359287.1, forward strand.
TGTTGCTACGAGTTAGGAGTTGTTAGGAGGGTTATTAGAGATATAAATAGAGTAGAGTAGGATGTTTTTAAGAACAACTTAGAGAGAAGGATTTCCATTGAAGATTGATTGGCGTTTTTGACTATGTCAGGCTAAGTTCTCTATTTTCAGTTCTAAGGGATGTTGAATCTTATTTATTATCTATGAATTAATTGAGTTATTAGTTTCTTTTCCTTCATCTGTGGAGTTTATTCTTGATGATCTATTTGAATTGCTTAATGATGATTGGTTTGATTAATTTGATAAGGGCCCATTGAATTGATTTGATTATTATCATATGCTAGATTAAGGTATAATATTAAGCAAACGATGTTATATCTGATCATAAGTAGCGAATAGTGGTATTTGATTGTGGTCAAGCTTTTGAATATTGCTATGATATCAAGGAGACAGGTTAAATAGTCTGCGATTGTACGATTATTGCTTGGAATAACCTAATTCCCTAATTCTTAATGCTATTGTCATATTAAATCTAGACTGATAGTTTTAGGTTGTATGATAATTAGGGTCTAGTGGGGGCGATCGTCACATTAGATTTAAAACTAAAGGGGAATTTCGGGTAACGCGGACCGTGGTTACCTAGGGTTATTAATTTCATTGAAGGAAAGATATTAATTAACGTGGTTATATCATATTTATGAAAAGATGATACTGAACTGAAGAACTGAAGCTTGCAAATCATTGGATAATCTTCATTTATATTTCTTGTTTTCTAGTAGAATCATAGTTATAAAAATCCCCTTTTTATTATTATTTGTTATTTACTGTTAGAACATTCAGATAAATCATAAAATACACTTCCCGTGGGTTCGACTCTTGCTTGCCATTATACCAATTTTATATTGATAGAGTGAAAGTAAGGAATAATTTTAGAGTGATAACGACAGCTTTCACTTTATATCCATGTGGGCCCCAAAATTCGGGATTGACCAATATTTATCCAATTTGACTTTATTTTTAAGTCTTATATAATTATATAAGTATCCATATATATATACACCAATATATGTATACATATTTACCTATACAAGCTTATTGGGCTCCACTTTGGATCTTAGAATTAAGTTCTATTGGACTCATTCAATTAAATTATTTGGGCTCAATTTATATCACACATTGGGCTAGCATTTACATAACTATGCTATCTTTAATTAAAATAAGCATTGGGCTTATTTAATAATTTACATGGACTAGTAATTAAATTAATTACTTGGGCTACTAGGTAAACTTAATTGTCCTAGTTTAACCACTCATTTGGATTTAAAATATAATCCAATTAGATTTGCTATTTATAAGTCCATCGGACTCCTTAATTAAATTAGCTTACATAACACCATCACTTACAAACTCTTAGGTTTATTTTAATAAAACCCTAACACTTAATAATACAAGCAAATTGACTTGATTAAATTAATTCATTCACTAACCCTTATCATCAAATTGGGCTTATAATATCATTACTCATACACGTACAATTATTTCCACAATGGGGTTATCTTTAATAATTCACTTGCTTCTTCTTTCTCATTATTCATAAAAGTAATTAACTTGTTCATTATAAAACTTCTTAATTGTCATACAAGACCAACATTCAAGCTTTGTGATTTTATCACAAAAGCTTCTCTTGAAGTCTTTTTCTTTCTTTAGTTAATTAATTTAATTAACTAATTTAATACTTCTCATCATACAACTTATCACATACACATATACTTCATACCTCATATATTATTATGGATATAATTAAATAAAAAAAAAAAAATTAGGTTCGTAATTTTCTCGGTCATTACAGCTTCAGATGGTGGTTCTTATGTCTTGTGATAAGAACAATACTTTTCATTGTTCTTTTGTCTGATGAAGACCCTAATTTTTAAAGGTCTCTGGAACAAGGGTTCATTCTTTATTTCGCTTATTATCTGAGCTCTGGTAGTGTTCAAGAAGGTGCAATCTTTATCTGAAAAATCTTTGTACTCGTTTTTGCCATCATCTTTTTTGTCAGCAACATTGCTTGTAGGGTCTCTTCTCTTATGATAATCATCATCGAATCTCGAAGAAACCCGAAGATTAGTGAGGGTCTCTTCCATCTCTATGAACTTATCAACTTTTTCATAGGCTCTTTGATTAGACGGCTGGATTTGTCAACATTCAAGCACTTTATTAGGGTTGTAAATGGTAACCGAAAAATTCGTATTCGTTCGCATTCGTATTCGGAAAAAAACGGATATTATTCGCATTCGGAAAAAAACGGATATATCCGTATTCGGTTTAAAGGTATCCACAAATAAACGGATACGAATACGGATATAGGCGTATTCGTATTCGTTTAACATCCGTCCGTAAATATACCCGGCGGATAGCGGATATCCGGAATCCGATATCCGAATTCGGATCCGTATCCGAATAACTTATATATATATATATATATATATATATATATATATATATATAATAAGTAAAATAATTTCTTTTAAGTTTAAGCGGTCTTCCTAATATAATAATTAGTTTTCACTATCATATGAAAATTATTTTTGAAGTATGTCATTTCACTTCTAAAAAGTAGAAAATAACACTTTTATTATAATATTAATAAATTGATTTAAATATAGTTAAGGAATTTTTACTATTATAAAGGTAAAATATCTCAAATGTATCATTTAACAAGTGTTATAAATATTATTTAACAAGTGTTATAATACAATTTTTGGATTATTTAACAAATGTTATGTGACGCCCCCAAATCTGGGCCCACACAGCCCAAACTTGAGTCGTCAAAATACTACAACAAAATTATTACAACAAAGCACAACGTACAACAATACAGTGTATAATAATATACAACTAAGTCTTCACTATTATTGCCACACTATTTTACAAAACGTGAAGACTATGATAACTATTCCTTGGACCCTCACTCCATTCCCCGGCTAGACCCTGTTATGTTTTCATCTCCTGTTGAAAAACAATGGAACAAAAGAAAGGGTGAGCTCAAATAGCCCAGTAAAGAATATCATGACTAAGATAATGACGAATAAATTATCATTAGTCTTCAACAGTTGAGTTCTTGATAGAATACAATAGACTACAAGGTTTATATCAAAAACTGCAGTTAAATTCTTAAACAACGTTCAGATCAATAATAGCAGCGGAATGAGTAATCTATTAGAAGAATAATGCAGACTATAATGTCCACTCGGTTCTCTTTTTAGGAAAAACATCATCAACTTTTATCATCTGAAATATCATTAGTCAAGATAATACAAATTCACAGTTCCTGATCATAATCATGCACATCAACAGTTCATCTTTGTACTACGGGCCAAAGATATTCAATATAGCACCAACGGTCATGATTATACCAGATTCAGCCTTTGGTCATAATCATACCAAACAACAGTTCATCTTTGCACTACGGGCCAAAGAGAACATTCACCACGTGCCATAAAAGACACCGAACAGATGTATCGCCTTTAACCTATTATATCGCCTTTAACCTATCATCTGTTCAACAAATATATCACATCTGTGCCCCCGGCCACAGATATTCACAACAGCTTGATTTTTGGATGATTAGAATGATATAAATGATGAACAGAAGAAATAGGATAACAATAAGTATCGGAAGTTTACTTTGTACAGATTCAAATAATGTCCAAATTGTCAACATGATGTGGAGTGAAATTTAAAAATGATATTCAAGATCCACAGTTCAGAATAACGGTTACAATTCAATAGAAAGGTTCACGTAAATAGGAAGGTTCAGTTGAAATAATGAAGTTCAACTATTATGGAACATATAATATTTTCAGGAATTATAGAAGCAATAGTTCCATAATAAATTTCGATTTAGGAGTATGAAAGAAAATAATATCCCTTACCGTAGCAGGTTTGATTAACAAAAGGTGAAGGAAATTAATACAAAGGGTTATTCACCAACAGGCGGGAATCCGCTCCGTAAGGTTATTCCCACAATTTAATAGAATTTGAGTACAAAGAGTTATTCACCAAACAGGCGGCAATCCGCTCCGTAAGGTTATTCTCAGAGATTAATAATGAATGAATACGAAAGGTTATTCACCAACAGGCGGCAATCCGCTCCGTAAGGTTATTCCCACAATTTAATAGAATTTGAGTACAAAGAGTTATTCACCAAACAGGCGGCAATCCGCTCCGTAAGGTTATTCTCAGAGATTAATAATGAATGAATACGAAAGGTTATTCACCAACAGGCGGCAATCCGCTCCGTAAGGTTATTCCCACAATTTAATACATGGAAATAAAAGGCACGTCTTATGAGTAAGGAAGAAACAATATTATTATCGATAATCAAATAATGATAATCCCTTACCATAGTATGTTTGAATAATGGAAGATGAAAAAGATGGTATCCCTTACCTCAACACGTGACTGGATATTGATTTAAATGAGGTTGATTAACTTGAACAGTACACGTATACTTATAGATCTTCACAAATACTCAAGATGACTTAAGCACACTTAGAGAGAACTTTCACAAGAAGTATTTAGAGAGAGAAAGAAAGAACAAGTAAGGAAGTTTATGAAAAATCCTTAAGTTAAGGCTTCTATTTATAGCCAAAAATCTTATCATTCATTTAATCTAAACCATTCATTTAAAGATCATCTTTTAATCTACACCATCCATTTCAAATATTATATTATCTTTAATCTACACCATTCATTTCATATCACCTAATAATCACCTAACTTTATATTATAAACAAATCAATTTAATTATTCAACAATAATTCACACTTTAATCTACACCATTCATTTCATATCACCTAATAATCACCTAACTTTATATTATAAACAAATCAATTCAATTATTCAACAATAATTCACACTTTAATCTACACCATTCATTTCATATCACCTAATAATCACCTAACTTTATATTATAAACAAATAACTTTATCAATTCAATTATTATGACTAATTGTTATAAATACAGTATAATTAGTTCTTAGATATCAAGTCAATAAATTAATGAAATACAATTGTTTAAATAACATCATAATAGAGATAACAATAATGTAAAATAAAGCATACGTTACTGTGTAATGACAATTATTGATTCAATAATGTGAATTACTGTGCATATGTTACTGTGACAATTATTAGGTTCAATAATTGAAATACAAAATTTATGAAATACAGTAAAGTGTAAGACCCCGAATTTTATGAAATACAAAATTTAATTTTTCTTCATATATATATGAAGAAAAATTAAATTTTGTATTTCATAAAATTCGGGGTCTTACACTTTACTGTATTATATGAAGAAAAATTAAATTTTGTATTTCATAAAATTCGGGGTCTTACACTTTACTGTATTATATGAAGAAAAATTAAATTTTGTATTTCATAAAATTCGGGGTCTTACACTTTACTGTATTTCATAAATTTTGTATTTCAATTACGTGAACCTTTCTATTGAATTGTAACCGTTATTCTGAACTGTGGATCTTGAATTTCACTCCACATCATGTTGACAATTTGGACATTATTTGAATCTGTACAAAGTAAACTTCCGATACTTATTGTTATCCTATTTCTTCTGTTCATCATTTATATCATTCTATTCATCCAAAAATCAAGCTGTTGTGAATATCTGTGGCCGGGGGCACAGATGTGATATATTTGTTGAACAGATGATAGGTTAAAGGCGATATAATAGGTTAAAGGCGATACATCTGTTCGGTGTCTTTTATGGCACGTGGTGAATGTTCTCTTTGGCCCGTAGTGCAAAGATGAACTGTTGTTTGGTATGATTATGACCAAAGGCTGAATCTGGTATAATCATGACCGTTGGTGCTATATTGAATATCTTTGGTCGTAGTACAAAGATGAACTGTTGATGTGCATGATTATGATCAGGAACTGTGAATTTGTATTATCTTGACTAATGATATTTCAAATGATAAAAGTTGATGATGTTTTTCCTAAAAAGAGAACCGAGTGGACATTATAGTCTGCATTATTCTTCTAATAGATTACTCATTCCGCTGCTATTATTGATCTGAACGTTGTTTAAGAATTTAACTGCAGTTTTTGATATAAACCTTGTAGTCTATTGTATTATATCAAGAACTCAACTGTTGAAGACTAATGATAATTTATTCGTCATTATCTTAGTCATGATATTCTTTACTGGGCTATTTGAGCTCACCCTTTCATTTGTTCCATTGTTTTTCAACAGGAGATGAAAACATAACAGGGTCTAGCCGGGGAATGGAGTGAGGGTCCAAGGAATAGTTATCATAGTCTTCACGTTTTGTAAAATAGTGTGGCAATAATAGTGAAGACTTAGTTGTGTATTATTATACACTGTATTGTTGTACGTTGTGCTTTGTTGTAATAATTTTGTTGTAGTATTTTGACGACTCAAGTTTGGGCTGTGTGGGCCCAGATTTGGGGGCGTCACATTTACAACCTAAATAACTTACAATCACACATAACAATTATCATAATTCACCACACCGCCATAATAATTAATTTTCTTTTAAAAATGGATATCCAGAAAAATTTAAACATGTCTATAAAACTTGCAATTATTAATAACAATTATCATAATTCACCATACCACCACAACAACAAAAACAATAATAATAATAATAATAATAATAATAATAATAATAATAATAATAATTATTGTGATAATAATAATAATTATTATTATTATTATCACAATAATTATTATTATTGTTTTTATTGTTGTTGTTATTATTATTATAATAATTATTATTATTATAATTATTGTTATTATTATTGTTTTATTATTCTTATTGTTGTTGTTGTTGTTATTATTACTATTGTTATTATTATTATAATTATTATTATTATTGTTATAATTATTATTAATATTATAATAATAATAATTATTATTATTAGTATTGTCAATATTATTATTATTATTATTATTATTATTATTGTTATTGTTATTATTATTGTCATAATAATAATAATAATAATAATTATTATTATTATTATTATTATTATTATTATTATTATTATAATAATAATTATTATTATTATTATTATTATTATTATTATTATTATTGTTATTGTTATTCTTATTGTTATTATTATTGTTGTTGTTGTTGTTGTTGTTGTTGTTGTTGTTGTTATTATTATTATTATTATTATTATTATTATTATTATTATTATTATATTGTTGTTGTTGTTGTTGTTATTATTATTATTATTAACATTATTATTCTTGTTATCATCATCTTCATTATTATTATTGTTATTATTATTATTGTTATAATTATTATTGTTATTATTATTATTATTATTATTGTTATTGTTGTTGTTGTTGTTGTTGTTGTTGTTGTTGTTATTATTATTATTATTATTGTTATTGTGACGACCCCAAATCCGGGTTCCATAACCTCGGGTTTGGTTCTCACTATTCAACACATTACTAACAATTAAATACATACATTGCATTTAAATATCGCGGAATAATACATATTGGTTCCCTTCAAAAGGTTACAATACCAGGGTCTATCAACCTTAACATAAAAACAGTTCCTATCATAAGAAATTACAAAAGGTTTAACAACCGTAAATACATAAATAAAGATATAACTAGCATGCATAAGCTACTTAAGCTTTGGCCTTTCCTTTTCCCTTATCCTTCCTGGAGCAATCAGGATTATCTGAAAAATGGTTCATGATATAGCAAGAATGAGCAACTAGTTTGCTCAGCAAGTTTATAACAATCATATAGATTTAATATATCATGAATGAATGGGAAAGATCATCAATGGTTCAACAATAGATATAACAATTGTGAATGAAACAGGATTCAAATTTTAATAAACAGAATATTTGAATCTTAAAATGCTGAGTGGTCTCTAAGGACCCTGAACTAACTAGGGTATAATAGAGTTTCCTCTGACCCTTTGAGTTGTTTGGTTTTCAAGGGGATCAGCCTATTCAACCCGCTGTATATGCATTACATTTAGTCACTGGCGCCCAAAGTCGGTTTCCCGACACAAAATCCCCTAATTTAGGGTTGTTCAATTCTCAGACTTAATATAAGAAAATCCGCACCCAACAATGGTTTGGATAAGCTTTTAAAAGTATTCAAGTTATTGAATTTAGAAACGCAATGTCTAGCTGAACTATTAGCTTCAGACATTTTTAATACAGTTCATGAATCAAGAACTAACAAGCTTCAAATGCACTAAGTGCGATTTTATAAACAATATGGATGTGGAATAATTTTAAATAATTAAACCACTTCAAGCTTTAACAATAAATACAAGTATGGAAACTTGTTCAACGATAATAATTGAGTAGGGTTAGAGAACTTGCCTGTTTGCTCAGCTACAATAATTGTCTAGCTTTAACTAACTTGCTTTGAAAGACCTAACATTAATAAAGTCGGTCTAATAATTAGTACGACGTATTTGCATAATTATACGCTTAATAACGAACTTATTTACCACATAAGTACTAACACATAAATTACATTAGTCAAAACAATATTATTAACCTTATAGACACTTAATCATTTTAGGTTAATAATTTAATAAGTTAGAAAATATTTTTCTTAAGTGTTGGACACTTATCAAACCCTTAAACAACTTATTATAATTGTTTAGTTCAATTCAATTTATTTTATTAACTCAATCTCTTTTTAATTACTATTTAATATTGATTAAATAGAAATTAATTAATTAACTCTAGTTATTATAAATAATAACTAATTGTACCTACTTATTATTTAATTATAATTAAATAATAAATAATTATAACTTAGTTTTAACCTTCTTTAATTTAATGTTAATCAACCAATAATTAACCAAGTAATTAAACTTACTTATTATTTAATTAAGGAAATTAAATAATAGTTTACTAATCTTAATCCTCTTTAATTATTATTTAATGTCAATTAAATAATAATTAATTATTTAATTAATTTTAATTATTATTTAAGGTTAAATAATAATCAAATCATTCTTATTTATTATTTAAATTAAATAATAAATTATTACTCTAATAACTTAATTTCCATTAATCGTTATTTAATGTTAATTAAATAATAATTAATTACTTAATTATCTTTATTTATTATTTAATAATATTTAAATAATAAATAATTAATTTATAAATTTTATCTCTCTTTAAATATTATTTAATAGGCATTAAATAATAATTGCTAATTTATCATCTTTATTTATTATTAACATTTAAAATAATAAATAAATAATAAATTTATTTAACCTAACCATGGTTTAGCTAACTAGATTAATATTTAAAATATTTAAATATTAAACTTTATGAAAAATATCCTCCCCAATATTATTTTTGTATTATTATTATTTTTGTTATAATTTTAAATTAATTTTTAAATATTTAAATTAATTAAAATTAACCCGAATGGCATTTTCGTAAATAAGTTGAAAAACCGGACCGAGGGCAGAATGGTAATTCTGCCAAGAAAAACACGGAGGGGCAAAATGGTAATTTCGCCGAAAAGTTTCTTACCGCGCATTGCGCGCGTTTTGGTTTGTTACGGGTCAAAACGACGCCGTTTTTGAAAAGCCGGAAACGGCTTCCGCGCGTACGCGCGGAGTGAATTTTCTACGGACGCCAAACGACGTCGTTTGGCTCCGCGTCCTCGGTGAACAGTGGCAGCCGCGCATTGCGCGGAAAGCCTTAAAATTTTTTCTTCCCGCAGAACGTGAACAGTGTTTCCGGCTACCCATTTTAAATAAAAATATACCTTCAATAAATCTTTAACTCTTCAATAAAAATCCAAAAAAATTACCAATCATCTTATATTAATTTATAACATGAAAAATTAATTTTTCATGATTTAATATCAATATTTTTTTATAAAAATTTTTACATCACTTAAACTACCACAAATCATAACTTTTTGTGTATAACTCCATTTTGAGTGATTCAAACTTTGTTTTTCTCATGATTTAATGTTCTATAATATTAGAACATCAAACCTAAGTTTTACAAAAATATTTTTGGTAATATATTTCAAAACTTGTTTACACACTACTAAACACATATTTTAGCATATAAAATATACCAAAATACAAACCAAACATATTAAACTCAAGTATGGCATAATTATTACCTCTACACATTAATAATTATATTAACATGCTTATACTAACATGGTGATTTATTTAATTTAAAAACAAAACTTTATTTAAAATAACCATTACCTTGATTTAATGGCTATCTTTCTTTTTCTTCCAAAGTAGGTGATGAATGAAGATGACATGCACCAAGAACTCCTTCTCCTCTCTTAGTATTTTGATCTTACTATTTTCTCACTCTCAAATGCTCTCTAGCTCTCTCTTTTGTTTGAAAATAAAAGATGAGAAATGATTTTCAAAATCTACTAAATTGTAAGTATACTTACAATGGGCATAGATATAAAATCTATATCTATCAAATTTCCATAATGAGAGAGCAAGGATACTTACACAAGAAAGCTAGCCATACATAGTTGGTGAAAAGAGGCATGGTTTATGTACTTAAAAAAAAAAAATAAAACAAGCAACCATTATTTAATTAAATGAAAAATAAAATAAAACAAAACCTCACTTTTTCTCTCTCATTCATGCATGTCGGCTGATCTCCCTTCTTTTGTCCCAAATTAAGTGTCACTTTTTACTTTTTAAACAATTAATAGTTAATTTAAGTATTTTCCAAGTGGGCCAATCATTGGGCTTTAATTTAAAATACCAATTGGGCTTCTATTAAATTGTTTGGGCTACTAAATTGTCAAATTTTATTATTCTCCACTTGGGCTACTAATTGACCCATGTTGGGCTAATTTAATAATTTACATTAATTATTCAATCCATGATTAAATAAATAAATAGGTTGAATAATTAATTAAATATTTTAACCCATAAGTATTAAATTACTAAATGGACTAATAAATATTATTATTAATATTTCACATTATTTACATTAATTAATAATCATATTAATTAATTTATTATATTTAATTCACTCATTATATTCAATTTAATTGAATATTTAAATAATAGGAAACTTATCAATTATTTTGATATTAAAACTTTAGGGTTTATTCACTAATTTAATAACATATTAGTGACCCCCTTTAATTAATTTTAGTAATTAATTACATAATTATTTAATCACATAATTAATTAATCACATAAAAAGATTTAAATAATCTCTTAAAATTAACTCGTTGGAAATTAAATTAATATTTTAATTAATAAAAATGTGGAAATTCTAGGACATTACATTCTCCCCTCCTTATAAAAATTCCGTCCTCGGAATTGTAAAAATAAGGTTACTCAAATAAAAACGGGTAATTTGCCCTCATTTCCTCCTCTAATTCCCACGTAGATTCTTCAATGGCGTGATTCCTCCAGAGTACTTTGACAGAATGAATTATCTTATTTCTCAGTTTCTGTTCCTTCCTATCGAGTATCTGAACAGGAACTTCTTCATATGATAAGTCCTTCCCGACTTGAATTGGTTCATAGGAGATAACGTGCTTGTAGTCTGGTTTGTATGGTCGCAATACCGACACGTGAAACACATTGTGAATATGTTCCAATTCAGGAGGTAAAGCTACCTCGTATGCTACTTCACCCACTCTTCTCAATATTTCGAACGGTCCTATGAACCTTGGACTCAATTTCCCCTTCTTTCCAAACCTGATCTTCCCTTTCCAGGGAGATACCTTAATGAACACAAAACTCCCCACCTCGAAGTCTCGTTTCTGTCGATGTAAATCGGCGTATTTCTTTTGACGGTCTTGAGCTGCTACTAGCCGAGCTCTTATTACCTTGATAATTTCTACCGTCTGTTGAACCAATTCTGGCCCCAACAGTCGGCGTTCTCCTACCTCATCCCAACATAGAGGTGTTCTGCATTTTCTGCCATATAAAGCTTCGTAAGGCGGCATACCTATGCTCGCATGATAACTGTTGTTGTATGCAAACTCAACTAGTGGTAGATGGACTTCCCAACTGCCCTTGAAATCCATCACGCAGGCCCTGAGCATATCTTCCAATGTTTGAATTGTTCTCTCACTTTGCCCATCGGTCTGCGGATGATACGCTGTACTCATTCTCAACTGTGTCCCCAATCTCTCCTGAAGACTTCTCCAAAATTTTGACGTGAAGCGCGGATCTCTGTCTGACACAATCGATACCGGCACCCCATGTCTTGAAACTATCTCTTTGATGTACAGTTTGGACAACTGATCCAAACTGAACCTAATCTTGATCGGCAAAAAGTGCGCTGACTTTGTTAGCCGATCCACAATCACCCAAATTGCGTCATATCCCTTCTGTGTTGCTGGAAGTCCTACCACAAAATCCATTGTGATATGCTCCCATTTCCACTCAGGAATTTCTAACGGCTGTAACAATCCACTTGGTCTCTGATGTTCGGCCTTTACCCTCTGACAAGTTAGGCATCGGCTGACACATTCTGCAACCTCCCTCTTTAAATTCGGCCACCAAAAATGTTGACGTAGATCTTGATACATCTTCGTACTTCCCGGATGTATCGAGTATCTAGTACTGTGAGCCTCTTGCAAAATTTCCTCTCGTAATTCAGGCACTAGCGGTACCCAAACACGATTTTCAAATCTCAGCAATCCCATGCTATCAATTTTAAACTTGACCTCTTCTCCATCGGTCATCCTCTTCCGGATTCTGTCACATTCCTCATCTTTGTCTTGAGCCTCTTTCACCCTATCTAACAAGGTTGGGCTCACCTCGACTTCTATTGACTCGTTTGGACTTCTCACTTCCAACTCCATTCGAGCCATCTCTTGAACCAATTGTTCTTGATCTGTCAATATGAACAATTTCTCCCTGCTCTTTCTACTCAGAGCATCCGCTACTACGTTGGCTTTGCCGGGATGATATAGAATTTCACAATCATAATCTTTGATCAATTCCAACCATCTCCGTTGCCTCATATTCAACTCCTTCTGTGTGAAGATATACTTCAGACTCTTATGGTCTGTGAATATCTCACATTTTTCTCCGTACAGATAATGTCTCCAAATTTTAAGGGCAAATACTACCGCTGCCAATTCCAAGTCGTGGGTAGGATATCCCTTCTCATAATCTTTTAATTGCCTGGACGCATACGCAACGACTTTGCCATTTTGCATAAGCACACAGCCAAGTCCCTTGTGCGATGCATCACTGTAGACCGTAAAGCCTCCTGTATCGTCTGGTAAGGTCAATACAGGTGCTTCACTAAGTCTTTTCTTTAACTCCTGAAAACTTTCCTCACACTTCTCCGTCCACACGTATTTCACCGTCTTTCTTGTTAAGTTGGTCAACGGTGTTGCTATCTTTGAGAAGTCTTGAATGAACCTCCGATAGTAACCCGCTAACCCTAAGAAACTTCTTACTTCTGTCGGCGTCCTTGGTTGCTCCCAATTCATCACCGATTCAACCTTCGCCGGATCAACCGAAACTCCCTCCTTGTCAATAACATGACCTAAAAATTGAACTCTCTCCAACCAGAATTCACACTTTGAAAACTTAGCGTACAACCGCTCCTTCCGTAAAATCTCCAACACCAATCTTAGGTGTTCAGCATGCTCTTCCTCCGTTTTCGAATACACCAAAATATCATCAATGAACACGACTACAAATTTATCCAAGTATTGCTTGAATATTCTGTTCATCATGTCCATAAATGCGGCTGGAGCATTCGTTAGTCCAAACGACATCACCAGAAACTCATAATGCCCATATCGAGTTCTGAATGCCGTCTTGGGTATATCCTCCTTCCTGACTTTCAACTGATGATAACCAGTCCTTAAGTCAATCTTTGAAAAGTACTTCGCCCCTTTCAATTGATCGAAAAGATCGTCAATTCGTGGTAACGGGTACTTGTTCTTAATTGTCACCTTATTCAGCTCTCTATAATCCATACACAATCTCATCGATCCATCCTTCTTCTTTACAAACAGCACCGGTGCTCCCCATGGAGAAACACTTGGCTGAATGTACTTATTATCTAACAACTCCTGCAATTGTACCATCAATTCCTTCAGTTCTACCGGAGCCATCCTATATGGTGCTTTCGATATCGGTGCTGTCCCCGGTACTAAATCAATCACAAATTCTATCTCCCTGTCCGGCGGTAAACCCGGCAGTACATCTGGAAAAACATCCGTAAACTCCCTAACTACTGGTATTTGCTCCATCTCGGGACTCACCACTTGTGTGTCAACCACATGAGCCAAATACCCTACACAACCTTTCTTCAATAATTTCTTGGCCTGCATCATCGTCAGACAAGAAGACTGTCTTGACGATTTGCTGCCATAAAATACGACCTTAGACTTATTTGGTGTCTTAAGGTGTATGCACTTCTTCTGACAATCGATTATCGCCCCGTGGTTAAATAACCAATCCATCCCAAGTATTACATCAAATTCCCCCAGACGTATTGGAATTAGATTCACATTTAATTTCTGACCCCTGATTTCAGCACAACAATTTCTATGTATGTACTCTACCGGAATCACTTCTTTATTAGCAACTTCTATGTTCATTGAGTTTTCTAGTTTGTCCCTAGGCAACTCTAATCGTCTAGCGAAATCATCAGACACAAATGAACAGGTAGCACCCGAATCAAACAATACATATGCATTTATATTATTGATCGGAATAATACCTGACACCACGTCTTTTGACCCCACTGCATCTTGCACCGTCATGTTGAACGTCCGGGCTGTCGGCTTGTTCTGTGGTACCGGTCCCCCGATAGCCAATTTGCTGTTATTGCCCTTGTAACCGCTACCCCCGTCATTCTTCTTCTTGGGGCAATCCTTTATCAGGTGGTCAGATGCTCCGCAAGAAAAGCATCTCCCTTTCTTTGGGAGGGGACAATTTGGAGAAATATGTCCCACCTGACCACAATTGTAACATGTATTCTTCCCTTTCCTGCACTCCCCGAAGTGGTTCTTCCCACATATATTGCATGCTGGCTTTTTCTGAACACTTCCTTGTTGATTCCCCGAGCTCTTGTCGTTACTGTTGTTGTCCCATTTACGCTTATTACTGTTATTATTATTATTGCCTCCACTGTTACTGTTCTTGCTTCCCCCTTCATTTTTCTTCTTGTTTCTCTCCTGGTTAAACTTGGTCAACGCGTCGCTTCCACCTTCAGCAATGATTGACTTCTCCAACAAAGTTGCGAACGAGTCAATCTGCAGTACTGCTACCTTGTTGAATATCCAAGGTCTCAATCCATTCTCGAACCTCCTGGCCTTGCGTTCCTCCGTGTCTACCTGATGTGGAGCGAACCTGGCCAGCTCATTAAATTTTGCCGCGTACTCCGGTACCGACATGTTCTCCTGTTTCAGTTCTAGAAACCTTACCTCCATCCTACTTTTCATACTTTTCGGGAAATAATTCTCGTCGAATATTTCCTTAAATTTTGTCCAGGGCACCACACCATCCCCAGCCCTATTCTGATTGGCTTCCCACCAGAAATTGGCTTCGCCCTTCATCATGTAGGTAGCAAAAACTGTCTTTTGCTCCTCAGCTACTCTTGCGATAACGAACGCCTTCTCTATCTCCTTTATCCAAGACTGGGCCTCTATCGGGTCCGACGTTCCCCTAAACTCTGGCGGTCCCACCGCTTTAAAATCTTTGAAATTTGCCAACTGAGTTGGTGGTGGTGGTGGTGGATTTGCTACAACAGGATGTCTGTGTTGCATTGCCTCAGCTAGCATGTCGACGAAGTTTTGCATAGGGTCTACATTGTGACCCCCCGCGTCGTTGTTAACTGACTCTTCTACCCCCTGGTTCCTTGGTGGTTGTCTACGTGGCGGCATTTTCTGTTATAAACAAAAATTTACATTATTATACTTATTACATCTTTTTCATTTCATTATTTTGTATCTTAGGCAATGTTTAGCTAACATACAAGTAATTATTTCAACACGCATATAACATAAATTTGACTGCATTTATATTTATATGCTAAAACAGTAGTGCGTAGCACTTTACATCAAAAGCATACTGCTATAAATGCTTCTATCCCAGAGAAGCTACAAAAGATGGGATCTGACATATCCTACAACTTCCTAGAGTTGGGATTTAGTGACATATTAACCCTCTAATAAAACAAAAGTTGGGTTCTACTGCATCTATTTACATACGAAATTAGAAAACAACTACTACTACTACTGACTGCGCATCCCCCTACGGATCGCGTCGTCATACTCCTCATCCCCGATGGCCATCACCACACTCCTGCTGATGGTGTGCATAGACTGGCCCTCCTCAGCTGGGTAGTAGTGCACCCTGCTCTGAAGCCTACCATATGAAGATCGGTAGACGTAACTAAGTCTATCCGTCCTCACCCGCTTCTCGCGGACCTCCTCCTCTAGCTCAATCATCTGACCATAAGCGGCATCCCGCTGTCTCTCCATCTCCATACGGTCCTCTATCGCCTCCTGCCAGTGTGCACGGATGGCGGCCTTCTCTGCCTGAACCTGCTGAACCTTCAGCTCAGCCTCTGCCAACCTAGTCTCAACCACTGCTAATTTAGCCTGCAGCTCTACATCCTGCTCTACCAGCTGATGAGTTAGCACCGCAAGGTGCTCCACTGAATCCTCGTACTCCTGTACCTGATCCTCCAGTCCTACAATCCTCTCCTTCAGCTCTGCGTTCTCGCCAGAGAACTGATAAGCCGCATCCCTATACTGATCCTCCATGTGCTGGTGGGTCAGATTCTGCTCCTCTAGATGCTGGACCCTTGCCTCCAGCCCCTCGTTCCTATCGGTCAGTCCCTCTATGATGTCAGCGGCAGTGGTGCCCATGCCATCAGCTGACTCCTCCTCCTCAGATTCCTCTGACTCTGCCTCATCCTCACTGTAAGGCCTCATGACTCCGCCCCAGACGGGCTCCACACGATCCCCCTCCTCAGGATCTGACTCTGGCTCCTCTACGGGTGCAGCCACCAGCGGCTGTGCAGTATCCATATGGATATCAATATAGTCCTCCTCAGCAGTGCGACTCGACTGTCCGATCTCTGCCATCCTATAACATAAAACAATAACACACGTTAGTACAGCAATAAAATATATTCATTGATGAAATGAAATGATATTTTATCATGTACATCTCGGCTCGATGGATTTTCTCAATCCATCTCCAAAAATACACAACATGATGAATCTCCCCGATTCATCCCCTAACGCACTCGATATGAGTTTAATACTAAGGTTATAACTTAGGTTTCGCAAATCCTAACGTTTCTAACCTACGGCTCTGATACCAACCTGTGACGACCCCAAATCCGGGTTCCATAACCTCGGGTTTGGTTCTCACTATTCAACACATTACTAACAATTAAATACATACATTGCATTTAAATATCGCGGAATAATACATATTGGTTCCCTTCAAAAGGTTACAATACCAGGGTCTATCAACCTTAACATAAAAACAGTTCCTATCATAAGAAATTACAAAAGGTTTAACAACCGTAAATACATAAATAAAGATATAACTAGCATGCATAAGCTACTTAAGCTTTGGCCTTTCCTTTTCCCTTATCCTTCCTGGAGCAATCAGGATTATCTGAAAAATGGTTCATGATATAGCAAGAATGAGCAACTAGTTTGCTCAGCAAGTTTATAACAATCATATAGATTTAATATATCATGAATGAATGGGAAAGATCATCAATGGTTCAACAATAGATATAACAATTGTGAATGAAACAGGATTCAAATTTTAATAAACAGAATATTTGAATCTTAAAATGCTGAGTGGTCTCTAAGGACCCTGAACTAACTAGGGTATAATAGAGTTTCCTCTGACCCTTTGAGTTGTTTGGTTTTCAAGGGGATCAGCCTATTCAACCCGCTGTATATGCATTACATTTAGTCACTGGCGCCCAAAGTCGGTTTCCCGACACAAAATCCCCTAATTTAGGGTTGTTCAATTCTCAGACTTAATATAAGAAAATCCGCACCCAACAATGGTTTGGATAAGCTTTTAAAAGTATTCAAGTTATTGAATTTAGAAACGCAATGTCTAGCTGAACTATTAGCTTCAGACATTTTTAATACAGTTCATGAATCAAGAACTAACAAGCTTCAAATGCACTAAGTGCGATTTTATAAACAATATGGATGTGGAATAATTTTAAATAATTAAACCACTTCAAGCTTTAACAATAAATACAAGTATGGAAACTTGTTCAACGATAATAATTGAGTAGGGTTAGAGAACTTGCCTGTTTGCTCAGCTACAATAATTGTCTAGCTTTAACTAACTTGCTTTGAAAGACCTAACATTAATAAAGTCGGTCTAATAATTAGTACGACGTATTTGCATAATTATACGCTTAATAACGAACTTATTTACCACATAAGTACTAACACATAAATTACATTAGTCAAAACAATATTATTAACCTTATAGACACTTAATCATTTTAGGTTAATAATTTAATAAGTTAGAAAATATTTTTCTTAAGTGTTGGACACTTATTAAACCCTTAAACAACTTATTATAATTGTTTAGTTCAATTCAATTTATTTTATTAACTCAATCTCTTTTTAATTACTATTTAATATTGATTAAATAGAAATTAATTAATTAACTCTAGTTATTATAAATAATAACTAATTGTACCTACTTATTATTTAATTATAATTAAATAATAAATAATTATAACTTAGTTTTAACCTTCTTTAATTTAATGTTAATCAACCAATAATTAACCAAGTAATTAAACTTACTTATTATTTAATTAAGGAAATTAAATAATAGTTTACTAATCTTAATCCTCTTTAATTATTATTTAATGTCAATTAAATAATAATTAATTATTTAATTAATTTTAATTATTATTTAAGGTTAAATAATAATCAAATCATTCTTATTTATTATTTAAATTAAATAATAAATTATTACTCTAATAACTTAATTTCCATTAATCGTTATTTAATGTTAATTAAATAATAATTAATTACTTAATTATCTTTATTTATTATTTAATAATATTTAAATAATAAATAATTAATTTATAAATTTTATCTCTCTTTAAATATTATTTAATAGGCATTAAATAATAATTGCTAATTTATCATCTTTATTTATTATTAACATTTAAAATAATAAATAAATAATAAATTTATTTAACCTAACCATGGTTTAGCTAACTAGATTAATATTTAAAATATTTAAATATTAAACTTTATGAAAAATATCCTCCCCAATATTATTTTTGTATTATTATTATTTTTGTTATAATTTTAAATTAATTTTTAAATATTTAAATTAATTAAAATTAACCCGAATGGCATTTTCGTAAATAAGTTGAAAAACCGGACCGAGGGCAGAATGGTAATTCTGCCAAGAAAAACACGGAGGGGCAAAATGGTAATTTCGCCGAAAAGTTTCTTACCGCGCATTGCGCGCGTTTTGGTTTGTTACGGGTCAAAACGACGCCGTTTTTGAAAAGCCGGAAACGGCTTCCGCGCGTACGCGCGGAGTGAATTTTCTACGGACGCCAAACGACGTCGTTTGGCTCCGCGTCCTCGGTGAACAGTGGCAGCCGCGCATTGCGCGGAAAGCCTTAAAATTTTTTCTTCCCGCAGAACGTGAACAGTGTTTCCGGCTACCCATTTTAAATAAAAATATACCTTCAATAAATCTTTAACTCTTCAATAAAAATCCAAAAAAATTACCAATCATCTTATATTAATTTATAACATGAAAAATTAATTTTTCATGATTTAATATCAATATTTTTTTATAAAAATTTTTACATCACTTAAACTACCACAAATCATAACTTTTTGTGTATAACTCCATTTTGAGTGATTCAAACTTTGTTTTTCTCATGATTTAATGTTCTATAATATTAGAACATCAAACCTAAGTTTTACAAAAATATTTTTGGTAATATATTTCAAAACTTGTTTACACACTACTAAACACATATTTTAGCATATAAAATATACCAAAATACAAACCAAACATATTAAACTCAAGTATGGCATAATTATTACCTCTACACATTAATAATTATATTAACATGCTTATACTAACATGGTGATTTATTTAATTTAAAAACAAAACTTTATTTAAAATAACCATTACCTTGATTTAATGGCTATCTTTCTTTTTCTTCCAAAGTAGGTGATGAATGAAGATGACATGCACCAAGAACTCCTTCTCCTCTCTTAGTATTTTGATCTTACTATTTTCTCACTCTCAAATGCTCTCTAGCTCTCTCTTTTGTTTGAAAATAAAAGATGAGAAATGATTTTCAAAATCTACTAAATTGTAAGTATACTTACAATGGGCATAGATATAAAATCTATATCTATCAAATTTCCATAATGAGAGAGCAAGGATACTTACACAAGAAAGCTAGCCATACATAGTTGGTGAAAAGAGGCATGGTTTATGTACTTAAAAAAAAAAAAAAAAACAAGCAACCATTATTTAATTAAATGAAAAATAAAATAAAACAAAACCTCACTTTTTCTCTCTCATTCATGCATGTCGGCTGATCTCCCTTCTTTTGTCCCAAATTAAGTGTCACTTTTTACTTTTTAAACAATTAATAGTTAATTTAAGTATTTTCCAAGTGGGCCAATCATTGGGCTTTAATTTAAAATACCAATTGGGCTTCTATTAAATTGTTTGGGCTACTAAATTGTCAAATTTTATTATTCTCCACTTGGGCTACTAATTGACCCATGTTGGGCTAATTTAATAATTTACATTAATTATTCAATCCATGATTAAATAAATAAATAGGTTGAATAATTAATTAAATATTTTAACCCATAAGTATTAAATTACTAAATGGACTAATAAATATTATTATTAATATTTCACATTATTTACATTAATTAATAATCATATTAATTAATTTATTATATTTAATTCACTCATTATATTCAATTTAATTGAATATTTAAATAATAGGAAACTTATCAATTATTTTGATATTAAAACTTTAGGGTTTATTCACTAATTTAATAACATATTAGTGACCCCCTTTAATTAATTTTAGTAATTAATTACATAATTATTTAATCACATAATTAATTAATCACATAAAAAGATTTAAATAATCTCTTAAAATTAACTCGTTGGAAATTAAATTAATATTTTAATTAATAAAAATGTGGAAATTCTAGGACATTACAGTTATTATACTTATTATTATTGTTATTATTATTTTTATTATTATATTACATAATCGAATCCGGATATAAACGGAAACGGATATTATCCGTATTCGGATATTTTTTCGAATACCGGATACAGATATGATTTTTAAAATCCGCCGGATACCGGATACGGATAGCGAATTAATTTTTCGGATACGGATACGGATATATCCGTTTATGCCCCTACCCATTATAATGAATTGTATTGCCTGGGGCCGAGTCAATAATGGGGATCTCGGATACCGCTTCTCAGAATCTCTTCATGTACTGCCGAAGAGTTTCGTTTGACCTCTGTTTCACCTGAAACAGCAAAGTCGTCATCCTCACACATTTTGTTGTTGCCGAAACGTGTATAGAATTGCTTCTATAACTCTTCCCATGAATCGATAAAGCGTGGGGGGAGTGTAACTATCTATTCCCCATTAGTTTTCTTTAAGGTAGAGATGAAGAGATGACACATTGATGCTGCATTAATTGTAACCGTAGAAACGCAATGCATGTTTATAAGAGAATGTATGATCATGAGGGTCACCCGTTCTATCATGTCTTCATAATCGTGACCTTAAGGGACTGTACACTAGAAATACACATGGACGGGACCGAAATTCCATCTTCTGTTTGTTGTAGGGTCGAAGAAATGGAAAGACAAGACACCCAAAAATGTTGACAAAGGTACAGTTAGGAAACCAGTTGTGGACTAGATGAAATGGAGATTTTTGTGAACTTGTGAAAGATGGCATGCGATTAATAATGAGGTACACTGCAGTTTCAAATGCGTAGTCCCAATAGTAATAGAACAACTTTACATACACTACAACCAAACACTACTTCAAACACTACATACATCTTAACCATTAAAAAGTGGGACCTAGTGGGACCTGACACAGATTTCCATATCAGGACCCATCTTTCAATGGTTGAGATCATCTTGTTGCGTTTGGTGTTGTGTTCTATGTAGTGCACTTATAGTTATTCATAGTAATAAGGAACTCCAGATTCAGCCAAGAGTGTTAGTCCTGTTTCACGACGTGACAGTGTCGCCTTTCTACAAGACCATTTTGTTCCACGGTGTGACAACATGATAGGCGGTGGGCAATACCTTGTGTTTCAAAATACTTGTTTAATTTTCTGAATTCCCCATCCCAGTCACTTCGAACACTTTTAATTTTTCGATTAAATTGATTTTCAACTAATTTTTGAAACAGAATAAAAGTGCTCAGGACATCAGATTTGTTTGAAATGGAAAATATACACATAAATCTAGAAATGGAATCAACTAAAAGTAAAAAATACTTATTATTACGAGAAGAGATAACAGGGGCAGGACCCCACAAATCCATGACGATCAAATCTAAAAAATTTCAAGCTGAAACCATGGTAGGAGGAAGATGAAGGCGTTTTGATTTGCCCATTTGACATGCTGGACAAACAGTAGCCTTTTTATTTGGAACACATGGCAAATTATTTAGACTAATAATTCTACGAAGGATGAGGGAATGGGGATGCCCAAGACGATGGTGCCATCAATTTTTAGTGGTTCTTTCGAAATGAAGAGCTGTGGGTGAAGGAGATGGCACGGAGAAATGATAAAGTCCATCCTTACTCGGACCCTGGAGGAGTGTACGCTTTGTGTCTCGATCCTTGACGAGAAAAAAACTTAGGTGAAATTTAAAATAAACATTATTATCATTAGAAATTTTTTGGACAGAAAGAAGAGAGGTGTTTAAATTGGGTACATGCAAGACATTATTCAAGGAAAATTGTTTTTCAGAAACATTAAGTTTTGTGTTCCCAATATTTTGAATCCGAAGTCCCTTACCACTACTTATGTTGACTTGATCATTTCCATGATATGGACTCGCATCTTGAAGCGCAGTAAGGTCTGGTGTGATATGAAAATTAGCACCGGTGTCTGGTAGCCAATTTTGTGGTGGTGGCAAAGTGTGCTTGATGTGTGTTTTGTGGAGGTGCTACCAACAAAGAAGGTTGACTCCGTGCAAAGCAGTGTGTTGATATGATTTTCACCACCACGTGTGACAACGAACAGGATTAGAATGATAAGAAGGAAAAGACGGAGAATGGCCACATCAGTAGCCACCACGGCCACGCCCACGACCATGGGCTGTCCCAACAGACAAATTTTATGAAGAACACCGGGTGTTATGAGCATTTGGACTCTCAATAGAGAAAGATGGAAGAGATTGATGGAAAAAGTGAACTTAAAATAATCTCAACTTCATGAATTATTTTTCCGTCTTTGTGCAATTAAATAGAAAATCAACTAACCTAATAATGAGAACAAAAATAACAAATAAATATCTACGAGTAAGACATAATATTTAATGTAGAAACCCCTTAAAGAAAAAAACTAAGGACCAAATTCCGAATATCTACTATATCAAAATAATGAGTTTACAATAATTCTCTCACATTTTAAAACTTAAGATTACACAATAAACGTATAAATTTACCTTTAATTAGTTTAAAAAATCTAATTAACTTCGCCTCCCAAATCTACAGATTAATACTTATCTCTCCTCTTCAATTCAAGTCGCAAAAGGACTCCCCCTGTTTGCTACAGTGATATCTCTCTTATTTCCTTCTCTCTTGTATATATCCGTGCGTATGTGTTGTTCTATAACACATATATATACTCCCTGACATACCCAACTTCATGTTGGGTTTGGAAAATCAACAACTCCCGATTCCTGATTGACTTGAAAAAACATAATTCCTAATCCAAGGAACCTTCCTTATGAAGACACATGACTCAGTCGTCATCAGCCGTACATGCTTGATACAATTTCTAACCAGAGTTGGCTTTACTTTGTCACGACTCACGTGACCAACTTGAAGGATTAAAATCCTTTTTCTATTCAATTTCCCACATGGTTGCATATCTCCAATTCCTTTTTCTGGACAAAATACCACACATGGATTTGGATTACCTAACAGAGATGAGCTATGAAGGAATTCATGGCTTGTAAGTAAGCTGAGGAGATCAGGGAAGCTAACTGGGTCAGGCCGTGCAGACAATGTTGTAACCATATCCTTAAATTTCGAGGGTAAATTAGGGAAGATATACACATTGAAATCGGCTAAAGACAGTGGTCAGTGGGCGACCAATGGCAGTAAGCTCATCGTAAATAGCTTTCATGCGATTAAGGAAAGAGATGACATTCTCATCAAAATTTTGAGGATACTGGAGAGCAAGGAAGTAGGCAGTCCCACAATCATAGGTATGACTTCTTCATGGAGCAAGGCAATGAGCATACTCATTATCATTTGGTCTTGTGCGTACCATGCATTAGCAGCGGGGTTGGCCGGTTGGGTGTAGGAGTAGTGGTGGGAGTAGCGGTGAGATTTTCGGGTGCAATAGTGGCAGGTGGTTGGGGAATGAATCCATCAACATAACCGAACAAATTTTGTCCCTGGAGATATGGTGCAACTTGTGCACGCCAAAGCAGGTAATTTCTTGGTGTGAGTTTAACGGAGAGAAAATGGTGTGCTTGTGAGAGGGTTGTAGAAATAGGAGAAGGGTTGGCAGTGGAAGAGGAGGCAGAGGAATTGGTGCTAGCCATCTGAAGCTCTGATACCAATATAAAGAGCATAGAAAGAGAAGATTTGAGATTGTAAACTGTATTCCCACGCACTTAGTTTTTGTGTTGGGATCTTCTATTTATATTATAAACATAACATAAATACATTGAATTACAATGAGAAAATATGTGCAAGAAATATGGGATTACATAGGTTACAATATATATGAATGGATTATTCACATGGAGAAAATATCTCCCATGATTAATGCTTGGAAACGTTACATGCATGGAGAGAGTAAATGTGAAATATCATTACAGATTGCTCGTCTTGATTTGCTCATGTCTAACACTGAGGTTATAAGTTCAAGTTAATTCCTTTGTTCTCAGACAAAAAATAATGTAATGTATAGAAACAAAATGAGATCATGTTAAGCTATGATAAAGAAGAAGAATAGAATCATCTTTTCACGTAAAAGTTCAAAATTATATTTGCATCATTACAATGGATTTGTTCAATCACTAGCGTTTATATTATTTGCTACAATTATTGTTTGGGCATTTTAACCTTCAAATTGCACCGTATTATTTTTTGATATATGTAGCATTTGAGTCCCGAATGTTATTTTATAAATTAAATAAATTATTTTTACACAAATAAAAAATTTAAATGAATATTTTCAAACACACTAAAAACTCAAAACGCTGTATAGTTAAACAAGTAAATTTATTAATGGAGTACAATTAAACAACTAAATTTATTAATGGCTAGGATTATTCAGAATTTGAGACGAAGAATGAATGCATCTAGCTATATATCATTTTCCAAGATCGAAGCATTTAAAAAAGTAGGGTGGGAAAATCTTTTAACTCCACGAGTGGATGATGAAAATTGGGACCAATATTTTCAATAATGAAAAGCTTATTTTTCATTAATTTCTCAAACAGAGGTTAGGCTATCCTTTTCCCGTCTCTGTACAGTGGCTTATCCTCTGATCATTTTGGCATAACGTGAACCGGGCTTGTTCTTTGGACTGCCTGGCATATATGTAGCTAGATAGATACAGGCATACAGCTAGTAGTTAGGAGTATCAATTATGGATACAATAGACAATACGAAAACTTTCTGGTAGCCCTATTGACTTTTACGTACATATTTTAAGAAAAAAAACAAACAAACAAATCCTATTCAAACTCATAATTTATTACGGAAATATACATGGTATACTCCCATGCATTTAATTTCCCTCATTATCCCATGCGTGGAGTAGATGGTGGGATGAGATGGGATGGTCCTATCCTGAAATTTTTGTATGACACGGCAAAATAGCGACTTACTGCATATCTTTTTATTTAGGATTACAAACGGATATTTTTACGTACAGATACATATATATGTATATTTATATTTAAAAATAAATTTTAATAATTATATTTGTATTTATATTTGACGCTAGATTTCAAATTGACATAAATTGGTCCCAAAAATATGGCTAATTAACATGAGTTCTCAAATGTACATGCTAATATATATATATATACATATATGCATTCAGGACTTCTTCTAGGGTTGTGTAGGGTAGGTTATACTGAAAGAGAAAAAGAATAAAATGTGTTATTGGAATCAAGCAAAATGCATGTAATGTGAGGTAATAAATATAGGACCAATAGCTAGAGGTAGACCCGACGGTCTTATCTTCTTCTTCCTCCATTATTGTGATGTTCATATGGCTTAACAAGTTCACGACACGTACGATTATGGCTTCGGTTGAGAATAATCAAATTATGGTACGTAGGATTTGATTAAACATTCCCACCCACCGTTCCCCCATATGATTGTAAAATATATGCATCCATCTGCTTCGTTTTAAGTACCGTCTACATCGACCTACAATTAATAATTGTCTCGATTATTTTGAATGGGATTGAATTTTAAAACTTCTATGAAAATATATTTATATATAGTTATTGGATATCCATATTTATTTTTTAGATAATTGTAAATTTAAATTTAAAATAAATTTATTTAATTTTAACCAATAAAATTATGATAAATTATAAAAAGTACTGCTCAATTCAAAACATATTGCATGTGTCAAGTGCTTAAATAAATCACATCATTGAAGTATATCTCATATTGTCTTTTAGATTTAAATATAGCCTTATACTGTGTTTGGAAAGTCATTTAACATCTACCCACTTTGGAGTTTGGAGTTGGGCGGTAGACTCGCTAAGCAAAAAACGAAACACATGGCTCAAAAGAAAAGTAGTTTAGGTATATATATATATATATTCCCTTAATATATAGTCA
Organism: Hedera helix; assembly: GCA_947179155.2. NCBI lineage: Eukaryota > Viridiplantae > Streptophyta > Magnoliopsida > Apiales > Araliaceae > Hedera > Hedera helix. The sequence goes on from OX359287.1 coordinate 30,389,974, forward strand.
CTTTGCACATACGATGTGCGGATTTTAAATTTTTTTTATAATATTAAAAATAACTTTTTTAAAAAATTTAAAGACAATTCGCGTTTAAAATAAAATAAAGAGAGGCCTAAAAGAAACGCGATTTAATTATGCAAAAGATATTAATAAAGATCAAATAGGAGATCAAATTATATCATGTGACATAAAATTATCAAAGTGACAGTTATAAAAGTTAAAGGCCTTATTAATAGAGATAACAAAACAAACAGTGATATACCACATAGATAAATAAAAATTTACTCCATTTGTTTTGCACAAAACGATACAAGAAAAAAAAATCTTTTTGTCAAAAAAAAATTGTTTCGTAAAAAAAGTTCTCTTCTTATTCATAATTAAAAAAATTATCATTATAATTTTATTATTATGTGATCACAACTACCAATTTGTTAAGAGAAAACATGAGACTAAAATCAATACATCTTTAATATTTATAAATGAGATTTTTTTTATAAAACAAAGGGAGCAACAAACAAGGACAAGTCTATATACACTATATTTATTTAAATTATTAAAAATTAAAATATGACACGAATTTTAATATTATATTTTATTTTTTAATAATTAAAATAAATATAATATTTAAATATTCTATCTAATTAATATTATGCACTTATATTTATAACAAACGACGAGCGATCACGTAGTGTCATGAGTTAGCGCCCAGAGGGACAATTGGACATTTTAGCAACTAGACTAATTGGAGTTGGAGTATTGAGTGATCCAACTTGTTAAAAAGAAAATAATAATCACCTACGCCTCATAAATGAAGATCCAACTAATACATTATATGACCAGAGTATATACCTATCAATCTATCCCTGTAACAATGTCGATAGCCTAACAGTAAGAATTCTTTTTTATTGTCTATTATCGTGACATGTTCGAATCTATTCTTTATTTAAAACAGAATTAACATATGTGTTATATAAAGAAATTAAGTTTCACCCCATATTTCTCCTCTCAACCTTATATTGGACATCTCAAAATTTTATTGGTCCTGTTACGTAATGAAAAGTTTATATGAGAATGAACATAATTATAAAAATAATTCATTATATTACATATTTTTTTAAAAAAAATTATCATTAATATTTATCTACGTGCATACCTGATAATATAAATTATAAAGGTAATATATAATATTTCCCAACTGATTTTATAAAAATTTCACTTTTTTTTATAGAAAGGGGAAAATGCCTGGTAAAAAAGAAGATTATGCACTTGACATGTCTCTTTTGGTCAACATCTTTATAACTTTTTAAAGGTATTTATTATTAGAATTTTCTTAATGTGTATCCTTAAGACACACACTAAGCGCGAAAAATAATGTATAGTATTTGTTTATGTAGGTACACTGAATTCAATGTATAAAAAAATAGAGTAATATACTAGTGGACCCCATGTATTGAATTCAGTGGAACTATTTAAAGAAATAATTTTTAGCAGACTGTATCTCTTATTTTTCGCACTTAATGTCTACTCTTAGGACACATATTAAACGAACCCTTATTATTATTAGAAAGAAATAAAGTAAATTTTTGTGGCACCTCAAGAGTTCTACAAGTGTGTATGTATAAATTTCAACATAAATGATGCATTAACTCAACGCAATGTAAAAATAATATTATTAATAATATAAATAAATAAATAAATGCGCTCCTCTGGATTGAAGCTTATCCTCTGTTCTGGCCCCACCCTCTGTTTCTATTCACACGTTTTGCTTGCCGCCATAATATAATGGCAATCTTCTGTTCTTTTACTCACCCAATCCAAAAAAAATAGGAGTAATAAATAAATAAAGGTGTTTCGTTCATATATATAAAAAAAGTGTCTTATTTAAAAACATTCGGAATGTTAAGATTATATCGTATACCACGTGTACCCTAAATAATATTTCTTTTATTTTAAATTATAAAATTAATATTAATTTTTAAAAAATTATTTTCAAACTTAAAATTAAAATGAATTCATTTTATTTATATAAATATAATTATAAAAATCATAAACTATTTAAAAAAAACAATTAGTTATAACATGTATTATTTTAAAATTTTAAATAAATTATATTAAATTTAAATTTAAAAATATCTTTAATTGACTTTTAAAAAATTAATAATAATTTTATAATTTAGAACAAAAGGGATACTTATGAATTGTTAGTCTAATGGAGTAGTATGATCATAAAATTGTGACCTATTTTATTTTTTTTACTAGTGTTAATAAATAACTCTTTTTGCGTAACAAAAAAAATCTTTTTTTATGGAATGAAAGAAGTATAATTTCCCTATAAAAAAATTATTGTGCAAAAATAGTACTATTTTCATTAATAATAATAATAATAATAATAATACAAATGACACAACATTTTTAAGTTTATTATAATATTACTATTATTAAACTAACAAATTACTTCCTCCAATATTCCACAAAAAAGATCCCCATTGGATAATATATTTTTGTCCCGTAAAATTATTTCGTTTTTAGTAACAATAGTATACATCGACATAATATACTCAAATTTAATATTAGAATTTTATATTTTAGATATATGCGTGAAATAAAATTATAGTCTTAATATTTATAAATGAAACTCTCTTACCTCTCTATATGTAAGTTTTATTTTAGGAGGAAGGAAATAGACGGGAAAAAAATTCTTTTAAAAAAAATTAAAAAGAAATTTTAAATTTTTTTTTGTATCCCTTCACTCCGTAACAAAACTCACAAATGCATAAAGGGGCGGAGGGAGTTATTTACAATGATAAATGTTGAGATATAAATAATTGAATCTTGGATCCGATGCGAGTCCAAATTTATTCATGGAATAGGGAGTTGACCTATTTTTACACAATATAGTGTTCTATGATTCGGTGTAACAGTGTTTATTTTCAGGTATAGGTTACTCTCTATTTGACAATTTTTGCAACAAACAAAATCAGACGTCAATAATAAATGTAGAATAATTAAAAAATACAATTTTTAGAATAAAACTCTTTTTATTTAAAAGATGGAGTATTTCTCTTCTTTTTTTTCATTTTCGAGTTTCCTACGCATTATCGGACGGGGTCAACGACAAGTCATATCGTGTCAAAAAGATGACTGATACTAGCCAGCTACAAAAATCGCCAAAGTCTTGCTTTTTGAAGCCATTTGGATGAAGATTTTTTGGACTATCAGGCACAGCTATCTCCAAAATTAAAGAAAGTCCATGCACCGTTTTGGACGTAACTACTAGTGGCCTAGTTAATTTTGACCAAACCCTAACTTGGTTGCCGACGTTTGCACGTAGAATAATACTACAAGACTTTAAAAAAAATATCTTCTCAAATGACGTGAAATTAATTTTTTTAATAATATTTAATATATAATTAATTATAAAAATATACTCAATTAATATAATAATAATAATAATAAAATTTAAGATAATTTTTTAAATTAAAATTTTAAGACCCATAGTATTAATCTTTCACGTGTGAGCTATGGGTGGCTTTCATTGAGGTGATGATGGCAGTATGATAATCGTATCTTAACTCCAAAATATATATATATATATATATATATATATATATATATATATTGACGTACAACTTGTTTCTCTTTTTAATATATTGAACTAAGCTTTTGTACTATACTAGTCTATTATACTATTATGTATTAATATTGGCATGGCAATATTCAATTTATTTATAAAATAAATAATAATAACTTAAAATATACTTATCATTTTATAATTTAAAATAAAATATATCTTTAATTTGAAGTAAATAACATATATATATACATCTAATTTTAAAACAAAAAATAATAATTTCAATTTAGCTTGCCAACTTGTCCATAAAAATATGCAGCCATCCATGCTAACATGCCTTACCCCTTTTGTCAAGTTTTTTTTTCTCATGTCCAAAATAAATAAATAAATAAATAAATAATAATAATAAATAAATAAATAATAAAAAAAAACTTTTGTCAAGTCTAGATTGAAAGAAACCATTTGCATCATTACGTGAGGTTTACGCACTTTTGGTCTCTCTCTTATATACTGTCGTTTTACTCCGACATTACAATCACTCATTATTATTATATCAATTGAGTTTCTGTTTTCTAAATATCATAATTATATACGGCATAAGAATTATTTAGTTATATAAAACAATCACTCTTATTACTATATCAGTGCTAATATTTGTATTCATGAGCAGCTTGTGTATCTGGGGTTGCAATTAAAATATTTAAAGCGTGAGGTACATCATGTAACAGTGGCTATCTTTATTTATAAGAATTATAAGATATGAATTATAATTTTAAAGTTATATTTTTTTGTAAAAATAATATAAGGATTATAAAATAATTTAACATAGAGGACTATTTAATACTATATCCAATCAAGGATTATAATCTCAAAACTATTACGTTATTTTATAATCTCTGAATTAAATTTTTTAAATTAATAATTTTATTTTAAATACAATATTTATAAATAAATATAATTTTAAAATTATAATCTATATCTTGAGATTATAATTATTACAAATAAACGTAATCTTAGAGAATATGATATTTTCTCAAAATTATTTTGATTGAATCATACTTTTATCTCTTTAGATTGTTATCCGGTGTTAAAGTCATTTTTAAAATTTATTTTTTGTCAATTGAATTTTTAAAGTGATTAATTTTGGCTCTTTTTTTTTTCCCAATTTCACTTAGATCTGTCCATAGTTTGACCGGTCCTATTTTTTCGGAGAAATTTTGTCTTTATTATTATTAAAAGAATTATCAATATTAAAAATAAAAATACAAAACCGCTAAATATTGATATTAAAATACAAACAAAAAAGGATTAAAATAAATAATTCTATTTGTATAATAAATATTAAAGTTTAAAAAATTATTATTATTTTTAGAAAATAATTAAAGTTTGAAAATTAATTATTATTTTTAGAAAATAATTTTAAAATTTTGAAAAAAAAATAGAATTACTTCCTTTCTTTTTAATCTTTTTTTGTTTGTTTGTATTTTAATTTCAACGCTTATATTTTTTTTTTTTTGTATTTTAATTTCTAATATTGATAATACTTCTAATAACAGTAAAAACAAATTTGCCCTACAAAAAATGGGTCGAATCGAAAGTTGGACGAATTTAATTGATTTGATAAAAAGAACAAAATTAACACTAATTAACTACTTTAAAGATTTATTTGACAAAAAATGAATTTTAAACACAATTTTGACATTCAATAACAACTTAAAAGACAAAACTGTCATTAAACCTAGATACTTTTATATTTGCTTCTGGCCTCTCTTCAGTTGTATATTCATTTGCTAGCTTGCTGGCTTTTACGTAGTTAATAATATAGCATTTGATGCGTTTAAATTTTAAATATTATATTTATAAATTTAAATAAATTATCTTTAAAATAAATATTATTTAAATGAATGAGATATGAGGGAATTTTTGAACATATCAAATGCTCCATAAAAATTGGCAAAAGAATAAGAACCAAGTCTTCAAAGAAAAATTATTCAATACATCGGGAGTAAATGAATAATTTGTTTCTCTATCTCATTGTAATAAAATTTATAAAAAAACTCATTATTTATAAATTCTATTATTATGTAAGAGAAAAAAATAAATTTTTTATTTATTCTTAAAATACTGAATAATTACTCGTCTTCTAAGTCCTGTCGGCTGCAGGGCACCGCCCCGCGTACGAAAATGGAGAAAAAAAGGGAGGCTCTTAATTATATAATCAACTTTCCGTCCCACGCTGAGCCCTCCCTCATCCCAGACCACCAGGCTACCTTCTTTGTTGCGACCAGTTCTTGTGGTAGGAATTAATTCAAGGCGCGTTTATTGGTTTTATAAATAATTGAAGTACGGCTTCAAAAATCAAGAATAAAGACAGCAAATACATATAAACTTTTGGAATACGTGGGGTGGGGGACATACATTTTATTGGCTTAAAAAGTCCAACTTTTTTTTTGCTAAAATAAAAAAATATGTACTTTAACTCTCTTTTTTTATTTATCATTTTCTAAACTCCACATTTCCCTATTAATGTTTTAAAAATTGATTCAGACGAGACAATCAATTTAGACCAAACAGTTCGATAAGTTTAATCGAGAATCGGTCGAAAAAACGAACCGGTTTAGCCCAGTTGGCATCTAATCAATCAAAATCCAATTGAACACCAGTCGAACCGGTGATTCAACCAGTAAAATTAGTTAACTGACCCGATTTTAAAGTATTTTTTAATATTTTTTTATACAAAAATATTTTTATTTTTAAAATTATTAGTAATATATTTTTTATATATTTATGATGTCAGCAGTTTAATAACAATTTGATTACTGGTTGTATTAGTAATTCATTTACTCAGTAACTTTTTCGATTTGATGACCGGTTGGGTCAATAACGGATTCGATTAATATAAAATTAACTTTATAGTAAGTTAGAAAATGAACTAATACAGTTTTAATACACAGATTATAAATATTTTTTCTCTTTATGTGTCAGTATTATATTAATTTATTGTTTAAATTATTATAAAATTAATTTTATGTTAACTAAATCGCGGATTACATTGTTCCTTATAATCCATCCAAGCACTCGTCCTCGTCAGTGCTGACGAAAGCTAAAGCACAAGTTTTCATGCCTCCTAAATTTATAAGGCACACTAGTACTCATGGTTAATTGAGTGCTCAATTTATTATTGAAGTATTTATTGGTGCATGGCCCCTCAATCTTACATTCTGTGGGTTAGTAAACCAATAAGTAATTAGCATTTAAAATTACTAGTCCATCATCGTGGATGATTAATTAACTGCATCTTAGCTGCTAATCACTATAAAAATAGAAAACTCTAGAATTAATAATTAATATTTATATAAAAATATTAAACTAATGTACTTTAATATAATTGTCGCCAAGTTATTCCTTATCTTCTCCAAATATATGATTAGAATGTCGTAATAATTGTTAGTACTGTATATGAACACCAATTATACCTAAACCAATCCATGGTTGTGGCCCGCTATTCAAAACCCATCAATCAAATTTCCCAAAACTCACTTCCATCGCTGTTAATACATGCACAGTGCACACTCAATGACTTGACATGGTCTTCACCTAACCAATTTAGAAATGACAAGTCGATATATATATCATTTAAATATAAAATTAAGTATTATATTTATTTTAATTATTAAAAATAAAATATAATATAAATTTTAATATTACATTTTATTTTTTTATAATTAAATTAAATATAATATTTATATATTATATTTGAATATTATATATTTATATATATTTTCTTAAAAATATTATATATTCCTAATTTGCAAAATTTAATATTTAAAAGTACATTAAATATCAATTCATTACTATTTAAATACTAATTTATTAAATTAAAGTTCGTAAATTAAGATTATTAATACTTTCAAAATAAAAATTATATTGTTAAAATAAATATACAAAATTAATGACATTTTTTATAATTATTCTAATTACACTTAATATACTAAATGATAGTTATTATTTTGTTAATATTGTTTTTACTCTCACAAATAAGTACCTAAAGTTTATTTTAAATTTCTCCTAGGTTTGATCTTGACCTTAATTCTACTCATGTTTCCAACTACACCTCTGGGATCTAGAGTTGAAATATTATGCTTCTAAGAAAATTGATATTTTTATAAATAAAAATATTAATTTTAAAAAAAAATTCCATATAAAATAGTAAATAAAGTTCATCTAAAAAATCTGGTGAAATTAAAATTTTTAATTATAAAAATATTAATTTTCTAAAACAAATTAAACAAAGAGAACATGATTATTTAATTTTAAAAATTATAAATTTGCACATAAAAATCGATAAAAAATAAATATATATTTATATTACATTTCTTTACAGCTGTTCCCTCCCATCCTCTCCTCTCCTTCCCAATTTCTTCCAACTATAAATACCTTCTTCTCTCCATCATCTCCCCCAAACTTATTCTCTTTCTTCTCCCCATCATCCCATAAGATCATATAGCCTTGACCTACATCATGACCTCTAATTACACTTTTGCCACTAGCTCTTCTGTTCCACTTTTACTCTTCTTCTTCCTTGCCGTCGTTTTCGAACCGACCATAGCTTCTTCAAGAAAACTCACAGCTTTAGTACAAGAACAGCCACTCACTATGAAGTACCATAACGGTGCACTTCTAAAAGGCAACATCACCGTCAATCTCATCTGGTATGGAAAGTTCACTCCAATCCAACACTCCATAATCGTTGACTACCTCCTGTCCCTCAATTCCCGCCAGGCCCCACTTCCCTCCGTCGCATCATGGTGGAAAACCACCGAGAAATACCATGGAGGCTCATCCACCCTCGTCGTAGGGAAGCAAATCCTCGACGAAAACTATTCACTCGGCAAGTCCCTCAAGAATTCTCATATTATACTTCTGGCCTCAAAACTTGGTCACGTACGCTCGGTTAACATAGTCCTGACGGCTAAGGATGTCGCCGTTGACGGGTTCTGCATGAGTCGGTGTGGGACTCACGGGTCAACACGGGGTAGGACCCGGTTTGCGTATGCGTGGGTTGGGAACTCGGAGACCCAGTGTCCGGGTCAGTGCGCGTGGCCCTTCCACCAGCCCATTTACGGCCCGCAGACCCCACCGTTAGTCGCGCCCAACGGAGACGTTGGAGTTGACGGAATGATCATCAACTTGGCCACTGTTTTGGCGGGAACCGTGACAAACCCGTTTAACAACGGGTACTTCCAAGGACCCGCAACCGCGCCGTTGGAGGCGGTTTCGGCCTGTACTGGGGTGTTTGGGTCCGGAGCATATCCGGGTTACCCAGGTAACGTGCTGGTGGATAAGACCACCGGGGCGAGCTATAATGCGCATGGGGCCCACGGGAGAAAGTACTTGCTGCCGGCGATGTGGGACCCGCAAACTTCTAAATGCTCAACACTGGTTTGATGATGGCTGAGGAGAGAGAAAGTGAAGGCATATATGTGTACGCAGTTTCTTATACATACGGTGTTGGGATAGTTTTTTCTATTTCGGGAAGTATTGGTACATCCTCAAGTTTGTCGTTTTGTGTGAAGAAATTTGTAAATTCTGTTCCTTTGATGAAAAAAAATATATAGTAAAGATTATTCAATAAATACGCTTGGTTTTTATCAATGTTTATAAAACCGGATAGGTCATCGAATAGGAAAAGTTATTGAGTGGATGGGTCACTGTTCCAATCAGTGGTCGAACCGTTATTGAACCATTGACGTCATAAATACATAAAAAAATATATTATTAATAATTAATAAAAATTTACAATATCTAATTTTTTATAAGTTAAAATATAGTAAAATAATGTTATAATATTATTAAAAATATTTTTGTAAAAAAAAAAACCTTGAAAATCGGTTTAACCGGTTTAGTTACTGGTTTTATCGGTTAAATCGGTGGTCAATCGATTTTTGAACGGGTCGTTAATTTTCGGTTTTTTGATCGGACTGGACCGAAAAGTCGACCGATTCCGATCGAACCGCGATTCGACCGTCATTCCGATCCGATTTTTTCAACATTAGTTTTTATACCTCTCGGCTCCTAATACAAGAGTTTAATTTTCTAAATAAATATGATACATGTAACATACTACTCCCTTCCTTCCAATTTATTAGTCATTTTAAAAAAATATATATTTTAATTTAATAGTCGTTCTCTCAATAAAAAAATATTTATATTTTTAATTTCTTTTTTCTTTTCAAATAAATTTATTATCAAAATTTTATTTTCTTTTATCTATCTTATCTAGCATAAAAAATTAAATATAAAAATTGAGTTCCATAATAATTATGAAGTAATAATCTCTTTAATATATATACGTTTTATATTATAATGACTAATAAATAAGAATGAAAAGATTATTAAACTTGCAATGATCACCGGATCGGATTGAACTCTTATATTAGGCATAGATAGGACTTTTAGAGCTCATAATTGAACGAAGATCACTGGAGTCTGGAGGGGATTGAAATCTTATACTAGGCATAGATAGGACTTTTAGAGCTCAGAATTGAACGAAACTCTACGGTTGGATTATCGAATAATTGTTGGTGACCTGTTAAAATTGTGTTTATTCAGGTTTTAATCTCTTCTAATGAATTCATGTTTAAATTAATAAGAGATAAAAATTATTAGTTAAAATTTTATTTATCTCTTAATGTTTTTTAATCGTTGCGTGTGCATATACAAAAGACTAATATGTATATTTAGAATTCAATTTATTTTAAAAGTTTAAATTATTAAGTTTTGGATCTATTTATATATATTAATTTTTTAATTTTTTATTATATATTCAATGTGAGACACCACTTCACTTATGATATTTTAATAATTTCTCGCAAGTAAATTTATCACATTAAGAGCTCTTTCTCATTTGAGCACTTATCTTCAATCATCATAATAGTAATTCTTTACTAACCACTCTCAACACTTTTCTTTGTTGGGATATTTCATATAAGAGTAATTCTACATTTACCCATTTTTTTGACCCGCTAGCTCTACCCTCATATAAGACGAACGAAGGAGTATGGTCCCACTTTATTTGCAAAATACAAATAAAATGGGACCATACTTTTTCGTCTTTTTTGTGGGTAGAGCTAGCGGGTAACTTTTGAGGGTAAGTTTAGAATTTTCCTTCATATAAATCTCATATCGGATAAATTCAATAATGTAGATGGATTAATAAGTATGGTAAAGTCTAAATCTAATATGTTAATTTTTTGGATAAGAAGGTGATCCAACATGCTTGTTGGCCTAGTCTACACAGGTGTGCGCTGCATTGGTAATGAATTGATGTGAGATGAATTATTCAATCCCCTTCAAGTGATATCAGAGCTCATGGTTCGATGGGACCAAGTATCAGGTTAGTTCTCCAAGGTGGAAGAGCATTTGTATGCCCCGTGTTACTCCCTCTGCGCGGTGGAGCATAAAGGGATCACTCACACGTTTGCCACTACACGGTGAAGTATGATTTGAGTCGAATGAAGCGGGTTTTGGATGACTCTGGAAGCTGCTCAGGGTGAATGGTTCACAATGAGCAAAGTTGTACTCCCATTTATCTCCGACTTGGTGGAGTAATGTTAGAGTCAAGCAGGACTCTTGAAATAGATTCAAATGTGTGCTCAATGGTGACTACTCTAGCGTATGATACTTGTGATGGGTATTCAAGTGAAAAATAGAGATTGTTGGAATATTTCACATTAATCCCACATAGGGTAAATTCAAGAGTGTAGATGGATTAATAAGTATGGTGGAGACTCAACTTAATATGTTAACCTTTTGAATAAGGAGGTGATCCAGTATGCTTATTGGCTCAGTCTACACAGGTGTGCGCTGCATTGGTAATGAATTGTTATGTGATTGATCGTTCAATTCCCTTCACTCTTCAATCACCGTAATAGCAATTCTTAACTAAGTACTCTCAGTTTTTCTATCGAGAGTCAACTTTCATCGATAATTAAACATCTTCTCTTATCGACTAACCCATCTAACATATTGAGAATTTAACATCACCCATTGAGAGCCTTTGGAGATGAGACGTCAACCATTCATCAAGAATTCACCATTATCGCGTGTCTTTTAAAGAAGTTGTCTGTCTGGGACTAATTTTCGAACCACCATCACTTATCTTTTGAAAAAGCTCACAAGCTCGAGATCAATTTTCTCGTAACTCTAATATAATTTTTGAACTACAATCACGTATATTTTGAAAAGGCTCACCAACCCCAGATCAATTATCCCATAACTCTAATACCCATTGTTAGGGGAAAACTTTGGAGCTTGCTCATCTTCGTTATTAATGTCAGTTTTTGGGGGAGAACTGGGGAGCTCGCACATCGCCTATGCATAAACAAGGTACTAACACATATGTTTGTAACTCAATTTGACCCAAAAACTTAAAAGCCTAAATATAGATTAATACCCTGAATTTTAACGTTTTTTCACTTTGAGGATTGAACTCTCAATTTTTTCAATTAAGTGATTAAGCTTTTAATTTTTTTCACTTTGAGGATTATCTTATCAGTTTTTTCAATTGAGAGATTGAACTTTTAAATTTTTTCACTTTGGGGATTGTCTTCTCAATTTTTTTTTATTATGTCTAATTAATAGTTATGTGTTTGTTTAATTTGTTTCTTTTTATTGAATGAAATTATGTACTTCCTTCATCCAAAATTAAAATATTGTTATTGGGATTTGAAAGTTAATTTAAAATATTTTTAATCTCAAAATTAGTAAAATATATTAACATTTATGAAATAACAAAATTTTAATTAGTAGTACATTTATACATTTTAAATATTCATCATTATATTAATTATTGATAAAAAAAAATTAAGCTAAGTTTGTAATGTTTTAAATTTACTTTAAAAAATTAATAAATACCTAATTAAAAGATTATCTAAAATCATCATTACAAGATTTTAAAAGTACCAATAATCAATATAATGACCAATATTTAAAATGTATAAATGTACCACTAATTAAAATTTTGTTATTTCATAATTTTTAATATATTTTATTAATTTGGGACAGAGGAAGTACATAATTTTATTCAATAAAAAGAAACAAATTAAACAAACATATAACTATCAATTAGATATAATCAAAAAAAATTGGGAAGACAATCCCTAAAATAGAAAAAAAATTAAAAGTTTAATCACCTAATTGAAAAAACTGATAAGACAATCCCAAAGTGAAAATAAATAAAAGTTTAATCACTTAATTGAAAAAATAGAGAGTCCAATCCCCAAAATAAAAAAATGTTAAAAGTACAAGGTATTAATATATATTTAGGCCAAACTTAAATTATTAAGTTTTGGGCCTATTCATATATATTAATTAATCCTTCAATTTTTCATTATTTCTCGAATATAAAATTCTAGCTCTCTTATGATATCCTAACAGAAATGTGTATTCTTTCAAATAAATTAGGGACCACTTGATCCACTAATATAACCTACTTCTATCAATATAGAAGTTTAGGGTTCGAATTTTTTCGATAATAGGTTATTATGAAGATAGATCTAGAAATCCACAACCAAACGATAAAAATAGTAAACTATCTCATTTCTCACCTAGATCCCTTAAAATAGAATGACTTATTATAATATATTGAGAGATTACTATACCATTACTTTCTGGCAGCAGATTTCTGATCACCTTAAGATACAAAATCAAACACTCTTCCAATTAAATTGTATTTGGTTTCCGGTGTACATTTTGTGCGTGGAGTAGATGGAATGGCGTTTTCTTATGATCATTGACTGACCCCGCAAGGTAGTGGCCATATTTATTAGTGGAATATTATTTGGTTCGAATTGCTGTGTCCAGTGATGAAACCACCTAAGTATTTCAATTGTTGCGACTTGAAAAAATTTCAATTAAGTTGACGGGGCTTGGAGTAGGGTCCTTGTTCAAATTTTATGGACATTTTTTGATTTTTTTACTTTTTGATCGAGTACGTAAAACATATTGATTAATACTCGACAATACTAATTACTATGAGTCCCTATTCCATATATCGGACTAAAGTTCAACTGATCATGTCTGAAAGTTGTCCGAAAGTTATTGAACTTAATTTTAATGTTAATACTTTTATTTAATCGAATTAAAAGGTTAAAGAGGTTAATGAAGTCTTTTGGATTTGAGTTTCTTTGGGTAATATTTTTTTTAGTCGTTTCCAAAAGATAGGAGGTTATTATTTTGTAAACTACATGATTGGTTAAAGGGGACACGTGTGCATTTTAATTCCATCGGGGGTGTCAAATTTCTTACCTTAAGAGTTTCAAATGACGAGACAGTGAATAAAATAAATAATATTTTTTAATATAATTAATTACATAAAATATATTTAATTAATGAAATAATAATATATCATTTGAGATAATTTTTTAAAAATAATTTTGAGACACCTAATATTACTTAATTTTGTAACTTTTTCAAATAAATACCTATATATAAATATATGTATACACGTGTCGTGCGCGCGCGTGTATATATATATATATATATATATATATATTGTCCTTTTGAAAAGATCCAATGTATCGAAGTTTTTATTTCTTTGTAGTTGTGTGTGGTTTGTATGAAAAGATCAAGTGAAAGTGCAAATTATGTAAAGATTATAAATTGAATTTAAATCATACAGATTCAATTTATTATGCAAAAAAAAATAATTTATTTTGCCGTTTTCGAGAAGAAAAAATAAAATTAGAGGCCAAGCTACAGACAGCTCATATCGTAAGTATTCAGGATACATGACTGCTGGCATGACTTTATATGACATGTATCTATAATGGTCCCAAATTAAATGCAGTTAACATGAGTCCAATGTACATTATATAAATTTGAATCATATCATTTTGGACTTTTTATCGGGTAGGGTAGTGAACTACAAGATATGGGTATTAGATTGTTTGGAAATCAAACAAAATGCAGGTAACATAGAGGGATAGAGGGTAGATCACTCTTCGTCTTCCTCCATTATTGTAGTGTTCGTGTGGCTTGACAAGGGCATGACATGGTTTTTGGTTGACCATTAATTAAAATCTTGGTACACAGGGCTGATAAACATCCTCACCCAACCTACACCCCGCAAATGATTGGCAGTATCCAACTATTTAATTATATATCTATATATACATGCATCTCTCTATTTTATAGTTGTGTTTTTTTTTTTTTGACAAAGAATTAGTTCGATTAGACGTTATACTGAACTTGTAATTATATTATTAATTTCAAATTGAATATATATAATAACTCGATCATATATTGTGTTGAGCTAGATACCGTAAAATCCGTCCCCTCTTCAATTGTCAAAATTTATAATTTAAAAAAAATTTAAGATAGCACATAAAGATTATTATTTTTGGTGAGTGTTAAATATTTCTTCAAAGTCTAGGCTAAAGCATTTGTTCATAAAATTTGACATCGAACTAATACCGTGTTGTTAGCTGTTTTGTTTGGGGCCTGTTGTAGGTCGGCCATTTCCCGTTTATTTATTTCTGTGACTAGTAGTTGTATGGACACTTCAAACTTAATAAAATGTTGGAACAATTACATATTCTAGTACATTTTTAGAAATAATTACAATAATGGTGCATTCATAAAATAATTACAAAAGTAATACATTTTCTTATATTTATTTACAAAATTAATATATTATATTTAGTATCTCTTTAATTTAGGTGGATATTTTAAATTTAAAATTTTAAATATCATCATCATTATCATACAAAAGAAACAAAAATTTATTTCTTCAATTTCATCCACCCGTGACCCGCCTCCTCCCTCTCCCCTCTCCTGTCGACCACCCAAACCAGCGGCCGCCTCCCCTCCCATGGCCGGCTCCCCTCCCCTGCCTCCAGATCTCCCCTCCACCGCCTGCCCCGCCTCCCCCTTCCTCAGTCGCCGACCCACTCCCGCCCCCGTCCCTCCTCCCCTCCACCACAACCCCCCCACCCCCTCCGACCACCACCCCCCAGACGCTCCTCCAGATCTCCCCTTCCCCGCCTGCCCCCTCCCTCTTCCCCAGCCGCCGACCCCCACTCCCGCCCCCGTCCCTCCTCCCCTCCACCACAACCCCCCCTCCTCTCCCTTCCCCTCCTTCGCCTCTCCCCCCCCCCCCCCCCCCCGCCTCCAGCGCCTGCCCCCCCTCCCCTCCCCTCCACTCCCTGGCCTGCCTCCCCCTCCTCCAGTTATCCCAGACCCAAGCTTAGGAGATCAATGGTGGATTTATTTTTCTTTGTTTTCAACAGTACTAAAATTTTTGACTATGCACTTGCTTTTCTTAATTAATCATTCAAAATTAAAATTTACATAGTACTTCTTTATATATAGATTTACTATGCACTTGCTTTTATTTTTAAGGTATTTATTTTTAAATATATATTTATACAGAGGTAACCATTTTAGTTTTTGTATGTAACCAAATATTCATAAAAGTTTGGTTACCTTTCTATTAAAGTTTGGTTACTTTTATATTAAAGGTTGGTTACCTCTGTATTAAAGTTTGGTTACCTCTGTATTAAAGTTTGGTTAACTTTGTATTAAAGGTTAGTTACCTTTATATTACAGTTTGGTTACCTTTTGTATTAAGAGTTGGCTACCGTTATATTAAAGGTTGGTTACATTTGTATTAAAGGTTGGTTACATGTGTATTAAAGGTTGGTTACCTGTGTATTAAGGTTTTGGTTACCTTTGTATTAAAGGTTGGTTACCTTTGTATTAAAAGTTGGTTACCTGTGTATTAAGGTTTTGGTTACCTTTGTATTAAAGGTTGGTTACCTGTGTATTAAGGTTTTGGTTACCTTTGTATTAAAGGTTGGTTACATTTGTATTGAAGGTTGGTTACATGTGTATTAAATGTTGGTTACCTGTGTATTAAGGTTTTGGTTACCTTTGTATTAAAGGTTGGTTACCTGTGTATTAAGATTTGGTTACCATCATGCAGTTGGTTGCCAAATCTTCAGACCAAGGTAACCAATTCAGTTTTATTAAGTTACTAATTTATTTTTGAATGTGATGCAGTTGGTAGCCAACTTTCACACAGAGGTAACCATTTACTTATGTTTGTAGGGCGAATGTTCTTCTTCTTCTTCTTCTCATTGGTAGTGTTATACTTTTGTTGAAGTTAAATGAAACATAATCTGACAGTTCATGCTTGCTTTCCACCCCTTTCTTTTTCGCAGGATCTGAAACATAAGCTTAAGATTCGCGACGGATATTCGCGACGGCAAAGGAGGAAGATGACGGAAAAATAATTTTTCGTGGCGGAGATTCGCGACGGCATAAGAGGAAGCTGGCGAGGGATGAAGACGACGAGAATTTTTAAGTTGGCGAGGGATGAAGACGACGAGATTTTTTTTTTTGTTTTTCATCCATTTGATTTGAATTTTGAATTTTGAATTATGGCAGCCTTGATTTTAGGTTCCTTATTTAATGTGAAATTAAATTGTTTGAAATTATTGTCTTATTTTTGTAATTATTTTGTGTGTGTTTTATTTTTGTAATTACTTTCTAATTGTTGTATATTAGTGTAAAGGACCCTAAAATGTTTATGTTCTTTCTTAACCATTGCTACAAGTTTGTTATGTCGTATTTATTATCATCATAAATTATTTTTTATACTCAAATATGTAAAATAAATAAATAAATGGAAGAGCGTGAAGTAGGTAGTGAAGGAATTAAAGTATGAGAGTTCATTAGAGCACTTTTATCATCTACCTTAAAGTAATTAATTGACAATTTGAGGTCAGCAACAAAGAGAATAATTAGATGTAGAAGACTGAAATCAATCTTTATAAACCAAATAAAATGTGAACCAGCTGTTATGCATGCATGTCTGCAGATGAATTAACAGCTACCATTTTGGAGTTGGGTAGTGGTTGGGTTTGTAGCTAAACAAAGCACAGCTAATTGTATTGTGCAAGTGGTTTTGGTACACTTTCCTTTCTGATTTATCTAGTGCTCGTAAGTAAGGATTACTTCTACTTCAATTTTGAGGAAGTACATAGAAATTATAGATCCACTAATGTACAATTTCTCAATAATTGTAATTATGTACATTTATTACATTACATATATTTGAGATGATTTTGGTTCATAATATATATATATATATATATAAGATGATTTTGGTTAATAAAAAATATTAATATCGTTAGAATAAAATGATATTGATAGAATAAATATATATTTAATAATACTTTTAAATTTATTCGAATAACACTTAACGCTTTTAACAACATTTATTATTATGTAAATATCATTTTTACTCTCGTAATATTCGTGATCGTAAACTTTAGCTTTATCAAATTTCAAATATCTAATTATGCATCAGGTGAGATTGAGTAAAAATACCCAAAAATACATATATTAGTATATGAGTGGCCTTCTTCAACTCTCTACGCTTTTTCTTTTGATTTGCTGTAATATTTTCTACAAAAGAGTGTCCGCTAAATAAAACTAAAAATAAAATAAAATCATGTCGATTTTTGTGGTAGAGCAGGAATATTACTTAAACTTAAGGAAAAATCTATGAATACATCTAGGGATATAAACGGATATAAACGAATACGGATATAGTAGTATCCGTATCCGTATTCAAAAAATTAATTCGCTATCCGTATTCGTATGCGGAGGATTTTAAAAATTATATCCGTATCCGGTATTTGAAATAATATCCGAATACAAATAATATATGTTTCTGTTTATTTTATTCAAATAAAAAGATTATTCGGATATCCGAATTTCTTTATCAATCACCTAATATAAAATTCATTCAAATTATTTACAAAAAATAAAGAAAAAATTGAATAATTATTCATAACCAATCACAATTTAAAGTTTAAACCATACATATTAATGAATGAATGTTAATTTATTTATTTTTAATAAATACAATAATCAATACTCTAAATTAAAATTCAAATAAGTTTTGATTATTTTTGAAATCTTAAATTCAAAATGAATGTTCTTCTTATTAATGTTTAGATGTCCATTAATAAGTAGATGTCTATTTTATGTGTTAAATTGGAGTAATATTATAGTGTGTATGAATATTTATAATATATAATTATAACATTTAAATTATTTTTATAACACTTGTTAAATGATATATTTTAGATATATTGTAACACTATATATAACTATAATAATAAGAAGAAGAAAATGAGTTTTAAAGTATAGTTCATTAATGAATGAATGTTAATTTATTTATTTTTAATAAATACAATAATCAATACTCTAAATTATAATTTAAATAAGTTTTCATTATTTTTGAAATCCTAAATTCAAAATGAATGCTCTACTTATTATTGTTTGGATGCCCATTAATAAGTATATGTATATTTTATGTGTTAATTTGGAGTAATATTGTAGTGTGTATGAATATTTATAATCTATAATTATAACATTTAAATGATACTTATAACACTTGTTAAATGATGCATTTTAGATATATTGTAACACTATATATAACTAGGATAAAGGAAAAAAGTAATATGTTTTAAAGTATAGTTCATTAATGAATTAGTGTTAATTAATTTATTTTTAATAAGTACAATAATTAATGCTCTAAATTACAATTTAAATAAATTTTTATTATTTTTGAAATCCTAAATTCAAAATTAATGCTCTACTTATTAATGTTTAGATGCTCATTAATAAGTAAATGTCTATTTTATGTGTTAATTTGGAGTAATATTGTAGTGTGTATGAATATTTATAATCTATAATTATAACATTTAAATTATATTTATAACACTTATTAAATGATACATTTTAGATATATTGTAACACTATATATAACTAGAATAAAGGGAAAAAATAATGAATTTTAAAGTATAGTTCATTAATGAATGAATGTTAATTTATTTATTTTTAATAAATACAATAATCAATGCTCTAAATAATAATTCAAATATGTTTTCATTATTTTTAAAATCCTAAAGTCAAAAATGAATGTTCTACTTATTAATGTTTATATATCCATTAATAAGTAGATGTTCATTTTATTTGTTAATTTAGATTAATGTTGTAGTGTGTATAAATATTTATAATCTATAATTATAACATTTAAATGATATTTATAACACTTATTAAATTATGCATTTTAGATATATTGTAACATAATATATAATTAGGATAAAGAGAAAAAGTAATAAGTTTTAAAGTATAGTTCATTAATGAATAAATGTTAATTTATTTACTTTTAATAAATACAATAATTAGTGATCTAAATTACAATTTAAATAAGTTTTATTATTTTTGAAATCCTAAATTCAAAATGAATGCTCCACTTATTAGTGTTTAGATGCACATTAATAAGTAGATGTTCATTTTATGTGTTAATTTGGAGTAATACTATAGTGTATATGAATATTTATAATCTATAAGTATAACATTTAAATTATATTTATAACACTTGTTAAATGATCCAAAAGTTATATTGTAACCCTTGTTAAATGATATTTATAACACTTGTTAAATGATACATTTTAGATATTTTAACTTTATAATAGTAAAAATTCATTAACTATACTTAAATTAATTTATTAATATTATAATAAAATTGTTATTTCCTACTTTTTAGAAGTGAAATGACATATTTTAAAAATAATTTTCGGGTGATAGTGAAAACTAATTATTATATAAGGAAGACCATTTTTAAAAAATTATTTTGCTAATTTTGTGTGTGTGTGTGTGTGTGTCTATATATATATATATATATATATAAGTTACTCGGATACGGATTCGAATTCGGATATCAGATTTCGGATATTCGCTATCCCCCGAATATATTTACAGACAGATGTTAAACGAATACGAATACACTTATATCCGTATTCGTATCCGTTTATTTGTGGATACCTTTAAACCGAATACAGATATTGTAATATCCCAGATATTTACAATAATTGTAAAGAATATTTGAAATAATTAATTAAAGAATATGGTTTAAAACCTAGAGTTGTCGAAGTGAGATGTGTAGAAAATGAGTAAAAAAATTTTAACCTAATTTATTTGTTAGAAATTAAATGTGAGAATATTTTAATGATACATGTAGAGAATTTATTAAGAAAATAAATTCATTTGAGAAGTAAAGGTGGATATATATATAATTATAACATTTAAATGATATTTATAACACTTATTAAATTATGCATTTTAGATATATTGTAACATAATATATAACTAGGATAAAGAGAAAAAGTAATAAGTTTTAAAGTATAGTTCATTAATGAATGAATGTTAATTTATTTACTTTTAATAAATACAATAATTAGTTATCTAAATTACAATTTAAATAAGTTTTCATTATTTTTGAAATCCTAAATTCAAAATGAATGCTCCACTTATTAGTGTTTAGATGCCCATTAATAAGAAGATGTCTGTTTTACGTGTTAATTTGGAGTAATATTATAGTGTATATGAATATTTATAATCTATAAGTATAACATTTAAATTATATTTATAACACTTGTTAAATGATCCAAAAGTTATATTGTAACCCTTGTTAAATGATATTTATAACACTTGTTAAATGATACATTTTAGATATTTTAACTTTATAATAGTAAAAATTCATTAACGATACTTAAATTAATTTATTAATATTATAATAAAAGTGTTATTTCCTACTTTTTAGAAGTGAAATGACATATTTTAAAAATAATTTTCGTATGATAGTGAAAACTAATTATTATATAAGAAATACCATTTTTAAAAAATTATTTTGCTAATTTTGTGTGTGTGTGTGTGTGTGTGTCTATATATATATATATATATATATAAGTCATTCGGATACGGATTCGAATTCGGATATCGGATTTCTGATATTCGCTATCCCCCGAATATATTTACAGACGGATGTTAAACGAATACGAATACGCTTATATCCGTATTCGTATCCGTTTATTTGTGGGTACCTTTAAACCGAATACGGATATTGTAATATCCCAGATATTTACAAGAATTGTAAAGAATATTTGAAATAATTAATTAAAGGTTATTGTTTAAAACCTAGAGTTGTTGAAATGAGATGTGTAGAAAATGAGTAATTTTTTTTTAATCTAATTTATTTGTTAGAAATTAAATGTGAGAATATTTTAATGATGCATGTAAAGAATTTATTAAGGAAATAAATTCATTTGAGAAGTGAAGGTGGATATATATATATATATATATATATACACACACACACCTAAAGCGTGCTTGTCAACCAAATAAGAGGATGAGTAAGTTAATACTCAATTAAATTAATAAATTAATTAGTTTAAATATGAGGTCATGAAATATAATTAATTAAGTTAATTATATTAGTATGAGTTATAGTTATAGAAAATTTAGGATGATTGTTTTGGTTGACAATAATGTGAAGTAATTAATTAAATTATTAAGTTGTTGTATAGAGTTCATTAATGGATTTAAAGCAAGCCCAATATTTTAATTGTTAAAAGTCTTGTTGGCATTTATAATGATGTCCAAATAAATTTAAGGATTTAGCCTTATGAAGAGTCCAAGTAATTTAATTACTACTAGTGGACTAGCCCAAAAGAATTACAAATGTTAGCCCAATATGAGAATATTTGCATGAAGTGAGTAATTAAATAAGAGAGCCTAAGAAAAATTAAGCTATGTAGCCAAAAATCATTTAAAAGTCAAATGATGGTCAAAGTGTTGAGAAATATTGTTGAGTATAGATAATTAATCTATGTAAGGTTAATTGAATAACTCTAGTTGATAGACAAGAGAGATCATTAACCAAACATTGGTTAAATGTTTGGTGAGTGAATTTGATGATGATAATTAACTATGAATAAGTTAATTGAGTAACCCAATGTAATAAAATAATTTAAGACAAGTCTAATTGGATTATATTATAAGTCCAATTGATGTATTAAACTAAGTTAAATAAATTAACCTAGTAGTCTATGTAATTAATTAAACCTTGATCAATGTTATAATTAAACTAGTTCAATGCTTAATTTAATTAAATGTAGCATGTGTTAGTTAATGTTAGCCCAATGTAATAAATAATTGAGCTCAAACAAATTAAATTGTTGAGCCCAATCAATGGTAATTCAAAGTCCATTTGGAATTAATTCTAAGGTCCAAAATGGAGCTCAATGTGCATGTATAGATGAATATGTATACATATATTGGTGTATATATATATGGATTCTTATATAATGATATATGATATAAAAATAAAGTCAAATTGGTGTAATAAAGTGCAAATTCTGAATTTTGAGGGGGCCCCACATGAAAATATTGAGTGTGACTTTCTATTGCTTCATTTACACTCCAAAAGTTGCCTACAAACAAGCTTGATTGAGGTTATTCACCCTAGTCATTCAAAATATCACTCAAAAGGTCATTTCAAGCTATAGTAAACATGATTTAGAGAGTTAAATTGACTAACATTAGATGACCAAGGAAGTTAATTGAGTTTACCTAAATTCTATGTATAGAGAAGAGGGAAAGAGCTAGCAAAGGTTGGTCATTTGCTAGCTAGTTCAAGTGTTGTAGAAAGATAAGCTCTAGAGAAAAATAAGAGCTACTTTGAGAGTTGGAGATTTTACCCAAGGAGATTGCTAGATGATAGTCTAGGAGGAGTCATAAGTCAAGTTCATAGCCAAGAGATGAAGAACATCCAAAATCAAGAGATTCAAAAGTGATCTAACTCTTCTTTATTTTATTTTTATGGTTTATATATATTTTTCTATGGTCAAAATATATTTTTAACCGATCAAAAGTTATTTTGATGCTCTAGAAGTCTAAATCTATGATATATAGGTAGATTCATGGTTTAATATGTTTAAAACAAGTATTGGTATGTGTGGTATGCAAATAAATAGAATAAAATTCCATATTGCGATTTATCAGTAAAATCCTAGATGGTTTGATCTTAAATTTCTTGCCAAAATATTTTTAAAAATGTGATTGAACCATGAAATATTATAAAATAAGAAGTTATGAAGACAACAACACTAAGTTGGTGTTATTTGGATGTGTAGACTTTATTTTATTCAAGTTTGAACCATTAAAACCAAGGATTTGTGATTTTAGTTTTTACTTTGTCCTTGTCAGCGGTTTTTAGTCCAGCTTAATTTAGAATTTGAATTTGTAATACAAAGAGAAATTGTAGAGGGAAAAATTCTAATGAGAATAGACTCAAGAATCACTCCAAAATATTTTAAAATGAAGAAGTTATGGCTGTCGGAGTGACTGGAGGCCGGACAGTACAAATTAGGGCTTTGTTTTCTGTTTTGAGCGCCCCGGCGCCCAGATTAGACTATTCTGAGTGTCCCAACTTTCAAAACAGAATGTGCAAGTTGTCTGGGTCGGGTCGGGTCGGTCCGAGTCGAGTTTTTAATGAAAATTTAAATTGAAATAAGTGTAAAATGAATGAGTTTGAATATTAAACCAATATATGAAGTTTATTAGTAACTAATTAGTGGCTAAATATTTAACATAAAGACTAAAGTTAACACAATTAAAAAATTAACTATTGGTATTATTTGAAGATTATTAAAATATTATTAAATGATCAATAATATTAGTATATGATTAAAAAGTTATTGAATGATGAATAACATTTGTAAATGATTAAAATATCATTACATGGTTAATAATATTAATAAGAGATTAAAATATTATTAAATGGTTAATAATATTAATAAGTGATTAAAATATTGTTAAATGGTTAATAATATTAATAAATGATTAAAATATTATTAAATAGTTAATAATATTAAGAAGTGAATAAAATATTATTAAATGATGAATAATATTAGTAAGTGATTAAAATATTATTAAATGATTAATTATATTCAGAAGTGATTAAAATATTATTAAATAATTAATAATATTAATAAATAATTAAAATATTATTAAATGATGAATAATATTAAGAAGTGATTAAAATATTATTAAATGATTAATAAATGATTAAAATATTATTAAATGATTAATAATATTAAGAAGTGATTAATATATTATTAAATGGTTAATAATATTAATATGAGATTAAAATATTATCAAATGGTGAATAATATTTGTAAATGATTAAAATATTATCAATATTATCAAATGGTGAATAATATTTATAAATGATTAAAATATTATTAAATGGTTAATAATATTAATAAGTGATTAATATATTATTAGATAGTTAATAATATTAGTAATAGATTAAAATATTATTAAATGAATAATAATATTAATAAGTGATTAAAATATTATTAAATGGTTAATAATATTTGAATGTAGTTGAATACTTGTATATTATCAAAGGTATATAATATTTTGAGGTATTTGGTAAATTGTTAAATGTTCAAATTATTAAGTTATGTAAAAGAAGAAAGTTTAATTAAATTAAATCAATGTAAATAGTCCATTGTAACTAATTTAGCCAACTTATTAAAAGTGTGTCGTGCGGAGATCGTATAGTGTAGATGTAAGTTGGTTAAGCATACCCGATATGTCCGAACTGTATTTGGGCTAGGGTTTTTGTTCGGAACACAAGAGTTCGTTTATCGGACATCTTAAAAGTTAATAATTTAAAGTTAGAGTCTTATATAAAGACTAAGTAATAGTCATTGTAACTAATGACGATGTTGATTTTATATATAAATTGTAGGTTGAACGAAAGACGCAAAATAAGCGTAAATGGTAGAAGCGAACCAGACAAGTTTTTCAGGACTTGCTCCTATGTGCATTAATATGCTATAATTTGATATTATATTATTGATATGGAGATATATTGATGATATTTGTGTTATGTTAAAAACATAAGGTATGTTTACATGTGAAAATATGAAGTATGAATTGCTAGATGCTAGTTGATTATTATAAGAAGTATGAAGCATTCATAAAATGAAAAGCATGAAAGACATGACGTAAGAATAAAATGCAGGGTATGCATAATATGTGAAATATGTAATGTGTTATGTGTAACTGTTAAACTTGTTGAGCCGTCGTGCTCACTCTTACTTAAAACAAATATTTTCAGATAGTGCAAGTTATTCGAAATTTTTAATAAAGATCAAGAAATAAGAATGCATACTACTTTCACTGAAGGTCTAAATGTCTATTGTAGATATCAGTTCGAATTGGACATGTAAAATGACTGTGTAGTATAAGACTTAGTTGGTATGTAATATGAGTGTTAAATATTCAAAATGATTGTAATAGAATGCCGTATCATGTATAATATTGAGACATACTAAGTTTGTTTAAAGATTGCGATTTTGGAATAAAAAAAGATGTTGTAAAATTATAAATAAATAATTATTTATCAATTATAATATTGTTGTAATTCATGAACAATAAGAAAAATGTAATACTAGTGTTGAATCAGATTCGAGATTCGAGGGATCCGGATTCGGGGTCGTCACAGATATATCTATTTTTTTTTTAATGCGAATAATATCTATTTTTTTCGAATATAGATGCGGACGAATGCGAGTGCGAATATGGATGTGTATTTTTCCTTTACCGAAACAATTGCGTTTTGGAAAAAAAAAATCATGACTTTTTATTTTTAATTAAAATAAAATAACGTAAGATATAAAAAAGAAGAAGCGAAACACTGTCGTTTCGATATGCAGGAATATACAGCAGACGGAGTGAATGCATAGATTTGTCCTAAATATAAAGGACAAATAATTGTACAACAAAATAATGGAGCAACATGTACGGGCGTGGGACATACCCGAGAAAAGCAGGCAAGCCCTGTTTAAGCTTATCCTCTGATCTGCCCACTGATTTGTTCGTCTTTTTGGGGTACCCAGGCGTTACAGACGGGGTCACACCATAATCATCATCCGGTCTAAAACTTTGACACGTGTAGTTTAAGTTGTATTTATTTACAAAAAATGGTGATGAGACTATTTTTATTAATTTATTATTATTATTATATATTTTATTTTAAAAATATAATTTGATTTTTGATGTTAAATTATCATATATTAAATTTTCAATTAACATAAATTTATTTAATTTTAGGTGATATAATTATTATAATTTATAATATATATAATAAGAATTATTAATTATAAAATTTATTTTATTATAAATTTTTATAAGTCATATTAATTTTAAAATTTAATATATTATTATTTAATTTTAAAAATTAAATTATATCTTTAATTTTAGAAGTGCGAGACTACCAATTTTCTTGCCGGCGAAGCATAATGTTGCTTTACTCCATTTGGGCCAATCTTTTAGGGAGGGACTCACACAGCCAGCTAGCTAGGTAGCTCGTAAAGGAAAGCTACCACCCTTTTGGACGTAAGATAACAAGTGGCCTAATTTTGAGCAGATAGCTTGGGTTGTCTTCTTTTTATGTCGCAATATTGAAATTCGAATCTGCCGACACGTGATTCATGCATGCATGCATGCATGCCAAGGTGTTTATTTTTTGAACTCATACTCCAAACTAAAAGGAAAAAAGGAAAAATATAATATTGAGGGGAGGAGGAGACGCATATCCGTCGTCCTAAATTCATTGTCGCTAATTGTATAAGTGTCTGATTTTATCATAGTTTCTTGTGATTGATTGATGGACAACTTGGAAACAGAAGATAAGAAAATGTGTGGCTGGCAAGTGGGGGTTTTGGGATTAAGAAAGAAATTACAGCTTCAAACATGTTTAGTTTGCCTTTAAAAAATGATAAACGGGAGATATAACCATACTTAGCATTATTAGTTATCATATTAAGGTTACGATTACGCTTTGTAAGAACTCATAATATTACAATTAAATAATTTAAAAAGTCTATTTCAATTTGAGGGGCTTAAGGTAAATTTAGGGAAGAGGTTAAGAGGGTAATTAGCAATAGCTTAGAAAAAAATTACTTTTGTTATGTTCAGTATGTATTGATTTTGACTTTGACGAATAAAATATCTAAAAAAAGAAAAAATATAAGTTAATAAAAATCAATGACAAAATAAAATATAAAATGCATATTAATTATTAAAAAATAAATTTTGACATAAAAATTCGTACTAAATAGTTGAGATAAATATAAAATTTAATTTTAGTATATAATAATGTTCCTAAAAATATGATATTTTACCGTAAAGAGAGCGATTTTACCGCATGTTATCATTATCATCTTTGGTCAAAGGATAATCTTACTTAACTTTAACCATAGAAATAGACAAATCAAATAGGGACAATTAAATTAAAGTTATGGAGTATTGAGCAATTTAGTTATAAGTCTTGGAACATAATTATATGAAAGTTGTCAGTGTCCCAACTTTAAAATTGAATTGCAAATATGTTAGTTGAATGAGATGATTAAAAATTATAAAAATAAATTTAAGATTATTATGTCATTATTAACACATAAGTAAATAATTAATATAACCAACTTTTTTTTTTATTATTCCAGAAATTGTGAGAGAAATGATAATGGGCACCGTCCCCGTCTCGTCCCGTGTTGGTATAAAGGGAGAAAATTCTAGTAAGGTATGCTGGTCAGCTGGTGCCTGGTGGGCTGTGTGGAGTGGGACGGAAAGCGACACATGAAGGTTCACATGAAGAAGCTATAGCTAATGAGAGGTAGTATTATGGTAATATTACAATTTATATATATATATATATATATATATATATATATATATATATATATATATAGGTTTTGATTAATTAAATTTAAAAAATATTTAAATAAATTGTTAATAAAAAAGAAAGAAAGAAAGCAAGCTGGCTTCCTGTCTTCTTTTTCTTACTTTTATGATGTAGCATGCCAATTTGCCATGCGGCATAATTATTTATTTATTTATGAGTAGAAAATTTTAGGCCTTTAGGAGTACTTGCATCAAAATTTGTACCATAAGTTAAGGGGATATTTGATAAAAATTGAATAAAATAATTCTGAATGCTTAAGTAATCTGAATAAGCTAAATAAAATAGATTTCTAAATACTGAATGAAAAAAATTATTTGACAAGTGACATGTCTGAAACATTTGAATAACATATTTTTACTATTTTATCTCTCTGAAAAAATTGAAAATTATTGTAAATTTATTTAATATAATATTTAATATATATATATATATATATATATATATATATATATATATATATATATATATATTTTACTTCATTCAGCCGAGACTTAACCATTCAACCAAAAAATTAAACTTAGCCATTTAGTCCAAAAATTTGACCGATTCAACCATTCAACTCTAAATAAACATACGAAATAAGTGATCAATTCAACTATTCAAATTCATTAAATTCCGATCAAACACCTCCTCCTTGTCTCCTCCTCCTCCTGTCTTTTTTAGAATAAATATAGATACATATATGGGGCTACTTTAGCTGACATGATGCTACTTTACTACACCCCACGGGTGGACCTCGCTTCCATGACCATATTTTACCATCCGTTCCTCAATTATGACACAGACAAATGTATCTACTGCCTAATGTGGTGGTACTAGTATAGATCTTCATCTTCCTCTTACCCACCAACTCATTTGTTTTTTACTTCATCAATCCGTTCAGTTTTTCTCCACATCTACCCCCATCCACTCTAAAATATTACATAACTATTAATTTTAAAAAATTAATTAAAAATATTTTTAAATTTAAAAAAAATTAATGTCAATAAAATTTCATAAAGAGTAATTTTTTACATAATATTTTGCTAGACGTTATATTTTGTTTGGTTAAAAAAAATTATAACTACATTTCAAAACTTTCGTCCTACATCGTAACGTAGAGTTAAAAACACAAATTTTTGAATAATTTAAAATTTTTAATTAATAGTGATGAGTAAAGCATGATTAGTTTCTTGGGTGCTCTTTAATTATAAGTGGAATAATTATTTTACAATTTAATTTTGCTTTGTCCTCTTTAAAATATTTGTGGAACCTATTTAATATTTATATAATAAAACAAAGTGAAACTATAACAATTATTTGATTATAATTTATATGGAATATAATTTGAATGATATCCCTTCAAAAACATTATACGGGTTGTGTGAGAGTAATATTGAATAATGAATTACATTGCATCATGGTTATTTA
This sequence comes from Hedera helix, assembly GCA_947179155.2. Classification (NCBI taxonomy): domain Eukaryota; kingdom Viridiplantae; phylum Streptophyta; class Magnoliopsida; order Apiales; family Araliaceae; genus Hedera; species Hedera helix. Next base: position 30,419,625 of record OX359287.1, read on the forward strand.
TGGAGAATATTAAAAGGTAGTGTGATATTTTAAGATACTGGTAATTATTTTAATACAACGTGCATGTTGTGAGCGTATATGTGTATCAAAAGTTATTTCCTTATCATTCGCTTATTAAGCTTTAACTATATTTTACTGACTTTAAAATATAAAGGTGCCGAAGTGCCGTGTGAGGTGTTTTTTGTAATAATAATATTTTTATAAAATATTTTTTATATGTAATGTGAGAGGGAGAATATAATCAATTATACATAATTATGTCGTTTTTATATGAAAATTTATGTAATTATAAATGATGTCTTTTACTTTTTTTTTACCTTAAAATATTAATATACTTTTAATATTTTCTTAGAATGTCATAATAATTAATCTATTTATTTTAAAATAAAAATAAAAATTTATTTTTAAACCCTACTGTGCAAATTTGTATGGATAAATTTACGTACACAATAATTAAATATTATGTGTAGATAACTCACGGTCATTAGGGGTGGACAATTTTTTTAATTTTTTCGGCGTATAAAGTATATCGAACCGGTTTGGTATAAAAAATACTGGTCCGAAACTGATTCAATATCGGCCCAGAGTATTGAAAAATTAGTATTAATTGAACGAACTGGTTATAGTAATTATTTATTTATTTATTAATTAATAATAATAATAATAATCAATTTTTTTTAAATAAAATTAATTAATTAATTTAATATACTGGTTTAATTGATACCGAATTTTATACGATTTTGATATTCGGTATAGGTTCGATCCGAATTTAACATGTTGAACACCCCAGGTCACCTCCAGAACCTTCCAGCCTGGCAATCCCTTCCCCAGCCAACCACCTCCTTCTCACGTGTCCTCCCCCGATGCCGACTTCTCCCTACCCTTCTTCTACAGCTGTTACCTCGCATTTCCCATTTTCCCCCACTATAAAATCCCTCTTTGCCCCCAGTCATCTTCCTCAAACCATTCTACCTCCTCTTGGCTCTTCCAATTCATAACAATGGCTTCTAGTTATACTTTTGCCACTCTTCTTTCAAGTCTACTACTTTTCTCCCTCTGTTTCACCTTCATTTTCGGACCCACCATTGCTTCTTCCAGAAAACTCACGGCGTTAGTTCAAGAACAGCCGCTGACAATGAAATACCATAACGGTGCACTTCTCAAAGGCAACATCACCGTTAATCTCATCTGGTACGGAAAGTTCACTCCAATCCAACGCTCCATAATCGTTGACTACCTCCTGTCCCTCAATTCCCGCCGGGCCCCACTCCCCTCCGTCGCATCATGGTGGAAAACCACCGACAAGTACCATGGAGGCACATCCACCCTCGTCGTAGGGAAGCAAATCCTCGACGAAAACTATTCACTCGGCAAGTCCCTCAAGAATTCTCATATTATACTTCTGGCCTCTAAAGCCGGTCAAGTGAGCTCCGTCAATATAGTCTTGACGGCCAAAGACGTTGCCGTTGACGGGTTTTGTACTAGCCGCTGTGGAACCCACGGATCAACCCGGGGGAAGACCCGGTTTGCCTATGCTTGGGTCGGAAACTCGGAGACCCAGTGTCCGGGTCTGTGTGCGTGGCCCTTCCATCAGCCCATTTACGGCCCACAAACCCCGCCGTTAGTCGCTCCTAACGGAGACGTCGGAGTTGACGGAATGATCATCAACTTGGCCACCGTTTTGGCTGGTACCGTGACGAATCCGTTCAATAACGGGTACTTTCAGGGACCGCCGACGGCACCGTTAGAGGCCGTTTCTGCCTGTACTGGGGTATTCGGGTCCGGATCGTATCCGGGTTATCCGGGAAATGTGCTGGTAGATAAGAGCACCGGGGCGAGCTATAACGCGTACGGGGCGAACGGGAGGAAATACTTGCTTCCGGCCATGTGGGACCCGAAAACGTCAGCATGCTCAACACTGGTCTGACGTGGAGGAGAGAGAATGGGATTTGGTTGGTTTTGTGGGTATGTAGATAGAGACACGAAGTTTGGGGGAAGGTATGGGTACAATCCAGAGTCTTGTGTGTGACGTGTAAATAGTAATATTGAGAGGGGAAAAAAGTAGTCTTGTAAAAAGTTTTTGAATTTATAAATACTATTATAACTACTACCACTGTCACGAATTCATCCAAATTGAATGCCATATTCATCATCTATTTTATTCATAATTTTTTAGTCTTAATTAAAATGATTATTAATAATAATAATCTCAGAGTTTGACTCAACTCACACGTATTAAGTTCAAACCCTCCAACTTAAATATTAGATAGACATTCCTAGCTAGCTTTGGGTCATCCATCTCACTTTGAATCAAATCACAGCATGGACAGGAAAGGAGGGGAGGGGAGGGGAGGGATGGGATAAATAAATATGACTCACAACCAGAGATTAACGTAATCAAAGTATATGGAATAATTTATGGTAAACAAGCCAAATAAACAAGACAAGACAAGAAAAGAAAAATGCTTATGCAATATAAATTTATTAATATTTTTACTATTTGAAAATACATTAGAAAGAATACAAAGAAAGGTATACAAGTCAAAAAATAAATTATGTACTACTCTTTTCTAACATTAAAATCTGGGTAGGGGTGTGGGCACCACCATCTATTGATTGTGTTTGCAAGGGCAAGGGAGGGAGGGAGGGAGGGAGGGAGGGAGTATTGTTTGGGTTTTTTGTGTGATCTTTTGGTAACTAGCTTGAGCTTTAACTAAAGAAAAATTGAGGGAAAAAAACTAAAAGTAGTGTGGGGCCACGGGAGACCATTATGGGCTCTATAGTTATAGTGAGATTCTACCTTATCAATACTTAATATTTTTAAAATTCTCATCTACGTCAAGAGTATTGGTACGATTCTATTAATACTGTTTGATATTTTTTTGTGCGATCTTAGAATTAAATTTAATTTTTTGCTCAACACTAATAACTATATATAGTGAGATTGTTCCTTATCAACAATTAATACTTGTATGTATATTCATTATTAATGTTATGGTCCCAATCTTTTAGCTAGCTTATGATAATTTTACTCAAGGAAACACCCCACAATTGTCAATTTCTCATGCCATCATCGTTCCTAATTTCTTATATTACAATGAACTACAACTAAGATAGACATGCACCAGATGGGGGTGGGGTTGCTTTTTCCCTAACATTACTACTATAATAAAAGTAACTTAATTAATTTTATAGGTACTCTCCATTATCAAGAGCATAAACTTTAGCATCATCATTGTAATTGATCAAATTAGGGGAAAGATGCCAACGAGTGAAAGCAAAGAAATGGAAAAAATCTCCCCCTTCCAAATCATTAATTGTAGCCAAAATCTCAACTACTATTACCCATTAAAAAAATAATTACTGCATTTTATATATATCCAGTGAGACTAAAACTATCTGTTCTTAATTATGTAAAAATTGATCAATATTCCATATTCATTAATTCTCCTTTTCTATTAATTAATAGAACTTATTTGCCTATTATCATATTACTAATCTATAAAGAATATATATCTCAATTGTTGGTTAGGTAGAACTAAAATATAAATATTATAATGCTCATATAGATTATAAGAATGTGATTCTCTCTCCATATATTAGTCTTCAGGGCTCTTATATTGACTAGACCTTGCATGAGGCAAACAAGTTGAGTTAAAATAGGGGGAGGGACAATTTTAGTACACTTAAAAGCCAATTGTTTGCCACCCACGCATGCATGCAACCTATGTATATATTATGCCTGGCTAATGACGAAAGCAGAAGGCTACTGGATCTGCCTTTTTGGCGTTTGGTTAGTAATTCAGCAACTCTCTTCCTCGAGTCTCATTTGGTAATTGTCTTATAATTTATGTCTATATGCATGGCTAATGGTTGTTGTAGAATAACATAATGTATTCTCAAATTAATGATTACAATTTCATTTGTATGTCATCACTATTAAACTGAATATTTAATAATTTTAGAATAAATTTATGTGTACAAATAATTACCCACAAATAGAGGGAGATAAGTTCTACTATTTAAATTAGTGACAAAAACTTATTAATATTTTATACTATTTGTTTACTATTCAATAAATAAAGTAATAGTGTTTGTAGACAATTAATTGTGCATATAAAAATACTCATAAATTTAAAGTAACATGATATAGAAATAAATTTTTAAATTAAAAAAATAAGACTTTTTTGTACCAGTGAGTGATATATGGTACCTATTTCGTCCCTGACAAATTGATTTTATTTTATTTTTTTCAATCAAATTAATCATTATTGTAATAAAAATTTCTTATTAATTTCTCATAAATAAAGGTGGATAAATTATAACCATAAAAAAAATATTAAAGTTATTACTACTTTTAATTTTCATGAGCTTTAAGTTATAAATAATAATGCTCAATTTTTGATTAATTTAATTAAAAAAGTCAAATTAAACTAATTTTTGTGGACGAAGATGCGTAGATTGTACAAGACAAAATAGTTTGGTAAGCAATTGGGCAAGTGGTTTTGGTTACTTCCTTTCTTATATATTTGTGCCCAGGCCGTCGAATGCAAACCACTACCATTTGAATATTCTAGAATTCTTGACCCATTTCTCTGTTTCCTTATTAATTTTAACTAGCGTCTTTCATAACAGTAATGATTCTACTCCTCTGTATAGCAGTCTCCACTATTTCCAATATATATATATTATAATAGATAAGAAAATAATCTATGTTACTAATATTTACGTAAAATTTTTATTATCAAGATAAGAATTAATAATAATGTTTTTAAAAAAAAAATGTAATACATAGAGTTTTTTAATAATTATATCCAAACTCATATATTAATAAGTTTTGTAACTGAAACTCGACATAAATTTATACAATATATTAGGGTTGTAAATGGATATACTCAAATACAGTGATATTCGTATTCGAAAAATAAATACTCTATTCATATTCGTATTCGGTATTCCACAAATTAAAAAAATATTACCTGTATTCGGTATTTGAAATAATATTCGAATACGGATAATATCCGTTTTCGTTTATTTTATTCGAACGAACAAATTATTTGAATATTCGAGCATCCGAATTCGTTTATCAGTTACCAGATAAATAATTCATTCAAATTATTTATAAAAATTTAAAAAAAAAACTAAATAATTACTCATCATCATTTAAAGTTTAAATAATAAAATCAATTAAACATACAAATCATAAAAGGGAGAAATACGTCAAGCATGTAATCATCAATCATTAATCAATCAAAATTTAAATATTTTAGAGAAAATATTAAATTAACAGTATTTTTAATAATAAAAAAAAAATTAATTTATCATTCAGTATTATTCTCGTATGTAAATTTTAAAAATAAAATATTTGTAACAGACTAATAATTATAATTTTGTTCTTGTATCATATAATTTTCTCATCAAATGATGTATTTTAAATATTTTACAATTTACTATAGTAAAAATGTATTAATTAAAATTAAATGAATTCATTTTAATTTATTAATATTATATTTAAAAGTGTTATTTACTATTTTTTAAAAGGGAAATGCAATGTTTTAAAAATATTTTTTATATGATAGTAAAAATTAATTATTAAATATGTAAGGAAGGTTATTTAATATATGATAATTAAATTATATATATATAAAAGTGTTATTTCAAAAATAAATACGAATTCGAATATTGAATATCGAATATTCGTTATCAGTTGGATATATTTACAGTCAAATGTTAAATAAACATGAATAAGCTTAAATCTATATTCATATCCAACTATTTACGAAAAATTTAAAATCAAATACAAATATATCCGCTTTACTTCAAATACGAATAATATCCACTTTTTTAATATGAACATGGACAAGTACAAATTTTCTTATTATCATTTACAGCCTACAATACATAACTCAGACTACATAATCTTAAGATGTGGAGCAAATTAATAACCAATAAAAAAAAATGATAATTTCACAATGAAAATTGTTATTTTCGCTTCTAGCTGTTACCTGCTTATTATCTCAAACCACACTATACAGGATAATTAGCTATTCACATCTCCTTGCACCAAAAGAATCAGGGCATTGGCAATCACAAAATTCCAGTGTCAAACCATTTCATTGTCGTCTAAAAGACTTCAAAAAGGTACTTGGAAATATATACCGCCATATATCGCAAGCATCATACAATTCCAATCTCAACCATCAAACCAACACAATATGCTCAATCTAACAAGCTGAGTTTAGCAGCCAAAAGTCGAAAATCCCTTCCTAATCGTCCAAAAGAACATCTCTTTGTAAGAGTAGAACAAAGATACTTTCTAGGGTGTCTATCTACCGATACAATATTTTTGTCTGCGACAATATTTAAGGACTCAATAGTAGGGGTTGTAACGCACTGGCATCCTGAACCTGGGAACCTTCCTGCAATACGCACAAACAAACAAAAATCATATACATTCTGGCCAATAAAGTTAAAGCAGAGACTGCTTGGAGACTAAAGTTGATATGTAATGAATGTGTGAAACAGACAGTAATGAAGCATACCCATATCCATAAGGAGAAAAGAAAGAAGGAGGAAGCATATATGCTCCCCTTGGGAAGCCCACGTTGGGATTTGAGCGCCTCGGACGGAACTGCTTCATCCCCGGTACATTGGTCCGCTTAGCTGATATCTGAAATGTTACTACTTATTAGCGAAGTGTACTTGTTTAGAAGGAGAGCATAGATTTAGAATGTTCAATTGTAGTGTTCACCTTTCGAATTGCCAATGTTTTTTGTACAATTTAAATTATGTGATCAATAGAAAAGATTTCTTTCACCTTCAATTGTCGGCCATGAAGTTCAGATTCATTCAGAAGAAGAGCCTCCTGTACAGTGTCTGGTTCAACGAATTCCACATAAGCATAGCCCTTTGGTTGTCCAAATTTATTAGTCCGGATAGTGACTCTATTCACTGTCCCACATGACCGAAAATGCTGCTGGACTTCCTCAGGGGTGCATGAATAGTCCACCTGTCAAACAAATTTTAACACCTTAGCTTTTATTGCCAAAAAGACCAACAAATAGAATACAATGAACTAATCAAACTTTATAACCAACTCGTAATAGATAAAGCTGTATAACAGGGCCAACCCTAAATTCAGAGCTTCAGTCATCATTTGGACCAACACGCTGTTCATGCCGGCAAGTGCTGATCAGACATCATATTAAGGAAATAAAATTGATTTCCTTTTTAAAGTATGCATAATAGACTAGGAAAATAACAAATACAAAAAATTTCCCCAGAGAATGAACAGATATACCTAAAATTACGCAAGAAAACAAAAAACAAGAAGCACATCAAAATCCCCATGTCACAATTATATTCTGAATCTGGCTTCTGAGATATGAATTCCACACCTAGTCCTGAATGATTACAATATACAAAAGCTGGATTGTAGGATAATTATTCTAACAGAAAGAAGGAAGGGTTGGAAAATGCCAACAAATTTATCTTTAACAGAACAACAAAATGACAAATAGAATGAGTATAGCTTATTACTTACATTCCCATATCAAAATACATGTAACTAGAAATAAATTCATTTTTAGTTCTCAAGCATGAAACAAGTGCCCAACTAAGGGAGGAAGAAAGGGGAAAAACAAGTCCCGGATTCATAAGGTAAAAAGACCTTTTTAGTCCTTGTACTCTTACTTTAGTTTCAATTTAGTCCTTGTACATTTTTTATTGCATAATTGTCCTTGTACAATTTTGTAGGTGACCAATGTAATCCTTGGTGTGTGTGAAAGGTAATGATGTGGAATTAAAAAAAATTCCATGTGGCAAACTAAAGTACATCTATATGGAAAATGAAGGGTAAAAGGGACATTCAACAATTTCCTTATCAAATTTAAAAGATAGAGACAAGAACAAAATCAAGTGAAAATCCAACATGTAACACCCAAATAGATCTCGATCGGAAGAGCCTTGATATCATTGTCAATATCGTCGTTGCTGGTGTCGTCAATATCGTCTTCAAAATTGAAAAAAGTCCAAACTTAATGGAATTCTTATAAAATGTAGCGGTTCTGTTGATATAGTTCCGTGCGGAGACATGTACACATATTTTGATTTTTTCCTCTCTTCTATATTTTGTCTCAAGGGTTTCAGCAAATTCAAAATTTGTGAGTAAATTTCTACTGGATTTTTGATGCTAAGGTGAACTAAGATGAGTTTACGCAAGGGTTGGGTTCAAAAGGTGTGGGCAGAAGAGAGAGAATCCCCTTGGGTTGCAGTTGAAGTTACTGATTTTATTGGCAAACAAGTTCAAGTCCTCACTGAATTGGGGAAGAAGGTAAGCTTGTTCGATTTTGGAACTGTTTCGAGTTTAAGAAAGAGCAAATTGGAATTAATTGGAGTAGCTTGATGAATATGTTGGAAATTGACGGAATTTCATGTTTTTTGTAGGAATTGGTTTTGCCTAAGGAGTTGTTTCCAAGAGACGAGGAAGCAGACCATGGGGGAGTTAATGATATGACCAAATTTTATTTTTTGGTAATATAATATGTGTATATATATGTATGTGTGTGTGTGTGTGTGTGTGTATACATATTACCAAAAAAAGAGGAGATGCTCTTAATGAAATCTATGTGAGTTTCCCTCTCTTTCTTGAAGCTTACTATGCTGGAGTTTTTTATTTCTAAGAAAAGGGAGATAGGCTTAAAGAATGTTCTTCGCCGACTCCAACGGGTTGGCCTATTCAGAAGGCTCAGCTACCAAAATGCTCGATTTGATATGTTTTTGGCGATGAAATCAAAACCCATTTGGGTGATTCCAATTTGAAAGAGGAAATAGGAAGGAAAAAAGTAAAAAGACTCTTTTGCTCCTCATTTTCCACGTAGATGGAGAGTATCAGGCCACATTGAAATCTTTTTAAAAAAAATTCCACGTCATTACCTCTCACATGCCAAGGATCACATTGGTCACCTACAAAATTGCACAAGGACAATTATACAATAAAAAAATGTACAAGGACTAGTTTCTTCAAGGGGCTAATGATCAGTCAAAGAAATCTTATGCCATATTTTGAGGAACTGGATAACAATTCACCCTGATGGTTGAAACAATACGTAGAAAATAAAAAGGAATTTTTTTAGAGTGCAAAATCAGTTGAAGCCCTTTTTCAACTATGTTTAGCCTTTTAGACATGAGAAGGATTTCTCCAAATATTCGTTATACCTGTTTCTCTGACAATCAGACAAGCTGCTAAAAGACCAACCAGAAAGCAACCTCTATGAAAGGATACACGTACTTTCTACACATCATTCCGCATAAATGAATATATACTCAAAAAAGCTTAAACCAAGAATAACATTTTGCTTATAGGTTGTATGTGGACTTGTGGAGTAACTACTAATCATCTTATAAGAGGGGGAAAGGACTTCAGAGCAGAATTAAGCCTAACTTCAATAAATATGTGTAAGAATAGAGAATCAGAGCTAGCAGTAATACTAACATAAATAATTAAAGAGAGAGAGAGAGGTACAATGACGTGAACTTAGTATCCTATACATTTTGACAGGTAAAACAAAAAAGATATAAATTGAGAGAGAGATAAATGACCCCTCACCATAAACAGCATAGTATCTAGACATTCCCAGAGCAGTAACCACGACCAACAGCGTACTGAGGCAGCGCAATCAAGACAATGGCACCATAGCCGATGACGCACTCTTCATATCACATTACTCCACCCAACTGAGTTTGGCTAGAGAGATCTTGAATGAATTCAGGTCCAGGAACTTGAGTTTCCTTGAATTCAAAACTTTTCTGTTTGACTAAGGCACTAAGCAACTTTTGGCTTTTACTGTTTCTTTTCTTTTTTCTCCCACAATTTATTTTTTCTTGAACAATTCTTTTGATCTTTCTCAAACATTCTAGCTAAAGCTTTCTCTCATTGTTTTGCTTCTTCATTTTCTTTTCCTAATCTATTTTGATACAAATTCTTTTTTTCTTGAAGGAATGTGTACTGCCTATTTTCCTCAAAATTCCGCTTTACTATTTATTTTTCTCTTCTTCTCTTTTTTTAAAACCAATCCCAAGCAATCAGACTAATTTTATTTTCTATCACTAAAGGAAGAATATTTTTAATCATAATCATAATCATTTCCCACAACTAACCCTAGTAATCAGAGAACTTGGAAAACCAAGCAAGATCCTGCGATCATCATCAAACATTAAGTCAAGATCTCAAAAATTAATATTAACTCAAAATGACAACATCAACACACAGAAAACCAAAGAGGTGGAGAGATATATAAAATAGGAACAAAATATTGTACTCAAAATTTTTTGTACAGAATGCAACATTTTCAAAGCCTTGAATGACAATTAGACCACACATTAATCAGGTATTCAGGTAATGTACAATATATCTCTAGAATTCTAGAATAAGTGAATTTATCATATAATGTAAAGCTTTTAGCTCTCTAGAGTTTCAATTACTTAAAAACAAACTACTATTCTCTCTCTCTCTCTCTCTCTACTACACACACATCTGAACTCATGCACTCCAGAATCAATCACAGTCAGCCAAACCATACCCTATGGTCCTTATCGACAAACCTATTGAAACCAAATAATAGGATAGACATACATGCTTGGACACATTATCTATTGGAATTGCAATTTGTTTAAAATTTGGCTTGCATCATTTCCTCCACTATAAGTAATAACAACTGAAAGTTATCTATTTCAAATTAAGATTGATGTATAAATATAATAAACTACATTATATTATCATCCTCTCTTAACAATATCTAACCTTTTTAGATTTTCTCCTAGAAGCATGGATTCGGGTGCAGAGACTCAGGTTCACCATATGGACGTTCGACAGTTCGACCTATCTATAAAATTGTAAATTCCGGGATTCGCAAGTAGAAATGAAGAATTGATGATTCAATCCATATCTATAAGTAGTAATGATGGTGGTTCGATTGGTCACGAAGGTGCTAATCAAGAATAAAGTCACAAGCTTGCCCTCACTTAATAGCACAATACATAGTTTTGTAATATTTGCTTTAATTATTTGATTCAATACAACTTTGAAGCTTATTTCCAATTTACAAATTTATATATATATATAAGAAAGAGAGAGAGAGAATATAGATACACATTAAAATTTTAATATAATTCAAGAAAAAAAAAAGTAAGAACTTTCAAGAATACCAAATTTTATTATTATTTAAAAATTATAATACCAAAATTACCTTAATTATTATTTACCGTGACCATGAGTAACCCTATCGAAGTTATAAATTAAAAAAGAAGAAGATAACATGAGTAATTTTGGTCTTCTTAAATAATTTTAATTACACCCAACAATACTATGAGGAATACCAAAAATAGTGTAAAACCGTATTTTGTAAATTTTATTTTAGTCAAGTAAATACCATATTTTGAGGAAGAGGAAGGGATACTAAACTACCAAATTAAACTAATATATTAGTAAAACGTGTAAACTATTTAAGAAGACTAAATCCTAGTAGAATATTAATATTAAAAAAAAACCATATGCGTTCTATTTTCAAGAATAGAGAATAATATGACATAGGGAGAAGGGTACACTGATGGGAGAAGAAAAGATGAGAAGAGAAAAGAAAAGACAAACATAGAAAAGAAAAGAGGTGAGAGAAGTACCTCAGATCATGAAGAGTCTTAGTGTCGCGCCTAGCATTGCCCAAATGATAAGCAATTAGGGTTTCACTTTTCAGGTATGAGAATTTGTGAAATTTCAGTTTTAATTTACAATTAAATTCTACCCTTCTCGGATCTCTTGAACAAATCCAATAAGAATCTAGACTAAATGAATTTGAATTGAAGTGTTGATTTTGGTAAAGATTCAATGCTTCTCCGTTAAGCAAATCTCCACAGTGAATCGTGACGTATTCGAATCCTCAACATATCCCTTCGTCAGTTCGCCAGGTGATTGCCAAATCCGTGCTTCTTAGATTTTCTTTCATCTATATTCAGCCTTAGTGTACATGGGTTTATTCCATTTTTGGCATTTCAATCAAAAGCAGATTTAAATTCAACCTAGCATGTCATAATACTCTAAAATGGAAATTAGTACTACATATGAATTGGTCTTAGATCTACTAATTATTATGGATGGAAGGTCAATTTTCACGAATTGAACCGGCTCTTAGTTATGTCCATTATAAGCTTGTTATATTGTACTTGGTCATTTAACATTTTTATTTATTTTGCAGATGAAAAGCAATTCCTTCTTGCTTGATAGAAGACGAAAGAAATCAACGCTCCATTTTCTTGTTTGAACATCAAGTGGAGAATCAAAAAAACACAGCCTAGAAGGGCATTACTCACTGAAAATTCCCTAGAAAAAATAAGGAAAAGGTGGATGGAAGCTCCCTCTCTCCCAGCAAGGAGAGCACCATTACTCTCTTTATGCTTGAAAAGGGGAAAAGGATGCAGCCTGTTTGATTTAAGAAACTCCAATGGCTTTAAGGTTCATATCAGTACTTTACAATTCATCATAAGGCAAACATCAAGAGATTGTTTGGGGCAGATATACTCTTAAAATTAAATTACTCTACTTACTGCCCAAGTGGTGCAACAATAGACCAAGAAACAAAAAAATAAAAGATTAATGAAAATAAAAACCTGCTCCCATGGTAGTTGAAGATTTCTTTATAAAAGAAAGGATCCCACCTCAATCTAGACACAATTATCAAGGGTAACTCCCAACACCAAACATGTTAGGAACACATATCCATTACATTTAAAGGTTTAAATGTTAAATTGTAAGAAATCTGGACATAATACTGCTATATGAACAAAGATATTCATGACAAAACCATGCATGCAAAGTGTGTCAAGTATGTCACTCATCCCTGTACAACAGAGGAATGTGCAACATATCATATACAAAATAAAGAATAGAATACCATTGCAACCATAAAGTTAATATGGGAAAAGTGGCCTCACATTGCCAACAAACACTGATCGAGAATCTACTTCCTCCCTGTTTGCCTGATTTACAGCAGCAGTAGCAGGATCTGTTTGCAGAGAAAATAAGTTAGGATCAAGAAGTGACACAATATTTTTGTAGGTTCCTATTAATAAGCATCACAAACAGTTACAAAAGGCAAGCAAATAAAAACAGTTACAAAAGGAAAGAAAATAAGTAGTCGACACTTTCCATCTCATTCACAGATTCGCCACATCATCTGGTTTAAACTGGAAAAACCAGAGTACTATAAAGTTTAAACTTCTAATTCTCATACAATTCTGAAGAATCAGCATTTGAAATCATATTAAGTAGAACTCAAACTGATATCAACATCCTCATTCTAGTTTAGACCAGTCAAAGAAAAGTTTGCACAATAGGATCAAGTACGATGAAATTTGACTCTCTAACAGGTTTTGGAAATCAAAAACTCCAAAATAGAAAGCATAAGCTTTCCCCAGAGTTCAGGCAAACTATTAATTTTTGCTAAAATTAACAACAAGGTTGCCTCAACTTTCAGCCTGAAAACATGGGAACTGCAAACTTAAATGCATCCGACATCTATTATATTCAATTCAGTTAGACAACCAAGAGTCCGATACAGTCGTTTTATCAAGCTTGTATAACCAAATAGGATGCCGAACCCCCAGTACAATAGTTGTTTACCAACCAGAAAATGAGAGAAAAGAATGAGCTGGAAAAAAAAAGGGGAAATTACCCAAAGCCAAGGGATGATCTAACTCAAATTAATGATAATAATATATGTAAGCTTGACTACAGACAATAATTGTATACTTTAACCCAATATGCACATATACAAATTATAGTTTACATTTGTTTGCAGTGACTATTTGGGGATTTGTTTGTAATCCTTTAATGAGCACTTATCTTGTTTTTTGAACCAAATTTTTACTCCGAATTATAATCTTGATATAGGATCATACCCAAAAAAAAAGCATTATCCAATAGCTATCTCCCCCAATTATTGGTAAAACTAAAGAAAACCCTACTATAATTGGCACGTTTTACTTATCACACCATTAAACGTTTAAAAATTGAAATTAAGCCATTGAAATAATTAAAATTTTGAAATTACACCATTCCGTTAATAAGATTGGATGGTCATCTATTATTTATCTATATAGCATCATGAAGAAAATAATAAAACTAAAAGATAAATTACATGGCAAAAAATAATAAAAAAGAGTTTAGAATAGTGACATGGCGATCAAAGCAAATACTTTTTCTCTCATTCTTCTCCCTCTACATAATCAAGAAACCACCTTCTTTGTCATCCACCATCACCACCGTAAGCCGCCGCCGCCACTATAAGCCAACATAGCAATAACTGAACCAACTAATTTGGCGGAACCTTCAATTCATAAACTTAACATCTCATAGACTCCAAAGTGAACACAGCAGTTCAAATTTACAAACCAGCCGGAATTATACCCCATAGATTTGTGCTTCAGATTTATCAAATTGATGAAATTAATGATGTTATTTGGCCAAATTAAATATTCCAAAATTACATACAATTTGAATGTATATACACCACCATTTTCATAGACAGATGCAGAGCCCAAATCCTACAACCCTAGCCGCCTCTATCAAAGCCCCAATTCTATTTACCAAAACATAGCCCCATTATCAGCCCCCAGCACCCCAAATCAGCCTCTATTTGCCAAATTGCTAGCACCAACCCCGCTGCAATATCAACCCACATAGTCTAGATCAAAAAAAAAAAGTGGAGAAGAGAACCAGCTAGCGGCGCACCCATCACCGTCGTTAAAGGCTTCAACACCAAAGGAGCTACCGCCACCATAAGGAGCCTCCAACGTCGCCACCACCACAAGGAGTCTCCACTATCATCACCGCCGCCACCGCCACATGGAGCCTCCACCATTGCCTCACCTTGTGCCACCGCCTTCTCCTACACTTGGTAGGTTTTCTCTCTCTGTGTATTTTATTTAGGCTCTGGAGACGTGCTTGGAAGATGGGTTGATTTTACTGCTAATCCACGTAGGAATGGCACATGTCATTTTCTTTTCTTTTTTCACCAGCCACGTCTGTAAAAATCTGAGCCAATTTGACGGACGTCCAATCTTATTAACAGAATAGTAATTTCAAAATTTTAATTAGTTCAATAGAATAATTTTAATTTTTAAAAATTTAACGGTGAAATAAATAAAACGTGTCAACTATTAGTGGGGTTCTCCTTAGTTTTGCCCCCAGTTATTATATAATCCTCTCAGCATAGTTCACGGTACTATAATCTTAATAGACCTTGCAACCAAACATAGACATACAGGAAATTATAAACAATCCAAATTTTAAATACAAATTTTATTTTACAATAGTAGAATATGTCCATCCCTCTCAATAAAGAAATTGTCTCTCAGAAATCCTCATATGTATGCTAAGAATTTTGAGCCAGAGTACTGCATTTTATTGGCTAAAATTGGACACAAACATAACACACACATAAATGCCTCTCTGTACATAACATACACAGTAAATCCAATAATAGAAACAAATAAACCTAATGGAAATAATGCTATATATTTTTTTCAAAACCCTAAAAAACGAAAAGAAAAGAGGACCTTGTGCGGAACCCATTTCCTTCTCAACTTTGACCTGCATTTCTCTAAGAGCTGCTGCTTCGTTTTCCATCTCTTGCAGCCTCTTCTTCATCCCATCTAATTCCTGCATTCAAAATTCATCAAATAATTTAGATTTTTCATATAATTGATTTCAAATAATGGAGGAACTGGAACAAAGTAAAGAATCAAGTGTATGATTACAGTTCCGTTATCTGTTCCGGTCATGTCAAGGTCTCTATCCATGTCTCTAATCTCTCTCCTATCTTCTCTCTCTATATGTATATATGTTTGATACTTTGTTCTGTAAATCCATATATAATATATAAAGCTCTTGAATATATACGGGCAAGGCTGACTTCGAACCTGTGTCCAAACATGGCGCGTATACCATGTGACACATCTCATTAAAAATTGAAGTATTTTTTTTATTTTGGAAAAAAGAAAATTCTTAAATTTTGACAAAAAACTGTTTAGTTTTTTAAATTCGTTTATCGCACTAAAAATCATAGTCCAACATTGTTCTTGATATTAGATTATTTTTTAAAAGTATAAATAATTAGATTAATTAATTAAAATAATTTGTTTAAATTTGACATTTATTTACTTATTTCTTTTTTTAATCTTTCTTTTTTCAAGTGCTAAACGTATATCGTGTTTTTAAATTTTGAAAAAGATAATAAAAAATAAAAAAAAATTGCTCCGTGACAATAATTTTACGAAAAGTAACTTACAAAATGATGTGATAAGGCATAATTAGTTATAATCCGCGGGTTAGCTTAATGATAATAACTAACCACATTATTTTATATTCATTTTTAATAATTATTATTTAGTCATCAAAATATTATTGTAAAAAAAAAAGGTAAAAATATCATTATTTTTTTTTGTTTATTTTCATTGTTTGTGAGATTTTTTTAAAAGAAAGCACATATAACTTTGTCACATTTATAGCCCAATATTTTGTTAAAAAAAATAATGAAGAAAAGGGTAAATTACATAATATATTTGCTATATTTTCTATATTATCATCTTTTTACAAACACATCAATGATATTACATTTTCTTTTCATTTCTTTTACAAATTCACACATTTTCTTTCATATCCAAAACCCACAGGCTCATCTCAGCTAGGATTTTTTTTTAAAAAAAAAGACAATGTGGGGCCCAGTCTGATGACAAATGCCACCATTGCATTGGACTTAGAACATAGAGATTGATTTCTTTATAATCTAAATCCAATAACGAAAATGAAATTAGCAACAGAAAATGGCTTGCCACATGGCCATCATGGCAGCCACATTATGCAACCTTAGCTCGGGCTCTGGTTTCATGCAACTCAACCACCAACTTCAGAACAGGCAAATCATCACAAGGTAATTAAGTTCTAGTTTCAAAATTTACGTGGATTTTGGCTATTACCCATAAGTTAGAATGTATGGTTCAGAGTTCCGACACGTATTGTATTGTGAAAGTAAATTAAAAATTATAATTACGAAATATATTATAATTATAAGAGTGATCTACCATATTATATATTTTTTAAGAGTTAACACTAATATTCATACATAAATTTGTAATATATATCATTTCCCATATACAATTTTTGGTCAGTTAATGATTTTGTGTATATTTTCACTAATTAATAATGTCTTTATCAATTTACTTTGTCTTAGATTTTATACGATTATGCTTTGTCTATGGACTATGAATTTGCATTTATGAACAAAATATGATATAGTGATAATAATGTTTGGGATCATTAACATTGCACTATCACTTCCCATTACTTGCAAGTTGCAAGCAAGCTGAAAATTGTGATCATATGTACTTGTATCTGGTGTGATTGATGCTACTTTAATTTACAGGTGTTATTCATTGGCCCCTTTGTTAGTTGCTGCTAAAAGATCATCTTGCTGCATCAGCAGTCAAAGATGTAGCAATAAGACTTGTGGAAGACAAATTAAGGTGAAGCGACGGCACCATTGGTGGAGTACCTCATCCAATAGGAGAGCAGAGCATTCTGATACTATTTACCAAGAGGAAAATATCTGGACAAACCTTGAGATGGAGGGTGATCAAGTTACCCATGTATTCTGTTGCTTTGACTCCTCTAACTGTAAGTTGAAGGCTTCTTTAAGCTTTCAAGTAGATATTGATATGTCAGTTTTCAAATTTGAATGAAAAAAAAGAGAGTAAAAACTCATACATTGCATATGGAATAGATAGCATGATTGGGTACAGTACCTGCAACTGAATAGTATATATGTGTTTATGTATTCGCACTATAAAATCCCCACAAATGATTAAGTTTTTCATCATCACACAACATAAGACATGAAACTATTAGGCAGATTACAGATATCTTATATCCACACATCTATGTTCACCTTCTGCAAGTAGGCTGGAAGTGCAGCTGCCTATTTTCTGACAGGCCTGTTTTCAACTAGGCGTTTATCTTGTGTTGTTGGCTTCTTCAGTTCTTTTAATCACTTGGCTTAACTTAAGGTAAGTTATAGCAGCTTTACCAGTAATTTACTAATTCTAGTTAACTTATCCTGCGGAAGTAGCTGTAAAAGTAATAGATCCCCATTACTTAGAGACTAAAAGTAAGTTGTGTAAAATGGAAGGTACCTTACTTAGAGCATGACATTGTTGTCCAGATGCACAAATTATCTGGATTGCACTAGGTGAGTACTGAGTTCATATGTCATAGTGCAATGGTGAAATCACACACGCATACTTAAGGATTGCTCATGGTATGTGACTTGCCGAGAAGAGTCAAAGACTCAGTAATAGATAGGACAATGCTTCAATGTGCCAGGATTGTCCAACTTGGTGGAGCTGGATAGGAAAGAAAAAAATTGACTCTGTAATATTGAAGTGGTTGTTCAGCTGAATCGGGACAAACATGGATTTGTCTCCTGTTAAGTTCACGTCTTATTTGCCCTTTTAATCTATGCTATTTCATTTCTCTCTATTTCCTCTCAAGTCTAGAGACATCATCACTTCAGTTACGTATCTTTCAATTCTTTTCTTTACTGTGTATTCATATCTGTATAATATGGGCAGCAACGACGTTTATGATTTTGATACAGGAGCAGATGAAAACAAGAAAGAGTCTGTTGTTAACTTAGTTGGCAGGTGAGAACTGGTTTCCCCCCAAGATTTTTTTGTCTCTGTATTTTAGTTTTTGCCTAATGTGTGCGTATTATTTTTGTAAGTACTGACAAATACCTGATGGTTATTGTTTTGGAAATTTGAAGCCGTACAAGAACCCTGATTGCTGCTTACCTATTACTAGTTCTTGGTTTCATGGGGCTTACTTGGGCATCTGTGGAGGCTGGAAGTATGTGATCCATGTTATTACTGGCTTCTGCAATTACTTGCGGTTACGTATATCAGGTACTAAATATTTTGTTACTGCTTGGTAAGATTCTCAAAAATTCTGAAGTGATCGACTTTGTTACTGAGCTCAAAATCATATGCAAACTATTTGTGGCTTTTAGGACCACAGATGTTGAAGTGGGATTTTGGGTAAATCACGTTTAATTTGCATTATACTATTTTCCAAGTATCAAATTAGATCTCACACACGCACACACACACAACATTAAAGAATCAACACAAGAATATACGTGATTCTCTAAACTCGGATACATCCACGGGAGCAAAGAGAGAAGATAGGCGCCTGTTGGAAAAATGTCTCTTTTGGTGAGTAAACTTCTAAATCTTCAAATTTAACAAATAAAATGAATGAAAAAATAAATCATTCTATTATTTCGTTATTCAGGTTAGCCTTGGCACAAAAACAGGTTTAGAAATAGTGAAATTGGCAGTGATAGCACTCTATTCACTTTTGTTTGCCTTTGGTCTTACCAGGGCTCTTCCTTTTACTTCCATTGTAAGTCTTGTTGAATTCTATAGTTTCTAATTCTACTGTCACTTGCCTGTGAAGAATAGTTTATCGCCTCATCTTCTTTCCATTGGATATCCATTTTCTTATCTAGTTTCTCTAGACATTGTTATGAATATATTCAAAATATAACAACGGACTGTCAAATAGGGGACATGTTAAGGGTTCTCCTCACACCAATAACTTAAAAATAAATTGGACATCCTCTAATGTAATTGTTATCTCCCCACAATTTAAATGAAATGAATTTGTCTCTGATCGTCATCTTTCAACTAAGGCAGACATGAGACTTCCATCGATTTTTGTTATAATAGCCGGATGGGTAAAAATACCAACCCACACTTATGTCATATGTTTGTCATGTTATTTGGGTGGACATTATTTTACCCCTATCATTATCCTTTCAAATATCCCCAGACACATGATTTCGTTGATCATAAAGTATACTATTATCAACTGGACCGAGATTTTAATTCTCCATATTTGACCTAAAATAAACAAATAAATATTTTTCAATCAACACAATATGAAGCCACTATTTTTGCCAAAATATACATAATGTACACTTTTGTTTTTATTATATTTCTATAATTTGTTTCACAATAAAATTTATTCAAAACAAACAAATACTAATAAATATTTCCCAGTCAACACAATATGCAACCATTGTTTTTGGCAAAATATAAATTACTAAATTTTTTTAATAAATTTTTATAATTTGTCTCACAATAAAATTTATTCAAAATTTCAATAAAAAATCTCATGCACACAAAAATATTCGGTCAAAAGATTCTTATTTGGACTTGGCACACTATTACAAAATAAAATTGATGATAATGTAGGTGGACCACGGTGCAAACCTCCGTCCTTTCTCCTTTCTACATGAATCTGATATAGTGACAATTGACAAGATAGAAATTCTTTTAATGGTGAGCAAAAATTTAACATTAGGCATTTAAATACTAATTTATAAACAAGGTTGTTATAATTTGATATGATGATTTTTTTTTATCAAAAATTTCTATATTTTAACTTTTAAATTTTACTTAAAAAAACTCTCTCGGAATCATAGTGGCAATTGTCCACAATTTTCATATCTATAATTCTTTCTCGTAAGAAGCAAAATTCTTCTTACATGAATAATAAATAAATTCATATTTTCATATTTATAATTCTTTCTTGTAAGAAGTACAATTTTTTTTGTATGAATAATAAATAAATTCATATGTATGTAAAAAAAATATTTTTAAAATATTACTTTTAACTCGTAAAAATAATAATTCTTATATTTATGGGTATGTTCTTGTTGGGAATTTATACGACTCAGTATCTTTATATGATTCGTTATCTTATTTATCTGGTTGATGTAATCAACAAAGTTCTAACAATATATATTACTCCCTCCTTTTTATTATATAAGTCGTTTAAGATATGATTACACATATTAAGAAATGTCATTAATATTAATGTTAGGCAATTAATGTTGGTTTGAAATTCCATTACTACCCATACATTCATTAATTACTCTTCCTTCTCTCTCTTAATTATTTCATCTTTAAGAATAGAATAGGAAATGATTAAATTTGCTATCCTAAATATATGTAAAATAATTTATATTTTGGAGAAAAAAAAATTCTAAAATGACCTATATAATAAAAAGGAGAGAGTACTAATTTATATGCTCAATGATACATGGTGAATGTTAGTGATGATGTCGTCCCTTCATTATCGGGGGAATCTATATTTTTTTCTAGATCTGCAATGGGGGTTCTAAACCGAACAACTGTCACGCCGACTATTTGTATGGTCCCACTTATATTATGGTTTAGCCGTTTTTTTTTGTCTTTTATTTTTATACTATTTTTACACACACTTCTTTATTGTCATCAAAGATCGAATCCTCACCTCATACTTTTACATGAGTTGATCGTAATATTCGTTTATAAAATTAAATATTATATTTATTTTAATTATTAAAAAATAAAATTTGACACGAATTTTTATATTAAATTTTATTTTTTAATAGTTAAAATACATTTTGTTACCCATTTTGTTATTAAATATTATATACTTATATTTTTCTTTTATTGATTACTTTTCTTATGTAATCTTTTTAGCGTTTGGATAAGATTCTTCTTTAGTGGAATTCAAATAATTTTATCTACAAACACCAATTGCGGGGAATCCTTAACACCCATGATGCTAAAGCACCTTTACAACTTGTCAAATTTCCAAACATATACTGTATGTTCTTTTTCTGTTTCCCTATATTGTGAATTTGATCACGTGACTAAGGCGTAACCTTTGTTTCCAGCTCAAACCACGTGACAAGGTCTTGTCACGTCATTTTCAAAAGAGTAACGTTTGTTACACTAATTTAACAAAATAATTTAATTAAAAATTTTAATTAATATGATGGGCCAATTGTAAAAATTAAAAATGTAGTGATTTAATGCACAAAACATAACAAATTTCATAAAATAAAAGCTATTTTTGCCGTTAAGATTTTATATAGACTTTCAAAATATGTTGTTTAAAACATACAAATAGCTCATTCAGTTTAGTGCATTTGGAGAGTTAACTTATAATACTATTTGAAGTGTGTTTACACAAGGTCATCATTCCCTTTGGTTTGCACAACCAAAAAATTATTCCGAAAATTTACAAGAAGATCAAAAAATAAGAGATTTTATCAAGAATTATGTACAAAAAAATATGACAATTTCCTCTAACGTTAAGGGAATTGCACGTATAGAGATTCAAAAACGAATCGATCTGATCCAGGTCATAATCTATATGGAATTCCCAAAGTTATTAATAGAAAGTCGACTGCGAGGAATCGAAGAATGGCAGATGAATCTACAAAAATTTTTTTTGATAAATTACTTTATTAACTTTTTGAATTAAATAAATTATATTTGAAAATTATACATGTGAAACAATAATACAATATAATAATACTCAGTACGTTTAATCTCCAAAAAAATTGAACTAAACATGCACAAAATGACAAAATACAAGGTCGTATGAGACGTCAATATTGTTGTCTGGTGCAAGATTGAAGATCACACATGATCGATAACATCAAGCAATGTAACATGCCAGTCTTATTTCTTCAAATTAAGCGGCCTGCCTTGTTTAAACTTACTGTCAATTTTTTTTTAATTAATTTGGACAATTAGCATGATATACAACATATATTTGTTTAATAGTTTAAATTTTTTGATGACTTAGATAGTTAACATATATAGATAACTGAAAGAAAATATAGAAAAGAAGGAAGAAATTATATCCATATATTTTTAAAGACCTAGCTAGTACAAGGGAACATCATACACAATAAAATCTCAATAAATAAATATCCTTGAGACCGAAAAAAAAAATTAATTTAGAGAGATTATTTATTTATCGATAAATGAATAATTTATTTATTTATCGATAAATTAATATTTATTATTTTAGAGGGAGTTTTTCAATTTATGTATGTGGTCAGAAAAATCAAGAAACAATAATTAATGTATTAATTTGAGTCTAGAGAAATTAAAAAGAATTAGTAAAACTTAATGTCTTAGAAAAGAAAAGGTTCATGAATATGTGGATTATATATATAAATTTTTATATGAAATTTAATAATTATTAATTTATATTTTCGTTGGGCCTTTAAGGATTCAAAAAAAATTATTACTTAATGCATTTAGTGAAATTATTACTTTTAGTACACACGTCTAAATCGGAACCGAAAGAAATTATTATTTAAGTGAGATTATTATTTTATTAAACATTCATTAGGTTTTACTGTATATAGTAAAACTTTTCTCTGATACAAAGTTGGAAACAAATTAAAGATGATAGGTACAGACATTCGCTTCAAACGCAGAAAAATTCAAAGTCAGCAATGGTAGTGGGCATCGCCGGCGTCACGTGGGTGCTAATAAGGAAGAAAAATACTGAAAGGTCAGCTGGTGGGCCATGTGGAGTGGGATAAGGGAAGTGGTCCAGATTTGAAACAAGTTCTTTATTTATTCATTCTACGCTAGGAAGATATATATTTTCTCCGTTTAAAATTATAAAATTATTATTAATTTTTAAAAAATTAATTTAAAAAAATTTAAAATTTAAAATTAATATAATTTATTTAAATTTTAAAATAATAAATTTTAAATAATTAATAATATTCATAAATATACTAACATAAATTAAATAATTTATCTCAATTTTGAGTTTAAAAATATTTAAAATTGACTTTTTAAAAATAAATATTCATCTTATAATTTATAACATATCGAGTATATTTTTATTTATATTCAAAAAATAATTATTAAATAGTTTATTAAGTAAGGATGATAATTTTAAAAATATGGCATCATTGAAACAATTTAATCTATAATAAAAAGGTGAGATATAAATTTTTATTAGAAACTTTTTTTTGACAATAAGTTTTTGGGACAACAAAAAGAGTTCTAAACTACTGAGAAATATAAAATAAAGTAAAAACATATATGCATTATTATCAATTTTCTATTAATAATTACATTGTGAAAGTGACACGTACATGAAGATTCACATGAAGATGCTATATACAGCTAATGTGTAACACTCCCTTTCCCAAGTGAAAAAGGAGATTATGCATAAAATACAATAAAATTAATATTTAAAATTTTAATATATAATTTAATAGTCTAAATAAATAATTATTAACTGGTTCAAACACAATATGTATATTATAACCGTATTTAAAAACTAAAATATCAAATCTTAAACAGAATATTTAAATTATTTACATAAAAAAAGCTCTCTTTACACTTGTCATTTCTCTCCCTGTTAATTTACCAGAAGAAAAATATAACATGAGCCAAATGTCCAATACAGATATAGAGTGCAAAAAAATAAGAACTAAAATAAATAACAAAAATAACTGAACTAAACTGAATAAATCTGAATAACATAATAGGCTAAATCAAATGGTTGAGGTTATTTTATACCGAGCTTATAACAAAACAAAATAGAAATATACATCGGATTGTCAAAATGTGTGTTTGATACAAATAACACCAAATCGCATAACATAACAAAACAAAAAACTAGGGCTAACTCATACGCCTCCCACAACAAAACACCAATTGGCCAATTTCTATCGGAGTACACAAAATGGAGACGTCGTGGACTAATCACACTGCCACAGAAGTGTCATGCCTTAGTACCAAGATGACATGTATGTGGTACCCATACAGGTAGATATAACTCAGGTATACCCTACGGTACATTCTAACAAAAATATCAAGTCACAGTATATGCGACACAATACAAACAAAATGGGTTCTAATACGCACATGCTTAACTGAAATGAATCAACACAAAGTCCTCAAAATATATTAGCATGTACATTTTTACATAATAAAAATAAATACTAGACATGTTCGCTACGAATTTTCGAATATCTAAAACCAAACAATTCTATCATAAGCATTTGACAATAAATAATATATCGAAATAATATCTGAATTCTAATGGAAGATCAAAACGAACAAATTAAAATTATAGGAATATCACTGAAGAAGTACGAAATTCGTACTTGAAATATGTAATATAATACCTAAAATTGTATTCCAAAAACGACTTGTTAAATTTTCTTCTCCGTCGGAACTAATTAAACAAAATAAAAGAATAAATAAATTAATAGTTAATTAAGTGATAAGTTTTGCACATTTTTTTTCTCTTTGACAAATCCGAAATATTTTCGTTCTAAACAAAATTATACCTAAAGTTATACATATTTTGATCATATATAATATTTTAATAATTAACAACCTTCTTGTTCCAAAATAAATTGAAGTATATTTACAAAAATATTCTTTCCATTTTTAATTGTGTTACAAACAAATATTATTATTATTATTATTATTATTATTATTATTATTATTATTATTATTATTATTAGTGTTAGTATGTCAAAACTCTAAAATTATAAAAATAATAATTTAATATCCCAAAAATATTAATTACTAATAAAGATATACCAAAAAAAAAATATACTAACAAACTAAATAGTATACAAAAATTAAAGTTACAAAATTAAAACAAATATAAAAAATTAAATAAATATACAAATAAAAAAAAATATATTCAAAATGATGAGATTCGCACCGCGCATTTATTCGACACCAAAAATATCTTAATCTTCTCTTACCCACCAACTCGATCATTTGTTTTTAACTGCATCAATGCTTTCAGAGTTTATCCACATCTACCCGATCCAGTACTCTAAAATATTACATAACTATTAATTTTAAAAAATCAATTTAGAATATTTTTAAATTTTTTAAAAAAATTAATGTCAATAAAAAGTAATTTTCGTACATAATATTTTGCCCGACGTCATATTGTTGGATTAAAAAAAATCATAAATACTCTTGAAATGTTTGGTCATGCGTCTCAACTGCAGAGTTAAAAACACAAATTCTCGAATAATTTAATTTTTTTAACTAATAGTGATGAGTAAAGCATGATTAGTTACTTGTTTATGATAATCAGCAAAATTAGCTAGTTAAGATGTTCAAGGATAGAATAATAATTGTAAGAGTTTGCTAAAGTTACAAGTTGGTTAAAAAGGTTATTAGCAATTAATAATATAGTGTGCGGTAATCTCTCTTATTTTAACTGTAAGAAAACCTTCTGACTAGTGTGAATGCAATTTTCGTGATCAACTTTTTCTTTCTCCGTTCAACTCCAGAAACGTTCCCCATTATCTCTGCACCCCCCAACCACTCCCCCTCCCCCTCCCCCTTCCCTCCCACAGCTGTTACCCATTTCGCATTTTTCCCCAATCCCCAATATAAAAACCCAAGGCTCCCAATTGTCTTTCCCTAAACCATCATCTCTCCTCTCAGTTCTTCCAATTCATAACAATGGCTTCTAATTATACTTGTAGTCTACTACTTTTCTCCCTCTTTTTCACCACCATTTTCGGACCCACTATCGCTTCTTCCATGAAATTCCATAACGGTGCACTTCTCAAAGGCAACATCACCCTTAATCTCATCTGGTACGGAAAGTTCACTCCGATCCAACGCTCCATAATCGTTGACGACCTCCTGTCCCTCAATTCCCGCCGGGCCTCACTCCCCTCCGTCGCATCATGGTGGAAAACCACCGAGAAGTACCACCGAGGCACATCCACCCTCGTCGTAGGGAAGCAAATCCTCGACGAAAATTATTCACTCGGCAAGTCCCTCAAGAATTCCCATATTATTCTTCTGGCCTCCAAAGCCGGTCACGTGAGCTCCATCAATGTAGTCTTGACGGCGAAAGACGTTGCCGTTGATGGGTTTTGTACGAGCCGCTGTGGAACCTACGGATCAACCAGGGGGAAGGCCCGGTTTGCCTATGCTTGGCTTGGAAATCCGGAGATCCAGTGTCCCGGTCTGTGTGTTTGGCCCTTCCATAAGCCCATCTATGGCCCAGAAACCCAGCCGTTGGTCGCTCCTAAGGGAGACCTCGGAGTTGACGAAATGATCCTCAACTTGACTAGCGTTGAGCAAAAAATGGAATTTAACCCTAAAACTGCACCAAAAAACGATGAAACCCCACCAACAGAACCGCACTAACGGAAGCGGTTCAGTCGTATATGATTTGGTGCGAGGGGGAAGGTCACGATCCAGAGTTTGTCAGTAGTCTTGTGTGACGTGTAAATATATATATACATATATAGATATAAAGTTATCGGATATATTTTCAGTTGAATATATTCGTGATCCATCACATATATTATTTGTTTTTTTTCATATGAATGTGGAGGATTGGTACAAAAAAATTTATTATCATTTACAGCCTTACTAACACGACTGCATAAATTATTATATATTATTATTATATTAATTATTACATATAATAAAAAAAATTAAAATATTTTCAAGAGAATGTATTAAACCAGATGGGAAAGGAGTATGTTTAATCAGCATAATAACTCTCTGCGCGTGCGACAAGGACAAGACAACAATTATTTTTGGGTCCAGTACGACAAGCATATTTTATGTATAGAATAGACACCGCCAATCAATTTCATTTGATTTGACGTTTTACGAATATTTACTTTTTACACCATATAAAATGTCAAATATTTAACGTTGATAATGTCTTCTTCCATAATATGAATGTCTCCTGCATATATTATATAGTACTAGTAGCTGCACGATGCAATTGGTAGTTCCCCTAATTAGAGCCGAGGGTAGTCAGTCAGCCCTCTGCATGCGGTACAAAATGTCTGTCTGATTACTACCTCATACTCCTTCCATTCTTTTTTAATTAACATTTAAAAAAACATAAAAATAAAAATAATATACGTACTTTGTTTAATGGATCAAATTAAATATAAAATCTCAACATTATTTTTTTAAAATTCACTGAAAAGATACTTAAAAATATATGTGCCAAATATCACAAGTACCATACAATTCCAATCCCAACCATCAAACAAACACAATATGCTCAATCTAACAACCTGAGTTTAGTAGTCAAAAGTCGAAAGTCCCTTCCTAATCGTCCAAAAGAATATCTCTTTGTAAGAATAGAGCAAAGATACTTTCTAGGGATATATATGTTTTTGTCTAATATAATATTTAAGGACTTAGTAGTAGGGGTTGTAACGTATTGATATCCTGAACCTAAGAACCTTTTCGCAATACGCACAACAACAAAAAATCATATACGACAATTATATACAACTATAGCAGAAGCAGAGACCGCTTAGAGACTATAGTTGATATGTAATGAATGTGTGAAACAGAGAGCAATTAAGCATACACATCCATAAGGAGAAAAGAAGGACCATTATTTTGTTCGTTCTAAAAATAAAAATAATATACTTACTTTGTTTGATAGACCAAATTGCCTAATCTAATGGTACTAGTCTAGTATATATATATATATATATATATATATATATATATATATATATATTCCTAAATACTAGTAGTATATATCTTTATCTTCTCTTACCCACCAACTCATTTTATTTTACTGCATCAATGCTTTTCAATTTTCTCCGCATTTAATATCAACCCGACCCACTCTAAAATATTACATAACTACTAATTTAAAATTATCAATTTAGAATATTTTTAAATTTTATAAAAAATTAATGTCAATAAAATTTCATAAAGAGTATTTTTTTTTAGATAATATTTTGCCAGACATCATATTGTTGGATTAAAAAAAGAGAGGCCAAAGTACACTTTAAACCTCAAACTTTACACTATTGTTAACTTTTGCACCCCAAACTGAAAATTTTGCCCAAGTACATCTCAAATTTCACTTTACCTAAACTAAAAATATACTTTTGTGACTTAACCGGTCATTTAATAACCGGTTAAGTCTATAATATTTATTACAAAAGGATAATTTGGGTAGATAACAAATATGATTAATTCTAAAGTAAAAAGTCAAAATTCAAAATTAAATTAAAAAATCCCTGTTCCTCTTTCTTTTGAATCTAATCTTTTTCCTCTTCCAACTTACCCACCCACTCCCCTCCGACCACCTCACTCCGTCTTGCACCGTCCTCGCACTTCGCCACAACTTCTCCAACACAATTGACAAATCCCCAGCGCCTCAACAAGACATAAATATGATCAGAAAACTAACCACTTGTCAGAAATCCAGTTCATGACTTCATACTATAAATTAAGGGAATTGATAAATTAGAATTAATCACAACTAGATACTCTCAATGCACATAAATTGGAGTAATTAAAAACCTATATTAACAACAATAACACCAGAATTTAGAAAAATTAAGCAAAATCAGATATATAGAACCACCCAGTTCGAACAAACTCCAGTTAATTATATACTCAAAAAACTGAATCTCAAATTCAATATATAAGTTACAAACCCTCAGTTCATAAAATAAAACGCCTAAAATCAACATCGAATAATAAAATTACCGTTTGGAAAGATTTCCCTGCTGTAAATATGATTAGTGATTGAGCTTCATCGTGCTTTTAACCTTGGGTGTGTAGAGAGAGTGAAAAAGGACCAGTCTTTTGGCAATATCCAGTTGAGACTTTCCCTGAGAGAAGGCAACAAAGATAGAAGATGGGTTGGTAAGATGTTTGTTCTGTCGCAAATCGTTGATGGTCCGACGCTTACTGTATTATTTAATGTTGTAGTCTGCGAAATGATGGGATGTTCACAGCAGTGACCGAAACTAATGATCTAATGAAAATAATCAATTTTAGCATGATGAGTCAACAAATTAATTCTTAAAATTACATCAAATTCATGCATTTTCAAATAAATAAGGTCAATGGATAATGTGATATTGTTGATTTAAACTAAGCAAGATTTATATACAGTAGATGTAATGGCTATTTCTTCTAATGAGATTTCAACTGATAAGTCAAAGTTTAAGTCTTCAGGGATCAAGTTTAAACGTTGAGCACATGCAGGTGAAATAAAAAAGCGGGTAGAGCCGGTATCTAATAGGACATAGACTTCACCAGAGTTAATATGTAGTTTATTGGTTATCACCTCGTTTGGGTTTCTTGCCCCTTGGGATGTCATAACAAAAGTTCTCCCCTGAACTACAGATTTGATAGAAATTTAAAAAATCTATGATTTTTTAAATACCAAAATATTTTTATAGATTTTGTAAAAGTCTCAATTCAATACCACTTTATTTTTAAAGATATTATAAAAATTGCAATTGAATATCACTAAATTTTTATAAACTTTTTAAATGTCTTAATTGAATATAAGTAAATTTTAAATTTTTTTTTATATATTTTTAAAATTTTTAATTGAATACACCAGTAAGAGAAGGGGAATATAATGCTCAAAATTAAAAAGACAAAAATACTCTTTCTATCTAAATTACTAAATTAGTAGCATCCGCCTCTATCTTCTCCCTGAAAACTAGTCGATCAATTCAGATCAAATCAGATCTGAAAAAAGCTTCCATCAATGGCGACACCAAGACCACGCAAAGAGAATGTGTTCATGGCCAAACTGGCCGAAGAAGCTGAACGTTACGACGAAATGGTAGAATTCATGGAGAAGGTCTCCTCCTCCGTTACCGAATCCGACGAGCTCTCCGTGGAGGAGCGCAACCTCCTCTCCGTCGCCTACAAGAACGTGATTGGCGCTCGCCGCGCCTCCTGGAGGATCATTTCTTCGATCGAGCAGGAGGAGTCCCGCGGCAACGCCGATCACGTGGCGATGCTCAAAGAGTACAGGGAAAGATTGAATCGGAGCTTTCGTCCATCTGCAACGAGATTCTGAAGCTTCTGGATACCAAATTGATTCCGGCTGCTTCCTCCGGGGACTCGAAGGTGTTTTATTTGAAGATGAAAGGAGATTATCATAGGTATTTGGCGGAGTATAAGACTGCTACTGATAGGAAGGAGGTTGCTGAAAATACTCTTACTGCCTATAAGGCAGCTCAGGTCAAATTTTACTACTTAGAACTTCGTTATAAAATGTTACTTTGAATAATGCTAGGCGTGTTTTTGTAAAGATGCATTCTTTTTATTGGATTGTTAGGTTGACTTATGTTTGCTGGTTACAATCTTTGATGTTTTGTGTTAATTTTGGTTCATGTTTTTCTCTGTTTTACATGTATATATTTTTCCTGTGGGTTGATACTGATTTGTTTAGTCAAGTCTGAATTTTGGTGAATTAATAATCAACACTTAAGGTTCATGGTTCAGTGAGCCATTTGTTTTTATCAGTTTTAGAGCAGTTTTCGTGCAATTTTGTGCTTATGTCAATGATAAGGGAAAATGTTAGATTTTGAATTCTTAGTTCTATTTGTTTGTTTAGATGTTGGGTTTTCGTATCTCGATTCAGTCTTGACCAGTATTTTGGTTAGGCTTCATGCATCTGCATGTGATTAAGCTCATTATATGTACTAGTTTATCACTGTATGGGATTCTGTACCTCTAATTAGATGTGAAGAGTTAATTTATGGTTTAAGGTTTCAAGTTTTATAGTAGATTTGGTAGCATGTATTTTTAGTGCTGATTCATCTTTCGATCATACGAATACTTATTTTATAAAGAATGAATTATCATATAAAATTCTATATTTCAATATGAATATGCAACTATTTTAAGAAAGTTTCATCTAAGGGTGTTGCTGTATATGTCAATGTTAATTACCGATGTATATGGATACATAGGATAAGAGATAGTAAAGAAAGGACCCACATATTATTTTTCTTATTTATCGCTTTCAATTTCACGTTAGTCACAATTCACATTCGAGATGAAATTAGTCGACATATAAATCCTTTTCCATACTCTATTTATGGATATTCATTTTAAGGATGTTTATCAAATGTATAATACCTAATGGTGTATATAGAAATATAATGTAGATGCAAGTAGGCCTTGGAACTGATAGATATACTATAATAAAAACACAACTTTTAGGAGGGTATCAAATTCATTAGGGCTTTGTACAACCTATTAGTAGCAACTCTGCAGAGGTACTAACCGATAGAAAGTAGGAAAAAATAAATAAATATACCATACACGAGGCAATGGAGCAGCAGACTATTAGTATTGCAAAGGTGCAATTTGTGTATATGATAATTTTTAAAGAAATTTCATGTAATCTGGATTAAGTTGCTTCCATGTGCTGTAAAAGGAAGAATACGTGCTCTTGGTTTTGGTACCTACAAAAAATCTGCTGAGATCTCAAACATATCCGAATACAAGTTGGTGATTGACGTAGACAAATTTAATTTCCTTTCTATACATCTATTTCAAGCTAGATATTTGTCCTTTTTAAGTGTCACATGATTGTCCCAATTCCTACTATGCAAGCTAGATTGCTGGTAAGTCACAGGGATGAATGAAACCTTCTTTTAACTGCCTGTTTATTTTGTCTTTAGTTTGTTAGCATTTAGACCCATTGTCTTCCTTCCGTCACTAATTTGATTTCTATGAACCTCATTTAATGCTTACTGGAAGCTTGTCTCTGAATGGCATTCTGAATTTTCAGGCTGGTCTGGTAACTACTCTCAATACAAGGACAATTGTCTTTGGCGCAATGAATCCCAAGGGACGTTATGATCCTGACCAATGTATCCATTTCAATAGATTTCATGTTTATTTTCATGCCTCTAAAAGTTACTATCACCTAACAGTATGTATTACAGCAATCCCATATCATTGAGAATTTAAAAATGTTTTCATATATTGGTCATCTACATTTAAAGAAACTTTTTTCTTGCCTTATTACACCATCATATATGTTAAAAGGAAATCAGCATTGTCTGTCAACACCACACTATCTGGACCCTTGATAAGCAGATTTGACATAGTCCTAGTCCTAATGGACACGAAGAATCCAGAATGGGATGCAATTGTTTCATCACACATTCTTGCTGAGGTAACAAGTAGTTAGATTTATTTGAAAGGTCAGCTTCTAAATAGTTTGAAATGATGTTTCCTTTTGGACTCTATCAGCAGGCAGAAACAGAGAAAGGCCGTGATGAAAATCTGGCCACTTCCCATGCTCAGAAGGTAAAATTCCTGTCAGAGTTTACAGTACTGTGGAAACCTTTTCAGTTTCAAAGCAATTCAGATGGTTATTCATGCAATGTTCTAATAGGAGCTGGTTATTCATGCAATGTTCTAATTCAGATGGTTATTCATCTCCATATTTTTTTATGTCTCTAACTTTTCTTCTTCATATCTCTCTTAAGAATGTCTCAATTGGAATCACACTCTTCATCTCTTTTTTTTTCTGTGTCATCGTCAGACTAAAAATATTCTTTATAGAGTTCTTTATTTCAACATTTATATTACTTTTTTTAGGTTCTAGCATGTTATCTGTTCCGGATGTTTCATCAACTGTCTCCCAAGTAAGGTTCGAATAATCTTCAACTTCATCATCTACACTTACGACGTCGTTTTATAATTTAGTTATTAAAATAAAAATAAAATAATTGTAGTCTTAATTTTTAGCTTTGTTCGCTTAGTTCCGTTTAATTTTTTAAAGGAGGTCTAGTGTTTAGACGGAGATTAATTAAACTTAAGCGAGTATTTAATCAATTCAATGATATCAAAATATTAGAGAACAACTGATTTGTGATTTCTTTTCTCATGTACTCGGGATTAACATCGATATCAATCCCGAGTATGTGGAATTTTTTTTTTTACAAATGAGTTGCTATCCAATATTTTGATGTCGTTGAATTGATTATGTTGGATACTTGATTTTGGCTTTGACTGGATGTCTGATGTGATAAACCGACTTTAGTCTGTGCTAGTATGCAATAAATCTAATATTCTTTATTCTCTTACTTTAGCTGTACTGTCTGCTTTCACACATATTTTGCTTGTATTTCTCTGCGTTGCTGTCAGTAACTAGTTATAATAGATGTTAAACGTGACGGTAGAAAATTTGATAGTCCTAAAGGGTTGAATTTTCATAGTTATTTTCTTTGGTTTTATAGTGTATTTGGTCAAATCAAAGTATGAAAAGATACTTGAAGAGATACAAATGTACATGTTGATGATTAGGGGAAGTGATAGTACAAGTTTGAGTCTAGTTATAAATTTTAGTAGATTACTCAAATTTATCAGAAACTGCTGAATTTCTTCTGTGAAAATTAAGAAGCATAAGACAAATATATACATAAAGATATCTATCTAGCTTTATGTACGTATCTGCGTGCAAATGTATATGTGCGCATCTCTGCAAATTTGACAAATTCAACGTTAACAAACACCATATATATGTATATCTGTAGTAAAATTATCTTTCTCTTATACAAATTAAAAGATGTGACATGATATGATATTATATAATTTTATTTATTTTTATTTTATTTATAAAAATATTATCAAAGAATTTTTAAAACAACAATATTTTGATAAAGATATATTATTTAAGAAAATATGTTATTTAAAAAATATATTTTTGAATTATCATATATATATATAATAAAAGTACTTTTCTCTAATACAAATTAAGTTGGGGATACAATTAAAATAATAAAGAAAATATATAACAAATTAGAGATGATGATAAGTAAATGGGTCCTTTTAGCATGTGTCTTTAGGGCACATGTTAAGCGCGAAAAATAATGGTAAATTTTATTTGTTTATATATTTGTACGGAATGTAATACATGGGGTCCATTAGTATATTATTTTTTTATTTATTGAATTCAGTGTAAATACATAAATAAATATTATTATGCATTGTTTTC
Source organism: Hedera helix (assembly GCA_947179155.2). NCBI lineage: Eukaryota > Viridiplantae > Streptophyta > Magnoliopsida > Apiales > Araliaceae > Hedera > Hedera helix. The sequence continues at coordinate 30,454,366 of OX359287.1, forward strand.
AGCGCTAATGACACATTCTAAGAAAATCCTAAGTAAATACATGCACTTACTTTGACCGTAGAAAAAATATTCAAAGTCAGCAAATTACGGTGCATAATGATTGGACATTTTCATTTATTAGTGGATGTTAATGATCAAACAAATATACTCCGTTCTTTCTATTATATAAGTTATTTAAGACATGATTATATATATTAAGAAATGTCATTAATACTAATGTTAGGTAATTAATATTAGTTTGAAATTCCATTACTACCCATACACTCATTAATTACTCTTCCTTCTCTCTCTCTTAATTATTTCATCTTTAAGGATAGAATAGAAAATGATTAAATTTGTTCTTTTAGATATATGTAAAACGATTTATATTTTGGAAAGAAAAAAAACTTCTAAAACGACCTATATAATAATGAAAAAGAGGGAATAATACATATACGTATATAGTTTTGGATTTTGGTCAACAAACTAAATGTCTATAATGTTAGTATATCTGTATATGTATGTACACCAACCATTATATGAAAAATGCTATGAATAATGATGAATAGTAATAATTTTTGTAAAAAATAATAAAATTTATCATGTAAATAATAAATTTTACAATTTTTTATAAAAATTATTATATGAATTTTTGATTAAATCATTATTCATAATAAAACTGTTATTATATATAAGCTGGTGAACACATATATCCATGGTTGTGGCCCGCTATTCGAAATCCATCAATCAAATATCCCTTCCATCGCTGTTAATACGTGCACACTCGATGACGTGACATGGTCTTCACCAAACCCTAGCACTGGGACCCACTTTAGAAATATCCTATAATTGTTGTCAGCGGCTGTTTTATAGACACATGTTAAACGTAAAAAATAAAAATAAATTTTATTTATTTATATATTTGTACAAAATTTAATACATAAAATTCATTACTATATTATTTTTTATGTATTGAATTCAGTGTAAATACAACTCGCATATTCTAAGAAAATCCTTTTATAAATTGTTTTGCACGGTTTAAGATTACCGTCGTCTATTTATTTATGTACCAGAAAATTTTCAAACTCAAGCATTTACTTACTCTTTTAGTTAGTTGACTTACCCTTAGTTTTTTTTTTTGTTCAGCAAAATGAACACCCAAAGCAGCAATACAATAGTGGCAAATTCAACGAGTCCTCGTCACCGCTGACGAAAGCAGTTTAGCAGCTAAGGCACAAGTTTTCATGAGGCTCGTGGATTCCAGCTAGCCAACAACCTCGTTCTCACGTCTCCTACCCCTATAAAAAACCCTAGTCATCTTCCCCAATCCAAACATAACAATAAAAATGGCTTCTAATTATGCCACTCTCTTAACAAGTCTACTACTACTTTACTCCCTCTTTTTCACCATCGCTTCTCCCAGAAAATTCACGGCCTTAGATCAAAAACAGCCGCTGACAATGAAATACCATAACGGTGCACTAGATCTCAAAGGCAGCATCACACTTAATCTCCTCTGGTACGGAAAGTTCACCTCAATCCAACGCTCCATAATCGTTGAGTCCCTCAATTCCCGCCGGCCTCCACTCCCCTCCGGCGTCGCATCATGGTCCGAGAAGTACCATGGAGGCTCATCCGCCCTCGTCGTAGGGAACCAAATCCTCGACGAAAACTATTCTCTTGGCAAGTCCCTCACGACTTCTCAGATTATACTTCTGGCCTCAAAACTTGGTCACGTGCGCTCCGTTAACATAGTCTTTACGGCTAAGGATGTCGCCGTTGACGGGTTCTGCACGAGCCGCTGTGGATCCTACGGATCAACCCAGGGGAAGACCGGGTTTGCCTATGCTTGGCTTGGAAACTCGGAGACCCAGTGCCCGGGTCTGTGTGCTTGGCCCTTCCATAAGCCCATACACGGCCCACAAACCCAGCTGTTAGTCGTTCCTAACAGAGAGGTCGGAGTTGACGAAATGATCATCAACTTGGCTAGCGTCGAGCAAAAAACCGAATTTAACCCCAAAACTGCACCCAAAAACGATGAAACTCCACCAACAGAACCGCACAAACGGGTCAATCGTATATGGTTTTAGGAAGGTTGAGAAATCCAGACTTTGGATAGTGTTTTGGTGTAAATAAATAAGAATAATATCCATGGCTTTAGGAAGGTTGAGAAATCCAGACTTTGGATAATGTTTTGGTGCTAGGGAGTTCAGGTACAATCGTAGTCTTGTGTGACGTGTAAGCAAGACATTTAAATGAGAATAATGTCCGTAATTTTCTGATTATCTTAGTGTACAATACATAACATGTCTACATAATCTTAACATAAATATAGCTATAAAAATAATAAAATATGTATTGTGTAAACTATAAACCAAAATGGATTGAACACAATTTAGCAAGTGTAAGCTTTGCTGTAAGCACTCGCTTGCTTCTACCTGTTTCCTGCTTATTATCTCAAAACATGCCATACAGTATAATTAGCTATTCACATCTCCTTGCACCAAAAGAAACAAGTCATGTATGTATGATAGTGTAATACGTGCACACTCAATGAGTTGACATGGTCTTCACCGAACCCTGGTGACCTGGGCTTTATTGCATCCCAACTCCTACCAGTCTTTATTGAATCGTAGTGTGTATGTATGTCGTTTAAAGGATTACATGATTTCTTCTCCACCCATTATTTTCTGGAAGATTTCCGACCAAACTTTTCAAATTGTCAAAAAGATAAAATTTGAAATAAATGATTCCCACGTGCCAACAGATTCTGCTACGTAGGAGTCTTCTTCCAAACGCTTCTTACTAGTGGAATCTATATACATATCCATAATATTATAATTAAAAGTACAAATGGTGTAGTTGAAGACAGACATAAAACGGTGAAAGGCTATCACCGGTCAAAATAAGCCTCGGCAACTAGCATTTGTGTAATAGTATTTATTGTTTTTATGGGGCTACCATCTGATTAAATAATATAAATGGAGTACAAAAGAGAATTGAGCACGTGGATATTCTTTTGAAAATAAGACATTTCTGTTGACAAAATAAAAATTGTTATTTTTATAAATAAAAATTAATATTTTTATTAAAAAGAAATTATAAGTGTGAAACCGCCATTTGTTATTTATATGGAAAAAAATCTTGTTAAACAGTTGATATAATTAATTTTAAACGACCATATAATTATATAATGTAGGAGATGAGGTCGAAATTAATTTTTGTTGGAAACTTTTTTTTTTTGACAATAAGTTTTTGGGACAAAAAAAAGGAGTGCTAAACTATTGAGAAATAAAATTAATACTAATATATAACAACGCAAAACTTTCAAATTCAATTATTTCGCGTTAATTTTATTATAATAACATAAAAGATAATTTTAAATTTAATTATTTTGAGTCAATTTTATTCCGCACATACAACTATTAATATAGCTAATGAGTGATAGTATCAATTTTCTATTAATAAATAATTACATTATGAAAGTGACGCATACATGTATACATGGTTCACATGAAGAAGCTATATATAGCTAATGAGTGGTAGTATGTATTATATATGGTATTATATATGGTAATACTACTCATGGTTGTTTTTTTAATTTACAATTTATAAGTAAATATATACATGTACATATATATATATATATAAATTAAGGTTCTGATTAATTAAATTTAAAAAATACTTAGAATATTTTTCTGTCTTCTTCCTCATTCATTTAGATGCTTGCTTGTCGTCTTCTTCCTTGTACGACGTATCATGCCAAATGTATCTACTGCCTGATCTAGTCGTACTAGCTAGTATATATATATATATATATATCTTCTCCTACCCCACGAACTTAACTCATTTGTTTTTTACTCCACCAATACTTTCCGATTTTCTCCACGTCTAAAATATTACAACTATTAATTAATAGTGAGAGTAAAGGATGATTAGTTTCTTGAGTCCTCGAATTTTTTAGTTACTTCCAGTCTCTCTCTCCCCCCAACAGAATCAACTTGACAGAATTTTATGCATCTAACATTTTTTATGGGATTGTCAGATACTTAATATTCAAGTGCTGATTGTAATAAAAGGTGTTTAAAAGTTTAAATCATAGTTATTATTTATTATTAATAATATTATTAATTTATTTATGAAATTATTAAAATTTATAAATAATATTATGTTGCAAAAAATTGTATAGAATATACAACTAAATAAAATCGTTGATAATGAATGTGGTTTATATATTAAATTATAAAATATAGCAACCAAAAACCTTTTGTTACCCTATTTCGATGTTCTTATCCTACGAATAAGTTTAACAGACAAAGGGGATGAATGTTATGTTTTCAGAAAAATTCTTTATTCTTCGATTCCCTTATTTTACACATAATGCATAATATAAATAACTTATAGATTAAATATAAATAAAATATTTACACATGCATAATGTATCTAGAAGACTGGAGATAGCATATTCTTGGTAAAGACACGCTGCCTAATACAGATATCCTCCAAAGTCCTATGTAAGATTCTCTCTCAAATACTACTAGAACTTTTCCACCACAGTTGTACAGATTAAATTGAATTTTCGTATTTTATTTTTATGAATTTGACCACCGGAAACCTCTTCCAGCCAACCACCTCCTTCTCAATTGTCATGCCCCTATAAAACCCTCTTTGCCCCCGTCATGGATTTTTTTTTTTAATTCCACGTCATTACCTCTCACAAATAACAAGGATCATATCGGTCATTTATAAAATTGTACAAAGACAATTATACCATAAAAATTATACAATAACTAAGTTGAAACTAAAGTAAGGGTACACAGACTAAAAAAGTCTTTTTGCCGATTCAAAATGAAAAGCCAAAAAAGTCCAAGACTAGTTTCTTCAAGGGGTTAATGATCAGTCAAGGAAATCTTGTGCCATATTTTGAGGAACTGTGGATAACAATTCGGCCTGATGGTTGAAACAATATTTAGAAAATAAAAGGAACATTTTTATAATGCAAAATCAGTTAAAGCCCTTTTCCAACTATGTTTAGACTTTAGACATGAGAAGGATTTCTCCAATATTAATTATACCTGTTTATCTGACAACCAGACAAGCTGCTAAGAGACCAACCAAAAAGCAATCTTTATGAAAGGAAAAAATTTCGGTTTTGTTCGGTTATTCGATTTTATCCGTTTCTTGCTCACTCCTACTTTCTACACATCATCCCTCATAAATGAATATAAACTCAAAAAAGCTTAAACAAAAAATAACATTTTGCTTATAGCTTGTATGTGGACTTGTGGTACCATAGCCGATTGTGCACTCTTCATATTACATTACTCCACCCAACAAAGTTTGGATAGAGAGATCTTGAATGCATTTAGGTCCAAGAACTCGAGTTTCCTTGTATTCAAAACTTTACTGTTTGGCTAAGCAACTTTTGGCTTTTACTGTTTTGTTTTTTGTTTTTTCTTCCACAATTTTTTTTTCAATTCTTGAACATTTCTTTTGATCTATCCCAAACATTCTAGCTAAAGCTTTCTTTTATTGTTTTGCTTTTTCATTTTCTTTTCCTAATCTATTTTGATACTAATTCTTTTTTTCTTGAAGGAATGCGAACTGCCTATTTTTCTCAAAATCCCGCTTTACTATTTATTTTTCTCTTATTCTTCTTCTCTCTCTCTCTCTCTCTTTTTTACAACCAATCCCAAGCAATCGACCTAATTTTATTTTTTATCTCTAAAGGAAGAATATTTTTTAATCATAATCATTTCCCACAACTAACTCTAGTAATCAGAGAACTCGGAGAACCAAGCAAGATCCTGCGATTGTCATCAAACATTAAGGCAAGGTCTCATAAATTATTAATATATTAACTCAAAATGACAACATCAACACACAAAAAACCAAAGCGGTAGAAAGATATATAAAATAAGAGAAAAATATTGTACTTGAATTTTTTTGTATAGAATTCAACATTCCCAATGCCTTGAACAACAATTAGACCACACATAAATCAAATCAGGTATTCAGGTAATGTACAACATTTCTCTAGAATTCTAGAATAAATGAATTTATCATATAATGTAAAGCTTTTAGCTCTCTCGAGTTTCAATTACTTAAATACAAACTAATATTATCTCTCACTCTCTCCCACACACACGTCTAAACTAATGCACTCCAGAATAAGTCGCAATCAGCTGGACCACACCCTATGGTCCTTATCGAATCATCAACCAAAAGAATAGAAAAATCTATTGAATCCAAATAATAGGATAGACATACATGCTTGGACACATTATCTTGCAATTTATTTAAAATTTATCTTGCATCATGTCTTCCACTGTAAGTAATAACAACTGAAAGTTATCTATTTCAAATTAAAATTGATGTATAAATATAATAAACTAAACTATATTATCACCCTCTCTTAACAATATCCAACTTTTTTAGATTTTCTCCTAGACGCATGGATTCAGGTTCGGAGACTCAAGTTAGCCATACGGACATTCGACAGTTCGACATATCTATAAAATTATAAATTTCGGGATTCGCCACACACATATATATTCAATAAATTTCTTTAGAAATGAAGACTTGATGATTCAATCCATATTTGCAGGTAGTAGCTAATCAAGAATAAAGTCACATGCTTGCAATCACTTCATAGCACAATACATAGTTTTGTAATCTTTACTTTAATTATTTGAATCAATACAATTTTGAAGCTTATTTCCAATTTATAAATTAATATACACACACACATATATATATATATATATATATATATATATATATATATATATAGAGAGAGAGAGAGAGAGAGAGAGAGAGAGAGAGAGAATATAGATGCACATTAAAATTTTAATATAATTCAATAAAAAAGTAAAAACTTTCAAGAATACCAAAATTTATTATTATTTAAAAATTATAGTACAAAAATTACCTTAATTATTATTTGCGGTCACCATGAGTAACCCTATTTAAGTTATAAATAAAAAGAAGAAAATAACACGTGTAATTTTGGTCTTCTTAAATAATTTTAATTACACCCAACAATATTATAAGGAATACCAAAAGTAGTGTAAAACCGTATTTTGTAAATTTTGTTTTAGTCAAATAAATACCATATTTTGAGGAAGAGGAAGGTATACTAAAGTACCATATTTCTACTAGGATTTTGGTTTCTTAGATTTTCTCTCATCTATATTCAGCCTTAGTGTACATGTCATCAGATCTATTACATATAATGTAGAATCATGTGGTGCAATTGCCCCGACCCCCCTTATCTAATACTTAGACCTGCCCCTGTAGGGAAATAGTACCATGTTCACGATAGAACAGAATCTAAAAACTCCAAAATTATATTTGGTAGCATAATAAAGAAGTCGTTTAATTGCCTAGTACTAAGTACATAAATGAATGACTAAATATGACTTTCAACGAATATATTGGGCAGAGAGCATGATACCTACCTTTTCTTTTAGGCATCTCTTCATTGCAATAGGAAATTTCTAAAACCTCGGAGTCAAATTGTAGCATTCGGAGCCTCTTTACTTTGTGAAGAAATCGGCCTGTATTTCTCCGTGCCATTTGTATTTTCTGCAATTTATTTCTTGGAATTAGATTCGCGTCCTTCAATTTGCACTTAAAATTTCTAGTGTACAAATACCAAACATTTTATTTTGCCATTTCTAAGTATCCTTTAGGGAACATGTTTCGTGAACAAACTACCACCCTCTGTAACATGATAACCCAAATCGCCACAGGCCTTTGCCGGAGTGGATTCGTGAAACATGTAGGACAGATCTTCTTCATTCTGACTAACATTGTACCGTAGGCTCTTAGGTACATCTAAATACAACACCACCCAGTAAGTAAGAGTAACGTCAAGCATCTTTTTGCTAAACCAACTAATTTCGCGCCCAAATCCAAAACCCTTTTTTAAATCCTCTTCGTTCATCAGTTCCTCTCTATCATCGGCCATGGATGACGAGGTTTTAGGGCAAGACTTGGAAGACTTCCTAAGGGAATACCACTCCGATCAGATTTCCTCTATCATTCTCTCTCCTGATTCTCGTATTCATTATCCTCTCCATGTCGAGTAAGTACCCCTATACTTTATATAATACATTTCCATATCTATATATTAGCAATTTAGTTTATTTTGACACAAACCCACAAGTAAATTTTTATTCCATTTATGTATGTAATTATGTAAATTTTTGTATTTTCAGTTTTGCAGAGTTACTGGATTTCAAGCCAGACGTTGCTCACCTCCTGTACTATCAACCTACTAATATCATACCCAAATTTGATGAAGCGGGTAATCGGGTTCAGGTATTGCATTTGATTGAAGTATATATCATGGTAGCATTCTAGTTGTCCACTGGAACGTAATCAATCAATTTCTATTTAGTTTGACCTTGAATAATGTAACGGGTTTCTTATGAGTGGATGTTGTTTGTGTAATCAACCATTTTTTTTAACAAATCAAAAGAGTTGTCTTATAAATGGTATTATTAGAAAGGAAAATTAGAAATTGCTATGATCTTATTTTAAGGTATTAGCAAAAATTTGTGATATCTTTGTAAACTCTTCTGGAATGGAGTAAGTTGTTGTCTCATGTTATGGGCATACAGAGGATCATTTTGCATGAGGAACTGAAATTCAAGGGCCAGGAAAATGAGAGCTTGAAGGAATATGTGCATGTTCGGATTAACATTAGTGGTTTTCCTCTTGAATTCCCTGGTTGGATTTTCTCTTTCTTTCTTGTCATGCTTCTAATGCTATTAAGCTTGAATTTTATTTTATTTTCTTATTTATCTATGTTTGTTTAGTTGATGTGTCATCTTCTCTCTGTTTAGAAACATTTCCAAGCATTGGTCGTGTGAGAGTAAAACATCGCGGGATTCATCTCACTGTCAAGGGGATTGTTATCAGGTCTGGAACAATAAAGATGATGGAAGGGGGGAGATTGTACGAGTGTCGAAGATGTAAACACAGGTGGATATTGTGCTCTTATGTCTAAATGTACTTATAGAAATTATTTGCCAGGGCTTTCTATGATTCTTGTGTTTATATATTGAATCATGAAAAAAGACTATTTAAAGCAAAACTATTCATATATTGTTCTTCGGTATTGAAATTACTCATGTGGGATGTCTTAGCACTTTAAAATTTGTCTGAAAATGCAACTACTCAAAATATTAGTAGCAAGTGCTTTATAGGATGGATCTCTAAGGACTATTTAAGTAACGCTTAACTTACCTCATACTTGAAAATCATTCGTAGAAGAATGCTATATAAGAATCTTGAAGGAATAGGTGCATGCATTTTAAACTTACTCCAGAACAAGCTATTAGACATTTTTGTGTTTTAACAATCAAGAGTCTACATTGACCTATTGACAGTAAGTCGGTAACAAACTCATGATGGGTTAATCTTTGTGCAGTTTCTGTTACTTTTGTTCAGATATTAAGTACTCATTTTTCCCAAGTTAGGTGTCATACTTCAAAATAATCTAAGTGACACATTTTCTAAAGTGCCAACATCACATTTAGGTAGAATATTTAGTGCATTTCTTTTTAAATTTGCATGTTAGTTGCTTAAAAATGATTCATAAAAAACTACATTACAAGAGTGATCTCTAAATGTGTTGGCTGAATGTCTTAAAATTTGTGTTGAAATCATGATTTTCTAAATGTGTTTTCTGGTGTTATTAGATGCTTATATGTCGAGAATATATTGATTATTGCTTATACTATACTTACTGAGAGATGTAAAATGTAATGTATTTGATGATTAAACACAAATTAAGATTCTTAGCTCCTCACCTTCATAGCGTGCTATGTTTACGAGCAGGTTCAAAGTTTCTCCTAAGCCGGAAACCAGAAATTCTGTACCCAAGCCGGCGTATTGTCCTTCCAAGGTTTACTTCTATACTCTACCAAAATTTATGCACTGCATTGTTTGCAAAGTTGAAGGTTAAATAGACAATGTAGAAGAACAATTATGAAATAAAATTTCAGTATTTGTGCGAGCTTATTTAATATTCATAAATTCCGCAGCTTAATCTTTCAAAATGACACTTTAATCCCCTGTCAACTTATAATCTTAGGATGAGACTTGGAGGCCAGATTTTTTTTAATATTCCTTTGTATGTTGTGTATAGGTTTGAAACTTCTTGTTTTTTTTCTTCCTTTTTCAAATGAGAATATGTTTATTATTATCATATAGTACTATATTCTTGTAGTTGTTGCTGCTAAATTGAGTAATAGATCCGTTATTACTACTGGCTTGGGAAGAACTAGTGCTGGATTGACTGTTACAGCCGTCAAAGATGCAGGTACATTATGTTGTTTACTCAATGATTATGCTTGTTCTTGAGCAGGATTATAGATATTTTGTTTTTTTATTACTTTGTTACATATTCCTTATTCTTCCTTGCATTTTAGATTGTAATTTTCTGGCAAAATCTTCATCCAGTGTGGATGTCTTTGCATGAGTGTATGTACCACTAGTGTATGTCTTTGCATGAGTGTGTATGTGTGTGTGTGTGTGTGTGTGAGAGAGAGAGAGAGAGAGAGATTTTGTTTGGCTTGGGTTGCTAACCCAAGCCTAACCAATTATAATAAAAAATGAAATATTCCATCTATTTTACATACGCTCTCCATCTGTTGATATCGCAATGATAAAAATAGGTCCACCAGATCTTTGAGAATGTATTACAAAATATTCAAAAGCTTTTCCTTCCACCTAATTCTTGTTAAAATTATGGTTATCTCGATACCTATTCCCTTAAAAAGATCAACTTTGTCATTGAACTTTCAGGGGAATGGATGTTAGAAGCTGGGGCACTTGTATTAGCAGATGGTGGTCTTTGTTGCATAGATGAATTTGATAGATACTACTCCATTGCTTGCCTTGAACCGCTCTTTTTTTCTTTTACACTTGCTTAAATCAATCGTACATGGAGCTGGAATACTGTTATGTTTCCTTTCATCCAGCTGTCACTGTACAGTGTAGTAGGGTATTAGACTACTAGTGTAGTTTAATGTATCATGTTTTGGCACTTGCTATATGTCATGGTGCGTTAGATATTTCGTCATTAATATGATAAAAACAATATGTATGTACTGAAGCCAAGTTGTATACTCTAGGTGTTTGTATCAAAATAAGTTTAACAGTCAATCACCCATATATAACTGCATATATCATCTAAGGGTGTTGCTGTATATGTCAAAAAAATTGTGTCGATATTAATTACAGATGTATATGAATACATAGGATAGGAGGTAGTAAAGAAAGGACCCACGCATTAGTGTCCTATTTATCGCTTTCAATTCCACGTTACTCAAAATTCACATTCGAGATGAAATTAGTTGACATATAAATCATTTTCCATACTCTATTTGTGGATATTCATTTTAAGGATGTTTATCAAATGTATAATACCTAATGGTGTATATAGAAATATAGTGTAGATGCAAGTAGGCCTTGGAACTGATAGATATACTATAATAAAAACACAACTTTTAGGAGGTTATCAAACTCATTAGGGCTTTGTACAACCTATTAGTAGCAACTCTGTAGAGGTACCAACCAATACGAAGTAGGAAAAAATAAATATATCATCGCTGAACTTATGGCCCGTTTTCAATTGTCACTTAATAAAATTCTTATCCGGTTGAGTCACTTAGTTTCCATTTTGTATTCAAGTAACATGCATTAAATATCCGTTGAGTGGTCATAGACTCGTATGAGCAGGACAAAATTTCTGAGTTGGAGGAAAGAGGTGAAATCTAAGTTGGAGGAAAGCGAGGAAATCTGTGTAAAAAGACATATACTGGATTATCTAGAGTCAAAGTAACACTACTCTTTGTTCGACAGTATGAGGGAACATGACAGGGCAACCATACACGAGGCAATGGAGCAGCAGACTATTAGTATTGCAAAGGTACGATTTGTGTGTACAATAATTTTTTAAGAAACTTCATGTAACCTGGATTAAGTTGCTTCCATGTGCTGTAAAAGGAAGAATAAGTGCTCTTGGTTTAGGTACTACCATTTCATAAAAAATCTGCTGAGATCTCAAACATATCCGAACACAAGTTGGTGATTGACGTAGACAAATTTAATTTCCTTTCTATACATCTATTTCAAGCTAGATATTTGTCCTTTTCAAGTGTCACATGATTGTCCCAATTCTCTACTATATAAGCTAGATTGCTGGCAGGTCACAGGGATGAATGAAACCTTCTTTTAACTGCATGTTTATTTTGTCTTTAGTTTGTTAGCATTTAGACCCATTGTCTTCCTTCGGTCACTAATTTGATTTCTATGAATCTCATTTAATGCTTACTGGAAGCTTATCTCTGAATGGCATTCTGAATTTTCAGACTGGTCTGGTAACTACTCTCAATACAAGGACAATTGTCTTTGGCGCAACGAATCCCAAGGGGACGTTATGATCCTGACCAATGTATCCATTTCTTTAGATTTCATGTTTTTTTTCATACCTCTAAAAGTTACTATCACCCAACAGCATGGATTATAGCAATCCCATATCATTGAGAATTTAAAAATGGTTTCATATATTGGTCATCTACATTTAAAGAAACTTTTTTCTTGCCTTATTACACCATAATATATCTTAATGGAAGTCAGCATTGTCTGTCAACACCGCACTATCTGGACCCTTGATAAGCAGATTTGACATAGTCCTAGTCCTACTGGACACAAAGAATCCAGAATGGGATGCAATTGTTTCATCACACATTCTTGCTGAGGTAACAACTAGTTAGATTTATTTGAAAAGTCAGCTTCTAAATAGTTTGAAATGATGTTTCCTTTTGAACTCGATCAGCAGTCAGAAACAGAGAAAGGCCGTGATGAAAATTTGGCAAATATCTGGCCACTTCCCATGCTCAGAAGGTAAAATTCCTGTCAGAGTTTACAGTCCTGTGGAAACCTTTTCAGTTTCAAAGCAATTCAGTTGGTTATTCTGTCAATCCCGAGTATGTGGGAAAAAAATTCACAAATCAGTTGCTCTCCAATATTTTGATATCTTTGAATTGATTATGTTTGATACTTGATTTTGGCTTTGACTAGATGTCTGATGTGATACACATACACTGACTTTGTGCTAGTATAGTAGTATGCAAGAAATCTAATATTCTTTATTCTCTTACTCTAGCTGTCCTGTCCGCTTTAACACATATTTTGCTAGTATTTCTCTGCGGTGCTGTCAGTAACTAGTTATAATAGATGTTAAACGTGACAGTAGAAAATTCGGTAGTCCTAAAGGGTTGAATTTTCATAGTTACTTTCTTTGGTTTTAGTGTATTTGGTCAAATCAAAGTATGAAATGATACTTGAAGAGATACAAGTGTACATGTTGATGATCAAGGGAAGTTGTTGTACAAGTTTGAGTCTAGTTATAAATTTTAGTAGATTGCTCAAATTTATCAAAAACTGCTGAATTTCTTCTGTGAAAATTAAGAAGCATAAGACAAAAATGCATAAAGATGAGCTCTATCTATCTATCTATCTATCTATCTAGCTTTATGTACGTAATGTGCATCTGCGTGCAAATGTATATGTACATGCCTTTGCAAATTTTGACAAATTCAACGTTAACAAACACCATATATATGTATATCTGTTGTAAAATTACCTTTCTCTGATACAAATTAAGTTGGAGCTGCAATTAAAACAATAAAGAAAATATATAACAAATTAAAGATGATGATAAGTAAATACATGCCACTTACTTCAAACGCAGAAAAAATATTCAAAGTCAGCAAATTACGGGGCAGAATAATTGGACATTTTCATATTTTATTAGTAGATGTTAATGATCAACCAAATATAATACATATGCATAACCAAATGTCGTTATAACTGTTATTATATCTGTATATGTACGTACACCAATCATTATATATAAGCTGGTGAACAAATATATCCATGGTTGTGGCCCGCTATTCGAAACCCATCGATCAAATTTCCCTTCCATCACTGTTAATACGTGCACACTCGATGACTTGACATGGTCTTCAACAAGCCCTTGCAATGGGAACCCACTTTAGAAATATATTATTATTGTCAGCGGCTGTTTCATTGCTTGTTTTGTAGGGTTGAAAAAGAAATAAGTATAAGTGCATAATATTAATTATAATATTAAACACATCATTTTAATCTTAAGAAAGATAGAGTCCGATATACCTCCTCCTCACGTGTTCTGCCGCTAAAAAAAACCCCTAGTCATCTTCCCCAACCCAAACATGACAGTAAGTTGAGATGAGAATTTTTTTCTCGTCTTCTTTCTTAAGAGTATGTAGTTTGTGCGTCATATACGCCGTTAGTGTGGTTCTGTTGGTGGGGTTTCATCGCTTGTAGGTACGCTTTTGGGATTAACTTCACGATTGAACCGTCGATTGCGCGGTTTTGTTGGTGGGGTTTGATCCTTTTTTGGTACGCTTTTGGTATTAAATTCGGTTTTCTGCTCAACGCTAGCCACCAAGTTGATGATCATTTCGCCAGAGTTGACGTCTCCGTTAGGAGCCTGGGTTTGTGGGCCGTAGAAGGGTTGACAGAAGTTTCCAACCCAAGCATAGGCAAACCGGGTCTTCCCCCGGGTTGAGCTGTGGGTTTCACAGCGGCTCGTACAAAACCCGTCAACGGCGACGTCTTTGGCCGTCAAGACTACATTTACAGAGCTCACGTGACCCGCTTTGGAGGCCAGAAGAATAATATGAGAATTCTTGAGGGACTTGCCGAGTGAACAGTTTTCGTCGAGGATTTGCTCCCCTATGACTACGATGGACGTGCCTCGATGGTACTTCTCGCTGGTTCTCCACCATGATGCGACGGAGGGGAGCGGGGCCCGGCGGGAATTGAGGGACAGGAGGTCGTCAATGATTATGGAGCGTTGGATCTGAGTGAACTTTCCGTACCAGATGAGATTAACGGTGATGTTGCCTTTGAGATGTAGTTCACCGTTATGGTATTTCATTGTAGGAGGCTGCTCGTGAACTACCGGCGTTAGTTTTCTGGGAGAAGCGAGGGTGAAAAAGAGGGAGGAAAGTATTAGACTTGGAAAGAGGGTGGCGAGAATATAATTAGAAGCCATATTGTTTTGGGAAGATGAATGGGGCGTTGAGGAGGGAAGGGGGAGGGGTTTTATAGGGGGAGTAACCAATCGAAGTAGGACACGTGTGAAAAGAGGTGGTGCGTGGGAAAAGGGTCACCAATCAAGTAACTAAAAAATTAACTAATCAAAAAACTAACCATGCTTTACTCTGTAATTACTCATTACTGTTAATTACTCCCTCCTTTAATTATATAAATCATTTAAGACATAATTACATATATTAAATTTTTTATTAATATTAATATTAAGTTAAAATTTTATTATTATTTATATGCTAATTAATTATTATTTTTTTCTCTCTTAATTACTTAATATTTAAGATTAAAGTAGAAAATTATTAAAAAATAAATAAATATATATAAAATGATTTATATTTTAAAAATAATTTTTATTTTAAAAAGCGATTTATATAATGAAAAAAAGAAATAATAGTTATGTAATATTTTAGACGGGGAGAAAATCGGAAAGCAATGGTTTGGTGGAGTAAAAAACAAATGACTTGAGGGCTGTTAAGAGAAGAAAAAGATATATATATATATATATATACACTAACTAGTTTGACTTATTGGGCATGTAGATACACGTCAGACGACAAGAAGCTATGTAGACGAGACGAGGGAAGAGGGAAGAGGGAAAAGGGAAGAAGAATGATTCTAAATAGTGTGTGCGTCACTTTCACAGTGTAATTATTTATTTATTAATAGAAAATTGATCCTAATGCATATAGGTTTTTATTTATTTTATTTCTCAATATTTTATTCAAGATATTGACACTAATGTACGTCACCCTGTAATTAGATAAATCCATAACATGACATTTGTCGACAACAATGTCTTATTTTCAATGAACACGGCCAAAAATGTCTTATTTTCAAAAGTATATCCACGTGTTTTGTACTCCATTTATATTATTTAATCAGATGGTAGCCCATAAAAACAATAAATACTATTACCCTAATGCTAGCAGCCGAGTCTTATTTTGACCGATGGAAGCATTTGGAAGAAGACTCCTACTTATTATTGTCTGCGGCGGTTTTATTGCTTGTTTTGTAGGGTTTAAGAATACCGTCGTCTATTTATTTATGGACCAGAAGTTTTTCAAACTCAAGCAGTTACTTACTTTTTTAGTCTTTATTATTTTTAAACTATCCAAGGGCAATGGGAGCTTGATTCCGGCTAAGAAGGAGAAGGTAACAACGATGATGCCCGAGAAAATATCTACTAATAAAATATGAAAATATTCAATTAACAAGTGATAGACACATAATTATGCATTTTAATATTTTTATTTTTATTATTTAATATATTTATTTAATTTAATTAATATATTTTATTTTATTTTGTAAGAAATAAATAATTAATTGAAGTTGAGTTGGAAAATGATTCTAGAAGCTTTCAAAGTTGATTTTTATTTGGACTCCAATAAAGATTACCATGTAAAAGTTGAAGTTAAAAAGGAAAGAATAATTCAAGCGGTTCTAAATTAGATTATGGTTCAATTTATTTTTTTCTATAAATAGGAGTCTTATTTTAGAGAATATGATATATTTTATTTTCTTATTCTTCTTCTAGGAGTAGGAGCATGGAGTTGTTTTGCTACTTTTATAACAATTGTTCATTAGTTTAATAAAGTTTCTTTTTAATATTATTCGATTAGTTTTTATTTTGTTTCATGTAATTTATATTAGTAGTTTTAAATTTTGTTTTTCTTTATTATGAATTCTATGGATAGCTAAATTTTTAATATCTAGGATGAAGATGAAATTAAATATTGCATATTAATTATTTTCTTTCCGTTCCGATATTAATGTCTAATTGTTTATTTCTTCAATTTTACCTCGCGCATAATTCGTTTTGGTTCTGAACTAATTGTGAGGTTTTGATAGGTTATTGTTAAGATATGAGTTTTTTATAATTCATGCTTGCTTAATGAAGTTTTGATGAGTTATAGTTAATCTTTAAATTTTCATAATCTATACTTGCCCATATTAATTATATGAATCATTATTTTTAAGGGAAAACCAAATAATTGGAAATTAATTAAGGAAATGAATAATTTAATTATTATGTTAGTATTTAATGGATTCAGATTCTTAGGTAGTTTTTCTCATTATTAGTTTTCTTTATTAATTTTTAATTTGCATTATTTAGTTAATTAATCATCTCCACCACTTTTTATTTCTAATTTGTTTGGAATATAAATTTAGGGAACATTGAAATTAATTTAGTCTCTGTGGTTCGACCTGTACTTACTCGTTCTTCAATTTGACGCTGTGCACTTGCAATTACTATTTTTTATCAAATCAAGTTTTTGGCGCTGTTGCTGGGGACTAGATTTAATTTTTTTTATTCTTTAATTTTTATTTATTCAAATTAGTTTTTTTTCTACTAATATTTTTATTTTTATTTTTCAGGATTATCGAAGTGGAACGAAGGAGGAAAAACACAGATATTTTGTTGCTACGCTTTTTGGTACTTCGTATCTCCGCATTTATTTTTATTTTTTTAATAAAATAGAAAAAAAAATAGTAGTTTAGTTTATTATTTTTAGTTTAAAAACTAATTGCCGCATTCATGCATTCACTCACGTAGAGCACATCTTGCTTAGGTTTTTATTTTATTTTTGTTAAATATAAATTGTGGTGATTGTTGGAGGATTGAGGTATATCGAATTTCTCATTCTTACGTAATTCACATAGTTTTAGGACATTTTATTTGTTTATAATTTTTTTTTATGCATTTTTATTTTTAATTTAACATTAAGGGTAAAACCCATAACAATATAAGGTGGGAATTTCATCACCCTTTCTTGGCTCACAAACAATCACACTTTGCATAACAGACTAAATAAAATTAAGTAGATGTTGACCTCTAGGACTTTCGAGCTCAATTAGGACAAATGACTCTAAGAGGAGTCTGAATTTTAAATTAATCAAACTACTGGTGTCTAGGTAAGTGGTTAAAAAAGTAAACGCCTAAAGAACATGTGGTTACTTAATTAGTCACCGTACCTACGGAGACTCCCCCGTTCTTACATTTATCTGGCTAGTGGTGTGATTAATTTCGAATTTGGTGGACCTTAAAGAGTAACTTGGAACAGTTAGGAGCTGTCTAGATTTTATTTAAGTTGACTTTAGAAGTAGTTTTTATTTTTATTTTTATTTTTGTTTTTTCTTATTTGTTTTTGTGTTCTTAATTTGCTTATTTGCTAGTAGTGCATGCAAAAAAGTGTGGGTTAGGGACAAAACATCTCGATTAGTGTCGGAATTTACTTTAAAATACCTCACTTTAAAAATAGAGGAAACACAAACCCTTTCTTTAAGAGATCGATGTTATCCTTCTCGCTCTGCCTAACCTTCATGCATCAGTCTACCACCAGTAACTTGTAATAATTTTGATCTTAAACCACACTTTATAAATATGTTACCTAAGTTCACTGGGGTAGAAGATCCATATTTATTCCTTCAAGAATTCGACGAAGTTTGTGCTTTAATGAAAATTCAACAAATGTCTGCAGACTCGATTAGGTTAAGATTGATCACATTTGCTTTAAAATATAATGTTAAAAAGTGGTTATATAGCCTAGCAAATAATTTTATAACAACCTGGGGATGGATTTGTTGTTACATTTCTAAAAAAAAATATTCCAAATAACAAAACTTCCGAGATTAGGGCTGCAATTCATCAATTTTGCCAACTTGAAAATGAGTCATTTTGGAAATATTTTGATATATTTAAAAATTTGTTATCCAGTGTCCACACCATAGATTTGAGAAATGGAGATTGTGTCAAATTACCCGCGAAGATTTAGAATTTTCCACTAAAATGATTTTAGAGTCAATGTGTCAAGGGGATTTTTTACAAAATGATGAAGAAAGGTCTTGGGAGTTTTTAGCAAATTTAGCAGACAAAACCATGCAATGGGAAACCACCCGAAAGACATATAAACGTAGCTCATCTAGAGGTATTCATACAATTGACAATTCAATTGCCACTGAAGCTAAGTTGGCTGGTGTACTTAAAAGACTTGAGACTTTAGAAACAAGGGAGTCATCACATGCAAACCAACTTGAAGATTTTGATCAAGTCAAGACAATGTTTCAAAGACCTAGGAATGACCCATTTGTACAACTTATAATCCAGGTTGGAGAAATCATCCTAATTTTGCATGGAACCAAGGACCTTACCCGAATAACTCTTCAA
Source organism: Hedera helix (assembly GCA_947179155.2). Lineage (NCBI taxonomy): Eukaryota > Viridiplantae > Streptophyta > Magnoliopsida > Apiales > Araliaceae > Hedera > Hedera helix. Next base: position 30,473,690 of record OX359287.1, read on the forward strand.
ATCAGGTCAATCGGTCTCAAAATCAAACTTTTCAACCCTATCAAAAGTTGAATCCTGGTCCGTACCAAAATTCAAATTCAGCAACTCAATGTCCACCAGGTTTCCCTAATGAAAGTGAAAAGAGACTTGCAATTTAGAGAAAAGTATGGAATCTTTAATGAAATCTCAGAAAACTTTAATGAACTCTCAAACTAATTTCATGCAAAACAGTAACCAAGCCATATCTTGGTTAAAGATTCAAATGAGTCAATTGACCACTATAGTTAGTGAAAGAGAGAAGGAAAAGTTTTCTAGCCAACCCGAGACCAATCCAAAATTTTCAGTCCCTAATTAAAAACCTTATCATGCTAATTCACTTGAAAACAACCAAAACCAAGTTAATCATGTGAATTCTGTAATCTCTTTAAGGTCTGAAAATTATTTTAACAATCATGCTGGTATTGATAATGAAGAAGAGGAAAATTTAATTGATAAATCTAATAATTCATCTTCACAGTCAGCCCAGCCTGAAAAGCCCTCCACTTCTGAGTCAGTAAGCCCATCTAACAAACAATTGTTAAAAAATGATCAAACCATATCTTCGGAGTCTAATGAAAAAGTCTTTAAACCAAAAGCTCCATTCCCCCAAAGACTAATTTCAAACAAGCAGTCAACTCAGTTAGACAAAATTCTAGAAGTGTTCAAACAAGTGAAAATTAATATTCCTCTTATAGATGTTATTCAACAAATTCCCTCATATGCTAAATGTCTAAAAGATTTGTGCACACACAAAAGAACCACTCATGTTCCTAAGAAAACTTTTCTAACAGCCCATGTTAGTTCTATCCTATTATGCCAAGTCTCTGTGAAGTATAAAGACCCCGGTTGTCATACTATTTCATGTATCATAGGTGACACCTTAATTGAAAAAGTTTTACTTGATTTAGGAGCAAGTGTTAACCTTTTACCATTTTCTGTGTACCAAACTTTGGGCTTAGGGGAGTTGAAAAAGACAAGAGTCACATTCCAATTAACTGACCGTTTCATCAAAGTGCCAAAAGGAATAGTTGAAGATGTACTCATTAAGATTGGCAATTTTGTGTTCTCTGTCGATTTTGTTGTTCTGAAACCCAACCTGTTGCCAACCCCAACAGTCAAATTCCTGTCATTTTAGATAGACCATTTCTAGTAACTTCTAATGCGTTAATCAATTATAGAAATGAACTAATAAAATTGATATTTGAGAATATGACAATTAAATTAAATGTATTTAATGTGGGAAAGGAACCTAGTGATTTTTCTGACCAACCTATGAAAGTAAACATGATCCAAGAGTTTTTCATGACCCAAGAAATGAATGAAAATAAACTTATGATTTTGAATAATCCAATAGACTTTTTCTTAAATCACCTTGATCAAAATTAGGATGAGTCTGAATATTTAGATAAGGTCAATGAGTTGTTGAGGTCTACTATACATGAGTCACTAATATTTGAAGGCGAAAATGAACCAATCATTTCATGTTTTGAAAATATAAGTAAAATTTTTCTTAAGGTAGATTCTAAGCATAACTATGATAAATTTTTTGATTATTTTCAATTTATTAGACCACCTGAAAATCATGAAAAATTCACACACACTTGCTTTTTTGCATCACTCTTTTACTATCATATGCATTTTAGAATTTATGAAATTTGTAAATATGTGCATTTATTTTCTTTCTCACCACATTTTCTTGCAGCATTATACCCCACCATACGAAGTACAATTTTTTTTATTTCTTTGTTCTTTATTATTCATTTGCATACATTGAAGATAATGCCTGATTTAGGTATGAGGGGGGGAAATTTAGCATTTTTATTTATGTATTTTATTTTATTTTATTTTATTTTTATTTATGTATTTTATTTTATTTTTTAGGAAACTAATTCTTTTTACATTAAAAAAATGAAAAAATTTGTTTGACTTTTTATGAATCGGATTAATTCTAATAAGTGTCTGTGTAGTAAAAAAATTTGAGTAGGATTAAAAGATTTAGAATGCTTGAATCTTTGATAAAATACAAAGTCTTAGTTTGTAATGCCATCTTAAATAAAATTAAAATTTATATGCATTTTTACACTTCACGTTTGCACTAATTCTTAGTTGTGGGGTATAACTATGAGTTAAGTAATTTCAAGAAAAAAATTAGAAATAGAAAATAATAATCCAACGAGATGGAGCGTAAAACGTACTCGTTGTAAAAAAAATAGGAAAAAGAATCAACGAGATGGAGCGTAAAACGCACTCGTTGTAAGAAAAAAAGAGTTAAAAAATAATAAATACTGCTTCAATATCCATTGAATAAAAGAAAAATCACACTAAAAAGTATGATGGATGTAAGCAGTTTGACTAGTCTGATTTTTGTGGCATTTGTTGCTCTAGTTAGTAAGTCTTTAGGGGTGGCTTTACACCTAGTGCCCTAAAGCCAACTGGTTTGGGAGTCATTGGTTAAACTCTCGTTAAATGGGTAACTCTGAAAAGCCTAAGAAAAATAGACATTGCACAAGTCAATAATGGAAAAAAAAATAGAAAAAGAAAAATTTAAGTTTGCTTGATTTTCATAGTAAAAGTCCCTACTAAGAGTTACATCACATACACATGCATTCATAAACATGGAATTAATTTCATGAAAGATGGTATTTAGAATGAAGATGGAGTATTTTTGATAAGGTGAAAGTGTGACTTTGAATTTGATCTTATTTATGTGTAATGCCCATGAATATTTAGAAGTTTTCTTTCGATTTCATAATTAGTTAAACTCAAAAAGATTTTTATTTATTTATTTATTTATTTTGAATTTTGTGGGTATATTCACTGCAAACCCTCACAAGACACAACTCGTCCACTTGGGTTAACATTGGGGTTTAAAGGCTTGTTGCATATGCTAAGTGCAATCGTGTTTCCTACGAAAATAGAGTAGTTTAGATTTTATTTTGATTTTTTTTGTTTTACTCGAGGACGAGTAAACGCTAGGTATGGGGATATTTGATAGACACATAATTATGCATTTTAATATTCTCATTTTTATTATTTAACATGTTTATTTAATTTAATTAATACATTTTATTTTGTTTTGCAGGAAATAAATAATTGAAGTTGAGTTGAAAAATGATTCTAGAAGCTTTCAAAATTGATTTTTATTTGGACTCCAATAAAGATTACCATGTAAAAGTTGAAGTCAAAAAAGGAAAGAAGAATTCAAGCTGTTCCAAATTAGATTATGGTTCAATTTATTTTTTCTATAAATAGGAGTCTTATTTTAGAGAGTATGATATATTTTATTTTCTTATTCTTCTTCTATGAGTAGGAGCATGGAGTTGTTTTGCTACTTTTATAACAATTGTTCATTAGTTTAATAAAGTTTCTTTTTAATATTATTCGATTAGTTTTTATTTTGTTTCATGTAATTTATATTAGTAGTTTTAAATTTTGTTTTTCTTTATTATGAATTCTATGGATAGCTAAATTTTTAATATCTATTATGAAGATGAAATTAAATATTGCATATTAATTATTTTCTTTCCGTTCCGATATTATTGTCTAATTGTTTATTTCTTCAATTTTACCTTCGCGCATAATTCGTTTTGGTTCTGAATTAATTGCGAAGTTTTGATATGTTATTGTTAAGATATGAGTTTTTCATAATTCATGTTTGCTCAATGAAGTTTTGATGAGTTATAGTTAATCTTTAAATTTTGATAATCTATGCTTGCCCATATTAATTATATGAATCATTATTTTTAAGGGAAGACCAAATAATTGGAAATTAATTAAGTAAAGAAATAATTTAATTATTATGTTAGTATTTAATGGATTCAGATTCTTATGTAGTTTTTCTCATTATTAGTTTTCGTTATTAATTTTTATTTTGCATTATTTAGTTAATTAATCATCTCCACCACTTTTTATTTCTAATTTGTTTGGAATATAAATTTAGAGAACATTGAAATTAATTTAGTCTCTGTGGTTCGACCTGTATTTGCCCATTCTTTAATTTGACGTTGTGCACTTGCAGTTACTATTTTTTATCACATCAACAAGCATGACCATATGACTAATAATTGATTCTGAGAAGGAGGTTGTAGGTGGAATAAGTGTAAATGGTGCAGAACTAGTGTTATAAGAGTTTTGATTGTTCAAAATCTGTATAGTAGCAGACACAGGTATATTGTTGGTAGGAACAAAATTGGTGGCTATACCAAATTGTAATTGTGGAATGGTAGCAGATGAGAGAGATGGTGATTGGAGTGGATCTGAAACTGTGGACATAACTATAGAATGAGTAATAGGTGGAGGTAACTTATTAGTGGTAAAATTCTCCCTTTTAGATCGGCGAGGTGTTTCGAATGTTTTTAAAATTTTCTGACTTACCTCATCCCCCATGGTCTGCACCTTTTGATTGAACTGAGCTATATGCTTCCCTAAAGTTTTCATTTGTCAAAATTCCTGTCCATCGACTCCCATAACGGTTCTATTCTTCCCTCCTAAGTTTTGAGATCCTTTCCATATTTTTTAGGGTTGGTTTGGTGGTGGTTTCCCTATTAATGGCCCAGTGATGCTCTTATATCAATTTGTCATGATCTGGACTTTGTTAGGATTGCTAACAATTCTAAACTAATTTGCAGAGAGAAGAAAAATTATAGAAAAGGAAATGAACTAGAAATGAAACTGAAAATGAAAGTTTATATCATCATTCATCTCTTCCTCTTACACTAATGTTGCTATTTATAGGCCTAACACTATGCTGTTATAACAAATTGACCCAATAAACAAATGACACGTGGCATAATAAACTCTAATGCTAAATAACTGTGTAACTGAAATTCTTGACAAACTACCGAGAAGTACCATGGAGGCACATCCACCCTTGTCGTAGGGAAGTAAATCCTCGACGAAAAGTATTCACTCGACAAGTCCCTCAAGAATTCTCATATTAATCTTCTGGCGTCCAAAGTCGGTCACGTGAGCTCCGTAAATGTAGTCTTGATGGCCAAAGACGTAGTTGTTGATGGGTTTTGTACGAGACGTTGTGAAACCCACAACTCAACTCGGGGGAAGACCTGGTTTGTCTATGCTTGGGTTGTAAACTTCCGTCAGTCCATCTACGACCCATAAACCCAGGCTCCTAACAGATATGTCAGAGTTGACGAAATGATCGACTTGGTGGCTAGTGTTGAGCATAAAACCAAATTTAATACCAAAACTGTACCAAAAAAGGATCAAACCTCACTAACAAAACCACGCAATTGACGGTTCAATCGTGAATTTAATGCCAAAATCGTACCGATAAATGATGAAACCCCACTAACAGAACCGTACAAACGACGTATATGACGCAAAAACTACATAATCTTAAGATGTGAAACAAATTAGTGACAAAAAAAAAAGATGTGAACCAAATCCAATTAAGTTATTTATAGGACAAGAGAGTCAATTTTTTTTATAAAAAAAATCTCAAGAGAATGAATTAAAAGTTCAAAACTAGATGGAAAAGGACTATCTTTAATCATCATAATAACTCACTGCGCGTGCGACTAGGACAAGAGGAAAATGATTTTTGGGTCCATAAGATGGGAGAAATATTATTGTATGACGAGATATCTTATTCGATTTGAATATTTTGCTTTTTACACCATGTAAAACATCAAATATTTAATGTTGATAATGTCTTCGCCCATGATATAATTGTCTTTAGACTTCACAAACTGGTCGAGTCAGTTTAAACGGATCGAATTCGAGCTGGATCAAAATGACTTAATATTTTATGGGCCGAAAATATGTGGCTCGTGGTCCGGGTTGAGCCGGACCTGACCAACCCGAGGGCTTTGTTTATTTTGAGAGAGCAAACTAACAAGAATAAGGGAAAGAAAAAAAATGAAACATACGTGTTCATCTCCACCTAATGTATATCCCCATGTAGCTTCATTTACCTCTAAGAATAAATATTGTTATTTACTCACCTACATCCCACCATCTTAAACAAACAAACCTAATCAAAACCACCCTAATCTCAAAATGAAAATATTAATTTTGAAACTTTGAAGAACATATCCAAATGCTAAAAAAAATCACTTTATCGCATATTAACACAGAGTTATACAACATAATTGTAGCTTTAGCAAAACCGAAACAACGAAACCAACTAGATCTCAAAATGGAACAATAAATCCAAGACTTTGTAGAATTGATCCAAATGCTCTAAAAAAACTCTAATCTTCTCACAAATTAACACACATAAATGTAATAAAACATAATATCATACCCTAAAAAAACAAACACATCAAACATAAACTATGCAAAACAAACAAAAATCATATACATTATGGCCAATAAAGTAAAAGCAGAGACCATTTGAAAACTATAGTTGATATGTAATGAATGTGTGAAACGGACAGTAGTGAAGCATATCCATATCTATAACAAGAAAAGAAAGGAGGCGGCCGCATATGTACTCCCCTTAGGAAGCCCACGTAGGGATTGGAGCACCTCGAACGTAACTACTTCATCCCCAGTACATTGGTCCGCTTAGCTGATATATGAAATGTTGTTACTTATTAACCACGCGTACTTGTTAAGTAAGAGAAAATAGATTTAAAATGTTCAATTGAAGTCAACACCTTTCGAATTGCCAATGTTTTTTGTTCAATTTAAGTTATGTGATCAATAGAAGTAAAGATTTCTTTCACCTTCAATTGTCGGCCATGAAGTTCAGATTCATTCAGAAGAAAAGCCTCTTGACAGCTTCTAGTTCAACGAATTCCACGTAACCATTTGGCTGTCCAAATTTGTTAGTCCGGTTAGTGACTCTATTCACTGTCCCACATGACTGAAAATGCTACTGGACTTCCTCAGGAGTGCATGAATAATCCACCTGTCAAACAAATTTTAACACCTTAGGTTTTCTTGCCAAAAGACCAACAAATAGAACACAATGAACTAATCAAACTTTATAACTAAATCTTAATAGATAATGTAAGACCTCGAATTTTAATAAATAGATTTTAAAATTTCCTCAAAATTTTATGTTTAACAGTAAGGTTTTAAATTAATAAAAACTAAAGTTAAGGATGTTATGTGTAAAAATTTTATGTCGGACAATATTCGATTGGTCGAAGAATATTCATTCTGTCGAGGAATATTCGTACGACGGTGCCGAAATATTCAATTATGGGTGGACCCCACAACGAAATATCTTCGGATATAGAAAACAACAGCAGTAGCCTTTCTAAATAAAATGGTCAATGGTATTATCACTTTTAACTGTTAAAATACCCAGTGAAAAAAGTATGGTAACATATGGTATTTTATTGTAGCACGCGATATTTTACAATAGCACATGGTATTGCATAGTAGCACAAGATATTACATAATGTTGAACTGATAAAGTGGCTATTGCACAGTATTTCATCAATAATTGTCATTACACATTATTGAACTAATAATTGTCATTACACATCATTTTTATGTTATTGAGTCAATAATTGTTATTACACAATATTTTACATTATTAATTGCACAGTGTTCCATAATATTGAATCAATAATTGTCATAATGCACAACATCTTGCATTATTGGGCCAATAATTGTTACAGTAGTAGTCACGGGTATTAAACAATTAGACAAATTTATTATTTAAAAAACGCTGTATATTTAATAATTGAGATATTAAATCAATAAAATAATATAAAAATGTGTAACATGCGTAGGCGTGAAATGCGTGTTAGTCAACGAATGTTGCAGATTAAAGTGTGAAACATGTGTTGGTTGATAAATGGTTCAGATTATAAAGTGAGATTAAAATATGTAACGTGTGTGTGAAAAAGTTGGTTAGGCTCTGGCTATAAATAAAGGGTTTAGCATAAGGAGTTTCATACATTCCTCACTTAATCTTATTTTCACTCTCTAAATATTTCTTAGTATAAGTGTCTCTCTGAGAGTATTAAAATTATTTTAAGCGTTGAAAATCTGAAAGGGTACGAGTATTGTTCAAGTAAGTTTTTTTAACACTCACACATATTAGTTTACAACTCTTCTATTAGAAGATTTCTTTTGAAAATTTTCATTTGAAAGATTTTACTTTAAAAACTATTTTGAAGTATATTTAGACTATATAATCACTTTGATAATTTTATATACATAAAATTGGTATGTGTTGCTTACTAATTAAATTATGAATCTATATATAGGTTGATCAACCTCATAAATGTAGTATTTAGTCACGAGATAAGGTAAGGGATATAATTTTCTTTCAAACTCTTAAATTTATTACGGTAAGTGATATCATTTTTTTTCAAACTTTTAAATTTATTACGGTAAGGGATATTATTATTTTCATCATCATAAAGGGATATCATTTTCTCTCTTACTTGTAAATAATACTATTTTTTTCATCTTCTATCACTTAAACTTACTACGGTAAGAAAGTATCTTATTTGTACCTCTAATATTATTAAATGGTGAAAATTCTTGAATTAATAATTCATTAATATTCCCTTAATAGTTGCGCTTCATCTAATATCCTTTGACAAGAACATTCCTATTAAATTTTCACCGTCATATTTGAACTGTGAACTTATGGACTTTAAACTTTTGAACTGTGGACATTTATTTAGACTGTGAACTTATGGACCTTGAACTTTTGAACTATGAACATTTATTTGAATTGTGAATATTTTGGACTAATTCTTTGTACCGTAAACCTTACCGTTGAACTTCTTCCCTGTGGATCTTGGACTTGAACACTTTTTTCTATATATCATGATGAAAAGAATAATATACTTTACCATAATAAATTTAAGAGTTTGAAAGAAAATAATATCCCTTACATTATCTCGTGACTAAATACAATTTTTATGAGGTTGATCAACCTATATATATATTCATAATTTAATTAGTAATCAACACATACCAATTTTATGTATATAAAATCATCAAAATAATTTCATAGTATAAATATACTTCAAAATAGTTTTTAAAGTAAAGTCTATCAAATGAAGTTTTTCAAAATAAATCTTTTAATAAAAGAGTCTTATAAAGGAAGAGTTGTAAACTGATGTGCGTGTGAGTGTTAAAAAAACTTACTTGAACAATACTCGTACCTTTCCAGATCTTTAACGCTTAAGATAATTTTAATACTCTTAGAGAGACACTTGTACTAAGAAATATTTAGAAAGTGAAAAGAAGATTGAGTGAGAAATGTATGAAACTCTTATAATTTGAATCATTCATCAACCAACACACGTTTTACACTTTAATATGCACCGTTCATTGTCTAACACACGTTTCACGCCTACACGTGTTACCCATTTACACGCGTTACACATTTACGTATGTTACACACTTAGGCATGTTACACACTTACACGTGTTACACATTTACACGTGTTACACACTTACACGCGTTACACATTTTTATATTATTTTATTGATTTAATATCCCAATTATTAAACATACAGTGTTTTTTAAATGATAAATGTCTAACTGTTTAATACCCATGACTACTACTGTAACAATTATTGGCCAAATAACGCAAGATGCTGTGCATTATGACAATTATTAATTCAATAATATAGAACACTATACAATTAATAATGTAAAATATTGTGTAATGACAATTATTGATTCAATAACGTAAAAATAATGTGTAATGACAATTATTGGTTTAATAATATAAAATATCGCGTAATGATAATTATTGATGAAATACTGTGCAATAAGCAATTTATCAGTTCAACATTGTGTAATACTGTGTGCTGCTATGCAATATCATGTGCTACTGTAAAATACCGCGTGCTACAGTAAAATACCATATGTTACCATACTTTTATCACTGGGTATTTTAACAAATAAAAGTAATAATACTGTTGACCATTTTATTTAGAAAGACTACTGTTGTCATTTTTTTATATCCGACAATATTTCGTTGTGAGGTCCACCCATAACTGGATATTTTGGCGCCGTCATACGAATATTCCCCGACAGAACGAATATTACTCGACAGAACGAATATTTCTCGACAGAACAAATATTCTCCGACCAATCAAATGTTGTCCGACATAATTTTTTTGCACATAACATCCTTAACTTTAATTTTTATTAATTTAACACCTTACTATTAAGAATAAAATTATGAGAAATTTTTGAAATCTATTTATTAAAATTCGGGGTCTTACATTATATATATATATATATATATATTTAATTAATTTAAACTAAAATTTCAATAAACTTAAATATTTTATCTTGACATACTAAGATTCGATCCCCCAATTTGATAATTGAAATAAATGGTGCTGTTCGAAACCCAGAAAAAAATGGCGTGCCCTGTGGGGTCCATAAAATACTAGTACCTTAATGAATCAGGAAATATATTAATCCACTCCCATCTACTTGTGCCTTTGTTTGGAGTAATTATTCCATACTCTTGGGGCATGGATGAATAGTATGCCCCCCTCTTACATGAGGGTGGGCTCCACGCGTTGTGGCACGGATCTCACCGCATGTGGAGCTCACCCTCATGTGAGAGGAGGAGCATACTATTCACTATGCCCCAGAGGCATGATATAATTTTTCCTTTGTTTGGCCAGCCCAACAGTGTTCAGTCTTTTTCCATAATTTAATGGCAGAGATATCTTTGTTTATTGTATGAAATTAAATTTATTCTTTAATGATAGTACAATAATTTCAAAATTAACCAAAACGACCTTTTTTAAAGCTTTTTTACCAAGTTCTAATATGAAATATGTTTCTTGTAATTGAATGATTTCTCAAAAAATAAAATAAAATCAAAAGAGCATAATATACTTTTGTTAGCCTTTCCATAAAGAAAAAAAGTAATTTGTGCACCCCACGGGGTCCATAAATACTAGTACTTCCATCCAGTATTAAACGTCAAAATAATCACTGAATTCATAAATACTATTCTATCTGTCCAATATTAAACCTCGTAATTTCCTTTTTAAGATATCCCACAATAAATGTTCTATTAATCCATTCTTATATATCCTACTTGCCACCTTTGCTTGGCCATCACCATTCAATCTTTGTCCATAGACTTTGCTTGGCGCCATTTTGGCTTTGATCTCTTCACTCATTGGTGACTGACATATCACACCTACCCTTCTTTTGAAAGTCATGACATTGAGCTCTTAGAATAAATATAATTGCATAACATTTAAACATTACATTTATATTAATTATTAAAAAATAGTGTATGACATTAAAATTCGTATAATTACTCATATCTTACTTTTTAATAATTAAAATGCATATAATGTTTGATTTTATATTTGGATATTATATATGTAGACTTGTCTGTGCTCTTAAATACTAATGTTAGAGGCGCTTTGATATTTTCATATTAATTTTAAGTTGTAATTGTGTTTTGTTGATTTGAGCATGTAAAACCGACGTCTAACTGAATATGCCACTAGATTTTCTACCATCTATTGAGCTCTGTTAAAATCTCTTTGAGGTGAAATGTCAAAGAAATGTATCATATTTAAGTATTATAATAAGGAGTTTATTAATCTTGTAATATTAGTTTTACTGATTTTATCGATAATTTACCCAAGCATTCAATAAAACTATTTCATTCGACCTTTTACCCAATGCATATTAAGGCTTATCAAGAAACATTTAATCATATTTTTTAAAATAATATTCATTAAATTAAGTTAAATTTAAAAGAATTGAATGACTTCTCAGTTTATAAAGAATTGGGAACGAGGGAGTCCTCAATCCTTTAACCTATCAGCTTTTAGTTGCAAACAAGTATGTAATACTGTGCGAGACATAAGTTAGTTTTACGTGAAATGTTATGCTTTTTCTTTTTCTTTTCTTGGCGACTGAGATTGATTTTAATTTAAGTTTTGATTGATGTAGTGGTATAATATAATAAATAATAGAATAAATTTTGGGTCAATTAATCCTTGATGCAAAAATTTGAACTCACACAAAATAGATACACTTCAATTAATAGATATGAGCACTATACAAAAAGAAATATAAAATTGAAGAGATACATATCTATTTATAATCTATTTCTAGGTTTTCAAGTACTCTTTTGAAGAGATACATATCCTTTTGAAAAGATACATCCCTTTAAAAATATATTTTGGGTCAATTCTTGGACTTTGACTTGGAGGTAATTGGACTTAGATAACTCTAACATGGACTAACCCTGGGCTTCATTAATTTCTCTACCCATCTCATTAATATATAAATAGGTTGGGCCAATTTAGTTTACACACTTGTACACATGTATTGGGCTTAACCAACCTAATTCCTACTAAACTTGTACATAAGGTTGGAACTTAATTAATATTCACTATAAAACTAATTCACAAATTAATAAATTAATTCTCATCTTGGATTCACATTAATTATCTTCTCATGAATCAATTCAATCAATAATTAATTCATTATCATGATTAATCATCTTAACATTTCATCTTGTCATACAAGGCTTAATCATTCAAAACTTAATCAATTTATAACTTAAGCTTGTCACACAATTTCATAATTTAATTATTCATTTTTTACACCTTCCTTTAATTCATAATTAATTCAAATTTATTGAATTAGCTAACCTTATATTCTTTCTATCACTTAATCACACCTACACACATAAGTGCACATAAAATTTTAAATAATTCCTCATTTTATTAATATAATATTCTTACAATTTTCTTGGTCATTACATAAACTGTTGAAGTTCTCATGGTTCAAGGAATACAACGACTGAGGATGAGCTATGGGAAACATACCAGAATCAACAGGAAATACACTGAACATATTTTCATTAATCCATTACACTTTGATCCTGTAGTAATTTGGTTGGAGACCATTTCTCTCCATATTGGGTTTTGATGTCCTATTGTTGGATATCCACTTCTTTAACTATTTTAGGTTTAACATTTGACTCAATAAAATCCGATGCGCCCTTAAATGATGGTTGGGGTACACTAGCTTGGGAGCTAGGGATGTAAAAGTTTACCAACTCTGATGGAACGGGATTCTCTAACTCCTCCCTTCCTTAGACTCATCATTCCCCCTTACATCAGAATTGTAGATAACATACTAATGATATCATCCCTCTTTCATCAAAACACATTGAGGAGGCATGTTGAATTTGAAGCATTTGTCAATAAAGGACTTTGCACTCTCCACCTGTAATTTAAAAAAAAAAAAATAATATACATCAATAAATACGCAAGAATACATACATACATACATACATACATACATATATATATATATATATATATATATATATATATGAATTTCGTAAAAGACATAATCAATTAATTAACTTGTTTACCATATTAATTAATTGATACTGACTATAGATGAATCGAGGCTCGTATGAAGTGTTCAGGCCTATAGATACGTCTATGCATGATAATGTTGTACCACTTCGTGTATGTTTTAATAGTTGTTGTTTCTGAAGCCTCCAATATCTGACCATGCACATGGTCCATGTACAGGTGCCAATGAGCAATATACGGTCATCTCAAGGCCATATTATCGTCAACATCCCACTTGTGCTCCTTAGGCTTTCTTAACTCTGTGATTTTTAGCCGATTTTTGTGATAATAGTCGGATCGAGGCTCGACTTTTGTCATAATAGTCGGATGGGTAAAAATGTCAAACCCATACTCATGCAATAATTTTTTTTGGATATCAATTAACACCCATCGGTCATATGTTTGTAATGTTATTTGGATGGACATTATTTTACCCCTATTATTACCCTCCTAGATAGCTTCAGATATATGATTTCGTTGATCATAAAGTACACTATTATCAACTAGATTGAGATTCTAATTCTTCATATTTGACATATAATAAACAAATAAATACAAATAAATATTTTTCAATCAACACAATATAAAGTCACTGTTTTACAATAAATTTTATTCAAAATTTCAATAGTAAAATGTCGCACACAAAAGTATTCGGTCAAGAATTCTTACTTGGACTCGGTAGAACTATTGCAGAATAAAATTGATGACGCGTGTAGGTGGACCACAGGGCAAACCTCCGTCCTTTCTCCTTTCTACATGAATCTGATACAGTGACAAACTGACAAGATAGAAATTCTTTTAAAGGTGGGCAAAAATTTAACATTAAGCATTTAAATACTAATTTATAAACAAGGTTGTCATAATTTGATATGATGATTTTTTTCTTTCAAATTTTTTTATATTTTCACTTCTAAATTTTACTTAAAAAACTCTCTCGAAATCTATTTTTTTTTAGATAGATCTGCGATGGGTTCTAAACAGAACAATTTAAAATCATCAACCCGATCCACTCCAAATTCATTCAATCCAAAATAATATTATTACTTCTTTTTTTTTTTGGAGAAGTTTTTATCTTCTTTGTCAATTACATGTGTGAAGTTACATAGAATGATAAAATAACATCAGGTTCTTGAATATTTGTGACACGTACATAGTTCATGAACAAATCATCAGGGTATATAATCTCATTAATCAAATGTTAAAGTCTAGCAACAACGTGCTGAGTAAGGGAAAACAGGCCGGTAATTTAATTTCATGTTCTAATTGCCATTGTTAAAGTACTTAATTACCCATTCCTCCTTTCATTTACATTTTGAAAAATAAGGTAGCGTAGTCGTAGCCACAGGCCCACAGAATCAACTTGACAGAATTTTATGCATCTAACTTTTTTTATGGGATTGTCAGATACTTAATATTCAAGTGCTGATTGTAATAAAAGGTGTTTAAAAGTTTAAATCATAATTATTATTTGTTATTAATATTGTTATTAATTTATTTATGAAATTATTAAAATTTATAAACAATATTATGTTACAAAAAATTGTATATAAAATATACAACGAAAGAAAAATAGTTGATAATGAATGTGATTTATATTAAATTATAAAATATAGCAACCAAAAGCCATTTCTTACCCTATTTCGATGTTCTTATCCTGCGAATCAAGTTCAACTGACAAAGGGAATGAATGTTATATAAAATTCTTTACTCTTCAATTCCCTTATTTTACACATAATGCATAATATAAATAACTTATTGATTAAATATAAATAAAATATTTACACATGCATAATGTATCTAGAAGACCGGAGATAGCATATTCTTGGTAAGGACACGCTGCCCAATGCAAATATCCTCCAAAGTCCTATGTAAGATTCTCTCTCAAATACTACTAGAACTTTTCCACCACAGTTGTCCAGTTTAAATTGACTTTTCCTATTTTATTTTTATGAATTTGACCACCAGAAAGCTCTTCCAGCGAACCACCTCCTTCTCAATTGTCATGCCCCTATAAAACCCTCCTTGCCCCAGTCATGGAATTTTTTTTTAATTCCATGTCATTACTTCTCACAAATAACAAGGATCATATCGGTCACTTATAAAATTGTACAAAGACAATTATACCATAAAAATTATATAACAACTAAGTGGAAACTAAAGTAAGGGTACACGGACTAAAAAAGTCTTTTTGCCGATTCAAAATGAAAAGTCAAAAAAGTTCAAGACTAATTTCTTCAAGGGGTTAATGATCAGTCAAGGAAATTTTATGCCATATTTTGAGGAACTATGGATAATGTATAATATAAATAACTTATATATTAAATATAAATAAAATATTTACACATGCATAATGTATCTAGAAGACTGGATATAGCATATGCTTGGTAAAGACACACCGCCCAATGCAGGTATCCTCCAAAGTCCTACGTAAGATTCTCTCTAAAATATTATTAGTACTTTTCCATCACAATTGAAAAAATAACAAGAGTAATGAGTTAATAATTTATATAAAAATAATGAAATTCACAATATAAAAATAATAAATCTTGTTATTTTTATAAAAATTATTGTATGAATCAATTATTGATAACAATGGCATAACAATGGCTGCCACTCTCCTTTCAAGTCTAGTACTTTTCTCCCTCTTTTTCACCACCATTTTCGGACCCACTATCGCTTCTTCCAGAAAACTCACGGCGTTAGTTCAAGAACAGCCGCTGACGATAACGGTGCACATCTCAAAGGCAACATCACCGTTAATCTCATCTGGTACGGGAAGTTCACTCCGATCCAACGCTCCATAATCGTTGACGACCTTCTGTCCCTCAATTCCCGCCGGACCCCACTCCCCTCCGTCGCATCATGGTGGAAAACCGCCGAGAAGTACCATGGAGGCACATCCATCGTCGTAGGGAAGCAAATCCTCGACGAAAACTATTCACTCGGCAAGTCCCTCAAGAATTCTCATATTATACTTCTGGCCTCCAAAGCCGTTCACGTGAACTCGGTCAATGTAGTCTTGACGGCCAAACACGTTACCGTTGACGGGTTTTGTACGAGCCGCTGTGGAACCCACGGATCAACCCGGGGAAAGACCCGATTTGCCTATGCTTGGGTTGGAAACTCGGAGACCCAGTGTCCGGGTCTGTGCGTTTGGCCCTTCCATCAGCCAATCTACGGCCCACAAACTCAGCCCTTAGTCGCTCGTAAGGGAGACGTCGGAGTTGACGAAATGATCATCGACTTGGCTAGCATTGAGCAAAAAACCGAATTTAACCCCAAAACTGGACCCAACAACGATCAAACTCCACCAACAGAACCGCACAAACGGGTCAATCGTATATGGTTTTAGGAAGGTTGAGAATAGTGTTTTGGTGCGAGGAAGTTATGGGGAAGGTATGGTACGTACAATCCAGAGTTTGTCGTGGTCTCGTGTGATGTGTAACTAGAAATAATAAAATATGTATGTGTAAACTACAAACCAAAATGGATTGAACACAATTTAGCAAGTGTGAGCTTTGCTGTAAGCACTCGCTTCTACCTGTTTGTTTCCTGCTTATTATCTCAAACCATACCATACAGGATAATTAGCTATTCACATCTCCTTGCACCAAAAGAAGGCATTGGCAATTTCAAAATTCCAATGTCATCTAAAAGGACTTCAAAAAGGTACTTAGAAATATATATGCCAAATATCGCAAGCATCATACAATTCCAATCTCCACCATCAAACAAACACAATATGCTCAATCTAACAAGCTGAGTTTAGCAGCCAAAAGTCAAAAATCCCTTCCTAATCGTCCAAAAGAACATCTCTTTGTAAGGATAGAACAAAGAGACTTTCTAGGGTGTCTATCTACCGATACTATATTTTTGTCTAATACAATATTTAGGGACTCAGTAGTAGGGGTTGTAACGCACTGGCATCCTGAACCTGGGAACCTTCCTGCTATACGCAAAACAAACAAAAATCATATACATTCTGGCCAATAAAGTAAAAGCAGAGACCGCTTGGAGATTATAGTTGATATGTAATGAATGTGTGAAACAAACAGTAATGAAGCATATCCATATCCATAAGGAGAAAAGAATGGAGGCTGCGGCATATATGCTCCCCTTGGGAAGCCCACGTAGGGATTGGAGCACCTCGGACGGAACTACTTCATCCCCAGTACATTGGTCCGCTTAGCTAATATCTGAAATGTTATTACTAATTAACTAAGTGTACTTGTTAAGAAGTAGAAAATAGATTTAGAATGTTCAATTGAAGTGAACACCTTTCGAATTGCCAATGTTTTTTGCACAATTTAAATTATGTGATCAATAGGAGAAAGATTTCTCTCACCTTCAATTGTCGGCCATGAAGTTCAAATTCATTCAGAAGAAGAGCCTCCTGTGGACGGCTTCTGGTTCAACGAATTCCACGTAAGGATAGCTCTTTAGTTGTCCAAATTTGTTAGTCCGGATAGTGACTCTATTCACTGTCCCACATGACTGAAAAAGCTGCCGTACTTCCTCAGGAGTGCATGAATAGTCCACCTGTCAAACAAATTTTAACACCTTATCTTTTATGCCAAAAGACCAACAAATAGAATACAATGAACTAATCAAATTTTATAACCAACTCTTAATAGATAAAGTTGTATAACAGGGCCAACCCTAAATTCGGAGCTTCAGTCATCATTTGGACCGACATCCTGTTCATGCTGGCAAGTGCTGATCATACATCATATTAAAGAAATAAAATTGATTTCCTTTTAAAGTATGCACAATAGATGCAACTAGAAATAAATTCATTTTTTGTTCTCAAGTATGAAACAAATGTTCAACTAAGGGAGGAAGAAAGGGGAAAAACAAGTCCAGGATACAGAAGGCAAAAAGACCTTTTTAGTCCTTGTACTCTTACTTTAGTTTCAATTTAGTCCTTGTACATTTTTTATTGCATAATTGTCTTTGTACAATTTTGTAGGTGACCAATATAATCCTGGGTGTATGTGAAAGGTAATGACTTGAAATTAAAAAAAAAAATCATGTGGCAAACTAAAGTACATCTACATGGAAAATGAAGAGTAAAAGGGACATTCAACAATTTCCTTTTTATTTCTCCTCTTTCCCGTCTGCGATTTGGGTGAAACTTTAAATATATTAAAGGATTTAGGCAAGCTATGCAATAAATTGGCCATGGAGTAAAATTTAAAAGATAGAGACAAGAACAAAATCAGGAGAAAATCCAACATGTAACACATGAATAGATCTCAATCAAAAGAGCCCTGATATCATCGTCAATATTGTCGTTGGTGGCGTCGTGAATATCGTAGTTGGTGGCGTCATCAATATCATCTTCAAAATTGAAAAAAAACCCTAACTTGATGGAATTCTTCAAAAATGTAACGGCTTTGTTATTATAGTTCTGTGCGGAGACATGTACACATATTTTGATTTTTTCCCTCTCTTCTATATTTTCTCTTTAGTGTTTCAGCAAATTCAAAATTTGTGAGCAAATTTCTTCTGGATATTTGATGCTAAGGTGAACTAAGATGAGTTTACGCAAGGGTAGGGTTCGAAGGTGTGGGTGGAAGACAGAGAATCTCCTTGGGTTGCAGTTGAAGTTACTGATTTTATTTGCAAACAAGTTCAAGTCCTCACTGAATTGGGGAAGAAGGTAAGTGTGGTCAATTTTGAAATTGTTTGGAGTTTAAGAAAGAGCGAATTGGAATTAACTAGAGTAGCTTGATGAATATGTTGGAAATTGACGGAATTTCATGTTTTTTGCAGGAATTGGTTTTGCCTGAGAAGTTGTATCCGAGAGATGAGGAAGCAGACCACGGGGGAGTTGATGATATGTCCAAATTTCATTTTTTGGTAATAGTGTGTGTGTGTGTGTGTGTTAGCAAAAAAAAGGAGATAATGAAATCTATAGAAGTTTCCCTGTCTTTCTCAAAGCTTACTATGCTAGAGTTTTTTATTTCTAAGAAAAGGGTGATAGGCATAAAGAATGTTCTTTGTTGACTCCATTAGGTTGGCCTATTATGCTCGATTTATGATTTTTTGGCGATGAAATCAAAACACATTTGGGTGATTCCAATTTAAAAGAGGAGAAAATAGGAAGGAAAAAAGTAAAAGATTCTTTTG
This sequence comes from Hedera helix, assembly GCA_947179155.2. Lineage (NCBI taxonomy): Eukaryota > Viridiplantae > Streptophyta > Magnoliopsida > Apiales > Araliaceae > Hedera > Hedera helix. The sequence goes on from OX359287.1 coordinate 30,493,150, forward strand.
CCCCTCATTTTCCATGTAGATGGGGAGTATCAGGCCACATGAAATCTTTTTTTTTAATTCCACGTCCTCTCACAAACACCAAGAATCACATCGATCACCTACAAAATTGTACAAGGACAATTATGCAATCAAAATTGTACAAAGACTAAATTGAAACTAAAGTAAGAGTACACGGACTAAAAAGGTCTGTTTGCCGATTCAAAATGGAAAGCCAAAGAAGTCCAAGACTAGTTTCTTCAAGGGGTTAATGATTAGTTAAGGAAATCTTATGCCATATTTTGAGGAACTATGGATAACAATTCGCCCTGATGGTTGAAACAATATTTAGAAAATAAAAGGAATTTTTTTGGAATGCAAAATCAGTTAAAGCCCTTTTCCAACTATGTTTAGACTTTAGACATGAGAAGGATTTCTCCAATATTAATTATACATGTTTATCTGACAATCAGACAAGCTGCTAAGAGACCAACCAGAACGCAATCTCTATGAAAGGATACACATGCTTTCTACACATCATCCCTCATAAATGAATATATACTCAAAAAAGCTTAAACCAAGAATAACATTTTGCTTATAGGTTGTATGTGGACTTGTGGAGTAACTAGTAATCATCTTATACGAGGAATGGATTTTAGAACAGAATTAGGTTTAACTTCACTAAATATGTGTAAGAATAGAGAATCAGAGCTAGCAGCAATATTAACGTAATTTATTGATTAGAAAAAAGCCAGAAGGAAATAATTAGATAGAGAGAAAGAGGTACAATGACGTGAACTAAGTATCCTATATATTTTGACAGGTAAATCAAAGAAGATATAAATTGAGAGAGAGATCAATGACCCCTCACCATCTCACCATAAAATAGCATAGTATCTAGACATTCCCAGAGCAGTAACCACGACCAACAGCGCACTGAGGTAGCACAATCAAGACAATGGCACCTTAGCCGATGACGCACTCTTCATATCACATTACTCCACCCTACTGAGTTTGGATAGAGAGATCTTGAATGAATTCAGGTCCAAGAATTTGAGTTTCCTTGTATTCAAAACTTTTCTAATTGACTACGACACTAAGCAACTTTTGGTTTTTATTGTTTCTTTTCTTTTTTCTCCCACAATTTATTTTTTTCAATTCTTGAACATTTCTTTTGATCTTTCTCAAACATTCTAGCTAAAGCTTTCTATCATTGTTTTGTTTTTTCATTTTCTTTTCCTAATCTATTTTGATACTAATTCTTTTTTCCTTGAAGAAATGCGTACGGCCTATTTTCCTCAAAATCCCACTTTACTATTTATTTTTCTCTTCTTCTTCTTCTTCTTCTTCTTCTTCTTCTTCTTCTTCTTCTTCTTTTTTTTTTTTATATAAAACCAATCCCAAGAAATTAGCCTAATTTTATTTTCTATCTCTAAAGGAAGAATATTTTTTAATCATAATCATTTCCCACAACTAACCCTAGAGAACTCGGAGAACCAAGCAAGATCTTGCGATTGTCATCAAACATTAAGGCAAGATCTCAGAAATTATTAATATATTAACTCAAAATGACAACATCAACACACACAAAAACAAAGCGGTAGAGAGATATATAAAATAAGAGCAAAATATTGTAATTGAAATTTTTTGTACAAAATTTAACATTTCCAAAGCCTTGAACAATAATTAGACCACACATAAATCAGGTATTCAGGTAATGTACAATATTTCTCTAGAATTCTAGAATAAATGAATTTATCATATAATGTAAATCTTTTAACTCTGGAGTTTCAATTACTTAAAAACAAACTAATATTATCTCTCACTCTCACTCTCACTCTCTCCCACACACGTATCTGAACTTATGCACTCCAGAATCAGTCGCAATCAGTCGGACCACACTCTATGTTCCTTATCGAATCATTAACCAAAAGAATAGAAAAATCTATTGAATCCAAATAATAGGATAGACATACATGCTTGGACAGATTATCTTGCAATTTATTTTGCAATTTGTTTAAAATTTATCTTGCAACATGTCTTCCACTATAAGTAATAACAACTGAAAGTTATCTATTTCAAATTAAAATTGATGTATAGATATAATAAACTAAACTATATTATCACCATCTCTTAACAATATCTAACCTTTTTAGATTTTCTCCTAGACGCGTGGATTTAGGTGAGGAGACTCAGGCTCGCCGTATGGACATTCGACAGTTCGACATATCTATATAATTGTAAATTATGGGATTCGCCACACACACACACACATACACATATATATAAATTTGTTTAGAAATGAAGAATTGATTATTCAATCCATATCTGCAGGTAGTAGCTAATCAAGAATAAAGTCACATGCTTGCAATCACTTCATAACGCAATACATAGTTTTGTAATCTTTACTTTAATTATTTGATTCAATACAATTTTGAAGCTTATTTCCAATTTATAAATTTATAAATTTATATATATATATATATATATATATATATATATATATATATATAGAGAGAGAGAGAGAGAGAGAGAGAGAGATTGAGAATATAGATACACATTAAAATTTTAATATAATTCAAGAAAAAAGTAAGAGCTTTCAAGAATACCAAATTTTATTATTATTTAAAAATTATAGTACAAAAATTACCTTAATTATTATTTGCGGTCACCATGAGTAACCCTATCTAAGTTATAAATAAATAAAAAAAGAAGATAACACGTGTAATTTTGGTCTTCTTAAATAATTTTAATTACACCCAACAATACTATGAGGAATACCAAAAATAATGTAAACCGTATTTTGTAAATTTTGTTTTAGTCAAATAAATACCATATTTTGAGGAAGAGGAAGGTATACTAAAGTACCAAAATTAAATTAATATATTAGTAAAACGTGTAAACTATTTAAGAAGACTAAATCCTAGTAGAATATTAATATTAAAAGAAAAACATATGCGCTCTTTTTTCAAGAATAGAGAAGCATATGACAAAGGGAGAAGAGTACATTGATGGGAGAAGAAAAGACAAGCAGGGAAAAGAAAAGACAAACATAGAAAAGAAAAGAGGTCAGAGAAGTACCTTAGATCATGGAGAGTCTTAGTTGCGCCCAGCATTGCCCAAATGATAAGCAATTAGGGTTTCACTTTCCAGATATGAGAATTTGTGAAATTTCACTTTTAATTTACAGTTAAATTTTACCCTTCCCGAAGCTCTCGAACAAATCCAATGAGAATCTAGACTAGATAAATTTGAATTGAAGTGTTGATTTTGGTAAAGATTCAACGCTTCTTCGTTGAGCAAATCTCCACAGTGAATCTTGAGAAATTCGAATCCCCAACATATCCCTTCGTCAGTTCGCTGGGTGATTGCCAAATCCCTGCTTCTTAGATTTTCTCTCATCTATATTCAGCCTTAGTGTACACGGGTTCATTCCATTTTTGGCATTTCAATCAAAAGAGGATTTAAACTCAACCTAACATGTCATAATACTCTAAAATGGAAATTAGTACTACATATGAATTTGTCTTAGATCTACTAATTATTATGGATGGAAGTCAATTTTCACGAATTGAACCCGCTCTTAGTTATGTCCATCATAAGCTTGTTATATTGTACCTAGTCATTTAACATTTTTATTTATTTTGCAGATGAAAACTAATTCCTTCTTGCTTGACAGAAGACGAAAGAAATCAAAGCTCCATTTTATTGTTTGAACATCGGGTGGAGTATCAAAAAAACACAGCCTAGAAGGGCATTACTCACTGACAATTCCCTAGAAAAAATAAGGAAAAGGTGGCTGGAAGCTCCCTCTCTCCCAGCAAGGAGAGCACCATTACTCTCTTTATGCTTGAGAAAGGGAAAAGGATGCAGCCTGTTTGATTTAAGAAACTGCAATGGCTTTAAGGTTCGTATCAGTATTTTACATTTCACCATAAGGCAAACATCAAGGGATTGACGGGGGCAGATATACTCTTCAAGTTAAATTAGTCTACTTACCACCCAAGTGGTGCAACAATAGACCAAGAAAAAAAAAAGATTATTAAAAAATAAAAACCTGCTCCTATGGTAGTTGAAGATTTCTTTATAAAAGAAAGGATCCCACCTCAATTTAGACACAATTATCAAGGGTAACTCCCAGTACCAAACACGTTAGGAACACATATCCATTCAATTTAAAGGTTTAAATGTTAAATTGTAAGAAATCTGGACATAATACTGCTATATGAACAAAGATATTCATGACAAAACCAAGCATGCAAAGTGTCAAGTAAATTAAACTTAAACAAGATGTCACTCATCCCTGTACAACAGAGGAATAATGTGCCACATATGATATACAAAATAAAGAATAGATTACTGCAACCATAAAGTTAATATGGGAAAACTGGCCTCACATTGCCAACAAACACTGATCGAGAATCTACTTCTTCCTTGTTTGCCTGATTTACTGCAGCAGTAGCAGGATCTGTTTGCAGAGAAAATAAGTTAGGATCAAGAAGTGAAGCAATGTTTTTGTAGATTCCTATTAATAAGCATCACAAACAGTTACAAAAGGCAAGCAAATAAAAACAGTTACAAAAGGAAAGAAATCAAGTAGTCAACACTTTCCATCTCATTCAGAGATTCGCCACATACACATTATTAGAGATAATCAGATAAATGTGTTTCAGCATCATTAAAGCAATCAGCTAGTCATCCTTCAGATGACTGATCCAGGTCCTCGTAACCGGATGCTAATGTGTCCTCTGAAGTGCATATTCATTGTAACTATAGATTCTAAGGAAACATTCAGAACAAAATTTGTTAAAACTAGATTTGATCTCGTAAAGAAGATGATTAAAGTACCGGGGATTATAATTAACATATAAACCATAATTAGATCAACTTAGCCTATTTATAATCATTGGAAAACTGCATTCCAGCCAGTGAGGGTTCTTCTATGAGTTCCAAACAAACCCTGATGGAAACTTTAACATAATATAACATTGCCACCACAAATGAAGTTAAAATGCCCACGACTGGAGATGTTTCATGATTCTTTGATTTTCTTTTTCCTTGAGGAAAACAGGATCTGCTCTAGGTTTATTTCCAAAGGTGGGCTTATACAGCTTACAAAGAATTTTCTTAACAAAAGGAAAAATTATATAGATAAGCAGTGTAACCCTATATTCTTAACATATATATCAAATCTATTACATATAATATAGAATCATGTAGTGAAATTTCCCCGACCCACCTCGTCTAATACATAGACCTGCCCCTGCAGGGAAATAGTACCATGTTCACGATAGAACAGAATCTAAAAACTCCAAAATTATATTTGGTAGCATAATAAAGAAGTCATTTAATTGCATAGTACTAAGTACATAAATGACTAAATATGACTTTCAACGAATATATTGGGCAGAGAGCATGATACCTACTTTTTCTTTTAGGAATCTCTTCATTGCAATAGGAAATTTCTAAGACCTCAGACTCAAATTGTAGCATTTGGAGCCTCTTTACTTGTGAAGAAATCGGCCTGCATTTCTCCATGCCATTTGTATTTTCTGCAATTTATTTCTTGGAATTAGATGCGCGACCTTCAATTTGCACTTAAAATTTCTAATGTGCAAATATCAAACATTTTATTTTGCCTTTCCTAAGTATCCTTTAGGGAACATGTTTCGTCAACGAACTACCACTGTATGTAACATGATAACCCAAATCGCCACAGGCCTTTATGGGAGTGGATTCATCAAACATGTAGGACAGATCTTCTTCATTCTGACTAACATCATTCCATAGGCTCTTACACATCTAAATACAACACCACCCAGTAAGTAACAGTAACTTTAAGCATCTTGACTTACTCAGAGACCAAAATTTGAGAGACTCATAAGATTGAAACCTTCTGGGAGAGAAAACTCATCGCCTTGCCATTCCCACATCCTCCTCCTTTTGACATTACACAAAGAAATAACTAATAATCATTAGTTCAGGCAAATGATGTAATATAATAAGCAAAAGTTCATTGGAAATTCATGAAAATCCTACTGGTAGTAGTAGTCCTCAAGCTGTATATAATACTGCCTTATAGCAATTGAGGATTTCAAACGCAATTTCAACTTCATAACCTCAACTCAAATCAATACAAAAAGTTTTTAAAAACATAAAAGTAAATCAAATTAAATTAACAGACAACTTACTAAAATTTTAACCACAACATCCCCAACATGACACTAATTTTGCAGCTAGAAGCAATTAATAGATTACTACATTTCTTTATAAAACATTCTGAAAACACACCAAAAAATAAAAAATTAACAAGACCCGTATCATCAAATGGAAGATGGATCAGGTTTGATTGGCCAAGGAAAAATTGTGCTTCAGATTCTGTACAAATGTAGATTGAAATGAAGCTATAAACACAAATAGAAAAATGGTATGGAATAGAAATAAACAGCTACCTTGTGAGAGAAACCTGGGTTTTCTGATGGGATAAAGAAACAATTATCTAGCCCCAAAATTCCCTAGCGAAAATCCGAATATGTTGGACCTTGCAACTGCCAGCAACTCCAAGTGCGGAGAGAGAGATATTGACGATGTCGTTTTGATATTAAAGCCCAAATACGGCTGTTTAGAAACATTTCTTGGCCTGTTATGTTTTTATTGTGCAACTGTACTTTTAGATTTTAATAATTATTTTTATATTTGAACTTGAAAAAAAAAACATAAATGAACTGAAAATATATCAGTAAACTACTTTTCATTTTTTTAAAGAATTAAATAACATATTTTAATGTAACTATATTAATAGAAAATGTTTCATTACACTTGCCTTAATATTTTTAAGCAATAACATTAATTCAATTGTAAGTTGTAAGTCACAATTATTATCGTAGAAATAAGAGCTAAAACATGGGAATGATAAGGTGGCAAAAATTAACAGAAGTTAAATTAAATCAAACATTTATTTGTGGTAATTTAGTAGTTTTTGCATGTTGCATAATTATCAAAACATTTTAAATGCAAATAATATATATAGAGTAGGCTTAGTAGTATATATTAACATGTAGTTTAGGATGCAAACTTTTTATTTACGAGCGATAAAGAAGAATTATTAAGATTATTTTATAAAAAATAATATATTAGACAACTTAATATATTGTTATTGTGAGTTATGTGAATAGTCATATATTTAATATAGTGAGTTAATTTTATAATTAAATTTTAATTTTTTTTATAATTTTATAGATCGCAATTGTAAGTAAATTAATAATACTTTTATAATATACATGACGGGATTTTTATTTTATTAATATCACTTGTTTGCCTTAAAAATATATTTATAGTGAAAATAACATGTTTTTTTTTAAAAGTAAATATATTGAAATTTAGAAATTAAAAATCAGTATAGGAGAAGCATGGCTTATAAACTAACTAGAAGATCACCCGTGCCTCCCGCGCTTTTACCGACGGTTAGATTTATGTCAAATTTTAAATGGTCCAGATGATTTAATAAGTTGAGAAAAAATTCAAAATCATATGTGTTTTGTTAGATATAATTGAAATTTAAAAATTAAAAATCAGTATGAGAAGTATGACTTATAAACTAACTAAAAGATTGCCCGTGTCTTTGGCACTTTAATCAACGATTAGATTTATGTCAAACTTTGAATGGTTTAGGGTGGTGTTCGGGAACAACTTATAAGTTAGTCAACCTAACTTATAAGTCGAAAAAAAAGTCAAAAAAAAAGAGTAAGTTATAAGTCATTTTTTTAAGTTGGTCAACTCTAATGAAATGACAAAACTGTCCCTCCTTGTTTTTTTTCCTTCTTCTTACTGAAGGACATTTTAGTAATTTTTACATTTTATTTAACTTATAAATCATTATTAGCCGAACACATCCACAATTATTACTTATAATTCTCGACTTATAAGTAAAAATACTCCCGAACACTTTTATTTATAAATCTACTAAAATTTTAATCTATAAATTTATTAAAATTTTAACTTTAAGTAAAAAAAAAAAGTCATTTTCGAACGGGCCATTAATAAGTAGGGAAATTCAAGTTTTGTTAGATAGAATTTTGCTGAAATCTCATTCTAATGTGTTTGCTAAACCAACTAATTTCGCGCCCAAATCCAAAACCCAATTTTTAATCCTCTTCTTTCATCAGTTGCTCTCTATCATCGGCCATGGATGAGATGGATGACGAGGTTTTAGGGCAAGACTTGGAAGACTTCCTAAGGGAATACCACTCCGATCAGATTTCCTCTATCCTTCTCTCTCCTGATTCTCGTCTTCATTATCCTCTCCATGTCGAGTAAGTACCCCTATACTTTATATAATCCATTTTTATATCTATATATTAGCAATTTAGTTTATTTTGACACAAACCCACAAGTAAATTTTTATCCCATTTATGTATGTAATTATGTAAGTTTGTGTATTTTCAGTTTTGCAGAGTTACTGGATTTCAAGCCAGACGTTGCTAACCTCCTGTACTATCAGCCTACTAAAATCTTACCCCAATTTGATGAAGCGGCTAATCGGGTTCAGGTATTGCATTTGATTGAAGTATATATCATGGAAGCATTCTCGTTGTCCACTGGAACGTAATCAATAAATTTCTATTTAGTTTGACCTTGAATAATGTAATGGGTTTCTTACGAGTGTATGTTGTTTATGTAATCAACCATTTTTTTAACAAGTCAATAGAGTTGTCTTATAAATGGAAAGGAAAATTAGAAATTGCTATGATCGTATTTTAAGGTATTAGCAAAATTTTGTGATATCTTTGTAAACTCTTCTCGAATGGAGTAAGTTGATGTCTTATGTTATGGGCATACAGAGGATCATTTTGCATGAGGAACTGAAATTCAAGGGCCAGGAAAATGAGAGCTTGAAGGAATATGTGCATGTTCGGATTAACATTAGTGGTTCTCCTCTTGAATTCCCTGGTTGGATTTTCTCTTTCTTTCTTGTCATGCTTCTAATGCTATTAAGCTTTAATTTATTTTTTTATTTTTTATTTATCTATGTTTGTTTAGTTGATGTGTCATCTTCTCTCTGTTTAGAAACATTTCCAAGCATTGGTCGTGTGAGAGTGAAACATCGTGGGATTCTTCTCACTGTCAAGGGGACTGTTATCAGGTCTGGAGCAATAAAGATGATGGAAGGGGAGAGATTGTACGAGTGTCGAAGATGTAAACACAGGTGGATATTGTGCTCTTATGTCTAAATGTACTTATAGAAATTATTCACAAGGGATTTGTATGATTGTTGTTTTTATATATTGAATCATGAAAAAAGACTATTTAAAGCAAAACTGTTCATATATCGTTCTTCAGTATCAAAATTACTCGTGTGGGATGTCGTAGCACTTTAAAATTTGTCTGAAAATGCAACTAATCAAAATATTAGTAACAAGTGCTTTATAGGATGGTTCTCTAAGGACTATTTAAGTAACGCTTAACTTGCCTCATACTTGAAAATCATTCGTAGCATAATACTATATAAGAATCTTGCAGGAATAGGTGCGTGCATGTTAAACTTACTCCAGAACAAGCTGTTAGACATTTTTGTGTTTTAACAATCAAGAGTCTAAATTGATCTATTGACAGTAAGTCGGTAACAAACTCATGATAGGTTAATCTGTGTGGAGTTTGTTACTTTTGTTCAGATATTAAGTACTCATTTTTGCGAAGTTAGGTGTCATGTTTCAGAATGATGTAAGTGACACAGATTTTCTAAAGTGCCAACTTCACATTTAGGTAGAATATTTAGTGCATTTCTTTTTAAATTTGCATGTTAGTTGCTTAAAAATGATTCATAAAAAACTACATTACAAGAGTGATCTCTAAATGTGTTGTCTGAATGTCTTAAAATTTGTGTTGAAATCATGATTTTCTAAATGTGTTTTCTGGTGTTATTAGATGCTTATATTTCGAGAATATATTGATTATTGCTTATACTATACTTACTGAGAGATGGAAAATGTAATGTATTTGATGAATAAACACAAAATTAAGATTATTAGCTCCTCACCTTCATAGCGCACTATGTTTACGAGTAGGTTCAAAGTTTCTCCTGAGCTGGAAACCAGAAATTCTGTACCCAAGCCGGCATATTGTCCCTCCAAGGTTTACTTCTATACTCTACCAAAATTTATGCACTGCATTGTTTACAAAGTTGAAGGATAAATAGACAATGTAGAAGAACAATTATGAAATAAAATTTCAGTATTTGTGCGAGCTTATTTAATATTCATAAATTCCGCAGTTTAATCTTTCAAAATGACACTTTAATCCCCTATTAACTTATAATCTTAGGATGAGACTTGTAGGCCATATTATTTTTATTATTCCTTTGTATGTTGTGTATAGGTGTAGAATTGTAAATTTTTCTTCTTTTTGAAACTTTTTGTTTTTTTTCTTCCTTTTTCAAATGAGAATATGTTTATTATTATCATATAGTACTATATTCTTGTAGTTGTTGTTTTTGGTGTTCGAAGCTTATATCCATTGTGTACAATAACAGCGGCCTAAGTTATGTGAAAGCACCAGTTTCCAGCTCTTAGAAGAAAACAAAATCTGCCACGATTATCAGGAAATAAAAATCCAAGAAAGTACTCAGGTCTTGGATGTTGGAGCTATCCCTCGTTCACTTCCTGTTGTTCTGAAGGATGATCTTGTCGACATTGTTAAAGCTGGAGGTAGCACAACTAAAGCTAGTATTTACATATATTAGTGTATATTCACTATGCTGCAGTAATGTTATGACAAGGATACTTTATAACAAGTAGGTATGTCTGGTTTCGAGTAGTGTAATTAAAAACTTCCCATTTCATTAACACAATTAACAAAGTGAGATGGAGATGAGAGCAATAAAAGCAAGGAGCTACAAAGCATTACATATGTAATCTTCATTAGTTCTAGCAACATGATACAACATGAATTTGTGAGGTAAATTAGTATAATACTATATTAGTTTTAAATCATTTTCATTCAATTTATTATATGCAAGACAAAGCTGCAAGTACTAAAGTATTTCATGTATTGTTTGTGCTTTGACTTCAATATCAGAAAAATAAGAAATAAAATTGTACTTTGGTAATTCAACCCAGGACTATCTAAGGTAAAAAGAGATGGAACTGAGGTTTGTCACAAATTTAGTTAAGGGTTTGTGGGCACGGAAATTGCGTACTTTGCTAGGGTTAGGGTTCGTAATGATGGTGGAGGCGAGAAACCTGCGAAAAATACGGAATTGGTTGAAAGATTGGAGAGGGGAGAAGAACCGGTGAACAACTACCAGAGTAATACGTGTTGCCAACTCTCGGGATCACGGCATAATCGCTAGTGTCTGAGAGTCGTGACAAGTGTTTTGAGTGAATTTTGGATAGGCGACATCAGCACTTTCACTCGATTCAGAGTTGATCAGAAGTTCCCAATTCCTTCCAACTTCTTCTTTGTTTTAAGAGAGAGGGAGAGCTTTTAGGTGGTCAAGGATTTCTAAATTCCCATAAGTCCCTTCACTTGTCAAGTGAAGGAGTATTTATAGGGTCCAGATCATGTGCTTGGCACATGTCAAAAGGGGAAATTCCAGAAATACTCTTAATGACAAGGAAACTCCTGAAATACCCCTAGTTACTTGAGTAATGCCCAAATCATCTAATTTTTTTAGTCACCAATCCAATCCCTCAACCGATTCCCAATACAAGTTGTTCTCATGAGCCTTCTGTCTCGAGACTCACGACAACATCTCTCAAATTATACTTTTAAGGTTAAATAATATTAAATTCAGAAAGATCGCATGAATCAATTTCATTATTGAAGAAGCCGAAGAAATGCAACACGGAATAGGGAAAGACCGCCCCTAAAGGGGGTCCACCCTAGGGGGCCGAGCCCTAGGGGACCCGTTTCCATTTCGATGCGTTTTGTTCGTTTCATGTTTTGTTGATCAACTTTTTGTCCATTTCTCTTGATTCTTATTTTTATGAAAAGTTCATCTTGTCATACATAAGTTAAGGAAGATTACTATTAAGTCTTCCCAAGTCTTCTTAATTATGGATTAATTATTCGTTTATTGTCCCGCCTAAAACTTGCTTGGAACATGGTTCGGGAAACGAATTATAAAACGAACCCTAGGTGACCATCCCCTAGGGGGGCTGAGCCTTAGGGGGTTGAGCCCTAAGGCACACTCCTTGGAATATTGTCCAATTTTGGTTCGTTTTGTTGTTTTGTCTTTATTTCATTCCGGGAGTTCAGGTCAAATTCAATCTGGCATGCATTATCGGGCATTTTTAACATTAAGATGGAATCCACCTAGGGGGGCGAACTCTAGCGGCCGAACCCTAGGTAGTCGAATCTTCATAAACCATCTTAGGTTTTCCGTCTTTTTCGGTCTTTTGTTCGTTCATTCATTGTACGTTGGTTCGTTGTTCGTTATTTTTGTTTTAGTTCATTTAATGCGAACCCAAATTTTATTCATGGGCTCACAGGGTTTATTCTAGAGGATAGGATCTTTACCTGAAGTATAAATTTCTTTATAGACTTGCTAACATAAGTTGTGTTAGGCTGCTGTATTAATTGTTTACCTGGCCTGGCTGCGCTTGCTGTTCTCGTTTGGCATGATAGGCCGTGTTTCTGAAGTGCCTGTAGATTAGTTGATTTAGTAAAGTAAAAGAAAAAAACACAAGATTCTCCTGTAATGATTAGATAAATGGTAGAAAAGTTTTCTCTTTCATCAGTCAAATTATACTAGCTTCGGATTCTCTGTGAAGTAAACATAAAAGGGGTCTCAAGTTTCCTCCTATTTAACTACCATGGTACATAATGCTAAACCCAGTCAATTTTTTTTTAAGGGTGCTCCTTTGGATGGTGAAGGTGAAGACATTTTCCGTACTCCAAAATACGCAAAAATTTTTTGATACAGAAGATGATTACCTCTTGTTCAGCTCAAAATTTTCATTTGCTATGCTATTTTTGTTAATTTGAGTGATGTAGAGAAATCTTTTCTGGTGATACTTTGAATATACAAAATCTTTTCTTAATATTATGTAGTTCACTTAATACTTATCAAAATAATAAATAAAATAAATTTATGTAGTATGGCAGTAGCTCCCACAATCTATATTTTCATCAGTTCTTTTAAGGGTCTATGGAGGCTCCATCAAGTGACAAATAAAATTTTAAATAGAGCAAGTTTCATAAATCAAGCCTTGATTATATGGCTTATAAGGCCTTACCTGATGTAAATGGCTCAAATTATCGAGTCTGATGTGAGATAAAGTTTAGGTCTATAGACTTTTGACCAACCATGGATTTAAAAAATAACAACCAACCCAAGGTACACACCACTGCAGACATCTTCCCATTCCTACTCCTGACATAAAAGCTGAGGTTTATGAAAGCTAGTTGATTTGAAGAATATGACAGTTATTTAAAAAAAATTATGTGTTGGTGGTAGCAACCCAATCATGGGATCAACTTGTTCTACCTGAATGGGCTGAACAACCAAAAGTTGAATGTAAAGGGAAGTGTGCACTTGCAAACATCAAGGTATTAATGTACATTTTAATTATGAAGGAAGTTATATAACAACCTTGGTGGTAATCAAGACTTGTACTCGAAATTCTCTTGGCAAACAGTAATTCATTTAGAAGTAATATGGCCATATATTATCCAATAATGTTTTTTTGAAATATGGTCGTGCTGATGGAATAACTCTATTACTTGATTTCATATTTAGATATATGGAAAGAAGCATACTGCGTGCGTCTTCCCTATTGCCTGCTTAAACACTTACCTCTTGAATTGAGTACAGAGACAACATACTAAAATATGTATTTCCTATTTTTCCAACAGTGCCCTTACAGTTTATACACAGACACCATATTCCACTCCTCTACCTTGTATGCATATGACATACTTTTTTACAGGGTGGGTTTGTTTACTCATCCTTTTGTTTATATTCCAGATGATGTGATTGTTACAGGGATTCTGACAGCAAGATGGTCCTCGGATATTAGGGATGTCCGATGCGACCTTGATCCTATGCTAGTTGCTAATCATGTGAGGTAATTTGGTGGTTCCTTTAATTTTGGTTTAACTGTGAAATGATCTATAATCCCACCAACCATATTAATGAAGAAACTTTAAAGCAGCTACTCAGGAATTTCAGCAATGACAATGTCGAGGAATATCATTGACCTTTACCTTTTGTTTGAAAAACTAAAATGGGGATGATGTAATACTGCACATGAAACCTTTAGTCATGCTACTTATATTTATTTTTTTATAGAGGATTCTGGTTTTTAATAACTTGTAGGCCTGTTTGGGCCTTTAAGATTGAACACAGGTTGTATGGTTGGTGAATTGAAAAGGATTAGGAGGCTTGGTCCAATCTGAAATGTGGCAGGTTACAGGATTTATGAGATGTTTTTGCTAGAAACTATGGATGCTTGGAAGTCATAAGGGCAGGAAATGGGTACACAGGAATATAAGGTTTTCTGGGGGGAGATAAGGGTTGTTTGGCAGTTCCGACGGTGATTTGTGAATAGTTTTAGAATGAAAAATCATCTATGACTCTCACCTAGGACTTTTAAGGATTACCCTTTACAGTTAGGCTGCTTTAAAATTCTGAAATCTCAACTGTTCATATATCAACTCTTTTGCATAATTATGAAGCACAGATACTTAAGAAGCTTTGTTATGTGGTTCTTCTAAGACTTAAAAATTGAGAAGGCAGGAAAAATTTCTTCTACTTAGAACATACTAGATCTCGACTTAAAATGACTTAAAAGAGTTGACAATGACTTTACTTGACTCCAAGCCCGACTATCAACCACTTGACCATGTTCGCAAACGATTATTTTACCAGAACATGATTGCATTGTTTCTCAATCTTGTTTGTAAAGCTTGAAAAGATTTTTATGCTTTTACAACAAAATTCAGACTTGTGTTTCTGGAAATAGTTTTTTTTCTAGTTTTCCATTTTTATTATTTTATTTTTATGAAATGGTTGTTTATTCCAACTCTCTCTCAAACTAAAATATATTTCTCTTTATAATTTTTTTTGGTTGGCATGGACCATCATCTCTTACAGAAGAACAAATGAACTAAAGTTGGATATAAATATCCTAGATGATATTATTATGAAATTCAAGCAGTTCTGGTCAGATTTTAAAGACACCCCTTTAAAAGGTAAAATTTCCCAAGTACGATTCACAAAGTCATCTACTTGTTTCTTTCTACTTCTCTTGTTAAATATCTACCATTTAAAACTGTTCCAGGGAGAAGTGCCATTTTAAGAGGTATCTGCCCACAAGTTTTTGGACTTTTCACCGTAAAGCTTGCAGGTATTCTGACCAATATCAGATCTCCTTTACGTTGTTTTGATGAGGACTCATATTGATTGTTTTTTATTAGGACAATTAGGTTTTGATGTACAGTAATTGGAATTTGTATAGTCCTAAGAGAAAATAGGGGCTCAGCAGTCCCTGTCAATAAAATTAGCCAGAGGTCTCGTACTTTATGCATACATAATTGTATAAAATGTAAAAGTGTGTAACAATATATGCCATAAAGTACAACCTGTAAAGTGGGGCTACAAATCATTTTTCAGTCGGGTACTGCTGGGGCTCCAGTGAACCCTAACTCAAATGATGTGTTTTTCTTTCTTTTAAGTTTACTTATTGCTCATACGCCAAACAACACCATTTCCCTTCAATGTAGTTGCATTGACCCTTATTGGAGGTGTGCAGCATGTTGATGCTTCCGGGACAAAAGTCCGAGGGGAGTCTCATCTGCTTCTGGTTGGTGATCCAGGTAACTGCAAGGTGTTTTAGAAATCAGCTTTCCTTTTGTGGAGGCCCATATAAATAGGATGCAAGTTTTTTTAAGCAACACGTGCATAATTAGTTTGAGGTGGCCATTTCTGGGTTACAAATATTTGAGAGAACATTCAGGTAGATTATTCTAATGACACGTGCTCTTGATTGAGTTCTTTAGGTACCTGTACTCTAGCGGCATACTGGCATATATTACATTTATTTTGTCTCGATTTAGTAATATTTATATAGTACCAATTACAGGCCTATACTTATCTTTCTACAAATGTTGTATATTTGACATGATGATTGGTAGAAAGGGTAGCAATACTCCTAAGAATTTATTTACCTTTGAGCTCTCTCTTGATTCATAAATACCACATTATTGTTTTCTTTATTTTGTTCATTTTTAGTCTGAAATTTTAATTTCTAGAAAACGGAAACTAACCTAATAAATGTCATAATATGATTTTTTAGGTACCGGAAAGTCCCAGTTCTTGAAATTTGCTGCTAAATTGAGTAATAGATCTGTTATTACTACTGGTTTGGGAAGCACTAGTGCTGGGTTGACTGTTACAGCCGTCAAAGATGCAGGTACATTATGTTGTTTTCTCAATGATTATGCTTGTTCTTGAGCAAGATTATAGATATTTTGTTTTTTTATTACTTTGTTATATATTCCTTACCTTATTCTTCCTTGCATTTTAGATTGTAATTTTCTGGCAAAATCTTCATCCAGTGTGGATGTCTTTGCAAGAGTGTGTGTGTGTGTGTGTGAGAGAGAGAGAGAGAGAGAGAGAGAGAGAGATTTTGTTTGTCTAGGGTTGCTAAGCCAAGCCTAACCAATCATAATAAAACATGACATATTCCATCTATTTTACATACACTTTCCATTTGTTGATATCGCAATGATAAAAATAGATCCACCAGATCTTTGAGAATATATTACAAAATATTCAAAAGCTTTTCCCTTCCACCTAATTCTTGTTAAAATTATGGTTATCTCGATACCTATTCCCTTAAAAAGATCAAATTTGGCATTGAACTTTCAGGGGAATGGATGTTAGAAGCTGGGGCGCTTGTATTAGCAGATGGTGGTCTTTGTTGCATAGATGAATTTGATAGGTACTACTACATTGCTTGCCTTGGACCACTCTTTTTTCTTTTACACTTGCTTAAGTCAATCGTACATGGAGCTGAAATACAGTTATGTTTCCTTTCATCCAGCTTGTCAATGTACAGGGTAGTAGGGTATTAGACTACTAGTGTAGTTTAATGTATCATATTTTGGCATGTACTATATATCATGGTGCTTTAGATGTTTCGTTAGTAATATGATAAAATATGTATGTACTGAAGCCAAGTTGTATACTCTAGGTGTTTGTATCATAATAAGTTTAACATTCAATCACCCATATATAACTGCATATATCATCTAACGGTGTTGGTATATATGTCAAAAAATTTATGTCAATATTAATTACCGATGTATACATAGGATAGGAGGTAGTAAAAAAGGATCCACACATTACTATCCTATTTATCGCTTTCAATTCCATGTCAGTCGCAATTCATATTCGAGATGAAATTAGTCGACATATAAATCATTTTCCATACTCTATTTGTGGATATTCATTTTAAGGATGTTTATCAAATGCATAATACCTAATAGTGTATATAGAAATATAATGTAGATGCAAGTAGGCCTTGGAACTGATAGATATACTATAATAAAAACACAACTTTTAGGAGGGTATCAAACTCATTAGGGCTTTGTACAACCTATTAGTAGCAACTCTATAGAGGTACTAACCAATACAAAGTAGGAAAAAATAAATATATCATCATTGAACTTATGCCCCATTTTCAGTTGTCACTTGATAAAATTCTTATCCGGTTGAGTAACTTAGTTTCCATTTTGTATTCAAGTAACATGCATTAAATATCCATTGAGTGGTCATAGGCTCGTATGGGTAATTGAGTAGGAAAAAATATGAGTTGGAGGAAAGAGGAGAAATCTAAGTTGGAGGAAAGAGAGGAAATCGGTGTAACAAGACATATACTGGATTATCTAGAGTCAAACTAACACAACTCTTTGTTCGACAGTATGAGGGAACATGACAGGGCAACCATACATGAGGCAATGGAGCAGCAGACTATTAGTATTGCAAAGGTACGATTTGTGTATATGATAATTTTTAAAGAAACTTCCTGTAACCTGGATTACGTTGCTTCCATGTGCTGTAAAAGGAAGAATAAGTGCTCTTGGTTTAGGTACTACCATTTCATAAAAAATCTGCTGAGATATCAAACATATCCGAATACAAGTTAGTGATTGACGTAGACAAATTTAATTTCCTTTCTATACATCTATATCAAGCCTACCATTTCATAAAAAATCTGCTGAGATCTCAAACATATCCGAATACAAGTCAGTGATTGATGTAGACAAATTTAATTTCCTTTCTATGCATCTATATCAAGCTAGATATTTGTCCTTTTCAAGCGTCACATGATTGCCCCAATTCTCACCTATGTAAGCTAGATTGCTGGCAGGTCACAGGGATGAATGAAACCTTCTTTTAACTGCATGTTTATTTTGTCTTTAGTTTGTTAGCTTTTAGACCCTTTGTCTTCCTTCCGTCACTAATTCAATTTCTATGAACCTCATTTAATGCTTAGTGGAAGCATATCTCTGAATGGCATTCTGAATTTTCAGGCTGGTCTGGTAACTACTCTCAATACAAGGACAATTGTCTTTGGCGCAACGAATCCCAAGGGACATTATGATCCTGATCAATGTATCCATTTCTTTAGATTTCATGTTTATTTCCATACCTCTAGAAGTTACTATCACCTAACAGTATGGATTATAGCAATCCCATATCATTGAGAATTTAAAAATGTTTACATATATTGGTCATCAACATTTAAAGAAACTTTTTTCTTGCCTTATTACATCATCATATATCTTAATGGAATCAGCATTGTCTGTCAACACCACACTATCTGGACCCTTGATAAGCAGATTTGACATAGTCCTAGTCCTACTGGACACGAAGAATCCAGAATGGGATGCAATTGTTTCATCACACATTCTTGCTGAGGTAACTACTAGTTAGATTTATTTGAAAAATCAGCTTCTAAATAGTTTGAACTGATGTTTCCTTTTGAACTCGATCAGCAGGCAGAAACAGAGGAAGGTCGTGATGAAAATCTGGCAAATATCTGGCCACTTCCCATGCTCAGAAGGTAAAATTCCTGTCAGAGTTTACAGTCCTGTGGAAACCTTTTCAGTTTCTGAGCAATTCAAATGGTTATTCATGTCGATCCCGAATATGTGGAAAAAAAATCACAAATCAGTTGCTCTCCAATATTTTGATATCGTTGAATTGATTATGTTGGATACTTGATTTTGGCTTTTTACTAGATGTCTGGTGTGATACACATACACCGGCTTTGTGCTAGTATGCAAGAAAGTATTCTTTATTCTCTTACTTTAGCTGTCCTGTCTGCTTTCAACACATTTCGCTAGTATTTCTTTGTGTTGCTGTCAGTAACTAGTTATAATAGATGTTAAACATGACACTAGAAAATTTGATAGTCCTAAAGGGTTGAATTTTCATAGTTACTCTTTGGTTTTATAGTGTGTTTGGTCAAATCAATGTATGAAAGGATACTTGAAGAGATACAAGTGTACGTAACTATGCATGTGACATTATTAGGAAATTTGGCAGGTATATTCACTTTGTAAAAGGATATTTCAAGCCAATTCTTACAAAGGAGGCTGAAAAAGTAATCTCAAGCTATTATCAACTCCAAAGAAGATCTGCAACTCAAAATGCAGGTTGCACTTTTTGACGACCAACTTCCGATGATTCAACTGCCATTAGTGTCTTACATCATGTATTTCAATTACAATTATAATGGCTGACCAAAACAACTTATTATGTTTTAATGCAGCTAGGACAACTGTGCGCATGCTAGAGAGTTTGATACGACTTGCTCAAGGTATATTAAGCCCTGCTTAAGGCATCCGTCCTCCATAAAAGTTTTTTTTTTTGGCTCTGAGTATTTAGATACATCCACGTTTCAGCACACGCAAGACTGATGTTCAGAAATGAAGTCCTTCAGTTGGATGCCATCACTGCTATATTATGCATTGAATCTTCCATGACTACATCAGCTATAGTCGATAGTGTTGGGAATGCGTTGCACTCTAATTTTACTGAAAATCCTGACCAAGAATGTATCCTTACAGAACATCTGCCATGCATGCATTCATGGTATATGGTCATCGCATATAGTCATGTGACCACTTTCTATTGATAATAAAAACTGCTCTATATTTGGTTTGCTTTGTTAACACAGGCCACAGCACTAGCAGACACAGATATAGGTATACATTGGTAGATTTTATGTTTAGAGTAATGAACACTTCTTTAGTTTTATTGCTCTATTTTTTTTAACTATTCTTGTTTAAGTTTTCTACTTACAATGGTAAAAAGAAGGGAAGAACAACAATAAGAGAAGTTCAACTAAAAGAAGCAATGCAATGCATGGATTTTGATGAATATTTTGTGCGTGAAAAAACTTGCCTGAAAAAGTAGCGTTCTGAATTTAATGTTCATGGTTCCTTGACCAAGTTTACTATAGACGCTAAGCAAGAAAGAATGATCCTTGAGAAGCTGAACTCCATGGATGAATTCTGACATACACAGCGTAGCAGGAAGGATACAAAAGCAGGTGAATTCTACCTAAAACATCAAAGTATCGTAGTGCATGTACTTATTCAGTTACTGCTTGTGGCTTTAGGTGGTGCTTCATATGTTATGGCTGTAAATTTGTTGGGCATCCTGATAATTAGATAAATATTTTTGTTCTGTTTCCTTTTTAACTGTTCATGATCAAGGGAAGTTGTTGTACAAGTTTGAGTCTAGTTAATTTGAGGAGATTGCTCAAATTTATCAAAACTGCTGAATTTCTTCTGTGAAAAGAAGCATAGACAAAAATACATAAAGATGAGCTCTATCTATCTTTATGTACGTATCAATGTATGTGTATCTGCGTGCAAATGGAAATGTACGCATCTTTGCAAAATTTTCTATTCATCTCTGTCATCTTCATTCTTCAAGTTATATGAATTATGGATCACTTCAAAATGAGGTCAATTAAATTATAAACAGAAATAAGTGGTGCACATATTTGAGTCAAAAATGGTGTTTACAGCAAACATGGATCAACATGGTGAGTATTTTACAGATAGCAGTAAGCAGGAAACAAGTATAGTGCAACGGAGAGAGGAGGAAGGGGAGAGATATGTAAGAGACTGCACAAATGGACACTTGAAACTTTTAAAATGGTAATGTTACTGTTTTGAATCGTCTCGGCGGTGTGGGTATCGTAGGGTAGATATATTCTCCCTTCAGGAAAATATTGGTGAATTTTGTTTGTAAATAAATGATTATTCCATCCGTCCTCTAAAAGATGTTCATAAGGATGTTCACGGTACATTTTGCATACAAATTTTAAAAAAAATGAAAAGTAAAATAAAAGAAAGAGAATAAAAAAATTTCAAGATTATTTTTAACGATCTCATAATTGAAAAGTAAAATAAAATATAGTAAAAAAAGTTTCAAATTTATTTTTAATGATCTCATAAATGCTGAGTCTTATGTATATATATATTATACACTAATGGATCCTTTAGATGTTTCATTTGAGAAAGGAGAGATCGTTTAAAAGGGCTAATGGACTCTTAGATAACAATACGTCCGATCCACAGCAACAGGGTAGTAGCATTTGTAAACCTTCAAGTATATATTTTACCCCATATTGATTCTTGAATATATCGAGTGTTTAGTATATTGATAGGGATATAATAGTAAAACTGTATTGTTATATTTTAGAACATTAGGTCAATTTATACTATCATTAATAATATTAATAAAAAAAAAAACTCTTTTTGTGGAACAATATATTTTTGTTACAAATGATATTTTTTATTTTTATTTTTTGTAACGGACAGAGTTATAAAATGGTCGTGATGGGCTCTATATTCCATTTCTATAGCGAAATGTGCTTTAGATGTACACAAGTGGTGTTGTTAGAGCCATTACCAAAAAGTTTCCATTTGTATACGACCAGACGTATACAATTTCTGTTGTTAAGAGTCATTACCCAAAAAACCTCGACTAGAATGTAACTTTCAATGCCATCTTTTGACTTGTGCCTCGGATTGCCCTCCATTTTGGCAAATACTATTACAACCTCCATCCTCTTTCTTTTTATCAGTCTATAATCCAAAATTCATTTGAGGCAATGCTACATCATCATCATCATCATAAAATGAACTTGCACATCTTGCTATTATCATTACGGATCAGAGGCAAAAAGACAAATCGATTTATTTCTTAAAATTTGTTTCTCATCGCCTATAATCCAAAATTCATTTGAGGCGGTGTCACAACAGAGTAATGCTGATAACGAGCTCAAAAGGCCAAAGCTAAAATTTTGAGCATTTTCTTTGGGAAAAATGTTGACGCACTCGAACCATTCCATGAAATGAAGAGCATCATTACAACAAAAGATATCTACTTACATAAGAACTTGAAAATCAATATAGGCCCAAAAATTTCCACCAGAAGGTCCCAACAACTCCCCAAATCACAGCGTTAACGAGGGCCATTATAAATCCCATTTTGAATACATCCGGGAGGTCTACATAGCCAGCTGTTGATAAAAAGAGGAGAAAGACTTGTCAGTTTTAATACTACTGCAAGATACGAGCATTTTCAATATATTAATTAAAATTCTCATGAAAATGTTAAAGAGATGAATGCTTCACTAGTTGCCTACTTAAAATGAACTCAAGGGTAAAGATAAAGACTACTTAAAATCTTAAAGGGGTAAAGATAAGACCACTTGAAATCTTACTTTCTCATCCATCCTACTATGAACCAAAATGTGCAACAAAAAAAATGTAACAATTCCCAATATAGATAGATAAAGATTGAAACACAATATGTTGCAAGAGTTGAGAATGAAAGTACGGGATGAAGAATGACATAATCTTGTGCACTGCAGGATTAACATTGCCAATAAAAAGAGGAAAGAAAACCCAGCCAAGGAAGTTGACACACCTCCAAAGTACACAGCAGCCTGACCACTGCTATAATGCGTTATAGCCCCAAATAGATTGGTGTTATAAGCTAAAGCAAGTGCAGCCAGCACACCCGGCACCCCAGATGCCAAATGCATAGCAAGGAATGCAGAGTATAAAGCTCCAACATGACCAGTTTGACTTGCAAATAAGTAGTGAATAAAAAAATAAGCTGCTTGAAGAACACCAAATGCAGCCAGCCAGCTCAAAGAGAGAGATTGAAGTAATTTGGCTACACTGTCAGACATCCAGGTAACAATTCCAAGGTTTGTCAGTTGGCCTGCCATACCCACCAGAACCGCAAACCAAGACAAAGTATCCCATGCTGATTTTTCACTTAAGCAGTCATCCCAGTCAAGCACCCCTAACAACAGGAGTGTTGACAAGCCAAGCATAGCAGCAACAACACTTGGTACACCAAGAGCGTCTCTGCATAATTAGACGCTATATCAGTGCAAGTCATACTAAATAAGAATAATACAAAACTAAAAACAAACCACCAGCTATACTAAGCTACATAAATTATGCAGACGAAATATGTCAATCGCTTGAAGCAATATAGATCTATCAAACCATTATATGATTGGCAGTGGAGTTAAAGAATCAAACGAAAGTTTAAAGTGGTAATGAACTAAAACTTAGTTCACAAAATTAGTTGTTTCCCAAACAACTTAGACATGCTTGCACAAGCTAATGGCCTTTCTATGCAAAATGTCAAATGATTAGATTTTTTGCTACGGGCAAAGAGCTATGCTCAAATAACCTCCGATAAAGTAGGGTTGAGATCAGCAAGTACCCACAATACATCTTAATTCTAAGGATGAGTCATACTAACACACCGGAGGTGGCCTAGTTGGTTGGCAAACCACCGACTAAGGTGAGGTCTCACCAACAATCAATGCAATGATATTTCCAGTATCAATAAACAATGGAAAAGGGTTCACCCCAAGGGGAGATAGAGAATCAAATCTCATAGCAATCTGATTCCTTTATAGTTATAAAAGATCAAATAAATTTGTATTTCTATTTTCTAGTCGATGATGTATGCATCTGGCTGAGCATGCATTTAACCACATTCTCAAACAGAATGATTTTATAGCTACATTTTAAAAGCATCCAGTGCGTGCCTAACATCGAAAAATTAGAAAGCCAACTCACAACATTCAATATTTCAAGCTAAAATCACATAATAGTAATGGTACATTTTGAAATGAGGAAACAATGTAAAAAGGGAAGACAGAAAGGATTGAAGGTATATTTCCTAGTAAAGAGATGGCATCTTTATCTCCTCTTTGTTACATTGTGTACAACGGAGAAAACTGAAAGGGGCTTGGATAAGTTACCACCTACTATTATGTTTTTTTACGTACAGCTACAAAGTTAATTAGGGGGTGAAAATTAAAAATATGGCCACTCTCTATTCCTCCGATTTTCCTCCCTCTTTATGTTGGGACCAGGAAAAAGAGCATCCCATCTCTTTTATCTTACCTTCCTTGTCCCTCCTTCAAAATGAAGGAATCTTAGTAATCCCTTTACATCCTTCCGCTTTGCCCTCTTACTGGATAACCATTAATATTAATGTAGACACCATTGCCTTGATACTCATTGTTTTCTTGTACTTGTGTCCCAATCAAATGTTCACATGAACATCAAATTAGTTACTCAGCACAAAATATTGAGCAGAAGTAAATGGTTGTATAAAGTAGAAAGTATATTCATGTTGTGCCTTTTACTTATTTATGGAACAATTGGTGGTTAATGTCGACATAACATTTAACAAAAATTAATAGTTATAAAATTCTAATAAAATTTGATGGGATTCAACAAATAGCACATACCCAAAGACCCACAAAGCAACTGCAATAAGCATTGTACCAACCATCACCCATTCATTCTTCGTAACAGGACCCATGAGTTCTAGTCTCGTTGCTGCCATAGCAGGGGCATCTGGTGTATCTTTGGTTTCAGGAGGATAAAGTTTGTACAAGATAAATGGAGTAGCTAGGAGAGATACAATTGCGGGTAAACAAGCAGCCTTGAACCAAGAAACCCACGGATTTGCAACTATCACCCCAAGTTCCTCAGCTAGTTTGAGGCACAGAAGGTTTTGAGCTGCAGCAGTCAGGAAAAGTGCGCTAGAATTACAAGCGGACTGTCATACATCATAAAGAGGAAGCCGTAAGTCATGGAGACATTAAGTGATGACAAGACTTGCATGCAATACATAAGAAACTACAGTTTCAGAAAATTAATAACTATATGAAAAGTTAATATTTGAATATTGCTCAAAAGTCAAAACAGATTGATTTAAGCCTGTAAATTCTGATGGCTCCAACATGACAATCCACAAAAAATTCTTATGAATTAGAGTCCTAGGCTAAAATCAACTTAAGAGATGGGGTTATATTTTCCGTATTCTATATGGGCTATTTAATGGCAAATTCATCCTGTGCTCCTTATTGCAGACTATGGGTTTCACCTCCAAGGCTTTCTTAGTGTTATTTACTTTCAGAAACAACGAAGTTTTTGGAAAATTCAAAAACACTATCAAATAATCTGTATAAAGTTTGGACCATTTCCTATGAAGTATGAACATACTCCAATGGAAAACCATCAGCTAAACAAGATTCCCTAAAATTATTCATATTTAAGCTACAACATCTCCTATCATACACAGTAAAAGACCACTAACATAAAGAAAGACTTCAAATGTTCTACATTTTGCATACAAGCTACAAAAAAGTCAATATACGACAATAATCAATACAAAATTCAAAAATCATAGAAAGACACTATTTAAACACAAATTAACACACTCAAAAGCTTACCTGAAGCTGAGACTGTACAAGATAAGAACCAAGCTTCTTTGCCGAAGGATCACTGGGCTTACTCCCTGACGATAGGGACAATGACTTAATAATCGGCAAAAACACCCCTCCAGCCCTAGCTGTAGTGCTTGGCATTGCCGGAGCAATCAAAGCCTCACTCAAAGTCAATCCATAAGACAAACCCAATGTACTTTTACCCAACCACTTCACAAAATAAGTAGCAATTCTATCCCCTAACCCAGTATTAACAAACCCACGAGCAAAAAAGAAAGAAATCACAATTAACCAAATCACTTCATTAGTAAATGCACCAAATGCAGTTGAAAATGTTAAAGTTTTGGTGATAACTGATGTGGTAAGACCCAGAAAAGCCCAAGCTCCTACTGGTAAAGGACTCAAAACGAGTCCAGCTATTGTAGAAACAAAAATGGATAGTAATTGCCATCCTTGTGGGGAAACTTGGGTGGGTTTTGGAACCAAGAATCGAACAATTAAGCCAATTGAGATTGAGATAAATAAGGGTATGAGCTTGGCGCCTTGGGGTTTTGATTCAGTAATTGAATTTTCTACAGCGGATGATGAAATGGGTTGGATTGTTTTCTGGGTTTTGGTGGGTTTTGGGATTGGATTAAAGAGGTAAGATTTGGGACTGAGGAGAGAGAAAGATAAGGATTGGTGGATTGGTGGTGATCGGAGGAGGGAGGAGATGGGGTGCGAGGTGGAAATGATATGTGGGAATTTGGAGAGAGAGATTCGCGAGGAAGGAGAGAAGGAAGTTATGGTGGAATTGTAGATTGCAAAGCTCTCCATTCTATAGAGAGAAAGGAGAGAGATTTTGTGCGATCGAGATTTGAATGAGACAAAATGAGAAATAGTTTCTGCTACAGAGAAGAAGCGGAAACTACAAAGAAAAATGGAGGCTGTTTATATACGAGGAAGGGAATTATTTTGGATTTTTTTTTTTTTTGAATAATTTTTTGTGCACAAATTATATTATATATAAATAATTGTGTGCAAAAATGGTAAGATACATTTAATACATATCAATAAAAATGTAAAAAATTTCAAATATATAGCAATAAATTTGTGTAAAAATTCAAATAGTAGGCCTTTTATATATATATACTAGTCATTGCCCGTGCCTGAAGGCACGGTGAAACGAAAAATTAGATTAAAATTCGAAAAGTAATACATTACTTAAAGACATATCCAACCACCAAAACATCAAGCTAGTTGTAACTAATTTCAAAAAATTTCTGCAAAATTTCCTTTAAAA
The DNA here is from genome assembly GCA_947179155.2 of Hedera helix. Classification (NCBI taxonomy): domain Eukaryota; kingdom Viridiplantae; phylum Streptophyta; class Magnoliopsida; order Apiales; family Araliaceae; genus Hedera; species Hedera helix. The sequence goes on from OX359287.1 coordinate 30,520,210, forward strand.
ATAGATATCCAGAAAAATATAAACATGTGTACAAAAATGTACCATCATCAATAAATATCCAAATCACCAAAACAACCATCATTCCATACCCAAAATAATCATAACCATTTACCTTAAGACTCTTTGTAATAATTAATACATACACGATCATAATAGGAAAAATCCATCCAAGTGGAAATAAAATCCGTGCCATATATATTAAAGAGTAAGGATACATATATATTTACTATAGTAGAAGGAATCCAATCCATCCAAGTGGAAATAAAAAGAAACCATTCAAACGATGACAACTATTAAGTATTCAATCAATACACAGTAAGGACACGGTCGGCATTTTTGGTTCTACTAATATATGAGTTATTAAGTGTTTAGGCGTGTCCAACATAATAGGAAAGATCCATTAGCATACAAGAACACACCTTTTAGTTGATTTTATGAACCCAATGAAAAGTAAACTAAAATTTAGCGTCTGAAGTAAAATCTTAAACGTTGTAATAACCTCAGTTGCCTCTGGATCCCATTGAAGAACACTGAATTTATATCATTTTGTAGCAATGAACAGAAGATCTTGTGTTTAACCCTGTCAGAAAAGACATCAACACAATGTACAAGATAACTTAAGATGTACCTTAAATAAAATTAATGAGATCAAAAGGTTACAATGAGGTGTGTACTCACATGAGGGCGGAAAAGTTCAAGCGTTGCAATTCTTCCATATATTGGCACATCCAACATAGGCTACATATAGATAACTCTACAGTTTAGTTCCGACAGGAAAAGGAAACATGTAAACTTTTCTTAAAAAAAGATATTTGGATTTTAAGGAAAAAAATAAATGCAAAAAGGCAAACCTGCCATGTATCCATGTTAGTGCATCAAAATGGAACATCGAATACATATATATTTACCATAGTTTCTAGTGAGCATGTTATGCATTTCTTTTTTTAGGCTTCCTTCCTCACATCTTTTTGGGATTTGGCAGTAGGGGCTTTTCTAGGATTACCTTTTTTGGCTATTCATGTCGCACTTTATTGAAGACTTTGTATTTTACTCTATCTGTATTTGGTGTGACTCTCACCTCGAATGTTTTACACTCCCTCCGTTCAAATAAAATTAACTTTCTATCTATACCAAAAAAAAATCATATAGACAATTTCCAGTAGAAATAAATTAATACAGTATTTTTGTGATTTGAATAAATAGTTGTAACAATTCACAAATCATGTAACAAAACAAAACAAAAATCTAAAAACCATGATCTAGAGTATATTGGAACTTTGATGAGGAGAAAGTTGTAGGATGCAGTGGAGCTGTGCAGGCCAAAGAGGAGAATACAGAAAGATTTAATAACACAAGAAAGAAGAAATAGAGATAGTCGAGTAGAGATTCATGAGGGGAAAACAACAATTTTATGTTATCGTCGTACAAAAGCAATTTTTTGCCAAATGAAAAGGTAAAATTGATGTCCCCCCACCCCAAATGACTTTCTCCTTGATTCACAAGTCTTCAATTTTGGACAAAATTGTAACAGTTTCACCTTACCAATCACCAAGGGGATATTAGTTTCACAATTTAAGGTAAATGAAAATGGCTTGTGAAACTAAAAACTGGACCATATCAGATGAGGAGCGAATATAATTAATCCTCTAAATTTCTTCTACATCAAAAAGTAATTGGTTTGCAAAGGTAATCAAGTAATCAAGTTTTCTTTTGCTTTCGTATGTAATATTGGTTTCTTTGCTTTCGTATGAGATCATTAAACCCTTTAAAGGTGAAGCACTCTTGAACCTCCTTGAGAAAAACCTTCCATTCTTTTGCATTTCCATATAATAAGCTTTTTTGCTGGTCATATAATAAGCTTTTTTGCTGTGTCCATTTGAAAATTTTAAAAATACTAATATTTCTTTTGGTGTCTCTCCTTAACAGGTATGCTTGCCATCGATAGTACACGAATTCATATCATTTGGTGGATTAGAAATACTTGACAGGTTTGTGTTCAAGGGGAGAACAATTATTCATTTGGTCTCGAGGAGTTTTATAAACTCACTCTGTTGTAACTTCATGGGCAAGTGAAATCCATATCAATTCCCTCATTCCCTGTGCTAATATACAAGTGAAATGCTTCAAAATGTAAAAATATAAAATATAATATATAAATACAAAGTTACACTTGCACACCAATATACATATATAAGCTCCATTTCTAAGGAAAAAAACAGTGTAGTCAAGAATTCACAAGAACCCCTGAAGTGCACCGATTAATGTATCCAAATAAGCTAATTTTAAAGCCTTTCTCTCTTGAAGAAATTTGTATTACTAACATCTAAAATAGTTGAAGAGTAACAATTTATAGAGCGAGAGAACCAAAGTCAGCAACCACAACAGAAAATATTATAAAACTGTCAAAATAGAGTTCCATCAAAGCATACCTTAAGTTGCTTAGCCACATCTCTGGCAGAAGATCCAGGAACTTCAATCCAAGTTGTAGAGAACAGTGCACAAGCTGATAACATGAACACTATATAGAAAAGAGCATGGAAAGGATTGGCAGCCATATAATGGAATTAGAAGCGTTAGAAAAAAATTAGATTATAGAAGAAAAAAAGTATCAAGACTATCTGACCCAATTATGAGATCCAAACATTAGGGATGGCTTAATCAACATAAGAAATTAGGACTATTAATGATATTTACACAAGGATCTATACATACTATACAGTTAACATGACATTTAGTCGTCGTTCTTTTAGCATACTTCAGCCCCTACCTGCCCTTACTCTTCTTCACATTAATGCAATAAAAGAAGTAAAAAGGAGAGAGGACTTAGAATACTCCCTCCTTCCTAAAAATAATATATATATAGAAAGCATAACTTTTTATAAGGACAGAGGGAGTGCAATATAACTGAAAGCATAACTTTTCACAATTGATGCTTACTTGTTCAAAACCATAAATTTTGTTTTGCAGGCTGCTTTCGAAAAGAGCAAATTTGAGAAAGTGGTGAATTCAGGAAGGCTACCAAAAAGTTTTGACTAAAATCACTATTACCAGTTTTTTGACTGAATTGAGATGAATACAAGTATGTATAATCCATAAACATAGGAAATTCCTAGAAAAAAATTATACATGCAAAAAAATGTGTACAGACATATTTAGCCCATATAAATGAAAATTTCTAATACACATACAAATAAAAAGTTGAAAATCAACACAAAGTAGCACCAGTTAAAGAAAAAAAGGAAAAGGAGGACCAGTACCTGTAATTGCTTTTCCTTTATAGCAGAGAGCATTCCTTCCTCTTTCTTCAGCATTTCCAAAAGATCAAAAGCCTGACAAATGATCATGGCAGGAAAATATAAATAAATATGATAATAACCATAAAGGAATATTTCAAACCCGCACAGAAGTAAAAGTGAATTGACCAACCTTACAGATATCCAAAGCAATGGTCACAAGCCACGCCTGCATCCAGGGGGTGGGGAAGAAGGGAAAAAGATTGCAAGTACTAAATGGAATTACTAAATGGAAGGAAGAAGAAAGAGCTTTAATACCTTGATGGTGTCGTCACATAGCAAGACCACCAACCGGGACAGATTGGCCTGAATATTCAGATTCTTGCTACTTGCCCAACAAAATTTCCACTGTACTTCCTATATAGCAACTGTAAATAAAATTAAAAAAGGTATTAAACAGTCGCAGGCTGAAGAATGATAGGCATGTTGGAAGTGTAGAATAGCTTTATTGGGTAGGAGCCTTGGAAATAAATTACAATAAGGAAGATCAAAACGGTAGCACCTTCAAAATCAGCACCACGCCCACTGTTGATAGTTGTGGGGCTAAATGCTTTCCATATAATGCTTTCACTGCAAGATAAATTAGTATTCGAGAAAACAATTGGAAAAAGTAGCAATATTTTACCATATATTGGTAGCTATGAACAAAGAAATCCCAGAGCCAAGCTATAAAACAAAATAAACATAGGTTTTCAACAACGTACATATAAAAAGAGGCGAAGATTAACATACTCCATTCGGACTCGACCGGTTCCTTCAGAAACGTATCGGGTGAGATTATCATGGACCCAATTCTGGGCGGCCTTGAAGGAAGACTTGAAGTTATGGAGCATCGAATTGGGAACCGGAGAGAGATTGGAGGACTTGAGGGTCGGCATCGAATAGCTTGACTTTAGTGATGCTGTTGGACTTCAAGAGCTCCACCACTTTTTCCGGCGGAACGTGCCGACTGAATCCCAAGCTCTAATCGATTAGAACATGCGGACTGAAGAGAGAGAATGTCCCCTGCTATGCTACCTTTGAGTGAGAGGTGGGAGAGGGTTTTTGGTTCTTTCAATTAGGCTGAGTGTTGCGTTCTGTTCCTTTTGAATTTTGAATTGGACTGCTGAGTTGAAAGTGATTTTCCTCCGTCTGATGTTGAAGCCACAAGTGATTCTGGACCGTTTGATGGAGAAGTTTTTTTTTCTCTCTCTGCTCTGTTTTATATAATAGATATATATATATATATATATATATATATATATATATAATAGTTCGATATATACAAATTGTACATAAAAAATTATGAAAAAAATTAAAAAATAAGACCTTCCAATTAATTTTTACATATCTTTTTTTAATGATATGCATTACACGAATCCTACATGATTATCTTTTGGTGATATGCATTAAATTTTAGGATCCGTGTAATGCATATTACTCCCTAAATTTATTTTTAAATGACATATTAGGATAAAATACAAAGGATAAGTGATGTAATTAATATTTTATTTGATTAATTAAAATGGCTATAAAATCTCAAAATTACTCTTTTAAAACTCATTGAAAAGGATGAAAGGGAAATAAATAAGTATTTATAATATAAATAATATGAAAAATTAAATCATTAATATTTATTTGAAATCTACAAAAACCAAATAAAAAGGGACAAATTTTACTCCGCAAGAAGACAAATAAAAAGGAAAGAGGGAGCAATAAAATATGTGAAAATCTAAATGGTAGTTATTACTTTCTATTTTCTCTTCATTTTTTTTTATAAAAAAATTAATATTTTCACAAAAAATAATTATTTTCGCAAGACTTTGTTTTTCTTTTCTTTTTTATAGAAGAACTCGAGACTTTTCTCATATAACTAATAAATAGAGTTTTACATTTATGTGAGCGAGATTTTATAAAACTATCTATTTTTTATAAAAAAATAATTTACTTTTATGTTATTTATAAAAAAAATTGTGTATTAGGCAGACAAAACTAGTATCTCCCGTTTTGAAGCTCTCCTTTTCCTCTACCGAGTCTCTGGGCACAAATTAGTTTACTGATTGTACGATACAGTTGGGTTTGTTTTAGATATAAGCTATTTTTTTCATGCTTGAGCCCAAGAAGAGTTTCTGCTCACCAAGTCCAAAATGTAGTAGCCCAAGCTGTATTTGGATTTTGACGTCTTGCCCAATATGCAATATAGGATCCACAAGGTTTTTCAATATTTTGTAGTCAAGCCAATCTATCAATTAAGGAAAACTCATTAAACGATTAATTTTGTTTCAAGCAAGGAAATAAAAATTTACGAAAATGATATATCTTGTCACCGTATGTATCGAATTTTTTTTACGAGTTATGTGCATAACTATAATTAGTAATATTTTAAATATATATTTAATATAGTGGATCAACTTTATAATATTATTCACTCTGATATATTGACATACGTCGTAATCATATTTCGGTAGAATTCTTTTAGGGTTTGTTCGGGAGTGACTTTTTTTTTTGACTTAAAGTTAAAATTTTAGTAGATTTATAAATTAAAATTTTAGTAAATTTATAAGTAAAAATGTTCGGCATCACTTATACTTATAAATCGAAAATTATAAGTAATAGTTGTGGATGTGTTCGATTAATAATGACTTATAAGTTAAAATAAAATATAAAGATTACTAAAATAACCTTCACTAAAAATAACAAGTTAAAATAAAAGAAGACAAAATGGACATTTCAATAAGTTTGACCAAAATTTAAAAAATGACTTATAAGTTAACTTATAAGTTGGCATATAAGTCAAAAACGAACACATTTTTTAACAAAACTAACTTATAAGTTGAATTGATAAACTTATAAGTTGATGCCGAACATGCCTTAATAAAACTCATAAAATAATCCTCCGTCTAGAAAATAGAATTCTATTTTTAGGAACGTCCAACGGAAAAAAGATTATACGACCCGGTCCACTTTGACACGTTTCGAGATTATCATGTAGTCTCAGAAAATAGCTTTGCATTGACTTTGACATATTTACGTTTCTGCCCATAAAACTTTGACGTAAGAACCGATGGATTTCTTGGCGCACCCAATACTAACAATTTGCTTGGTTGAAAACTATTTTATCTTATCTTAATAGTTCAAGTCGGCCTCTATGGTTTGACTTTGCATTTTTCACATGGAAAACAAAGATAGTATGCAGCAAATTGTTTAGTTTCTTTTTTGGACGTCAATAATTGGTAGTTTGACATTTTCTCTTGCCGCCTTGCTAAATTTCTTGATTCAATTGGAAATTTTCAAAGTCTCGTGTTGGTTTATTCAAGTTCATAGTTGACATTTCAGTTTTCAAAAGTGCATATTATGCCAAACGCGATAGCTTAATGATAAATGTGTCTTTTTTTAAATTCGTAATTTTCAAATAACATATGTCAAATGTGATGGTTTTTAAGATTGCGTTATTTTTTTTAAATGGGTCTTTATCGTTCTATTGTCATTATTTGAATTTTTTGCTCAGCAAATGACAAAATTCAAACTCTTGAATAAGATTCGAAATATCGACATTTATATCAATAGAAATGAGTTATATCATTAGACCAAGAAAGTGACCATCGGTATAATATGACATTGTCGAATATAACTTTTAGTAAAAGTGATTTTTTTTTAAAAAAACTAACCAAGTTTTTTCTATCTTCTTTCTCAGATTATTTTCTAAACCTTATGATGAAATGTATCTCTTATAATAAACTAAGTTTCTTTTTAAAAAAAAATAGTTTTAAAAGAGGATATATATACCTTTGTTAGCCTTTCCACCAAGAAAAATCTTAGTACAAAATCACTACTTGCGCTTTATACGTTAAAAGGCCAAGTCAAATAAGTGGTGCGGTTCGAAACCGAGTAAGTAATGTGGTGCCCCGTGGGGTCTACAAAATAATAGTACGTAATTGAATCAGGAAATATCCAATCTTATCTATTTGTATCTCGGATAAGTATAAGTGCATAATAGTAATCATAATATTAAATATAATATTTTAATTTTAACTATTAAAAAATAAAATCTAATATAAAAATCTGTGTCAGATCCTATTTTTTAATAATTAAGATATATTTAATATTTAAAGTAATATTTAATTATAATATGTTTAAAATTATCCTTGTACCTTTGCTTGGCCAGCAGCATTCAATCGTTGTCCATAATTTAATGGGAGAGGTCTTTTTTTTTTTTTACTTTAGAAAATTATATTTTAAAATTTACTCTTTAATGATAGTAAAATTATTTCAAAATTAACTTGGATGGCATTTTTTAAGCCTTTTTACCAAGTCCTAATATGAAATATGTTTCTTGTAATTGAATAATTTCTCAAAAAAATAAATAATCAAAAGAGCATATACTTTTGTTGGCCTTTCCATTATTGCTGCATTTGAATTAAAAAAATAAAATAAAAAAAATAATAAAATAATTTTAAAATATTTTAAATTTATATTTAATTATTAATAAGAGTGAGCGTTATAATATGTGTACCCTATAGGATCCATAAATGCTGGTTCCGTCCAGTATTAAATGTGATCTGAATATTTCATTGGATTTAAACTAGTACTCTGTCCATCCTTATTAAATCTCGTAATTTTCCATCAACAATAAATGTTATGTCAATCCATTCCATCTGTTCTCTCATTTTTATTATATAAATTATTTTAAAAAATATTAAAAATATAAGAAGTTTTATATATATTTAACTTAAAAAATTTAATTATTTTTTTCTTTATCCATAAAAATGAAGTAATTGAAAGAGAGAAAAAGAAAAATAATTAATTAATTCATGAATAGTAATAAAATTTCAAACAAACAATAATTACATAACATTAATGAGATTTCTTAATATGTGTCATTATGTATTAAATGACCTATATAATAGAAATGAGAGAATATTTACTTGCCGCATTTACTTGGCCGTCAATATACATTTTTTGTCGAAAAATTATTTCATACTCTAAAACAAATGAATAATATATTTCTCTGTCTTATCCACATGTGAACCCTATCACATACAAATCTCACAAATGTATAAAAAATATATATACTATTTATTTATTCTAAAAACATTGAATAATCTATCATCTTTGCCCATAGACTTTGCTCGGCGGCATTTTGTCTTTGATCTCCGCAATCATGGGTGACCGACGGACACACCTAGCAACAATGTTTTCTTTTCTTTCCGGAAAAGACACGACACTGCTATTTTTTTTTTATATTTGAAAGCCATGACACTGTACTCTTAAATATTACTAATGTTGGAGGGGTTGATATTTTCGTATGATTTATTTTATTTTAAATATTTTAATCTCATATATAAGTGATTGAGATTCTCTTGTACTATAAGAATAAAAAAAAATTGTTCATTGTGTTGGATCTTGAAAACTATAATCTATGTAATATACATGGTAATGTAATTGCACAAATTACTCGATCACTGAATTGAAAAAATGTCAACAATCACTTGCATCTTCGTCCTGATAATTTTAAATAATTCTATAAGTCGGGATTTTAATTTATTATCAAAGAATAATCAGTTTTAAACACCTCACCTATAATTCGAAAGACTTTTTTATTTTTATTTTAATTAAGTAACAATTATTTTAGTCCAGAAAACAAGTCAATTATTTTAGAAACAGGATCAGTCAGGTTCTTAAATGTTTAATTTCATTAATTAGAGAAATACCATTATAATGATTCAAGAAATACCTATAATTATTTCTGCCACCAAATTAGACAGATGATGAATGATTGGTTTGTGACACGGGCAGCTGACCGTCTGACCCACGAGTTCGTTTTCTTGTTCGGGCGTTTCCCAGTTGTTTCTTTATTCTTCTTCTTACCGATAAAAGGCAAGACTAAAGCCAACAATTGGGTATATTATTATTTGCTTCTTCATTCTTCTTCTTACCGATAAAAGGCAAGAACAGAGCCCCCAATTGGGAATATTATTATTTGCCAAAAATTTGGAATTTTTTCAAACGATTTAACCGTTAAGAAGCTTCAAACAAATGGCTTCCATCAAGATGTCATGCCCTTCAACACCTTTGCCCAGATCACAGTAAGTTCCCTTTCATATTCTATCTGAATCTCTCTTCTGGGTATTGTCATAATCTCAACAAATGCATGAAAGTTTTTGTCTTAAACCAATTTATATTGATTTTTGACTTGAAATTTTATTTGGTTTATTTTGTTTGTAACTTCTTGGTTCAATACTTGGCCGTATTTGGCTTTGTCTGAATCCATGAATTTTGTTTTATTTATTTATTTTTAATTTAAGTATTCCATGTTGATTTTTGTTTTATTGGTTGATATGATTTATATTAGCTATATTTGTGATTGAGAGCAGGGAAGGAAATGGGTTTTTATCTGACTTGTAGATTCAAAGTTCTACAAGCTAAAAATTAATACTTTTTCCATTGCGCTGTGCATAACAAAAGATATGAAGAAAGGGCTGCGTTTATATGGGATTAAAAGTTTTGATTTTGTGGACTGTAAGAGGCATTTTAGTTTATGGATTTCCCTGAGTTGACAAGATTGTTTTAAAAATAATTCTTTTTTGTGTTCTGATGCTGTTAAGGACTTATCCTGAAGTGGAAAGTCATTTCGAGTCATTAACGAAGAAAGCTTGAAAAGGCGAGACTTGCATACCTAAACACATACACACACATATATACATATATCTATATATATTAAAAGAATCTTGGAATGATAAATTTTACATATATAAGCTTATCTATGTTGTGGCATTTATGACTGTCTAACCTACCCTTAACTAAAGGGAAATTGGGAAAGGCCGAAAGGGTAGGTTACTACATTGTGGCGAGAATACAACCGGTTTGTTTTTGTTTTTGGTCATGTAAATGAGGTTGATGTTTACTTATTATCAAATTGACATTGAAATGGTTGAAAACTTGAAATCATTGGCTTCACGCGAATGATGATCCAAGGTTTTTGATTGGTTTTGACCTAGTGGAACTAGTTCTTTATCATTACTGTTTAGGAAATATAATATTAACTGTTTTCATCTTGTTGGGTGTGGTATGATATTGTTTTAAAAGTTTTGGCTTGCATGGTTATATCCAACTTACTCATCATTTCCGATGTTTAGAATTCTTTTGCAATAATGGTTTACAACTCTTTCTGATGTGCTTGACTGCTTGAGGCCCAACCTTCATCCAACTTTATATTATTGTCTACCGTGATAATTTGTTGACCTTCTCTCTGTTATATAGGGCATCGAAAAAATTTACATTATTCAACGGACTGCACTGTGTAAATTTGTTTACCGCAAATGGATCCACATCAGCGGCCTTTATCCGGATGAGTAGCAGATCAGGCTTCTCTATTAAGGCTGATGGCAAAGTGAAATCCACTCTGTTATCTGGAGAAGGTGACTTATTGTCTCATCAAAATAGCAGGAGAGATTCTCTATTCAGTTCCCTCTCAACTGGGATTGAGATACAGCCTGATGCAATAGCTCTGGGAACGCTCGCGTCGGAGACCACTCCTACATCCAGTGGTTTCCCTCCTGACAGTGATGAATTTGATTTGGACCGTCCCACGGTTGGTTTTTCATCCATTCCAGAGGCCATTGAAGATATTCGTCAAGGAAAGGTTGGTTGTCTCTTATTATTATTGTCATGTTGTGAAACTTTGAAGTTTCAAATTTTACTTAATGTTTTAATCTTTATCTCCACTTTATCGATATTGCAGATGGTGGTGGTTGTAGATGATGAAGACAGAGAAAATGAAGGAGATCTAATAATGGCAGCATCAAAGGTTACACCTGAGGCTATGGCTTTTATTGTGAAGCATGGAACTGGAATAGTTTGTGTGAGCATGAAAGAGGGGGACTTGGAGAGATTGCAGCTTCCTCTGATGGTAAACCATAAAGATAACGAGGAGAAACTTTCTACTGCATTCACAGTGTCTGTGGTATGTAAATTTAGTTATTTGTTTTGTTTTTTTTGATAAGTTATTTGTCATATTAAAATCAATTAAGTTTCCATATTCATTTTTGGAGTCTTGCTTAAAATCATTGTATCATTAATTCCTAAATTATGTTCGAGGACAAATCCATTTTTTGAAAATCAGATGACTGTAATGGTAACAAAGTTATTTGGAGAGCTCAACAGATTCATGGACATTCATTTTGGTTAAACTTATTTATACTTGTATTGTTTATATGGTTATGTAGGATGCAAAACACGGTACAACAACAGGGGTGTCGGCACATGATAGGGCGACAACAGTATTGGCTCTTTCATCCAAAGATTCAAAACCAGAGGATTTCAACCGCCCAGGCCATATATTTCCATTGAAATACAGGGAGGGTGGGGTTTTAAAAAGAGCTGGTCATACAGAAGCTTCTGTTGATCTTACTATGCTAGCTGGGTTTGAACCTGTTTCCGTTTTATGTGAGATTGTGGATGATGATGGTTCCATGGCTAGATTACCAAAGCTTAGGGAATTCGCAAAAAAGGAGAACTTGAAGATTGTATCTATTGCTGATCTAATCAGGTAGGCAAAGACATCGATACCTTTGAGACATTGTTATTAACCACAACATAAAAATATGCTCACATTTTGCATTGATGTTGCAGTTTTTTGATGGCACTTGATTAAGACTTTTCTTAGGAGTCATATTATAATATATTTGCTGAATGTTGCTTAAGACTTGATTTAACTGTGTCCTCTACCTAGAAAGGCAGCCATTTATATGTAGAATTTAATGTTTCTTCATTTTAATCATTGAAACTGCAGTTTGAGATTTCAAAAAAAAAAAAACAAAAGAAGAAAAAAGAATTGATTTGATATCCTAATTTACCTATCTAATTCAGTTGCATGTGTAAATTGTTCATACTCACAAATTCATGCTGTAGCTTCATTTTCATATTCTAAAATTTATTGGTGGTGGAGCATCTGTAAGCATGTTTGCTTCAGGGTATGTATGTTGATATCTACAAAACTAAGAGGGTGTTTGGGATGATTTATAAGAAGTTAAAACCTTTTTATAATTAGTTTTAAGAAGCAAAAAGTGTTTTGTGACCTGATTTTAAAACTGCTTATAATCCTTTTTATGGAAATAATTAGAAACTCTTCTGTCTCTATTTGTTTTAGTAATTCCATCCATTACCGTTTTTACTTCTCAAAACATTTATTTTTAGTGATTTACAGTAGAAATAAGTGATTGGTAATTTTTTTTATACCAAACACTTTTCACTTTTTACTAGTTTAAGTGCTTTTTATTTACTAAACACAAACTACTTTTTTAATACTGACTGTAAGCAAAAGCGGTAATCAGAATTAGTAATCACATTTTTTAAGCAATCCCAAACATACTCTAAGTACGAAGTTATCTTTTCAATCAAAGCCTTTATGTGAAATTTTAGAAAATGCTTTGCTATAGTATCAAACAAATTGGTCATACATATGTCTTTACTCTTGAATATATGGTATTGAGATCATTCCATATGTTAACAAATTAGGACTTTTGACAATACAGAGGGAATTCAACTTGCATTTTTCCAAGACATCTTTCGTGCATCTTATTTATACCTGCCGGAGTTGATTTGTTCAAATCAATTAAATGCTTGTATTCTCAAAGTCAAGTTGGCTGGACCTTAGGCACTCTGAACATATGTGTGGGATTTGATGTTATTGCTCTATGATCTTTTTATTTTAGTCATGATGGCATATAATAAAAACCATCCTTCTGATGTGATCCAACATTAAATGGGTCATAGTCAGTGGAATAGTTTAAGGGTAATGCTAAGGATCTCAAATTTTTGGTATCAAAAAGTGTCTCAAATGATGTGTCATCATTACATTGGTTGCGTAAGTCTCTTGTGATTGGCTATGCCATAAAGTATATTTTGTCTTATTCAAGGCCACATCATTTGAGACATATTTGAGACCAAAATTTTGGGACCCCTAGCATTATCCATAGATTAATAGCATAAGCAAATATTGTTTTTATGAGAATGATCGTGAAACTCATAAGTTCGCTATTTGGTTGGAAGACTGGTCTTACATCGTTGAATCTAGTTTTTGGTTGTGTTAATACTTGCGTAGTTGCATGTGTCTATTGTTCCTGTTAGTTTTAATGGGATAGCATAGTTCTGCTGATTGTCCATTATGTCATAGTGCATTATTAAGAACAAATCATACCACTTATCATTTGGTTTCTTCATTTCTTGTTCTTCCTCTCTCCCTAGAACAAAGTTTTATTTCTTTCTTAATTTATGACTTTTGGTCGATTATAATTGCAAGTTGTTGAACTCATATTAGCATGAAAAATGTTCTAATATGGATTTTAAATGGCAGATATAGGAGGAAAAGGGATCATTTGGTCGAACGTTCTTCTGCTGCAATGATACCTACCACGTGGGGACCATTTACTGCTTACTGTTATCGATCAATCATAGATGGGATCGAGCATATTGCGATGGTCAAGGTGAGAAATTTCTTTAAAGTAATTTTCTTGTTCAACTACATAAAAAATTCCAGATCATGGTATACACACAGCTACAGTTACCATTCAACACCGGCTCTGATGTTAATATTTTCATTTTAAAGTTCTTTCAGCTAAGTTTTGGTAGACTGCAATGTAATTTCAACTTATTTAAATTGAGGGTACAGTTTAGATAGAACAATTATGAGTTATCTTTTTCAGTTTTTGTTTAGTCCTAAACTTTTTCGGTTACTCCATATTTCCCTTTGTCTTGGCCCTAGATCGACTTCTTGAAGGACCTTTTGGTATTAACTTGGGACTATCCCATCCTGCTCCAATTGTATAACTTTCTATTGGAGATGAATAATCTCTATTTACATTTGGGGTTCACAAATCACAGAGCTCAGATCTATAAATTCAGGTGCAACACTTTTTATTTTGCTTTTGGTACGCCAGCATAAGACATTGGACAGGGAAATGTGGAGTAACAAATTTAGCTTAAAAAATGTTCCTACTAGGTACTTAGCAACTGTGTTAATAATATTTTGTGCCATAATCAGGGTGACATAGGGGATGGTCAAGATATTCTTGTCAGGGTTCACTCGGAATGCCTTACAGGAGATATATTTGGGTCAGCAAGATGCGATTGTGGGAACCAGCTGGGGCTGGCAATGCAACAAATCGAGGATGCGAGACGGGGTGTATTGGTATACCTTCGTGGTCATGAAGGAAGGGGAATTGGTTTGGGCCACAAGCTCCGTGCTTATAATCTGCAAGATGATGGGCGTGACACTGTTGAAGCCAACGAGGAGCTGGGTTTGCCTGTTGATTCAAGAGAGTATGGTATTGGTGCACAGGTACTGCCTAGTATCTTACACTATCATAACAAAATAATGGGATTGCAAAAAACTAAAAAATGAAAATGACTCTTTATCAAAATGTGCAAAAATGGGTCATTTGACTTTTTATATTTTTCTATGCATATTAACGTTTGCCCAGAACACACTCAAACATATAACAAATTTATTCCTAGTTTTCAATATTGAAAAAATAAAATCAGGAAAAAAGTAAAAGTGTGTTCTAGGCTAAGTTGGCTAACCTTAGACTCCCATTTCCACCTGGGGAGGGCTTATTAGTTAAATTTGATAATCAAAATTATTTGAACTGCAAAAGTGCAATACTACAGTTTTAATTGGAAGTTTTCATCTTTACTCTCTGACTGATTGAAGTCTCTTGTAGAGAAGACTTTATTTTCAAACCCTCCTTTTAGAGAAAAATGGACTATAAAAGGAGGTTCTTTTTCTAGTGTTCCACTACTTTGCTTGGCTTAGTTGTCGAGTAGTGGGTGAAGCAAGTTTAAGTCTTACGCCATAATTCCCAACACAAAAACTTCAGAAGCTGAGTTCAACTTTAATATCTTCTTTCCTAACAAGTGCATTGGTTAATCAAATTTACTTTCATGATCATTGCAGATGCTAAGAGATCTCGGTGTTCGGACAATGAAGCTGATGACAAATAACCCTGCAAAATATGTCGGGCTCAAGGGTTACGGTTTGGCAGTTGCAGGCAGAGTCCCCCTTGTGACCCTTATTACAAAGGAGAACAAGAGATATCTTGAAACAAAACGTGCAAAAATGGGT
Source organism: Hedera helix (assembly GCA_947179155.2). Classification (NCBI taxonomy): domain Eukaryota; kingdom Viridiplantae; phylum Streptophyta; class Magnoliopsida; order Apiales; family Araliaceae; genus Hedera; species Hedera helix. The sequence goes on from OX359287.1 coordinate 30,535,603, forward strand.
CACATTTACAGCCTAGGATTCAATGGCAATCCGAGCAGTGTCAAAAGTGAAAATGATGAACCGAGCACTGAGGAGCCAACCAATTGATCCGAGTCACAATGTGCTTGTTGCCTCATTTGGACAAATGACAAGTGTTATATTTAGATTGATTTAACTCAAAGTTTCGATCGAAGCATTAGTTGAATTCAAAACTCTCGACGAAAGAAATTTATGGTAGAATTAATGAAGTACAATGTTACATTATTCTTTTTCCCCACAAAGGGATTCACCCATTTATAACAAGGAGTTTATCAATCTTGAAATCTTAGTTTTACTGATTATATGGATAATTTACCCAAGCATTTGATTTAACTATTTCCTTTGACCTTTCACCCAATGCATATTAAGGTTTATCAGGAAACATTTAACCATAATTTTAAAATAATAGTCATTAAATAAAATTAGATATAAAAGAATTGAATGATTTCTCAGTTTAGGGAGAATTGGGAACGAAAGAGTCCTCAATCCTTTAACCCATCGGCTTTTAGTTGCATAAAAGCTTGTAACACAATGTGAGGTATGGGCTAGTTGACTGGGATTCATTTTAATTTAAGTTTTGATTAATATAGTAGTAGTATAAACGAATAAGTAGTGGAATAGATTTTGGGTCAGTCCGGCCTTGATGTGAAAATTTGAGCTCACAAAATAGACGCACTTCAATCAGCAGATCGGAGCACTATACAATAAATAAATAAATAAATAAAATAGAGCTCCTTTTTTATTTTCTTAAGGAAAAGCCAACAAAAAAAGATTATCTGTAAATTTTAGAAAAATAGGTAGTTACCATTTGAAGCAAAGACTCCTAAGAATTTATGAGATTATTCTTTTGCTGATTTTACCAATGTACGTACGAGTTCATGTCACAGTTTCTAATGCTCACCCAACATGCCAGTAAGTTTGATCAGTATTAACTTTTTAGACGGATTTACAGTATGCCCAGATGACCCATGTTACCGACCTGGTCATTATGAATGGTATTAGTTGTAACTTTACACTTTATTTCAAATTATTTTCTAAATTTATATAATTTTTAGTTGTTTATATATATATATATATATATATGATTTTTTTCTATTGAGCTCATTTTTTTCTTAATTTGTTGCATACTCTATTCAGATTCTTGAATCTACCCAGACTCCCGATCAAGATAATTCTTCATAATATTATCATGGATGTTTATTTGTTTATTTTTTAAATTTCAACTTACTATTAGAGCTTTAAATTTATTTGAGAAACGGTATATATTGCCAGTTTGTGTATAGAATTTTTTGTTGTCATTTACGTGAAGGAGTATTAATTGTAATTTTTTTTGAAGAGATATAGAATTGGTGAACCGCTATTTTAATATTATCCAATCTTATGTATCAATAGATTTTGCAATTGAAATTCGATAATTTTTTTTTTTTTGCAATACTTCTTTCATCCCCTTTTAATTGACGTTTTAAAATAATACAAATATTTAGAAGTATAATTAATACTTTATCTGATCGACCAAATCAAATATCAAATCTCAATACAAACTTTCTAAAATTTATAGAAAAAATATAAAAGAGAATCAAATTACTATTTAATATAAAAATTAAATAATTAATATTTTCTTAAATTTTACAAACGATGGATAAAAAAATAAATTAAAAAAAACTAAGTAGTGGCAAGGCTCAATTTATTTTAGGAAGATTGAAGGACATATCCAAGCTGAAAGGGGTCAATTAATTGATTCCATTCCATCCCTGGTAAAAAAGGAAAAGAAATCAGTTCTTCGTTCGGACTCTCTCTCCCTTACTCGGCCCCAACACTATCCTCATCCGTCAAATCTTCTAAGAAACATTCCTCCTAAATCAAATCCAACGGTTAACACGCACAAACTCATTAGTTGACTACGAGTCAGACTCCCTCCCCCTATATATATGTATAATCTCCATCACATACAAACACCCACAAAAAAAATCACGCACTATGGCTTACTACAGGATGATTGTTGTTATGCTAGCCGCATTGTTCTTGGGATCCGTGATCGCTCGGTCTCCGGCGGCTGCACCAGCCCCTTCACCCGCCGCACTTTCTAATTCTCCGGCGCCGACTCCAGTGTCCGTGCCAGTACAGTCTCCAGCGCCGACTCCGGAGAAAACCACACCACCGTCGGTATCTACTCCGTCTCCAATCAATTCTCCCGTATCTCCACCTTTTCCTGATTCTTCGGCGCCGGTGTATCCTCCCTCTTTGCCACCGTCGATTTCGACTCCGCCGTCCGACGCACCTGCACCTACAAAGAACGACGCCGCATTGAACAAACTTTCTATGGGATCGATTGCTGTTGGTGCATTGGTTGTTGCTTTGGTGGTGTAGATGATTGATCGGAGTTTTATAAAGTTAATGGATGATTAATCGGAGTTTTATAAAGTAAATAATTATTATAATTAGATAGAGTGGATTATTTTTACCATCAAATTTATTAATTATTATTGTGGGATTGATAGATGACTAGTAGGAAACGTCTTAATATATATATATATATATATATATATATATATATATATATATTTAGGGAATTCATATTTTCACAATAAGCGAGATTCTTAAATAAATAAATTTACATTTATGTGAAAGAAATCTTATAAAAGTATCACTTTTAATGTTCTTGTTGGGAATTTATATGATTCATTATATTTATATGATTCGTTATCTTATTTATCTGGTTATTGGAATCAACAAAGTTCTAACAAATATATATTACTAATTTATATGCTTAATGATGTGTGGATGTTAGTGATGATGTCGTCCATTCATCATCGGATTTTTATTCGCCATGAGTTTAGGAATTTTTTTAAGATCTGCAATGGGTTCTTAACAGAACAACTATCATGGTCGCCGAGGCTCACTTGATCTTTGAGCCTGTATGCACGACCTCACTCCCCTTGCTTTCTCTGGGGTGAAACCCCAGAGAAGATCGATAAGGCTTACCTATCTTATAGTTTTGAGGTTTTTTTTGTCTTTGATTTTATTACTTGTTGTTTTGTCTGCTTTAATACTACTGTCTATCTTAACAAGTTTTACGAATTCAGTGGACCAGACGTTTTTTTAAACTCAAGCATTTACTTTTATAGTCGAAGACTATCGTCTTGGAGTTACTCAAGAAAATACTGGTTTAGATAAATATTTAATACATTCTTCGACCGAAAAAATAATTTTTGGAAAAAAAACTATGCATTTTTGGGATCCGTGCACCCCCTTGATTCTAATTTCTAAGACTATGTTTGTTTATAAAATACATACTTGAGATTGGACTATTTGTATTACATTAAAACTATTTCGGACTTTTCTATCCCATAATGAGGGATTATTAGTCCATTCATATTTGACTATTAGTTTCATAATATCTTTTAATAGCTTAAAATGATAAAAAATACATAACCTTAGTAAGAACCGCGTTTTGCATACACTTTATTTGAATGTATTGAATGGTACAAGAATTTATCTTTATTAAATTCAGGGAATAATTTATAAAAGTATTAAAGATTAAATCAATTATGGTGAAACAGTTAGAACCAACAGATACTCTTGAAAATTTAGTCTTTCATTGCTTGTGTTTCAACATTCTTGAACAGATTATGAAAGATTTGCCTTATGGCTTCATGTTACAACCAGCGCGCACTGCCTGGGTACTTGGCTGCCATTTTTCAATTTTAGCTTTAACTCTACAAGTAGTACTTTGATGGAGTACATTATTTTGCAATGGTCCAATATCATTTTTTTACTATATATATATAAAGAAAAATAATATATATTGTGAACATTTGCGTTGATTTTTTGATTGTCACTCTTTTAGAGAGATGTATAATAAGTGGAGTTTTATTCTAATTCTATTTAATTTCATATATTGATAAATTTCGTAATTATAATATGGTACAAATTTGTCACAATACATAATAGAACTCATAAGATATTTGAGTGACTGATGAAAATTTTATTATCCATAAACATTACACAAAACATACGACACCTTATAACTATACTGCATAAATATATGAAAAATGAAAAGTAGATGCTTAATATTAAGGTCGTAAAATAAACTAAACGGTTCAGACTCGCTTCGTACTCGCTCGATTAAATGTTCGATTCGAAATATAAGCGATTCAAATATGAGTAAAGTTTAAAATTCGATAAATTACTCGAATATCTTTAAATTATAATTTTTTATTGATAATCGGATCATATTTGCTCGAAAAGTTTTAACTACTCGGACTCAATTCGAAATTTTATCCGGCTCGATAGCTAAATGAACCTCAATAAAATCTTATTTTATACTTGACAAATTTTATAAACTATATCTGAACAACTTAATATTTAACTCGATTTGTGTACATCTTTACTTAATATTAACCTTAGCCTCAGTATCTTGCCCGAAAATAAGCATGTATTTCTCCTATAAATACACCCATGCTTCAATCCCATCGCCCTCTTTCGTATCCATCAAAATAGCAACATTCTTGAGCGGCATGGAAGCCGCACTTGCCCAAACGGGCGTTCCCCAACCGAAATCAGCATCATAATAAGGAAACCTACACCAACTCGTAAACAAGAAAAAGTTCACCTCAGAATTGCATATGTTTTCATTTGACCCCATAAATGGATTAATCACTTTCCTGTGACCGTCCTCTTCATGTAATGACATCTTCGTGTACTCCTCAACAGTGTCTCGGACAGAATCAGTTAACATATCATCGTAATATTTAAAGTCCTTGCCCTCGGATTCACCTGCAATGAATGTTTTGGCTCCACATATCTAGCTTCTTAACAGTTGATAGATGGAAGAAGATGAATCTCTCATCAAAACTGAAAACGAAACTGCAGAAAAATAGATCAGTGCTACATTGAAAATTCATCAACTCATTCGAGAAAGCTAATGAACCTACCTACTTCACAATATGTTAACTAACCAACTCATCTGGAAATTTAAACCATACTAATACTCCTCTTAAATGCAACTTTATAGAAAATGAATAAATTAAAGTGCATTTGCACTATTAAATCATTAAAAGACAATGTGCAGTCGCACTACAAGAAAAATGGCCATCAACGACCAAGACTTTTTGCGACTGTCCATTCCGTCACTAATACTCAATTATAACGACCGTTTTCAGCGACTGAATGTGCACTTAGTCGTTAAATATAATAACTACCGAAAGTGATCGCTATTGTCGTCGTAATTACTTGTTTTGCCACCAAAAAAGCCCAAGAATGTTGGCGTCGATCGGTCGCTATTATGTTCAGCCAGAGGAAAATAGAGAGAAGGAAGAAGGAAGAAGAAAGAAGAGAGAGAAGAAAGAAGAAAGAAGAGAGAGAAGAGCCCCCCCTCCCTCCGCTCCTTGCCGGACGCCGCCCCTCCCTTCCATTTGCCGGAAGTTGCTCCTCCCCTTACCCTATCGAACGCCGTTGCCCTCTATCGGACGTTGCACACCGAGCTTTTCGTAATATACTGTTCTTTGGATGTTAATTTATTGTATAACCTCTAATTATATTTTTATACTAATATTAGTGAAAAGGGGAGATTTTGCATATACAAACTTTATTTTATTTTTTTCTCCCGCATTGAACTTTTATTTTATATGTGTATACTAATATATTTGTTCTTTTTGGCATTGAATTATATATGTTTGAAAATATCAAGAATATTATGAAATAAATATAATATAATATAATATAAAATAATACAAAAAAATATAATAAAGAAAAATAATACAAAATAACAAAATGTATGTTGAAGATGATTCAGAATATAACAGCGAGTTTCATTAAAATGTATGTTTAATTTTATTTGTATATTTAAATGTTTTATATATACACTTGACATAAACCATTGCACACATGTTTACATAATATTATTGACTTGTTATAAACCGTTGCACACATATTATAATCATTTACATTTCACTTATATTTGCACACATGCGTCCCCATTTTATTTCTGTAATTATTATTATGTAAGTCACATTAATATATCATTTTTTTGAATAGATGTCATCTTCAGTAGCAGGAAGAAAGTGCGGTTTAGACGGGGGTCTAAATCAGATCCCGAAGGCCCCAGATAATCCAGACGATCGTATTTTATTGCAGATTCACCCTAATCTAAACAACACGTAAGTTATTAATTATATAGTATTAAATTAAAAATAATATTATTGTATATACTAATGTAAATTATTATATATTTCAGAGATTTTATAGATGTTAAGGTTGTTAAATGTATTTCACAGTTATGCTTGCAAAATTGGCCTACCCCATCTATTACGTGGGCCAGCACACCGCTAACCCACAAGGAGGCATATTGAGACAGGAGTTTTAGGTATTTTTTTCCCTCCGTAATTTACAACTATTCTATTGAACTATTCTAATGTTTAGTATTATCAGGTTAATTATATTACAACTATTTTAATGTTATTATTGTATTTTTATTTTAGAAAAGATACAAATGGAAAAAGACACAGACTGGGGTTATACAAACACTGTTTTGGCAAAAGTGTCATGTTCGCACAAAAGACAACATAAAGGAATGGGAAAAGGCACTGTTTAACGCTGACATAGACCATCCTGACCAGGTTGCAGAGTATATGCATGAGTTCGGTCCGTAGTGGTGCTCGCGCGATATATGGGTTGAGATTTGCCAGTAGTGACAAAGTGACGAATGAGCGAGGAAAGGTAGGACTGCCACCAGGAACATATCCGCAAGTGTAATTAAAGGAGAAAAGGCAAATGGTACATACAAATGCAGTAGTATATCACAGACGTATCATTTCATTGATAGGGAGGTACAAAGTTCGTCAAATTTACTTTATTCATGTTTACGATCATTTTATTAGTATTTATTTACATGATTAATATATTTATACACTTGTCATATTTGTAGTCATCTAACAGGTCCAGATGTCAGACTATCAATTGGTTGGATGTGTATGTGGCCACCCGTGATGGTCTTTCTGATACTATGTAGATACGGGTAATTAAGTTTTTATTTACGTTATATGTTTATACTTTAATTTTGATGTTACATTTAACTATTCAATGTATTACTTCATTACAGGACACTTACAACCAATTAATGGACGAGTGGTATCCCCCTGGCAGCCGTCGCCCGCAGATTGATCAAGAGTTTTGGGAAAGGGTGTGGGTTATTAAGAAGGATTTTGTTAAAGGCCAAAGGCAGCGAAGACGACAAAGTATTAATGCCTTTTGCAGCTTGGGTAGCCAGTCTACTAAAGCATCATACAATCCGACGACACATAACACTGCGGACTGTGTTAGAACCATATGCTGAGATCCTGGCCTTTTGCGTGAATTGCAAGATCATTTGAAAGCGTTGAGTCTTAATTCATTAGCGGATGTGATGGCGACAACAGCAAGTCAGTCGGACCAGGAAGAGACTGAACATGATGAGGTAATATTATTGATTAATGCAACAAAATTAATCATTCAATAAAACTACATATATATATATATATATATATATATATATATATGTGACGCCCCCAAATCTGGGCCCACACAGCCCATACTTGAGTCGTCAAAAGACTACAACAAAATTATTACAACAAAGCACAACGTACAACAATACAGTGTATAATAATACACAACTAAGTCTTCACTATTATTGCCACACTATTTTACAAAACGTGAAAACTATGATAACTATTCCTCGGACCCTCACTCCATTCCCCGGCTAGACCCTGTTATGTTTTCATCTCCTGTTGAAAAACAATGGAACAAAAGAAAGGGTGAGCTCAAATAGCCCAGTAAAGAATATCATGACTAAGATAATGACGAATAAATTATCATTAGTCTTCAACAGTTGAGTTCTTGATAGAATACAATAGACTACAATGTTTATATCAAAAACTGCAGTTAAATTCTTAAACAACGTTCAGATCAATAATAGCAGCGGAATGAGTAATCTATTAGAAGAATAATGCAGACTATAATGTCCACTCGGTTCTCTTTTTAGGAAAAACATCATCAACTTTTATCATCTGAAATATCATTAGTCAAGATAATACAAATTCACAGTTCCTGATCATAATCATGCAGATCAACAGTTCATCTTTGCACTACGGGCCAAAGACATTCAATATAACACCAACGGTCATGATTATACCAGATTCAGCCTTTGGTCATAATCATACCAAACAACAGTTCATCTTTGCACTACGGGCCAAAGAGAACATTCACCACGTGCCATAAAAGACACCGAACAGATGTATCGCCTTTAACCTATTATATCGCCTTTAACCTATCATCTGTTCAACAAATATATCACATCTGTGCCCCCGGCCACAGATATTCACAACAGCTTGATTTTTGGATGATTAGAATGATATAAATGATGAACAGAAGAAATAGGATAACAATAAGTATCGGAAGTTTACTTTGTACAGATTCAAATAATGTCCAAATTGTCAACATGATGTGGAGTGAAATTTAAAAATGATATTCAAGATCCACAGTTCAGAATAACGGTTACAATTCAATAGAAAGGTTCACGTAAATAGGAAGGTTCAGTTGAAATAATGAAGTTCAACTATTATGGAACATATAATATTTTCAGGAATTATAGAAGCAATAGTTCCATAATAAATTTCGATTTAGGAGTATGAAAGAAAATAATATCCCTTACCGTAGCAGGTTTGATTAACAAAAGGTGAAGGAAATTAATACAAAGGGTTATTCACCAACAGGCGGCAATCCGCTCCGTAAGGTTATTCCCACAATTTAATAGAATTTGAGTACAAAGAGTTATTCACCAAACAGGCGGCAATCCGCTCCGTAAGGTTATTCTCAGAGATTAATAATGAATGAATACGAAAGGTTATTCACCAACAGGCGGCAATCCGCTCCGTAAGGTTATTCCCACAATTTAATACATGGAAATAAAAGGCACGTCTTATGAGTAAGGAAGAAACAATATTATTATCGAGAATCAAATAATGATAATCCCTTACCATAGTATGTTTGAATAATGGAAGATGAAAAAGATGGTATCCCTTACTTCAACACGTGACTGGATATTGATTTAAATGAGGTTGATTAACTTGAACAGTACACGTATACTTATAGATCTTCACAAATACTCAAGATGACTTAAGCACACTTAGAGAGAACTTTCACAAGAAGTATTTAGAGAGAGAAAGAAAGAACAAGTAAGGAAGTTTATGAAAAATCCTTAAGTTAAGGCTTCTATTTATAGCCAAAAATCTTATCATTCATTTAATCTAAACCATTCATTTAAAGATCATCTTTTTAATCTACACCATCCATTTCAAATATTATATTATCTTTAATCTACACCATTCATTTCATATCACCTAATAATCACCTAACTTTATATTATAAACAAATCAATTTAATTATTCAACAATAATTCACACTTTAATCTACACCATTCATTTCATATCACCTAATAATCACCTAACTTTATATTATAAACAAATCAATTCAATTATTCAACAATAATTCACACTTTAATCTACACCATTCATTTCATATCACCTAATAATCACCTAACTTTATATTATAAACAAATAACTTTATCAATTCAATTATTATGACTAATTGTTATAAATACAGTATAGTTAGCTCTTAGATATCAAGTCAATAAATTAATGAAATACAACTGTTTAAATAACATCATAATAGAGATAACAATAATGTAAAATAAAGCATACGTTACTGTGTAATGACAATTATTGATTCAATAATGTGAATTACTGTGCATATGTTACTGTGACAACAATGATATAAAACACAGTGTAATGACAATTATTAAATCAATAATGCAAAATACTGTGTAACAACAATTATTGAATTGATAATATAAAATATTATGCAGTGACAATTATCGATGAAATAATGCGTAACAGTTACGGTGTCAATTATCAGACCAATAATATGAGACACTATGCAATACCGTGTGTTACTGTAGAGTACCGTGTGCTACAGAAAATACCATAAACTACCGTATGCTACTATTCTTTTATCACCGGTATTTTAACAATTCCGTTGACTATTTTTATTTAAAAAGGTTACTTCTGTCGTTTTCTATATCCGACAAATATTCCGTTGTGGGGTCCACCAATAATTTATTATTTCGGCGCCGTCGTACGGCACGAATATTCCCCGACCAAACGAATATTCCCCGACAAAGCGAATATTGTCCGACAAAATAAAATTTGCACATAACATCCTTAACTTTCAATTTTGTTAATTTAACCACTTACTGTTTCAAAAAAAATATATATGAAGAAAAATTAAATTTTGTATTTCATAAAATTCGGGGTCTTACAACCTCCCCTCCTTATGAAATTTCGTCCCCGAAATTGACGTACCTGACATATCGAAGAGGTAAGGATACTTAGATTTCATCTCAGATTCTAGCTCCCAGGTCATTTCCTCAGTATCTTGGTTCCTCCATAAAACCTTAACTTGAGGTATAACCTTTGAGCGTAGGATCTGCTCCTTCTTATCCAGGATCTTAACAGGTACCTCCTCGTATGTTAAATCCTCTGCTATAACGTATGGTTCTAACTCAATGACGTGGTTTGGATCCTTCACATATTTACGTAACATAGATATGTGAAAAACGTTATGGATGCGAGACATACTTGGTGGTAGGGCTAGTCTGTAGACTACGGTTCCTATTCGATCGAGGATTTCAAATGGGCCAATAAATCGAGGGTTGAGCTTTCCTCTCTTTCCGAATCTCGTAACCCCTTTCCATGGAGAAACACGTAAGAATACATGATCTCCGACGTTGAAACTTTCGTCTCTCCGATGAAGATCAGCATAACTCTTTTGTCGTTCTTGTGCGGTCTGTATTCGTTGTCGGATCATTTGGATCTTTTCGGTCGTCAAGCGTACCAACTCGGGTCCCAACAATTTTGCTTCTCCTACCTCATTCCAACATATTGGAGAGCGACACTTCCTTCCATACAATGCCTCGAATGGAGCCGTGCCTATGCTTGCTTGGTAACTGTTGTTGTAAGAAAATTCCACCAACGGCAAGTACTTATCCCAACTTCCTTTGAAGTCTAATACACAAAGTCTCAAAAGATCTTCGAGGGTCTGGATTGTCCTTTCCGATTGTCCGTCTGTTTGAGGATGGTATGCAGAACTAAAACGTAGTTCAGTGCCCATAGCTTTTTGTAGACTGATCCAAAAGCGTGAAGTGAATCTAGGATCTCGATCAGAAACTATGGAAACTGGCATGCCATGCAATCTCACGATCTCATTTATGTACATACCGGCAAGACGTTCAAGTGAAAAGTTTTCTCGTATAGGCAAAAATGAGCAGATTTGGTCAATCTATCTACGATCACCCAAATTGCATCTAAGCCTTGAGAAACTTTTGGAAGACCCGTCACAAAGTCCATATTGATGTGTTCCCACTTCCATTCGGGAACTTCAAGTGATTGTAATGGACCTTTAGGAACTTGATGTTCTGCCTTGACACGTTGACAAGTTAGGCACCTTGAGATAAACTCCGCAATCTCTCTTTTCATATTGTTCCACCAAAATGTATGTCGAAGATCTCGATACATCTTGGTACCTCCTGGGTGGATTGCAAACGGCGTGTTGTGTGCCTCCATCATGATTTTATACTTTAATTCAGGATCGTTAGGAACACATAGTCGAGAGTTGACTCGAAGTATTCCTTTCTCGTCGATTCTTGCTTCGGGAATGACACCTTCTTGTACTTTCTTTATCATGTTTATCAGTTCCGGATCGGTAGCTTGAGCAGCTTTAATTTTATCGATTAAAGTTGGTTCTACTCGCACGTGAGCAATCTTCGAGTGGGTCCCTGGTGTCTTTAGCTCTATCTCCATCTTTTGCAAGTCGTACAAAATACACTTTTGTGTTGTCAGCAGTGCACTTGTACTTGCATAAGATTTTCTGCTCAAAGCGTCAGCTACAACGTTCGCCTTTCCCGGGTGATACTGGATTGTGTGGTCATAATCCTTTAACAGCTCAAGCCAACGTCGTTGTCGCATGTTGAGTTCCTTCTGGGTGAAGAAATACTTGAGTCTTTTATGATCCGTATAGATATCCACTTTTTCTCCGTACAAGTAGTGTCTCCAGATCTTCAACGCGAAAACGACTGCTGCCAACTCTAGATCATGAGTAGGATAATTTTTCTCATAATCTTTGAGTTGTCGAGAGGCGTAGGCTATAACCTTTCCATGTTGCATAAGGACACAGCCTAGACCTTTGCCAGAAGCATCGCTGTAGATAATAAATTCTCCTGATCCTGATGGTATGGTCAGAACAGGAGCTGAAACCAGTCTCTTCTTGAGTTCTTGGAAACTTTTCTCGCATTCCTCGCTCCATATGAATTTTGTGCTTTTCCGAGTAAGCTGCGTTAATGGAGTGGCGATTCGAGAAAATCCTTCTACGAATCTCCGATAATAACCAGCTAGACCCAGAAAACTTCGGACTTCGGTTACTGTTTTGGGTTGTTCCCAATTTAGTACCGTTTCAATCTTCGCAGGATCGACTGATATTCCTTGACTAGAAATCACATGCCCAAGAAACGCGACCTCCTCAAGCCAGAACTCACATTTCTTCAACTTGGCATATAATTTGTTTTCACGGAGCTTTTGTAGTATCAATCTCAGGTGTTGTTCATGATCCTCGCGACTCTTGGAGTATATGAGGATGTCATCAATAAAGACAACCACAAAATGATCCAAATGTTCCTTGAATATCCGGTTCATCATGTCCATGAAAGCTGCAGGAGCATTAGTTAGTCCAAAAGGCATGACTAAGAACTCATAATGCCCATAACGAGTTCTGAAAGCAGTCTTTGGAATGTCCTCAGCTTTAACCTTTAACTGATGATATCCAGAACGGAGATCAATCTTTGAGAAATGTTGAGCGCCTTGCAATTGATCAAACATGTCATCAATCCGAGGTAACGGGTACCTGTTCTTGATGGTGACATGGTTCAATTCTCGGTAGTCAATGCACAATCTCATACTCCCGTCTTTCTTCTTCACAAATAGAACAGGAGCACCCCAAGGTGATGCACTCGGACGAATGAAACCGGTATCCAACAATTCCTGTAGTTGGACTTTTAACTCTTGAAGTTCAATGGGAGCCATTCGGTAGGGAGCTTTGGAAATGGGCTTGGTACCGGGTTCAAGATCAATATAAAAATCAATTTCACGGTTTGGGGGTAAGCCAGGAAGTTCTTCAGGAAAAACGTCAGGAAACTCATTAACAATGGGAATATCATTTAAGTTTGACGTATTTTTGTTCAAATCAGTGACATGAGCTAAAAAGGCTTGACATCCGTTTTTCAATAAACGAATGGCTTTATGGCTAGAAATAACAGTTATAGATTTCAATGGTTTAGTTGCTTGAATTTGCATGACAGGTTGATTAGGAATATGAAAACTAATAATCTTATGAAAACAATCAATTTTAGCATGATGGGTAGTCAACCAATCAATTCCTAAAATCACATCAAATTCACGCATCTCCAAAGAAATAAGGTCAACAGGTAATGTGAGGTTGTTGATTTGAACTAGGCAAGATTTATAGATAGTAAATGTAATAGGTATTTCTCCCAATGAGGTTTCAACTGATAAGACAAGATTTAAGTTTTCAATAGTCAAATTTAAACGTTGAGTACATATAGGTGAGATAAAAGAGTGGATAGAGCCAGTATCTAATATGGCATAGACTTCACGAGAATTTATGAATAGCTTACCGGTTATCACCTCATTCGGTTTCTTGACTGTTATCGTCAAATCGAATCCCGAATACTTCATTCGGATCTTCACGTATTTCAACCATGGGAATACCACTGAATACTTTTCTAGCAAACTGTTTCTCGGGTTCATCAACTTCATCAGTAGTAAGGTACCAATGATTTCCATTAAAATAGTATTTTCGATAGACTGCAGTTTCCACGATAGTGACTAACTTAACCTGAATTCCTCTAAATTGTAACGCCCAAAAGTATAGAAACATCATTTTTAAATAATCTTGAAAATTATAGCTGGAACACCATAAATCCCAAAGACTAATATGAAAAATCCATATATTCTGATCCTTTGTTATAGAGCATAACCAGGTGATATCACTCTCCCAATTAGTGAGTAAATTAAAGGCAATAATTTCCGCAAGTTCGTTACTTCCTTTAATTGCTTCTAAGAATGGATCTGGAACGACTGTAGCAGAGCTTTCACCTTCATCCTTACTGGATAGAACGCGCATAATTTTTGCCTTAGGCAAATGATTCAACTCTGAGTTTGTAAGAAGATTATTCGTCGCCTCTTGTTTTGCAGCTACATTTGTTTCGGTAATTTCATAGTTAACCTCCTGATTTCCAGATGTCATACTTAACTGTGGTCACAAAATAAATGTTAGTTCAAATAAACTGACTCATCTCTTCATGTTCCTACATTCAAATCGATTCATTAGATTAAAAAAATCTAATTTAGGTAGGACACACTAGTAATTGATTCTATTCGTCTCTCCCCTCCTAGTTCTAACCCCAGATCTCCATTAAAGACCATATCCCTAAGCTCTGATGCCAACTGTGACGCCCCCAAATCTGGGCCCACACAGCCCATACTTGAGTCGTCAAAAGACTACAACAAAATTATTACAACAAAGCACAACGTACAACAATACAGTGTATAATAATACACAACTAAGTCTTCACTATTATTGCCACACTATTTTACAAAACGTGAAAACTATGATAACTATTCCTCGGACCCTCACTCCATTCCCCGGCTAGACCCTGTTATGTTTTCATCTCCTGTTGAAAAACAATGGAACAAAAGAAAGGGTGAGCTCAAATAGCCCAGTAAAGAATATCATGACTAAGATAATGACGAATAAATTATCATTAGTCTTCAACAGTTGAGTTCTTGATAGAATACAATAGACTACAATGTTTATATCAAAAACTGCAGTTAAATTCTTAAACAACGTTCAGATCAATAATAGCAGCGGAATGAGTAATCTATTAGAAGAATAATGCAGACTATAATGTCCACTCGGTTCTCTTTTTAGGAAAAACATCATCAACTTTTATCATCTGAAATATCATTAGTCAAGATAATACAAATTCACAGTTCCTGATCATAATCATGCAGATCAACAGTTCATCTTTGCACTACGGGCCAAAGACATTCAATATAACACCAACGGTCATGATTATACCAGATTCAGCCTTTGGTCATAATCATACCAAACAACAGTTCATCTTTGCACTACGGGCCAAAGAGAACATTCACCACGTGCCATAAAAGACACCGAACAGATGTATCGCCTTTAACCTATTATATCGCCTTTAACCTATCATCTGTTCAACAAATATATCACATCTGTGCCCCCGGCCACAGATATTCACAACAGCTTGATTTTTGGATGATTAGAATGATATAAATGATGAACAGAAGAAATAGGATAACAATAAGTATCGGAAGTTTACTTTGTACAGATTCAAATAATGTCCAAATTGTCAACATGATGTGGAGTGAAATTTAAAAATGATATTCAAGATCCACAGTTCAGAATAACGGTTACAATTCAATAGAAAGGTTCACGTAAATAGGAAGGTTCAGTTGAAATAATGAAGTTCAACTATTATGGAACATATAATATTTTCAGGAATTATAGAAGCAATAGTTCCATAATAAATTTCGATTTAGGAGTATGAAAGAAAATAATATCCCTTACCGTAGCAGGTTTGATTAACAAAAGGTGAAGGAAATTAATACAAAGGGTTATTCACCAACAGGCGGCAATCCGCTCCGTAAGGTTATTCCCACAATTTAATAGAATTTGAGTACAAAGAGTTATTCACCAAACAGGCGGCAATCCGCTCCGTAAGGTTATTCTCAGAGATTAATAATGAATGAATACGAAAGGTTATTCACCAACAGGCGGCAATCCGCTCCGTAAGGTTATTCCCACAATTTAATACATGGAAATAAAAGGCACGTCTTATGAGTAAGGAAGAAACAATATTATTATCGAGAATCAAATAATGATAATCCCTTACCATAGTATGTTTGAATAATGGAAGATGAAAAAGATGGTATCCCTTACTTCAACACGTGACTGGATATTGATTTAAATGAGGTTGATTAACTTGAACAGTACACGTATACTTATAGATCTTCACAAATACTCAAGATGACTTAAGCACACTTAGAGAGAACTTTCACAAGAAGTATTTAGAGAGAGAAAGAAAGAACAAGTAAGGAAGTTTATGAAAAATCCTTAAGTTAAGGCTTCTATTTATAGCCAAAAATCTTATCATTCATTTAATCTAAACCATTCATTTAAAGATCATCTTTATAATCTACACCATCCATTTCAAATATTATATTATCTTTAATCTACACCATTCATTTCATATCACCTAATAATCACCTAACTTTATATTATAAACAAATCAATTTAATTATTCAACAATAATTCACACTTTAATCTACACCATTCATTTCATATCACCTAATAATCACCTAACTTTATATTATAAACAAATCAATTCAATTATTCAACAATAATTCACACTTTAATCTACACCATTCATTTCATATCACCTAATAATCACCTAACTTTATATTATAAACAAATAACTTTATCAATTCAATTATTATGACTAATTGTTATAAATACAGTATAGTTAGCTCTTAGATATCAAGTCAATAAATTAATGAAATACAACTGTTTAAATAACATCATAATAGAGATAACAATAATGTAAAATAAAGCATACGTTACTGTGTAATGACAATTATTGATTCAATAATGTGAATTACTGTGCATATGTTACTGTGACAACAATGATATAAAACACAGTGTAATGACAATTATTAAATCAATAATGCAAAATACTGTGTAACAACAATTATTGAATTGATAATATAAAATATTATGCAGTGACAATTATCGATGAAATAATGCGTAACAGTTACGGTGTCAATTATCAGACCAATAATATGAGACACTATGCAATACCGTGTGTTACTGTAGAGTACCGTGTGCTACAGAAAATACCATAAACTACCGTATGCTACTATTCTTTTATCACCGGTATTTTAACAATTCCGTTGACTATTTTTATTTAAAAAGGTTACTTCTGTCGTTTTCTATATCCGACAAATATTACGTTGTGGGGTCCACCAATAATTTATTATTTCGGCGCCGTCGTACGGCACGAATATTCCCCGACCAAACGAATATTCCCCGACAAAGCGAATATTGTCCGACAAAATAAAATTTGCACATAACATCCTTAACTTTCAATTTTGTTAATTTAACCACTTACTGTTTCAAAAAAAATATATATGAAGAAAAATTAAATTTTGTATTTCATAAAATTCGGGGTGTTACATATATATATATATATATATTTTGAACATGTTTCTTTTTTTTTTATTACAAGAACGTAACAGTTAGTTAGATCGATGAAGCGACCACGAGCTATATATCGTTTTTATCTTATTTTTTTTCACTTTATTTTGTGACTCATGTACGATTGAATTTTTATCTTAGTGTATATATTTATGTACCCAGATTGGATTGGATGCTAGTTTTGTATTTATATAAAATGTATGTTATTTAATTTAGTTTGAATTTGATATTTGGTTAGAGATCTAAATGAAATGGTTTATATATTTGTTGTGCTGTGTTGGGATTTATTTGACAGGTAAAGAAATTTATGGGAATTGAAAAAATAAAAAAAAATTATATTTTTTAAAACTTATCAGCGACCGAATTTGGTCACTAATGCTTGGCAATCGATCGCTGATAATGTCCCTCCCCAGTCGTTGATAATCTTTTATCGCAGTCACTAATATCGGTCGCTATTAACAGTCGTGGAGTCACTGACACGTGGCGTACGTCTTCCATGACAGCATACGTGATGACTCATCTTAGCGACTGATGCGGTCGCCATATTTGTTCGCTAAAAAAACAGTTGTTATTGACGGTTGCTGATAACCATTTTAGCGACCAAACTATAGGCGACGTATATTAACAACCGTACGCGGTCACTGATACGTATTAGCGACCGAAAACGGTCGCTAATATACGATCGCTAATAGATCGAAAACGATCGCTAATAGTCTTTTTTCTTGTAGTGTCGGAAAGATTTGAACTCATGAACTTGCATGCATACTAAGAGTTTTGATTCTATGTTTAGTAATTAATTCATTTAAAAACTTAAACCGTTAAAAAGAGGTGACAACAATGAATATTATGCTAATACAATTAATCCGACTAACATAGAGAGAGACACATTACTCTATCTAATATAGATGGGTAAAAAGCTACAAAAATTAACATAGTTAAGATTTTATAGACTTTAAAGTCATATTTGTTTGTAAGAATTATAATTCATGATATTATAATTTTAAGACTATTAATCCTAAGTAGGATTAAATATTCATAATCACATATTTCTTTTTAATGAGATTATTCATGGGATAACTTAAAATAATCCCATGTTATGTTTATTTTTTCAAGATTAATTAAAGGATATTTGATAAATAAATAAAAATATCGTTTAAATTATTATACTCTTACCAATAATAAAATATTTTAAACTTTTAAATATTATTGAAATAAATTATCTAAAATAATTATCTAATTAGACACCACAAGGAATACGCAATACAACTGTTACTATTCCACTAAACTCTAATTTTTTTAAAAAAAATTCAAAATTTTATACAATTTTTTAACAAGTGTTGAACAAATGTGATTCACAAGTCCACATAGACAGTTTATTTGTTCTAAATGAATTTTTTAATAAATTAAACTTTTTGTAAAATGGAAAGAATATATATATATATATATATATATATATATATATATATATATATATTCTCTCCGCTCTAATAAAAAAGTTTAATTTGAATTTTCAGTAAATATATATAGCTATATGTTTGTGTATGGCCTATTGGCCATGTGTACGACGGTCGGTGCAGCTGTGTGTTAGTAAAGAATCAGGAGGTTGATAATTTACTAATAGACAAACTATAAACTATTTATTTATTTTATTTTATTTTTGGAAACAAAGAAAATTATCATTAAACATTAAAAGGAGCCATCCAGTACAAAAGATAGAGCACAAAAAACACAAAAAACGAAAGGCTACACGCACATCGGCTTGCAAAATACTTCTAATAAAAGAGGTCGACAAATGGATGGAATAAGATTTTATGGTCATTTTAAAAAAAGTCTAAGATTAATTTTATCTAAAAATTTTAATCTTAAATGATAAAAATTATAATATTTTGTTGAACATAATATTAAATAGTCCCTCATGTTAAAGTATTTTATAATTTATGGACTAATAGTCTCAGTTTAAATTTAAAAATAAATAAGACAATTAAGATTAATAGTCACATCTCAAATGTAATTTTTATAAACAAATATAGTCCAAGAGTATGTTGTTTAGAACATGCAAAGGGCTCATTCGGTTTAATGCGTTTTGATAGTTGACTTATAATAGTATTTGAAGTGTGTTTACGCTTCAAACACAGTAAATTTTTTCATAAATTAGTTTAATGCCTTTCAGAATTAAATCAATTGTATTTGAAAATTATATGTGTAAAACAATATAAGTACGTTTAATCTCCGAAAACTTTGAACTAAACATGCACAAAATGACAAATACAATATAAGGTCGTATGAGACGTTAATTAATATTGTTGTGTGGTGCAAGATTGAAGATCACACAAGATCGATAACGTCAAGCAATGTAACATGCGAGTCTTATATTTCCTCAAATTAAGCGGTCTGCCTTGTTTAAACTCTCTACTATCATTTTTTTATAATTAGTTTAGACTATTAGCATGATATACATTATTAGTATATCTGTTTAATAATTTAAAATTTTAGAACAGTTAGGTAGTTAACATAGATAGGCAACTGAAAGAAAATATAGAAAAGAAGGAAGAAACTATCTTAACAATATAAGCAAGTTCATGAATTATGCATATACTTTTAAAAACCTAGCTAGTATAAGGGGATCACACCATATAGTAAAACCTTTCTCTGATACAAAATTGGAGATATAAAACAATAAAGAAAATAACAAATTAAAGATGATAAGTAAATACACTTCAAACAGAGAAAAATTCAAAGTCTTGTGGCCCTATACAAATCTTTAGAAGTTGCCACTATTGTATTGCTTTGGGTATTAATAAAAACTTATTTTGCTGATCAAAGAAAGAAGAAGAAGAAGCTAGAGTCTACTATTTCCAGAAAAAAAAAAAAAAAGAATCATAGTGCACTTGGGATCCATTGTGGAGGAAAAATGAAACAAACTTGATTTTTTAAATAAACATTATTAAATTTTTATTTACACACGAGCTTACTACCATGTGTATGTCTCTCTCTCCTTTTGTGACCAAGTTTGGCGATGAATAAAGATTGTTTAAGGCTTTCTTTCCAACATTGTTTAGGTGTATCATACCTAAAAAGAATAGTACTCTAAAAGATAAAAGAGAATTGATAATGCGAGAGGATTATTTACTTTTAGCGACATTTATATCTCTGACATTATGAATCATGCTCTATTTTCCTCGCAGAAGAAAAAAGACACTCCTAAAGCATACCCCTTTTTATAGTTTCTTTAAATATGTACGACTTTAAGAGGACATATCAAAAGTTGTACCTAGCTATATAGTTAATTGCCAGAAAATTGTTCTAAGTACTAATTATAAACGTTGTTGCCATGATCATGATTTGATGAAGAGGGTATTCAAATACTTTGACGAGGGTTTTAGGGTTTAGGGTATTCGAATACTCTCTTGAGGGGTGATTATAAATGTTAAGGGTCTGAGTAATAATTTTCATATGTGAAATATGAGTCCTTTTTACTTGATTATATAGATGGTAGAGTTTATATCGGATGAGTCTTATTCTATTTTGTGTCTTTGTTTTTGATGCTTTTAATGTCTTCCAATAAAAGCATGTCCAACTCAATTTGGGTATTATGCTGTTTTATACATTTATTTGCTGGTTTATTAATATAGTTCTCTTAATTTGCATAGCAAAAAAAAAAAAGAGAAGAAAAAAAAAACTTTGATGAGGGTGGTGCATATGATGGTAATTAGATGATAAGTTATCAACGTTCGATCAGCTGAAGCTATTGAATGCTGATCAAAATAGATCGACGTGTTTTTATATGATGGAATTATGCCTTTGGATGTAAAAAATTTAACCATTCACTTTGAATTGGGCTCACAAGGATATTTATATAAGTTGATGTGCCTTATTAGGTTTCCATTACTATCATATTATTTGATGGAAGAAAAGCTTGTTCAGGTTTTTGGAAATTAAGACAATTAGTCATCTTTAATTTTCCAAAAAGATATTTCAAATTAAAAATGAAATAAAATGTATTTCTTAAGAGAAATATAGCCTAAATATGGACGACATCGCACTTAATTATTGCAAATAATTAATATAATGCTATTTTAAGTTGTTTGGATCCGTATACTTTCAGGAGCATATGATGTGCCTTTTTTCGCTTCAAATGGTGGCATTATATTTTGCACCTTTGATTTCCAGGCCATTAAATTAAGTGAGATAGTTTCATTATATATATATAGTTCATGTTCACAAACATATACATACAAGTTCAAGCGTTATTAGTCTTTTTTCTAATTTTCCTTTTCCTTCTGATCAGTATTCCATTTGAGGGGACAATATACATGGTTAAATGGACTGGGAAAAGATTTGTTGTATACTAAAATCAACCATGTTTTACTTCTTCGATCTGATCAATAACAGGCTCAACTATTTTCTCCAGCGCTTCAAAGTCTTGCTTCAACTTACCAACCTGAAATTCCATTTAAACAAAAACGACAAAAATAATAAGAAAAAGAAGACAATAATTTTTTGTAGAAAAAAATACAAAAACCTCGAGAAAATATAAGAAGTTAGGGGGAGATGCTTGTGTCATTAGGAGGAAAAGACGGCGAGTCTTGTTATATATGATAACAAATTTATGTCAATTATAAATATATACACGTACGTGAATACGTAACATATATATGAAAGAGTTAAGAATGGACCTATGTTACCTTAATTTATTTTATCTTATTTCTTATAGTTTCTCGTAAGTCAGAATCTAATTTTGTCAAAGATTTGTTATTTGTTAACATATAAATCATTTTTCATTAAGATAAAATAAAATGAAATAAAAAGAAAAAATACCTTGTCAATAAAATCTTCAGCTAGTTGAGCATCAGAAGCGGCCATACTAGATATATGTTCTACCATCAAAGCTGTTTGCTTAAGTTTGACATTCCCGGGAAGCTTATCTGCCACCTCAGCTGATACTTTCTCCGCTGTAGCTGCCACCTTCTCTACCACCTCGGCAACATAAACGACTTCTTCAGCAGCCTTTTCCAAATTCCCTAAAAAAAGAGAGTATATTTTTAAAAAGCGAAAATTATATGAATGAGAAACCCAAGAAATATTTTTAAATTTGGCATGCCACTAGTTCGAAAATTCTGATTCACATTTGTTGCCATGATCATAGATAATGATTGATATATATATATATATATATATATATATATATATATATATATATATATATATATGCATGTACTCCATTTGATCAGTAATCATCTGGAAAAATAGTCATCAAAATTTACAAATGATCATTCTTCAGTTTCATAATCAGAACAATCGTAAAACTTGTTTATGTGTTCATCTAGTAACTTTTAATTCAAAGGAACTAATAAATCAAATTTGAATTCGCTCAAAATGAATCAGGGTGAATACGTACCTTCTAACTTTAGCAAGTTATCCCATTTTTGCTTCATAAAAGGTAGGAGCAGGGACAATATAGATCCCACAAACCATTTTGCCCTGAAAAATCGAGAAGATCATTTTATCTAATATATATATATATATATATATATATATATACATATGGAAAACTTGGCAATGAAAAATTTAAGACGTGATATTTCATGTGGGAAATTAATATTCATTTCATAATTATATGCTCACCTTCTTCCTTGGCCAGATCGGTTAGTGTTCCATGTTTTTTTCTAGTTACATTAAGTTTTGCCTAAAACATATTGTTTTCAACTAATACAAATAGATTCATCGTAAATTTTGTCAACTAATATATATATATATACACATACGAATCTTAATTTGTGTTAAATAGCAGTCAAATACAACTCTAAATTTATGGACTGAGAAGACATATATAACTAGGTGAATTTAGATCTCGTATCCCATCTATGTCTCATACTAGGCATATAGGTGTCGGACAATAAACTTTATCTACTTACAAAATTAATTACCTGTAAAAAGATAAATGAAGTAGGCATGCAGTAAAACATGACCGTGAGACAAGAAATACGAAAATAAATTTAAATTTCATATACTTCATATATACCAAGTATAAATATATGTGTACAACTCCAAACACAACTTATAATATTACATTTCGATCTCAATTATTGAAAGATAGATCTGATATGAAAATTCGTGTCAGGTCTCACTTTTTAATGATTGAAATATATGTAATGTTTGGAGTAGTGTTTGATTTTAGTGTGTGTAAAATTGTTCATATACCAATTAGTAGAAAAAGAAAAGTTAGGTTTTGGAGGAGCTGGCACAGGTTTTGGAGGAGCTGGCACAGGTGTTTGAACTTGAACCTTCTCGTTATCCTCCTTTAACCTGCAAGAAATACAAATCACGCAGATCTTAAGATTCAAATTTCCCTAGAAAAATTCTGATGTAAAGAAAATCTAAATAAAAGAGAAGAATGGAAAAAGATTAATCACATATCAATCTGATTATATTTTCTGTACAGTGCCGCGTTACTGGCGCTGAACAACCTATGTCCTTGATGCATGGAGCTACCATAACCAAGTGGCCTTGAAATCCACAAGCCATGGTTGTATCCCAGAAACGGATGGCTCGAGTTGCTAATTCTATAATGATACATTAATGTAACCAAACTTCCTAGTTTGTAAGTAGCCGAAGGATTTCTTGAAGGCATTATATTAATGAACAATTTTCAAGTGATAAAATAACCAATTTGATAATTGTTATAGTCCAAATGATGCTATAAGAACTTCTTGTAGGGATGTTTGACAAAATTTCCGCCACCTTTAAATGGCTTTTTCGTGTAGAAAGTGCTCACAAGGGCAAGTTGGAAGCCGTTTAAAATAGTGACGTACTATTGCAAGGTATTTAAACACGCCAAGACATGATGTGGGATTTTATTATGTTTTATTACTTTAAGCTATGATATAAAAAGCTAACAAGTCACCTATTCCTTGCAAGCTATGCTATACATATCATTGCTTGGAGGAGAATGCATAACTTTACTCCCCTCATACTTTCGTTTTTTTTTTACCTAAAAGCATTCGGACATAATTTTTTTCGGAAAGTTTTCTTCAATTTTAAATTTGACAATATTTTTTTACTTTTTACCCAAAATTTGTAATAAAATTCCTACTTCCTGATGTAATTAAGATTTCCTTGTATTACAGTAAGTATATAAGAATTAGGCCGGACAATTTTACCAAAATCGACGGGACCCGCCTGATCCCGACTCTAATGAGACCCGATTACTCAAACCTTATAAAATTAGTGTCGGGTATGAGATATACTCACCCCCGCATCCGACACGATTATGTGTATATATATAATTTTTTAAAATTTAGCATTTTATATATATATATATATATATATATAATTATGTAGTTATTTAAATTTTTTTATTATAAATTCATAACATTTGTAATATATATTGCTAGTAATAGAAATGTTGCATGTTGTTTAATTTTAAATTAAAAATAGTTGTACAAATTAATATAAAAAAAATTTCAAAAAAAATAATTTTAAAAAATAAAAATAATCTGATAAATGGGATAAAAAGGGGACGGATATAAAATATTATTTTCAAAGTCGAATCGGATTCGAAGGATAGTTTGCGGAACGGATATACACATTCTCTTTGTCAGGCCTAACAAAAATCTTTATAGTAAGTAGAAATGGACGCCAAAGATAATCCCCAAGACGTGATGTTCGCATACCGGAACTCATATAATGGAGTAATTATTTAGTGGGCTCTAGGATATTTATTATGTGATATTTTATATTATTTAAGTGATGTCATGTGAACATTTAAAATGAAATTATCTATTTTAAGTGTTTATATGACATCATATGAATAGTGTAAGATACCACGTGACATAAACATTTAATAATTTTTTTCATAAAATAGGAAGAATTGTATTTACGGAG
This sequence comes from Hedera helix, assembly GCA_947179155.2. NCBI lineage: Eukaryota > Viridiplantae > Streptophyta > Magnoliopsida > Apiales > Araliaceae > Hedera > Hedera helix. The sequence continues at coordinate 30,560,953 of OX359287.1, forward strand.
TTGTCCATTTTAAAAAAAATAAAAAAATAAAAAAATCAAACGAAAAGAGCTAAAAGGGTAATGAATCTTTGACTTTCTTGGGTTCGCAGGCCCTAATAGGGTGATCCAGCCCATGCTAGTTCTTCTCTTTACACCCTATAAACCCAAATACGACAACAAAATTTATAATAAATACTCTCACCGTCCCAAATTAAATATTTAATTTTAATTTTTTTAAATTAAATTAATTATTTTTAAAATTAATAATTAAACATATATAAATTTATTTTTAAAATTATAAAAATTGGGATTAATAGTAAATTGGATGTACTTCTTTTGGTTATAATTTCTTCACATATATTTTGATAAAAATGATAAAAAGATTATTTTTAAAATAATTAATTTGATGTAAAAAAATTAAAATTGAGCATTTAATTTTGAACAAAGGGACTAATATTTTTTTAAATAGTTTAGAGTAATTATGATTATATTAACTATAATCCAGAGGCCTTGAATTTGATGAATTCACTACAAATATAAAACAATAGGTATAGTTTTATACTTTTATTGCATATGCAATTTTTTTATTATTACTCGTATTATAGTAAAACTAACACCCCTAAATGAATACGTTTAGAAAGTGTATGTGCGTAGGTACGTGTTACTTAAGCGCATAGAGGCGCGGACTAGTTGGGATCTTTCCTATTACAGTTTTTTATTGGCAGAACGTCATTTTTTTCTTTTGAAGTTGTCATGCACTTTCAAACTCATCTCCAAAGAGTATTTTTCATTAATTTAATTTTTAAAGTGATATTTTTTGTTATTTTCATTTATCTTAGTCGAATTTCACCTAAATTTGATTTAAATCTAACCTGATCCATTTTATCAAGGGCAACTTTGTCTTTACAAATATTCATCAGTATTATATATTAATATTAGAAATTAAAATATATAAAACTAAACATTAAAATTAAAATACAAACAAATAAACAAGAAAAGAAAATTGAACTAATTCAAATTTCAAAATGGTGAATATTCGGTTCACATATCTAGATTAAATTCTTAATAGACAGACTAAAAGTTTTGTTCAATATCATTTTTAATAGATCTATAAAAATGGTGAATGGTTGAAGAAATTGAAATAGATACATGAAAAAAATTATTATTTTGAGGTAAGAAGAGAAGAAGTGGATCTCGCTTAAAATCTACATACGTATGCTTCTCTCTCTTATATTGACTGAGGCTCCGATTTATGCTCTTATGTCAAATGGTGAAAATTTTCTCATGTCAAATGGTGAATATGATGCTGTACTGTAAATAAGAGATGAAGAAGATGCTAATTTGTATAAATAAATTTGTCTAAGTAATGGTGAATGAATGATTCACAGATCTAGATCTGCTACAGAGAGACGGAGAAAAGAAATGGAGTTTTTTTTTATTTTTATTTCTTCTAATTAACTAATAATCTAATATATTAAAGTGTTTTAATTTTTTCAAAAATATTTTTATTTTATATTTAAGCCTTGATTTAATGATTTCATTATATACATAACACATTCTTTTTATATTTTTTTGTACTTTAATTATATATTTTTGTAGTAATTTATTTGAAATTTGAATTAGTTTTTTTTCCTTTTCATGTTTTTTTGTTTGTATGCTAATTTTGATGTTTATATTTGTCCAATTTGTTTGTTATTTTACTTTTTCCCCTTTTAATCTAATAATATAATTCTTTTTCAAAGGTTTATATATATATATATATATATATAATAATTAATTTTCAAAATTTTAGTTATATTTTTAAATTTGAGTTTATTTTTATGAATTTTAATTTTTAATTTGTGTATTATTATGAAAATACTTATGAATAATGGTAAAGACATTACTCAAATTCAAAATTTACCCAAATTTCTCTTACTTTAATAATATATGTAATATATCTAAATATATTAAAAGACAAATTTGCCCTTTGAAAAACGGGTCGGGTCGAATTTAATTGAATCAGATTTAAGTAAAATTTGGGTAAAAGGAACTTAAATGACAAAAAAATCACTTTAAAGACTAAATTGACTAAAAATGCACTTCGAGGATGACTTATGAAGTGCATGACAATTTTGAGGGATAAAAGTAACATTATGCCGTTTTTTATTTATATCTTTGAATACATATTTGGAAATGTAAATATTATTTTTTATATTGCTCTCAATTCCTTTCTTTTACCACTACAGCTAGTAGAGTAGTAGTACGTAGTTTATTTTTCCCTTCTTATTTTCACGAGTCAACAAGCTAGCGAGCTTGCTCCCAACGTACATATCCATTTCATGCCCAATATATATCTTGTTCATTTATTTATGACCTGTATGTATGTCCTGCACCATGCATGCAGCCTTGTTGTGGTTGGCTGGCTTGGTTCATTTGTAGCATGCATGCATGCATCAACCATGCACCCATGCATTTTTTACTACTATTGTTTTGTCTCTTAATTTAAAAATGATCCATCGAGTTATGAGTATTTTATTTTTTGTCCCTGCAGAATTGTTAAGAATCATGGATTCAACATTGGTTATGAACTGAACGCTAACTGATGAAAGAAAATAGAAAGTAAAACTAGCTCTGTAAAACGGGATGTACATGTTAGTTTAGAAGCTTCATTAATTGCCATTAACAGACGGACTGACTTATCTCAATAAGTAACTTTATATGTCGTTATTCTTTTTCCACCTTTACCGGCTTTACGTACAGGGAGGGAGAGTGCTTAACAAAGCAATCTCTTTAATTAGCTTGTATGTGGTTTTTACGGCCAAGGCAAATTAAGACGACCCTAGCTAGTTAGTTTGAGAAATAATTATATGGTGAGTCGAAAAATATATAAATATACACATGGCTTTCAATCATCTTGTACCAGCTAGCACAAGTATTTATGGATGTCGACCATTTCTTCATTATATTATGGACAATTAAGTTGTTGTAAGGGCCCCAAACAATTCTATTCTATTCTTCAAGGCACTAATTTCAGTTAATGTATCACAGTACTGAATACTGATTACATTGACAAAAATCTTAAAGTTCGAATAAATGATGTTCTTCTGCCTTGCTTGATGGGCATTTTGAATTAATAACGAAAGAAACGCGTTAGTTATATATCATTTTCAAGAAAGTAAATCAGTAAATTTTCATGAAAATATCAAAAATTAATACTATATATATATATATATATATATATATATATATATATATATATAAAGTTATTAATTCCTTTCTTTTACCACTTACTATCCAGCTAGTAGAGTAGTGGTAGTTGTAGTCGCAGTGTTTTACTACTCATGTGCCTCATTTGGTCAATTTCTAGACCGCTGGTGAGTTAATTCAGTACACAAACTGAGAGTGACAATTACTAGACCAAATAATGCATGCATGGAAGACCATCAATCAAATCTACATTAATTATTTCACCAAATCTGCTCCAACCTCCCTGCTTGAAACATTAATGATGAATACACACAAATATCAAATATAATTTTTTTATATAAATTATATTTTAATTATTAAAAAGTAAAATTTAGCACAAAAAATTGTACAAAACTCTAATTTTTTAAAATTGAGATGAAATTCGTATGTAGTGTTTGTGTATACAGAATTATCTTAAATAATTCATACACAAAATCGGTTCGCACTAAAATATAACAAACCAACTTCATCTTGTTTTTTTGACTAATAGCATTAATTAATAAGTTTATTAGGTTAAGACCTCAATTGTAAGGCCAATATTACTAGCTCGTAGTAGTCTAATCTTTAATTTCATTGGGTAGAGTCCTTTACAAATAAAGTAGCATTAACAGTTGACCAGTAGATAACATCAAGTACTAATCTCGATAAGCTTAAAAAAAAAAAATCTCGATAAAGCCAAAATTAAGATTTTTAATGTCCAACGTACCACCAATGTCATAACTCTTATTATATCCATCATGTGCAACGTATCAGAGCCTAATAATATTACAACTAAATTAAAAGATATGAGTATAATGGAATTTGAAAATATAATAATGTAAATTCCTTAAAAAGAAAAAAAAGGTCATGTTTATTTTTAAAAATTATATTTTTATGGATTATAATCGTAAGACTTACTAATTTTAAAATTAAATAATTATAATTATATATTTATTTAAAATGAGATTATTCATATGATAACTTAAAATAATCTCATATTATATTTATTTTTGTCATGAATTATTTAAATGATTGGATAAAAATTTATCGTTTAAACTATTATATCCTTGTCAGTAATAACAAAGCAATCGTATTATGAGTAGTGCCCGTATAAATGAATAGAGAATAGAATACACTAGTCACTTTAAAAAGTAAAAGTTAATTTTCTCCACAATTTTTTAATCCCAAATGATAAAAATTATAATACATACAGTATTAATTAGTCCGCCATTCTAAATTAGTTTGTTATTCAAGCACTAATAGTTTCTGTCCTATTTTTAAAAGAATAATACTATATTTATTATATCCGAACACAACTATTAAAAAGTAAGGTCTGACATGAGTTTCCATATCAGACTTTATTGAGATTCATGTAGTGTTCTATATTATGTCTGGATATAATGTGCTTGACTTATCTTTTTTAAAATAAACAAGAGACTTGAGATTAATAATTAATTCTAAATATTATCCTTACAAATAATCATATTCCATCCCAAATATTATACATACAAATATTTATAATTCATTCCAAATATTATTTTTACAAATAAACATATCCCAGAGTACAACTCAGTGTTGATATACTTGGAACTCAAATAAATTTGAAATTGAAATAAAATGAACGCATATATTAAGGACCTGCATTTGATGAACTTAATACATATGAACCAAAATGCGGATTTGTTATAATGCTTATTTGGACTTAGTCTCTCTGTTTCGGCGTTTTTAAATTGACAAAAAAAATAAAAAAAAAAATGGACGAAAAATTTAAGTTTTCTATTTAATTATTGTGCTTTTGAGTTTTTTAATAAACGAAAAAAAAAAAAATTGATAGAAAATTTGACCACTTTTCTTGCCAAAATTTTTCATCCAAAATTAGCTTGATTTTAACAAAAAAAAATGAGATAAGTAATATTTTCATAATTCTCATATTATTTTCAATTTATAATATAATAATTTTTTAATTACAACTCATATCTTCAATTTATATTTTTTTTATGGCATTACTTTTCATCCCTCGTCATGGAGTGATTTTTGAAACAGTTGGCTCCCTTTTCTCCTTGCTGCGTAGTGGAGATCAAGATGCATTTCATCAATTCCTTATGGATACCATGTTGTTGATTGAAGGTCTGAACTGCAAACCTAACTCTCTTAAACTAGTTAGTGTGGGTTTAATGAAAAGAATAGACTGGTTTAATCCGTTAGTTTGATTGTTAATATCCATGGTATATGTTCCCATTATTTGATCGTATGCCTATTGCTCTGTGAATATGTTTTCACTAGGGTGGCAGTTTTCGTGGAAATTTTCTGTGCATTTTTCCCACTCCTTTTTGCCTGTGAGTTTGTGTATGTGTTGAGCACGTCGAAGTATTTCGGCTTTATTGAATCCAATTGTGGACGGCGGAAAAAAACTTGCCAAGGAAGAATACATCCCCTCATGGAGGAGATCATCATGCAAGCGGTTGATCAATGTGGTCTTAATATTATGGCAAATATTTAAGTAAAGAATATTGGGTAATTTAAAATAATTAATCAACAAAAAAGTAAAACGATAAATTTGTAAAAATAATATTTTATTAATTTTTTTCATTAAAACTCACAAACATAAGAAAAGAAATTTTTTAAATTTTTTATTCATTTCTATTAAAAATTCAAAAACAATACAATTTTTTTTTTAATTTTCTGTTCTTTTCTTTTTTGTTATAATTTAAATTTTCTATTATTTTCTTTTTCATTCAAAACTCAAAAATAAAGTGTTAAGAATGAATAAAGGAAAAGAACTCTAGGCTGAAGTTTTATGATCAACAGACCATTAATAGAAAAAATATTAATATATATACAAAAAATAATTTATAAAATAATGTGTTAAAGTGTAATTAGTTGATAATTGATAGACTTAATAATTATAATCAATCATAATCATACACATAATTTTGTATCAATTTTTAATATTCATACTTTAATTACCGAAACACACCAAAAGAGTTTTTAGTACCCATTTTTTAATCACCAAAACATTATTAAATGGTTGGAGACATTAATATACTCCCCATATTTCACAAAATAAGTCTCATTTGAGTTTAATCTCAATTAATTAATTTATGAAATTTAAAAATTCAAAAATTAATGTTAGTATTTTATAATTTTAAATAATAATTTTGCACTTGATAATACTTTTTACATAGTTATATATTGAATATAACATTAATTAAAATCAAATAAATTAAATTTTAAAATTTTACAATTAATTAGAAAAAATAAAATGAGATTCTTTATGTGTATCAAAGGGAGTGTATGGCAAAAAAAAAAAAAAATGATTGTGTTTGTCAAAATTAATTAGCTTGAAAATAGCATGAAAAAAAAAGAAATTTCAATTCTATAAAATTATAATATGCTTTTAATTTTAATTTTAAAAATTGGTATCAAGTTGCCAATAACGTTAATAAAATTGTGATACGATAACCATTATTATTAATACTAATAAACTGTCACAGACAGTGACTGCTTTGAATACAATGCAACCAGTAACCACCAGCGGCCACGAAAATGACACTACAACAAGAAGTCAAAACTGCATATATCCCCTAGAGAATGAACAAAACTTTTGCTTCTCCTTCATCGTTAACCCCATCAAATTTCTGTAAAAAAATCAATCTAGGGCTACCCATCTCTCTCCTTTCCTCTCTAATATAATCCATGGCCGTTTCTCATGAAGAATTGTTGTTTACAGACTCGATCAATGCAGAAAAAATCAAAAATTGTAAATCAAAATGTGACCCAACAAAACGCCCACAAGGTTTATCTCCCATTTCTTACTTGACAAATTGCATGTCAAATTGTTACGATAAACTCTTATCTCAAATCCCACGGCCGCCGCCTGCATTACTCAGTCCTCCGGTGGATCTTCCACACCACCACAGCAAAATCTCAGCCCCTCTAATTATTTTTCTTTTCATTTTGGTCACCCTTTTTTCTCTTTTCCTCTGTTTCACCATTTACAAGTGTTTAATAGCTTGGTACAGATCCAGATCAAGTCCACAGACTGATTTAGAAGAAACCCATGATGAATTTCTTGATGAAAATCATGGGCCTGTATTGGATCATCCGATTTGGTATATAAGAACTATTGGGCTTCCGCCATCAGTAATTAGTGGCATCACAATTTGTAGGTATAAAAGAGGCGAAGGTTTTGTGGAAGGAACAGAGTGCTCTGTTTGTTTGAATGAATTTCAAGAAGATGAAACTCTTAGATTATTGCCAAAATGTAATCATGCTTTTCATATATCTTGTATTGATACTTGGCTTAGATCACACACTAATTGTCCTTTTTGCCGGGCCGGAATTATTAGTAATATAGCCGGATTGCCGACTCCAGAACAGAGTATTGATAATTCTAATGTTTTGGAGGATACCCAAGTGGGAATTTTGGTGAATAATGGTGTAAATGGAGGGGAAATTGAAGAGGGGACTTCTGAATTGAGGATTTGCCTTGAGGAAGAAGGCGCATGGGGAATCGAAAATGGAATCAAGAGTAATGAAATTGACAAGGAAGAGTTGGGGAATATTGATTTGCATGAGGTTCAACCAGTGAGAAGATCAATTTCAATGCACTTTTTATCCGCAAAGTCCTGTTGAAATAAATGCTAATCCAATACATTCTGCTGGAAATTGGGATAGAAGAATGGTTAGAGCTAATGAGTTGAATATGGGTTTTGTTCCAAAGGGTGTTGATTTTAATCAGAGGTTGATAAAATTGACGGGTAATTCTTCGTCAGGAAGTTCACTGCAAAAAGGGCCTTTTTTGATGAAAAGATCATTTTCATACAGTGGCAAAGTCTTGTTTTCAAGGCCGCACAGCAAGAACTCTGTTCCACCTTCTTGAGGCCTTTTACTTCATTTGGTATCAATTTTTTGGTGATAAATCCTCAAAACTGTGATGTCTCAAAAATCTCAGCAAGTTGGAATTTTTCCATATGTTATTAGATATGAACCAAGCTTATATCAAGTTCTGTAACGGTATGTTATAAATTAATCCCCCGGTCTCTAATTTCAATTGAAAATTGTACTCTTTTTTTTTTGGAACAGAGAGAGTACATAATAAGTTGGGTAAAAGTGACTTAAACAAAAAGTGGGTATAGGCTTGAGCATAAGGAATGTTTTTCTTGTTTTTGCACAGTTTCAGGATTTTAAAGAGAAACAAGAAATTGTTTGTCAAATTTTGTTCTTGTATCATTCATGATTTGGTTTTCCTATAGCACATGTTGCCACACTAATGGAATACAATTATATAAAGATACATATTATAGAACTTGATGCATCAAATTTGCTACAAGTTTGAGTTATGTTCTATGTCATAACTGGATTTGTTTACTCTACTAGAAAAAGGGAATCGGGATTAATGGTAGAACAATTTCAAGTTTGATTAAACTTTATCATCAATGAATGTTCTGATTAAGTGATTAGTGATTATAATCTAGGAGAAAGAAGAACGTATGCTGCATGAATGCAAATTTCACAACTTTGGACTCCCTAAGAGCACCGCACGATTTTCCCGATCTAAATACAAGTTTTACATGAAGAAAGTTTGGCTCGGCATATTCTATCGGAAATAGATTAAATTTTTTTTAGTAACTTAACCGATAATCTGCCACACTGTTAAAAGAGTGTTTTGCTAGTTATTCGTTAACTTGTCAAGAATTGCAACACCAAGGCCTAAACACTAGCAAATTAAAATAAATAAATTCATATGCATAACACTGTTAGAAAAATTATCCGAAAAATAGTTTTAAAATTTTAATAAAATATCTGGAGTGTAGTCTTCAAAACACTCTTTAAAAAAATTATTTTTACGTGTTTTTTTAAGGAGGGAGAGTATACGCTATTTGGTATTTACTCTGATTTAGAATAATAATCTCATTTCACGTATCTGATCAATGATATATTTATATCCTTATTGATTATTATCTCTCTAATAAAATTGATTCATATTAGGCTAGGATAAGAATCGTAAAGGATTCCTATTCTGACTCCAATACTTATTTATATATTATTATTTAATAATAATATACTAAATAAATATTAATTATAATTAATTTCACTAAATAATTGTAATTGCACTTTAGTTCAGGAATTAATTAAAATAAACCCTTTACTAATAAACTGTAAATATTTTCTCTATAGATGTATATAAATATTTCAGAATTAAATATAATCATAATATATTTAAACTAATTTCATAAGTCCGTAATTTATCTTCATTTGATCATAAATTGATTTAACAATTAAATTAATTATTTTAATAATAAATATTAAAAGACTTGGCCAAGATTCTATGATCAATAATAAATTATCTTATGAAAAATCTTATATATGTTTTGACAATAATAATGTTCATGATATTAATTAAATATATTGATTAACATTTCGAGGTATTAATTAGCAAAATATAATTTCACTCGTTTGAATATTAAATTAATATATATAACAATATTAAGTCCATTATTATTTCAAAATTAAGAAACATTCACAAATTTGTATTTATGTGAAAATATTTTATAAATAAAATATTATCACACGATCCGTTTAATGCACATCGTTAATGCACTAGTACTTTAATTAGAAATCTAATTTTCATGATCAAGATAAATCATCTCTATTAAAGCACTATAACCTACATGATAATATCTCCAAATTATCATACGTTATAAACCATTATATCTTTATTTATATATATTACATATGATTTATATATTATGTGTATAATACTTATTTATACACATAAATCATAATATATATAAATTTGAATATTTATATAAATAAAATAAATGATCATTTACTGAATGACGAATGATTTATTTTTATTAATAAATAAATGTCTAATATAAATAAATATTAAGTAAATAAATAAAATGATTTTTATAGAAAAAATCCAAACTAAGACTATGGATCTTCACATACGTTCTTTGTCCATAAATATAAGAAATACTCTTTTATATTTTGAAACAAACTTAGTAATACTATAATTTGACAATAGCTTGAGTACATTATCATCCAAATACCATACCCTTGAAAATGAGAAGATTTGTGATTCACAATTATTTGAGGCAGAGCAAAAGCAGTCATTGTCGACTGTATACTATAAAAAAATAAGTATAACAGGTAATGCTAGGAGTTACAAATTTTTTGCCTTACATTTTAATGATAATTTATAACATAGTTAATCACGTAAGATTTGTCTAACCAATGTAATGATGATATATCATTTGAGACATTTTTTGAGATAAAAAATTTGTGACACTTAACACTACCCAAATATATAAATGAAATTATAATGATTTTATTTTTTTTCCCTTGGAAAAGTAAGTCCTGGCTGAATTTTGTTTTCCTTGGTGCATTTTGAGAATTGAACTCTGTAAATGTTTAAGAGTCCATAAATTGGTAAGATAGCGAAAGATAATTCGTTGTTCCCTCAAAAAATTGCCACAAATTTCATCCTTCGTATTTATATACGCGGTTTAAGCTAATTTGCAAATTATCTCTGTTGACAATGAAGGGTGTCGTTATTTTTATAGATAAATATAATGATAAATTTTTCTCATTGCCTTTGATTTTGAACCTTTATAAAATATCCTACGTCGTCCAAGTTAATGTTGTGTTAGAATTTAAGATCGAATAATAGAATAATTACACAGAATATTAGATGAAAAACAGAAAAATAAAGAGCACGCGATATACCCAGGTTCACCAATTTGGCTAGTTCTGCTTGTCTGTCGTATTCATTAGATGCCTCACACACTCTATAATAATTCACACACCAAACAATTGCTCTTATAGTAACTAGAATACCCTAACTGCTATAACATGGGCTCAAACCCAATATATTAATAAATCAAAGACTTGACCACTAATAAATCCCCAAGCCCAATTACACCTTTGCACTTGGCTTCTAGCGGGGCGCTGCCCTTTATCAACCCTCGCTAGCTCACCGGCAAGCTGGGCAGCCACTCGCTCACCGGAGAGCGAGACTCTCGACCACCCTGTCGTAGTGGCCATTAGTCAAATCTGTAGAAGTATGAGTCAATCCCAACATTCTCCCACTTGGTGAATAATTCCTGATACCTATCTCAGATGTACACCACTAGAACTTTGTCTATGTAACTGCTTTAGTTAAGAAGTCTGCAATGTTCTCTGCTGTGTCAACCTTCTACAAGAAAATTAGTTTCTTATCAACCTTCTCTCTAATAAAGTGATACTGAATATCAATATGCTTTGAACGTGAGTAAAATGCAGGATTCTTCGCTAAGTGAATAACACTTTGACTATCACACTTTAAATTCACTGTCTTCTGCTTAAAACCAAGCTCGACACACAATATGAGAACCCATATTGCTTCCTTACCTGCATAAGTAAGCGCCATGTATTTTGCCTCAGTAGACGAAAGAACAACAACACTCTGTTTCTTGCTCATCCAACTCATAGGGCCACAAAACAAGTTGAATATATAACCACTTGTTGATTTCCTGCTATCAACATCTCCACCCTAATCAGCTTCGACCGATCCTACCACCTCAAAGTTCATTTCATCTCTCTTACCCCCAAAATACAATGCAAAATTAGAACTACCACAAAGATACCTAAAAACTCTTTTAATGGCGGCCCAATGCTCTTTCTCGAGATTAGACATGTACCTGCTTAATACTCCCACTGCTTGAGCAATATCTGGCCTCGTACAAACCATTGCATACATCAAGCTTCCAACCGCGCTTGCATATTGAATGTGAGCCATATCATCTTTTTCCTCATTTGTCTTAGGACACTAATCTGCTGACAATTTTGTTCTTATAGCCATAGGAGTTCCAACCAGTTTGTAATCCATCATATTAAATTTCTTCAACACCCCTTCAATGTATTTCTTTTGCCTTAAAACCAATTTTTGATTCAAATAATCCCCGCATATATACATACCCAAGATGAAGTTTACTAGCCCAAGATCCTTCATATCAAACTGTTGTTCCAACAAGGCAACAACCCTTTCACAGACTTGATCATATTCCTATTATTTCCAATTAATAACATATCATCAACATACAAGGTTGGAATAACAAAATTGTCACCCAACCTTTTCACATAAATGCAATGATCAGCCTGACACCGCGCAAATTTAAGCTGTAAGACGTAAGAATCAAACTTTTGATACCACATTCTAGGAGATTGCTTAAGCCCATATAAGGACTTCTTCAATTTACATACAAAATCCTCTTTGCCTTAGATTCCAAAATCATCAGGTTGCTTCATGTAAATTTCCTCCCCTAAGTCAACATGAAGAAACGCTGTTTAAACGTCTGGTTATTCAACCTCTAGATCATAAACAGCTGTTGTAGATAAAACTGTTTGGATAGATGTCAAAGTGAAATCCCTTTATTTGAGAATACCCTTTCGCCACCAGCCGTGCTTTGTACTTTTCTACCTTTTCATCCACATTTTTCTTCTTTTTAAACACCAATTTACACCCAATTGCCTTTCGATCCTTAGGCAATTTAACAAGACTCCATGTTTGATTCTTATCAAGTGACTACATTTCTTCATTCATAGCAAGCTCCCACTGATTTGACTCCCCCGAGGCCCTCATCTCCTTAACTGTGCATGGTTCATCATGAGTGACATGTAAAGTATGATATGCACTAAGTGAATACCTGCTAGGTCGTCTTCGAACCCGTGTGGACCTCCTCAATGTAGGTTCAACTTCTTCCTCAGCCTCAACCTCAACCTTTTCTTCAATATCAGAATCATCACCATCTTCCTCATTGTAAGACCCCGAATTTATGAAATACAAAATTTAATTTTTCTTCATATATATTTTTCCTAAAACAGTAAATGGTTAAATTGACAAAATTGAAAGTTAAGGATGTTATATGCAAATTTTATTTTGACGGACAATATTCGTTTTGTTGGGGAATATTCGGGCCGTACGACGGCGCCGAAATAACAAATTATTTGTGGACCCCACAACGGAATATTTGTCGGATATAGAAAACGACAGAAGTAACCTTTTTAAATAAAAATAGTCAACGGTGTTAACTGTTAAAATACCGGTGATAAAAGAATAGTAGCATACGGTAATTTATGGTATTTTCTGTAGCACACGGTACTCTACAGTAGCACACGGTATTGCACAGTATCTCATATTATTGGTCTGATAATTGACACCGTAACTGTTACGCATCATTTCATCAATAATTGTCACTGCATAATATTTTATATTATCAATTCAATTATTGTTGCTACACAGTATTTTGCATTATTGATTTAATAATTGTCATTACACTGTATTTCATATCATCGAGTCAATAATTGTTGGTGCACTGTAGTTTAAAATTATTGAATCTAATAATTGTCACAGTAGCAAATACACTATAATTTATATTATTAAATTAATAAAAATATGTAACGTGTTTATTACATTATTGTGGTAACATTATTTTATATGTTGGACTCACAGGAAGAATAAATAAATAAATAAATAAATAAATAAAAAATAAAATAATTAATTTTACTATTTGAAATAGTAACGTGAATAGTAACGTGAATAGTGACGTGAATAGTACGTGAATAGTAAGAAACATGTGGGACCCATTGTGGGGCCCACATGAAATGTGAGAATTTGCTGAAGAGTTGGTGGAGGCTGCGCAGCAGCATCTGCTGAATTTTTTTCTGTTCACCTACCATGCATAGTAACTTATTTTCTCCTATAAATAGCTTGCTCAGCTGAATAGAAAAATCACACCTAAAACATAAAATTTTTCTATAAGAATTTTATGAGTTTTATCTGAGAATAGTAAGGTTATTTTGAGAGTTTGAAAGCCAAAAGGAGTGCAGGAATTTTTCAAGTAAGTGTTTTATTAAAGAGTAGTAATTTCATAAATTCCTATTTTTCACGGTATTCACAAATCTTCCTTTAGAAGACTCTTCTTTAAGAAGATTCATTTTTAAAAGCTTTCTTTGGAAGATTTATTTTGGAATATTATTTTTAAAACTATTTAAAAGTAGTTATATTATACTACAAAAATTATGTTAAATATATATAATTTTGATAATTCATATTATACGAGTTATCATACACTTTGAAATTTATATGTGGAAATTACTAATTTTATTATAAAAATATAGGTTGATCAACCTCATTTAAATCAATATCCAGTCACGTGTTAAGGTAAGGGGTATCATTCTTTTCATCATCATAAATGGATATTATTTTCTTTCTTACTTGAAGGGATTATCATTCTTTGATTCTCGAAAATAATATCGTTTCTTTCTTGTGCCATTTACTTCCAGGTATTAAATTGTGGGAATAACCTTACGGCGCGGTTTACCGCCTGTTGGTGAATAACCCTTTTTATTTGTCTCGTGTGGAAATAATTTGTCTACACGAATTATCACATGACACTTTTATTCCATATTCGTAAGTGATATCATTTTCCTTTATACTCATAAGGGATACCATCTTTTTCATCTTCCATTATTCAAACTTACTATGGTAAGGGATATTAATTTCCCTCACCTTTTGTTAATCAAACCTGCTACGGTAAGGGATATTATTTTCTTTCATACTCCTAAATCGAAACTTATTATGGAACTATTGCTTCTATAATTCCTGAAAATATTATATGTTCCATAATAGTTGAACTTCATTATTTCAACTGAACCTTCCTATTTACGTGAACCTTTCTATTGAACTGTAACCGTTATTCTGAACTATGGATCTTGAATATCATTTTTAAATTTCACTCCACATCATGTTGGCAATTTGGACATTATTTGAATCTGCACAAAGTAAACTTCTGATACTTATTGTTTATCTTGTTCTTCTGTTCATCATTTGTATCACTGTTATTTGTATTAATCATCAAGAATCAAGCTGTTGTGAATATCTGTGGCCGGGGGCACAGATGTGATATAATTGTTGAACAGATGATAGGTTAAAGGCGATATACTAGGTTAAAGGCGATACATTTGTTCAGTGTCTTTTATGGCACGTGGTGAATGTTCTCTTTGGCCCGTAGTGCAAAGATGAACTGTTGGTTAGTATGATTATGACCAAAGGCTGAATCTGATATAATCATGACCGTTGGTGCTTTATTGAATATCTTTGGCCCGTAGTGCAAAGATGAACTGTTGATTGGTATGATTATTACCAAAGGCTGAATCTGGTATAATCATGACCGTTGGTGTTATATTAAATGTCTTTGGCCCGTAGTGCAAATATGAACTGTTGATCTGCATGATTATGATCAGGAACTGTGAATTTTTATTATCATGACTAATGGTATTTCAGATGATAAAAGTTGATGATATTTTTACAAAAAAGAGAAGCGAGTGGACATTATAGTCTGCATTATTCTTCTAATAGATTGCTCATTCCGCTGCTATTATTGATCTGAACGTTGTTTAAGAATTTAACTACAGTTTTTGATATAAACCTTGTAGTCTATTGTATTCTATCAAGAACTCAACTGTTGAAGGCTAAT
The DNA here is from genome assembly GCA_947179155.2 of Hedera helix. Lineage (NCBI taxonomy): Eukaryota > Viridiplantae > Streptophyta > Magnoliopsida > Apiales > Araliaceae > Hedera > Hedera helix. Next base: position 30,576,663 of record OX359287.1, read on the forward strand.
GATAATTTATTCGTCATTATCTTAGTCATGATATTTCTTACTGGGCTATTTGAGCTCACCCTTTCTTTTGTTCCATTGTTTTCAACAGGAGATGAGAACGTAACGGGGTCTACCCGGGGGATGGAGTGAGAGTCCGAGGAATAGCTATCCTAGTCTTCACGTGTTGTAAAATAGTGTGGCAATAATAGTGAAGACTTAGTTGTGTATTATTATACACTGTATTGTTGTACGTTGTGCTTTGTTGTAATAATTTTGTTCTAGTCTTTTGACGACTCAAGTTTGGGCTGTGTGGGCCTAGATTTGGGAGCGTCACAGTTGGCATCAGAGCTTAGGGATATGGTATTTAATGGAGATCTGGGGTTAGAATTAGGAGGGGAGAGACGAATAGAATCGGTCACTAGTGTGTCCCACCTAAATTAGATTTTATTATCTAATGAGTTAATTTGAATATAGGGACATGAAGTGATGAGTCAGTTTATTTGAACTAACATTTATTTTGTGACCACAGTTAAGTATGGCATCTGGAAATCAGGAGGTTAACTATGAAATGACCGAAACAAATGTAGCTGCAAAATAAATCTTAATTATATATTTTATTATGAGTATTATAAATAAATCTATTTACGATAAATGTGGGTAGTTTCATAAACTTGTTATTTAATTTTTACAATAATCATCTACGTACGTCGTTTGGAAGGAATAGTTTAAGCAATAATCAGCATAATGGAAAATGGCTTAATGTCAATGATCCTCCTAATTCGTTCTTGGTCAACACCGGCATCACTTTGATGAATAAATTTATGCAAAATTTTCCTAAAAAATAATTAATTTTGTAGAAAGACCTTCATACAGGTAGTTTATCACACGTGTTTTGATGTGAGATTTTCGTATTAAAATTATGTATGAAAAAATAAGTTCCCCACATAAATAAACTTTATTTTTTTGGTGGTAGATTTTGAGCAATGGAAGGTATAAGAGTGTTGTGCATCGAGCAATTGTGAACAACAAAAGTACAAGAATATCTGTAGCCATGGCCAACGGACCATCGCTGGACACAATTGTTAGGCCAGCTCCGGTGTTAGTTGACAGTGAAAACAACCCACCAGCCTACATGCCAATGAAATACAAGGACTTCTTGCAGCTACAACAAAGCAATCAGCTTGACAACAAATCCTGCTTAGATCACTACTACTCTTTGTAAACTCAAGATTTTAATCAATTAAATGCTGAAAATTAGGTACAAGTCTTGAACAATGAAAAACATTGCCACATGCGTGAAGTGTGGAAGTAAATGCTGCCAAACAAAGAGTTGGTCGAAATGGCAACCAATTGCTAAGGCTGTAAATTGGTTCGCAATTGGTTCGGACTCGACTCGAAAAAATGTAAGTGAAACTCAAATTTGTTAATAATATAATCCAAATTTGAGCACAAAAAATAGTTCGAATAAAAATAAGAGTAGAATCTGACTAAGGCTATACTCGACTCGTTTAAGATTCACACTACTCGAATTTTGAATCATGATTCGATACATACTCGATTGATACATATTCGAATAGATACTCGATACATTCTCTTATAATATATACACAATTAAACAAATTTTGAATAATTGGTTATTATTATTTTATTTTATTTGTAATTTTAATTTAAATTATATTTTCTCAATTCTAAATAAAATAATAAGTTTAATTAGTAATTATATGTATTATAAAACTAGTTAATATGCCGAGAGTTTAAATTTGAAGTTCGCGAGTGCCGAATAGTTTGAATATAATTCGATTATATTTTAATAACATTAACAAATTCAGGTTAAATAACATACTAAAAAGTATAATAACAAAATTTTTAATGGAGTATTAATAACATGAATAATTGATTCATTTGTTTGTTAATTTATTATATTTGTACCTACATATATTTTATTAATATTGTGGTAAGGTGATTTTTACAAGAAAATAATTTTCTTCTAAAATTATATTATTTAGATAATAATAAAATCTTATTTATAGTCAAAATTATAATTATATATACCTATATTTTAATAATGTCAAACTGTATTAATTATCTAGGTAATAATATAATTTTACTTAAATGTGCATTATTTATTTGTATCTGAATAATGATAGCAAATTAATATTATGTAAGATGGTTGTTTTCTTATAAAATTATATTACTAATTCTTGTTTCCTTACTACTTTCAGTTTTTGGTTTGAATTGATAAATAATAAAAGTTGACTTCAGGAAAAGTCAAATGTTGAACTATAAAAAGGAGGACGAATTGAACCAAATGGTCTACTTAATTATAATACTAGCATCTACACCCTGTGCAAAGTGGGGTCTTATTATAAGCTATGATATTATAAATATTTTATTATTATTATTTAAAAAAAAATATATTATTGAATTTATTAAGTAAAATAGTCCTAATAAGAAAATACTTTCATTCTAAAATTATATTATTTAATTTATAATAAGATTTTACTTATGTTTGAATATAATTAAACTTATACTTAATTAAGAGTAACAAATTTAAGTTTGGTTAGATGGTCTATTTGAATTTTTTTTTCTCAAACTATATTATTTAAATTATGCAAAATTTTATTTAATAATGGTAACAAATTAATATTAGGTAAGATGATCTTATAATTGTTTTCTTGTAAATTATATTACTATTTTTATTTTTGATTCAATTGAATTGAAAAAATGGTCTTGTTCTGAAATTATAATATTATTATGGATATTTTGAATTTTATTTTTACAAATTCTTATTGGATAGATTAATTAATTTTTATTTTTTATTTAATAATTGAATCATATGGTCGATTAGTATATTATATTCTTATTTTTATAATAATAATAATAATTATATTATCTAAATAATGATTAAATCTTATTTATACTCAAAATTATAACTATACTTATATTTTAATAATAGTAACAAATTTAAGTTAGGTAGATGATTTTTATGATAATTTTCTTTTTCTTCTCAAATTATATTATCTAAGTAGTAATATAATTTTACTTAAACTTGTATTGTTATATATATATATATATATATATATATATATATATATATATATATATATATAGGAAAACTAATTAATAATAGGTAAGATAATCTTATTTTGATTATTTTTTTATAAAACTATATTAGTAATTATTGTTTCCTTATAAAACTACGTTACTAATTTTAATTTCTAATTTAAATTGATAAATAATAAAAGTTAACTTAATATAGGAAAGATCAAAGGTCGAATAAAAAAAAGGAGGACGAACTAAATTGTCTATTATGTAAGTTATAATTTTATTTTAATAATAGTTACAAATTTAAATTAAATAACATATTAATGAGTATTACATTAATAACAGTTACTAATTTATAGTTTAATTAATTAATTTTTAATTTAACAATTAAAGCATTTATTGATCAAGTTATTAAATTCATATATATATATATATATATATATATATATATATATATATATATATATGGTAAGGTAATTTTCATAAGAAAATAGCTTTCTTCTAAAATTATATTATTTAAATATAATAAAATATTACTTATACTTAAAATTATAATCATATTTATATTTTAATAATTTCAAGCTATATTATCCAAATAGTATTATAATTAATCTTAGACTTATATTATTGTATATATATCTTAATAAAAGTAACAACTTAATATTAAGTAAAATGATTGTATTCTTATACAACCTATACTACTAATTCTCGTTTCCTTATAAAGCTGCCTTAGTGCTAATTATAGTTTTTAAGTTGGATAAGATTTGATTTTTTCCTTATAAACTTATACTACTAATTCTCGTTTCTTTATAAAATTATGATACTAATTTTAATTTTTAATTTGAATTGATAAATAATAAAGACTCACTTAATGTAGAAAAGTCAAAGGTCTAATAAAAAAAAAAACAAAAGAAACCAAATCGTCTATTTAATTATAGTATTTTAATAATTTCAAGCTATATTATCCAAGTATTAATATAATTAATCTTACATTTTTTTTCTAAATAATACAATTAATCTTAGACTTGCATTATTGTATATATATCTCAATAAAAGTAATGAATTAATATTAAATACGATGATTGTATCCTTATAAAAAATATACTATTAATTCTTGTTTCTTTATAAAGCTACGTTAATGCTAATTATAGTTTCTAATTTAAATAAATAAACAATAAAAGTTGATTTAATGTAGAAAAAATTACATGTCAAACCAAAAAAAAAAGATGAATCAAATTGTCTATTGAATTATTGTATAGATAGACTATATAAACCTATACTATTAATTCTCTTTTTTCTTATAAAATTATGATACTAATTATAATCTATGATTGAAATTGATTAATACTAAATATTGATTTAATATAGAAAAAAGTCACACACAAAAAAAAAAAGGACAAAAATTAAAGGTCGAACTAAAAAAAAAGACCAAAGTCAACAATCGAAGAAAAAAAAAAGGAGAACGAACCATCTATTTAATTATAATATAGATAGATAGATACAAACTTATTTGGTAGATCGGTGGTGTGGTACTAAATTGTCTTTTACGGAATAACTTATTTATATGCAATTATATTGTTTAACTTAAATATGTTATAATATATTATTATTTTGTGCAATTTCCTTAAGTAAGCTATTATTAGGCTATACATTTAAAATGTTATAAACAAGTTTTAGAAGGTGATTATTTGATTATAAATTTTGCAGACATTAATTTTGTCTATAATGTGATAGTGAGATAGTATATAATTGTAATCACGAATTGTAAGCTTACGACAATATTACTATTAAAAGCTAGCTTTAAAATTATTTAAGATTGAATTGAATTCTCAATATATTGTAACTATATATTCTCTCTGTGCCAAGAAAAGAAAATTTGTTTTAAAATATACAACAATGATAAGTTTAATTTAACTTCATGAATTTTCACTTAAATCTCTGATCAAATATTTTTACAAAATACTTTTAAAATTATTTATAGACGAACGAAATTCTAAATATATTGATCGTATTTTCTAATTTCTCTACTAATAAACATAAATGTTTCATTAAAATCCATGATCCACGTACCGAACGGACATTTGATAGCAAATTAAGAGAATATCACCTCTTCTAGGATTGCATGCAAGACGTGCATGTATCCACGAATCTTCCGTATCATTTTTTGGATTTTGCTATTTTCGGAAAGTGGATAAATCATAAATGTGCTTTAAAAATAAAATTAAAAATAGGATTATCCTACTTTAATTCTATATATAGATATATTCTGATCTTCAAGTGAATCAAGTCAATAGTTTCCGCACGTAATTGGCGGGACCAGTGTCTTTTTGGATTGTGAACAACGTGCAGTGGTTGTCTACTGTCTTTCTTTTTGGAGGACTCACAGCCATTCTTCTTATATTTATTCTTGCTTTATCTTAAATCCCTATACATGTAAGTCATGAATTAACCTACACGTGTGTGTATTTATATATATATATCACTTTCGAATTCTTTCTTCGGTTTTTTCATTAAAAGATAAATTTTAATTAATATGGAAAAATTGGAAACCATATTGCAGGTATTATTTGATTTGATGGGCCGGTGTTTATTCAAGAAGATTTGATCAATTGGATTATATTTTATTTATTTTAGAGCTAAATTTTGGTTTCTTTCTTCTAATTTAACTTGTTATTTCTTAAATTGTAGGCAATTCATAGTTTGATGAACTTTGTATGCCTAAGATGAAAGAGTTTCTTTTTAATTTGATCTTGATATAAGTGAAAAGTGTGGCTGAAATATTTGCTCTAGCAGCATTGTTTAGTGCATAATTATTCATTATAATTTGGATTTTTCTAATTTAACTTGTTATTTCTTAAATTTTAGGCAATTATAGTTTGATGAACTTTGTATGCCTAAGATAGATGAAAGAGTTTCTTTTTAATTTGATCTTGATAGAAGTGAAAAGTGTGGCTGAAATATTTGCTCTAGCAGCATTGTTTAGTGCATAATTATTCATTATAATTTGGATTTTCCCCAGAAATTTGAATTGAGATTGGAAAAGGATTTAGATAATCCCCACCTAATACATTAGAGTTGCCCTTTTTATGTTAAATTTTCATTGGAAATCATTTTACTTCCCTTTCCCACAAAATCATATTAACCCACTGTTCTATCTTATTTTCTGTATATGCCCATATTTGTTCTAGCTCACAAACACCTTTTTCTATTTTTTGGTAGATAATCTACATCAAATTCGGAGCCTTTTGTAGCCATTCCAAGATGGAGGAGGGTCGCCTTAAGGACAATCAATCGACAAAATCAGACGAAAAAATGAGCAAAAACATGAAGACATTCCTACTAGTAGTAAACTGTGTGATGCTAAGCATTGGCAACTGCATTGCTCCCCTTACGAATCGCCTCTACTTTGTTAAAGGCGGAAACAGAACATGGTTAGCTTGTGCTTTAGAAACAGCCGGTTTCCCATTTCTCATATTCCCAATATTGGGCTCTTACATTTATCGTCGAAAATATGGAGGCCCCAAGACCAGGCTTTTCTTCATCACCCCTGATCTCATTATCCCTTGTGTAATCATAGGCGTTCTAACTGGTGCAGATGATTATATGGATAGTGCTGGTGTGGCTAAGCTTCCTGTTTCAACTTATTCTCTTGTATTAGCTAGCCAGTTGGGCTTTACGGCCTTTTTTGCTTGGATTTTGGTTAAGCAGAAGTTCTCTTTTTTGCATATCAATGCCATATTTTTGTTGACCGCTGGTGCTGTGGTGCTTGCGTTTCATTCTGGTTCTGATGTTCCGGCTAATGAAGCCAAAAAGGATTACATAATAGGGTTTTTAATGACTGTTGGAGCGGCGATTTTGTATGGGTTTGTGTTACCAGTGATAGAGCTATTGTATAAGAAAGTTAAGCAGCCCATTACTTATGCTTTGGTCATGGAGATGCAGCTGGTTATGGCCTTCTCTGCTACCGCCTTCTGCGTGATTGGAATGTTAATTAACCGGGACTTTCCTGTATGTATCTTTTCTCTCTATCTCTCATCAATAGAATATTTAACTCAGATTTTGATTTCATGAAGTTGTCAAACTTTGGTCCTGATAATATGTAGTTTTGTTACTTTTTGTTGTATTTGTCATAGAAAAAGGTTCATTCGTTATTTTTGTCATATAGCATCCTTTCTGGGCCAGCGCAGATGCATCATTTGGTAAATGCAAAATAAAGTTATGGAATTACATATGGTGATAACTTCATGGAATCGTATCCATATAATTCACTCGACTTCTTGGCACTTTGAGCTAGCATTAGAGTAATTTTATGATATGCTTAGTTTAATGTGGATGTTTGGTGAAGTTAAAATCGTCAAGCCATCTGTGGATATATAAAAATGTTACATTTGTATAGTTGTTACATTGTTGAATAACAAAATTAGTCATTGTATGCAACTTTATGCTAAGACGGATGCTACATTTTCCTTCCAAAAGCCTTGATGATTTGACAATTTTTAACTTAATTGAAACCAAACCCGTAAATATTCAACCGTTTTTCTATGAAGAATTTATTTATTTTTACTTATAAAACTATGTAAACACAATTCTAAAGTGGCAATGACAACTTCGAACAAGGTTTGTAGATTACTCAAATTACAAAGTTTTGTAAATGCCAAGTGAACCATATGATTCTGTTTGTAAATTTTGTATAGGTATTCTGTTTGTGTATAACTACTAGTTCCTTGCAGGCAATTCCCAGAGAGGCAAATACATATGAGCTCGGAAAAGGCTTATATTATTTGGTACTAATTGGGGATGCATTTCTTTGGCAACTATTTTTCTTGGGAGCAGTTGGAGTCATTTTCTGTGACACTTCATTGCTCTCTGGAGTCATAATCGCCGCTCTCCTGCCCTTGTCAGAGGTCTTGGCTGTTTTTATCTTTCGTGAGAAATTCACGGTTGAAAAAGGATTTTCCCTTTGTCTCGCTCTTTGGGGCTTTGTGTCTTATTTTCTTGGAGAATTCCATGAAAACAAGAAGAAGAAGAAGCGTGAAGAAGAAAATGGAAAGCCTCTAGATAGTGTTGTAGTATCCGAGCTAAACTAGTTAACCACTTTTAGCTATTTATATTTAGTAGTTTGAGATTATTAACTGGCTCAGCTATCTACTTTTTTTAATGATGGCAACTGGTAGCTAGGCTGCTTTCTTTTTATTTTGAGAGAAGATTAATATGCCATTTAAACTTATAAATTGTGGGTGATGCTTGATTTATGAAGCCGCCCCCCGTCCCCCGTTTCTGTCTTTGGTTTGGCTATAGTTAATACTTGTGTAGTTTGTTGAGAATGGTTTTGTAGCAGTGAAATTAATGGAGGGGTTGCATTCTGATTCAGCAGATGATAAGTGTGGGAATGAATGAAAGAATGAAGGAATGATAATATGCATATGAAGTTTGTTCTCTTCTTATACTCTGACTACATGTTTTATATGGATTCAGTTAGCATGAATTAACTTCATGGTAAGTTGGACAATGGACTAATACAGTGCTAACACGCAGAGAGAGATAACACCCCCGACTTGCGTGTTATTGGTTCATTGTCAAACTTAACATGAAGTTTACTTCATGCTAACCGATTTCGTTTTACATAGTTTCTGTTAAAAGAATCATGCCAAAGAAAAGTACATGCATGCCGAGTAGTTGTTACGATCGGTCATTATCGTGATTTAGTCTGCATTTATTTGAAAGAATTATTATTTATTTTAAAAAAAAATAAAAATAAAGTCTTTTTCCTAACTTCAAAGTTTGGCAGCGCTAAGATAGTAAGATCTTAAAATTAGGCAGATGCCAAAGACGAGCGTTATTATTTCATCAAAAAAGCTAGCCTAAAATCACCAAGCAAACATATCAATTCCCATTTGATCCCCCTCAATTTTTCCACCATGACCAAACTCCTACCCTCACAAGTACCACCAGAAAGAAAAAACTCCACCCCAAGAAAGCACCACCACCACCGCCCCATCTCCGCCGTCTCCCTCTACTCCCCAAGACTCTCCGTCTACCTCCTCGCCACCTGCGCAGCCCTCTTCATCCTCTTCCAAATCCAATCCCTCCAAACCCCACTATCCATTTCTCCCATCGCCTCACCATCACCTTCTTCATGGACTTTCATGCAAAACTTGCACCACATAATCATCAACACAACCCTAACCTTCCACAACTGCACCCAAACCCTCAAATCCATAACGGAAAAACTCCGCAATAGCGTCACATTTCTCCCCCTCAAGGACCTCCGTTTCGCCCACGCCGCCCAACAAGGCCACACGTGGTTCATGAGCTCCACGTATGATACACAAGAAAATGGTGAAGTACAATACCAACAATTCCCTTCAAAATCATCAAAAGGTAGGTTTTTATGCATTAAAGGCCGCGATAATCATGACGGTGCATGGAATTCCTATGCACTTGCATGGCCCGAAGCATTACCAAAAAATGCCACACTTTTAAAAGGGCTCACTTTTGTGTCATATAATCATTATAACTATGATAATATATGGCATGGTTTATCCGCTATGGTACCATTTGTTGCATGGCATATTAAAAATGAGTGTGAGGTACCCTCTAGGTGGATTTTGTACCACTGGGGGGAAATTAGGGTTAATGTAGGGAATTGGTTGAGGAATTTAATGGAGGCTACTTATTCTGAAACCCTAAACATTGAAGGGTTGGAAGGGTTTGGCGACGATGAGCCTGTTTGTTTTGAGAAAGCAGTGGTGATGAGGCATAATGAAGGGGGAATGTCTAGGGAAAAGAGGATGGAGGTTTATGATTTGATGAGGTGCAAAGCCAGGGTTTATTGTAATGTGAGTTTGGAGGGTGGTGGGGAAGGTATTGGGATGACTATGTTTATGAGGACGGGAGCAAGGTCGTTTAGGAACGAATCGGAGGTGGTTCGGATCTTTGCCAGGGAGTGCCGGAAAGTGGAAGGTTGCCGGTTGATGGTTGCTCATTCCAATAATCTCACTTTCTGTGAGCAGGTTATATTCTTCCTGTTTCTTGGAAATAATTCTATTTTTTAATAACTTTATTTTTTAATTGTTATTTGCATAATTTTATTAGTTTCGATATACATTTAAAGATTGTTCTCCCATTTTACCCAAAAGAAAAAAATAAGACTGTACACTCGTTCTACAAAAAGATCTTTTAATAATAGTATTGTCAAATGATTAATTGTCATTTGCACTGTCAAAGACACTGTTATTAAATTTACCATCATAATTTTGTTATTATGTAAACGCTCACTTGACAAGTTCTCCAAAATTGTAGAGAGCGGGTCTTTTAGCCTTGAACACTGTTATTTTGGCCAGTTGTCTAAAAATTGATAGAACTAGCTAGCTAGAACAAAAAAAATTAATTAATAAATAAATTAAATTAACAACGTAATAAACTTAGGAGCAATTATTGAAAAATAATATATCATAATTTATTATTTTTATTTTTTTGAACACTTGGTTCATGTTATTCAATTAACCTTTTCTTGGGAATAGTTTTTACCTCTTACTAATTTATTTTATTTTTTTGAAAATCCACAACTTTTTCCCCACAATCTTTATCTTCACTCCATCTCACATAATTCCACCGTATATTTTTTCACTAATTTCCAAAAATGATGCACAAAAACCAATTAATGTTAATTGATTAGTTATAATTTTTACAGGTTCAACTGATGAGTTCAACTGACATTTTGGTATCACCACATGGGGCACAACTAACCAACATGTTCCTAATGGATAGAAATAGCAGTATTATGGAGTTCTTCCCCAAAGGCTGGCTAAAACTCGCCGGTGTCGGCCAATTCGTCTACCACTGGATCGCCAGCTGGTCCGGGATGAAACATCGGGGCGCATGGCGGGACCCTGATGGCAACCATTGTCCGTATCCCGACGATGATCGCCGTTGCATGTCCATTTATAAGAGTGGCATAATTGGAACCAATGAAACATATTTTGCCGAATGGGCAAAAAATGTTCTTCGTGAAGTGAAGATGAACAAAATTGAAGAAGCCTCAAAAGGAAAGACAACTAGTACTACTCGTGGATGTGCTTGTAGTTAACTTTTTAGCTTATTGTTGAGCATTCTCGTTTTATTTTTTAATTTAGTATCTTTTATATTGTTGAAAAATAAAATACAAATATTTTGGCATTCAATCATATAATGTGTAATTATGTTTCAATATCTGATTGGGACCATTTTATACACACAACATTCAAACACTACGTCTCATTTCATTATTAAAAAGTAAGATCTGACACATATTTTCGTAACATGACCTACTTTTTAATGATAAGATGAAATGTAATATTTGATATTATGATTAAATATAGTGTACGTAAATTTATTCTTTTGGGGATCCTGCTCCTCCAGAATTAATGAGACTTGAGAGTAGTAGTATAAGTTGGAAGCTATAGCCTAGAGGGGAGACTCGGAACATATGACATCTTACACACATGAGGGATGAGTACGTCTAGGGCTGGTTGCCCTTTTTTTTTTTGTTTTGGGCTGGTGGGCTTACACTAGGAGGGCTTTAGCAGGGCTGAGCTCTCCGAATCTTATTATCTCAACCAAGTTATGATGAACTGGGTGTGCAAACGCATATAATCACAACAAATCAAGTCTGCCGATTTATATTTTTTTTTTATTTTTGTATTTTTTTTTTCATAACCCTCAGTCACAGGCCTCAGTCAATACTCATTTAATTTGTACTGAAGAACAGTCGGTCCCAAAGTGCTTATATACGGTCTTGAATCTATATATGACTCTTCATCAAGATACTTATCGTAATGTTCAGTACCGTTATATATATGAATTTTTGGCCATTTTATTACAATTTTTTTATCATGAAACTTAACTAAAAAATTTAATAAATAAATATATATATATTTTTTAAAAAGCATGGTACATAAAAGTTATAGTGCTTATAATTATTTGGGAGAAGGATTATTTATAGCAGTTATTTTGTTAATTTTACCAGTTGCATATATGAATTTTTGACCATTTTATTACAATTTTTTATCATGAAACTTAACTAAAAAATTTAATAAATAAATATATATATATATATATATATATATATATATATATATATATATATATTAAAAAGCATGGTACATAAAAGTTATAGTGCTTATAATTATTTGGGAGAAGGATTATTTATAACAGTTATTTTGTTAATTTTACCAGCTCTCATCTTTTAATATGTCATTGTTGTAGGCTTGTAGCAATGATAGAATGTTTTAAGAATATGACAGTATGCGTCTATATATTCTATATTGGATTTATGGTTACTTTTAGGCCTTGTCTACAATAATAATTTATTTCTTATCCCATCTTATTCTCTCACTCCTCCAAAAATGTTATGGGGGCAGAGTGATTTGAACTATATGAAAGTTCCTTTCGTCCTAAAACAAAAGTTTTTTTTTCCCTTCACAAAATTAATGGAAGTTCATTCTCTGATCAAACAGGACGATGTTGAAAATTAATTAATAGGAGCTAAACTTAAATTTTATAATTCTATACTATACAAATCGTATAGAAAATACCTGTATTCGTGAAAAAAATTCCAATTTTGTAAGGTGTCACAAGTTTTATTAATCGGATAAAGTTATACTAAATTCTAATTGTAGTGTAGCACTAGCATGCATAAGCCATGGTACGTAGGTAGGTATGTTTAATTATCACTAGTACCTGGCGGGATAAGCATTACGAGTATAAATTATATGAAAGAAACTATAAATTTTATAAAATTAAAAGAACTAAATAGAAAAATAACCAGGGCAATAGAGTAATATAGCTAAACTTAAGGGATAAAAAAGAAACCGTTGACAAACGTTGCGTGTATAAATTATATGAGATAAAATAAGAATTTTATAAAATTTAAAGAATTAAATAAAAAAATTAAATTAAAAAAAAATATTCGTTATATAATTAAAATTATAAGGACAAAAAAGAAAAAAAAACATGATATATATATATCATGATCATTTTCATGTGGTTAGGTTAGGTACCCATTTGTATATGAACACGGTGGATGAAAGGGGCACAACCACACGTTTTTAGGTTTCAACGATTTGATGTCTACTAGATTTTCAAAGCTTAATGTTATCATCTTCAAATTCCTTCGTGTCTAGGCTTCTAAACTATCAAGCTGGTATGAAAGGGATATAGACGTATCAAAACATGAATAGCCTACTTGTCAAAATTAAGTAATTAACTGGGGCCGGAATGTTTATCAAGTAGACTAAATATCTCACTTGTTCATGCAAGAGAGAGAAGATCTTTTTACTTGTGCACCTTTGTGAATTATAGTTCTTTTATTATTCCATTTGTTTTACAAAAAAAATCTCATTTGTAAATTTATAAATTTTAAATATTATATATATATATATGAAAAAAATATATATACACAACTATATAATATATAATCAGTTTTTGAAAACAGTTCAATCGTCACCATAAATATTTTTAGTTTTTGACGACAGTTGAATCATTATTATAGCCCAAAAAAACTGTTCTTATAATTGATTGTGCTACATATAATCCATATATATATATATATATATATATATATATATATATTATTAAATCTCTAAATTTATTGAGTATTTAATTTAATAGTGATGGTGTATATATATTCCCATGCAAACCCTTGGAATTGACTCATCACACAATAACACGTGTGTAATGATTGATGTCAAAGTCGTGATACTGCAGTAAATACTTCGTTTCAAAATTAAGATATAATTTAATTTTTTAAATTAAACGATATTATATTAAATTTAAAATTAATGTGAATTTATTTAATTTTAATTAATATAATTATATAATATATTATAAAAATTATTAATTATAAATTTTATTTTATTTTAAATTTTTATAAGTTATATTAATTTTAAAATTTAATATTTCATTATTTAATTTTAAATATTAAATTATATATTTAATTTTAAAACGAAAAAAATACTAACTAGTGACGTGATATGTACTAGAATGTGAGGTTAAAGATGGAGTCTTGCTAATTGTTATGTATTGCGATAAATTATATTTAATTATAATTATAAAATAAATTAATATATTAAATTGAATAAAATTGAGAAATGGTATATAAGTTAATAAATATATGACAAAATTAAATTATAATTAACATGAAAATTTATGCAATACTATATAATAATTTAATGTGTAATATATGTAAATACGTCATGATTATAATTTAACTAAATTTTTTATTAATATATAGTAAGATTGTATAGAAATGTAAGACCCCGAATTTTATGAAATACAAAATTTAATTTTTCTTCATATATATTTTTTTTTGAAACAGTAAGTGGTTAAATTAACAAAATTGAAAGTTAAGGATGTTATGTGTAAATTTTATTTTGTCGGACAATATTCGTTTTGTCGGGGAATATTCATTTGGTCGGGGAATATTCGTGTCGTACGACGGCGCCGAAATAATAAATTATTGGTGGACCCCACAACGGAATATTTGTCGGATATAGAAAACGACAGAAGTAACCTTTTTAAATAAAAATAGTCAACGGAACTGTTAAAATACCGGTGATAAAAGAATAGTAGCATACGGTAGTTTATGGTATTTTCTGTAGCACACGGTACTCTACAGTAACACACGGTATTGCATAGTGTCTCATATTATTGGTCTGATAATTGACACCGTAACTGTTACGCATCATTTCATCGATAATTGTCACTGCATAATATTTTATATTATCAATTCAATAATTGTTGTTACACAGTATTTTGCATTATTGATTTAATAATTGTCATTACACTGTATTTTATATCATTGAGTCAATAATTGTTGTTTCACTGTTTTTTAAAATTATTGAACCTAATAATTGTCACAGTAACATATGCACAGTAATTCACATTATTGAATCAATAATTGTCATTACACAGTAACGTATGCTTTATTTTACATTATTGTTATCTCTATTATGATGTTATTTAAACAGTTGTATTTCATTAATTTATTGACTTGATATCTAAGAGCTAACTATACTGTATTTATAATAATTAGTCATAATAATTGAATTGATAAAGTTATTTGTTTATAATATAAAGTTAGGTGATTATTAGGTGATATGAAATGAATGGTGTAGATTAAAGTGTGAATTATTGTTGAATAATTGAATTGATTTGTTTATAATATAAAGTTAGGTGATTATTAGGTGATATGAAATGAATGCTGTAGATTAAAGTGTGAATTATTGTTGAATAATTAAATTGATTTGTTTATAATATAAAGTTAGGTGATTATTAGGTGATATGAAATGAATGGTGTAGATTAAAGATAATATAATATTTGAAATGGATGGTGTAGATTAAAAGATGATCTTTAAATGAATGGTTTAGATTAAATGAATGATAAGATTTTTGGCTATAAATAGAAGCCTTAACTTAAGGATTTTTCATAAACTTCCTTACTTGTTCTTTCTTTCTCTCTCTAAATACTTCTTGTGAAAGTTCTCTCTAAGTGTGCTTAAGTCATCTTGAGTATTTGTGAAGATCTATAAGTATACGTGTACTGTTCAAGTTAATCAACCTCATTTAAATCAATATCCAGTCACGTGTTGAGGTAAGGGATACCATCTTTTTCATCTTCCATTATTCAAACGTACTATGGTAAGGGATTATCATTATTTGATTCTCGATAATAATATTGTTTCTTCCTTACTCATAAGACGTGCCTTTTATTTCCATGTATTAAATTGTGGGAATAACCTTACGGAGCGGATTGCCGCCTGTTGGTGAATAACCTTTCGTATTCATTCATTATTAATCTCTGAGAATAACCTTACGGAGCGGATTGCCGCCTGTTTGGTGAATAACTCTTTGTACTCAAATTCTATTAAATTGTGGGAATAACCTTACGGAGCGGATTGCCGCCTGTTTGGTGAATAACTCTTTGTACTCAAATTCTATTAAATTGTGGGAATAACCTTACGGAGCGGATTGCCGCCTGTTGGTGAATAACCCTTTGTATTAATTTCCTTCACCTTTTGTTAATCAAACCTGCTACGGTAAGGGATATTATTTTCTTTCATACTCCTAAATCGAAATTTATTATGGAACTATTGCTTCTATAATTCCTGAAAATATTATATGTTCCATAATAGTTGAACTTCATTATTTCAACTGAACCTTCCTATTTACGTGAACCTTTCTATTGAATTGTAACCGTTATTCTGAACTGTGGATCTTGAATATCATTTTTAAATTTCACTCCACATCATGTTGACAATTTGGACATTATTTGAATCTGTACAAAGTAAACTTCCGATACTTATTGTTATCCTATTTCTTCTGTTCATCATTTATATCATTCTAATCATCCAAAAATCAAGCTGTTGTGAATATCTGTGGCCGGGGGGCACAGATGTGATATATTTGTTGAACAGATGATAGGTTAAAGGCGATATAATAGGTTAAAGGCGATACATCTGTTCGGTGTCTTTTATGGCACGTGGTGAATGTTCTCTTTGGCCCGTAGTGCAAAGATGAACTGTTGTTTGGTATGATTATGACCAAAGGCTGAATCTGGTATAATCATGACCGTTGGTGTTATATTGAATGTCTTTGGCCCGTAGTGCAAAGATGAACTGTTGATCTGCATGATTATGATCAGGAACTGTGAATTTGTATTATCTTGACTAATGATATTTCAGATGATAAAAGTTGATGATGTTTTTCCTAAAAAGAGAACCGAGTGGACATTATAGTCTGCATTATTCTTCTAATAGATTACTCATTCCGCTGCTATTATTGATCTGAACGTTGTTTAAGAATTTAACTGCAGTTTTTGATATAAACCTTGTAGTCTATTGTATTCTATCAAGAACTCAACTGTTGAAGACTAATGATAATTTATTCGTCATTATCTTAGTCATGATATTCTTTACTGGGCTATTTGAGCTCACCCTTTCTTTTGTTCCATTGTTTTTCAACAGGAGATGAAAACATAACAGGGTCTAGCCGGGGAATGGAGTGAGGGTCCGAGGAATAGTTATCATAGTTTTCACGTTTTGTAAAATAGTGTGGCAATAATAGTGAAGACTTAGTTGTGTATTATTATACACTGTATTGTTGTACGTTGTGCTTTGTTGTAATAATTTTGTTGTAGTCTTTTGACGACTCAAGTTTGGGCTGTGTGGGCCCAGATTTGGGGGCGTCACAGTTGGTATCAGAGCTTAGGGATATGGTCTTTAATGGAGATCTGGGGTAGAACTAGGAGGGGAGAGACGAATAGAATCAGTCACTAGTGTGTCCTACCTAAAATAGATTTTATTATCTAATGAGTCGATTTGAATGTAGGAACATGAAGTGATGAGTCAGTTTATTTGAACTAACATTTATTTTGTAACCACAGTTAAGTATGGCATCTGAAAATCAAGAGGTTAACTATGGAATACCCGAAACAAATGTAGCTGCAGAACAAGAGGCGACGAATAATCTTCTTACAAACTCAGAGTTGAATCATTTGCCTAAGGCAAAAATTATGCGTGTTCTATCCAGTAAGGATGAAGGTGAAAGCTCTGCTACAGTCGTTCCAGATCCATTCTTAGAAGTAATTAAAGGAAGTAACGAACTTGCGGAAATTATTGCCTTTAATTTACTCACTAATTGGGAGAGTGATATCACCTGGTTATGCTCTATAACAAAGGATCAGAATATATGGACTTTTCATATTAGTCTTTGGGATTTATGGTGTTCCAGCTATGATTTTCAAGATTATTTAAAAATGATGTTTCTATACTTTTGGGCGTTACAATTTAGAGGAATTCAGGTTAAGTTAGTCACTATCGTGAAAACTGCAGTCTATCGAAAATACTATTTTAATGGAAATCATTGGTACCTTACTACTGATGAAGTTGATGAACCCGAGAAACAGTTTGCTAGAAAATTATTCAGTGGTATTCCCATGGTTGAAATACGTGAAGATCCGAATGAAGTATTCGGGATTCGATTTGACGATAACAGTCAAGAACCGAATGAAGTGATAATCGGTAAGCTATTTATAAATTCTTGTGAAGTTTATGCCATGTTAGATACTTGTTCTACCCATTCTTTTATCTCACCTATATGTGCTCAATGTTTAAATTTGACTTCGAAAAACTTAGACTTTGACTTATCAGTTGAAACCCCATTGGGAGAAATATCTATTACATCTACTGTCTATAAATCTTGCCTAGTTCAAATCAACAACCTCACATTACTTGTTGACCTTATTTCTTTGGAGATACATGAATTTGATGTGATTTTAGGAATTGATTGGTTGACTACCCATCATGCTAAAATTGATTGTTTTCATAAGATTATTAGTTTTCATATTCCTAATCAACCTGTCATGCAAATTCAAGCAACTAAACCATTGAAATCTATAACTGTTATTTCTAGCCATAAAGACATTCGTTTATTGAAAAACGGATGTCAAGCCTTTTTAGCTCATGTCACTGATTTGAACAAAAATACGTCAAACTTGAATGATATTCCCATTGTTAATGAGTTTCCTGGCGTTTTTCCTGAAAAACTTCATGGCTTACCCCCAAACCGAGAAATTAAATTCTATATTGATCTTGAACTTGGTACCAAGCCCATTTCCAAATCCCCATACCGAATGGCTCCTATAGAACGCCAAGAGTTGAAAGTTTAATTATTAGATATTGGTATCATTCGTTCTAGTACAAAACTTATATCGAGCGAGGAATGCAAGAAGAGTTTTCAAGAACTCAAGAGGAAACTTGTTTCAGCTCCTGTTCTGACCATACCATCGAGATCGGGAGAATTCGTCATATATAGCGATGCTTCAGACAAAGGTCTAGGCTGTGTCCTTATGCAACATGGAAATGTGAGAAAAATTATGAGAAAAATTACCCTACTCATGATCTAGAGTGGGCAGCAGTCGTTTTCGCCTTGAAAATCTGGAGACACTATTTGTACGGAGAAAAAGTGGATATCTATACGGATCATAAAAGTCTCAAGTATTTCTTCACCTAGAAGGAACTCAACATGCGACAACGACGTTGGCTTGTGCTATTGAAGGATTACGACCACACGATCTAATATCACCCGGGAAAGGCGAACGTTGTAGCTGACGCTTTGAGCAGAAAATCTTATGCAAGTACAAGTGCACTGCTGACAACACAAAAGTGTATTTTGTACGACTTGCAAAAGATGGAGATAGAGCTAAAGACACCAGGGACCCACTCGAAGATTGCTCACGTGCGAGTAGAACCAACTTTAATCGATAAAATTAAAGCTGCTCAAGCTACCGATCCGGAACTGATAAACATGATAAAGAAAGTACAAGAAGGTGCCATTCCCGAAGCAAGAATCGACGAGAAATGAATACTTCGAGTCAACTCTCGACTCTGTGTTCCTAACGATCCTGAATTAAAGCATAAAATCATGATGGAGGCACACAACACGCCGTTTGCAATCCACCCAGGAGGTACCAAGATGTATCGAGATCTTCGACATACATTTTGGTGGAACAATATGAAAAGAGAGATTGCAGAGTTTATCTCAAGGTGCCTAACTTGTCAACGTGTCAAGGCAGAACATCAAGTTCCTAAAGGTCCATTACAATCACTTGAAGTTCCCGAATGGAAGTGGGAACACATCAATATGGACTTCGTGACGGGTCTTCCAAAAGTTTCTCAAGGCTTAGATGCAATTTGGGTGATCGTAGATAGATTGACTAAATCTGCTCATTTCTTGCCTATACGAGAAAACTTTTCACTTGAACGTCTTGCCGGTATGTACATAAATGAGATCGTGAGATTGCATGGCATGCCAGTTTCCATAGTTTCTGATCGAGATCCTAGATTCACTTCACGCTTTTGGATCAGTCTACAAAAAGCTATGGGCACTGAACTACGTTTTAGTTCTGCATACCATCCTCAAACGGACGGACAATCGGAAAGGACGATCCAGACCCTCGAAGATCTTTTGAGACTTTGTGTATTAGACTTCAAAGGAAGTTCGGATAAGTACTTGCCGTTGGTGGAATTTTCTTACAACAACAGTTACCAAGCAAGCATAGACATAGCTCCATTCGAGGCATTGTATGGAAGGAAGTGTCGCTCTCCAATATGTTGGAATGAGGTAGGAGAAGCAAAATTGTTGGGACCCGAGTTGGTACGCTTGACGACCGAAAAGATCCAAATGATCCGACAACGAATACAGACCGCACAAGAACGACAAAAGAGTTATGCTGATCTTCATCGGAGAGACGAAAGTTTCAACGTCGGAGATCATGTATTCTTACGTGTTTCTCCATGGAAAGGGGTTACGAGATTCGGAAAGAGAGGAAAGCTCAACCCTCGATTTATTGGCCCATTTGAAATCCTCGATCGAATAGGAACCGTAGCCTACAGACTAGCTCTACCACCAAGTATGTCTCGCATCCATAACGTTTTTCACATATCTATGTTACGTAAATATGTGAAGGACCCAAACCACATCATTGAGTTAGAACCAGACGTTATAGCAGAGGATTTAACATACGAGGAAGTACCTGTTAAGATCCTGGATAAGAAGGAGCAGATCCTACGCTCAAAGGTTATACCTCAAGTTAAGGTTTTATGGAGGAACCAAGATACTGAGGAAATGACCTGGGAGCTAGAATCTGAGATGAAATCTAAGTATCCTTACCTCTTCGATATGTCAGGTACGTCAATTTCGGGGACGAAATTTCATAAGGAGGGGAGGTTGTAAGACCCCGAATTTTATGAAATACAAAATTTAATTTTTCTTCATATATATTTTTTTTTGAAACAGTAAGTGGTTAAATTAACAAAATTGAAAGTTAAGGATGTTATGTGCAAATTT
The DNA here is from genome assembly GCA_947179155.2 of Hedera helix. Taxonomy (NCBI): domain Eukaryota; kingdom Viridiplantae; phylum Streptophyta; class Magnoliopsida; order Apiales; family Araliaceae; genus Hedera; species Hedera helix. The sequence goes on from OX359287.1 coordinate 30,597,573, forward strand.
TATTTTGTCGGACAATATTCGCTTTGTCGGGGAATATTCATTTGGTCGGGGAATATTCGTGCCGTACGACGGCGCCGAAATAATAAATTATTGGTGGACCCCACAACGGAATATTTGTCGGATATAGAAAACGACAGAAGTAACCTTTTTAAATAAAAATAGTCAACGGAACTGTTAAAATACCGGTGATAAAAGAATAGTAGCATACGGTAGTTTATGGTATTTTCTGTAGCACACGGTACTCTACAGTAACACACGGTATTGCATAGTGTCTCATATTATTGGTCTGATAATTGACACCGTAACTGTTACGCATCATTTCATCGATAATTGTCACTGCATAATATTTTATATTATCAATTCAATAATTGTTGTTACACAGTATTTTGCATTATTGATTTAATAATTTTCATTACACTGTATTTTATATCATTGAGTCAATAATTGTTGTTGCACTGTTTTTAAAATTATTGAACCTAATAATTGTCACAGTAACATATGCACAGTAATTCACATTATTGAATCAATAATTGTCATTACACAGTAACGTATGCTTTATTTTACATTATTGTTATCTCTATTATGATGTTATTTAAACAGTTGTATTTCATTAATTTATTGACTTGATATCTAAGAGCTAACTATACTGTATTTATAACAATTAGTCATAATAATTGAATTGATAAAGTTATTTGTTTATAATATAAAGTTAGGTGATTATTAGGTGATATGAAATGAATGGTGTAGATTAAAGTGTGAATTATTGTTGAATAATTGAATTGATTTGTTTATAATATAAAGTTAGGTGATTATTAGGTGATATGAAATGAATGATGTAGATTAAAGTGTGAATTATTGTTGAATAATTAAATTGATTTGTTTATAATATAAAGTTAGGTGATTATTAGGTGATATGAAATGAATGGTGTAGATTAAAGATAATATAATATTTGAAATGGATGGTGTAGATTAAAAGATGATCTTTAAATGAATGGTTTAGATTAAATGAATGATAAGATTTTTGGCTATAAATAGAAGCCTTAACTTAAGGATTTTTCATAAACTTCCTTACTTGTTCTTTCTTTCTCTCTCTAAATACTTCTTGTGAAAGTTCTCTCTAAGTGTGCTTAAGTCATCTTGAGTATTTGTGAAGATCTATAAGTATACGTGTACTGTTCAAGTTAATCAACCTCATTTAAATCAATATCCAGTCACGTGTTGAGGTAAGGGATACCATCTTTTTCATCTTCCATTATTCAAACGTACTATGGTAAGGGATTATCATTATTTGATTCTCGATAATAATATTGTTTCTTCCTTACTCATAAGACGTGTCTTTTATTTCCATGTATTAAATTGTGGGAATAACCTTACGGAGCGGATTGCCGCCTGTTGGTGAATAACCTTTCGTATTCATTCATTATTAATCTCTGAGAATAACCTTACGGAGCGGATTGCCGCCTGTTTGGTGAATAACTCTTTGTACTCAAATTCTATTAAATTGTGGGAATAACCTTACGGAGCGGATTGCCGCCTGTTTGGTGAATAACTCTTTGTACTCAAATTCTATTAAATTGTGGGAATAACCTTACGGAGCGGATTGCCGCCTGTTGGTGAATAACCCTTTGTATTAATTTCCTTCACCTTTTGTTAATCAAACCTGCTACGGTAAGGGATATTATTTTCTTTCATACTCCTAAATCGAAATTTATTATGGAACTATTGCTTCTATAATTCCTGAAAATATTATATGTTCCATAATAGTTGAACTTCATTATTTCAACTGAACCTTCCTATTTACGTGAACCTTTCTATTGAATTGTAACCGTTATTCTGAACTGTGGATCTTGAATATCATTTTTAAATTTCACTCCACATCATGTTGACAATTTGGACATTATTTGAATCTGTACAAAGTAAACTTCCGATACTTATTGTTATCCTATTTCTTCTGTTCATCATTTATATCATTCTAATCATCCAAAAATCAAGCTGTTGTGAATATCTGTGGCCGGGGGCACAGATGTGATATATTTGTTGAACAGATGATAGGTTAAAGGCGATATAATAGGTTAAAGGCGATACATCTGTTCGGTGTCTTTTATGGCACGTGGTGAATGTTCTCTTTGGCCCGTAGTGCAAAGATGAACTGTTGTTTGGTATGATTATGACCAAAGGCTGAATCTGGTATAATCATGACCGTTGGTGTTATATTGAATGTCTTTGGCCCGTAGTGCAAAGATGAACTGTTGATCTGCATGATTATGATCAGGAACTGTGAATTTGTATTATCTTGACTAATGATATTTCAGATGATAAAAGTTGATGATGTTTTTTCCTAAAAAGAGAACCGAGTGGACATTATAGTCTGCATTATTCTTCTAATAGATTACTCATTCCGCTGCTATTATTGATCTGAACGTTGTTTAAGAATTTAACTGCAGTTTTTGATATAAACCTTGTAGTCTATTGTATTCTATCAAGAACTCAACTGTTGAAGACTAATGATAATTTATTCGTCATTATCTTAGTCATGATATTCTTTACTGGGCTATTTGAGCTCACCCTTTCTTTTGTTCCATTGTTTTTCAACAGGAGATGAAAACATAACAGGGTCTAGCCGGGGAATGGAGTGAGGGTCCGAGGAATAGTTATCATAGTTTTCACGTTTTGTAAAATAGTGTGGCAATAATAGTGAAGACTTAGTTGTGTATTATTATACACTGTATTGTTGTACGTTGTGCTTTGTTGTAATAATTTTGTTGTAGTCTTTTGACGACTCAAGTTTGGGCTGTGTGGGCCCAGATTTGGGGGCGTCACAAGAAATATTAGAGGAACTCACTTATTATATATTTTGCTAAAAAGATTATCATGAATACTTATTCATAGGTTAAGATCTCCCACATGTTCTTCAATTTCTTTCAAATAAAATACATATTTAGCGACATAAATATTATATTTTACAATATAAAAATATAATATAATTTATCACAAATAATTAGTAACACAATAAAATTCGTCACAAATAATTAGGCCGTTGAAAGTGTTATTAAAAATATTTTTTTGTGTCGTTGAATCTTTATTTACGCAATTAAAAAATTGACGTAAAAATTCATAATATTTTATTATTTTCATTAAAAATGTGTTTTATCGGTTAAGATTTTCCTAATGGGATTGGAGATTCATACGGAGGACCAATAGTGTGCTCTGCTCAAAAAACAATAAAATAATCAAATATATTTTAATTAAAAATTAAAAATGATATTTATTCAATTTTAATTCATAAAATTTAAAATATTATACATTATTTAAAAATAAAACTTTGATGAATTCACATTAAATTAATAATATTTTCCCAAATTGATTGCAAAAAATAAAAATTGTAATATCCCAGATATTTCCAAGATTTTAAATAATATCTTAATTGATTTTATTAAAGGTTAAGGTTTAAAACCTAGAATATGAGAAGTAAGATGTGTAGAAAATGGGTAAACATTTTTTTTAACATAATTTATTTGTTAGAAATTAAATGTGAGAATATTGTAATGATGCATATAGAGAATTTATTAAAGAAATAAATTCAATTGAGAAGTGAATACGGTTATAAGGATATATATACATAGTTATATATTCCTAGAATTGTGCTTGTTAGCCAAATACGAAGATGAGTAAATTTAATACTCAATTAAACTAATAAATTAATTAGTTTAAAAATGAAGTCATGAAATATAATTAATTAAATTAATTATATTAGTTATGCGTTAAAGTTGTGAAAAATTTAGGATGATTGTTTAGAATGACAATATTAAGAAGTTAATTGATTAAGTAATTAACTTAATTATTTAGTTGTGGTATAGAGTCCAAGTAATTTAATTACTACTAGTGGACTAGCCCAAAAGGATTATATATGTTAGCCCAATATGAGAATATTTACATGAAGGTGGGTAATTTAATAAGAGAGCCCAATGAAAGGTAAACTATGTAGCCCAAACATTTAAAAGTCCAATGTTGGTCAAAGTGTTGGGAAATATTTTTGAGCGTAGAGAATTAACTAATGTAGGGTTAATTGAATAACCCTAGTTGGTAGACATGAGAGAGTATTAACCAAACATTGGTTAATTGCTAGAGAAAGGAAAGTGGTGATGAGAATTAACTATGGATGAGTTAATTATGTAACCCAAGGTGGTATAATAAATTAAATCATATTTAATTGGACTATAATATAAGTCCAAATGAGGTATTAAACTAGGTCAAATTAATTAACCTAGTAGTCCATATAATTTAATTTGAATATTGATTTATGTAATAATTAACCAAGCTCAATGCTTGTTTTAATTAAATGTAACATAGGGTAATTAATATTAGCCCAATGTAATAATTAAATTGAGCCCAAACAAATTTAATTGATGAGCCCAATAGAAATATTAAATTGATCCAATGTGGAGCCCAAATGGAAGTCAAAGTGGTGGTCAATATATATACATTGGTGTATATATATATGGATACTTATATAATGATATAGGATATAAAAATAAAGCTAAATTTGTGTAATAATAAGGCAAATCCCGAATTTTGGAGGGGGCCCCACATGAAAGTGTTGAGTGTGGCTTTATTTGGCTTGTTTTACACTCCAAAAGTTGCTTCTAAGCAATCTTGATAGGAGTCATTCATCCTTGTCAATCATCTTGTCCATCCAAGCTATAGTAAGCATGAGTTTAAGCCTTAAATGCCCAAGTGTTGGTTGATTAGTACCAATTCATTGTGTTGGTTAGCCATTTGTCTAGAAATGCTAGAGAGAAAATAGAGAGTTCTTGAGAGAAAATGAAGTAAACTTAGTGAGATTGTAGATCCTCCAAGGAAAAATGCTAGAGGATAGTCAATGAGGAGGCACAAGCTTAGCTCATATCAAGAGGAAGAAGATCATCCATGTCTAAGAGGTTAAAAAGTATTCTTAACCTTCCTAAGTTCATTTTTGTAGTCTATATAAGTTTTAAACGGTTAAAATATATTTTTAACCGATCAAAATTTATTTTGATGCTCTAGAAGTATAAAACTATGATATATAGGTAGATTCATGGTTCGGTATATTTATCTCATGAATTTGTATGGGTGGTATGCAAAGAATTAGAAGAAAAGTTCATTTTGTGAGTTACCGGTAAAATCTAGACGGTTCAATCTTAAATTTATTGTCAAAACGCTTTTAAAAAATATGATTGAACCATGAAATCTTGTAAAACAAGAAGTCATAAAGACAACAACACTTAGTTGGTGTCATTTGGATGTGTAGAGTTCATTTTATTCAAGTTTGAACCTATAGAACCAACGATTTGTGAAGTTAGTTTTCACTTTGTCATTGTGAGCCATTTTTAGTCTAGTTCCGTTTGGAATTTTGATTTTTGATATAAAGAGAAATTATAGAGGGGGAAATTCTGATGAGAATGGACTCAAGAATCACCCCAAAATGTTTTAAAATGAAGAAGTTATGGCTGTCGGAGCGTCTAAGGGTTGGACAGTCAAAATTTAGGGTTTTGTTTCTGTTTTGAGCGCCGCCGGCGCTAGGATATGCCCATGTCCAGCGCCGCCAGCTCTTGGCCAGTTTTTAAAAAGTCCAAATTTTGATATTTTAAAGTTTTATCAAGTCGGAACTCCAGTTTAACTTGTCGGTTAATGAAAAGTCTAAACAAAACGCCGTTAGAGACTTAAAACATAAGATAAACTTGTAAAATGAATGTGTTGAATATTAAACCAATATATATAAAGTCTATTAGTGACTCATTGGTAGTTAAATGTATAAAATAAAGACTAAGGTTAACATTATTAAAAAGTTAATTATTTGTATGGTTTAAAGAGTATTAAAATATGGTTAAATGATTAAATATGTAAGTAACTATGTTATGAAATGGTTAATAACATTAGTATATGATTAAAATATTATTAAATAATTAATAATATTAACAAGTGATTAAAATATTATTAAATGGTTAATAATATTAACAAGTGATTAAAATATTATTAAATGGTTAATAATATTAACAAGTGATTAAAATATTATTAAAAGACTAATAATATTAACAAGTGATTAAAATATTATTAAATGATTAATAATATTAATAAGTGATTAAAATATTATTAAATGGTTAATAATATTAATAAGAGATTAAAATATTATTAAATGGTTAATAATATTAATAAGTGATTAAAATATTATTAAATGGTTAATAATATTAACAAGTGATTAAAATATTATTAAATGGTTAATAATATTAATAAGTGAGTAAAATATTATTAAATGGTTAATAATATTAATATGTGATTAAAATATTATTAAATGGTTAGTAATACTAACAAGTGATTAAAATATTATTAAATGGTTAATAATATTAACAAGTGATTAAAATATTATTAAATGGTTAATAATATTAATAAGGGATTAAAATATTATTAAATGGTTAATAATATTAATAAGTGAGTAAAATATTATTAAATGGTTAATAATATTAAGAAGTGATTAAAATATTATTAAATGGTTAATAATATTTGAACGTAGTTGTATATTATCAAAGGTTGATAATATTTTATGTATTTGGTACATTATTAAATGTCCGAATCATTAAGTTATGTAAAAGAAGGATGTTTAATTAAATTAAACCGAGGTAAATAGTCCATCGTGACTACTTTAGACAACTTATTGAAAGTGGGTTGTACGATGAACGTATAGTGAGTGCGTAAGCTGGTTAAGTGTACCCGACATGTCCAACTAGAATTGGGCTAGGGTTTTTGTCCGGAACGTATATGTTCAATTGTCGGATAACTAAAGAGTTAATAATTTGAAGTTAAGGTCTTAAGTTAAGACTAATTAATAGTCCTGGTAGCTAATGATTATGTCAATTCTATATATAAATTGTAGGTTGAACAAGAGACGCAAATAAGCGTAGATGGTAAAAGCTGCCAGACAAGTTTTTCAGAACTTGTTCCTATGTGCCTTAACATGCTTTGATGTGATATTAAATTGTTAATAGAAAGATATTGATGATAATTGTGATATGCATGAGGTATGATTACATGTAGATTATGTATAAATATAAAGCATGAATTGCTAGATGTTATATGTGATGCATGAGCAGTATGACATAAACTGAAATGCATGAAAAACATGATGTAAGTATAAATTGCAGAGTATATGTGAAGCATGTAATGTGTTATGTGTAACTGTTAAACTTGCTGAGCCGTCGTGCTCACTCTTGCTTAAACCAACATTTTCAGATAGTACAAGTATTTGAAGTCTTGATAAGGATCAAGAAACAGGAATGCATATTACATTCATTGAAGGTCTAGCACGACCATTGTAGATATCAGTCCGAATTGGACAGGTAAAATGATTGTGTAGTATAAGAATTGGTTGGTATGTATTATGAGACTTAGATACTCAAATTGATTGTAATAGAATGTCGTATCATGTATGATATTGAGACATACTAGGAATGTATAAAGATTTCGATTCTGGAATAGAAGAGATGTTGTGAAACTGTAAATAAATGGTTATTCACCAATTATTATATTGTTGTAATTCATGAACAATAAGGAAAAAGTAGTACTAGTGTTAAACCAGATTCGAGGTTCAAGGAACCCGGATTTGGGGTCGTCATAAAAATGATATTCTTTTTGTGAGATACATGAAGTATATATAATTTTGAATTATTCATGATGTCACAATAATATTTGTGTCATCAAAATAAATATATATTAACAATATTTTGATATTTTTAACAATATTTATTATTTTAATAGTATAATTACTAGATACAACCCCGCGCGTTGCGGTGGGATTATTCGTTTTGTTAAAAAAAAAATTAAAAATTGTTTAGATTAATTACCAATCAATTTGAGATAATATAAAAATAAAATTATGGAATATAATATCAATTTAGAATTGATGCAATTTTGGGATATAATATCAGTTTAGATTTGTATTTATGAGATAATATTAAAAAAAAATTTGTCTGATTAAGGAATTTAAAAAAAATTTAAATTATGCATGAATTTTTTTTTGTAAATAAAGTTCTAAAGCCCAATGATGGGATAATATTACATATTTTTTTGCTTGAGAATTATTTTTAAAAAAATTAAAAATTTAAATTATTGGATAATATCATATATTTATGTGTTAGAGTTATTAGCAAAAAATGAGATAATAAAACAATTCAAAAAATAAATTATTGGATAATATCAATTTGAAATTGCGGCAAGTCAATAGAGTTTGACTGGTATATGAATACAACATTAGAACAAAAAATCCATACAAATCTATTGTATAATTGTAGTTTTGAGCAATATGTATAGTTTAGATGTTATCAGTTAATTCAATATTAACTCTCTTACATTGTTTTTCATTATTTGTGCTGAGTTGTAAATCTCCAATTACAGTTAGTTGAGCAATAACATCTAAACACAAAACATTACAATTATACAGTTAAATAATAAAATTTGTATGAAAAAGATGGCTTCAAAATCATTGTGAAACATACCAACTAAGTAGGAATCATCAATCGCGCTAGCTAGTATTTGATCAAATGGGCTGAATTGGAGTCCATATGTATGAATTGAAGCATCATCTAACTCTTGCAATGAGGTGGAATATACAAAATTAATCTTATATGGATGTTTGGTAGCTTTAAAAGAACCACCGTTCTGACTAACAACAAAATTGGTGATAATAAAAATTTTGTTTTCCTTGACCAATGATTGGAATTTATTTTAAAGTGTTCTTTTGATATTGGCTTGTATTCTGCCATCCTACGAAGGAATAACTTGTAGATGTTAAGTTGTTATAATAAAGGTAAACAATTTGTAGATGTCAAGTTGTTATAGTAAATGTACAGTTTATGTATGTATATATATCTTCTTATTCAACAATATCATCTTAATACTGTTTATGTAGTCACCTTTATAGAAGCAAGACATATTTCAGAGTTTAGTTATTTGTGCCTTAATTTTTCACGTTTCTCTTTACAGGACTGATGTTAGTAACACAATTGTATTTAGTAGTTGCGCCAGCTAAATAATCAAACAACAAAAAAGTTGAAGTCAGATTCGTGGTGAGACAAAGGTTCAGAATGAAGTAGAAGTAGAATGAAAATTTGAAGTCAGATTCATGATGAGGCAAAGAAACAGAATGTAATAGAAATAGAAAAAGAGCAATAACAAAAGAAAAATAAGCTTACCATATAAAAGCAAAATATATGAAGAAGAAAACTGTTATGTGGTGTAATTTAGTATGAAATAGGTGGTATATATTTATAGGGTTATTATAAAAATTATGTAGACCAACCATACATAAAATTGGATTATTATCTATTTGGTATTCTTTAATTTTGTAATTTTATATGATTTGTGACAAAAAAAATTAATATTACTTTTTGTGCTATACTTATATATTTTAATGGGATAATATTGAATTTTCAATTTATTGGATAATATTTGATTGTGTTATATTCAATTTGAAATTGCTTAAATTAATGGGATTTTAATTGGATAATATTCAAAACTGAATTAATTTGATAAGATCAAATTGAGATTGCTTAAATTATGCAATATTTTTAGGTGATAGATTTATTTGCAACAATTTAGAATTATTGAATGACAGTCATATTTATGAGTTACATTCTATTTTTTATGATAGTATTTTTGAAAGCCGGAAAAATATAGAAATATCCAATTGTGAGATGTGATATGTATATCGAATTAAGATGTGTGTGAATTATTCTGTGTATATGAAATAATTAAAAAAATGGGTGTATTAAGGTTTCACTGAAAGTGCAAGCTGCGAGTAACATTTTCAGCAATGTTTCATCATAGAGCGACACGTGGCATAAGTTTAGATTTAACGTGGGATTGAGATAAATGGTATAATATTATGCTGTAATATAATTAATGTTGTTATATAAGTATAAATAAATGGTATAATATTACGTTATAATATAATTAAATTAGTAATGATAATATTTTTGCAATTGAGATTAACAGAGCACTTAAGATTATCAAAACAGTTTAGATATGTATTAATTTTGTTTTTAGGATATAATAATTATGTTTGAACATAATTAAATTTAAATTTGTAGTGATCGTGTAGATTATACCATACATTATAAAAATAATTTTGTTATTATTTGGGTGTGGTATAATAATGTAAATGGTATATAATGGTTAGTAAATTGTATTGTTTTACTTGTTTAAGATATAATGTGTAGTATAATATTATAAAATACGAAAAGCAGGAGTAATGGTTCAGCTCAATTTTGTTATTATTTATTTAATAATAATATGTATGATATAATGTAAAATATAATATTATAAATGGTATATAATATTTTAAAATTCCAAAAGCCGGATTTAATGGGTAATTATGGTTAATAATTTGGGAAGTAAGCTATATGAATGGTATAATTATATAAAAGGTATAATATTAGAAAATTACAAAAAGTGGAGTAAATTCCCAAAATCGTAGTAAGGATTGAGGGTATTAAATATGTAAGATATGTGTTTCATTGTGAGAAAGTCACTTGTCAAGTAACGGTGTTATGTACTGAATTTTAGTATATATAATAGATTCGTACGGAAGACTCTCCTTGTCATTTAAAATACCTTTGTTCGACAATTAATGTCAGGGTAACGATGAAAAAACCTAGGCGCAAATAGCGTTATTATTGCAAATAGCATTATTATTATTGTTCTTTAGAACTTAATACTTATTTCTACTTCTTGGATTGAAAAATGTAAGTAATTTTTGCCAGGAATGATTATACTTACCATATATGTTGCTAAGAATCCGACATAATTCTCTTTCTTAAATTGTTTAATGTCACTCTTTGGACCGGCGGAAGGAAGAGAGAAATATAAAATATATACGTAGTTGATTGAATAATTGAAACCCCATTGCCATTCTCCTCCACTTGAGCTAGCAACGATTGGGCCCCATTCTCCTTATTTTCATCAGTTACTGTCCTCCTGTTGGAATGGAGGTCTATGTTTCCGTCATAGGCATTTTGGTACTTCTATGCAAACACAATTTCTTTTATTGTAGTTTAATTTAGTGTTGGGTTCATTCAAGATTTCAATTATTTGGCTCATCCAAAATTAGGAATTCCATCTTACAAGAATAAAAGTCTTAGATCGACTTTTTACGTATATTAAATAAAATAATAATAAATAAATTATTTATATTTAAATATTATTATATAATTTTTTATACATGATTAATAATACTGTATAAATGAATAAGTTTATACACACAAACATTACTAATTTTTTAATAGTGAGATGAGAATTTATATTTTAAAATTATATTTATAAACTTATTCTGCATAAATATACATAGAGAATATAAATATGATAATTAATACTAAAATTTTTATAGACAAATTATTATAAAAAATAAATTATTTAAAATAAATAAATATCTAATTTAAAATTATTTAAAATAATATTTTAATAAGAGAAGTATAATAATCTAACTATCCAATCTCTGATTAGCCCTTGGGAAGAGGGACAACTATATATTAACGGAATATCTTTAATATTTCAGAATAGATTATTCTATCTCCTTATTGATCTTTTTAGTTGTTACATGTTCTTAGAATCCACATTAAAGTAGTAAGTGGAACAAGTAGGGTGAGCCCTTTCGCCGCTTGGTTGCTAGTAACGAGGGCTTAGCTTTTATCTTCTCTTTATTCTTTTGTCTTTAATAATAGCACGGTATCATAATGAGTGTCAGTAAGTTGGTCAATATCTCAATTTTTTTATTTTATTTTAAAATCTTTATTACATGTTATTAATCCACTTAGATATTTGATATACGTAGTTCTTAACGTTTCGAAACAAAAAAATCACGATGATAATAATAGTAATATTAATATTAATATTAATATTATAAACGAAAAACCTACCCTATCTTTATTTGCCTCTACAAAGAATCATAGTGTTCATATTTTTAGATATAGAGAGGGTCTCTGATCTATATTACTAAAGGAATCCTCTTTCAATTTTTTCGTACGTTCTTCCGTTTAATTATTCTTATTTTTCTTTTGTTATGGGGGTTTCTTCACTTTTTGATTTATTTCTTTTAGTTTGATTTGATTTTATTTTATGGTTATATTCTCGTGTTTCGAGTTTGAATTTAAAATTAGAAGAGATATTATCTTGATTCTAATATTTTTATAATTCAATTTATTTATTAATAAAAATTATTTTTAATTCTTATTCCATGGCATCGTCAAGAAAAATAAAAGATTGGGAGGAGATCAATTTTTTTTATAACAATTTTTTTTATATTTATGTTGTGAGATTTATAGTGATATTTTTTAAGATTTATGGTGACGATTTATTCTATCGTCGTAGTCCTATTCTATAACAACAGAATAAATTAATATTATAAATCCTAAAATTATCGCTATAAATTTCAAGATAAAGATACATTTTTTTTTTTTTTTTTGTTGTTACAAATGATTTAAGCCAGTTGAGAGGGGGTGGTGGGCCAATGATTAATAACAGAATAGATAAAGTTATCAAATCAAGCCTCAAAAAATCACGCGAGTATCTATCTTTAAATAGATAAAAGGCATCGGCTCGCGCCCAAAGGAAGTTAGCTCAATGGACAAAGATCTCATCACCTTTTCTTCCAAAAGGGCAGATGCTCCTAACTACAGCTATTTCAAGCCATGTTTGATGTCGGCCATGGCACATCGATACGAAAAATTATTTAATGTACCGAAAATAAATGAATAATTTATTTTTTTCTCTCATATAATAATAAAATTTATAAATAATAAAACTTTTATAAACCCTAATGCTATGTAAAAAGAATAAACAAACTATTCATTTATTTTTAATTCACCAAATAATTTCTCCATCAATTCTGGCTTCTCTTCTCCTTTGATAAACTCCAATTAATGCAGCTTACTTTTCATTAACAATTTCAACGGCACACTTAAATCAGTCACTGCAATGACAAATCATAAAAACTTTGGGTCCCATTTCCAGAACCTTCTCAGATATTAAAAGGAATTGTATTGTACATTATATTCCATTGAAATTTGATATGTTCAATGATCTTATTAATAATCTTATCAATGATTTTTATAAAAAATAGTGAGACTCACTTGAGATCCATTACTTATATAGTGGATTCTACTATTTTTTATAAAAATTATTATATGAATTATTATAAAATATCATTACTCATATCTTTTTTCGTATTTCATTTATCAAAAAGTGTAGTACCAATTATAATGATTGTATTCATTTAATTACTCAAAATTCTGCTCTCTAATTCGGACTCAGCCTGTTATTAAATTTCTCTATTTTTTATATCGAATATATAGCGATAATTTTTAAAATTTTATGGCAATAATATGTCTTAACGTTGTAGATCTATAAAAAAAAATAAGACTATAGCGACGAGATATATTATCACCATAAATTCTAAAAACCGTCATCATATGTCTTAATACAGAAAAACAACAAAATTTAATAACAAGTGATCTCACACTCTCTAATTCTAGTTTGGTGCAGTTGTCAGTATTGAACTATAATTAAAGGATTAAAAAAAATAAGGGCAGAGGATGTCATCAAATATGACCAAAGAAATATCAATTTTTTTTTATATTTAAAATAAATTTTTTTTTTTTATTCGATTTCATTTATTTTTAGGTATATTAAGAAAGTCATAAACACACCTTATGTTAAATCTTAATATACGCAAGGAAAGTGTCATGTTGCGACGGAGGAGTATAAAACTGTTAATCCTGAAAAGAAATTGTTCAAAGTATTTCGATGAATTAAGGAGAAAAAAGGTATTCAGATTTGTTATTCTTTTATCTATCTAATTTAGTGTCACGTTCTATATATTGATATAAGATAATACTTATTTATTTTTAAAAAATTGAATTAAAATTGTATGTTGTGTAGCAATTATTAGTTGAAAAGATCAAATTAATAACGACCTTGATTCACTCATCTACCCATCTCATCCTTAAAATCAATGGCCCATGCTCATGCAGTGGCAACTATGTAATTATGCATATCATCAATCTTACAAAGTCTACACCAGCAAAAGGTGACTGTTCTTGCATGTTCCTTCTGGTAGTTAACAGAGCAATATTTGAAAGGCACAGTAACATACAACAAACCTATAGTAGTAATACATATATATATTACACATAAAAACAGTAGGTACACTTGTGGGACCAAATCTTCTGTAACAAAATTTTCATGTATTTTTATTACAAGGTCTATAGCGATATTTTTTAAGGTCTATGACAACAGTTTGTCCCGTCGCAGTAGTTTAATTCTATGACGATAAGATAAATTATCATCATAGACCTTAAAAATCATCGTTATAAGTGTCGTGATACATATACAGAGAAATTCTGTAACAGAATTTGAAGCCACACTTATTTTATGGAAAAAAACAGATTTTCAGGTAGAGAAAGGGACGTGAATCTCTCGCTCTTATTAGCCAAACACTGTGGGGGTTGGGGGGGGAGGTATCTAAATCCCCGAGTTAAAGAATATAAATTATTATACAAATGCTCCAAGAACAGTGAAGCCAATACTTCACTGCCTGTAAGAAGGCTTAAAATCATGTGAGAAGCCGACAATTAGAGATAATTCCAATTTCCAAGCAACCCATGTGGGATTTATTCCTTTTTGCTCACCAATCCAGTTCCTCTGTTTTTCCACTGAACTACTTTGAGAAAAATTCCTGCTCTGTTTTTTTGTGGGTTTTCTAGTTTTTCATCATGTGGGATTCTGAGAGTGAATCACTTGGAGGAAGAGAATATGGCAATGGAGTGCTTACTACAAGTAAGCATGGTGTCAAGTCATACGGGTTTGAACAAAGAGGCCTATCTTGGTATGTACTAAATTTTAATACAGACTAATTATCTATTGATGAATTTGAGTCGTCAAATAGATTAATATTTTGTCTTTTGTTTAATCTTGATAATGGAAAATAGATAAAAACTAGCTTAAATTTACACAAATTTGGACTTTATTTCTAGTTGCATAGCATAAATTCCATGTTCCCAAATGGGAGTTCAAGTTATTGTGCTTTAGAATGACAAAATTTCACTCGAGGACAAGTAAGTTCTTGAAATATAGGCAACATTGTCAAGAAAGGGAAGGGTTAGGAATGAACTTAATTCCCATAATCAGTTGTTTCTTTTTTCCTTCACTGCTTATTTGTGTCTGTTTTACTGCAAATAGGTATGTTGCAACTGATGTTCCAAGTGACTTTTTAGTTCAAATCGGAGATGTTAGTTTCCACTTGCACAAGGTAGCTACTTTTGACTTAATTTTCCTTCTCCATTGTGATGAATTCAGGGTTTGTTGAATGATATCATCACCTAATGTTATATTAGATGACTAATTGTAATTTTCTTCCTTTTTCTTTATGATCAATCTATGGAAGTATAATCTACTTTCTCGGAGTGGAAAAATGAACAGAATCATATATGAATCACGAGACACGGAATTGAGCAAGGTAGCTTTAGATGAGCTCCCTGGTGGACCTGAGGCTTTTGAGCTAGCAGCAAAGTTCTGCTATGGAATTTCAGTTGATCTAACAGCCACCAATATATCTGGTCTAAGGTGCGCCGCAGAGTTCCTAGAAATGACTGAGGAGTTGGAAGAAGGCAACCTTATATTCAAAACTGAAGCTTTTCTAAGTTATGTAGTGTTATCATCATGGAGAGACTCTATACTAGTATTGAAAAGCTGTGAAAAGTTATCTCCATGGGCAGAAAACCTTCAGATTGTTAGAAGATGTAGTGAGTCTATCGCGTGGAAAGCTTGTGCCAATCCAAAAGGAATAAGGTGGCAATATACAGGGAAAACCCCGAATGTTTCTAGCCCAAAATGGAATGAAACGAAGGATTCAAGCACAAGTAGAAACCAACAAGTTCCTACAGATTGGTGGTTTGAAGATGTTTCAATTCTCAGGATTGATCACTTTGTTAGGGTGATTACTGCCATTAAGGTTAAGGGTATGAGATTTGAACTTATTGGCGCTTCTATAACACATTATGCAGTCAAATGGCTTCCGGGGTTCATAAAAGAGGGGGCAGGATCAGTAGATGAGGGGAGTAATAGCTGCCACAGTAACAATAGTGGAGGTAGTTGGAAAGGGGGACTGCATATGATCGTGGCAGTAAATAAAGGTGATACACCAACCATTCAGACTAAAGATCAACGGATGATTATTGAGAGCCTAATAAGCATAATTCCCCCACAGAAGGATAGTGTATCTTGCAGTTTCCTTCTTAGGTTATTGACAATGGCGAATATGTTGAAAGTGGCTCCTGCTTTGGTTACTGAATTGGAGAAACGGGTTGGAATGCAGTTCGAGCAGGCTACATTGGCAGATCTTCTTATACCTTCCTACAGCAAAAGTGAGAATCTGTATGATGTTGATCTTGTTCAGAGGCTTTTGGAGCATTTTCTTATTCAAGAACAGACAGAGAGTTCTAGTCCTAGCAGGCAGTCCATGTATGAAGGAAGGGGCAATAACCCGAATGCCAAGATGAGGGTGGCAAGGCTCGTAGATAGTTACCTTACAGAGGTGTCCAGGGATAGAAACCTTTCTTTGACTAAATTTCAGGTCCTAGCAGAGGCTTTGCCTGAATCAGCGAGAACTTGTGATGATGGACTTTATCGAGCAATTGATTCCTATCTGAAGGTAATTTGATCTATTTAGTAACTCTAATTTTCATCATTGACTTACAGTGAAATGCTATGTTTCTTTATAAGAACTTCATGCGTCAATATAAGGCATGGAAATAAAGATTCATCTGTAGGCTAAGAAGATGACAATTTAATACCTGAATGCATGAATAACTAGCTGATATCTGCATGCATAGATATAGAGAGATTCTGAAATTGAGGACCATGCATATGCCAAGCGCTAGCAAAACACCATCAAGTTTATGCATGTAAACCTGTAGACAGTATATATGGTTGCGAGTGATTAAAAAAATTCATGGAATGATAATGAGGTTACAAAAGAAGACATTCTACAAGAGCTAGCAAATATAAATGAGGTAGAGTGCACATGGTAGCATCTGGAATCATACTTAAGAAAGTCGAAGAAAATATTTGTAGTATCAATAAACTAATGCAGCTACATGGAACTTTTAGCAAGGGCGCACTCTATAACGATTTAAAGAAAATATCAAGATTATTTAGTTTTGAAATGAATGTTCCATCTTTTTCCGTTCTTTTTTCTTAAAGAGGACCGAGTTAATGTGATGTACTGATATTTTTTTTTTTACGTATTATGTAATTCAAAAAATTTGATCAATTTTTCCAAAATGACAGGCCCATCCAACACTCTCAGAGCATGAAAGGAAACGGCTCTGTCGTGTGATGGATTGCCAGAAGCTCTCCATTGATGCTTGCATGCATGCTGCCCAAAATGAGCGTCTCCCACTAAGAATTGTGGTTCAAGTACTCTTCTCGGAGCAAGTGAAGATAAGCAATGCAATAGCCAGCAACTCTCTGAAAGAAGCTGGAGACTCCTACCAACCGATTGTATCAAACAGGAAAACATTACTCGAAGGAACCCCTCAGTCATTTCAAGAAGGATGGGCTACAGCTAAAAAGGACATTAACACTCTTAAGTTCAAAGTGGAGACTGTTAAGGCTAAGTATCTAGAGCTCCAAAATGAGATGGAAACCTTGCAGAGACAGTTTGATAAACTCGCAAAGCCCAAACAAACATCAGCATGGACCAGTGGCTGGAAAAAGCTGAGCAAGATCACCAAGATGACAAATTTAGAACACAACGACACGGCGTCTCAGGTAAATGCAGAACAGACTAGAAAAACACCTAGAAGGTGGAGGAACTCCATTTCTTAAGGAAATTCATGGCGAATGATATTTCACCGAAGAGGATATTTCTACATTTCAACTCTGTGTTTGCTTTCCTTTTTCCTTTTCTTGATTTATAATATTCATGGGTTTCTTTCGTCCGATAATTCTGTTACTTCAATGAGTTTTGATCTATAATTTTAATCATTTCTAGCGTTTGATTCTGGAGAAGTTAGCACTAAACTGTATCATGGAGAAGACTTTTACTTTTGAAATCAATATCTATTAATCCATTGACCAAATGTATCAAACAGAAGAAAATATCATGAAAGAATAGTGCATTATAAAACAGAAAAAAGAGAAACATGTGTCCTACAGCTAAAATCTGTGCTAGAATGAGTTATCATGTAATCCTACAGCTACTGTGAAGGATGCGTAATGCCTCAATTATTGGACTCTGATCGAAGGAAATTTCACCATGCGGTTGCATAAGAAGCAAAAATTCTGATTTTATGGGGGTCAAAGGTAAACTGATAACGCACACAACCTCAAGCTCAACCAAAATGGGAAAAAAAAAAAAAAAAAACTAATCAAGGTAACATTTCTGGTTTCAAATGACGTCTTGCACCAGAAAAGACATTACTCTGATGTATCATGTCGGTCTAAAGACTAAACAAGAACGGAAGACTGAACGGACGACAGAATTTGGAAGATGTTCCAGAGAATAACTTGCTTAAAGGTACAAATCAGCGCTACTAAGACCTCAGGAGATTAAAAAATATGTCGAAGTGAAATGATGTTAGACACCAAGTACATGTGGTTTCACGAACCTTACTGCAGATATTTGTCAAGTACATCAATAATTCTAGGCTTACAGGGTCAAGGATTCATTCAGCTCAAGCACAAGTCGACATGATCAAATATATTTGACTAATGGGTACTTTCAAACCTTCAGTTACTTACTTCTTCCCAGTTTCGTCGAAAGTCCAAACTTGTATGTGCCACATTCCTTTCTACCAAATAATACAAAGCTACTTTGGGAATAATATTATGAACAATCTTAATACCAACAAATATATTATACACCCCTAAGAATGTCATGAGACATATGCTTGCTATAAATTGCATCCCGGCCTAGAGTTCTACGTATTCATTCTAATTCTATAACAAACTCTTCTCTCTTTTAAAAATATGCCGGGCACTCCTAACTTCAAATCATCTCGAATAAACTTTAGGTATTTTGTACGTACTAATATGAGTTTTCTCCGCTGCAACTTAAATTTGAATACGAATCCTTAGTGTCATTCTGATTTCTGATGAATGCGTGTATATGGAAATTCCAGAGCAATAAACATTTTGCTTGGTAGAACAAAAATACACCAACATGATAATGCAGCATCCTATAAAGTGCACTGATATGCACAGAATTGCTCAGATTGGACTCCTATCAAGCACTCAATACCCACTATTCATATGTAGAAGAAGCCGAAACCAAACATTTTAATCAATTATTTCAAAGAAGAAAGGACAAATTTCTTATAAACGGTATGACAAATTTTGGTATTGGACTTTTATCATACACAAGACAACAACTGCGCACAGACAAAAACATGCATCACAATCTATTGTACCATCAGAGCAGTAAGCCAATAATTTGAACAGCTATAACAATATCACTGGCCACTACCAAGAATTGACATCACATAAGTACATATACATAGCTTGTTCCACTACCAATCATTTGATATACGATACACAAACAATATTTCAAGGAACAAATTATTGAACAAATGAATAATATGGGATAGTAGAAGGATAAAAGACTTGCCAAGCAGATTCAGAACTGAGTTATTGTTGTCGAAATGTAAAGTTCTTGATCATGATATCAACTTTAAACATGGAATTTCTCCTCTTCTGAGTCACATGGTACTTGGTAGCCTTCAAAAGCTTGAAGGTCTAAACTTTTTCTCTATAAGCCCCATTTGGGGAAACCTGAGCCAACTTAAAGACTAAAGAGTAACTACTTTGATTTATGTTTTACTTTTTCTCTCTTTCCCTTATTAGTAGAATATATCATCTCATTTTTAATGGACCGAGCTCCTCTCCATTACTCTTTTCATCCACTTTCTTCAATACATATTTGTTCCAAACAATTGTGCCGTTGGTGACGTCGCTAAAAAACCTAAAAACAATATTTGTGCTGCTAAATTTGTATCAAATCAAAAAATTAGTTGAAAATTGTAATGGAAGGATCAACTCCATTGTCAACAACCATCCTCAGAACATCAGTTCCCATTCGTCAACAACCATCCTCAGAACATCCGTATTCGGGTTTGGGTTTATTAAATTAAAGAAAGATCTCAATCCATCTTGCACATATTCTATTTTGCATTAAAACATTTAAATTACTTAAACAATTGTTTTATCCTCTTCACTCAATCCCATATCAAACAAAAACTCCAACAAAGAAAATGTACCAAAACTGTTCATAGTCTTCATCACACTGCTCAAAAGTCGGTCCCAACTCTATATCGAAGATTCAGAATCACAAGAACACAGCTAATCAATGAAACAATCAAAAAACAACAAAAAATGAAGAAAAAAATTATACCAACTTCAGTTAACACCACAAGCCCCACCACCACATATGCACTGGTGGAATATTTATTGACACATAGTTTCATAGCAGCGTAAGTACACGAAAAAGATCTTCTCAAATTAACTCTTTTACGCTCACGGGAAAAACACTAGAATCACACATCACTGTACAAATTTCAAGATTTTTCATGATAAATCTTGAGGGTCCCCTCTGCGCTTCATAATCCAGAGCATCACAATCTCTTTAGAAATAAAGAGATTAATAGCATAAAATTCAAGAAGAAGCAAATATAGGTGGGGGGTGGGACCTGAATTCGCCTGACACGCATGCACTTAATCGAGGAAATCTCAACAATTCCAGAAAAAAAGAGTCCACATTTACAGCAAACACACCACTACTATCACTATGCGTTCAAGACTGACTTTCTTTAATCCCCTAAAGCTTCACAATAATAATCATTTCTAGTCGACAATAATATCCCATTTTTCTTCATCCGCTGCAAGTAAAGCGCACATCCCATTATGCTTTCTGCTTGATCTAAAGAGTGAAAAAGATGGTAAAGGCTTGACAAAGTAAAAGCCATCTTCCTATGTTCAAATCATCATTCATTTTAGTCAAAGAACACGTATTAGTTAATGCAACCGGTTTTCCCTCTTTATGCTACCTTTTCACCCAACAGTACCCTCTTAACACCACATACTACAATGAAAAAGAGGGGAAGCAACTTACTGGCAGCTTAGTCCTAGAGCTATGGCTTTGAGCTTTAAGTACTTCAAATAATTTATAGCTTCATCAATAATCAAAAATGGCTCCTTGCTTTTTGAATCCGGAATAATATTCTCAAGAATTCTCAATGTCTCGTGAATTTTATCTGTCCTCGTGCGCTTGGTGCCTAAATTAGAGCGCATAACTTTATTTTCAGTCCTGGGACGGGAACAACATGATTCAGCATCATTGTCGTACTCATAGGATCTATCAAATTTCAGTGAACTTGTAGCATCAACTACTAATGATTTCTTGTACCCACCACCAAGCAATCTTTGCCTTTTCGTGGAGCCATTAAAAGTAGCAACTTCTTCGGTTATGTCACCAACTTGTTCATAATTCTGAATACTCACTTCAATTGTTAATGGAGAATGATCCGTGCTTGTTACTTCACCATCCTCACGAGCATCATAATCATATTCATCACCATCCGAGTAAAGTAAGGCATTAATTTCTTCTGTGTCTTCATGGTACTCATTTCCTTCTCCAATTATCTGATTCTCATCAGATTCTCCTTGAATTGTGGTCTTGGTAGGAGATATTCTCTCTACTAAAGGCACCTGCTCTGCATCACGCGAATGACACTCTGGCACAGATTTAAATGGTGCAATAATAGGATTCTGGGATGAAGAGCCAAATGGACTGCGAAAAAAACGAGTGTGATGTCCAGACTGATCGAAAATGAGGAACCTCTTCTGAATAGAGCTAGTCACATCATTAGGCTTAGTCTTGACTCCGAATCTACGGGGAAAAGGATGGTGGGGTTCTTTGAGATATGGGTTTGAAGGGGAAAGTGAGCTCTCCCCGAGTTGAGGCAAACAATAAGATAACCCATAAGATCCATTTGATTGCCCTGTCTCCAAACCAGGTAAACCAGAAACTGAAAATCCTGGAAAAGCCACATTTGCAGAAAATGTGCAAGGACTCGTACAAGATAAAGCAATGTTTTGTTGGCTAGGCGTTAGCAGTCTGCTCATGTGGTTGAAACTGGGTGAATCCCAATCTGAATGCTGATGAAATAGCCAAGAATCCTCCGCTTCACAATCAGCCAAAACAATTTGCTAAATATAAATTATAACTGCAGAATATATATATATATATATATATATATATATATATATATGCACAAATTAGTCTGCAGATGTTAATAAGCATAATTCGAGTACAATAATTAGAAAAAGGTAATAACAACATACCAAATAAGATATGGACTGTACTTATAGTATCTGCAATATTCAATAACTTTCAGGTACAAATTTAGAATAAGTAAATACTATGGCAGCTTGATGTGACGACGCAACTTCTACGCAACAGGTTTAAGTAGGTGACGGAAGTATTCAGCCTGAACCATAAAACAAACATTACATAAATAATGGCTTCTTAGTTCTCAATAATAATCAAGCAGTCCAGTATCAAAAAGAGTTGCTCGGCCTGTTCATCATACAGATGATAAACCAGTGAAGCAAATGATAAACCAACCTGACAATCATCCAAAGGTTGAAAGCATGCCATTACTTTAACTATTACTCTTCCTGCAATTCCATTTCCGTGTTTTAGTGCCCTGTGCCCGGAATCTCGTCTGGCTTGCTGCTTGGCACACCATAACTTGTTTTGCCCCTGCCCCGGATGAAAACCACAATCTACAATCTATGCAAAAGTAACTCCTTAGCAAGAACAATAACTAGTAGGCAGGCAGTGGGGATTAGAAAGAGAAACAGGAGCAAGCTGTAGATTGAGGATCAATGGAAGGATAATTTACAGAATAACACTACAATATAAGTTCAACGAGATAACTTTCCCATGTATATCAATTCACGTATTTAACCACCACCTATTGTTCAGCTTTACGTTCTACTGGTATAACCACAGTTGGAATCTTTATAAAAATCACCAAACAGTTAAAAGATTTCCACAGAGAGAAAGAGTGAGTGAGTGAGTGAGTGAGCCGGTAAACAGTTGCACCTAGAGATACTATATTATGAGAGGGAAGAATGAGGCATGCGGTTGACGGATGATTGGATTTTTACTGTTATTTATATGCTGAAAAGAATCAACATACTACCCCCTTCACAAAGGATGTCACTCACCTGTAACAGCAAGTTCTCCTCCACAATCTCCTCCTTGATCATCTCACTTAGAGGTATGAGACTAATCCATGCATCACATCACAGGGAGACCTTCACCCCATCTCCTATCTTCCATTTAAACTACCCTTTCTTAACTTGTTTGAGACTTCTAACCACCCCTTCTGCATCACTTATTTATGGTGCAAGATACCGTAAAAGGGCTTAGTATATCCTAAATAGAAGAGCTAAAAATGACTAGTTAGTATAGAAATAAGATGGTTATGGTTAGACATGCACACAGTAGGCCGGACTGGTCCGGCCTGGCCTGGGCCTGGTAGGCTTTGGCCGTTGACCAGGCCAGGCCGGGCTTTGACTTTTGGGCCTGCAGGCCGGGCCGGGCCGGGCTTCTCGATCGAAGTCTGGCCTTTTGAGGCCTGTAGGCCGGGCCGGGCCAGGCTTTAGGCCGGGCCAGGCCTTGGGCCGGCCCAGGGTAGGCCAGGCTAGTCCTTGGGCCGGGCCAGGTCAGGCCAGGCCTAAAAATGTAATCAACTAATTTTTAATGTGAAATATAAATATTAAATAAACTAACTACTATATTAATTAAATGTATTGACAAAAAATTAAAAATGAGTAATTAATCAATAATAAATAATGAGTCGGTTACAAATATTTTGCTTCAAAATATTTTTAAAATGTCTTCAAAATTCAAATCTTCAAAAAATGTATCTTCCTATCTTCAAAATTTATCTCTTCGTTATATCTTCAAGAAACATATCTTCAGTCTTAAGAAAAAATATATATCTTCAATATTCTTGGATGTACAATTTCGTCAGTTTTTACTCTAACTTCGAGATCTTCTGAGCTATCTTGATCGTCTATTACATCTTGTACTATTCTTTATGCGGAAAAATAATCTCTATAATAAATGCATATCTCCAACGATTCTGTAATGTCCTAGAATTTCCACATCTTTATTAATTAAATTATTAATTTAATTTCCAACGAGTTATTTTTTCGAGATTATTTAAATCTTTTTATGTGATTAATTAATTATGTGATTAAATAATTATGTAATTAATTACTAAAATTAATTAAAGGGGGTCACTAATATGTTATTAAATTAGTTAACAAACCCTAAAGTTTTAATATCAAATTAATTGATAAGTTTCCTATTAATTAAATATTCAATTAAATTGAATATAATGAGTGAATTAAATATAATAAATTAATTAATATGATTATTAATTAATGTAAATAATGTGAAATATTAATAATAATATTTATTAGTCCATTTAGTAATTTAATACTAATGGGTTAGAATATTTAATTATTTATTCAATTTAATTATTTATTTAATCATGGATTGAATAATTAATGTATAAATTATTAAATTAGCCCAACATGGGTCAATTAGTAGCCCAAATGTAGAATAATAAAATTTGACAATTTAGTAGCCCAAACAATTTAATAGAAGCCCAATTGGTATTTTAAATTAAAGCCCAATGATTGGCCCATTTGAAAAATACTTAATAAAACTATTAATTATTAAAAAGTGGACTTGTGACACTCATTTTGGGACATGAAGAAGAGTCCAGCCGAGTGAATCCAAGAAGGAGGAGAGAGAGTGTATTGCTATTATTATTATTATTATTATTATTATTTGATTTTTCATTTATTTAATTAAAGGTTGCTTGTTTTGATTTTTGGGAAAGTCTTTTCCCACAAAATCCTCACCAACTTAGTATGGGCTAGCTTTCTTGTGTAAGTATCATTGTTATCTCATGATGGCAATTTTCATAGATATAGATTTTATATCTCTCCAAATTGTAAGTATACTTACAATTTAGGAACTTGTATTGGTCATTTCTTTTTCTTCCATTTTCCAAGCTAGAGAGAGTTTGAGAGCAAAATATTTTGAGAGAGAGCAAGTGAAGGAGAAGGAGTGCTAAGCTAGTGCATGTCATCTTCTTTCACAACATACTTTGGGAGAAAAAGAAGAATAGCCATTAAATCAAGGTAATGGTTATTTTAAATGAAATTTTGTTTTTAAATAAAATAAATCATCATGTTAGTATAAACATGTTAATATGGTTATTAATGTGTAGTGGTAATATATATGCCATACTTGAGTTTAATATGCTTGGTTTGTATTTTGGTATATTTTATATGCTAAAATATGTATTTAATAGTGTGTAAACAAGTTTTGGAATTTATGTCCAAAAATAATTTTTATAAAACTTAGG
Organism: Hedera helix; assembly: GCA_947179155.2. Lineage (NCBI taxonomy): Eukaryota > Viridiplantae > Streptophyta > Magnoliopsida > Apiales > Araliaceae > Hedera > Hedera helix. The sequence continues at coordinate 30,623,108 of OX359287.1, forward strand.
TTTGATGTTCTAATATTATAGAACATTAAATCATGAGAAAAACAAAGTTTGAATCACTCAAAATGGAGTTATACACAAAAAGTTATGATTTATGGTAGTTTATGTGATGTAAAAATTTTTATAAAAAAATATTGATATTAAATCATGAAAAATTATTTTTTTCATGTTATAAATTAATATAAGGTGATTGGTAATTTTTTTGAATTTTTATTGATGATTTAAAGCTTACTTGTTGGTATATTTTTATTTAAAATGGGTAGCCGGAGCACTGTTCACAATCTGCTAAAAATAAAAAAAATTGGATTTCCGCGCAATGCGCGCAGCTACTGTTCACCAGAAACGCGGAACCAAACGACGTCGTTTGGCGTCCGTAGAAAATTCACACCGCGCGTACGCGCGGAAGCCGTTTCCGGCTTTTCAAAAACGGCGTCGTTTTGACCCGTAAGAACTGAAACGCGCGCCATGCGCGGTAATAAATTTTCGGCGAAATTACCATTTTGCCCCTCCGTGTTTTTTTCGGCAGAATTACCATTCTGCCCTCGGTTCAGTTTTCGAATTATTTACGAAATTGCCATCGGTCCGGTTTTTCAACTTAATTACGAAAATGCCATTCGGGTTAATTTTAATTAATTTAAATATTTAAAAATTAATTTAAAATTATAACAAAAATAATAATAATACAAAAATAATATTGGGGAGGATATTTTTCATAAAGTTTAATATTTAAATATTTTAAATATTAATCTAGTTAGCTAAACCATGGTTAGGTTAAATAAATTTATTATTTATTTATTATTTTAAATGTTAATAATAAATAAAGATGATAAATTAGCAATTATTATTTAATGCCTATTAAATAATATTTAAAGAGAGATAAAATTTATAAATTAATTATTTATTATTTAAATATTATTAAATAATAAATAAAGATAATTAAGTAATTAATTATTATTTAATTAACATTAAATAATGATTAATGGAAATTAAGTTATTAGAGTAATAATTTATTATTTAATTTAAATAATAAATAAGAATGATTTGATTATTATGTAACCTTAAATAATAATTAAAATTAATTAAATAATTAATTATTATTTAATTGACATTAAATAATAATTAAAGAGGATTAAGATTAATAAACTATTATTTAATTTCCTTAATTAAATAATAAGTGAGGTTAATTACTTGGTTAATTATTGGTTGATTAACATTAAATTAAAGAAGGTTAAAATTAAGTTAATAATTATTTATTATTTAATAATAAGTAAGTACAATTAGTTATTATTTATAATAACTAGAGTTAATTAATTAATTTCTATTTAATCAATATTAAATAGTAATTAAAAAGAGATTGAGTTAATAAAATAAATTGAATTTAATTAAACAATTATAATAAGTTGTTTAATAAGTGTCCAACACTTAAGAAAAATATTTTCTAACTTATTAAATTATTAACCTAAAATGATTAAGTGTCTATAAGGTTAATAATATTGCTTTGACTAATGTAAATTATGTGTTAATACTTATGTGTGGCAAATAAGTTCATTATTAAGCGTATACTTATGCAAATACGCCGTACTAATTATTAGACCGACTTTATTAATGTTAGGTCTTTCAAAGCAAGTTAGTTAAAGCTAGACAATTATTGTAGCTGAGCAAACAGGCAAGTTCTCTAACCCTACTCAATTATTATCGTTGAACAAGTTTCCATACTTGTATTTATTGTTAAAGCTTGAAGTGGTTTAATTATTTAAAATTATTCCACATCCATATTGTTTATAAAATCGCACTTAGTGCATTTGAAGCTTGTTAGTTCTTGATTCATGAACTGTATTAAAAATGTTTGAAGCTAATAGTTCAGCTAGACATTGCGTTTCTAAATTCAATAACTTGAATACTTTTAAAAGCTTATCCAAACCATTGTTGGGTGCGGATTTTCTTATATTAAGTCTGAGAATTGAACAACCCTAAATTAGGGGATTTTGTGTCGGGAAACCGACTTTGGGCGCCAGTGACTAAATGTAATGCATATACAGCGGGTTGAATAGGCTGATCCCCTTGAAAACCAAACAACTCAAAGGGTCAGAGGAAACTCTATTATACCCTAGCTAGTTCAGGGTCCTTAGTGACCACTCAGCATTTTAAGATTCAAATATTCTGTTTATTAAAATTTGAATCCTGTTTCATTCACAATTGTTATATCTATTGTTGAACCATTGATGATTTTTCCCATTCATTCATGATATATTAAATCTATATGATTGTTATAAACTTGCTGAGCAAACTAGTTGCTCATTCTTGCTATATCATGAACCATTTTTCAGATAATCCTGATTGCTCCAGGAAGGATAAGGGAAAAGGAAAGGCCAAAGCTTAAGTAGCTTATGCATGCTAGTTAGATCTTTATTTATGTATTTACGGTTGTTAAACCTTTTGTAATTCCTTATGATAGGAACTGTTTTTATGTTAAGGTTGATAGACCCTGGTATTGTAACCTTTTGAAGGGAACCAATATGTATTATTCCGCGATATTTAAATGCAATGTATGTATTTAATTGTTAGTAATGTGTTGAATAGTGAGAACCAAACTCGAGGTTATGGAACCCGGATTTGGGGTCGTCACAGGTTGGTATCAGAGCCGTAGGTTAGAAACGTTAGGATTTGCGAAACCTAAGTTATAACCTTAGTATTAAACTCATATCGAGTGCGTTAGGGGATGAATCGGGGAGATTCATCATGTTGTGTATTTTGGAGATGGATTGAGAAAATCCATCGAGCCGAGATGTACATGATAAAATATCATTTCATTTCATCAATGAATATATTTTATTGCTGTACTAACGTGTGTTATTGTTTTATGATATAGGATGGCAGAGATCGGACAGTCGAGTCGCATTGCTGAGGAGGACTATATTGATATCCATATGGATACTGCACAGCCGCTGGTGGCTGCACCCGTAGAGGAGCCAGAGTCAGATCCTGAGGAGGGGGATCGTGTGGAGCCCGTCTGGGGCGGAGTCATGAGGCCTTACAGTGAGGATGAGGCAGAGTCAGAGGAGTCTGAGGAGGAGGAGTCAGCTGATGGCATGGGCACCACTGCCGCTGACATCATAGAGGGACTGACCGATAGGAACGAGGGGCTGGAGGCAAGGGTCCAGCATCTAGAGGAGCAGAATCTGACCCACCAGCACATGGAGGATCAGTATAGGGATGCGGCTCATCAGTTCTCTGGCGAGAACACAGAGCTGAAGGAGAGGATTGTAGGACTGGAGGATCAGGTACAGGAGTACGAGGATTCAGTGGAGCACTTTGCGGTGCTAACTCATCAGCTGGTAGAGCAGGATGTAGAGTTGCAGGCTAAATTAGCAGTGGTTGAGACTAGGTTGGCAGAGGCTGAGCTGAAGGTTCAGCAGGTTCAGGCAGAGAAGGCCGCCATCCATGCACACTGGCAGGAGGCGATAGAGGACCGTATTGAGATGGAGAGACAGCGGGATGCCGCTTATGGACAGATAATTGAGCTAGAGGAGGAGGTCCGCGAGAAGCGGGTGAGGACGGATAGACTTAGCTACGTCTACCGATCTTCATATGGTAGGCTTCAGAGCAGGGTGCACTACTACCCAGCTGAGGAGGGCCAGTCTATGCACACCATCAGCAGGAGCGTGGTGATGGCCATCGGGGATGAGGAGTATGATGACGCGATCCGTAGGGGGATGCGCAGTCAGTAGTAGTAGTAGTTGTGTTCTAATTTCGTATGTACATAGATGCAGTAAAACCCAACTTTTGTTTTATTAGAGGGTTAATATGTCACTAAATCCCAACTCTAGGAAGTTGTAGGATATGTCAGATCCCATCTTATGTAGCTTCTCTGGGATAGAAGCATTTATAGCAGTATGCTTTTGATGTAAAGTGTTACGCACTACTGTTTTAACATATGAGTATAAATACAGTTGAATTTATGTTTATATGCGTGTTGAAATAATTACTTGTATTTTAGCTAGACATTGCCTAAGATACAAAATAATGAAATGAAAAAGATGTAAACAGTATAATAATGTAAATTTTTGTTTATAACAGAAAATGCCGCCACGTAGACAACCACCAAGGAACCAGGGGGTAGAAGAGTCAGTTAACAACGACGCGGGGGGTCACAATGTAGACCCTATGCAAAACTTCGTCGACATGCTAGCTGAGGCAATGCAACACAGACATCCTGTTGTAGCAAATCCACCACCACCACCACCAACTCAGTTGGCAAATTTCAAAGATTTTAAAGCGGTGGGACCGCCAGAGTTTAGGAGAACGTCGGACCCGATAGAGGCCCAGTCTTGCATAAAGGAGATAGAGAAGGCGTTTGTTATCGCAAGAGTAGCTGAGGAGCAAAAGACAGTTTTTGCTACCTACATGATGAAGGGCGAAGCCAATTTCTGGTGGGAAGCCAATCAGAATAGGGCTGGGGATGGTGTGGTGCCCTGGACAAAATTTAAGGAAATATTCGACGAGAATTATTTCCCGAAAAGTATGAAAAGTAGGATGGAGGTAAGGTTTCTAGAACTGAAACCGGAGAACATGTCGGTACCGGAGTACGCGGCAAAATTTAATGAGTTGGCCAGGTTCGCTCCACATCAGGTAGACACGGAGGAACGCAAGGCCAGGAGGTTCGAGAATGGATTGAGACCTTGGATATTCAACAAGGTAGCAGTACTGCAGATTGACTCGTTCGCAACTTTGTTGGAGAAGTCAATTATTGCTGAAGGAGGAAGCGACGCGTTAACCAAGTACAACCAGGAGAGAAACAAAAAGAAAAATGAAGGGGGAAGCAAGAACAGTAACAGTGGGGGGAATAATAACAACAATAACAACAACAAGCGCAAATGGGACAACAGCAGCAACGACAAGAGCTCGGGGAATCAACAAGGAAGTGTTCAGAAAAAGCCAGCATGCAATATATGTGAAAAGAACCACTTTGGGGAGTGCAGGAAAGGGAAGAATACGTGCTATAATTGTGGGCATGTGGGACATATTTCTCCAAATTGTCCCCTTCCAAAGAAAGTGAGATGCTTTTCTTGCGGAGCATCTGACCACCTGATAAAAGATTGCCCAAAGAAGAAGAATGACGGGGGTAGCGGCTACAAGGGCAATAACAACAAATTGGCTATCGGGGGACCGGTACCACAGAACAAGCCGACAGCCCGGACGTTTAATATGACGGTGCAAGATGCCGTGGGGTCAAAAGACGTGGTGTCAGGTATTATTCCGATCAATAATATAAATGCATATGTATTGTTTGATTCGGGTGCTACCTGTTCATTTGTGTCTGATGATTTCGCTAGACGATTAGAGTTGCCTAGGGACAAACTAGAAAACTCAATGAACATAGAAGTTGCTAATAAAGAAGTGATTCCGGTAGAGTACATACATAGAAATTGTTGTGCTGAAATCAGGGGTCAGAAATTAAATGTGAATCTAATTCCAATACGTCTGGGGGAATTTGATGTAATACTTGGGATGGATTGGTTGTTTAACCACGGGGCGATAATTGATTGTCAGAAGAAGTGCATACACCTTAAGACACCAAATAAGTCTAAGGTCGTATTTTATGGCAGCAAATCGTCAAGACAGTCTTCTTGTCTGACGATGATGCAGGCCAAGAAATTATTGAAGAAAGGTTGTGTAGGGTATTTGGCTCATGTGGTTGACACACAAGTGGTGAGTCCCGAGATGGAGCAAATACCAGTAGTTAGGGAGTTTACGGATGTTTTTCCAGATGTACTGCCGGGTTTACCGCCGGACAGAGAGATATAATTTGTGATTGATTTAGTACCGGGGACAGCACCAATATCAAAAGCACCATATAGGATGGCTCCGGTAGAACTAAAGGAATTGATGGTGCAATTGCAGGAGTTGTTAGATAATAAGTACATTCGGCCAAGTGTTTCTCCATGGGGAGCACCGGTGCTGTTTGTAAAGAAGAAGGATGGATCGATGAGATTGTGTATGGATTATAGAGAGCTGAATAAAGTGACAATTAAGAACAAGTACCCGTTACCACGAATTGACGATCTATTCGATCAATTGAAAGGGGCGACGTACTTTTCAAAGATTGACTTAAGGACTGGTTATCATCAGTTGAAAGTCAGGAAGGAGGATATACCCAAGACGGCATTCAGAACTCGATATGGGCATTATGAGTTTCTGGTGATGTCGTTTGGACTAACGAATGCTCCAGCCGCATTTATGGACATGATGAACAGAATATTCAAGCAATACTTGGATAAATTTGTAGTCGTGTTCATTGACGATATTTTGGTGTATTCCAAAACGGAGGAAGAGCATGCTGAACACCTAAGATTGGTGTTGGAGATTTTAAGGAAGGAGCGGTTGTACGCTAAGTTTTCAAAGTGTGAATTCTGGTTGGAGAGAGTTCAATTTTTAGGTCATGTTATTGACAAGGAGGGAGTTTCGGTTGATCCGGCGAAAGTTGAATCGGTAATGAATTGGGAACAACCAAGGACGCCGACAGAAGTAAGAAGTTTCTTAGGGTTAGCGGGTTACTATCGGAGATTCATTCAAGACTTTTCAAAGATAGCAACACCGTTGACCAACTTAACAAGAAAGACGGTGAAATACGTGTGGACGGAGAAGTGTGAGGAAAGTTTTCAGGAGTTAAAGAAAAGACTTAGTGAAGCACCTGTATTGACCTTACCAGACGATACAGGAGGTTTTACGGTCTACAGTGATGCATCGCACAAGGGGCTTGGCTGTGTGCTTATGCAAAATGGCAAAGTCGTTGCGTATGCGTCCAGACAATTAAAAGATTATGAGAAGGGATATCCTACCCACGACTTGAAGTTGACAGCGGTAGTATTTGCCCTTAAAATTTGGAGGCATTATTTGTATGGAGAGAAATGTGAGATATTCACAGACCATAAGAGTCTAAAGTATATCTTCACACAGAAGGAGTTGAATATGAGGCAACGGAGATGGTTGGAATTGATCAAAGATTATGATTGTGAAATTCTATATCATCCCGGCAAAGCCAACGTAGTAGCGGATGCTCTGAGTAGAAAGAGCAGGGAGAAATTGTTCATATTGACAGATCAAGAATAATTGGTTCAAGAGATGGCTCGAATGGAGTTGGAAGTGAGAAGTCCAAACGAGTCAATAGAAGTCGAGGTGAGCCCAACCTTGTTAGACAGGGTGAAAGAGGCTCAAGACAAAGATGAGGAATGTGACAGAATCCGGAAGAGGATGACCGATGGAGAAGAGGTCAAGTTTAAAATTGATAGCATGGGATTGCTGAGATTTGAAAATCGTGTTTGGGTACCGCTAGTGCCTGAATTACGAGAGGAAATTTTGCAAGAGGCCCACAGTACGAGATACTCGATACATCCGGGGAGTACGAAGATGTATCAAGATCTACGTCAGCATTTTTGGTGGCCAAATTTAAAAAGGGAGGTTGCAGAATGTGTCAGCCGATGCCTAACTTGTCAAAGGGTAAAGGCCGAACATCAGAGACCAAGTGGATTGTTACAGCCGTTAGAAATTCCTGAGTGGAAATGGGAGCATATCACAATGAATTTTGTGGTAGGGCTTCCAACAACACAGAAGGGATATGACGCAATTTGGGTGATTGTGGATCGACTAACAAAGTCAGCGCACTTTTTGCCGATCAAGATTAGGTTCAGTTTGGATCAGTTGGCCAAATTGTACATCAAAGAGATAGTTTCAAGACATGGGGTGCCGGTATCGATTGTGTCAGACAGAGATCCGCGCTTCACGTCAAAATTTTGGAGAAGTCTTCAGGAGAGATTGGGGACACAGTTGAGAATGAGTACAGCGTATCATCCGCAGACTGATGGGCAAAGTGAGAGAACAATTCAGACATTAGAAGATATGCTCAGGGCCTGCGTGATGGATTTCAAGGGCAGTTGGGAAATCCATCTACCACTAGTTGAGTTTGCATATAACAACAGTTATCATGCGAGCATAGGTATGCCGCCTTACGAAGCTTTATATGGCAGAAAATGCAGAACACCTCAATGTTGGGATGAGGTAGGAGAACGCCGACTGTTGGGGCCAGAATTGGTTCAACAGACGGTAGAAATTATCAAGGTAATAAGAGCTCGGCTAGTAGCAGCTCAAGACCGTCAAAAGAAATACGCCGATTTACATCGACAGAAACGAGACTTCGAAGTGGGGAGTTTTGTGTTCATTAAGGTATCTCCCTGGAAAGGGAAGATCAGGTTTGGAAAGAAGGGGAAACTGAGTCCAAGGTTCATAGGACCGTTCGAGATATTGAGGAGAGTGGGTGAAGTAGCATACGAGGTAGCTTTACCTCCTGAATTGGAACATATTCACAATGTGTTTCACGTGTCAGTATTGCGGCCATACAAACCAGACTACAAGCACGTTATCTCCTATGAACCAATTCAAGTCGGGAAGGACTTATCATATGAAGAAGTTCCTGTTCAGATACTCGATAGGAAGGAACAGAAACTGAGAAATAAGATAATTCATTCTGTCAAAGTACTTTGGAGGAATCACGCCATTGAAGAAGCTACGTGGGAATTAGAGGAGGAAATGAGGGCAAATTACCCATTTTTATTTGAGTAACCTTATTTTTACAATTCCGAGGACGGAATTTTTATAAGGAGGGGAGAATGTAATGTCCTAGAATTTCCACATCTTTATTAATTAAATTATTAATTTAATTTCCAACGAGTTATTTTTTCGAGATTATTTAAATCTTTTTATGTGATTAATTAATTATGTGATTAAATAATTATGTAATTAATTACTAAAATTAATTAAAGGGGGTCACTAATATGTTATTAAATTAGTGAACAAACCCTAAAGTTTTAATATCAAATTAATTGATAAGTTTCCTATTAATTAAATATTCAATTAAATTGAATATAATGAGTGAATTAAATATAATAAATTAATTAATATGATTATTAATTAATGTAAATAATGTGAAATATTAATAATAATATTTATTAGTCCATTTAGTAATTTAATACTAATGGGTTAGAATATTTAATTATTTATTCAATTTAATTATTTATTTAATCATGGATTGAATAATTAATGTATAAATTATTAAATTAGCCCAACATGGGTCAATTAGTAGCCCAAATGTAGAATAATAAAATTTGACAATTTAGTAGCCCAAACAATTTAATAGAAGCCCAATTGGTATTTTAAATTAAAGCCCAATGATTGGCCCATTTGAAAAATACTTAATAAAACTATTAATTATTAAAAAGTGGACTTGTGACACTCATTTTGGGACATGAAGAAGAGTCCAGCCGAGTGAATCCAAGAAGGAGGAGAGAGAGTGTATTGCTATTATTATTATTATTATTATTATTATTATTTGATTTTTCATTTATTTAATTAAAGGTTGCTTGTTTTGATTTTTGGGAAAGTCTTTTCCCACAAAATCCTCACCAACTTAGTATGGGCTAGCTTTCTTGTGTAAGTATCATTGTTATCTCATGATGGCAATTTTCATAGATATAGATTTTATATCTCTCCAAATTGTAAGTATACTTACAATTTAGGAACTTGTATTGGTCATTTCTTTTTCTTCCATTTTCCAAGCTAGAGAGAGTTTGAGAGCAAAATATTTTGAGAGAGAGCAAGTGAAGGAGAAGGAGTGCTAAGCTAGTGCATGTCATCTTCTTTCACAACATACTTTGGGAGAAAAAGAAGAATAGCCATTAAATCAAGGTAATGGTTATTTTAAATGAAATTTTGTTTTTAAATAAAATAAATCATCATGTTAGTATAAACATGTTAATATGGTTATTAATGTGTAGTGGTAATATATATGCCATGCTTGAGTTTAATATGCTTGGTTTGTATTTTGGTATATTTTATATGCTAAAATATGTATTTAATAGTGTGTAAACAAGTTTTAGAATTTATGTCCAAAAATATTTTTTATAAAACTTAGGTTTGATGTTCTAATATTATAGAACATTAAATCATGAGAAAAACAAAGTTTGAATCACTCAAAATGGAGTTATACACAAAAAGTTATGATTTATGGTAGTTTATGTGATGTAAAAATTTTTATAAAAAAATATTGATATTAAATCATGAAAAATTATTTTTTTCATGTTATAAATTAATATAAGGTGATTGGTAATTTTTTTGAATTTTTATTGATGATTTAAAGCTTACTTGTTGGTATATTTTTATTTAAAATGGGTAGCCGGAGCACTGTTCACAATCTGCTAAAAATAAAAAAAATTGGATTTCCGCGCAATGCGCGCAGCTACTGTTCACCAGAAACGCGGAACCAAACGACGTCGTTTGGCGTCCGTAGAAAATTCACACCGCGCGTACGCGCGGAAGCCGTTTCCGGCTTTTCAAAAACGGCGTCGTTTTGACCCGTAAGAACTGAAACGCGCGCCATGCGCGGTAATAAATTTTCGGCGAAATTACCATTTTGCCCCTCCGTGTTTTTTTCGGCAGAATTTGTAATGTCCTAGAATTTCCACATTTTGATTAATTAAAATATTAATTTAATTTCCAACGAGTTAGTTTTATGAGATTATTTAAATCTTTTTATGTGATTAATTAATTATGTGATTAAATAATTATGTAATTAATTACTAAAATTAATTAAAGGGGGTCACTAATATGTTATTAAATTAGTGAACAAACCCTAAAGTTTTAATATCAAAATAATTGATAAGTTTCCTATTAATTAAATATTCAATTAAATTGAATATAATGAGTGAATTAAATATAATAAATTAATTAATATGATTATTAATTAATGTAAATAATGTGAAATGTTAATAATAATATTTATTAGTCCATTTGGTAATTTAATACTTATGGGTTAAAATATTTAATTATTTATTCAATCTAATTATTTATTTAACATGGATTGAATAATTAATGTGTAAATTATTAAATTAGCCCAACATGGGTCAATTAGTAGCCCAAGTGAGGAATAATAAAATTTGACAATTTAGTAGCCCAAACAATTTAATAGAAGCCCAATTGGTATTTTAAATTAAAGCCCAATGATTGGCCCACTTGGAAAAACAATTAAATAACTTATTAATTAATTAAAATAAGAAAAGTGAATTGATTTTTTGGACTTTTTGGAAGTCCATCAGCCGACATAATGGGGTGAGGAGGAGAGAGAGTGTATTGTTATTATTTTTATTATTAGTATTATTATTTGATTTTCATTTATTTAATTAAAAGGGTTGCTTGTTTTCTTTTTGTAGTACATGCACCATGCTTCTTTTCACCTAATGTGGTTAACTTGTGTAAGTATCCAATGGGTGCATGATGGGCTAAAATTATTAGATATAATTTATGTATCTAGTAATATTTCAAGTATACTTGAAATATGAGATATACTTCATTTTATTTTTCAAGCTAAAGAGAGCTAGAGAGAGTTGAGAGAAAATTTTAAGTGAGAGCATAATATTTGAGAGATCAAGTAAGAAGAAGAAATCCTAAGTTAGTTCATTCACTCCTCCTTCACAACATATTTTGGAAAGAAGAGGAGAATAGCTATCAAAACAAGGTAGTTATTTTTAAACCCTAATCTTGCTTTTCTTTCAAGTTATAGTATAAATATTAGTGTAATAATTTCTATGGTTAATATCATGCTATGTATGTTTATATAGTTGATCATGGGTTTAACTTATGTGTTATGAGTTTTATTGAATGAAAAACTTGTATTTGGTTGTGTGAAAATAAATCTCAATATAATGATTAACTATAATTTTTGATAATATTTAGATTTGATGTTCTAATATTATAGAACATTAAATCATGAGAAAAACAAAGTTTGAATCACTCAAAATGGAGTTTTATACAAAAAGTTATGATTTATGGTAGTTTATGTGATGTAAAAATTTTTATAAAAAAATATTGATATTAAATCATGAAAAATTAATTTTTCATGTTATAAATTAATATAAGATGATTGGTAATTTTTTTGGATTTTTATTGAAGAGTTAAAGATTTATTGAAGGTATATTTTTATTTAAAATGGGTAGCCGGAAACACTGTTCACATTCTGCTTGGAAGAAAAATTTAACACTGGCCGCGCAATGCGCGAGGCACTGTTCACCCACCGACGCGGAGCCAAACGACGTCGCTTGGCGTCGGCAGAAAATTTCTCCGCGCGTTACGCGCGGAAGCCATTTCCGGCCTGCCAAAAACGGCGCCGTTTTGGTCCGAAAATATTATAACGCGCGCCATGCGCGGTAGTTATTTTCCGGCGAAATTACAAGTTTGCCCCTCCGTGTTTTTTTTCGGCAGAATTACCATTCTGCCCTCGGTTCAGTTTTCGAATTATTTACGAAATTGCCATCGGTCCGGTTTTTCAACTTAATTACGAAAATGCCATTCGGGTTAATTTTAATTAATTTAAATATTTAAAAATTAATTTAAAATTATAACAAAAATAATAATAATACAAAAATAATATTGGGGAGGATATTTTTCATAAAGTTTAATATTTAAATATTTTAAATATTAATCTAGTTAGCTAAACCATGGTTAGGTTAAATAAATTTATTATTTATTTATTATTTTAAATGTTAATAATAGATAAAGATGATAAATTAGCAATTATTATTTAATGCCTATTAAATAATATTTAAAGAGAGATAAAATTTATAAATTAATTATTTATTATTTAAATATTATTAAATAATAAATAAAGATAATTAAGTAATTAATTATTATTTAATTAACATTAAATAACGATTAATGGAAATTAAGTTATTAGAGTAATAATTTATTATTTAATTTAAATAATAAATAAGAATGATTTGATTATTATTTAACCTTAAATAATAATTAAAATTAATTAAATAATTAATTATTATTTAATTGACATTAAATAATAATTAAAGAGGATTAAGATTAGTAAACTATTATTTAATTTCCTTAATTAAATAATAAGTAAGGTTAATTACTTGGTTAATTATTGGTTGATTAACATTAAATTAAAGAAGGTTTAAACTAAGTTAATAATTATTTATTATTTAATTATAATTAAATAATAAGTAAGTACAATTAGTTATTATTTATTTTAAATAATAACTAGAGTTAATTAATTAATTTCTATTTAATCAATATTAAATAGTAATTAAATAGAGATTGAGTTAATAAAATAAATTAAATTTAATTATGATTTAATTAAACAATTATAATAAGTTGTTTAAGGGTTTAATAAGTGTCCAACACTTAAGAAAAATATTTTCTAACTTATTAAATTATTAACCTAAAATGATTAAGTGTCTATAAGGTTAATAATATTGTTTTGACTAATGTAATTTATGTGTTAGTACTTATGTGGTAAATAAGTTCGTTATTAAGCGTATAATTATGCAAATACGTCGTACTAATTATTAGACCGACTTTATTAATGTTAGGTCTTTCAAAGCAAGTTAGTTAAAGCTAGACAATTATTGTAGCTGAGCAAACAGGCAAGTTCTCTAACCCTACTCAATTATTATCGTTGAACAAGTTTCCATACTTGTATTTATTGTTAAAGCTTGCAGTGGTTTAATTATTTAAAATTATTCCACATCCATATTGTTTATACAATCGCACTTAGTGCATTTGAAGCTTATTAGTTCTTGATTCATGAACTGTATTAAAAATGTCTTAAGCTAATAATTCAGCTAGACATTACGTTTCTAAATTCAATAACTTGAATACTTTTAAAAGCTTATCCAAACCATTGTTGGGTGCGAATTTCTTATATTAAGTCTGAGAATTGAACAACCCTAAATTAGGGGATTTTGTGTCGGGAAACCGACTTTGGGCGCCAGTGACTAAATGTAATGCATATACAGCGGGTTGAATAGGCTGATCCCCTTGAAAACCAAACAACTCAAAGGGTCAGAGGAAACTCTATTATACCCTAGTTAGTTCAGGGTCCTTAGTGACCACTCAGCATTTTAACATTTTAAGATTCAAATATTCTGTTTATTAAAATTTGAATCCTGTTTCATTCACAATTGTTATATCTATTGTTGAATCATTGATGATATTTTCCCATTCATTCATGATATATTAAATCTATAAGATTGTTCTAAACTTGCTGAGCAAACTAGTTGCTCATTCTTGCTATATCATGAACCATTTTTCAGATAATCCTGATTGCTCCAGGAAGGATAAGGGAAAAGGAAAGGCCAAAGCTTAAGTAGCTTATGCATGCTAGTTAGATCTTTATTTATGTATTTACGGTTGTTAAACCTTTTGTAATTCCTTATGATAGGAACTGGTTTTATGTTAAGGTTGATAGACCCTGGTATTGTAACCTTTTGAAGGGAACCAATATGTATTATTCCGCGATATTTAAATGCAATGTATGTATTTAATTGTTAGTAATGTGTTGAATAGTGAGAACCAAACTCGAGGTTATGGAACCCGGATTTGGGGTCGTCACAGGTTGGTATCAGAGCCGTAGGTTAGAAACGTTAGGATTTGCGAAACCTAAGTTATAACCTTAGTATTAAACTCATATCGAGTGCGTTAGGGGATGAATCGGGGAGATTCATCATGTTGTGTATTTTTGGAGATGGATTGAGAAAATCCATCGAGCCGAGATGTACATGATAAAATATCATTTCATTTCATCAATGAATATATTTTATTGCTGTACTAACGTGTGTTATTGTTTTATGATATAGGATGGCAGAGATCGGACAGTCGAGTCGCACTGCTGAGGAGGACTATATTGATATCCATATGGATACTGCACAGCCGCTGGTGGCTGCACCCGTAGAGGAGCCAGAGTCAGATCCTGAGGAGGGGGATCGTGTGGAGCCCGTCTGGGGCGGAGTCATGAGGCCTTACAGTGAGGATGAGGCAGAGTCAGAGGAGTCTGAGGAGGATGAGTCAGCTGATGGCATGGGCACTACTGCCGCTGACATCATAGAGGGACTGACAGATAGGAACGAGGGGCTGGAGGCAAGGGTCCAGCATCTAGAGGAGCAGAACCTGACCCACCAGCACATGGAGGATCAGTATAGGGATGCGGCTCATCAGTTCTCTGGCGAGAACACAGAGCTGAAGGAGAGGATCGTAGGACTGGAGGATCAGATACAGGAGTACGAGGATTCGGTGGAGCACTTTGCAGTGCTGACACATCAGCTGGTAGATCAGGATGTGGAGCTGCAGGCTAAGTTAGCAGTAGCTGAGACTAGGTTAGCCGAGGCTGAGCTGAAGGTTCAGCAGGTTCAGCAGGTTCAGGCAGAGAAGGCCGCCATCCGTGCACACTGGCAGGAGGCGATAGAGGACCGAATGGAGATGGAGAGACAGCGGGATGCCGCTTATGGTCAGATGATTGAGCTAGAGGAGGAGGTCCGCGAGAAGCGGGTGAGGACGGATAGACTTAGCTACGTCTACCGATCTTCATATGGTAGGCTTCAGAGCAGGGTGCACTACTACCCAGCTGAGGAGGGCCATTCTATGCACACCATCAGCAGGAGTGTGGTGATGGCCATCGGGGATGAGGAGTATGACGACGCGATCCGTAGGGGGATGCGCAGTCAGTAGTAGTAGTAGTTATTTTCTAATTTCGTATGTAAATAGATGCAGTAGAACCCAACTTTTGTTTTATTAGAGGGTTAATATGTCACTAAATCCCAACTCTAGGAAGTTGTAGGATATGTCAGATCCCATCTTTTGTAGCTTCTCTGGGATAGAAGCATTTATAGCAGTATGCTTTTGATGTAAAGTGCTATGCACTCCTGTTTTAGCATATGAGTATAAATGCAGTTGAATTTATGTTTATATGCGTGTTGAAATAATTACTTGTATTTTAGCTAAACATTGTCTAAGATACAAAATAATGAAATGAAAAAGATGAAACCAGTATAATAATGTAAATTTTTGTTTATAACAGAAAATGCCGCCACGTAGACAACCACCAAGGAACCAGGGGGTAGAAGAGTCAGTTAACAACGACGCGGGGGGACACAACGTAGACCCTATGCAAAACTTCGTCGACATGCTAGCTGAAGCAATGCAAAACCGCCACCCTGTAGTAGCAAATCCGCCACCACCACCAAATCAGTTGGCGAATTTTAAAGATTTTAAGGCGGTGGGACCGCCAGAGTTTAGGGGAACGTCGGACCCGATAGAGGCCCAGTCTTGGATAAAGGAGATAGAGAAGGCGTTTGTTATCGCAAGAGTAGCTGAGGAGCAAAAGACAGTTTTTGCTACCTACATGATGAAGGGCGAAGCCAATTTCTGGTGGGAAGCCAATCAGAATAGGGCTGGGGATGGTGTGGTGCCCTGGACAAAATTTAAGGAAATATTCGACGAGAATTATTTCCCGAAAAGTATGAAAAGTAGGATGGAGGTAAGGTTTCTAGAACTGAAACAGGAGAACATGTCGGTACCGGAGTACGCGGCAAAATTTAATGAGCTGGCCAGGTTCGCTCCACATCAGGTAGACACGGAGGAACGCAAGGCCAGGAGGTTCGAAAATGGATTGAGACCTTGGATATTCAACAAGGTAGCAGTACTGCAGATTGACTCGTTCGCAACTTTGCTAGAGAAGTCAATCATTGCTGAAGGAGGAAGTGACGCGTTAACCAAGTACAACCAGGAGAGAAACAAGAAGAAAAATGAAGGGGGAAGCAAGAACAGCAACAGTGGAGGCAATAATAACAACAATAATAACAACAAGCGCAAATGGGACAACAGCAGCAACGAGAAGAGCTCGGGGAATCAACAAGGAAGTGTTCAGAAAAAGCCAGCATGCAATATATGTGGAAAGAACCACTTCGGAGAGTGCAGGAAAGGGAAGAATACATGCTACAATTGTGGTCAGGTGGGACATATTTCTCCACATTGTCCCCTCCCAAAGAAAGTGAGATGCTTTTCTTGCGGAGCATCTGACCACCTGATAAAGGATTGCCCTAAGAAGAAGAATGACGGGGGTAGCGGCTACAGGGGCAATAACAGCAAATTGGCTATCGGGGGACCGGTACCACAGAACAAGCCGACAGCCCGGACTTTCAATATGACGGTACAGGATGCCGTGGGGTCAAAAGACGTGGTGTCAGGTATTATTCCGATCAATAATATAAATGCCTATGTATTGTTTGATTCGGGTGCTACCTGTTCATTTGTGTCTGATGATTTCGCTAGACGATTAGAGTTGCCTAGGGACAAACTAGAAAACTCAATGAACATAGAAGTTGCTAATAAAGAAGTGATTCCGGTAGAGTACATACATAGAAATTGTTGTGCTGAAATCAGGGGTCAGAAATTAAATGTGAATCTAATTCCAATACGTCTGGGGGAATTTGATGTAATACTTGGGATGGATTGGTTGTTTAACCACGGGGCAATAATTGATTGTCAGAAGAAGTGCATACACCTTAAGACACCAAATAAGTCTAAGGTCGTATTTTATGGCAGCAAATCGTCAAGACAGCCTTCTTGTCTGACGATGATGCAGGCCAAGAAATTATTGAAGAAAGGTTGTGTAGGGTATTTGGCTCATGTGGTTGACACACAAGTGGTGAGTCCCGAGATGGAGCAAATACCAGTAGTTAGGGAGTTTACGGATGTTTTTCCAGATGTACTGCCGGGTTTACCGCCGGACAGGGAGATAGAATTTGTGATTGATTTAGTACCGGGGACAGCACCGATATCGAAAGCACCATATAGGATGGCTCCGGTAGAACTAAAGGAATTGATGGTGCAATTGCAGGAGTTGTTAGACAATAAGTACATTCAGCCAAGTGTTTCTCCATGGGAAGCACCGGTGCTGTTTGTAAAGAAGAAGGATGGATCGATGAGATTGTGTATGGATTATAGAGAGCTGAATAAGGTGACAATTAAGAACAAGTACCCGTTACCACGAATTGACGATCTTTTCGATCAATTGAAAGGGGCGAAGTACTTTTCAAAGATTGACTTAAGGACTGGTTATCATCAGTTGAAAGTCAGGAGGGAGGATATACCCAAGACGGCATTCAGAACTCGATATGGGCATTATGAGTTTCTGGTGATGTCGTTTGGACTAACGAATGCGCCAGCCGCATTTATGGACATGATGAACAGAATATTCAAGCAATACTTGGATAAATTTGTAGTCGTGTTCATTGACGATATTCTGGTATATTCCAAAACGGAGGAGGAGCATGCTGAACACCTAAGATTGGTGTTGGAGATTTTACGGAAGGAGCGGTTGTACGCTAAGTTTTCAAAGTGTGAATTCTGGTTGGAAAGAGTTCAATTTTTAGGTCATGTTATTGACAAGGAGGGAGTTTCGGTTGATCCGGCGAAGGTTGAATCGGTAATGAATTGGGAGCAACCAAGGACGCCGACAGAAGTAAGAAGTTTCTTAGGGTTAGCGGGTTACTATCGGAGGTTCATTCAAGACTTCTCAAAGATAGCAACACCGTTGACCAACTTAACAAGAAAGACGGTGAAATACGTGTGGACAGAGAAGTGTGAGGAAAGTTTTCAGGAGTTAAAGAAAAGACTTAGTGAAGCACCTGTATTGACCTTACCAGACGATACAGGAGGTTTTACGGTCTACAGTGATGCATCGCACAAGGGGCTTGGCTGTGTGCTTATGCAAAACGGCAAAGTCGTTGCGTATGCGTCCAGACAATTAAAAGATTATGAGAAGGGATATCCTACCCACGACTTGGAGCTGGCAGCGGTGGTGTTTGCCCTTAAAATTTGGAGACATTATCTGTACGGAGAAAAATGTGAGATATTCACAGACCATAAGAGTCTGAAGTATATCTTCACACAGAAGGAGCTAAATATGAGGCAACGGAGATGGTTGGAATTGATCAAAGATTATGATTGTGAAATTCTATATCATCCCGGCAAGGCCAACGTAGTAGCGGATGCTCTGAGTAGAAAGAGCAGGGAGAAATTGTTCATATTGACAGATCAAGAACAATTGGTTCAAGAGATGGCTCGAATGGAGTTGGAAGTGAGAAGTCCAAACGAGTCAATAGAAGTCGAGGTGAGCCCAACCTTGTTAGACAGGGTGAAAGAGGCTCAAGACAAAGATGAGGAATGTGACAGAATCCGGAAGAGGATGACCGATGGAGAAGAGGTCAAGTTTAAAATTGATAGCATGGGATTGCTGAGATTTGAAAATCGTGTTTGGGTCCCGCTAGTGCCTGAATTACGAGAGGAAATTTTGCAAGAGGCCCACAGTACGAGATACTCGATACATCCGGGGAGTACGAAGATGTATCAAGATCTACGTCAGCATTTTTGGTGGCCGAATTTAAAGAGGAAGGTTGCAGAATGTGTCAGCCGATGCCTAACTTGTCAAAGGGTAAAGGCCGAACATCAGAGACCAAGTGGATTGTTACAGCCGTTAGAAATTCCTGAGTGGAAATGGGAGCATATCACAATGGATTTTGTGGTAGGACTTCCAGCAACACAGAAGGGATATGACGCAATTTGGGTGATTGTGGATCGGCTAACAAAGTCAGCGCACTTTTTGCCGATCAAGATTAGGTTCAGTTTGGATCAGTTGTCCAAACTGTACATCAAAGAGATAGTTTCAAGACATGGGGTGCCGGTATCGATTGTGTCAGACAGAGATCCGCGTTTCACGTCAAAATTTTGGAGAAGTCTTCAGGAGAGATTGGGGACACAGTTGAGAATGAGTACAGCGTATCATCCGCAGACCGATGGGCAAAGTGAGAGAACAATTCAGACATTGGAAGATATGCTCAGGTCCTGCGTAATGGATTTCAAGGGCAGTTGGGAAATCCATCTACCACTAGTTGAGTTTGCATACAACAACAGTTATCATGCGAGCATAGGTATGCCGCCTTACGAAGCTTTATATGGCAGAAAATGCAGAACACCTCTGTGTTGGGATGAGGTAGGAGAACGCCGACTGTTGGGGCCAGAGTTGGTTCAACAGACGGTAGAAATTATCAAGGTAATAAGAGCTCGGCTAGTAGCAGCTCAAGACCGTCAAAAGAAATACGCCGATTTACATCGACAGAAACGAGACTTCGAGGTGGGGAGTTTTGTGTTCATTAAGGTATCTCCCTGGAAAGGGAAGATCAGATTTGGAAAGAATGGGAAATTGAGTCCAAGGTTCATAGGACCGTTCGAAATATTGAGAAGAGTGGGTGAAGTAGCATACGAGGTAGCTTTACCTCCTGAATTGGAACATATTCACAATGTGTTTCACGTGTCGGTATTGCGGCCATACAAACCAGACTACAAGCACGTTATCTCCTATGAACCAATTCAAGTCGGGAAGGATTTATCATATGAAGAAGTTCCTGTTCAGATACTCGATAGGAAGGAACAGAAACTGAAAAATAAGATAATTCATTCTGTCAAAGTACTTTGGAGGAATCACGCCATTGAAGAAGATACGTGGGAATTAGAGGAGGAAATGAGGGCAAATTACCCGTTTTTATTTGAGTAACCTTATTTTTACAATTCCGAGGACGGAATTTTTATAAGGAGGGGAGAATGTAATGTCCTAGAATTTCCACATTTTTATTAATTAAAATATTAATTTAATTTCCAACGAGTTAGTTTTATGAGATTATTTAAATCTTTTTATGTGATTAATTAATTATGTGATTAAATAATTATGTAATTAATTACTAAAATTAATTAAAGGGGGTCACTAATATGTTATTAAATTAGTGAACAAACCCTAAAGTTTTAATATCAAAATAATTGATAAGTTTCCTATTAATTAAATATTCAATTAAATTGAATATAATGAGTGAATTAAATATAATAAATTAATTAATATGATTATTAATTAATGTAAATAATGTGAAATGCTAATAATAATATTTATTAGTCCATTTGGTAATTTAATACTTATGGGTTAAAATATTTAATTATTTATTCAATCTAATTATTTATTTAACATGGATTGAATAATTAATGTGTAAATTATTAAATTAGCCCAACATGGGTCAATTAATAGCCCAAGTGAGGAATAATAAAATTTGACAATTTAGTAGCCCAAACAATTTAATAGAAGCCCAATTGGTATTTTAAATTAAAGCCCAATGATTGGCCCACTTGGAAAAACAATTAAATAACTTATTAATTAATTAAAATAAGAAAAGTGAATTGATTTTTTGGACTTTTTGGAAGTCCATCAGCCGACATAATGGGGTGAGGAGGAGAGAGAGTGTATTGTTATTGTTTTTATTATTAGTATTATTATTTGATTTTCATTTATTTAATTAAAAGGGTTGCTTATTTTCTTTTTGTAGTACATGCACCATGCTTCTTTTCACCTAATGTGGTTAACTTGTGTAAGTATCCAATGGGTGCATGATGGGCTAAAATTATTAGATATAATTTATGTATCTAGTAATATTTCAAGTATACTTGAAATATGAGATATACTTCATTTTATTTTTCAAGCAAAAGAGAGCTAGAGAGAGTTGAGAGAAAATTTTAAGTGAGAGCATAATATTTGAGAGATCAAGTAAGAAGAAGAAATCCTAAGTTAGTTCATGCCATCCTCCTTCACAACATATTTTGGAAAGAAGAGGAGAATAACTATCAAAACAAGGTAGTTATTTTTAAACCCTAATCTTGCTTTTCTTTCAAGTTATAGTATAAATATTAGTGTAATAATTTCTATGGTTAATATCATGCTATGTATGTTTATATAGTTGATCATGGGTTTAACTTATGTGTTATGAGTTTTATTGAATGAAAAACATGTATTTGGTTGTGTGAAAATAAATCTCAATATAATGATTAACTATAATTTTTGATAATATTTAGATTTGATGTTCTAATATTATAGAACATTAAATCATGAGAAAAACAAAGTTTGAATCACTCAAAATGGAGTTTTATACAAAAAGTTATGATTTATGGTAGTTTATGTGATGTAAAAAATTTTTATAAAAAAATATTGATATTAAATCATGAAAAATTAATTTTTCATGTTATAAATTAATATAAGATGATTGGTAATTTTTTTGGATTTTTATTGAAGAGTTAAAGATTTATTGAAGGTATATTTTTATTTAAAATGGGTAGCCGGAAACACTGTTCACATTCTGCTTGGAAGAAAAATTTAACACTGGCCGCGCAATGCGCGAGGCACTGTTCACCCACCGACGCGGAGCCAAACGACGTCGTTTGGCGTCGGCAGAAAATTTCTCCGCGCGTTACGCGCGGAAGCCATTTCCGGCCTGCCAAAAACGGCGCCGTTTTGGTCCGAAAATATTATAACGCGCGCCATGCGCGGTAGTTATTTTCCGGCGAAATTACAAGTTTGCCCCTCCGTGTTTTTTTCGGCAGAATTACCATTCTGCCCTCGGTTCAGTTTTCGAATTATTAACGAAATTGCCATCGGTCCGGTTTTTCAACTTAATTACGAAAATGCCATTCGGGTTAATTTTAATTAATTTAAATATTTAAAAATTAATTTAAAATTATAACAAAAATAATAATAATACAAAAATAATATTGGGGAGGATATTTTTCATAAAGTTTAATATTTAAATATTTTAAATATTAATCTAGTTAGCTAAACCATGGTTAGGTTAAATAAATTTATTATTTATTTATTATTTTAAATGTTAATAATAGATAAAGATGATAAATTAGCAATTATTATTTAATGCCTATTAAATAATATTTAAAGAGAGATAAAATTTATAAATTAATTATTTATTATTTAAATATTATAAAATAATAAATAAAGATAATTAAGTAATTAATTATTATTTAATTAACATTAAATAACGATTAATGGAAATTAAGTTATTAGAGTAATAATTTATTATTTAATTTAAATAATAAATAAGAATGATTTGATTATTATTTAACCTTAAATAATAACTAAAATTAATTAAATAATTAATTATTATTTAATTGACATTAAATAATAATTAAAGAGGATTAAGATTAGTAAACTATTATTTAATTTCCTTAATTAAATAATAAGTAAGGTTAATTACTTGGTTAATTATTGGTTGATTAACATTAAATTAAAGAAGGTTTAAACTAAGTTAATAATTATTTATTATTTAATTATAATTAAATAATAAGTAAGTACAATTAGTTATTATTTATTTTAAATAATAACTAGAGTTAATTAATTAATTTCTATTTAATCAATATTAAATAGTAATTAAATAGAGATTGAGTTAATAAAATAAATTAAATTTAATTATGATTTAATTAAACAATTATAATAAGTTGTTTAAGGGTTTAATAAGTGTCCAACACTTAAGAAAAATATTTTCTAACTTATTAAATTATTAACCTAAAATGATTAAGTGTCTATAAGGTTAATAATATTGTTTTGACTAATGTAATTTATGTGTTAGTACTTATGTGGTAAATAAGTTCGTTATTAAGCGTATAATTATGCAAATACGTCGTACTAATTATTAGACCGACTTTATTAATGTTAGGTCTTTCAAAGCAAGTTAGTTAAAGCTAGACAATTATTGTAGCTGAGCAAACAGGCAAGTTCTCTAACCCTACTCAATTATTATCGTTGAACAAGTTTCCATACTTGTATTTATTGTTAAAGCTTGCAGTGGTTTAATTATTTAAAATTATTCCACATCCATATTGTTTATACAACCGCACTTAGTGCATTTGAAGCTTATTAGTTCTTGATTCATGAACTGTATTAAAAATGTCTTAAGCTAATAATTCAGCTAGACATTACGTTTCTAAATTCAATAACTTGAATACTTTTAAAAGCTTATCCAAACCATTGTTGGGTGCGGATTTCTTATATTAAGTCTGAGAATTGAACAACCCTAAATTAGGGGATTTTGTGTCGGGAAACCGACTTTGGGCGCCAGTGACTAAATGTAATGCATATACAGCGGGTTGAATAGGCTGATCCCCTTGAAAACCAAACAACTCAAAGGGTCAGAGGAAACTCTATTATACCCTAGTTAGTTCAGGGTCCTTAGTGACCACTCAGCATTTTAAGATTCAAATATTCTGTTTATTAAAATTTGAATCCTGTTTCATTCACAATTGTTATATCTATTGTTGAATCATTGATGATATTTTCCCATTCATTCATGATATATTAAATCTATAAGAGTGTTCTAAACTTGCTGAGCAAACTAGTTGCTCATTCTTGCTATATCATGAACCATTTTTCAGATAATCCTGATTGCTCCAGGAAGGATAAGGGAAAAGGAAAGGCCAAAGCTTAAGTAGCTTATGCATGCTAGTTAGATCTTTATTTATGTATTTACGGTTGTTAAACCTTTTGTAATTCCTTATGATAGGAACTGTTTTTATGTTAAGGTTGATAGACCCTGGTATTGTAACCTTTTGAAGGGAACCAATATGTATTATTCCGCGATATTTAAATGCAATGTATGTATTTAATTGTTAGTAATGTGTTGAATAGTGAGAACCAAACTCGAGGTTATGGAACCCGGATTTGGGGTCGTCACAGAATTACCATTCTGCCCTCGGTTCAGTTTTCGAATTATTTACGAAATTGCCATCGGTCCGGTTTTTCAACTTAATTACGAAAATGCCATTCGGGTTAATTTTAATTAATTTAAATATTTAAAAATTAATTTAAAATTATAACAAAAATAATAATAATACAAAAATAATATTGGGGAGGATATTTTTCATAAAGTTTAATATTTAAATATTTTAAATATTAATCTAGTTAGCTAAACCATGGTTAGGTTAAATAAATTTATTATTTATTTATTATTTTAAATGTTAATAATAAATAAAGATGATAAATTAGCAATTATTATTTAATGCCTATTAAATAATATTTAAAGAGAGATAAAATTTATAAATTAATTATTTATTATTTAAATATTATTAAATAATAAATAAAGATAATTAAGTAATTAATTATTATTTAATTAACATTAAATAATGATTAATGGAAATTAAGTTATTAGAGTAATAATTTATTATTTAATTTAAATAATAAATAAGAATGATTTGATTATTATGTAACCTTAAATAATAATTAAAATTAATTAAATAATTAATTATTATTTAATTGACATTAAATAATAATTAAAGAGGATTAAGATTAGTAAACTATTATTTAATTTCCTTAATTAAATAATAAGTGAGGTTAATTACTTGGTTAATTATTGGTTGATTAACATTAAATTAAAGAAGGTTAAAATTAAGTTAATAATTATTTATTATTTAATAATAAGTAAGTACAATTAGTTATTATTTATAATAACTAGAGTTAATTAATTAATTTCTATTTAATCAATATTAAATAGTAATTAAAAAGAGATTGAGTTAATAAAATAAATTGAATTTAATTAAACAATTATAATAAGTTGTTTAATAAGTGTCCAACACTTAAGAAAAATATTTTCTAACTTATTAAATTATTAACCTAAAATGATTAAGTGTCTATAAGGTTAATAATATTGCTTTGACTAATGTAAATTATGTGTTAATACTTATGTGTGGCAAATAAGTTCATTATTAAGCGTATAGTTATGCAAATACGCCGTACTAATTATTAGACCGACTTTATTAATGTTAGGTCTTTCAAAGCAAGTTAGTTAAAGCTAGACAATTATTGTAGCTGAGCAAACAGGCAAGTTCTCTAACCCTACTCAATTATTATCGTTGAACAAGTTTTCATACTTGTATTTATTGTTAAAGCTTGAAGTGGTTTAATTATTTAAAATTATTCCACATCCATATTGTTTATAAAATCGCACTTAGTGCATTTGAAGCTTGTTAGTTCTTGATTCATGAACTGTATTAAAAATGTCTGAAGCTAATAGTTCAGCTAGACATTGCGTTTCTAAATTCAATAACTTGAATACTTTTAAAAGCTTATCCAAACCATTGTTGGGTGCGGATTTTCTTATATTAAGTCTGAGAATTGAACAACCCTAAATTAGGGGATTTTGTGTCGGGAAACCGACTTTGGGCGCCAGTGACTAAATGTAATGCATATACAGCGGGTTGAATAGGCTGATCCCCTTGAAAACCAAACAACTCAAAGGGTCAGAGGAAACTCTATTATACCCTAGCTAGTTCAGGGTCCTTAGTGACCACTCAGCATTTTAAGATTCAAATATTCTGTTTATTAAAATTTGAATCCTGTTTCATTCACAATTGTTATATCTATTATTGAACCATTGATGATCTTTCCCATTCATTCATGATATATTAAATCTATATGATTGTTATAAACTTGCTGAGCAAACTAGTTGCTCATTCTTGCTATATCATGAACCATTTTTCAGATAATCATGATTGCTCCAGGAAGGATAAGGGAAAAGGAAAGGCCAAAGCTTAAGTAGCTTATGCATGCTAGTTAGATCTTTATTTATGTATTTACGGTTGTTAAACATTTTGTAATTCCTTATGATAGGAACTGTTTTTATGTTAAGGTTGATAGACCCTGGTATTGTAACCTTTTGAAGGGAACCAATATGTATTATTCCGCGATATTTAAATGCAATGTATGTATTTAATTGTTAGTAATGTGTTGAATAGTGAGAACCAAACTCGAGGTTATGGAACCCGGATTTGGGGTCGTCACAGATTCTAAGCTAAGTCTACTTCTCTTTTCATCCAATACCCTGCCAGATAAAGAAAATTATTGATGAATTTATTTATCTAACTTTTTAAAAAAATTAATCTTGAATATTTGAGTAGTATATTTTTAGATAATTTATAATTATATTGAATCAATTTAAATTTAAATATATTTTAAAATTAATTTTAGAATACCTAAATTAATTAATTCTATTTTGAAACTGAAAAAGTTGTATAACATTAACCGGATTTGTCAACCAATTGTGATTAGTACAATGAACAGAAAAGCCAAACAAAGTTTTTCAAAATTTATTATCTCCCTACAATGAACTATTTCTTCCCTTCATCCGTCTTTTTGCTGCTTATATATATCAAGTTATAGTCTATAGTTAAAATGAATTAGCTAGGCTGGGCTGGGCCGGTCCTCTGCGTAGGCCAGGCCGGTCTTCGTGGGCCAGGCCGGGCTTTTTCGTAGCCCGGGCCAGGCCGGGCTTTTTCGTGGGCCAGGCCGGGCTTTTTCGTAGGCTGGGCCAGGCCGGGCTTTTTGGTAGGCCGGGCCAGGCCAGGCTTTTACGTCAAAATAACAGTCTGTTCAAAGACTGTAGGCCGGACCGGCCCGGTCCGGGCTTTGACCAGGCCGGGCTCAGGCCAGGCCAGGCCGGCCTGTGGGCCGTAGGCCTTTTGTGCATCCCTAGTTATGGTTATTATTGGTTGGGGAGAAAGTTTAAAATGGCCCATTTTTACACAGTTCATTAATTGCAAATTTGCAACTTTATTGTAGATTTGTCATTTTATTTATTTTATTTTATTTTATTAATTATAATATTTTGGACCATTGCTACTAATTTTGTCAGATCCGGTTAGCATGAAGTTAACTTTATAATAAGTTGGATAATGGACCAATACAATGTTGACAAGTAAACCGATAAGTATTCTCTCTGCGTGTGTACTGTATTGATCCATTGTCTTAACTTACCATGAACTTAACTTCATGATAATCGCATTCAATTTTGTCTGTGTCAACTATGACTAACATTTCTAATTTAATATTTATCGTGCAGAAAGGCTTTTTACCCAAATTCAGAAAAGCCAACAAATTAAACGAGCGAAAATTGCTGTTCTTTTAATTTTTTAAAAATAATAAAAGAAGAAATTAATCAATTTTACAAAAGGTCAAAAGAGAGTCTCCAATATCCTAAATTAAGAGCTAAATTTGGACATAAATCACAAAAGTATAGTACAATTTTCGCCACAGTCCCACCACGTGCACAAAAGCCCCTACTTTCAAAAAATCCAAATCCCACATTATTCGCTTTCTCCCACACCATCCTTCACATGCTTTCTCCAGATCTCTCTTATCTCCTATTTCTTATTCTTCTTCAATCTTATTTCACCGACACCTTAACAAGTTCTGCTCTCTCTCTCTCTTCCTTTCTGATTGATGGTGTTTGAGTTTCAGATGATGATATATTACATTTCAGTATGTGGGTAATGTCTGAAAAATCATGCCATTGATTAGTTTTTAGGGAGAGAAGAGAGTGATTATACAGAAAGGGGTAATGGAGTTTATTAGGATTAAGGAATTGATGCTCCTCTGGTGTAGAATTCGAAGCTCCCGTGTGGCCCTCGTGGGTGGAAATCACACCGCTGCAAGGTTTTCCTCTCGCTAAATCTCTTTCTTTTTTATCCGCTGGTTTTTTCTCTCTCTTGAAATTGTTAGATTTCAATATTCTCGCATCTGGGTATTTTTTGCCTAAATCTGAAAGCTCGACCAAGTACTTTCTTCACAAACCTTTCAATTTGTAATAGCGAAATTTGCATAATTGATGATGGATTTGGCTCTCGGGAATCGAGCCAAGAACAAAATGAATATGAAAGAAATGACGAATGGAAAAGAAATCGGAGTTAATATTGATTCCCTTGTGATAATCAAGGTGCCGGATTCGCTGATTTTGCATGTAATATCACGGTCATTGTTGTTGGCCATTTTTATCCTCACATTGCCCTTCATTGGTTCCATATTTGGTGGTTTATCGAGTGTTGTTTATGATTCGGGTAATGTGTTTGATATCACCAGTTTCGAATCATTTTCGTTTGTATTTCAAGATTTGGCCGACGAAGGCCTTCTCAATATGGGCTATAAGGGCCTGATCTTGAGTTCTGGCATTGGTGACCAGGTAGCAGATTTGAAGTTCTTATATGATAATGACAACAATTTGGTTATTGAATCTGATTTGAATCGCCAGGGCTCGGTCCCAGATGAGGCTTTTGATGTTGTATTCGTGTCAAGCTTTCAGGGTATCACTAAGTTTATCGATAGGATTCTTAGGGTCGGTGGCATTTTGGTAATGCAATTGAGTAATGACCCTTTGAATGGGTTCCGACAAGACTCAAATTACAAAATTGTGTATCTTCGGAGATTTGATGTCACTGTGGTGGCAATGAGGAAGACCAGATTGATGGATTGTTCACGGAATTCCCAAACAAAGCGCAGACTTTATGGGTTTACCCCTGAGGCCAAGATATCTGCATTGAAGGGTCTAGAAGACGTGTGGCTTGAGCCACCAACACGAGCATTGGCCAATCAGGGGAACAATTTCAAATTCCTTCCTGACTTGTTGGGTGACTCACTTGATAATTACCCTCGTAGGGTTTTCATTACAGATGAGAAAAGTGGATCTGTGCAATGGTTTAAGGAGAACTATCCGACAAGGAATCAAGAGTTTGAGATATACGGTTTGGAGATGGAGATGAATAACATGAAGAATGGAGGCAGGGGATTATTGAGCAAAAAAGTTGGTTCAACTATTGGGATATCAGATTGGATGTTGAAGAATGTGGGGGAAGAGGATTATGTTGTGATGAAAGCAGAAGCAGAAATGGTTGAGGAGATGATGAATGAGAAGACTATATCTTTGGTGGATGAACTTTTCCTAGAGTGCAAGAACCAATGGCAAGATGGTACTAAGAGCACACGACCTTATTGGCAGTGCTTGACATTGTATGGAAAGCTAAGAGATGAAGGGATCGCTGTTCATCAATGGTGGATTGTGAGAGATAAGACCTTTTCTGTTTGATCTTATGAATTGTGGGCTATTGTTCAGTGTCATGTAAGAGAGTTGTGAGGAAATAAGGCTTCATTTGAGAGCCATAGTGTTGTGTATTTGCTTGGTGTTCTTCTATTAAAAAGTGTGTGGTGAGCCTTGTAATCAAAAAAAGATGAAAGAAAGTGTGTGGAGAGGGAATGTACTCCAATGGAGCATTGATAAGGTTACCTTAGTTCTTAGGGGGTTCCTTTATGAGTGATGTACTTTTTATCAAGTATTTATAATAATTAAGTTCTAGTAGTATCCTTCTTTTCTTTTTATTTCTTCTATTGCATATTACATTTCCATGATTCATGAAAGCACATCTTGGGATTTTGGAATTATTAAACATCAAGAATCAGATCAAACATACAGAGCATCTCTACAAATATCATAGCATCCAAAGAAATAATTGCAGGTTGAACTGTTTTCGCTGCAATTAGAACAAAAATGTATATTTGCAGAGGTATTTCATGTGCTTTGAGAATTTATCATTTTGTATATTATGTTGATCTGTTAACCTGTTTAGCCCTGAATCGTTTAAAACTGAACATATATAGGTGAAAAGCCCACATAGTTTCTTCTATTTTCTGCTTTTGAGATAATAAAGTAGAGAAATGGCCCGTGCTCAATTATCCGAAAGAAGCAAACTGGAGACGCATTAAGAAATCATACAATATCATCAAAGATGGAGCCTCCGTACATAAAGAAATCTAAAGATTACAAATTCAGAATACATAACATATCCTGCTTAATGGAACAATTTTATGATAACAAACTCTATATAAAAGTACATCCAGCATTGGCCTTCAACATATGAAAACCATTTATGGGTTTTTGGTCAAGGGAGGAGTAAAGATGCCTGGAATGCCCGGGATAGAGGAGATAAAAGGGATGGAGGGATTGGTAATTGGAAATGTAGTTGGTGTTGGCAAGTTGGGGAAGCCTGAGGACGGGTCGTCGATTGGTGGAGTTAGAGGCAGTGAATAATCTGGCAAAGTAGGAAATGATGGAAAAGGCAAATATGGTATAGTAGGAAATGTTGGTGCCAAAGGACGGCGAATCGCTGAGGCCTTGTCAATGCCTGAAAATGACATAGTCATGATGAACAAGGACAAGACGAACAACTTGGGGATAGCCATATTGCTTCAAATGAGTAATCTAAGAAAGAAAACCGACTTGCACTGTGAGGATATGGAGTTTTGGTCTGTGTTTATATAGAAGTGGACGGTGAAAGCTTCAATATGTAAGATAAAGACGACGTTTTTAGGAGTGTGATAGACAGCTTAGAAGCTGTATCAGAATTTCACGAGATCCTTAAAGCTACTCAACTTTTTTTTTTGCTTTAAGGTTGTCAATTGAAATAACTCAAATTTCAAGTCTAAATCAAATCAAATCATATTATTGCTCAATCTATTATCCTAATAATATTTTCTTAAAGTAATCTTAACTTGTCATAAATTTATTCAAAAAATCACGACTGAATGTATTAATGATAGTAACTTTGAAACCTTAACCATAGCAAATTAACTCACATATTCTGACGTGGGACTAGATTGTTACATTAAGATTGTCGATGTGCTTGTAGTTTGTAAACCAATTATTAGCCAAGAAAATTTAACAAACTGAGTACCCAAATGCAGACATTCAAAGATCATTCAACAAGAAATACCTTTCTAAAAAAGCATGAATAACAATACACTTGTGGGCTGTAATCAAGATTTTAATTATCCTCATGAACCTAATTCATTCCTCTATATTCCTTTCCTCTCTACAATAACAATGCTCACCTGAAAAAAGTAAAGGTGGTTAAGTGTAATACCCGGTTAGTTTTTAAAAGAAAAGTCCCACATCACCTAAATATTAAACCATCTCCTTTGCCTTTATCTATATGTATGGCCATACCCCTTCTCATTTTAACAACAAAAACATTAAGGCTTTTCCCAATGTGAGAAAACCTTTTTGTGTGACGGTCTTTTTAATAAGGACCTCCCTAATTAAAATTTTTGGTATCGAGGACGTGGGCGGACTGCGAACCTCATAATTTCGGGTATGTCTCTTTTTCTTTCTTTGTGTAATTATTTAATTTTCTGTATTCGTTTTAATTTTGTAATTTTAATTTTGTAGCTTTAATTTTTGTATGCTATTTAGTTTGTTAGTTTATATATTTTAGTATATATTTGTTAGTAATTAGCATTTTGGAATATTAAATTAGTATTTTTGTAACTTTAAAGTTTTGTCAGATAATAATAATAATAATAATAATAATAATAATAAAATATTTGTTTGTAATAGAATTAAAAATGGAAAGAATATTTTTGAAAATATACTTATATGTATTTCGGAAGGAACAAGAAAACTATTATTTATTAATACGTTATCATGATTAGAATATTTATGTATGTATAACTTTAGGTATAATTTTGTTTAGAATGGAAGGATTTCAGATTTGCCTAAGAGAGAGAAAATGTGTAAAACTTAATCAATTGATTAATGTATTATTTATTTGTTCCTTTATTAGTTTCGATGGAGGGAATTTAACGAGTCAGTTTTGCAATATAATTTCGGGTATTACATTGATTATTCCAGGTACAAATTCCGTACTCCTTCAGCAATATTCCTTTGATTTTAATTTGTTTGTTTTGTTCCTCATTAGAATTTGGATATTATTTCGATATATTGTTCATAGTCAAATGCATATGATAGTTTTGTTTGATTTTAGATATTCGCAACTTATCTTGTACTCTTTAGACTTATTAAGCATGTCTAGTATTTATTTTGATTCTGTAGAAAGGTACATGCAAGTATATTTGGGAGACTTTGTGTCGATTTGTTTCGGTTTAGCATGTGCGTATTAGAACCCTTTTTGTGATATTATGTCGCATTCGTTGTGACATGATATTTTTGTTAGAAAGTACCGTAGGGTATACCTGAGCTATAACCACCTGTGGGGGTACCACAGGCATGTCCTCTTGGCACCGAGGCATGACACTTCCGTGGCAGTGTGATTAGTCCACGACGTCTCTATTTTGTGTGCTCCGATGGGAGTTGGCCAATTGGTGTTTTGTTGTGGGAGGCGTATGGGTCGACCCTAGTTTTCTGTTCTGTTCTGTTCTGCGGTTTGGTGTTGTTTGTGCCGAACACACCTTCCGATTTTGTATACATTTGGATCTGCAGTCCAATGTGTGCCTGCCTGTGTGGCAGTATTTTGACTTGTCTTTGTGACAAGGTATATTTCTGTTTTGTTCTGAGCTCGGTATGAAATAAACACAACCATTCAATTCAGCCTTTTTTGTTGTTCAGTAAATCAATTCAGTTCAGGAGATCAGTTTCAGTTCAGTTCAGTAGATTAGTTCAGTTTAGTCGATTATGTTATTCAGTTCAGTAAGATTATGTTATTTAGTTCAGTTGATTTTGTCAATCTCAGTTTGGTTCAGTTGCTTTTTGTTATTCAATTTCAGTTTTTATTTCTGCACTCTTTATTCGTACTGGGCATTTGGCTCATGCTGTGTTTTTCTTCCGGCAGGGTTTGCAAGGGGATTTAATGGCAAGTGTGAGGAGAGTTTCCTTTTTGTTTTGATATTCTGTTTAGAATTCGTTCGTGCGTAGCCTCCCTTTCCATTACTAGTCGGGAAGGGGATGTTACAGAGTTGGTATCAGAGCTAGGGTTCTTTCTTGTAGAAAACCTATTTAGGTTTGACCTGTGAGTTATGGGTAAACATATGGGATAGGTTTTTGTTCTGTTTAAAATTTTGTTCAGTTATCCTATCCGTTTGAATTCAAATTTGCCTTAAATCAATTTCGCTTTCGTCCGTTTTGTTTTGTCGAGGGCTCGTAAAACCATTAGAGGTGGTGGAGGCGGTGATAATGATAACAATGTTGGTCGGCACCACGAAGGACGTGTGTTCGCCTTGTCATATAATTAGGTGATAGATGCGCAATATTCTATTTCGGCATTCTTTTAGTTGGCAGTCGTGAAACTTTTATTGATTTCGACTCTACTCATTCGATTGTTTCGTATTCTTTTGTTCGGCATCTTGGTGTGTCATCTCAGTCCTTAGATTCTGCTATGTCTATTGCTGCTCCGATGAGAAATTTTTTTGGTCTCTGGTTTGTACCGTGGTTGTTTCTATTAGTTTTGGAAATAAAGATTCATGGGACTAATTTTCGGTCGATGCGTATGTACGACTTTGATATGATTCTTGGGATGGACTGTCAGAGCTTAGGTTATGATTATGTAGATTGCCTTTAGGCTTGATCTGTGAGTTATGAGTAAATCACTAGGCAGACATATAAGTTTGTCTCGATTTGGTTCTCTGTATGGTTGGTCTTGATTTTGACCAAATGTTAATCTGTTTTGATTTGTAGTTGATATGAGGAAAGTGAGATAATTTGTCCAGGTTATTATTGTTATACAATGGAGTAAGGATATTAGTTAAGAATTGTGATTGGAGCATTAAGGAAAATAAAGTTATATTTTGTACAGTTAAAAAATGATCATATATGTAATATGGTTATGATATTAGTATTTGTATCAGCAAGTATTTGATTTTGGAGAATTAATCGTTAGAGTGCTTTTAGTAACAATCTGTTATGATCTTAGACTTAAGGATTTGATAAGGGTTGTGTTGGATTTATGTTAAGCTCGTGGATGATGTGAGGTATGTATATTGATGAGACAATATGATAAGTGAAAACTATTTGGTATTTATAGATGATCTCTTGTAAACTTGAGTTGTAGATATTCGAGGTAATTAAATTAATCATTGAGGCTAATGATCAATTTTGCAGCTATTTTTGGAGTTTTGTTAAATGACGAGTAATAGTATGAGAAGATCTTGGAAATTGTTAGACTAAGGTTTGCACTAAGAGATTATTGATTTATTTAAATGGTTTTATATTAAGTGATGAGATTCAATAAATTTTGAGAGACATTGAATAGTTTAGAGTAAACAGTTTACTTATGCAGATAATGGAATGTGACTTGGAGTTTAATATGGTGATTTCAATATTTTAGTAGTATATTATTTTGAGTAATAATATTTAAGAACTAATTCGAATTGAGATTTTGATATTTTGAAGTGCTTAAGGTGCTAGGGAAATTACTCAGTCTGCGTTTTATTGTCCCATTTGAGATTTTAGAAAGGGTTGGCAAGGTTGCATTTCAGTTAGCTTTGCCTTCATAGTCAGCTCATGTGCATAATGTATTTCGTGTCTTAGTGCTGAAGAGTTGTCATTATCATCTGTTGCACATGGTGCACTATCTGTTTTGATAAGATTTCGGAGGAAAACTACTTCGTTTGTTCTGTGAAAAATTTTATTTGAGTGATTTTTTTTTTTTTTTGCATCTTTTGATAATTAAGTTCGTTACATTTTATTTTTTTGATTCCGGGGACGGAATCCTTTTTAAAGGGAAGATAATGTAATACCCGGTTAGTTTTTAAAAGAAAAGTCCCACATCACCTAAATATTAAACCATCTCTCTTGCCTTTACCTATATGTATGGTCATACCCCTTCCCATTTAACAACAAAAACATTAAGGCTTTTCCCAATGTGAGGAAACCTTTTTGTGTGAGGGTCTTTTTAGTAAGGACCTCCCTAATTAAAATTTTTGGTATCGAGGACGTGGGCGAACTGCGAACCTCATAATTTCGGGTATGTCTCTTTTTCTTTCTTTGTGTAATTATTTAATTTTCTGTATTCGTTTTAATTTTGTAGTTTTAATTTTGTAGCTTTAATTTTTGTATGCTATTTAGTTTGTTAGTTTATATATTTTAGTATATATTTGTTAGTAATTAGCATTTTGGAATATTAAATTAGTATTTTTGTAACTTTAAAGTTTTGTCAGATAATAATAATAATAATAATAATAATAATAATAATAATAATAATAATAATAATAATAATAATAATAATAATAATAATAATAAAATATTTGTTTGTAATAGAATTAAAAATGGAAAGAATATTTTTGAAAATATACTTATATGTATTTCGGAAGGAACAAGAAAACTATTATTTATTAATACGTTACCATGATTAGAATATTTATGTATGTATAACTTTAGGTATAATTTTGTTTAGAATGGAAGGATTTCAGATTTGCCTAAGAGAGAGAAAATGTGTAAAACTTAATCAATTGATTAATGTATTATTTATTTGTTCCTTTATTAGTTTCGATGGAGGGAATTTAACGAGTCAGTTTTGCAATATAATTTCGGGTATTACATTGCTTATTCCAGGTACGAATTCCGTACTCCTTCAGCAATATTCCTTTGATTTTAATTTGTTTGTTTTGTTCCTCATTAGAATTTGGATATTATTTCGATATATTATTCATAGTCAAATGCATATGATAATTTTGTTTGATTTTAGATATTCGCAACTTATCTTGTACTCTTTAGACTTATTAAGCATGTCTAGTATTTATTTTGATTCTGTAGAAAGGTACATGCAAGTATATTTGGGAGACTTTGTGTCGATTTGTTTCGGTTTAGCATGTGCGTATTAAAACCCTTTTTGTGATATTATGTCGCATTCGTTGTGACATGATATTTTTGTTAGAAAGTACCGTAGGGTATACCTGAGCTATAACCACCTGTGGGGGGTACCACAGGCATGTCCTCTTGGCACCGAGGCATGACACTTCCGTGGCAGTGTGATTAGTCCACGACGTCTCCATTTTGTGTGCTCCGATGGGAGTTGGCCAATTGGTGTTTTTTTGTGGGAGGCGTATGGGTCGACCCTATTTTTCTGTTCTGTTCTGTTCTGCGGTTTGGTGTTGTTTGTGCCGAACACACCTTCCGATTTTGTATACATTTGGATCTGCAGTCCAATGTGTGCCTGCCTGTGTGGCAGTATTTTGACTTGTCTTTGTGACAAGGTATATTTCTGTTTTGTTCTGAGCTCGGTATGAAATAAACACAACCATTCAATTCAGCCTTTTTTGTTGTTCAGTAAATCAATTCAGTTCAGGAGATCAGTTTCAGTTCAGTTCAGTAGATTAGTTCAGTTTAGTCGATTATGTTATTCAGTTCAGTAAGATTATGTTATTTAGTTCAGTTGATTTTGTCAATCTCAGTTTGGTTCAGTTGCTTTTTGTTATTCAATTTCAGTTTTTATTTCTGCACTCTTTATTCGTACTGGGCATTTGGCTCATGCTCTGTTTTTCTTCCGG
Organism: Hedera helix; assembly: GCA_947179155.2. Classification (NCBI taxonomy): domain Eukaryota; kingdom Viridiplantae; phylum Streptophyta; class Magnoliopsida; order Apiales; family Araliaceae; genus Hedera; species Hedera helix. The sequence continues at coordinate 30,659,910 of OX359287.1, forward strand.
CAGGGTTTGCAAGGGGATTCAATGGCAAGTGTGATGAGAGTTTCCTTTTTGTTTTGACATTCTGTTTAGAATTCGTTCGTGCGTAGCCTCCCTTTCCATTACTAGTCGGGAAGGGGGTGTTACATTAAGGGTCATAAATGCACCAAGAAACTAACCATGCAGCTGGCAATCTTCAATTATTAGACAGGCAAGCCACGCCCACTTCAATTTTTTAAAATCTAATTGAATTAATATCCCCAACAAGTTTCAACCAATGTTTTTAAATTTAGATCGGACATCAAATCAAAAAATTTATTATTTGAATAGATTATTAGTTCAAACAGTGCTTGAACTGTTACTAAACCGGTAAAATCATAAATATATATATACATAACATATATTATTAATAATTAATAAAATTTTAAAACATCTAATTTTTTGTAAACTAAAATATAGTAAAATTATATTACAATATTACTAAAATATTTAATTTTAAAATTAAAAATATTTTTATATAAAAAAAAATACTTAAAAATCGGTTCACTGAGTTAACTGAACAAGTTGAATCACTTATTTAATTCGAATTTTGATCAAAATATTTCAATCAAATCAAATCAGACCGGACATAAGATCGATCCGACTAGTTAAATTGGTTGGTTCGGTCCAGATTTCAAAATCATGGTTTCAACCAAATGGGGTTGATGCTTTTGTACCAGCCAAAAATAATTCTAAATAATCTCACAATCTTAGCGTTAATTTGACTCGACTCTTCCTTCTGAGCGTCATATATACATATACATATATACATATGCATACATATATACATATATATATATATATATATATATATATATATATATATATGTATATGTGTGTGTGTGTGTATGTGTATCAACTAAGAATAAATTCACCTGGGAAATGATTAATTCATGTAGTTAAATGTAGTCTCTTTTGGACTAAAACAAATAGGCAACTTTATTTAGACACGCTCATTTTCTATCACTACGTGTCCATACGTTACATTTCCTGTTCTCCAACGGGGTCTACACAATAATTTGGAGTCAGAAATCACATGGGTCAGTTTTTGTACGAATGACCATTTCGCAGATCGGGAAAAGGTCTATATATGCTTATTTAAAATAAAATTTTGATTCAAAAAGTTGTCTCATTAAATTTACGTTCGTTAAAGTATGTTAGACGTTCTTAATTTTTTTTAAAAATATTTCGATACATGACTTTATTATTATGTAATATTTTAATAATTTTTAATTTTCAAAACATAGATTAAGAAGTAATCGAGTTTTGATATATATAATAACTCATATAATAATGTGTATAATTACTTAATATAAAAATAACAAGACCCATAATTTTTATATTATGAATCATATTATTTTTATATTAGATTACTGTACACATTATTATATGAGTCATTACTTATAACAAAATTATAAAATATGAAAAGTTAACAGAAAAAAAATACTGTAATAAATTACAGACAACTATTTCTTATACAGTTGGTATATAACAAAAGTTGCATCGTCTTAGTTGGTCATTTAATTTTATTGTGGATTTTGCTATTTTTTTTAACTTATAGTTTTGTCCAAACTCTCTAAAGATATATGATCCTATTTCGAAATATGGTTCGGATTCAGGTTGATATAGAGTGGACGATATATGTAAATGCATCAATGGCCAGTGGGTTAAACTCCGATTCCCATCTTCTTCTTTTCTTTTTTTTTGCCAATTTAAAATCAGAAAAGTTGGGGTATTGTCCCCTGATTAAAACATGAAGGCAGTTAAAAAGAAAGATGTTGACATTGTTAAAATAAAAATTATGTTGTCATAGCAACAAATTAAATGTTGTTTAAAGTGTTACGCATTATTAAAACAATTACAAAAGAACTAAATTTATACCTGTTCTGCCATCATCATTTTTGTTACAATGTCAAATTACCTAAAAATATATATATACATGACATAATAAATTAAGGCTATTGATATCGATATTGTCATAACAAAAATGATATTGTTAAAAAAAACATATATTTAACGATACTTTTATAATTATTTTAATGACACTTCACATTTTAAACTATATTTATTATTCTGATAACATTGATTTTGTTTGAATTTTCAAAAATTTAGTACGTTTTGATTGAATCTTGGCCATTTAATAATTTAGAAAGGAATTGTGTCACTTGTAAAAGATCCGTACATAAGAGGTTTAGTAATGCATGCAAGTATATTATATGTAACGCTGTTCAGTGAAACTTTATTCCCCATAAAATATTAGCAAAAGGAAGAATCCACTATAATGTAATCAAACATAGAGCTTTCTTAATGCTACAACATATATAATGTTATGAATCATACATAGTACGTAGCATAAGCTGCCTAGATGGACTAATCCCTACAACAAACTAACTCTATAGAATATCGATTGTACTCGGCACACAAGACTAGCGCAAATAAAAGAAATATCAGACGTACACAAGTCTGCATTGACCATAGATTTAACTCCATACAAATAAAATTAAACTCAATCCAGCATCGACTCTACACATGAAAACCAGCAAAAAATTACTAGTACAAGTGTATAGTAGTGCCAAAAGACTAGATAATTTAATTAGTTTATGGGCTGGTGGATCGTGGAGGAGTGAAAAAACCTGGTAGGGACTGGAAGGGCTTGAGAATTGGAAGTGAAGTTGGTGCCGGAAAGGTGGGCAAGGCCAGAGTTGGAACCTCAACGGTTGGAATTCTAGGGAATATTGGAGAATTAGGCAGAGTTGGAAGCGATGGGATATTGGAAAAGTTGGGAATATTAGGAACAAATGGCACTGTCAAAAGACCACGAGCGGCCGAGGTCTTGTCTATGCCTGAAAATGACAAAGCCATGAGAAATGCCAGGAGGAACAACTTGGAAACTGCCATATTGCCTGAGAGTGTAATTAAAGAGAGGAAATTGGCTATTGTGGTGAGTGTATATGCATAGAGTTTGTGTTCGTGTTTATACAGGAGGAGAAAATGTGAGAGTCTCTATATGTGGGCGCAAAATCTGATGACAGAATTTATAACTAAAAAGTATATTTATTTTTCTTTTAAGGTCGTCTCAAATGTTTGTCATTCTTTGGATTTGGTGTTGACTCTTTAGATCTTTGTACTACTTCAATTTGGCACATATATGTTACTCCCAAGTTTAATTTACTTTGCCGTTATTTTATTTGGTGTTAGATGGTGATTTTCTTTTCTTTATAAGCCTCGACTAATTCTTTTACTGCATTCTTGCCAACTATAAATGATTTTCATTTATTTCATGAAATAATAATATTTAGTATTGATCGTTGTAAATTGACTTGATTTGATTTTAGTAAATACAATTATGAATATAGTAAAATAAACATCACTAAATATCATAGTCTTTGAAAATGACTTCATCTAAAGTTCTAAAGAAAATTTTAACCTCCAAGATGCAAAAACAAATGTAAAGTTATAGGTCTTAAATAACATAATATTAAATATTTTAATGATAATTTATAGGATATTCAATCGCATGAGACGATTTATCCAACTAATGTTATAAGGACACCCTCATTTGAGACGTAGACTTTTTGAGACAAAGAACTTAAAATCCCTAGCATCACCCATAGTTGATATGAAGAGTGGAGCATCATTATCAAAACTGTGTAAAACAAATATATTGTCTGAATGGGTTTTTTTTTCCTTCATAAGTATCTCTTTTTTATTATTATAAAATTATTAATATACATCAAAAATTTACATATATGGTATGCCATGGGATTCATAACGCTTGCTTTTGCATTAAGTTTTAACGGATTTTATGTGGGAAAAGTGTCTAATTAAATTAATGCCTAGAACTATTTTATGTTGCACCTTTAACATGATTAATGTAACTCATTTGAGAATTTACCGGTTAAACGAGAATGGTGTTGTAGTATGAACCATTAGACTTTCCTTCTATCCGCGCCTGCTTAATTTCCGCAACGAGCTACGGTCTCTTACGATTTATCCCCTCTAATCACATTAATTGTCAAAAAATAAAAAGAAAAAAAATTAATATTATTATGTGTACTAATAATAAAAAAAAATCGATGTTAAGCCAACAAAAGAAAGTTATAAAAAATTAAATACAAAATAATACATCAAATTATAATTATTTGATATTTCATATTCATATATGTACAGATTTAATAATTATAACTAATTAATATCATACACATTATTTTTTATTCAATTTGATAATACATGAAATACATGACATGTCATGCATACTGTCATCATTTCAGTACACCATGTTTTAGTACTCCTCCATGCAAAACGAGAGTTTTATTTTATTTTAGTTTTTCAATAATTAAGTTAGAGCCAGTCAAGAGTGAAAAATATTCAATGCAACAGAATACCATGCATGTCAACTAGTGTTTCCAGAATTTGATTTATACTAGATACAATTAAATAGTTTTTCTACCGACATTTAACATTTTTTTAATTTGTTTTTTATTTTTGATTTGGAGGGACAGGAAGAAAAAGTTATTTCTTTCCATTTTTTTTTAAAAGAAATTTTTTTCTTCCTTTTCCATCACTTTCCCCTCAAATCAAGACTCACGAATTGAACAAACCATTCTTAGAGGAATCAAGTGTGTATTTATGAATTACCAGCAAATCCCATAGATTAGGTAATTATCCAGATTTAGAATATTTGATTGACCATTAAGTAAGATTGGGAAAACAACCCAATCTCATCCTGTATGTGTGTGTGTGTGTATATATATATCACTCTTATTCGATGAAAAACAATCCAGTATTTTATAATCACTTTATGGTATCAGAGCCACACATTCCTATACTGTTTTCACGTTCTGCTCCAGCCATAATGGCTTCTGAAGACTCCTCTATATCTTCCGCTGCTCATACCACTATTCAAAATACCTAAGACCCAAATAATTCTCTTGTTACCATCAACACTTCAAACATCACAAAACTGACCACCACCAATTACATCACGTGGAGCCTCCAAATCCGAAGTCCATTAGGATATGATCTCTATGGCTTTCTTGATGGGTCTCATCCTAGTCCCACACCAACCATCACTGCTAACGGTAAGCCCACTCCAAATCTGGCCTACACAACATGGAAGCGCCAAGATTGCCTTCTTTTCTGTGCATTCCTTGGTGCAGTTTCTCTACTCATCCAACCTCTTTTTACCCGCACTACCACATCTCAAGAGGCCTGGACCACCTTGGCTAATACATATGCCAAACCATCCCGTGGTAACATCAAACAGATTAAGGACCAATTGAAGCACTATGTTAAGGGTTCCAAGACGATCTCCGAGTATATGCAATTTATCAAGAATCGGGCTGATGAACTTGCTCTTCTTGGAAAACCTGTTGATGAAGAAGATCTCATTGATGAGATTATTGATGGCCTTGACGAGGAATACAAAGGAATTGTCGATGCGGTTAATGCTCGTGAAACGCCCATCTCCTTTGCTAAAATTCATGAAAAACTCATTAACAAGGAGGCGTCTCTCCAACAATCATATACACCGCCATCATTCTTTTCAGCCACTGCCAATCCTGTCAATAAACCCCACAATCAATCTTCGCAACCATCTCCTCTTTCTTGGCATCCTTCCTCAACATCCTTTCACAATTAAGGACAATAATCCAATGCTCCTCGTAATGATCGACCTCCACCACGTCCATATATTGGGTATTGTTGCCAAGGATGTGGTATCCAAGGACACACTGTCAAATGATGCTCTATTTATCGACTTGACAACGCCCAATCCTCGTTGGCTCTATCGGCAAGACGCCCACAAGCTTCACGTCCTGCTTCTCCATGGTAACCACGTGCACACTTTACATCTCTTGAGACCACCGACACCCCCATATGGCTACTCGATAGTGGGGCGTCACACCATGTCACCGCGGACTTGAATAATCTTTCACTTCACACTCCTTATATAGGGTCTGATGATGTTATGATCGGCGATGGCTCGGGTCTTCACATTACCCATACTGGTTCCACCACTCCTTCTACCTCTACTTGCATGCACCTTTAATTTACATAATATACTTCGTGTACCTAACAAGAAAAAGAACCTTATTTCTATCTATCAATTTTGTAATACTAATCATGTTTCTATTGAATGTTTACCCACAATTTTTCATATGAAGGACTTGAGCACGGGGTCAATCCTTTTAACAGGAAAGACTAAAGATGGCGTCTATGAGTGGCCAACCTCTTCTCCAAAATTGTCTTCTCGGCTCGTTGTCTTTTCCAGCATCAAGATCACTTCCTCCCAGTGGCACTCTAGATTAGGTCATTTATCATCACATATTCAGAAGCATATTATGTCAACGTTTTCTTTACCTTATTATATGTCACACAAATCTCATTGTAATGCATGTTTAAGCAATAAAAGTCATAAGCTTCCATTTTCTACATCAACAATTGTTTCATCTCACCCCTTACAAATCATATTCTCTGATGTTTGGACCTTTCCCGTTTATTCTATTGATGATTTCAAGTATTATGTTATTTTCATTGATCACTTTACTCGTTATGCATGGTAAGAAATTTCATGTCTGTGATGTATTTCTCCGTTTCAAAGCACTAGTAGAAAATCATTTTAAAACATTCTATTGTCACTCTTTACTCCGATAATGGAGGGAAATATCAAGCATTAGATCACTTTATGTCCCTTCATGGAATTTCTCATCTTACCTCTCCCCCACATATACATGAACACAATGGTCTATCCGAACGTTGACATTAACAAATTGTTGAAACTAGTATTTCTCTACTCACTCATGCCTCCCTTCCGCTCACATACTGGAACTGTGTCTTTGCAACCGTTGTGTATCTCATTAATCATATGCCCACACTCACACTTTCCATTTTTTCTCCTTATGAGTCACTTTTCAGCTCTCTACCAAACTACACAAAGCTCTGTATTTTTGGTTGTTTATGTTATCCATGGCTTTGTCCCTATTCTAGTCACAAACTTGAGTCTCGATCCATCCCTTATATGTTTGTGGGGTACTCCATCACTTAAAGTGCCTATCTCTGTCTTGATCTTTCCACTTCCAAAATATATACATATCGTCATGTTCAATTTGTGGAATCTGTCTTTCCCTTCATATCTAAGCAAAGTCATCTTAGTCGTCCAAGTCCAGAAACACTCCTACATTAGTTTCCATCAGTATCATTTCTTCTTGCTACGGTTGGCCTACTTACCACGCCTCTACATCCTCGCCCCTGGCTCGGATCCATTTCACTACCACTCTCCAGCCGACCATTCCCCATCCTTGATCCACCGCGCGCACACCCTCCATCACTCCACGACCCATGACCGAAACCCTACTACCTCTAAACCGAACCTCCCATCCCATCGACCGGAACATTCCACCGACACCAACAATCACCCACACAACTCACCCGATGCTTCCTTACCTCTCTCTCCAGACCCTCATCCTCCATTCCCACCCAACAGCACGCACACCATGACCATTCGTGCTAAAAATAACATCCATTAACCCATCCAAAAACTTAATCTTATCGCTACCATCACCTCGCACCATCAACTTATGCGGAATGGCACATGGGAATTTGTCCCACCTGATTCAACGCAGAATCTTATCGGTTGTAAATGGATTTTTAGAATTAAACGTTTACTTGATGGTTCAATTGACACCTACAAAGCTCGACTAGTTGCAAAATGGTTCCATTAGCGCCCTGGTGTTGATGATCATGACACATTCAGTCCGATTGTCAAACCTACCACTATTCGCTTAGTACTCAATCTTGTTGTTAGTCATGGGTGGTCCCTTCGTCAACTTGATGTCAACAATGTCTTTCTACAAAGGTCATCTCTCTGAAGATGTTTTCATGGCACAACCACTGGGTTTTCTTGATCGTGATAATCCCACACATGTCTGCAAATTACACAAGGCTATTTATGGTCTCAAACAAGCACCACGAGCCTGTTACCATGAGCTAAAACAATTTCTTATAGCCTCTGAGATTACAAACTGTCACATAGACACATCACTTTTTGTCTTCAATACCAGTGATAATCTAGTCTATCTTCTTGTGTATGTTGATGACATAATTATTACTGAATGCAATGCCAATGCAGTTCAACATTTTATTGATCTTCTTGGCAGATGATTTTTCATCAAAGATTTTGGTAATTTGACTTACTTTCTTGGTGTTGAAGTTGCCACTACTTCTACCAGTTTACTTCTCTCTCAACGGAAGTATATCATAGATCTTCTTGCTTGCACAAATATGACAAGGGCCAAATCTATTACCACTCCTCTTGCCACCGAGCCCATTCTTACAGTTCTTTTCGGCACTACTTTAACAGATCCTTCTGAATACAGATCAGTTGTTGGAAGTCTCCAATACTAATGCCTCACTCGTCTTGATTTTGCATATGTTGTTAATAAGTTGTCTCAATTCATGCACCGACCTACTACTGATCATTGGAATGTTGTCAAGTGTCTGCTTCGATATCTTTATGGCACAACTAATCATGGTCTTGCCTTGCACCATCACACATCTCTATCTCTTCATGCCTTCTCCGACGCAGACTGGGCTGGCAATAAGGACGACTACACCTCCACCAGTGCTTACATTGTTTACCTTGGTCACAGTCTGATATCCTGGTACCCCAAGAAACAACGCACAGTTGCACGCTTCTCCACTGAAGAAAAATATCTTTCTGTTGCTGTTACAGTTGCTGAGTTACGTTAGCTTTGTTCTCTTTTAACTGAGCTTGGCGTTTGTATTCTTGCTGTTCCGGTTATCTACTACGACAATGTTGGTGCAACTCATCTTTGTTCTAATCCTGTCTTCCATTCACGGATGAAGCATGTTGCGATTGATTGTCATTTTTTTCGGGATCAAGTTCAAAGTAGAGCTTTACGTGTCTCCAGGTGTCCTCGGAAGATCAATTAGCCTATGTCTTGACCAAACCTCTTCCACGCACTTGCTTTCAATTTTTGAAGACCGAGATTAGACCCTCCACAGGAGCTCTATCTTGAGGGGGCATATTAGAGGAATCAATTATTTATTTTTGCATTACCAGCAAATTAAACTAATTAATAATTTATTTTATATTATTTTTTGTATAAATTAATTATTTATAAATAATTTATCTTTAAAAAAATCTATTAAGAATTGATAGGTTATATATATATATAGACTTAACAATTATTATATTATTATTATAATTAAATATATATTTTATATATACAATATGAAAGTATAAAATTATTATAAAAAATTGACTCGAAAATACTGTTCCCGAATCTCATTAAATTATTTATAATTTTATAATAATTTTTAACCTCACTAATATTTATTATGACTTCGTCGCTGATTATAGCAGAGATTATCTAATAAAATCCTTCAACGGGCAAGATAGGCAGCCGCCATCAGCAGTTAAGGACTAGAGGACTCGTGGCTGCAAGTACGTATAATATATGTCCTATATATGTCAGTTGTAACACCCCGAACCAACCACTTGTCCGGAATGCCATACGCCGCAAGCCCGAAGGGCTCGCAAGGCAACAATATCAAAAGCGCAGCCCAAAAACAACACAACGATACTAGACTTAAAATCCAACAATCTTTCATTATCAAATTTCACCTGAGTTCAAAAACTAAATACCAAAAACATAACTTCGGAGACGCAGCTCCCTTAAACAAAAGTCTTATCAAATTCAAAATACTAATAACGCCATAACTAAAAGGACTTCAGCCATCCACAAAAGCATCCACATTGTTCGACTCTTAACAATGGACCCTGTAAAAGTTAATGTAAGGGTGAGCGGTGAAGCCCAGCAAGTAACAATCTTCACTATTTAGGTGGATCAAGTACTATTTGCAAAACACTTTTTCGAAATACATTTTGTTCAATAACAGTAATAAATATACTTTTTGAAGTAACATTTTCTTGTTCAATAACAATAGTCAATATTTTCTTTCAAAACCAAAATCAATAATTACAAAACACAATTCAAAGACAAATTTCGATAAGCTCAATATATTCGATCAACGATTTCGATAAGTTCAATATATTCGATATATCTTTTAATCCACAGAACGACTAAGGTTACAGCAGCCCTGTAACATGGCCCTTATGTTCGATAATGTCAATGATACGCCCCCTACTAAGGTATCTTATCATGCACGCGCCCCGAAGAGCGCCCCCCGAAGGGTATCTAATGGTGTGCGCCTTAGTAGGTCCTAAATTGTTCCGGAACTAGCGTAAACACTAACGGTTTCAATACATAGTCGGACTGAGGTTTCTAAAAGCAATTTCTCAATATTTTCAATATTCAAAACTATACTTATTTCACAGTTCAAAATCATATAATCTCATTTTCTAAATCAAAATTCTATTTTAATACTTGATCCGAGTTTTTAACAAAATATAAGTGTAACATTTTCATTCAAATGGAAGCCTTAAATAAAGAATAACAATATTTGAAACAATACATTTAGGCATCCGAATAATTTCTAAAGCATACATAATTATAAACGATAATTTTAAAATACTAAATAGCTCGGAAAGTCACTTACCCTATACAGTTCGAAAATACTAAACAGCTCGGAGAGTCACTTACCTCGATATCGCTGAACACAAAATTAATAGCTGAACAGATCCTAAATATAAATTCAGGACAATTAAACGTTATTAGAATAATTCTATTATGCAACATTCTTCTTATTCATTTTAAAATAGCTATAAGTATATCTTAAAATATTCTTTCAATCTTTAATTATTTTCCAAACAATTAAACCATTATTCCAAAACTTTAAAGTTACTAAAATAATAATCTAAAACAATACTTAAAATCAATAATATTAATCCAAAACTATTAGCTATTAATCTAAATACAAAACAATAATTAAAATCAATAGTACTAATCCAAAACTATTTACTATTAATCTAAATACAAAATAATAATTAAAACTACAAAAATAACAATAATGCAAAAATACCAATTACTAACAAAATATACTAAATACCAACTAACAAACTAAATACAATACTTAAAACAATAATAACAATACAAAAATTTAAATAAGAACATACCCGAAAATATGAGTACCGAAGATTGCCTACGCCCTCGACACCAAAATTTTTAACTAAGGAGGTCTTTTATTAAAAGCCCTCCCACCACAAAGCCTTTCAAAATTGGAGGTCTTATTTGTGGTGAAAGAAAACAAAGGCAAGCACTTCTATTTATGGCCTAAGGAAGGGAGAAACTTTCATAAATGGGGCGATGTGGGACTTTTAAAAAAAACAAACCGGATATTACATTACCTCCCCCTTAAAAAAAAAATTTGGTCCTCCAAATTTCCAAATCATAAGTGTATATCTAAAAATAACATGTTTAAATAACAAAATAGTTACATACCTTAATACTGGTTGCCTGAAAGTTGAAACACACGTCCTCGAGTTAGCCTTGGACTTGTTATAGTTACTTCCTCCTTCCTTGCATCTCCTTTAGGTGGAGGGTTCTTGGGACATTGCGAAATTTTATGACCTAACTCTCCACAATGAAAGCACGCACCCGTATTCCAATGACATTCTTTGTCTGGGTGGTTCCTACCACATCTCCCACATTTTAATTTGTCCTCTTGGTTTCTTTGATTCTCTCGAAATCTAACAGTTTGGGTATTTATCTTTTTCGTTGGTCCCCCATAGATCGACTCTCCCCCGAATGACTCATCTCTCTTTCGATTGCCGTTCTTTCCATTCTCAATTTCTATTAGGCCCTTCTCAATTACTAACGCCTTATGAAGCACCGCATCATATGTGGGTAACTCAAAACACGCAACACCATGCCTTATGTCGACACGTAACCCGTCCTCTAACCTACGGGCTTTTGTCACCTCATCTGGTATTAAGGTCGGTGCATACTTAGCGAGCTTCGCAAACTCGGCTTCATATTCAGCAACCGTCTTGTTCCCTTGTTCTAGCCTAATGAATTCCCTCTCCTTTTGTGCTCGAATTGTTCTAGGAAAGTACTTGTTGGTAAATGCCTCTTTGAACATGGTCCAAGTGTAGGGTACGGGATTTCCCTCATGCTTCCTTTTCTCCATAAGCCACCAATCATAAGCCCCACCCTGCAGTTGGTAAACCGCCAACGTCACCTTATTAATTTCAGTGCTCCCTAACAAGTCAAACGCCTTCTCCATTTCCTGAATCCACTTATCAACGATAGCAGGGTCTGTAGTTCCTTCAAATATGGGCGGGTTCAATCGCTTGAATTCTGCTACTATACCACGTTGCCCAGACTGTTGATTTTGTACTAATTGGGCTAAGGTATTAACTAGCTGAGTCATACCATCAGCGCCACTATCATTGTTAGTAGAGTTACTTCTTCTAGGCGGCATTTTCTACACAATAAAGCAATCCCCACTAAACAACACTATACAAAACTAGTATCAAAACATATATCAATTTATTCAATAGTAAACGAAATACTAATCCGTAAAAATTTAAGTTCAAAATGCAAAATAACAACTAATCAGACAATGCAAATATTTTTCACCGTATTCTATCTCTCACTCCAAATTCTTAAATTTAGTCAAGACTATACCCACAGTTAACTCCCAAAATCACTCCCCAGGGAATGTGTAGGTTTTTCAACCTAACACACTACGAGGGGCCACCGCTCTGATACCAACTCTGTAACACCCCGAACCAACCACTTGTCCGGAATGCCATACGCCGCAAGCCCGAAGGGCTCGCAAGGCAACAATATCAAAAGCGCAGCCCAAAAACAACACAACGATACTAGACTTAAAATCCAACAATCTTTCATTATCAAATTTCACCTGAGTTCAAAAACTAAATACCAAAAACATAACTTCGGAGACGCAGCTCCCTTAAACAAAAGTCTTATCAAATTCAAAATACTAATAACGCCATAACTAAAAGGACTTCAGCCATCCACAAAAGCATCCACATTGTTCGACTCTTAACAATGGACCCTGTAAAAGTTAATGTAAGGGTGAGCGGTGAAGCCCAGCAAGTAACAATCTTCACTATTTAGGTGGATCAAGTACTATTTGCAAAACACTTTTTCGAAATACATTTTGTTCAATAACAGTAATAAATATACTTTTTGAAGTAACATTTTCTTGTTCAATAACAATAGTCAATATTTTCTTTCAAAACCAAAATCAATAATTACAAAACACAATTCAAAGACAAATTTCGATAAGCTCAATATATTCGATCAACGATTTCGATAAGTTCAATATATTCGATATATCTTTTAATCCACAGAACGACTAAGGTTACAGCAGCCCTGTAACATGGCCCTTATGTTCGATAATGTCAATGATACGCCCCCTACTAAGGTATCTTATCATGCACGCGCCCCGAAGAGCGCCCCCCGAAGGGTATCTAATGGTGTGCGCCTTAGTAGGTCCTAAATTGTTCCGGAACTAGCGTAAACACTAACGGTTTCAATACATAGTCGGACTGAGGTTTCTAAAAGCAATTTCTCAATATTTTCAATATTCAAAACTATACTTATTTCACAGTTCAAAATCATATAATCTCATTTTCTAAATCAAAATTCTATTTTAATACTTGATCCGAGTTTTTAACAAAATATAAGTGTAACATTTTCATTCAAATGGAAGCCTTAAATAAAGAATAACAATATTTGAAACAATACATTTAGGCATCCGAATAATTTCTAAAGCATACATAATTATAAACGATAATTTTAAAATACTAAATAGCTCGGAAAGTCACTTACCCTATACAGTTCGAAAATACTAAACAGCTCGGAGAGTCACTTACCTCGATATCGCTGAACACAAAATTAATAGCTGAACAGATCCTAAATATAAATTCAGGACAATTAAACGTTATTAGAATAATTCTATTATGCAACATTCTTCTTATTCATTTTAAAATAGCTATAAGTATATCTTAAAATATTCTTTCAATCTTTAATTATTTTCCAAACAATTAAACCATTATTCCAAAACTTTAAAGTTACTAAAATAATAATCTAAAACAATACTTAAAATCAATAATATTAATCCAAAACTATTAGCTATTAATCTAAATACAAAACAATAATTAAAATCAATAGTACTAATCCAAAACTATTTACTATTAATCTAAATACAAAATAATAATTAAAACTACAAAAATAACAATAATGCAAAAATACCAATTACTAACAAAATATACTAAATACCAACTAACAAACTAAATACAATACTTAAAACAATAATAACAATACAAAAATTTAAATAAGAACATACCCGAAAATATGAGTACCGAAGATTGCCTACGCCCTCGACACCAAAATTTTTAACTAAGGAGGTCTTTTATTAAAAGCCCTCCCACCACAAAGCCTTTCAAAATTGGAGGTCTTATTTGTGGTGAAAGAAAACAAAGGCAAGCACTTCTATTTATGGCCTAAGGAAGGGAGAAACTTTCATAAATGGGGCGATGTGGGACTTTTAAAAAAAACAAACCGGATATTACATCAGTATTAGTACATTGTACTACTAATTTACATATATACATACCGCATGCAAGTTGTTTATCAGTAATTCTAGACCTATAGTTAGGTGAAGCAAATGCCTAACATGTGTTACACGTGAACACATTACAAATATCAAGCGCGCGTATAGTTTTAAAAAAGAGTGCTTACAGGGGACCGATATATTAGATCGGGATTGAATCAATTTAATTTTTTTTTAACTCTTAAATTTTTTATAATATTTATTTTAATTTAAATATTTATATAATTTGTTAGGGTTTCAACATAGTGAAAGCAGCGGAATTTAAATTTATTTTTTTTTTGAAATCCTAAAACAGGATCCATGCGAAAACAGATTAATCAGAGGTTTAGATTATTTTACCGATTATCCGAGATGGACAGAAGACGATGGAATTCTGGAACAGCTTCGAATCTTCAACGCAATCCAGTGACTGCGTCTCTACGGTATCCACACGAACGCTCCGCGAATCGTCCCACGATCTGCAGCAAAAGGAACCGCGGTACTAGCTACCAAGATCAGGATTTCCCAATTATTTTTCTCTCTAGCCTCTTTCTGAAAGCGGCTAGGATTTTAGTTTTTCCTTACGTGACTTTTAGACTACTGATATATCATATATATAGTAGTTAATAGGAATTAACTAAAACCTAAAATAAATAGAAAAATAAAATCCGAATTTATATATATTATATTTTAATTAAGTCTTACTTAATTAATATACATATATACAAATTATGCTATTAATTTAAATTCGTAATTTTTAAATACTATCAATCATATTGACATATTTAAAATACTTACAATTTAAATTAATTCACTTTTAATTACGTTCTAAGTGTGTGACCCTATAGGTTATTATTATGTTGGCAATAATTTTAAAATCATATTATAAAATTATAAACAGTGAGCGGCATCTAGTAATGCATCACTGCTACCCAAATAATAATAAGATCGGTGATTCGATACAACCTTTTCGTGACCAATGTTTCAATGTAATTTAATCCTTTTAACCTTATATCCTAGATTAAACTCGAGGCATGGAATGTGTCATACTCTTCATAATTTAATCTGAGTTTTCTTGATCAATGAGTAGACTATATGAAACAAATCAATATTTGAGCATGGCCATGCATTTCATAGTCCTACTCAATCAAGAGGCCTATGGATATCACTCATAATATATAGGAAGGTTAAATTCCATCTAGATCACTCATATTCCTCACACGATTCATGATGTACCCAATAATCACCTTTATTGTCCACCCTATTAAATGTGACATTTGATGATATCAAAGTACACAAATTCTCGTGTAATAATATAGTGACTTCAGGTCGGAGGATCATTACATCATTGTCACTATAAGAATTTCTTATGGCACTTTGCATAATGCTCCATGTAGAATTCTCATGGTGGGTCAGTACAGTACATTGTTCTCTAACATGTACCTATGCATTGACTCAAATAACCCATATATTTATGACCAATGAGATTTGGCCATCAGTCAATCCACATACTAGTCTCAATGCATCATTGTTGTCCCATTAACAATGATACTCGACTAGGGACATTTAAGAGCAATGATACTAATTATAATTATATAATCTCATGTTCAAGTCACATACTTAAAACTATATAATTCGTATCATTATTCTAAGGGTTTTTATTATGTTAACATTTATATAACGCACTAAATAAAATCATAATAAAATAATCCATTTATTCAATCAAATATAATATCAAAAAATATTAAGTAATTACATCAAATAATTAGCCTCTAGGGCATAAACTCTAACATAATTAGTATAAAACCCAACACATATCCGGGATCACGAATTATTAGTCAAAAGAGCATCTCTTTTTTCTTCCGATCTATCAATCAAAAAAGTGTTTCCGTACATAAACAAATAAATATCTCCTATATATAATGGGAGGGGAAGAGTCTAAATCAAAGGCAAAGCCTGTGAAAGAAGAACCCAACAACTCGGCAGCTGTGGCTCTGGAGAAAGACATGGCGATAACTTCAATTTCAGTCTCAGCTCCCGAGCCTTCATGGTTTACTCCAAAAAGGTATTCTTTTTCTTTTTCAAATCACCATTTTGTTGCTGAGAAAATAATGGGGAAGTTCATGACCAGAGATTTGGATTTGTATTGAATTTCATATTTTGCGTTCTTGATGAAATTGAAAGTTTTGTTCTATTTAACTACTTATTTAGTTTCTGACTTTCTGTTACAGGGTTATGATAGCTTTGTGGTTTCTATATTTTCAGATTACTTGTAATATTTTGTGCGATTAACTTGATAAACTATGTGGACCGAGGAGCAATAGCCAGCAATGGTGTGAATGGGAATCAAAGAACTTGCACGAAAAGTGGAACTTGCTCAGCTGGTAGTGGAATTCAGTGAGTCATACTGAAGCCTTTGGTTCAGTCTTACGATACTAGCGTCTTCCATTCCATCATTCTTGGATTGTAAATAATGTTAATGTAGACTGTGGACATTCTTCTTTACAGCAATGTAGTGATTGTACTTTGAAATCAGCTGCAATGTGATTGGCTCATGATAGTGCACGTGTAGTGTGCATGATTTAGCTATGATCTTACACATTAAAAACGGATTAAAAATTACCTCGCATGTTTATAGTTTGTTTAGAATAATGAATGAATCAGCTCCTACTATTTAGCATCAATGTTTGTTCATACTCTCTTAAGCCACGTTCGATGTGAATCTTTGTTTCCATGAGCTTACAATGGCTGTTGCTCATATAAACTCTTCCCATGCTAAGATTAAGAAGGAACCCTTTAATATTTCTTGTGAAAATCTGCGACTCAATCTAATCTTTTTATCATATGCAGAGGTGATTTTAACTTGAACAATTTTGAAGATGGTGTTATATCTTCTGCTTTCATGGTTGGACTTCTTGTGTCATCCCCACTATTTGCATCCTTAGCGCACAGGTAATAATCTTATTTTCATGTATCAGGTACTACACCCAAGGTTCTAAAAGGCGCTAGGCGGGAGGCGGGCGGCCCGGGGGGGCCTAGCGCCTAGGGGGCCTAAGCGGGGCCTGGGCGGGGACTAGGCGGGATTTTTTATTTTAAGTCAATTTTAATATTTTATCTTACATTTATCCAAACAAAACAATAATATAAAGGAAAACAATCCATAATAAAGATAATATAGGCCTTTGCCTAAAGTTCAAACACATATCCATGTTGCTAATGTCAAAGTTCAAACAGAAACATGCAATTGTTTAAAGTTCAAACACAAATAAATAATAAAAAATACAAACTAATAGTCCTCATCTCCATATCCCTCTATATCTATCTCTAACTCTTCTTCTCCATATCCCTCCAAGATAATGTTCTCATCGGGCTCACACTCATACTCTTCATCTCCCTCTTCTTCCATGTCATCATCAGACGATTTTTTTTTTTTTATGGAGTTCTCTTACTCTAATATTTCTACTATTTCTCTTAGGCTCTAGCACGCTATCCGTTTCGGATGTTTCACCAACCGCTTCCCAAGTAAGGCCCGAACAGCCCTCAACTTATTCATCTATTCCTACGACGTCGTTTTGTAGCTTAATTATTAAAATTATAAAAAAGAATTGTAGCTCTAAATTTTCCGCTTATGCCTCACCTAATTTCTCCGTCTTGCCCACCCAGTCCCGTATAATTTTCTGGAGGAATTTTTTTTCTTCCTTGGACATAGGCTAGGCGCTAGGCGGCCTAGGCGTGGCGCCAAAGGGGGGCCTAGCGCCTAGGCGGGGATTAATCGGACCTAGGCGGGGATTTTTAGAACACTGACTACACCTATCATTCAAATTGAGGTGGAGGAAAATTCTGGCTTCAGTTCTAACAAGCTACGTTCAAAGGAAAAAAAAGAAGAGAAAGAACACCTAAAGACATCTTTGTGTAAAACAAATGATAGTTGGTGATAAAAAAAGATAAAGGACATTGAAGTAGAACATGTGGCTTAGAACTCCTCAATGATTAAAAAGAAAATGTAACTGAGCTAAAAATAAGTTTGCTATTCATGTAATCATATGAAATTTCATCGTTCAAGGAACTTTTCTCCTACAATTTTTTTTTTTCCTCCTGGAAAACAGTATTGAGTTTGATTGCTTCATATTGGGCAAATATCCACACGTGTATATGAGATCTCTGTTCTAAGTACATAATAACCACTACGATTCTCCACTCTTGCTAAGCCGTTTAAATTTGTATGTAAGGTAAGCATCATGACTGAGATTTTTAATTGAAAAGGTTACGAGGGTTGTAGGCATTTGTTTTATGAGGTTGTTTCTTTTTCAAAATACTTTGGTAGTCTTCCGAAGCCATTAATGATTATCTTTGAAAGTGCTTCAATATTTGTTATGAATGAAAGGAGACTTCAAGCTGTAACTTATCTGTTGATGGCCAAACCTTCTGTTTGGCATTTCATGAATTGTATGCTTAGTGGTAGAAACTAGTCAACATGAGGCACTAGTCTAATAACAGTGTCTAATTTCCTGAAAAATATCACCATTTGGTCCTTTAGCATTCTAGTTTGATATTACTTCGAAGGATATTTTGTAGCCATCCTTTATGTGTCATTCTGACTCCCAATACTTGGTTTTACTTGTATGTATATGAATTTTACAGGGTGAATCCATTTAGACTAATTGGAGTTGGACTGACGGTCTGGACTATTGCTAATACATTATGTGGTTTTTCATTCAATTTCTGGTCTATTGCATTCTGCCGCATGTAAGTAGATTACTTCTGAACTTATTCATGGTGTTCACTTTAGTTTGTATCACATCATAATATTCATTCCCCACTGGGCATTACTACTTAATTCCTTAATCAGGCTAGTGGGTGTTGGTGAAGCCTCTTTTATAAGTCTCGCAGCTCCATTTATTGATGATAATGCCCCAGTTGCTCAGGTTTGTTTCCCTTTTTTGTATTAAGGTTTATAATTTAATATGTATAACCAAAATCCACTATGGGTCTGTAGTAATTTTTGGTATATCAATAATAACTAAATACTATAATTTATTTTAACAAATAGCTAAATATTATAAATCAGGTCAGTGGTTGACTGGTTGTTGGTGAGGTCTGCTATCATTTGCTGCTGTTCAACTTGAGACCAGGACTGTATTAGATTATGTAGAAAAAGTATTTTTCATTTCTAATTCTTTAAATGTGTCATTTCTGCTCATGGGCCACCATCAAACAACATCAGCTTGTACCATGATTTCCTAAGCTTTCACAGATTATTGTTTCAGTATAAGTTGTTAACTTTTATACTCGTTAAGATAAGTCTCTATTAAATCTCTGGCTATGCATTTGATTCATTTCTCATAATCCATTGCCAAAGTTGGATAAGAGTCTCTATCCATCCAACGCATATCCAACCATCCAAAAAATATATCAAATGGCCAAGATAAAACTCTATCCATTCGCTCATGTTTAGTCCAAATTTTCAGACTGTTTCAGAATGTCCATTGCTTTTAGTATAATCTAATATCAACTTGCTTTTGGTATAGTCTGACCTTATTAAGCTATTGTATAAGTAGTTTCCTTTTTAATATGCTATTATCTAGGCATACTCTAAACATTGTAGTTCTAACATTACAATATGTATGTATGTATGTATGTATGTATATATATATATATATATATCATCTTTCTTATATCAGAAAACGACATGGCTAGGAATATTTTACATGTGTTTACCATCTGGCACTGCACTTGGTTATGTTTATGGCGGATTGGTAAGTACATGTATTCTTGGATGCTACTCTAATTATGTTCCCTTTACAAAAGTTTCTCTTATATATATAGACCGTGTATAAATTTATAAGTTAATTTTGCTCGCTCTGTCTATGGCATCTGAGCATGTAACTTCAATCATATTGATTAATATCTTGTTTATTATGTCACTTTTTGCTTTATGACTTATATTCTAAATTTGCTGACCTTTGATCTTGTTTGTGGAGGTTAAAAGTATAATCTTCAGTTCTTTTCTGTAGGTTGGCAATCATTTGAGTTGGCGTTGTGCATTCTGGGGGGAGGCAATTTTGATGCTTCCATTTGTTATTTTAGGTTTTATGATGAAACCATTGCAGATGAAAGGTGCGTGTTAGTTAGTTATTGCTATGTTATCATCCCGTTTCATTTTTCAGATCTTTCTCGTTTGTCTGAGGCAACAGGTTTTTCCCCTGCTGGATTGAGAAAAGCATTGGAATCTATAGAGACAGCTGCCTCAGAAGTTGAAGGTACTGCATAGTGCATGTAATTAGTACAGTGCATGAAATTGATTTGGTATAAATTGCTGTTTTTGTTGGGTTATCCATCTCATATGAACTAGAGGCTGTTATGTGTACTGTAATATAAAACGTACAAACCCTTATAAATCTGTATTGAATTTCATTGAATCCACAATAATGACTTTGAACGTGAAGGACAAAACTCTGCATGAAAAAATCATCAAGATCTAGCTTTTTCCGTATAGCAATGAACGAAGTTTTACTTGGTTAAGCATCTGAATGAAAACTAGGAACCTAATGCTGATTATGCCCAATCCATCCATGCTTAGAATTTAAGTTGAAAATACTTGCTTGTGATTTACAAGTCTTTGTCTAAGTGTATAACAAGTAATTAATTTATTTTATTTTTGATAAATGTACTATTGGTAATTATATCAGGAGCAACTTTATGATTTTTTTACTAGGGGTGTTGTTTGTGATTTTTGCTGGTTTGGTATTATTACTGACCAAGAACCAGAACCAGAACGGAGGTAGTAGTTTGGCTTGTAGATTTTTGGCAACCAGAACTGAACTTATAATAGAAACAAATAAACCGTAGCTCTATCTTGGTTCTGCACTTTCAGCAAATTAAAGGGGATTCTTTTTAATATGAAAGTATATGCAAAAATTATAATATATTATAGACACAAGGAATTTAGAATTTTATTACTACGTTGATAATGCAAAAGCTACCTACTACTTTTTTGCATTTGCAAATATATATATATATAATGGATTCTTGTTGTAAAAGCAGGTATTTCAATTGGCTCATTGCATGCAAGGGAGGATTTAATAGATCAAAGCTCAAAGAAAGCTTCCGGGTGAGGACCCTCCATCCTTGCTCAGTTTATGTTTTTTGTGATTGTGTATGGTTGCATATAATATTTTGCCTGGCCTGTCAGGCAAATTTTATCTTAAAATGTAGGACTTCACCTTTTGAATTTATGGCTGTTAACTACAAGAAGTTGGTTTCGTTTGTATATGGGTTTGTTTGATTGGATTTTGTTTGTATTGCAGTTCTGAAGGTGAAATTACTAATATGAATCAGTTGTCAAGATTTCTGAAAGATATGAAAGTTCTTTTGCTTGACAAGGTTTATGCCGCGAATGTTCTAGGTACTTCCATTGGCCTTATACGTCGAGTTTCCAAGCTATTTACTTGTCTTCATTTTAGTTGTCGTGGATATCAGGACTTCATTGGTCATGACCCGTTGTCGTCTTTCTATAATTATTCTTTTGTGGATGTCTATCTACAGGTTACATACCATACAGTTTTGTCATTGGTGCGTATTCATATTGGGGACCCAAGGCTGGTTATAGCATCTATCATATGGTGAGCTCTTTAGTCTTTACAAACAATTGATCTCGTGATCTAAAAAGGTTACCTATATTAAATAGTAATAATAAAATACAGGGGTAGTATGAAAGTGCACAATTTTCTAATATCTTAAATAACGTTTTATTGTCTCTTAATTTAATTGTTTCATTGCACACTAAATGCTTTTGAAGTAACCAAAAACTAGAAAGAACACAAAGGGAAATAAAATATGAGAATTGATATTTCCACAAGTAAAAATGATAGTTCCACGAGCTCCCCTCTCACATTTGGGGCCCATTTACTATTCATGTGAGAGAGGAGCTTGTGGAACTATCATTTTTACTCGTGGCATTATCAGTTCTCTATAATATTATTAGCATCCATTCTAATGTGATCTTGTATTGTTTTCCAGAGCAATGCTGATTTGATGTTTGGAGGAGTTACAATTGTCTGTGGTATAACGGGAATACTAGCAGGAGGTTTTATCCTGGATCTTATGACTGCCACAATTTCCAATGCTTTTAAGGTAGACGCTTGCATTTGTAACTATATATGTATGCAACCATCAATACATATAAAGATAGTGCTCAACTTCTTGCATGAACGCATGGCTAAGTTTGTTTAGTTTGGATGTTACTTTTGGAATAATCCGTGGCTTCTATATCAGCTTGTATATTCAAATACTAGATACATCTCCCAGCCTTTCCCTTTCCACAGAACACTCGCTCCAACCCACCTGAATTGGCTATTGGTTTTATGTTTCTCAGTTGTAATGTCAATGATAACTAGAACGTCACATAATGTCAATCATTAAACCTTATACAATAAACTCATTTTTAGATATCTCTAAAGTGTTTTTACTTCTTGCAGCTTCTTTCAGTGGCAACATTTTTTGGGGCATTATTTTGCTTGTCAGCCTTTTTGTTAAAGAACATGTATGGCTATTTGGTTCTTTTGGTGATTGGGGAACTACTAGTATTTGCTACTCAGGTACATTTCAATATAAATGGGCATTGCTCTTCACAATTATTGTCTATGTTACCTTGCTGTTGGAATAATTGCTTGCTTTATGGTTTATTGTCAAGGAAAATTCAATCAACTACTTAGCTTAGCTTTAGGGATGTACGATTTGTTGTTGTCATTGAGCTCCTTTATCAGAAATTTAAAAATGTGACAGGTCTTGAACTTTGATTACCTTATTATGAAATGATACATTTCCATTGCACCCTTTCGCATATGTTTCTAAAAAATTGTCCAAGTTCCTTAACAGTCAGTACTCGTGGATAAACTTTTTTCTTGCGTCTTTTTAAATGGCACATCAAAGAAACAGAAACATTTAGGGTAGTTCTTAAAACAATGAACAGTCAATTCTAGGAACACTTAGGTTTATAGAGAATAATTTGTTAGTGACGAAGCTATAATCTAGATCGTAGGGCATTGATAATTCTAGCATACTCCAGGTCAAACAATTCATGTGGTGCTGAAATCAAGGTTGTATGAGCTGTAGAAATCATGTCAACCAACTATTTACCATCAGAAAGCATTCCTAAAGATTAGCTTTCCAGTGTTATATTGATTGGATTTTAACTCTAAAATTCTATTCTGCCAATTTTGTTAGCAAAATGCTGTCTTTATAAGCCAGGATTCTGTATTCACTCTCATTTTTACATTCTATAATTTCAACTGCAGGTCCCTGTATATTATGTTTGTCTACGTTGTGTTGAACCAAGTTTAAGACCATTATCTTTGGCCATGTTCACCGTCTCAATTCACATATTTGGCGATGTGCCTTCCCCTCCACTTGTTGGCGTAGTCCAGGTATGCTTTCTTGTTATTGTAGTTATTCGCTACAAAATATCAGCTTCATAATGCTTTTTACTTTTGATATGTGCTTACATATGCTCTTAAGTAGTGGGAGTTAAACACCTATTTGGAAGTGGAGAGGAAGAACTTTTGAAACATTAGACATTTAACAGCATCTTATTATTTCCTTGTAGGTTTAACAAATCATCTTCTGAAATTAAGGATGATATATTCTATTAGAGTTTTGACAGGCTTTACTTTTAGTACTGAAAAGTTCACTTGTCACCCTTTGGCTGCCACTCATTTCATTGACACTCTCATCAGTGTATGGAATATATAGTTCTTTAAACGCTCAAGTTGTTAAAGAAGACGCAAATCAGTTATCGTATTATTTGTATCCTCCGAAAGCTCCCCTCTCTCTCTTAAAGATAAAAAAAAAGGAAAAGAAAATGACTTTTGTGATTAAATACTCTCTGGTTAAGTTCTCCTGAACAGACAACACACATACTGATGTCACAAGTGCATCTAATTCACCTTATTTGTGGCGCATACTGCAGGATTATCTTAACGACTGGAGGAAGACTTCTTTGATCCTAACTTCTATTTTCTTTCTGGCATCTGCAATATGGTTTATAGGTAAAGTTGTACACATTCCACTTCATGTAATTTAGAAATTTCCCTTCTTAATTGGCCATGAATTGTCATATCCGTAGCCAGTTGATACCTTGATTCTTGAAAAATACTTCTAGCTAAATTTAGTTGGGCGTCAGTCACAGCTCACTTCCTCTTCTTCCTTTCCCCTGGTTTCTCCTCAACCTCAAGAGTGGGGGGAAACATGGGGAAGCTAGTGATCTTATTATAATTAGTTGATGGATGAAATTACATACGATTTCTTACCCTTCCTTTCAACCTCCCGGTAAACTTTGGCAGGGATCTTCCTTAATAGTGTGGACAGATCTAATGAAGATAGCGAGCATCCGGGCATCACAAATGATAGGTCAAACACCACACCATTGCTTGAAAAAGACGGAAACAACAGAATCCACGGCTGAGCCGTAATTCCTTGCTGTAACTCTTCAACTTGTGGTCTGCCTATCACGGAAGTTATGTACATGCTTTGTTATGATGCTATTCGTGTTTGTACATATTTCAGCCGTGTCTAGAAGATGTTTGTATTGTTGATAATCTTTTGAAAATGCCCAAGGTCATACACCACATTGACCATCCTACCGCAAGTGTCCTATGAAACTGGTTGGACTCTATATTTGGGACATTTCAGAGTTCCATTTAAGAACTACTTTTTTATATCATCGGTCTTCCTCTATGGGTGTGTTCTTGATCACACAATACCACGTGCATAGTACTATATAACAGTGTAGTTTGGTACATTTGATAATCTATATATATATACACACACACACACACACACACAGGGGACGATCGTGTATTTGCTATGGACCAAAAAATGGCAAACACCATCTAATACGTAGTCCGTTCGATATTAGATTTTTATTAGATGGTGTTTGCCCTTTTTAGATGTAGTTTAGATCAAGCGTCATGGGAGTTTGATTTTATACAAGTTCACAAATCTAGAGAGAAAAATAAGGTGCACGTGTGGATGTTTCTTATGTTTAATAATTTGATAGCAATTGAAAATATTTTGGATATTTGAAAAGATAATTTTTGTGGAACTTACACTCTATAACTTAATTAATAATTATCTTTTTAAAATATATTTCCGACTGAAAAGTTATTGCTATCAGCACATGTATGGACTTGTGCAAAATCGAATTCATTACAAAATACAAAATCAATATTGATTTGGGAAAGTAAAAAATTTCAGATTTAAAATTAATATAAATAATTTACTTATACACACTATAATTATAATAATCATAAACTATCTAAATAGTATTCCCTCTGTTCCATAATAAAACGTTCTAATTTGTCTTCAATGGTCAAACTGATCATTTTTAAAATAAATAATTAAAAATATTTATATAGAATTTTTAAATTTCAAAACTTTACATTAATAATACATTCTTCATAGTTTATTATAATCATAATATCTCAACGTATATCTTAAATATTTTTAAAGATTTATTAATTTTTAAAATGATCAATTTGATTATGAAAGTCAAATTATGACGTTTATCATGGGGACAAAGGGAGTACTTTTTATTACAAAATTTATAATTTTTAAAATAATTAAGTAAATCAAATTAAATTTAAACCTAAAAATACATTAAATTAACTTTAAAAAAATTAAACTAGATCGCATATTTTATGAGGATTTACAAGACACTCATTAATAACAAGTACTTGATATAGTCCTCTATTTCAACTAGGGGTGAACAAATAGGCTGTCCGATCTAGACCTGTCAGACCATGGCTTTTGATTGGAGTAGACTAGGCCAGATTTTCACCAAAATGCTCCGGGCCAAGTTGGGTTTAGCAGTGCAAAAGGAGGTCTGTTATGGCTTGTCGTCCCCGGTCCAATGTCGAACTGACTTTTTTTTATAACTTTAAATTTTAAAAATATTAAATATAAAATCATAAAATTAGGTGAAAGTGAAAATTTAAATGAGAATGTGTGTCAAAATGGGTGTTTTCTATTTATGGTGGATACAATGATTTTGTCAACTGTACATTTGAAAAATGGCAACTTGATTACCACCAATCAACTAGCTCTAATGAAGGAAGTGACAGATACTCGATGTAATATCCCAGATATTTTCAAGATTTTAAATAATATCTTAATTGATTTTATTAAAGGTTAAGGTTTAAAACCTAGAATTTGAGAAGTAAGATGTGTAGAAAATAGTGAACATTTTTTTTTTTAACATAAGGTATTTGTTAGAAAATTAAATGTGGAAATATTTTAACGATGCTTGTAGAGAATTTATTAAGAAAATAAATTCAATTGAAAAGTGAAAGTGATTATATTAATATATATACCTAGAGTTGAGTTTGTTAGTCAAACAAGATGATGTGTGAAGTAAATTAAGTACTCAATTAAACTAATAAATTAATTAGTTTAAAAATGGAGTAAGAAGAAAAGACATAAAATATAATTAATTAAGTTAATTATATTAGTTAAGGTTTAAAGTTATTATGAAGCTAGAATGATTGTCTAGAATGACAATATTAAGAAATTAAATTAATTAAGTAATTAACTTAATTATTAAGTTGTTGTATAGAGTCCATTAATGGATTTAAGCAAGCCCAATATTTGAATGGTTGAAAGTCTTGTCGGTAATTATAGAGGTCCAAATAACTTTAAGGATCTAGCCTCATGAAGAGTCCAAGTAATTTAATTACTACTAGTGGACTAGCCCAAAAGAATTATAGATGTTAGCCCAATATGATAATATTGATATGAAGTGGGTAATTAAATAATAAGCCCAAATGTTATGTTGATTATAGTCCAAGAGGTAATTAATATAAGTCAAATTAAATTAATTACCTAGCCCAAGTTATAAAGATGTGTGAGTTGTGTTGAGTAGCCCAAATAATTAAATAAGGGAGCCCAATGCAAAATAAACTAGTAGCCCAAATATTGAGCCCAAATTTAAAAGTCAAATATTGGTCAATATATTGGGAGAATAAATTCAAGTATTGTTAAGTATAGAGAATTAACTAATGTAGGGTTAATTGAACAACCCTAGTTGGTAGATAAGAGAGAGCATTAACCAAACATTGGTTAAATACTAGGTGGGTGAATTTGATGATGAGAATTAACTATGGATGAGTTAGTTGAGTAACCTTAGGTAGTAAATAAATTAAAGATTTAACTATGCATGGGTTAGTTGTAGGAAGAATATTATAGATACAATTGTGTATGTATATAATTCACCAAGGTATAATTTATATGTAACCATGGGTTGGATGTTGTAGAGAGTTAACCACATGTGGGTTAAGTGTTGGTGATTGTTGCTTATTTTACACTTCACCATTTATGTTGCTTTTAGTCAAGTTGATGGATGACATTTTAAATATCAAAAATACAAGTATTGTGCATGTATAAGTGAATATATATACATATATTGGTGTGTGTAAATATAGATGCTTATATAATTATATAGGACATAAAAAATAAAACCTTAACCAATGCTAGAGTTAAGTGTTAGTAAATATATAAATATATTGAATATATATGTATACTTAATTGTAGAGAATTAACCTTACTTGGGTTATTTGGTGGAAGATGTGTGTATGTTTAATTGATGAGCTTGAACCATGGTTGGTAGTTAAGTTAACATAGGTTACAAGAGCAATAATCTTAACCACACTTTAGTTAAGTGTTGGAGAAAGGTTGCTTTTGTTTTACTCAATTGATAACTTGTAAGCAAACTTGATGGAGGTCAATCAACATGTCAATCCAAGAGTCAATCAATCAAATAGTAATCCTAAATTAGTCTCTAATTTAACCAATGTTA
Source organism: Hedera helix (assembly GCA_947179155.2). NCBI lineage: Eukaryota > Viridiplantae > Streptophyta > Magnoliopsida > Apiales > Araliaceae > Hedera > Hedera helix. Next base: position 30,688,321 of record OX359287.1, read on the forward strand.
GTTGATTAGTAAGAGTTAATGATGATTAAGGGTGTGCTATAAATATAGTGCTCCACACATTGGTTATGTTTGTTAGCCATTTGTCTAGAATTTCTAGAGAGAAAAGAGAGAGCACTTGGAGAGAAAAGCAAACAAACACTTGTGGGTTGAAGGAGATTGCTAGAGGAGGAGCTTGGTGGATGGCACATAGCTTCATAGCATACGTTAGAAGGAGAAGAAGAAGAGCACACAAGTCCATAAGGTTAAAAAGTACTTTAAACTTTCCTAAGTTCATTTTTGTAATCTATATAAGTTTTAAACGGTTAAAATATAGTTTTAACCGATCAAAAGTTATTTTGATGCTTTAGAAGTCTTAAACTATGTTATATTAGTAGAATCATGGTTTGATAGGTTTATAACATGATTTGGTATGGGTGGTGTACATATAAATTGAAGAAAACGCTATATAAAGCTTTATCGGTAAAACCCTATGTAGCTATGTGCTATATTTTGTGTCATTTAGAAATGTACAAGTTAAATACTTGTTTTATATGGCTAGAAAGTTTTATGAGTGAGTTATAAAGCCAACACAACTTGAATCTCACAAAAAGATGAAAAAACAAAGAAGTTATGGTTTTTATCGCAAATGATGTTGATTTTAAAACCCTAGGTTGTATTGTGAGCCATTTTTAGTCTAGTTCCGTTTGTAATTTGGATTTGTGATCTAAAGAGAAGTTGTAAATCTTGAAATTCTACACAATTTAGACTCAAGAATAACTCAAAAATAGTTTCGTATGAAAAAGTTATGGCAGTTTGAGTAAAGGAGGTTGGACAGCCAAAATGAGCGCCGCCAGCGCTCGGACATTCTGTTTTGAGCACTGGCAGCTCTCAAATAACACTATGACCAGCGCTGCCAGCGCTGGTACAGTGAAAAAAATTCCAAATTTTGATATTTTAAAGTTTTATCAAGTCGGAACTCCGGTTTAACTTGTCGGTTAATGAAAAGTCTAAACGAAACGTCGTTAGAGACTTAAAACCTAAGATAAACTTGTAAAATGAATGTGTTTGAATATTAAACCAATATATATAAAGTCTATTAGTGACTCATTGGTAGTTAAATGTATAAAATAAAGACTAAGGTTAACATTATTAAAAAGTTAACTATTTGTATGGTTTAAAGAGTATTAAAATATGGTTAAAGGATTAAATATGTAAGTAACTAAAATGTTATGAAATGATTAATAACATTAGTATAAGATTAAAAAGGCTATTAAATAATTAATGACATTAATAAATGATTAAAATATTATTAAATGGTTAATAATATTAAGAAGTGATTAAAATATTATTAAACAATTAATAATATTAAGAAGTGATTAAAATATTATTAAATGGTTAATAATATTAATAAGAGATTAAAATATTATTAAATGATTAATAATATTAATATGTGATTAAAATATTATTAAATGGTTAATATTATTAATATGTGAGTAAAATATTATTAAATGGTTAATAATATTAATAAGTGATTACAATATTATTAAATGGTTAATAATATTAAGAAGTGATTAAAATATTATTAAATGATTAATAATATTAAGAAGTGATTAAAATATTATTAAATGATTAATAATATTAATGAGAGATTAAAATATTATTAAATGGTTAATAATATTAATGAGAGATTAAAATATTATTAAATGGTTAATAATGTTAATAAATGATTAAAATATTATTAAATGGTTAATAATATTAATGAGAGATTATAATATTATTAAATGGTTAATAATATTAATAAGTGATTAAAATATTATTAAATGGTTAATAATATTTGAATGTAGTTATATATTATCAAAGGTAGATAATATTTTGAGATATTTGGTACATTATTAAATTTTTGAATTATTAAGTTATGTAAAAGAAGAAAGTTTAATTGATTTAAACCAATGTAAATAGTCCATTTGTGACTAATTTAGACAGCTTATTAAAAGTGGGTCATACGAAGCATGTGTAGTGAATGCGTAAGTTGGTTAAGTGTACTCGACATGTTCAACTAGATTTGGGCTAGGGTTTTTGTCCGGAACGTATAGGTTCATTTGTCGGACAACTAAAGAGTTAATACTTTGAAGTTAAGGTCTTAAGTTAAGACTAAGTAATAGTCATTATATCTAATGATTATTTCAATTTTCCTATATAAATTGTAGGTTGAACGAGAGACGCAAATAAGCGTAACTGGTAGAAGCAAACCAGACAAGTTTTTCAGAACTTGCTTCTATGTGCATTAATATGCTACAATTTGATATTATATTATTGATATGCAGTTATATTGATGATATTTGTGTTATGTGGAAAGCATGAGGTATGATTACATGTAAAATATGAAGCATGAAATGCTAGATGTTATATGTGATGCATGAGCAGTATGACATAAACTGAGATGCATAAAAAGCATGATGTAAGTATAAAATGCAGAGCATGTATAATATGTGAAGCATGTAATGTGTTATGTGTAACTGTTAAACTTGCTGAGCCGTCGTGCTCACTCTTGCTTAAACCAACATTTTCAGATAGTACAAGTATTTGAAGTCTTGATAAGGATCAAGAAACAGGAATGCATATTACATTCACTGAAGGTCTAGCACGACCATTGTAGATATTAGTCTGAATTGGACAGGTAAAATGATTGTGTAGTATAAGAATTGGTTGGTATGTATTATGAGTGTTAAAATACACAAGTTGATTGTAATAGATTGTCGTATCATGTATGATATTAAGACATACTAGGAATGTATAAAGATTTCGATTCTGGAATAGAAAGAGATGTTATAAAATTGTAAATAAATGGTTATTTATCAATTATAATATTGTTGTAATTCATGAACAATAAGAAAAATGTTGTACTCATGTTGAATCGGATCCGAGGTTAAAGTAACCTAGATTTGGGGTCGTCACACTCGACCAGGAGCAAGGAATTTTGGTGCTAAAATTTATTTTTCCCTCATTGTACACTGCAACAAAAAAGCATGCCCGCGACCGCTTATAAGCTACCAAATTTGGTCGCTGATAGGTATTAATAACCAAATTTGATCACTAATTTCGATTGCAGATAATCTAATCGCTAAATGTATCTTTACAACGAATATTAACAATTGAAACTGTAACTGATTTGAGTCAGCTTCCAAGGGATATGGCACCACGTGGTAGCGACTGACACGGTCGTTGATAATATCAGTCGCTAATACTATCAACGAAAAAAATTCGTCGCTAAATGTTTGGTCGCTGATCAATATTAGTGATCGGGTGCGGTCACTGATAAATAAATAAAAATATCTATTTTGTGAATTTAAAAAAAAAAAAAAACTTGTACTTGTATTATATCCCAACACACAACAGTTGATATATATAAAGCAACTCTACCCCAAATATTAATATCAACTTCATTTAATATAACTAAATATATACAATTCAACCAAACTTAAATATACATAAATCAAAGTAAAATCTATTTATAATGTCATTAAAACAAACATTCATGTATACAGCCGTTAAAAAAAAAGAATACAAAGATAGAACAGACTAAGATAAGGAGAATACAAATATATGTCTTCTCAAGCAACATCGTTCAAACGTTCCAGTAACAAAAGAAGAAAAAAAACATGTTCAATATAGTACTATATACTGAGTGATTAATTTGATTATATTAAGTAGTAAAATTATCTTGTCATTTTCTTCGTCGTCGTCATGTTGTCGTGTTGTTGTCGCTCTATATCTGCTAACTCGTTAGGACTTAGAACCTGCAGATGAGCACACAGTTTATGAAGAAGAGTAGGGTCTCGACATATCGCCCTCATATAATCACCAATAGTATGTGGCGTTGGCTGGCATAATGACTGACTGGATTAACTACCAAAGATGTATATGCCACTGATAGTCAGTCATCGTCGTTGTCCTTGGCCTTTTATATAATTCTTCTTCACAATTGATACCTTTTTTAATAATACCTTCAACTCGTCTATAAAAATTCTCAAGTAAACATCTAGATTCTTTCATGGACTCTTGCGACTTGGAATCATCAGTAATAGAAACAAATATGGTTGTTTACACATCCGAGAGGGCAAATTGTACAGAGTAACTATCATGGGCTAGCAGAATTACGGAACAGTTGAGTGCCCGAAAGAATTGAAACCATCAGTAGATAGTCCAAGCCTTACATTTCACGATTCCAAAGCAAACTCAGGATGTGCTACATTGAAATCTTTTCAAACCTTCCCATCTGTAGGATGATTAATTTCTCCATCTTTAGCTTGTAATCACGCATGCCAAGTCATATATTCAGCGGTTCTTGAAGACATGCACAATTTTTTTAGCTTGTGTGTAATTGAAAAATACCTTAAACTCTTAAAAGGTATATTTGTCTTTTTCATAGTCATACCCTCTTTATTAGTCTTAAACCGATCATGAATGCACATCGTGCACTTTTTCTTCTGTTCATTTTCCTTATAAAATAACATGAAATCATTCGGACATGCATCAATCTTCTGATATCCAAGCCCCAACTTCTTTACTATTTTTTTTTACAAAAGTAATAGTTATTGGACAATTTTTTGCCGTCAGGCAACATGCTCTTCATAACCTTTAAGAGCGACTCAAAAAACTCATGACTCATGTTATGATCAGCCTTGATGTTAAGTAATGTCACCACTACAGACAACGTAGTTTGCTTGGTACAACCAGTCCATAACGGTTCTCTACCCTCGCCCAATAACTTGAATAACGCTTTGGCATCAGAATTCATAACTTGATCTCTGTCTTGTTCCCAATCAAAATTCGGCCCTACAATATCTTGAACCATGTCATTCATATGATGGGTACTGCTACCTGGATTATGTACCCGTGCAATGCCACTATCTTTTTTTTGCCCATGTGCCCACCAACATTTTTTGTAATTATTTATGAACCTCTTAACAAGTAAATGATAGGCGACCATCTCTCTATCTGCATAATTTACATTCTTACACTTCTAACAAGGATATTTTATCTTGTTATGAGCATTGACACATTCTTTCGACTATACGCATAATCCAGAAACACTTCACAACCAGTTCTAAATTTAGTTATAACATCAAACTGGCCAGTTGACCTTCGCCACCTCATCTAACTACGGTCTTTATATAAATCTATTATACTATGGTACCTATTTTGACAAGAATTATTATATTACAGTGTGTCATCTTTAGATATAATGCATGGTTCCTATCTAAATATATGTCCACCCTTGTTACACCGGTCAGACTTCTATATCATTTAAGTATGTGATGTCCCACTAATGTCATCAACTCAAACACATCCACCTATTGTTCGAAACAAATTTCGGCAACTTCTCCCACCAGTCTCAAAGTACACGAAATAGACTATGATTTATACAGTCGAAGTATGTACCAAGAAAACAATAAAAGATAAACAAATTAATATTTTTTTTATAATAAATAGATACGTGTGTTTAAGTCGTTAACACCAGCCTAAGTGGGAGTGGAACATACAATAACAGTACTAAAAGGGAAACTATTCAAAATTCACTCCTAATGAGTGAATTTTGAACAGGTTTCAACATTGAGCATATTATACTGTATTATATTATTTTTATTTGTTTATTTTAGTGTTTTTATTTTTCTTTCATTTTAATTTTATTATATTATATTATTGTATATAATATGATATGATATTTAAAATTAAATTATTTTATTTTATTTTAAATTAAATTAAATTATTTTCTTTTCTTTTTTTAAATTATATTATATTATTTTATTTTATTATATTTTATATTATTTGATTTGATTTTAATTTACTTTATTATATTATTTTGAATTATTTTTATTTTATTTTATTTTAGAAGTACAAAACTAAATAAATGCTTTTATTATATTATATATTATTATACCCACACAAATTTCGTTGAAAATTTCTCACTCTTGGTGGATCGCATTATGCAATCATATTCTAATTTTAGTTTTTCTTAGATGTTTCCATGTATCCTAATATTTGGGAAGTGATATTTTACAGAATTTTTTGATATTTTCACATGTAAATTATCGCTATAGAGTTATAGCGACGGTCAAAATAGTCGTTATAGACTTATAAAGACACTTCTCATATGAAAATATTAAAAAATCGTGTGAAAATATCTGTTTTCCTAATATTTATGGCACTATTGAGTAAAACTTTAAGACACACCCAGGTCCACATAACATAAGTACCATATTTTAGAATAAAGAGAGTGAGAAATCATTTTATAGATAAGAATAAGAATTAGATCAATATCTAAAAGATTTATACAAGTTAACATGCAAAAATTCAAATTTCTTAGTCTAGTCTCATATGGTCACTATCTAAGAACTTATTGAGACAGTGGACCTTAATTTTCTATTTGCCAAACATTCTAAATAATGGAAAATTCCACCCCAAAGAATTATGTTCTGTTATCTTTGGTTATTTGTAAGCTTTGAAATGGAACTCTAAATTTAGGATTAATAATTTTTCCTAAATAATGTAATACTTTGAAATGAGAGTCTAAATTTGGGACACATAATAAAGTATATAATATGATATTATCAAGGTTTTATATTCATATTTTAATACTTACAAGTAATAACATAGTTAACAAGTTTATACCAATTGAATGTAGACACTATAGCCTTAAGAAAGGATAAACAAAGCACTCAAAACATAGTCAATTGTAACTTTAGAACAATAAGTTAACAATTTGAATAGCTATAACAATATCATTCCCCACCACCAAAGCATTGACGTTTGATAAACAAATAATTTTTTTAGGAACAAAATCATTAGACATGTGAAAAATATGAGATAACTAGTAGAATAATCGAAAATAGTTCCAGCAGATTCAGACGGAGGTGCGGCGTACAACGGTCTGGCGTTATGTCGGCGGCGGTCCCTTTTTTCCTCTATTTCTTATTCCTTTTTTTCTTTTTTCTTCTGTCTTCTACCCAACCGTCTGGGTTTTTGATTGAGTTTAATCTCATCAGCAATCGCTTCCTGTAATCGTAGTCGGTCGCTGATACTTCTTAACGTGGAAGTATTAGCGATTGAAAAGCTACCACTGATAGTTTTTTGTCACAAAAAGCCTTCCCGCCAATTTTTGCACCATTTTTTTAAGCTTTTATATCAACGACCAATATGCGGTTGCTAATAATAATAGTTACGAGTTTAATTTGCGATCGCTAATATGACCATTAGCGACCAATGATTGCGATCGTTGTTAAACCATTTTCTTGTGGTATGGTTATTGGTATTAGCTATTTGTTGGGTATATATTATTTAAATGGGTTAAATGCATATATGACCTCGAGATATAACCTCTTTTACACATCGTTCCCGCACGTTTAAACGCTCACATACTGCTACCCAAAGTGCCCTTAAGTAACAACGATGGACCTTATTCAAATTTTCAGTCATTTTTTTTGCTGAAAAATGGTCACGTTTCATAATTTAATATTTAAATATAGTTGACCATATAAATATTGTAGTTGACTTAATTAAGTTGTACAAATACATGATACTCCACGTATATGTGGAAAATGAGGGATAAAATAGACTTAAATATTTTTTCTTCCTATTTCTCTCTCTATCGAAAAATAAAAAACAAACAGCCACCATAATTTCCATGAACCAAAGAACAGCCATGTCCAACTCCGATCATGAGCAAAACCCCAAATCACCAAGAAAGAGCTTGGAGATTCAAATATAATGCCATGTAGAAATACACAGCTGCCAGGCATGCCATCTTCGACTTGCACCAATTATATAACCCTGAAGTTTAAAAGAGTTAAGACCGAACAAATTTGGGGAAAAGTAAGCGGACGATTCTAAGTCAACACCCAACCATCACCGACTAGCACTAACACCCACAATCATAAACCCAAGCATATGAGGGATTATTTGAAGAAAAATCATAGACACGTAGACATCGGGAATACTAAATCAAAAAGGGGCAAGTCAATAAGCACAAAAAACTTATTATAAGCTAATCAATAAAGCATAAACATGATTAATTGAAAGCAGAATACAGGGAAACCAACAACACCAAAGGTTTGAGTTATACCCTAATTCGAATAGAGGAGAGTAAGAAATCCTCAAAATACACCCTATTTGCTTTATGAAAGAAATTAAAGAAGAAAGGCACCATAAATCATATAGAAGTAACCCCAACGATGAGAAATAGAATCTAAATCGAAGGAAGTAAGCTACCGTAGAGTAGGGAAAGAAGATGAAAAAGAAAAAAAAAACTTTCAAATAAATTTGGATATTTGAAGATGAGAGTATTTAAAATGTATAAGATTTTGTTAATTACTGTATTAGTACATATACATGTATTACTTAATCTAATTAATCAGGTTTTAAAAGATTTTATACAGTCAAATGTATAAAAAATAGGTGAAAGCATACTTATATTGTGGTCGTCGGAACACGTGGCAATTCCAGCCACTTTTCTGGCTAGAATTAACAAAAGGTTTAGTAATGTTTACTTAAGGGTACTTTGGGTAGCGGGATGAGAACGTTTAAACGTGGGGGTACGATGTGTTAAAGGGGTCATACAAGAAAAAATTTGATCTTAATGTACAACTACAAGACCATAATAAAAATTTTGTTGTGTGATTAATTTTTAAGATCTGAGCTAATTTATGTGTTTTGACGCAAGGCCTCTCTTCATGTCATAGGCTTTGCATCTGTACTCTTGTTATCAAGAAAATTGTAGTTCCCATCAAAAACATAATTTCTTAAACATCTTTTTTATTAAATAAAAGAAGAAGAAAAAAAGCTTGTTTGGATCCAAAACTACATAAGCAAAAAAAAGAAAAGTAAGGAAGTTTGTTTGGATTACCTTTTAATTAGGTCAATCACCTTTTTGTGGGAGTATATATGCTTATGTTCTATCATTGTCTCATCTCTATCTGCCTTGGCAATGATTAATCAATGTTAACCAACATTTAAGGTACGAATGCTCGAGTTTTAAAGCCGTGCTTTTGTTTAAATGTAATATATCTATGATGTATAAGATATTTGCTTATTAGTGTATACTGCTTCTAAGATCATGGGGTGGTTTGAATTACTTAAAGTATGCATGGTCTGGAGATGGTTGTTCATTACTTAAACTTTTTTCTTTATCACCTTTATTTTGGTGTTTATCCGCACAATATAGATTTTAAGATATGCCAAATTAATATATATATATGTTTATATTTCAACAAATTTTTTTCCCAATAAATTTATATATATTATATTTTGGACTAACCGAATATATAAAATGTGAAAGAATATATATCATAATTATATTTTTTGCACGTCTTAAAAATTAACTTGCTGAGAACAATCAACAAAAAGTAGCCAACTCAAAATTTGGATTATCTAATTTTTAACCACCATATGACTATTTCTTAAGATACTATTGGAAGTAACATGGATGGGAATTTGAACTGACAATGCACTGTTCTTCCCACCAACCCACCCTTTTAGTCTTACTAGATCAATATTCCACTCGTCTGTCACCTATATAAAAGCCTATTTAAACAACACCAATGCATGCTTAATCGAGCTTAAAACCATTTGCTTCCATCTCTCACAACTTCTAATCTACATGAACGATGGCTCATTCAAAAACCTATCATTTCTTTTGCTACTCTTAGTTGTCGTTTAAACATCAATGAATGACATCAAAATCCAATAATATAGAAGTATGCCACCTTTTAGAGACAACCTTGCCTGAGCTTCCAAAACCAAAATTGCCTGAGCTGCCACCATTACCTAAGGTGGAGCTACCACCAATCTCCCATGTTACCCTCTTCAATGTTAATGCATGTTACATACAATCACTTATCTTATTGATATGCAAATGTCTCACCATTTTTCCAAATGCGTTTTATTTTAAAAGGAGATTCTTTTGATTGTAAAAAATTAAAATATTCACAAGAACAATATCGTGCGAATATATATATGTGTGTGTGTGTGTGTGTGTGTGTGTGTGTGTGTGTGTGTGTGTGTGTGTGTGTGCACGTGTGTATGTGTGTGTGTGTGTGTGTTTATGTGTATGGGAATGATTCATAACAAGTAGCTGTTATTGATCAAAAATTAGTATAAATCATCTATACCAATGAAAATAAGAATGAACAATCAGGATTAAAAAACGTCAACTATTATCAGTAGCTGAAATTTTAAAAAAAATTAAACGTCCGCTATTAATAGTTGCGGATGTCGATCAAAAAATAAAACCCTACAAATCATATCAAAAGGGCATTCGCTTCTATTACTAGCGGAAGCGGACTATGACCTAGTAGCGAATGGTTTACTAGTCCGCTATTAATAGTAGTGGACCACGGATTTTAAGTATTTAATCTCAGCCGTTAATCTCTATAATAGATTGTATTGATGGTGTTTGCCCAATCTTATTTCATAACAAATACGTGCTATGGATTAGCCCCCATATAATATATATATATTTATTTTCAAAAACTGTTTGTACTACATTTAGCAGTTATTCTTATAAGTGCATATATATATGTGTGTTCTATACTATTTTTAATTGAGTTAATTGCATAAATGACCTCGAAGTATGACCCCTTTTGCACATCATACCCTTACTTTTAAACACTTCCATTCCGGTACCCAAAGTACACTTAAGTAACGACGATGGACCCTTTGAAGAATACCGGTTATGTATTTCACTGAAACATTGCAGCGTGGCTATATTTAACATTTAAATAATATTTACCGTATATATACTATACTTGGTGCTATTAAAATGTACAAATACAAGATTATAACTAGATTAACAAAAAAAAGGAACAAAGTAAAGGGAGTACCGGTCATTTCATCAAATACTAAAAAGATCGTTCAGCTTCTAGGGCTTTGTCCGGAGTGAGTGCGATTTACAAAGTGATCGAAAGGGTGGTGAGGCTTTGGCTTCGATTCTTGTAATCAAGAGGGCAGAAATCGAGTTTGAATCCACATTGACCAGGTAGTCTACAATAGAAAATGACTTGGGTACTGAGGTTATGTGATTTTGAGGGTTTTGACACCCCTTTATATCCAGGTAATGCTGTGTAATCTTTTACGAAGGGTAAATACATGCTTATTTGCATGAATATGTAGTCTTAATTTCTTGCATGCTCAACTTAGCCGACAATGGTGGTCCCATTTGTGTCTTTTATTATTTTTGTCTTCTTTATTTTTGACATAAGTGTCAGTTGGGAGTAGTTAAATAAGTTTCTTTTTATGTGGGTGGATATACCTATTTATTCAAGTTTTGCCTAATTTTGTGTGCAGATGATCCAAATGCTCCTATTTTTTCTATTAAAATGCTTTATGGGGGAAAGTTTGATCAAAATCGGTAGGGGGGGTCAATTAAGTATTTTGATTATGTCAAGTTAAAGCAGTTGAGTATACAGTAACTAAAGTATATGGAAATGGAATTGGGTTTTGCTGGGGATCTATCATTTTACCACTTTGTGGCTGATAAGGGTTAAAGACACCTTGATACTGTAAAAGATCTATGGGTCATTAAGTTTTTTTTTCCTGAACCAAAAGAAGTAGAAGTGTGTATGGTTAGTGAAGAGCTAGGTAATGTAGAGCCATGTAAAGAACATGTTGGGACCAATGCTAGTGTTTCTGAAAAAGGGAAGGAAAATGTTGTGCTTCTGGTGATGTTGACAATAGGAAGGGAAAGGAACATGATGGGAATGAACAGGATGGGAGTAGTGATGCTGAGTGTATTGACAGTGGTAGTGAGGACTCTACATATGTGACTCCATTTAATGATAGTGCATATAAGGAGGATGATATAAATTATGAAGAGAATGTTGATAGTGATATTGAATGTAATGAACTAGGTGGAAATGACAATGGGGAAGGGGCAAGAAAAGGAAAAGGTTGTTGGCAAAGGGAAGGAAAAAAAGTAGTGGTATTGAATTTGAATATGATTTTGTAGAAAAAGACTTAATAAACGAGGAGATACCAAGAATGCAAATTAATGATTATAAGGATAAGTCTAAATGGCCTATTTTTAATCATGAGATAATGACGGATGATCCTAAGTTTAAAGAGGGGATGTTACTTAGGGATAACGAAATTTTTAAGAAAGTTGTGATGGCACATTCAGTGAAACATGGGAAAGCAGTAGAGCTATACAAGAATGAGAAATATAGGGTGGGGTTCATATGCACACCCTCATGTCCATGGAAAATATATGCTGAAAAATTGCAAAAAGAGAACACATTGCAGATTAAGAAGATAAATCTAACACACGCTTGCCCTAGGATCCACAAAATTAAACAAGTGACATATGTGTGGTTGGCTGAGCAGTACTTGGAAGAGTTTAAAAAATATCTAAAGATGCAGGCATTCAATTTTGTGCAGACAATATGGAATGATCCCACTATTCAAATATCTGAGTCCCAAGTATACAGGGCTAAGTAGAAGGCTATAAAGATGATTGAGAGCAATCAGATTGACCAATATAATAAGTTGTGGAAATATGTTAAGTTAAAAAGATTGAATCCTAGGAGCACTGTTGAGCTACAAACTGAGCCTGGTACCTTAGTTGATGGTAAACCTCTGCTCAAAAGGATTTATGTCTATTTGGGTAGGATTAATGAGGGATTTAAGCACTGCAGGCCCATAGTTGGAGTTGATGGAACATTCTTGAAAAGCGCAAATGGAGGTATCTTGTTAACAACTGTGGGTATTGATTATGCAGTAGTAGAAGGAGAAACATATGACAGTTGGTTGTGGTTTTTAAAATTAATCAAAGATAATGTGGGAATTGTTAATGACTCTGGTTGAACATTTATATCTGATAAACAAAAAGGGTTAATTAAGGTATCTGAAGATTTAGTTCCAAACTCAGAACATAGATTCTGCTTTTAGCATTTGCATCAGAATTTTGCAAATATAGGGCATAGAGGAATGGGATTGAGAGAGATGTTGTGAGATTATGCAAAAGCTTCACATCCTAAAAAGTTAACGTCCAGCATGGAGGCACTAAGGGAAAAAGTTATCACAAAGTTTATTATTGTCTACTTAAGTGTATTTTGGGTACTGGGATGAGAGCATTTAAAAGTGGGAGTATGGTGTGCAAAATGGGTCATACTTCGGAGTCATTTATGCAATTAACTCTTTTTAATTTCATTAATGATGGACATGTACTTACAATTTCAAAAATGATTTATAGATTTGACTCGTTTTCAAGAAATTTGTTATTGGTTGTATATAATGATAATTGAGCTATTGAACCCTTAGCGAATTATAAAAATGTCCCTTCATATTTACACTTAAATGCTACATAGATACTAATGTTTCACTTTTTGCAATCTCATAGCTAGTGTTTTAATTTTTTGTAAAATTGTCCCCTTTGACCAATTTTTTGTCAAAATTAATTAATCATGTGCACAACGTGTGAGTTTTAAAAGGGTAAATAATTAATGTATGCACTAAAAAATATTCTTTGTAATTAGAGATAAAATCGAAAACACAATAATAAAATATTAATATACGAAACAAAAATTTTATTTATATTTTTTATGAGATAATAAACTATTCATTAAGACAAATAATTAAAAAGAATTATGAAAAAAAAATTAGTCTGAAGCTATAAAATATAATAAAACAAAATAAATAAAGGAAACAAATCTGGGTATATTATTTGGAGATATGAAATCCATTTTCATGTATAAATTGTTGGTATGGATGGCAATTTAATGGGTATTAATAAATAGGTATCATACAATTTTTTTCAAAAAAAAAGAGGCTTCCTTTTATAATAACTGACTGCTAGGCATTTTTTTCCATCATTTATTTTGGTTTATTATATTTTACAATTTCAGTCTAATTTTTTTTATCTCATAAAAAATATAAATAAAATTTTTATTTCGTATATTAATATTTTATTAGTGTTTCTGATTTTACCCATTTAATTAGAATGAAATATTTTTTAGTTCATAAATATACTATTTCACCCTTTAAAAACTCACACGTTGTGCACATGAGTTATTTATTTTGACTAAAATTAGTCAAATGGAACGATTTTGTAAAAAAATAAAACGTTAGTTATGAGATTGCAAAATTTCAAACATTAACGTCTACATTGCATTTGAGTGTAAACATGAGGATACAGTTTTACAATTTGCTCTTTTTTATACAACTGGTTGTCGGAGTCGTTTTTTAGGGTTTCGATGTACGTGGTGTCACCTAAAGTGTGGGGCCAATTGTGGATCAATAAAGTAGGTTAAAGTGTTGATGACGAGTCAAATGAAAGTAGGGTTTAGATCATGACTTCAAGACATAAGATCAACCCTGAGGAACAGATGTATATATAATAGTATTAAAAAAGAATGATTAAGAGGGAAAATAACACTTAACAGAAAGTTACATGCCTACAAATGGTGGCCATCAGGTGGATTTCCTAGTTGGTTGATTAACTAAGAAGTAATTCATCCTAAGAGTATGAGGAAGAGCATGGCAACACCTAGAGTAGAATCAAGGATCACATGAAAGAAGAGCCCTAGGGATTAGAGGGTTGCAATAATTAATCTTAGTTGGGTTTCCTATGGTTTATCTTTGAGATTCCTAGTGAATGAATAATGTCCCCCCAAATTTCTCTATCTCTTCTTTTGTATCTCTTCGTTGCTTTGATATCCACTTGTCTCTCTATTAGCCAGCCACCTTAGTCTACTTCCCACATGTTATTAAGATGTGTGTCTATTCCCCCATAATCCCAATCTCTTATTTAGAGTGGGTCATTAGCCTTTAGGCTTTGTCTCAAATAAGGCTACAAGGCCTTCTATTGTTCATAAAGATATCTATAGATATCTTTCTTTAGGATCTTTTTCTTCCCAACAAGCCCCAGGTATATATGTGAGTTGAGGGGACAAGTTTGGAGGTTGCTTTACCTTGGTTGGGGAAAGGACAATTCTCATCATTTCATTTGTAAGTATCAATCTATATACCATTTTTTCCTTGGTACTTTCTAGGTGTGCCCCTGCATTCTCCATGCTTAGAATCTACCCTCCATTCATGCTTCTTTAGGATAAGATTATGGCCGCATAGGTTTTCTTGGGGATGTTTTTTACTTCTTGCCTTGGGGAGATAAATCACCTCAAAAGAATCCATGCAAGGCCAAAAGTCACCCGTCCCTTCCTAGTCACCAAGTCAGCCCTTTACTATCACACTTAACCTCAAATTGGTCTAGTGTCTTTGTGCTATGATCAGGGTATACCTTCACATCCTCAAGAACCACTCTAAAACCAATAACTCTTTCATTAGCTGGTCTTTAACCAGATCCATGAGGGATAACAAAATTCATATATTTCTAATTAGAAAATATTATCCAAGGTTTAACATTTCCTGATGGCAAGGTTCTTGCCTTAGATTCCATCACCCATGCATAGTTTTTATCTTGTCATGTGTTCAAACCCAACCATTCTATCTCCTCAGAGAGAGGGCTCCATAGGCCAGTGCCTTTGGAATGGAGCCCCAATCTCAAGTTTTATGGGCCTTATCATCAATATATCAATCCATAATTTCTTAGACCGAACTCCCTTATTTAGCCTTTCATCATTGAAGTTCGTCATACCCATTAAGGGATAATTTATTAGTTCATCTAGCCCCTCTCTACTTATAAATGTGGGGCTCATAACTAGTTGATCAAATATTCAAACAGTCTAGTTGACCGTGTACCCAGGATTTGCATAGGAGTGACTATTTTTGAGTACCAACACTGATTATAGTTTTTGTATATATATCTTACTTGCTCATGATTTTGACTTTGCATTGATTTCACATGACGTTGCTTAATCGTTTTGATCACTTAAGGTGACGAATAATTTAAATTATGTCAATCTACACAAAGCAGAAAATACGTTATGATCGCAAAATATTGCTCCACGAAGGAAAACTATAAGGAAGAAAGAAGTATTTTTCAATTAAATTAATTAGTGTTCCATACTGTTTACGAAAAAAAATAAGAATATAATAAGACCAAGATTGTTGGAAAATCATATATAGTTCTATAATTAATATTGTGAAATGCAGCAAATATCGTAACCTCTTGTGAGCTTTTGCCCATAAATAAACTAAATAATAATAATAATAACACCCAAAAGATTGTCAAACTTGTTGACAAGAAGTAACAGACTTTATGGAAAAAAATTCACAGCTCACTAAATCTCATCATAATGTTAAAAGGTTGACTAAAAAAGAAGAAGAAAAAGTTTGTTACCAAAAGATTCTCAAACTTGTTGACAAGGAGTAACAGACTTTATGGAAGAAAATTCACCGCTCACTTAATCTCATCATAATGTTAAAAGGTTGGCTAAAAAACTATTCACGTGAGTTTTCGAGCCATTTTTACAGCTTTGATGAACCTTTTTCAAGTTTCATCAATATTTATCATTATTAGAGGAGCATGGACATGTACAAAACTAATGCCTTCAACTGATCAATCATTCTCATATCAACAGAATCAATTATATACAGAAGCGTGGTGGTTCTGGAAAAATATTTGAACTTGGCATAAACTAAGCAAGATCTGTGTTGTTCAATATGAACAGTTGCAGCAGGTGTGCTCTCTTAATTGAAATAACACCGAATGCACAAAAATCATCCTTCAGCGGTATACGCTTCCTAGCGTATATACCATGCTTCTTGTAGCATCTTTAGAGTGGCCGTTAGGTGGTACTTGATGGATCTACTGTAGTTTCTCCATATCAACATCTTTATTGTATCGGAGAGTTGTTATCTGTATCCAGTTCACAGTATAAAACGCCTCTTCCATCCTCAGATTCATCTGACTCATCGCTATATTCGATTTGATCACCTTCATCTGGCAATGTTTGTATGTGATTTACACCTCTTTGGCTCATTCTCTGCAATTTGTCCTTTGTCGAGAGCGATGGTACAAGTGTCTGGGTGCTAACCAAGTCTGAAACTCTTACCTTATTCATCATATCATTTTTTTTCATTTAGTGTAGGCATATTATTTGTGAAGCACATTGAAAATCAGAGTGTAGAAATAAAATTAAAGATATAGCTTAGAGAAGAAAAGGCACATAGATTATAGATATATATGATAATTTCTGATATTCTATTCCAGAATTATCACCAACAAAGGTTATAGATAGTTCTGTGTGTTGAGTTTGTGGCTGCAAATGCATATGAAAGACCATTTCCCAAATTCCACATTAACTCGAACACCATTTACTATTAATCGAATTTCTTAATACCAAAATCGGTTAAGTAGATGAAACGAAACAGTTCATCAGCTAAATTCCTCCTATTCCTATTTTCTGAAAAAATTATAGTCCACAAAATGCCAGGAAAAATTAATGACACAGATCCTTCTGCTAAATCCCTCCAGAAATCAGGGAATATTCTTAGATTCTTAATTAAAGGAAAAAGAAACAACATAGGGACAATCTGTGATGTACTCTTTAAAAGATCAGAAAGAACAGAATAACTTGCAAAGTCAATGAAGTATCAAGGTTTGTTGAGAAGCCAAATGTGGACTGCACCAATTAAGCACACACTTGCATGTATATGAATGTCATCACCAAATCCTTGTGGTTGGTGGTAAAGAACAAAATCTGATTTTTCATAAGTATGCACACAAGTAGATACCTACCTGCAGTGACTTCATGACATCAGATTCTTGAGCAGCAGTTTTATTAACTGCTTGTAGTTCCATGGAATCCCTAACAAGCTGACTTAGAAAAGATACATCATCGGACATTACACCAAGCCCTTTCAAAAGCTTAGAGCCAAGTTGTAGACTTGTCTGTACAAATAAAACAGTATTTTATCAGAACCGCAAGCAACATTTTTAGGAGAATTTCCATATACGACTAACAACAATAGATAACAAAAGAATCAATTTTTTGATACCTCTGCATTTTCAAGAATAGCGTCTGTTGCACCTGCCTCCTTCAAATCTAAGAGATGCTCAAGGTCTTGAGCTCGAGCATATATTGGGGTCTGCAAGTAAGAGTTTCACCTAGTGTTGCAAATCAGAACCTCAAAAGCAATTGATAGAAATTTTATTAGCATAAAAGACTTCATGGAAATATATGAAGTGACCTCCTTGACCCTTTAATTGATATTCTATAACAAAGAGGTCAAGCATTTGGATCATGAACAAAGGGTTTCAATCAGATGCAAGGGATTGGAGCTTCATAATTTTTTCTCCTACAAAAATTGGCAGCCAGGATAGCACAAAAGATGATAAGTTTTCGACCAAATGCACCAAACGTATTTTATTTGCTTCTTCAAAAATTCCAGGCTTAAGTTTTTCATCACATTTAGAGGGAGGCATGTGCCCCGGTGTGTGCTTGAGAGAGTAAAAATACCGCAGGGAAGGCAAGACGAATCCTTTGAACAGCCTCAATTGTCCTCTTCCTCCCAGTGTACATTATCATGACAGCTTTTGGAGAAGAAATACCAGCAGACTGCAAAACTGAGGGACGTGATCCATCACCATAGAGTATTGGGAAACCAAGATTCCTAGATCCCTGTTACAGTGAATATAATCACTCACAATTTGTTTCGTACATATTGAAGGAAAGTAATCAATCTGAAATTAAAGATCAGATTCTATGTAGACACATTTACGAGTATGAAATTATATTTTATAATAACTGGCTCCACTCACGCCAAGTAGAAAGCTACGAAAACATTGTAAAATGATTCAACTTTTATGGGCATAACCAATTTTGTGCTTCAGTTGGTTATTGATTCATATGATTAGCTCAAGAGAAGTACTGAAATGTTAGAGAAACATTACGCGTAATATAATAATACATCTTCGAAACGATAACTTGATAAACGCATAGCAAAATGCATAAGCATATTGATATGTATATGTATATGTATACACATTCATGCACAATAATCTTGAAGATCATGTGAACAGAGAGTATCATGAGCTGAAGACTGAAATCCAGATGTTTCTTATTCATTCCATGTCTATTATTTCTTTACAGAACAGAAATCATAGGCAAGTCTATTCAGGATCCCAAAAATGTAATGTGTAAAATAAGAAATTTTTAAGCCAATTCAAGTTAATATATCATTTTGCAAGACAAGATTTACTTCAGACTCATTCATCTGACCTCTTAAAAAAATACACCCTTCATCCCCAATTGAGTGTCATGCTTTCTTTTCTGGATCTCCAAAAATGTTTGTAACTTTTACAAAATCAACGCAACTTTAATTTAAATGCAGAAAATAGAATTCTTTGAGAATAGAGTTTAGAGTTGTTGACCTCACATAAGCCTGTTTATCTCATTAAACTGTGTTATGTGACCATGACACTAAATCTGGGAAGGAGGGAAGTATGACACAGCAAAAACTTAGATCATTCAACTAGACAAGTTTGACCTATGAAAATTTTATAAACGTGATTAACCTCCCTGAGCATAAATATAACCATCATCTTCCATTTTGAAGTACTGGTCTTTCTTTTTTTATCAAAGGACTAAAAATCTCCAAGATGGAAAGAGAAAAAGGGAATTATTTATAAAAAATCGCACTATCAGAATTCTCAATACAAAACCTTACCTACCTTCACTACAGAAAGATCAAGATCAAAAGCCACATAGGGACATCCCACAGAATCACCATCTACTCCAGAAGCCAGAGGGGTGGACAAAAAATTGGCAAGGACCTGTATAACAGAAATCTTAAACAGTCAGCATAAGGACCTAAGGCTCTGCCAGGTCAACAATTCTTAGTAAAACAACTTCTTCACCTGACCCATCTGCCCAAATCCAAGGATAACAACTGGTTCAGTAGCATCAAAATTCACCGAGTCAGTGATTTTCTGTGACAATTCTAACTATCAATTCAGGAGGACTTCAAACCAGTTACAACATAAGTTCATTAAATCTAGACAGAAAAAGTTATCAGAAGAGAGAAATAAAGATAAACGGAGATCTCAATTATAAATCCAAAACATCTGCAGGTTAAAAAATGTCACGATTGGAAGCAATGGCCAATATCCTCCTAAAACACTGATACTAATGATCATGAGAATCTTATATACATGCCAAGTTGTTACTTATAAAAACAAAATTGACAATATATTTATAGATGAGACACTTGACTAAAGAAGCAGAAGCATGAAAAGTATTTCAAAATTCTATCAAATTATGCATCACCACCAATTTTAAATTTACAACTGTCTACCAAAATTTGAGACTGACATAAGCAACTTACATCATCTTCATCAAATTTTTTACCAATAAAATCAGAAGCCTTTCGTCCAACATCATTAAGCAGGGGAGTTAGTGCCATTGATAACACAACAACAATAATGAGAAGCTTGTTCAGCTCAAGTGGTAGCACCCCAAGCCTATAATAAAGCAGGCAATCTATAATTATAGTATGAAATGATTAAAAAGATCAAATTTAATCATGTAAAGCAATGTCATCACACTAACCTGTTTGCTAGAGAAAAAACTACAAATCCAAATTCACCTCCCTGAGACAGAAGCAACCCAATTCTTACACTCTCTTGTAGAGTTAATCCAACACGAGGACCAATTGCTGTTATAACTAGAGTCTTGATAGCAATTAAACCAGCCAAGAGTGAAAGTACGTTTGGCCACTCTCGGAGAAGAAGCTGCATAGGAAATGACAAATGTAAACCTCAACTTTGTAAAGCTACTTGGTTTTAATTCGAAGTTAATAAAAAGTACTATTAAATGTCATAATCAATTTTAAGCTGTTTCTATCTGAACTTCATAGCACGAGTTATGCAGCTATGCTGCATAATCATTGTGTCCAACAATCTATCAAGTATGAAGTCCCAAGGAACAAAATGAATAGTTAAGTCACAGAAGAAAAAAGTAAGACATAAGCAATAGAAGTACCTGTGTGTCAATAGAAGTTCCAGTAGTCACGAAAAATAACCCAAGAAGTAAGCCTCTAAAAGGCCTTATATCGGCTTCAATTTGTGTTCGGAAATTTGTTTCTGCCAGCAGAGCCCCAGCCAAAAATGCTCCAAGCTGAACAGATAACCCATTATCATTGGATTTAATCAACTGAATGACTTTAAGAACATTGGTTTGTTCATTATCAACATTTCAGAAAGATATACTAAACTGTGTCACTGAAGCCCAACTTCTGGGTTATAAGAGATGTCCCAGCAACTGTAAGTAGGCAGAGAGCAACAAAAGCTTCTGAGCTTCTCGCTTCTGCAACAAACTGTAATAGAGCGATATAAGTTGGTTTCCACTAGCCAAAATATCCATCTTGAGCTCTCTGTTAATTGAAGAAAAGATGCACACCTCAAAAACTCTCCTTAGAAGATATTTTCCACCAAGAGAAAGCAAACCCAGTCCTCCTAAAGCCTTCAAACTTTCTTTAACAAGCATTGGCCAAATACTTTCCTCCACCACATTCTGTGGGAAAAGAGTGTAAATTAACAAAGAAAAATCTCTCTGGTTAACAACTAACTTGACGTTTATGACAAGCAGTTGAGCATAATTAGAGTGCAAGAATTTGACCTAGGACAAGTTTTGTGTTCTTATCAAGTATAAAAAAGTAATAAGAAGATAAAGTAAAGAAACTTAAGTAACTCAACTAATGGTGGACAAAAAAAATGAAGAAATCCCAGGTAATTAAAAATAAGAAATTACCTGAGCAAACAGAACTCTGGCATAATTTCAAGTATATAAAAGATGAAGAAAAAAAAATCTAAAATAATAAATTGCAGATTTTATGTATTTGTAATGTAAACCAATATAGTTTCCATACCTGGCTCTCTAGCACTGGAAGTATGACTAAGAGAGGGACAACTGCTATGTCCTGCAAATATCAAGCAGTAGGGATCCAATATAGTTATTGACTTGATACTTTTTAAAGTATTTGCATGGCAGGTCGTAGCCAAATCAAACATAAAGATAGAGATGAATAAAAAGCATTATAAACTACACAATAATAGGAAAAAAGATGTTTCAAGTATAACAAAAACAAAATGGAACCTGCAGCAGAAGTATCCCCAGAGTTGCTGAGCCAAATCTAGTTGGTAGCTCACCCTTCTCTGCAAGAAGCTATACCATTCTAGGTAAGCACAATACCAATAAAGTTGTTTCAAGCAATAAATTCTATTCCATGAGCATTGGATACTAGTACAGGTAAATTCAATCATATGGAGCCAAAACTTCTTTTTACCTTTTACATACTGTCAAAAGGAATTTTAATGAGGAGCAACAATCAATTCCAAAAGAAGAAAAAGATGAGGGAGAATAAAGAATGAATTTAACTCAAAATTATACAGGAATTATAGAGTAAGATTCTGTCGATGTGGAAACCATGTCATCACTGTGTGGATGCCAAGGTGGCCTAGAAGATTGGAAAATATTGGTTTTGCTTGAGACAGAAGCTAGAGTGTGTGTTTTGAGTTAAACTGCTTAAATTGATGTCTTTTGTTTCACACATGTATACGGAGGATGCATTAGAATATAAGGATAAGATGTCCTCTTTCACATTTAAAGACAAGCCAAGGCTGTTAAAAAGTCATAATGACCCTTAATAGATAAGAACAGAAATGGAAGGTTGCTGCACACTAAGTTTGTAATACCCACTAAATAATTATAATATTTAAATAATTTAAAATAGTTGAATTTTTGTTTGGGTCAAGTTTATAAATGATTTATATGGGCTAATATGGTGATAATAAGTGAATAATAAATTAATTTTGTAAAATTGGGCCTTTAAACTAATTGGACCTAATTTATATTTGGGTAATATTTTATCTTATTAAAATTAAGAGAATTAATAAAATATATTAATTAATAAATAAATAACTAAACCTAATGATCCTCCTATATATTTGATTCAAACTAATGAAGGAAGAGAACGGAACAAGAGGGGGCAGAAGAAAGAGGCGGAGGAAAAGAGAGACAAAAATAAAATAAAAATCCAAGCAATGTAAAGTCCTTATTTGTTCATGAGTATCTTATCTATGTATTCAAATGACTTTATCGGATAACAATTGATTGTAAATAAAAAAACTATTCAAATCAAAGAAGGCTGGTAATAATGGTTATTGAATGAATTTTATAGTAATCTATTTCATATTCGGTAGTAATTGGTAGTCCGTTTCATGCACCTATATTAGTTATATAAACACATGTATATTATTTTGTACATCAAATTGGGATGAACATACTTGAAAGTTAAATTCATTTAACCCATAATTATTAATTGTGAATACCCAGGTAAAGGAATCCTATTTAAAAATTATATTTGATTTCAAATTGAGGTGAGTTATAATTAATGCGTAAATATATATGTATAACAGTTGGTCAAATTTCGGTGAAGGATTGTAAAGTGAGATTACGAATGTGGTATCGCTTCAGATTATGAACTTTAGTACAATTTGAAACTTTAAAAGTTTTAAAAGTTGACTTATATTATGATAATACTATAATACTTATAATAAAGTCCTATAGAAAAAGTAATTAATAATTAATAATTTAACCTTCAATTTATAATTTATTTATTTTGTTAATTAGTTCGAATGGGAGGAGTTTAACGAGTGCTATTTGGAATTATTTGGATATTACATTGTTTACTCCATGTACGGATTCCGTACTCCTTCAGCGTTTATCTAATGAATTTTAATTTGTTCATTATGTTTCTCGTTTCGAATTCAGATACTACTTCGTATGATTATTTGTTTCTTAAACTTCATAGGATAGTTTCATTTTGGCGTTGGTATTACGTACTTCGTTTCTTGATTTTGATTATATTCCTTGTATCAGTTGTGTGATATTTCGTCATTTGGAAAAAAAACTGAGTTTTTGAAACTTTATTCGTTTGTATTCTTCGTATATTTTCGTTCTCATTTGGGAGTTATTTGATCGTTTGAAATAATTCGATATCGTTTGAAGATGGTCATGTAAGCCTTGTGATTTGAACCCCTTTGGCTTATATTTTGTAGTTTGAACCTTAGGGTATACTTGAGCTAACCACCTGTGTGGGGGTACCACAGGCATGTCTTCTTGACACCGGGACATGACACCTTCTGTGGCGGTGTGATTAGTCCACGGCGTATCCTTTTGTATGCTTTAGGTGTGAGCTTTGGACATTTGATATATTTGTTCAGGATACGTATGGGTCGATCCAATGTTTGATTTGATTTGATTTGCGGATTAGTAACGTTTGTGTCGTATGTACTATCCGGTTTGATTTGTATACATCATGGTACCGATGTATTTTGTTAGCCTTTGGTTATTTGTATTTGAGCTCAGTATGAAATTGTCACAACTTAGCCACTTTGATTCAGCCTTTATTTTGTTGAAGTCCTTTTGATTATATTTGTTCGATCGATTGTGTTCATCGTTTATATCTCGTCTCACTAATGTTGTCATATTCATAGTTTGTTCATAGTTTGCATTCGTTCATTCATTCGGCTCTTTTGATTACATTCTGTATTCTGGTATATTTGTGTTTCTTTATATCTGTATTGGGCGTTTGACTCATACTGTGTTTTTCTTTCGGCAGGTTTGCAAGGGCGATTTTAGGATTTTGTGTGAAGAGAGCTACACTTGACTATCTAGGTCGATGTAATTTCAGGTTTTGATTATTCTATAAATTTTTGGAGACTTATATTTACTATTCATTTTGAGGTTTGTTGTCCTTTGGAAGTGACATCCTTCTCTCTTTTTGGGAAGGGGGAGTTACAAAGTTTGTCAGTGAATAATAGAGATGAAGTCCCTGTAGAACTTATTAAGTGGCATTCTCAAAAAGCATATCAACTAATGAGTCAGAACCTCACTTAAACATTTGGCTTCACCCAAAACAAATACAGTTCCCACAAAGGTATCAACAGTTGGAGAAATTTCAGTGTTTAGGATGGATCAAAGAATTCACCTGCTCAATCTCTCTTTTAATAGTCATTAAATGCGAAAAATGCAAACAAAACTACCCAGTAAACTGTGAAATTTCCTCCAACAGTATCCTGCCGTTGGAACATTTCTAAATTTTGACTTGACTTAACAAGTTAAAAGTGACCAGCTTAGTCCTTGTAGATACTGAAAAGCACAGCTGCTCAGTCCTTGAAAAAATTCCTCTCTGCTGTGGGTAAGCAAGAATTTTATTATC
This sequence comes from Hedera helix, assembly GCA_947179155.2. NCBI lineage: Eukaryota > Viridiplantae > Streptophyta > Magnoliopsida > Apiales > Araliaceae > Hedera > Hedera helix. The sequence continues at coordinate 30,713,473 of OX359287.1, forward strand.
TATTACACAAACAATTTATTTTGTGCTTGCTCTTACACTTCCTGATATTGATTTTAATACTCCCCAGTAAACAAAATGTTCTTAAACTGCATAACATTCACGTAGGTAAATTCATGTGAAATTTCACATGTTTATATCCTTAATTGAATAAATTTACCAACTTCAAGATGGCAGCTGTAAGGAATATAACAACCTAATTCTGCAAAACGAGTGACATGAACGTAAGAGAAGCTCCATCAAACCAAGAAACTATTTGCAAGAATTTGCAACATGGTACTGGACTTATTTAAGGATTTGGTGACATTTTAAGTGAAGTGTTGTACACTATTGTCAACGCGTATTGCTTACATTTGTAATGAGATCCTAACCAAATCTTAAATTCTGAAACATTGAAGTGCAAGGGGAGTTTTTTGAATAAATAGTACAGATCCTAATACAATTGGAAGTATTTTGACTATCATGATTGAACTATCACCATAGCACATGGGAAACTAACAAGGGTCTATGCCATCAGAAACGGAAAGAAACTACTCCTTTGTTTTACACAACAATTTTCAAAATATAAAGTTTAGTACCTGCAGAACAAAAGCTGAAGAAGATAATGAGAGTGCAGCACCAATCACTACAGCCTCATCAATGCTTCTGATGTTCACCTGCAGTCCTTTCAAACCAAGTTATCAACAAGCCAGTGATATGCTGTCCAAATGAATGATGTAAATAAACTGAACAACCCCAAGAAATATTTTCTCCAAATCAATAGTGTTTTGCCTACTATATGGCAAGATGCAACACGATCATAGTTTGTCAATCACAATCAAAGTAAATGATGAAAGAGAGAGTATCTAACCAGATCAGGCCTAGAGTGAAAAAGAAACTGCAGTATTCTAGTTCCAATTGCCCCATTAGGTGGAAGCTCAAATGCTGTGAAAGCAAGAGTGCATAATACAACCTTCAATAAAATAAAATACAAAAATATTAGGCAATAAATGTAAGCCACCTAGCTTGAAATAGTATATATAATTTCCACAAGTTTGTAAAACAGTTTCGAAGCAAGGTAAACATACAATATGATGATTAGTACTAAGCACACAATGTAAAAGGATACAACTAAAACTAAATTTTGTTCTGTCAACTGCTCATTCCTTCATTTCTTTTATTTTCTAATTTATTTTTATTTTTTTGTATGGGGGGGAAGCTCCATGAATTACCTCAATGTAGTTTTTATGTGAACAAGCATTTGCACAGTAAGAGGTGCATTTTTTTATTAATTTTATTTATGTAAGTGCAATGTGCACTCCTTTTTGTTCTTGCATAATGATGCAATATTTTACTTTTCTTTTGATAAGTCATAATGATTCACTCTCTTCAACTGCAACAAGCATTGCACATAAGCAAGAGCGTTTAGGAATGATAAATATTCTTGGGTTCAATTTTTTAAAACTAAAAATTTTAGAGAAACTAATTAACAAGACAACCGAATTGGCTGATTTTGCTAGCCCAGTCTCTTCCAAACTTTACTGCATACTACTATACGAGATATGAAGGTACATACTACATACTTCATCTATACAATCGTGATATGAGCACGAGATTTTTGACATTTATACATCATGCACATGTCAAAGGCATTCGACCAACTTCTTGAGTTCAACTTTGATAACCATGTTGAAAGACAGAAAATATGTTCAATATGATTTGGATGTTTAAAACCATTAGCGAGAATAACAACCAACTTTACAACAATATACCTGCGTCAATCCCATGCCAAAGGCAAATTTTGCAAGAGCTTTTAGACGTGCAAGTGAAAGCTCTAAACCCATCTCAAACAGCTGCAGAATAACATTTTTAAGTGAAATCAGATGCACCAATTATTCAAGATCATCATGCAACTGATGCAAGGTACCAACAACATAAGAGAATAAACTGATTTGCAAATTAAATAATCTATATATAAATCTATTTATAAAGGAACTTATTTGTGAGTTCTATATAGAATTGAGTAAACTACAAAAACAAAATGTAATTAAAAACGTAAGGGGACAAAAGAAAAACAAAATGTTGTAGCAGAAGAGGTTAAAGGAGAAAAAGATAACACATTATGCACTGGCAGGAACACCCCAGATATTTCCCTTTCTGTAAACATAATTCCCACTTAAAACAGAAGGGGCAGAGAAGTTAGGGTATGTAGGGAAGGGGTATTTTTCTCTCATAAGTAAATTAATTACTTTTCTTGAAAACTTTAAATGCCCTAAAATATAACTGTTATGTCTAAATACAAGATATCATAGATGACATAAAGCTAATTTAAGCTGAACAGATTGTTTCGCCATATCAAAAGGGCCAGTGAGTTTCCAACTAATTACAAGTATTAATTTGCACTCAACATGTCACTAGCCTTTTGGCATACTCTAAGAGGTGTGCCTAAGAGACACTGAGCATACAATTATTTCAGATCAACAAAGCCCAAGATCCTAAATGCCATAGACTTATTGCACAGACCTTTTCACTATTCGTATCCCACATATATCTCAAGTCCACGTAATTAATCATGTATCAAATTAATGTTCCCCTTGTTTCTGCTTCTCCTAATGATATCTTCGGCTGAACCAAAACACTCCTCAGGGAAACATCTGTTGTTCTTCATTTCACATAACCAACAATCTTAGACAAAATTCTCTCGGTCTGTCATCATTTGTCACACCTCTAACTTTTCAACTTACTCCTCCTACCCATGTGTGGAAACATTTAGTCCCTACACGTGGATAGTTCCGCAACTGCCTTCACCACCACAGAGTGCACAAAGCATAAATATTCTGCAGGGTACTAGTTATTAACTTCAAAGACCACCAAAATAGTATTACACTAAATATTGTACACACAAACCCCCTATATATACATCCTATCAGCTGTTTGAACTTTGAAGAATATCACAATTTCAAACAAATATACTTTTCTTTTGTTCGTTTTCCTTTTTCTCGTAATAAACGTACCGACTTCAGTAGTTGCTGCTATAAAATAACGTCTAAAACGTATTATTATACTTAGCGGCATAATACACCATCACAATAAACATATAAAATCAAACCATTCTCTTGGCCCCTTGCCTAAACAATTTTGTACCAAACCCTGATGACAAAAGTTTGACATAAACAACAAAATACTCCTCCACTGCTGGCTAGCTTGGTCAAAGAGCTCCCCATAGCCTTCGGACTCGTAAGGAAAATCATTGGAGAGAAAGAGAGAGAGGGTAAAAGTAAAAATTGAAGTATAAACTTACCAAAAAGAGGATCCCCCACTCAGATAGAATTTTAACATCTGTAAGATTCCTAATCAAGCCATACTGATTTAGCACGATCCCTGCAAAGAAGAAACCAAGTATCTGGAAACCATATCGTAGTTAGCGTCCCAATTTATATGACAAGAAAACAATAAACTAATAAAAGTCATCAAATCAACTGTAATTCAGTCGTATTTCATATAAAATTCAAAAAATGTGTAAGTAAGTGCATACACATATACAATAACAAATACGTACACACTTGTGTATGTACATATGCACATGAACATTTGGAGGATAGGTACAGTAGAACGATTGTACAAAAGAAGTGTAAGTGAGTGCATACACATATAAGTTTTTGTACTATACATCAAGAACAATTAAAAAAAATCAAATTCCTTAGTAAAACAAGGAACTTCTTCTACTTGAAGCGTAAACAATGATAATATCACATAGATGAATGGCAGTAACATAGGTCTGTGCTGAGCCAGCACTTATTGTAGGCTTACTGCTTTGCTAACTACAATGCACCACAAGGTGTTAAATTCTGGTGAGTTGTGTAGAGCCTGGGGGAAGGTCATGATTTTAAGATTACTTGAAAATTTTACACGAAGCCTAATAGGAACAGCAGGATTCCAACTTGGACAAACAGTGCACCTCCTGCACATGCACATAGAATAGTAATGAGGAGAATGTATATAATGACATAAATTTGTCAAATGAGCCACGTTGCTATATTGATGCTTTAGATTCAACTCTTTGTTGTTTGTATAGTGACTGAACCACTGAACTAAGAACCTTTGAATGAACCAAGCTGTTGATAGAGCCTGAAGTTCCATCATTTTGAACAATTTTCAATGTATAGCCCCTTTTGGCAAATATTAGTAAATAGAGTGCAATAACTTAAATATTTGCCTCATGTCTAGAAATCATTAATCAGAACAGCACTCAACAATTAGGACAATATACACCAGTCATCTGATTCGTCTCTCTTCAAAACACCAGCAAAATCCACACTTTGATTGTTTTTATCACTTTTCCCTATTCAATGATTTGACCCAACTTAATAATTCCATGTAACATATTTAGATCGGAATTTCAATGATTTGACCCAACTTAATAATTCCATGTAACATATTTAGATCGGAATTGTGGGTTCAAATTTCATCTCTGGTGGAGCTAATGGTCCAATTGGTGACCTACAGCATAATCCTTTTCTCAGCTTGCTTAATAATGGTCTAGGCTATAAAAAGAATTTCTAGCATGCATATACATATAGGTGTTTAACACCCAGATCTACATGTATGTAGCTATTATCTTTCTTTTAAATTATGCATACTTAAACGTATAAACTATGTCCGCATGCATGCATATTGATAAATAAACTTTACTAATCAAAAAAGACAACACTTTCTATGTCTGGCCTACAAAGCAAACCAAGAACCAAAAGTTTTCAAAAGGCCAAAGAAAGGCTTACAGGACTAGCTTTGATGATCTTGAAGGCTGGAACAATCATAACTGTAACTGCTAGGAATGTCAAAGTATCCAATCCTAGGTCATTGATGACATCAACAGCACTGGCAACATCAAGTGCAGCATATATACGGAAAGTTTTTGTCTGAGCATGTTTGTGGTTGTAATAAAATCCTCTCCCACCAAAAACAGAGGAAGCTAAAGAGGGTCTACCGCGAACGGCATTAGATAATGTGTAAGAGCGGTGATTTAATCTGTGAATTGTGGAAAATGCTGGCACGCGCACAATTCTTTGATAAGCATATGACACACTAAAAAAATGTCGACAAAGATGTGAAGCATGAGAATTAGCCTTAATAGTGCTTGTAAGAGTAATAGCTTCATATCCCTGCAAGTAAAAAACAACATACGGAATGCATTAATATTCATTAAAATAATTTTCCCCAAAAATAAAAATGTCACATCAGTGTCAGCAGACATAATATTTATACAGGGAAAATATGAATGACATGCTCATTACCATAAAGCCTGTGAAACAACAAAAAAATAACAATTTGAACATGTGAGCAACTAAACTAATGGAAACCCTAGGGAGAAAACTGTGAACCAGAAAGCCCTACAGGAAAAATAAAGTGCACATGGAATAAAAAAAAATAATAATAATCCAAAGTACCAAACAGCATTAGGGAGACATCTTATTTATGACGACATAATATTGCTGAATTTTGTCCTTCAAAGCAAGATCACTTTTACTTTGAAATACCTATCATTCATCAGTCATTTCTCAGACTACACCAAGTCAAGATTAGTTGGAGTACTTTGGACTTCAATTGATGCTCGAGGCAATTCAAGTATAGTTTCCAAAGCCTAGCATGCGTTGCTTGGATTATTCAGACAGCCTATTTCAGAATTTAACTCTGAGTTAAGATTAGTTGGACTGGTTTGGACTTATTGATGCCTGAAAGAAATCTAGTTTTAGCAAGAAAAAAAAAAGTGAATCTTCATATGAATTCAAAGAAAGGGTCAATTTCCCTAAACATTGGGAATATTTTTTCAAAAGTTGGCCATCTAGGTATATCTACTCCTTCATTTGGAAACAAAATTTAGATTCAATAATTTGGAAAACTTGAGACAACTTCAAAAAGCATGAGAAGATAGGAAATTTAGTTTCCAGAAATTGAATAACTATCAATAGCACCAATTAAAGCACACTTACTTCATGTTGTCTATTCCAGAATTAATTTCTTATATTCCACAATTTGTTTCTTTTTAATTAATTATAACCATAGTTGGTAGAGGAGTAATAGAACATTACCTCAAACCCTACATGGAAAAAAAAGGCCATAACGGCAACATAACCTCGACTAAGGCTATAAATAAGATCATAACGTTTATAGGATAGTACATCGACTGAGGCTATATATAAAGCCATATCATCTATAGGATAGTGCCTCGACTGAATCTATAAATAAGGCTACAATGGCAGTAGAATAGTGTCTCTGCCAAGGCTAGAAAAGAATGCCTCAACAGAGGCTCGAAACAATAACCACTCTCATATAATAAAAAGAGAAGGTATGATACCACTTGAGTCAGAGCCCATTGCTACTTATACGGTTATACTCTTGTTAAGATATAATTATTTGGGCCCTATTACAACTTGCATAGTGGGAGAGTCTTTGTTAAAATAGGATTACGTTTCCTTATTTGGGGGAGATAAGAAAGTCTAATTTAGAAGGGAATCTATCAATAAATACCTGGTGATATATGGTAACTTTATGAGAAGACTCCTAACCCTAATTGGATTAGGGAGGACCTGACATCTATAAATATGACTACAAGCTAGGGATTAAAGATTCAACACACAACATCTACTACATACAGAATTCTTATTTTCCAGTACTTAGGCTCTTCATTATTTTAGATAAATCTGTAAACACAACCATTATACTAGTGAATTCTTCTCTCTCGCCGAGATTTTTTCCCAATTGGGTTTTCACGTAAAATCTTTTGTGTTCTTACATTAATTTCTTTTAACTTATTTGTGTTTGGCGACTAATTTTACTCGTTGTTTTATGATTTAAATGATTGATACAAAATTTGGCGTTAACAACTCCAAATACGAACTTCAATTAGGAAATAAGCAACTACGATGAAAACATAATAGCTACAGTAGAATACTTCTATCAATAAGCCCACATATATTTCACAGCTGAGATATCAAACAGGAAAATGAATTAAATGGAGGGGGAATCAAAATCTCAACTTTAAAATTCCTAAGCCCCCAGAAATCAAAAGTGGTATCTCAGTGGTTTTAGTGACTCCTTTAGATTCCTCAAGTTCAACATGTTTTCAAAATTTCATTTTTCTCCCCTTTTCTTATTTTTATCAATAACCAAACAAAGAAAAGTAAAGCAACAGTTAATTCAAAAGTAAGGGTCAGGAGCTTGAAAAATAGGTAAAGCATGTTTCATTTACCTTAGGACTGCTAGAACAAGCAATTGAGTCACTCATCATGATGATGGTCATAGAGCAAAAACTGCTAATTTTGAGGAAATTAAAGGCAATTCAAGAACCCCACAAGAAAACCCAACAGAATAGAGAGATAGAGAGAGACAGAAATATTTTGGGATATGGGTTTATGTGTTCTTGACTAGTTTTAGTGTAGAAGAAGAGGAGGATGAGTGGCCAGCCGTTTACCCATTCAAATTTGGAGCTTTTTTAGAGAGAGAAAATGAGATTTTTGGGGAGAGAAAATTTTGAGACCATTTGTCTGTGTCTCATCATGTTCAAAATTTAGTTTAATGTCCACCTCTCTTTTGTTTTTTTTTTTACTTTTATTTTTTTTCCCCTAATATCCGGGAGATGATAAATAAAATGATTTTTCAAATGAAACGGACGAATTTCCTTTACGTGACGGACCAATCACGAGATGACTTTCACGTTTCTTTTTTCTTTTTTTTCCACGTTTCATGATTTACTATAAAAAAAACTGGTCAAATGGCCAAAATCATTGAAATGAAATTTGGCTACACTTATCTTCAGTTGTATGATTTTTTTTTTATAATATAGTTTTTAAGAGTCTAATTTGAAAATAGATAAATATTGAATATTTAAAAATAAAATAATTTTAAACGTGAGCAACATTTTTCTTTACAATTATATAAAAAAGTTGCAATTATGTTATTTTTCAAAAAAAAAATCTGTATCCCTATATTTATTGTGAATATAATTTTATTTAAGGAATTGATATTTTTGTACAATAAGACTCACATTTAGAGTTATAGCGACTATTTTCCGTTGTTATACATTTATAGGCGACGTTATAGTTCTAAAATATGAGTCTTATCGCGTAGAAATATCAAAAAAATAAAAATAAAAATATTAATTGTCTTTTATTTAATGTGCACATATAAGTCTAAGAGGTCTTAACTTGTTGCTTAAAACAATAAAAATTAAGTTCTTTATAATTCAAATTAAATTTGATTTTTCACGACAGCGTATGAAATTTTTATTCATTTTTAATGCGAAGCTATACTTTTATTTTCTTTTTAATGTGAAGGTATATTGCTCATTTATTGTAAAGTTAAGTTAATGACAAAATTATTCTTGATTTAAAATTTTATGCAAGTTTTTTATTATTTTTTTATAAAGAAAAATTAAGAATTTTATTTTTAAACAATTGCTCCTTTCACACTAGTTTAATTGTGGAAAGGCTATATTTTCATAACATGCCGATTCTCAAGTATTACCAGATAACAAATTCAAACGAATAAGTATAACTGTACAGTATTCGAATATAATATTTAAGTATTATATTTATTTTAATTATTAAAAAGTAAAGTATGGCATTAAAAATTCGTATCATGTCTTACTTTTTAATAATTTAAATGAATATTATAATATTTAATTTTGTATTTAGATGTCGTGTATATTGATTTGTCTAAACAATATGGAAGTTACATTAGATCATAAACGTCTGACCCATAGAACCCCAGATCAGGTACGAGAAGCTTTCATTTAAAAATCTAAATGCTCCATTCTTTTAACGGACCATAAATACCAAATTTCGGAATATATGACAGAAAAATTCAAGTAATATAACTGACTACTGAATAAACTTCACAGGGAATTAAAGACTAATTTGCCGGGGTGAACTTCAGTGAAATACTATTGACGCAATGGCGTTCGTCCGTGGGTGTTGGGAACCCTTCACCTTCGAACACATGCATGACTTAGATGCCCACCACAAGCTGCACATGTAATCTCAATTCTCATTCCATCTGGGTCTGGCTGAGATCAGAAGAAATTAAAGGCATTGGTAACTAACTGTTAGTCCATATGAATAAAATGTTTAAAGTGAGGCAAGAATACAATTGAGTGTGCGCAGTGGAAAGGAATCAAACTCGAAAGCTAAACAATACCTTAATTTTAACCATTAAACTTACTTTATCAACTACTATATAAATACACTTTTTACGTTTGAATTGAAAGAATAAAATAAAGAAAATAATATAATGATTTTAAGATATTTCAAGTATATATTTCATTATTGATGAGAGTGAATGATGCAATATAATGGTAAAATTATCATACATATATATTTTATTAAAATAATTTTTATTCCACCACTTCTTACATAAAATAAAATTTAAAATAATTTTCATTTCATTACAATAATTTATCATCTAAAATAACTATTTTTTATTACATTTATTTCTTCGTTCCATTCTCTCAACATAGTCACAGACTAAGACCTAAATGTGTCAAAATTACTAATACTCCATCCGCTTCATAAAAAGAGTCTCATTTAAAGAGAAAATATATATTTCACCAAAAAAATTATTTTTTTATTAGTAATAATATAAAACGACATAACAACATTATATTTAACATTCCAATTTCACTACCCAGCCACAAGTATTAAACTTTAGACTACCTTCGAAAGATATTACTTTTTTAATTGTCTTCCAATTGTTCTCAGCAGTCAACACGACTTAAGAGTAGTATTTATCTTAATAAGATATCACAGCTACATTGCCTTATAATTCTTGATTAAACTATTAACTGTGGGACCCTAAAATCAAATACCTAGATTTTCTTATGTGTCGTGACTGTCCCTCCACCAAGGAATATATATATATATTCAACGCTCAAAAAATATATTTGCCGTTATTTTATGGATATGGTTATTCTTGGTAGAGACGGAGGGTGCTATTGAAAAATGTCCTAAATACTTTTTTTACTTAAATTTAAATAATTTAAAATATATTTATTTATAATATAATTTATAATAATTAAATCAAATTTTTAATTTTAAATAATCAAATTATTAAAATAATTGACAATATTAAATTTTATTACTTAAGAAATTATTATTACAAATTATTTATACAAATAAATACATTGAATATAACTGTCAATGTTAAATTTTATTACTTAAGAAATTACATATAAAAATAAATAAATTAAATTAACTATAAACTTAAAAATACAAACTTAGTTTGGTTTCACTAATTTTTAATTTAACTTTCCTATTCATATTTACATAAGTACAATTCAAATTTGTATCAATTAAATAAAATCCAAAATTTAAAATATTTCTATTTATAATAGGAACAATAAAAAAATGAAGATTTTTTTCTTTCTAATTCAAATTAGTATAACTATTATACAAATTTATAATAATTAAATATATACTATCCAAATTTGTAAAGTATTCAAAAGAAACCCAACCAAATTAAAACTTAAAATTTTATCAAATCGCATGATTAATTATATTAATAATATAGTGAATTTTTATAAACACAATAACTAAAAAATTAGTTGAAAATTATAATGATTTATAGTTCTATTCTGATTAGAATTTTAAGCAAATTTTGTTTGCATAAACACTCGTGTAGAATTACATTACAAACTAAAGTAAACATAATTATTTTTTCATAATCATAATTAAATAAATTTACACATCATTCAAATTTTTAGCTTAATAATTGATCGTAGGAACATACAATATATGATTCAATAATTTATTATTTAGACAAATATTTAATAGTTTAATAACTACAACTATTTTTTCAAAATCCTAATTAAATACATATTTTATATTTCATTAATTATCTTAGTAATTAACATAATGAGACATTATCCATGTCTCGTGTTTCACACGGGGTTGGTGAGCTTGTATAGCTAAAAATATTAAATTTTATCACTTAAGAAATTATTTATACAAATAAATACATTGAAGTTATTTAAATATAATTAAAGTGGTGGCATTTAAGACATTCTTCTTGTCTCTATTAAAAGAATAAACAGATAAAAAAATTCCTCTGCCTCTACTAAAAGTAGCGTCAAATATATTTTTTAAGCGTTAGATCTCGTATTGAACGGTGAGAGATAGAATTTGTTAGAATAATGTTCATAGTACCCATCTATTATGGATCACTATATATATATATATATATATATATATATATATATATATATATATATATATATATATAATGATATTGATTTCAGAGAACCTACATCATAATTCCTATCAATGTTTTTAGACTCGGATCGGTCATCGAACCGAAAAAAGTACCGGGTGGATGAGTCACTAGTTCAACCAATGGTCGAACCGTTATTGACCTAGTAACGTTATTAATATGTAATAAATAATAAATATATTAGTTATTATTATATATAATATTTAGTAAATATGTAAAATTAATCAATTTATTTACAAAAAAATGTGAGTAAGCCCAAATGTTATTCCCAATCTTTTTAGGCTTAATTCCATTATTATTGACTTAGGTAAACCCATTAATAATAGAACAAACTAAGGGTAATGTGGGTAATTAAAAACCATCCACTTCTTTCTGCTCAATCAAGATGATAACCCAAAATAAAAGGATAAAAGTAGAAAAGTAAAAAGAAAAAAGAAGGTTGAAGCAGAGAGAAAAGGGATAAGAGATCAAATACAAAGGAGAGCAGCAACGTCGCTGCTAGAGAACTAGATCAAGATAGTGGCAGCAACTAGCTTGGAAGAACATATCGTGTCAACTGCAGGAGAGAAGCCAAAGAAGGCAGAACATTAGCAACAGTAGCGCATTAGTGGAGAATTAAAGCAGCAGCAACAATAATCGAAAGTAGTAAGAACAGTGCGAGAGCAGGAAACGAAGAGCAGCCACGAGGCATCAGAAACAAAGCAAAGCAGCAACAATTACCAAGTTATAGAATTACGAGCGAATTTCTAATCGGTCTATATTGGACCATGAATATCCATATTTGTGATACCATAAATTCGTATTATGCTTTATTCCTTTCAGAATTTAATTTTTTTTTTATCTTTAAGCGGGGAACCGGTCAAACCTGTGAACCAATTACCTGTTTACTGGTTAGTCGATTGAACAGTTGGGTTGTTGGTTCTGGGTGGGTTTTGGTCAAAAATGGTTAAGTGGTCCAAACCGGACCGTTGTGTGGACCTCTTCCAATTTTTACTATTTTGACGGGTGATCTGTGTAAGACCCCGAATTTTATGAAATATAAAATTTAATTTTTCTTCATATATATTTTTCATGAAACAGTAAGTGGTTAAATTGACGAAATTGAAAGTTAAGGATGTTATGTGCAAATTTTATTTTGACGGACAATATTCGTTTTGTCGGAGAATATTCGTTTTGTCGGGGAATATTCGGGCCGTATGACGGCGCCGAAATAACAAATTATTTGTGGACCCCACAACGGAATATTTGTCGGATATAGAAAACGACAGAAGTAACCTTTTTAAATAAAAATAGTCAACGGTGTTAACTGTTAAAATACCGGTGATAAAAGAATAGTAGCATACGGTAATTTATGGTATTTTACTGTAGCATGCGGTACTCTACAGTAGCACACGGTATTGCACAGTGTCTCATATTATTGACACCGTAACTGTTACGCATCATTTCATCAATAATTGTCACTGCATAATATTTTATATTATCAATTCAATTATTGTTGCTACACAGTATTTTGCATTATTGATTCAATAATTGTCATTACACTGTATTTCATATCATCGAGTCAATAATTGTTGGTGCACTGTAGTTTAAAATTATTGAATCTAATAATTGTCACAGTAGCAAATACACTATAATTTATATTATTAAATTAATAAAAATATGTAACGTGTTTCTTACATTATTGTGGTAACATTATTTTATATGTTGGACTCACAGGAAGAATAAATAAATAAAAAATAATTAATTTTACTATTTGAAATAGTAACGTGAATAGTGACGTGAATAGTGACGTGAATAGTACGTGAATAGTAAGAAACATGTGGGACCCATTGTGGGGCCCACATGAAATGTGAGAAATGTGAATTTGCTGAAGTGGGTTGGTGGAGGCTGCGCAGCAGCCTCTGTTGAATATTTTTCAGCCCACCTACCACGCATAGTAACTTATTTTCTCCTATAAATAGCTTGCTCAGCTGAATAGAAAAATCACACCTAAAACATAAAATTTTTCTATAAGAATTTTATGAGTTTTCTCTGAGAATAGTAAGGTTATTTTGAGTGTTTGAAAGCCAAAAGGAGTGCAGGAATTTTTCAAGTAAGTCTTTTATTAAAGAGTAGTAATTTTATAAATTCCTATTTTGCACGGTATTCACAAATCTTCCTTTAGAAGACTCTTCTTTGAGAAGATTCATTTTTAAAAGCTTTCTTTGGAAGATTTATTTTGGAATATTATTTTTAAAACTATTTTAAAGTTGGTATTTTATACTACAAAAATTATGTTAAATATATATAATTTTGATAGTTCATAATATATGAGTTATCATACACTTTGAAGCTTACATGTTGTAATTACTAATTTTATTATAAATATATAGGTTGATCAACCTCATTTAAATCAATATCCAGTCACGTGTTAAGGTAAGGAATATCATTCTTTTCACACTCTTAAATTTATTGCGGTAAGGAATACCATTCATTTCAAACTCTTAAATTTACTGTGATAATGAATGTCATTTTTATTGGAATATCATCTTCTTTCATATTCTATCATTTAAACTTACCACGGTAAGGGATTATCATTCTTTGATTCTCGAAAATAATATCGTTTCTTTCTTGTGCCATTTATTTCCATGTATTAAATTGTGGGAATAACCTTACGGCGCGGTTTACCGCCTGTTGGTGAATAACCTTTTGTATTCATTCCTTATTAATCTTTGAGAATAACCTTACGGCGCGGATTATCGCCTGTTTGGTGAATAACTCTTCGTATTCAAATTGATGGGAATAACCTTACGGCGCGGATTATCGCCTGTTTGGTGAATAACTCTTCGTATTCAAATTGATGGGAATAACCTTACGGCGCGGATTATCGCCTGTTTGGTGAATAACTATTCGTATTCAAGTTGATGGGAATAACCTTACGGCGCGGATTATCGCCTGTTGGTGAATAACCCTTTTTATTTGTCTCGTGTGGAAATAATTTGTCTACACGAATTATCACATGACACTTTTATTCCATATTCGTAAGTGATATCATTTTCCTTTATACTCATAAGGGATACCATCTTTTTCATCTTCCATTATTCAAACTTACTATGGTAAGGGATATTAATTCCTTTCACCTTTTGTTAATCAAACCTGCTACGGTAAGGGATATTATTTTCTTTCATACACCTAAATCGAAACTTATTATGGAACTATTGTTTCTATAATTCCTGAAAATATTATATGTTCCATAATAGTTGAATTTCATTATTTCAACTGAACCTTCCTATTTTCTGAACATTTCTATTGAACTGTAATCGTTATTCTGAACTGTGGATCTTGAGTATCATTTTTAAATTTCACTCCACATCATGTTGGCAATTTGGACATTATTTGAATCTGCACAAAGTAAACTTCCGATACTTATTGTTTATCCCGTTCTTCTGTTCATCATTTGTATCACTGTTATTTGTATTAATCATCAAGAATCAAACTGTTGTGAATATCTGTGGCCGGGGGCACAGATGTGATATAATTGTTGAACAGATGATAGGTTAAAGGCGATATACTAGGTTAAAGGCGATACATCTGTTCGGTGTCTTTTATGGCACGTGGTTAATGTTCTCTTTGGCCCGTAGTGCAAAGATGAACTGTTGATTGGTATGATTATGACCAAAGGCTGAATCTGGTATAATCATGACCGTTGGTGTTATATTGAATGTCTTTGGCCCGTAGTGCAAAGATGAACTGTTGATCTACATGATTATGACCAGGAACTGTGAAGTTGTATTATCTTGACTAATGGTATTTCAGATGATAAAAGTTGATGATATTTTTACTAAAAAGAGAAGCGAGTGGACATTATAGTCTGCATTATTCTTCAAATAGATTTCTCATTCCGCTGCTATTATTGATCTGAACATTGTTTAAGAATTTAACTACAGTTTTTGATATAAACCTTGTAGTCTATTGTATTCAGAACTCAACTGTTGAAGGCTAATGATAATTTATTCATCATTATCTTAGTCATGATATTTCTTACTGGGCTATTTGAGCTCACCCTTTCTTTTGTTCCATTGTTTTTCAACAGGAGATGAAAACGTAACAGGGTCTAGCCGGGGGATGGAGTGAGAGTCTGAGGAATAGCTGTCGTAGTCTTCACGTGTTGTAAAATAGTGTGGCAATAATAGTGAAGACTTAGTTGTGTATTATTATACACTGTATTGTTGTACGTTGTGCTTTGTTGTAATAATTTTGTTGTAGTCTTTTGACGACTCAAGTTTGGGTTGTGTGGGCCTAGATTTGGGGGCGTCACAGTTGGTATCAGAGCTTAGGGATATGGTCTTTAATGGAGATCTGGGGTAGAACTAGGAGGGGAGAGACGAATATAATCAGTCACTAGTGTGTCCCACCTAAATTAGATTTTATTATCTAATGAGTTGATTTGAATATAGGGACGTGAAGTGATGAGTCAGTTTATTTGAACTAACATCTATTTTGTGACCACAGTTAAGTATGGCATCTGGAAATCAGGAGGTTAACCACGGAGTACCCGAAGTGAATGTAGAGGCCACAAACAATTCTTCTACAAACTCAGAGTTAAATAATTTGCCTAAAGCAAAAATTATTTGTATCCGATCTAAAGAAGAAGAAGGTGAAAGTTCTACCGTCGTTCTTCCAAATTCGTTCTTTAAAGGATATCCGGAACTTGCGGAAATTGTTGCCTTTAATTTGCTCGACAGTTGGAAACATATCATCACCTGGTTATGCTCGATAACAAAGGATCAGAATATATGGACGTTTCATATAAGTCTTTGGGATTTATGGTGTTCGAGCTATGATTTTCAAGATTATTTAAAAATGATGTATCTATACTTTTGGGCGTTACAATTTAGAGGAATTCAGGTTAAGTTAGTCACTATCGTGGAAACTGTAGTCTATCGAAAATACTATTTTAATGGAAATCATTGGTACGCTACTACTGATGAAGTTGAAGAATCTGAGAAACAGTTCGTTAGAGAACTATTTCGTGGTATCCCCATGGTTGAAATACGTGAAGATCCGGATGAAGTATATGGGACTCGATTTGATGATGACAGCCTTGATGATCAAGAAATCGAATGAGGTGATGACCGGTAAGTTATTCATAAATTCTCGTGAATTCTACGCTATGTTAGATACTGGCTCTATCCACTCTTTTATCTCACCTATATGTACTCAACGTTTAAATTTGACTATTGAAAACTTAAATCTTGTCTTATCAGTTGAAACTTCATTGGGAGAAATACCTATTACATTTACTATCTATAAATCTTGCCTAGTTCAAATCAACAACCTCACATTCCCTGTTGACCTTATTTCTTTGGAGATGCATGAATTTGATGTGATTTTAGGAATTAATTGGTTGACTACCCATCATACTAAAATTGATTGTTTTCATATTCCTAATCAACCTGTCATGCAAATTCAAGCAACTAAACCATTGAAATCTATAACTATTATTTCTAGCCATAAAGTCATTCGTTTATTGAAAAACGGATGTCAAGCCTTTTTAGCTCATGTTACTGATTTGAACAAAAACACGTCAAACTTGAATGATATTTCCATTGTTAATGAGTTTTCTGACTTTTTCCTGAGGAACTTCCTGGCTTATCCCCAAACCGAGAAATTGAATTCTGTATCGATCTTGAACCCGATACTAAGCCATTTTCCAAAGCCCAATACCAAATGGCTCCCATAGAACACCAAGAGATGAAAGTTTGATTATTATATATCGGTATCATTCGAGCGAGGAATGCGAGAAGAGTTTTCAAGAACTCAAGAGGAGACTTGTTTCAGCTCCTGTTCTGACCATTCCATCAGGATCAGGAAAATTCGTCATATATAGCGATGCTTCAGGCAAAGGTCTAGGTTGTGTCCTTATGCAACATGGAAAGGTTATAGCTTATGCCTCTCGACAACTCAAAGATTATGAAAAAAATTATCCTACTCATGATCTAGAGTTGACAGCAGTCGTTTTCGCGTTGAAGATCTGGAGACACTACTTGTACGGAGAAAAAAGTGGATATCTATACGGATCATAAAAGTCTCAAGTATTTCTTCACCCAGAAGGAACTCAACATGCGACAACGACGTTGGTTTGAGCTGTTGAAGGATTACGACCACACAATCCAGTATCACCCGGGAAAGGCTAACGTTGTAGCTGACGCTTTGAGCAGAAGATCTTATGCGAGTACAAGTGCACTGGTGACAATACAAAAGCGTATTTTGTACGACTTGCAAAAGATGGAGATGGAGCTAAAGACACCAGGGACCCACTCGAAGATTGCTCACGTGCGAATAGAACCGGCTTTAATCGATAAAATTAAAGCTGCTCAAGCTACCGATCCGGAACTGATGAACATGATAAAGAAAGTACAAGAAGGTGTCATTCCCGAAGCAAGAATCGACGAGAAAGGAATACTTCGAGTCAACTCTCGACTCTGTGTTCCTAACGATCCTGAATTAAAGCATAAAATCATGATGGAGGCACACAACACGCCATTTGTAATCCACCCAGGAGGTACCAAGATGTATCGAGATCTTCGACATACATTTTGGTGGAACAATATGAAAAGGGAGATTGCAGAGTTTATCTCAAGGTGCTTAACTTGTCAACGTGTCAAGGCAGAGCATCAAGTACCTAAGGGTCCTTTACAACCACTTGAGGTTCCCGAATGGAAGTGGGAACACATCAATATGGATTTCGTGACGGGTCTTCCCAAAGTTTCTCAAGGCTTAGATGCAATTTGGGTCATCGTAGATAGTTGACCAAATCCGCTCATTTCTTGCCTATACGAGAAAACTTTTCACTTGAACGTCTTGCCGGTATGTACATAAATGAGATCGTGAGATTGCATGGCATGCCAGTTTCCATAGTTTCTGATCGAGATCCTAGATTCACTTCATGATTTTGGATCAGTCTACAGAAAGCTATGAGCACTGAGCTACGATTCAGTTCTGCATACCATCCTCAGACGGACGGACAATCAGAAAGGACGATCCAAACCCTCAAAGATCTTTTGAGACTTTGCGTACTAGATTTCAAAGGAAGTTGGGATAAGTACTTGCCCTTGGTGGAATTTTCTTACAACAACAGTTACCAAGCAAGTATAAGCATGGCTCCATTCGAGGCTTTATATGGACGCAAGTGTCGCTCTCCAGTATGCTGGAATGAGGTAGTAGAAGCAAAACTGTTGAGACCCGAGTTGGTACGCTTGACAACAGAAAATATCCAAATGATCCGACAACGAGTACAGACCGCACAAGAACGACAAAAGAGTTATGCTGATCTTCATCGGAGAGACGAAAGTTTCAACGTCGGAGATCATGTATTCTTACTTGTTTCTCCATGGAAAGAAGTTACGAGATTCGGAAAGAGAGGAAAGCTTAACCCTCGATTTATTTGCCAATTTGAAATCCTCGATCGAATAGGAACCGTAGTCTACAGACTAGCCCTACCACCAAGTATGTCTCACATCCATAACGTTTTTCACATATCTATGTTACGTAAATATGTGAAGGACCCAAACCACGTCATTGAGTTAGAAGCAGACGTTATAGCAGATGATTTAACATACGAGGAGGTACCTGTTAAGATCCTAGATAAGAAGGAGCAGATTCTACGCTCAAAGGTTATACCTCAAGTTAAGGTTTTATGGAGGAACCAAGATATTGAGGAAATGACCTGGGAGCTAGAATCCGAGATGAAATCTAAATATCCTTACCTCTTCGAAATGCCAGGTACGTCAATTTCGGGGACGAAATTTCATAAGGAGGGGAGGTTGTAAGACCCCGAATTTTATGAAATATAAAATTTAATTTTTCTTCATATATATTTTTCATGAAACAGTAAGTGGTTAAATTGACGAAATTGAAAGTTAAGGATGTTATGTGCAAATTTTATTTTGACGGACAATATTCGTTTTGTCGGGGAATATTCGTTTTGTCGGGGAATATTCGGGCCGTATGACGGCGCCGAAATAACAAATTATTTCTGGACCCCACAACGGAATATTTGTCGGATATAGAAAACGACAGAAGTAACCTTTTTAAATAAAAATAGTCAACGGTGTTAACTGTTAAAATACCGGTGATAAAAGAATAGTAGCATACGATAATTTATGGTATTTTACTGTAGCATGCGGTACTCTACAGTAGCACACGGTATTGCACAGTGTCTCATATTATTGACACCGTAACTGTTACGCATCATTTCATCAATAATTGTCACTGCATAATATTTTATATTATCAATTCAATTATTGTTGCTACACAGTATTTTGCATTATTGATTCAATAATTGTCATTACACTGTATTTCATATCATCGAGTCAATAATTGTTGGTGCACTGTAGTTTAAAATTATTGAATCTAATAATTGTCACAGTAGCAAATACACTATAATTTATATTATTAAATTAATAAAAATATGTAACGTGTTTCTTACATTATTGTGGTAACATTATTTTATATGTTGGACTCACAGGAAGAATAAATAAATAAAAAATAATTAATTTTACTATTTGAAATAGTAACGTGAATAGTGACGTGAATAGTGACGTGAATAGTACGTGAATAGTAAGAAACATGTGGGACCCATTGTGGGGCCCACATGAAATGTGAGAAATGTGAATTTGCTGAAGTGGGTTGGTGGAGGCTGCGCAGCAGCCTCTGCTGAATATTTTTCAGCCCACCTACCACGCATAGTAACTTATTTTCTCCTATAAATAGCTTGCTCAGCTGAATAGAAAAATCACACCTAAAACA
Source organism: Hedera helix (assembly GCA_947179155.2). Taxonomy (NCBI): domain Eukaryota; kingdom Viridiplantae; phylum Streptophyta; class Magnoliopsida; order Apiales; family Araliaceae; genus Hedera; species Hedera helix. The sequence goes on from OX359287.1 coordinate 30,733,501, forward strand.
TAAAATTTTTCTATAAGAATTTTATGAGTTTTCTCTGAGAATAGTAAGGTTATTTTGAGTGTTTGAAAGCCAAAAGGAGTGCAGGAATTTTTCAAGTAAGTCTTTTATTAAAGAGTAGTAATTTTATAAATTCCTATTTTGCACGGTATTCACAAATCTTCCTTTAGAAGACTCTTCTTTGAGAAGATTCATTTTTAAAAGCTTTCTTTGGAAGATTTATTTTGGAATATTATTTTTAAAACTATTTTAAAGTTGGTATTTTATACTACAAAAATTATGTTAAATATATATAATTTTGATAGTTCATAATATATGAGTTATCATACACTTTGAAGCTTACATGTTGTAATTACTAATTTTATTATAAATATATAGGTTGATCAACCTCATTTAAATCAATATCCAGTCACGTGTTAAGGTAAGGAATATCATTCTTTTCACACTCTTAAATTTATTGCGGTAAGGAATACCATTCATTTCAAACTCTTAAATTTACTGTGATAATGAATGTCATTTTTATTGGAATATCATCTTCTTTCATATTCTATCATTTAAACTTACCACGGTAAGGGATTATCATTCTTTGATTCTCGAAAATAATATCGTTTCTTTCTTGTGCCATTTATTTCCATGTATTAAATTGTGGGAATAACCTTACGGCGCGGTTTACCGCCTGTTGGTGAATAACCTTTTGTATTCATTCCTTATTAATCTTTGAGAATAACCTTACGGCGCGGATTATCGCCTGTTTGGTGAATAACTCTTCGTATTCAAATTGATGGGAATAACCTTACGGCGCGGATTATCGCCTGTTTGGTGAATAACTATTCGTATTCAAGTTGATGGGAATAACCTTACGGCGCGGATTATCGCCTGTTGGTGAATAACCCTTTTTATTTGTCTCGTGTGGAAATAATTTGTCTACACGAATTATCACATGACACTTTTATTCCATATTCGTAAGTGATATCATTTTCCTTTATACTCATAAGGGATACCATCTTTTTCATCTTCCATTATTCAAACTTACTATGGTAAGGGATATTAATTCCTTTCACCTTTTGTTAATCAAACCTGCTACGGTAAGGGATATTATTTTCTTTCATACACCTAAATCGAAACTTATTATGGAACTATTGTTTCTATAATTCCTGAAAATATTATATGTTCCATAATAGTTGAATTTCATTATTTCAACTGAACCTTCCTATTTTCTGAACATTTCTATTGAACTGTAATCGTTATTCTGAACTGTGGATCTTGAGTATCATTTTTAAATTTCACTCCACATCATGTTGGCAATTTGGACATTATTTGAATCTGCACAAAGTAAACTTCCGATACTTATTGTTTATCCCGTTCTTCTGTTCATCATTTGTATCACTGTTATTTGTATTAATCATCAAGAATCAAACTGTTGTGAATATCTGTGGCCGGGGGCACAGATGTGATATAATTGTTGAACAGATGATAGGTTAAAGGCGATATACTAGGTTAAAGGCGATACATCTGTTCGGTGTCTTTTATGGCACGTGGTTAATGTTCTCTTTGGCCCGTAGTGCAAAGATGAACTGTTGATTGGTATGATTATGACCAAAGGCTGAATCTGGTATAATCATGACCGTTGGTGTTATATTGAATGTCTTTGGCCCGTAGTGCAAAGATGAACTGTTGATCTACATGATTATGACCAGGAACTGTGAAGTTGTATTATCTTGACTAATGGTATTTCAGATGATAAAAGTTGATGATATTTTTACTAAAAAGAGAAGCGAGTGGACATTATAGTCTGCATTATTCTTCAAATAGATTTCTCATTCCGCTGCTATTATTGATCTGAACATTGTTTAAGAATTTAACTACAGTTTTTGATATAAACCTTGTAGTCTATTGTATTCAGAACTCAACTGTTGAAGGCTAATGATAATTTATTCATCATTATCTTAGTCATGATATTTCTTACTGGGCTATTTGAGCTCACCCTTTCTTTTGTTCCATTGTTTTTCAACAGGAGATGAAAACGTAACAGGGTCTAGCCGGGGGATGGAGTGAGAGTCTGAGGAATAGCTGTCGTAGTCTTCACGTGTTGTAAAATAGTGTGGCAATAATAGTGAAGACTTAGTTGTGTATTATTATACACTGTATTGTTGTACGTTGTGCTTTGTTGTAATAATTTTGTTGTAGTCTTTTGACGACTCAAGTTTGGGTTGTGTGGGCCTAGATTTGGGGGCGTCACAATCTGGTCCGATCTGGGTCTGAAAACCTTGATTCCTACACACTCAAAAGTGCCTATGATCGACCTACGATGAAGAGTCTTATGTTGTAGTTTAACATAATTCAGTAATACTTTGTCATCCTATATAACGGATCCAATATAATATTTGCTTATAAAGATATTATAATTAGTTGTAACCCCTATAAACATCGGGCCTTTGAGCCTCCCCGCATTCACAAGCTATATGTTCTAAGCAGTATTTTAGGTATGATAGATTTCTATTCTGTGAAAATAAATTGTTCATACCTGCTTGTTCATTGCGTGAGTTATTACTTAAAGAATCTCGTGGTGGGAGTTTAATGGGACACTTTGGTGTGGATAAAACTTTGGCTATTTTACAAGAACATTTTTATTGGCCACACATGAAACGATATGTAAAAAAAATTGTGTTAGATACATAACTTGTCATCAATCTAAATCTCATGTGAAACCCTATGGTTTGTATACACCATGCATATTCCTAGTGAACAGTGGATTGTGACCTTTTTATGAATTTTGTATTGGGATTATCTAGGTCTAAGCATGGTAATAATTCTATTTTTGTGGTTGTGGATGGATTTTAAAAGATGGTACATTTTATTCCATGCCACAAAACTAATGATACTTCCCATGTTGCTGACTTATTCTTTAAAGAAATTGTGATATTACATTATATGCCTAAAACAATCGTTTTTGATCGAGATACAAAGTTCTTAAGTTATTTCTGAAAATTTTTGTGGTGCAAGTTAGGTACTAAAATGTTATTTTCTACAACTTGTCATCCACAAAGTGATGGTCAAACGGAAGTAGTCAATAGAACTTTGTCAACATTGTTAAGGGTCATCATTAAAAAGAACATTGAAACTTAGGAAGAATGTTTGTCATTTGTTGAGTTTTCATACAATCGTGTTGTTCATTCTGCTACAAATTATTTTCCATTTGAAATTGTGTATGATTTTAATCCGTTAACACCTTTGGATTTATCGCTGTTACCTGTCTCTAAATTTACTAACTTAGATGGGAGAACGAAAATTGATTTTGTGAAGTAGATACATGAAAAGATTAAACTTAACATAAAAAGAAGAATCGAGTAATATGCAAAGCAGGAGAACAAGGGACACTGTCAGTTGATATTTGAGCCAGGAGATTGGGTGTGGTTACATATGAGGAAAAAGAGATTTCCTACTCAAAGACGTTCTAAGTTGCTTCTTAGAGGAGACGTCCTTTCCAAGTCCTTGAGCGCATCAACAATAAAACCTACAAATTGGATTTACCAAGTGAGTATGGTGTTAGTGCTACTTTTAATGTTACTGTCCTAAGTCCATTTGATGTAGGTGATGATTTAATGGCAAATCCTTCTCAAGAGGAAAGGAATGATGATGATATGGTATGGGCTAATTCAAACAAGACTAATGAATCATGAGTGGATCAAAATCAAGTGTCATTTGGACCAATCAAAAAAGTTATGGTCAAAAGGTTCAAGCTAGATCTCAATAGATTAATCCAATACGTTTGGTTCGAAGCTAACTCAAAAGGATTAAAAGGGGAAGCTAAAGCTTAAAGAATAGAAGTTTGGACTAGCTTATTAAAAGCACATACGAGCAACAAAGACTAATCAATTGGACCGGCCCAATAGAGGAACCAACAAGGAAGATTTTTGTTTTCTAAATTTTTGACAGCTTGTAATATATTTAGTTTCCTTTTATTTTAGGTAATAATTGATTTGATTCTAGAAAATAATGTCGTTATCAATTCGACCATATTTGACTTCATAATGGTTTCCATTATTATTGCTATGATGATTGATTGCAAAATGACATATTCAATTGAAGCAGATTCCTGATGCTCTTCATATAGTTTTATACTTATGCATTTCTTATTAGTTAGACAAGTTTCATTTGACCTCTTAGCTTAATTTATATTGCGATGCACAAGAAAGGGTCTCTAATTTGGGACATATGAAGCATGATTGATTTTGGAAATTTTTTACTCCTATTAATTTGATATACATTTATAAAATGATGAAGTTTAATACATAAATTAATTATAAATACGTAAAAGTTATGACATATTAATATGTCTATTTATAGTCTAAAACTATAAATATAACTCTAATTTTGAAATACATGAAGAATAATTTTACAAGTAAGATACTTTGATGTCTTTCTACAAGTTCTCTTTAGAATTTATTTATTATATATGTGAGATTTGTGAAAATATTTTAATAAATGTAAAAGTAACACTACCCTTTATTTATTTTGTAGTACTATAAATGAAGTCTTGATTTGGGACCCACTTAGGAACATGAAGAGTGAAGGACAATTGCATCCACGGGAAAGTGACAACAAAGCAGTTGGACCTGCCTAGGGTTCTTGCATGTGCATGGACATTGTGACAAAGAACTGATAATGACATGAAATGAATCAATTGTGTGGTATAGGGCTAAAAATTGCTTTTTCTTATAGATTGGTCACTGGCAAGGTTTTTCTTTAAGTGTATAAATTGGGTTATTAATGATTCCCTTAATATATGGATCATTGAACTGATGGACAACAAACCTTCAGATTTATGGGTCGTGCATTAAATGTCATATCTTTTTCAAGAAGTGGTTGAAAAATTCCTATATTTTCTAGGGTATTTTTTTTTCTTTAAAAAAAAACTCTAGGCAGTATTTTAGGTGCGATGGACTTCTATTCAAAATAAATTGTGCATGCCTATTTGTTCATTGCGTGAGTTATTGCTTAAAGAGTCTCATGGTAGGGGTTTAATGGGACATTTTTGGTGTGGATAAAAATTTAGCTATTTTGTAAGAGCATTTTTATTTGCCACACAGGAAACGAGATGTAGAAAGAATTTATGTTAGATGCATAACTTGTCGTCAATCTAAATCTCGTGTGAAACCCCATGGTTTGTATACACCATGCCTATTCCTAGTGAATAGTGGATTGACCTTTCTATGAATTTTGTATTGGGTTTATCTAGATCTAAGTGTGGTAATGATTCTATTTTTGTGATTGTGGATAGATTTTAAAAAATGGCACATTTTATTCCATAACACAAAACTGATGATACTTCCTATGCTGCTGAGTTATTCTTTAAAGAAATTGTGAGATTACATGATATGCCTAAAACAATCGTTTCTAATCGAGATACTAAGTTCTTAAGTTATTTATGGAAAACTTTGTTGTGTAAGTTAGGTACTAAAATGTTTTTTTCTACAACTTGCCATCCACAAACTGATGATCAAATGGAAGTAGTCAATAGAACTTTGTTAACATTGTTAAGGGTTGCCATTAAGAATAACATTAAAACTTGGGAACAATGTTTGCCACATGTTGATTTTTCATACAATCTTGTTTTTCATTATGTTACAAATTATTCTCCATTTGAAATTATATATGGTTTTAATTTGTTAACACCTTTGAATTTATCACCATTACCTGTCTTTGAATTTACTAACTTAGATGGGAGAACGAAAGCTGATTTTGTTAAGCAGATGCATAAAAAGGCTAGACTCGATATAGAAAGAAGGACGAAGCAAAATGCAAAGCAGGCGAACAAGGGACACCAACAGTTGATAATTGAGCCAGGAGATTGAGTGTGGTTACATATGAGGAAAGAGAGATTTCCTGCTCAAAGATGTTCTAAGTTGCTACCTAGAGGAGACGGTCCTTTCTAAGTCCTTGAGCTTATCAACGATAATACCTACAAATTGGATTTACCAAGTGAGTATGGTGTTAATGTTACTTTTAATGTTACTGACCTAAGTTCGTTTGATGTAGGTGATGATTTGATGGCAAATCCTTCTCAAGAGGAAAGAAATTATGAGGACATGGTATGGGTTGATTCAAACAAGACTAATGGAGCATAGGGAGATCCAAGACGTTTGGGCCGAAGCTAACTTAAGAGGATTAAAAGAGGAAGAAAAAGCTCAAGGAATATAAGTTTGGACTAGTTTATTACAAGCCCATACAAGTAGCCAAGACCATGATCAATTGGGCCAACCCAATTGAGGAACTACCAAGAAAGATTTTGTTTCCTAATTTTCTGACGACTTATAATATATTTAGTTTCCTATTATTTTAGGTAATAATTAATTTGATTCTAGAGAATAATGCACTCATCAATTCGACCTTATTTGACTTCACAATGGTTTCCATTATTATTGCTATGGTGATTTATTGCAAAGTGACAAATTCAATTGAGGCGATTCCTGATGCTCTTCATATACTTTTATACTTACGCATTTCGTATTAATTAGTTAGATAAGTTTCATTTGACCTCTTAGCTTAATTTATATTGCGATGCACAAGAAAGGGTCTCTAATTTGGGACATATTGAGCATGATTGATTTTGGGAATTTGGTACTCCTCTTAATCTAATATAAATTTAAAAAACGATTAAGTTTAATACATAAATTAATTATAAATACGTAAAAGTTATGACATATTAATATGTCTATTTATAGTCTAAAACTATACATATAACTCTAATTTTGAAACACGTGAAAATTTATTTTACAAGTAAGTTACTTTGATGTATTTCTATGAGTTTTCTCTTGAATTTATTTATTATATATGTGAGATTTGTGAAAATATTTAAGAAATGTAAAAGTAACACTACCCTTTATTTATTTTGTATTACTATAAATGAAGTCTTGATTTGGGACCCACTTAGGAACATGAATAGTGAAGGACTAGCTTATTACAAGCCCATACAAGCGGCTAAGACCATGATCAATTAGGTAAGCCCAATTGAGGAATCGACAAGGAAGTTTTTATTTTCTAAATTTTTGACAGCTTATAACATACTTAGTTTTCTATTATTTTAGGTAATAGTTGATTTGATTCTAGAGAATTCTATTATGTTCTTTTTCAATTATAATTAGGATTTTAATTATTTTACCTTTTCAATTAAGGTTTGGATTTGTAAATAGGGTTTTAATTGGAATTCTAGATTTTTCCATGTACTAGTATAAATAGGCCTAAAGGTCAAGGATTTTAGCCACTCATTGATTTAATAATATTTTTTCTTTTTAGATTACTTGAGCGTATTCTATCTTTATTTTTTTCAAGAACTTTTTGATCTTATCGGTGTGTCCGTGACGATCAATTTGACTTATTAAGCATCAATTCATAGATATTTGTGACGTCTTCTACCATACATCAACCGTTGATTGTACTAAGGTTACCACTTCAATATAAACGAGGGGTCAATGTGTCATTGATGTTCCACTCATAACCATTGCTAGAACGATCCGGGAGACGACCACCTCACGCAAACGTGTTGTGGAGTCTATTAATTGGGTTTGGGGCCTATATGGAATGGGAAAACTTCTTGAAGCAGCTGGTCCTAAACTCTGGAGATTTTGATAAGCAAGAAATGCAATGCTTGATGATTGTTGGGCTTTGGTTTGCACATCCAGATAACACTGTCCGGCCTTCAGTTAGGCAAGCAATTCATGTCCTTAATCTTGAGACTCCATTACCTTTCTCCCACCAAAGATGCTTGTGGCAACATATTTCAGACCAGCAAATGCTGTCGCAGTTAATTCTCTACCTTTAGCCTGTAGTACAACTGTTTCGAGTAGCAGTCAAATCCAGTCCTCCAGTAGTTATCACACTGAATCTTCAAATTTCTCCACATCTTCTCCATCTTCGTCACTTTTGTACTCTAGATAAGTTTGTTCAAACAATATCTTATTTGAAAATTATCATGTATACGACTTTAAATTTTATACACTAATTGTGTATACACGAACGGGTGATAGGATCATGACATGTTAAAACTACCACCCTTATTTAATGTGTGTCTTGATCCTCATACTAGTCGTGTACATCGTCACTGTGCGAAACTTTCACCTGTCTATATACCACCAATGGTGTTCCTTTTTTTATGTGTGTATTTTACAAGTTTGCTCAAATTTATAACACAATGAGTTAGTTGATTGGTTTTAGTTCAATTTCCTAGTCTATATAGCTTGCAAGTGACGTATAGAACTTGTAGTAACCTATTACGCAAAAAAGGTGTAATCTTTCTGCAAATCATGTACTCAATTTCCAAAGCTTCAATTAAAGATTACTATACCAATACCACGGCTAGCTCCTCCAGTAAGTATATACACTTTCTACAATTGCTGGATAATTTCCTCTTTATTTTCACTATATACACTTTCTTTGATAAGAATTTAGTATGACCTCTAAATGAACTCCAACTGGATAAAAATAATTGGTGTTAAAAATCCAGAATAAAACTTTCATTTTCTTGATTTTCATGGCTACAAATTTTTAATCATAAAATGATGTTTACCTTGTGCTTACGGATTGTGAATTGGGCCATGAGATTTGGGGTCAGCAAATCACCCATGAAAGAGCACTCGTTCCTCTTGGGTTCATGGTTAGTCTTGGGCTAGATTTAGGTTTCTCAGACGGGCTAGAGAAATATAAAGTAATACTCCGTTCGTACGTGATGGTTAAGACTCTGAAACTATTAAGTCTCATATTCGATTCTTGTTGATTCGTGATATGATTAATGGGACTGTGTCCCAAAATGTTGTACTTGTACTAATAGTCCTTCGTAATGGAATTATGTTTACAATATAGCTATCCATGTAGTAACTTATACGGGATTGAATAGGATTATAATGTTGACTCATTATGTCAAATATAACGTTAAAATATTATGAATTATATTTCTTAATTATTTTGCATCCTTTTTCTTCTTCTTCTTCTGTAGCTCAAGATTTGTTGTGCATCGTAATGATGGTTTAGAGATTACTAAATGCACTCTATCTAGCTAGTCTTGTTCTATAAGTATGTTTTAGCTTTATATTTTTCTTTATAATTAAACAAACAAAACTAAAGGCACTTGAATGAGTGAAACCCATGTCATGGCCTCTTTGGAAATGGAAAGATAAATTTGTTTTGTAATACCAAGTATAGTTAAGCATCAAAAGGAGTGGTACAATAAGCCTTTACAGCTTGCTTATCATTAAATAATTAAACCTCGTACTAATTAATTAATTAGCAATAGAGCTATATATATACATACATATATATATATGAGTCCATTTATTTAATTTATTTGCAGCAAACAAACATTGCGCATTGAATAGGATCATTTCATGGTGTTACACTAGTGATTGATCTATATATGCGTTAGTCATTTGCCTCTTAAAAAGTAGTTGTATTTGCATGCATCTTATTTGTTCTTCGGCGTCCATTTCTTTTTTAGTGACTTTAATACAAGGGTTTATCTTTATTAAGTAATTAATATACTAAATTTCATTATATTTAAATAGGTTGTGAATTATGATATTAATTTAATTTATTTAAGTCAAATTAATTTTTCTTTAAATTATAAATTATATATTAATTTAAAAGAGAATTCTTATTTTGGATTGATAAAAAATATATTATTATTATTATTATTATTATTATTATTATTATTTGTACAACCACTTATACGTTCCTTTAGGGTTTAAATTATTTTTTGTTTCCATTTCTTAAAACAAGTACCTTTCCTCCAAAGAAAACTGCTCTGACCGAAAGTCAATATATAATTATAAACTTGTTTATTTAAATTAAAATTAATGATTACTCAACCCTACCGTACCCCAACTACTATATAATAATAAAAGGGTGGTAGACTGGTAGTTCAATATGTAATTTAAGCAGTCCCTTTTATTTTGTGTCATTTCTTTTTATATATAATTTCTAGATGGTCGACACTCGACACCTGACCAGTTAAGCCCTTACTTGGAGTAGTACGTGAAATATTAATTATTTTATTAAGCTACACAAACTTTAACCTAGGACTGCATTTTTTATTAATTAAGGACGACGTAGGTGTAGAAAGCATTTGCTTGTGTAGCTAATTAAGTGCTTAATTGTTTTCTAAGCATTGTTTTCAAATTTTATATAAAAAATGTTTGTGGTTTATGGTCCAAGCATGTACATTATGGTTGGTTAAATAATTAGTATATATATTACCTGTAAGTGCTGACGTTTGTTAGTAATTAATTAATTATGTCATTAACCTAAATAAATATCGAATTAAAGTACATTGCCTTGCTTATGGCTCAAGTACTGTTCGGCCAGCTGGTCGCCAAGATCGAAGATCAACAAAGATATATATAGACGTGTTAGAGACAACTCTAGTGGTTGATGGCGTTGTATATGCGTTTGATTGTATAGCATATATAATATAATTTTTTGACCTCACGATAAGGAAAATAAAAAAGAATTTGCAATAGCTTCTGGAATGGAATCTAATAATTCACGTATATTAAATTTGTTTATATCAAGCATATTCGAACTATTTGCTCCATTTAATTTATTCTTAGGCAAAACCTTTATTGACAAAGTTAATATATATATATATATATATATATATCATTTGATTAACTATTGATCGATTACATTCAAATTTTATGTGGAGAAATGAGAATATATGTATTTCTCTTTTTCAATACGTTGTTGACATATAAATTAAGACTTAATAATCGAAAAAACTCTTGAATTCGTTATTTTTTTTAATTTACTCTACGAACTCTGTTTTTTTTTTATATATATGAAAAACCTTTTAACTCTAATAATCGAACAAAATGTATCCTTAAAATCAATTAGAGGTGAACCATGGCTAACCAACAATGAGGTGGCATATTAATATAAAATATGATGTGTAATTAACTAATGTTAAAGTTACATAAAACATGACATTTAAGTAAGAAATTGAAACAAAAAGAGCAAGAGATAGCCGTTTTTAGCAGCCATGCTAATGCGGTAAGTTGCCTATTTAGAAAATCACATATTTAATTAATCTTAGTTGCAGAAAAGCAATAAGAAACCTTAAATTTCTCACTTGATCACCACTAGTTTTGTCAATCAAGATCGGAGTGTCGTACGTTATTCCCTGGGACATACGCAAGACCATCACCACCACCACTTAAAAACTCAATTTCTTCTTCATTTTAAGCAATGATGGCTTTGGTCGATTAACTTAATTAGTTAATTACCGTGCTGTTGTACTTCATAACAAAATACTTACATGTTGAGCTACGTATTTATTAGAGTAAATGAATTGTTTATATTGAGCATTCCCATTAAACCTAGTGCACTCACATGAAAACTTCTAAATCTAATAAGTTTAGGTTCGTTGTCTTATCACTTAAGACATGAAGTAGTTACCATATCTAATACTAATTTGTATTATAATTACCTTTTTAATAGAATATCTACTATATAATTAATTCCTACTAAGAATTGTGATCTTATCAAAAATGTCTAACTATTATAAATACAAGGTGAATAATAGAGGTATATACACAATATTCTAGTTTATTAAATATTTTTTACATCTATTATTAATACATCACATTTAAATCAATAATTTAACGTGTGAACAAATTCAAAGGTATGCTTAATTTTCTTGAGTTGCATTGCCTAGCTATAGGTTACGAATCCCATTTTCGTTCAACTTGATATATAGTACATGTGAAACTATCTTAGTTGGACGAGGGAATCCATCCCTTACAATTTGCATGTAATTTTCATCACACGTATTTAGTGGCAAAAATAATATTACTACAACAATATCAATGATACAATTATATATTACGAATATTATTATATCGTTAAATATAATATTTATGTTATAAAATATTTATTAGAGAAATTGGACAAAAGGTGTTATGAAAGAGAGACTGATCCTAATAATATAAACAATGACCAATGATGCAAAGTGGAAATAAAGAAATGAGAACAAAGTGGCAAATTATTAATATTCTATGTTTTTCTTTTAAATTTCTTTCCTCGTTAAGCTCACACGCAAACACAAATGTAGAGAAAGAGCAATACTTTTATCTAATTTTATATCCAAATTTAAACGTCTCCCTAGAGTAATATTATGCAGTGGTGATGATAGTGAACAAATATTTCAACCGTTTATGCTACCTTTTGGTATTAAATCAAAGGGCTCATTTCTTCTTTGGCATACCTTCCTACGTACGGGGTCTTGTCGTAATTGTCCAATAAAAGAGTATACGTTGTTGTATTAATATATAACCACTGTGAATAATTCTAGTCAAACTATTAAGTGTCGTTGAATGTACATAATTAAGTATTGTCATTTATTAGAACAAGTGCATATATATTTATATTTGCATCATATATAATGCTATGGAATTATCAATTGATAAATTCATAAACTTTTATATACTCCCTTCATCTCAAATTAAATATTCAATTTTGACTTTTTAAAATCAAATTGGCCATTTTTAAAACTAATTTTCATATCATTTTTATCAAAATATAAACGAAGATATTATAACTAAAGGAAAGTATATATAATTTATTACTAATAATAATTTTTATAATCTTAAAAATATATTTATATATGCTTAATTATTAATTCTAAAAATAGTCAATATGACTTTAAAAAAAATCAAAATTAAGTATTTAATTTGGAACGGAGGGCGTATTAACTATTAATTTAATTTGCAGAAAAAAATAATCTATATCTTATTCTTAAGGTTCTACAAATCTCTTACCTGACTAATTTGCCCAATTGAAGATTAGAGTCTATGAATGGGTCCTGTCAAAGTCGGATTAGGATCTCCTCAAATACACATATCCTCTACTTTCTCTCGACATTTATTCATTGACATAAATATTATATTTAACGGCACTTTAAACGATACAATTGTTTGTGCAAAATTTTATTTTGTCACAAAATGTAAAATTTAATTGTGTCACTAAACGTGCATTAAAAAAAATTAGAGAATAAATATAACGGAGGGAATCTTAATTAGTTGAAGTTGAACAAAAGTATTAGGCCTATAAATAATTGTCCAAATTAATAGGATGCATGTAAGGATTTGGTTTTTTTCCTAGTGTTCCTAATATGACTGTATAATGTAGGGCTATAAATGGTAATTGAAAAATTCGTATATGTCCGTATCCGTATTCGAAAAATAGCGGATATTATTCGCATTCGAAAAAAATAGATATATTCGTATTCGGTTTAAAGATATCTGCAAATAAACGGATACGAATACAGATATAGGCATATTCGTATCCAAATAACTTATATATATATATATATATATATATATATATATATATATATATATATAGATATATAATAAGCAAAATATTTTTTTTTAAGTAGTATTCCTTATATAATAATTAGTTTTCACTATCATACGAAAATTATTTTTAAAATATGTCATTTCATTTCTAAAAAATAGGAAATAACACTTTTATTATAATATTAATAAATTGATTTAAATATAGTTAATGAATTTTTACTATTATAAAGTTAAAATATCTAAAATGTATAATTTAACAAGTGTTATAAATATCATTTAACAAGTGTTACAATAAAACTTTTGAATCATTTAGCAAGTGTTATAAATATCATTTAAGTGTTATAATTATGGATTATAAATATTCATACACACTATAGTATTACTCCATACATATAAAATGGACATCAAACTTTAATAAGTAGAGCATTCATTTTGAAATTTAGGACTTAAAAAATAATAAAAATTTATTTGAATTGTAATTTAGAGTATTGATTATTGTATTTATTAAAAATAAATAAATTAACATTCATTCATTAATGAACTATACTTTAAAACTTATTATTTTTTTTCTTTATTCTAATTATATATAGTGTTACAATATATCTAAAATGTATCATTTAACAAGTGTTATAAATATCATTTAAATTTTATAATTATAGATTATAAATATTCATACACACTAGAGTATTACTCCAAATTAACACATAAAATGGACATCTACTTATTAATGGACATTTAAACATTAATAAGTAGAGCATTCATTTTGAATTTAGGATTTCAAAAATAATGAAAACTTATTTGAATTATAATTTAGAGCATTGATTATTATATTTATTAAAAATAAATAAATTAACATTCATTCATTAATGAACTATACTTTAAAACTCATTATTTCCCCCCGTTATTATAGTTATGTATAGTGTTACAATATATCTAAAATGTATCATTTAACAAGTGTTATAAATATAATTTAAATGTTATAATTATAGATTATAAATATTCATACACACTAGAGTATTACTCCAAGTTAACATATAAAATGAGCTACTTATTAATGGACATCTAAACATTAATAAGTAAAGCATTCATTTTGAATTTAGGATATTAAAAATAATGAAAAATTATTTGATTGTAATTTAGAGCATTGATTATTGTATTTATTAAAAATAAATAACTTAACATTCATTCATTAATATGTATCGTTTAAACTTTAAATTGTGATTGGTTATGAGTAATTATTCAATTTTTTTCTTTATTTTTTGTAAATAATTTAAATGAATTTTATATTAGGTGATTGATAAAGAAATCCAGATATCCGAATAATCTGTTTATTAGAATAAAATAAACGAAAAATGATATTATCCGTATTCGGATATTATTTCAAATAGCAAATACGGATAGTATTTTTAAAATCCATCGAATACCTGATACGAATACGGATAGTGAATTAATTTTTCGGATACGGATACAGACATTGCTATATTCGAATTCGTTTATATCCGTTTACACTTGTAGCATAATGTATTATTGAGAAACCCTCTCCTTGAGCCCTAGGTTTTACTTCTTGTTCACAACACTTGTCAATGATCTATACATCAGATAACAACCTCAAAATGCTCAAAAAATTATATGAAAAAGTATAAGGTGCTCTTAGGTCACCTATCATGTGGTGTCTCACACCACTCATGTGTTGTTATCTCAGCACTTAAAATATATTATTTCACTTTAAATGTTGAAATGACAGTACATGAGTGGTGTGAGACGTCACGTAACAGGTGTCTCATGACCATTGAATAATTATTCCTATTATACAGCCTCCCCTCCAATCAATGTCACTCAGACTAATCAAACCTCTTACATCACTTCCTCGAGTACAAACTCACTACACTCTCCTTTTCTGCCCAACATTTGCCCATTGTTTTCCTGCTCGAGGTCCTCACACAAGCTCTAACACTCTTTTTTTGATTCGTTTGACACACGTTCTTCTCTTAGCAAGAGTATATTGATTCTTTATACTCTAATGAGTTGAGGTGACGCACAATTCTTAAAGTTATCAGTGATAGGACTAAATAGGGCTTTATAATCGGGTGCCAGATGTCTCCATGTTTCCTTGAGAAAGATAATTAACATTTCCCGAATACAACTTTATTCTTAATTTCCTTATACAGTAAATACTAGGTGCTTCAAAAACCATTAATTTCTCCAAAAGAAGACCTCTCTTTCTCTTGAGGTTCTTTATCAAGCTTGAATTAAAGCCCTCCATTATTCAGTCTACTCGAATTCTTCCCTCTTGTCATTTTTTTTCTTTTTGTTAGTTTTATAATTAAATCTTTGATCTTTTGTACAATGTCTAAAAGTGTGTATATACACACAGACACACAGACACACACACACAATACACTGCACATTTCGTTGACATTATTCATGATTTAAGTTTTTACAGATTCAAGCTGTTTTATACTTGTTTTTTTTCTGCAGATCTAGCAAAGCAAGTTCGGCGAAACCCTAATATCGAAGAAGAAATGGGGAGAGGAAAAATTGTGATCCGTAGGATCGACAATACTACAAGTAGGCAAGTGACTTTCTCAAAGCGAAGAAATGGATTGTTTAAGAAGGCTAAGGAGTTATCAATCCTTTGTGATGCTGAGGTTGGATTGATGATTTTCTCTAGCACCAGCAAGCTCTATGATTTTGCAAACACTAGGTTGGTTGGTTAAACTTTCTTCGTCTTCTTCTTCTTTGAGTATTTCTCTTCCTCTCACTAAAAGTATCAACATATAGGTTCATTGATCTCTCATTCACTATATGGAAAAAATTATATTGGTATATATATATAGATTTTATTAAAATTTTTGGTATATATATATATATATTGAAAATAAAGATTGGAACTCTGTGTAAATATTGGTTTTTCAGTAATATTTATTTGTATAGGAGGGTTTAAGGCCTGGTTCATATTTAACAGCATCAAAGAGCAAATACTGATCAGTTTAATGAAAATAAAGTCAACTTATTGAGGATAGATCCAATCATAATTCATGAAGTCAATCTTGCATCCGCGCGTGATGTAAGCTAGCTCTTTGCAAACCATTTTTATTTTTTTGATTCACAAAAATGAATAAAAAATTCAGTATCAATATTCATGTTCATTAATGATCACATATATTGTTTAAGGTATCATAGTTCATGAGGCAGTAATTGCCAGTAACCAATATTTAATTATGAGAAAAAGGTATCTAATCTAGCAAGGAGAATTATATAGATTCGACTAGGTTATAATAAACTTGTATTAAATTGAATTTCTGTAATACTTATTTCGAGGTAACCATATAATATAAATATATATGTCCTTCAGGAATCATATGGAATGGAATAAGTAAACGATGGCAAAGCAAAGATGAAATGTTGCATTGCATGTTAGTAATTTCATCATATTATTGTGTGTCTGTATGTGTGTGGGCATGTGTATACATACATACATACATACATATATATATATATATATATATATATATATATATATATATATATATACAAACATCCAGTAGGGCTACAAATAATAAAAGTTCGGTTAGTTAAAAAGGATGTGCAAACCAAAGTACTGTTGTTTGCAAGCTAGCTTTATCAGCCATTTGTAGTCATCCAGAGATCCCACTAACTAGGTTTAAGGTTAAGGTTGGACAGTTTAAATTGCAAAAGAATTATAAATTCTCCCAAGTCCCACCTGCTTTCTCTTATATATTTACCCGTTATGCAATGGGGAGCATGTAAATGGAAAAATAATGTCTCAGTTTCTCTCCTACTTGTTTGTTAGTTTTAGTGAAGAAAGTAAGGAATATAATGGGAGAGAAGAATAGGGGAGAATCCATCTTTTCTTCTTTCTAGCTTGTTTAATTTTCAATTGGAAAATTATACTTGATTCAGCCGTTTTATATTATTTGATCATTATTGACTTTTTAAAATCAACTAAAGATATTTTTAAATTCAAAATTAACATTATTTTTTTTAATTTTAATCAATACAATAATAAATATCGTAAACATATTATCAAAAAGTATTACTCATTATAAGTTTTATTACTTCATAATTTTTAATAAATCATCTCAAATTTGAGTTTAAAAACGTCTTAAATTAATTTTCAAAAGTCAATAATAATCAAATAATTTAAAAATAAGAGAGTATTTTCTTTCTTTTATCATGATGGTTAAAGAGTTTATAAATTCTTCCTTTCCTTTCCTTACTTTTCTTCTAACTTTCAATCAGAGGGAAGCAAAATAATTCCCCTGCTCTCTAAAAAGTTAATGTTTGGGATTATTTATAATTAAATAGTCAAAGTACGCTGTTTATAAATAAAATATAACGTTTAAGTGCGCACTCTCAATTTTTAGTACGGAATGAGGAATAGTTGATTAATTTAGGGGCCGGACTACCTAGCAAGTCATCACATACATGATACATACATGCATGCATATAACAGCTGTGCTTAAAATTACAGAAATACATGATATGCTACTGCCTGCAGATCTAGGGAGGGATCGAATTGCATGCTTCTTCGTAATTTTAATTTCTTTGCAACATCAAATTAAGACTGCACTTATTGTACTTACATTCGTGAATATACTAATTAAGCGCCAAAAATCCGATAGTTCTTTGCTTTCCAAGTATAGATAATAGATCGTTTTTTAAGTCAATTTAAAATATTTTTAAATAGTTAATAAAAATTTATTAAATCTTTAGACAACGCTATTTTCAAAATTATTAAAATTATAAACTATTTAAAAAATTACAACCAATTATAAATTCAAGTATTTTTGAAAGATAAATAAATTATATTAATTTTAAATTTAAAAATATCTTATGTTGATTTTGAAAAATAAAATTTGATTTTATATTTCGAAAGAGAGTGAGTATGAAATTTCTGATATTATATATATATATATATATATATATATATATATATATATATATATATATATGTGTGTGTGTGTGTGTGTGTGTGTGTGTGTGGGAAAAATATATATACACAACTGTATAATGCACATAAATGGTCTATGACGACGGTACAACCATCGCCATAGCCTAAAAAAATTGTCGCTATAGCCAACTGTGCACTATACAGCTGTGTATATATATATTTATAGCCCTATATATAGCTCTCATACACATAGAAAACATTTTAAAGTTCTTTTTTTATCGCGGGACTTTGAATTAGTACTTTGGACTTGCACAAGTGAACGATTTTTTTGGCGTAAGAGTAAATAACTTGCACAGGCAAGGAAGGCATGTCAACAATGGAGATTCTAAGAGTTATAGAGAGAAAAAAAGAATACCTTTTACTTGTGAAATGAGCTTTATTAATGAAAGCTAGAGAGGGGATGCTAAAGTAATGGGATAAGTCCATGTACTTCTTGCCACGTGTCATATCTTTTATAGTGATTGGTGAGAGAATCTTCACTAACCTCATATAATATGGTGCTTTACATTAAATGTTCTGCATGTGATAATCGACCACGCAGGTTGACACTTTAGTGAGATCTGAAAGCCAATAACCTAAAGCAGGAGTCGTAGTGTGTTATTTATGCCGAAGTATGAAGATTGAAGTTATATTCTTACACATGTATTTATATGAAGTACTAGAGAGATAATACATGGTGTATTTTTGTTTCATGGCAGCATGAAATCAGTAATTGAACGTTACACCAAACTGAAGGAAGAACATCAACAACTGTTGAATCCAAATTCCTTCATTAGTTACCCTGCATCTGTACAGGTAAATTAATATACAGTCGGGTTTTGCTCCAATTACAATAATAACTGTTAAAGCTTAAAAGCATTCAAAAATATCTACTTCTTGTTGTTGCTGTTGTTTTTTCTTTTGTTCATGTCATTGCTAATCTGAACAAAGACAGTAGAATCTAACTAAAAACCAATAGCTACGGAGTACTAGGTAAACCAAGATGGAAATTAAGTATATACTCTAGCACGGTGAACTAGTGTTATTATATGTTGCTTAATTTCGAATTTTGCAAAAGATTACTAATCCTTAACTTCTCGAGAAATCTTTTATCAGTGATTTTGAATGACTTATTTTTTCTGTCGATCCTGGTTCCTTAGGAGTCTGGGAGTAAATTGGAATTGCCCATCTACTTGTCCCATTTATATATCACTTGTCCCATTTATATACCAAGGTCGCGTAATTCGTTACATAGAATCTAAGCTAGGTTATGTTACTGGTAATTAAAGTTAAAAAAATTGTAAAACTACTCAAATTATAATTGGGCTCATTCCTAGAAGTTCGGAATTAAGGGCCTATATGTTCGGAGCGGAACACAAGCCAGGCTTGTATGTCCAGAGCGGAACTTTCTTAGCACCATAGCTATCTTCTTTTTCTGGTTGCATAAAAAGTCTAATCGAAAAAACTATGCATTTCAAAGGCAAAGCCGCTTGAAGTATCATCATTCGAAACGTGCTCTGCATCTAAATTGCGAGTTTGTCGCAGTTGAAGTACTGTATAATGAATCTTACTGTCCTCAACAACTGCTCTATAAAAATGATGGAAGATGCCTCACTTTGATGAACAAAATGGCTTCCATCAAGTCTGTCTCTACATCATGTAGCACAAAGTTCTTTACTTTCACTAGGTAAGAGTCCTCTGTTAATTGCCCAAATCTCAGCAAAGAGGCTTATGGCAGCATCTCCTAAGCTTCCATAGAAATTACGCATGCATCTTCCTTGATGATCCTAGAATACCCTTCCCAAGCCACCAATTCCAGGATTACCTCTAACACAACCAATTGACTTTTGCATTCCTCTTTTAGCCAATTAAACTTCTATACCATATTAAATTCTACTCCAAAATAGTTCACACAAAACTAAACTATATATCTTTAAGAAGCTTAAGTTCTAGCTAGTCATTTTCATGCAATCACTGATTAAAGAAAAGCAAATGTTAACAAGTGCCCAGCAGCATATATTGCGTCCTCTTTAGAAGGTACTAAAAACTGTAGTTAGGGGACTCGTGAAAGAACATTTAGTGTAGTTAAGTTTAGAACCTCTTGTGGGAATTTGTCAAGATATACTGAATGACACCAAATTCATTAGTGGGAGTTCCCGTCTATGCTAGATTGACTCGGGTACCAGTGTTGGGTATGTTAGGTGTCTAGACTCTAGATGTCGAATTTGGTAAAAATAATTTGGATATGAGTGTGTAGACATGATGCTATAACTTGTGCGACTATATTGTATTCCGTAAGCAATATAACAAGCATCTACATGAACATAAAGACATTCAAACAACATCAAACAATTTTTTTCTTCTATCAAAGCCAATTTGTTTCTTCTTTCCCTCATCTTTTCTCCCTCATTTTCATTCTTATCTATCAATGACGTGGCATATCTGACAGGGATGCCATACACTCGATGTTCGGGTGTTTGGTGTCCCACATGTGTACTTCACCCGTATAAAAGAGAATTTGTTGGTACATTATACAATTAGAAGGAGAAATGTTCGATGAGCGATGTAAAGTTGGATACGTACCAGACTGGAAATGCTTTTATAGATTTAAAACTAGAAAAGAAGCAGCTTGGTACAAAAGAACGAAGAGAAGTACATTAACATTCCTCTAAACATCAAGAAAATATCTTCACCTGAAGGATGCCAAGAAAATCACATCAGTATTCCTCTAAACATTAAGGAAATTTGGTGAACTTCACTTCAAGCTTAAGGAGGTGCCTGACCTAAATTACATCCGGAAAGAATATTTTAATACGGAATGCAGACTCACAATAAACAGTTATTTGTTCAGCCAAGACAAACGAACTATCTTCTGTCGGAATATTTGAGAAATAATGCTCAAACGTAAATGTAAAGGATTAGCACAAAAATCATGATTCGACGTCCACATTGTATGAAGAATCAATGCAAGATTCATTAATAAATTTGGTGGCCAGGCATATCATAATGGACCCTAGCCTGTCCAGCATGGTGATATAACACTTTTACTATACCTGAGAAGAGATGGCTTCTAATGATTTTTGTAGTCAAATTTTACAGAAAATAGAAGTTTCTCGTTGGATGACTAAAATTTATTATCACAGAACAATGTTACAAGAGAAGAGAAACTGTGACTCCTAAAAGTGTATCAATACTCCATTGCAGTCTGAATCTAAAGTTTTAGAAGATTGTGAAAATGTTCAAAACAAGAAAGTATCCCAAGAAAATAAGGGTATTGAGAAGTCTGCTGACAAAGTATTGATAAAAAACTAAACAAAAAGTTAATAAAATAGAAAAGAGTTGCAAAAGAATCTGATCATAAATAAAGCCATGCTACCTAAGAGGTGACCTACCTCATACATATATGATTATGCAGCTAAATGAGACACGTAAAAGGAATTATGTGAAGCTAAAGCAAGGAAAAAGAAATGAGATGCGATAAAAAGTAAAAAGTTTAAATGGAAACAAAATTCAAAAACTGAAAATAAAGTTCCACAATGCAACAATATAATCTAGTTATGCAACTATAAGAAATTTATTACAAACGAAAATGTGGCAACAAGCTTTTATTGTGAACTTAATAAATTATAATTTAAAGAGTTAAATTATCATGTATTAGAAAAACAAACTGTAGAAAGGAATAACAAGTAAATTAATGACATGATTAATGTCATAATTCAAAATTATAAATTGATCCTCAGAGAATGAAAATTCCCTGTATTGCTTCACAATGAATAATAAGTAAATAAGCTTCAAAAGAATTGTAGGAATGTATTGATGTCCAGTCTAGCATAGAAACTTTCTTAATGAACCATTCAATATACTCCAAAGTGCTTGCATATTAAATTACATTCCCAAGCTGCTACTGATTAAGTATTGGCCAAAAGGAAAAACATATCAAGGTAGGTATAAGGATGGAATGGTTATATTAAACTACATTCCCAAGCTGCTACTGATTAAGTATTGGCCAAAAGGAAAAACATATCAAGGTAGGTATAAGGATGGAATGGTTGCCCTGCCTAGCTGAGAATGTCTAGCAACTCTTCAAACAACCAACAAGTATTCAACAATTGGATGCAATTATGACAAATGTGTGTGTTTATAGAAAGTAATGCACAGATGAGCATCACAGAAGAACTGAAATGTTAGTCCACCTCCCAATATGGGTACGATGGAGTTTTAAGTTTAATCAAGTGTTGCTCAATCAAAACCATAGAAGGTTGTTTTTGTAGAGGATAGGTGACGAAATGATATCATAATGGCATGGCAATAGAAGCTGGAACACCTACCTCATAATTATAGTTTCAGTTTACAACAAGCAATGACATGAGCTAATTAGCCTATTTCCTTGCATTGCAGAAGAATTAACAGATTCCCCAATACTGACATATTCAATGTTATACTTAAGTTTCTGATGGCTCTGCAAGTTTCGAGTTGAAATAATTCGATTAAAGGATAGTTCGTTTCTCTTGACAAATCAATAATGCTAAAATGCAGTAATAAAAACATTCAATGAAGATATTCACCCAAGTTAAACTATATATTCAACTCATATAACTTACAGTTATACTGTCCTAAATTTGGCTACTTTTTGAAATTATAATCTTCATCAGGATTGGCATGATTGCAGGAACTTCTAGAAAGTCTTAATGCACAAGTTCATAGATCTGATCAATCAAACATGGTATATCCTTCTAAATGATGTCATTCACAAAACAAAGCCACCTCGAGCATGTAATATTACTTTTTGTAAATCAAACACTTCCATCGCTAAGCACCAACAATTTTACTGATATGGTTGCTCTTGACTCCATACTGAAGGCTATCTTTGCTTGGGACTGCAACTACTTCAAATACTCAATTTCCTGCGATTATTTACCGTCAGCTTTCGCAATCAGTACTAAGCCCAACTTCTCCAGTTAAACATCCGAGTCAACAATTGCCACCTAAGAAGGTCAATATATTTATATATAACTCTATACTCTGGTACTCGAAATATTATCTTCTCCTGATAACTCATTTACACAAACTTGCCGTCAAGTAGTTAGATTCTAGATATCATAGTCGTAATTTGGTTGAATTCCCCCAAGTTATATTCACCACTTGATCAAAATCAAACTCTACAATTTTTCAGTAGATACTTCTTTACTTGGCTTCCTTATAATAGATACTTGTAACACAAACATACTATATATCATCAAGAACTCAAGATTTAGGCATGATGTAACTGAGAAAATTAGTTTACAATTGTGACTATATTCAATACAAATGTTAGCATGATGTAACTGTGAAAGTTGGTTCACACTTGTAATTATATTCAATACAAATGGTGTATCCATATTTCGATATGTGTTGCAACTAAGATCAACAAATAGAAAAACATGATAGACAATAGAATGCTGAGAAACATAAAAAAGCAAAGGAATAACATTTTCCAACACAACACCTACAAGTATGAACAAACAGTCAGAAAGACCATCTATCATCCACACAACTCAACTCTACATAACTCAACAAAGCCTTATTCCAAATAAGTTGGGATCTGCTAACCATCTACTCTCCACATAACGTAAGAAAAATACTTAAATATGGTTTATCAATAAAAAATACTTGAATTTAGGACCTTTCAGTTCCCACCAAAATGAAAATCTCTACATTTATTGTTACCTACTGCTGCTTGACGTGATGTAGGAGCTCAGAAAGTGCTCTGATGTCGATTCCTAGCACCAAAGCCTCCTAATACCTCAAAGACTAAATGAGGTAAAGCCATCTCAAACCTAAATAATCTTTCTTCAAATTCTCTAAAATCTTCAGCAAAAGGTAGCAAACCTCCTATCTACACAACCTAAAGCTTTTTAGAGAGAAGCAATTTCTTTTGTGTTTTCTTTGCCCATTTCACTTGTTATAGGGTGGGTGAACTCCTTGTCCCGCAACCTCTACTGAATCTCTGATTGTATTCTCTCTCTCTTTTATAATTTAATATTTTATTATATTAAAAAAACAGAGAAAGAGAAGGTTCTAGGAGAAGTGAATACTAGATATTGCATAAATTCTATGTAGGTAGCATAATTCCCAAGCATGCCACAACATAATTGAGGTATAAAACAACAAGATCGCCCAAAAACCTACGACTAGTATAACCAGGACTAAACAAAATGGAAAAATTACCCTTGAACACCAAAATAATAAACTACAATATTAACTTGTCTATCTTTACATATATAATACATATAACAAGTTTTTGGTTAATCGGATTGTATATAAACAAAACTAGAGCCTAGAGGAAACTACTACTAATTTTTTTAACCATTGGGATGTAGCTCAAGTAATAAGGAGTGTTATTCTTTCATTATTATGCTGTGGGTTAAGTTGGAGGATGCTTATGTATTGCAAAGGATAAATGGAGCCTTGCCATTTTCCTCTATGATGGTCCACTTGGAAGTATAGATGCCGGCTTCTAATTCAATTCTCCGATGTTTTTGCTCCTTTTATATTGGCTTCAGAAGGATTTACCGTAATAAGTTTATAATAGGTAGTTTATGTTATCCTATGCTTCCTTGTATACTTATTGCATACACGGATTGCACCCCTTTTTAATGGATATTTTTTTTAGAAAAAAGAAGAATATTTTATTGGTGAATATAGAATAAAGTAAAACTCATTATGTAATGACCGAGAAAATTACGAACCCAATTTTTTTTTTATTTAATTATATCCATAAGAAAATATGAGGTGTGAGGTATGAAGTATGTGATAAGTTGTATGATGAGAGGTATTAAATTAGTTAATTAAATTAATTAACTAAAGAAGGAAAAAGATTTCGAGAGAAGCTTATGTGATGAAATCACAAAGCTTGAATGTTGGCCTTGTATGACAATTAAGAAGATTTATAGTAAACAAGTTAATTACTTGTATGAATAATGAGAAAGAAGAAGCAAGTGAATTATTTAAGACAATCCAATGTGGGAATAATTGTTTGTGTATGGTTAACTATATTATAAACCCAATTTGATGATAAGGGTTAGTGAATGAATTAAATTAATCAAGTCAAAGTACTTGTATTAATATGTGTTAGGGTTTCATTAAAACAAACCCAAGAATTTATAAGTAATAGTGTTATGTAAGCTAATTTAATTAAGGAGTCCAATGGACTTATAAATAGCAAATCTAATTGGACTATATAATAAGTCCAAATGATATATTAAACTAGTTCCAATAAACTAACCTAGTAGCCTATATAATTTAATTAAACATTGATCCATGTAATTAATTAAACTAGCACAATGCTTGTTTTAATTAAATGTAACATAGATTATTTAAATGTTAGCCCAATGTGATAAATAAATTGAGCCCAAACAAATTAAATGAATGAGCCCAACTTATTTAATACCTAAGTCCAAAGTGGAGCCCAATAGGAAGTCAAAATGTTGGTCAAACATTATATATAGGTATATATATCAATTGGTGTATATATGAATAATAAATGTAATAAAAAAATAAAGCAAAAATGGGGGATTTATCTCATTTTGCTGAGATTTAGGGGGCCCCACTTGGGGTTGCTTGATTTTCCAAGTTGCTTATAATTTACTCCTTGTCATAGTAGGTGAACAACTAAGGTCAATCACAATGTCAATCAACCTAGTCATTCATGCAATAGTAAGCACCAATTAGCCTTAATTTGACCAACATTGGTTGATTAGGAGAATTGATGATGGTTTAGTAGATGACTATAAATAAGATACTCCACACAAGTATTATGTTGGTTGGTTCATTTGCTAGAGATTTCAAGAGTGAAAAGAGAGAGCATTTGAGAGCTAAAGAGAGAAATACTTGTAAGTTGAGAGGAAAAAGCTAGAGAGCTTGTGAGCTAGTGTGCTAATGGTTCACTCAAGAAGGAAGAAGAGGCCTAGCAAGAAGAAGATCTCCATAGAAGGAACTATGAAGGTTGAAAAGTGTTCTAACCATTCCTTAGTTAATTTCTATGGTCTATATATGTTTTAATCGGTCAAAAAGTATTTTTAACCGATCAAAAGTTATTTTGATGATCTAGAAGTCTAAAACTATGATATATAAGTATATTCATGGTTTGATATAGTTAAATCATGTTTTGGTATGAGCGGTATGCATAAAAATGCAAGAAATGTCTATATTAAGCTTTACCGGTAAAAACCTAGGTAGCTATATGGTATTTAATGTTGTAGTTTGAAATGTACAAGTTGGAAAAATAATTTTTATGACTAAAAGGTTACCTCTATGAGTTTTTAAGAAAACCCAACTTGAATCTTTCAAAAATATGGAAAAATAAAGAAGTTATGAATTTTTCCTCAAAGCATGTTGATTTTAAAACCCTAGGTTGCATTGTGAACGATTTTAAGCCTAGTTCCGTTCAGAATTTGGAATTGTGATATAAAGAGAAATTGTAGAGGGGGAAATTCTAATGAGAATGGACTCAAGAATCACCCCAAAATGTTTTTAAATGAAGAAGTTATGGCTGTCGGAGCGTCGGGGGGGTCGGGCAGTCCAAATTAGGGTTTTTGAAAATTGGCCGAGCGCCTACTGAGCGCCTACCAAGCGCCTAGGCGCTTGAACCGGCTGTCTCTGAGGGCAGACTTGGTCCGGGTCGGGTCGGGTCGATCCGGGTCGGGTCGGGCCGGTCCGGGTCGGGTTTTTTGTGAAAATTTAAGTTAAAATAAGTGTAAAATGAATGTGTTTAAATAATAAACCAATATATTTAGAGTCTATAAGAGACAAATTGGTAGCTAAATGTTTAAAATAAAGACTAAGGTTAACACAATTAAAAAGTTAACTATTGGTATTATTTGAAGGGTATTAAAATATTATTGAATGTTGAATAATATTAATATGTGATTAAAAGGTTGTTAAATGATTAATAACATTTGTAAATGATTAAAATATTATTACATGGTTAATAATATTAATAGGTAATTAAAATATTATTAAAGGATTAATAATATTAATAAGTGGTTAAAATATTATTAAATAATTAATAATATTAATAAGTGATTAAAATATTATTGAATAATTAATAATATTAGTTAAGAATTTAAAGTATTATTAAAGGGTTAATAATATTAGTAAGATAGTAGAATATTATGAAATATTAAGAAATGAGTAAAATATTATTAAATGGTTAATAATATTGGTATGTGAATAAAATATTATTACATGGTTAATAATATTAATAAGAGAGGATAATATTATTAAATGGTTAATAATATTAACAAATGATTAAAATATTATTAAATGATTAATAATATTATTTTGAGTGTAAAATATTATTAAATGATTAATAATATTAATAAGAGATTAAAATATTATTAAATGATTAATAATATTAATAAATAATTAAAATATTATTAAATGACTAATAATATTAAGAAGAGAATAGAATATTATTAAATGGTTAATAATATTAATGAGAGAAGAAAATAGTATTAAATGATATTATTTTGAGTGTAAAATATTATTAAATGGATAATAATATTTAGAAGTTATTGAAGATATTATTTGATGAATAATATTATCTGAAGAGTAAGACATTATTAATAATGTTAACATATGATTGAAATATTATTAAATGATTAATAATATTAACTAAGGATAAAGATATTATTAAATGATTAATAATATTATTAAGAGGGTAAAATATTATTAAATGGTTAATAATATTTATGATTAAGATGTTGTTTGATGATTAATATCATTGGGGATAGTGTAAAGCATTATTTAATTATTAATAATGTTAATAAGTGTTTGAGATAATAAAGAGGTTAAGAGAATTATTAGATGGTTAATAATATTAAGGAGTTAAGTGATTTATTATTGAAATAATAAATGGTTAAAATATTATTATACGATTAATAATATTATATGTTGTAATTATATATTATCAAATGAGATAATATTATAAAGCAATGAAGTGATGGTTATGTGAGTTGAAATATTATCAAGGGAATTGATAATATTATTAAGAGTTTTAAGGTTATGATTAAGTGATAGATGATTTAAGATATATTTGTTAAGGTTATTAATGTTAAATAAACCTATATGTGTTATGCTAATTGGAGGATCAATGTTATTGAATATTAGGTCACCCAAAGGAAGTATTTTTAAGTTGAATAGCAATAGTCAGCGGAACAGGCAAGTTCTTCTTAACCCTAACTTGTATTTATTGTTGCAAGTTTCCTTCAACTTTATGTACATTGAGCTATTCAAATTATTGTTGAGCAAATTCTACACTCGTAGTTATTTGACAGAACTTAAAGTGGATTAATTATCTAAAAATTATTCCACCTCATTATTGGTTATTGTATTCGCACATAGTGCCTTTGCAAATGTTATAGTTCAGTAATTTACGAACTGTTTAAGAATGTCTAAGCTAATTGTTTCGGCTAGACAAATGCATGTTTAAATTCATCTAATTGAATATTATGAAAGCTTATCCAAACCATTGGCTGGTGCGGATTCTTACAGTAAGACTGAGAAAGAACAACCCTAGTTAAAGGGGATTTTTATTTGTCGGGAAACCGAATGCGCGCAAGAAATCTAAATGTTATGCATATACATAGGACATGAGAGGACTGATCCCCTCGAGTGTCCCGTTATTTTTAACAAGGTGTCAGACATTGTATGTTTGTTCTACCTTAGTAGTAGTTCAGGGTCCTTTGCGACCACTCAGCAGTAAAGAGTCAATCCATTCTTTTGTTGAACATTGATTCTTGTTATTTCACAATTGTTATTTATTGTTGAAACTCTCGAAGATAAATCTTTTTCATTCATGATATATCATTTCTTATTTAAACTTGCTGGGCAAAGTAGTTGCTCACCCTTGCTATATCATGAACTATTTTCAGTTAAGCCGAGTTATCTAAGGTGTATCACGGCAAAGGACAGATGAACGAGTAGACGTAGTTAGTTCGTACTATTTGTGTAAACCTTTTGTATTATAAGGTAACGATGATGTATTAAGGTTAGTGGAACCTGGGATTGAAGGTACGTTTTGTAATGAAATTATGTATGTTTTCCGCGAGTTATTGAAGTTTTAATTTATGAATGTTTGTTAAGTGATGAATAGTGAGCACCGAACCCGAGGTTCAAGGGACCCGGATTTGGGGGCGTCACAGGTTGGTATCAGAGCTGTAGGTTATAAACCTTAGGTGGGGGAAAAACCTTAGGATTATGACCGTAGAGAAGACAAGAAAACTCATAAAGAGTTTAGGAGATGAATTGTGGAGATTCATCAAGTAAGAAAAGTTATGTGTAAGTAAGAAAAGATCTATTATTAGATCGGAAGAGTATGAGGAATTCGGAAGATGATTCGAATGTTAGAGTTAAGCAATGATGTAGAAAAGAGATTAAGGATTGGGAGATACCTAATATATGAAGAATAGATAAGAAGAAGTGATCAGATGTAAATATGGCTAATGTAAAATAGAAGGAAGTGATGTTAAGGAATGATTCGAGGACATTGAGGATATCTTGAGAAGATTGATCTATATGGATCGTTGGTAATAAAGATGATCAGAGTAAATAGAGATGAAATGATGGATTAAACAAATAAGTTATCACAGGATTAAATGAATCATAGAAGAATGAGAAGATTTTGGAGTCAATCATAAAAGCAGATAATAATGAAGTGATTGAGGAAAAGTAGAATGATTGTAAAAAGAAATAAGCATGATAAAGAATTATATAAGAATGATAATAGTATATGTTGAGGAGTCTAACTTTGGAAGTATATATCTTTGGGAGTTTGACTTTGGAGAATATGTTTGGAGAATTACGTTTCAGAAGTTATTTTAGAAGATTTAAAAATCGGATGATTTTCTAATCTGTAAGTTGAATTTTATCTATGCAAATGATGAAAGAAGTTATAAAATTTTGAAAATCCCAACTTTGGAGATAAGAAGCGGGATATGATATGTAATTAGCATAGTGCTAAGAACAAGTATAGAACTAAGTACTAAAGTGATGCATATTAAAATGTTTATTAAATATGCAAATGGATGATAGAAAGACAAGAGGACGATAGTATGGAAGTTTGAAGAAAGTATGTTGAATGAGAAGATCGAGATATAGTGTTTAGGTTATTAAACGATTTGAAGATAGGTGACTGATAATTGTGCGTATAGTTAGTAAGCAAAAGAATGCTTAAAGGTGTGTAGCTGTATAAATGATGAGGTACTATGTACCAAGGAAGAATATGTTAATAAATTTTAAGTGATGGATTATATGTTGGCATTAAAAGTATATGCCTAAAATCTATAGAGAGGTAATAATACTACCGTATTATGCCAAACGATAATGTCAAGAGAAAGTTCTAAAGAAAGAATACTCTAGACAATAGTGAAGAAAGTTAAGGAGTTAAACCATAATTCCTTACAGACGATTGATGAGTCTAATAGTAGACGCTTTTGAGGAATGAATCAATGAAATTGGAGAAAATCCAGAGACAAGGAATAAATATCTGAAAGAGGATATCAAAGAAGTGATAGACGACATCTTATAATAAGATTGTTGTGTAAAGAACAATAATAAGATCGTGAAATGATCTACGAAGATGAACTCATGAGGAGTTATGTGTTAAAGTATGGATTAAGAAAATTCATACTAAGTTAATAAGAAAATTAGAGGTTGTAGATTTTATTTGAGGACTCATATTAGTGGTTGAGTTGTACGATTCCTTGTATGGGCGATGAATTAGTGCTTGGTTTTAGAACCGCTTAGCTTCCTATAGTAATATAGGGGCCGAGTTGACCAATTTCTTGTATGGGCAGGAGATTGTGTTTGGTTCGACAACCACTTAGCTTCCTAATTATGATAATCATTGAAATCTTGGGTCGCGCTATCCGATGTATATATGGTGAGAAGGTGAGTCTTTTCTTATAGTATATCGGATATGTAGAGAATGTAGAGATTAGGTGCGTGTTCTTAAAACTCATACGTATGGTAAGTTCGTGACTCATAATGGTATGGTGGAGCCCCTCAGCGAATGGACGATTAAGGTCTGACTAGGATAAGTTCCTCAAGCCATGCTATTGTGGTAAGTTCCTGAACTCATATTGTGTGGTAAGTTCGATGAACAAGTTGTGATGGAGGTTAGAACAAGGTCATAGATAAAGATTTAGTTATCAGTGAATTGTGAATTGTGTGAGGCCAGTATTGTTCTCCTGAATACTACTGGTAGGTTGTGTTATATAGTGATGTCTTGCATCAAGGAGCAAGCTATGATTTGAAGAAGGATAAGGTGGGTAATCACGTTTGTGGCACCACAGTTACTTAGGTTTGAAGAGAATCATTATCAGAGAAGATGTGAGTATTTGTTTAAAGATATGGAGACTTCAGAAAGAGGAAGA
Source organism: Hedera helix (assembly GCA_947179155.2). Taxonomy (NCBI): domain Eukaryota; kingdom Viridiplantae; phylum Streptophyta; class Magnoliopsida; order Apiales; family Araliaceae; genus Hedera; species Hedera helix. The sequence continues at coordinate 30,765,213 of OX359287.1, forward strand.
AATGAAGAAGCTGATAAACAGCATGAGAAATTATCAAGAATACGATGATAGGTATAAGATTAATGGAAGATATGATGAGGAATAAATGACAATGTTTAGCATGATAGTGAATTTTCTGGATGATGAAAAATTAAAGAAGAATAGTGATACACTACTTAACAATCAAGTACGTGTAAGGGAACATAAGAAGAAGACGGTATTCGAGTTATTAAGTTCCAGGGTAAAGAAGGTAAAATATGTTGTATGAGAGGAAGAAGAAGTGAATAAGAGGAGTAAGGGATACTATGTGTTTATAAAACCCAACTCCTGGAGTATGTGGGTTAGATGGTTATGTTAAGTCCCAACTTTTGCAGTCTATATGGGATATGAACGTTTATTGAAGTAGGTTTCAAAATGTAAGGTGCTAAGGCACTACTGATTGCGTATAAATATAGATGTTATGTTTATATGCTTTAGAATGATACTGTGAGCATTAATATTAAATGCTACAAGAATGAATGTAAGGAACAGAATATAAGAGCATAACGTAAGTTTTATTTTAAAAACAGATAATGTCGCCGCATAGACAACCCCGAAACCGGAGGATGGAAGAATCAGTTAATAGTAAAGGAGGTCAAATGGACCCGATGCAAACTTTTGCTAATATGGTAGCAGAAGCGATACAAAGCGGAAATCCAGCATTAGGAAGTTCGCCGAAAAATCGAGTGGCAAATTTTAAGGATTTTAAAATGGTAGGACCACCTGAGTTTCGAGGAACGAGAGATCCAATCGAAGCTCAGACATGGATGAAAGAAATGGAGAAAGTATTTGAAGTTGCATGTGTTGTAGAAAAATAGAAGACAACAATTGTCACCTTCATGATGAAGGGAGAGGCTGATTTTTGTGTAAGGCTAACAAAAGCCGAACAGGAGAAAGAATGGTTACGTGGACTCGTTTTAAAGAATTGTTCTTTGAAAACTATTTTCCAAATAGTACAAAGACAAGAATGGAAGTGAAATTTTTGGAACTCAAACAGGTAAGTACGACAGTAGCAGTATATGCCGCTAAGTTTAATGAGCTAGCAAGATTTGCTCCACATTAAGTGGACACGGAAGAACGAAGGACAAGAAGGTTTGAACAAGAATTAAATACATGGATCTACAGTAAGGTTTCAATTTTTCGGATTAACACGTTTTCATCAATGATAGGAAAGGCAATCATAGCAGAAGGCGGAGGTAAGGATTTGACAGAGTATAATCAAGAGAGGAAAGAAAAGTGAAGAAGAAAATGGTAAAGGAAGTAGCAGAGGTTGTAACGCTCATAAACGAAAGAGGAACCATAAAAAAATGGTGAGAATGGTCAAAGAAAAGAAACACGAAGAATAGAAAGTTGTGAAAGTTGTGAAAAGAATCACATAGGAGTATGTCTAAAAGGGACAGATAGATGCTATAGATATGGAGGGAAAGGACACGGTGCTTCAAACTGTCCTGGTCCCATAAAGAATTGGAAGTGTTTTATTTGTGGAAGAATGAATCATCCGTTAAGGACTACCCGAAGAAGGAAAGTAAGGCGACAAGTAATATCAAGAAAGCCAAGAGGCACGATGTCAGTTGTTTTCGAGAAATAATATAATCGTTTAGGTATTATTTGATTCGAAGACTATCTGACTGAGAATTTCACTAAATAAATAGAATTTCTCGAAGGAAATAGAATACTTTATTAAAATAAAGTGTCTTTAAATCAAAGGATTGTGTTAGATAGATAAAGAGTAAGTTATCCGTAAAAATTTATTCGGATATACGAAGAAAAGAGTCAGGAAGAAACCAGATGATAAGAAAATCTTATGTAATCTTATAACGGTGATTCTGGGGACAGAATCCTTATAAGGAGGGGTGAATGTAATGACCGAGAAAATTACGAACCCAATTTTTTTTTATTTAATTATATCCATAAGAAAATATGAGGTGTGAGGTATGAAGTATGTGATAAGTTGTATGATGAGAGGTATTAAATTAGTTAATTAAATTAATTAACTAAAGAAGGAAAAAGATTTCGAGAGAAGCTTATGTGATGAAATCACAAAGCTTGAATGTTGGCCTTGTATGACAATTAAGAAGATTTATAGTAAACAAGTTAATTACTTGTATGAATAATGAGAAAGAAGAAGCAAGTGAATTATTTAAGACAATCCAATGTGGGAATAATTGTTTGTATATGGTTAACTATATTATAAACCCAATTTGATGATAAGGGTTAGTGAATGAATTAAATTAATCAAGTCAAAGTACTTGTATTAATATGTGTTAGGGTTTCATTAAAACAAACCCAAGAATTTGTAAGTAATAGTGTTATGTAAGCTAATTTAATTAAGGAGTCCAATGGACTTATAAATAGCAAATCTAATTGGACTATATAATAAGTCCAAATGATATATTAAACTAGTTCCAATAAACTAACCTAGTAGCCTATATAATTTAATTAAACATTGATCCATGTAATTAATTAAACTAGCACAATGCTTGTTTTAATTAAATGTAACATAGATTATTTAAATGTTAGCCCAATGTGATAAATAAATTGAGCCCAAACAAATTAAATGAATGAGCCCAACTTATTTAATACCTAAGTCCAAAGTGGAGCCCAATAGGAAGTCAAAATGTTGGTCAAACATTATATATAGGTATATATATCAATTGGTGTATATATGAATAATAAATGTAATAAAAAAATAAAGCAAAAATGGGGGATTTATCTCATTTTGCTGAGATTTAGGGGGCCCCACTTGGGGTTGCTTGATTTTCCAAGTTGCTTATAATTTACTCCTTGTCATAGTAGGTGAACAACTAAGGTCAATCACAATGTCAATCAACCTAGTCATTCATGCAATAGTAAGCACCAATTAGCCTTAATTTGACCAACATTGGTTGATTAGGAGAATTGATGATGGTTTAGTAGATGACTATAAATAAGATACTCCACACAAGTATTATGTTGGTTGGTTCATTTGCTAGAGATTTCAAGAGTGAAAAGAGATAGCATTTGAGAGCTAAAGAGAGAAATACTTGTAAGTTGAGAGGAAAAAGCTAGAGAGCTTGTGAGCTAGTGTGCTAATGGTTCACTCAAGAAGGAAGAAGAGGCCTAGCAAGAAGAAGATCTCCATAGAAGGAACTATGAAGGTTGAAAAGTGTTCTAACCCTTCCTTAGTTAATTTCTATGGTCTATATATGTTTTAATCGGTCAAAAAGTATTTTTAACCGATCAAAAGTTATTTTGATGATCTAGAAGTCTAAAACTATGATATATAAGTATATTCATGGTTTGATATAGTTAAATCATGTTTTGGTATGAGCGGTATGCATAAAAATGCAAGAAATGTCTATATTAAGCTTTACCGGTAAAAACCTAGGTAGCTATATGGTATTTAATGTTGTAGTTTGAAATGTACAAGTTGGAAAAATAATTTTTATGACTAAAAGGTTACCTCTATGAGTTTTTAAGAAAACCCAACTTGAATCTTTCAAAAATATGGAAAAATAAAGAAGTTATGAATTTTTCCTCAAAGCATGTTGATTTTAAAACCCTAGGTTGCATTGTGAACGATTTTAAGCCTAGTTCCGTTCAGAATTTGGAATTGTGATATAAAGAGAAATTGTATAGGGGGAAATTCTAATGAGAATGGACTCAAGAATCACCCCAAAATGTTTTTAAATGAAGAAGTTATGGCTGTCGGAGCGTCGGGGGGGTCGGGCAGTCCAAATTAGGGTTTTTGAAAATTGGCCGAGCGCCTACTGAGCGCCTACCAAGCGCCTAGGCGCTTGAACCGGCTGTCTCTGAGGGCAGACTTGGTCCGGGTCGGGTCGGGTCGATCCGGGTCGGGTCGGGCCGGTCCGGGTCGGGTTTTTTGTGAAAATTTAAGTTAAAATAAGTGTAAAATGAATGTGTTTAAATAATAAACCAATATATTTAGAGTCTATAAGAGACAAATTGGTAGCTAAATGTTTAAAATAAAGACTAAGGTTAACACAATTAAAAAGTTAACTATTGGTATTATTTGAAGGGTATTAAAATATTATTGAATGTTGAATAATATTAATATGTGATTAAAAGGTTGTTAAATGATTAATAACATTTGTAAATGATTAAAATATTATTACATGGTTAATAATATTAATAGGTAATTAAAATATTATTAAAGGATTAATAATATTAATAAGTGGTTAAAATATTATTAAATAATTAATAATATTAATAAGTGATTAAAATATTATTGAATAATTAATAATATTAGTTAAGAATTTAAAGTATTATTAAAGGGTTAATAATATTAGTAAGATAGTAGAATATTATGAAATATTAAGAAATAAGTAAAATATTATTAAATGGTTAATAATATTGGTATGTGAATAAAATATTATTACATGGTTAATAATATTAATAAGAGAGGATAATATTATTAAATGGTTAATAATATTAACAAATGATTAAAATATTATTAAATGATTAATAATATTATTTTGAGTGTAAAATATTATTAAATGATTAATAATATTAATAAGAGATTAAAATATTATTAAATGATTAATAATATTAATAAATAATTAAAATATTATTAAATGACTAATAATATTAAGAAGAGAATAGAATATTATTAAATGGTTAATAATATTAATGAGAGAAGAAAATAGTATTAAATGATATTATTTTGAGTGTAAAATATTATTAAATGGATAATAATATTTAGAAGTTATTGAAGATATTATTTGATGAATAATATTATCTGAAGAGTAAGACATTATTAATAATGTTAACATATGATTGAAATATTATTAAATGATTAATAATATTAACTAAGGATAAAGATATTATTAAATGATTAATAATATTATTAAGAGGGTAAAATATTATTAAATGGTTAATAATATTTATGATTAAGATGTTGTTTGATGATTAATATCATTGGGGATAGTGTAAAACATTATTTAATTATTAATAATGTTAATAAGTGTTTGAGATAATAAAGAGGTTAAGAGAATTATTAGATGGTTAATAATATTAAGGAGTTAAGTGATTTATTATTGAAATAATAAATGGTTAAAATATTATTATACGATTAATAATATTATATGTTGTATTTATATATTATCAAATGAGATAATATTATAAAGTAATGAAGTGATGGTTATGTGAGTTGAAATATTATCAAGGGAATTGATAATATTATTAAGAGTTTAAGGTTATGATTAAGTGATAGATGATTTAAGATATATTTGTTAAGGTTATTAATGTTAAATAAACCTATATGTGTTATGCTAATTGGAGGATCAATGTTATTGAATATTAGGTCACCCAAAGGAAGTATTTTTAAGTTGAATAGCAATAGTCAGCGGAACAGGCAAGTTCTTCTTAACCCTAACTTGTATTTATTGTTGCAAGTTTCCTTCAACTTTATGTACATTGAGCTATTCAAATTATTGTTGAGCAAATTCTACACTCGTAGTTATTTGACAGAACTTAAAGTGGATTAATTATCTAAAAATTATTCCACCTCATTATTGGTTATTGTATTCGCACATAGTGCCTTTGCAAATGTTATAGTTCAGTAATTTACGAACTGTTTAAGAATGTCTAAGCTAATTGTTTCGGCTAGACAAATGCATGTTTAAATTCATCTAATTGAATATTATGAAAGCTTATCCAAACCATTGGCTGGTGCGGATTCTTACAGTAAGACTGAGAAAGAACAACCCTAGTTAAAGGGGATTTTTATTTGTCGGGAAACCGAATGCGCGCAAGAAATCTAAATGTTATGCATATACATAGGACATGAGAGGACTGATCCCCTCGAGTGTCCCGTTATTTTTAACAAGGTGTCAGACATTGTATGTCTGTTCTACCTTAGTAGTAGTTCAGGGTCCTTTGCGACCACTCAGCAGTAAAGAGTCAATCCATTCTTTTGTTGAACATTGATTCTTGTTATTTCACAATTGTTATTTATTGTTGAAACTCTCGAAGATAAATCTTTTTCATTCATGATATATCGTTTCTTATTTAAACTTGCTGGGCAAAGTAGTTGCTCACCCTTGCTATATCATGAACTATTTTCAGTTAAGCCGAGTTATCTAAGGTGTATCACGGCAAAGGACAGATGAACGAGTAGACGTAGTTAGTTCGTACTATTTGTGTAAACCTTTTGTATTATAAGGTAACGATGATGTATTAAGGTTAGTGGAACCTGGGATTGAATGTACGTTTTGTAATGAAATTATGTATGTTTTCCGCGAGTTATTGAAGTTTTAATTTATGAATGTTTGTTAAGTGATGAATAGTGAGCACCGAACCCGAGGTTCAAGGGACCCGGATTTGGGGGCGTCACACATTAAGTCCTCCTAAAAGAAAACCAAAAGAAATCAAGGATAAGAACGTGGTGGGGGGGGGGGGGGTATGGGCATTAGGCAGAGTACTGCGTGCCAATCTATGTGCAGATCTGATAAATAAACTAATTAAAGAACTCTCAAATTATAAAAAAAATAGAAACAAAGAAAGATACTCCATCCCACAGTAAATATATTACTATTTTCAGTGTTTGAGATGAAATATTTTATTATGAGAAAATAAATTATGTATCATGATATATAAATAGCATCATTAAAACAACTAGAGAATAATATTATAAGGAAGAGAGTTGGAAGATATTGAATTAAATTTCTAGGGTTAAAAATGAAAAATGTATTTTAGATTCAACTGATTATCTCAACTAATTTTTTTTTTTTTGGGGGGGGGGACCCCTCCACTCCTTGGAATATTATGTCTGTATTTTTTTGATGTACCTCTTGTACAAAAAAAATGTAACAATTGAACCTAATGGTGTCAAAGAACAAGACTTACAATACACATGTATAATTAAGTTCATTAGTTTTAGATATAAATGTGGATCTCATATTGAAAATAATCTATGAGGTTTTATATTTCCTTTCTAACCAAATCACCTTTTAGTTATTGTTAGTAGATAATTTAGAGGATTCTAAAATATTATTCTAATCGTGTGATTTGGGAGATTAAAGGGAGATTGCATGATTAAGGGATGATAGATTTACTTTCCAAATGTACTGTAGTTCTAAGTCCATATAAAGGTAATCTATTGTATGTTGTAAGATATATAATAAAAAACATCTTCCCTGTGCTATTTCTCCACGTGGTATCAGAGTTTGGTTGATCTCGGCAATCAAATCAAAAGGTCTAGCTTTCGCCGCTAGTGCGGGTATCATTTTTTATTATTATTTAACTTCATCTTAAAGAAGAAATTAGGTGATTAAAATTAAGTTATGGTTCTTTTGTTGGAGTTGTTGTTTATTTTACTTTTTTGTCCTCATTTTCAAAAAAATGACATATCTAGAGTAGTTAATTTCTCGGGTTGGAATATGTAAAGGGTTGTCGATTGGAGAACAAAGATTTTCAAGGGGCAAAGGTTTAAAGAAGGCTTGTGTCCTTCAATTTGTTGGGAGACTTAATTAAGAGTCATCCATTATTGGGGAATGCAAGGAGTCCATTTTTGTTGGAGACAAGTGTTATCCGTTATTGACTACATATAATATCCTTGGAAAGTGGATGTGAAATTATGTATTGAGAGTGAGAATCAACTTTGGACATACACATCATTTTTTCTTTTTCTTCTGTTTTATTTTTATTCGTGAAAATTGAATACGGCCTTAATTTGAGGGGGAGAGTTAGAGATAAAATATTTTCCTTTTAAGTTTGGTTTGAATCTTTTTAGTTTTGGGATTATGTTTTGTAACAAGCTGTAAGTCGTTATATAAGATTTTCAGCTTGAGAGGGAGTGTTAGTAGATAATCTAGAGGGTTCTAGGATATTATTCTAATAACGTGATTTGGGGGATTGCATGATTAAAGGGAGATTGCACGATTAAGGAATGATAGATTTACTTTCCAAAAGTAATATACTTCTAAGCCTATATAAAGGCTATCTATTGTACATTGTAAAATATATAACAGAAAACATCTTCCCATCTCTATTTCACCACAGTTATTAACACTGTATTATTAATGTAACACAATCTTACACTATGGAATTTTCTTAATTTGGAAATTTTGATTTTCTTCTCAATAGTTTTGGCAAAGTGAAGCTGCAAGCTTGAGGCAACAGCTGCAATACTTGCAAGAAAGCCACAGGTAATTAAGAGCAATTGTCATTTGCTTCTGAAAAGTAGGATCATTAGCATGTAATGTTTAGTCTTAATGATTTGATGTATTAGTAGCCTAATGTAAAACTTCTGAATTATGAGCTGCTACCTGCATAACGATTAGACACTTGTCAGGTCTGTTTCAGAGATTTTTTTTTCTTTTTTTCCCTACAATTTGTTTTAGAGATACTTGCTACTTTCCCATATACAAGATACATATACACTTGAGACCTTTTAAGTGTCATGAAATTTGAATCAGTTATAAAACTTTTGACACATCTTAGAAAAACTGCTTCACACTGCATGGATCCATTATAATATGGCTTAAATATTTCATTATGACCACCAACATACTAGTTCACACTAGTCCTTTAATGAAATTACTTCTCAAATTGGAAAGATAATCTTTCATTAAATCTTCTTCATTAAACTCTTGTCCGGTTGTTTGAAGTCAGCACCATGGTTTAAATTAACAGTTCAGCTACCATCAGGATCTTGACTGTGGTTGCAATGACGTCGATAAAGTTGGCGTTATGTAACTTGCAAACTGGAGGCATGAAATGCACTATCCAACTATACAACAAATACTTGCAAGGTTTTATAACTTTAATGACATTCCACATTAGTATTTATGAATTTTATACATTTGATGAATTACTTCCCAAATCTAGTCACTTACATGAAAGAAATATAGTGATCGCAACTTTAAATTTGGATGTTGATAAGATAATTCTACTCACAGGTCACAAATCAAATCTCTGAGCTCATAAACACCAATAATATGAGATAACTCTAAATGAGAGAGTTTACATCACCTTATGTAAATCTAGCAAAGAATGAAACAAAAACGTTTCTTTCAAAGAGAAGAAGAGGGACAATATAGTTATTCAATTACACAATGTAAATGATTAGTGGTACATCTAATGTTAAATAACTGCTACAATAACTCCAGGAAGCTGTTGGGAGAAGAACTTTCAGGTTTGACCGTCAAAGATTTGCAAAACTTGGAAAATAGACTGGAAATGAGTTTGAAAGGTGTTCGTATGAAAAAGGTATAAGATGCTTTATCCTAAACCACTTCTTAACTTATGACACTTGCAACTTTCCCACATACAAGATGCATAAGTATGTTTACTGTATTTGCAGGAGCAAACTTTAACAGATGAAATAAAAGAACTGAGCACAAAGGTCGTCTTGAAAAACAGTAAAAGTTCCTGGTTCTTTTTTTGGTTTTGTTTGCATCATGCATAAAGGAACTGCCTATCATTGCTTTTGTCACAGGGATGTCACGTTCATCAGAAAAATATAGAATTGCATAAGAAATTAAACCTTATCCGCCAAGAGAATACAGAATTGCAGAAAAAGGTATTGACATAGTCAATTAATCAAGAAATTACATACATACCTCCTTTACATTTTGAATATGCAAAACGAAAGTTGTTCTCTTGCCAAATCTAAGAATGAGTTCTGGGCACCAGGTTAATGGATTAGGAAGCACAAGTAAAGCTAACAGAAACTCCCACATTCCCTATGGAGTCAGCAATGTGTACGAGTTACATGCACCCATCGATCTCCAGCTAAGCCAGCCAACACGACAGGAGAATGAAACACCAGCACAAGAAATGAAGCTGGAGTAAATTTCTCTATTAAAAGTTCAATCACCACTCACGAGAACTAATTGGTATTAAACTAACCACTATATCCTTGAAATCTTGTACCAGGTTACAATTGCACTAGAAGCATGTTGAACACCGTGGGTGAACTCCAGTGGGTCAGTTCCCCATCAACAACTTGCCCCACAGTTATCTAGTTAAGAGGCTTCTGCAATTGACTTCCAGAAATGAGCAATAAGGCAGAATTTAGCATAATGGTCATAAGATTTGGTTCGAAGCCAGCTACTAAAAGACTCTACATAATGATCTGTCCTTCACTAGATATCCATGTAAAGTTTACAATAAGGGAAAACAAACTGGATAAACCAGGTCTCACTCTAGATGTCCTCAACTTTATATGATCATTGAGATGGATTACTGTTTGTAATCGGAAACATTATGTAACTTTGCTTGATATATATTCAAAGATTTCAGTTTTTCAAACACAAAAGACCTGCAGCGGATTTAAAGCAAGTGTAATAAACAAGATTCATGAGTTGTTTATAGAAAAATGAACTTCCCAAGCAAAAGCATAGCAAATGGCAGGTTATCTTCTAGTATTTTGATTTTTGGTAGCAGCATGATTTAAGAAATTTTTAAGTGGAACATAAAGAATGAGGAGAAAATAAATAAAAAGTAATACCAGAAGACATACATCTGCCAGATGATGATAGATACTGATATAAGCCATACGGTTAAACTTGTAGTAACCCCACTATTAGTACGACCATATTAAAAATGATAGCATGATAGGCATCCAAATTCTAACATGTTCTTGAAAAATATCATAAACATTTGTTACATTTCCAAAGTCAATTAAGATTGTCCGTACAGAAAATTTGTATAAAACAGTCTTTTGTTGAAAATAAGAAGTAATGAAATGCAACAGATGCAAAACCATATAGATGTTGTAACTTCAAAAAAACATAATTTTTACACAAGAAAATAAAATATGAGACAACAACAACCGCAAAACAAAACCCATTACAAATACTGCTTCAAATGGTGGAAAAAACTTGAAATCAGAAGCTAAGAAATGCATCGGCCAATTATAAAATATGAAAATGCATGTGCATACAGTGAACCCCAAAACAGATATAAGCTAAATATATGAAATGTGAATCAAAAAACGAAGTATTGAAAAAAAGTATATTAAAAATGTACATAATGATTAGGAAGGGGAAAAAAACTCCATTTTTACCTTTATAGTGAAAGAGAGAACGGACAGTCACGCCATTGAAGCCTTTTCATCAAAATTCAGTAGTATAATGTAAAAGGTGAGTGTTGTCGATTGATTAAATGCAGTGACATGACAAAATGACAACGATCGCCATAGAAACCACCAACGCAGTGGATATGAAGATACAATCAACCAGGGAAATGAGTTCATCTGATTCTGGGACTGATGTATGTCAGTATGTGGACAGGTATGTAAAATGAGAAGGAATTAGGGGCTAATATAGCACTTTTTATTTCTTCAAGGACCGAGTTCTGAAAATGGACTATTGTACTATGGAATGGATATTTTAATGTCAAAATATATTTCCACTCATTATTTATTTAGAAAGAAAAAAGATTACTCATTTCTTATGTGAAGTCTCCACATAAAAATATTTAAATTATTTTCAACTTAGCATCTAATGAGTTGATTTTCAAAATAAAATTTAATATATTCTAATCAATAGTATCATACTTTTCAAAAGCACGCTTGATGAATTTCTAATTTGGTGTTGAGAGTAGACTCATTATATTATTATAAGAATATGGAGGTACATGACTGTGGAATATACAGTCGACTATAGCGACGATTTTTTTGGGCTATGTCGACGGTTGAACTGTCGGCGTAGTCCAGAAATAACTATGCTGACGGTTTATGCCGACGGTTAAACCGTCGGCATAACCTAAAAAAATCGTCGCCATAATCGACCGTGCACTACACAGCCGTGTATATATATTTTTTCCTATTATTGTATCACATCACAAATTATAAGTAAAAATCAAATATATACTTAAATTGTTAAAAAATTATTTTATTCATTTTTATGCTTTATTTTTTTATATATATTTTTTTCAATCTAAATTGTAAGGTAACAATTGTAGTTGTCTATGTTGAAATTAAGAAGACGCATTTATTAATTTAATAAATTATTCAGTGTTCTTGGAGCAATGGTCCCATATATGAGATTTATACAAATCTCATATAAGGTATACATAAAGTTTACATAAATCTCATATCTTAATCCACCACAAAAATTAAAATAACAACATATGATTGGTAAAATAACTACGTGACCCTGCCCCCATGGCCTTAAATAATTACTCCATTAGTCTCTGATTACAAAGCATACAGCTTTTTATAAATAAAATGAAACTAGTACCAGATAATGTTAGTTTACTACTTCGTATAGGCATACATGTTCAAGCTCGTGGGTCTAGTTTGGTCTGGACTTTTCAGGCATTGACCTCTAACCAAACCAGGCCAAGCCCAGATCCTCCTTCAACCAAATAATGTTAGTTTGCAACGTACCAATCAGTTGCATTAAATATTTGTTGCAAGCAAAACTTGTTTGGGCTGAGCTTATTCATTTTGTTGGGCTGGGCTGCTGCAAGGGAGTCTTTGTCTTCACACATAAGGTTGTCGGATTGGATAAGGTTGTCCCTCTCTCTTTTCTTCCCTGCAATCTTTTGTATATAGAGTTGTAGACTACAGTCTACAGAGTATACGGTGTGCAAGACTACAGCCTACAGCGTATACAGTGTGCAATATTCTGCGAGCTTGTGACTATGACATTATTACTTCTCCGCATATGGAGAGTAGCCTCTCGCACACCATTTACCCGCACTCAAGGTTTTCGATCAAATGCCGCAATGGAAGCTCTAACTAAAGCCTCTGAAGATAAAATTCCAAATATAGTTCTCTACAATTACCCTTCATTTTCAGGAGCTTTCTCTGCTCTCTTCGCTCACCTCTTCCATTCTCGACTTAATCTTCCTTGCCTCATCCTTCCTTTTTCCTCAGTTGAACCTTTCAGGTACCATATACATTTTTATCATTGATATGTATTTGTATGTACATAGAGCTGTAATTTTTTTTATTATTTGTATAGGGTTGAAGATTTATGTGTTGAAGGACTTAAAAAGTGTTACTTCCTTGATTTTCTTGGACCCAAAGGATTTGCTGCAGAGCTTTCTCAGCAGACAATGTGCCAGTAAGCAAACTTCTGCATTATGTTTTTTTTTTAATCTGATGATTTTGTTATTTGAGTTTATGTGCTGAACTGGAAATGAATTTAGCTTGTTGGGTAATTTATTGATTCAATTAGGGTGGTGGCATTTGAGCATCGAAAATCAGTGATTTCAAAGATTCCTTGCGGGGAAGATCGTGTGCAGAATATCAGGTTTCACGTAGACGTTGAGAAGAGTAGCTCTACTGCTGCATATGAATATTTCTCAGCTAGAATATCGGATATAAGATCTAATGATGTAAGTAGCAAGTGCAAGGGTGATAGCTTATTTCTTCCATGCAGTTTCATTTCATTGCCCTTTCTTGACTTAGGTTATTAGAGGTAGCATTTGTTTACAAAGAATTTAGTTTTATTTGGAAATTACAATTGAATGGATATCAAAAAGATGCACTTAATAATTTTTTGGATTAGGTGTATATGCAATTGATCCGGGTACAACTTGCAGGTTGCATTCATTTGTTCCAAGTTGGATTCAATTTTGAATTTTGAAATTCTAAAGCAATTTCTAATTTTCTTTTACAAGGTTTTGTTTTTCTATATTCAACTCTTAATTTAATTCAGTCCGATAAGTAATGGTTCCCAGGCATTATTATTATTATAGTAGACATGCATGTGTAACAAATCATGTTCCTTAATGTAGGGGGATAATATGAGTCTACTGAACTTTAAAGAACGAGATCGTGTGGAAATGGTTCTAAAGTACATTGAGGACACAGATCTACGTAGATGGAGTTTAGCAGATATTAGAGCGTTTAATCTTGGACTTGGTGAATGGCGTTCGCAGCTGAACTGCATCACTAATACACAAATGTTCAAACAGGTTCAGTGAGTCCGTCATTCTCCTTTTTAGATTAATTTGAATTGTTTGTATCAATGTGTTATCTCTTTTCAGTGGTACCCAGGTTTTTTCTGTGTTAGATATATGTTCCGGCTGGAATTCCTTTGTTGTAAACGAGGGATTTTTTCTTTTCCACTCTGGTTTCCTATCAGGGTAACATATTGGTGGCCTGAATGCAAATTAAACAAAATCTTGTTACTTGCTATAGAGATGTGTCATTGACACTTATTAGGAGAAGCCACGTCTATGCCAATAATGACTGAGCACAAAATCAACATCTCAAACAATGCATGTCGGGTTTACTTGCTTATTTTTGTGAGAAACAAAATATCATCATAGGGTTAAATTAAGTCATAGGCTCAACAATCGCATATTGAAAGTAGAAAAGGAAAGGAGTTGTAAAATAATTGATTTGTAACTAATTAGAGTGTTTATTTCATCAAAAAGTGGCTATGTGATATTACCTGTGTTGTCACCTTAGTCATGCAATGGCTTAGTACATAATTAAATTAAAATGGTAAACATACAATGTCTCCTATTTATAGATAATTCAGTAACTTGTTTCTCTACATTTTATGTTTAACTTAGTAAAACAGTTTCACATCTCGGTTTGTTTTTAGCTTGGATAATTGCCGAGATTGGCTGGTGAAATGCTTCAGGTATGGAGAGAGTTGAAGGTTACAAAGGAATAGCAAATGAGACGAGACTTGCTTCCTCATAGCTTATTATGGTGAACCATGTAGAAATTGGAATGTGAGGAAAACCAATACTTTAGGCAAAGAGCGATCTGAATATATTCCGTTTCTTTTCCTTAGTCTTCTATTTTTTTGGGTGCATGAGGCGTTTTCGGGTTCTGATGTGCATTTTGTGGATTTTTTGGGAGAGTTTCCTTTTGGGGGGCTAGTGTAAGTATATTTTGGGTAGGATCTTTGCATAGGATATTATTTTAATTTTCTTGAGGATAAGTGAGTTTTATTCCTTGCTTTTGTATATTTCGTTTGTAATTGGTTTCGCCTCTTGTCGACGCCGGGATTTTCGTCGTTTCGTTTTTTAATATTAAAATGCCCTTTCCAATTTTAGCCTTTAGATTAAGATGTGACTTTTGAAAAGGGTCGGCTTAGTGTCGACGGGGTTTTGAAATGTCGAATTTTTATGAGCCAATTGACCAGAGTCGCCAGTTGGTATTGTTGAAATGGATGTACCAACTCATCCGAATTTTGTTTTCGTAATCGTAATGACTCATATGTGACTCCGATTCAATTGGTCCGCAAACCGAGATTCATAGAGTTCGGGGGCTTGCTTAAGCGAGGGGAAGGTGTTAGGCACCCCCGACTTCCGTGAAATACGGTTACCGCAATCTTGATGTTTTCCTATCCTTTTAAATCTTAAAATGTGTGTGTGTGCGCGTGTGTGTGCCTAAATGGAGGTTTGTGGTGTCCTTTTGCATAACGTTGCTTTGATTTTTTATATGTCAAAATGTGTTTTGTCGAGAAAGCGTTTTAGACGTCTTTTGACCCAAATGACGAGGCTTCGCTTTTTATAAGAAAGATTGATTTTAATTTTGAAAACGATGAGGTTTTTTTATTAGATGTCATTTTAGAAAACAATAGTTTTTAAACTTTTGTCAAATAGGAATCGAGACTATACATTGCCTTCTAACAGTAAATATAAATAAAATGAAGGCAACTTCTAGAACTCTTTCACCCTATGCACAAAGTTTAATGAAAACGTTCATTTATTTATTCCGAAAACATCTTTTATGATATTTCAAAACCAAATATAGCCTTTTCGTCAAACAAGGATCAAAGTTTCGCCAAAACTCTTTATTTTTTAAACCTTGTGTATCTAATATCCTAATTTGATTCTTTTTAGAAGATCTTTATCGTTTGCTTTATTTTTGGAAAATCGTTTTGTGTCGTAAATCAAAACAAACATTCAAAACGTGTCGGGGCTATCCATGGGCATGTGAGCCATCTAAATAACCCCAAACACCCATAATCACATATCTTTATTATTACGGGGCCTTAACCCGATCCCGATTCGGTATCGCTTTAAAGCCCAATATTACATTTACATAACCATAAATCCCATCTAATGATTACATATACCAAAAATGTCCATCATCGGGATTTTGACCACGAGGATCTCCTCCCTAGGCTCACATTCATCCCAAATCGTTGCACAACCAACACTAATACAAATATAACAATACTAACTCATTACGGTATCCTATGCATCCCAAATCTCAATGACAATACCACAACTATCTACGAACTCAACGAATGATATATCACCGTACGGATGTCATCGGGGCATTAGGAGGAAGTTACGTTCCAATGGAACCCTCGCTAACGACCCCTAACCCACGGATCATCATCAATACTACAACATAATATGCTACGCAGACCCAAAACACAACATTTATCATATTAATACAAACAAGAAAATATCAAAAGAAAACTCATTTCACCTTGCAAAATGCCGATTTAAGCTTCTTATTTCATGAATCGGACAACACCACAATAACACTCAACTAATTAGCAAGAAATGATGAATTTTTCACTCAAATCTAACCAAGAACAAGCTATATCTCTCTCCTCCCGCGAACTCTCTCTCTCTAAACTCTATCTTCTTCCTCTTTTTTCTTCTCCTCCTTTGCTCTCGGGTGGAAATGGCCGATCTATAGGGTTCACCAAGCAGCCGCAGATGCATCTGCGGCTGGCTGCAGATCCATCTGCGGCTGCCTGCTGTGGCCGTCCGCGCCGAACCTCGGCTGCCGTGTGCCGCCCTCGAGCCGCGCAACAGTCCTTTTTGTCGGTGGCCGCAGGTGCATCCGCGGCTGTCCGGCTTGCTTTTTTCGATTTCCGTGTCACGCGGTCTTAATTCGCCAATTTCTGCTGTATTAATTTGGGAGGCTGTTACTTGATGTAGAAATTGCTATTTGTGTTTGGCTGTTACTTAATTCGCCAATTTCCGTGCCACGCGGACTTTTTCTGATGCTGGAGGATTATGCCTAGATTCTGAGCGAGACCCCCGAACATCGTAAGCGTAGTGGCCATTAGTCGTCTTTTGTGATCAAATCAGGTTCTTCTGGATCAACTGTTTGCCTTGACTCAAGTAACCTGATGCTCGTTGTTCGTTGTGGCAGCTTCGACCGTAAGTCGTTGGGGTGTCTTTGTGTTGGGGTCAACCTTCCTTTTCGCATGTCGGATCAAGTGACGATTTTGCCCTCCTGTCAGGGTTAGTACAAAAGTGCAAAATTTGGGTGTCTACAGCTGCCCGTCTTTATCATGTTTATGGAATGCATTATGAAATGAACATGATAAAGAAGTAGGCACTCAATGCATGATGATGGCAACATATGTTAATGATGCAACATATATACATTAATGATGCAACACTAATATTACCGGTTACTACCTCAAATGGACTTGCATAACATATTCGTCAATGAGACTGTTTTTTCTCTTGCTTATCGCATATCGCATATCGCATATCGCATATCAAGTCGCATGTTAAATATGAAATCGCATATCGCACTGCTTCTCATATGATGTATCGCAAGTCGCATATCGCATCGCATTGTTTTAGTCACCGTCGGATCTTTCTCCAACGGTCATCGCATTGTCATTGTCGGATCTTTCTCCAACGGGTCACTTTGGACAGTCAGGACTTTGCACTGACGGGTCATTTTTTGGACGGTCAGGAATTTTCACTAACGGGTCATGCTTGGACGGTCAGGTATTGTTTCTGACGGGTCATTTTTGGACGGTCAGGAATTTTCACTGACGGGTCATGCTTGGACGGTCAGGTATTTTCACTGACGGGTCATGTTTGGACGGTCAGGGGGTTTTCACTGACGGGTCATGTTTGGACGGTCAGGGGTTTTCACTGACGGGTCATTTTGGACGGTCAGGTATTATTTCTGACGGGTCATTTTTGGACGGTCAGGAATTTTCACTGACGGGTCATGTTTGGACGGTCAGGGGTTTTCACTGACGGGTCATGTTTGGACGGTCAGGGTTTTCACTGACAGGTCATTTTGGACGGTCAGGTATTTTTACTGAGGGGTCATTTTGGACGGTCAGGTATTTTCACTGACTGGTCATTTTGGACGGGCAGGGGTTTTCACTGACGGGTCATTTTGGACGGTCAGGGGTTTTCACTGACGGGTCATTTTGGACGGTCAGGTATTTTCACTGACGGGTCATTTTGGACGGTCAGGGGTTTTCACTGACTGGTCATTTTGGACGGTCAGGTATTTTCACTGACGGGTCATTTTGGACGGTCAGGGTTTTCACTGACGGCTCATTTTGGACGGTCGGGGGTTTTCACTGACGGGTCATTTTGGATCACTGACGGGTCATTTTGGACGGTCGGGTATTTTCACTGACGGGTCATTTTGGACGGTCAGGTGTTTTCACTGACGGGTCATTTTTGTAATTGTCGGGTCTCGTCTCCGGAATCGCTGTGTATTGTCCCAAATGGACTCGCATCGTATTGTACATCATAAACAATGCAATAATTCTTGAGGAAATTTAAAAGGAAAGCGTACCTGATTAGTTTGTGGGGCCTCCTTGGGATTCGTCCTCGTAAATCACTTTTGTCAGCCACTTCTTTTGGTTTGACTTATCATTCTTGGGGTTCATCCTCGTAGATCGCTCTGACAGCCATTGCTTTTGACCTATCATCCTTGTCGAGTAGCGGAAGGTGCTTCAGACAGTCATTTTGTAATTCCTTGATGTTCCATAGATTCTGGGCGCATCGGATCGTGGAAGTTTCCCGCTGTCATGTCTTTTTGATAAATGGCACCGGTACTCGTGACGCCGACAGTCTTGTACCTGTGATTTTCTTTTCTTGTGCATTTTATATACATGGAGCACAGACATTATGCATGGATTAAGGGATATGTTTGGAAGGAAATGACCCCTGTTTAGTCAAATGACACAATTCTTCACGTGTCGCTCTTTTTGACTACTTAGTTGTGCTCTTTTTGACTACTTAGTTGTGCCATGCCTTATTTGGGAGTACAGTTTCTGGACATCAAGGTTGGTTCGTTGAATTGCATGCCCCTGATCGTTTCTCTGTTGGGCAATTGTATCTGTCGTTTCGAATGCCCCATCGACTTATCCAGGGCTCCTCATCCTACTGGTTTCCGGATCGTCATGTCTCTGAATTTGGGACACAGGGACTTTTTCTGATGCTGGAGGATTATGCCTAGATTCTGAGCGAGACCCCCGAACATCGTAAGCGTAGTGGCCATTAGTCGTCTTTTGTGATCAAATCAGGTTCTTCTGGATCAACTGTTTGCCTTGACTCAAGTAACCTGATGCTCGTTGTTCGTTGTGACGGCTTCGACCGTAAGTCGTTGGGGTGGCTTTGTGTTGGGGTCAACCTTCCTTTTCGCATGTCGGGTCAAGTGACGATTTTGCCCTCCTGTCAGGGTTAGTACAAAAGTGCAAAATTTTGGTGTCTACACCTCTGTTAGGGCTTTTTGTGATTTGGCCCATCAAAAAATAAAATAAAATCTGTCTGTGTTTAGACAAGCGAAAATAAGGAACTCAGTTGACTGGAATTCATTACCAAGCTTAATTAGCCATATGTCCCAGGTTACTATATTTAAAAATATTAAATTTGGCCGAAGGTGTGCATTTATAATGCTATTTGATCCCAGTTCATTATGGTGATGCAAATATATGTAAGAGAGTCAGTGTGTTATGATATGATTTTTGCTGTTTTATAAACTTCATATAGGGTGCAATGATTGGGTAATAAATTTTGTCTCAAATGTCTTTTCGAACAGTTGATGGAAATAAGCACCACAGAGTTAATTGCAAAGGGCAACTCTCAAATTTTTGCTCGATTGGCTGCTGCAAAAAAATTGCTAGATAAGGTTTTCAGAGTTCGGCTAGGCAGAGGGTTTTATGGAGAGTGTCTGGTAAGATTTTGTGATATCTTTCACTAGTCCCTGTATTTTTTTAATCATTTTGTGATTTCCTCTGTGATCTGTTTTGTGTAAAGCAGATTATACATTTATGCATAAACACAAGCATATTCTTTTCTTGTCTTGAAATTCTACAACACAAGCCTATCATTTTTTCAAAATGTGAATATAATTCGTGATTAGTTGCTTTGCTTCTAGGGAATTCGAGCTGATGGCAATTCAAGTTTGAGTGATGAAATTGGTAAGGAACTCAGCAAAAGAAGTGCTGCAGCTGGACTAAGGTATTTAGCTTTTATGGAAAAGTCTGTAGTGTTATATAAACTTTACTTTCATAATGTTAATTGATTTTCTGTAGAATAAAAATGGCCACTTGTGCTTGCCACCCAAGTGTTAAGCTACTTTTTGAGTTACCAAGGGACCTAGATCTTCTTTTCAAAAATTATGTAAATTCTCCATTTTATATGAAAAATATGACCAATCAATTGAGACAGAGGTTTCGACTAGTGTTGAATTACTTGGTACTTTATGCAATTTTCATATTTTAAAGTTTCAGCATGTAAGCTATGATTTTGAAATTTTAATGTATGTTTATCAGTTCATGAATATAATACTTTTCAGTACTTTATATGAGTTTGTTCAGTCTGCAAAAAAAAGGTAAAATTATACCTATGAACTTGATGCAAAATAGTGCCAAGCCATGTATAACTTGGTATCCCGATCTGATGCTGCAGATGATGCGCTTTTTATTAAGGTTTCTTATTACTTGGTTAGGCTGCGGTTTGAATAGTTTTGCCCAAGGAACTGCTAAGCCATAGGGAGCCTTGCCAAGTTAGGAAACTTTTTTTAAAAAAAACTGAAGAGCTTTAAACTTCTAAATAGAGAATTTTCTTTTTGTGACAACACACTTACCATGATACTAATCAAATTATAATTCCACGACTGGTTGCTGATGACATCAGGCCTATAGGAGCTGTTATTTACATGCAAAGGAAGGATCTTAAGATGTGCTTGAGGAGTATGGATATGGCTACTGATACATCTGAAGTTGCAAAGGTATGCATCATGACGAAATGGATTTTCTTTATTTTCCATGTGAAGGATACATGGGATAATTTTATTGACCAAGTTTTCTATCTTTCCATCTTTAATCATGAAGGCATATGGTGGAGGTGGTTCCCCCTGTTCCAGCTCCTTCATAATTCGAATGGATGAGTACAACCAGTGGCTTTGAGTGACTTCATCTTGAACACATTAAGGTATACAACATTGTTTTCCATGTATACTTCTTCAATTTGAGGGGTTATACGTTCTTAATACAAGCACTTGGAAGACATTACTCTAGTGATGTATGCAAAAGCATCTGACTAACACTACTTTTTAGAATCAAATGAAGGTACTCTAAAGTCTTTGTGCTATATCCAACATCAGTTTATGTTCTTTTGGTTGAAATGGTTATATATATTGTGTGTGGCCCTGTGCGTGAGCACGTCTCTCATTTAATAACTCTATGACATCGTACTTTCTCGTTTAGATATCAAATGTAATTTATTATCTATAAAAGGTTCTTATTCTGTAACATGATTGATCAATCCCCTCCAAAATATTTGGTATCTCTTCCTTCTTATTCACAATTTAACTGGTCCAGGGAGTATGATTCTTCCTTTGGCTTGTTGCATCTGGGTTCCGGACTTGAAACAAGGAATGTCAAATTACTTGTAAAATACTCTGAAATTATACTAAGCCCTGGTGTCTGTATCTATGGTCGGGGTGAAACATTATATAGATCGATAAGAATATGGTTGTAGTAATGCTTCTTGAGATGCTCAAAACTGAAATAGACCATTATAACTTGTAGCTTAATTGTTAGAGCCAGTAATATGATCAGCATTATGCTTTTACAGAATTAAGTTTATTAAATTTTATACAGTTTTTTGTATATAATTCCTCAAACGAGCTAATGTCAATTATGGTGGCACATGTCTCAATTCTCATGCTGCATAATAAGAGACAAATGAAAAAAGTATCTGCTCAGTAACCTGGTTTCTTGTTGCAGTTATAATGCTGATTGTAAGGGTTAAGATTAATGGCAGTGCACAAGCATAGGGAGACCCCACATTGCACCTGATCTGATCGTTCAATAAGATGCATGGTACAAGTGAGACTGCCACTGTTACTTCAAGCAACAAATAAAACCACCATGAATGTATGTTTTGTGTGGATGTCTTCTTTACCAGTTACCTTGTATGAAGCCCAAAATGGATCAAGGATCTCCCTGCAGAGTATAATTCTACAATGAGTATGCTTAACCTGTATATAAATTAGCTAAAAACTGCTGGTTTTGATTTATTTTTTTAAATTCTATTTTGGTATTCTGAACCAAATTGTATGGTTTCGTCGCTGGCAGGTAATGATCCTAAAGAACTATTGGAGTATCAGGAGCTCAAATGTCTATTTGAACACGATCTTTACGTCTGCAAGTTCTGGTGGTGGGGTAAACGCAAAAGCATAGAAGAATTTTACAATTTTCAAATGAATAATCATAGAGTTTGTTGGCGAAATTGTTACTCAATAAGTGAATGCATTCTTATTTATTTGTTTCACTAACCTGCAGTAGTAAATTGTACAGGGATTGGCCACAGGAGATAATATTGTTGTTTATTATAATTATTAATAGAGCTGTTAAATAATTCGGTTGTTCACGACGACTCAACTTGAACTTTCTTACTGATTTAATTAGACAGAGCTGAGCTTGACTTGTTGAGTTATGCCATGTCTAGCTTGAGATAGCTTAATTTAATAATTATTTAAATTTAATTTAATTCAACTTATTTTTTAAACAAGCTTAGTTCAGACAAAACAATTAATCATCTTCTAAAGCTCGACCCATCAATTCGGTTTAGTTATTTACAACCCTATTTTAATTTACAATTATGAAATTACAAGATTACCAAAATAATGAATTTTTAGAAAATGTACGTTAAACATTTATACTTGTTGTCCAATGAGTTTTTTTTAATGCCTCAATTGTAGAAGTATCGATATAATTATAAATAAATTTTCGTATTTAACACCAGTAATTTCTTAATTACAATATCAATAAAATCACATTCTTGATTGTAAGAACTGAAAAGGGGAAAAGACTTCAGACAATAAATTTTACAATTAAAATCAATAATCTCCCAATTATAACATCACTAAACTTACACGTTACAAGTGAGTGTATAATATTTATTAAAACTATTACGAAAATAAAAAGATTGATATAATTTAATTATGATAATCTCTGTTCGTCGTTTAAACCAACATAATCATTAATCATACGATAATATATCTTGGTTACTTAAGCCGTTAACAAATTGATTAACATACTCATTTATGATTAATTATTAAGATAATGAAAAAATTAAGATTTTCTTTTTAGTGGGTATCTATTGACCTGCCTTAAATTTTGTTAGGAATTTAAATTTTTGCAATTATAAATTTTTACAATGCTGTTTTTTTTACGAAAAATTATTTTATATTTTTAGAATAAATAAATAATATCTTCTCTTACTTTACATATCTGTGTATACCACCACGAACGGACCCGAACATTTTTTTAAGTAGGAATTTTTGCGGGAATATCAAATATTGTGAAAAAAATCACTTCCCCTACTTATTTGGAATTTTTTGGCGGTGATGCTTTCATAACCAAACAGCCATTTTTATTTTCTAAGTTAGTTGGTTTAATATTCTAGATATTTATAAATGTGCGATTGAAACTGCAGTACGTGTTGACAATAATTACTTGGTTTTCCTACATTTTAGTTACTTTGGAGAATATTGATTACCGATGTTTTAGGAATCTTAGATATCGTTGTTGGGAGTTGGGACCATCTCTCTGTGTTTTTTCATTTGTTATTCTTTATGGGTTTTGCTTGTTCTGAATTGGGTCTTCTTTGCTCAGGGGCTTTGTTTTCTGGATTTCAAATCCTTCAATGAGGTAAACATTTTATAGTGTTTATGTTTCTTGGTCGGTAAAGTTTTTATTTTGATTCAGTTGCTGTAATTGGTTTGTTTGGAGAATGTTGAGATGCTAAAAGATTGAATTTTTTTTTGTAGGGTCATTGAATTCTGGAATTAATTATGAGTGATTTGGATTTTGGGTAGGCTGGTTTTGTTCCAGTTTCAAAATTTTGTTTTGGGGAAACAGTGAATGTTGAGATGCTAAAAGATTGAATTTTTATTTGTTTTTTTATAGGGTCATTGAATTTTGGAATTAATTTCGAGTGAATTGGATTTTGGGAATTCTGGGTTTGTTACAGTTTCAAGCATTGATTTTGTTTTGGGGGCGTTTGTGATGTTTTGGGATGGTTCATTTATTGTGATTAAAGTTTGATTTGTTATCTTTTTCTTCACCATGGTGTTAGATTTCATTGAAAAAGATTGATGACAGAGGGTTTTGGTGTCGAAACCTATAGGTTAGTTAGAAAAAACTGATAGATAGTTAAATTAGAAGTAAATTCGGTGCTAGTTTGTTGGATCTTCTTGTTCTCCTTGAGATTGATTAGATTGATCAATGAATGATGGCGGATAAAATTATGGCCAATGTTGATGGAGAGGTAGAAGAAACGGATAGGGAACAGTTGTTGGTTGCTCCTGGCAATGAGAACCGTCTTTTTCGAACACGTTATCCGGGTGCAGTTAGACTAAAAGCCTATATATTTGATGGATTAGGAAGTTACTATAACAAGGAATGGGATCTTCAAGATGGAATTGGTCCAGGGTTTTGCTGGTACCATGTAGAACTTCCCAAGGGAAACCAGAAACTGTCACAATCTGCACAATACCTCATTGATGCTCTTTGCCCGCCATTGAAACTTCAAGATATTCTCTCACTAGTTAGTAATGGACCCTTTTGTGGGCATGTAGATGGTGCTCTTGTATTTAGAGTAAATTCGCCTGGTCCTGCATCTAGCAAATTTACATTCAGAATCGCTGCAAGGGTTACCGAGAATTCAATAATTACTGTGTCTTTGGGTCGCGTTCCTAGGTTAGGTTTCTCACCTATGGGTCAATCTCTTCTTTCAGAGGTTCCTAGTGTGGAGAGTCCCAGTTATGCCAGAGGCGAGCTAAAGGAAAGGAGTGGGACTGTGATCGCAGAGCATGTTCTTGATTTTTTGTTGAGAATGAATCATTCGGAGGAGGCAGATAATCCTGTGCCGAAGTCTGTCTCAAATCTAGTTGTTCACATTATTGACACGCACGTAGATCACCTCCAGGATGTTGTGACCACACTTGAGATGGACCTGGATTCAGTGGAGTTTGAATTGGATAAAGGTAAATTTAAGTTACAATGTTCTATACTTAGGCTGTTTCAAATCTCTTATTTTCCATTGGATGGCAGGTGGTTTTGCTTTGAAGAAAAAATTGCTAGATGATAGAAGGTTCCCAAAAATGCATCTAGACTTGCAGCGCCTGCTGCAGGTAGTTTCTCAGCCCAGTTCACTTGGAATTTTAATTTAGCTCGGTAGTACTATCTTTCTCTAATTTTGAAGAAACTTGTGTGAACCTTAATCCCTTTTAAGTAGCTTATGAGTTATGACCCATAAGCAGAAGACATGAAGACGAGTTTTAGATACTGAAGCTTCGGGAATATCTTTACATTAACAACTAACCATGGCCTGTGAGGAAGAACCTTGCACAAACAAATTACCAAGAGAATCTTCATAAGAGAATCAAGTTCTACGACAAAGGAATTGTGTTAATAAGAATTTGCAAACAAATTTTCCCTCATGGATCAGCTTTTGTTATAAATCCGAATATTTTAAGGCTTGTGAATTGGTTGACCGAATCCAATTATTCTAAAAGTTATGTAAAACTAGTATGTTTCCCCAAATTATCAATTAATAATGAAAGAAATTAGAAATATGCACAAGTTCGTGATTTTTCTTTGATAATATGTTTCATGAAAACGCAGGTGATTGCACATGGGGAACAAGTATTTCCACGAGTCAAGGAAAGGTGTTCCTCGAAAGCTTGGTTTGCCAGTGAAGACATTCACGCCCTTGAAGAGTTAACTGGGAGACTCCGAAGACTGAAGGAGAACGTTGGGTTTATAACCAATCGAGTCACAGCGGTCCAGGCTGGTCTTGATAGTTGGCAGGCAGAGCAAATCAACAAAAAGCTATACTATCTCTCTTTCCTCTCAATCATTTTCCTTCCTTTATCCGTAATCACCGGAGGTTAAAATCTTCTCATAAACTCACATTTGACTTTTCTTTGGAAAAATTAAGAAGCTTTTTGACGCTGCGCACTTTGTTGATATATCTTGACAGTGTTTGGGATGAATGTGGGAGGAGTTCCATGGACAGGACAAAGAGACCCAACGATAAAGCATGGGTTTCAAAAGGTTATGGTATTGTGTTTTGCAACGCTAGTGATAGTACTTCTATGCTTCCTTTTCCCTGAATTTTACACTCGTATTGCTGCTTGGCGGAGGAGGAGAGAAATGAGAAGAAGCTGGTCTATTAACCGAAGGTCTTTCTCTAGGAGAACTGAAAGAGGAAGTTACTTTCGAATTTGAGAAGAAAACAAGTAGCGCCAATATACCTGATTTAGGTATATGTCCTGCATATCTTTTATCATTTTCATAATGTGTGGAATATGTCATTAGTGATCTAACTGAGATTTTGTATCTGTCTATCTGGTAAATGTATTCTCATCACCTCTGTCGAAGCAAGTTGGTTGAAGGTATTTTCTGCTGAGCTTGATTATCCAAATATTGTTGCCAGTTCCGGAAATGGGAATCTTTCGTTACACTTTTGATCACATATTGTAGATGAGGAACTTAGTTTTCTGATTGAAGAGGAGCCAAATGTTCCATAATTGATTCTGATGTTTCTCTTCCCTCAAAAGTCAGTTTAAAGTTCCCAGTTTTTCCTTTTCTTCTTTCGACATATATTGACTAATTGTACAGGATGTATATCTGTAATTTTTTCAAGAGTTAACTGAGGATTATAGTTTGATTTCTGATATTCTTATTAGCGGGAAATTCTAAATTCGACACTGGATATTGGAATTTATTCTTTACTGGGATTTTCATCCATATGTTGTTGCTATTTCCTTTTTCTTTTACTCTCTTTTCTCCCATTTATTCTTTGTTATTTTTATTTGAAAATGTGCAAGTCTTTTTTTTACATGTCTATATCTATTAGAATAATTTATCCAAAGCAGAGAGGTTTAGGTGGGGAGAAGATAACTTATTGTCTTCACTTGAATGTCTATCTATTAGAATAATTTATCTTAACCTAGGGGAGGGGTCTAGGAGAGGGGATGAAATGGAGAAGTTATTAAGTGGTCTTGGGGCACCGCCTATGTGGTGTCCCATTTCACTAATATGCTGTCATTTCAGCATGTGCAGTGGATCATTTCACTGTATATATTGAAATGGCAGTATGTGAGTGGACTTGGGATACCACGTGACTATGTCTAGGACCATAGAATAATTTTTCGATGGAATGTCTATATCTATTAGAATAATTTATCATAACCTAGAGAGATAAGTTTAAGTGAGAGAAAGGATAATTTACTGTTTTCATTGAACTAGGAGGGGAGGGGAGGGGTTTTGGTGGAGGAGAGAGTAACTTGTGAACTTATTTCCATAACTTGTTGTCAACATGATTTGAAGTTAACATGATTCAAACTCTCGACCTCTACGTTAATAGAAGTAACTTATATTAGTCGATGAAGTGACTATCGGTGGAAATGTGCAAATTTGGTTATTAAAATCTGAAACATCAAGATTTCAGAGTTGATTTCGATGCAGCATGAATTTCAGAGTTGGTCGATCAAGTGACTATCCGTGAAACATCAAATCTGAAACATCAAGATTTCCTCCATTTTATGGTGGGATATGGACTTGGATTATTCGACAGCATGAATATTTACAACCTGCTGTCAATCAGGAAGATGCCGCAAACTAGAAACACAACTTGCCCATATATTTCTCTATTAAATCTGGTTTCCTTTTCCATATAGCTCACTCACTAATTTTCAACAACTCTATACTAGATTTTGCTCCCATTGTTTCAGTTTAGATCTTCTATTGAGACTTCACTCTTTTTTTAAAAAAAGAATAATAATTGTGCAAAAATACTACTCTTTCCGTTCTAAAGTATAACAGCCACTTATTAAATATATAAAAGTTAAGGATTTTTTATTCATTTTGCCTTATATATACAGTGGCGGAACCAGAATAAAAAAAATTATTTATTGACCTTTGAAGTGTTTCTTTCAATTGTACGACTGAGATAAGACAATTGTATCCTGTGAGTCTGCATAGTTTGAAAACGTCTTAAAATTTGTTCGTTTTCAATTGTTGAAAAAATATCATTCTCAATATAAATTATCAGACCGTCATTCATCCACTCGTCTCCCATGTTATTACGTAAGTCAGTCTTAACAATTTTCAACGCAGAGAATACTCTTTTAACAGTAGCAGTCGTAACTGGTAAAATCAAAGTCAACTCGATCAATCGATATACCAATGTAAAAGTCATATTTCTTCTTGTTTCAATCAATTTCTTAGCAAGACTTCCCAAACTCAAATCTTCCGTCTGTTACGACCGTGAGATCTCATGTTGTCTTCCATATTAATAAAACACTTCAAATAAAATAACATAATAAATAATGATATTAATATTTATATCATGGACATATATAATTAATGTGTATAATCTGAAATTAGATCTTCTGTCTCTCATGTCTCGTGTACGGTTGTCAAGTATAATATATATATTTATTTATAGTTAACTAATTTCGTAAACCGAAATTATCAAAAAAATAATTTTGTAAATGGAGAAGTTTACGTGAAAATAGATAAGAATGAGAAAGGAACAACATATCTGAATTAGCCTGCATAATTAGACGAGAAAATATTGTCTAAAACTATTTTACATATTTAATTTAAGACTTATATATATTTATATACATGTGTATAGAGAGACAGAGAGAGCTAGTGAAATTTCTTTATTAATTTGTCCTTTAAATATATGTCTTTATATACTTTGTGCATTTGCTTTTAAGCGAAAAAAGAAAATGTTTTAATGCAATAAAATCTAGTTATTTTTTCTCCCTGTAAAATATCAAAAGACAATATTAATTAATTATACTATTAATTATTATTTATAATAAAATTATATATATATATATATATATATATATATATATATATATATATATATAACACAAGATCGACAAAATTTATCATCATAATTTTCATGGTCATATCACCGCTACTAAATTAATAATTTATAACTATTAAAAATAAATATAAAATAAAATATAATTTGTGCAAATGAGAAATTATTTGTAGTAGGAGGTGGTATTTCTTTAGGTAAGACTAATTTTGACAAAATTTTGGAATATTCTATAATTCTATAACTCAACTTTTATTGATTGACAACGACAAGAAAATTACAAAAATAAATAAATAAACAAACTCTACTTTTTATCACTTGCACTCTCATGCAAGATTATTAAAAAAAGAAAAATTATTTTACAAAATTCATAATTGATAAAATAAGAGATGCATTTATCACTCCCCTTTCTCTCGTACGATCGATAATTTTCGCGGGCCGCCCAACCCCCAAGCTCCCCAACTCCTTTTTATCCTTCTCTCTACAGAATTCCATTATCTTTTTGCGCCTCTTTTTCTCACTTTATAATTACACCCCAAAACCTTAAACCCTAAAAGTTACACTTTTGTTTTGTTGAAACAAATCGACTACCATGGTGACAGCTGTTTTGCTCAGATCCTTTCGTCGCCGCGAAGTTTCTTCCACCTATAAATCTGTAAGTTTTTTACTTTCCTCTTCCCCCGTTTACTTGGATGTAATTTCCTGTTATTGACGCTTTCGGTCTCTCTTATTTCTCTGTTTTATTTTGCCACTTGTTGTTTTAGCTGTACGCCTGTTTTTCGACGAATAGATTAGTGGGTATTAAAGGACTCGATGGAATAGCATTGTTTTTTGGTGTATTTTAATTTTGATTTCCCTTCTTCTTTGTGATTTCATTTTTCGGGAGGGGGAGCTCTAGATTTATAAATATACATCGGTTTATTGTAATTTTCCGTACATGGATTTATTGTCTTATTGATTAACCATTGATGATTTTAATTTGAGTTAGAGATGGTATTGGCGTATCTGTGATTTTACATTTTTAAAAATGCATGATTTTTACCTATTATTTTGACCCAAGTGATGTCCAATTTTAATATACTTCCTCCAAATTATAACATCAATATTGTCTTTTGAAAAGTCAATTTTAAATATTTTCTAACTCAAAATTGAGATGAATTCATTTTGTTTATGTCGAGGAATTATAAATATCATAAACTAACTAACTAAAAAGTAGTACCGGTTATAACATTTATTATTTTAAAAACTTAAATAAATCATGTCAATTTTAAGTTTTAAAATGTCTCAAACTTTTAAAAAGTCAATGGTGATCGTAACTTTCAAATTTGCTACGGAAGAAATAGTATGTTTCTTTATTCGTTTGTATATCTGTACGTCTGACACTAAAATTGTTAAACTGCATCTAAAATTATTGTCTTGAGCTATGCATTTCTGTATTCTTTTTTTCTCAATTTGATATTGAGCACTGGTGCCTGACCTTCATTTGGGAATGTTGATTGTAATGTTGTAACTAGCACTTGTAACCAAATGTTCAAGCTCAATTCCTTCAAAAATCTTAGTAGAAGGGTATTTGATAGACCATTTTTGAGATCTTATCTACTGTTTTTTCTTTAAACTTTTGAAGTTCAGAAATTGATAAATGATTGTACTATTGATTGTTTGTGTTGGTACTAGGGTGCATGTCTATAAACAGATGAATCATATATTTCTTCTTTCTTAAAATGTACCTGGATTTACCTTTTTGTAGTTAGCTGGAAATGCCAAGTCCTTATGGGCTACCTCACATGTGAGCCACAAATGGTCCAATCTTGCTAGACCATTTAGGTACCTTACACAAACCATCTCATAGCGTGTTTGCTTTTTTTATTGTTTCCTTTCTTTTTTCCCGGCTCATGCTGATTATTCTTTCATGTGTAGCACAAAACCTGCTGGTAATGATGTTATTGGGATTGACTTGGGTACAACCAACTCCTGTGTTGCAGTCATGGAGGGCAAGGTAGGATTCTACTTGTTGGTAGTTGGATATTGTGTAACTATTCGATCACATAAATGAATATTGACTCCAATATTTTTCTGTAGGCTCCTAAAGTGATTGAGAATGCTGAAGGATCTCGGACAACACCATCTGTGGTAGCCTTTAATCAGAAAGGGGAGCTACTAGTGGGTACACCAGCTAAGCGTCAAGCAGTGACTAACCCCACAAACACAATCTTTGGGACCAAGCGTCTAATTGGCAGACGATTTGATGATCCCCTAACACAGAAGGAAATGAAAATGGTTCCTTACAAAATTGTTAGGGGTCCCAACGGAGATGCATGGGTTGAGGCCAATGGACAGCAGTATTCACCTAGTCAAATCGGTGCTTTCATATTGAACAAGATGAAGGAAACTGCGGAGGCTTATCTCGGGAAGATTGTGAACAAAGCAGTTGTCACTGTTCCAGCTTATTTTAATGACGCTCAGAGGCAAGCCACAAAGGATGCTGGGCGTATTTCTGGCCTTGATGTCCAGAGAATCATTAATGAGCCAACTGCAGCTGCGCTTTCATATGGTATGAACAATAAGGAGGGTTTAATAGCTGTGTTTGACCTTGGTGGTGGAACCTTTGATGTTTCTATCTTAGAGATATCAAATGGAGTTTTTGAGGTATGCGAGTTATCCCAGGTTGAGTGGTTCATTATATTATCTAATTAGTTCATCATTATCCAGTTTATGTGCACTAATACCTCCTTTCATGTAGGTGAAAGCAACGAACGGTGACACGTTCTTGGGAGGAGAAGACTTTGATAATACCCTTCTGGATTTCTTAGTGAATGAATTTAAGAGGACTGAGGGTATAGACTTGTCCAAAGACAGGCTTGCCTTGCAGAGACTTCGTGAAGCAGCTGAGAAAGCTAAGATAGAACTCTCATCAACATCACAGACTGAGATCAACCTGCCCTTTATTACAGCAGATGCATCTGGTGCAAAGCATTTGAATATCACTCTGACCAGATCAAAATTTGAGTCTTTGGTAGGTCATTTGATTGATAGGACTAGGAGTCCATGTAAGAATTGTTTAAAGGACGCTGGCATATCAACCAAGGAGGTGGATGAGGTCCTTCTTGTTGGAGGGATGACTCGAGTTCCGAAGGTCCAAGAGACAGTTGCTGAAATTTTCGGTAAAAGCCCAAGCAAGGGGGTAAATCCAGATGAGGCAGTTGCTATGGGAGCCGCCATTCAGGGTGGTATACTTCGTGGTGATGTTAAGGAGTTGCTTCTCCTTGATGTCACTCCGCTATCACTGGGTATTGAAACACTTGGTGGTATCTTTACTAAATTGATCAGTAGGAACACAACTATCCCAACAAAGAAGAGCCAGGTGTGTACTTCAAAGTGTTTTACATCTGGTGTGCTTTGAAAATTTATTTCTACTCTGTTCAATATGAGCTCATTTCAACTACTTCTACCATGTATCTAGATATTGTGTAACAGTGCATGTTTCTAACCTTACTTCTTTCAGGTGTTTTCCACAGCAGCTGACAACCAAACTCAGGTGGGAATAAAGGTGCTGCAAGGTGAGCGTGAGATGGCATCTGACAATAAGCTCCTGGGTGAGTTTGATCTTGTTGGCATTCCTCCCGCACCTAGGGGCATGCCCCAAATAGAGGTTACTTTTGACATTGATGCCAATGGAATTGTCACCGTCTCTGCCAAGGATAAGACCACCGGTAAAGAACAGCAGATCACCATTCGTTCATCTGGAGGTCTCTCTGAGGATGAAATTGAGAAGATGGTCAGGGAAGCTGAGCTACACGCTCAGAGGGATCATGAAAGGAAAACCCTAATTGATGCTAGAAATAATGCTGAGACCACTACCTACAGTGTTGAGAAGAGTTTGAACGAGTATAGAGATAAAATTCCTAGTGAAGTAGCATCAGAAATTGAGACTGCGGTGGCAGATTTAAGGAAAGCAGCAGGGGGAGACAGTGTTGAAGAGATTCAATCAAAGATTGATGCTGCCAACAAAGTTGTGTCAAAGATCGGACAACACATGAGTGGTGGTGGTTCCACCCCTGGAGGATCTCAGGGTGGTGATAAAGCTCCAGAGACAGAGTATGAAGAGGTAAAGAAGTAGGCGATGACAGCAGACTTGTGAGCTGAGTTAACAAGTCGCAAATTTTTTCTTTTACTATGAAGTTATTAGTGTTTTTTTTAGATTTTCTGTATCTAAAACTTGCATAGTTTGTTGTATTAGAGTTTCAGCAGTTGACAAAGCTTGTGCTACTTTGAAACAATGATGAGATTGATCAATGAAATTTTGCAGAAGCAATTTCAGTTCAAAATGTCTTTTGAGACTGTTTTGTCTTGTTCTATGGAATAAATATTTTTGCTGCTTGTTTGTTTAGTCGGTTTAATCAGCTTTTACTCCTGTTCACAAACAGGAGTATGTTTAGGTTTTGGTCCCAAGTCTGAGAATCATATGGAAGTACCAAGATTACAGCATTACTCCCAGTAGTTCTTTGTAGGATGGGTTTAATGTTGAACGCTTATGACAACTAAAATATTTAATATTACAAGGTTTAAATATGGTTCTTGATTAATGCAATTGTTAAATCTGTAAACTACATTAAAATTATAATGAAGAACAAAACTGGTATTTTATAAAATTTAAATAAATTCAAATCACAATTTTAATATGGAATTTGGGAAAAGATTTTACTCAAGGATTTGCTGCAGTATATTGATAAAACTAAACTCACATATTGTGAAGTGAAGATTTTTTGTAACGAGACTTTTTGTAGTCGAATTACGATTAGA
The DNA here is from genome assembly GCA_947179155.2 of Hedera helix. NCBI lineage: Eukaryota > Viridiplantae > Streptophyta > Magnoliopsida > Apiales > Araliaceae > Hedera > Hedera helix. Next base: position 30,799,047 of record OX359287.1, read on the forward strand.
ACGTATGTCAATAGATGACATTGAAGAGGACTAACTAGATTGACCATTAATTAGGTTACTCATTTTTATTTTTTGAAATATAATCAATCAAGCATATATCAGTAAATCTCATGTTAACAATTACTCAAAATCAGGAAGGCAGTCTGATCTAACTATGTCAATTTGTATAGGAAAGTAAATAAACAAAAAACTTAAATTAGAATTTCAAATAAAAAAATAAAAAAACTTTTAAGTTTTTCTCTGTATTGTGTATGTTTTTATATAGGCAAATAAAGTAAAAGTTAATTTTTACATATAGATTATTAAATATCCTTGTGTGTGTAAACAACAAAGATTATTTTTTAGGCTACAAAAATTTCTACAAGTCTTTTTTTCATCATCCAAATTTTGGATAAAAAATGATCAAAATTTTCATCCCTTAAAAAACTCAAACAAGATAAATTAATGAAACTAATTGTAATTTATTTTTTTCGTGTGTTTTAAAACTCCCAAAGAAGATATATAATGATAAAAATAAAATGAATAATATTACGGTGATAAAAAAATTATATAAAAATAAATATAAAATAATATATATCAAATAAATAATCATAACTAATTATTATCATAGATATTATTTTATATTTAATTTTTTGTTATTAAAATATTATTGTTTATGAGCAAATTATGCCATCATTTGGAGAGATGAGAGCGTTGACTTTGAGATACAAATACTCGTATTAAAAATTAGGGACTGTTTGTCAGCATTATACGGTGGACTATTTAACCAAAACCCTAGTCCCCTGCGCCCAAACCCTAGCATAAACCTTAGAGAGAGAAAGTGACAATGAAAACCGAGAAGAAGAGGGAGAGACCGATTGAGCATGAATCCTCTGTCCCCAATCCCGTCAAACCAATGGAAAGAAAGAAGAAAAGAAAAGCAATGGACAAAGAAAAACACCATTCTTCTTCTCCTACTAATACTGCTGATGCTGTTAATGCCGCTGAATTGAAGGGAAAATTAATCGTGCCAATGGAGATTTCTTCTTCATCAATTAATACCACTTTGCCGGAGTTTCATATTGGGGTTTTTAAGGAACTTGCTTCTTCTGATGTTTCTGTAAGAGTAGCTGCAGCTGAGAGATTAGTTACAGAGTTGCAGGAAGTTCAAAAGGCTTACGATAAGCTTGATAAGAAAGAGGAAATTGAGGATGAGATGAAATTGGAAGCTGAAAAAGATGACGGACTGAATAACTGTGCGCCTTCTGTTAGATATGCTGCTAGAAGGCTGATTCGTGGAGTGTCTTCGTCCAGAGAGGTTTGTTTCAGTGTGTTGGTTTCTAATTGTGTAAAGTTACTTTCTTTTGCCAATGTAGCGTAACTTTTACTGAAACTGTAAATGGGAGACTTATTTGCTGTGTGAATGAGGTTAATTTTAGTGAATGTAGTTTGTAAATTTGTATAAAGTAAATTTCTTTTGTTCAGTGAGTTTAGTTTGTACAATTGTGTATAAGAATTGAAGTTAGCAAATGTATTTTCGTTTAGAGGCTTTCCACTTAATTTGCTCTGTATACATGCTTTTCAAACTAATTCCTTTGTCGGTATGAATTAATATACATGAAACAATAATTAGAAGGCATATTAGTGCCATTTCTTCAGGTAGACATCTTAATTTTAGTCAATTTAGTTTTTAAAATTATATAAAATAACTGTCTTTTGGAAATGTATTTCTTTGTAGTGGCTTTCTGCTTAATATTTGCTCTATAGATATTAGATAGCTTTTCAAATTAGTCCCTTTTCTATATATGAATGGGAAAATGTGAAACTACCAGTAGAAGGCTTATTATCGGTTCTTCATGTAGAGAGCTGCTGTTTAGTAAATTTAGTTTTAAAATTATATATGGTAATTGTCTTTTGCTAATGTTTGTGCATTGTATTTTTTGCTTAATGTATGCTCTATATGGCTTCTTTTCAAACTATTGTCCCCATTTATATGAAAGTAAAATAGGATAAATATTCATAGTTGGAATTGTTCTTGCTTCTTTCATTCAAGATTGAAATTTGCTCTTTCCTTTCAATTCAAGTTGAATGATAATTATGCTAATTTCACAATGCACAGGTCTTAAAGTTTAATTTCAAGTATTAGACTATAACTACCATGATCCATATCAGCAATATTGTTAGTTAGCTGTCCATTCTTAATTATTTTAATGATGTTGTTTATATTGAACACAGAAAATTGAGCGTATAAAATTGAATATTTTTTTCATATATACATGTGCCCTGTGACATGGATGGTGGATTGATATGGTTTGTACAAATAATTATATTGTTATGGACTGAAATGTGTATAACTGTTTAAAAATGCTTCCATGTTACCTAACTTGTATCCTGTGTGATCTGGAATTTTTTTGCAGTGTGCTAGACAAGGGTTTGCATTGGGTTTGACTATTTTAGTTAGTGCAGTTTCTAGCATAAAAGTGGACTCGTTGCTGAAACTAATTATTGATTTGTTGGAAGTCTCGTCTTCAATGAGGGGACAGGTGGGCATGCATTCCTCTTTTTTATACTGTAGGTTTTTAGTCTCTCATAGATTTATCCTTAGGAATCTTTATTTGCTCCTTATGGCAACGCAGGAAGTAAGGGATTGTCTTTTAGGTCGCTTGTTTGCTTATGGTGCCCTTGCACGATCAGGAAGACTGACAGAGGAAGGGATTTCTGATAAAAGCTGTTTACACATCAAGGAGTTCACTAGTTCTGTGATCTCCCTTGCGGCCAAGAAGCAATATCTACAAGAGCCCGCCGTCGCAGTTCTTCTGGAATTGGTTTACAAGGTACTTTATTCTGATAGAAGAGTGGACAAAAAATAGCTATTGTACACTTCTTGATTTTTATTATGTATGAGCTACCAAAAATTATAGTGGAAATGCTCAAGTGTATTTAGTGTTTTGTTAATTGGTTCTGATTGTATGAATTTATTTCTTGCCTAATTTTTTATCAAAGAAATAAAAAGAAACTTCTATATTTATTTATTTTTCATTTATTTGAAAAATTATGTGAATTACATCATTCACTCAGTTCTCTAAAATATTTTGATTGAAAGTGGCTAACGCTTATCAAGTCTTGTGAGTTGTGATTTGACTAGAGCCCAACATGTTGAGAGATACATAATTTAACACTAGGAAAGTTTCCGTGTATTTTTTATTTTTCTATTGGCTTATATCTTGAAGCTCTTTACACAAAAATAATATATATCATTAAGTTCTGAATGTGGAGCAAGCTGTACTTTTAGTCTTACACAGTAAAGATTCTCAACTTCGTTACTATGGGATGCAATTTGACCTGGTTTATAGGATTTGAAACATTTATCAGAGATTTGAACCAATAGAGGAGAGTTCTGCAGAAGATGTTATTCAATTTCTTTGGGCAGATGAGCTATTTAATGGTTCCAGCTTCTTATTTTATAGGCTAAAGAATTGTGGATAGTTTTGTGTTGGACTTGGATTATAAAATGTTTTTAGGACTGGGTTTTATGAGATCCACATAAATTTGTAGGTTTGTGAAGACGGGAGATCAAGTTTTATCTTGTTTTTGCAAGTCTCTGTTCCATGTAATACATATTTTGTTTGTGGAAATTCTCTATACTAAAACTCCGTGTTAATTAAGGACAATATTCCTTGGGGACTGTTAGTGTTATTTTGGAGATTTTAATAGAAATGACAAAAGGATTTTTAAGGCTGTTCTGGATGTGTGTTGGATGGTCTTTCTGAAGAGCATCTTTCATCTTTTGTGGTTTCTAGGTTGCTTACTGTAGTTGGGTTTGAAGGAGTCTTACAAGTTCACAAGTGCAAATGACGTTTCAGTATTCAGAAATAAAATTTAGCTATTATAGGTTGTTGCTCTTATCCCTAGTCTAGCACGAGTAAGCCTCAATTCTGAACACCAAAATTACTCAATTTGGGTACTGCAACTTCAAATCCTGAACAATATCCCCAGCCCAGCTCCAGAAAATTTTTCGGGAAGACCAGGTTAATAGTGTATGACGAGAAACTCAAGAACCACATGTCAAGTCCACTGAATATAAGTTTCGTGTAATATACCATTCAGTAAAATAATTTTCAGAACAACAAGGTGACGATCTTAGTATTTTTTCTTAAGTTTTTTTGGTAGCATAGTGGATCAATAAGGATTTCCCAGGGCCTGTTCTCATCTGTAACTTTTTGGTAAATGTGCCCTTATTTTAATGCTTCATGTCACTTTTTGTTTGCTTCCATGTTTCTTTTGTATTCCACCTGTTCATGCAGGTTTGTTCATGTTTTGGTATATTTCCATTTGCTTGTCTGTTCATGGACATAGTTAAGAAGATGTGTATTTGGACATATTCAGTTTCCGTTGGATGTTGAGAATTTTTAGTGGCATCCAAGATCTATTGTCAATCTGAGTATTGCCACACATTCCGTCTCCCACACGCTAATTGCCCACAAAAGAAAGAATAGAGAGAAGCCCTTTGGGGTTTAACAAACTTGAAATCATGATAGCATGTATGCATGGAATTTGTTTTCTTGTGTGTTGTGTCAAACTAATTTAAGCATCCTTGTCCTCGTTACTAGCTATAACCAGAATCTTTGTCTTCTGTCACTTAAGTATTTTTCTGATCATTCTTTTGCTTATACTCCTATTTATTTATCTAAAACAAAACCAAAAAAATAATGCTTGAGCATTGGCAACTCTTTCTTCTTTACAATTCTCTTGTTTCTGTAGCTAGTGTGTCAGTGGTCACTTTGAGGGTTTAAGCCATGGTATACTCTATCTAATTTCCAACTTGTATGTCTATGTTTTTATTCCGTGTGCTTATGTGTTTGCACTTACTCTGTGGTTTTCTATTGCATTATACAGTCCCTGATGGTTGAAGTTACCTAAATCATCTAATGCTGTTGATTTATTTTTTACTTTTGACTGTTCTCGTCATTTCTTTGTTATTTATTGTTTAATATACTGTTTCTCACTATTCCATTTATATTTCACATGCAATGTCCATTTAATACATCGGTATTGTTTATGGTGTTGCAGTTACCTGTTGAAGCCTTGAATCACATTCTAGAAGCTCCGGGGATTCAGGAATGGTTTGAAGGAGCCACTGAAGCTGGAAATCCTGATGCATTGCTTCTTGCTCTTAAGATGCGTGAAACGATTTCTGTTGGCAACAAAGTCTTTGGCAAGCTTCTGCCTTATCCATATAGCTCTAGCAGGCTGTTCTCTGTTGACCATCTCTCCTCTCTTGCTAATTGCTTAAAGGTGATATTTAAATAATTCCTTGTGCTGAATAAAAATAGAAGCTAGCTTTCTGATATTATAGTGTTTTTGGAATCCTACAGGAGTCTACATTCTGTCAGCCTCGAGTTCATAATGTGTGGCCTGCTTTGGTAAATGTTCTTTTACCTGATATTGTTTTAAAAGATGTGGACTCAGCTTCAGGTTTAAATTCCACTAAAAAGCACAAAAGGAATCGCAAGTCTAGCTCATCTGAAGAAGACATTGAGGAAAAACTTCGCTGTTTTTGGGAAATTATCATTGAGGAATCCCTTCTTCTGTCATCTCATGACCGTAAACACTTAGCATTTGACATTTTGCTGCTTCTCCTACCAAGGCTTCCTACATCATATGTCCCAATTGTTCTGTCTAACAAATTTGTCCAGTGTTTGATGGATATACTTTCCACAAAGGACTCTTGGTTGTACAAAGTTGCTCAATATTTTCTGAAAGAGTTATCAGGCTGGGTCAAGTATGATGATGTAAGAAGAGTAGCTGTCATCGTAGCCCTGCAGAAGCATAGCAATGGGAAATTTGATTGCATCACACGGTCAAAAACAGTAAAAGATTTGATGGCAGAATTTACAACCGAATCTGGCTGCATGCTGTTTATTCAAAACTTGATGGAAATGTTTTTGGATGAGGGTCATGCCTCTGAGGAACCTTTGGATCACAGTCAGACAACTGATGAGAATTCGGAGATAGGTTCAGTAGAGGATAAGGATTCTGTTGGGGCACTGGGAACCTCTGATTTTCTGAAAACCTGGGTAGTAGATTCTCTTCCCAGTGTTTCAAAGCATTTGAAGATTGATCAAGAAGCAAAGTTTCGGGTGCAAAAAGAAATTTTGAAGTTCTTAGCTGTTCAAGGTTTATTCTCTTCATCTCTTGGAACTGAACTGACATCCTTTGAACTACAGGAGAAGTTCAGATGGCCAAAAGTGCCAACGTCAAGTGCTCTTTGTAAGGTGTGCATTGAGCAGCTTCAATTATTGTTGGCAAATGCTCAAAAAGGAGAAGGACCTCACTCAGTTGCAGGTGGCTTTGAGGCAAATGATATTGGCTCTTATTTTATGAGATTTCTTAGTACATTACGCAACATTCCTTCCGTATCTCTCTTTAGGGCATTGCGCAATGAGGATGAAAAGGCATTCAAAAAATTGCAAGCAATGGAAACTCAGCTTTCTAGAGAGGTATTGCATCTTTCTTAATATGGAATTGCCACACTGACCGCCTACTCTACTGAAGGGATCTCTTCTTATAGTCCCCCCCCCCCCCCCCCCCTATAATGGAGTTTATTACACGAGGGTGAGGAGAGTGGATTTTTCTCGAATCTTAAAAAAAATCTGACATTTAAGACATCATGCATATAAGGATTTTAGTGGGGTCTTACCATGACACGTGCAATGAAAAGTTTAATCCCTTCAGTTAGAATTGTTTACTTCTCTGTTTTAAAATTATTATTTCCTATTATTTTTCTAGCTTCTTAGTGAGCATCTCATGGTGAATTTCCACCAGGGTATAGGAATTAACTGTTCTAATGTTTCCCGTTACAAATTTTTGATAATACAATTTCTTAGATCCTAAAATGATTGCAGGAGAGGAATTGTGGAGTTAGCACAGATGCACATAAATTGCATGCGCTTAGGTATTTGCTCATTCAATTGCTGCTGCAAGTTCTACTTAGGCCAGGGGAATTCAGCGAAGCTGCGTCTGAACTTATTATATGCTGCAGGAAGGGTTTTGCTTCCTCTGATCTTCTTGATTCCTCTGGCGAGGATGAACCAGATGCTGATGGAACACCTGAGCTAATGGATGTCCTTGTGGATACATTGCTTTCTTTGCTGCCACAGTCGTCAGCTCCTATGCGATCTGCTATCGAGCAGGTGAATACCTGAAAAGTAGGATTGACAGTATAATGCTACTGGTTTTTTTTTTTTTGATATCTTGTCAGGTTGGACACAAACTTCATTTACATTCTTGGAAAAAATGATTCTCTGTCCTAGTCCCTGCTGAGACCAATATTATGTTTTTTGATTCTTGAAACATTAATTATCCTAAGGGACAGGAAGCACTCATTACGTTGACTTTGGCAATATGTCCCGTCCCTTGCAAACAATATTTTGGCTGATATTGGGAAAAATATCTGGATTGCAGTACTTATTTGTTGGCATAACTTGTGAACGTCAAATTAAGTTGACTTGCCTGTCCTGGCTATAGTACTTACATGGAGTTTTGTCTTTCTGTTGAAGGTTTTCAAATATTTTTGCAATGGTGTAACAAATGATGGATTGCTTCGAATGTTACGTGTCATAAAGAAAGATCTGAAACCAGCTAGACATCAGGATATAGACAGTGAGGACAGCAACGATGATGATGATGATGATCTTCTTGATATTGAAGAAGCAGATGAAGCTGATGAAGCTGAGACTGGTGAAACCGGTGATAGTGATGAGCAATCAGATGATTCGGAAGCAGTTGGAGTTCAGCCAATTACCAAAGAACTTTCCGAAGCCTCAGATGATTCTGATGGTGGAATGGATGATGATGCAATGTTCCGCATGGATTCTTATCTTGCACAAATTTTCAGAGAGCGGAAGAATCAGGCTGGAGGTGACGGTGCTCAATCCCAGCTTGTGCTCTTCAAACTTCGTGTTCTATCTTTGCTAGAGATTTACCTGCATGAGAATCCAGGCAAGTCATTTTTGCAAATATTAACTTCAAATGAGTACTCTCAAGTCAGTGTCCATGAGTGGTAAGTAGCTGATGACAGCCCTTCCGTTTCTAATGTAAAATGCACTTGAGAAAAAATTCAGAGGCTTTAGTCTAGTGACTAGCTTAAAACTCTCTATGCTGTTCAATGAAATAGCTTAGACTAAACTTCAACTTGAAAAGGGGAAGATATCCTGGTTCACGAATCTCTTGTTAAGCTAGCTTCATCTCGTTCAAACAGCCATTTTTTTTTATTCCAATCAGTTTAAAGGCATCAGTGCAAAGTAACAGTAATATAATGATTTACAAAGGGTCGTTGCCACCATCACTCGTCTTTGGAGTTGTGTGATGTCGGCGGAAGCATGGTCATTATTATCAGGCACAGGCACAAGTAGCGTGGATTTCTTAAATTGATACACACCTCACCTAAATGAAGGAGTTCTGCTACATTTAACTACTTTGAGATTATATAACCTTGAGGTTGTAACTCTTCTTCAGTATAAGTATGATTTTAATATTGGTTTATGAGTTTATTAATTTTCAAAACCTTAACATGAAAAAGTTAATTCTTACTTTACATTATTTGTGGTAGACCTTCTAAATAACATGAAAATTCAAAAGCTCAAACCACCAAATACTTTGATTTAACTTTTAATGAGTAAGTGTTCATATTAATATTTGCAGATATAACATAAATAAAGCAAGAAAGAGATTTGTTATTTACATTTGAAAAGGGGAGGCTCAGGCTAAAAATTTCAGCACTTCAACTTGGCCAAAAAATTATAAAATGTCAGCACTTCATCTTAAATGTAGTTTATTCTTGTATATTTCTAAGACCCATTTTGTCATCAGTCTCGGCTTTATGTTTGATTTGGAATAGAAAAATATTTTGAAAATTGTCATGAAGACAAATATAGCCCTGTTTGTAGTCTGTTGACCATTTTGGCACCATAATAATTAATACAGGCCTTTTGGACTTGGAGTAAATATTTGTTTGTAACAGTGCTAGAATCCTTTGTTATCACCAAAGGATTCTAGCACTGTCACAAACAAATATTTACTCTTATGTGAGTCATGTCCAAAAGGCCTGTATTATGGTGCCAAAATTTACTCTTTGTTATCACCACCGTATTGAATATCGATCTACTCATGGGCATGATTTTCCGTCTAACGTCATTATCAATCAGTAAAAGTCACAATACTTCAAATGAACTAAAATATCTAGTTAAACATCTTATTTGAACGGATATAAGCTGGCACATTTTTCATGGGAAAGTACTCTAGATTTTTTATTAAATTCTTCACATGTACTTTATGAATACTTGATTGTGATGAAGTTAAACAATATAATTTAGTAAAAAAAAAAAGTTAAACAATATATTGTGTATTCTGGATGAGTTTCGTATAACTTCTGTATTTGTACGCAGGTAAGCCCCAGGTGTTAAAAGTTTTCTCAAACCTGGCCCAGGCATTTGTTAATCCACATACTATAGAATGTAGTGAGCAGCTTGGTCAACGTATATGGGGAATTTTGCAAAAGAAAATATTCAAAGCAAAGGACTATCCAAGAGGGGAAGCTGTGCAACTCTCTATGCTTGAATCTTTGCTAGAAAAGAACTTAAAATTGGCAGCAAAACCATTCAAGAAAAAGAAACCTGCGACCAATCCATCAAAGAAAAAACAATCAGCCTCCTTTAATAGACACAAAATGATTAATGCCCTTGCTCAAAATTCAACATTTTGGATACTTAAGATTATTGATGCAAGAAGCTTCCCTGAGTTTGAACTGCAGAGGATCTTCGATATTCTTAAAGGTGTTTTAGTGGCCTATTTTGATAGTAAAAAGTCTCAAATGAAGTCTGAATTTTTGAAAGAAATATTTAGGAGGAGAGTATGGATTGGGCATCATCTCTTTGGATTCCTTTTAGAGAAATGCAGCAGTGCGAAATCGCAGTTTCGGCAAGTTGAAGCACTTGCTCTGGTGATTGAAATACTGAAATCACTTGTTTCTGTTAATGCTGATGGAAAGGGCCAGTGTTTCTCAAAGAAGATGTTTGAAAGTCATCTTCCAAAAGTCTCTATTCTGATTAAGGAATTAGTTACTAATATGCCAGATAAGCAGGCAAAACGGGCTGAAGTACGCAAGTTCTGTGGCAGGGTCTTCCAAACCTTAACAAGCCTTAACTTGTCTGCATCATTTCTCAAAACTTTAGAACCAGAAATTCATGCTGCTTGCGAGTCTCAACTTGGTGAAATTTTCCTTGCTTTGAAGAAGCAGGGGTGAGATACTGGATTAGTTCGGCTTGAAATTTAGCACAGACATACCATGTTGAAAAATATAAATTGAGAAACAGCTTTCTGTTCATTCAATTCACTCGCAATGCCCTCGTGGAGAAGTTGGTCGAATCATTGCTCCAACGAAATTCTGGTCTTCATAGTAAGAAGTTCCAAATTTAACAAGATTTTGTTTTTTGTTCACTTGTTAGTTATTCGCATTTCTGTCCTGGCTATGCATACAGGTAGATCTATCATGGTTGGTCTGTTAAAAACTACAGGCTTACTCAGTTCTGAATTACTCTGGACACTGAGATTTTGTATTTATATATTTTCCTTCTCAATAGAATACGGTAGACTTTTTACTCTCCTACCATTTTGATTATGACAAGTATGTACGAGTTCTTTTGGTTTTGGCTGCTCTTTATGTTTGCTTATCTGAATGACGGTGGTAGAGAAAAACTTACATAGTTTCCGTTTTAAATTGTCTCTGTCCTGTTTTGCAGACTGGTTTCCATCTTATAGCGGACTTGTACTTGGGCTTGGACAGTGATTTCAAATCTTGCTGAACTGGATGTATCTGTGAGACGATAAGTTGTAGAATGCAATTTCTATCTTAGAATGAAGCAAATCTCCCCATATAGATCTAGAACCTTAAACCAGTCAACGAACTGATAAGCTTCGTGCTTTACACGATATACCAGCCAATAACATGTAGGGTTTAGGCTTTTCTTTTCCTACTTTGTGCTGTCTGGCGTATTCTTGGAGTTTTGAGTCCTTTATTGGAATGTTTTATTTGTTTAGATTGGCTCGTCTTTTGCTGGTTACAGCCTACGTGATACTTTTGATGTTGAGATGCCATTTCCTTAGAAATCAAACGTAGACATTATGGAAACAATCTCTGTAACTAAGGAACCAAATCCTTTTGTATGTTTTAGCAGTTTGTATATTTTCGCAATATCCTTTTCTTCTCATGAATAATAAGTGAGTATAACTTTCGTACAAGAGGATCTTTTGAAAAACATCATTTTAACTTATGGCACGGATTGATGCTAGGGTATGAGCAATATAGACACCTCTTTTTTTGTGCGCGCGTCTCTCTCTTTGTGGTTTTGTTTATGAAACTCCGCCAAAGTTTATGTTTGTGGCTTTGATTATGGAATCTACAAGTGGGGAAAACATGGTCGACGGATTGAGAAACCTTCACCGAGACATGAAGGTTACAGTTATACAACTGCCGACCATATTAATTTATGGAGAACACTATTTTATCATAAGTTTTTGATATTTTCACATATTTACCGTACACAAAAATAATAATTATTTTATTCTCACGTGAGAGAGAATTATATAAAAATATTAAATCTCTTATAAAATTTTATATTGCTTCTAGCATTCATATGGCTTCTCCGGTCAAAACTCGTGCTTCCTTTTATGAGAGTGCAAAAAAGTTTAATGTTAACCCGAACAAATTTTTTAATTTGCTATTTGGTGCATTATATTTACTGTCTTGATTATGACAGGGTGCAAATTAATTTTAGTAAAATAAAAAATATTACTTTATATTGGTTTGCTGAGAAAACCACACTTGGCATAGCTCAGTTGAAGATTTGATAAGGTTTAACCCATGGGGCCACCAATTGATAGAGACTAAGAGTTGGTTACAGATGGAGACTTCAGACCAATTTTTTCTCACGTAGTTTTAGTCACGTGTGGATATAAGTTTGCCCACTTACATTAGGCTAAACGAAATGGAAGTTCTCATTAATAATACAATACTACCAACTACTATTCCCATTATTCTATAAAGATGAGTTTTATTTGCCAATTTTTTTTTCACATAATTTTTTTTTATTTTAATTTTATTATTATGTCATCAGTATATTAATAATTTATTAATTTTAAAAATAAATATTTAAATATGAAACAAAATTTAATCTTTTCAAAATTTTACAAATGTGTCCAGCCGACCCTACAACAATAATAAATATCAACATTAAAGGAAGATTGCTTCTTCTTTTTTTTCTTTCTAATTTTATTATTATTATTATTATTTATTTTATGTATGTATATTATCATAAGTTTCTCAATAGTTGATCTATCTATCAGATTCCTTGTCAGATAAATTCATCTTGGGGAGCTTTCTCCTTTTGTAGACGGCTGGAATATGCAGTAGGCACTTGGTGGCTTATGGAACATAGTACCATGTAACATATTAACTACATATAATTAATAGAGCACGTGGGAAATGGAAAGCGCAGCAAAACCCCTTTTCCATTTGTTTGTTCTTTTCTTTTTGACATTCTGGTTGATGCCTTCTTTACCTACAAGTGACTCCACATGTTTTGTTCGTTCTATTATTCTTTCTTTTTCCCACCACCTTCCCACGATGCGTCCACGAACGTCTAAAAAGCCAAATTAACCTTCTGATTTGTATCATTTTTACAAATTTATCCCTCTTAATTTTTATTTTGACAAAATTCTCACTCCAATATATATTAGTTATGTAAATAAGTTCCCAAGCTTTTGTTGTCGTACTATTATAGCACTTCAGTTCCACATCGATTAATATAAAATATTTAAATATGTATATAAAAATTTAAAATCTGCGGTGAACTAAAATAATCTAAAAGAATACTACTAAAAAAACTCATTGACTCATGTCGTTATAATATCAGAGAGGTTCTCAAAAATTCGGGTCAGTTTGAGTCATCCAAACGGGTCAACCTGATGAAAAGTGATTTATAAATTTCGGATCGGTACAACCATTGTCAATTGAAGGGATAAGATTACCAGAAGATTATAGGTGAAGGAAGAAAGAACGCTTGTGATTATAGGTCTCCAAAATATGCTTTATTCACACGAAAAAAGAAAGACGAACAGAATTAAATTGCAGAAAAGCTTGACGAACCAAGAAAAGTACTACCGCTGGTAATCTGTACAAGAAGTAGCATCTCAAGTCTCAACTACCTACATCTCTCATTTCCTACAGCAATAAGCAAAATTCCTGTCCGTCTGAAACAGGTCTGTTCTTCACATCAAATGTGTTCCTTCTCACATTGTCATAAAATTCCAAGCTTTGTTCAAAACCAATTTCCATACTAGCCTCTTTTGATTCCAAAGCTTTAACCCCAAACTCAAATCACTTCAGGAAGTACTCTGCAAGCTGAAAATTCAAAATTCAACTTAGTCTCACAAGTCACACCCAAATACTAACATTGTCATCACAATTCACAAATACAATAGGAATATTTACAAACTATACCTCATAAAACCAACCAGACATCTTATAGCTAATAGCTTTTCAATTGGATGCTTCAACGAGCACCGATGCTGGCCCCCGTCTTATGTTACACTTAGCATTCTCTGGACTTCCTATCTGAGCTAATGGCAGGCAAGATGGGGATATTAGTTGAACTATTGAACCCTTTGAGAGGGTCCCTTGGGCTTTGATGTTTGATCTTGGGGAGGTACACCTCATCTGCGCAAACTCCACGTAATTCCTTTCAAGAGGAAAGTTCTGATTAATTTCTCACCCAGAAATACAAAAGGCCGGGCCTTGAAAATTTAACCAAAAAATTCAATGTCATGAATGCGCTTCATCCGCATCAGAGTCGCTCCCTAAAGAACTCCCCAATCCGAATCTGTCAAAAGAAGCTTAACCATTAAGCTCTTTGGTAGCAACAACCACAAGCACATTTCAATTCTGGCATACAAACATTTCATTAATAAACCGCAAGATAAGTTTCATATACCACTTGATGAAGACGAATCACTGCTGGAACTGCCTGAACTGCTCGAACTACTACTGGCGTTACCATTCCTATTCCCATTATCACGACCATGCCCACCATCATCTTTCTCAATTTCAATGGGTGGGAAGGTACTCTCTGGCATCTCATCACCAATGTCGACATCCTCCTCCCCATCTCCTTTCTTAATTTTCTTTGCCCCATCCTTTCTGTCACTAACTGGAGCCTGTGAAGCAATTCCAAAATCATAATTAACAAACCACCTAGTACCTATAAATGTAGCCAATTTGAAGAATAAGTGACTAGATATACCTCATCAGTGTCAGTTGTGCCCGTGGGAGCTGCTGAATAATTCCCCATAAGAGCTTGTCTTTTTGTCTTGCTCACCAACTTCTTCCAATTCGTCACGAATCTATCAAGCTCCCAGAGAGTTTCAGTGTCCAGCGCTTCAATGTCGAGCTCAATTTCATCACTTTCCTGTGCCAATTGCAAGTTCCTCTTCCTAATGATCTGCACTAACTGGGGCATCTTTTCTTGGGGCAAACTTTGCAACCCAACCCCCAACTTTTGCTTCTCTTCCATAATCATGGCTCTTTTGTTAGGGTCCTTGGCTCTAGGCTTTGGTTGCTTCCCTGTAGGAGCCACTTTCATCGCCCCAGTCGGCTTCACGGGCTGAGCTTGCATTGGAGAAAGAGTAGGTGCAGGTGATTGAACTGAGTGGAAATTTGAATTCGAGGGATTAGAAGCACTCGACTGATTCTGATTCAACGGCTCAACAATCTGCTCAGGCTTCTTCGAAATTGAACCCATTAAATTAGTTTTGGGCCTTTTGGGTCTCTCTGGAGTAGGAATCTCATTCCAAGAACTCCCTCGCAACTCATCATTAGCAAATCCACGCTGTTCTTTTTGAATACTGCTCTCCAACTTATCTTGAACTGGTCTAAACATATCCTCAAACTGGGACAGAAGCTGAGAAGCCATTAAATGAACTTCATCCGTCTTCGGATTATAAAGTATAGCATTGTTAAATGTCAACCTCACATCAGATGCGAAATCAGAAGGCAAAGAATACAAATTTTTTGAAAATTTCAATTTCACAGTTCCCAGATCCATTGGCCGCTTAACAATCTGATGGTAATCATGAAGACCCAAAGCAATAGCATCAACCGGTTTATTGAACACCCAGCTATGCTTATGCTTCATTAGTTTCGTCAAGATTTGCCTGCACATCTTCATTAAAGTTTCACAGCCATTAACATTCCCGTTTGCAATTCCATTCTGCGAATGAAGTTCCAGTCTTTGGCCTGAAGGACCAACAGGCCCCGGCACCGGCCGCTTTTGACCAGATAACTTTTTCTCTTTGCCATGATTAGATCTGACTGGAAATTGCCCAGATTCAATTCGATAATTGAAGTTTCTGATCCGGTCAAGCTCCGACACTAGCTTCTTCCTCAACTCATTCAGCTCGCTTTTGGAATAAGCTGAAACATTTATATTGACATAACCGCACTGATTAAAACCGTCGATGTTACGGCTATTAGTCTCAATTGTTCTCTGATTGAAAGAATACGCATCGTCTGAGGCTGTTTGAGTAACGGCCGGTGTATCGTCAGTTTGACGTCCATTAACTGTATGAAATTGCTTCTTCTTCGGCTTGGATTTGGGTTGTTTACGGTCAAGGTTATGGTTAATAGGGTTAGGGTTAGGGTTCAGGTGAGGATTTAAGTATGCAAGTTTTTTTCCCATGAATCCACCAAGTGATTTGCCCAGCTAGATTCATTCCAGCTCGCTATCACGGTCGACCCCATGAACCGACAAAACTGCACCGGAGGAGTCCAGTTCCGTCGAATATCCGGGGATACGGATAAAATTCAGGTACCGGTGAAAACATGTAGCGGCTGAGTTTGAATCACGCGCTCGCCGGAATATTGCAAAGTAAATCTCCGGTCGCGGGTGAATTTAGAAATAAAAGGAAAGATTATGGTTGGGGTCTAGGGTTTGGATTTGGAATGGGAATTGGAATAGGAATTGGATTTGAGTTTGGGTAATGAGCAATGAATGTGAGGGTTGGCATCGCTTCTTAAAGGCAATTAGATCTGCCCGTAGAAACTAGGGGCAGGCTGCGAACCGTTCATTAAGCTAACACTTCTTATCCGACGGTGAATGTAGTTTTGCTGGTTGTCCGATGTATTACCCGGTCTACCTGTCATGGACGGTGGGGATCATACGTGTTGTTACGTGGCGAGTTCTGAATGATTAAGTGGTGGCTTTGAAGTTTGGATTGGGCCCCAGTTGGGATTTTGAATGTAACAAAGTGATAGTTCACTTCTTCAGTATCAGGAGCTCTTTATCCATCCTTATCAATGATAGAAATGTTAAATATTTTCTAAATTAACAAAAAAGATAAAATGATATTTGTATAATTTAGCAAAAAATATTAAATTGATTATTATAGCTTTCTTAATTTGGGCATTTGGCTAGCTCAATCTACTCGATTATACATGTAAAGTAAAAAATATAATTAATATTTTATTTAATTAACTAAATTGAATATTAAAATTTTAAAATTTATTTAAATGATGAGAGAGGAACGGATTAATTTTTTATCACAAAAAATTAAATATTTAATATTTTGTTAAAATTTATAAACAATAAATAAAAAAAATAAAAATCTCTATTTAAAATAGACAAATAAAAAGTGTCGGAAGGAGTGCCTTGTATGATGTCTATTTGTAGAAATATTAAGCTTGTTTGACTTGTTAAAAGCGCAATGAGTGAAGGGTAAAGATGATATTTGGTTGGTGGACTATTTGATTTAATAATGACCCAATTAAGAGAGCTAATTAAGGACTTTACATTATGAGTATACATTTTATATATGACAATTTTATTTAATTGTATATTTCATTAATACATATCCAATTTAATTGTTGGTATTGTCTAATTTTGTATGAAATTTTGGTACTTATAATATACTCTCTCGAAAGATGACTCAAAAACCAAACGATTTTATTTCATAAAAAAAATATTTATAGTACATCGTTCATATTTTATAAGATAGATGTACTTTGTTAAAAGAGCGAATTTTTAACATATTTATAATTTATTAGAGGTAAAATAGGAATATATTTATACTATTTATTTTATTTGGTTTGGTTTAAATTAAGTCATGTTGCATTGGACACGGAGTTAATAAAAGCTACACTTTGCTTCACTATATTTTGCAAACATTGAAACCCTATAAAAGTGGGGTGTGGCCTAATTAATATTTTTATAAGAAAAATTAATAATTTCACCAAATTCTACTCACATAAAAGTGAACCCCACTTATTATTCATGTGAATTAGTCTTACAGAATTATTAATTTTTCTCATAAAAATATTAATTCTCACATTAAATTGCGGATAAAAAGGAAACCTTACTCCAATTATAATTTCTATTATAATTAATCCAGGCCTGATTCACGCTTGTAAATCAAATAAATGTTTACGTACAGGCAACTTTTTTGGTCTGCCTTGGAATCCAAAGCATGCATAGATACAAAATACAAACTGATACAACAATAAAGTTAAAAGGTTAAAACTGCCATTTAACCTAAAAAGATTATATACTTTTATTTCTTTTTGGCTTTTAGATGGAGAAATAGCCCAAAACCAAAATATAAGCGTTTGAGCTTAATTTACTTGATTTAGTTTTATGTACTAACAGGGCCAGCCCTATGTTATACCAAAAAAAGCATGGGCTTTAGGCCCCATTTGAAAAAAGGCCTCAAATTTTTAAATGCCATAAATAATTTATATAAAAAATATTTTATAGAAATATAAGCTCAATCAATTCTTTAGGACCTATAGTCCAATTCAAATATTAAATACGTAAAAAAAATTAACTGTATAAAAAAAATCTCATTTAAATAAAAAATATCAATACTCCATCCGTCTCAAAAATAAAAGTTCTCAATTGATTTTTGTAGTCAAATTTGACAAATTTTAAAATTAAAAATTAAACATATATAATTAGATTTTAAAAAAAATAAATATTAAGATTAGTACTAAATTTTATGTAATTTATAATGTTTATAGGCTTTATATATATATATATATATATATTAAATAATAATAAGATATAGTAATTTGAAAAATGGTCAATTTGACCATAAAAATCAATAAAAGATGTACCAAAAATAGAAGGACTCATTTAAAAATATCGCTTTAGGCCTCAAAATGTCTTGAGCCACCCCTGTGTACTAATAAGAAACCCAGGATCTCGATTCCGTGAAGTTAGAGCTCAAACTCATCAACTTAACCGAGATTAGTATTTGGATAGAGCACATAGGTAGGTTAGAGTCGTTAGACGAGGTGAGAGGGCACTGTTTGTGTTTAATTAAACAGGGTTTTTATTGTGGTATTATTTTTCAACGGTTGCTGAAATTTTTTAATCTGTCGCGTTCTTCTTTAATAAGATTGTACATTAATATTATCACTAAATTAACTAAATCTCGGAACTTTATATTGAAATGTCCTCATATGCGACACTTGAATATAAA
The DNA here is from genome assembly GCA_947179155.2 of Hedera helix. Taxonomy (NCBI): domain Eukaryota; kingdom Viridiplantae; phylum Streptophyta; class Magnoliopsida; order Apiales; family Araliaceae; genus Hedera; species Hedera helix. The sequence goes on from OX359287.1 coordinate 30,817,614, forward strand.
ATTGTACTGAAATATTATTTTTACTCTGATGATGTTAATGTATTTAATGTAATAAAATTGTCTGAGTCATCACAAGACAATTCATAAGACCCAATTCCAATGGGGTTTTCTCGCCAGGCCGAGGCCGATATTAGTGTGCGCCTTTAAGATCATCCGAATCTCAATTGACGCGCAAGCTGATTTAAAAATATACTTAACGTTACAGATAAAAAGAAAAAGTATTGCTACACTTCTAACGTTTTTTTTATAAAAATTAGTTTACAAAATGATGAGTTGAAGTTTTATCATATATGGATGAGTTCAATGATCATAATCAACCACACACTATATATATATATATATATATATATATATAGAGAGAGAGAGAGAGAGAGAGAGAGAGAGAGAGAATAAAGTTCAAGAGCATATCTCTTTAAAGGACATACCTAACATACTTTCTTTAGCGACGAGCCCGGCGATAGTTTGGTCCGTCGTCATAGATTTGTCCGTCGTGATATGTTGTCCGTCGCTAAAAACTTTAACGACAAACGAACCTATAGCGACGGACCAAACCGTCGTTAAATAAGGTATGCTTGGTATACTCTTTAAGAGAGTATGTCCTTGAACCAAGTCATATATATATATATATATATATATATTATGTTGTATCTCTTTTTTTATAATCATTATTTAGTCATCATATAGTATTTTTTTTTTAAAAAAAATCAATGGGAACCGGTTTATGAGATCAGGAAGGAGTCAACAAGAAAAACGGTCCTTATAGTGTGGATCCGACGTACTGACAGACGCCGTGTACGTTATTACATTTACACAACACCTTCCACACCGAACTCGCCTACTCCGTTTACTCAAAACTTCAATTCGTCGGTACAAGGGCGCAGCATACAAAATCAAACCATATAAATACATCACTCTAAAGTCAAATCTCTCTCTATAAACATTTGACACGCAACTCCACTTTGAGAATTGAGAGGTTAGTCAAAGGCAATTTTCTATTTCTGGTAGTTATTTGTTGAATCTGAATAATGTGAACTGCAATCATTGCAAATTTAGTGTTTGATCAATTGTTTCTATCTATTTTTTTATTTTTTTTGTGCGAGTAAAATCATGTTTTGACTCGTTTTCAAGGCTTGAATTTCGTTAAAGATGGGGAAAGAGAGAGTTTTGCTAAGTTGACATGATGGCTGAGAAATACGAGGCTGAAGTAATCCAAGGTCTTTAATTAAATTCTGTATATGCAATATTGTTCTAATTTTTGAATGAAATGGAAGTAATTAATTTGGATTGAAATCTTTGATTGCAGCTCCTGATCATTTGACTGGTTTTTTGCTCAAGTTATTTGTTAAGTTAGTTGAACCTCCTGTAATTGGTTCTTTGATCTTAGGTCAAATGAAGAAGCAGAATAAAATTAATGAGGTTTGATCCATAGCAGCTCTTTCTTTTACTTTATGCAGATGTCTACGTGATCATGTTCACATTTTTCTTTAATTTCATGTTTACATACAAAAGAATTTGAAAGCATGTACACTGAAACAATGTTTATTTGGAGGGACTATATTACGGATTTGGATTTCATGAATTTGTCACACTCCTTGACCAATATGACGTTTATAGTTTTTTGTTGCATTGGTTATAGAAAATGTTGCATTGGTGTTGGCCCATGAACCGGGCGTTAGAGTTAAAATGCAACTTTTGCTTTAACAAATACAGCAAAAAGGTATAAACTTCATAGTTGTCAATGTGTGACAACTTTATGGAATCCAAATCTCTATATTACACTGTAGTCCAAGCATTCTTACTACTAGACCAATCTCCTAGTCTCTCCTTGTTCCTTGATGAATAGATCATTACAATTAATCATTTGAGTCAAACACAATTACCTGGAAATTATATTTAAAATCGCGGAAAATGTTTTTCAACTTTAATTAGTGGTCAATTCCTTGGTGAGTGTGGAAGGAGAAGACAAGTAACTTAAAGCTGTCTATTTTTGGGGTCATTGCATGTGATTAATTTGTCTTCCTTGAAGTTTATGATGTAAACTTTGTGCATCCCAATGCATCCTACTGTCTTTATAAGTTTTAGAATGTTGGAGGATAACACTAAAAATATAACCACCGCTTCTGTTGCTTCGCTAATGATAAACTAACTGGCAGCTTAGGCAGTATGGTTAACAGAAAAACTAAAAACTAGGTGGATACTGAAATGGACCTTGAAAATTTCAAAAAAAAAATGGGTGTTCAAATTATTCCTTAAAATACTTATTAAAAAAAAAACTTATTGCTGAAAATTGTGACTAATAATGAAACAAGGCCCTTTGTATATGGAAATTGACATAGTTAGTATGATGTGTGAATTAGAACCGGAACTTGGTGTTATTCATCTGGAAGAAAATGAGTAATCTGATGATCGAGTTGAATCAGACTTGCAGCGTCTTCCACATTATGATCCCGCTAGCTAGTAGTTGGATGGGTGATTTGACTCCATTCCGCTACTGGAAGATCCGTTATTATGCATATGTCGAGGCTTACAACCCCATCTATCGTAAGTTTCTAATTGTTGGCAGAATTTTTTTACCCTTTTCGATTATTGTGAAGAATGAATCAGACTTTCATTAAGTAGGTGTTCAGCCATAAGAAGCCCCCAACACCATTGTTGATTTCCTTTGACTCTGAGGAAGTAGGAAAGCAAGCCACAGCTTCCACGTGAAGGTTTGAGGAAGGTATTGCTGATTTTATACGAGTATAATCAATTCCATTTTGCTATTGGAGTTTTTACACATAGGATGTGGACGTATGTCTGATCTAGATCAAGTGTGATTAGTTTCTGGCATTGAATTTAACCTTTTTATATCGTTCTGGGTTGTGCATGAAATCCATTGTCAAATCTTGGATGGAATCTTCATGGCTATCAAGGGTGATATAGATTGTTTTCCTCATCCGTCAAAAGGCAACATATTTGATTTTGATGTCCTATAGATTTCTTAAGCAACTAGCAGTTTGGCCGATATATGATGACTAACAGGTGCTTCAACATGGTTTCACGAGGTTAGATCCGTCAAGAAAGATGCAGTCTGTGTGTCAAGGTTACATTGCTGTGGCGTTATTTTTCTTGGAAAGGCAAATATGCATGAAATGGGACTTGGAACGACTGGAAATAATCCGAATCATGGGCAAGTTTACATGCGTGAATGATGACTTTTAGATTGTCGTCCCTATTTTTATGCCTAATTCATGTGAAGCGACAGGATCAGTTCGTATTCCTTATTCTCTTTGTGGTATAGTAGGCTTGAAATCAACATATGGACAGACGGATATGAAAGGGTAAGCTCTTGAAATATGTCACTTGTTATACAGTAGCATTATGCTTTTACACTCGCTTTTCTTTACAAAAATGTCGTGATAATAAGAATATCCTTGCATACCCAAGGTCATTCGGTTCTTGTTTATAAATCACCTAGATTACATTCAAACCTTGGATATGTTTGACTGATGTAATTGAGAATATTATTTCTTTTTTGTTCAATTGCTGATTCAAAATTATATTAAAGGACAGTGATACCCCTATCTCAACCTTAGGAATGGGTAATGCGGTCGAATGGATAAACCACTCCGGTCCGCTAGGTTGGTAGTACAATTAGGAGGGTTGCATGAGCTGATGGTGCCTGCCAGGCTGCTAGCTACTCACCATACAAAGATAGAAGGGTAGGATCGACAGGGAGACCAGACACCGAATTTTAGTATTGAATAAGTTTAAGTACACAATTTTGAGACATAAATTCAAACACAAATTTTCATTTAACCATTAAAAAATAGGACATGACACGGCTTGTAATAGTGTCCTTTAGAATTTCAGCCATTCCTTGTCTAATGTGTGAGTTGCAAGCTTTTGAATCTAATGGATCATGACGTTCATATATAAATACATATAAGGGAGATTTACATTTACCAATACATTTTTTTAAAATATTACAATAAAAATACATACATAAAATATTTACAAAATTAGTACATCTTCAATATTTAATTTATAAATTAGTGTATTTTTATTCCTTTAATTTAGGTAAGTGATTTAATGGGTAGTTAGTTGGTTTCAAATTTCAAAATTCAAATTAGATAATTTTTATTCATTTCTCTCTCCTCCATTTTATCTCCTCCATCTTCTTTCTTCTCCATAGTTAGTGACGCCACTCCTCCTCCCCGCGCCCGCCACTCCTCCGCCCAACCCCCACCCCCACCCCATCCCTTCCGCCCGCCTCCCCCCGTCCCCACGCCCGCACCTCCTCCTCCCTTCTCCCCCGCCTCCTCCCGCCCTCACCCCTCCTCCCCTCGACCACCACCCCCACCCCCACCCCAGCTCCTCCGACACCCCCCCCCCCGCCCCCGTCCCTCCTCCCCTTCCTCTCCCCACCCCCGCACCTCCTCCCCCCATCCTCGCCCCTCATCCCCCTGACTCTGCCCCTCCTTCTCCCCTCGTGGTGGCTCCAGATCTGATCGTGGTGGCCACCCCCTCCCCCCGCCTCCTTCGACTACTTTTTGGTTACCGTTGTATTAAAGGTTGGTTACATATGTATTAAGGTTTGGTTACCTTTTTGTATTAAGGGTTGATTACCTTTATATTAAAGTTTGGTTACCTTTGTATTAAAGATTGGTTACCATTGTATTAAGGTTTGGTTACCTTTGTATTAAAGGTTGGTTTCCTTTGTTTTAAGGTTGGATACCTTTTGTATTAGGGATTTGGTTACCTGTGTATTAAAGATTGGTTACCTATGTACTAAGGATTGGTTACCTTATATTAAAGTTTGGTTATCTTTGTATTAAAGGTTTATTACCTTCTTTATTAAGGTTTGGTTACCTTTGTATTACAGGGTTGGTTACTTTTATATGGATGAGGCGGGGGGAGGGAGGAGGGGAGGGGTGAGGCAGACGGTGAGGGGGTACGGAGGAGGGAGGAGGGAGGTGGGGAGGGGGGACGGAGGAGGAAAGAGGTAGGCGGGGAGGGGGGAGGGAGGAAGAGGCAGGCGAGAGGGAGGAGGCAGGGAGGCGGAAGGAGGAGGCAGGCTGGAGGGGGGACGGAGGCAGGCGGGGAGGGAGCAAGGAGGTGGCAGGGGGAGGGGGATGGGGGACGGAGGAGGGGCGGAGGCGGAGGCCGGAGGCGGGAGGCGGGAGGCGGGAGCGGGAGCGGGGGGGGGGGGGGGAGGAGGCGGGCGGGAGGGAGGGAGGGAGGGAGGGACAGGTGTCCTCTTTTCCCTTTCTTCTGTTTTTTCTTTCTCTCTCATTTGCATTCTTTTTGTAATTATTTTTGTTAGTGCACTTTTTTTTAATTATTTTTGTTAGTGCACTATTTTTGTAATTATTTTCTAAAAGTTGTATACTTATGTAAAGGACCCTACATATAAACCCCTATCAACGTCCAGCAAAAATTGGTACCCATAGCTTCATAAATGGGTCATAATCCAATCCATTGACAGGCCTAACCCAGCCCACTCGAACAAGCTCACAAAATGAGAAATCTCTCGCCCAAATGAATGTTTAAAAATAAAAACTTAAAGTTGCGTGGTCAAAACATGATATATCTTGTGAAGTTGCATTAGGGTTATTTCACTCCATAATTAAGTGTTTACCTAAAATATGGGACTCCTTTACACAAATCATGACTCAAGTTCAACTTTCTTGACCTTTTCATCGATGACATCACTGGGGAAATCCAGCGCAGGAGGAATCTTTCCTGGATAATTAGTTGTAGAGGAATCTGATCCAAACATGCTGGAGAGAACAAAGAAAAAATTAGAAACATGACCAAACAAGGATAATAATTTGTTTAAAAGGCATTCACAAGTTGAAAACAAGATGGTTCACCTGCTGTCCACAATCACCATAGAGCGAAGCTCACAATTTGCAAAACTGCACAAATGTTTAGAGAAGTCATGTATTACATGTCTACGTAGCCTACTAGGTTTTTTTTTTTTTTTTTTTCAGTTCTTTTATAAATATCATTTGAATAAAAACGTCATTATTTAATATGAAAAGTTTGAACCTACTGTATAGTGTTTTCCTTTTTCAGTAAATAGTATACTAATATTTCATTCATCTATCACCCAAGATGAATTAAGCTTGTTGACACTACTGAGTACATATAAAGACGAGCATTCAAACAACAAAAATAAAAACATTTTCTCAAACTTCATGCTAGGTAGGTTGAGATAAATGGTACAACACAGAAAAAAAGTATTTTCAAGAAATAAGTGGTTCGATGCGAGAAATATGAGAAAAATCACAATTACAAAGAAAACAATATACAAATGTTCTATGCTTGAAGGGTTTCATATGAACTAAGAATAGATAAAAGGGGGCCTCATGAGCACTTACTGTTTGCAAATTTCTTTTCTCATTAGAGGGTGACAGTCGTTGCCAAATACTTGCAGTGTATGAAACAAGAATCCACTATGCGTAACAATTGCTATCTCCGTCTCTTTCCGTGTCCATAGCCTGCGTGAATCAAGTGGAAAAAAAGTTTAGAAGCAGGCTCAAGCAGCGCATACAGTTACAACAATTAGATTTCTCGATTTCTCGATTCAAGTACTAGCTTCTCAATGAAAATGTGAGAAAATTTAAAGAAGTAAATACAAGGGCAAAAAATATTCAGAAAATCAGCAATCTCTTCTTTTTTATAGTAGAAATTCAGCAATCTCTGAACCCCAATATAAGTTGAGACAAACAACAGGCGAGAGCTGTCCACAATTTTATTCTAGGTTATTTAAAATTTTTATACAATTAATAGAATACACGCTATTAATGTCTATTAAATAAAAAGTTTCAATTTGACATGTTTATATATATATATAAATGGAGTTGAATATAGACAGAGAATAAGAGGGAGGGATAAGGAGACAGAGAAAGGGAGAGAGTTATTATAATATAGTTGTGTGCTCATTTATCACCATCTTCAACAGAAAAGTAAAAAACCAGTCAACCTTGCTTTCATAAAAATAAAGCAAACACTGAAGCTACAGTGCATCTTGAAAAGAAGTTTGAGATGAAAAGATGATGTTAGATTATTTAACAAGAATGTGTTTCATAAATACGACTTTTCTAAACAGACCCTCATAAATAAGTAGGACAAGGGTCTATCTCCAAGAAAAGGTCATAAGCGAGTCCAAGTGACAGCAAATTGAGAAGCTTTTGCCTCCCTGGGCACTAAGGGGCTATAATCATATGAAGTTTTGAAGCCAATAGAAACATTAAAAAAAATTGATAAAAACCATCTTCCTTCCCCCGGTAGCAGTAGGTGCTGCAATCTCTAAATCCTATATTGTCCAACCATAATATGCAGTTTTTTCTCTAGATAATCTAACATCCAAACATGACCAAATGTGAAAGTGTAGTTTCATGCACAAGTTCTCATCGGATTTATGCAGCCCAGATAAGAAATCAAAGTAACTTATGTTTTAATGCAAGGATAGAAAAGAATAAAAACAACAGAAATCTATTTCATAGATGTACAACTTAGATCATATAGAAGTTTCTATCCTTCACCGTAATAATTCCTGAAATTATAAAGAATTTGAAAAACCGAGAATGTATTCACCAGTTCAAGAATTTCATTCCCCTTGCAGCAAGTTCATCCTTTGTCTCTCTAATAGTGGCATGCCATAACATATCTTCATCACTCTCTATCTGAATTCATTTAAAAGAAGAAAAATGAAAGGATAAAATAAAAATAGTACACTTGGCTTAATTATTTCAGCGAATGGTAAATAATTCTCTATGGCTTTAAGGTTCCAAATATTTGAGTACTTACCAATGAAAAATCTATCGCAGGAAAAAGGTATTGATATTCACTGATACTTCGCCTCTTGTCACAAGGATGAATGCCCTGCAACCAAATGATTGTAAGAGAAAGTTGCAAGGTTCCAAGTGTATGTCTGAATGTATTTATAAAGAGGGCATGAAACTTGTGTATATAAAATATACATTTCTTTACTATAGGAAGAAAGATGCATCACATCCTTTATGTGTGCAACATGATTTATGTGTCAAGTTTAGGAGTTCTGATAGGTTAAATTTGTCAAAACAGAGCAATGACTTATACAGAAGATGGACCTAATCTGTCTGTCCTGAAAATAGAATGCTTTCAAAAAAATGCAATCCAAGGATGGTATACCCTACTAAGGTACTCACTCAGATGGACCTAATCTGTTTGTTCCATGTGACCTAAGTTACATGGACTCAAATGGAGTGTCCAATAACTCCTAACGGACATGGGCACCTTTGAAGAGTCCGACACGAGTACTCCTCAATTTTTGTCAACTTTTTACACTAAAATGAAGTGTCCAAATCCACACACTTGTCCAAGTGTCGAGTGTTTGACACGAGTAATTCAGGGCAAAGTGAAGAGTTCATGGTAACATAGCATGTTGCAAAGTTGACCAAAACTGTTTTAATTTTTAGCAAATATATAAGCTTAAATCAGATATAATAACATCTGAATCCTAAGCTACTCATGCAAAGGACTCCCATAAAGATTTCATAGGCAATTCCTTGTTGACCTTTAAACATCTTAGAAGCAAGTGCATTTGATAAGTGAGAAAAACACCAATAAAATTAATTGAGTAGAACATCAAAATCATACTGAAAATTTTAAAGCCTTGTTTTGTCGAACAGACTGAAAATTTTAAAGCAATAAGCATGAAGGTCGGTTAACTTTCTTTTCACAAGTAATTAAAAATTAATCGAGTAGAACCATAGTTATCAAGGCGTCGCCATGGCGACGACATGTCGTCACGGCGATGAAAAACAGCATGGCGTCTCGGCGACTTGGGTTATAGCTGCCAAGGCGCACGCCTTGGCAGCTCGGCGTCTCATGGCGAAGCCATGGCGACGCCATGAGACGACGAGCTGCCAAGGCGTGCGCCTTAGCAGCTCTTGTATAGTAAGATGACTAATATGGTAATACTGACTTCAAATATTAAAAAACTGCAATGTGTATGTCATTCCTGAAGCTCCACTCTTAGCTTGAAATCTTGATACTGTGTCCATATTGAATTTTGAGGCATGATATAATGATGATAATCATACCTTGACATTTCACTATTAAGAACCTTAAAACAATCATTAATTTCAACTCTTGAACTGATACATTGCTCAAAGTTCAATCAAATAGCTGCATACAAATGTACAATACATCAAAAGATATTCAATTGTTGTGGTATATGTTGCATACTTGCATCTAAAATCTGCAGGCTTTTCCATAGATATACAGTTATACAAAAATGGGATTTCTACACATTGTAATGTAAGAGACTTGTGTTGAATCTGTTAATTTATCAGTAGTCTTCAATCTTCATCATTCATCAATCATCATAGCAAGCTGTTGCTTTTAGTGGATGTGTTTGATATCTGTTTCGGAACTTCATTTACTTGTCTTTTGATAAATAAATCCTAAAAGCAATCAAAGCATTCATAGTATTTATTAGTATTAGAATGTTAAAGGCAACAACTGGGATGATGTTAAGGTTCATAAACATAGAGAGAAGTCAGAGAACTACCTAGGTCACAGTTTCAAGACATCTATTGGAAGATTGCAAAAAGGTTTCATCTTGTTAATGTTTTATGTATAACCCTTTTATCTTGGTATATCATAAATAACATATAAATGCACCCTGTGAGCGACTTGTCGCCATACGGACGACATGTCGGGCGCCATTTCGTCTAGGCGTCCTGGCGGTCGGCTACCGCCATGACTCGCCGTGGCGCCGTGACAACTATGAGTAGAACATCAAAATCATATTTACGCCCAAGGTCACATTAAATTATTTCCTTTTCCGTAAAACATATGGCTGTCTCATCAAACCATATATGGCTTTCTTAGCGTTCTAGCTGTGTCTCATGGTTAGATCCCTCGTTTGCACATGACTTGCTTATAGAAGCTCTGACTTGATGCCCTGGATGTCTTTCACATTTTAAATGTAAAGGATGAACTATAGGTTTTAACTCTTCCCAACAGTTAAATATATTGGCAATTCAGCAAGATACTCTCTTGTAAAGGGAAGTACAGTCAATCCCTTCATAGATAATTTTTACTGTTTAGAAAATATGAATCCAACAGATTCCTCTTACAGAAGAAACAAAATTAGGACTAATCAACATAAAACAGACAGTGCACACATACTGCTTAACTAAACTTACCAAATGTTCACGACAATGTTCTACTGCAATAATAGGCGGACAATTCAGACTTGAAATTGCAGCACGGTCACTATTTCCAGCATTTGCTGACATAAGTGGTATCACATCCATCCTATCTGTGTAACCCTCACCGCCAAATACTCCAACAGCTGTTTGCATAGTCCTGTGATTGTATAGCAAGTAGTCTAACTGAAATCAAGAACCAGCTTAAAGTATGTCTTTCAAAATGAATAATAAACAACATCAAAAGATACAGCAAAGAGTACCAACAACTAAAAAAAGATAAAAGATCTCTCACACACATTGGCAGAGACTCAAGGAGAGAGTTAAACCTAGAAGGCAGGTCTTAGATAAATAATGCACCGCTCTAATGCCACTGAAAAGTTTGATCACTATTCTGGAAGGCAGGGTTTAACGTTGAGTAAAGTTAAAGTTGAGTAAATTTCACTTCCATCTGACAATTCAGATTTGAAACATCAGAAATTTGTTTTAGGAAATTCATCTCAGCTTTCAGGTCAAAACTAAAGGCCTTCAGGTAAGGAAAAATCCTCCTTTCCATTGAATAACAAGAAATCAATCACATTAAAAACCAATACTGGAAAGGAACAACCAAGGATTACGAATAAAAAAGGATGAGATTCCCAATGTATGAACAAAAGAGGATTAAACAATTTGCTAAATTCCACAAGTAGATTTACCACAGGCAAGGAGCTTCACAGGGGACTGCCATTAAGGTTTTTTCACACAATTCACTGGTAATCTAAAAAATGCAATATGTTATATCTTCTCATCACATTAAGGACAAGTTCATCCAGAGTTTAGGGTGACACTGATCTAACACATTAATTGAGAAGAAAATCTGCATCCAACCTAATCAAAATAACATATAAGAACCAGCTGATTCTCTTTTACTTCTTTATTTTCCAGGGCTTAATTTAAAAGTTTTAACCCATATAAAGTAAAATATTCATAGTAGGTACAGTGTCAGATTCTGAAGATAATATATCAACATGAAGATGAGGATGTAAGGCTGTTACCAGATTACTGAATGCCAGCACAATTACCTTAGCAAAGGAGATGTGATGACTAAATCAATCTTCTTTAGAAGCCCACATGCATGAACATGTTTACGTAAGTTATCTACCTGTTACAGTGGCACAAGGCTTAAAACATTAGCGTTCACAATTTTTTATCTATAACTTCGTGGAACTGTGGAAGTTTTTCCATTTAAAGAAGTCTAATATCTAGATTAGATCATAAGCATGAACAGTTTCTCACCTGCTCCCAACCTAGTTTTGTAAGGTGTGCATCGAAATAATCAGGAGACATGCATGCCTTATAATTCTTATCTCCTTCTACATTGTGAATTCCTTGTGCATGCCTCACCTGAATTTATGATTTCATAAGACAACAATTTCTAGGTAATTTTAAGAAAAAGAAAATACTGATGGCAAGCTTGGATATTACCATCCAAAAACATAAAACTTCAAGTCTGCTGACATAATAGAAACTGACAACGAGTGGGACACTAACCAGATGAATAGTTTTACAGCGGTGCAATGGGAACAAAGTCAAACCTCCGCCACCATCCATGATTGCAACTACATTAAAAAAGTATTATAATGGATATAAAATACATCAGAAATAATAGTGTAAAGGAAATAAAATGCACTACAAATTGTCGAACATACACACGATATAGCTTGGACAACGTTATAAATTAGTACGTGTTGAGTAAACTCGTAATGGATATGGTACTTTTATTACTACCTGACTGAGAGGTATAATTTTAACCACAAGTTTGAAATAAGAAGTGGTCTGAAAGTCAACTATCGACTGTTGGTTTAGTAGGTTGTTCACTCTCTACTCTATAGGATGAAACTATTTATATAAAATAGGGGGGGGGGGGGGGGGGGGACTGCCAACAGTATGGAATCTAATTATAATATGATACAGCTCGTCTATTACAGGTAAGATGAACATTCTAAAAGCATACTGCAAGAGTAGAAAGAGTACATTTCCATAAAATATATGGGCAAAATCAAGCAACCCGAGCTGAAAATTTTGTGGTTTTGGAGTTCTTAACAGAACCATTTGGGGAGGGGGAAAGAGAACATAAATTATCACATGTTTATGAAAACAAAAGCTGCAAAGATTATCATTTACAAATTTTGTTGGACAATTAACCAAGTTATAAATTATTTAGGATTCTTAAATTGATTGGGTCCTTAATAATTTGATGTCTAATTAGAGTAAATTCATGATTACGTAAATTTATTTAAGGAATGGTGTTTAATAGGTTTAGGTTCCCTTTTCAAATCATGAAGCAGATTTGGGATATTTTTCAATAGGTTGTACTTAAGCATATGCGTGTGTGAGTTCCTAAGTAGTATGAGAGGATCTAAGGTGAGATATAGACTAATAATATAATAATGTCATCATACCTCTTCCATGTGATGTAGTTGTGAGTTTTCTCCTCCCGATTCATTCTTGTTTATATTCTGTGCATTGAATTGCATAGTTAAATTGCTGCCGAGACTTGGTATAGCTGCTCGAGTAGCACAAGGAATTTTTTAAATTTCTAGTCAACTTAAGACACTACTCTATGGCAGAAATGATCCACTATACTATATTCTGTACAGCAGTCAACCATATCTGCTAGATGTGATGATAGCTTACAATGTTTTTCTCTTTGAACTTTAGGTTTGACACAGCTATATTACCTTGACATCTACAAATCCTCCTTTTCCCTTACCTTCTTATAAGTAATAAATCCTCCATTTTTATCTTATCCGCAGCTGATATAGTAAGTTGAACTGAATTCACCAGTCATCAGCAGAACTGAACTCATTTCTTACAATTTTAGTTCATATTCAAATAAGTATCCTCTCATGTACTTTTAAATATCATAACAGAACTAGCTTAGAAAGAGCGTTTTAGCTCAGTTATATGAAAACCATAGTAGAACGAACTCCAGTTAGTCATCACAAAACTAATTTAAAAACTGATTTCAACAGGATACTCCAAAACAAAACCTTGCATTATTCAATACACTGCAACAGTGCAAAGGTATATGGAATACACTGCGAGAAACACCTCAGTGATTGCTTAGAATACACGAGGAATAAATAACATTAATTTACACGATTATAAGCAGTTAAATCGAGAAAAAAGATTTGAACTAACATGTAAACTATGAAATGTATTACTAGGGATTTGGAGATATTTGGTCCGTACATACCAATGGGAAGTGATAGACGAAATGGATGGCGGAGAGGAGATCGAATTGAATTTGTAGCTGCTAAGACTAATATTTGTTGAGAATGACGTAAGATTAGTGCCGCTACTTGGAATTGTTGGGCTAGTAGTAGTGGTGATGGTGATAATCACTGGTCCTCAATGTGCCGCCTACTTGGATTTTGTGGGTGTGAGCAGTCGTGGGATGGCTGAAATTTTTATTTTGTCGACGCCCTTTGTATAGGAATGTGCCATATTTTTCATTTTAATTAAAAAAAAAATAACATTAGGAGGTCTAAATAATATATCCCGGTTGTTGTCTGTAGTTACGGTACGAATATAATAAGAGTTTTATTAAATTTTAAGAATATAATAAAAAAAAAGAATGATAAAATTGTATTAAAATTAAATTCATATGGATAAAGAGAAAAAAGAAAGAATATTTGTGACACAATTTTAATAATGTGGTTATTTTCACTACTCTCTTTTATAAAATAAATATATATTTTTGTGATTGTCTTAATTTTTATCTTTTTGAATGTTCTTTTTTAGAACAATAATTTATCCTAATTTAAAGAGAGGAGTTTAGGTAGGGGAGATGATAACTTACTATTTATCCTAATTTTTATCTTAGTGAGTTGCAAAATATATAAAGTTAATTAATAAAATGGTAAGAAACACAAAGATTATAGGTCATTTAGACATTTCTTATGGATAACTATCTCGAGCTTATATCTAAATTTGTGTAAAAAATTGACATAATTAAAAAAAATAATGAAATTCTAAATAAAATCAATAATAAAATGTTTGTCATATTTATTTTATTTTTGCAGATAAATATCTCAGCAAAGGAAAAGATGTGATTAAATATATTAGTTCACGAGCAACTAACCACAAAAGTTTCTAAAATTATAGTCCTTCCATTCCAAAATTAGGGATATAATTTGACTTTTAAAGTCAAACAATGACATCTTAAATTTAAAATTAGTATAACTCATCATAAAAGTTTAAAATAAAATAATTTTGTAATTAATAATTTTTGTTATATACTATACAATTATAATAATTGTATCAATTAAAATTAAATAAATTTACAGCAATTTGAAGTTCAATATGCCATCGTTTTCATCTCAAAAGTCCAATCGTATCTTTTGAAACAGAAGAAGTATATTATAATTTATAAAATATGTATCCAAATATACTGTTAACAATTTTAACGCATAAGAACTCAAAAGTCATATATAACACATTTGAAGGAGGGAACAATTGTGCGCATCAACTCCTTTTTCTTGCTTAAACTTGTCCACTAGTCGCGTTAAACAAGTTCAAAATGGCATGCAGTTAAGAAAAGGGGTGTGCAAGACTGTTTTGGTAAATAAAAATATCTTAATGAATTAGTTTTAGAAATGCGCATGGACTCCCACGCCCAGCCACCAACGAGTTGCTGTCTGGCGTAGTCCCCAATGATATTTAACATTTCCGTTCTAAAGCATGATGACCAGAAAACAATCGGAACAACTATCAAACATCACCCCAAGGCACCTATTTAAACTGTTATAAAATAGATGGTTATTTACATATGAAAACTATATAATGTGATGGAAAGAATTCTATATAAAATATTTGCACTTCCACCAACACAGAATACTGTTGCCACTACGAGTGAGACGAAAGCTCCTCAAACTCATGTCAGAGATACAGATGCCTGCACTGCAAGACTGAAGCGACATGAGGGCAGTATGGACATTTAAAGCTGCGTAAGCTGTTTTTTGACAGCTTCACAATCAACTGGTTGCTGAAGACATGCCCACATGGCAGCAGCATAGGTGGATTCTTGTCACTGCTCTGATCCCTACTTACTGGGCAAACAAAAATTGAATGAAACTGAAATTCCTTCCCCAAATCCACTGGCCCTGGTAAATGTTTCATTGCTTGCCACTCCTGTTTCTTTTTTTTGATAATGTAGAGTATCCCAACCGCTTACCACTCCTGTTTCTTTACAGCCATTACATTGGCCAACTTTAGTAGAGTAGGCAACCCTTCAACTCCAGCTGCTAGTGCAACATTCAGAGGGCTCCGATTGGACTGTCCTACAGAACTGCAGAAATGCAGGATTATTTCTTCAACCAAATTCTCCCAATGGGTTGCAGCCATTAAATCAGAATAAGGGGATGTATCCAGCTTTCCGGCCCACAGGAGGCAACCCATAAGCCTCTGAACTTCATTCACGTGAACAAAAGCATAAGGAGCAAGGTAAGTTCTGGCATATTTGAGTGCGTCTGTTCGGCTTCTTCTCTGCAAAATTTCCACAAACTGTAGGCGGTGAAGCTTCAACTCAAGATTAGGATTAATTTGCATAAGCTTTTCACGGTTGGCAGAGACCCAGTTTAAAGCAGGCTTGACGTTTCTACACCTTATAGCCTCAAGTATCTGATGCATCTCGACAAACTGACATTTTAAGGAGATGGTCTCTGGTTCCCCAGCCTCATTTATTAAGCAGTCAGCAGTATCAAATAGACCTTCAGGATAAAGATGACTTAAAATAATCTGATTCACTATGTGAAGGTCAAAGTCAACATTTCTGCATGTCTCGGATATGTCAGGATTGAAAACTTTCTCAAGGACTTTTGAGCACTTGCTGAGGTTTACATTCAAGTTCCTTCTGTGCTCCCTCTAGCTGATTGTGCGGGCCAATTACCTTGAGATTGGTTTTAAGCGCTGCAAGGACAGATTTCTGATCAACAGGAATGATGGGATCTTGAATTGACTACATATTTGCCAATGCCTGTTCAATTTTATGGCCAACTTGGTCAATTACTTCTAGCAACTTCGAAGAAGATAGTTTTTGCTTCTTAGCAACTCGATCAAATGCATCCTTAACAGTATTCAGCTCCATTCTCTGAAATAAACAACCTCCTGAAATAAAGTTACAAGCAAAACATTTCATATCCAAATACTTCCAGGATAAATTTCCCCCAGTAGTCCTATTGCTACTTAACTTTTACCAGCATCCATTCTCCATGACGGCATTGATATTTAAATGGAAGTAGGACAATTAAAATCACAGAAATGGAAAGTATACAGTCTTTTTACCCAAAAAAAAAACAAAAACTGAATTGAACTTGAACCTTAAACAATACATATTGAAGGCTGAAGAGATTTCTGTGATGCATTAGGGGAAATTGTAGTATTAAGTTTTTATAATCTGGTAATCAATTCTTGTTAGTAAATTTAAATTTTAAATTTAGCTAAATAATTTACTTAATCAAAATTTCGATTGTTTAAATAAAATTGGATTGTCATAAAATTAGCACTAGGAAGATTATTAGCGTTAGTTCTATATGGGTTCGACCTCTACTTATCATTATATTACTTGTTGATTACGTATACTTGCGTGTTAATTGTCAATATATAAATCGGACAACAACAATTCAGGTTCGCCATATATGGTGGTTCAGTAAATCTTAAAAAAATGAGGACTCGGGAATTGGACACATAATTAGTTATTTAGAAGTGATGAAATCAGGCTTGTAAATGTCATATGACCTGATATTCTAACTTGAGGACCATGCTGCTGATATATGGGTGAATTGTCAAATACTCGTCACTGTGGGTGAACATCCAAAATTTATTTTATTTCCTTTTATCTCTTCTCTCGATTAACACAGACCTTCCACCACAATTAAATCCACAAACCAGTTCCACTAACCTGAAAACCCACTGATAAACACGTAATTTTGCATATTTTATATTCCCATATTTATTATTTTATTTGTTTATTTTATTTAATTTATTAGTTTTATTTTGTTTTGCAGGAAATAAAGAAATAAATAAAGTTGAGCTGAAAAAGGATTCTAAAAGCTTCCAAGTTGATTTCTATTTGGACTCCAATATTACCATGTAGAAGTTGAAATCAAGAAGGAAAGAAGAGTCCAAGCTATTTCAAATTAGATTAGGGTTTAGTTTATTTTCTCTATAAATAAGAGTATTATTTTAGAGAGTAGGGGAGGTCATAATTTATTTTCTTTTATTCTTTTGGTTTCGGTAGGAAGGAGCTTGGTGTAGTATTTTATTTTTCTTTTTCTAGTTTCGGAAAAACAAAGCATAGAGTTCTTTTATTCCTTTTCATGTGCATAGCTTTCGGAATTCCTATTTTGTGTCAGGAAGTATATGTATTGTTTGCAACAATTCCTTATTGGTTGAATAGATTTCTTTTTAGTTATTATTCTATTTTGTTTTAATTTATTTCATACAATTTATATTAATAGTTATAGTTTTTGTTTTCGTTTATTTTAAATTTCATGTCTAGCTAAATTTTTAATACCTAGGATGAAGATGAAATTAAATATTGCATATTAATTATTTATTTCTGTTTTGATATTAATGTTTAATTGTTTATTTCTTCAATTTTACCTTTGCGCATAATTCGTTTTGGTTCTATATTAATTGCGAGGTTTTGATAGGTTATTGTTAAGATATGAGTTTTTCATAATTCATGCTTGCTCAATGAAGTTTTGATGAGTTATAGTTAATCCTTAAATTTTCATAATCTATGCTTGCCCATATTAATTATATGAATCATTATTTTTAAGGGAAGGAAAAATAATTAGAAATTAATTAAGGAAAGGAAGAATTTAATTATTATGTTAGTATTTAATGGATTCGGATTCCTAGGTAGTTTTTCTCATTAATAGTTTTTGTTATTAATTTAATTTTGCATTAGTTAGTTAATTAATCATCTTCACAATTTTTATTCCTAATTTGCCTGAAATTTAAATTAAGGATACATTGAAAATTAACTAGTCTCTGTGGTTCGACCTGTATTTGCCCGTTCTTCAATTTGATACTGTGCACTTGCTTAGGTTTTTATTTTTTTTAATTATTTTATTTTTGTTAAATATAAACTGTGGTGATTGCTGGAGGATTGAGGTGCGTCAAATTTCTCATCCTTTTATAATTCACATAGTTATAGGACATTTTATTTGTTTACAGTTTTTATTTTACTTGTTTATTCTTATTTTTAATTTGACTTTAAGGGCACAAACCATAACAAGATAAGGTGGGGATTTCATCACCCTTCCTTGGCCCACAAACAACATAACTTTGCATAACCGACTTAATAAAATCAAGTAGACGTTGGCCCCTAAGACTCTCGAGCTCAATTAGGACAAGAAATTCTGAGAGGAGTCTGAATTCCTAATTAATCATATTACTGGTGTCTAGGCAAGTGGTTCAAAAGGTAAACGCCTAAAGGACGCGCGGTTACTTAATTAGTCACCGTACCCACGGAGAGACTCCCGCCTTTCTTACACTTACCTGGCTAGCGGTGTGATTAATTTTGAATTTGGTGGACCTTAAAGAATAACTTGGAACAGTTAGGAGCTGTCTAGATTTTATTTAGGTTGACCTTAGAAGTAGTTTTTATTTTATTTTATTTTTCTTATTCATCTTTGTGTGCTTATTTGTTTATGTGCTTATCTGCTAAGTAGTATATGCAAAAAGTGTGGGTTCGGGATAAAACATCTCGGCTAGTGAGAAGAATTGATTTTTCAGATTTCACTTTAAAAGACATCACTCCTATTTTAAAAATGGAAGAAACACAAATCATTTCTTTAAGGGACCGATGCTATCCTTCTCGCTCTGCCCAACCTTCATGCATCGGTCTACCACCAGTAACTTGTAATAATTTTGAACTTAAACCGCATTTTATAAATATGTTACCTAAGTTCACTGGGGTAGAAGATCCATATTTATTCATTCGGGAATTTGAGGAAGTTTGTGCTTTAATGCAAATTCAACAATTGTCTGAAGACTCGATTAGGCTAAGATTTATCACATTTGCTTTAAAAGATAATGCTAAAAAGTGGTTATATAGCCTAGCGAATAATTCCATAACAACCTGGAAGGGATTTGTTGTTACATTTCTAAATAAATATTTTCCAAATAACAAAACTTCCGAGTTTAGGACTGCAATTCATCAATTTTACCAACTTGAAAACGAGTCGTTTTGGAAATATTTTGATAGATTCACAAATTTGTTATCCCAGTGTCCACACCATGGAATTGAAAAATGGAGATTGTGTCAAATTGCCTACGAAGGTTTAGATTTTCCCACTAAAACGATGTTAGAGTCAATGTGTCAAGGGGATTTTCTAAAAAATGATGAGGAAAGGGCTTGGGAGTTTTTAGAAGACTTAGCAGAAAAAACCATGCAATGGGAAACCACCCGAAAGACCGATAAATCTAGCTCATTTAAGGGTGTTCATACAATTGACAATTCAATTGCTACCGAAGCTAAGTTGGCGAGTGTACTTAAAAGACTCTGAGTCAGTAGGCCCATCTACTAAGGAATTGTCAAAGAATGATCAAACCGCATCTTCTGAGTCAAATGAAAAAGTCTTTAAACCAAAAGCCCCATTCCCCCAAAGACTAATTTCAAACAAGCAGTCAGCTCAGTTAGACAAAATTCTGGAAGTGTTCAAACAAGTGAAAATTAATATTCCTCTTCTAGATGCGATTCAACAAATTCCCTCATATGCTAAATGTCTAAAAGATTTGTGCACACACAAAAGAACCACTCATGTTCCTAAGAAAGCTTTTCTAACTGCCCATGTTAGTTCTATTCTGTCATGCCAAGTCCCTGTGAAGTATAAAGACCCCGGTTGTCCTACTATTTCATGTATCATAGGTGACACTTTAATTGAAAAAGCTTTGCTTGATTTAGGAGCGAGTGTTAACCTTCTACCATTTTCTGTGTACCAAACCTTGGGCTTAGGGGAGTTGAAAAAGACAAGAGTCACACTCCAGCTAGCTGATCGTTCCATCAAAGTGCCAAAGGGAATAGTTGAAGATGTACTCATTAAGATTGGCGATTTTGTGTTCCCTGTCGATTTTGTTGTTCTTGAAACTCAACCTGTTGCCAATCCCAACGGTCAAATTCCTGTCATTTTAGGTAGACCATTTCTAGCAACTTCTAATGCGTTAATCAATTGTAGAAATGGACTAATGAAATTAACATTTGGGAACATGACAATTGACTTACATGTGTTTAATGTGGGAAAGGAACCTAGTGATTTTTCTGACCAACCCATGAAAGTAAACATGATCCAAGAGTTGTCTATGACCCAAGAAATGCATGAAAATAAACTTATGGTTTTGGATGATCCAATAGACTTTTTCTTAAATCACCTTGATCAAAATTGGGATGAGTCTGAATATTTAGATAAGGTCAATGAGTTGTTAAAGTCTACTACACATAAGTCAATAAAATTTGAAGGCGAAAATGAACCAATCGTTTCATGTTTTGAAAACGTAAGTGAGAATTTTCTTGAGGTCGATTCTAAGTATAACTGTGATGAAAATTTTGATTATTTTCAATTTTTTAGACCACCTGAAAATCATGAAAAATTGACACACACTTGCATTTTTGCATCACTCTTTTACTATCATATGCATTTTAGGATTTATGAAATTTGTAGATATGTGCATTTGTTTTCTTTCTCACCACATTTTCTTGCAGCATTATACCCCACCATACGAGGTACAATTCTTCTATTTCTTTGTTCTCTATTATTCATTTGCATACATTGAGGACAATGCATGATTTAGGTATGGGGGGGAATTTAACATTTTTATTTATGTATTTTATTTTATTTTTTAGGAAACTAATTCTTTTTACATTAAACAAAAATGAAATTTGTTTGACTTTTTATGAATTGGATTAATTCTAATAAGTGTCTGTGGAGTAAATTTTTTGAGTAGGATTAAAAGATTTAGAATGCTTGAACCTTTGATATAATACAAAGTCCTAGTTTGAAATGTCATCTTGAATAAAATTATAATTCATATGCATTTTTGCACTTCACGTTCGCACTAATTCTTAGTTGTGGGATATAAACTATGAGTCAAGTAATTTCAAGAAAAAAATTAGAAGAAAAAAAATAATATTGCAACGAGATGGAGCGTAAAACGCACTCGGTGTAAAAAAAAAAATAGAAAAAAGAATCAACGAGATGGAGCGTAAAACGCACTCGTTGTAAGAAAAAGAAAAAAAGAGTTAAAAATAATAAATATTGATTCAATATCCATTGAATAAAAGAAAATTCAAACTGAAAAGTATAATGGATATAAGTAATTTGACTAGTCTGATTTTTGTGGCCTTTGTTACTCGAGTTAGTAAACCCTTAGGGGTGTCTTTACACCTAGTGCCCTAAAGCCAACTGGTTTGGGAGTCATTGGTCAAACGCTCGTTAAATGGGTAACTCTGAAAAGCCTAAGAAAAATAGACATTGCACAAGTCAAGAATAAAAAAATAGAAAAAGAAAAATTTGAGTTTCCTTGATTTCACGGTAAAAGTCCCTACTAAGAGTTACATCACATACACATACATGCATCACATGGAATTAATTTTATGAAGGATGGTATTTAGAATGAAGATGGAAGATTTTTGATAAGGTGAAAGTGTGATTTTGAATTTGATCTTATTTATGTGTAATGCCCATGTATACTTAAAAGTTTTCTTTCGATTTCATAATTGATTCAACTCAAAAAGATTTTTATTTTTTGAATTTTGTGGGTATATTCACTGCAAACCCTCACGAGACACAACTCGTCCACTTGGGTTAACCTTGGGGTTTAAAGGCTTGTTGCACATGCTAAGTGCAATCGTGTGTTTCCTACGAAAATGGGGTAGTTTAGATTTTATTTTGATTTTTTTTGTTTCACTCGAGGACGAGTAAAAGCTAGGTATGGGGGTATTTGATAAACACGTAATTTTGCATATTTTATATTCCCATATTTATTATTTTATTTGTTTATTTTATTTAATTTATTAGTTTTATTTTGTTTTGCAGGAAATAAAGAAATAAATAAAGTTGAGCTGAAAAAGGATTCTAAAAGCTTCCAAGTTGATTTCTATTTGGACTCCAATATTACCATGTAGAAGTTGAAATCAAGAAGGAAAGAAGAGTCCAAGCTATTTCAAATTAGATTAGGGTTTAGTTTATTTTCTCTATAAATAAGAGTATTATTTTAGAGAGTAGGGGAGGTCATAATTTATTTTCTTTTATTCTTTTGGTTTCGGTAGGAAGGAGCTTGGTGTAGTATTTTATTTTTCTTTTTCTAGTTTCGGAAAAACAAAGCATAGAGTTCTTTTATTCCTTTTCATGTGCATAGCTTTCGGAATTCCTATTTTGTGTCAGGAAGTATATGTATTGTTTGCAACAATTCCTTATTGGTTGAATAGATTTCTTTTTAGTTATTATTCTATTTTGTTTTAATTTATTTCATACAATTTATATTAATAGTTATAGTTTTTGTTTTCGTTTATTTTAAATTTCATGTCTAGCTAAATTTTTAATACCTAGGATGAAGATGAAATTAAATATTGCATATTAATTATTTATTTCTGTTTTGATATTAATGTTTAATTGTTTATTTCTTCAATTTTACCTTTGCGCATAATTCGTTTTGGTTCTATATTAATTGCGAGGTTTTGATAGGTTATTGTTAAGATATGAGTTTTTCATAATTCATGCTTGCTCAATGAAGTTTTGATGAGTTATAGTTAATCCTTAAATTTTCATAATCTATGCTTGCCCATATTAATTATATGAATCATTATTTTTAAGGGAAGGAAAAATAATTAGAAATTAATTAAGGAAAGGAAGAATTTAATTATTATGTTAGTATTTAATGGATTCGGATTCCTAGGTAGTTTTTCTCATTAATAGTTTTTGTTATTAATTTAATTTTGCATTAGTTAGTTAATTAATCATCTTCACAATTTTTATTCCTAATTTGCCTGAAATTTAAATTAAGGATACATTGAAAATTAACTAGTCTCTGTGGTTCGACCTGTATTTGCCCGTTCTTCAATTTGATACTGTGCACTTGCAGTTACTAGTTTTTATCACATCACCCACCATTTGTACTATGATCCTATCTTTACAATAATTCATGATCTCCATCAACAAAACTTAGGGCTTAGAAACCACCATTTGTCCTATGATCCTATCTTTACAATAATTCATCACCACCGTCAACAAAACTTAGGGCTTAGACCGCTGCGCAAGCATTTGTGCAAGACAATGCGATGTCTGTAACACAGCTAATGCTGCTAATACAGCTTATGCTGTTAGTGATCCAGAAGCAAGTGCAGCAGCTGTTACATCAGCAGCAAATATAACAGCCAGTGCACCAGCAAGCTCAATGCAGATCAGACACAAGCTAGCAAAGGCTTTGAATATGACGGCTAGGCAATTAGTCCATCATGGAGCGTCAACACATTGTATTAAGACCAACATAACAAACTTGTAACTAACTCTTAACTAAGAGTTAGCTGATATTACTATAGTTAGTTATTAGAGTTAAATGTCAGTTGTAATAAATAGGACAAAGCATTAAGCTGGAAATAATAGATTTCGATATTCTCTCTCTGGATATGTTCTTCAATTAGCAGTTCTACATTGATTCTATTGAATCTAACAGTCTAAATAATGCTCAGTTACAGTTGTTCCCTCTAACCAACAAACATTAAGCTATATAACAATTGAAAATGAAAATTATTCATGTACTAAAGACGACAACACACCAAACAAACCATTAAACTAAAAAAAAAAAAAAAATCAATTCGTAAAACAGAATGTAGTAAAAACCTAACTCAATGATCTTTACACAGATATAACACGATGATAAGAGAACGCAAAATACGGGACTTAAACCCCGGCTATTGGCGCAGTGGTTTAAGCTTAGTTCTGGAACGAGCAGTAAACCCGCTTGTAACAATAATTATGTCTAAGGGGGTCACGGTTCGCAAGTTTCAGGCGAAGGGAAGACTTAGTCCGACTGCGGTTAGAAAAAAAAAAATACGGGACTTCTCATTCTTAATTTCACTCATAGTACTCAGAATCTAAAATTTTCAAAATTGAAAAAAATTAAATTAAATACAGAAAATATAAAGGAATAAAGAACATAATAAAAAACTGCTAAAATATGAGAGCAATACCTCGATTAGAACGAACGTTAACAAGATTAACAAGGAAGTAATCGCAGTAGAACAGCGACAGCGGAGAGAGGAGGGGTAATAGAAAGAGGGAGGGATGCGTTTGCAAATTGAAGTAGAGTTACGTTTGTACTTGAATTGGTAGCATGCGTGACGAACTTGTACACAATTATTTTTCCTTGCCCTTTTTACCCCGATAAGCTTTTCTTTATTTTGTTACTAAGAAAATTAAAATATGCACAATTTAGCCACACATTTTTCAAATTTCAAATTATAGTATTTTATTCAAATTCGTACCCACATTTATGATACAACTTTTCGGTGTAGACACAATTTTAGTTATGAAATTATAAACTATTGATTTTTAAATCTATAATTCTTATGTTCTTTTATTAAGTTTGAATATATTTTAGGTATTGTTAGTGTTCATTATCTGTTACTAAGATGATTGACTTTTTTTTTAACTTGATATATATTAGTTATTTAATTTTTTTTTTATTTTAATATATTTTAATTGCGATTTTAAGTGTCTTCTTCACTACTTTTCCTAATAAAAAGACATCCATAGAGAGCCTTTCTTGTGAAGTTGATCTGAGCAAGTACTAACCGGAATGGGCTGAGTTTGGTAATTTCAGCTGCAACAGAAAGACGTTTTTGGGAGATACACAACCTTCATTCCTGGAATTTAACTCAAATAAGAGAAACAATGGAAAGGTATTAGTGGGGCTTGTTGTAGGTGCCTCAGCTTGCGTTTTGGTTATGGGGTTGGCTTATCTTTGGCATCGTTCCAGGAAGAAGAGGAATAGAGTTTAAAAGGAAGATAAGCATGTCTTTGAGTTTCCATATGAACTTGAAAATGAAATTGGACCTAAGAAATTTACATGCAAAACGTTGTCTACTGCAACAAAGAACTTTGCAGAAGGAGAGAAGGTTGGAGAAGGGGGAAGGTTTCTTGAGTCAATTAAACTCCTATGTTGCTATCAAAAGGGTATCAAGGGAATCCAAACAGGGGATAAAAGAGTATGCATCAGAAGTAAGGATTATCAGCCGGGTGAGACGCAGGAATTTGGTGCAGCTAATCGGTTGGTGCCGCGAAGAAAGAGAACTTCTACTTGTATATGAGTTAGCCCAATGGTAGCTTGGATTCCCATCTGTTCAAAGATAATATGTTCTTGACATGGGTGATGAGGTATAACATTGCTCGAGGCCTGGCATCAGCATTGCTCTATCTGCATGAAGGACGGGAACAATGCGTGCTGCACAGGGATATTAAATCGAGTAATATTATGTTGGATTCAAATTTCAATGCTAAACTTGGGGATTTAGGGTTAGCCAGGCTTCTGGACCACGGAAAAGAATCTGAAACCATCATTTTGGCAGGGACAATGGGATACATGGCCCCAGAATGTGTCATGACAGGAAAGGCAGGCAACGAAATAGATGTCAACAGCTTCGGTATTGTGGCCTTGGAAATAGCCTGTGGAAGAAAACCTATCAGCCCCAGGGCCAAACAAGGTCAGGTAACACTTGTCGAGTAGGTATGGGACCTCCATGGAAAATAATCCAATTTATCAGTGTATATATATTTGACTATTTAGTCGTTGGCACTAGGCAGTAATAGTATATAAATTTAAACTGGAAACCAAAAATAATCCAATTTATCAGTGGACTTGGTAAATCATGAATACCCAAGAGAAAGAAACAACTTTAAGAAATTTACTAGACTAGCCAACTACCTGCAACACCATTGTTATATAAGTCATCCACATTTAATATGAACAAGCTCACTGGCTTAAATTTGTCCTAAACCATGATTTCTTTCAAGTCTTAGATACTGTCGACGCCGGGATTTTTCGTCGTCTCGTTTTTTATTATTAAAAATGTCCCTTTCCAATTTTAGCCTTTTGAATTAAATGTGATTTTGAAAAGGGTCGGCTTAGTGTCGACGGGTTTTGAAAGATCGATTTTTTATGAGCCAATTGACCAGAGTCGCCAGTTGGTATATTTGAAATGGATGTACCAACTCATCCGAATTTTGTTTTCGTAATCGCTGGCTCATATGTGACTCCGATTAATTGGTCCGCAAACCGAGATTCATAGAGTTCGGGGGCTTGCTTAAGCGAGGGGAAGGTGTTAGGCACCCCCCGACTTCCGTGAAACACGGTTACCGCAATCTTGATATTTTCCTATCCTTTTTTAAATCCTAAAATGTGTGGTTTGCGTGTGTGTGCGTGCGTGCCTAGATGAATGTTTGTGGTGCGTTTTGCATAAAAGTTCGCTTTTATTTTTATATGGCAAAAGTGTTATCTGGAAAGTGTTTTGGACGTTCTTTGACCCAAATGACGAGGCTTCGCTTTTTATAAGAAAGATTGATTTTAATTTCGAAAGCGTTGAGGGTTTTTTATTTAGATGTCATTTTAGAAAACAATAGTTTTAAACTTTTGTCAAATAGGAATCGAGACTATACATTGCCTTCTAACAGTTAATATAAATAAATCGAGGGCAACTTCTAGAACTCTTTAACCCTATGCACAAAGTTTAATGAAAACATTTATTTATTTGCAAAATCGTTTTTTGTGACGTTTTAAAACCAACTAAAGCCTATTCATCAATTATGGATTAAAGTTTACCAAAACACTTGACCTTTAAACCTCGTGAATCTAATATCCTAAATTTGCTTGATTTTATGAAATCTTCATTATTTGCCTTATTTTGAAAACCATTTTTTCGTGTCGTAAATTAAAACATACATCCCAAAACGTGTCGGGGTTATCTACGGGCATGTAAGCCATCCAGACAACCCCAAACACCCACAATCACATATTTTTATTTATCACGGGGCCTTAACCCGAACACGATTGATATCGCGTTAAGGCCCGATATTACAAATACAACGCTACGGACCCTATGCCACGATTACATATGCCAAAACGTCCATCATCGGGGTTCGATCACGAGGATCTCCCCCCTAGGCTCACAATCATCCCATCACAACACAACCAATACTAAACAAATCTAACAAGATCTAGACATTGGCTATCACATTATACCACCCAAATATCGCCCAAATCAACAATACACATTACTTAACATCATAACGAACGAACAATCACCGTATGGATGTCATCGGGGCGTTAGGAGGAGTTACTTTCCGATGGAAACCTCACTAACAACCCCTAATCCACGGATCATTATCAATATATAACAATAAACTAAATCAAATAAACCCAATCACAACATTATACTAATAATAACACAAAAAAAAAAATCCAAGAACACACTCCTCTTTCACCTTGCAATGAACCAAATGAAGCTTTATATTCCACAAAGTGAGCCTAACGACAAGAGTATACAACTATCTAGCAAAAGAACAAAGATTTCTACTCCATACAAGCCAAAACCGAGCTCCTCTCTCTCTCTCTCGCGTATTTCTCTCTCTCTTTTCCTTTCTTTTTTTCTTCTCTTTTTTTCTTCTCGGGTGGAAAATGGCCGCATATAGGCTTCAGCAGGCAGCCGCAGATGCATCTGCGGCTGGCCGCAGATGCATCTGCGGCTGCCTGCTGTGGCCGCCTGGCCGCCGCCTCGGCTGCCGTGTGCCGTTCTCGAGCCTCGTGCCTGTCACTTCTGTCGGTGGCAGCGGTTGCATTCGCGGCCGTCCGGCTTGCTTTTTTTGATTTTCGTGCCACGCGGTCTTAATTCGCCAATTTCCGCGGTATTATTTTGTAAGGCTGTATTTTTACAGTCCGGAAATCCCTGGAAAACGTGCCATATTGTTCTGGGAGGCCAGTTCGGAGGGCCGCGACTTGATATGGAATTTGATAATTATGCTTGGCTTCCAGGGGGCGCTGCCCCCTTTCCACCCCCGCCAGCTCACCGGCGAGCTGGGCAGCCGCTCGCTCACCGGGGAGCGAGACCCCCGAACATTGTAAGCGGAGTGGCCATCAGTCGTCTTTTGTGGTTGGCTCAGGCTTTTCTGGATCCATTGTTCGCCCTGCCTCAAGTGATCGGATTCTCGTTGTCCGTGGTGGCGGCTTTGATCGTAAATCGCTGGGGTGGCTTGGTGTTGGGGTCCACCTTTCTTTCCGCATGTCAGGTCAAATGACGCTTTTGCCCTCC
This sequence comes from Hedera helix, assembly GCA_947179155.2. NCBI lineage: Eukaryota > Viridiplantae > Streptophyta > Magnoliopsida > Apiales > Araliaceae > Hedera > Hedera helix. The sequence goes on from OX359287.1 coordinate 30,846,153, forward strand.
TGCCAGGATTAGTAGAGAAGTGCAAAATTTGGGTGTCTACAGCTGCCCCTCTTTATCATGTCTATGGAATGAAATATGAAATGGACATGATAAAGAAGTAGGCACCCGATGCATGAAAATGCCAAATATATATTTAACGATGCCGCACATGCGTTCAGATGATGCGATGTCACATTCAATATGTTCATGTAGAGGTTATTTTCAAAGTTACGAATGAACATTGCCCGGGTCTCGTCTCCGGCGGTCGTTATGAAGAGTCAGGTATCGTTTATGACTGGTCGTTTTGGAATTGGTCAGGTATCGTATCTGACGGGTCATTTTTTGAATTGGTCAGGTATCGTATCTGACGGTTGGTTTTTCAATTTGGTCAGGTATCGTATCTGACGGTTGGTTTTTCAATTTGGTCAGGTATCGTATCTGACGGGTCGTTTTTCAATGGGTCAGGTCTCGTATCTGACGGGTCGCCTTTCAATTGGTCAGGTCTCATACCTGACGGGTCGCTTTTCAATTGGTCAGGTCTCGTATCTGACGGGTTGTTTTTCAATTGGTCAGGTCTCGTATCTGACCGGTCGTTTTTCAATTGGACAGGTCTCGTATCTGACGGGTTGTTTTTCAATTGGTCAGGTCTCGTATCTGACCGGTCGTTTTTCAATTGGTCAGGTCTCGTATCTGACGGGTTGTTTTTCAATTGGTCAGGTCTCGTATCTGACCGGTCGTTTTTCAATTGGACAGGTCTCGTATCTGACGGGTTGTTTTTCAATTGGTCAGGTCTCGTATCTGACCGGTCGTTTTTCAATTGGTCAGGTCTCGTATCTGACGGGTGGTTTTTCAATTGGTCAGGTCTCGTATCTGACCGGTCGTTTTTCAATTGGACAGGTCTCGTATCTGACGGGTCATTTTTTCAATTGGTCAGGTCTCGTATCTGACGGGTCATTTTTTTCAATTGGTCAGGTCTCGTATCTGACGGGTCATTTTTTCAATTGGTCAGGTCTCGTATCTGACGGGTCATTTTTTTCAATTGGTCAGGTCTCGTATCTGGCGGGTCGTTTTTCAATTGGTCGGGTCTCGTATCTGACGGGTCGTTTTTTATTGGTCATGGGGTTCTAAAATCTTGTATTTTATCACGTGGCACGCTACATGTTGACTCGAGGTAACAAAAGGGGGGCAAAAGGGTCACCGAGACCAGCCGCAGATGCATCTGCGGCCAGCCGCAGATGCATCTGCGGCTGGGATCGGTCCCTATTTCAGATCGTGATGGGTCACGATCTGTCACTTTCTTCACTTTTCTTCCTCTCGTTTTCGGTTTTCTTCGTCCCCTACTCGGCTTTTTCGTCTTTTGGGCAACTTTTGGCAAAATCTGCTCCGATTAGATCAGTTTACGCGCTTTGGGTAACGTTTTAACTCCTTTTTCTTTGATTTTCGCTTTCATTTGGTTATGTATTTACTTGTTTAAATGTTTTAATCTTAGCAATGCATGCCTCTTATGAGATATTTATGTTAGACGTAGCATAAAAATACTGGGTCTTGCAATCATGCTCTATTATTTTGAAAATTCCATTGTTTTAATCCTTTTATGCTCATGATGCATTATTTTGCTTGCATTTGGGATTTGTTGGTTGTCTGACTTGGTTAAACATGCCTGATCGTGCATGGGATGTCCATTTTACAAACGAAACTCTGTCGAAATTTCGGAAAATCTAGCGCACCCCTAGGGATTTGTTTATGCATTTTTTTATTCATAAATATGTTACGCTGCCCTATGATTTTTAGCAACATGCAATAATATTTTCTTGAAAGATAACGAGCTAAGGGTGTACCTCCTTTTCGTGATGCCGTTTCAGTCATGAATTCTGATGCTCCCAGTGGTTCCTCAGTGCCCCGGGTTGCTGGTGTCCGCCGTCGTAGAGCGGCTGCCTCGGTTCCCGCTCCAGTTTTGACTCGTCATTCCCGTAGACTGGCAGAGTCCATTATTCGCCCCGCTCTCCCTGCTGTCGATGAGGATGCCCCAGCTGAGGCAGCGGCGGGCCCTTCTGGCACAGCGGCTCCTCCACCCACGCGTCGGACCTTACCGGGGGCCCACGCCAGGATACCGGACTTGCTTGGTCCTGATCTCAGCAGTCACCCCTCAGCCTACCTTGCGGCTAACGAGGTATATCCATCGTCTAAGTTCGATTTAAATCCTCATGGTTACCATGCCTAACTTTTGATGGCTGTCACAGGTTCCTGAATTTACCCAACCTCGGGGTAACTGGTTCAGCATCTACCCTCTTTATCACGCGCTGCATCCCGATTACAGGGGAATGGTGGATTCTTGGGGGTTCAGGCATTTCTTTACCATTGCCCCTCGCCGGTGTCCGTGGGGTTACATGAGGGCCTTATCTGAGCGTTGGTTTCACCAGACACAGTCTCTTCATCTTCTGGATTGTGAGTTGCTGCTGACCCCATTAGACTGGCGTTATATCACTGGGATGGAGTTCTCTGGACCCCGGGTTCCCTTGGAGTCAGACATTACCCCCGCTGCTGTTCGCTCTTTGTTGGGTTTTAGTCCTCAGGAGAAAGTCTTTAAGGCCCGCAGCATCCGATCCGGTGCACTGGCCGTGGATGCCATCGGAGGGGTTCTCTCTGAGTCGTTTCCCGCGGACCGATCCGCTCGTGACTTCCTGCTTCGGCGCTTATTTTTGACCATTATGAGGGGCTGTTTTCTGGGGAACAACTCCTCGACTATTCACTTCAGTATCGTTGGAGCTACCCGGGATGTTGATCGGATTGGCGATTATGATTGGGGCTCTTTCACCTTTGCTTATTTCCTTCATGGTCTTCGCCTTCGCTCAGAGGGCCAGACTGATGCTTGGCTGGGGTTTTATCCCTTTTTGCTGGTAAGTCATATTCATTGTGCCGCTTTTCACTTTGTTTCATTCCTTTGTCGTCCTTGGTATTTATGTCTCTCCTTTTTTGTTTATCAGTTTTGGGCTTATGAGCGGCTGCCCTGCTTGCGGCCAGTTACTACCCTTGGTCCGGAGACTTATCCCAGGGGTCGTCGATGGCACCATAGCACTCTTGCGGAGACCCCCGTGTCAGACAGCTTTGCTCATTGTCGGCTGCAGTTAGAGCTGATCTCGTCCGCGGATGTGACCTGGGTTCCCTACACGGCGGATCACTTGGCGGCTGGACTTGCTGGTGGCTATGCTGCGGATCTGGAGCTGGCCTTGTCCACCCGTCGTATTCCTTTTCTGACCTATGGTGGATGGGAGCTGTATCTGGGGGAGCGTGCCATCAGATGTGTTACTGGGGAGGCTCGTGTCCCTTTTGCCCCTCCCTCACAGAGATTTTGGTTCGCGGATGCCCACCTTCCCGAGGCTCTGATAGCCGGGGAGGACGGTTATATGCTGTCGGCTGGTCCTCATACGAACGAGAGCTTCAGTGCCTGGTGGAGACCCCGCACTATCGGACCTCAGACTCGTGCCACTTTCTTCCTCGGAGACCTGGTTCACGGGTCGGTGATGATGGCAGATTGGATGGAGTGTGTCCGTGTCCCCACCCATTCGGACCAGATTGCGTCTCTTACTCGGCAGGTGGATCAGCTATCTCTTTTTGTTCGGAGCTTGGGCCGAGATCCGGAGGAGGCTTATGTCGCGGACCCGCACGGATCTGATTTTGGCTCGGCCCCCGGCCCATCGGATGCCCCAATGCCGTTCTATTCCTGCCCAGACCTGAACTGTGAGGGTGAAGCTTCTCTTCCCCCGGATTTGCCGGTAGATCAGTTTGAGGATGATGCCTTCATTGACGGCATAGATTTTACTGATTAGACCTTGATAGGCTAGGACCTCTGTATTTAAGCCTGTTCGTTTTATTATCATTTCTCATTTCATGGATTATGTACAGACTTATTTTTTATTTTATGCACAATCATTCACTTTTGATGATCCATTCATTCCATTATAGCCTGTATGATGCATGATTTGTTATATAAAGGAAAAATTGACCCCTGTATAGTCTTTTGATACTGCTTTTTACAGATGTCATCCCTGGACGTGGTTCGCGTGGACCCTCACGCCCCCTCAGGGATTATTGGCAGGCTTTTCTTGTGGCTGGATAGTTTGCTACCTTCCGACCGAATCATCGCAGAGGGTCTTTTGGGACACTCCTTGGCTCTACTGTCATTTCAGGTGCCGCCGGGCTTTGTTGATGGCATTCTCAGTTGTTGGATCCCGGACCGACAGGTTTTCAGGTTTAGGCTGGAGTATCTGACTCCCACTCTTGAGGAGTATGCTCGCTTCACCGGTTTATCAGTGGATGGTCCATGTGCACGGGTTACCTCGGGCCATATGCGCCGCCAGTTTCTGACTTTCACAGGCTTGCGGAGGACAGCTCTGCTATCCGTGACCTCCTCGAGCCACCTTGTTCCTCTATCCTTCCTGGTTGACAGATTTGGCTCGGTGGATAGCTTCTCTCGGTTTTTCAGTGATTTTTCAGTATCTGAAGAGCGCTGGGGCGCTTTGAGAGTGGATGTTTTGATGGCTTGTGTCGTATCAGTTCTGTACATGCCCGCAGGGGACGACCTCATGGATATGCGGGTTATCGTAGCGGTGCAGGCTCTCCAGGAGGACCATACCATTCTTCCCATGATATTAGCAGAGACTTACCTGTCGGCCTCCTATTGTCACTCCTTCTCTGGTCGCATATTCAGGGGAAGTTCCATTTTATTGTATGTATGGTTCATGAGCCACCTCAGACCCATCGGGCAGTTTCGTCGACACGGGTTCTGTTTCAGCCACAGCCTGGCCATGCAGTTCTCATTCCGTCCCTGTCGATGCACGGATACCGCTTCATGGAGGGAGTTCTTATCGGCCATTGAGGAGCCTTTCCATCCTCTGATTTATTCGGGCTATTGCTCTTTCCGGAGTTTCTTGACTCATGTGCCCCCTTTTGATTTCCTCCCTCTTCCGGGCTTGAGAGGGGTGACGACTTATCATCCCTTAGCTGTCATGGGGCAGTTTGACCAGATGCAGGATCTCCATCTCTTTGCCGGAGCAGCTGACTACCGATTTCTCATATCGCCCCAGACGGAGAGGGAGCTGCTGAGGGTATACGATCTTTGGTCACACAGGGTCTCGGCCGAGTTTGGGGACAGTCACCCTGGTCAGACACCCGATTATCTGCTATGGTTGCGAGGAGGTTCTGATATTGCCGACTTTGACCAGATTGGGGCCTTGGATGGTCCTCGGGGACCTTTCCCGGTTGAGACCGGTTCAGATGTGGTCATTCCTCCGGAGCTTTCAGGATTAGCGCCCAGATCTGGTGTGGAAGAGGTTTCTACTTCGGTACATGCCCATTCCTTTGACTTGACTGATCGGATCCAGAGATTGATGATTGAGGGTACCCGGCTCCGGTTCGTTTTGAGTGCTACTGAGACTGAGAGGGATACCGCCTATGCGGAGCGGGATGCTGCTGTACTAGCCCGGGATGCCGCCCTTTCTGCCAGGGATAACATCGTAGAGCAGGCCCAAGTCATCATGGAGGGCCATTCCACGACTGTTACCAGTGCTGCTGCTCTTTTGACTCGGATTGACATGATGGGACAGCAGATTGCGGATGAGCCGGAGGTTTATGATGCCTCGACTATTCTGTCTATCCTGCTCCAGCTGGTCTCTGACCTGTAGATGATTTTATTTCCTGCACGGACTATGTCAGTTTCATCACTTTTATTTAAAAGACAGACTTGTAATCAAAATGTTTTGTATATATAGAGAAATATTTGTGGTTTCAGTCATTTCCCTTTTTGATGCATCGTCGCCCTTCATTGGATCCTCATTTTATCCAGCCGATTATGATTTCGATATATTGCCTTATTTCTTTCCTCAAGTCTTGATTGGAACTCCACAGATATTGCCGCATGCCCCTCTGATTTCATCGAAATGAGTCTTGGACTTTGGGCTAATTATGTGGCTAGGTTTGGAGGGTATAGGATTTCTGGAAGTGGTTTTGGTATAGGGACAAGGTTTGTGGTTAGGTTTGGGTAAGTTTTGGAATGTGTAGGATTTCGGGATTTTCTGGAAGTGGTTTTGGTATAGGGACGAAGTTTATTATTTTGTGTAGAACGGACCGTGCCATGATGGCTGCCTACGTACTCCCACAAGGTCAGGAGATCAGGTCCTACGTAGTTCGAGTTACAAGGGAGAAATTTTTTTTTTTTTTTTTTTTTTTTTTTTTTTTTTTTTTTTTTTTTTTTTTTTTTTTTTTTTTTTTTTTTTTTTTAAGCGTAGAATCGTTTCACAGAGTCGGAATTCAGGGGCTGCGGAAATACCTCGCCATCCATTTCCTGTAGGATGAGGGCCCCTCCAGATAGAACCTTTTTGATCACAAAGGGCCCTTCCCAATTGGGAGCGAATTTCCCTTTGGCTTTGTCTTGACAGGGCATGACCCTCTTTAGAACTAAATCATTCTCTTTGAACTTTCGGGACCGAATCTTTTTGTCGTACGATCGAGAGATACGTTGCTGATACAACTGACCGTGTAATATAGCCGCCACCCTTTTTTCATCTATCAAGGCTAACTGGTCGTATCGACTTTGTATCCAATCCCCCTCGTCAATCCGAGCATCGAGCAAAATCCGGAGGGATGCCATCTCCATTTCCACCGGCAAAACGGCCTCCATCCCATATACCAAGGCGTAAGGGGTTGCTCCTGTGGACGTTCGCACTGATGTCCGGTATGCAAACAATGTGAGGGGCAGCAAATCCGGCCATCCCCGATGATTGGCAGACATTCTCGCCATGATTCTCTTTATATTCTTATTTGCCGCCTCCACGGCCCCATTCATTCTGGGCCGGTAAATGACAGAATTTAGATGCTTGATCTTGAATTGGGCGCACAACTCCTTCATAAGGGCATTGTTCAGATTCTTGGCATTGTCGGACACCAAGATTTCAGGCTGTCCGTATCGGCAAATCACATTGTTCCTGATGAAACTGACTATAACTTCCTGCGTTACTTTGGGGAAAGAAGCTGCCTCTACCCATTTAGTGAAATAGTCGATCATGACGAAAATGAACCGGTGGCCGTTGCTTGCTTTGGGCTCCACGGGCCCGATAACATCCATACCCCACATGGAGAACGGCCAAGGGGAAGTCATACAATGTAGTTCATTAGGAGGCGCATGCATCACATTACCGTGTGCTTGGCATTGGAAACATCGCTTGACATGATCGTCACAGTCAGCTTTAAGTGATAGCCAGTAATGCCCGGTTCTCAGAATTTTCTTGGCTAACATCGGTCCACTCATATGCGGCCCACACACTCCACCGTGCACCTCGCCCATGATTTTCTGTGCTTGAGTTTCGTCCACACATCGCAATAATCCCAAGCCTACATCCCTCTTATACAGGGAATTTCCGCTTAAATAGAATTTCATCGCCATCTTCTGGATTCTCTGCCTTTCCGTTCGGTTCGCCTGGTCGGGGAGTGATCTATCCCTCAAGTATCTCTGGATGTCGTGATACCACTGATTTGGCTGCACCACCTCTTCGGATAACTCCAATATACATTCTTCGTAAGCGGGAGCATTTTGCACTGTTATTTCAATCTGGGGATTGGCTTTATTTTTGAGCACGTGGACTAATGAAGCCAGGGTGGCCAATGCATCGGCAAAGTCATTCCGCCCCCGGGGAATGTGTCGGAAAGCTATATCTTCAAATTCTTGCATCAATCGGACTACACACCGGTGGTAGGGGAGTAACCGAAGCTCCTTAGTGCCATATTCCCCAGTCGCTTGTCTGATCACCAACTCTGAATCTCCGAATACGGCTAATCTTTTCACTCCCATATTGCGGGCGAACCTCAGTCCCAATATACATCCTTCATACTCAGCCGTATTGTTTGAGTTATTGAACCGTAACTTGGTGAGAACAGGGTATTGCTCGCCCGTAATGGAGACCAGGACCGCCCCAGCTCCAGCCCCTTCAGCATTCATGGCACCGTCGAAATACATTTTCCAGAACTGCCCTTCGTCATCACACTTTGCTTGTTGGACCCACAGTATGTCTTCACCTGGTAAGAAAGTCTCTAAAGGCTCCATCCCCCCTGTCGGCATCTCTGATAATTGATCTGCAATTCCCTGCCCTTTCATGGCCTTCTGGGTAACATATAGGATGTCGAATTGCTGGAGGATTAACTGCCACCTTGACAATCGACAATTCAGCATTGGTCTCTCAAATATATACTTCAAGGGGTCGATTCGCGAGATCAAATAGGTAGTGTGTCCATGGAGGTAATGCTGTAATCTCATAGCAGCCCAGGCCAAGGCGCAACATGTTTTCTCGATCGGCGTGTAATTCTGTTCACAGCTGCTGAATCTCTTGCTGAGGTAGTAAATGGCATGCTCCTTACCGGATTCACTCTTCTGCCCCAGCATACAACCCATCGCCATATCATTCACGGATATATACAGGAAAAGGGGAACCCCGTCCTTTGGCGGTACCAGCACTGGCGCTTCTGTTAGTTGCTTCTTAATAGCCTGAAAGGCCTTTTGGCATTGACTGTTCCACTTCCGGGAGGCGTCTTTCCTTAACAGTTTGAAGATTGGTTCGCAGGTGGTGGTCAGATGGGATATGAACCGACTGATGAAGTTTATCCTCCCCAAAAATCCCCTTATCTCTTTCTCTGTACGGGGAGCTGGCATATCCACAATAGCCCTGATCTTAGCCGGATCCAGTTCGATACCTCGATTGCTCACCAAGAATCCAAGGAGTTTACCTGACTGAACCCCGAAGGCACATTTGGCTGGATTGAGCTTCAAATTATACTTCCTGAGCCGCTCGAACAGTTTCTTAAGGTGAGTCACATGGTCAGATTCCGCCTTCGATTTCACAATGATGTCATCCACGTAAACCTCTATCTCCTTGTGCATCATGTCATGGAATAGGGCCATCATGGCCCTCTGATAAGTGGCTCCCGCATTTGTGAGGCCGAAGGCAAGTCGTCTATAACAAAACGTGCCCCAGGGGGTGATGAAGGCAGTCTTTTCTCGATCCTCTTCCGCCACCATTATCTGGTGATACCCAGCGAAACAATCGACAAATGAATACATTTCATACTGAGCTGTGTTATCCACCAAGATGTGTATGAAAGGCACTGGGAAGTTATCCTTAAGACTGGCTTTGTTCAGATCTCTATAATCCACGCACACTCTCACCTTTCCTCCAGGTTTTGCCACGGGGACTATATTGGAAAGCCATTCTGGGTAAGTAGACACCATGATGATCCCAGCCTTGAATTGTTTGACTATCTCTTCTTTCACTTTTAAGCTCCACTCTGGCTTTAACTTTCTCAACTTCTGCTTAACTGGCCTGAAACCCTCCTTGATAGGCAATCGATGTACCACGATGTCCGTGGACAACCCGACCATGTCTTCGTGTGACCAAGCAAACACATCCTCATATTGGCTCAACAGTTCAGCTACTTCTGCTTTCTGGTTGGGAGTCAAGTCTGCCCCAATTTTTAGCTCTTTGGGGTTTTCAGGGGTTCCTATGTTGATGGTGATGGTTTGGTCTAGGTTGGGTTTGGGTTTATCCTCGACCCACTCTTTGATCTCGTCGGGAGCGTCGTCATCATCCGCTTCGTCCTGCTCAATTCCCATCAAATCGAAATCCAGTTCTATATCAAAATCATAATCGTCTTTCAAATTTGGAAAATCGTTTGTTAGGCTAGAATGACTCAAATCGGTACACCTGACATGAAACAAAAATATTTGTCATATATATAAACATTAGGTACATGACTTCCTTTTCAATAATCATGACAAAAGTATGAAATAGACGTGCAGATACATAAAACAAAAACACCGTCTTAAAAACCCCTTGATCCCCCTACTGGACAAGATTCCCGGACACTCCTGCATTTACCCTTTTCTGGATACTACTGGCTGCACGGTCCAATTCCTGGGGATCACTTCGGTTTTATAGCTAGTGATGGAGGGGGTCTCTGTATCTGGCACCTCTTCAATGATTGCAGCGACTTGGCTTCGGCTTTCCTTTTCACTTTCTTCGGGCACTTCTAACCCGGCCCAATTAATGAATGGCATGATCTGCTTGCCGTCAGTCATTTTCTCCTTTCCCTTTTCATTGGGGCCTGACTGCCCCGGGAGATGACACTTCTCCTCAAACTGTTCCATAATTTCTTGCAAGAAATCCATCTGACGGACCAATCCTTTGGCTGGGGGAGCCTCCACCTTACCCTCTGCTTCAGACGCAGGCTTGATTATCCTCAGGGATTGTTCATTACTGGCTCTCGGTATCGGGACTCCGGTTATCCGCACGGGAGTTTTCTTGTATGTGTTCCTCGTCCTCATACCTCCATGATATCCTAACCCTGCCTTGCCTGACTGCACTGGTACTTTGATGGGTTCGGTGATTCCTTGGCTGTGCTTGCCTAGCCCTTGCCCCGGCTGAAAGTTCATTGCCATCATTTCCCGGGCAACGAAAGTGAGCTCGGGGGACACCTTAAGCTTTAACTCCGGGGCTCCCAATTGCTTGTACTGAGGGGTGCTGATTTCAAACGCTTGATAGCTAATTGGTTCGGCTGATTCATCCACATGGATCACCGGCATGCCTTTTACAGAGGGAACAGGGTAGTCAGATTCTGCCGCGACTGTGATCAAGTGTCCCTCAACGATAAACTTTATTTGCTGATGCAGAGTGGAGGGAACTGCCCCAGCCATATGAATCCAGGGCCTCCCCAAGAGCATGTTGTAACTGGCCGTGATATCTAGCACTTGGAAGGAAATATCAAAAGTATACGGGCCAATCTCCACCGGCAGCTCAATCTCTCCCACCGTGTCCTTTCTCGATCCATCAAACGCCCTTACCACCACTTGGCTGGCCCGCAGGCGCTTAGGGTTGATCTTCATTTTCTCCAGAGTATTGTATGGGCAAATGTTCAGGGCTGACCCACCATCAATCAAGACTCCGTTCATCACATATCCGGACGAGATGACAGAAATGTGTAACGGCTTTCGGTGCCCCCTTCCCTCTTCAGGGATGTCGTCGTCGGTAAATGATATTACATTGCTGTCTAACAGATGGCCCACCAAGTGGCTGAATCTTTCTGTACTGATTGTCTTGGGGACATGGGCCTCTTCCAGGACTTTGCTTAATACTTGATGATGGTCATTTGAGGCCAAGGCAAGATCTAAGATGGATGTCAGGGGTGGCTGCACCTCCAGTGTTTTGGCCACATTTGTCTTGCCGTGATTCATCTTCTCCCAAAACTCCAACGCTTTGTCCTCTGATATTTTCCCGTTTTCCCTTTTTGTGTTTTCAAAAACCCGCCTTGGTAGATACAATGGATTTCCTTTGGAGCTGACCGATGCACAACTGGCCTCTTCCACGGTTTTTTCCCCGTAATTCCACGGAACAGTCTTCAGGTTGGTGACTGGCAATTGTGATCTAGCTGTTACGACAAGGGGTCTTGGAGCTGATAACCGGATAGGCTCTGTTTTGGTCCCTTGAATTACTCCAACCAACTTAATAGGCTCCCTTGGCGCATCCTCCCGGGCATTGGTCACAGCAATTTCTCCTTCTATCCTCCTTATGTATCTCAATCTTAGGGGACCCTCCGCCCCACTAGCTTCCACTGTATTTACGCCTCCCCCATTATGCTCGGGAAGAGGGTTGGCCTTCACATTCGGGGATTCCGGTTGTTCCACCACGATTTCTCCGTTGTCAATCATGTTCTGGATCTTGTGTTTGAGAGACCAGCACTCCTGGGTGTCATGCCCCGGGGATGCCGAGTGGTAGGCGCATCTCTTGCTAGGGTCATATCTCTTGCTCTTTGGGTCTGACGGAGGCAATAGCTCGGTAATCTTCTTCTGGCTTACCAGCAGGGTCAGTATCTGCTCCAACGAATCCCCCAAAGGGGTGAACTCCCTCTCTTGCGGCTTTTCGAATTTTCGACGCCCCTCATACCTCTGATTGTTGAAATTTGATGGGCGCGGGGCCTCATTTCTTTGTATGTGGACCGGGGGGTTGGTCATTGTTTTCCCTGATAGCCCTTGCAGTACCAGGGACACATCCTCCTCCTTTCTCTTTTGGGGTCTTCGGGATGAACTGCCGTAATTCCCACTCTGGATTTGCTCAGCCACAGCCTCGAGAGCTGTGAGATCTCTGATCTTTCCTGACTTCAAACCCATCTCCGCCATTTCCCCATGCTTGATCATCTCCGCAAAAGGCTTTCCTATTCCCGCCATTACTCTTTCATAATAGGGAGCCTCCTGGATATCAATGAAAGTCATGACCATTTCTGCCTCACTCATGGGTGGGTTCACTTGGGCTGCCATCCTCCTCCACCGTTGAGCATAGTCTCTGAAGGATTCACTGGCCTGTTTTCTGATTTTGGTCATCTGGTAGCGGTCCGGGGCCATCTGGGACTGAAAGCTGTACTGGGTTAGGAAAGTGTGGGCCAGCTCCTCCCAGTTGTGGATCTTAGCATTATCCAATCTTGCATACCATGTCCTAGCCTCCCCTGTCAGGCTTTTCTGGAACAGTTGCATTCTCAGTGATTCGTCCTCAGCATATCCCCCCAGCTCTCCGATGTATACTTTCAGGTGTGTGTAGGGATCCCCCGACCCGTTGTACTTTTCAAATTCAGGGAGCTTGAACTTCTCGGGGTATCTGGTTCCCGGAAAGATGCACAGGTCGGAATAGTTAACACTGCCATATGACCCGATCCCCTTCATTGTTTTGATGGCCTCTTCCATCTGCTTTATCTTCTTACTGACGCCACTGGCCACCTCGTCCTCCGGGATGATAATGACTTGCTTTGGTAGCTCTACTTTTGGAGTTTCGGGGGTCAATACATTCCCTTGAGATGATGGCCCCGGCGGGTCCTCGAGCTGTGGCCCTGACTTCAGTTTGAAATGCTCTTTGAGCAACATGGTCAGCTCGGTCATTTGATTCTTTACAGCATTGAACTCTTCCCGAGATACGGGAGCCAGATCAGGATTAGGGTTCTCAGCCATCTCGACTGTTAATTCTCTGGCTTTCTTAGATCGGAGACGGGTTTGGGGAGCAATCCTGCGTATGAAACAATCGAAGTTTAGTTTCAGAAAATGACGTTGGTGGATGCATGCTAAAGCAAATATATATATTTTTTTGTTTTTTGAGTTTTATAATCTTTTCCTGCAAAACAGGGTCAGTATCCCTTTATTTTAACCAAAGTATGACAGTGCAATTCACGATGCTCTCCAAGCTTGCCCCTGTAAAACAGAGGTTAGTACTTTTATTTGGAAAAAGTGGTTGGTACAAAAGGATTGACTACAGTATGATATTACGTGCGTAAAGCGTAAAAGGGCATGAAGAGACTTTCCATTCGTTGGGTTTATCTGAGGCTGACCTACCCTAAGTTACTCTCGCGGGCTTTTCGGCATGAAGGTTCCCAGATCTTCGCAACATACTCGAAGGGAATAAATCCGATCTTTCAATTGGATTGGATCTGAGTGGATGCTTTTCCTGAGCCTCGCCGGGGAGCACCCCTTTGAGTCCAGTAATCCACATCCGACGGGTTTGCCTCAGGAGGAGGAACTGCTCAACATACATTCAACATTCATTCATCGTTCCTCACCGTATGCATATGATGCTAATAAAGTAAAGCTTTGAAAAGAAATCGCAATCACACCATTCACATACACGCACAAAAAGGTAATTTTTAAAGTAAATACGCAACCACACATTTTTTAGATTTTAAAGGATAGGAAAATATCGAGATTTTAAACGCGGCTTAAGCCCTCTACTGTCCCCAGCGGAGTCGCCAGCTGTCGACGCCGGGATTTTTCGTCGTCTCGTTTTTTATTATTAAAAATGTCCCTTTCCAATTTTAGCCTTTTGAATTAAATGTGATTTTGAAAAGGGTCGGCTTAGTGTCGACGGGTTTTGAAAGATCGATTTTTTATGAGCCAATTGACCAGAGTCGCCAGTTGGTATATTTGAAATGGATGTACCAACTCATCCGAATTTTGTTTTCGTAATCGCTGGCTCATATGTGACTCCGATTAATTGGTCCGCAAACCGAGATTCATAGAGTTCGGGGGCTTGCTTAAGCGAGGGGAAGGTGTTAGGCACCCCCCGACTTCCGTGAAACACGGTTACCGCAATCTTGATATTTTCCTATCCTTTTTTAAATCCTAAAATGTGTGGTTTGCGTGTGTGTGCGTGCGTGCCTAGATGAATGTTTGTGGTGCGTTTTGCATAAAAGTTCGCTTTTATTTTTATATGGCAAAAGTGTTATCTGGAAAGTGTTTTGGACGTTCTTTGACCCAAATGACGAGGCTTCGCTTTTTATAAGAAAGATTGATTTTAATTTCGAAAGCGTTGAGGGTTTTTTATTTAGATGTCATTTTAGAAAACAATAGTTTTAAACTTTTGTCAAATAGGAATCGAGACTATACATTGCCTTCTAACAGTTAATATAAATAAATCGAGGGCAACTTCTAGAACTCTTTAACCCTATGCACAAAGTTTAATGAAAACATTTATTTATTTGCAAAATCGTTTTTTGTGACGTTTTAAAACCAACTAAAGCCTATTCATCAATTATGGATTAAAGTTTACCAAAACACTTGACCTTTAAACCTCGTGAATCTAATATCCTAAATTTGCTTGATTTTATGAAATCTTCATTATTTGCCTTATTTTGAAAACCATTTTTTCGTGTCGTAAATTAAAACATACATCCCAAAACGTGTCGGGGTTATCTACGGGCATGTAAGCCATCCAGACAACCCCAAACACCCACAATCACATATTTTTATTTATCACGGGGCCTTAACCCGAACACGATTGATATCGCGTTAAGGCCCGATATTACAAATACAACGCTACGGACCCTATGCCACGATTACATATGCCAAAACGTCCATCATCGGGGTTCGATCACGAGGATCTCCCCCCTAGGCTCACAATCATCCCATCACAACACAACCAATACTAAACAAATCTAACAAGATCTAGACATTGGCTATCACATTATACCACCCAAATATCGCCCAAATCAACAATACACATTACTTAACATCATAACGAACGAACAATCACCGTATGGATGTCATCGGGGCGTTAGGAGGAGTTACTTTCCGATGGAAACCTCACTAACAACCCCTAATCCACGGATCATTATCAATATATAACAATAAACTAAATCAAATAAACCCAATCACAACATTATACTAATAATAACACAAAAAAAAAAATCCAAGAACACACTCCTCTTTCACCTTGCAATGAACCAAATGAAGCTTTATATTCCACAAAGTGAGCCTAACGACAAGAGTATACAACTATCTAGCAAAAGAACAAAGATTTCTACTCCATACAAGCCAAAACCGAGCTCCTCTCTCTCTCTCTCTCGCGTATTTCTCTCTCTCTTTTCCTTTCTTTTTTTCTTCTCTTTTTTTCTTCTCGGGTGGAAAATGGCCGCATATAGGCTTCAGCAGGCAGCCGCAGATGCATCTGCGGCTGGCCGCAGATGCATCTGCGGCTGCCTGCTGTGGCCGCCTGGCCGCCGCCTCGGCTGCCGTGTGCCGTTCTCGAGCCTCGTGCCTGTCACTTCTGTCGGTGGCAGCGGTTGCATTCGCGGCCGTCCGGCTTGCTTTTTTTGATTTTCGTGCCACGCGGTCTTAATTCGCCAATTTCCGCGGTATTATTTTGTAAGGCTGTATTTTTACAGTCCGGAAATCCCTGGAAAACGTGCCATATTGTTCTGGGAGGCCAGTTCGGAGGGCCGCGACTTGATATGGAATTTGATAATTATGCTTGGCTTCCAGGGGGCGCTGCCCCCTTTCCACCCCCGCCAGCTCACCGGCGAGCTGGGCAGCCGCTCGCTCACCGGGGAGCGAGACCCCCGAACATTGTAAGCGGAGTGGCCATCAGTCGTCTTTTGTGGTTGGCTCAGGCTTTTCTGGATCCATTGTTCGCCCTGCCTCAAGTGATCGGATTCTCGTTGTCCGTGGTGGCGGCTTTGATCGTAAATCGCTGGGGTGGCTTGGTGTTGGGGTCCACCTTTCTTTCCGCATGTCAGGTCAAATGACGCTTTTGCCCTCCTGCCAGGATTAGTAGAGAAGTGCAAAATTTGGGTGTCTACAGATACATTAGAATATTTAGTTGTAGATAATTGGTGAAAGTCATTGCTTTGTCCCCTCCATTACACATTTCATCAATTTTTCTCAATATATATTTAGGGACACAAATATTGCATCAAGCGATATAATAAAATTGTCTCAAATATTGTGTCGCTACAACCGTTGCTAAAAACAATATTTGTGTTGCTAAAATCATATTTTAGAGAAAATTGGATGAAAGGTGTAATGAATTGAATCCTAATCCCAGAAAAGATGGCTTGTTTTGGAATTGGTACAATGTAAGTAACTTCTACATAAATGCTGTAGTTGTACTCTTGACCTCATCATTTCTCCATTTATGCAAAGAATGGAGCTTAGGGATATTAAGCCAAGTAATGTAAAAGTACTTAAAGAAAAAGTCAAATAGTGTTAAGCTAATATCAAAGATTTGATGCAAACTTGATAATATTTGATTAATTATGTTTGTCATCCATGAGAAGGGGGTGAGATATGTCTCCTTCTTGCCAAGCAACTCCAACATTTTCTTTACTCTCAATCTCTCTCATTCTGAGGTGGTGACTTCTTTTTGTTTGAAGTACCCTGAAAGATTCTGATAGTCCATGCAGACAAATTTTCTTGGGAATGTTTTAAACTGTGTTTTATATTGAAGTGCCAGCAACACATCTCTATATATAACATTAATTTGAAAGCTACTTGATTTTAAAAAAATGAAATTGCTATCTATATGGTTAATCCAGGATCTAGCCTCATAAGAATTCCTTTCTTGTGCTCTGTATGGCACTGAATTTATTGCTGCTATAGTCTATTGTCAATTCCCAAAGCAGAAGAAATAGGGGATGGGGCAAAATAACTTTGCACAATCAGCTTAATACTATACAAAATGAAATTTACTTAATAAAATGAATTTCACTTCAATTAAGGCTACATCCTTACAGAAATGAGGCTAGACATCAACAAAACAATCCACAATTTATTTACACGATTTTAACGTGCTAATGGTGATCCTATCTATGTCGTTAAATGTGTATTAAGAGAAATTAAAATATAAAATATAGGAGATCTTAATCCGTCATTTGAACATGGTAACTTATAGGCATGTAGTGATTAAAAGTCCATAGCATAAATTTTAATTTTATTTTAATTACTTCTTACGCCTGATAATATTATTGTTGCCATGAATGAATGAATGAGATTTTCACAACTATTTGGTAATTAATAAAAATATGTGAAATATAAATACAATTATCTTAAGATCCAGAAATAATATTTTTAAAATATCCTAAATATTATAGTAGAAGGAAAATATATTTGAGAATCTCGCAATATATAATTTCACTAATGAGGTAATTTTAAAGAGTTAAGATTTCATTTGTATATACTAAACCTGGCTTGTGCAGGAATCTTTTTTTGTCCAGTGTGTATGCTTCCTCCTTATTTTTGTTTTCTACTCAATTTATGAAATCTGTAACGTTCAAAAATAAAAATGAATTTATTTAGTTTTAATTAATAAAATTGTTTAATATACTAAACTAGTTAAAAAAATATTATTATTAAGTATAAAAATATTATTTTAAAAATTAAAATATATTTATATTAAAATTTTATAAATTTATTAAGAACAAAATTAAATAAGACTCTCTTTTATGATAAAATCTTTTTAATTTATAATCTCAAAACAGGATGAAATCATCACTACTATATTTTGTCTGGTGGTGGGGACCAAATTGAGACAACTACTTAGTCGCCGTCGGCGATGTGGTACAGTGCGTGTCCGCACACCCTATATGAAAATTACTAAATCCTAATCGTATCAAATTAATAATGTGCCCTTTTCATTCGGTATCTTCAGAATCCATTTTTTGAATCTCATAAACTAATCTTTTTCGTGGAACATCACACCTCCATTTCACGATTCCCAACACACTCACACTCTCTCTCTCCCTCTGATTCTGCAACAAGGTCAGTTGTGCCATGCTTTGACACTCTTTTTAAGCTTTATATCTCATTTTATCTTTTGGTGGGTTACTGATAAAAGAAATTACTCAAAGATTGCCAAATTTTGTGCTAATTCTAATAAATTTGAGTTATTTTGCTTTAGATTAAGGGATACCCCCTAGACCCACATGAAAATTTTGGGGTATATTTGTATACTAGTTTTTGCTTGCTCTGTTCTGGACTTTTTATAAGAGATTTTTAGAAAATTTTCTGGGGTTTCTCTTGATGGACTGTGTTTCATGTATGAAGTTTTTGGGCAGTGATATTGGATGTGGGTTTTTGGTATTTGGGTGTTTTAGACTGGTTTTTTATGTTTTAGGTTTGTTTTTGTTGTTTGGTTTGGGGTTGAAGTTTTTGGAATTTGGCTGGCATTATTGGGGTTTTAGTCAAATTCTTTGTGTGCTTGGAGGGGTTTCGAGTGAATTAAGAAATGGGTTTAGTTCAAAAAATGGTTTTAATGTGAAATCAAATTCAAATATCTTATCTTGCAAATGTGGGTGGTTGAATTCTTTGATGAAGACAAACCAGCTTGTGATCGAAAAATTGGATGGAAACAAAGGATGGGTGGAGGATACTGATGATGAACATGATGATGAGAATGAAGAATTTGATGGTGTGAAATTGAGAAAAATGTTAAAGATTGAGAGGAGTCGGGCAAATGTTGCTTATGTGGAGCTTGAAAAGGAAAGAATGGCTGCTAAAACAGCTACTGAGGAAACAATGGCAATGATTTTACGCCTTCAAAATGAGAAGAGTTTGATTGAAATGGAGGCCAACCAATACCGGAGATTGGCCGAGGAGAAGCAACTCCATGATCAGGCGGTCATTCAGTCATTGAGGTGGATTGTAATGAAACATGAGTCAGAAAGAAGTCACTTGGAAGATCAGGTGAGATCGTTGAAGCGGAAGTTGAAGCTATACTTGAAGGATGATGAAGGGGATCAATCAGAAGGGGAATCGGTTGATGAATCTTTGAGTTCTCTCATTGCCAACTTTGAGGATGCTCTTGAAGATGGGCTAGTTAGTTCCCTTGACACGGGTTTATCACCATTGTAAGTTTTTAGTCATACGGGTTAGTTAGTTCCCTTGACACGGGTTTATCACCATTGTAAGTTTTTAGTCATACTTTGTTTATTCCATTTGTATTACGTCTTATCTATGCATTTAAATGAACCAAGTGCATGCCAAATCAATTTTATAATGTAGTAGATTAATTTTATAGTATAAGAATTAGAATTTCAAATGAAACAAATAGATTTGATGGTTAAATTGCATCTTCTACGTACCTTATCCAGTCAAAATTATTTTAAAGTTATAAATAATTTGGTAGGTGTTCGAGAACAGCACCCCAACTCCCCAAGCCAATATTTTTGTGATATTTTTATACTTTCGGGTCACACACACATATATGTACTATATTATAATAACAATATAATAACTAATAACATATGATATATATATACACCATATATAATCACAATTGTTCATAAATAATTAATTCATTAATTTTTTTTAAAAATAATGTAAATTGGATTATTATTTAGTTTAAAATTAGTATATATATATATATATATATATATATATATATATATATATATATATATATATATATATATATATTGAGAGGATATGACTCATATGAGTTTAAAATTTGATTAACAAAGTTATAAATTTTCAATTTGACCTCGTATAGTAAAAAATTTATTAGTAAAAAATTTATAAAATTTGAGTGTAGTCAATTTAGATATAATACTTAACTTTTTAAAAAATTACCTTATATTATAAAAAATAAAAATAAAAAATCAATGCGGTCAATTGACCCCACAACTTGTCATTTAACTTCGTCCCTTACCTTATATGATAAGATAAATGTGTATGCACTCTACTTAAGTGAGATTTATGTATTTAAATTGTAAACCAACTTTTGGTCCAATGTCATTCGCTTAAAGATGAAAACTTGGACTTTTGTATCTTCACACTTAAGATGCATGAGCTATTCTAAATTATATAAAGCAGTGTCTATAAATGGTTAGGCAGATCTAGGCGGCGGAGGGTGCACCTATGCCACCTAGGCAGAGTGGATTAGGCGTTTTCTTAGCAGTCTTATTTGTTTATTTTTCTATTGTACATACTTGTTATGTTATACAAAACATATAGTAAATTTAATTTTTTTAAATTTTACATGAAATATTACCGAAAATACAATCTTTTAATGCTTAACAAAATTATTTTAAGTATTGTAGAACTTCAAAGTAGAGTTTTGATTCTGTCTAGGCAGGCCTAAGTGCCCAGCCAAATCAGAGTGGTAGATGACTGTCGGATTATTAGAACACTGAATTATAAAATAGATTCTCCAATGGGAAAGAGGATAGTTTTTGTCTTTTACGTAATACTGAGCATTTTATTGTCGGATGTAAATATCTTCTTTGTCAAGCAAAAGGGAGAAAATAATTACGTAATTATTTATTCCCCTAGCTAATTCAGATTTGTGACGTGCGTGTCAAAGCATAATTAAATGTTCAAAATTAAATATAGCTGCTAAGGTTCTTACTTTCTTTCCTTGTGTAGTTTTTTCTTCAAATAGAATATGGATTGGGCATAAGTAGTATTGCAGAATGGAGTAGTACTTTCCCAACATATTCTTAATTATTAAAACCTAGTCTATGGCCCTTGTAGGAAGCGGATCAGGTAAGTATTTGGGCAATTATAATCAAGTAGTTGCGCTGCTTTGCAATCTTTCCACTAGGTGATCCCATCCCATCCCTCCTTGTGGATTCCACAAAAAAACTTTTGTAGGGTTGTAGTAATTTGTGATTCTTGTGTACCCTTCGATGAAGTGGTTTGGTACTACCTACTCATGGGACCTTTTTTTTTTTCCTTGTAATTTATCATATGGGATGAATTATGAGAGCATTACTTAATTTGTCCTTGTTTTTTGTCTGTATGTATATATTTTGTGTTTATCAGTGTCTATATACCATGTCTTGTTAATCACTAAAAATCCATCGAGGTGCAGGTGTTGATAAACATCTTAACTATACTCTTATCTCTCTGTCTGGTTAGTGTGATTGGCTTCTAAAATTATTTCATTTTCACTTTTGGTGACTGAATTTTGATTCTCCTGTAGTAGTAGTAATGCAAACTTGTTCCCCTATTGATAATTCTTACGAAGTTTAATCAACAGTAATTGTTGTTTATGATGAAAAAGTTTCAACCAATTGGATCTGGTAGAATATCGTTATAAAACAGCTTCCAGCTGGGAAACTACTGCATCTAGCTATGCATGAAGATTCCATTAAATGGTTCTGGATTTTGGCCGAGGACAATTTTTTGGCTAATAGAACATGACCTTGTACAATGTCGCATTGTTGTCTTGGACAGGTAGCAATAACAAAAGGGGAGATGAAGCAGATTGTAATTTATTTTCATTTTTCCTCCTCTTAACTTATCTTAGGGTAAAAATTCTTAATGTTACTTTACAGAATCTTGACAACTCAAATTTACATAACTACCTGCGATATTTACTTTTTAACTTTACACTTCACACCGGGAAATATATTTTGTTGTTGTTGGTGAAGTAAAACAAAGGCTAAGTACTCCTATATATAGTGTAAGAAAGGGTAGAGGTTTCCAAAATAGTTGAGGTGGGACTTAAGGATACATTATAAGTTAGCAATCAATGTGGGAAAACTTGGATTATTACAATATACTTCCTTCTTTGAGCTCATCTTACGATGTTTTGCTACTTGCTAGAAAGATCATGTACATTCAAGTAGGTTATATATATAGCAGTTATAGATTCATGTATATTGGACGGTTGTAATTGAGGTTGTGTCATAAAATTGGAATTGGACATAAATACTCTAATTAGTATCGAGTCTCTTGACTGGCGGATAATTTACTTCATAATGTTGGAGTGGGATGATGAGAAATTTTTTGGACTTTCTAGCACCCGAGTTTCTAAGCAAGGTAAGGTTATCGGTATAAATAACCAAAAGGGCTTTGGAGATCTTCAATTCTTATGATATAAGATACTGAACTCTTTAGGATAAATGTGCAGCAGGAGATTTGCTTTATTACTTGTTTATACATTGTATAGTGGATCTATTTTTTTTCGCCTACTAAGATGCAACTGTTAAAAACTAAGCCATGTCTGCACATCACTTATAAGGGTCCCGAATAGCGGATTCTTCTGGTAAGTAGTACTTCTTGTAAAACTCTAAAAGAGGGTGCAATTAGAACTTAGAAGTCATTACTAATGACCGCTGCCGTTTCCCCCTGCCAATTGCTGTACTGCAGGGGAAGGAATCCGGAACCGTACCAGTACTGGGGACTGGCTGAGTTTTTATCTAAAAGCTAGGCGGCACACTTCCTCAGATAAGCTTGATTGCAGTTGGGAAAAAGATGATAGCTTTTTGTGGACGTTTATTCGTGGCTCAGCTATTGCAGTTTCTTGGTTTATTCACTCTAATTATTTATACTCGTGTCTTGTCTCTTTCGGCTTTTAGGATTTTCTCGATCCGTTTTGGTCTGTTTATACTTGGGTTGAGCCAATTTTTGGCCTTCCCGTGGAAATCTGTCGAGTGTGGATCATTTAGCTGATGACTGCTTAGCTTTGGAAACTAAATTTATGGAGATCAGCTTCTCTTGTGCTCGCTATGATAGTAACAAAGTAGCTCATTCTCCAGAGGCTTATTCAAAATGATTTGCAGTGCTTAAACTCATGCAGTTGATTTATAAAAGGATAAGTTTAGGTACACAAAAATCAAAGGTTACATTGTTCTTAATGTGCTTATATTGAAATTCTTACCATGCACATATTTTTAATGGTTAGGATCACTGTTGTGTTTGATTTTTGTGTACATATATTTATCCTTTATAAAATGGTCGGACTTTCGAGTTGAGTTACAGTAGAGCGTTAAATGAGCTGAATAATGAGTTATTCAAAAATAACTTAATATAGATTTGGTAAATTATTCATAATAACTAGTTTCATAATGTTCGACAACTTATTTATTTGTATATTTTATTTTGAATAAACAAGACATAAGTTTTGTACCAATAATTTTCAAACTAATCAATTTGTGGTTGTCAAAACACTGGAAATTATATATTATGCACAATCTATTCTTTTTAACTAGTACATTTTTGCAATAAACTACGTTTTAAAATATTAAAAAAAAATATCCCAAAGGTTTCCTCTATAAGGAACCATACTTCTCTAATTTCTGTATCATAAAAGGTAAATAATTAAGTAAACCTAATGCTTAACAATATTCCTAAAATATTACACATCCTTTTTTAACCATAGAGATAATAACAACAATAAAACTTTTAACTTCAACTATTTCGGTTTTTTTTTTCTCGTTCTTCGTAACAAAACATAAGATTTGTTCGGTTACTCGCGTTTGTAGAATTTGTGGTTATAGTATTCGCAGCGTTTACACATTTAAATATTTACGTTTATAAATTAAATAAATTAAGTTTAAAATAATTGTTACTAGATGAATAAAATTATTAAATATGTTTGAAGTACCCTTTAAATACGGCGAGCAATGCAAGCACTCACTAACCAAAAATGCACCGAGGTCCGAGGCTGATAATGATGGAATAAAGCATAACCAAACAGATCCTTACGGAGTGAGCAGCTAAACAGATGGTCAGATATCCATATATGGCGCGCACTCCCTATCTGATTTAGTTTGAATGTCCCGCGCCTATCTATAAATAGCATTAGGCACATCCATTCTTTCTACTCTTCGATTGTGTTGCCAAATTTGTGTTGTTTCAGAGAGAGAAAATAACGAAGTCTACTGGTTCTCTCTCTAGATACACACAGAAACACATACAGTTTTGTTTTTTTTTTGAATTCTGAATCTAATATCTTGCGTTTTACTTTGATTCAATTCGTTCAAGCTCCATATCTTGTTTCATTGGAGTTCTAGTTGATTCTCTCAACATAAATGATTACTGAGAGTTCAAAA
The DNA here is from genome assembly GCA_947179155.2 of Hedera helix. NCBI lineage: Eukaryota > Viridiplantae > Streptophyta > Magnoliopsida > Apiales > Araliaceae > Hedera > Hedera helix. The sequence continues at coordinate 30,870,258 of OX359287.1, forward strand.
GTATGTTACGCATACGCACACATTTATATTTGGGTATATTTATGTAATAATTATTTATATATTTGTTTTTGTTGATGATTTATTATGTTTGAATCTTAGTTATGAACTTGATTGTGCATATTTCAAAGAATGTCATATCTTCCGGCCATTTAACTTCACTGCTGTTTAATTTGATTAATTCTCTTTTGAGCTTTGAGGATCTGTGGTTGCATTGTCCGAAAGTAAGATATCTATCATGTTTATTTTTCCTTCCTTTTTAGTAGAACTTTCGTTACTTGTATTGGTTTAAATGATTGGTTTACAAATCATTAAACTGTGAGTACAATAAACAACTTGAAGCAAGGGGCAAATGTAACATGGGAGTTTTAATTTCAAGGCAGGATTAAGTAGAACTACAATGACAAATTTAGAAAGGGTCAATGAAAGTGGTTAAGTCCATCTCTTATTGTTAATGTGATGTGCAGTTTCAATGTTTTCTCCAGACTATGATAATGGAGATGAAACAAGTGTAAATAATATTTCTCCTTCTTGGGTGGTTTGCTATTTCATCTATTCCAGGAAGTCTATTAATATTATCCCCATTTGAAGAATGTCTATTCATTCAGAAATCCATGAACTCAGTATTTCTTTTATAGTCCTATGTAATGCTGCCTTTATGTGGCTGCCTCCTGAGACCCTCAAGTTGTTTGTGCTTGATAACTTCTGAACATTTAATCGTTGATCTAGTCTTGGTAATTAGCCGAACAATATAAAAGTTTACAGGAATATTTGAATAACCTTTTGAATAAATTATTCAATGTGAACTCCATATTTTCTGAATTGCACTCCTTGTAAAGGACTCCCTTATATAACCCAGAACTGCTGTGCTTTCTTTCTTTTTTTATTCCTTCAGAAAAGATTGCAGAATGGGCTCAAATCAATGTATGATCCATGTACTTCAGAAGTACAAAAATGAGTAGGTGCAAATATTGAAGACCCTCCATGTTATAGAAACCTTCCTAATGCCTCTTAATGATGGATTGAGAAGAAATAAATAATATACGATGTACGTTTGTGTTACCTTATTGTTTAGGTTTAATTGTTGCATTCTGATATTCAAAATCTTCAACCGAGCAATCATTCCATGGCTGGCATTAGACAACATGAAATTAATATGGTGCATGCCATGTATACAAGAGTTTTACTTGTTGTACGCATTTCTAATCAGATTAGGTAGGCAACATGATATCCCAAACCTGCCTTAAGAAACATAGCAATTTTTGTTTAAAACCCATAAACATCTTTAAGAAACATAACAACTCATAATTGTAGAGAACACTAAAGAATGGAAGAGAGAATTTTTATTCTAAGAAAAGGTGTGTATTACAATGTGTCTCAAGCCCTCTATTTATAGGCTCCAAAATCCTCCTAACCCTAGTAGGATTTACAATTAAAAATAAAAGAAAAAGAAAATAATTATTTTCCTAACCCTAATTAGAATTAAAAAAATACAAAATAATAAATTAAAAATAAAAATCCTAATTTATATTCCAATTCCAAAACTAATTTGGAATTTATTAAATTTATTACTATTGCTGAAGAAACCACGCGAAGAAGCAAGGAAGAAATCTGCTACCATGCTGATGTCACACGCGGCAAGGGACCCACGCGGAGAGAGAGAGAGAGAGAAAAACTGCAACGCCAGCCGCCTTTTCCTTTCTTTACCGTTGGCGCGTGTCTGACACGCGCCCGTTCCAATTTTGCATAGCCGCGCATTACGCGGTCCACTGTACCATTCCGAGTCCGAAAACGACGTCGTACGCTGCTGCTCCGGTTCTTCCACGTGCGCGCATGGCGCGAGTTACCAACTTGATGATATTTACCATTTTGCCCTCAGACTTTAGTTTTCCTACAAAATTAAATAAAAATAATATAAAAATACTAAAAATCCTAAAAACACATAATAATAAATAAAACACCTAAAACATTAAAAATAAATAAAAACACATAAATAAAAATAAATATAAAAATACTATAAAATTACCTAAATTAACATAAATTAACTAAAACCCTATAAAACCTATTAAAACCAAAATAAGCTAAATAATTATACATTTAAGCACACAATAAATATAAAAACTAAGTATTAGGGCATAAAAATATCATATAATTCACCCATATCAGTTTTCTTAATGCTTTTGAACTTTTCATTGGAGTTTCTCTTTCATTCAGTATGGTCTTAGCCTATTGTGTTGTATTGCAAATTTAATTGTTTTGTGCTTCTTTCTCTGTAGGCTGGCATGCATATATATTCAGGTGCATCAGCTAAAGGGAAACATGTTCAGATTAGTGCAGTTCATTTCTGTGGCATATAAAATGCAGTTTCTTATGTCACTGGTCTTATAGTAACCAGTTACTGAAGTACGTCTGAATTAATTATAGCTAAACTGACAACTCCCTGCAGTCAAATATGGGAGCCAAAAATCATGGAATAGTCATGCCTGATGCAAGCGTTGATGCCACACTAAATGCTCTTGTTGCAGCTGGTTTTGGTGCTGCAGGACAAAGGTGCATGGCTTTGAGCACAGTGGTTTTTGTTGGAAGCCCAAAAGAATGGTATTATGCTCCTCCATTTTGAAATCCAGTATTCTAAAGAACATCACTGCAAGATCTCTATTAGGAAACTATATCCTTGACCTTGACAGGGTATCTGGGTTTGTAAATTTATCTTTCTAAATTTAATTTTAAACCATTCTTTTCCCTTATTTTCTCGATCAAAATGTTCAAACTGGAATAATCCAATAGTAGACGACAGCTTATTTTGCTTCTCTGTGATGTTTTACTCCCCAATAATGAATACTTATCATCTACTTTTCTTTCCAATTACTTGAGTATAAACGGGTGAAGCCTCCTCCTACAACAAATTCCCAAAACTTTCCCCCCTTTTTCTATTCTTTGTTTGGCTATGTGGTTATTAAAATGATGCTGGAAAAATGAGATACTATTATATAACTGGTATCTTCTGAAATTATTTTAGGAAAGATAAACTAGTGGAGCGTGCTAAAGCACTGAAGGTAAATGTTGGAACTGATCCTGAAGCGGACCTTGGTCCAGTAATTAGCAAAAAGGTGTGTACGTGTACTTGGTTCAAAATGTTCTCTTTTTTATTGCATTGCCAGTAAAACAGGGGGTCTGTTAAAGAATCACTGAGTTAAGATTCTATTTGCATTTATGCCAAGCTAGTGACTTCATCTTCAAATTCTACATGCATATTTGCAAGTGTGGCTTCCTATAACATTATGTTTTGCTCTGTATCTTCTGCGTTTCAGGCGAAAGAACGAATATTGAAATTGATTGAAGATGGTGTTAACAGTAGTGCCAAACTATTGCTTGATGGAAGAAATATTACGGTATTTGAATAGATCTTTGTGTTTTTCCGACGTATCATTTTGTAATCTTTTTCTCTAATACCCCCCCCCCCCCCCCCCCCCCCCAAAAAAAAAAAAAAAAAAAAGAAGAGGAAGAAGAAAAATTAGTAAGAAAAACTGAAATCTTTTCTGATTGTCCTCGTCATAATGTGTAGTGCGTATCAGCAAGGGAGGAGCATTAAGTGAGTTGGAACAAGACAGAGCCTATCATACTTAAAATCTAGTTCTTGTGGTAGAGCTCAGGAAACATGAGCTCAACCCAAATAAATATTCTTTGAAATATGCTCGAGTAGTCCGGTACTATGTCGTACGGTCAAATGAACCAGAATTTTATTTTAGTTCTTTCCCTTCTTTATTGTACTAACTGGTAAAATCAAACTAAATTATTTTATTTTAATTGATGCCAAATAGGTTCCAGGGTATGAGCAAGGAAACTTTATTGGTCCCACCATCTTGTCTGGTGTCACTGCTGATATGGAATGTTACAAGGTAACTCTTTTAGATTCGCAGATCCTTGGATATATCGTCTTCAAATTAGACCTTGGATAGTCTATAATTAACACTAAAAGTAGAATCTTGAACCTTAGACCTAAACAAATTGATGAATCTATCTGTGTTATTGCAGGAGGAGATCTTTGGCCCAGTTCTTCTATGTATGCAGATATGTCTGTAGTTTTCCATTGTGTTGAATCCAATCAAAATGTTTGTGCTTATAATACACGCTCTCCATGACAACCTTCCCTTGTTGCATTTGATTTTCAGGCTGACAGCTTAGAAGAGGCCATAAGCATAATTAACAGAAATAAGTACTTCCTCCACTTTAGCTACCCCTGTAGTCATGATAGCCAAAACGAGTTGTAGTGTCTTATGCACAAGCTGTCTCTTTGCAGATATGGCAATGGAGCTGCCATTTTTACCTCATCTGGTGTTGCTGCAAGGAAATTCCAAACTGAAATAGAGGCAGGACAGGTAAGAATTCTTTGCTTGCGGTGCTAACACTCTGCTTCTAAATTATTATGCTATATATTTTTATAGGACCAGGAGGGCATTCAAATGTGAAATGTAAATTTGATTATTTTTTCCGTCTCTTTTTGCGCTACCTGTTACGTTTTCAAGTTTGGAAAGAAGTGATGTTTGGTGGATAGTTTCTCAGATCTCCAATAATCATGCAATTTTCTTCTTTCCCTTCCCAGAAGTACTTGCCTTTTAGAAATGTATAACAAGTACATTAGCATCGATGTTTTTTCCTGGGGCAGGGTTATTTTTTATTGTCCTGTATACTTGATAGTGTACCTTAATTCTTGGTTTCTCTTAGCGAAGTTTTCTTGTTGGAAACTTCAATCTTTTTACATTTTGCTTCAACTCAGGTTGGCATCAATGTCCCTATTCCAGTTCCTCTACCCTTTTTCTCATTCACCGGTTCCAAGGCATCTTTTGCAGGCGATCTCAATTTCTATGGTAAAATATAGTCCCTCCAAATGCTTCATGTTGGTTTAGTTTAAGCTTCTGAAGTTATGTATGAGAGTTTTAATTTGAATTGCAGGTAAGGCTGGAGTCAACTTTTACACCCAGATCAAGACTGTGGCTCAACAATGCAAGGATTTATCGAGTGGGTCTGGAGTTTCTTTGGCAATGCCAACTTCCCAAAAACCATCATACACTCAAAATACCTAATCGTGGGACTTCTCAACAATTGAACAACGCCTTGTAGAACTTAGAAGATTGAAAAAGAGAAGCCATTACCCTATTGTCATATTATTGGCACCTTTCAATAAAACAATATTATGGTCGTCTTCCATTAGTCAGTTTGGCTCTCTATTCATGTCGCGCTCTCTTAATCAAAATTTGCTGGAGAAAGTAGACAGCAGCCTGTGTAGAATAACATCAGTTGGAAATATATATATATATATATATATATATATCACAATCAACTTAGACTAAACGTTAAGAGTGTAATATTTCTGAATATTATTAAACCTTAACATGCATACGCCTTTGCATTCAGTAAATTTGCATGTAAACTTGTGAAGTTAAAATTTTTTTAATCAATATTATTTTCTTTGTAAAAATAAAATAAAAAATGAAACTACTTGGTATCAGAAAACTAAGAAATCAAATGATACTGAGCCAACATTCTGATATATACGTGGTTTTTCTATCTTTTCTGCAGGCTTTGGGACGGACTGGAAGCAACTCTCAATTACTCTTCAATCTAGCTAAAAACAATTGGTGCAAAATATTTAATATTATCGTTAATCATACTAATATTTAATTGAGAGAGACTTCAATATTGGTATGAATACATGCCGAAAACAAGATAGTTTTATACTCTGCAAATTAATGATGAAAAGATAATATTGTAAACCAGTGACTTGTGGCTAATATTGTAAACCAGAGACGATAATTCTCCTTCAGTCCTTGTTTGGATTGATTCATACTATAATTTTATGAGTTCAACTAATGACTATTATAACTTAAAAATTAAGTATAAACTGTAATTAGGTTTGAGAATTTATTAATAGTTTGGTCTTAAATTTTATTAATATATTGGGTCTTGTGAGTTTGAACTTATGTTATAACAATTACGATTTTTTATTTATTATAAAAATACTGTTTGATGTGCAGATCATTATAGACTCTGTAAAATATCTAATGAATATACCAAGACTAGTCAAATTAATGACCTTAGATATATCTTGTGTCTTCTATTTTTCTTCGTTTTTAATTTCTATCTCGTTTGACATTTTCATTTTTCTATGCTTATATTTAAACTCGTCTTAGATGTATTTATTCATAATATATTTCAATAACAAGTTGCAGTCTAGTTTTGAACCAGTACTTCTGTTCTAAAATAAAATATACAATTTGACTTGTAAGCTTAAACGATGATATATTAAATTTTAAATTAATGTCAATATTATAATTATATAGTATATAATAAAAATTATTAATTATAAAATTTATTTTATTTTAAATTTTTATACCAATTTTAAATTTAACATGTTATTGTTTGATTTTAAAAATAAACTTGTATCTTTAATTTTAGAACGTAGTGTTTCGATCTTGAGTCCGAAAAAAGAGTCGGATAAAATATATGAAATTCTCATTTCAAAGTCGTAGGAATATTTTATTTTAAATAAAACGGACCAATATACGTTTACTCGTTAGTTTTTACTTATATTTATATTTTCTTCGTTCTAAAATTAGAGATACAATTTAATTTTTAAAGTTAAACTATAATATATTAAATTTCAAATCGATGTGAATTTATTTAATTTTAATTGATACAATTTTTATAATCATATAGTATATAACAAAAAATATTAATTACAAAATTTATTTTATTTTAAATTTTTATAAATCATACTTATTTTGAAATTTAATATATCGTGGTTTAATCTCAAAAATTAAATTATATTTTTAATTTTGGAACGGGGGAGTAACACTTAAAACTAGAGTTAGTGCCTCCTATTTCCACCTAGAAATTTTCAATTTTAATCAAACTTTTGAATGTATTTTATGTAAGACCCCGAATTTATGAAATACAAAATTTAATTTTTCTTCATATATATATATATTTTTTTCCTGAAATAGTAGGTGGTTAAATTAATAAGGTTAAAAGTTAAGGATGTTATGTGTAAATTTTATTATGTCGGACAATATTCGTTTGGTCGGAGAATATTCGTTTTGTCGGGGAATATTCGATTCGTACGACGGCGCCGAAATAACAAAATAATGGTGGACCCCCACAACGACTTATTGTCGGTTATAGAAAGCGACATACGTAACCTTTTTAAATAAATATAGTCAACAGTATAATTATCTTGAACTGTTAAAATATCCGGTGGTAAAGGAATAGTAGCACACGGTATTGCACAGTAGCACACGGTATTACACAGTGTTTCATATTATTAAACTGATAAAGTGGTTATTGTACTATATTGACTTTATTGAACCAATAATTGTCACATGCATAATAATTCATATTATTGAGTTGATAATTGTCACAGTAGCATATGCACAATAATTCACATTACTGAATCAATAATTGTCACCACACAGTAACGTGTTATTTTCTTATCTATTTTTAGCATTATTGTTATCTCTTTTATGATATTGATTAAACTGTTGTATTCTATTATTAGTTGATTTTCCTGTTTATCTAACTCGAAAAGCCAACTACACTGCATTTACAACAATTAACTATAATAATGAATAATTGTGAATTATTATTGAATAATTGAATTGATAAAGTTATTTGTTTTTATTATGATAAATTATATAAAGTTGTTTGTTTTTATATATAAAGTTAATTGATTTATTTAAAGTTAGTTGTTTTATATATAAAGTAAATTGAATGGTATAGATTAAAAGATAATCTTTAAATGAATGGTTTAGATTAAGGAAATCTTGAAAGATGAAATGAGTGGTATGGATTAAACATTATCTTGAAATATACGGTTTGGATTAAATTAGGAAATCTTGGTGATGATAAGATTTTTTGCTATAAATAGAGGCCTTAACTTAAGGATTTTTCATAAAAACTTCCTTGTTTATTCTTTCTTTCACTCTCCAAATATTTCTTTGTATAAGTTCTCTTTGAGTGTGCTAAAGTCATCTTGAGTATTTGTAAAGATCTTTAAGTGTATGAGTTCATATCTAGTCACGTGTTAAGGTAAGGGATACCATCTTTTTCATCTTCCATTATTCAAACTTACTATGGTAAGGGTATATCAATATTTGATTCTCGAAAATAATATCGTTTCTTTCTTACTCATAAGATGTGCCATTTATTTCCATGTATTAAATTATGGGAATAACCTTACGGCGCGGATTATCGCCTGTTGGTGAATAACCTTTCGTATTTATTTTCATGTATTAAATTATGGGAATAACCTTATGTGACGCCCCCAAATCCGAGTTCCTTGAACCTCGAGTTCGGTGCTCACTATTCATTACTCAACAAACATTCATAATCTAAAACTTTAATAACTCGCGGAAACATACATAATTTCAATACAAAACGTACCTTCAATCCCAGGTTCCACTAACCTTAATACATCATCATTACCTTATAATATAACAGGTTTACACATATAGTACGACTAATTACGTCTACTCGTTCATCCTTCCTTTGCCGTGGTACTCCTTAGATTACTCGGCTTAACTGAAAATAGTTCATGATATAGCAAGGGTGAGCAACTACTTTGCCCAGCAAGTTTAAATAAACGATAATTGATATATCATGAATGAAAAGGATTTATCTTCAAGGGTTTCAACAATAGATAACAATTGTGAAATAACAAGAATCAATGTTCAATAAAAGAATGAATTGACTCTTTACTGCTGAGGGGTCTCAAAAGACCATGAACTGCTGCTAAGGTAGAACAGACATACAATGTCTGACACCTTGTAAAAATAACGGGACACTCGAGGGGATCAGTCCTCTCATGTCCTATGTATATGCATCACATTTAGTTTTCTTGCGCACTGTCGGGTCTCCGACGAATAAAAATCCCCCTTTAACTAGGGGTTGTTCTTTCTCAGTCTTACTGTAAGAATCCGCACCAGCCAATGGTTTGGATAAACTTTTATAATATTCAATTAAATGAATTTAAACATGCATTTGTCTAGCCGAAACAATTAGCTTAGACGTCCTTGAACAGTTCGTAAATTTCTGAACTATAACATTTGCAAAGGCACTATGTGCGAATACAATAACCAACAATGAGGTGGAATAATTTTAGATAATTAGTCCACTTTAAGTTCGGTCAAATAACTACGAGTGTAGAATTTACTCAACAATAATTTGAATAACTCAATGTACATAAAGTTGAAGGAAACTTGCAACAATAAATACAAGTTAGGGTTAAGAAGAACTTGTCTGTTCCGCTGACTACTGCTATTCAACTTAAAAATACTTCCTTTGGGTGACCTAATATTCAATAACATTGATCCTCCAATTAGCATAACACATATAGGTTTATTTAACATTAATAACCTTAACATATATGTCTTAAATCATCTATCACTTAATCATAACCTTAAAACTCTTAATAATATTATCAATCCCTTGATAATATTTCGACTCACATAACCATCACTTCATTATTTTATAATATTATCTCATTTGATAATATATAATTACTACATATAATATTATTAATCGTATAATAATATTTTAACCATTTATTATTTCAATAATAAATCACTTAGCTCCTCAATATTATTAACCATCTGATAATTCTCTTAACCTCTTTATTATCTCAAACACTTATTAACATTATTAATAATTAAATAATGTTTTACACTATCTCCAATGATATTAATCAGCAAATAATGTCTTAATCATTTATAAATATTATTAACCATTTAATAATATTTTATACTCTCAAAAATATTATTAATCCTTTAATAATATCCTTATCCTTAGTTAATATTATTAATCATTTAATAATATTTCACTCATAGGTTAACATTATTAATAATGTCTTACTCTTCAAACAATATTATTCATCAAATAATATCTTCAATAACTTATAAATATTATTATCCATTTAATAATATTATATAATCAAAATAATATCATTTAATACTATTTTCTTCTCTTATTAATATTATTATCCATTTAATAATATTTTACTCATAATCTAATATTATTAACTATTTAATAATATTTTATTCGTATACTAATATTATTAACCATTTAATAATATTTAAATCCTTTATTAACTTACTAATATTATTAATCATTTAATAATATTTTATTAACTTACTAATATTATTAACCATTTAATAATATTTTATTCATTATCTAATATTATTAACTATTCAATAATATTTTATTCATATACTAATATTATTAACCATTTAATAATATTTTATTCATTATCTAATATTATTAACTATTTAATAATATTTTATTAACTTTCTAATATTATTAACCATTTAATAATATTTTAATCCTTATTAATATTATTAATCATTTAATAATATTTTAATCATTTACAAATATTATTCACCATTTGATAATATTTTAATCACTTATTAATATTATTAACCATTTAATAATATTTTAATCACTTATTAATATTATTAACCATTTAATAATATTTTAATCATTTATTAATATTATTAACCATTTAATAATATTTTAATCACTTATTAATATTATTCATCATTTAATAATATTTTAATCATTTACTAATATTATTAACCATTTAATAATATTTTAATCATTAACTATCATTATTAATCATTTAATAACTTTTTAATCATATACTAATATTATTAATCATTTAATAATATTTTAATAAAAATCTTTAAACAATACCAATAGTTAACTTTTTAATGGTGTTAACATTAATCTTTATTTTAAACATTTTGCTACCCATTAATTACAAATAAATTCTATATATTGGTTCAATACACAAATACCTTCATTTTACACTTAGTTATACCTAAATTTTCCAATAAAATCCGACCCGGACCGACCCGGACCAACCCGCACCGACCCGACCCGACCCAACAACTTGAACTTTCTGGCCTTGAAAGCCCCGGCGCTCAAATGAATGCCCCGACGTCCAAAACAGAAGCCAAAACCCTATAATGGGTTGTTCGACCTCCAGTCACTCCGACAGCCATAACTTCTTCATACGGAAACATTTTGAGGTGATTTTTGAGTCTAAATTCATTAGAATTTCATTATCTACAATTTCACTTTATATTAAAAATCCAAATTCCAAACGGATATAAGATTAAAATCGCTCACAAAGTCAAAGTGAAAACTAACTTCACAAATCCTTGATTTTAATGGTTCAAACTTGAATAAAATAAACTCTACACATCCAAATAACACCAACTTAGTGTTGTTGTGATCCTAACCTCTTGTTTTACAATATTCCATGGCTCGATCCTCTTTTTGAAAACGTTTTACATGAAAATTACGGGTCGAACCATCTAGGGTCTAAAAACGACATCCTTTCCGATAAAAGCTATAACTTCTTCGTTATTCAATATTTTTGAAAACTTCAAGTTGGACTTTTCTTTAAGACTCATAGATCTAACTTTCTAACCATAGAAATTAATTTTCCAACTTGTATATTTCAAACTACGACCTTAAACACAACATGTATCGTTAGGGTTTTACCGGTAAAATATGTTATGAACATTTCTACAACTTTTATACATTTCTCACATACCAAATCATGATTTAAGCATATCAAACCATGTATCTACCAATTTATCATAGCTTAAGACTTCTAGACCATCAAAATCACTTTTGATCGGTTAAAAATATATTTTGACCATATAAAACATATATAGCCTACAAAAATGAAATAAAGATGAGATAGAACACTTTTGAACCTTATGTTCTTTTTCTCTTGGCTAGAGGCTTTGTTGGTGACTCCTCCTTGATAAGTCTCTAGCAATCTCCTTGGTGAAAAACCAACTCTCAAGAGTTCTCTCTATTTTCTCTAGAATGCTCTCTCTATTCTCTCTTGGAGTTCTTACAAAATGACTAACAAACCTAGCAAGTCTTTGCTCCTTCTTATTTATAGAAGTCTAGGATTTTACCATTAACTTTCCTAATCAACTAACATTAGTTGATTAAGGCTCTAATCTTGCTTACTATGCATGGAATGACCACTTGATGGACATTTTGATTGACCCTTTGATTGACTAGGGTGGTTGGATGTTACTTGAACCAATTTACACTCCAAAATCATCCAACAAGCTAGCTTTATATCCATGTGGGCCCCAAAATTCGAGATTGACCAATATTTATCCAATTTGACTTTATTTTTAAATCTTATATAATTATATAAGTATCCATATATATATACACCAATATATGTATACATATTTACCTATACAAGCTTATTGGGCTCCACTTTGGATCTTAGAATTAAGTTCTATTGGACTCATTCAATTAAATTGTTTGGGCTCAATTTATATCACACATTGGGCTAGCATTTACATAACTATGCTATCTTTAATTAAAATAAGCATTGGGCTTATTTAATAATTTACATGGACTAGTAATTAAATTAATTACTTGGGCTACTAGGTAAACTTAATTGTCCTAGTTTAACCACTCATTTGGATTTAAAATATAATCCAATTAGATTTGTTATTTATAAGTCCATCGGACTCCTTAATTAAATTAGCTTACATAACACCATCACTTACAAACTCTTGGGTTTATTTTAATAAAACCCTAACACTTAATAATACAAGCAAATTGACTTGATTAAATTAATTCATTCACTAATCCTTATCATCAAATTGGGCTTATAATATCATTACTCATACACATACAATTATTTCCACAATGGGGTTATCTTTAATAATTCACTTGCTTCTTCTTTCTCATTATTCATACAAGTAATTAACTTGTTCATTATAAAACTTCTTAATTGTCATACAATGCCAACATTCAAGCTTTGTGATTTTATCACAAAAGCTTCTCTTGAAATCTTTTTCCTTCTTTAGTTAATTAATTTAATTAACTAATTTAATACCTCTCATCATACAACTTATCACATACACATATACTTCATACCTCATATATTATTATGGATATGATTAAATAAAAAAAAAAAATTAGGTTCGTAATTTTCTCGGTCATTACACCTTACGGCGCGGATTATCGTCTGTTGGTGAATAACCTTTCGTATTTATTTCCATGTATTAAATTGTGGGAATAACCTTACGACGCGAATTATCGCCTGTTGGTGAATAACCTTTCGTATTTATTTCCATGTATTAAATTGTGGGAATAACCTTACGGCGCGGATTATCGCCTGTTGATGAATAACCTTTCGTATTTATTTTCATGTATTAAATTGTGGGAATAACCTTACGGCGCGGATTATCGCCTGTTGGTGAATAACCTTTCGTATTCATTCCTTATTAATCTCTGAGAATAACCTGACTACGCGGACTACCGCATGTTTGGCGAATTACTCTTCGTATTCATTTCTTATTTGTCTCTTGTTGGTAAAGTTTCCTGAAATGATTATATATTCTTTAATAGTTTGCGCTTCATCTAATATCATTTCAACTGAACCTTCCTATTTTTCTAAATCTTTCTATTGAACCTTAACTGCTATTCTGAACTGTGGATCTTAAATATCATTCTTGAATTTTAGTCCACATCATGTTGGCAATTTGGACATTATTTGAATCTGCACAAAGTAAAGTCATAAACTTTCGATATTTATTGATCATACTGTTTCTTCTGATTCATCATCTATATCACGGTTGTTATTCTAATCATCAAGAACCATGTTGTTATGAATATATGTGGCCTGGGGCACAGTTGATAGGATAAATGCGATATAATTATTGTGTCTTTTAGGGCACGTGGTGAATATTCTCTTTGGCCTGGGGCAAAGATGAACTGTTGTTGGTATGATTATGACCAAAGGCTGAAAACTGGAATAATCATTACCATTGGGTTATATTTGAATATCTTTGGCTCGTAATGCAAAGATGAACTATTGACTGGCATGATTAAAATCAGGAACTGAAAATTTATATTATCATGACCAGCGGTGTTTAAGATAATAAAAGTTGATGATGTTTTTCCTAAAAATTGAAGCGAGTGGACAATATAGTCTGCATTATTCTTCTAATAGATTGCTCATTCCGCTGCTATTATTGATACAAACTTATTGTCTATTATATTCAATTAAGAACTCATCTGTTGAAGGCTAATGATAATTTATTTGTCGTTATCTTAGTCATGATATTTCTTACTGGGCTATTTGAGCTCATCCTTTCTTTTGTTACATTGTTTTTCAGAAAAAGAAAGAGTAGCCGGGTCTAGCGGGGGAATGGAGTGACGGTCCGAGTGATAGCTATTGTAGTCTTCACATGTTGAATATAGTGTGGAAATAATAGTGAAGACTTAGTTGTGTATTATTGAGTTTTGCATTTCTGTCCTATGTACTATTTGTATTAAAATTTATGTATTTTATGGCGTCTCAAATTGGGGGCGTCACATTTTATAGTTAATAAATTTTCGTTTAAAGTATATTTAGTAGTTAATAAAATTGATTCACGAGACGACATGAAGTGCACTACTAGTTTGTTAAAGTTACAACATCAACACAAATATAACACCAAATTAAGTAGATTTCTTTAATGAAATTTATAACAATATTATTTGCAAAATAAAAGATTATAAGGTAGTGTAATGGTAACAACATGCTATATATACTATTAATCAACAATAGAGCTAAATAAGAAATTGAATTTGACTTTTAAACCATATTAAAAATTGATCAAATCACAACAATAGAATCGTATCAACGGTTCCGACGTATATGACAATTTTAAGAGAGTTGAGAAACTACATCTAAAGTTTGGTTTCGAGTTCTGCGGTATACCGTACCGCACGTTAATGATTATCTTCAATACTAACTATGAACGCCTTGATATTATAAATGTGGAAATCTTTAATGGAAATAAGGAGGAGATGCTTAACCTTAATAAAAATCTTATGTTTCTATCTTATCTTATGTGTTACATCTTAAATTTTAACCTCTGATTTTGCTAAGATTAGTTAGATATATTTTATGCCTATGTGACTGTGTATAGCCTAGGATATGATAGCTTTTGGATGTGATATTTTTTTGGGTAGTCTTAGGTAAAAATACTATAATTTCCAAACTATGTTTGCCAACATGAAAAATAAATGAGCAAGAAATGACAAAAAGCATGACATTCCTTCTTTATGCAAATTCAAAATTTTCTCAACTTTATTTTGTCAGACAACAAATTTTTTAAAATTATAACCTAACACAGCTCTTTTTTTCTCATGGAAAAGATTTTTTTAGTACATATATGTTCAATTGATTTTAGACACGAAACTGCATCAATTGAAATCGTACCGCACATTTCAAAACCGCATTGCACCAATCACAAAAGGTTTCATGTGCGATTTTGAATTTGTCAAACTGCACATACATAGTTTCATGTGCGATTTAAATTTTTAATTACACCAAACCGTACCATACTTTACACTAATCAACACACATGTTACCTAATGAACCTTTTCTTTTTTTCTTTTCCTGAACATTAGAAAACAAGGTAACGTGCTTAATTAGAAACATTGATAATATAAAAATTATATATATCTATATTTATTATAATAGTATATACAACATTTATGAGTTAATTGAGATATTTTGGTTAGTTCTCAACTGAGTTGAATCATTAAAACATTTTCAACAGCCTCTTCAATCATTTTGGGATACTCAAATAGGTGAGACACATCAGAAAAATTATCTTCAATAGCCTCTCTAACCTTAGTAATCAAATCTGCAACCTCATTCTCTCTTTTCAGAACTGGTAAATTGACATTGTCTTTTCAAAACATTTATTTTGTTTTGAGAGAATCAAAATCATTTGAAAAATGACTAAAAACATTTATTTTGCTTGATGGGTTTAATGTCTAACTCATTTTAAAATTTAATATCATTCTTTTTTATTTATTTTGTCTTAATTAAATTGAAGAGACTGATGAAACACAAAATATTAAAGTAATAAATAATGCTCTTCAAATTATCACATAGGTCAACAAACTTTAATTTGAAAAAAAAAAATTACTACTACTATAGGAAATGCTCTTACATTATATATATTTGGATTAAATTGATTGATATTTTTATTTTACTTTATTTATTTATTTATTATCTCATAAAATATATAATAGAATTTGTAAAATTTAATTTCATTGTACATCAAAAGTGGGTTTGTTCGTAAAATAATATATTGACCTAATAGTAATTCAAAAAAGCCCACGCCAAATCTTAAGAGCAAAACAAGACTACTTTCAGAACTTGTGGGAAAAAAAAAAATTAGAAAACTAATATTCTCAAGGAGTAAAAGTCAAACTACTATATGACATTGATAATAAATAGGTCTCACATTCATAAAAGAAAAAAACTTGTCAAATTAATATTTTCACAACGTCATTTTCGCCAATTATAAAAATTAGAATTGATTCACTTGTGAAAATGGTCATATATGATTATTTCTTGTTTGTTATTTTCTTTTTATGTATAATCAATAGTGTGATATTTGACTGTTTAAAAAAAAAATTGTTGGATTTTTAGTAAAATAGTGTTAACAAATAAATTCTTATTGGACTTGTTTATTGTTAACCTGCTTATTACAGACTTGATTCATAGGATTTTACCATTTTTTACCTTCACTTTAATTTTGTTTTTAAAATTGTAACCTAACGCAACTTTATCTTTCTCATAAAAAATATGTTTTTCAGTATATATATATTTCATTGGTTTTGAACCTGAAATCGCACCAAATAAAATCGTAACGCACAAATCACAAACAATTTCATGTACAGTTTTAAATTTGTCAAATCGTACTTAAAACGATTCCATGTGTAATTTAGACTTTCAATCACACTATGCTCTACTTTACCCACGGCCCTACAACAGAGATGATAGAAGTCTTTCTCCATAATAAACATTTCATCAGTAGAGAATGCAGAAAAATATGTGCTGCATGATCACAATGCATGATACGAGATTCTACGGGGAAACAACTTTCAGGTTAGTAAAACCAGGAGTAAAATAAAAATGAACAGTGTCAATGGTAGGAAAGGTTAAGAATTGCCAAAAGCCAAGAACTGAAAATGGCCTTTATCACAGCCTTCATAAACAAGCTACCGCATATTTACTCCCATATGACACCTCCCTCCCAACTCCCGGCCTTCTTGAACGAAATTAAAGATTCACTAGTCCAATTTAAGATGAACTAAAAATGTATGTCCAATTTAAAAACTAAATCGGTGAAAATAGCAATTCCTAATAAAGGATAAAGTTCTGGCCCCTACAATTGTTTTTGAGAGCTTTTATTTTCACAATTAAATTTTGAGAACCCCATAAAAATATCATTTTTACATGTAAAAATATCAATATTTCGTTTTAACTTTCAATCATCTCACTGTAACCCCATATCTTTGAGTAACTAAACTTTATATCTACCATAAAAGGAAAATCATTCACACCATCATGCACACACTCCAAATTAGAGATTTCAGGCTATCAACTGTATATTCTCTTACTCCAATAGTATTCACTTGAAAAAATATCCATAATTCAAAAAAGTAATCAGGCACCCACAAGAAAAATGCATATTAATCGAAAGACAGCATCAATTATAATTCAGATACTTCTCCATTTCAACAAGATGAAATAAAATGTTCATAAACCCTTCAGTCGGACATCATTATTGAAAGGCAATGGAAAATAAGGACACTACATTCCGTAGTTGCACAATGTCAACCAACAAAAATCCTCTAAGAATTTAGTTTAGCACATGAATAATAATCCGCCACTAATCAGGACAGGGGCAGTTACAATGTACGGCATTGCTTAAGCACTCATCATAGAACCTGAGCTATTCCTGCACTGGTTCAACATATCCATATAGAACTGGCACTTGCTAATGTCATTGCCAGAGCTATTCAGACACTGCGCCAAAACGTAGAAAAATAAACATCAGTTATAAAAACTCTCGTCTATATCACAATAAGAGTCACTTAAACTAATTCTTCACAGCAATTATTGAGATCTAGAGAAAATAACACATACTTTTTCGAATGCAACTGTGTGCATTCCACAAGCATCAGAGCCACCAACACTGTTCACGGCAGGTGCTGTGGCAGCAGAACCTTCAGATGCTACAGTTTCATGTTGAATTGTGCGAGGTCCCAACACACTATCCACAGCCCTGTGTGCAACAGCACTTCCGGTACCAAAGGCCATGCCTATAACAAAGTGAGAGGCCTCAGCAATTCATACTTTTGCTTTTTAAATCAATGGAAGACAAATACACTATACCCACACGCATGTATATTGTAGTAATAAACAAGCACTCTTTGCGCATATTATAGTCTTTCTTCATACCTTGAGCTATGGTTGCACCAAGGCCTCCGAGCATAGATCCACCACCCCCACTTTGAACAGGAGCCGGGGGAGGAGCTTGGCGTACTGTAACAAAGGAAAAGTAAACCCACGAGAGTCA
Source organism: Hedera helix (assembly GCA_947179155.2). NCBI lineage: Eukaryota > Viridiplantae > Streptophyta > Magnoliopsida > Apiales > Araliaceae > Hedera > Hedera helix. Next base: position 30,888,728 of record OX359287.1, read on the forward strand.
ATGACAAAGAAAGCATAGGATTGAACTACTTTTCTGAAATATACAATTTAGAGAATAAATCCAAATAGAATCAAACTAACAGTACCAGGTGCAGGGGGGTTACGGGCTGGTGCATGACGAGGAGCTGGACGGGGTGCAGACCTTCCTGCAGAATTTAGAAAACAATAGAACCTTTTAAAATCTTGAGTAACTATGCAAGAAAGTAGTGCTAGGGCAGAAGTCATAAAATCATGTGGAAATACCGGTCTACACTATTATCGTGTACCATATAATTTTCTGATAATTGGCAAAATAAATGTTTCCGTATAAATTTACTCAAGTAACAGGTAAACCCCACATGAATGTCTCTCTTAACGATGTATCCACTATCCATATCAAAATACTAGATCAAATAAATGAGATCTAGTGAATAATGATGATTATAAAACAGACCTACTCTAAAGCCAAAACAAACTCCTAGAACCATTGTAATTATCCTGAATCCGGAAATACCAAACTTAGTATGGGAAATATAAATTGACCAAAAAATAATTCAGTTAACACACCAACGTCAAGACAAGTATCCAAATTCACAAAATATATCCTACATTAATAGATTATAACTATTACCAATTCACTGACTATATCCTCTTAGGATAAGTAGGGACTATAATAAAACCCCATAGACTATAATGGGAAATACATAACAACTGAGGCAGCTTGGGATCCATTCTTGCCAAAAACAAGAATGTTAAAATTATGCTCAAATTACCAAAAATATAAAAAATAAAAATAAATAACAACTGAAGCAGGACACATGTGACAGCAAGGCTTCTAGATAAATTATTTTGCGCCATGTTTAATAATTGTCTGGAGGAGTGCAAATATAATATAAAAAACCAGATGAGGGGCTCATTAAAGGACGATATTCCAATTTCACCTAATAGTCCCTACCATCAACAAGCCTTAAGGGTCTTATTTGTAGAAAAGGAAAAACAAAAGGTTTGCTTATAAACCTTCTTCATGCATACAAGTAGCCTCAAATACATAAACCAAAGTCAAAAATAATAATACAAAATCAAAACGCAGTTTCAAATAAAACCCACCAATAGTATCAAAAAGTAACACACATTCAGCATAAACTGTATAACATAAACAACAGAAAGGAAAAACTCACAAATCAAGTAAAGTCAAAACTAACCTAGCCCTTTTGCAGGAAATATCCAAATCATATAAACAAGTCAAGATCGAGCAATCAATATCAACCCATCATTTAATTGCTCAAATATAACTAATTTTCTAGCAAAATTAAAAGATACGCCACACAAAAACACAAAACCTTACAAATCAAACAAATCTCAGATCACCTAATTAGGGACCATCAGGAAAGAATGGAGAAAATGAAACTCACCGGAGCTTCGGCGAGGCATGATTTCAGATCGAGGCGGCGAAATTTAAAAGAGAGAACAAATATGAGGAGAGAGAGAAAATGCAGAGGTTTAGAACTTCACAAGAAAGCCTGGGAAATATATATATATAAGTGAATATTTGGATATAGGTAGGCAGTAGGTCATCACCTAGCTCAGCTATGACTTGATATCAACACGTGCCAATATCTAAGTGGTGCTTTGGAAGAGACTTTTAATGAGTAGACGAATCAGCAATGAGGTGCAGTGTAAAATGGTAGGCTTGATTACTTTAGATTTTAACTCATGAAAAAGGATGCTTCTAGACAACGAGGTTGTTTGGCGCGTGAGTTAAAAGATTATCTTACCCTGGGTATGGTATACGGAATAAGACTATGCTTAATTAAAATAGAAAATTTATGAGTAGTTTGATTTGAAGGAATTGAGAACGGAAAAGATGGTCATTTCTATTTTTTTTTTAAATTGACTATGTTAAATTTGCTTGAAATAATTATTTCAATATAATCTCATTTTTTATATATATTGGAAATTCCTTAATTCCCTAAAAAATTGCATTTTAACAAGTAAAGGAATGTAGAAAAAATATTAAGACAAAAATGTCATAATCCATATAAATAAATAAATATAATATATCATCTAATTAATAGGTATTATATATATTTTTTGTATTATATTATATTAATAGAATATACATGTTATATATTATATTATATATTAGATACATATTATTATATGTTTATAATATGTATTCATTATATATTAAACATATATTATCATATGTTTATATTATTATATATTACATATTAAATACATAATATAATATTTATAATATTATATTTCTAATAGGTATTATATTTGGTTTATATTATATTATAATTATACATATAAATATATAGAATATCTGATATAATATATATTATTATATGTATTAATATATAATATATTTATTTTATGTTATATTATATTATATTATAATAATATTAGTTATGAATATATAATAAACTAAAATACCGATTGTACCTTAAAATTGTAAAAAAAAATTGTGTTTTGCACCCTAATGTTTAAAACGTATCTGAATGCACCTTAAAAAAATTGTCAAACAAAATGCACCATTTAAAATTTTTTGCTAGACAAAATACACTCCAAAAAAATTTCTGCTAAATAAAATGTACCCTCAATTTTGCAAATTGTATTTTTTTAAGTAAAAAAGAATTTTAGGGCGCACTTAAATACGTTTTAAACACTAAGGTACAAATCTCAAAAAATTTATAATTTTGGGATATAATTTATACTTTAGTCTATATAATATAATACTGTAATATATTATTATAGTTAGTTAGTTAGAGATATTTTTGTCATTACATTTTATTTTATTCTATTTTTTTTCGATATAATTTTTAAGTAACATATCAAATACGTAAATAAAGTACCCAATTCTAATTCTATTGCGATATAATTATGATTTCAACTATTATTTTATTTTGTTCTAAAATGATTCTATTCAATCAAACGACTCGTTAGTAGACAAAAATTAAAGGGAGATTTACATTTACCAATACATTTTTTTTTAAATATTACAATAAAAGTGCATACATAAAATATTTACAAAAGTAGTACATCTTCAATATTTAATTTATAAATTAGTGCATTTTTATTCCTTTAATTTAGTTAGGTGATTTAATGGATAGTTGGTTTCAAATTTCAAAATCCAAATTAGATGATTTTTATTCCTTTCTCTCTCCTCCATTTTATCTCCTCTCCATAGTTAATGGTGTCACTCCTCCTCCCCACACCCGCCCCTCCTCCGCCCAATCCCCACCCCATCCCCTCTGTCTGCCTCCCCTCATCCCCACCCTTCATCTCCCCACGCCCGCACCTTTCTCCCCCCGCCTCCTCCCACCCTCACCCCTCCTCCCCCCGACCACCACCCCCACCCCCACCCCAGCCCCTCCGACGCCCCCTGCCCTCGTCCCCTTCCTCTCCCCACCCCCGCACCTCCTCCCCCCATCCCCGCCCCTCATCCCCCTGACTCCGCCCCTCCTCCTCCCCTCGTGGTGGCTCCAGATCTGATCGTGGTGGTCACCCCCTCCCCCCGCCTCCTTCGCCTACTTTTTGGTTACCGTTGTATTAAAGGTTGGTTACATCTGTATTAAGGTTTGGTTACCTTTTTGTATTAAGGGTTGATTACCTTTATATTAAAGTTTGGTTATCTTTGTATTAAAAATTGGTTACCATTGTATTAAAGTTTGGTTACCTTTGTATTAAAGGTTGGTTTCCTTTGTTTTAAGGTTGGATACCTTTTGTATTAGGGGTTTGGTTACCTGTGTATTAAAGATTGGTTACCTATGTACTAAGGATTGGTTATCTTGTATTAAAGTTTGGTTACCTTTGTATTAAAGGTTTGATACCTTATGTATTACAAAGTTGGTTACCTTTGTATGGACGAGGCGGGGAGGGGTGAGGGAGGAGGTAGGCGAGGAAGGGGTGCGGAGGAGGGAGGAGACGGGGGGAGGGAGGCGGGGGCGGGGACGGGGACGGAGGAGGGAGGTGGGGAGAGGGGACGGAGGAGGGAAGAGGCAGGCAAGGAGGGGAGAGGGAGGACGGAGGAGGGAGGACGGAGGAGGGGGACGGAGAAGGGGAATGAGGAGGCAGGCTGGAGGGGGAGGGGGGACGGAGGGAGGCGAGGAAGGGGGAAGGAGGTGACAGGCGAAGGGGGACGGAGATGGGGGACGGAGGAGGGGAGAAGGCAGGCGGAGGCGGGAGCGGGGAGGCGGGAGGAGACGGGGGGGGGGGGGGGGGGGGAGGAAGTAGGGGACATGTGTCCTCTTTTCCCTCTCCTGTATTTTTTCTTTCTCTCTTCTTTGCATTTTTTTTGTAATTATTTTTTTAGTACACTTTTTTTTAATTATTTTTTAAAAGTTGTATACTTATGTAAAGGACTCAAAATTAAAAGGGTGTGAGAATATTGGCATTCTAGAAATTTTTATAAGACCCTGTCACCAAATAATAATACTTTTGATGACAAAAAATGATACACAAAAAGAAAATACATAATGATGTGCATGCTCATCTATCATGAAACATCAATTAATTACGTTCTAACACATTGTTCTAAATCTTTTTTTTTCTAATTATTTTTTGTCACCATAACATTAATCATCCCAGAAAAAGGTGAAATTACTGTTGGTAGTATATACAGTAACGGAAAAACAAACATATCACCTACATTTATTTTATATTTAAAGAAAATAATGATAACTATAAAAATAAAGTACATTCTTGTATTGTTAACAAGATGTGGATTCCAAATTTCACCACTTTAAATCTTTTATAGTTAATACTCCGTTCCACAAATAAGAGTCCAGACAAAAAGCTAATTTGTAAAATCTTTAATTTATTAATCAATATAATTTTTGAAAATGAACAAATTTTATAAATAGAACTAGTTTTTATGTAATTTATACCAACTAAGATTAGATAAATTCATACCAATTTTAAATTTTAAGATTTAACAAATTAATTTAAAAGGATAAGGTAAGACTTTTCTTGGTAAAGTAAGAATTTTATGCCCGATCTGTACTACATTTACAATTTAACTGAGATAATCTAAAAAAAGAATGAACTCATATAAACTAATGGGAATTCATTCTGCTTCGGCCTTTCGAAACTGGTCCTTATGATTTGGCCGACGCGTAAACTAGGCTTTAGGGAGTTTTGGCTTTCATCTGCAAACTTGCGTATATTGTGCAATTACCGCCTCAATAGAGATTCCCAGTTTTGTATTAAACGAAAACAAAATCGTTTCGTATCGGAATTATTACAAAGTTTTTTCATAGATAAAGCTACCTGTACACTACCTAAACGAAGCTTCAGACACCTTTCCAATGCTTGTACTTAACAGCGAGTTATGATGATTAGAAACAAAAGCAAAGCGCCGAAGCTGTGGAACTTTAGAAGTTCCCACAGTTAATTACAGGTGTTCAAAAAATGGTCAACGCTTTATAAACGAATCAACTGCTCCTCTTATTATTTAAGGAGCTTTGCTTGCAGCACAAGGCAATCCATAAAAAGTATATTTTAAAGGAATGGGAAAAATATACAAGGCATGGAACAACGGTCAAAATTACTAGACGGTCTCTGACAAAATTATTCCACCAACCCGTCAACCCAGATCCACCGAGTAAGAATTTCCACTTTTGGGAGGAGGCTGGATAGAGTGATTAAATGAAATGAATATGACACCTTGATTATCAAATGGTTTAAAGAAAGGAATTGCGTCCACCTCCGTTTAAATCTGAATAAAGTTCCCCAGAATGAGATGATTTACGAGACCTCGGGTTCTTGGGAGAAGCTGTGTAGGATTCACTTGTAGAATAAAATGACGATGTTGGAAAGCCATGAATCTTTGGCAGGCCAGTTGGGTCAGTATTCAAGCTGTAGCCCCTCTCAAGAGTATCAGCTTCAACTGGTAATTCATCCAATGTCTACAAAAGAACCGGCTAAAAATATTAAGAATTCTTCAAATGCATTTAACAGGAGATGTACGATTGTTATCAGCAGCTTGCAGAACTTAAATAATATCAAAAGAAAGCATATATGACCATGAAGAAGTCAGTCATGTATTGTCTCAGAAGTACAAATTTATGCTATAAATTGGATCAGATACCAATCAGCAACTCCATGCAAATTTTATTTTGACATGCAAAAAGTCCATGTGTTATGATAAGAACTACTACCATTATAAAACCTTGGAAAGTAATGTCCGATGATTCCAATAGAAAAACAATAAAAATATTTCTAAACCAAAAGCTTTAACCCAGTAAAGCGCTATCCTATGTGTAAGGACATAAGGTGCAGTTACCTCCAAGCACTTCTTGGAAGAATAAGAGCAAAGAAAATGGTAAGTAGCAAGTATATAGATTGGTCTAGAAACAATTGATTCTCTTTATGATGCTATCTAATGAATGCTAAAATCATGTATGTACCCGGAAAGCCTGCTGAAGAACACGCAGAGTTTCTCTGGTACGCTTTCTCTTAATAGAAACCTCATCAGGTTCTTGTAACATCTCCTCGAACAGGTTTTCTCTGGCAATTCACGAAACATACTTAAGAGTATCAGAAATTTATAACTGTAATGAGTATCTGGCATGAGTTGTACGGCAGAGAAAGTTGCACTGTTAAGTAGCTCTAATCCCAAGGGGGAAATGTCCATCACCAGCTCTATAACAATATCTTAATTAAATTGATAAGTTTATATAAGCATCTAGTCCACTCTTAGTACCTGTATAGTTTTTTGATGAAGACATTGTGCAACTCTCGTTTTGTATGATTTACCTAGTAACGGATCAATCAGATTGAAAATTGTCAGACAAATGACAGTGCCAAAGAGGGTATACACAAATTACACAACCCTAATATTTTGAATGAAAATTAGGAGAATAGAATAAAGAACTAAACCACCCATGGATAGCTAAATGGTGATAGCTTTATGGTGAAGTTATGCTCCTAGTTCCATAGCAATACCCCTAAGTCTTACAACTGATGAACAGGCTCAAACTATATTGTTTATGCCTAGCCTGTCATATCATTATACAAGATATTAATGCCCACAACTTGTGTATATTCTAGCAGTCTATAGCTACAAGTTTATACATTATTACTTGAAGACAAGATTCATCTAATTAATACTCCCTCTGTCCCATAACAAACGTCCTAATTTGACTTTAATGGTCAAATTGATCATTTTTAAAATAAATAATTAAAAATATTTATATAGAATTTTCAAATTACGAAACTTTATATTAATAGTACATTCTTCATAGTTTATTATAATCATAATATCACAACGCATATCTTGAATGTTCTTTAAAGATTTATTAATTTTTAAAATGGTCAATTTGACTATGAAAATCAAACTATGACGTTTATTATGGGACGGAGGGAGTATATAGTTATACGAGTATAAATATAAACAGGTATGCTTAAATGATGTTAATTTCTTCAATAGGAAACAAAGTTAGATTAGCAATATCTTGTTAAAGGTTAATTATGTTCACAGCCAATCATTCATAAAATTCTTGCCTGAGGAAACATACTGCAATTTTGTATTTCTGGGATTTAGTAACACGCTGTATTCCTAATGGAGTCACACGAGATTTCTCGCTTTATACCAGAATCTCGGTCAATAAATACTCATCCTTTTCACCGCTAAAACTACCATGGGAACATATTTAAGTTAACAGGAAAGATGAAATAGAGTTATGTTCGTGGACAGACCAATTACCAGGAAGTGCATAATTGCTTTAGGTACAAAATCCTCGATGTTCTTTCTAACAATGTCATAATATGACCTCAATAACTTCTTTATGATATTGATTTCAACAGCATCTTCATCTGAATGGGTTTCTGAGGGCCTCAAGACGGCCGGAGGCTAACAAGGGAAAAAATATTAGTTAGAACAATATAAGAAACCTCCTTTTACTAATAAGTTGGTAACTGAGAACTCCTGAATGCACCTCTCTAAGTTGGATTGTCGAAAATGCAGGCTCAGTAAACTGAACAGGTTCACTAAATGGCTTGCTTGTAAAGTTTTCTTTGATTGTCGTGCGATTATCAGATCCACCAAAAATTGATGAAATACCCCAAGTTGATCCAGTTGTACTTCCTGATTATTCACAGGACAGTACAGAGAATTAGGATATGACAGCTAGTCACTCGCGTCTGAAGATAATTAGCTAAATTGCAGTTGTACGTATGGCATTTAGCAATACATTTACACAACATGAATAAATTTACTAAAGTAAACTCTTACCAGATGATGTGGTCACTTCTATCACAGGTTGTACACCCTGTTGATTAAGCAACAAAATATTTAATACAGGACCAGATAATATAAGAATAATGCTAGGGGTCTCAGATAATGTACCACACTGCAAATAATGTAGCAGTGCCACATTAATTTACCACAACATCAATAAATAGCCAATTTTCTGGCATGATTTTGATACACTATTTGGACCTCTAACATTACTTAATAGATAATCAGAACAGCAACAATCCACAAGAAGCTTTTACTTCATAGAAACTCTCACAGACTTAATAGAAAGTAAACAAGTTGTTAAACTATCCCGCCCCCACCCCTAGTAATAAGTACTGCTGAGTTGTGAACAGGGAAAGGGGAGGGGGGGAAGGAACACCTGATCTGGGACAATGCCGTTCGCTTGTCTGGCAAGAATGGCACGAGATTTAAGACTTCTTTCGGATGGTGTTTTTTCAGGCTCATCCTGATTGGAAGAATGCAAACCACATTAGGTCAAATCAAAGTATAAATGTAAAAAACGATAATAGGAAACTTATACAAGTTATCAATCTTTTTGTTATTTCCTTCCTCTCTTTTTTTCCCCGTCCACGGGGGTTGTTGTTGTTGTTAGATGGTATAAAGATGCAATAGTTGCAACTATTGCATCATCCTGTAATATACCTTATGTCTAGGAATTGTTGCAGCAGCTACCCTAGAAGACCTCATGTCCTGCCTTGACATCTCTAGAGCTTTACTCCCACCAATAAAACTTGGGTGCGAAGTGTTAATGTAGTCCATCTATAAAACAGAAATACAACATATGCAGTAAACTAAAATGCTGGAAACAACTATAATTTTGATAAAACAACAAAATGTGCATAAACTATAATTGGATATAACATTTTCAAAAAAGACTGGTTATATTTGTCGTAGTCCAAATGCACAACTTTGCATCACCAAAATAACTAAAACTAAATCAGTATGTAATTTTATTGGCATGCTTGCTTACGTAATATGTATGCAATCAGAGGGGAAAAGCATAATCAAACCGACAAAGAAGCAATAAAACTAAGGAAAATTTCCCTTTTACATATGAAGATAATTCATTCTTTGAGAGAAAAAGTTTGTATCCGAGAAAACTTCTCTAAGCAGCCATTATAACAATCCGGAAAAGTTTCTTAATTAGCAATCAAAAATTTGTTCTGATCTATACTTGTTCAGTTCATAACAAACACATATTAACATGTCTCAAAATCCTTTCCCCTCCCCCACCCCCAAACAAAAAAAACAACGAAAATGCCAGCACATTGTACATATTAAAATAGAGAATTTCTAGGCAAATAGGTAATGTGATCATTGGCATCCATTAAATCATACTGGATTAGAGTCTGCAAACTAAATTAATATGGGAAAGGTCTGAATACAGCACTATAAAACACCTCCTAGTATTATGTGGGAATTGGGATAGAAATGAAGTACTCCCTCCATTCCAAATTATATGTTCATTATTGACTTTTGAAAATCAATTTGAGACATTTTCAAAATAAAAATTGAGATGATTCATTAAAAATTATAAAACAATAAAACTAATAATGAGTAATACTTTTTTAGATATTTTACAATATTCATCATTGTATTGATTAAAATTAAAATAATCTACAGTTTTGAGTTAAAAAATCTCTTAAGTTGACTTTAAAAAGTCAACAATGATCAAATATTATGGAACGGAGAAAGTATATATGTATGATGTCACAACTAGGAAGCCCTAGGAGAATAGCTACTAGAGTCCAGACTTTATCCTTTGCTCCATATGCAAGACAGCAAGGAGATGCAGGCCTTGTGATATTGGTCGTAACATCTTGTGTAAAGGAATTTACTAATGATATGCATAACAAAAACCCAAGCAGTAAATGTAAGATACAATGCTGCTTTTACAAGGGAGAACACTAGGCTCATTAATAAAGGTCTTATACTCCATGCTGCTCAAATACATTCATGTGAAGGTAAGAGGCAAAAAATACATTCTATATCAGTTAAAGCATACCTCCATTTCAACAATGTGTCCAATCATGGTCTCTGATGGTTCAAGACCTTCTCGCAAGAAATTCCCTATGACCTCATCCATCCGCTTTCTCAGAATAGGAAATCGCTGCAACTCATTGACCATACAACGGTGGCTCATCTAAGATGGAATGACATTAGTAAACATCTGCAGGCGATTCAAACTGCTCCATTAATTGCATAGACAGGTAATAAGAATTTCCTACCTTTATTAACTCATCATAAATGAATCTAGCACATTGAAGACTTGGATCGAGCAAACGGGCAATTTGTCTTCGAATGAGAACTTCAAATGGAACCTATGTATTGGGAAGTGAGGAAAAAACAACCCATGTTTAAGTCGAGTGGTAAACCGAAAATTATACATCTTGTGTAGAATAAAATAAAATAAAGGAAAGAAAACACTGGAATTGAACCCCCAAGTGCAGAAAGACAGAAGATAGGGCATCAAACAAAGAGTGGAGCAAGACCTACTTCTGGTATAAATAATGCAGATTTAGGACCAGTAGCATTCTGAACTGCAGTTCTGATGTCATCATCAGTTAAGCCCTCACATGGGTCAACCTCCTGAAACAGAAAAATCTTGTCATTTGACCAGATGAAGGCAGCTTAAAGAAGAATAGTATTTACTGACAAAATATGGAATAAAACATTATTTATAAAGATCATTAACAAAAACAGGCAAAAACAACATTCTACTTGCTATGCTGAGAGAAATATAATTTATGCATTATTTTATCCCTTATTTTGCACTCTAATATACTTATTGGATTTAATTAATGGGTATTATTTTATTTTGTAGGATTTAATATTTTATTGTCATTAAGTACAAATCTTGGTGATCAAGTAATATTTAATGCTCCGAAAAAATCCAATGAAAGAAAGTTGATATGTACAAGGAACAATCTTACTGTGCAAGTCAACTTAATTGCTTAAATCCAATGCGGAAAAGAAAAGCTCGTATAAAAGATCTTTTTGAAAGAAACTGATTGACACTAGGAAAGAGAGAAAGTTAAAATCTACAAGAGAGATTTGATATATTAGTTTTAGGCTAGATTTAGGAGTAGAAGTAGAATCAAAATATTTCCTTTTAATACCTTAGTTCTGATGTGATTTTTAACTTTGGTTTAGATAGACTGTTGTTAACATACGAGTTTTTCATAGTCCATATTCGCCCAAGAGATTTTGATGAGTTATTGTTAATCATTAAATTTTCATTTTCTACACTTGCCCAAGTTAATTATAAAAGTCACTAAATTAAAGAGGAGAGATTATAACAGCCTGCAATTGTGCAAATAATAATATCAGAAGTCACGTTTAAATAATTAACAATACACACCTCCAAACTCTTCACAAATATTGATTGGAAAATATAATGTATTCTTGCTCCGCCAGACAACTCGGATGTTGACATTTCTTCGTTCTTCCCCTCGATCATCGAAGAGAATGCTGTTCCAACAAGAGATTGAAAATAGCATCAATGACCTCCAAAACTGACAAGAAACTATACATTTTGTCCCAATAGAGTGCCAACAAAGAAAAAGTAAGCCTGGTAGCATTACCATCAGAATACTTTGAAAGAATGTTTAGAAGAAGAGCTCCCTGACCAGCCTGATGTAAAAGATAAGAATAAAGTTATGCACTGAATTAACATAAATTTTCAGACTAACTGATCAGTATTACCATTAACAAATACCTCTGTCCATTTAGTTGCTTCCCTTTTTTGAGTGTGAAGTGCAGATTTTATTCAGCACATTAATATATTATGTTATTTGTTTATATATGTGTATGTGTGTGAGTATATTATATTTATTATATATTTATATTAATAAGGTTAAAAATACAATGTGTACATGTATTGAAAATATTAAAAATACTCCGCCTTTCAAAAGAGTCCTACTTTTTCTGCTGTTTTTTTTTTGTGATTAGTAAGAGTTGCATAGAGCACAAGTCAGACATATTTTTCTTTCCAACAAATCTTTATTGAATAATATTGAAAAATGATCATTGAAAATAATTATACTAAATAAATGTGTCCCACGTAAACCTTAATATCTGAAAGAATGAAAACTCAGCAAAAAGGATAGGAATAGGACCCCTTTTTCAGGGCGGCGCATCGAAAATATGATATTTAAATATATCTTCAACCTATCTTAAATTTGCATCTCACACCCAAAAATAGGGAAGCAACTAAATGGGATAGGACATGAGTCAAAGAAACTAGTCTCAAAGAAAACAAGAGAGAGGTCACTATGTGTGTGTGTGTGCGCGCGCGCGCAAGCGACTAAAAAATATGCCAAACAATGACTTCTATATTTATAATCAAATTTGAGAGAGAAACAGAAAAGGTAGAAGTACCTTTGATTCTGTTATTTCTCCATAACTAGCATGCTCTTTTGCAACAGAAACTAGTGCAGCGCTAATTCGTGACTTAAGCCCTGGAAGTAGCGTCTTGATATGTTGTACCAGAATCTGAAACAAAAAAATAAAGGACAGAGTTTATATGACATTTGTGGCTTTGAAAGATTCACTTGACAATTAGAGATTTGGTATTATCGTGAATAGCTAGCTGGACTATACACCTATGTCAACAGCAAAAGATATAGATCAACAGGTCAACAATTATGTAACTGCAACGATCAGCGAGTTCACATTGTTCTACCTGATTCAGCTTCTTTGCTAATTGGGGAACACCACAACGATCAGCGAGTTCACTATACACCTATGTCAACAGCAAAAGATATAGATCAACAGGTCAACAATTATGTAACTGCAACAAGACTTGTTCTATAATAAAAAAAGAGCATGATTGTACTGGGCGACTGCGGAAGAACTTCTCTTCAGCCACAAGTGCATCCTTGATGGATCGGTTGACCATAATATCCTGATCAAGCATGGTTCAACAAACATGATCAGAAACCTACAAATTTATCCAGCCAATTTGATGCAGTATAAAAGATTAAATAAACATTGCTACAGAAGAATTACATATCAAATCCAGTTCAGTTGTTTTGTTTTAGTATTTTAATAGACCTTTTAATCAATAAGACAAATTGCTCAACTGATTATTATAGAAAAAAAACTATACAGGTCTATTATTTGACCACAAAAATATCAGAAAGTCGGATACTCAGATGATTATGCAGCACTCTAGACAGAATTCTACAATAAGTGAATATTTTACCAGAAAAGAGCCCCAAAAAGGTAGGATATCATTTCCAGAAGGGGGTATTTCATAAATGCAAGCCAAATATATTCTACAATAAGCAAATATTTTGCAGAAGGACATTGATTGATACTAGTACTACTCTGGATATGACAGATGCCTTGAGTTTCTACGAAAATATCAACAGATTAAAGTAGAAAATTAAACATGCTCACGTTTTTCTAAATGCCCAAAAGAAGAATAACAAGAAAAAGTATAGCATTCACCTACGTGAACATAGGGCCCCCAAAAACAGGTCTGGACAATTTAAGCTACTGAATTGAATTTATTTATGCGGTCGTCTCAATAGTTCCAATCATACTAACTGAGTTGATATTTGCTATTCAACACTTAAATGACTCCAGCACACATAGTTTACAAGTCTTTTCCCCTAAGCAATCTTTACTGGCATTAGTGTTCATACAGCTGAGGAACCTCCTTGAGGTATCCTCAGCTCATCGAGAGAAAAAAATGATGCTGGCACCATACAAACAGAGAAGAAAGAAAGAGAATAGAAACACATGTATACAGAGAAAGACCAAAAAATTAAGATGATCAAATAATTCAATTACGTCAATAAGATGGGCAATTGTACTTCAACAGAGAAGACTATGCACATAAGTTTTAAAGAGTTCGATCACAAAAGTACAAAACAAATTTAAATATGAGTCAATCATATATATGTAAAGAAAAATGGAACCTAGAATTTGAGGCCTCCATAAGGCAAACCAAGTCAAATAAACATAATTAATCAATTTCTTCAGAGTAAAAGTATTACCTCTTGACTACGATTTACAACACCTACATAACCAAGCCGAAGGGGAATCACTTTTCCCAGCAAAAAGTTCCGGGCATCAGTACCTCTGTCCATAATATCCAACTAAAGCAACAAAGAAATATCTAAACTTGGTCAAAAACTCAGATAAAAATATTAGAGAAGAATTAAACAAATGAAATTCGGGCTTCAACTATACTGCAGTCTGCACCTTTGTTATCACACCAATTGTTCGATACCCTGCAGTAAAATATCAAATATAAGCTACAAGCAACACCATTTACTATAGTTGATACTTCAGCTCATTCAACTGAACTCACTAAAAATGAAAAAATATTTGCAGCAAACCTACCATCAGGATCAGCATTTCCAGCTATCTGAAGAGCATCTGAGTTTGCAAGGTCAGAATTTGCTGGAGTAACAGCCAGTATTAAGCAGCTTGGAAGCTTAATATACGACATGATCATTGTTCTAATTCGCGCTTCAATGTCAGAAGGTTGATCACCAACGGGAACCTTTGTTATACCGGGCAAATCCACCAGTGTGATATCAAGAACATTAGGTGAAAAGATCTTTAAGCGGATCTGCTTGTCTGAAAGACCTTTGTTTCCCCCTGCTTCCTTGTCTGTCTCAGCCTAAAATCAATAATAGGTAATTAAGGAGAAAAAACAAATTACTAATAACATCAAGAGGCAAAAGAACAAAAGAAATAATATAAAGTTTTGGCAATACTTGGCATCTAAAAGCAACTCTTGAACTAGGTAAAAAGTATTCAAAAAATTATATGTAACCCAATTATTAAATTAGTTGCATGCAGCTCATGAATGTGATTATGTTATAGCCTAAAACGAATAGCGCCTGCCACTCTGCCACTTACAATTTATTAGCTTCAATGAGGATAAAATTTTACTGTCATTCAAAATTTATTTACAAATCAAAGATGCTCTTTCATATTGAAGTACAAACTCAAC
This sequence comes from Hedera helix, assembly GCA_947179155.2. Classification (NCBI taxonomy): domain Eukaryota; kingdom Viridiplantae; phylum Streptophyta; class Magnoliopsida; order Apiales; family Araliaceae; genus Hedera; species Hedera helix. The sequence goes on from OX359287.1 coordinate 30,903,945, forward strand.
TGTGACAAGGTGACCAAGGAGATTAAAAAATTGGCACCTTTGGTCAACAAAAACTAAAGTAAAGTTGCAATATCTTTTATCATATTTCGGAAGAAAACATAAGGGTGTTTATATCAGGTTACAAAAAATTAAATGACTTAAGACATTAATTCTCTTAGATTAACACTTTTTGTCTAATTTGTATTATTTAATTTTTAAAAAACATTGCACCATCCATTCTTCATCCCTGATCTAAAATAACATATTTGTACATTCAAATAGAAAAACGTGGAAACGTACCTACTTTTCAAAGATTGGAGAAAATTTTATTGAGCTTGTCCGAACTTTATATTTGTAATATTTAGCAAAAAGTGCGGCAATAGTGGAAATAGCTATTACTGGGCAATGCACTCATAGCCATATTTCCATACTTGTGATAATGTTTAGAAGATAGAGGTATCAAAAAGCGGGCATGAATTTAAGCCACACCTTGATACAGAAAGACAAATGTGGTCGTTGATTGCCATATTATGTATAAATTCTATGATATTCACAAGTCCAACAGGGAAGAACCAATCCAGCTAAATTGAAAAAGCTTTGCTGATGTAGATGATCTAGACTAATTAATGAAAGCTTCAGGTCTTTTGCTCCAAACAGACCTTAATTCAATTCAATTCCCAGACTTGAGTATAAATCTATATCATTTTCATAGTCACGAAGTAATTAAAGCATCATTTTTTTGGTGCAATATTAAAGCATCCTAGTAAATCAAATAGCCCTCACTAGTCCAAATATCGCTGATTTGATTAAAATATTTTAAAGAATCCAAAAGGACTATACACATTTGGTTAAGCCTAGAGAATCTATAAAGTAGAAATCAGTTGACATGATTACATCATATAAAAGCAAATCTTTGGATAGTATTGTATGTCATAGTCATTTTCCAAACAATGAGGAACAAATCCCAATAAAGCACAATTTTGTCGAAAATTCAAAACATTACTGAATTACAGAATTATATCTATCTGATTGAAAAAAAAATCAACACTAAGTCATTTAGTGATGCCTTATTCCAAATGCACTGCACAATCTGTATTAATACTATTACAATAATTAAACTTATTGTAAAACTACAATAATTAACAAATACAAACAATGAGGCACCAATCCTATTAAATCAAATTATGCCTCAGATATAATTAAAAAAAAGATTAAACTTATTGTAAAATCCAAACAGTTCTCAAACAATTACGGCATGGCGAACACTCCCGCCTTTCCACAACATTAAAAAAATAAGTTTTATTTGCCAAATTTCTCTGGTTGATGGTGATACAAAATGACACAGTTTCCTCAACTTTACTGTCACAATTTCATAATCACACCATCACTATTATACTAACACTAAACTAATGTACGGGCGAACATTGAGATAAATATATATCATTATTTTTTGTACTCATTTGTGAGAGGGGATATAAAGTTACCTGAATTTCTCTACGAATGTCATTAAAATTATAGAACCTCTTTCCAGGCAAGTGCAAGAACTCGCCATACTCCTCATCAGTCCCAGTCCCAGTTCCATCGACCTTTCGCTTAGTCTGCAAGAGCTGAAGGACGAGGGGGCGGCGAGTACATATATCGTTGCCCCTAGGCAAGAAATCACGGCCGACGAGAGCTTCAAGGACGCTGGATTTGCCGCTGCTCTGGCTGCCGACAACGGCGACCTGAGGGAGCTCGATTGTGGAAGAGCCCCCGAGCTGAGCGAATATGTCTTGGAGCTTATTGACAAGTGGGATCACCGAGTGCCCCAAAGGAGCAGCGTTTGAAGAAGGAGATGGTGATGGCGAAGGGATTGGTACCGGTTCCTCAGCCATTGATTGAAATTGAGATCGAGAGTCAGGAATTTTTGGAGTTGCAGAGAGAAGTGAAACCCTAGAAGGGGAGTGAGATTGTGAGCGGACGAGAGGAAGTTTGAAATTATTTTTTTAGAGAGAGAAAATATTTACTATTAGAGAGAGAAATAAATGAAGATGCGCGTTTCTTCTCGTATCGGCCAAGAAAGAGAGAGGGCGTAGACTTTTTATAAAAGTATGCTGGGGCACGTTTAAAAAAAAAATGAGATTATGGTTCTTTTTTTATTTATAATTAATTTTAAAAAACAATATAATTTATACTTAATAAATAAAAATTAATAAAAGTGTTTAATAAAAAAAAATTCCTCCCTCCATTCCTTTTTACTTGTTGTTTTAAAAAAACATAAAAATTAAAAAATATAATTAATATTTTGTCTAATTAACAAAATAGTTATAAAATTTTAATATTAATTTTTAAAATTTATTAAAAAAGATGAAAGAGAAACAAATAGGTATTTAATATAGGAAAATTAAGTCATTCATCATTTCTTGAAATCTACAAATGTCAAGTAAAAAATAATAAATTTCACTCTCTAAAATGACAAATAAAAATAAATAGAGAAAATATTTTAAGTATAAATTATTAAAATAAATATTTTGAGAAATAAAGACGGGTATAGATAAAATCACTAAAATAAATAAATATAGATTAATAATATATTTAGTAAAATTTAATTATTTTAGAAGTTTTAAATCGGAGTTTCTAATCATTTTTATAACAAAATAACTATAAGTAATTTTAAAATTAAATTACTAAATATTTTTCATTTCTTAATTATAAATATGTTTAAATGTTTATACATGATCCTAGACACCTTATAAATAAATAAATAAAATTGGTTTGATTGAGATTTAACAAAGTAAGAGAATTATATTGCAATTAGTGAGACAGTAATTATTGCGAATATATAACTCCTGGGCACAATAATAACTGTGGTATTTTTTATTTTATTTTTTTTTAGCTTACACTGGTAAAAAGTTACTTAATCATTGAATTTAATTTAACAAATCATTCAAAATTACAATGATAGCTAATCTCACAAAAAAGGAGTAAAAATCTTTTTTTATTATCCGTCTTTCACTTTATTTTTTGTTTGACCGACCCTAGGGGAAAGATCGGGGAAAATTTATTCAAAAAATAAATCCGTATTACAAACACGATAAAGTTGATGGAAATTCTCCCCTATTTAATACTCCCTCACTTTTATAATAAACATCTTAATTTAATTTTTATTATTAAATTAATTAATTTAAAAAATTTAAATATATTCAAAATTATTATCATAATAAAATATGATAAATTTATTACCAATGTCAAGTTTCATGATTTAAAAATTTTATATACATATTTTTAATTTTTACTTTTTAAAATAATCAATTTGACCATTAAAATCAAACTATGACGTTTATTATAAGACAGAAGGACCAGATCATGAACCAAACAATTTTCCCTTCTACGAACATGAGAAAATGATTAAGAGGGGAAAAAAATATTAAAATACAAAAGTAACAACCCTCCTTAAAAGTTATAATAATTTAAGAAAATAACAAAATTAAACATTAATTTTAAATTTACAATAAAAATTAAAACATAAATAAAAATTTAATTTTTTTTAAAAGAGTAAAGTAAATTGTAAAATAATACTAACACCGCCAATAAATTAAAAATAAAATTACAAACCCAGTAATTAGCTATGAGTTTTAATGAGATGATGGAGTATGAGTTTTCGCTGGGAATGGAAGTCGTAGAACAACCGGATTGTAATGGAAAAGTGAATATTTGTTTACCTTTTTTTTTGGTCATTGTAAAATTATTAATTAATTATATAATAATAAATACATGATAACGTCTCTCGATTACGATAACGTGGTGGCCACTGCCGGGGTGGTCCTAGTCAGTAGTCAATTTATTTTTTTATCCTTGCACATCATAGTGGCAGCGGCATGGGAAAAAAAAGTTCTGCATTTATCTTCATAATGAGTTCAGCATAACTCAAAGGTAATGATTTTAGTTGGAGGGCGGCGGACTAACGGAAATTATATAATTTCCGTCCACCAGATAAATTCCTATTGTTTCTCAAATTTGGTGTACAGGCAAGCAGTAAGAATATATTCATGTGCCAAATGGAAAGGTAAAGTTAATATAATTCGCGTTTACTGAGGTGGATGATCTGGATACAAATACCTAAGTAACACAACACTCCCACAATAGGCTCTAACCTGTCAACAGTAAGGAACTAATGATATTATAATACAACCTCGAGTGATGATGATATAGGCACAGAACTATATGTACAATCCCTGTAAGACATGATGAATAGAAATTTCCCATTTATTTGATACTTCAATTCAGGAGCACTTGGGGTGGGTTGATATTGACTCCAAGGTGAGCGACTTCTAACTTACCTTTCAGCAGTCAACGCGGAATTATCTCCATTAGAAGAAGTGATTACATCAGCAACGCCAGTTACAGCATCTGAATTGTGAGCTTCACCATCGCTCTGGCAAACACAGAAAACGGGAGGGGGCAATAGGGAGAAAGAAAAATTAATCACAAATATTAACTACATTGAGGACTTGATCATAATGAGAAAAAAATATTAAACAAAATAAAGTAAATGTGGCCTTCGTAAAAGCCCTTGACTTCTCAAAAAGTGTGTACACCTGATCAGTAGCCTTCACATTAGGGTCCTGGATTCCTGCAGTTGGAACCTTAGAAAGGTCTCTTAAAACTCCCTACAAAAGCCAAGCTTTAAGAATCAGATGGCTGAAAAGGACATAATTAATTATTAGATCAAAATTCACATGCTAAAATTGGTTACAAACTCAAGGATGGATATTACACCTCCAAGTGGCACCGAAAGGGCTGTAAAGTTTATCAATGAGTGCACTTTAGCAATAGGGCATTCACAAATTTGAGGTAATATATCGTTGGTGAAAGGAACTGAACATCATTGCAAGAGAAAGTTGCATTGCCTTTAGATATATTGTGTCCATATACGTGGTTAGTAGTTGGTAACAATTTGACATACTAAGAGATGGGTTCCCTAGAAGCTATCAGAAAATCATGTTCAAATACATATGGTCCCCTAAGGATAGGAGATGACGCTATTAGATGGTAGGAGCACGGGAGTGGTTTTTTTTCACTTAAATCATTCTATCAGGCCTTATTAGGTGGAGCAGAGGAGTTTCCATGGTATGCTATTTGGCAGTCAGGATCCCTTAAAAGGTTGGTTTTTCCGTCTGAACAACCACTGCTTTAGGTTTGCTATTGACTCAGACAATTTGATAAAGAAGAATTTCAGTGTGAATAGATTTGACATATGCAACAGGGAATAGGAGCCTGTTGATCATCTGTTGCTCTATTACTCGGACGTTCGGGGCATATGGAGTTTGGCGATTACACTGGCCGGGCTAAAGTGGGTGATGTCAAGAAAGTGTTGGGGTTTATGCAGGTGGAAATTCATAGGATGTGGACAGTACAGTGATTTCTCATTGCCTATTGTGGACAATTTGCGTAGAGGAATTGTGTAGATGTTTCCAGTGCATATTTGTAGATTTTGGGGGAAGGAAGCATTTCCTAGATCTGCAGTCTCGTTTCTCAATTTTCTGGGGAAGTTTGCTATAGTGAGTAGATTGTGATTATTGTCTGGGTTCTCTCAGATCAAGTTTTTGATAGTCTGCTAGTTTTAGGGGTTTCGTTGTTTTTTTTTGTAGTCCCTTAGCCTTTGTATACTCTTCGTGTCCATGCGTGTCATCCCCTTTTTATGGCTTTTTTAGTCTTGTTAAGTTTACTTATCTAAGAGAAATAGAATTTTTGGAGTTTTAACTTTTGATACTGAGGGAAACTTCTTCAGTAGTTCATTAGCATCAAAATTTATTTGAAGTACATTAAGTTTAATCAGCTAAAAAACATTTCTTTAGCAGGTAAACTTATACAATTGTGGACACGGTAAAAAGCTACACAAGGTTAACAAATGTAATCAATAATAAGTAACACAACCAACCCCCAAATCCCAAACAATGTTATAAAAGGCATTAGGAGGGAGGCAGGCAGGCGGCCGGGGGGCCTAATGCCTAGGTGGGATTTTTTATTTTAAGCCAATTTTAATATTTTATCTTATATTTATCCAAACAAAATAATTATATAAAACAAAACAATCTATAATAAAGATAATAAAAGCTTTTGCATAAAGTTCAAACACATATCCATATTGTCAATATCAAAGTTTAAACACACATGCAATTATTCAAAGTTCAAACACAAACAAAAAATAAAAAATACAAACTAATAGTCATCATCTCCATACCTCTCTATATATCTAACTGTTCTTCTCTATATCCCTCCAAGATAATGTCTCCATCAGACTCACACTCATACTCCTCGTCTCTCTCTTTCTCCGTATTATCATCAGATAAAAAATATTCTTCATAGAGTTCTCTTACGTCAACATTTCTATTACTTCTAGGCTCTAGCGCACTATCTGCTACAGATGTTTCACCAACCGCCTCCCAAGTAAGGCCCGAACAGCCCTCAACTTTATCATTCACCCCCACGACGTCGTTTTGTACCTTAGTTATTAAAAAAAAAATTGCAGCCATAATTTCTCTGCCTAGACCCACCTAATTTATCCGCTTTACCCATCTAATTTCCTAGAGAGATTTTTTTTTCGCCTTGGGCCTAGGCGAGCACCAGGGGAGCCTAGCGCCTAGGCGGGGGGCCTAGCGCCAAGGAGGGACCTAACACCTAGACAATGATTTTTAGAACACTGATCCCAAAACTATTTAGACTTTAGGTTGTTACGTCCCAACTGTATTATGTGAAATCTCCCACAAAAAAAAAGCATAAATACTAAAAGGATGATATTACAAAACCAAAGCCACCCTATTTCACACTGGATATACAGGGATGTAGATGGGATGTAGATGTTTACGAAATATTGGATATACAGGGATGTAGATGGGATGTAGATGTTTACGAAATATTGGATATACAGGGATGTAGATGGGATGTAGATGTTTACGAAATATTAGCTATGAAGCGGGAAAACAACTGATCATTATACATACCTTGTTCGCCCACTTTAGCCCGCATGCATTGCACAATGTCCTAGGGCCATCAGGCCCCCGACGCATCATTGGAGTGGACTTTGAGCTAATACCACAGTGTCTACATCTGTGGGGAAAAAACACATAAAGACAAGCAAGGAAACTAAGGCATAAGATTTCAAACAGCAGCATTGGCATTAAAACTGAAAAGAGGCACACCAATTTCATTTAACATAAGCAAGAAACTGGAATTGTGTGAGGGAAGTAATATAGACGGTAACGAAGGGAGAAAGCTGATCATCAAACTTGTACTTGAAGATGACTAAAATAATGAGTGAACTACTTGACACTCACGAAGTTTCCTGCTCCTCTTGGCCAGAACTTGCATTCCATTCTAAAGAAGCAGAACCCACTTCATCAGATATTGCCTTCGACGATGTAAACTGACCTTTCTTTCGCTGCATCCTGACAGGATCACACAAAGTACAAGAAAATATGTCAAAGTGCGAAGCATTTTTTTGAAAGAAAAAAGAATTAAGAGAAACAAAAACGCACATGCGTTTACATCATATGGAATTATAAATTTAAAATCCTCATTTGAGACCTTACAAGACCCTTGCTTAGCAGCTACAAAGCAAGGATACAGTTGTGGTTGCACGACAAAGGAGTTCGTTAAATCTTAAAATACAGGATCTAGGTGCGACGAGAATATGATGCATATTTAATTATTATATATGTGTGTCTGTGTCTGTGTGTGTGTGTGTGTGTGTGTGTGTGTGTGTGTGTGTGTGATAAAAAATAAAAACAAAATAATTTTTTGTTGCTGTATTAGTAATATTTTTGACTATTTGCATGAAAATTTTATACTATATGCCATCGCTTGGGATTCATTTTCCAAAACTGCAATCGAAGTGAAATAATTTGAATAAACCAAACACATTTGTACCATATAAATATGCAACTTTATATGTATAAGTTCTATTTGCGTGTAAACTTGTGCAGCTTATTATATGTATCACCATAATATCAAAGTTCTAACACTCTATGTGCTACTCGGGCTTAGAGTTTAGTAAAGATCGAGCACCAGGCATCATTTGATCAACTTGTTTTCTTGATTCATTCCCTTCTTATAATCAGGTTCCAAATAACAATCACAAAAGTCTTGGGAAAAATTACAAAAAATAGAAACTAACAGTATGGTAGACAAGTGAAGGAAAAAATTCCAACAAAATAGACCTCATGCTTTATACAGTACTGATTCTTCTCATAACATGACAAGAACAATTAAATGAAAGAGGGGATAAAAGAATGATAAGTAGAATAAAACCACTACTCCATAAGTTTGGGTCCTACTGCATGATAGTTCTATTACCTGATTGCCACTTCCTTCCGCACTTCATAACGAATTTTTTTATCATAACATCTTTCTTTCCTCTTCTCCCTAAATCGACTCAACGAAGCAGCCCGTTGTGGTTGACTTGACCTTCCGGGAAGGTCACTTAGACCCTATCAAAATTAAAGTTATGATAGTAAAAATTAGTATTAAACAGACTTTCATGACTGCTTGCCTTGTTGTTTGCATACCCTTTGATTCTGAGGAGGTATCCCAACAGTAGGAATTCCAGTAGGTACTTCATATCCACCCAAGAGTAACAACACGGCCTGCACCTGGAAAAATCAATCAAAAATAAACCTCTCATCATCGTATGATATTTTCTAATTATTAGACAACAAAATCTAAGATAACCAAGTCTGTTGCACAAAATTTATTACTCCCTCCATCCCACAAAAGATGATATAAGTACCCAAAAGAAATTGTCCCACAAAATATGTCTAAAATACACAATTCAAAATGTTATATAAAATCTATTTTACTCTCAAAAGTATTTAAGTAGGGACCATTACTTTTAAGATAAAATGGAACTTATTTATCCTCTCCCCTACTTCTATTTTTTTTAAATTGTGTGAAAAGTATAGTTAAGACATCTTTTATAGGACGAGAGGGTATTACGAAAATCCCACGTTTGGTAAACCAATCATTATCACATCACTCAGAACTCCAAGCTCACGACCACGTCTATAAACACAGAAACCATTCACAATGAACCAAAGGTCTGAAACCCATTTCAACTCACGGGTGGGTCCAAATATATAAAATTTTCATCCATAAAACATGTTAAAACCAACCATAACCCGCAAGAACATGACCAAAAGGATTAAACTCATCTCTACTAAATTACCACACATGACATACCCCTACACAAATCAATTTTTTCAATCAAATAACAAGTTAAAAACCAATAAACACCTGAAAAATCACAAATATGCCCAAAAGTTCCAAACCCTACATGGGGGGAACTGAAAGCTTTACAGTCCTACTGGCAAAAGCTTCAAATAGAAAGATAAATAAGCCAACAGTTAACTATTGTCAATCCCACAATTAAACACAATAACCAAACCCATACAACATCAGTAAACTTCAGCCAAATGATTAAACATAAAAATTTAAAGAACAAAATTTAAACACAAATCTAACCTTTTCAGGGGAAACAGCATCAAAAACATAAACTTCACCCTGAAATGATAGCGTCAACTGATCTGCCCCACCTCCTCCAGCAGCCAGAACAATTTCAGATCCCGGAACATACATCTGATGCTGCTGCGGCACGACATTAATGCCATCTACGGTGTTGCTATTCATTGCCTCCATTCCGTTGGCGGGAGGTCCCACAGCACCACCGTTTTGGAGGGCACGTGCAGCAGCCTCATAACGGATCTGAGGATTATCTATGGACTCTCCACCATTCGGAACGTCGTCTTCTTCTTCATTATCTTCAATCTGATGGTTATGATGCTGTATGCTACTATTCATTGTTTCAGCTCCATACACAGAAACCCTCAAATTTCTGTCTGGCATTCTCAAAAGCTATTTATAGCCCAAGACACACATAAATATAAATACCGATTTAATTAAAAGTTCTAAATGTGAATTTAAAAACCCAGAATCCAACTAATTTGAAAGAATCAATAAATATATTATAAAACACTTTAAACTGGAGTAAAGAAGACGAATAAATAATTAAACAGCTAAATATAGTGGAGATTGTAAACATCTAAATACAAAATAGGATAACTGTAACCTGTTTGATATATAGTGCGACATTTACTGATTGATAATTAAATTAGGAAAGAATGACCATTATAATAATCAATAATTGAAGGCGATTTACCATAATATACTACAATAGTATTTTATATATTATCTATATGTCGAGGGAGAGTGGGAATCAGCGATTGGAGTTTCAATGTGTTTAAGCACGATGTGTAGTAAATAGTGAGAGAGCGTGCTAGAGACAGGGGGAGAAAGAAGAGTACTGGTTATCTGGAGATGGGATTTTTATCAATTAAGTGGGTCAGAGTTTGGTAAGAAATACAATTACAGGATGATTGGTGCCATTGGGCAAGAAGAGAAAATGAGGAGTTGCATCACAACAATTCTCTGTGCTGCTGGATGGAGGCCGGAGAGATAAAGTGGCATAAGCATTGAAGCTAACAAAACAATGGGGAAAAAAAGTAGGCTTTTAATGGAATATAGTAAGGTGACCCAATTGTTAAATCATTTTCCAGTGGATTGCGGTTACATGAACGAACTGGTTGCAATGAGTCCCTGAAGAAGTTATGAACTTTTGTGTGGTCACTGGTCAGTGTGTGAATAATAAAAAAAAATTGGAAAAAGGAAAACCATGAAACAGTTAAGTAGCATGGCAAATATAGATGCCTTCCATCCAATTTTTGAAAAAATGAAAAAAAAAAAAAATTAAGTTGAATAAATGCATCACTTAACAACTAGGAAAAACATGCCAAATCAGCGGCATGGTCTCATATATTAGGACTCCGAGAATTAGAAATACTTATAGGAACTCTGGTGGAGCATTTCTGTCCTACTTCCCAAAAGCTATGAAATATATATTAGCTTGAGAGTTGGGATTTTACTTATCCAAAAAAAGTTTATACAGGTCAACTGAAAAAAAAAATCTTTCTTCTTTTGTTTATCTCCTCGAGTAATAATCAGAGGATCACCAATAAAAGTAAAGGCGTAGCCGCTCCTGGTATTGCAATCACCTCTTTAATACAACCTGAACAAGAAACAGAAGCAACACTCATAACCGGATGAAAACCTGTATTTTTCAGAATCAACAATATGTCTAGAATCTAATATTTACAATCATGATTTTTCACAAATATCATCATCCTGAGGTCTGAAGAATACAAGGTAAAAAAATTAATAGCTCAAATTTACAATACAAGGTGAAAGAAACAAGTAAGAAAGAAAGTTATACAATTTCGCAGTCCCAAAACTAATGGAATTCTAAATAAAAATTTAACAAAGGGAAACGTAATGTAAAGAATCAAATGATAAAGAATTTAAGCAAAACTGGATTAACAAAAAGAGCACATCAACTGAAATCGTAGAAATTATAGAAAACAATATAACATTTTGTTTGAAAAAGTTCGAAAGACACCAATAGATTATTAGCAGAAACCCTAACCGAAACTTGCTTGAAATACATCCATTGAGATGTGAGATAGAAAAAACAATTGATCGTCGAATATAATAATTGAAGAGAAAGGAGTTGATAAATCTGGTTATTTTCCCAAACCTAATATTGAAGTGAATGAGGAGAAGCTCAGGTGCGAGAGGAGAGAAAATAGTACCTAATTCTCGCGACAGAGAGACGGAAACAGCGAGGGAAACGGCGGCGTAAATGGAGACGGTGCCGGAAATGGAGGGTAAAGATCGAGAGAGTTTGAGAGGGAGGGTGAAATGGAGAGATGAGACGAGAGAAGATCGACTGATAGTGTACGTGTGACCTATTGGCCTACATAGATTTACCATTTGACCCGTATTTTTTTTGCATTATCCATTTGATCCGAACCAAGTATGATCCATAGAAACAAATCAATCATCCAACAAATCTGCGGCAATACAAATAAAGGGTCATGTTACGGGTGTTAAATTTTTTATTATAAAAATTAATACACAAATATAATAAGATAAAGAGTGACTTGTTTTAATTGGTTAAAGGTTTTTTTTTTATCAACTTAGATTTTTTTTATTTTGTTATAAAGCGTGCAATTAATGTATAGTTGTTAAAAGAACCGAATTGTTTGTCAAGTTCGATTTGACTTATTTATTGAATTGAATTCATACAATGTTTCGACTTCGATTAATTTATCAAACATATTCACAAATAATTTAGTTCGGTTCGACAAAGTTTGCAAGTAGTTCGAGATTAATTTAGTCCATGAATTGTTCGAGTTTGATTTATTTTTTTACATGTTTTTTTTTGAAATTTTATCCATGTTGATTTTAAATGAGTTATGTATTATATATTTAATTTCAAAGTTTTATTACCAGTCGTTATTAAATTTCTAACATCGTTGATTTTTTACCTCTTAAATATCATTTAGTTATTTACAAGTGATTATGATAAATATCTATATTAATAAATAAAAATGTACACTTTCCCCAATCCCAATTTAATATATCTATTAAGAAAACAATTTATTATTTTGAACTCAAGAGTATAACTTTCAAATTTATAATTTTAAGTTATATTTTAATTATAAAAAAAAGCAATAGAGTGTTGAATAACTAAATAATACTTTAATATTATGATAATATAATCATTTTGTATCTTATATAAAGTTGTATTAGTAATTATTATTAAGATATGTATAATAAGAATATGATATTAAATAAAAGATATAATTACTTACATGAGTTACTGAAATGTTCAAATCGAGATAGAATATATATTAGTATTAACAATGTACCGATACTTTCACTTCATATATATATATAACCATTGTAGTTGTCATATAACCATCACTTCTATCACTGTGTAAATATTGACTTATTAAGATTCAATTTTTTTAGAATTTTAGAGTGATTATTTTTAAAAATATTTATTAATATGTTTGCGAACATGATCAAGTTCGAGTATATTTGTGAACACCTAACAAACCGAATTTGTGCAAATGTTCTAGTTCGATCGTTTCATGTGAACATGTTTAAGTTCAACTATTAATGTCCAAGTTTGTCAAAATTTAGTTCAGTTCGAATCGTTTGCAACCTTACTTAATAACAAATTTAATATACTCATTATGTGATACAATATATTAATATTGTTACATGCATTATATCATAATTTTCACTTTTAGATTTATGAATGATATATTAAAATCATAACCATTAGCATTCATGATTTATGAACCTAATTAACATAAAATTATCTCATTCAACTTACATATATATTATAAATAGGATTATGACTACACAATAAATTACATGCACAAATTTTATAAGTTAACTATAAAACAAAAATAATTGTCAAGACTAATGTTATTACACTAAATGAAGAGATACATATTATTTTTTCAGTCTGTCAATCAATGTCTCTATGTATAAATATATTTCTCAAATGATAACATAACTCGTTTAAAAATTGCACATTGCGAATAGAACAGTTCATAAAAAAACATGACCATAATTTTTTACTATAACATATATGTAGATTAAAAGTGGCATATTATAATGACCTCATTTGAAATTAAAATTATTATTGTTATTATTATTATAAATATTCGTTGAAATATGTGACTTTTAAAGTATTTTGATATACAGTTTATAAAGTTTACTCGTGTTATCAAACTTATATATAACAAATCACAAGAGATTTACCTAATTAATCTAACGATGACACATCATTTGAAACACTTAAATCAAAAATTTGAGACTCCTAATATTATCTAATCAAAAAATATCAGCTCTAATTTCAACAACTTAATTTGATGGTATTTAGTAAAAATTCCATTAAGTTTGCAACACAATCTATATCCTCAAAACAATCAGTGAATCATGTATCAAATAACAGAAAATATATTAGAAAAAAAATAAAATCAATAACAATTTTTATAAGTCTCATTGGCAAATCTACCATTGTTTAGCCAGTGAAAATGCATAAATCATGAACATACATAAAATGGTAGACTTATATAAATAAATGTATATATTATCTTACAATATAATTTATATTGAATCAAATGCGATGAGGCAACTATTAAGTCGAGCAAAATGTGTGACATGTTTTATATCTTTCATTACACCTTCAGCTCATTCTTTGTAACATGATCAACAAAATTTGAAATTTGAAAAAGTCAAATTATATCTCTCATCATAAATAAAATATTATATATACTTAACAATAGTATTAATCATTTAATATAATTATAACACAAGCACTTGATATTTTTGCAAAAAAAATACTAAATTAGGGGAAAAAATCATTTGGTACCCTAAATTACTCTTATTACATAAATTGATCTTGAGTTTGCATAGTGGTCAAAGAGGTTTACTAGCTTCCTTGATTTATTAAGTTTGAATTTGAAATCAACACCAAGAAAAAATCTCTAAATGTACTAATCCAGTATTAAGGAAAAATCGAACCACTATTGAAAATACCGAATTGGTACCAATTTCGTACTGAATTATCGGTTTCGGTACATTTTCGATTATGTCACATAATAACATATATATAATTACAATTTATAAATAATAATTAAATAATAAAAATTTTATATATTTACAATTTTTTTTAAACTTAATTTATTACTATATTATTAAATTCGGATATTTCGGTTTTTATCAAATTTAAATTTTTTTATACCGTTCCTGATATAAAAAATATGGAACCGAAAAAACTGATATCGATATGAATTAATTTGACAAAAAACCGAAAAACTGATTTTTTTGCGCACCCCACACTTGAGATTATCCGGAGAAGGACTTAATTTTTTTCTATATAGACTAACCTGGTGTAGGAAATGCGCACTTAAGATCATCGGATTGACAATCGTTCAGAAAAGAAAAAAATAAAATAAAAGAGGAAATAAACTTATGAGTTCAATACTAATATTTTATTTTATCATAGCTTTCTTCTTCTTTTTTTTTACTTTTCCCGGGAAATATCCCATATAAAAGAATTTTTTGGTGGCATTTTCGCATAAAGTTATCTGGAGAAGAGATTGATAGATCCTCAACCATATCCGCACAGTTGAAACTGAAAAAGATGAACGTAGAGGAAGAGGTTGAGCGGCTCAAAGAAGAAATCAAGCGACTCGGCAAGATCCAAGACGATGGTTCCTACAAGGTACTCCTGTTTTTTTAGCACCCTTTGTTTTTATTTTTATTTTTGCTAAATTAACACCCTTTGTACTGTTTAAAGTGTTAATGCTTCTAGATTCAACAAATTTGGATCTATCATATAGCTCGCAAGAATCAAATGTGTTAATTAGGTTCAATACATTTGAAATCGAAACGAAAAATCGGAATTATGTCCTGATTGATATGGTTCTGGAGTGAGTGGATCTTGATAATTGTGGATGTGTAATGTGGGTTTGATTTTTTTGATGTTTATCAACGTGGATCAAATGATTTGTCACTATTTTGTTTAAGCGTTCGTAGATTATGCTAAATACTTGTGTTCTTTACTGGTACTCCATCCTTTCCACGAAGAGATTGTTAGTTTATAAGTGGTGACATGATAATGAATGTGTCAAAGTTGTGGATATTGCGTCTTCCCCCCTCCTTTTTGGCCAGATGGGACTTTTTTTGTGGAACAAAGAGGGAGTAGCACTAAATACTAACTTTATGTTTATCCATTGGCTGTTATTGGAGGCTTCATTATAAATATTTTGATTTCAGAAGTTTTTATGTTTCTCATACTATCAAAATCGACATTTATGATAATGGAAAAAAAAAAAAGCAGCTTAACTCAATCAAACATCCGTCAGGAACAGGATAATGCTAAAGTACCTGGTTTGTTACATAGAATTATCAGGATGATTTATTTATGGTTCAAGGTGTGAAAAGATGGTTACTCCTGTTCTTCTTGTCATGCATAGGACAACTATTTACACGAGTCGTCCATATGATATCCGAAAGGTTACAACTTGTAAGAAATATATGATGCATTTTCTAGCTGAGAAATTAAGTTCTTCATTGAGAAATTTATTTAGCAAAGCCTCAAATTGGCTTGAGGTAACCCGTCTCAGTTACAAGTCAAATGTTTTCCCTTCATTCTTGAGCATTATTCACTATTACACTATTATTATATTTGGGAGATTCTTTGCAAATCAATAATTTGACACATTGTTCAACATTTCCATCTCAGCTTCGGAACTTTTTGATAGTATTGGTCTTCACGTTTGATTCTATATTGTTGCTCAACATCTTAGTAGATCAATATTACACCACTATCAAATAGGTGGAGTTTTTCAAATATTTATTTGTTGACATACATAAATTGCTAAATTTATTTGCATATGTTCCCAAAACCTTACATTTTTATTTTCATAGTCCTTATCGAATCCTTCCTTGTAGAATAATGTAGCGTCATATTAAATGGTTGGGTTGGTTTTCTTTCTTGAAGGTCACATTTGGTGTACTATTCCACGATGATAGGTGCGCAAACATATTTGAAGCTCTGGTTGGAACACTAAGGGCAGCCAAGAAACGTAAATTTTTGACATATGACGGTGAACTACTTCTACAAGGTGTTCATGATAATGTCGAAATTATTCTAAAACCCACTCCAGCGGCAACAGCATGAACTGATTGGGTTCTAAAGCTGTTGTAAATTTGTATTTCCCTTGTCAAGCCTGTTCCAGGTTGAACATGTTATATTGATGTACGATGTAATGATGCCTTTCCCTATCTGCAATGGTGTGCAAGTTACTTTTTAATTTTTATTACTAATAATGGTGTGCAAGTTTCTGAAAAAAACTTTTCCATCAAGGCTTCCTCTTTTACTCGGGCAGAAACATATTTAGATTTTACTGATGTTCTACAACAAACTGAGAGTCTGGCCTTTGTCAATATGCTGAACGCTATGATTATGATTGATCTTTATTTGGTAGTATTTTGTTTGATATTGGATCTAGAGCCTCTAGTTTTAGATCTTGTTTGTTAAAGTTTATGGGAGATGTTTATTTTAAACTTTATTTCCTTATCATTAGCAAAACATATGGGCATATGGCGAATGCGGGGAAGTCTGACAGTTCTATAAAGTTTAAACATAGCTCAAAAAACAGCAGGATGATTTGCATTTAACTTTTACACTTGCAGAGCATTGCACAATATCATCACTAACAAATAAACTTGCCCAACTGTTTCAATCCCCCGTTGGTGTACAACAAATTCAAGTATCTGATTCAAACCATGTGGAATAAGACACTAGAGTTATGTTTGTCTGTAAAAAATATACTTAAGATTAGACTATTTGTATTAATTTAATACTATTTTAGACTATTTTATCTCATAATAGAGGATTAATAGTCTTTTAAATAGTCTTATGAACTAATTTTTAACATTCTTAAAGTTATTTATGAGAGATTATATATTCTCATGAAAAATGTGAAATTAATATTTCCCCACATTTTAAGCTAGTAAATAGCTTTATGTGACTAATAGTTCAATATTAAGAAACTAATAATCTCTTGTCAAAGAATTAAATAGTACAGAATAGTATTAAATTAAGACAAATAGTTTAATCCCAAATATATTTTTTACAAATAAACATAGCCTGGATGAATTCTATATTTCTAAGGAATTTATTGTGATTCTATAGCTTGCTCCTCCCAGCCAATTGCAAGCTTACTCGAGGAGCTTTGTGAAGATGCAGATAGAATCAAATTTTCTATGCTGCCTTGCTTACCGTCACAAAGTCGTTGAGATGTTAACAATTGGCGGTGAGGGCAAAGCCAGGCAAGCATATGGGCATTTTAGTGTGCACTGCAAAGTAAATAAAAAAGGGTTTTTCCCATATTTGAAGTGATCGTTAACATTAGCATTTGCAAGAAATTAGCAATTTTTAGGGAAGAGGCTCTTTTAACCATGTATTGTATTTGGGTCACTGATAAGAGCAAGCATGCTTCAAGAAAATGATCAGATGGTTACTAGAAGGCCTGAAATACAAATAAATTAGTGTACAAGAGTTGGGACAATGACTAAAAGAGCACAAGCAACTACTCCAAAACTTTGCTTCCCTTAAAGGAAAATTTCTGGTGTGAGGAAGACATGTAGTACTCATCATGATGATCCAGTAAGTATGAATGCTTGGAGGAGGCTTTGAGCTGCCTGGGTTTCATCTGGGTTCCCAGATATAATGACAACTCGGTCAGTTGTTCCAGGCCGAGGCTCATGCACCATAACTTTTGCACCCGAAATCTGATTCATACAAGCCAAATAGAACGAAGTGTGATTACAAATAGAATAAATAAGTGTGATTACAGATTATAGATAAATTTTATAAATCACCCCAGCATACATGAGAATAATGAGCTAGCATGCCAGGCACAACCCAAGGCCTATTTTTTTTCACAAGTTACCTACAGCCTAAATATAAATAGTTTTTTTTTAACAATCTTGCACTGCATGAACTATCAAGGAAGCTTGATTCAAACCCTTTGCCATCCATAATTACTTTTCTTCAATATACTAACACCACTACTAGAATACTGGGCATCTAAGACGGATATTTAGAGACGGACTAAGTTCCATTTTTAATTTTAGCAATTTGATAGACTTGGAAAGTAAATTTTTGCTATGTCTCGACATGTTTTGCAAGCAAACAACTAAGATAGATTTTAAAATCGTCTGAGTCGTCTCAAACTCTAGAAACAGAATTAGAGACGGATATAGCAGTCTCAAAGGTCTATTATTTTTAAAAAAATTTGAACGCATTTTTGAAACAAATTTAAGACCAACAATGCTCGTCTCAGAGTAAAAAAAAAAAGAATTAAATAATTATATTTGGGCAAAAGGGGGATTACCTCGCTGTGATTGTCGAGTTTTAAGTATTAGGCCACTAAACTTTAAAAAAATGCAAATCGCACACTAAACTTGTTAAAAATATAAAATTACACCATTCTGTTAAATTAATTGAATAATCATTAATTGAAGTCCAGATTTTCATGTGGTAGCGGAAAAAAAAGAGAAATAAACATTTACTAACATTGCCAATCCCATGTGGATTAACAACAACGTGAGATAGAATTAAAAACAAAAAAATATTTTTTAATCTTTTTTTTCCCTCTCATCTTTTGGGTTTCTGGGTTCAATCTCGTCCATTCGATTCATCAGCTTCTTTGATGGACTGTTCCACGTCATCATAACATGCCATGGCTTATCTAAAAGCTTAGAAAATTCCCTAACACGAATTACACTTCCATCATCATCATCATCATAGTCAACAATTTCTTCATAATTATCGTCAAAGATACGATTGGAAGAGCTTGGTGAAGAGATGAACCAGGTGCTAATTCTCCTTTAGAACAACCTCAACCTAGAGCAATCGGCAATATCACAGATACACAAAGAAGAAAAGAATCATTTCAATATTTTGCTAGAAGAAATTCTTCTTCAAATCTTCAACAAATTATCAAATCTTAAAACCCTTTGCTCCTGCTCCTTGGTGTCCCACTGATTCGCCTCAATCATCCCTCATTTTGACCATGTCTACTCAATCGTTCCTTGGCAAAACCCTAATTCCACCCAACTTGATAATCCAAATCCCACCGACAATTTTCCAAAAAAACTGTTCAGATTCTTGATAAATGGCGTGGTTGCAAAACCCTTTAAATTTGTGCACCAGTCGATTCCCTGTTCAATTTCCTCCTTTTTATGGCGATTCATTCCGATCCACTGTTAGTTTTCTCAATAAATTCAAGGAAATAAATGTTTTAGATATGGAGCTTCCCCCTTGTAATAAACTTAGTGGTGATTATTTTGATGGGAACTTTTTTGTTCAAATGGGGTCTATATTTGGGAGCAAAATTGACACCTCTATGTTCTTGTCCCTATGTTCAATTCAATTTGCTTGAAATTTGATTTGTATGCTTGAAATTCTGAATTGGGTGTGCTTGAAATTTGATTTGGGGCTTTGAAGATCGAATTGGGGAGAATTGCAAAAGAATGAAACGCAAATGAATAAAGAGATGAGTTATTCCAATTTAGCGTTAATTTTTAATCCAATTTAAGAAACTTTAAATTGTAAAATTACTACTGTATTAATGTATTTAATTTTAAAATAAGAATGATATATTATATTACATATCTTTTTGAAAAAATTATTATTCATATTTATTTATTTATTTAATTTATAATAAATAAATTGATACATAAAATTATAAATATATTATTTTGAATTATATAATTTTAAAAATAATTATTTTTATAATTATATTTTTAAAACAGAGGGAGCATGGAAAATATTATTTTGAATTATATAATTTTAAAAATAATTTTTTATAATTAATTTTAAAATGAATTAAAATATTTATTTTAATTTTATTATTATTTTAATTATTTTTTCCCACATAATTAATGATTTTTTTTGGTGTTGCCACGTTGAAAAATAATGATTTTTTTCCTAATGTTTCGTAGGCAATTTTTAACGTTTGTTAACGAAATGGGGTAATTAATAGTTTTTGAACAATTTAGTGTGTCAATTGCATTTTTTAAAAGTTTAGTGACCTAATGTTTAAAACTCGACAACCACAGTGGGATAATCCCCCCCCCCCCCCCTTCCCTTGCCATTATATTTGAGACGGATTAGAGACCGGAATTTTGTCTCAGACTTTTTAATTTCCCTCCAAATATTAGTTTCCAATTCCCTCATTTTTCAGTCGCCGCGTGTTTACACATTATACTTTACCATTTCTCTCTTATTGTCTCACAATACAACTCGAAGAATACCATTTCTCTCATTCTGTCACAATACATTTCATGATTTTCAGACCCGGGCCGATCATCGAATAAAAAAAAGTACCGAGTAGATGGATTACTGGTTCAACCAGTGGTCGAACCGATGCCGTCATAAACACATAAAAAATATATTATTAATAATTAATAAAAATTTAAAATATCTAATTTTTTGTAAGTTAAAATATAGTGAAATTATGCTACAATATTACTAAAAGTATCTAATTTTAAAAATAAAAATATTTTTAACAATTTTTAAAAAAAAATACTTTAAAACCTGTTCACGAAGTCAATTTAATCGGTTTTACCGGTTGAACCACCGGTTCGACAGGCTCAATTCGGGTTTTGACTGATTCACTTAAAAACCGGTTCACTGGTTCAAATCGGATTGGAGTGCCGATTTGTTTCAGTTTTAACCGACGGTTCGGGTCTGATAATAGTGGTACATTTCTCTTGACTGCCTCTTTTCTAGTTTCAAGCTCCAAGACCAACTATTTCGCTCATCCCTCTGTCTGTCGCCTTGCTCTTTGCTCGCTCTCTCAAAGGTAAGTTTCAATATTAATTTCTCTACTATAGTTGACCCCCTCTTCTCGCTTGCACAATTTCTCTTTGATTTGTAATCGTTGCCTCTATATATACTTAATTACAAAGGTATTAGGGCATGCAGATTTGAAATTAAGGTATTGGAAATTTTGATAAGAATTTTGAGACCGGGTGGGAAAAATTTGAATCAAAAACTCTAATTTCATGTCCTATTTTGGATTGTGAAGTTATTGTGTTTGCAAGTATTAGTGTTAATAGAAGTCCTACTGTTCTAAGATTGCCAAAGGAGCAGACTTTTGGGTGTTTTGATTATATAACTCAGCCTTTAGTTGTACAATGCTTGACATCTCAGATAGCCTGATTTTTGGTATTGTACAAGGCTTGACATATTCAACAACTTCAGTCCTCATGTTGTGCCAGTAAAAAGAAGTACTAAGCCTTTATGAAATGTTTTGTGTATGCCACCATGCCCTCCTTCTGGAGAGTTATGGAATTCTTTTAGAAGAGATCTTTTGAGCATTGACTTGTTAGGAATGTAAATTTTTCATTTATAGAGGCATATCCCCTCTCTTTTTTCCCAATCAAAAGATAGGCCTGCTACTGTCATTGCATTTTACTCTAGGGCTTGTGACTGTTCTCTTTTGATATCCTTTATAAGAAGGCATTTTGGCATGGTAAGAGTCTTAAGTACAGCTTCAGAATTACAGATATCCGGCTTCCTAGATAAGGCATCAGTTGCTGAGTTGGATTTGCCAGGCTTATATAAGACCTCATAATTATACCCCAGTAACTTGGTGAGATAGTATTGTTGTTCTGGAGTTTGTATCATCTGATGCATTTAACTCTTTAAGCTCTGTTGATCAATGTAGATGTAAAATTTATTTCCATGTAGATAGTGTCTCTATTTAGCTGCTGCTGAGGTGATGACAAATAGCTCTCTCAAGTATGTGGAAGATCTCTGCATTCTAGGACACAATTTCTTACAGAAAAGGCGATAACGTGTTTGTCTTGTGATAGAACAGCTCCAAAAGTAAATGTAGAAGCATCAGTTTCTTGCTGAATTCTTTATTGAAATCTGGTAGAGCCAAGACTGGTGTTCGTGTTATTCCCACCTTTAACTGTTGGTAAGGTATCTCAGCTGTATCAGACTATTTAAATGCATCAATCTTTAACAAATCAGTAAGTGGTGCAGCTATGGAAGCATATCCTTGCACAAATTTCCTATAGTAACCAATAAGCCTAAGGAATCCCCTTAACTATTTTAGATTGCTTGGATTAGGCCAGGATACCATGAACTCTATTTTCGTATTATCTGGCTGCACTCTACTATCTGAGATGATGTGGCATACGTAATCAATAGTTCTGGAAGTAAATTTGCACTTAGAAAGTTTAGCAAAATAGAGAATTTTTCCTGAGGCACTGCATGATTGTTGTTAAATGTTGTGTATGCAAATCTTTACTGTAGACAAGTATGTCATAAAAAAAATAATGACAAACTGTCTCAAAAAGGGTTAGAATATGGTGTTTATTGTGGTTTGGAATGTGGAAAGGGCATTGGAGAGACTAAACGGCATCACAAGGAACACATAATGCCCATTATGAGTTTTAAATACAGTTTTGTGAATGTACTCTTTGGGATCCATTCTAATTTGGTGATAGCCTGACCTCAGGTCAATTATGGAAAAGAATTTGGTTCCCTACAATTCATCAAGTAGTTCATCTACCGTGGGGATTGGGAATTTATCTTTGAGGGTCAAGGCATTGAGTGCTCTATAATCTACACAAAATTTTCAAGTGCCATCTTTCTTTTTCACAAGGAGAACTGGGGAACTATATGAGCTAGTAATAGGTTTAATCATCCTCTCTTGCAACATCCCCTGCATTTGGTTTTTAATTTCAATTTTTTTTTTGGAAATGTGGGAACCTATAATATCTAACATTGTCAAAATTTGGTTCCAATGGAATTCTATGGTCAAAAGTCCTTTTAGGTGACAAACTCTTTGTTTCCATGAAAACATCAACAAAGTGCTTGAGAATACTATTAATTTCTGGTACATGGTTATCTATTTGAGGTTGTAGGGAATGCAATGTACCTGAATCTTCAGTGCTATTTCATTTGTGAATGATCAATTGCAACATAAAACATTGAGCTACCTCTTTTTTCCTCAACATCTGGTGCAAGGCTGTAGCTGAAATTGTTTGTATCACTTCTGGATCTTTAGCCCCTTGTAGACAAATCTCCTTGCCATCATGTAGGATTGTTGACAGTTGAATCTGATTTCTCCAAAATTTTCTTGCCAAGCTACCCCTAACACAGTATCTGTGCCATGCAAATCTATTACATAGAAATCTGTAATGAACTGATGCCACTGCACATCAAACTTCACAATTTTACATTGTCCCACATATTTCAAATTATCTTCATTACCCACAATGACTGAGTAATGTGGTGATAGGGTAATCTCTAATCCCAGGTGTTGGGATGTAAATATTTGGACCATGACTCACCATTTAAATATCCTTTAAAGTCAAGTTAGTGGAGAAATAAGGACAAGACTTATCAGGGAGATTTTTGGGGCAGTGGGACATCACCATAATATCTTCCCAGTAATTTAATATTAAATGAGGGAAGAGGCGGTCAGACGGAAAAAGTGGGTTACTATCAGAGAAAAGGAAGAAGAGCAAGGGATTATTATCTACAGAGAAACACCATCACACAGGCCAGAGAGAGAATAGATCATCTTCTCCATTATATCAAATATTAGACCAGAATACTCCATCTTGGTCACACTCCGACGCACACAGATATACACAGAGTTATTGTAATACACAACGTGGACACACAAGCGCCATTCATACACGTCGGTAAGTATCGAAGGGTAGTGATGTACACCACGTGTATGAAGAAACATTGTTGTGTCTCGATATAAATCGCTATATTGTAATACTTCCAATATCTTTCTAGTAGATTTCTGGCATATCACCCGTGATTTTTCCCGTATTGGGTTTCCACGTAAATCATTGTGTTATTATTTTCAGTATTTACTTGATCAAACATCTTTCATTCCAGTGTATTTTGGGCTCTTCATTGATGACGCATTTTGGGCTGGCCGACCCGGTGATTTCGGCCCACGTCCAAAATTTGGCATCAACACCAGGTATCTAGCTACTCTCTCTTGGATAAAATTATGGCTGCCACCCCCATCAATCAGTAGCTATAGTTGCTTTCCTGCAATGTCTCCTTGCAATCTTAAACATTTAGTATTAGGATTTCCAAATAGTGCATATAGATTTTCAATAACAGGTTCTACATTATTATCCTCAACTGGTGACTTAGTCATTTCTTGTGTGAGATCCACATGCTCTAGGTCTTCACACCCATCTGGTGTTACTCCATCCAACAACAATATAGACATTTGTCCCGTACACCTATGGCCCTTATCCATTGTTCCTCACAGTTGTAACATTGCCCTTTATCAATTTTTTGTTGTCTCTGCTGCTGTGAGTCTTTTAATTGGTAACGTATGGTATGGGGAAGGTTGTGGTAATTGTGGAGTAGATTTATCAGCACTTTTGTGAAGACACATAAGGAACAAGAGTTATTCTAGACCCTAGTGAGTACAGAGGTGTAGGGTATGGTTTAGAGTCTAAAATAGAAGTGGTTTGACCATTATAGGTTAAAAATTGGGTGATTTACCATGCCCCAATTTTCCTTCATAGAGCTGAGGTAACCCTATGACATGTTGCAAGTTATAAGTTTGAGCACAAATAACTTCACACTGAATGTCCCACCTTTAACCTCCTATAAGAAATAACACCAATAACAACCTTTAAGAAATGACCCAAGCAATCTACGTTCACATAGCATAGGCCAACTACCTATCACAACTTAACTAACTAGTTGTGACACGTGCCTGCAATAGCTGCTATAACATAGAGAATTATGGATGCTTGCTTATTATAGTTCTAAATTCTACTTATCATATTGAACTGTGGGTACTGAATATTGTTCACTTTGTTCACATATGTTCCTGAGCTTATTTGCAATTAACGCCTCAGCTATAATTCTTAAAATATCTCAGGTTCTTGCTTACGTCTCTCAAGCCCACAAGGTTGTACTTCCAGAGGATTTGGTTGAACGTGAGACTCTAACACTGGATCAGGTATGTTTGCCTCTGTTTTTTTCTTTTTCTGTCATTTAATTTTTTCACTAATATGGTTTCACTAGAAGATGTTTGAGTACAATAGAATGAGTTTTGTGAAGAGTGGAAATTGGACTTCCTTCATGCCATATGATTTCTTGTTACCTGTTCACGGAGATAGTTAAGCTGCAGCTCATTTTGGAGGTGGTTTTCTCAAATTGTATCAAGTCCGTGTAAAAAGACAGTTCCAAAGCTCATACGTTTTGAGATAAAACCCATTTAAGTACCCACACATGCCATATTGCAATTGTTGTTTCTTGTGATGTATATGTTAGAGTTTGGAGAGTTGATTTGGACTACTAGTTCGTAATATTTCGTAGAATGTTAACATAGTCATATAAATAATTGATGTGTAATGATAGATGCAATAATATTATTGTGTTTTGATCATATTTTATTTTATTAAGTATTAAAATTGTTTGGGTGTGAAAAATTTAAAAAATAAAAATTTGTTAAAAAATATATTTTAAATTCTGAGACAGATTTAGAGACAAAATTTGAAACTATTTTTTTTTCATTGCTAAGGTTTGAGACGGATTAGAGACGAAAATGAAGTGTCTCAAATATACTTTTTTCATGCCAAAACTACCCCGCAAAATTTAGAGATGGAATTGAGATGACTATTTTCCATCTCAACTTATCAGAACCAAAAGATATTGGTGCCAAAGTTTTCCGCCAAAATTGAAACGGATATAAGTGGCTTCAAAATGTAGATCCCGTGGGTCAAGTTGATACAGACTCAACTCAAGGACAATTTGAGACAGATATATTCGGTTCCTAATTATTTTTTAAGACGGATACAAAAGGGTTTCAAAATTAGCGACTTATTGACACTAATTTTGAGACAGGTGAAATCCGTCTCAAATAAAATTTTGAAACCGATTGTTCCATATTAGAGACTGATTTTTCTGTCTCAAATAGTCTGTCTTTTGCCTGTTTTTGGTTAGTGCATTCAGCATGAGCTTACCTGTCTTAAACGAGCCAGATTGCTACCATTCTCTCCAAAAACAGAGCCAATCACATTTTCAGGAACCACTATTTCCACCGTTGTATTTGTCACAACAGCAGATCTATTTCCACTGCAAAACATTCGAAAAAGAAGAAGAAAGAGAATTGTTAACTATTAAATACAAGAAAATTGTTGATTATCCATATAAAGCATTTCTTAGTTTATATCCTATATTTTGCCAAGGGTATTAATTCAAAAGTCAAGTCCATGGCATCAAGCTAACTGAACACTTTAAACAGATTTCAAGTATGTTGGATAACATCATAATTCATAAGTTAGTTTGACAACATCATTTCATGTATCATATTAAGAAATGATGTTTGATACATAACCCTTTAAACTGTTTAGTTTACACTGCACAGTAAGGCTCCATTTGTTATGCAAGAGCAAGTAGACAATCTTTTTAAATCAAAACTTTGAAAGCAATCATACTAAACAAAGTGGATAGGTTAAGTAGGAAAAAGTGTGGGAAATATCCAGGGAAGAGGAAAACCCAATCAGGATTCAGGATCCATTGAAAGTTTGACTGTAAAATCTTATATTATTGACAAAGCACAAAAAGGTGAACCCTTGTACTACATCTCGTTCTACCTTAGTCTCTTTGCTTAAATTCTTATTCGTCCAAATACATATTGTGACCTTGTGGGCCATTTTGTACTTACAGCCTCTACATTTCCAATTTCATAAATCAAGTCAAAATTTACATTTTTCAAAGTTATCTTATAACTTGTTACAACCAGGTAGATTTCTTTAATTCTGACAAGGATCACTTTGATATAATACAATACGCTGAGTGCGTACACGTGGAAAAATCAGGAAAACCGGCTATAAACTCTAGAGAACAATATCTAAAAAGCATTTATGATAAATGATGCTCACAAGAAAGACATTTGTTCCCCTGCATTTCCCAAATATCAGATCCATGGCTGCCTCGACAACTCTGTCTTTTTCTTGATCTTATATGGTTGGCAGCCGACTACTAGAAAGTCGCAGAAAGTTTGATAGCAGTTTGCAAACATTTACCAAATGTTTAACTTAGGCTTCCTAAGCTTTTATTAGTTATTGCAAGAACTATGAGACTGGGAATACTAGGTTCTCACTCTTGAGCCAAGTTTTTAGCAACAATGGCTCTCTCCGAAAGAAAGCAATATCTGCATATGGATTTTTATCCTTCGTAATGCAAAATATCAATTTTTGATCAACTTCAAGGTAGCCACTATAGCTAAGCACCACTAAACATAAGGTTTTCTCTTGTTGCTATCTAGTGGTGCTAAGTTTGAAACAGGGTGCAGGGAAGAACAGATCCATCACTAGATAATTATCCCATAGAGAATGACAAAGTTAATCCTATATTGATCACCAGATATTTAACAATATTACTTTTAAAGTTTCTATTCCTCCAACACTGATTCATTCTTATCTGATCATCCATATTCTCGTGGGTGTGTGTGTGATGTTAGTAAGGGACCATTCCTATATGCTCAAGTCACGTATATACACATTATGAAGTCTTTAAAGAGTTTTATGTGATGCACACCTGCCAAGTTCAAGACCACCTTTAACAGAATTTAATCGTTTGCCAACATCCAGGATGCTCCTTGAATTTAATCCAGCTCCCGTCTGAATCAAAGTCAGTCCCAATATATGAGAAACCTTTGAAAAGCCGATTGGCAAAGAAGAATAAGGACAAATACTAACAGCAAACTTTACCTGGGGTGTCCATAACCTTGGTGATGGGGGACCGTCCAAATTGTGGGAAAGTCCAAGATTATCCATACTCTGAGTTAAAGTAGTATGTTGATTAACACTATTAGAAATGCCACCTGATGAACGCAATCCAAGAGACGGATCCCTGTTCCTTATTCCAGCACCATTTTGCATTTTACTGGGAAATTGGTTTTCACGTAACCTACCAGTGACATTATACAAAGCTTCTTGTACATTTACAAACTCGCCTGTAATCTAATAAACAAACAAACCATATTTGTTTAGTATATATATGACTATTGCAACTTCCAAGATTCTCCTCCTTAGATAACATACAGAATTTCACTAAATGCACATTTGGTAAGTCTAACATACATACAACCTTGACAACAAAGATGAGATGGCTTATGCATAGGGACGAAGACAGAATTTGTTTCCAGACAGGGGGGAGCAAAATGTGGAGTGATCAAATATAAAAAATTATTCATAAAAAGTTAATTAATTAACACCACAAATTTCTAGACTAAATTGAAATAAAACAATCTTTGAAAGCAGTGTGCAAATTAACAATATTTTTTCACCGAATGCGGATACCCTGCCTCACCCCCCCCCCCCCCCCCCCCCCAAAAAAAAAAAAAACCTTAAATAGCTTCATCCCTCCCTATGTAGAATAAGAAAAGGTATAAAGCGATGTAAAGAAATAAAAAGAATACCTAAAGTACAAAACTTCCATGCAGGATTTATAAGCCCAAAAAATTGCAGAAAAGATTATATAAATGACATATACATAGGAACTAGTTCTACAAAACGAACAGCACTCCAATTATACTTGAGAATCCATTTGTCAGAAGGGGCATAGGTTTTTTAATTCCAATAGACATATATGAGAAACAGTCTGGAGGTCATGGAAGGGTCAATGATATAGGACGAATTTGAAAGTGATGAATTGGTAGAAAATAATAGGAAACCTAGGATTTAGCTCCACGCATAAATCACTAGGGATTTAGAACTTCAACTCCACGTCTATTAGACCTAGAAATTAAGATTTCAACTCTGCGTCTATTAATCCTAAAACACTCAAAATTATCTCTTTGATAATTGTAAGCCAAAAGAATTCTCAAATCAATAATCTGTCTTCTGAATGTTCATAAATTGAAAATACATCTCTTTAAATAAGACAGAAACCTTAATTCAACTAAGACTCAAATCTTAATTACCCTAAAAATATTAAATGACAAAACTACCCTACTAATTAAATAAGACACTTACAATATTAAAAAACTAAAATACCCTAACTAATAAAATACTATCTACCTCCTAAAATTATAAAAATTTTCATAAATAAATAAAAGCATTAAATCTATAAATAAATACTTAATAACTTGATCTTGATCCCCATCATTTCTCCCCTTATTGGAGAAAACTCGACCTCGAGTTTTATAGCATGACAGAATAATCCACGAATTTCACCTCACTGAAAGAACATTTTGAAGCACTATTGACCATTTTTGCTCATTATAAGGCTCAAAAACTGTGGGAAAGAGAACTGATAAAAGCATCACTTGTGCACTTAAAGGCCGTTGAAGTAGATTAACCGAAACGATGAACTCGAAGTGATCAACTTGGATTGGATCCATTTCTTGGACCGTCTTCTCTTTGGTAACTAACAACTCAAAAACAACTTAACTCCCTTTGATTTGTTGTTCACACGCAATCTCGAATTCAACTTTTTCAACTTGTGGAACTTCAAGAATCTCCATAGGCACGTCACAACTGTTTGTAGTCTCAAGTGGCTCACACACAATTTTTGGTTCCACCTTTGGAGCTTCAAGAATTTCCATGAATACATCACAACTGTTTAAAACCCCAAAATTGTGGACATCCTCATTTTCCATCTCTAGTTTTTCTAATTCTTGCTTTTTCTCTTGTTCCTTCACTTATTTTTTCTTTTCCTCGTACTCTTTCGTCCATCTAATACAAATTTCAACTCTTCTTTGTTCACCTTGATACTGACATTGCAATTCTTCACGGTCGTCTCCCGCTTCAATAATACCCCATCTAATCTTTTCTTTGAGTTTCAAATGTATTTGATCACGGTAGCTTATTCGGTTAATTTCTCCATAAAGAAACCAAATATACTCTTTTTGTCGTTCAATAGCTTCTTTTGTGGCTCGTGACATTGGTACAATGACTCAAAACTAAAAATAAATAAATATATAAAATAATTTCTTTTTCTTTTCCTTTTTTTTTGACAGGGACTAAACTGAAAACTACTAAAAATGCAGGGGATGAAAATGAAAAAAATAAAAGTACAGGGTCTGATACGTAAAGGTTGAAAGTTAAGGGGCTAAAATGTAAAAATATAAAAGTATAGGGGCCAATATGTAAAATTTAAAAGTTCAGTGGGTTTTTTAAAAACTCTAGGAAAAGTAAAGGTACCAAACTCTAATTTGGCAGTTTCAGAAAACTGCAGGGGTAAACTGAAAATTTTCAAACCGCGGGTAAGTTTTTAAAATAGAACAGAAACTTTGGGGGTACTAAAATATAATTTTGCAGAAAATTAGTTTAGAAAGTCAGCAGAGTCTCTTTCTTTCCTTCGTGTAGCAACAGATGCAAGCTTGTAATTGTGCAGGAAAAATAAGTGTTTAGCATTGGGTTACCAATAGCAGCCTCGTTTCCCCTTTCTTCTTATGTGTAGCAGCCTCTTTTCTTTCTTTCCTGTTAAACACAGCAACTTGGAAGAGAGAAGCAGCCTCTTTTCTTTTTCCTAGCAGCAGCAACCTCTTTCTTTCTACAAACAAAAGCAGTGGTTTTTTTTTTTTTGGAAGTGAACAGTAATTCCGCATGAACAGTGCCGATAAATAGAACAGTAACAGCGAACAATACCTTCTTCTTTTTTTCAACCCAAGCTCTCCCAAAAATTAAGAAACTATTGGAGAAACCTTAAGCTCTGATACCAATTTGACGTAGGACGAAATTGAAAGTGATGAATTGGTAGAAAATAATAGGATACAAACCTATGATTTAGCTCCACGCATAAATCACTAGATACTTCAACTCCACGTCTCTATTAACCCTAGAAATTAGGTTTTCAACTCTGCGTCTATTAATTCTAAAACACTCAAATTATCTATGCAATAATTGTACGCCAAAAGAATTCTCAAATCAATAATTTGTATTCTGAATGTTCGTAAACAGAAAGTACATCCCTTTAAATAACATAGAAACCCTAATTTAACTAGGACTCAAACCCTAATTACCCTAAAAATATTAAATGACAAAACTATCCTACTAATTAAATAAAACACTTAAAATATTAAAAGACTAAAGTACCCTAACTAATAAATTACTATCTACCTCCTATAATTACAAAAATTTCATAAATAAATAAAAACATTAAATCTATAAATAAATACTTAATAACTTGATCTTGATCCCCATCAGTCAACTCTGGATGTGTCTAGGTTATCAGCTCAACTCAGGCCAAGAATGATTATATCATCAATAGTGACCTGAAGAAGCCTATTCACAATAATTCATCATTCTAGGCAGCCATTGGGTTCCAATCATAAACCTCGAATTGCAAAAAGTAGCTTTACCTGTGTTGACAGAATTTTATAAGAGAAACGGAAAGTGACCCAGTCAAGCTCAAACCTAGCCTGAGCACAACCAAGCAACAATGAAGATAGAGTTTTAGAAGGAACTTGGAGAAGCAGAAGACTTTAGAGCCAAGGAACGAATATTCATATCATTAAATTATTCTCTTATATAGAGAATACAAACATGAACATGCTAAAATACACCGTGGTTACACTGTCACGGATATGCTGCTTCCAGAAAGGTCTAACTAAATAGCAAGCCTACAATTAAAATTTATTTACTAAAATGGCACATGGTCTAGACTCCCGTGGCCTAGCAAACCTGAAGAAGCCTATTAACAATAATTCATCATTCCAGGCAGCTGACAAGTATCTAATCATAAACCTCAAATTGCAACAAGTACATTTAGTTATGACATCATTCAGGGTAGAAGGAAAGTATCATACATGGTTTAAAACTATCGTCAACTAACACGTACTCCACTCAAATGATATTGAATAATAAAACAGAAAGGAACACACAGCTTTAGCAATTTCAATATAGTGAATAGCGCTCAGATACAAATAACTACAAGAGAATGAGTAGAATGAAACGAAAAAATGATTCATCAACTTTATCATAAGTCCACATTTTAAGTGCAGTTCTATTTTTGACATGTACGTTACATTGAACAGAAACAAAAGTTCTGGACCCAATTACCAGCAATGAGGTAAGATGTTAAAACTACTTAAACAGATAATCTATGCCTCCTAAGAAAAAAGACAATACGTGATCTTGAAGACTTGAACCCACTTCCCCTCTGTTTTGTTTCTAAATAATTAGACACTGGACATGTTACAAAAAAAAGTGCCAATAAGCGAGACCAAACAACTTAATTATCTAAAAAGGGAAAAAAGAAAAAGATAAAAAAAGGGACCAAATAACTGTAATCCAACCAAGATGATGGTGACAACAACGACAAATGAAGTTATTTATAACGGCATTACGTAAAGTATTATAGAGTGGAAAATCATCGGTGTAAGAAAATTTAGATTTTCAGTTCTAAAATCATTAAAAAACTTTAAGCAATAAACTAAGGGAATAAAGAAAACTGGTTCCTTTTGACTATCGTAGTAAACAAAAAACCTGGATAAGATAACCAACCTGTACCACTTGATCGTTTTCTGAAGCACACTTTGGAACTTGGTTGCCACCGATTATACGTATTAAAGCACCAGTTGCCCTTCTCATCTCTGAGATTATTGAACCTCCTTTCCCCAACAAACAACCAACTTGTTTTGATGGGACTACAACTTGTGCAGAAACATGTGATCTTTTTGAACTTGAATTAACCCCCTTCCCCATGCCAGCTTCAATAGATCTATTGAAAACAAGAACAACAGCATTTTGTGCAGGCGAGTACCGTGACTCTGGGTTCTAAACAAGAAGAGAAAAAAACACAAATTTTGAACTCATATACCAACGAATAACAGAAGCAGAACACTAAAAATAATCAACATACAAACCTCAGTGGCAGTTATAGTTATTAATCTTTCCTCGCAGTCAGTTATAGAATTTGCTACACTTATATAAGCACCTGACTCATTTTGAAGAGCTCTCACAATTGTCCCTCCCTTGCCAATTACACCCCCTACTCTTTCATTGGAGCAGAGAATCCTAAAAATTACTTCTTGCTGTGGCGTTCTTAAGTTCGTGGTTGGAACCCAGTCAGTGTCTAATGACAAGGGACTTCCTGAAGCATTATCGAGAGAGCTGGCTAGCATTGGTTGTTGCACTGAACTTCGAACTGGAGGAAGATCCATGTGTACATCAGCTAGCATCTCTTGTGGAACAGCCTCATGAGGTCTACCTGTAATCATCCTTGCTTTATCTACTGGAGGACAATCTTGAAGACATCTAGAGACAGCAACAAGTGCTTTCTTTACAGCCAGATAGTCACCCTCAATCTGTCACAACACAAACCAAATTTTTATCAGGGAGGGTTAAAGTTTTGCAGTCAAAAGGGAAAAATCAAACATTAAGATAATATTGATATGTATTCATCAATATAATTAAAAAACACAAACTGCCAAGAAACACCACAAGCATTCTATGTTCCAAATTTTCCTCAAAACAAGAACTACCAGCAATGTCTATAGGAATATCTAAAAGGAAGAGTAATTTGAAATCTTAGTAGCAACAAGTTGCTGATTGGGCAAAGACCACCCCCCATAGTGGAGATTTGGGTTCAAGTTTTAGCCTCTCCCCAACTTGCAATGACGTTTCTTAATAGTATCAAAAGTTGCTGACTAGCATATCTACTTATAATAAATTTCTGACTTTCTGCAAACTAGTTCTTTTCTAATAAAAGAAGAGGGTTAAGGAATTTAGAAAAAGAAGGGGGGAGGGGGAAACGAGTCCTCTCAGAGAAAAAAGGGAAAAAGTTAAAAAAAATACAACTTAATGCAAGGCAGCCTTAGCTACTCTGTTGTTTAGATTAAGGTTGACAAAACGTATCTTACTTATAAGGTACTTCAATAACCGAAAAGATACCGCAACTTAACTAAGCTCTACAACAATCTGAGAATGAACAACCGAACATTATTTATGCAAAAAAAAAACTTTTAACTGGTCCATTGGTCTTGACATATTTCTGTGCTCGACGTATACACATTAATTTCATAATCATAAGCACTATTAATCAGAACCTGTATAAAGCAGATAACTTTAGCATATTCTAATACTCAAATTATCTACAAACAGGTTACTGAGTTTTAAAATGGAGGACGGAAATACGCAACTCAATTTTTTTTTATCCCATTCTTAGTTGATGTATATGAAACTGTAAAATAGATCCTCTAAGCAAACATTATATCAAAACTTAACTACTGTTTGTAAGATAATTCACACGTTTCAAACTAATAATTCAATACAATAATTTCACCAATTTGTATAAAGGCTAAAACTTTTCCTGATTCAGGTGTTCTAATTATCTACAAACAGCATATATAACTTAAACAAACACTTCACAGTACAACATTCCAACTTTACCAAAAAAAAAACCACATCTTCTAACATAATGCAAACATTTAAACAAAGAATTCATAAGATTAATCAAACTGAACTGTGATAAACTCGAAAATCTAATGTTACCTCAACCATTTCATCATTCAAACACGCGCAAGCCGGCATCTTTTCCGAGTTCAAAACCCTGATTTTACTCCCACTATCTTTCCTAATCTTCTCAATCACCTTCCCTCCTTTCCCAATCACGGCCCCAGCATGACTCGGTTCTGCAAGCAGCCGACACGACACTAATCCCCCTGGCCCCACTGATACTCCGTCAGTCTCCGCCGCCACATCGAGTATCCTCGCAAAAACCTTAACCACAGCTTCCTGAGCCGCCGACACCTCAAATTCTTCTTCATCCAATACGATTTTCCTGTTGATTGAGTTCGAGGCGGTAATAACGATAACCCGGTCGACTGAACTTGGTGGCGATTCCTCAACTCGGATTCTGGCTGAGGTGTCCTGCTGTAGCTGTTTGATAATTGCGCCAGACTTTCCGATCACGCCGCCGATTCGTGACGCGTGACAGAGGAGGCGGAAGGCTACGTGACCGGCGGGGACATAAAGAGGAGGGCTTGGAGGCTTGGAGCGTTTGACGGACGCACCGCCGTTGGCGCCGGCGTTAGTGTAGGGGTCTAGCATTGGACGTTATGGCTGTGAAGTGATAAACGGGCCATCCAATCCCTCCAATTAAATTTGCCTTTCTTTGTCTCCCTAAATATATATATATATTTAGAGATATATATATATATACACACACAGGAATATAGAGATGCATAATTGTATAATTTTTTAATTTATAATATATCAAAATTAGGTCGTTTTGACAGAGATGGAAGACCATCAATAATACTAAATTAAAAATAATATGTTAAAACGACATAATTTTGACATATTGTGCAAATTAAAAATTTACACAATTGTGAACCTCCAATTTTCACACACACACACACACACACACACACATATATATATATATATATATATATTCTCTCTTAAAAAGCGATTAGCCTTGCCTGTAATGGTGGAAAGTTATAAATAAACTGAGTTGAGTAAAATATTTTGTTATTCAGATTTAGTTTATAAAATTTATCGAGTATAAAATAAAGTTTGATTGATGTTCATTTAGTTATTGAGATTGTCGCGATCTCGAATCGTGTCCGAACAGTTTGAATTTTTCGAACAAATATGATCTAAATATCAATAAAAAATTACAATTTGAAAATATTCAAGTAGTTTATTGAACTTTAAAGTTTGCTAATATTTGAATCGCTTATATTTCGAATTTAATTCGAATCGAATTTTTAATCGAGCGACTACAAATTGAGCTCTAACTCCTTAATTCATTTTACAGCCTTACTTACCCGAAGGAAGGGACAGCTGGAGATGGTTTTGGTGCAAACGTGTGCTGGGAGAATGAGATTTAAGCGCCGTTAGCAAATAGGCTGCTAGTGCTAATGTGGGAACAAGTGGGTGTGTAGTGTCGCTCACTCCTTTGGGCAATTCAATGCATGTATTGGCATAAAATAAGACTCTTGTATTTAGTTGCTTAAGACTCCAAAGGACTTGACTAGATAGACAGATTGCTAACTTTGATCATGTTTCATTTCTTTTTTTCAAGTTTTCATTTTTGAGAGCCATCTTAATTGTTTCTGTGTAAAATCTCACGTTAATTAATATGAGATATTTTAATGTATATATAAAATTTTATTTTGTTATTTTTAATATTTTCAGTCATAACTTTTTGAGTGAGTTTGTGGTGAACTAAGATAACCCAAGAAGATATTATTGACATAGCACTTTCAATTTTATTCTGCTATGATTTAATTCGGACTCGAGATTTGACCTGAATCATTACATATAGTATCAGAGTCGACTCTCAAAAATTCGGGTCAAGTTATCTAATTGAGTTGCTAGAAAGTGAAGAATGACTAGAGCGGTCTGACGGGAACGTCAAATATTTTAGTGGGAGAGTTTGTAACATCACGTCTATTAATATAAGATATTTTGATATATATATATATATATATATATATATATATATATATATATATATATATATATATAAGAACCCAATCTATTATAACTCAAGAATATATTATTGAGATAGTATATTGGGCCTTATTCTGCTATAATTTGATTCAGACTCGAAATTTGATCCGAATCGTTATAATTTCTCTCTTGATCTAGTGCAAAATTTTAAGTCGCAAATTAATAGTTAGTGCATTAATTATTTCATAAAAGTTTTTGATTATGCACCTATTTTACGAATAAAGTATATTTAATAATTCTATTTTTAAAAAAAAATATATGCTTCTGAAAAACTTATAGCTATATTTAATTTCATAATTATAAAATAATTTTATACGATGATTAAAATTGAGACTCGATTATCATCAATAATGCGCGTTTGTAATTGTCCTAAATTATCGCCTACTGTGTGAATTTATATCCATTTATTTATTATAGTCTAGTCAACATTTTAGAAAGCATTAGATGGACTTGGGCTACTCTCACAGCTGGCGTATTCTTATATTTCATTATTTATATTTGTTATAAAATTAAACCAACACCACAAAAACTGTAACACAAACAAAACAAAAACAAAAAAATCTAACAAATACAACAAAAAATTGGCCCTTAACAGCCTTACAAACTTGAACAAAATTAACACAAATATATCCACAATGGTATACAATAGCAATAATTATCAACCTTTTAAATGTCAATTTCATATATGATTCGTTTAAAATTATAAAATATATATTTTTTTAACTAGTAAGATTTTATGTTGACTAAAATTAAATGAATTTATATCAATTTTTTTATACCGGTGTACTTTGATAATTATATTATTATATTTCAAATTAATACATTTTAGGTTATAAAACAAAATTAATCATTACACGTTTTAAAGTTTATTAATAATAGTTTAATATATTCCAAATCGCTTCGAGGGTAAAATGAGAAAATATCATTAAAATGTTTTATACAAATAAATAATTATCAAACACATTTATTCATTAAATGTTCAATTTCAATCAAAGTTTTTATTTTATTCAATCACTCCGACGTTTTTAATTATTCAAACTATATTATCATTTAATTTTATCAAATACTGACAATTTGAGTGAATCTCTCTCCTAACCTTCTATGACTATTATATATATGATGACATATAAAATATAGAAGGATTATTTTTATGTAAAAATTATTTAGTCTACGAAGGTAGGCTAGGCTGGGCTCCTTGGTTCGGGCCAAGATAGTGATCCCAACTCTTTCCTCTGTTGGAGGCCTTCACTTGAGAACAATAGGCTAGTCCGTGCTGATCCACTGAGTAAGCCTTCTCGTCATCCTACTGTTTTTGGTACGCACAAGTGTCATTATTATTAGGAATGACAGAAGAATTTGCACAACTATTATTTTTATTTGCGATAATATTAATTTTTTTATAATATTTTTAAAAATCAAATTAAAAGGTAGCATACCAGCTATTTCATGCTTCTCATCAAATCGTGGACTGAATTACTGAAAGGATAATTGTTTTCGACTATTACTGAATTGGTGATGCAGTGTGTGTATACGTGTGTGTGTATATATATAACTTAGTTTAAGGACATATTCTCTTAAAAAACATACCAAGCAAAACATATTCCTTTTAGCGACGAACCCGCCGACAGTTTGGTCCGTCGCTATAGGTTTGTCCGTCACTAAAGTTTTTAGTAACGGACAACATATCGCGACAGACAAACATATAACGAAGGATGAACTTATGGCGACGGTCCAAACCGTCGCCAAGTCTGTCACTAAAGAGAGTATGCTAGGTATATCCTTTAAGAAGGTATGCTCTTGAACTTTATTCATATATATATATATATATATATATATATTATTAATTAATATAATTTTAGAACGTCTTTTTTTTTTATGGTAAAGTAAAATATAATGAGGTTATGTTTCAATATGACCAAAAATGTTTAATTTTAATAAACAAGGGAACCTTTGTACAAAAAATATTAAAAGAATCATTAAAAAAAAAACTAGTTTATTGGTTAGAAATTGACCGGTTTAACCGGCGAAACTATTGGTCCGGCTAGAACTATCATTTTTGATCAATTTTATTTGAGCAGACCAAATTAGACAGGTTATAAGATCGATTTCAAGTTTAACAACTCGGATTAAATCGATTTCATAAAGTTAAAATTAAAGGGTTCTTCCACGTCTATTATTATAAATCTTATCTAAATTAATTGAGTCATTTTAATTAGTTATCAAATTAATCTTGAATTAATGTCGTGTTATTCTCAAGTTTATCATCTCTAATGATACAATATATATATCGTGTTTATAATTATACCAAAATTTTCATATCATTTGCTATATTATTCTAAGAATATATATGTACATATTGAAAAATATATACAATAATTTTAATATATATACAATTCCTTAATTTCATATTTAATATATTATACTATTTATTATACTCAAATTAAAATATTAAATATTATATATCATAATTTTAAATTATATTATCATAATTTATAAAATTATATTATTGATATTAATTTATGTCTTACACGAGCTATCTAGTGTCAAAAAAGAAAAAGGAATTTGTGCATAAGTCTAATTGATTAGATGTTTTGACCTGACTAAGAACATTCATAGAAAGACGCCGTTTGTATTGTCTGTTTGTTCTGTCTTGGTTGATTGTTTATTGGTTGATTCTAAGAATATATATGTATATATTGAAAAATATATACAATAATTTTAATATACATATAATTTCTTAATTTTATATTTAATATATTATACTATTTATTATATTCAAATTAAAATATTAAATATTATATACCATAATTTTAAATTATATTATTATAATTTATAAAATTATATTATTAATATTAATTTATGTCTTATCCGAACTATCTAGTGTCAAAAAAGAAAAAGGAATTTGTGATTAAGTCTAATTGATTAGATGTTTTGACCTGACTAAGAAAATTCATAGAAGGAGGCCGTTTGTATTGTCTGTTTGTTCTGTCTTGGTTGATTGTTTATTAGTTTGTCGTAATTTAATATGTACTAGTATATTAATTCGTGCCAGACACAGGCCTTATTTTGTTATTATTTTATAATTTTTATGTATAATTAATTGTTAAAATTTAAAAATCAAATTTATAAAATTCAAAATAATTTTGATAAAAATAATAATAATTGATCAAATATTTAAAAATAATAAATTTTATTTTGTATCAAATGTAAATTTATTATGTTTTATAAACTTATGATTAAATATGGTTATCATTAAATACAATAATAAAACTCGAAAAATAAACAGATATAAATGTGATATAGATATTTTAACAACACACTTATTATTAATAATTAAAAAAATTAAAAATTTATTTAATTAAATATTTAATATTATCAAGTTAATTCGATTGAATAATATGAATTACAATCGAGTTAATTTGGTTGTTCTCGATTGTTCTTTTAATCAATTGAAAAGTTAATCTCAAATTTTACTTTAAATTAAAGGTATTGATTTTTATACTACAAAAGGAGAAGGGGAAGAAAGCTACACTTCTTAAACTTGTGTAAAAAATTAAAAAAAAATAAAAACTTATTTACTAATCTCTATTATTTCTTTCCTCTCTACCATTATCTAACGTCGTATATTTTATGACCCATACCTTTTTATTTGTTTTATCTCTCTATATAATCTATTAATTATTTAAATACTTTAAATATCAAATATGGATCTTATTATTTCAAAAAATCACACGTATTTGTATGACATATAGATTAATTTGTATAAAACGGGGGAGCTGTTTTAATAAACCGATCAAAAGTCACAAATTGAAAGAGCAGAGAAAAGAAGAAGAGAATAATAAAAAGAGTTACTTTTCTTATGTTTGAGACTTTAGTGGAGAGGAGAATAATTTATGTTGTTTATTTGGGAGGCTAGAAGAAAACAATAATAATAAACAAAAAAATTTGGAATTTTAATTATTAATTTATTCTACTATTATTTCCCAAGTGTGAAATGTTTGGGGACAAAATAAGAATTACATAATTTTTATCAATAGTGAACTTGAAATTATGATAGAAAAAATAGGAGAGAAAAGAAAAGATTTTTTATACCCTTATTTCTTAAAAAAATCTATCATCATAAATATTTAGGGGCTAGATGGATATTACAAAGTTTCATTAACAAAACTTTATCCTCTATAAATCTCTAAAGTGAAATAACTCTCTTTTCTCTTCTCGACCTTTTTCCCTAAAATTAATCAGTTTTATTTCTTGTTGGGGGCAGAAAAGAGATATAACTTGTTATTTTTAAAGGCATTCGAAAGAATTTAGAAAGAGGGTTAAATAGATTTTTAATTTAAAAATAAAATAAAATATTACCAAGTAATTTAGCAAGTCAAATTTATTTGATTTGTACAACAAAATATAAGTTTGAAAAATCTTTTTAAAGATTGAATGAAAATCATAGTTCTAAATTTAGTGAGATATAAGTTATTAATAAAAACGTAGAATAACAGAAAAATAATATGTAGAAAGTAAATATGTGACGCCCCCAAATTTGAGCCCACACAGCCCAAACTTGAGTCGTCAAAAGACTACAGCAAAATTATTACAACAAAACTCAACGTACAACAATACAGTGTATAACAATACACAACTAAGTCTTCACTATTATTGCCACACTATTTTACAACACGTGAAGACTACGACAGTTATTCCTCAGACTCTCACTCCATCCCCCGGCTAGACCCTGTTACGTTTTCATCTCCTGTTGAAAAACAATGGAACAAAAGAAAGGGTGAGCTCAAATAGCCCAGTAAGAAATATCATGACTAAGATAATGACGAATAATTTATCATTAGCCTTCAACAGTTGAGTTCTTGATAGAATACAATAGACTACAAGGTTTATATCAAAAACTACAGTTAAATTCTTGAACAATGTTCAGATCAATAATAGCAGCGGAATGAACAATCTATTAAAAGAATAATGTAGACTATAATGTCCACTCGCTTCTCTTTTTAGTAAAAATATCATCAACTTTTATCATCTGAAATACCATTAGTCAAGATAATGCAACTTCACAGTTCCTGATCATAATCATGCAGATCAACAATTCATCTTTGCACTACGGGCCAAAGACATTCAATATAACACCAACGGTCATGATTATACCAGATTCAGCCTTTGGTCATAATCATACCAACCAACAGTTCATCTTTGCACTACGGGCCAAAGAGAACATTCACCACGTGCCATAAAAGACACCGAACAGATGTATCGCCTTTAACCTAGTATATCGCCTTTAACCTATTATTTGTTCAACAATTATATCACATCTGTGCCCCCGGCCACAGATATTCACAACAGCTTGATTCTTGATGATTAATATAAATAACAGTGATACAAATGATGAACAGAATAACAGGATAAACAATAAGTATCGGAAGTTTACTTTGTGCAGATTCAAATAATGTCCAAATTACCAACATGATGTGGAGTGAAATTTAAAAATGATATTCAAGATCCACAGTTCAGAATAACGATTTCAGTTCAATAGAAATGTTCAGAAAATAGGAAGGTTCAATTGAAATAATGAAATTTAACTATTATGGAACATATAATATTTTCAGGAATTATAGAAACAATAGTTCCATAATAAGTTTCGATTTAAGTGTATGAAAGAAAATAATATCCCTTACCGTAGCAGGTTTGATTAACAAAAGGTGATCCTTACCATAGTAAGTTTGAATAATGGAAGATGAAAAAAATGGTATCCCTTATGAGTATAAAGGAAAATGATATCACTTACGAATATGGAATAA
The DNA here is from genome assembly GCA_947179155.2 of Hedera helix. Lineage (NCBI taxonomy): Eukaryota > Viridiplantae > Streptophyta > Magnoliopsida > Apiales > Araliaceae > Hedera > Hedera helix. The sequence goes on from OX359287.1 coordinate 30,946,676, forward strand.
AAGTGTCATGTGATAATTCGTGTAGACGAATTATTTCCACACGAGACAAATAAAAAGGGTTATTCACCAACATGCGGTAATTCGCGCCGTAAGGTTATTCCCATCAATTTGAATATGAAGAGTTATTCACCAAACAGGCGGTAATTCGCGCCGTAAGGTTATTCCCATCAATTTGAATACGAAGAGTTATTCATTAAATAGGCGGTAATCCGCACCGTAAGGTTATTCTCAAAAATTAATAAGAAATGAATACAAAAGGTTATTCACCAACAGGCGGTAATCCGCGCCGTAAGGTAATTCCCACAATTTAATACATGGAAATAAATGGCACAAGAAAGAAACGATATTATTTTCGAGAATCAAAGAATGATAATCCCTTCAAGTAAGAAAGAAAATAATATCTATTTATGATGATGAAAAGAGTGATACCCCTTACCTTAACACGTGACTGGATATTGATTTAAATGAGGTTGATCAACCTATATATTTATAATAAAATTAGTAATTACCACATATAAATTTCAAGGTGTATTATAATTCATATATTATGAACTATCAAAATTATATATATTTAACATAATTTTTGTAGTATAATATAACTACTTTAAAATAGTTTTTAAAATAATATTCCAAAATAAATATTCCAAAGAAAGTTTTTAAAAATGAATCTTCTCAAAGAAGAGTCTTCTAAGGGAAGATTTGTGAATACTGTGAAAAATAGGAATTTATGAAATTACTACTCTTTAATAAAAGACTTACTTGAAAAATTCCTGCACTCCTTTTGGCTTTCAAACACTCAAAATAACCTTACAATTCTCAGAGAAAACTCATAAAATTCTTATAATTTTTTTTTATGTTTTAGGTGTGATTTTTTCTATTCAACTGAGCAAACTATTTATAGGAGAAATAAGGGTACTATGCGTGTGGTAGGTGGCAGCAGTACAGAAGGTGCGTATGCCAATCTTATTTTTCAAAAGTGGCAGCGCAGTCGATTGCCACCAACTCCCCAAATTCTGAATTTGTTTATCATGTGGCCCCCACAGAGGGCCCACATGTTTACTATTCCAAATAGTAAAAATTAATTAATAATTTTTTTTTTGTTTTTTTAATTTAATTATTTATTCTTCCTGTAGATCGAACAATAAAATAATGCTACAACAATAATTTAACAATAATGTAATAAACACGTTATATATTATTATTAATTTAATAATATAAATTACAGTGTATTTGCTACAGTGACAATTATTAGATTCAATAATTTTAACTACAGTGCACCAACAATTATTGAGTCAATGATATGAAATACAGTGTAATGACAATTATTAAATCAATAATGTAAAATACTGTGTAATAACAATTATTGAATTGATAACATAAAATATTATGCAATGACAATTATTGATGAAATGATGCGCAACAGTTACGGTGTCAATTATCAGACCAATAATATGAGACACTGTGCAATACCGTGTGCTACAGAAAAATACCATAAATTACCGTATGCTACTATTCTTTTATCACCGGTATTTTAACAGTTAACATCGTTGACTATTTTTATTTAAAAAGGTTACTTCTGTCGTTTTCTATATCCGACAAATATTCCGTTGTGGGGTCCACCAATAATTTGTTATTTCGGCGCCGTCGTACGGCCCGAATATTCCCCGACAAAACGAATATTGTCCGACAAAATAAAATTTGCACATAACATCCTTAACTTTCAATTTTGTTAATTTAACCACTTATTGTTTCAGGAAAAATATATACGAAGAAAAATTAAATTTTGTATTTCATAAAATTCGGGGTCTTACAATCTCCCCTCCTTATGAAATTTCGTCCCCGAAATTAACGTACCTAGCATTTCGAAGAGGTAATGATACTTTGATTTCATCTCAGATTCTAGCTCCCAAGTCATTTCCTCAGTATCTTGGTTCCTCCATAAAACCTTAACTTGAGGTATAACCTTTGAGCGTAGGATCTGCTCCTTCTTATCTAGGATCTTAACAGGTACCTCCTCGTATGTTAAATCCTCTGCTATAACGTCTGCTTCTAACTCAATGACGTGGTTTTGGTCCTTCACATATTTACGTAACATAGATATGTGAAAAACGTTATGGATGCGAGACATACTTGGTGGTAAAGCTAGTCTGTAGACTACGGTTCCTAGTCGATCGAGAATTTCAAATGGGCCAATAAATCGAGGGTTGAACTTTCCTCTCTTTCCGAATCTCGTAACCCCTTTCCATGGAGAAACACGTAAGAATACATGATCTCCGACATTGAATCTCTCATCTCTCCGATGAAGATCAGCATAACTCTTTTGTCGTTCTTGTGCTGTCTGTATTCGTTGTCGGATCATTTGGATCTTTTCGGTCGTCAAGCGTACCAACTCGGGTCCCAACAATTTTGCTTCTCCTACCTCATTCCAACATATTGGAGAGCGACACTTTCTTCCATACAAAGCCTCGAATGGAGCCATGCCTATGCTTGCTTGGTAACTGTTGTTGTAAGAAAATTCCACCAATGACAAGTACTTATCCCAACTTCCTTTGAAATCTAGTACGCAAAGTCTTAAAAGATCTTCGAGGGTCTGGATCGTCCTTTCCGATTGTCCGTCCGTCTGAGGATGGTATGCAGAACTGAATCGTAGCTCAGTGCCCATAGCTTTTTGTAGACTGATCCAAAAGCGTGAAGTGAATCTAGGATCTCGATCAGAAACTATGGAAACTGGCATGCCATGCAATCTCACAATCTCATTTATGTACATACCGGCAAGACGTTCAAGTGAAAAGTTTTCTCGTATAGGCAAGAAATGAGCAGATTTGGTCAATCTATCTACGATCACCCAAATTGCATCTAAGCCTTGAGAAACTTTGGGAAGACCTGTTACGAAGTCCATATTGATGTGTTCCCACTTCCATTCGGGAACTTCAAGTGGTTGTAATGGACCTTTAGGTACTTGATGCTTTGCCTTGACACGTTGACAAGTTAGGCACCTTGAGATAAACTCTGCAATCTCCCTTTTCATATTGTTCCACCAAAATGTATGTCGAAGATCTCAATACATCTTGGTACCTCCTGGGTGGATTGCAAATGGCGTGTTGTGTGCCTCCATCATGATTTTATACTTTAATTCAGGATTGTTAGGAACACAGAGTCGAGAGTTGACTCGAAGTATTCCTTTCTCGTCGATTCTTGCTTCGGGAATGACACCTTCTTGTACTTTCTTCATCATGTTCATCAGTTCCGGATCGGTAGCTTGCGCAACTTTAATTTTATCGATTAAAGCTGGTTCTACTTGCATGTGAGCAATCTTCGAGTGGGTCCCTGGTGTCTTTAGCTGTATCTCCATCTTTTGTAAGTCGTACAAAATACACTTTTGTGTTGTCAGTAGTGCACTTGTACTCGCATAAGATCTTCTGCTCAAAGCGTCAGCTACAACGTTTGCCTTTCCCGGGTGATATTGGATTGTGTGATCGTAATCCTTCAATAGTTCAAGCCAACGTCGTTGTCGTATGTTGAGTTCCTTCTGGGTGAAGAAATATTTGAGACTTTTATGATCCGTATAGATATCCACTTTTTCTCCGTACAAGTAGTGTCTCCAGATCTTCAACGCGAAAACGACTGCTGCCAACTCTGGATCATGAGTAGGATAATTTTTCTCATAATCTTTGAGTTGTCGAGAGGCATAAGTTATAACCTTTCCATGTTGCATAAGGACACAGCCTAGACCTTTGCCTGAAGCATCGCTATATATAACGAATTCTCCTGATCCTGATGGAATGGTCAGAACAGGAGCTGAAACCAGTCTACTCTTGAGTTCTTGGAAACTTTTCTCGCATTCCTCGCTCCATATGAATTTTGTGCTTTTCCGAGTAAGCTGAGTTAATGGAGTGGCGATTCGAGAAAATCCTTCTACGAATCTCCGATAATAACCAGCTAGGCCCAGAAAACTTCGGACTTCGGTTACTGTCTTGGGTTGTTCCCAATTTAGTACCGTTTCAATCTTCGCAGGATCGACTGATATTCCTTGACTAGAAATCACATGCCCAAGAAACGTGACCTCCTCAAGCCAGAACTCATATTTCTTCAACTTGGCATATAATTTATTCTCACGGAGCTTTTGGAGTATCAATCTCAGGTGTTGTTCATGATCCTCGCGACTCTTGGAGTATATGAGGATGTCATCAATAAAGACAACCACAAAATGATCCAAATATTCCTTGAATATTCGATTCATCATGTCCATGAAAACTGCAGGAGCATTGGTTAGTCCAAAAGGCATGACTAAAAACTCATAATGCCCATAACGAGTTCTGAAAGCAGTCTATGGAATGTCCTCAGCTTTAACCTTTAACTGATGATATCCAGAACGGAGGTCAATCTTTGAGAAATGTTGAGCACCTTGCAATTGATCAAACATGTCATCAATCCGAGGTAACGGGTACCTATTTTTGATGGTGACATGGTTCAATTCTCGGTAGTCAATGCACAATCTCATACTCCCGTCTTTCTTGTTCACAAATAGAACATGAGCACCCCAAGGTGATGCACTCGGACGAATGAAACTGGTATCCAACAATTCCTGTAGTTGGACTTTTAACTCTTGAAGTTCAATGGGAGCCATTCGGTATGGGGCTTTGGAAATGGGCTTTGGAAATGGGTTTTCTATATCCGACAAATATTCCGTTGTGGGGTCCACCAATAATTTGTTATTTCGGCGCCGTCGTACGGCCCGAATATTCCCCGACAAAACGAATATTGTCCGACAAAATAAAATTTGCACATAACATCATTAACTTTCAATTTTGTTAATTTAACCACTTACTGTTTCAGGAAAAATATATACGAAGAAAAATTAAATTTTGTATTTCATAAAATTCGGGGTCTTACAAAATAACACACAATTTTTAAGAGGTATAGAGTACAAAAATCTTTTAGTTCTCTCTTCTACTGTATGAGTAGGGATGATCTACTAATGATGATTTTGATTATGCAAATCAATGTTCACTTAGAATCAACACAACATAGTGGTTCACAATGAATTGAACAAGTCACTTAGACTTGATTTTAATAGACCACTAAAACTTATACAATCACTAAGATAGATGTGACGCCCCCAAATTTGGGCCCACACAGCCCAAACTTGAGTCGTCAAAAGACTACAACAAAATTATTACAACAAAGCACAATGTACTACAATACAGTGTATAATAATACACAACTAAGTCTTCACTATTATTGCCACACTATTTTACAAAACGTGAAGACTATGATAACTATTCCCCGGACCCTCACTCCATTCCCCGGCTAGACCCTGTTATGTTTTCATTTCCTGTTGAAAAACAATGGAACAAAAGAAAGGGTGAGCTCAAATAGCCCAGTAAGAAATATCATGACTAAGATAATGACGAATAAATTATCATTAGCCTTCAACAGTTGAGTTCTTGATAGAATACAATAGACTACAAGGTTTACATCAAAAACTGTAGTTAAATTCTTAAACAATGTTCAGATCAATAATAGCAGCGGAATGAACAATCTATTAGAAGAATAATGCAGACTATAATGTCCACTCGCTTCTCTTTTTCGTAAAAACATCATCAACTTTTATCATCTGAAATACCATTAGTCATGATAATATAAATTCACAGTTCCTGATCATAATCATGCACATCAACAGTTCATCTTTGCACTACGGGCCAAAGATATTCAATATAGCACCAACGGTCATGATTATACCAGATTCAGCCTTTGGTCATAATCATACCAAACAACAGTTCATCTTTGTACTACGGGCCAAAGAGAACATTCATCACATGCCATAAAAGACACCGAACAGATGTATCGCCTTTAACCTATTATATCGCCTTTAACCTATCATCTGTTCAACAAATATATCACATATGTGCCCCCGGCCACAGATATTCACAACAGCTTGATTTTTGGATGATTAGAATGATATAAATGATGAACAGAAGAAATAGGATAACAATAAGTATCGGAAGTTTACTTTGTACAGATTCAAATAATGTCCAAATTGTCAACATGATGTGGAGTGAAATTTAAAAATGATATTCAAGATCCACAGTTCAGAATAACGGTTATAATTCAATAGAAAGGTTCACGTAAATAGGAAGGTTCAGTTGAAATAATGAAGTTCAACTATTATGGAACATATAATATTTTCAGGAATTATAGAAGCAATAGTTCCATAATAAATTTCGATTTAGGAGTATGAAAGAAAATAATATCCCTTACCGTAGCAGGTTTGATTAACAAAAGGTGAAAGAAATTAATACAAAGGGTTATTCACCAACAGGCGGCAATCCGCTCCGTAAGGTTATTCCCACAATTTAATAGAATTTGAGTACAAAGAGTTATTCACCAAACAGGCGGCAATCCGCTCCGTAAGGTTATTCTCGGAGATTAATAATGAATGAATACGAAATGTTATTCACCAACAGGCGGCAATCCGCTCCGTAAGGTTATTCCCACAATTTAATAGAATTTGAGTACAAAGAGTTATTCACCAAACAGGCGGCAATCCGCTCCGTAAGGTTATTCTCAGAGATTAATAATGAATGAATACGAAAGGTTATTCACCAACAGGCGGCAATCCGCTCCGTAAGGTTATTCCCACAATTTAATACATGGAAATAAAAGGCACGTCTTATGAGTAAGGAAGAAACAATATTATTATCGAGAATCAAATAATGATAATCCCTTACCATAGTACGTTTGAATAATGGAAGATGAAAAAGATGGTATCCCTTACCGTAGTAAGTTTTAATAATAGAAGATGAAAGAAGATGACATTCCTTACAAGTAGTAAATTTAAGAGTATGAAAGAAAATGACATCCCTTACCATAATAAGGTTAAGAGTATGAAAGAAAATGATATTTATTACAAGTAAGAGAAGAAAATGACATTCCTTACCGTAATAAATTTAAGAGTGTGAAAAGAATGATATTCCTTACGAGTAGTAAATTTAAGAGTATGAAAGAAAATGACATCCCTTACCATAATAAGATTAAGAGTATGAAAGAAAATGATATTTCTTACAAGTAACAAAAGAAAATGACATTCCTTACCGTAATAAATTTAAGAGTGTGAAAAGAATGATATTCCTTACCTTGATATTGTGAAACAAGTTTATAGCCGAACAAATCCTTCCTTGTTTGTAGCAGTAAAGAATCTGACTTTTGAGTCTTCTAGAGTTTTTTAAAATCTCTTTATGTTTTTAAAATAATGTTACTCTCGGAAAGATAGACGGCATAGACTCAAGAATCACTCAATTCGGAGTTAATATGAATGAGTTATGAATTTTCAAAACTAAGACTGAAAATGGTGACGAAAATCAGAATAGGTTACGGTTTTTAGTATTTTAAGGCATGAAGATGACTTCAGATGACTTTTCTTCCTTCTTCAAAGTTGTAGAGGACGAAAAACTGAAAAGACAGGCTTTTAATTCATTAAATTCTGACAAATAATGAATTTACTATGATTTTTCGAAAGAGTTACTGTACATAAGAAAATTCCACTCGGGAATTCAAAGAAGAATGCAAAATATTTCAAAACTATGAATGACTTAAGAACACTTAGAGAGAACTTATACAAAGAAGTATTTAGAGAGTGGAAGAAATGTATGTAAGAATGTTATGAAAAATTTCTTAAGTTAAATCCTCTATTTATAGCCAAAAATCTTATCATAAACAAAATTTCCTAATTTAATCCAAACCATTCATTTCATATCACCTAACTTTATATTATAAACAAATAACTTTATCAATTCAATTATTTAATAATAATTCACACTTTAATCTATACCATTCATTTCATATCACCTAACTTTATATTATAAACAAATAACTTTATCAATTCAATTATTCAATAATAATTCACACTTTAATATACACCATTCATTTCATATCACCTAACTTTATATTATAAACAAATAACTTTATCAATTCAATTATTCAACAATAATTCACACTTTAATCTACACCATTCATTTCATATCACCTAACTTTATATTATAAACAAATAACTTTATCAATTCAATAATTCAACAATAATTCACACTTATTCATTATTATAACTAATTGTTATAAATACAGTATAGTTAGCTTTTAGATATCAAGTCAATAAATTAATGAAATACAACTGTTTAAATAACATCATAATAGAGATAACAATAATGTAAAAGAAAGCATACGTTACCGTGTAATGACAATTATTGATTCAATAATGTGAATTATTGTGCATATGTTACTGTGACAATTATTAGGTTCAATAATTTTAAAAACAGTGCAGCAACAATTATTGACTCAATGATATAAAATACAGTGTAATGACAATTATTAAATCAATAATGCAAAATACTGTATAACAACAATTATTGAATTGATAATATAAAATATTATGCAGTGACAATTATCGATGAAATGATGCGTAACAGTTACGGTGTCAATTATCAGACCAATAATATGAGACACTATGCAATACCGTGTGTTACTGTAGAGTACCGTGTGCTACAGAAAATACCATAAACTACCGTATGCTTCTATTCTTTTATCACCGGTATTTTAACAGTTCCGTTGACTATTTTTATTTAAAAAGGTTACTTCTGTCGTTTTCTATATCCGACAAATATTCCGTTGTGGGGTCCACCAATAATTTATTATTTCGGCGCCGTCGTACGGCACGAATATTCCCCGACAAAGCAAATATTGTCCGACAAAATAAAATTTGCACATAACATCCTTAACTTTCAATTTTGTTAATTTAACCACTTACTGTTTCAGAAAAAAAAATATATATGAAGAAAAATTAAATTTTTTATTTCATAAAATTTGGGGTCTTACAATAGAGTTATTATTTTAGGTGCAACTAAGCTGCGTTAAGTCTTTATTGAATAGATTTAGCAGTAGTTTGTGTTTTTTAGAGTTGTAGAGTAAAGGTTTAAAAGCTTAGATTTTCAGCACTTTATTTCCTGATTGATCGTTATCCTCAACCTTTGATGTAGTAATCATTTTATGGTGTCTTTTTGAAATTTATCTACTGGATTGTTATTGTTGCTCCATTCTATTTGGGACACTTGTCAAAATTCAAATTTTTTACTTCAAATGTTGTCTACTTGTACCATTTCAGGTCGTTTTCTTTAGTATTATGCTTGATGTAGTAGCAGGAACGTGTCATTTATCCTTAAAAATATAGTTATTAAATAGAGTTGTTGTTGTCCTGTCCTTTTCATAGACCCACATGAAAATCAATCTTGAGAAGTGTTTGTTTAAGGTTTACGATCTTTATCATAACTTGTTACTGACTTGTCTAATTGTTACACTTTACGATTTTGGCTTCTGCTTAGCGAAATTGTAGAGCTAGTCTTTAAATAGTAGAGTAGTTTCTACTTTATTATTTTAGCTCTACGAATGCAGTGGCTCTACGATTCTGGTTCTACGATCTGACGTTCACTCTGTGACCGTGGACTAATTTTAGTTAACTCTGCGATCTTAGAGTGACTTTGTCTTTAACTCTACGAAGAACATTTTTGATATTAGACAACAGAGTTATTAAAAGGATGCATTCTTATACTCTGCGATTTGAATCAATCTAACAAATTTAATCATTAACTATGTTATTTTATATAAAATATTTAAGAAGCATTTTACAAAATCTACTTATTTGTACAAATATATATATTAAACATAATTATCGTCAAATTAAACAAAGGGATTATATAATACGTATACTAACATAACTCAATGGTAAAGTGTCACCTCAGTTCAAGCTCTCGAAACTCACAAAGAAAAAATAAAGTGAGTTAGTAAGATTGTTAATTGGGCTAAATGAGTCAAACTTAAGACTATCTAAGCTCAGTCCAATCAAAAATTGATGAGCCTGAGCTCGGGCTCAACCCAAATCAAAAATTGATGAGCCTGAGCTTAGGCTCAACCCAAATGAATTTAAAATTAGTTGTTTAAAGTTAATCCATATGTAATCACGAGTTTCGAGTATATTTTGGACAAATTCAAATAAAAAAACGTTGAAACTAAATAGCAAAAAACTAATGCAATTTATTAATAAAACGACATTAACTCATTTTGATAATCCATTGACAAGATATTGAAATCTTTGGCAAAATTAATGATTTTTCCACTATACTTTATATATCTTAAAAATGACATGAAAATAGATTTCTTATTTCCTTTACTTCTCTTTCAACGTATTCAGAACCCAGCTTCTTTTCTTTCCTTTCATTCTCTCTCTATATATATTCAGGGACTTAACTTCTTTCCTCAATTACCATTGTAAGAACCATCATCCATCACCACCGTAAATATCAACCTAGCCATGGTTGACCATTGAAACCTACCTTACCAGATGAATCTAAGTTGTGTAGTAAAATGAAGGTTCAATACAAACTTAACATACAATGAACCTAAAATAAAAATATCAGTTAAATTTTCTAAACCCAACAACAGCCCTATATCAGACATGACAAAGCTCCCAAACACATTTGCTCAATTCTTATATACAGACATGACGAAGCTCAGCAAACTTGGGTTCCAATAAATGGAGATTGATTCAGCTGAAATTAGAGAGAAAAAAATTGGAGCTTTTGTTCTGATTCATCTCGCCAACAAATTTCAAACAATTGGAGGTTTGTTAATGGCTTCTTTTCGTAATAGATTGTCGTCCATCGCTATAGAAATGTGTAATTGCTTCTGCGATGTGCCTACGTGGTTCATAGCTTTTGTGTCCCTTTTGTACAGAGTACCCAATCCCTACAACGCATGTAAAATTGAGAATTTTTTTCGGGGATAAATTGAATTGGGTTTGTTCAATTTGATTGTCTTCAAGGGGTATTGGTGAAATTGGGGCTTGATTTGAAATCTAACGTAGAGAGAGAAAGGAGATAGGTTTGAAGGGACAGACTGACAGAGTGATTGAGATGAGAAGCGAAAAGAGAGAGAAAGATGGCTAAATTGGCTTTTGACCGATTTTTCAGGTATGCGGGTCAAATTTTACCCGATCGAAGGTTGAGGATGACATCCTTTTTGGGACATCGACCTTTTTGTAATAATTGTAGATACGCGATATCTAATCATAAAATTAACTAAAATATTTATTTTAATTATTAAAAATATAATTTTATATTAAAATTTGTTTTAAATTATATTTTTTAATAATTAAAATTAATTTTATAATTAATTTTTATATATATATAGACTTGTTCAGCTTTCTGTTTTCTTTTTAAATTTGATGCGACAGCCATGTGTTCTGTTTTTTATCTTCTCACGTTTTTTTTCCATTTCATTTTTGTTAATTTTATATTTTTTGTTTACACAGTAACGTAAGAAAAAAATTAACTTCTATTCAATTTTTTTAACGAAATGGTACAATTATAAATTTTTTATTATAACAATGAGTTAATCCTATATTTTTAAAATTTAGTAAATTAATAAATAAAACGTGTCAACTATAACGAAGAAATCCTTAATTTTGCCTAAAATCTTTGCAAGTCACAAGCTCAAAACGTCACTAAAAATATAAGAATTTTGACCTTCAAACGTACAAATAACGATGATCATAATACATCTCCAAAATATTTAGACAAGATTAGTTAAAGTGCCAACATATTTTTCTTTGGTCTTCTGCTCTTCTTCTAGCAAAACATTTCTACTCTATTTTTCATTCTGAATGGCCTAGTAGTTGCACCCAGGACAAAAAAAACAAACTAAATATTAGTTCAGATACAATAAAAAGAAAAATAAGAAAATAAAAAATACTACAGTAAGAGACTAAGAAAATGACTAATTTTTAAGAAAACATGGTGCTTAATTATTAGTTGAAGATACTATATACATATAAATTGAGAGTGTAACTATGTAATAATTTATAAAATAGCCTACATATTTGTAAGTTTTTAACGTTATAATTTGGTCGGACCTATAATGAGCCAAGTGACTTAATTATTAACCAAACTCAACCCAAATTTTATTTTGGGCTTGAGTTTTGGTTCAAACTTGGCTCGAAAATTGCGTTATCGGAGTCGAGTCAGAAATGACCGTTAGTGCTCATCACTTTTCACCGGTTAAAGAGACCCTCTTTAATACATTAAAAAAATATGTTCACAGAGGCCTCCAAATTAAATTCAAGCGAGCTTTTGATAGATCGAACGATCGAATTTCAAACTTGACTAGTCCAATTGACAATCCTAATTAGATAAAAAGAAAAACAACTTGGAAATGACTTAAGACAAGCCCTTTGTCGATATAAACAAGAGAAGAATTATTTTCTCTTCAGAATCTCCCAAAAACATGGTATGATTCTCATCCACTCCCTTCTCTTCTCATTTTATCAAATTATCCAAACAAAGGAAATGTGACACTCTTCTTTCCGATCACCCAAGAAAAAGAGGAAAATATTTCTCCTAACAGAGTTTGCATGTTTCCCTTTCTCTTTTTCAATACATTCAAACTCGTACATACCTGAAAAATGGAAAATTAGAGCCGGGCACGAAACAATTTTCAATAAGAGAAACTGACTCGGACGTTCAACAAAGCCTAGCAAGTAATAATTACCAAAAAGAGAGAAAAAATAAATTAGTAGGTACACCCTTGTTTATACAAAAGAGAAGCAAATGAGAGAGACATTATGAAAGTGCATATGGTTAAAGAACATTTTTATTTGGGGTACCAAAATAACAATTTCTCACTCGTATCAAATACTCACTCTGTCCCACAAATTTTATTTTTATTCGACGTCTTTTTTTAAAAAAGTCATTTTTTATTACTAGTAGTAGTCTAAAATAACACAATATCCTTGAGTTTGCCATATCCTAATTTCCTTATGATGTCATCATTACTAAACTACTAACTTACTATTCCTACGGGTAGAATAAAAATACATTTTTAAAATTTACAAAATTTAGAAATGATATTCTTTTTGTGGAAAAGAGGAAGTACTATATAAATCCACATTTCAGTTGAACAAAAACCAAAGGCATCATACCTTACTCTTTGTTTCAAAACCATCCATATTTCACTCGAACAAAAATCAAAGGCATTATACCTTTGTATTATTTCTAATGCATCCATGGCTGCTAAACCATTCCATGTCATGATGTTCCCATGGTTAGCATTTGGCCACATGCTACCATATCTAGAGCTCTCCAAAAAAATTGCACAAAATGGTATCAAAGTATCCTTTGTTTCTACTCCAAGAAATCTGCAAAGGCTGCCTGCGATCACTCCAAACTTGGCGAATGAGATAAAGCTGGTGGAGATCCCATTGCCATCCGTTGAAGGCTTGCCGGAGAATTGTGAAGCAACCATGGACCTTCAAAGAGAGCAAGTTCAGTATCTGAAGAAAGCATATGACATGTTGCTTGCACCCTTTGAAAAGCTGCTGCAGAGGGATTTGCCGGACTTATTGCTCGTCGATTTCTCCCCATACTGGATCCCAGAAATAGCAGCTAAGTGTGGGGTACAGACGGCATTTTTTAGCCTATATACTGCTGCAACATTAGCATACTTGGGAGCGCCAAATGTGCTTAAATCTGGGGAAAAACATACAAGCTCAGAAGACTGGTTCACTTTCCCATCTCTCGTCACCCATATATCAGATTATGAACGTAACAGGTTAAAAAAAGCACATTTTCCTGACGCATCTGGCTTATCAACTGGTCAACGGTTGGGCACGATTGTGGAAGGATGTGATTTTGTAGCAATTCGAAGCTGTAATGAGTTCGAGGGAGAGTATATAGATCTAGTTCAAAAACTTTACCAGAAGCCGGTATTACCTATTGGTGTACTCCCACCAGTATTGGCAGATAACAGAGCTCTGAATGCTATTAACTCAGACTGGTCTAATAAATTCAAGTGGTTGGATGAACAAAGGCACAAGTCTGTGGTTTTTGTGGGATTTGGGAGTGAGTACAAGATGCCTATTGAGCAAGTTCATGAGTTGGCATTTGGTCTTGAGCTTTCCAATCTTTCCTTTTTATGGATTCTGAGAAAACCAGATGGCATAGATAGTGTAGGCTTATTGCCCTTAGGATTTGAGACTCGTACTTCTAATAGAGGTACGGTTTGTCTTGGTTGGGCTCCACAATCACAAATACTAGCTCACCCGTCCATTGGAGGATGTCTCTTTCACTCTGGTTGGGGTACCATCATCGAGTCTCTTAGCTTTGGACATCCATTGATTCTCATGCCAATGGTTGCTGACCAAGGTCTCAATGCTAAGCTTTTAGTGGAAAAGGGATTAGGCTACGAGGTGCGAAGGAACGAGGATAATTCTTTCAACAGAGACATGGTTGCAGAATCATTGAAAATAGTTATGACAACACAGGAGGGAAATCAATTAAGGTTGAAGGCTGGTCAGATGAAAACTGTGTTTGGCAATCAGGATCTTCATGAGAATTATATAAACAAGTTCATTCAATATTTAGGCAAGTTTAAAAGAAGTGAAGATGGAGTCCATAAGTTACAGAAGAAAGAGTAAGATCATGGATTTAGTGTAATACCAATAATGTTGTCCACTATGAAGGCTATGTACGAGTCTAATAGTCTAAGTTTAGAATGTTCTTGAGTTTAAGTTGGTATTATCTTGATTCTATATTTTTTAGCTTATGTTTATATATCTGGTTTACAGTTGAGTGAAAACCCAGTTAAGAGTTACTTTCAAGATAAATCTTTTGACAAGTGCTGTGCCATGTGATGGTTGTTAGACCGTAGGATAAGCTTGGTAGGCTTTTAGCTCATGTTCAAGCTTCCCTCCTTTTCCGAAACACAATTGCATCAATGAAATGATGGGCCTGTTTGTTTCAATTTTTTTAATTTTTTTTTTAATAAAAAAAAAATTGTTGCTTTTTTAAGAAATAGGTGATTCCTATTGATTTCAGCAATAAGTTTTAAACAATTATGACTTCAGCATAAATCACTTTTTTGACAATTATTTTTAGCTGAAACAAGCAGGCAAAATAAATAAAGCACCAAGTAGAGAGTCATTACTACAGCGATAAATGGAATAGGATAATGGTTTATGTTGAATATTGGCTCACATTTGTCTTCCTTTTTTGGTTTGTCAGTAACCATAAAATGAATGCATGCCCACTTTGTCAAAGTAGCCACAGTAGCTAGCACACAAACTGATTTAGTTGGCGTGCGAAAAGTCTGCTCCAAATCTCCTTGTTTGAAATTGGCTCCTTGAAATGAGGAATTTTGTTTCCTCATATGCACTATAAAGCACGCATACTTGGAAGCTTATAAATTAACATCAGAAAAGCATCCGAGAGATAGCAAGAGATAAAAACTCAGTTGAGTTAGAGTAAAGAGTGAGCTAGGTAGAGAAAGAGAGAAAATAATCAGTGAGTTTATTTTCTCAGAAAGAAAGGTTGTATTCTCCATATTATTTTCATAGTGGATTTCTGAGATCTCTCCCCGTGGTTTTTTTCCCAGTTGGGTTTTCACGTAAAATTCTTGTGTCATTATTTTTATCTCATACAGTTGTGTGCGTGTGTTATCTTAGTGTTATTTTGTGAGCCTGATTTCTCAACAATTGGTATCAGAGCTTTTGGTTCACGCCGTTGGTGTCTAGGAACGATCCGTTTATTGAGAAATCTCGCAGCTCACAAATACAAAGATGACAAGTACGAGTTTGAGGTACGATGTTGAACCATTTGATGGAAAGTCAAATTTCAGTATTTGGCAAAGTACAGTCAAAGATGTATTAGTTCAACAAGGATTGGCGAAGGCACTAGAAGGGAAAGAAAAGAAACCAACAACTGTGACAGAAGAAAAATGGGCAGAACTTGAAGCAAAGGCTGTGGCAACAATCAGATTGAGTTTGGCGCCACAGATCAAATATCAGGTTTTGACAGAAACCTCTCCGAAAGACTTGTGGGAGAAACTTGAGAAAGTTTACAAGTCGAAGTCTCTGTCAAACCGGTTATATTTGAAGAAGGAATTGTACCGGCTTCGGATGGAAGAAGGGTCAGATTTGACCAATCATATTAATGAGTTTAATAGATTGGTGACCCAACTGACCAGTATCGATGTAACGCTGGATGAAGAAGATAAAGCCTTATTGCTTCTTGTTTCTCTACCAGATTCATACTCAACTCTCCAGACTACTCTCCTTGTAGGGAAGGAAAAGCTTGCAGTTGATGATGTGATGTCTGCAGTCCTGGACCAGGATAAGTTCAGGGGCACTACTTCCAGAGATCAAGGAGATAGTCTTCTTGCATTTTCAAATGGACGTGGCAGGGGTCCTAATCGAAAGAAGAATTTCGGCAAGGAACGAGGAAGGTCTCAGTCAAGATCAGGCAAGAAGGATATATCTCAGGTTGAGTGTTATCATTGCCACGAGAAGGGTCACTTCAAAAATAAGTGTCCATTGTTGAAAAAGGAGAACAAAAAGAAAGGTAAGCAGATTGAAAATTCTGCTAATGTTGCTGAGAAAGCGGATGTCTGCAGCGACGGAGAGCTGTACACAGTGGCAGAAAATGAAGCTTCACAGGGAGATCTCTTATCCGTTAGAGACAGTAGCAGCCTTACAGATTGGTACATGGATTCCGGTTGTTCTTTTCATATGTCCCCTCACAGGGATTGGTTTGATACTTTTACATCCTGCAATGGTGGTTCTGTGATATTGGGTAACAATGCAATCTGCAAAGTTACCGGGATAGGCACCATCAAAGTTAAAATGTTTGATGGGGTCGTCAGAACATTGGGTGATGTAAGGTATATTCCAGAATTGAAAAAGAGCTTGATATCGGTTGGAGTACTTGACTCTATAGGCTGTAGTATCTCAGTTAGAGATGGTGTCATGAAAATTATCAAGGGTTCAATGGTAATTATGAAGGGTCAGAAAAAGGGCACCCTCTACAAGTTGATAGGGGACACAGTTACTGGTGGAGCAGCGATTTCTGTGCAGGATAATTCCAACAGTGATTGCACAGAATTATGACATATGCGACTTGGTCACTTGAGTGAAGGTGGAATGAAAGAACTTCACAAAAGGCAGTTGCTGAAAGGTGTCAAAACTTGCAGTTTGGAATTTTGCAAGTATTGTTTGTACGGCAAACAACGAAGGGTCAGCTTCAAGGCAGGAGCACATACCAGTAAGAATGTACTTGATTATGTACATTCAGATGTTTGGGGCCCGATCAAAGATACGTCAATGGGTGGAGCCCATTATTTTGTCAGCTTCATAGATGACTACTCCAGAAAGGTGTGGGTGTATTTTATGAAGCAGAAGTCCGAGGTTTTCAAAATCTTTAAGCAATGGAAAGCTAAAGTAGAAAATCAGACCGGAAAGAAGCTGAAGTATTTCAGATCAGATAATGGCATGGAATACAAGGACAAGTCATTCCTACAGTTCTGTCAGGATGAAGGTATCACCAGGCACTTCTCAGTTAAAAGAACTCCAGAGCAAAATGGGGTTGCAGAGAGGATGAACAGAACTCTGTTGGAACGCGCCAGATGTATGAGGTTGAATGCAGGTTTGCCCAAGTATTTCTGGGCTGAGGCAGTCAACACAACCTGCTATCTGATAAATCGATCCCCTTCAGCTGGAATTGATTACAAAATCCCTGAGGAGGTATGGACTGGGAAACCAGTTAATTTTTCTGTAATGAAAATCTTTGGTTGTCCAGCTTATGCTCATTTGCCGGTTGAGGAGCGACAGTCCAAACTTGATCCAAGGTCAAAGGAGTGCATTTTCCTTGGATATGAAGATGGAGTCAAGGGATACAGGTTATAGGATCCAGTATCCAAGAAGAAGGTTGTTAGCAGAGATGTGGTGTTTAATGAGAAACACATGCTGAACAAATCCGAGAATAAAGAATCTACAACAAATGAGTTGCAGAAACACCCAGTTGAGGTGAAGCTTCCTGAAGAGAACAAAGAAGCTGAAGAGATTGAAGACGATCATCCTTCAGATCCCCAAGAGAGGTCCTATAATCTTGTTAGAGATCGGGAAAGGCGAGTCAGCAAACCAGTGCAAAGATATGAGTTTGAAGACATGGTTGTTTTTGCCTTGATTGCAGGTAGTGGAGATCCAACTAGCTATCAAGATGCTATTCAGTCCGAGGATAATGATAAATGGGCGATAGCGATGGCAGAAGAGATGGAGTCTTTACAGAAGAACCAGACTTGGGAGTTAATTCAACTTCCAAAAGGATCAAAGGCTATAGGATGTAAGTGGGTGTTCAGGAAAAAGGAAGCTCAGTCTGATAAAGAATGTGAAAGATTCAAGGCCAGATTGGTGGCAAAGGGATTCTCTCAGAGAGAAGGAATCGACTACAATGAGATCTTCTCACCAGTTGTGAAACACACATCGATTCGGTTGATCTTGTCTATCGTAGCATCACAGGATATGGAGTTGGAGCAGCTTGATGTGAAAACAGCTTTTCTCCATGGTGATTTAGAAGAAAAGATCTACATGAAGCAACCGGAGGGGTTTATTGAACCAGGGAAAGAAGGCTTAGTTTGTAGCTTGAAAAAGTCTCTCTATGGTTTGAAGCAGTCCCCGAGACAGTGGTACATGCGGTTTGATAGCTTCATGGTGGCTCATGGTTACTCTCGTTCTGAGTATGATTCATGTGTGTATTTCAGATCGCTTGATGATGGTTCTCTAGTACTATTGACGTTATATGTCGATGACATGTTAATAGCAGCAAAGAGGATGACAGATATTCTTCAATTGAAGAATTTATTGAGCAGTGAATTTGAAATGAAGGATCTTGGGTCAGCCAAGAAGATCCTAGGTATGGAAATTCACAGAGATAGTCAGGTGGGAAAGCTGTGGTTAACTCAAAAAGGATATGTGCAGAAGGTTTTGGAGAGGTTTAACATGCACAATGCTAAACCAGTTAGCACTCCGTTGGCAGCACATTTCAAGTTATCTTCACAATTGGGCCCACAGACAGAGGATGAGGTGGAGTCTATGTCCAAAGTACCGTATGCAAATGCGGTAGGTTGTCTCATGTATGCCATGATATGTACAAGACCAGATATCTCACATGCAGTTAGTGTGGTTAGCAGGTATATGGCAAATCCAGGGAAAGAGCATTGGAATGCTGTCAAATGGATTTTTCGTTATCTAGCAGGTACAACCAATTATGGTCTTATGTTTGATCGTGATACTGCGAGAAGTGAGGTTACAGGGTTTGTTGATTCGGATTATGCTGGAGATCTAGATTCAAGGAGATCTACGACAGGGTTTGTATACACCTTTTGTGGAGGATGTATATGTTGGAGGTCAGTGTTGCAGTCTACGGTAGCATTATCAACAACAGAGGCTGAATATATGGCGTTGACAGAGGCAAGCAAGGAGGCTTTGTGGTTAAAAGGACTAGTTGAAGAACTAGGTTTCAAGCAGGGCAGTATCCAGATACAGTGTGATAGTCAAAGTGCTATTCATTTAGCGAAGAACCAGGTGTTCCACGCCAGGACCAAACATATAGATGTTCGGTATCACAAGATTCGTGAGTGGCTGAATAGTGGTGACATTGCAGTTCGCAAAGTCCACACAAAGGAGAATGCCGCGGATATGCTCACAAAGTCAGTTACGACAGAAAAGTTCAAGCATTGCTTGGACTTAATTCATTTCGTTGAATGCTGAGTTCGTGGTGGAGTATCCAGGGAGAGGGATACATTCACAAACACGAAGAAGTTCACAATACGTAATATTTGGAGAATATGAGCCAAGGTGGAGATTGTTGAATATTGGCTCACATTTGTCTTCCTTTTTTGGTTTGTCAGTAACCATAAAATGAATGCATGCCCACTTTGTCAAAGTAGCCACAGTAGCTAGCACACAAACTGATTTAGTTGGCGTGCGAAAAGTCTGCTCCAAATCTCCTTGTTTGAAATTGGCTCCTTGAAATGAGGAATTTTGTTTCCTCATATGCACTATAAAGCACGCATACTTGGAAGCTTATAAATTAACATCAGAAAAGCATCCGAGAGATAGCAAGAGATAAAAACTCAGTTGAGTTAGAGTAAAGAGTGAGCTAGGTAGAGAAAGAGAGAAAATAATCAGTGAGTTTATTTTCTCAGAAAGAAAGGTTGTATTCTCCATATTATTTTCATAGTGGATTTCTGAGATCTCTCCCCGTGGTTTTTTTCCCAGTTGGGTTTCCACGTAAAATTCTTGTGTCATTATTTTTATCTCATACAGTTGTGTGCGTGTGTTATCTTAGTGTTATTTTGTGAGCCTGATTTCTCAACAGTTTATTTATTAGATTAACTGCACAAAAGGTGTTTATAAGAAAAAGGAAGAACAATATGAAGAAAACATTTTCAATACAAATGTAAATTTTCTTATTTGACCACTCAACTAATGTTCCCACTAAATTTTAATTGTTTTTGTTAGACAAAAATGTAACCCAATTAGAAGAACTGCAAGAAATCAATGGGCTGAGAAAAGAATAAAAGGAAAAGACATACGGGAAACGGAAGAGAAAACATATTAGAAAATAACTCAAGGAAAACATATTAGAAAATAACTCAGGGAAAACATGTACCTTCCATCCTTGCAGTAGTGAATGTGTAATTCTTTCATGTATGCTTGTGAAGCCACAACAGCTGTACACCGAGTGAACCAACAACTGACTGGTTACCCCGCAAGTTCCGCAAGAAAAGTAAGGGTTTGCCGTTTGCCTCATAAACAAGACGAAGATGGTCTCTCGGATTCATTGCCAATTCACAATAAAATAGAGTCCTATGGAAATCAGCAACAAGAAAACATATATAACATGCTGAGTACTTCTTAAGGTATTTGCCTTTGCCTTGCCTCACGATGTCAAAATATAGTCTTAATCCTTTCGGCCAGTCAAAATATTGAGCATCATTTACAGAATAGGTTTGGCCTGACAAAGCAGAGAAGCCATATAAATACCACCCATAACTTCAAGCAATTTCCCATATTATTTCATCTTTTCAGGACATTTTATTATGAACATAACAATTATTAGCCATGTCTCATGAATTGAAGTGCACAATAATGGCACGGCTTTAAAATGAAACTGGCAAGCATATTTTTGATAAATAATGAAGATAGAGAGAGAGACACCTGCACATACGTTTAAGAATCATACATACTAGAAAAACAGATCCGACAAATTTAGCAATTCCATAACATCATATCACAAAAAACTTCAATTAAGCATGAAACATTCGAAATATAAAATGCAAACAATCATACAATAATGACATGCACGTTTACTTAAATCCATGGATAAGGGGAGTAATATTATATCTATATTCTGTACGCACCGCCACGATATCAAGTGGCTTGTGTTTATCTCTGCCTGAATCCCAACACTGCCACCGGAAAAACCCGAATCCTTGCCAGGCTAGAATTAAATGGAGAAGCCACAGGAGCAGCAATTCTCTTGCTAACAAGACCACATAATCTAACAGGGTACATAACCCATCATCAAAAACTAAATAATCAAGAGGAAAAGCCACTCCTGGCCGGGAAAGGTTGAATCTCGGAACTCGGAAGGAAAAGGTGCAGTCTTGGCGGGAAGGAGTGAGATTTAGACGGTGATTCAAGGGTATGGATGGTGACTGCATTCTAGCTTTTGGGGTTTTAAGGAATTGGGAAGAAATGTTATCATCTGTGACCAACTGAGGACATAACAAAAGAACAAAATTCGATCTTGGTGAAAAGAAGACGAGGGTTTCTTGATCTGCGTTCTCTGTTTTGTGTTTGTCCAAATTTTTGGGCCTGAACTCAAGTAAGGCATGTAAACTACTTTAGTACCTAAAAAACAGTTTAGAACTAATATTAGCAGAAAAAAGGGAGCAACAGTTTACTAAAAAAAAAATAACCACAAATTAATTTTACTAAAAAAGATTAAACTTTTACTGGCAATATCTTGTCTAATTGATCCTAAAAAAAATTGTGATCCTCACTCCTTTGGTTGCGTTTATTGACTAGAGCTTTGGAAAAGTTGTGTTTTTTCGTATAGAAATATTAGGAATAACCAATAATGAAATAATAATGGGTAAAATGACAATAATCAAATGAGTCGGACCTTCCATGACCACCCTATTCGAGTATCCAAAATCCAACAGATCTTATATAGAATCTAATTGGTGTGTAGCTGATGCACGCATTTATCGGGACCACATTGCTTGATAACCATATATATATATATGTGTGTGTGTGTGTGTGTGTATGCCCCAAAAGGCAAGAATAGCATAATTCTTGGCTTGAATATGGAGGTTTGATTTAATGGACATGTATAAATGACATATATATGTATATAGGTAGATATGGTGAAATGAATAAAGCAAGCAAATATATGCATACTCCTATTATTATAACCTGGCTCAATCCCTTTTAAAATTTTGCATGTTTATTTTAGAAAAATTAAAGAGTATGTTGGAGCGGGGACCGATATTGATAGGGGTAATTCTGTTCATACTGCTGTCGCCGGGTCAAATCATACAATGCGGGAGCTTCACCACCAATCCAATGGCTGTAATTCTAGTCCACACCTTCATCTACTTTGCTCTCTTCGCCATTCTTTTTAGATTCTCTCTCCATTTTCCCTCCACGGACCACCACATACAGGTATCTAAATTGTTTCGGTAATTAGTTTTACTAAAAGAAATAATCTTTTCTAGGCAAATAATATTAATGCTATGAACATAAATTATATATAAAAAATGATGTACAAATAATATAAAAGAAGAGAGAAAATATAAAGCGAAACCTACCTATTTGTACATAATTTTTTATATATAATTTGTGCACGAAATATTATTAAAAAAAATTTGTGTTCCTCACTCCTTTTTACTTTTCTTTGATAGTTGCGTTTATTGACTAAAGAGCGCTGGAAAAGTTGCCCTTTCACAGAGAAATATTACTATATTAGGAACAGCAATAATAAAATAATTTAAAGTGCTTAATTTAGTTATTAAAAAGTCCTTTTATTTAGAAGACTCCATTTTGTATTTGTCACCCTTATTTGTTCACTCTGTCTACCTTGTCCTTTCATGTTGAAGCATGTTTCCATTCAAAGATTCCCACCTCACAATAAGTTGAAATTTGTATGAAGAAAATTCAAATACCATGCCAACACGAATACTTATCTCTCTTGGGAGTTGGGAAATTGTTGGTGGTTTGGGTAATGATAGTCAATCAACCATATCGATGATGAAACTTGAAACCCCACCACTTACAATATGACAAACAAGTGATAGCTGCTTTGATCACTAGTATCATTTTACTCATCACAAGTGTCATCACTTAACTTACTTGCACCCCACACCTAGTTGACTAATGGGTTCTTGATAAGACTAAACCACCAATATTTATCCTCTCTTTGCACTTGTATTAGTATTTGTTTAATTTGTGTTGTTTGGTTACTGTTTGATTTTTGAAACTAAGGATGGTTCTAAATACAACTGATCTTTTGAAGAAGGAAATTCCACTAGAGGAGGAAACAGTGGTCATATCTGAAGATGTTAAGACTGGACTAGTTCTTGTGGATATCATCAATGGCTTCTGTACTGTTGGAGCTGGAAATCTGGTGAATAATATCCAGCAACCAATTTAATTTTGCATTTTGTAATTATATTACATAGATTGTACCTTTTTCTGTCTCACAAGCTCAGTTTAATAAGAATGTTACTGTGTGTGTGTGTGTGTGTTTTAGGCTCCAAGAGAGCCCAACAACCAGATTGCACAGATGATAGAAGAATCAGAAAGAGTTGCAAGAGTGTTCTGTGACAAGAAATGGCCAGTTCTTGCATTTCTTGATTCTCATCAACCTGACAAACCTGAGCACCCTTATCCTCCTCATTGTATCACTGGCACTGAAGAATCCAATTTGGTTCCTGGTACATGGATCTTTCTCTGTTCTTTTCATCTCTCTCTTTCTTGAGAGTCTTCTGCATATTTTACCAAAAAATTTGCCTACTTTTGTGCCGACTAGATACAATGACATAATTTGTAAATAAATAGAGTTATACAGGTAATTTATTGATGTGTTTCTATTTGCCAGAAAAGTTTGTGTTTTTATCGCAATATATATGTTTTTCCTATATTATGAAAAGGATGCCCCTTTAATCCCATGGCATACAACAAACTAGGGTCTATCTTAATCAATCTATCTATATCCTCCCCCACCCCCTCATGATCTCATGATGTATAATTGATAAGCATGCAGCTTTGCGATGGTTGGAGAAAGAACGAAATGTAACAATAAGGCGCAAAGATTGCTATGATGGATTTATAGGTTCATTCGAGGAGGATGGTTCCAATATTTTTGTGGATTGGGTGAAAACCAACAGAATTGAACTGGTAAGTATTTCTTCTCAAGGTTATGCTATAGCCGCTCCAGAAACAGCTTCACATTTCTATTCCACTTATGTTTTAACATAATGATGTGACTTTTGTTTGGGTAAAGTTACTGGTGGTAGGAATATGCACAGACATCTGTGTGCTGGACTTTGTTTGTTCGACAATATCAGCAAGAAACCGCGGCTTGTTAACCCCGTTGAAGGATGTAGTTGTTTACTCATGCGGCTGTGCCACTTTTGATTTTCCAGTTTCCGTCGCAAAAGAAACCAAAGATGCTTTAGCTCATCCCCAGGTAAACAACTGTTACAAAATAATTCCCAAAATTCCAAGGATGTTTCTTCATATGTCGCATCCATTTTGTTGTCCGTCCTCAGTTTGTGTTTGTATTTGCTGCAGGAGCTGATGCATCATGTGGGTCTTTATATGGCTAAAGGGAGGGGAGCTAAGATAGCCAAAGAAGTGTCATTTGAAGCAGTGAAGAAGCCATGATATATTCCTACTTCTCTTCCTATCATGAATCATATATAATGCAGCATTCTAGTAGAAACTGTAAGGTTGATCCTACTATGTATGTTGGTATTCACAACCAAGAAGCATTATGTACTTATTGTTGTGCTTAATCAGTGTTGAACAAAGCTACAGCTTCAACGGTTTCAAAATTTTTGCGGCTCACTAATTTCAAGACCTGGGATAGCTAACACTTCGGCGGCCCCAGCATAATAATACTGTGATAACACCATAGTTCTTAGCCAACATAATTCTCATCTGAACTGAATTGATTATCAAGTAGCTCTTCCAATTCATTGGAATCCAACTTGAAAATAAGGTCTAGTTTACCAATATTACAAGGCTGATGAGACAAATAATTACTACCCAAAATTAAGCAAGACATTTGCATGAAATAGCCACACAGTTTTGTCTGAATCTAGTGCACATTAACACTCATTAATTTTATGGCACTGAGAGTAGAGTAGAGGCTGCCTTGGCATGTTTTCCCTTGCAAGAAGCTCCAGAGATTTTAGAGTCAGGTAAGTCACCGAGCATCCAATGAGCTGCAAATGAGTAGTGTCAGCTTGGACTGAAGGTTTAATTCATCAGTACTGCAAATGGCAGGAAGCTTAGAAGAAGAATGAAAGGTAGCAGATATTATGAGCTTCTCTTCATCGACTGTATCTTTAGCCTACTTTTATGAGAAGCAAACATGCTTGCAACATGAGTCACATTTAGGACAATATGGAATTATCTTTCTTAAGACCAACTTGGTGCCAACACCAGGAACCATGCAGTAAGTTGTAACTCTGAGTAAATTCACCTCAAGAAATTATGTGTTCATTGAATTCACCAACTTAATTAAACAATAGGGTAAATGAGTTATGAAGGGAAGTCAACTCTGTTGTCTGAAAAGCAATGACCCTAATGTCCATGTTTCCTCGAGAAATACCTGGGTCCATATTTGAATGACCGACTTAGCCACTTCACAGTAAGTTCTCCTCAAATATAGCTAGCTACAGACCAAGAATGAAGGATCCAGACTTATCTCCTAAGAAGACACCATGTAAGAAATTCAAAATTCTGAAAAAAAAGAACCTGTAAGAGCAGACACAAGTGTTTCACCAAAAAAGAGACCAATGTTTTTTTACTTGGCCAGAAAAGAGAGAAGAAGATGCAATGAAACTACAGATTTCTTGTTTCACTGAAATTGAACATATGAAACTGGATCCTATAGAGGGAAATGAAGAACATGAGACCTCATTTAGAATCTGTAAAAAAATTGATTTAGAGCTTAATCTATCATGGACATAACTGTTAACAACAAAACTAAATAAGTGCTGGGAAAAAATCTCCTAGAATACAACTTTCAAGAATTATGTGAGAATCAAAATATTAACAAATTTGTAGAAAATCTACCAGTTACACACCAGTTCGGCAGCAAAGGTATTCCTCTGTTGGTTAAAAATACAAAGCTGCAGGCAGGTACTTGAGACTAAAAAATCTAGGACGAAATATGAGAAAGATTATTAGTACAATATCCTTGCCAAAGATTGGGTTTATAGTTAGGTTGTATTCCTCTCTATTCACTATAGTAAGATGAACTCAATATACATATACATATATATATATATACATATACATATATATATATATATATATATATATATATATGTATATATATATATATGTATATGTATATATATATATATGCATATATGTTCACATATATGTGCGTGCGAGCGTGTTTGTGTGTATCATGGCCAAATTCTAGTATAATCAATACCGCAAAACTACAGCAATACTTTGTAAAATATGATTATCCCAAAATAATGCAAGACAAGTAACTTACAGTAGATAACATAAAAGTTCTACTAGAAGGGTACATGAGTTACATGTAAACTATGGTTTCGGTGCAAGTTTTAATGAAAGATAACAAAAATAAGATGAGTATCATCTACCAAAACATGTGCATTTTCACAAGCAGTCTGATGATTAAAACTGTACTGAGTTGTCAATAAAAGAGAAATATTCAAGGCATGTATATTAAACTAAATTCACGCACAAATACATATTTTACATTGACTAGGAATATATATATATAAATAGACACACACATACACATTTACATGCAAATGAAAAGATCATATTAATGTATTTTATGATTTGAATCCCCAATAACACTAATTTTCCATATGAAATAATTTTAAAAAAAATAAATTAATAAGCAGAATTTTTCCTACAAGATGACAATAGGGACTTGTTATATCATCTCAACCAGAAAATTTTGCTATATAAAAAATAAATAATATATAGAGTGACTCCATCTCTCGGTCAAGCATGCACCACAGAGCATGCTTTTCCTAAGGTAGCACATAAACCTCAACATAAGTTTGTAACATGGATTGAAACCAACAGATAAAGTGTCTGACAGGTACTTCTGCATCAACATCTCCTAATTTGGGTGGCGGTGGTCTTTTTGCTTTTATTTTTGGGGCCGGGGGGGGGGGGGGGGGGGGGGGGGAGCTGGTCTAAAACCAGCAAAGGAAAGGTTTAAAGGAAGCAAGAATGTCAAACCTAAGAAAAGAAACAGAACTCTCATATCTGATAAACACAATGGAGAGAGAGACTGAGAGAGGCCAAAAGACAGCAATCATAAGCCTCAAGTTATACTTGATATGAGTCAACATAAACACAAACGTTTCAACAAATAATCACATCTTATTAAGTGCAACACTCCAATAATTCATGTTTATTTAAAGGAAAATGTGGAGAAGCACGTCAAAAGACTAACCTGAATGTGAGCACTGAACATTGCCTGCACAAATTGTTCTGTGTCTCTGATAAAAAGCTAAATTATCCAGCACCTTGGTGCCATCACCAGCTTTCCAACCTCCTGCATGAGTAGCATGGCCTTACCAGCCTAGCCTTACAAGTTTCTGATCTCTATTTTGTGTACTTGGCTCCATGTGCCTTGTGTCAAACCAATAGAGACTGACAGTAGCAATGACTATTGAGTCTATTGACATTACAT
This sequence comes from Hedera helix, assembly GCA_947179155.2. NCBI lineage: Eukaryota > Viridiplantae > Streptophyta > Magnoliopsida > Apiales > Araliaceae > Hedera > Hedera helix. The sequence continues at coordinate 30,974,536 of OX359287.1, forward strand.
TCCCCCTCCCAGAAAAAAGAAAAAAAAAAGGAATCTTCTTTAAACAAGAAAGGGAGGGAGAGGGGGAGAGCGAGAGAGAATACAAAAAAAGTGGCAAATTTACTGTCCACTCTTTTTAAGGTCTACCTCGCATTCCTTCCCTAAAATGCACTAGGAAAAAAAGTAGTTGAATCAACAAATTATGGAATCTAATCCCAAAGAAAAGTAACTAATTTCTAAGTAGTAAAAATAGGGGGGGGGGGGGGGGGGGGCGGGGGTTTGCAGCAGCCATATCTCTCAAAGTAAATAAAGACGGCTAAAGTTTATATACAAACAAGATTTGATAAAGGAACTTCCATGAATAAAGCTATAACACAAGGTTTAAGTTTTGAACACAACAGAAATATAAACTTCATGATCTACCATTACACTTCAGGAATATTTAGTTGTTTGCAAAAAAAATAAAAATTATAGCGACAGATATACATCAAGATAATTGTCACTTACCCCATCCCTACTCTCCAAAACAAAACCAAAAAGAGAAATAGAATAAAATATATATAACAAAAATGTCAGTCTACCCAAATGTTAACACCATCTCAGAACTACCCTAGTTACTAGATTGTCATATTTTTCATAATGCTTACAACATTCGTCATTTTTGTGTGAACTGAATATGCAGCTCAAATATCCTGGTTTCTTCCTATAGCTCCACTCCAAGGACTTCAGGGCAATAAACATTATCTGGACTGCATATGAATCAAAAGAGAAGAAAAAACTTTTATTAGAGAAAGCAGACTGAAAGCTGATGTCAAATTATAATTAACTATATGGTAGCTTTAGTTAGGGTCACTTTTTGGCCATCTTACTGACCAACTCCCTCTTTACAGAGAGGTGATTGATGTAATGCAACATGTGTACATGAGTTTCATTCTGTTAATGGTTCCTTCTAGTACATTCCAGTTTACCCAAAACAAATATTACTTTCAGCTGTTGCAGAAAATATCTGATGCAGCATCATAATCTGCAGAGAGAACTTGTAATTGTGTTGCTATTAAAAAAAATAATTACTAATTCAGATAAATCCTTCTACGCTAAAGGGAAAATAAAAAGTTATACTAATTTAGCTCTTAATTGAGAATGGTTCTGTTGACAGCACTGTTGATGATCACCCCATGAAATAGAACAAAACTCCCAGGCATCTGGGTGTTTCTTTCTCCTAAACCGTCCCCGAGAGTATTTATTCTCCATAAAAGAAATTCCAAAAAAATCTTCCAATCATATAGAAAGAGGAAAAACAAAAGAAGGTGTCTATTATACTGTTTTGGGCTTAGGCCACTTGATTTGGCAGAAAGAACACTACTGACTTATATAGCCATGGGCCCACCAGGGAAGAATGGATTTATCAAATGAGTGGCCAATGCCCGCCAACTGGCTTAAAGACAAAGTATGAAATTACTTTGATTGCAGTTTACTCACTTGGTCAGTTTTTGGCTACATTTTAATTTGCTCAACTAGTTTTATATTTTTTAGATACAAGAAGTTCTATAAAATAGAAGAGACAATACAGAAAGGGAGGACAAGGAGTCTTACGAAGAAATTTCAGGCCAAATCATGGGAAAGGACTTACCTACAAAATCTGGATAAATAATGGAGAACTATCAAACTTTATGTACAAAGAGTATCTACTTCTGCAGTCTCAGCTGATTAAAGAAAACCAAGAAATGGAATTCTGGTGCCCAATATACAAACCCAATAACAGGTCCACCTTTAATGTACTGAAAAAATACAAAATTATATGGGTAATTATCATGGAAAAGACAAACCACACTATAAATTCAGAAAACTCATAACTGCCACAAAACAACTGGAGAAATATAACACTATGAACTGGAAACCTTTCCATCCAGAATAACAACTTCGCCATCGACCCAACGAGGATTTTGGAATCCTGGCTCGGCAAGCCTTCCTTGTCCTTTATATCGAGCAACCTGAATTGCCGAAAAGATCACATAAAGACAACATATTGAAGAGGAAAGGTGACAGCATAAGAGTACATTTAGTAGAATGACAAAAGCAACATAAAGCGTTGCAAAAAAGACAAACAGCAAACAAAGTTCAAAGTTTCAAATTAATAATGAAACAACATACCACTCCAAATTCTTCTGGAATGATCCCTTTATGAGGCAGCTGATATTTTTTTCCAACTTTTGCTCGGAATGCTACCTGTAGATGAACAGACACTATTATAATTTAAATACTCGTTGAAGCAAAGGATGAAGGATTTCGTGGAGGTATGCTTGTTTGCAATTTTATCAGGAATTTCTATCAAGAGGAATGCTATAATTTTTTGTTGGCAGGAATGATTATCGATTTACTATGAAATATTTTTATTTATTTTTTTGCATCTCTTCGGGCTCCTGAATTGGGAGCTTTATGAGGAGTTTCTATGTCAGACTTTCATAGGGATTGAGAATGGTGATTCCCTAAGGCCTGGATGTCTTTTCCACTTGCTTTATTTGCTATCTTTTGGAAGTACTTCTTGTCCTCCATATGCATTGTAATTTCATCTCTCTTCGTTAATTTATTTCTTTATTTATCAAAAAATATCTTAAAATAATACATTTATAATAAATAAAATAAAATAAATAAATAGAGAGAGAGAGAGAGAGAGAGACCTACATGATCGCTAATTTATATATTTATTAATATATGAAGGTAAAATATTTACCTGGCCAGCTGGCACGTAAGGATCCCCGGTCAATTTTACAGCCTCAATGTACTCATAAAACTCAAGATTTTGATGCTCCTTTGTGCCACCATCCTCTTGCCACTGGCCAAATTTACGTTTAATTTGAATGACTTCCGAAGTGTAAAGTCCATGTGCTCCAATATATAATCCTAATAAAGTCGGAACATTCTCATTACATGTGCAGAACAAAAGGCAAAAACTCGAGATAACTCTGAGATGAAAAAGTGCACAGTGATGTAACATAGAGGCAAGTATAAGCAGCGGGTAATGATGAGTAACATGAGTTTCAACAAATATCATTCTACTTCAACTACCATTTAAAGGATCTGATGATGCTGGAATGTCAATGCGATTAAATGTTGTTGATCCAGACAGCGGTTCACGGTTTTGGGCCTGACTGAGGGTGAGAGTCAACAATTTACCAACATCTTTCAGCACCTACAAAGTAGAAAAATGAAATACAAGCAAAGAACTATTGGCTGGAGGATAATATTCCCAGTATTAAATATATCCTCATTTGCAAAAATGAACTGCAAAATATACACAGAAAAACACCTTCATTGGTATCTTCCCCTTGCCAATGGACTTCACAAGATCAAGCATAACATGGTCTATGCTGCGCTGACCTTGGAGCTTAGGCTTTTTATTCAGTGGAGACTGAACATTGCCACCAGAAACCTGTTGATTGTCATCTTCCTCTACAGTAAAACAGAATGACAAGCGGCCCTTTTTCTCTAGCCTAGCTGGTACTCGTAGTAAATCTTTACGAGATGTGCCAGAAGTTTTCTGTATGAGGCCACCAACAACTACCTTAACTGCAATTTGACTTTGTTCTTCACCATCAGTAATCCCGCTACCGGAATCTATTGCAATCTCATTTTGCTCTTTGTCACTTTCACCCTTATCGTCATTTTCTGCATCTAAGCTTTCCAACTCATTGTCATTGTCTTCATCTTCCTCATCCATTATTTGCTCAACCACCTTAGATATTAGATCCCGATCTACTTTACCTGGTGATGTTACTTTCAAGACCTTGACTTTCACGCCAGGAATCATATCTCGCAATATATTCTCAAAACCAGACCCCTCAGCAATATCAGAATCATCATCCCCCTCTTCACCATCTTCTTTATCTTCAATAGCTTTCTTAATCAGATCAACTTTGTCAGCGGTTGGGTCTAGGGGGTTTAAGTTAATGGTAGGACCGAAAGATTTGGAGGAAACAATTGGGAAATCCTGAGGAACCACCCTCCGTTTCAAGTAGACAGCCTGAAAAAGATGTGGATTCAAGAGTTCGATAAGAAAAAGTCACTGCTAAAAAGAGAAAAGGGGTGGGAGTAGGGGAGGGGAAAGAGGGCTACGGACATGAGATTTAAAACACCTACTTAAAAATATGTATAGATATTAGATGCGAACATATACACACTATGTATATGCACATTTACAAATTATAAGAGAACTATACAAATACATAAATAACATATTTGTGCACAATCACAATACAACTCAAAGAAGAGCCTGTTCCAAGGACGGATAAATGATCTTTACCCGTCTTTACCAAACCTTAGTTTCCATCTAACTACAGAACCCCTCTCTGCACTAACAGATACAATACAAATCAAAGAAGACATATGTTCACTCTAAGCCAACAGCACTATCCCCAAAAACAATGACCCGACAACATACCACTACCAACCCACGCACTATATGGCAGTTACCTCCACCTCACTTGCAACAGTAAATTTTAAATTGAATTTGGAAAAAAAATACAAAGCTGGATTGTATCCATGAATATCTTTTCTTCTTTTATAAGAAATTTCATTATCATTGCCAGAATGGGGAAAAGACCCATGTACGGAAAAAAGCTCATATTGGGACTTGGGAACGAAAAACACCATGCCACTTATCCCCAAACCATCCTATACATACCGTATCTTCCTTTTTTTACTACACTTTCTCCCTCATTCTTCCCAAGATACAAAGTACAAACAGTGGATACGGGTGTTGATATATAATAGTATAAGACTGTAACATGAACCGAAGTAGATGAACTCCATCATCTTGCTTCTATATAGTGAAATTAAAGAAGAAATACAAAAAGAAACAAATTACGCCAGGTAGTGAACAGAAGGAAATTAACACCATCATCTTACCTCTATATAGTAGAATTAAAGAAGAGATGCAAAGAGCCAAACCAATCACATCAGAACTACCTTTAAGAAGAAAAAAAACATTTATACCTGCTCTGTAACAAAGAACACCAACTTGCGGTTATCCCTTTCTGATAGAGTTCTCCACCAATTGATTACTTTCTTAAGTCAAATATTTACCTTTGCTAACAAATCCCATCCTGAATTTCATTCTACGATATAAGTATGGCTCATGCATCCATTGTTCATTCTTTTCAGACATTCAATTCATTCTAGCATTCAATTCATTCTAGCGCCTTAATTTATGTCATTAGTTCTCAATGGTTAATGAAATATATAGACATAATCATGCTGTATTCATCGAATTTCAAGTGTGTCACTTCACAGTGTTCACATGAAAATTTTCTGTAAATTGGTAGAAATATTCAAAAGATCTTTCACATCTACTGAATGAAATAAAGCATTCAATATTTGAAATTATATACTCTGAACTAATCCAGCCTGAATTCCAAGGTAAGAACAGCTTTTAGTGATGCAGAAACTTATATCAGGCATAACTGGTAACTGAAAAGTACCTGCTCCTTGTATTCACCTTTCTTACTCATTGTAAGATAAACCTCGAACAAAGGAGCACCATTTCTCCCTGTGGCGAGCTGCCTGAAAGCCAAATGCAACAGTCAACAAAAAACCTTCAGTAAAGCAGATTAAAAGAAGTTATCAATATTTAAACAATAAGCAGAACTTTTAGTGCAGTTACAGCAGTAACACATGCAGTAGTTATAACCAGCTGAAAGCTTGAATAGATTAACTTATTGTTTTCAAATGGGACAGTGCGGCGTTTTAAGTCCTGATAAGGACATGGGTAAGTAAGTTCTAAACAGTGCTTACCAGGAAATCGAAACACAAGCAGTATATACACTATAAAGATTAGCAAGATCCGTAATAACTCCTTATGAAACTGCATACTCAATCTAATACCGCTAGTTAAACAAAACTCTACTGTACTAAAAAATTTACCAAGATTATACTACAATCTACAGCACAATAACTGTAAGCGAACATTTTAATGTATAGGTAAAGTACTGTTTCATCATATGGAAACTGTAGAAAGCACAAAGTGTGGTATCACAAATATAATATAGATTTTTCACTCAATGAATCTGTCTAATACTCCTGTACCGTTAAGCAAGCTTATTAAATCATGAGAAGGAAATGTATGCGTGACAGTGATAAAATATTGATACCAAACAAGTTAGAAACCACTACTCAAGGAAAAAGATAGAAAGAAGATGAAAACAAAAAAGGAACTCTGACCAAACAATTCCCGTCCCCTCTTCCCATAAAAACAGAAGAAGAGAAAGGGGCTATAATAAAATAAGCCCCTAAAAGAATCCAGTAAAGGAAGACAAAATTGACAAGTTTTGTTGGATTTGATCAGAACCAACTGACCTTCAGTACTACAGAAGCTTATCCTAAAAATGGATCTTTTCCAAACAAAGTATACAACTTTAAAATAGACTTCCACGAAAATATTGACCTTACCAGGGACTGTAACTTCTTGCTACATATCTTCCATGCTCTGCACTTATATGAATAATTTGACCGTAAGGATTAACATCTTCTGAAACCCCAGCCCACCATCCCACCTGAACGATTAGATGAGAAACAAAACTATAGGACACCAAATAAACAAATAACAAGAAGGAGCTACAATATAGATTTTATTGGCATTTAGCAGTTAATACAAAAAAATGCAGATCAAACTTCCCACCACAAATTGAGCAAATGAAAGATATTATAAATTAAAATAATGAAAATATACAGAGAGAGTGAGTGACAATGAGAGCGAGTGTGAAATGTTGTGCTTTAGAAGCCACAAGTCATCTTACATACAAAATTTCAAATAGTGCATTACAATATGATCGAATCAGCTCCAAGAGAGATACCAACTAATATTTTCGATATAAAACAATGAACAGAAAAACAAACAGTCAAACAGACACCGTAATCTATGACTATGAGCACAACGTGATACAGGGTCTTTTGCTTACAACCTCATGACCATTAAAAAAAACTTCAAATAAAAAACATTTTCAAGAAACATAAAACAGGCAGCAACTAATAAAAGAAAGCATATTTAGCAAAATAGAATCCATTGAAAATCTGCAAGGGCATTGCATCTAAAAACAGACAGTTGCCTGTCATATTGGATAAGTTCACAAGATTGCTGACACAGAAAATCATAGCAAAACTATCTTCCAAGAATTACTTTGAGCACATACCAATCCAGCACTAGCATAATCCCGTATGAAAGCAGCATCCTCATAACGCTCTTCCTCTATGGCTTTCTGCAATCAAATTTCAATACATAGACAAAGATAAGAAATGAATGTCAGCCAGAAAATGATATCTCAATTTCTAATACAAAACAAATAACTTCTCTTACATTCAGATGAGACATCACTCTGCCAACAGTGTCATTTGTAGTAGCAGCTGCAATTGCCACCTTAAGTCTAGCAGCATCTTCATAGCTCTCTCTATTAATGGCAAGAGTTAACTGTGACTGTTGAAACAAACAGTTTCATCATATAAATAATAACATATATCATATAGGGAACTTAAGACATGCAATAAGATCTGTCATGTACAAGCTGCGGAATTGTACTAAACAAGTAGGGGAAATGCTTAACCTTTTTGCGAAGAAAAGCAACAAAGACTGAAAGGGAAATGGACATAAACAAGGAGACCTGCATCTACTAATCTCTTTTTTATCTACATTTAAATAATATGATGACAGATGTAAACCATAACTTGGAAAGTTTATCATGACATAGTTCCTCTCCTAGCTAAAGCAGTCTGATTCTAGGTTAAATGGTTTCAATCTAGCTGACATATTTAAGACAACATCAAGAGTTCCATTAAAAGGCTTGCAGAGCTCCACGAGCAATCTGAGCAATGTGAAATAATATTAGAAATATCACTTGGTGTTCAGTATGTATGTTGCTTGCTTCCATTAATCCCCAAAAAAGGACAGTTCTTCCCACTAAAACCATTAGCAGTCATGCTTTCTTTCACTGCTTCAATATGTTGGTTCTAGCCATCCTCATTGACCATTTCTCGAACTTAACTACCTCTTCTTTGAATCTCTTCATTGTCCACACTCAGAAATTTTGTTTAGATAAAAAATAAATATTAGTAGAATACAGGGCATATACAAAGATGAGGGAGGAAAACTAGGAAACTAAAGAAAACAAGTCCTTTATGCAGGACTGCTCTCCAATCCCTATGTAAATCTAAAAATAACCACCCTTAAAAGAGCCCATCAAGAAAGCCTAAACAGACACAAGAACGGAAACTCTATTCCATAATAAATGAAAATGCATGATCCAGTCACTAAAATTATGACTTATCCACTCAGTCAATAAACCCAAAGAATATCAAAGCACCGGCATGGGCCGTACAAGATCTTACCTTAGCACCTTACATCAACCATAGTTGGAAAACCTTATCAAAAGAAACTCATCTATAGTCAAAGGACATGCCCAATCCTCAGCCTAAACCTCAAACAAGGAGCACCAAAGCCATTGTGCCATTGGGAAATGGAGGGGGGAGGGACCATTGCAAGCACATCATTGCACTAACACCTGGAGATAAGGATTTTTTAAGCTTTGTGCCTCCATAGCTAGTAATTACCTTTTTGCATATTAAGGACCAAAAACCGAATATAAGACCTAAACTTAGAAGATTTGCCTAGCATAGGTTAGCCACATGAAAACAAGAAGGACAAACACCAACAAAGAAGACAACAGAAAGACCTGCAAGAGACAAGTCATGAGCACCCAAAAGTTCAAGATTATGTACACATTCAGAAACAAATTTCTTTTATATTCCTCTATCACTTATTAGGATCCTGGCCTTCCTAATATGGCCTTTGGTACCTTCAATCAACTTTAAACCCAACCAAAAAGTGCATTAGTTGGTGTCAACTCCATCTACAAACCCAAATCACAATATTATGTAGGTCTCCCACAATCCCTACATCTACAGCCTTAATCAAGGCAACCTATCTGATCTCGGTTTATGCTAGCTTCGTGAGAGACTCGTAAAATCAGCTCCTGCAAGAAACAGGCCAAGCTCAAGCACCTTTAGAGCTTGTCAACTCATTGAGTTTTGCACTAGTTAACTCACTTTGAAATTCACAATTTGTACTTGGAGAGTAAGTGATTGGTCAAAATGGGCTCATTAGATTAATAAGAGAAGCCCGTATAAGATAACTTAAAAGAAACACAAATGAAAATTAACCTCGTATTGTCCAACTCTTTTGTCATTTTAAATATGATACCTTCAAATACAATCATATAACACCCTCTAATCATTATCTGCTTAATTTTTTTTCACCTCTTACTTCTTTACCTTCTTATGCAATTGAAAGCAATCTTAAACAAATAAATACCTTCAAAACAGAAACAATGCGTTGTTGCTCATCAATTTCAGTGAAGTGCTTCTTCCACCTATTCCAATCCCAATCTTCATCCTCAACCTCCATCACCTCACTTTCTCTCTCCTCAATACCAACACTCTTAAAAACCTCATTTTTCATATCTTTATACGAATTCACATACCCACCAAATTTCTTAATCCAATTCCCCACCACTTCCTGAATAGAATAGTTCCAACCACGATTATCGTCAGACGAATTATCGGAGGGGCTGATGGAATTATCGTTATGGCAGCGACAGATGGTGGGATTGGAAAATCTGGAAATAGACTGAGAAAGTGGGATTGATTGTTTCAATGGCGAGGTGAATCTAGGGTTTGCTACGGTTAATTTAACGTGGAAAGGGTTTGAATCGGAGCTGAGTGTGGATTGTGAAGGGGAAGGAAAGGTCCGAGAAGCTATGGACGCCATGAAAGGAGATGAGAGGGAAATTCTAGAGAGAAAAACAGTGGCTTTGGGAAGTAATTTAACAGTTATTATGAACCAACTATTATATATGTGAAGCTGAGAGAAGATGAGAGCTGCCTGGATAAGGGGATGGATTTCCAGGAGAAATTTTGTGCAAAAATTAGAAACTATGGTTTTTCAATTTCATAGGAGTGACTAGTGAGAGAGAGTAATATTTTAGGGTCGCCTATTTGTCATTTTCCATATTCCTTCTTTTATATTTTTTATTTTAGTCCTTTGGATGATGGTGGAACTTTTTGGGTACCAATCAAATTGTCAATTTCCAAGTATTTAGTTTATTTTCCTAAAAAAAAATAAAAAATCTTCAGTTAATTCATCATTTCAATTAACTGTTACATGTAACAGAGTCAAATATATACGTAGACAATTAAATTTTAACAAAAAAATAAGGGTACAAATATAAACCACACTTCCAATTTCAGAAGTTTCCTATAAGAACCCTTTCATCCATAAATCGAAAGTTAATGTATTTTTTTTAAGGAAAAACTTAACATAAGGGCACATGTTAAATACACAATTTAAAAGAATATTTTCTTGAACTATGTGCATATTCTCTTAATTTCTGCATTTGCATCAAATTCAAGAGAATATGCACACAGTTCAAGAGAATATTCTCTTGAACTGTATACTTAGCATGTGCCCTTAGGGCACATGTTAAGAGAACTCTTTTTTTAATTTAGATGTTACTGTTAATGAGTTCAAATCATATAAAAATGACAAAAATAGCTTACAAATTGTTATTATGAGTATTATTCCAGTAAACTGATATTATATTGTATTTAAGGGTGCAAAATGAGAGTAATTTTATACCTACCGCTAGTCCTTTTAGCTGCATGACAAATTACACTTTTAACCTCTAGCATTGTCGCTGGCGGCATAAGAAGGGAAAAAAAATTAGCCTTACTATTAATTTTTCTGGCGACAGAACCAGAATTTTTTTTTTGTCTTATCGCTAATTCTTTTATCGGCAGAAACAGAATTGATTGTTCAACAAAAAAACAGAAAACAATGATTCATCACTTTTTTTACCGGAGGATTGTAATATTATGTTGCAGTTCTACATTTGGTTGGTTGGAAATTTTGAATCTTGATCAGTAGTAAAGTGTATAAATTTTTTAATAACCAATTTGGATGCTTTTTATAGATTATCTATTTTTCCCATTGTGGTGTTTTGCACACTTTAATTGTGTTTTGAATATCTCTCTCTTTAAATTGAATTGTTTAATTACGTGTTCATTCTTGCAGTGTGATGTCCAATGCTATAATTTTGAACATGGATTTGGGTCTGTGTGTTCATTTCAGCTTCTTCCGCCGGAAGGAGTAGTGAAGGACAATTTTTTTCTATTTTCACTGACAGAAGTATTAGCTGCAAAATTAATTTTATTTTTTTTACTTTTATTGCTAGAAGGATTAACGACGCGGCCATGGTTAATTGTGTAATTTTTCGTACCGCTAGAAGAAATGTTTCTACCGCTAGAAAAAGACTATCGATAGATATAAAATTATTCTTATTTTGTACCATTAAATATTTATATAGACGATGTAAGATCAATTTATTAAAATAATGCCTATAATAATCATTTACTATAAATTATTACTCATATATATATATATATATTATGATAGTACATATCTTGCTACTACACATGATTCATAATCTGTTATGGGAACGACCAAATGACGGGGCAATCCGACCGAACCAATTACTCTAGCAAGTCTAGAAATATTTTAACAGTATTTTTTTTATATATTTTTATATATAAATTATTATTATAGATTTATAGTAACGATCAAAATCATTATTATAAATTTACAATTATATTTTTTATATAAAAATATTAAAAAATTCCATAAAAATATCCGTTTCCAAATTAAAATCAGTCATATGTATGTATCTCAAATTCCGAATAATAAAACTATTACGATTAGGACCTAGTATCCAATGATATACCAAACCTGCTCTTTTGTTTCTTCCGAAATTACTTTTCTACCCCAATCATAACTCTCTCCCTCTCTGTTTATGGCAGTAAGCGGCAGCCACTTCCCCTTTTTTTTATGTCGTACGAACAAATGCACTATATAAAGATTTATGTTTTACTTATTTATTTATTAATATAATTTATTTACTCCCCTAATTTTAATTAGATTTAATAGTATAAAATATCAATTAGACTTAATTAATTTTAAGGCCCAAATTTACTAAATTAATGTTATCCATTATTTATTGTTAGTCTATCAAAATTTGCCCCAAACATAATATAAAATTTAATTAAAATATTTTTAAAATAAATAAATTTAAATATTATTTTAATTACTGGGTATTACTAGGGATGCACAAAAAGCCTACAGCCACAGGCGGGCCTGGCCTGGTCTGAGCCCGACCTGGTTAAAGCCCGGACCGGGTAAATCCGGCCTACAGTCTTTGAACAGGCTGCTATTTTGACGTAAAAACCCGGCCTGGTCCGTCCTACGAAAAAGCCCGGCCTGACCCGCCTTACGAAAAAGACCAGTCTGGTCTAGCCTACAAAAAAGCCCGGTCCAACCTACGCAGAGGACCGGCCCGGCCCAGCCCAGCCTGCTCAGCCTAGCTAATTCGTTTTAACTATAAACTATAACTTGATATATATAAGTAGCAAAAAGATGAATAAAGGGAAGAAATGGTTCATTGTAGGGAAATAATAAACTTTGAAAAACTTTGTTTGACTTTTCTGTTCATTGTACTAATCACAATTGGTTGACAAATGCGATTAATGTTGTACAACTTTTTCAGTTTCAAAATAAACTTAATTAATTTGGGTATTCTAAAATTAATTTTAAAATATATTTAAATTTAAAATTGATTCAATATAATTATAAATTATCTAAAAACATACTAATCAAAATTTCAAGATTAATTTTTTTAAAAAGTTAGATAAATAAATTCATCAATATTTTTCTTTATGTGGCAGGGTATTGGATGAAAAGAGAAGTAGACTTAGCCCAGAATCGTTGAAGATATGCATTTGTTAAAGAGATTATTTTGCCGCACAAAGAAGAGTACAAGATGTAATAGACAATCAAGATAGCTCAGAAGATCTCGAAATTAGAGTAAAAACTGACGAAATTACACATTCATAAATATTGAAGATATATGTTTTGAAGATATAACGAAGAGATATTTTTTGAAGATAGAAAGATACATTTTTTGAATATTTGAATTTTGAAGACATTTTAAAAATATTTTGAAGCAAAATATTTGTAACCGACACATTATTTATTATTGATTAATTACTCATTTTTAATTTTTTGTCAATACATTTAATTAATATAGTAGTTAGTTTATTTAATATTTATATTTCACATTAAAAATTAGTTGATTATATTTTTAGGCCTGACCTGACTCGGCCTGGCCAGGGCCGGCCTAAGGACTGGCTTGACCTGACCCAAAGTCTGGCCCGACTTAGCCTACAGGTCTCAAAAGGCCAAACTTTGATCGAGAAGCCCGGCCTAGCCTGACCTACAGGCCTAAAAGTCAAAGCATGCCCTGGCCTGGTCAACGCCCAAAGCCTACCAAGCTCAGGCCAAGTCAAACCAGTCCGACCTACTGTGCATGTCTAGGTATTACACATTTCATAAGCTTTTAATATTTTATAATAAAAAAAGTTGTCGAGCATAAAATTTATTATGTATTCTTGTTCATGCTAGTTAGGAAATTGATTAACCCTGTGTTTGTGAGTGTTTAAATGGAGAGAAAAGAAAGGAGAAGGAACAAAATTTAGCAAAGAGAATAAAAATTTCATTGTTTGTGAGTTTTTAGGGGAGAAAAAAGAAAAGAGAAGAAAGAAGATTTTTCAAAAAAATTCTCCCAAAAAATTATTTCCCAAGTTAAAAAAATTGAATTTTTTTTTACTCAAACACTTAGCTAACAAACTAAAATACCAAAATTACCCTTATAATAATTTATAAAATTTAATGTCACAAGGATAAAATAGTAATATATTATTTTAAATTAAAATTTCCTTCCAAAACTCATAAACACAAAGAAAAAAAGTAAATTTTCATTCCTTCTCTCTTTTTCTCTCAAAAAATTTAAATTCTTTTCTTTTCTTTTCCCCCTAAACTCACACACAGTGTAAAACATGAGAATTGTCATAAACTACATTATCGTTCAAAACGGATTCTCATTGCGATGGAGAAACCATGTTCAATAGGAAGACTGATGCCCCCTTTATAAGGGAAAAAAGTTGTAATCAAATTGAGCTCAATGATTTCATGCCTTGTGTTATTTATTTATTTATTTATATTTTATTTATAATCCAGATGTCAACTCCTAGTCTCACTATAATATAATTCAGAACTAAAGAAAGTGCCTTGGTTTCTTTCTCTCCATTTATCCTCTCAGATGATCACAACAATGCATCAAAGAGAGATTAAAAGCAAACTACATAAACTTAGTTCAACTGACAATTTAACATAAAATTCCATTGAAATTTGACATACAATTCAGAAGGGTTTCTTATGTAGTGAGGGATCAGAAACAATTTGAGGCTCAAAGTTTGGCTTCCCATAACGACCAAGTAAATCTTTATACAGATCATATCGAGCAGTCATTCGGAAACCCCATTTGTCTTTCAGTTGTCGACAGAGGTTGAGATCCATGTCCGATATCATTAGTCCATCCCTGTGGCAGGATAGAGAAGGTGTGCAAGAAGCATCCGGTGCAGAAAAATGACTTGAACCATAGAAATGTCCAAAATCAGCATGTTGAGGCTTCACAACACCTGAGGTGAATGGATTTGGGAAGGTCTCGGTCCCAACATGATTGATTGATCCAACAAAGTAACTATTTGCAATAGCAGCATTACGTGCCTGCAAAAACATTCATTACATAACTCCAACTAAGGCCATATAGCAATTTTAAAAAGTTAATCATCTGTGATTTAAGACTCGTATGCAAGAAATATGGGGATGGTAAACGTGTTAAAAGTAGATATACATGTGTAATTAATCATTCGTCAACTGATCTCATGCTAATTATATATATATAGCTCTAAGTTCATATGTTCATGCATGTATGCACAAGCTTAAAAGGAGAAAAATCAATTGACTAACGTAAAGGGTAAAAGGAAAAAACCTCAATAGGCCACATTGGTTCGCTGAGTTCACCAACAGTAGCAGATGGATTGAAAACAATCTCTGCGCCATTTAAACCAAATGCTAACCAGTTTAGAGGATGGTGCCTTCCATAACATATGTTAACAGCAATCTTTCCATAAATGGTTTCAAATACGGGATGTCCAGTATTTCCTTCCATATAATATGTACTCTTCGTTGAAATCACCGACTCTAGGTATATGATTCTGCAATATAAATTGACATCATGTTTTTAGCATATCATCACAAGGCAATAAATGAAGGCAAGGAATCTGAATAAATAAGTAATATTACCTTCCGATGCTTGCCAATTATGTTACCATGATTACCAATTATGACAGCAGTATTCCAAATGGTGTCCCCCCCCATGCTTCAAATCCCTCTCAAGAGTTGAACTTACTATAACCATGTTGTATTTCCTTGCAAAATCCTGAAGAAACTGCGTCGTTTCTCCGTCAAAAGGCTCGGCAAATTCACACCATTTCTTCTCTGCTTCCTGTATAAATTCAGGGTTACAGGTTGACGCATGGAAATTAAACTATAAAAACTTCCAGTATTCATGCCAAGACTCACTTGCAAGCATAATATAGACTCCTGAAGCACCTGCAGCGTCAATTATGGGCTTCAACTTCTGAAAAATTGCTCTCTTTTGGTCCGAAAAGGGTACAGAAGTTGGAAGAGCAATAGAGTTCTGAATGAGACCAACCCTGACTACTCAAGGTTCTCTCAGTAACTCCTTGTCAGCATTAAAGCTAAATGCCTGTAGAGATATAACATGAATATACAATACCATTTCTAACAATATACAACACAAAATAGGGATAACGAGCTGTATATCAGAAAGAAAAAGAAAAAAATGCAAGGCTGAGAAAGTAGATAATTTGAAATTCCTTCACATAGAGTAGCTTTGATTTACAATGGAACTTTGACCTCCATAATTATGTGGAACTCAAGTGTGGTAACTTCTTGCAACCACAATCTATTTCAATAATATAGTTTCAGAATTGACAGTGATTCAACTCAACTGAAACGTCTGTCTGCTACAAAAACCAATGGTTGTAACATTGACAAAGTCTCCAACCAAGAAATGAGTCAATCCCAATGCCAATCATCAACCAAGCATCAGTTATCCTCAAAATAATAGTAAAACTGAAAGAACCGTGGAATGGTTTCTAGATGAAACTTCAACCATATCCTTTTATAATAGTTTCTGAACTGAACTATCTCCTTAAAAGTCTCATCTAGTATTACCTGAAGATCAAAGTCATGTTTCAAAGATAGCTCTTTGGCAGGTCCTTGGAGACTTATGGATTCAAGCACTTTTCCACAATTCAGCCCAAGACAGCTGACTTCCTGCAATAACTTCGATTATCAACATACTTTCTGAAATTTATTAACATTATATTAGAAATGCCATGTTATTTTAAAAACTTTAATTAAAAAACTGGAGTGATCTACATATTAAACAAGACATTTGTAACTATATGAAGATAGAGATATATACAATAAACACACACTAATTTGACATATATGATTCCCACTGAAGAAATTGAAATTTGATAAAGAAAAATTCTAATTCCACCAAGCAATATGTTGGTTAAACCAAGTACCCTATCATATTGGATCAAGCTCAAGGCAGAGCCCTCTTGGAGTCCTTGAATAACATAGTTCTAGTCTTCTTTTTCATATATTTAAATATTTATTTTGCAAGTCAATTTTTATCATCTTTTCAGAGTCTAGGGTATTTTATAATTTTGCACATTAGGAGTGTTTTGCAAGTCAATTTTTATCATCTTTCATTTGTCTCTTTTGCTTTTATGTTCTGTTCATTCTATGCTGCCCAGATTTATAATCACTGCCATACAATACAATCCTTAAATCACTGAACTTTGATCCTAAACCCTTACCCTGGTCTATCTCATCCCTATTACCACATTGAAATCCTATCCCACCTTTTCTTCAATACCAGAACCACCTAAAACCTCAAATTAAGGATGACACATACGTATGATGCAACTAGTCCAGGAAACAATCACATACATAGAAATGATAAATGATCGGAACTGTCATTTTCTGTTTCATTCACACACAACCCATATTCCTCCACTTTCCCACTATTTTCCATATCCAACCTAGGGAATCCAAACTACTGAATCTGCATAGAGCACTTCCCATCTCTAAGAGTATCAAGATTTCAGTGTCATCAGAACTTACCATCAACATAACAAATTTCCAATCAAAATCCTAATTTTATTGTAAAACAATGGATAATTGAATCTAACTACTGCGCAAAAATAACTCTGGTTAACTAAGTTATGATCCTCATTGAAAAATTCCATCCAAAACCAACTAGAAACATACTAGTCGGATTAACTCTACCTAGTCAATGTGAGACTAGTAATTTTAACAACCCTCCAAGATTTCTGATTATAAATTTAAACCATTTTTTTATTTATCATATTTAATGAATACCCAGTTAAAAAAGATTCATGATTGACCATACCAATTTATATATATAAAAAAAAGTGATCTTTATAACATAACCTATACAAAGTCATCATCCATCTAGATTGTTGGTAAAGAATCAAAAAATTAGGAATTTTACACTGACAAAAAAAATACCCAGTTGATTATCAGATTAATAACAAGATTGACTGAATTATTACCTGGAAAAGTTGGGGACTTAGAGAAACTTGGAGTAGGCGAGGAAGAGAATCGAACCCAAAAAGAGATCCGTCGTTTGATGCTGTGGCTGCCTCAGCTTTTCCATTTTCTCGTTTGACATCTTCTCCATTTTCTCTCTCTCTGGGAAATAGAAGCGGAGGTTCAGTAGATCAGTTTGAGCGTTACATATCTCCTTTGATTTGGCTATGGTGGGACACCGGTGGTGTGCTGCGATGGCGAGAGATAGTGGTAAAGCAGGGATACAAAAAGAATTTTATAATATTGAAGAGGGTATTTTTGTCCAAAAATTAGCCAAATTCGGTCAAACGCTCCTTGAGGTGGTATTAATTTTTCTGTATAAAGCCAACTCAAAGCTCTTTTAGTAAGGTTCTCAAAGCAGACTGCTTCATTTGTCTTTTCATACTCTCTTTTGGAATGGAGAACAAGACTTCAACCATTATGTTGAGTGGTTCATTTGTCTTTAAATAATACATGCATGCCTTGGATCTCCACTTTCTAGATGTAAAGCTCTGTCAAACAATTTGAAGTGCAACTAGACCACACACAGCAAATCATCATTTCTCCTTCCAGAATTTGGGGGTTTTAGTAAAAGAGAAAAAAAGAAATTTAAACCAACACTAACTGAAACTGATTGTTCTGCACCAGGGAGGTAAATACAACAAAATTATACTGTAGAAAACAAAAGGGGTATTCCTTAAATCATTTTGTAGACAAATGAATAATGTTTCCTGGAAGTTAAGGATGAGAAAAGTAACCTCCTTATAAACTCCAGGTTTTCTGGGTCCAAC
The DNA here is from genome assembly GCA_947179155.2 of Hedera helix. Classification (NCBI taxonomy): domain Eukaryota; kingdom Viridiplantae; phylum Streptophyta; class Magnoliopsida; order Apiales; family Araliaceae; genus Hedera; species Hedera helix. Next base: position 30,992,989 of record OX359287.1, read on the forward strand.
AAATGGCCCTTACAAAACACTATACAACTATTGTGACCAGATAAGGTGGGATGAACCACTATAATATATATTGGTAATGATATAATCACAATCTATTGTATTCTTGAATTAGTTAGAATAGTTCCCTCGATCCATAACAGCATCTTGAATCATAAACCAACTGAGCATATGACATTCATTTTTGCTTGTTCCTCTCTGATGAACCAGAATTTTGAGAAAATTCTGTAAGCCCTTGTCTGAAAGCTTCAAGATTTACCCCATCATCAACTAAGATGCTTGTCACCCCCATTTTTGAGACCTGAAAAACGTCCCATACAACATTTCAGATTGACACAATAATTAACCAAACAAAATTGTAATTATCTAAATGTTTTCAATGTAGCCAGCACAGCAACACTAAATGGATATAAGACTGAACTTTTCAAGCAAATGAGTAAGTTTTACCGCTTCTATGTTCCGATCCTCATCATCAAAAAACAGCATTGAGTTGAATGGCACACCAGTCCTCCGATTAATTCTTTGAAAATGCTCTGTTTTGTGTGTCCAGCTAGAGAAAATCTCCTAAAAATACAGAGAAAACGAAAAAGAAAAAGAAAATACACATCTCATTGGAGTACAGGTGAACATTGTAGTTTTGCGTGATTGTCAATCTAATGAACCAACTCAAATAAGTCGAACAAAAGATATTAAATAATATTGGAAAACAAACCCTTTTTCAGAAAAGAACAAACAGCTCCAGAGTTTTCAAAGCTAAATATTTTAGTACTTACTGATTGACTAAGCACCTACACCCACTCATGTAACAATAGGACTTGAACATTTCAACTCTCATCTTTCGTGGGCATGAGATACTGTTCAAGAGTTATTGCCACCCAAGCACAAAAATAGAGGTTAAGAATTTATAAAGTTGAATCAGTTTAGAAAAATATTGTGAAACCTATCCTATACATTTTGTCAGCTAAAGACTATAGCTGCATGCTTCTACACTTATCACATGCTTCAAATAGTATAGGTTGAAGGTTTGTCTTCAAGAGTCTTAAAAGAGACAGTTACTTGGCAGACAAAATCCCTTTGAGTTAATAAAATGCAAGAATTCCCCATTGACTTGCCCTTTATCCTTGTGTAACTATAGCCTATAGGAAATTTATTCTCTCTTCTTTATTACTATCTTAGGGGCTGTTTGTTTAGCATTTAATAGGTTTGAATATTTTTGAATCTGAATCGGTCAGCCATTAAGTTTGTTTGATAAAAAATTAAATGCACCGAATGGTTCCCATATTTATGAATTAACCACCGATTCAGTAAGCCAAAAAAAATTGGCTGAATCGGTCCTAAACCGCTGAATGAATTTTTTTAAATCTATTACCCCTCTTTCGGTCCATTCACCACCCTTTACTGGAAAAATCTGCAATACAGATAAGAAAGATAAAAGGGTTCTTCCCCTTTTCTTCTTCTTCTACTTGAAGCTAAAGCTCCATGGATTAGAATTAAAGAAGAACAGAGCATCGGCGGATTTTGCGAAATACGACAACACTATTGATGTTCTTGCGCTAAAGATCTTGATGAGCGACGCTTTTTGACTGGACTGGAAAAAAAATTCATATATAAGCGAGATCTGAAGAACTGAAATTGTTTTGATTGGTGGAGGCGGCTTAAATCTGATGGTAGAACCTAATTTGGTTTACACATATTTGAGGCTCAATTTGGGTTTGTAGAGTTTTTTTAATTTTATTTTAAAGATGGTGGTTTGGTGAAGTTGAAAATCTAGAGTCTTTGCGGCAACAACGGAAGCTCCGGCACGTGGGCTCCAAAAGCAGGGAATGGATAGGCACCAGCAGCAATTGCATTCCAAAAAAAGAAGTCATTTTAATTTTTTAAATATTGGATATTTTAGATAGAAAATTTTAAAATATGAATATAAAAAAAAACAATTTAAAATATTACCTCTATCTCAATATTTAAAAAATAAGTATGAATTTTTTTATACATATTTTGAGTTTTTATTTTTTCATATTTAAATAGTATATATTTATGTTGCATATGTTTTAAATTATTAAACAAATTAGTTCAAAACATCTTTGAAGGTTAAAATTGTAAAATACACTCATTCAGATGTTTCAGACATATCAATTATTTAACAATTTTTTTCATTTAGTATTCAGAATTCTTTTTCATTCAGTTCATTCAGATTACTTAAACATTCAGAATTATTTCATTCAGTTTTATCAAACAGTCTCTTAATTTGAAATTAAAGCCAAAAGGGAACAAAAGATCAAACAACTTAAAAGAATCCCCATGAGCTCACCTGAGCTACAAGCATTGACTTTATATCCAATTTGTCGAGAAATGTCTTTGCTATATCTGCAGTTGGTGATCTAGAGGCTACAGCAACATCGACTCCCCTCTCTTTGAGTGCAAGTAATATACCTTTAGCGTGGGGGTACAACTTTGGCATTTCACGTTTAGAGCGACATTCACTGAAAATCAGGTAGACATAAATTGATGTATGAGATTTTAAAGTTCTCATGAGATCAAACTATAATACAATGGTATTAGAAAATGAAAACATAAATATGTATAGATATTTATATTATTTGACATGTGAAAGTTATCTTCCAACACATGACACAGTACTGTTTTATATTCATATCATTTTCCTGTAGTTATCATCAAACAACCACAGGGTTAACATGGAAAAAAATGATACAGTCCCAGCAATAAGAGCTTGAAAATACACTTCCATCCGAAAGAATGACGATTTTTAATGCCCTATGCACCTCGGACGTGGTAACGGAGAGAAATTAACTTAAATTTCAACTAGCCTTCCAAAATTCCAAACCCATGGCAAACATTCCATGCAAAAATAGGCCGAAGTCACTTTATGAATTTTCAACAACATAATTATTTCATTCTTAACACCATGCAATGTCTGGTTATATTGGATAAAAGACCTAATTCATTGAGTGTTTTGTTCCTTTATATCTTATAAGAGGAACAACTAAAACTGTATAAAGACATTCAGCAAAGAGTAGCATATCCTACTTTACTACATTTCAGATTTTAAGAAAAAATGTAAATGCGAATGCATATAAAACTTGAATAAAAAAACCAACAGCAACTTCTTAATCCCATTTGCAGTGCATATTGAAGCTGAACAAGTCACTGAGTTATCTTCAGAGTGTATGCTTCACTAAACAACTCTCTACTTTAAAAAAATAAAGAATTTTGATAACCATAAGTTTCTCTACCAAAAGAATTCTTTATTTATATCATATAACCACCTACATCTATAAAGGTGAGCCTATTTTTTTTTAATATGAAGGTTGGCATTTCACAACTATTCCCAATATACTTCTCATAATAATAGTTTTGACTCCAAGAAAATAATGTATATATTTTTTTATTTAAAAAACTTGTAATTATATATATATATATATATATATATATATATATATATATATATATATATATATATATATTTATTTATTTGACAGAAAATTTAAAATAATTTCAAACTCAATTAAGATGACTCGTTAAAAAATATAAAATAATAAAAACTTAGTGTAATAGATAATTTATTATATTTATCTTAAAATTTAAAAATCGACTTTACACCGATCAAATAATATCAAACGGTGGGAGTATATAGATATTCTCATGAAAAATGAACCCTGATAAACGTCATATCATCAAAAAGCTCGATTGTTCAAAATTGAAAGTGGTAGTATTAATCAAGTAAAGAACTAGCAGATAAACATGATTTTGTTTGGAAAGACTGTTAAAATGAATGATAATAATATAAGTACCAGTAGAACGGCCAGAGAGTGTAGTCGAGATCGAAGGCAACCAAACGAGGAAGAAATTGAAATAATCCCATTATTTCCATCGCCTCATTCTTTACCTTCTCATCTCCCATTTCTCTCTCTCTGCAAATGGTCTGTTGAGTGCGAAAGGATCGGTCAAAAGGATATTTTAGTCTGTTACGTGACTTATGTCAGAACCCCCTGGCTCTGTTTGGATGTATTGATGATTCTCATTCAGGAATGGAATATGGTTGTCCGGGTAAGAGTTAATACTCCTTACCACAAATTTATGTCTATATTAAATGTTGAGGGATATATATACATATGATATAAGGAATTAAAAATAAAGCTACACATTATTATTTATATAGTACGATTTGATATAGTTTAAAATTCAAATTATATATAAAATCGCTTTAAATACGATTTGATAAAATCAAAAATTGTATATAAAATTATTTGTGATTGATATAGTATAGTAAAATTTTATTTGGTGTGATTTTAATTTTAATATCAATTAAATATAAAAAAAAAATTATAACCGAAAGAATACAGATACCGAAAAAATACCTAATTGTTAAATACAGATAAATGTGTATAAAAGATATTAAAATAGTTACTTAAGAAAAAACAAAGTAAGACTATGACGAATAGTTATTTTTTACTTAAAAGTAGATAATACATTATTTATACAAGAAGACCGTCACTATTAAATTTAGTCATCTTCATCTACTTTATAATGAAACTCTGTAATTGTAAAAATGTAACTGACAATCAAATAACAAGAAGCTTGATTAGTTAAGTAAAATTCACAATTAAAAGTTTTCAAAATTACAATTAATAGTTATACTAGAGGCAACTATAGAAGTTAATGTTATGCTAACAAAAAAATGAGAAAAGTATAATAAACGTAATTTAATTTTTTTACATCGTTTTTGCTATTATTGGTTCGGTGAGGTGCAGGGATGACTTAAAACAATTTGGAGCTTAAAGCGATATTTTTAAATGAGATTTTCTATGTTTAGTACGTTCTTCATTGATTTTTATGGTCAAATTGACAATTTTTAAAATCAATATATCTTATTATTATTTAATATATATGTAAAAAGATTTTAAACATTATAAACTCTATAAAATTTAGTACTAATCTTAATGTTTATTTTTTTGAAAATCTAAATATATATGTTTAATTGTTAATTTTAAAATAGTTAATTTGACTACAAAAATCAATGAATGGCTTTTATTTTGGGACGGAAGGAGTATTAATATAATTTATTTAAATGAGATTTTTTTTAAACTGTTAATTTTTTTTAGCTATTTAATATTTGGATTGGACTATAGACCCTAAACGATTGATTGAACTTATATTTTTATAAGACATTTTTTATATGGGTTATTTATGATGTTTAAAATTTTGGGGCCTTCTTTGAAATGAGACTTAAAACACAAGTTTTTTTCTTTCTGTTATAGGGCTGACATTGGTGCGGTAGACCGCAGAAATTGAAATTAAATCGCAAATACCGTTTTTCAACCCTCTTAAAATCGCTATATAAGCTAAAAATATTGATGCAATTTTATTAGTGCAGTTTGATCGATTTTTTGTGTGATTTTAAGATCAATTTCTATTTTTTTGCTTACCCCTAGAGTTAATATTGTATTTGGATTATAAGGATGCTGATGAAATTATCATTTAAAATGGGATTTGATTATCATAATTGTGACGCCCCCAAATCTAGGCCCACACAGCCCAAACTTGAGTCGTCAAAAGACTACAACAAAATTATTACAACAAAGCACAACGTACTACAATACAGTGTATAATAATACACAACTAAGTCTTCACTATTATTGCCACACTATTTTACAAAACGTGAAGACTGTGATAACTATTCCTCGGACCCTCACTCCATTCCCCGGCTAGACCCTGTTATGTTTTCATCTCCTGTTGAAAAACAATGGAACAAAAGAAAGGGTGAGCTCAAATAGCCCAGTAAGAAATATCATGACTAAGATAATGACGAATAAATTATCATTAGCCTTCAACAGTTGAGTTCTTGATAGAATACAATAGACTACAAGGTTTATATCAAAAACTGTAGTTAAATTCTTAAACAACGTTCAGATCAATAATAGCAGCGGAATGAGCAATCTATTAGAAGAATAATGCAGACTATAATGTCCACTCGGTTCTCTTTTTAGGAAAAACATCATCAACTTTTATCGGATGAAATATCATTAGTCAAGATAATACAAATTCACAGTTCCTGATCATAATCATGCACATCAACAGTTCATCTTTGCACTACGGGCCAAAGATATTCAATATAGCACCAACGGTCATGATTATACCAGATTCAGTATTTGGTCATAATCATACCAAACAACAGTTCATCTTTGCACTACGGGCCAAAGATATTCAATATAGTACCAACGGTCATGATTATACCAGATTCAGCCTTTGGTCATAATCATACCAAACAACAGTTCATCTTTGCACTACGGGCCAAAGAGAACATTCACCACGTGCCATAAAAGACACCGAACAGATGTATCGCCTTTAACCTATTATATCGCCTTTAACCTATCATCTGTTCAACAAATATATCACATCTGTGCCCCCGGCCACAGATATTCACAACAGCTTGATTTTTGGATGATTAGAATGATATAAATGATGAACAGAAGAAATAGGATAACAATAAGTATCGGAAGTTTACTTTGTACAGATTCAAATAATGTCCAAATTGTCAATATGATGTGGAGTGAAATTTAAAAATGATATTCAAGATCCACAGTTCAGAATAACGGTTACAATTCAATAGAAAGGTTCACGTAAATAGGTTCAGTTGAAATAATGAAGTTCAACTATTATGGAACATATAATATTTTCAGGAATTATAGAAGCAATAGTTCCATAATAAATTTCGATTTAGGAGTATGAAAGAAAATAATATCCCTTACCGTAGCAGGTTTGATTAACAAAAGGTGAAGGAAATTAATACAAAAGGGTTATTCACCAACAGACGGCAATCCGCTCCGTAAGGTTATTCCCACAATTTAATAGAATTTGAGTACAAAGAGTTATTCACCAAACAGGCGGCAATCCGCTCCGTAAGGTTATTCTCAGAGATTAATAATGAATGAATACGAAAGGTTATTCACCAACAGGCGGCAATCCGCTCCGTAAGGTTATTCCCACAATTTAATAGAATTTGAGTACAAAGAGTTATTCACCAAACAGGCGGCAATCCGCTCCGTAAGGTTATTCTCAGAGATTAATAATGAATGAATACGAAAGGTCATTCACCAACAGGCGGCAATCCGCTCCGTAAGGTTATTCCCACAATTTAATACATGGAAATAAAAGGCACGTCTTATGAGTAAGGAAGAAACAATATTATTATCGAGAATCAAATAATGATAATCCCTTACCATAGTACGTTTGAATAATGGAAGATGAAAAAGATGGTATCCCTTACCGTAGTAAGTTTTAATAATAGAAGATGAAAGAAGATGACATTCCTTACCTTGATATTGTGAAACAAGTTTATAGCCGAACAAATCCTTCCTTGTTTGTAGGAGTAAGGAATCTGACTTTTGAGTCTTCTAGAGTTTTTAAAATCTCTTTATGCTTTTAAAATAATTTTACTCTCGGAAAGATAGACGGCATAGACTCAAGAATCACTCAATTCGGAGTTAATATGAATGAATTATGAATTTTCAAAACTAAGACTGAAAATAGTGACGAAAATCAGAATAGGTTACGGTTTTTAGTATTTTAAGGCATGAAGATGATTTCAGATGACTTTTCTTCCTTCTTCAAAGTTGTAGAGGACGAAAAACTGAAGAGACAGGCTTTTAATTCATTAAATTCTGACAAATAATGAATTTACTACGATTTTTTGAAAGAGTTACTGTACATAAGAAAATTCCACTCGGGAATTCAAAGAAGAATGCAAAAGATTTCAAAACTAGGAATGACTTAAGAACACTTAGAGAGAACTTACACAAAAAGTATTTAGAGAGAGAAAGAAAGAACAAGTAAGGAAGTTTATGAAAAATCCTTAAGTTAAGACTTCTATTTATAGCCAAAAATCTTATCATTCATTTAATCTAAACCATTCATTTAAAGATCATCTTTTAATCTACACCATCCATTTCAAATATTATATTATCTTTAATCTACACCATTCATTTCATATCACCTAATAATCACCTAACTTTATATTATAAACAAATCAATTTAATTATTCAACAATAATTCACACTTTAATCTACACCATTCATTTCATATCACCTAATAATCACCTAACTTTATATTATAAACAAATCAATTCAATTATTCAACAATAATTCACACTTTAATCTACACCATTCATTTCATATCACCTAATAATCACCTAACTTTATATTATAAACAAATAACTTTATCAATTCAATTATTATGACTAATTGTTATAAATACAGTATAGTTAGCTCTTAGATATCAAGTCAATAAATTAATGAAATACAATTGTTTAAATAACATCATAATAGAGATAATAATAATGTAAAAGAAAGCATACGTTACTGTGTAATGACAATTATTGATTCAATAATGTGAATTACTGTGCATATGTTACTGTGACAATTATTAAATCAATAATACAAAATACTGTGTAACAACAATTATTGAATTGATAATATAAAATATTATGCAGTGACAATTATCGATGAAATGATGCGTAACAGTTACGGTGTCAATTATCAGACCAATAATATGAGACACTATGCAATACCGTGTGTTACTGTAGAGTACCGTGTGCTACAGAAAATACCATAAACTACCGTATGCTACTATTCTTTTATCACCGGTATTTTAACAGTTCCGTTGACTATTTTTATTTAAAAAGGTTACTTCTGTCGTTTTCTATATCCGACAAATATTCCGTTGTGGGGTCCACCAATAATTTATTATTTCGGCGCCGTCGTACGGCACGAATATTCCCCGACCAAACGAATATTCCCCGACAAAGCGAATATTGTCCGACAAAATAAAATTTGCACATAACATCCTTAACTTTTAACTTTATCGATTTAACCACTTACTGTTTCAAAAAAATATATATGAAGAAAAATTAAATTTTGTATTTCATAAAATTCGGGGTCTTACAATAATTATATTTTACTTTTCCATCTTCAAACTGATGATCTAAGGTAATATTGTTTTTGTTCTTAAAAAAATGACAATAAATATATAAAATAAAATAAAAAAATGTCATTTAATGAGATTTACTAGTATATTAAAAAAAATCTCATTATTTTACGTAATTTTGTAAGACCATTAAAAATAAATTTGAATTTTTTTTAATTCTTTTTTCTCTATTTTATTTTTTTAATTTATATATAAAATATATTTTGAACATCATTTAGAAGACGGAAAGAGTTTGTTGGTTAAATAATTACAAATTGGAAAGCACCAGGTGTCTAAATTAAATAAAGGCGACTGAAACATGTAATTCTGGTTAGATTCGACTATAAAACCCTAAAAACCACAAAAATGTCACTTATCAATAATAGTATAGTAATTCCATGCCAAAATTAATGATGCTGGCAATCATATGAGTGAAATAATTTAAAATTTTAAAATTCATAATTCTATTAAGAATTAATATATGCATACATCCAACATACATCAATTCTACATCAACCCTTCTCTTTTGGGAAAAAAAATAAGTCTCGGTTGTTGTGCTTAATTAAAATAAAATAAAATAATATGAAAAATATTCCAAAAAGAGTAAAATGGTGTAGGATTGATGTAGAATTGATGTGTGTGTATATATGCCCATGATATTAATATTTGTAACATGTCCCACTTTAAACATGTATAAAAAACCAGTGGCCCGTAGGCCGACTTGTTTAGGCTCGGCCTGCAAACTTCAAAAAGTCCGTTGTTTGAACACTAAAACTCGGCCCAAGCTGACCTGCAGGTCTCTGTTGTAAAATAATTTTTAATTAATATGTTATTATTGTAAATATTTCTTTTGTCTTAGAAATGTTTATCTATATTCAATTAATAATAAAATATTTATTCACTTACTTTATTATATGTTTAAGATATTAAAAAGGTAGTAAATATATTCTGAACGTCTATGTTGGACAAAAGAAAAAGGCGCTTTTGTTTGTCTCAGGGCTACCTTCAACCGATTTCGTGTTTATTTCAATTCGTGTATATTTCAATTCGGTAATGACAAGAGTCCCAAATGATGTTTGAAAGTACATTTTATTTCGATACGTATTTGAAATTCTTAACATTACTTACTTCAAAATCATAAAACGAGCCATTGGGAAATTGTACAATACCCAATAACAGATATGATGTTAAAACCTAAGTAATGAACAATTAGCAGCCATATCTGTTTTTAACTTTCATTTTCTTTCCTTCATTTCCTTTAAATCTTTCCACACCCAAAAGTTTGCAAAAGCCAATCTCTTTTATACAAAAAGAATTCATGCACAGTACAGTAATAATAACACAAAAGACCCTTTACAGCATTCCCTCCTTTTCTCAATTAGCCCCAGCTAAAAAGGACCAAAGGGGCACGTATTTGCTTAGTTACCCACCCTAATAATACTATTCATAGAAAATGATATCAATCAATCATAATCATTTGAAGCCTTTTTGCAAGTGGTGATTCCCCTTCAAGAAGCATTGCCCTCGGTCTTTTTGCCCTTCGTCTTTTTGTAGCCCGACGTTCCTTTGTTTTGGACACTGGACTATTATCTTCAGTACAATCATTGATCTCAATGAAGTAGTTAGCCTTTTGATTAGGCAAGGCGATAGCATCATCTCCCTGGTGAGATGAGGAACCACACTTTACATTGATGACAGGCAACTCAGGCTGCTCCTCTTCGGAATCACTGACAACACAAGCTGCAAGTCCATCACTTGGCATTTGATATGTCGGAAGACGAGTGACTGCAATGGAGTTGGCCTCTTGATCAGATGAAGCACATTTGTCTCCCTCGTTAGCAGAGCTTTGACCCTCGGCATCTTGTGTCCCAATTATCTCTTGAGAATCCTCAACTACACAAGCTGCAAATTCATCACTTGATGTCGAAGAACACTCATAAATATCTTTATCTCCTTTAGGATCTGAATCCAGAAGTTCAGGTTTGTGGTCTCCACTCACTTGTAACTCCAAAAGGGGTTTGGGCACACAGATAGATATTGTTCCGGGGAGTTTTTCAACTTCTTCCCTATGTACATAATTTCCTGAGGGCAGTTGTGACTCAGTTGCTTTTAGTTCATTGGCACAATATGATGTTGCTGAAGTTGGGTCGTCAGTCTCTTCACATTCCTGAATTTACAAAATACAATAAATTATTACAAGTTTTTAACCGCACAAAAGGAAAGCTTAAAAAAGAGTAGCAGCAGCAAACATTCAGATGCATAAGTGGATTTCCAACTTACTTTAACACCAACTTATATGCTACTGAATATAATTCAAGTGAAACTGCAGTATGACCAGACCACAAACATCAATCTCTCTAACTTTCTTCTTCTATTATTGTTCTTCATATCATTATTGTTGTTAGTATTGTTATCATTATTATCTAATTATAACACAGGATTTTTTTCTAACTGCTCTTTTGTATTTTTGGATCACAACATAGGCAAAAGAAATAACTCAAAACTCTTCCATGATCTTGGTCCCTTATTTGTTCACTTTCTATCCCCCCCCCCCCCCCCCCCCTTTCTATTCTCGTCTTTCCACGTTTTATACAGTTTATTTAGACCATATCATCTCCTCTCACATTCTAACTCTTTTACGACTCGGTAACTGTTAAAAACTGTAAATAAAAACAATAATAATTCAAATGTGTACCACAGTTGCTACTTTTTACAGTAAGGGCCTCTGAGTGGCTTGGTATTTGGATGATAACTACAGGATCATGAGTTCAAAAAGATTTCACCCCTAATTCAAACGATTGGTTCTGCACACTGAGTGGCTTACTCAGTGCAAACTGAAACCAATGGATAGTACCAATTCCACCTCTCATAAGCACTAACAACCTTCTTTGGGGAAACCATGTGGGTCATGGTTTTTTGTTCTTATATTTTTCTTTGTAGATCAGCTATTGCCACCACACTGCTGTAATTGAATTCAAAAAGATTCAAATAAAGTAATTATCAAGAATCACGAAGCAGAATGAATTGACTAAATTGTATTTTGTTCCCCTCCTCTATACCAGTTGGTCACAATAAAGAATATAAAAAGAGGCTTTCCTCAGTTTGCATGTCTAAAACTTTTCCACGGTGCTGGTGAGCATTAAATATTCTGATTCTTTGAAAGCCTCAGTGTAAAGTTCTTTATTCTTCTTAAGTAAGTAATAATCTCGCCATACATGACAAATCAGTGGAAGGAAACTTATAGTGCATGCTTTTTTGGACAAGTCACCTTATACATATGGATACTGGGGTCATCATATGGTCTAAAAAGCCTGCAATAGTCGAGGTCTAACACACAATAAATGTTCCCCCCTCCGTTCTATAACAAGTCTCTTTCGCTTATTTCACGTGAATGAAGGAAAACACAAACTTTTGACTAAAAGTGTATCACTTAAACTTTGGGGATCCCATTTTATTCAAATTCTTTTTTAAAAAAAATCTAAAATCAGACACTTATTTTGGAACAAAGGAAGTATCATAGAACCGGCTCATCATTTTCAATTTATCATTTCCTTCACACCGCTAACCAACAAACTATTTTCATAATGAAAAGAAAAGCATCTTCTGTTTTGCGAAGAATTTGTTGAAGATCTTAACTCATAACTCACAAGTCAACCAATCATAAAACAAGGGAAAAACTAAAATAAAACAAGGGTTCAAATTTCAAACTAAACCACAAATATTTTTGTGTAGAAACATAAATGCTTGTATTTGGACAACGGTAAAAGTAATTACCTCTATTGGTGACATGACATTCTTTGACGGATTATACAAAACTATCTGCCGCTCTGGCTGATAATCTCCAACAGTGAGTGATCTTGCATTATCTCCAGGATCAAATAATCCATAACATGGTAGGCTTGGCAGAGGGTTTGCTGCTAGTGGTGTAGTGTCAAACTCTTTATCAGTGGTACAATTGGGGTAACTGTCATGACATGCATCTGCTGAATTGCAAATCTCATGAAGAAATTCTACACCATTAAAGCTCTTATCAACTCCAGCAGATTCAGAAGAATCTCTTTCATCAGAGGCGGAAACTTTCTGAGAGTTATCTTCAGCAATTTCATAAATCAATTTTTTTATATAAATACGTTTCGAAGAAGCTTCTGCAGGGGCAAACCAATCCTTACGAAGCTGAAAAAAAGGACGCCTTGTGACTAACATGAAATTGCAAAAAATAGGTTGGCAATTAAATAAAACCTAAGCAGTATAGCAAGATAAAACTTTGAAATTTGAATAATCATGCATACAAGGACATAAGCCACAATTTGGTCCGGACAGAATATATAACCACTAGCCTGTTACTATCTACATATACATGAACAAACAAATTATCCATAAAAGCTTTTCTATATTATCAATATTGAAGAAAGTAAATTAGGATCTCTAGCTCCTGCAAAAAATGAAATTCAGCTTGTAATAGAATGTTGACAATACATTTGAGTGTGCAACCATCTTTTTAAAGGGCATACAGATAAGCAATCAAGAAAATTTAGTATCCGTGTGCGGAGATCCGAGTAGTTTTATGAAATAAGTATAAACCTTATAACTTACAAGTGGCATGCAGCACCATAAAGATGACAACTAAATTATATTAGTGTTAGGTCAGAACTCACAAGGAAGAAACAGGAAAGCAAGGTAATAAGGGATCATGCGAAACTGGATTTTGCAGAAAAGACAATCTCAGTAACTATTCAATCTACAATGCATCTGCAATTTTTAATAACCACATCTCCTCACAAACAAGCTTTAGGAGTGACAGAGAAAACAGCTTCTAAGTAGTTCTACGAGGTCATCCAGAAATCAGATTTCTGTCCTGGACACTGACAGCTGTAATCACCCACGGTAATTTTTCTCAAGAATTCCACGCAATATTAGGTTGACTGACTGAGATTAATACCAAGGCGAGAGTCAAGTAGAAATATCATAAATAACATTTTCAGCTATTTCAATAGCATCTAACATTACAAAAGATCTCAATTGAAGAATGCATATGTTTGCGTGAGTCTTTTTGAAATACAGGAAAAGAAAATCTGGAACTAAAGACTAAAGCCATCAATGTTATAAACCAAAGGCCATGACAAAATTTTAAAACTGGATGATGGGGTTATACTATTAATATTTTGTTGTTGTTGACAAGTCAGACTTATTATTATAATTACGTGTAAAAAAAAAAAAGGAACATCACATGGAGCTGGAAGAGAGGGGCGGATAGGAATTTGGAGACTACAGTCAATGAAGGTTGGAGCTCCTTCCACTACAGTGTTTCAATATAAAAAGACAATATTTTTTATGAGAAGTATAATAATTTAATGGTATTGCTGCTTAGCTTAACTCTCCTGAATTTAAAGTTTTTTGGGTCCAATTATGTAATTTTAATACTCAAATCTGAATATAATTATAAAGAACATCTGGTTTTGCAAAGATTGAACATTAATGATTTTTACCAGGAGCACAGATAGTAAATGTCCTATTGCTGGACATCTATTTTATGTGCAGATAGATATTGAGACTCAATTGTTTATTTCTGCATTGTCATGGCATATATTTTTTCATAGAGACCTGAAATACTTTTCATCAGATGTTTGGGCACATGAAGATCAGGGCATGATGTCTTCTACGGGAAAATGATGCATCTTACATTTGATCCTGCTATCCTGGTAATTACGAAAAAGCTAAATATCACTTAATAGGTACGCTAAATACTTTGCATTTTTGCATTCAAGTGACCAGCACTGATAATAATAGGCAAATTATTAATTAGAAGAAATAAAAGTACACATGATGCAAACCATGATTGTAGAATGCCGCCTCATATAAGAAGTTAAGAACTCAAACCATACCATAAACATATAAGTCAAACTTAAACATATCATTTTAGTTAAGGCCTAACCACAGATTGGTGAATATGATGAGATCACTTACAAAATCAGAAGACTTCGATATCCTGGAAGGATTAAAGTTTGCAGGAGCGTTCTCTATAAAAAGTTCAGCATAATGGAGCAAAAAGAGGCCACAATCAAATGAATTTTCCTGCTGTGGTAGCTGAACCAAGAGGAGGAAGGTTAACCAATAATTTCTTTTGCCAAATCATGAAAAAAATAATAAAAAGAAACAGGTAAACTGAATATAATAGAGGACTAGGAAAACAAAGCAAATTGGTATTTTTTTGCCTTCCTCTTCCTTTTGAATAAGTTATTACTTAATATTCTAAATTAAGGGCACGATATTTAGGAAATAAGGGTGGTCTATCCTTGACCAAGGCACATTTTTAACTTTTTTCACACAAACTGCATTTCAGAAATTAACAGGAAGTTGGTTAAGTAACCTGCACATGATGTTTTAAGTGTTTTTGTTGACCTAATTGCCGTCCATTTCCTATAGTATACCTAACCCTATCAATACCACCTCTTTCTCCACAAGTCAATACACCAGCTAGCAAATCACTACAACCTTGCTGCACCACCACGACCACTATGATTAGATCTTCACAATTTCTTCAACAAGTATCCTCATATAGAAAAAAAAATCTATTTTAAACCAGATATATATTATATACAGCTTTTAATTTATGTTGATACATAACCATCAATAAGAAGTAGAAGAGGGTCTCTGTCAGTGCCAGACAGGAGAGCACTCAAGCCTTGAAAGAGGAAACCAATATATTGCCAATTAAAAAACCCTATATGATCTTGGTAATCCCAGTTAATAATTAGCAAGTAATTTATAACAAAATCAAACATACAGAACAGTACTAATATGCGTCTATCCTAATGGAAATCACCAAAATATATACATAGAAACACAAGAAAATTAGTAAGCAAACCAACATATGATATAACTAACTAATGACTACTAATCTTAAAATTGACCATGCAAGGATATCCTAAGCTTAACAACACTCTAAAAAACTCCTAAATCTCTCTCTCTCTCTCTCTCTCTCTCTCTCTCTCTATATATATATATATATATATATATATATATATATATATATATATTTTATTTTTTGTTTAAAAAATTATTTCTTGTTGCACATTGCACAAATAAAGCAAGTCACTGATATGAACACAATTAAGGCCGTTCAGAAGCCACGAGGAAATGCAATCATATAGTAGATGTATTATGTAGAACAACCCAGAATATAATATTTCTAGAGTCCATTATATTTGTAAATAAATAGCAAAAATATAAACCATAAACAAATATTAGATTTTTCATCTAAGAAAATAGCAACTATTGAGCTAAATTTATTATAAATGTCCTACCTCAAGATCAAGAAATGGTAAATTGCAGAACCTTGAAGAAACATCTTTGACCAACTCCTTATGCCTTTCCTTCCACTCTTCCAACAGATAACTAGCATTTTAAAGACCAAACTTACAGGAAGATAAAATGCTACAGCAGATATTGCAAAACAAAAGAACAATAATAATAGTAATGTTTAAAAATGACAAATTTGTTGAAACCGATTAAAATGTCTCAGTAGTTATTTTACAAGATGCTAATTCCCCATCCATTGCTTAGTGTTTCATGTTGAACACAATAACCCATAAACTCTGCAGCCAACCACCATATTCAAACATATACTATCATATGCATGAATCATGAATTCATGATGATTCACTCTAATTATATTTCTGAAAACTACACAAGCTTGAACTATTTCATAAAGAATCTCAGTATCACTTCAGTGGACACCACTCTTCAAATAAATAAATATAAATAGAACCTAACTGAAATTGAAGGCTAATTGGAGAATGGAAGGAGAGGGAATTGAATTTAGAGTAACGCAAAATCCTCATCATAGCAAAACAGCCAAGTACTTAATTCTTAATTCCAAGGTTTACTTCAATGCAGTATAAAAAAGGAGCGTGTTTTAGACCAATGCGACAAGAAGACTTGCAAAATTGTTGGTCAAGTATAGATAGTGATTAATGTCTTAATGATATGTAACCAGCACTGAGATATGGTCCATACGTCATTTCTTTAGGCCCAAACTTCAAGGCGGTATAGTGGTGTGAAAAAACTTATAAACAGATTACCTTTGAAATAGATTTTTGAGACCTCTGTGGCTTCCTTTGATAGAATCCATGTGTAAAATACATGGGACCTTCAGCAACGTCTCCAGTTTTTCATCTGCATAGAAGTTTTAGATATTAAAGTAGAGACTGCCAAAAAAGAAAATGATATAAACTAGTGATGAAATAAGATCTTGCCTTGGAGTTTAACCACTTCCCCTGGGTGACAAATAACAATCAAACTCCAATGAAATCTGCCATCATGACAAGTCATTTGTATAAGAGAACCATAACACAGACATATTTGCAGTGTAGCACAACTATTTTCTCACCTGAAGTTTACAGGAATAAAGATGTAATCCTTTTCAAAGAGATTTACTTTCCTTGTCCATTTACGAACACGTTCAAAAGCTACGTTGCCTTCATGCACTATAGATGGATCTTTATCAAGATCAGCCAACTTTCGAAAGAAAAAGGAATTAAAAAAGTGGAATCGATGCATTTCCTCACGTTTGAGTTTTTTCTTTAGGTATCTGTCAATCATTCGAACTTTGTAAGTACAACTTATTTAGAATGTCAAATAAGTAGCAAAAATGCATCCAACAAGCTTTCCTAGGGGACTTAGCACTACAATTTCTTTTGGGTTCTAATGAGGATAAGTCTTTCCTAACAATGAAACTGAAACTAATAACTAAGAAGCTCTAATAATGGTTTTTCCTGCATTGGTTTGCATGAGATATTCTAAAAAAGAATGAGCAAAAAATCTAATTTCTTTTTCTTTTCTTAAGCCAGGAGGAGACCCAGGACCATTAAAATTTTCTTATTCCTTATTCCATTTATTTCACTTTCTTAGATAAAAATCTAATGTTTAATTAGAGAGAAATATATAATATATTACCATAACTAGAATTTTAATTCTATAAATAATATATCATATTTATTATACTATATATTTAAATAATAAGAAAAATTAATTAACCATTAAATGAGTCGGGCTTAAATGTGCTAGGCTCGAGTCAATACTGAATCAAACATAAACGAGTTGGGCTAAAGTCGGACACCACACTTCAGGCTCAACTTATTTAACTAAACGGGTAAGGGACTTAATCGAGCTTGGCTTTCTTAACGAGCTCTAATCGAGCTTGAGTCGGGCTCATGGGTGGGCAACCTTGTTCATTTACAGATCTAGTCAGTTTTTTAAAGTTCTAGACAACTAAGATATTAAATAGCTCTCACTAAACTTACTAGTATCTGACAAATTATTAAGATTCATATCATTGATGTTTTTTTGCCTTCTGACCACATAGGCAAAACATTTTGGAAAGTCTCATCACTATCTAGTATTATTGTATGTTTGGAATTTGGATGAGGGTTTCAAAGTACTTGGGATTTGTAACTTCCCTCATTTATAAAACTTTGTTTGAAAAACCTTTTATGAATTTGAATTAACACTCTGAATGTAACACTTTGTCGGCCGAAACATAGCTTCAACCCACACTTATTGCATACCCTATACACTTGCACAAATAAGGGGCTTTTAACAAATGTTAAAAGACCATAGAAAGTAAACACATTAAAGAGGCTAAGAAGGGACCTTAAAGGCCTATACCTTGGCCATACAATGAGGTTTAAGAGTGTAATACCAATATACCATTTTAAATGGAAAACATGGAGAAAGTAAGACCGTTCTTCTTCCCGGACGGAGGGAGTATTCATGTTTACGTGTACATAACTTCGAATAAGAAGGGGCCTTAAAGGCCTATACCTTGGCCATACAATGAGGTTAAGAGCATAATACCATTTTAAATGGAAAACATGGAGAAAATAAGACCTTTCTTCTTCCCGGACGAAGGGAGTATTCATGTTTACGTGTACATAACTTCGAAAAATTTAAATAGATTCACACGACCTAGAAAAAGATTGAATGAAAGAGAAGAGAATGGACTGAGATCCGAGGTTAATTACTTCATTCATCATTAATCATATGTATACACACAGAGAGAGAAGCATTGAAGTTTCTCCAAAGAACAGGTCAAGAAAATGGAGTTCAATATCCTACGGGGGAGAGAGTAGAATTTGTTCCCTCAATGACTGTTTAACTAGTCAGCATGCACGTTTTAGATGTGGAATTCTTAAGAAAAGCCTGCCAATCCCCTACTTAATTTGAGGAGGGATTTGGCGATTAAAATCCCCTCAACCACCGATAGAACTTCTAAAATACCTTAAGAGCATTCTCAAATTCCCTCTTAATTACAATGCCCTGTTGAAATACCCTATCCAAACAAACACCATATGCCTAAAAGATACAATATTAAGCTTAAGGAAACACACTTCACAGCAAAAACATGATCAAGTATCCAACTGAAATACAGGCACAACAAACATTTTTTGGGGTACAGGATCATGAAACAGCATGATACTGCAAAATGAACCAGCTTCTATGTGACTACTATTTTCGCATCAATAATGTACCATCTATATGCTAGAAACATATTACAGCCAAAGAAATTTAAGAATCTAAACTTACTTCATATAAAAGTCAATAATAGTATCATTGATGAATGTCTCTGGCTGTAATAGCTGAATGTCTCTCTTACAAATGGAAACCGCATCATGATCACCTTTTGGATATATAATTTCTTCAAAAGGCTCATCAAAACTAAAATGAAAGAAATTTGAAATTCAAACTCAAAAGTCTACAAGGTGGTCGCTAAATTGAATAGACAGATTCTGTATTTATTTACTAAAAAATTATACATCAGTATATAATCACTGGAGAAATTTTAAACAAGGAAAAACAATTAATTGCAAGTTTTTCAAAGTTGAAGAAATTCGAGTGAGATGTTGAAAAAGAGTGCTAATGGTGAGGAAATTATGTTAGTTTCAGTATTTTCTTTCAACAACTAAAGGTAAAATGGGACACCTTTATCTTGTAAAAGCTGATTGATAGAAGGATTGATGGGTATCCCAGCTTTAAGGGCTTTGTTATTTTCCACTTGGTAGTTGGTAAATAGTTAGTGCGGTAAAGGTAATTTTTTCTTCAAAACAAAGCTTTCTAATGTAGAGTTTCACAATGATTGACATGTAGGAGATCAACATAAATAACTTGCTTTCACTTACTCAGAACAAAGATGCTTCAAGAATTTGCCCATAGAAACATCTTCCTTCCTGGCTGCATCAATACTGAAAGCATAGAAGGACATTACAAAATTACACTGATGATAGAAAGTTCCACTTAACGGGCACACATAAGTTCCATGACATTTAGTGAAGGACCCTATTAATAGCATGATATACATTGTTGATGCCTTTTTCTAATAGCTTAAGCTATTAGATGAGTAGGTTACTTATCATTGTATCAAACCTTTGGGTGTGCAAGTTCTTGGTTCAAGTCTTCCCGACTGCACGTTTCCTTTATATTGATTTAATAGTGCAAATGCACTTTAATTTTGTCCCTACTCTATAAAAGCAACTTTGAGGGGGAGTATTAGCATGATATACATTGTCGGTGCCTCTTTCTAATAACTTAAGTTTAGATGAGTTGATTACTTAACAATTATAATATCACTCACTTATCCCATTGTACCAACTATTTTATTTTATTTTTGGTAAGTATCCAAATATATATTAACTATTAAAATATAGATAGTATGCTAAACAAAATTTCAAGCCCGAGCCATATTTTTATAAGACTCCTTTCACCAAATTAACTCCATAAATTAACCAAACCCAGTACCTTGGTTCTACTACAGATTGTCGGGAAAGATGATTCCACTTAGATAGTCGAGAAGAAGATTAATACCCAAAAGAACCTTAAATATTAAATACACTAGTAAAATTCCTATAATTAACATGGTTCGGCCAAACTTGCCTACATCCTCATAGAGAATCAACTTCACCAGATTTGAAGAATTTATGGTACAAATCAATAGCTTTGCCATTGTCACTTAAACCAAATCCCAAATCCCAAAGCACCACGTACACCCTCTCTCAAGCCCCTCGAAGACTCCTAGCCTCTCTTACTCACTAGGGTTTTCCCTTTGCTTCTCTAGTCTCTACATTTTGCCTGTGTTAATTGTTATCCAATAGAGACCTGAAGGACCTTATTTATATAACTCAGATGGGAGACCCCATATCCATAATTGAATAGGAAAACCAACACCTTCATAGATTAGGACGTTCCATATATCTTGTGGGTTAGGAAACCAAAACCTTTCTGGATTAGGAATCTCAAATCCTTCCTAGCTTAGAAAATCCACATCCTTCCTAAATCAGATTCAAGTCAAATCACAAGACATGTTAATAAGCATACGAGGATCAAGTTATCCAAGAAATATATAAAATGAGTGTCAATAAAACAACTATTTATAAACATGTAAACAAAGGAACTTACTGAAAAATGGTATTCCATGTGTCTTTATATCTCACATCCAGTGCCCTGATATCATCTTCTATTTTAGACCAATTAGGATGAGTAACAGCGAACTTCAACTCCACAATGTCTGCATGCAGTACATAAATAAATTTAGTCATTTGGTTCCAAGTCAGTCCAAGTAACAACTTTCTACCAAGTAATACTTTTTCTGCAAAATGCCACTTAGTTTTTAGAGATACTCTGGCTTTATAGGTAGGTAAGCAGTCTTGTAAAGAAGCTGACACTTTGACGCTTAAGAACCACCACCACATCCGCAATATAGGCTATGGTATAACTTCTTGTACTTGTAAATTTAGTCTTATACTTAAAATAAATTAAAGAGCCAAGATTATGATGAAGATTATCTAAATGAACACAAATACACCAAATTATATCAAATATTTTAAAGCAAATTAACTTCTTCAAATTTTCATCTATATATACAGTTTTAGACGAGCACACACAAAAAAATGCACCTAAACATGTTGTGCTGAGGACTTTTGGATTAATATAAATATATAGAGAGCCATAATCACATGAACTTAAGATCATACATGCCTTAATGCTGAGTAGGCTCTCTGTGCTAGGGCTCTTTTTTTTTTCTTTTTTCTTTTTTGATAAGTAAAGAAATGCACAAGAAGCGCAAATGGGTACACACCCAAGCAAATGCAGAGTAAGCAAAAGCTGCCAAAGGCAAAAGCATAAGGTAAATTATTAAAAAACAAAAAAATTACAAATGAGCTAGGCAACACCTCATGAACCCAAAAGAAAAGAAGGTTAAGACAAACGAATTGAATATGAAACAGAAGTTCTCTTTGCTTTCAAAGCTGTGACCATTTTTTCCTTCCAAATACAGGCCCAAAGTCATGCCTTCCTTTCCACTCCTATCTAACCATTCACCTCTTTCCAAGCTTGCAATATTTCGGATGCCGTCCTCCACATCTGCTCCCCACTGCAAAGATGTAAATGATCAACCGAAGTTTACTCACAGCAAAAAATTACAATTTACACATCAAGTCCCACACCGGTGCCTTCTCTTCTAAAGGTTGTTCCGAGTAAGAATCACCCCTAGCTTGCATGAGAAGAAAGCCACAATCTGCTTGGGCTCTCAGTGGATTTTTGTTTTCAAGGGCTATTATCGGGTCCATGTCCATATATGTTGCAAATCTCTTTACCTTGCACAGAGGCCTTGTCATTCTGCAAGGTGGAGAGAAACCTGAGACTTCAGGTATTTTGGGGTTCAAATCTCATTCCCTCCCCTTTATGAACTATAATGTTTACTTACCATAAGAAAAAACTCAGACTTCAGAGCTTCCCAATCCACATATCCACTATTAGATACATCTAGATAAAGATGCTGATCATGTGCAGTAATTATGGCAATCTTCTTAAAGAAAAGAACATCCTATTACCAGCAGAATACGCATTCACACATCTTTTCACCACCATATCCCCACATATTATATATCTTTAACCAAAATAGTGTGCTTTATTGAATCTTAATGTATCTTAAGAGCCCACCTCTTAATGCATTTTAATGTGGTCCTCTGAATAGTTTATATTTAATTTTGTATCTTAATGATTTAGAGGCATTCAGAGGAATTTTTTTTACCCCAATTACAAACATTAAGATGCATAAAGAGGTGGGCTATTAAGATGCAATCAAACACAACCAAGTTGTATGGTTTAGAGGTAGTTTAAACACTACATCCAAAGGGATTTATATGTCGGGAAGATAAAGGGAGAGGGTGTTTGGGTATTCAGTTCCCTAAAAATTACAAATTGACTTGTCAAAAAAATAAATAACTACGTTACAATATTAACCTTCAAGCTTTGGGCTGTGTCTAATACTCTTCAAGTAGCATAGGAACTTCCAAGTAACACATCTCAATGTCAAGCATGTAATCAATGTCAAGACGCAACTAATTGAGATAAAACTATTCTCATAGCTTGGAGAGAATATCAAATTACAAGTGAGATGCAAGCCTTTTCATAAATTATGGTGGGAATTTTACAAAGCCCCACAAACTCCTATCCTTAAAACATTCAACGTTCCAGATAACTGAAAGGTTACTCCACTGTGGGCAAAAAGGACAAATACACCACTATACTTGGAACCTTTTAAGTATTTGACAACCAAAATTTTAAAATATACAATCAGCCCACTAAATTAATTAAAATTTGGTAATTGAACCATTTTGTTAGAGATATTGGACAGCCGTAAAATTTGTATCTACCTGGTAGTAGAAACTAAATACAAAAATCAAAAACAATATTTATGTGGCAAAAAAATAGTAAGAAACTCGAATACAAAAAAAATAAAATATCAAAGAGAACAATAATAAATCTTTGACAAAAATAAAATAAAATATGACAATCTTCTTAATATGGGTTTTCTTTTTCTTCTTCATCAAAACCATTCTTCATCTTAAAAAAAAAAAAAAAAAAAAGAGGATTAAACACACTATAATCGATTTTAAAGGATAAACTAATGCAATTAATTGATAACATTACTAATTTGGAGTTGATTAGAAGGGTTATACACCTGATTTGATGAAGAAAAGGGCTAGATATTATCCA
The DNA here is from genome assembly GCA_947179155.2 of Hedera helix. NCBI lineage: Eukaryota > Viridiplantae > Streptophyta > Magnoliopsida > Apiales > Araliaceae > Hedera > Hedera helix. The sequence goes on from OX359287.1 coordinate 31,017,016, forward strand.
AGCTCAATAACCAAAACAGAGTAGTTCCTCAACGATGGTTTTGAGTTCGTTTGGTGTTGAATCTAGCCCCAATCTGCTCAGTAATGGTTGATGAATAAAGCACAATGCTTATCGAGCTCAAAAATGATGGATTTGGCTAGGTTTGGTTTGAAATTTTGGGGTTTTCTTCTCTTTTTTCTCCTATTTTTCCTTTTTGTTCTTCTAGGGCGACGCAGATCGCTGGTGCTTTAGCCGATCTGGGCTGCCTCGATCAGATAAGAGAGAAGGTTAGGTGCCGGCTATAATGGTGGATTTCAGAGATGATGGTTAATTCCGGTAATACATTTTTAGTAACGATGATGAAAATGGCTACTTTTTAGAATTTTTAATTTGTTTACAGGAAAGTGAATCTATTTACTGCATTAAAAGTTTATAATCCAACTGCGATCTAATTCTACAACTGACAATTTGATCTGGAAGGAGAAGAAGTGAGAAAAATGAATAAGGAGAAAAGATAAAATAGACCAAATTTCCTCTCTTTTTTTTGGCAAAAATCTGCTTTCTTTTCCCTTTTTTCTCTACCTGTACTTTTTCAATTTTTTGTTTTTTCATGTCATCGTTGCAGATTGACCTGCTCCATTTTCTAATTTAATTTTAACTTTCTTTTTCCTGCTGTGTATGAAAATCTGTGAAACAATTTGACAGCCATTACATGAATTTAATAGAATGGCTTAATTAAATTTTTAAAACTAGTTTAGTTGGTTAAAATCAAAATTTTAAAGTTCAGTTGCCAAATGCTTACAAGTTGCCAACTACAGTGGGAGATTTATCATTTTTGCCCTCCACTATGCGAACCACATAAAAAGGCCTCAAGGAATAATATAGAGATATGCATATACCTGGATTATTAGCACTTATAGCTATTTTTGTATCCTTGGATTTTAGATGAATTTGCAAAACAGCAGTTGATAGCTGAAATCAGTAGAATGACGAACACTAGATTAATCAATCAAGAAAGTAGAGGCTGCACACTTAAAGCTGTGAAGTTGTAAATTGTAACTCACTGTGTTAGACCACTGCGATTCAATGCTAATAATATCAGCAACTCTCCATTCAAAGCTTAAAGGGCCCTTGTTACCGTATAAACTTGAACCCTCAAGCTTTATATAATTGCTTGAGAAAGTCAAGCGGGAATTCAAGGAGAACATCTTGCCATACAGAATGTAATCAGGGTCGACAACAACCGAGATATCCTGTATATCACAACAAAATTAAATGAGTACAACTAATATTCTATGATTTAAATAATCAATGAGAATATTAATTGATAATTCTAAATGTAGAAGTTCCAGATGAATGTAGTCAAATCCCTATGAGCTATCAGGATTTAACTAGGGCATTTATATAGGTCAAAGATTATAATGCCTTTGAAGCTGTACATAAAATCATGACATACAGCCAAAAACCTTGCAGGAAACTGAAATAGGTGAGGGAGGCAGGTGGGCCTGCATGCAGTGGACAAAGCCCTGGCCATTTCAGACAGCACAAAGACAACACGACATATTTGTCAGGGGAGTTATGAGAAATACTCTCCCCCCCCCCCCCCCCCCCAAAAAAAATAAAAAAAATAAATAATAATCAAGGATGACAAGCATGAGAATGATGTACAAAGGCAAACGCAAACCATATCCAAAGTAAACAACACAGGCCGTGATGCAAAATTCGACAGAAATATGTAGGCAACATCAAAAGGAACAAGCCAGGAAAAGAAAAGGAATTTGTGGAAGTTTAGGATTTAAATAGAAAAAACATATACATTGTGTTTGAAATTTTTTTGTTCATTTTTCGTTGAAGCTTTTTATGTTTTTGCCACACCCTTTTAGGGGCTTCTTAACGAGTCGAACAAGTGGAATGCACATGCTCATTGTGCATTATATCTATCTATCTTTCTTTCTTTAATTAAAATCATCTTGAACTTCCATTCCCCAGTAATCTACACCTAGATATACTCCACTCAATCTCATGGTGCCAAGCTGCAGCAGAGAACAGGTCAAAGCTGAAACAAAATAAAAGTTGGCAGTTCTCTTAACATACAGATGTGATTAAAAACTCTCTCTGCCTTTTTTATACTAAAATACTACTAATGTAACTAATGTTAGTTCAAGTTCTAGAAATACAGATAGTGGTATTGCTACAAGACAACATGGCCTGCAATATGATGCCCAAGAAGAGTGAAACAAAAGCTTTTAAGCAGAGTTGTAACAATAGACAGCATCGTCAGTACTACATTATATGAACAAGATGTATAATTTCATAGAGCGATCCTTTATAACCATAAGTACTAGCGTGCAGGGAGGGTGGGGGGGAGGGCAGCAGTTTCTCTGGCTTCTCCAACCTATCTAAGACTGCATAATTATAAATTTTCCAATAATGTGTAAAAGAAGGATGGCATCTTTGCAATTATAGTGACATTCATAATGGTAAGCCCAACATCTCTACATAAATTTGTCAACTATAAGATCTGAATTCCTGCTACTCTAATACAGGCAACATCGTAAGAATGCTTTATATTTCTTACCTTTTAAGATCTACATAACCCATACAATCCGATGCATCTCGCAAATCATCCTCCTAAGGATTTTAACTCGTCAATTCTACTTGGCACAACCCCAAACAAAGTTTAGTAAGGTCTGGTTAGATCCATATATCAATTATGAATTATTAGCATTATTCAGTTATTCTATGTCTTGAAGCTTAAACATCACAAAGTATAGATGTCTCTATTAGTATTATTTAATTCATGAATTCTAAGAAGAGTAGCAGTATACGATAAACTTCAAGGCAATACATTTTTATTGTACTCTTCCACAAAGAATTACACGCTTTTTTCAACTACAAAATATTTCAATCCGAATGTAGATAACTTACTCTTTTTATATTAATTAAATAAATAAATTATAAGCACACTATTTTCTGGAAAAAACTACCAAGTGGGCCGGACCCTTAACAGCTCAGTCAGCCAGCTTCCAGCGGCTCGGATAAAGAAACTATACCACTATACAGCCAAAATCTCCAAAAAAGTACAGCCATAAATGTGGACTTTCTATTACTTGCCTCCAGTTCTTCATATAATTACTTATTTCTAAAACAAGAAGGATGAAATATGCTTACAAATTCACATCCACCAACACCACTCGCCAGAACTTGTTCTTCCAATAAGCCTGAAATAGTTAATATCAATATGATTATTTCTATATGTTATCAATATAACTATTACTATACATGTCTAAAAGCATAATGTTAACATGAAAAATTGCTGAGCAGAAATTGCGTCAAGTAACAGAAGACTGTAGATGATGATTAATTTGGTAAAAACCTTCACTGTCAGCATGATAAGATTTAGAAGTTAATGTAGAGGTCGATTCAATGCTGTCATCATCATCTGAAGTTATACCAATCAGCTCATTCTGCAATAAATTTAGATTTGAACATTTACTTGAAAATTCACAAACATCTTAATCTCTGCAAAGGAAGTAAAATGAAGAAGTCTAGTACATCAGACAGAAAATGATGTTGAGTATTCTCTCGAAGATTGCTGCTACTGGAAGTGGCACCAACTTTTGTGCCTCTTACTGTATATGAGTGTGCTCCAGAAAGAACATATCTGGAGTCACGATCATTAGCACGCGAATGCACATCTGTTTTATAGTTTGAAGAACTAGATAGTGCAGTGGCTTCCAACCCAGATGCACGTCCTTTCACAGCATCGATATCAACTGGTTCATGGCTAGCGTTCTTGCAATGATCCTTGTTTTGTTTTGTAACTACAAAGAAAATTGAAACGACGTAATTATAAATACAAAATAACAGATTTACGTAGTTATAGAAGCATAATAAAATAGGCATCATAGACCGAGCTAATAAAACAAAAGGTTAACAAGGAATTGAAAAGGAAAAACGCTCCATTAATAGAGCTCAATAAAATCATGTTCATTTTCATGCATAACTATTGTTTATAGTGACAATGTAATGTTTCCCTTAATTCTTTGCATTTTTATCATTTGAGAAGCCCATCGCCACGTTGGTGCAATCCATTATGAATATAATCTTTATCATCCTTTCTAAAATGAGCACAACAGGTACAGAGAAAATTGTTGTTGTGTTGTAATAAAAAGTCATTGCCCAGCATTCTTCATGCATTAATAATATCTATTCTTTTATAGATATAATCAAAAATTAACAACCCATTTACATAACCTGTTTATACCAGCGATCAAAAGTATTATTTATTTCTCCAAACAATTAGCTACCGCCTTAACATAGAACAGTAACATTAACAAACTGGAAGTCAAGACTCTTAGATTATTTTCTGAACCCCAACCCCATCTTTCCGTATGAAATCAAAATATTTTATCAAACCTCTACGTACAGAATTGCAAACAATCTGTGAAGACGAATCACGAATATTTTATATCTCGGAAGACAGTGAGACTCTTCCTAAGCTTTATACTTTTCCAGACACTAGAAATCTCTGTTCAAAAGCCTTAACGCACATTTCTTTCCTAATGGCATGCTAAAAGACCCTTAGGTGGTAAAGTTGAGAGAATGCCTCATAATCCTCCTTCTTTGGTTACCCAATGAGGCTCCATAAATTTTATGCAACTCTTTTTCATTTAATCTACAAAATAAAAATAAAAATACTCACTCTATTGCAACAATTTCATTCTACTTTTGCTGTCTACTTATATACATTATACAAATGTATAATGAATGTTTGTCTCTGTGAGTTTGTGCCATAATATAAAGACTGTATATGTAGAGAGAGATTGGTACAATATTAAACTAAAGCACATAATCATTTCAAGCAGTAAACTTGAAACCTAAGGAAATAGTCATCGCATATAAAACACCATTCATTATAAAATGACCAACACACAACTAAAGTATATGTATGCACGTATGAATCGAATGATAATAGGCTTTAAGGGGGGAATTAGGGTTTAAAACGTACAGAATTCGAGGAATATGTACTTGTCGACAGGGGAGTGATCGTCATTGGAAGAAGAACCAGACGTTTTAGGGTTTTTAGGCTGATATTTCTTCAGAATATCCTGTGATCTTTCTTCAGTTCGCTCCTCTTCCTCGTTGAATTCGTAGACGGAAAATTTGTCGCGGCTTCTACTCATCATCTTCCCCATTTACTCAATTTTGAAACTTCTCTCTACGTATGCCTTCGATTTAGTGGCTTTTGAAAGAGTGATGTATTTTATTGGGTTGACACAATCTTTTGAAAATCCGACCGGTCCTCGAATCATCGAAAAAGTTTCAGTGAATGACTTATTGGTTAAGTAATAAACCGTTAGTTTACAAGTCGTAAATATATAAGAAAAATATATTATTAATAATTAATAAAATTTTAAAATATTAAATTATTTATAAATTAAAATATAATAAAATAATATTATAATATTATTAAAAATATTTTTGTAAAAAAAAATACTTAAAAATCAGGTTAACCGGTTCAACTACTGGTTTTACCGGTTGAACCGGTGGTCAACTGGATTGTTGACTTTCTGATTTTTTGGTCGGACCGGATCGGAAAGTCGACCGGTTTCTGTCAAACCACGGTTCGACCGCCGGTTCGGTCCGATTTTTTAAACATTGGGGTGACAACCGGCTGATTTGATTGGTTATGGGTCGACTCTTTATTTTTGTCGATTCATATATTTAAAATTTTATTTTTATTATAATTATTATATATATATATATATATATATATATACAATGTATATTTATTGTACATACAATTAATGTAGGGAAGTGATATTTTTATATGATTTTTTGATATTTTCACATATAAATTATCGTTATAGACCTATAGCGACGATCAAAACCGTCGTAGACCTTATAGCGATACTTTTCATATGTAAATATCAAAAACTATGTGGAAATATTGAAACTTTTCACTAGTAAAAATATTTATATCTATTCAAATTTTATTTGTAGTTACAGCTTACTATACAAAGATGATATATGTGTGATATAGCCAAAGGAATTTGTCTCCATAGAGATAAAGTAAATCAAGTATGTAAGTTACAACAATTCAATTATAGATTGAAACAAGCTTCTCAAATATGAAACATATGTTTTGATGAGATAATCAAAAGAGTTTGATTTTATCAAAAATGTGGATGAACAAAATGTGTACAAAGGTTAGTGAGAGCATTGTGACATTCATAGTACTATGTGATGATATATTACTAATAAAAAATGACATACCGATGTTACAATCAGTAAAAATGTTGTTGTCTAAACACTTCTTCATTAAGGACTTAGTAGAAATATCCTACTATTGGGATAATGGTCTATATAGATAGATTGTAAAAGATGTTCGGCTTGACTCAATGAACATACATTGATTTGATGGTAAAAATGTTTAGCATGCCAAACTCCAAGAGGACTCATGTTGATGAGTCAAGAAGTAAATCTTTCAAAGAATTTGTCCTCGTAGACAGCAGAAGAGAGATTACATGAACAAGATACCTTAAGCTTCAACAATAGGATCTATCATATATGGATGATGTGTACTAGATATGATGTTACTTACGTATGATAAGTAGATATTAGTTCAATCTTGGAGAATAATATTATAAAATAGTTTCTAATGGTAGGACTAATTAAAACTAGAGGACTTAATTGACTCAAGTTTTTCAGACTAACCAAATTAACAATAAATCCGTTTTAGGTTATATGATTACATTGAACGATGCCGCAATGAGTTGAAAAAATTTCAAATAGCAAATAGTTGTTGATCTAGTGATAAAGACACAGTAAATAACTATACGTGAAGATGCAAAGAGATTGTTCGGTTCAACAAGTTCATTACAGAACTTGGAATGGTTCCTAGTATTAAAGGAGTTTAATTCGTTAAAGAACCTATGTCTCATCTAAAATCCAAACATGTGTTGTGACACTTTTGAATGATTAGAGGAATCATTGAAAAATAGATGGCATCTTAGAGATGATAGATTCTCAGTAAAACATTACAAATTTATTAACTAAAGTATTTACTAAGCAATTCGTACGCCACTTAAAGAATAATGATACGAAGAACCTAAAGGGTCACACCGGATAAATATTTATTTTAGAAGTCGATGGCTTAATGGTAATGATAAGTTAAATATATTTAATTTATACTATGATGATAGAATAAATTAAATAGCTTAATATTTATAATTATGTATTTTGAAAATACTAATTATAAATTAATAAAAAGAGCCTTATTAGTATTACTACTATTATTATTATATAGTTCTTAAATGGTTTATGAATTAAATAATAAGAAGTACTTTCATAGTAAATAATTAAATTCCTAAATAGTTTAAAAATTATAATTATTATATTAAATTACTTTAGTTCCTAATTAGATTAGGAACTTAATTAAAAACCCTAATTCTAAATAGTTTATGAGGGTTGACCATATATATAAATAAGAGAAGTCTTATTATGAATTAAGATTACATACTCTTCCACAAGAATTAGGATAGTACATCATATTTTCTCTACAACTATAAGAGAGAGGAAATTAGGGCTAGTCTCCCATGGTTTGAAGAACCAAAATTTACTTCTTGAATACTTATTAATCCTTGGTGGATCACTTATAGAGGCTTCACACTTGAAGAGCAGACAAAATGCCTCCGAGAAAGATATTGCTACTTATGAAGTGAGAAAATGATGTAACTGTGGCTCAAATGCATCATACTCGAATCCATAAGTATCGAGTTACAACGTTAACACGAAAAAATAAATGCACATACTATACTGCTACACCTTCATGAGTTGTATGGTGAGAAAAATAGATTAACTAAATATAAGATATCTGAGGAGCTTTTCCGATCTATAATAATCAATGACACTACAGTAAAGACACATGTCCTAAAGATGATCAATTGGGATAACTAAGTTTTATCAAGGATGGAGAGTTGAGTCAAGATTCGATCTTACAGTCACTCACTGACTCCTATTCACAATTTGTTGTGAACTTCAACATTAATAAGTTATACGTCAGTTTAATTAGTTTGCTTAATATGTTGAAGACTATTGAGTCACTTTTCTTTTAAGAAAAATCAAGTCTTACTGTTAGATAAATATTCTAAGTGGGGGAAGAGAGCCAAATGTGTTTTTGAGTAGTCAGAAAGGTAGAAGGCAAAAGAAAGGCTAAACAAATGACATAAATAAAAGTGATCCCGAAGAAAAATAAGTTTGCTTTTATTGTGATAAGCTAGGATACTGGAAGAGGGACTGCAAAGAGTATCTTACAGTGTTTAAGTAGAAGAAACTTGGTAAAGTTTATACTACAGATATAAATTTGTTCATAATGAAATAGAACTTTTTATAAGTCAAATTCTACTTGGGTATTAGATACTGCCTGGTGGTATCATAAATGCAAGTCGTTGCAGAGACTAAGCAGAAGTAGAAGGCTAAACGAAGGACAAATAATCATGTGTGTGGGGAATGGAGCAAAGGTTGTTACATTAGCCATATGAACTTACGGTTTAACATTGCCTACGAGCAAGTTTATTAAACTAGTAAGTTGTTATTACGTTCAGTTTTTAGAAATATTATTTCAGTTCTATGTGTTGACAATGAAGGTTTTAACATTATAATAAAGAACAATAGTTGTTATATTTATAATGATAATGTTTTGTTTAGAACTGATTGATTACTTGATGAACTTTGTATACTTGACTTACATGAAAAATATTTTAAATTGAACGAAATAAATGCAATGAGATGATATGAATCATACCTTCATATGACATTATTAACTTAGTCATATTAATAAAACAAGACTACACGAGTTGTATAAAGATGAACTTTTAGAGCATTTTGATTATGAATCAAATACAACTTGTGAATCTTGTGTTAAGGGTAATATGACTAAATCTTCATTTAGTGGACATGGAGAGAGAATTGTAGAGTTATTAGAGATAGTACATACAGCTGTGTGTGGGACCTATGACAATAAATGCAAGAGAAAGATATTCATTCATTACTTTCATTAATGATTCTAGATTTTGATATATGTATTTGATGAAATCCAAGTCCAAATCGTTTGAAACGTTCAAAGAATTCAAAAGTTCAGTACAAAAATAAATTGTCAAAAATATTAAAATTCTTTGACTAGATTAAGAAGGGAATACTTAAGCAATAAGTTTTCCAGATCATCTCAAGTGCAATTGGTATTCTCTCACAATGGACATGTTGATGATCCATGATGAGTTTTTGCGACCTTCTAGTATTCTTCTAGGGTTTTACCCTAGAAACAACCACATATCTACTAAACAAGATACTTTCAAATTTCATCTCTAAGACTCCATATGAGTTATGGATAGAGAGAAAACCAAGTCTTACGTATGTTAAGATTTTAGATTGTCTAACTTATTTTAAAAGGTTTGACAGCGATAGGTAAGGGACAAGATTTAACGAGTGTAAACTTGTGGGATATCCTGATGAAAGTTTAGGGTATTACTTCTATAATCTGACTAATTAAAATGTGTTTGTTGTAACACGCTGCCTTTTAGGAAAAATGAGTTTATCCTTTAAGAGGTTAGTGAGAGTAAGATAGATATTGAATAAGTTAAAGAACCACAAAATACTACAGATTAAGTGAAGAAATCTATACAAGTAGATAAATCTATTGTACCACAACCAAGTCATAAATCTGGTTTAGTACCGAAGATACCTGAGAAGTATGAATTCGTCATAGATGATGATGATGAGGTACATATCATAGTGGATAATAATCCAGTTACATACGATAAGGTGTGAGTAGTTGAGACTTTAGAGAAATGACTAATGACTATGAAATCTAAAATCGATCTTTTAGAAAGACTAAAGCAGATGGCAATGTGAAGACATATAAGACCTTAATAGTGGCAAAATGTAAGACCCCGAATTTTATGAAATATAAAATTTAATTTTTCTTCGTATATATTTTTCCTGAAACAGTAAGTGGTTAAATCGATAAAGTTTAAAGTTAAGGATGTTATGTGCAAATTTTATTTTGTCGGATAATATTCGTTTTGTCGGGGAATATTCGGGCCGTACGACGGCGCCGAAATAACTAATTATTGGTGGACCCCACAACGGAATATTTGTCGGATATAGAAAACGACAGAAGTAACCTTTTTAAATAAAAATAGTCAACAGTGTTAACTGTTAAAATACCAGTAATAAAAGAATAGTAGCATACGGTAATTTATGGTATTTTATTGTGGCACACGGTATTCTACAGTAGCACACGGTATTGCACAGTGTCTCGTATTATTGATCTGATAATTGACACCGTAACTGTTGCACACCATTTCATCAATAATTGTCGCTGCATAATATTTTATGTTATCAATTCAATAATTGTTGCTACACAGTATTTTGCATTATTGATTCAATAATTGTCATTACACTGTATTTCATATCATTGACTCAATAATTGTTGCTGCACTGTTTTTAAAATTATTGAACCTAATAATTGTCACGGTTGCAAATATACTATAATTTATATTATTAAATTAATAATAATCTGTAACGTGTTTATTACATTATTGTTGAATTATTGTTGTAGTATTATTTTATTTTATATGTTGGACCCACAGGAAGAATAAATAAATAAATAAAATAAAATAAAAAATTAATTAATTTTACTATTTGAAATAGTAACGTGAATAGTAACATGAATAGTAACGTAAATAGTAACATGTGGGACCCATGTGGGGCCCACATGAAAAAAAAATGAATTGCAAAATGTGCAGGAAGGAAAAAAGCAGCCAGCGGCTGCGTGCTGAATTTTTCAGCACTGGCGTGCAGCACGCCAGTGCTCACCTACCGCATAGTGCCCTTATTTCTCCTATAAATAGCTTGTTCAGCTGAATAGAAAAATCACACCTAAAACATAAAATTTTTCTATAAGAATTTTATGAGTTTTCTTTGAGAATAGTAAGGTTATTTTGAGAGTTTGAAAGCCAAAAGGAGTGCAGAAAATTTTCAAGTAAGTCTTTTATTAAAGAGTAATAATTTCATAAATTCCTATTTTTCACGGTATTCACAAATCTTCCTTTAGAAGACTCTTCTTTGAGAAGATTTATTTTTAAAAGCTTTCTTTGGAAGATTTATTTTGGAATATTATTTTAAAAACTATTTTAAAGTAGTTATATTATACTACAAAAATTATGTTAAATATATATAATTTTGATAGTTCATATTATACGAATTATCATACACTTTGAAATTTATATGTGGTAATTACTAATTTATATTAAAAATATATAGGTTGATCAATCTCATTTAAATCAATATCCAGTCACGTGTTAAGGTAAGGAATTTCATTTTCTTTCATACTCTTTAACTTACTACGGTAAGGAATATTATTCTTTTCACACTCTTAAATTTACTGTGGTAAGGAATATTATCTTCTTTCATATTCTAACTTACTATGGTAAGGGGTATCACTCTTTTCATCATCATAAATGGATATTATTTTCTTTCTTACTTGAAGGGATTATCATTCTTTGATTCTCGAAAATAATATCGTTTCTTTCTTGTGTCATTTACTTCCATGTATTAAATTGTGGGAATAACCTTACGGCGCGGTTTACCGCATGTTGGTGAATAACCTTTTGTATTCATTCCTTATTAATCTTTGAGAATAACCTTACGGTGCGGATTATCGCATGTTTGGTGAATAACTCTTCGTGTTCAAATTCTATTAAATTGTGGGAATAACCTTACGGCGCGGATTATCGCCTGTTTGGTGAATAACTTTTCGTATTCAAATTGATGGGAATAACCTTACGACGCGGATTATCGCCTGTTTGGTGAATAACTCTTCGTATTCAAATTGATGGGAATAACCTTACGGTGCGGATTATCGCCTGTTGGTGAATAACCCTTTTTATTTGTCTCGTGTGGAAATAATTTGTCTACACGAATTATCACATGACACTTTTATTCCATATTCGTAAGTGATATCATTTTCCTTTATACTCATAAGGGATACCATCTTTTTCATCTTCCATTATTCAAACTTACTATGGTAAGGGATATTAATTTTCTTCACCTTTTGTTAATCAAACCTGCTACGGTAAGCGATATTATTTTCTTTCATACTCCTAAATCGAAACTTATTATGGAACTATTGCTTCTATAATTCCTGAAAATATTATATGTTCCATAATAGTTGAACTTCATTATTTCAACTGAACCTTCCTATTTACGTGAACCTTTCTATTGAACTGTAACCGTTATTCTGAACTGTGGATCTTGAATATCATTTTTAAATTTCACTCCACATCATGTTGACAATTTGGACATTATTTGAATCTGTACAAAGTAAACTTCTGATACTTATTGTTTATCCTGTTCTTCTGTTCATCATTTGTATCACTGTTATTTGTATTAATCATCAAGAATCAAACTGTTGTGAATATCTGTGGCCGGGGGCACAGATGTGATATAATTGTTGAACAGATGATAGGTTAAAGGCGATATACTAGGTTAAAGGCGATACATCTGTTCGGTGTCTTTTATGGCACGTGGTTAATGTTCTCTTTGGCCCGTAGTGCAAAGATGAACTGTTGATTGGTATGATTATGACCAAAGGCTGAATCTGGTATAATCATGACCGTTGGTGTTATATTGAATGTCTTTGGCCCGTAGTGCAAAGATGAACTGTTGATCTGCATGATTATGACCAGGAACTGTGAAGTTGTATTATCTTGACCAATGGTATTTCAGATGATAAAAGTTGATGATATTTTTACTAAAAAGAGAAGCGAGTGGACATTATAGTCTGCATTATTCTTCTAATAGATTGCTCATTCCGCTGCTATTATTGATCTGAACATTGTTTAAGAATTTAACTACAGTTTTTGATATAAACCTAGTAGTCTATTGTATTCTATCAAGAACTCAACTGTTGAAGGCTAATGATAATTTATTCGTCATTATCTTAGTCATGATATTTCTTACTGGGCTATTTGAGCTCACCCTTTCTTTTGTTCCATTGTTTTCAACAGGAGATGAGAACGTAACGGGGTCTACCCGGGGGATGGAGTGAGAGTCCGAGGAATAGCTATCCTAGTCTTCACGTGTTGTAAAATAGTGTGGCAATAATAGTGAAGACTTAGTTGTGTATTATTATACACTGTATTGTTGTACGTTGTGCTTTGTTGTAATAATTTTGTTCTAGTTTTTTGACGACTCAAGTTTGGGCTGTGTGGGCCTAGATTTGGGGGCGTCACACAAAAGATTTCAAATAAGTTTAAGGAGTTGATTATGATGAAACTATTCATTAGTAAAAATGCTTATATCCATTTGAATTTTACTTACAGTTGCTGTTTACTATATAAAAAGTATGTATGTATGATATAACCAAGGGGATTTGTCTTAATAGAGATGGTGTAAATCAAGTATGTAAGCTACAACGATCCAATTATGAATTAAATCAAGCTTTTCAAACATGAAACATCTGTTTCGATGAGACAATCAAAAGAGTTTGATTTTATAAAAAAAACGAGAATGAACTAAATGTGTACAAAGGGTTAGTAGGGACACTGTGACATTTCTAGTACTATATGACGATGTACTATTGATAATGCATGACATACCGATGCAATAATCAGTAAAATTGTAGTTGTTTAAACACTTCTCCATCAAGAATGTAAGACCCCAAATTTTATGAAAAATAAAATAAAATTTTTCTTCATATATATTTTCATGAAACAGTAAGTGGTTAAATTGATAAAGTTAAAAGTTAATGATGTTATGTGTAAATTATTTTATGTCGGAGAATATTCGTTTGGTCGGAGAATATTCGTTCTGTTGGGGAATATTCGTACGACGGCGCCGTACGAACCAATCTTTGGTGGACCCCACAAAGAATAATTGTCTGATATAGAAAATGACATAAACAATTTTTAAATGGTCAATGGTACTATTACTTTTAATTGTTAAAATATCCAGTGGTAAAAGAATAGTAATATGCGGTATTGCACAGTAGCACACGGTATTGCACATTGTTTCGTATTATTAAACTCATAAAGTGGTTATCGTACAATATTTGACTTTATTGTCACATGCACAATAATTCATATTATTAAACTGATAATTATGAATAACCTGTTGGTGAATAACATTTCGTATTCATTCCTTATTAATCTCTGAGAATAACCTGACTACGCGGATTACCGCATGTTTGGTGAATTACTCTTTGTATTCATTTCGTATTTGTCTCTTATGGAAATAATTTGTTTACACGAATTATCACATGACACTTTTATTCCATATTCGTTTGTAATATCATTTTCTTTCATATTCGTAAGTGATATTATTTTCCTTTATACTCATAAGGGATACCATCTTTTTCATCTTCCATTATATAAACTTACTATGGTAAGGGATATTAATTTCCTTCACCTTTTGTTAATCAAACCTGCTACGGTAAGAGATATTATTTTCTTTCATACACCTAAATAGAAACTTATTATGGAACTATTTCTTCTATAATTCCTGAAAATATTATATGTTCCATAATAGTTGCACTTCATCATTTCAATTGAATCGTCCTATTTACGTGAACCTTTTTATTGAACTGTAACCGTTATTCTGAATTGTGGATCTTGAGTATCATTTTTAAATTTCACTCCACATCATGTTGACAATGTGGACAATATTTGAATATGCACAAAGTAAATTTCTGATACTTATTATTTATCATGTTTCTTCTGTTCATCATTTATATCATTCTAATCATCCAAAATCAAGTTATTGTGAATATCTGTGGCCGGGGGCACAGATGCAATATAATTGTTGAACATATGATAGGTTAAAGGCGATATAATAGGTTAAAGGTGATACATCTGTTCGGTGTCTTTTATGGCACGTGGTGAATGTTCTCTTTGTCCCGTAGTGCAAAGATGAACTGTTGTTTGGTATGATTATGACTAAAGGCTGAATCTGGTATAATCATGACCATTGGTGTTATATTGAATGTCTTTGGCCTGTGGTGCAAAGATGAACTGTTGATCTGCATGATTATGACCAGGAACTGTGAATTTGTATTATCTTGACTAATGATATTTCAGCTGATAAAAGTTAATGATGTTTTTCCTAAAAAGAGAACCGAGTGGACATTATAGTCTGCATTATTCTACTAATAGATTGCTCATTTCGCTGCTATTATTGATCTGAACATTGTTCAAGAATTTAACTGCAGTTTTTGATATAAACCTTGTAGTCGATTGTATTCTATCAAGAACTCAACTGTTGAAGGCTAATGATAATTTATTCGTCATTATCTTAGTCATGATTTTCTTTACTGGGTTATTTGAGCTCACCCTTTCTTTTGTTCCATTGTTTTTCAACAGGAGATGGGAACGTAGCTGAGTCTAGCCGGGAAATAGAGTGAGAGTTTGAGGAATAGCTATCGTAGTCTTCACGCGTTGTAAAATATTGTGATAATAATAGTGAAGACTTAGTTATGTATTATTATACACTGTATTGTTGAACGTTGTTCTACCTTGTAATAATTTTGTTGTAGTCTTTTGACGACTCAAAAATTATAATGTTCTTAATCGTGAGATCACTAAAAAGGGGATTAGTGAATCCGGATAGATTAGTACTGTAAGACCTCGAATTTTAATAAATAGATTTAAATTTTTTCTCTTAATTTTATGCCTAACAGTAAAATGTTAAATTAATAAAAATTAAAATTAAGAATGTTATATGCAAAAATTTTATGTCAGACAATATTCAATTGGTCGGGGATTCGTTATGTGGGGGAATATTCGTACGACGACGCTGAAATATTCAGTTATGGGTGGACCTCTCAACGAAATATTGTCGGATGTAGAAAACGATAACATTAGCCTTTCTAAATAAAAATGGTTAACGGTATTATCACTTTTAATTGTTAAAATATCCAGTGATAAAAGTATAGTAGCATATGACATTTTACAGCAGCACACGGTATTACATAATATTTAAATTATTGAACTGATAAAGTAGTTATTGAACAATATCTCATTAATAATTGTCATTACACAGCATTTTACATTATTGAATCAATAATTGTCATTATATAATATTTTACATTATTAATTGCACAGTGTTTCATATTATTGAATCAATAATTACCATAATGTACAACATCTTGCATTATTGGGCCAATAATTATTATGATAGTAGTTATGGGTATTAAACAGTTAGACAAATTTATTATTTAAAAAATATTGTATATTTAATAATTGAGATATTAAATTAATAAAATAATATGTAAGTGTGTAACGCGCGTAAATGTGTAACGCGTGTAAGCGTGAAATGCGTGTTAGTCAACAAACGGTGCAGATTAAAGTGTGAAAAATGTGTTGGTTGATGAATGGTTTAAATTAAAATATGATATTAAAATGTGTAACGCGAGTGTGAAAAAATTGGTTAGGTTCTGGCTATAAATAAGGGGCTTAACATAAGGAGTTTCATACATTTCTCACTAAATCTTATTTTCACTCTCTAAATATTTCTTAGTATAAGTGTCTCTCTGAGTGTATTAAAATTATATTAAGCGTTTAAGATTTGGAAGGGTACGAGTATTGTTTAAGTAAATTTTTTTTTATAAAAGTTATATAAACACTCACACGCTAAATGTTTCTTAGTATAAGTGTCTCTCTAAGTGTATTAAAATTATCTTAAGCGTTGAAGATCTGGAAGGATACGAGTATTATTTAACTAAGTTTTTTTTATAAAAGGTATATAAACACTCATACACACCTCATTTTACAACTCTTCATTTAGAAGACTTTTCTATTAGAAGATTTATTTTGAAAAACTTCATTTGAAAGATTTTACTTTAAAAAATTATTTTCTTTAAAAACTATTTTGAAATATATTTATACGATATAGTCATTTTGATGATTTTATATACATAAAATTAGTATGTGTTACTTACTAATTAAATTATGAATATACATATAGGTTAATCAACCTGATAAAAGCTGTATTTAGTCACGAGATAAGGTAAGGGATACCATCTTTTTCATCTTCTATCACTTAAACTTACTACGGTAAGAAATTATCTCATTTGTACCTCTAATATTATTAAACGGTGAAAATTCTTGAATTATTAATTCATTAATATTCCCTTAATAATTTGCACTTCATCTAATATCTTTCGACAAGAACATTCCAATTAAATTTTCATTGTCATATTTGAACTGTGAACTTATGGACCTTGAACTTTTGAACTGTTGACATTTATTTGAACTATGAATATTTTGGATTAATTTCTTGTACCGTAAACCTTATCGTTGAACTTCTTCCCTGTGGATCTTGGACATTACTCTTGGACTTGAACACCTTTTTTTCTATATCATGTTGACAATTTGGACATTATTTGAATCTGGGCAAAGTAAAATTTGCTAACTCCTAATGTTATTGTTTATCCTGTTTCTTCTGTTCATTATTTATATCTCTGTTGTTATTTCAATCATCAAGAATCAGGTTGTTCTGAATATCTGAGGTTTGGGGCACAGATGATAAGTTAAAGACGATATAGGTTAAAGACGATATAGGATAAATGTGATATAATTGTTTGGTGTCTTTGGTCGGATTACAAGGACACTTGATGAATGTTCTATTTGGCCGGGGCAAAAAAGAACTGTTGTTTGGCATGATCATGACCAATGGTATTTCAAATGATAAAAGTTGATGATGATTTTCTTAAAAAGATAAGCTGGTAGATATCATAATCTATTTGATTCTCTTAGTGATGGTTATTTCACTGCAGTGAAATTTTGTTCAAGAACTTAACTTCCGTTGTTGATTTAAATCTTGCTATTTATATTACTCTATTAACAATTCAACTGCAGTTGTTTATTTAAAATTTGTTGTCTATTATATTCAATTAAGAACTCAACTTTTGAAGGCTAAGAATAATTTATTTTTCATTATCTTAGTCATGATATTCCTTACTAAGCTATTTGAGTTCACTATTTCTTTTTTGTTCAATTATTCAGGAAATAAAAGCGTAGACGGGACTAGCGAGGAGGAAAGGGGAATGAAGTAGCTGTCCGAGATAGTTGCTATAGTAGTCTTCACCGTATTGTAGAATAGTAATAATTGTGAAGACTTAGTCGTGTATTATTGGGTACTGTACAGTGTACTATAATAATTTTGTTATAGTCTTTTAACGACTCAAATTGGGTGGTGTGGCCTAATTTGGGGGCGTCACAAGTACATACAATGCTTGCTCTTACGAAGAGAATGATTAATATCATAATTATTTGTGTTGAAACACTAAAACAGGTATGTAGGTGTTTATTAGAAAATAAGTTCACTAAACGTGACTCGCTTAAGGAGCGCCCAATGAAATTTTACTAGTCTGTCAATAGGAATTCCTTAAGTGATAGTAGTACATGTGATCTTTAGACTTGAGTTCATCACAATACCTTGTGTATGATGAGTTAGACATTGACATATTTCTTAAGACCTTTAGGGTATATCAAAGGGTATGATAGGGTATAATAAATTATACACGGAAGTAGGTGAATAATCAATAAAGGATCTACCACTTTCAGTAATTGAAGAGAATGTCCAATGTAATTTAATAAATTACAACTAAAAAATCCTTGACCAACGTGGAATGAAAATTAGAAAGAAGTTTTTTATTTACATTAGAGTTGTACATTTGTGAATTAAAATGCATACGAACAAAAAAAATAAGACTTTACAATAATTTCATATCTTATATTTGATTGAGACATTGTATAGTAGAAGGATTGAATTGTACGGTAACTATTCACTAAAAGGTTCTTTTACGATCAAATGTTAAAATCTATATTATTTGAAAAGTCGTTGATCGCTAAGGGGACTTACTCTTAATGTGGAATAAATATTATTTATTAAATGAATTAAATAGTTTAATTCATTATATAAATAAAATTAGAATGATTCTAATTAATTTATTTTACAACCGGTTTAATATGGAGAACTTAAAGGGTCACACCGTAAAAAAGTAATATTTATTTTAGAAGTTGATGACTTAATGATAATAATAAATTAAGTATATTTAATTTATACTATAATGATAGAATAAATTAAATAACTTAATATTTATAATTATATATTTTAAAAATACTAATTATAAATTAATAAGAAGAGTCTTATTATTTTTATTTAGTTCCTAAATGGTTTAGGAATTAATTAATATGTAGTATTATTATTATAAATAATTAAGTTCCTAAATGGTATAGGAATTGTAATTATTATAATAATTAATTTAATTCCTAAATGGTTTAAGAATTGAATAATCAGAAGTACTCTCATAATAAATAGTTAAGTTCTTAAATGGTTTAAGAATTACAATTATTATATTAAATTAATTTAGTTCCTAATTAGATTAGGAGCTTAATTAAAAACCTTAATCCTAAATAGTTTAGGAGGGTTGACCATATCTATAAATAAGAAAAATCTTATTATGAATTGAGGTTTCACACTATTCCACAAGAATTGGGAGAGTAATTCATAATTGTTTATATCTAAGGGGTTAAAGAGAGAGAGAGAATTAGGGTTAGTCACCTATGGTTTGGAGGAACTAAATTTTACTTCTTTAATTCATAGATTTCTTGGTGGATTATCTCTAGAGGGCTCACACTTAGGAAGTTAATATTGATCCGTGGAATTTAATCGGTGAATTTGAAGAAGAATGCGAAAGATTAAAGGGAGATGACCTGTGGAAGTTTGGTTCTACAAATGAATAATTTTTTTATCTTTCTTCAATTAATAATAGTAACATAAGAATGATCCTGGTTATTGGTTTATAAAATTTTTAAAATATGATTTTATTTATTTCCGTTGCACTATTATAATTAGATTGCTTGTATACCATTTTTTTATTTTTGAAGTTGATGGCTTAATGGTAATGATAAATTATGTATATTTAATTTATACTATGATGATAGAATAAATTAAATAGCTTAATATTTATAATTATGTATTTTGAAAATATTAATTATAAATTAATAAGAAGAGTCTTATTATTATTATTACTATCATTATTATTTAGTTACTAAATGGTTTAGGAATTAATTAATATATAGTAGTATTATTATAAATAATTAAGTTCCTAAATGATATAGGAATTATAATTATTATAATAATTAATTTAGCTTCTAAATAGTTTAAGAATTAATTAATAAGAAGAACGCGAATGATCAAATGTTATTCATCAATAAATAATTAGTTACAACATAATTTAATATACTTTTAGTTGATAATAACACATTAATATTGTTACATACATAATATTTTTATTTTTATTTTTAAACTTATCAATATATATTATACTATTTTGATTATTAACTTTCCTAATTTATGAACTTAAATAATATAAAATCTCATTCAATTTATTCTAATATAATATAAATAATATTTTTATGTCACGTTAAATTACATAAAAAATAATCGGTAATTTTTCATTAGTAAACTTGCACAAGTATATATTGTGATCTCTAATACCTTAATATGTAATTTTTTAAATTTACCTGTATTTTACACGGATAATTAAATTTATATTTGGAATAGTAGAGTTTGGGTGTAATATCACATATACAAGAGTAAAAATTGGTAATCTACATTATAATTTAAAAAACATAACTATATTGAATTTATCTAATACATATTTAAAAGTTTTATACGTAACACTTTATCTAATAACTCTACAAAATAAAAATACTTACCCATAACCTCTACGGCAAGATCTTATAGAATACTTGTACTTACGAGGCTTATATAATATTAGTAATTTAAGTTACAAGTTGTGTGTGTAATTTATATTATATTATTAATTTAAAAAAAATAAAAATTTAGAAGATTAAAAATACCCAAACTTGAAAGTTAATTAAGAAGTTGAAGTTTTATAAAGATAAAATAGGAATTAAAACAAGAGTTTAAAAGGTATTTTAGGAAGTTGAAGTTATAAGGATGAAACAAGAATTAGTTTAAAAGTTAAAAGGTATTTTAGGAAGTTAAAGTTATAACGATAAAACAATAATCACTATAAAAGCTAAAAGGTATTTTAGGGAGCCAAAATAGCTTCAAAAAATTTGTTAACACCAGGTCAGTTTCCTCCCTGTCTACAAAAGTAGTTTTATTTCTAAAATTTGATATAAAAATCAATACAATTTTTTCTTACCATATTTACTTCTAAAATAATAAATTTTTAGTTTAATAGCGACAGTGTTATAGTGAAGTTAAAATGAAAATTTTAAAATTTTATGTTATTATCATTTAAAATTTATATATATATAAAATGATAATTAAGACTTTTTTATTTAACAGAGGGAGCATCTCACCATATTCTCTACATTTTAATTGACATGTATCATCATATGATATATTTATATCTAAAAATTGAATCGATCATCTTAATTCTGATTATGTCAATTAGTTCACTCTGCTTTCCTTTTTCTCCATATAAGAATTGTGACAAAAATATAATTAAAGAAAAGATATTTCCTTTCGCAATGTCTCAGTTACATTAATAATAAATAGGTCCCACATTGATGTGAAAAAAGATTACGTAAAAATATTAATTTTTATTTATGAAAATAACAATTTCCTGTAATTAAAAGAAAGGTGCATAAATATAAATAAGAAAAATAAAACACTGCACGATTGATGAATATGCACAGACCATTCCAATGCCGGCAAACTTCTTGGGTTGCTCAATGGAACTGTACCTATTTTGCAACACCAGTTGAGAAATCCAATTCAGTTTAGATAAAGCAGCCAATCATTAATTTGGCCAACAAAAATGAATTGTTATCGGGATGTAAATTGTTTCCAATAATTAAAATTAAAAAACAAAGCACATAAACAGGAGGAAAATAATGCTCTTTGCATGTAAGGAGGGAGACATTATTATTCTTCGGTAGCAGCAGCACTAGCACTAGCAGCACTCAGGTCCACGGAAAGATCAACAGCCTAAACCAAATAACAAAATATAAAAACCAATCATAAATTTAATTAAATACTTGTATTTCTTGAACTTGTAATTAAAAGTATAGTAAAAATGAAGCAGGAAAGCTTTGGTCAAATAATCTGGTAGTTTAAAATCCAAGGTGTTCTTCTTCTTTACTTTCTGCAACATGGTCAATGAAGGTGCATGATTAAGAAATGCAATCAGGCATTTGTGAGTCATAACTAAAAGCAGCAATAACAAACCTTTCCAGTGATGTTGCCGTACATGGCTAACACGTCTTTTACTGTCGACTCAAAGTGTGTTGTCGCATCATAGCTCTGCAGGATATACATCAAGTTGTCACCAAAACAAGCAGTTAACCTACGCATTTGAGTCAAACTAGTTTCCATAATTTAACCAGTTGGAGAAATGATCAAGGCCAGAAGTTGTACTCTTGTAACACTTTTCTGGGATTTTTATTTTATTTGTCGGTTTTCCTCTTTCAAACCAGGGGGAAGAGAAAAATAGAGAAGGTCAATCAATCTACAACTGTTAATACTAAAAAATATGAGTATCTCTACTTACAGCAGATATGAAGCAACTGTCATCAGCAGGATTGTTGGTAGGTTCAAATCTATCATAGGTTTCAAAAAATATCTCCTCGACAGGTCCCAGTAGGTCTATCCCAGGCTTTAATTCAACCTCAGGGTTATCAGTTTCTGCTTCAGCCGAGACAAAAGCAATAAATTTTCCTTTTGGAGCCACGTTGTGCGAGTAGGAGCAACAAAATAGATACCTGTATCAACAAAAGAGTCAAAACACACACACACACACACACACACACACACACACACACACACACACACACACTATACACTTGAACATGCTTAACACTTCTATATGACATTTATTGTCTGCTCCAGATTCAAGAATTCTAATAATACATGCTTTTGAGTATACCAAGTAGTTCTTTTCATTTTATGCTGCAGAAGGAGTCTCAAACATATGAGGTGATCCTGTCCATCTCAAAATTAGACCCAAGTGCAAACTCCAATATATACGTTATCAAGAGTACAACTCATCATCATTTCAACAAAATTCAAAGTTCTTGAGCCTATTCTAGAAGAAAAAGAATCCGAGTTTCACATTTTAGATCGGTGTCATGAGAATATAGTTTTACTAAGAAATACTGCTTATGATTATTTCCAATATAAAAAATACATGATTTAGAAACTAAAATGGTTTTATCCTCAATTCTTCATGTACCTACTAACACACTTGGGCAAGCAGAAATAACTGAAGACATAGTTGTGCTGTGTGACTGGGCCTCTATACATCTCTTAAATGTTCTTAATAAGCACTAAACAAATAATTCACATTTCTTAAATGTTCAAAGGAAGCTAAAGAAGCGATTCTGGAAAATTTTGAGACATACATATCAGATTTACGACCAAGTTGCTTCTGTGGCAGTATGACCTGTGCTGAGTGAGATTCATTGGTGTCTGGGATCGGATGGCTCATTATACATATAGCACGTGCAACTTTTCCAACCTTCTGTACCTGTTCACAAGAATTTCAAAGGATTAGTATATTTTAAACCATCAGAGGCAAAGGAAGCCACTTAAATAGTTTTGAAGAAATTTTAGGTACTTTTACGCAGTTCAAAATTTAACATGCAAGTGGATGCATCGGCGCATAAATCAGCTTAGGAGGAGGTTGTTTAATATATAAACTTGATTTAATATTATTAATTTGTGTTGGTACATGAATGAGTTATTAAGTTCATAATAGATGTATGTACATGAATGTATTTAGAAGTGTCTTGAAACATGTATGGTTAGGTTCATGTACATGAATTTGGTCATGTAGTAATTATTAAAGTGGTTCTGGAAGTGTCTTAGGAGCCCTATAAATAATCTTTGTAAGTGAGTCATTTTAAGCAAGTAAGTTGAATAAAGTATTTTTAAGTTTAAACACTCTTCCTCACTTTTCTATAATTTATTCTCTTTCATATATTTTCCAACAAAGTGGTATCGGATCGGAGCTAAGTTATTTACAAGGTACTTCCAAAATTTAGACAAATTGTCCAAGGTGACGACAAGAGAAAGTAGACGACCAAATTGAGGTGACTTGGTGCTATCAAATAGTTTGGTTGAGCGAGTGCAAAATGTGCACGCGTTAGAGCTTCGGAATGCAATTTAACGAAAGTGCTAGTTGAGAAGAAATTTGAAAAAGAAGTTTGTGAGTTGAAGCACATCACAAAGGTCATCATATTGATTGTGTTCGGGAGAGGTAAATTATAGAAAAATGATGTTTCTTATATTCGGTGACAAATTAGTGTTTACAAATTATAACATTTAGAGTATAAGGATTCGAGCATATCTTGGAGCTTGCAATTTATGGCGAGATGTCATTGCAAATCCAGAAAAGTGTATTTTGAAAAAAGTTCGAGAAATGAAAGAAAAAAGAACAAGGGATATTTTGCAAGGAGTAATGCATGAAGAAGTTTGAAAACGTGTTGTGAGCTTTGATACTCTAGCTCAAATATGGAATGAGCTTCAATCTATTTGCAATAACTATAAATGTCCATTGTTACCTAATGAGTCTTGGGTACGATATATAGAAGAAGATGCGATATCTCTTGAAGAAATTGATGAATTAGTTGAGGAAAAAGAATGTGAAATAGATTTTTTTGAAGATGTCTCGAAAGAAGAAGATGAAAAGATTTGTATTGATGAAATTACGAAATTTGAAGATAAAAAAAAGGAGAAATTGAAGAAATTGAATAGACGTCAAGTAAAGAAGCATTTGAAGAGGTAAAAGAAGCAGGAAAAGAAAAAGGAGGAGGTGATTAAAGAAATTGAATTAATTGACAAAATTGTCAATGGTGGAGAAATTGTTGAAATTATGAAAATAGAAGAAAAGATTATTGATCAAGACTATATATTCGAAAATTTAGAGGAGAATGAGTGAAAGACATTGAATGGGTTAACATGGAGAATTATTATGATCAAAGGGAGTTTGCAAATAGTAAAATGGAGAAGCAACACAAGAAGTTCATGAAACATGCAAAACATGAGAAGTTAGATTACAAGATAAAAAAGATCAAATGGAAATTCCAAGCATGTGTGAAGAATAAATATTGAGGCACAAAAGTAAAGAAAAGAGAGAAAATTCTCTCGTCCAAAGAAATTGCAAAACTGATGAAAGTATTTCAACGTGTTAAAGACTCGAGTATGTCTAGAAAATTATTTGTGCCATTTACATCAATGGAGATGACAAAAGAGAATATTGTGTTTGAAGGAATTGGAATATCAAAAGTTTTTATGACATTGTGAAGATTTTCAAGAAGACACTTAAATTTTTGAGTTTTTCAAATATGGAGTAAATCCAGTTTAAGAGGGAGTGTTGAATATATAAACTTGATTTATTATTATTAATTTGTGTTGGTACATGAATAAGTAAGTTCATATTAATGTATGTACATGAATGTATTTAAAAGTGTCTTGAAACATGTATGGTTAGGTTCATGTACATATATTTGGTCATGTAATAATTATTAAAGTGACTCTAGAAGTGTCATGGGACTCCTATAAATAGTCTTTGTATGTGAGTCATTTTAAGCAAGTGAATTGAATAAAGTATTTTAAAGTTTAAACACTCTTTCTCACTTCTCTATAATTTATTCTCTTTCATATATTTTTCAATAGAGGTTATATAAAATTTAAAGAAATTCAAAGGCTACCTTATCAGGTAAATAAGACGGATCACAAACAACTTTCTTGCATTTAGCAGTTTCTCCTTCAGAGGTCACACCAACGGCTTTTCCATTTTCATCAAATTCTACCTGTAATCTCATACATAAATTACTGGTAAAAGGTTCTCATGCAAGCAATGGAATATATTCCACTATCCATAAAACAAAATGGTAACCATATGATTTTGAATATCATCCCAATGTTTGAAGAAATGGAGTTTACAAGGCACTTAATAACATATAAAGAATTCTATTAGGTGAAGCCTTTTAAGTCATTCATCCATCGAATTAAGAACGGTTAGATGTAAAAGACAATGTTAGTGAAACTTAGAAGTTACAGATATAAGAGAATATCATCTATATATATGAGTAGCCTAATGCTTAAAAGTACACTGCCACTAACATATAAGTATCTAAAGTTAATAGTAAGACAAAGTAGGCTGCAACCTCTCATAAAAGCCTATTTTCAGATAGGACCTAAACTATCAAATATATTGTGACAAGTTACCTTGCATTGTGGCTTGTTGAGCATGTAAGTCCCACCATAAACTGCACTTAAACGTGCAAATGCCTGCCAATTGCCAATCGGAACACACACCATGACCATGTCAAAGATACTCGGCAAAAAATTGTGTAAAGAGTTACAAATGGAGACAAAACAAACCTGAGGCAGTTCTCCCAGTCCGTACATTGGATAGATATAAGGAGATCCAGCTTGAAAGCGCGCGAGCGACTCTGCATAGAGCTTTGGGAAACAAGAAACAAAACAAGTGGCAAATGAATTTCTATTTTGAGCAATTTTACACAAGTAGATGAAACCTTATGCACAGTTTATAAGCAAAGCACTTTTATCTTTGATTATATTCCAACTAAGCACTTTATTTAGCCTATAATGAAGCTACTCACTTTTAGGAATTTTTTTCATCTTCATTGGTTACTACGTACTTCTACACTGCGTTTCTATTGTTATTAAATTAAACTTCAACACAAATGGTTTTAATTGTACTTCAAGGAAATGTACATCAACTGAGGTTTATGCCTCTTATATTATAGAGATAAAATAATCAAAATTTAACTTAAATTTTTTTTAAAGGTAAAATTTAGCCCCAATTATTAAACAAAATAGAACAAGAGTAAAGCTTCCACCTTCATTCTCTTTACAAAATCCATAGCTGGCTGGTCCAAATAGCTGTCGTCGTTATAAAGTGCCAAGGCATGGCCTATAAAGTCAATCGTATCATCTTCAAGCCCATATTTTCTGCATCAAGAAAAGGAAAGGAGAACCTTAAAAAGAATTTAAGATATGAGTCCATTATAATTGGAAGAAATAAGGAAATCATGAAGAAAAATATTATTTGACCTCAGTAAACTTCCTCAACAAAAGTTCCATCTATTATAGACTGGCATATGCATTCCATGTTTCAAAAGAGTTCAGGAAAAAGGCAGCACTACACCACTCTACGTACTTCGCAAAATAATTTATTTATTTTAAAAAAATAAACCATTTCAGTCCCCTTTCAGTTACAGAAAACTAGTCATATGCAACTCAAAACTTGACACTTGCCTGAAAAAAACCCACCACTGCTACTATATATATGGAATAGCTTTAAATTTAATTAGTTCCACCATTAAATTTCTTTCGGCTTGCAAGCGTGCAACTTTATTAGTTTAATATAGAAAAAGAAATTGCTTACATATATAACTTTGTGTAATATTATACGAAATGCTACATATCAAATGGGAGTAATAGGATAGGAGCTACAAAAGTGGAGAAAAATTCCAACTTCACATGAAGATACAGCCTTTGCACTTGGACAGGCAATTTAATAGCAAAAGATTGGATATGTACGTGATAAGATCGCGTGCTGTTATTTTGTTCAAATCCAGTCCTTCATGAGATTTGGGATCATCGTCTTCATAGTCCTGGACATAGATAAAGAACTTTCTGGCACGACGCTTTTCAAATAGTCCCATCAGTGGAGATTTCAGAGCTTCAACATCAGTTGCCGGAACTTTGTAGATCTACAAAATATATTTTATTTGTACAGTGAAAAGTTCAGTTAGAAAACAAATATCTAGAGACGGCTAAATAACTTAACAAGGCCAAACTATAAGATAGCATACCTTCCCTTTGTTGTACACAAAACTATTATCTACAGCCTTGAAATTCATATACTTTGTAACATTAGTGTGGATGAGAACACGGACTAAAGCACCGTTCGCCATCATGAACTATAAAATCATAGCGCACAAGTGTTACAACATAAAATAAATATTAAATTACAAATATAAGGAAAACACAGGTCCCATAATTACATTTATGGGCAACCATGAATAAAAGTCGGTATACCTTAGGAACCATATCAGCATTGTACTCCTTGCTTAAGCCTAGATTTTCCGGAGGCTTGTCATCCCCTCTAAAACGCTTCCAAAGCTATACAACAGAATGAAATAGTTATTATAGGAGGAAAGAAAACTTATGATATGGATATCCACCTTTTTCTGAAAACATTAAATTGATAACTAGGTTTTTATCGCGCATGCTTAACTTCTTCAGATTTTTTTTCGAGTTCCTTCTTCATTAAATTATAGTACACTTGAAATGCAGAGCTTTAGAAGCTATGTTGGAGGGGTTCAAGCTCATTTAGACAATGCTATTGTAATAAGGTCATTACCTGATTAAGATTCAGGGAGCTTGACTCTCCCCCATAATAGTCATTTCTATCCATGTGCAGAACCTGTTTAAAATTATCATCCAGTGAAAAACTAGATTTCCATACACAATTAAATCTAATGGAAATATGGATCAAAATTCAAAATTCTTATGAAAGTTCAGGGTATACAAAATCTGGTATTATCCACAATGGGCTAGAGAGAGAAAGTTTCTGAGCTACGTGTAGCTATGTAATCAAGTTCCTATTACATACCCATTGTGAAATAACATTTCAATCTTGGGATTCCCCTATAATCGAAAAGTTTGAATATCCAAATCATATAATAGAATCAAGCTTGAGATCAATTTCAGTTTAGCTTCAAAAAAGATCAATTCCATATATATACATATAGAAGTGTATACAGATATAGAGAGAGAAAAGGGGGGAAATATATACTTTGAGTCCATCGACGGAGAGAAGACCGCTGATAATACATTCCTTGAGTCCGGTGCCGAGAACAATGACGTCGTACTCTTCATCCATTCCGATTCCGGTCGCCGGAGAGAGAAAGACGAGAGAGAGAGGGGGGGGGGGGGGATTTGCGAAGGGAGTGTGTGCATGAAAATGGGAATGATATTTGTTTCAGTTAATTTTGTGTCATGCCGAGGAAAAAGAACTGGATCAAGGAGCAGGTCTTTAGCGGGAGTTTAACTAACTAGAATTGCGAAAATGATAAGTAACGGTACACGCTCTGTTAGAGCGCGTGTTTTACACCTTTCACCAATTTTTTTTTAATTTTTTTATATTAATATAATACACATTTAGAGACACAAAAAATTATAACAAATAATTCTATTGTCTTAGGCCGCAATTTGTCATGACCATTTTTAAGCTACAAACACTCCACTTGCCCCAAATTATAGAACAATTTTAACTTCTGAAATTAATTTAAAATATTTTTAAATTTAAAATTAATGTCTCATCACGTGTTTGGATATATAACTAAAATATTATAAGATTTTATTGGAATTAATTATACGGAGAAGAATGTCATATGATTTTAATTAGAGTTTCACAAAAAATAAAAAAGCTATAAAAACAATACATAAAGGATATTTTATACTCTCTATATTCCAAAAATAGAGATATAATTTAATTTTTGAGATCAAATGAAGAGATATTAAACTTCAATTGATATGAATTTATTTAATTTTAGTTGATACAATTATTATAATAGTATAGTATATAAAAAAATAAAACTATTAATCGGAAAATTTATTTTATTCTAAATTTTTATGAATTTAATATGTCGTCGCTTGATTTCAATAGTCAAATTATATATCTAACTTCGAAACATAAGTAATATTTCAATATTATCACGTAAAAGGTTTAATCTTTTGGTATGTGCTTTGGTTTAATCTTTCGGAATTTTCTTTTCATAATATGTAAGCATATGTTACATATATCTCTTATTATAAAATCTCTGATTTTATTTTTTTTACAATTATTTTGGTTTAATTGGGTCACACATTATAATAAGAAGAATCTTATTCAAATTGGTAAAATAGTGATAAGAGAAAAAAACAAAAAAACTCTTTAAAAGATCAAATAACCATCCACTTGGCTCATTTCCCATGGTTTATCTTTTTAGTTCTCACCCAAATCAATTTTCATTTATCTCTCTCTTTCTTTTTTTACCAGCAAGAAAAACCTCAATCTGTCTCTATATTCCTTCCACGATTTCACCACGGCACCACCATGTTTATTTGAAAATTTTTATTCACTAGATATCACAAAAGATATATAGGCGATATTTTAGTTTACCCTTAAAATGATCAGTGGTGAAGTCGGACTTTTCAAAATGATCAGTAGACTTGCCTTTAAAATTCAAATTTCGCCAAAGATATATAGGCGATAATTTAGATTCTTGTGAAAAGTGATACTACTTGTTTTGACCATTACTTAAATTTAGGCACGTACTCACTTAGAATATTATATATATATATATATATATATATATATATATTACAGGCACAGATTTTAAAATCGGGGGTACGGTATTAAAAATTTGCAAGGCAAAGCTAGTAGGGTTTTTGAAAAGATTTGGAGGAACAATTTCCTCCCGAACATGCGTTATATGCAGCTCCGCACCTGTATGTACTATATATATATGCTTTCGATATTAAACATGAATTAATTAATTTTTAATTAATGAGCTTGCAGGTATCTTAGTTGCAGACTCCTTCAATTTCTATTTTTTCTTTGCAAAACATGATCAGCACGCTTTCTTGTTTTTTCATCCTATACATCATTATATAACCGGATGGAAAAAAAAATACAAAAACAATTAATTTCAATTCTACTCGGTAGAACCTCAAGATTAACTGATACTTGATTTTGAATTTCTTTCCCATTAGCTACATATATATATATATGAGTCCGCTTAATGTGTGTTTTAAGGGCACACACTAAGCGCGAAAAACAAGATATGAGACCCATTAAAAATTATTTCTTTATATAGTTACACTGAATTTAATACATGGGGTCCATTAGTATATTATTTTTTTATACATTAAATTCAGTGCGTCTACATAAACAAACAATATTATACATTATTTTTCGCGCTTAGTATGTGCCCTAAAAACACACATTAAAAAAATCATATATATATATATATATATATATATTCACGCAGCACTAGTGTGGTTGACCATTTATAAAAATTAAGGACACAACTTCTACTTTTGATGATTACATTCATATATATATATATATATATATATATATATATATATATTCACGCAGCCCTCGTGTGGTTGACCATTTATAAAATTAAGGGCACAACTTCAACTTTTGATGATTACATTCCAATTGCACAAACTTTTTTGTAACACACACACACACACACACATATATATATATATGAATGTAATCATCAAAAGTAGAAGTTGTGTCCTTAATTTTATAAATGGTCAACCACACTAGTGCTGCATGAATACATATATATACATATATATATATATATATATATATATATATATATATATATCCACGGTTCAACTACGTAATTTGATTAATTTATGCACAGAAGACATATTAGAGTCCATAACCTCATTAATTATTGAAATATGATTTCTTCCAAGCTCATTATGAAGAATTAATAAACATGTAGCATGAAATAGACTTGGATATACAATAATTCAGAAGCGCAATGCATTCTAAAAAGTTCCAAAACGTCAATTACCAGGTCGTTCAAACTCAAATTCGAAATAAACTACAACCATGCATTCCACATCAACATTTTCTTCCACCTCCACAATTCAGTTGGCTGGGAAAGGTAAGCTGCAATTTAATTTAAATAGAGAAGTTAATTAAGCATATATATATATATATATATATATATATATATATATATATATATATATATATATATATATTATTTTCATAATAATTAGGGTTTATAATTTAGGATTTGAATATTTAATATATCTCTGTAACATATAAATACGCTGTTATTCTCCCTTCAATTTTTTTTAGAAAGAAGGAATTATCCCTTTCCATCCCCCCAAAGTAAAACTCACAATCAGTATTACGCTTTTTCAGTGTTAAATGTTATAAGTTTGATTAATTATTTACATAAAGATAACGTTGGCAATTGTTACCCCAACTTGAGGGAAGTGTCAAATCTGTTATCAATTTGTTCGGATTCTCTTGTTTGGTCACCGGATGCATCAACCATCTGCAATAAGAATTACTTCTACATCATCTTGCAGAAAAACAAATAAAAATTCTGCAAGAAAGATAAAAAGGAAATGGGAAA
Organism: Hedera helix; assembly: GCA_947179155.2. NCBI lineage: Eukaryota > Viridiplantae > Streptophyta > Magnoliopsida > Apiales > Araliaceae > Hedera > Hedera helix. The sequence goes on from OX359287.1 coordinate 31,049,235, forward strand.
CTCTCACCGCTGCTTGCCATCTCAACTGTTCATTCTCTTCCATCAGTGTAGCTGCCTGCATGTTGTTAAGGCTAGCAAAAAATAATTAAGCATATCTCGGTCGTATTTATATTAACCATGATTTGTTCTAAATGAAGAATTAGTCTCCTCCTATATATATAAATCCTTCAGAGAAATGAATAGAGATGCTACAATTATATATTTATAACCTTTCTCTTAAGAGCTATTATCTCTTTCCGAGTTCTTTCAACCTGAAAAGTGAAACCCAACAAAATTTCATGTTAAAAGTTAATGGTCATGAGAATTAAATTATAGGTTATGTTTAGTATTAGCGTTTAGTGTATTTGAGGTCCAAACACATTAATGTACAAATTTTGATGGATTGTGTTTGAACCCCAATTAAACGTTGTACTTGTCAGTTAAATAAACTATATTTAAAATAAATAATTTATAGACGAATAAGATTTTGAAGTGTATTTAGATTTTAAACACATGATACGCTCCATAAACTAGTAAACAAACAAGCACCATCATGTAAAAAAAGAAGGAAGATGGTGGAAAGATATTTAGACCTTTGTGTTTACTACCCGACTCAATCCACCTTCAATCAATTTTTCTAGCTTATGTAGCTCTTCCATATCAAGGTCCTGGATCTCTTCACCTTTCAATCTCCTGTCATTAATAGAACCAATATGAATAGTAGCATACTCTGGGATTCATGACTGTGAAGCAACAAAAGTTCAAATGAAATGTAGTTGATAGATTATACCTCAACTCTTGAGTTTTCTCAGCAACTTCCTTGCTCAGCGCTGCGCAAGTGATATTCTGAATCTGAAAAGACCATTAATTAAATTTCTATTTGACATGATCTATATATAATGCATGGTAAGGGTCGTATTCAGTGCGCATAGATTCCCACGGACGTACAGAAGAGTTTGGGAAAAGTTAAATTTACCCAACCTTACCTTTATTCAAAGGGAGGCTGATTAACTAATTAATTAAAACCAAGTATATATTTACAAGACTAAAATACAAACTCTTCTATGTGTTTGTGTGACGTTTTCGTTCGAGTTTGATTAATTAGTAACTTAAATTATTATTCAAAATATAATTATTAGTGTAAAACAATACATTTTAAAATATAATTAGTAGTTCAAAACTGACGCAAAAAATATAATTTTTTATTACTAATTATAACATGAGGCAATGGTTTGCTATTATAAAGTCGGGTACTATATTTCTATAAATTGATAAACTAATCATGGAAGTTTTCACAAATCATAGATGTTAGAGATTGTAAATAGATTAAAATGTAAAACTGTACTCTAAGACTATATTTGTTTGTAAAAAAATATGTTTGAGATTAAACTATTTATCTTAATTTAATTATTTAAATAGTCCTATGAACTATTTTTTGTCATTTGTAAAGTTATATATGAGGGACTATATAATCCCACAACTATATAATCCCATTATGAATGTGAAATTAATAGTCTCTCCCATTTTAAGCTATCAAATGGCTTTATTTGACTAATAATCCATTATCAAATAATTAAATAGTCCAAAGTAAAATTAAATTAAGACAAATAGTCCAATCACAAGTATACTTTTTGCAAACAAACATGACCTTAAAATACAATTTTACATTTTAATCTATTTACAATATCTAACATCCATGATTTGTGCATACTAATTTGTAATTTTCTTAAGCTAAGCATATTAATAGAACCTTGTTCTATCGTATTGATCGATCTATCATATTGATCCATGGAGGAATCAAAAATTAGAACAAGAAAAGAGAGAAGAATTGAAGGGGTTAATTAGAGGAAACCCTAACCTCAAGTGCCAAGCACAATTTATCTATTTCTTGCTTGGAGCTTGCTAGTATTACGTCAGTTCTTTCTACTCTATGAGCTACACTTGCAATCAAATCCCAATGAAAGGAGTACCAGGAGTTCAACCGTAATGATAATGAAGAGTACCCTAACTTATTCGATACAAACAACCAAGTCTTAATCTAGACTCCTAACATAATTCCTCTTCTCAACAAATCACCAACTAAAAAATTGACACACACCAACAAAAGAACCCAGCAGAAAATATCAACAGTAGAGTGATTTATGTTTTTAAAACTGTGCATCAAAAGCAATATGTTTAGCTAGCATGGATAAGGTATAATTGCGAATAATGCTCAAGTTTGTGAAATTGCTAGAGAAAATCATAAATTAGATTGAATAAACATTAAGCGGAAAGGTACAAACAGAAACTACATCATTCTTCACATCTCCTATATTTTATAGAAAATATATATTCCACCTGTTTCATATTATTTTATCATTATTGACTTTTTAAAGTCAATTTAAGAAAATTTTAAACTCAAAATTTACTAAGATTTTTTAAATTTTAATCAATATAATGATGAATAATATAAATTATCTAAAAAGTTGTATTCATAATAAGTTTTGTTATTGTTTCATAATTTTTAATGAGTAATCTCAATTTTGAGTTAGAAAATGTCTCAAATTAACTTTTAAAAGTAAATAATAATCAAATAATTTAAAACGGAGGGAGTATGATTTAACATTTGCAGATTTTAAGACTTGACACACTATCGGTGACTAAAAAATAAAATGGGCATCGTTAATAACCTGCAGCTGGATAGATAGTTCTTCTAGATTCGGAAGGATTTTTGGCTGTAGATCGTGTAGATAATGCCTCTCAAGAACTCGCTGGATACTTTTGAAGACAAAAGGAACAATTAGTCGATGGACGATCATATATACGCAAAGCTAAATAAGCTGATAACATGAAAGAGATGCTTGATCTTAATAAACCAACTACAAGCTCAATTTTTCTTTTTCTTTTCTTTTTTTGTTTTGATCAACAAAATAAAATTTTATTCAACACAGCAACTTTAGTACATCTTACATAGGCATAGCTGGATCCACGAGATTTGGCTTAACATACCCTAAATACATAAAACCATGAAACTCTAACCCCTTGCAAATACAACCTACGGGAACTATCATTCAAATACAAAGCCATGGTTCAAAAAGTCATTTGTGACTATTAACCCCAACTCCCTTTGCATGAATTAACCCCACCTAAAGGCCCTATGTTTGACAAGGTCTATACTCTTTTTCCAGCTCAAGTACTTTTAAGGGTTATCTTGTGCAAATATATCTCTTACCTTTTCGACAAGGGTTATCACTTGTACAAATTTAGCTTAATACTTCTTTTAAGGGAGAGTTTGAGATAAGGGTCATCACTTATGCAAATATATATTTACCTTCACGACAAGGTTATCACTTGTGCAAACAAGAACGGCCGCAGAATTTTTACTTAGCAGAGGATTTAGTACAATACATATAATAAGAAAATATAAATAAATATAATATAAAAAATATAAAGTTAAAGTAATATAGTGATAATTATATAAATAAATGTTACACAAAGTGACACAAAATTACAAAAAAAATGTAAACAACTAAATAAAGTAAACGTCTAGCCTATATAAAGTGGACAAACTCATCGCCACTTGGGTAAAAGTCTATAATTATTGGATAATATATAAACGTAAGTATTGAATAATAAATATATAAATGTAGTGGAGGCCATGGACACAAAAGTGTGCATAAACTAAATTATGAAGAAGAGAAAAACTACTAGGGGCGGATGCCCCCACGTGAACCCCCTTGTTCCGTCCATGTGTGCAAATATCTTATTTGGTACCATAATACCATAGTAGTACACAAAAACATAAGTTTTGATATAGTTTAGAAACATTTAATATAAAATTAATTAGAGACTTTATTGGGTGGGTCCTTCACTCATGTGATGTGATAGAATTCAAGATAGAATTGAAAATATGCAACTATGTGGAAAATTGAAAAGGAAAAGAATTTATGAAATTTAATCATTCAACTTGGTTAACACGTAGCTTAGACTTCTGAAATAATTTTGGGACAATTGATTGATTAATATATTAAATTTGAGTGGGGTGAATTCTTTTTGGATTGTTGTCAAAGTCAACACGGTATGGGTTGCTAGTGAATAAATCCATGAGTATATATATATATATATGAGTTATTGTAGTACTATTCCAAAGCCAATTCGGAATAGGGGTATATTAGCTTATATAAATAGGCCTTTGGCGTGAAGGCTAATTATGCATGTAACGGAATTTTTTTTTTTTTTGCAGCAGCAATAGTGAGATTATCTCGGTAATAAGTAGGGTGTTGCATCCGAACAAAAGAAGAGAGATAAGTATTCATTCGTGATTTATCACAAGCGTTAATAAATTAATAATTTTAATTTTGAATGGTAAAGTTAATTAAAATTTTCAATCTAATTAAAGATAAATTTATACTTTTTTAATTTTGTGTAACCTCAAGTTTTAGATTATTGTAAACCCGTTATTTTGATATAGTGGAGATTCGGAGTTTGGTCAGTGATTTTTCTCTTTAAGGTTTTCACGTTAAATATCGTGTCTTATTTGTGGATGTTTATTTGTTATTTTTGTTCTCATTATTGGGTTTGTTGATTTACTATTTAATTGCCACAAAGACGAAAAAGTAATTCTTAGGGTTGAGATTATTTTAGGTTTACTTTTCCCAACAGTGGTATCAAAAGGTTGGTTGTTTTGTAATTTTTTTGTGTGAATTAAATGAAGGACTGGACAAGAGGTTGCACGATCAAACTCGATGCTTTAAATTATGCAATTTGGAAGTCAAGAATGGAGGATTTGCTTTACTGCGAGGATTTGTACGAGTCACTTGAGAATGATGGAGTTAAGCCTACAAACAAGAGTGACGCACAGTGGAACAAGATAAACAGGAAGACTATTGGTCTAATCAGATCGTGGATTGATTAAAGTGTGTTTCATCATGTTGCCACAGAAACTAAAGCCTACGATATCTGGCAAAAATTGGAGTCCGTGTATGAAAGATTACGACGCAGAATAAAGCTTTCTAGATCAAGAAGCTTGTGAATTCTAAGTTCAATGATGGAAACTCCGTTGCAAAACACTTGAGTGATTTTCAGAGTTTGATAAATCAGTTGAGTACGATGAAGATGATTATTGAAGATGAAATGCAGGCTTTGTTGTTGTTGAGCTCTTTGCCTGATAGCTGGGAGACGCTAGTTGTATCGTTAAGTAACTTCACTCCTAATGGTACACTGACTATGGATACAGTCAATGATAGTTTGTTCAACGAGGAATAGATGCGAAGAGATAATGATTGATGCTGAGACACAAGTTTTTGTCACACATAATAGGGGCAAAAATAGAAAGAAAAGTTCTCCCGAAGATGACAAATCTAGGGGAAAGTCTATAGATATAAAAGAGATAATTTATTTTCACTGTCAAAAGCCGGATCACATAAGATGAGAGTGCAGATTTTTGAAAAAAGAGTAGTATAAGGAAAAAGATGAGGATAAAGATTCGATTGTGTATCTATCCAACGTTGATGTAGCATTTGTTTGTGATGGTAAACCCAAGTGTCATGTTAATGATTGGGTGATTGATTTTGGTTCTTCATTCCATGCTACTTCGTATGGTGAGATTGTCATATCCTACACTAGTGGTGATTTTGGCAATGTACGGATGAGAAACAGAAGTGAATCAACATTGGATATATTTGTTTAGAGACTAAAAGTGGTTGCAGGTTGATGCTTAGAGATGTCAGACATGTTCCAGATATTTGTCTTAATGTGATCTCTACTAGTATGCTTGATGAGAATGGTTATAATTGTTTCTTTGGTAAAGGTCAGTGAAAGCTCACCAAAGGGTCTTTAGTGGTAATTAGAGGTAAGAAGGTAGACACTCTTTATACGATGCAGACGCATGTGAAAGGTATTAAAGATGGGAGAGTTAGGAACAAAAAGATATGGTATAAAACCGTGGGAGATAGGAGAAAAGCCTTGCATGAGAACCGTGAAAGGAAAGCTCTTTGCTTTAAATGGGTACCGCAAGTGAAGGAAAATGTTAGCTCGCAACTAGGGAACAAAGCGGTTGTGAAAGAATTTGGCAAGAAAAAATCTGTCGAGTTTGAGTTGGATCCTCTTAGCGAGAAAAACCATGCCAATGAGATGAAGCTGGACATGAAAATAGTTGAAAATTCCAATAAGCTTGAGTTGAGCCAAGACTTCTTTGGGATTAACTCTAAGTGACAGGGTCACGGTGGAAGTTTCTTTTTCATGAATTCGAAGGGGAAAATTGTTGGGTGGGCCCTTCACTCATGAGATAGAATCCAAGATGGAATTGGAAATATGCAACCATATGGGAAATTGAAAAGGAAAAGGATTTATGGAAGTTAATCCTTCAACTTGGTTAACACGTGGCTTGGACTTCTAAAATAATTATAGGACAATTAGTTGGTTAACGTATTGAATTTGAATGGGCTGAATCCTTTTTGGATTAGTTATCAAAGTCAACACGGAAGGGTTGCTAGTAAATGAATCCATGAAGAAGCATATATATATATATATATATATATATATATATATATATATATATATATATATATATATATATGAGTTATGGTAGTACTGTTCTGAAGCCATTCGGAACATGGAGTATATTAGCTTATATATATAGGCCTTTGGCGTGAAGGCTAATTATGCATGCAACAGAATAAGAAAAAGGTTGCAGTAGCAATAGTGAGGTTATTTCGATAGCAAACAACGAGAGTCTTATTGCGCCCGAACGAAAGAAGAGAGACAAGTACTTGTTCATGATCCATCATCGGTGTTGATTAATGTTAAGTTTTAATTAATTCTTAATTTTTGGTGTTAAAGTTAATTAGATTTCTCAATCTAATTAAAAGTAAATTTGTACTCTCTCAGTTTTGTGTAACCTCAAGTTTTAGGGCGTAAAACTTGGGGAGAATTATTGCAAACTCGTTATTTTGATATAGTGGAGATTCGGAGTTTGGTCAGTGGTTTTTCTCTTTAAGGTTTTCACGTTAAATATTGTGTCTTGTTTGTGGATGTTTATTTATTATTTTTGTTCTCATTATTGGGTTTGTTGATTTACTATTTAATTGCACAAAGACGAAAAAGTAATTCCTATGATTGCGATTATTTTATGTTCACTTTTCCCAACAGACTTATAGATTTCCCGATGTGGGAATCTAAGCCTTGAGACCCTATATAATATTGGAAGCTACTTCAAGGTTAATTGATTTTAATCGAGTTGAATGCTTTAAGATTGTATCAGAGTAGATAATTTTTAGGCCGAGAGGACGCATAAGCTTCACATCACTCTATACAAACTATTCATATGTTTGGTTCAAGATTATGTCAAATGTGTGGTGTTATTAGTGAAGTTTGATTTGATTTTAATTCAAATGTGATTGTAAAGCTACTCGGAATGTGATTGGGATTGTTCCTAGAATGGAGGGTCAGTCGGATAGTTTTGTACTTTCAAGATGAATTATGATTATTATATTTGCATTATGAGATGATCATGCACTGTATTATGTACGTTCTTTTGAGATAGCAAGACTAATTTGCCGTCAATCGTGAAATAACCGAACTTTTGGGCGAACTACATAATTTTTTTGTATTGTGTTTGATTGTTTTTCTTTGAATTTTTCTTTATTATTGTTTTCGCTACGTCGTTATTATCTACGGAACGTGTTGAGTAAAGTCCCACATTGGGATAGATTAATTAAGTTTCGAGTAATGGTACTTCAAGATATACTGTATTTAATATTGTTGTAAAAAATGATATTTGTCAGTACCGCAAAGGATTAATTCAAACTCATATAGTCTATGTTCAAGCACGCCTCATTGGTAAATTTCATCAATTTCAAGATGCCCTCTAACACGAATGACATTAACTTATTGATTAATCCTTATATGTAGGGGATTAATCCTATAACATCTTTATGAATTTATTAATTTGATTTGAATAGCAAGGAATCATTCTACTTTGATGTTTTGGGGGATTGACAATGGTGGACTGGAGTTTGGCGGTCGGTGAATTGATGGAGAGTCATTAAGAAAACTATGCTAGTATTGGTTAACAAGAGAGAGTCCTGAAATTAAGAAAACAAGAGAGAGAAAGTGATGCAAATTCTTTAATAAGGACATAATTTGATTTAATATTATGACCCATTTTGTTAACCATTGATCTAAAATATCGAACTCTAAATTTTAGAGTATCTTGAAAACATCAGAGAAGCTGGATTCAAACTTTTGATATTTGTCTATTAGGCAAGAAAGACAATCAACTAATAGTGAAGAAGGAAAATGGGGGATATGGTCAACTACTGAAGATACTATTTTTCCTTTAGGAAAATAGTGCAAGGAATTTTTGTTAAACAATTTTCTTTTGTGCAGCGGGGTGTGTTTATTTAGGTCTTAATACTTCTTAATGAACTCGCGCCTGAATCGATAAGAGGTAAAAGTTATTTATTAAAATTTTGTCTGCCTCTTAATCGGTAAGACATTAAATTAAGTCCGAATATTAAGAGATGTCTCTTAATGATTTTTTTTTTTATATAAATACATTCAACAATATTATCCACTCATTTTTATTAAATTGAATATTTAAAATTATTAAATAAAATTTTACCATTTAAAATGGTAAAATAATATCATTAAGAGGTAGCTTACTTTTTAGTTATCAAACAATTTTTTAAATTCAGATGTTATTTCACTCATATGATAATTATTAAGATATACTAACTATTGAGATCTTAATTATTCAATTTTATCAAACACAATCCTATTCCGTTCAATTTCAGATACTTATTTCCTCTCCATCTTTGAATTTGTTTTCTATGTTAGCGGATTAGTCAATCCTTATTACTATCATCACCAAAAATAGAATTACAAGTCTGGAAATTAATCAAGGGATTCACACAATTAAGAGAACTGATTAAGATCTGGTAATTAATATCCTAGAATAGAAAGTTATCTAGCTAGTTTTTATTTTTTGTCCAAATCTTTGGTATGTTAGACCTAAAAGTAGCTAGTACCAATGTTGAAATTAACAAATAATGGAATGAACAAATATTTAGAGAGAAAGAGACAGACCTAGAGCTGGCATAGTCAAATAGGGTTCCAGCAGAAGAGAAGACAATAAGAGCAATCTCAGCATCACAAAGAGTAGAGAGCTCATGAGCCTTCTTGAAAAGCCCTCTTCTTCTCTTTGAAAATGTTACCTGCCGAGCCGTGTCGTTCTCGATTCTCTTGATCTCAATTCTTTGTCTCACCATTATTAATCAACCCTGGCCGGCCTGATGAAATTAATCAACTCGATCTTTCATATGTACAATCTAAGCAAAGTTTAACTTATAAAGAAACTTGCAAGGGTTATAGTTTCGTACAAAAGTAAATAGTACCACCTACTTGTAAGAAGAACAGGAAGATACTACAATTAAGGAACAACTACAACCAACTACACATACATGTATGGAAAGAATAAACTTTAAATTTGTGAAAGTACTAGCTATATATCATTCATACATACATATATACGTATATATATAGCTAAATATACCTAGCTAGCTAATAGAGAAGAAGCTTGTTCAGCACTAGGCACTGAAGATGTAGGTTTTGGCTAGATTTTGTTCTTGAAATTAATTATTTACGGCACAAACTACTAGCACAAGCCAGCTAGCTATGACAAACAAATTAACTACAAACACATACATATATTTATGGAAAGAATCAACTTTTTTTGTAAAATATTATAGATATTATATATGGGGGTGGGAGAATTGGAAGACTAATGTTGGATAAATTTGGAATGGCAGAATATTATTCTAATTAAAAAACTTAATTAAATCAAGAGATCACTATACTCAGAACCAAACCTAGATAGAGAAAAATAGAAAGAACCTGGGGAAAAAAGATATGTACTCCACTTGAATGACGAAGCTCAAGAAAACTAATCAAGGAAACCTAGCTCTCTCTCTCTCCTCTCTCTCTCTCTCTGTCTATATATATATATATATGTATATATACTAAATCTGATCTGCCAAATAGAGAAGAAGTTTAAGCTAGCACTAGGTAAAGTGAGGTCGTTTTGGGTAGATTTTTTTCTTGAAAATTTTAAAAATAAATAAAATAGCAGTTTGATGGGATGTTAAAGTTGGCTATTGACCCTCCACTAGCTAAAGATAGAACAATCAAAGCAAAGCCCTATACTCCACCAGTACTGGGCAGAATCATGATAGAGAGACATATAGATGTACCCAAAAAAAATGAGAGAGAAAATGGCTATAGGGAGAGTGTCCTTTCTTATTCTTTAATTTTTTATTAGTTTTGGTGTGAAGGGGAAAATGGGAAGGGAAAATGTAATGACTACTTTTAGCGACTCCGACTATGGTTGTTACTGCCAAAAATGTAGCGTCCGTACGTACGTGTTATTTTTATGTGGTTTCAAATATATAACAAATATTGTTTTTATTAAGAAGAAATGTGGCTCAGTAGTTTTCGATTAAAAAAATTAATTTAGTCGAGCTTAATATTTAGAGTAAATTGTAAAATTGTCTTTTCATATTTATACTCAAATATAATATAAACGTTAATATTTTAATTTTTACAATCTCATAGTTAAAGTCTCATTTTTTTTGCAAAATCGTCCCCGTGACTAATTTTAGTCAAAATAAATGAATTATGTACATAATATATAAGTTTTTAAATGTTAAAATAGTCTATTTACATATTAAAAATGTGAGTTTTTAAAGGATAATTAAAATATTAATTATCTCAATTTAAGTATTTACTTTAAATACATTTAAGGAGTAAAATATAAAAATAAAATTCACTTTTGGTAAAATATGAATGTTAGTAATTTTCATTTTTCTAGATGGTCCAAATTATAATCCAAAAAAATTTAAATGGTCTTCGAAATGTTTTGGTAAATTATTAAGCTACGAAATGTTTTGGTAAATTATTAAGCTACAAAATATTCTAAACTTTAATAAATATATTATCAATTTATACATATTAATGCAACATGCACAAACAATTTTAAGTTAATAGCTTTGTTTCGAGGCGAAAATATTATTTGATTGATTTGATTTTTATGCATATAAAAATAAATTTTTATAAATTTATTTAATTTTTTAGTTAAAGTAAGTTAAACAATATAAATAAAAATTACTAACATTCATATTTTACCAAAAGTGAATTTTAATGTCATATTTTACTCCTTAAATGTATTTAAAATAAATACTTAAATTAAGATAATAAATATTTTAATCATCCTTTAAAAACTCACATTTTTAGTGCGTAAATAGACTATTTTATCATTTAAAAACTCATATATTATGCACATGATTAATTTATTTTGTAAAAAATTAAAACGTTAGTTATGAGATTGTAAAAATTAAAATATTAACGTTTATATTATATTTAAATATAAATATATTGAGACAATTTTACAATTTGTTCTAATATTTAATGTATGTAGTTGTATATACTATAAGATCTTATATATACTTGTTGACTACAAACAGTAAATTAGTAGGACTGCTAATCATTTTTTTTTATCAAGAATTGTTGAGCTTTTTTGCGATTTTTTTTATTATTTATATATTTTGTTAATTTCACTTGATTTTTACTCATGTGAAAGGAAACATTATGAAACTAACAAATAATTGGTTTAAGAGTTAAAATTTGATAAACAAACTGTGTATGTATAGGCGGTATTAGAAACATGATATATTGAAATAGAGATAATTTTATCTACATAAGTGCTTTCTTAATGATATGTTATGGTCCAAAACATTATTCGTGTATATACTATAAATGTATCAAAAAACTTTAATTCTTGGTTAAATTAGTTTCCTTTCAAATAATGTTATGATTCAAGTAAGCAATTAAAAGAATAAATTTAAAATTGATTCTACATTATGTGTGTGTGTGTATCAGCGGCATTCACTATATGAATGATCAATAACACATATTTGTTATAAATCAAAAATTGATAAATATTATATTTATCGTCCATTACATAAACCAATGACCTAAATTAGGAATGAAAAAGGGCGATATTTGAGTTACATTGGCTTCTAAATAGTAATGAATGTAATCTGTCGTCCGCTACTAATAGTAGCGGATATTGCTAATAATAATAATAATATTATTATTATTATTATTATTATTATTATTATTTCTTTCAATGATGTAACTGTAAATTGATTTCTAATTTAATGATGAAAAGATATTTAATATTGTTATGTTATTTTTATGTTAAATGGTTAACGGTCTTTGACGAATACTTTATTTTTTGTAAAAATTTTTGAGTACAATGACTCAATTATAAAAAAATTTAATACAATAATATATATATAAATTAAGGTCAAATACAAAGGAAAAAAATTTAATTTAACCCTATATATATGTGTATAATCTAAAACAAAATTTTAAAATTAAATTAATTTAATTGATCATAAAATTAATAGATAACTATCAAAGATAGCGAACCAAAATTAAAATAAATACCAGTCATAAAAAAAAATAAAAAAATCTGACATTACTTGATCGTACCTCGTAGGTGTTGTAAAATAAATTTTAAAATATTTTATCGGTATATTAAATAAATATTTAAATAGTAGTATTTCTTAGCGTGTCGTACAAGATGCCATGCTGCTAAACGTCAGTAAAATGATGGGCTTTTGTGGTACCCTCGTACCCGTCATGTTTCCCACTCGTTTTTTCTAGAACTTTTCTGTCGCTACTCGTGACCCCTATCCGTCACCCACATTATCCAGCCAACATGTGTCCCATACGAATCTATATTAGATTATTTTAATATGCACTAGTGTCCAAAATATTTATTTATTTATTTATTTATTTATTCCTATTTACTATTCCTTGAATATTTAAATTTATGCTGTTTTTGTTAAAATTGAAATTTAATCCTCAAATTTACTAATTAATTTTAGAGTCATATTTTTCTTGGATAAATTAAGCAAAATTATTTTTTGTTTCATGTTTGTTTAATAAAAAGTAAAAATAACTTACTTTAGTAGCGGGTTAAATTATTTTTTTCCTCACTGAACTGAACCCTAATTTATATATGTATTATCGAATTGATTTTTTTTTACGATCGCATAACTGAACTAGATTATTTTTATAAAATTTAATTTTTTTTATCCATAATTATTAAAATTTAACAGATTGATGACATAACATTCCACGTAAATAACTTAAAATATAAAATATAATGTGACATGTTACGTAACATATAAAGAAAAATTTATTTTGAGACGGATGGAAATATAATATTACTATAAAAATTATGCAAAAATAAAATAAAATTGTTGATTGACCCAAAAAAGTAATTTCCGATTAACATTATCACCCTCAAATAAATAATCAGTGTTAGAAGATGCTATTAATATTACATATTGCATCCAAAGTATGATATTTATACTCTATATCACTAAAAAATGAAAAAGATATTAATCTTAGCCCTGCAAAATTGGTTTGGTTTATTTGATAATTAGTTTTCTTCTATTAAGACTTAAAACATAGTAGAGTGTCTCACTAGAATCCAACCCAATTCAAATTGATTGGGCTTAAAGCAGATCAGACAAGTTTCTCTTGGGACTACTCATTTTATTAGCTCTTAATGTGGTGGGCTGGACCGCACGTTTACACGTTACAGCCCATTATAGTAAATTTGTCATGAAAAGTGTTCCAAAATAAATTGAAATTTTGTAAGACAAAAGTTTTATTTTATTTTTGACATCTTAAGAAAAATTCTCCTTATCACCAATGCCAGCCCAAGCTTCTGAACCCCAAACAGGCCCAATTATCCATTTCGTTTTAACAGTAAAGATATATTCTTAAAAATTATTTTAAAATTAACAGTATATTTTAGAAAGTCACAATCTTAAGAATAATGAATCGTTGCAATTGTATTATTGATATTAACTAAGTTTATTCAGTTAGTATTTCCGATTTTTGTGACAATAACGTCTGTAATATTTAGACCTCCATACATATTATTTTATTTTTAAGTGAAGTTTGGATTGTGAAATAAAATTTTGATATAATATAATGACTTCGTAATGTAATAACAATAGCTAATTACTATTATTCGGTTCGGTTCAATTTTAAGTTAAGTGCAAGATATGTAATTCAATTATATTTATTATTGTTTTGCTTGATTCATTGAAATTAAACATGTAATGAACTAAATGTCAATATATAAAGACTATTATCCTTATTTTGCATAAAATAGTGATAATTATTGAATTAACTTGTTTTGTTTTATTTATGATTATTGCATTACACGGTGTAATGAGTCATTGTATCAAATTGAAAATACAATGAAAAATTTAAAGTTTGATGTAATTATTATTTATGTAATGAGTTCATACATGTAATTGATAAATTAAATATATTAAATGTCATATTAATATAATAATTTATTATATTAAGTAGATATTAGATTAATTTGACATGAATTAAATGCGTGCGTTACACTTATGTCCCAACCACTAAATTTGTAAGTTCAAAAATTGCATTTAAGAAAAATTGTTATTGGGCGAATATTTTTTTTAAATATTTTAAAATTTTCAAACTCTTCCAAATGCTATATAATCAAAGAATTTTTTTAGAATGTGTTCTTAGGACATATATGTTAAGCGCGAAATTTAATGCATAATATTATTTGTTTATGTATTTATACTAAATTCAATGTATAAAAAAATAATATATTAGTAGACTACATGTATTGAATTCAGTACAAATATATAAAAAAATAATATTTAATAAATTTTATCTCTTATTTTTCGCGTTTAATAAATATACACCAATAATATGCTAAAAGTAATAGTATATGGCACTAAAATATATATATATTTTTAATTTTATAAGGGAATAAAATGAAACCGATGGAGTAATTGGAAGTCAAGGTTGGTTGGCGGTTAATTACCGACGACAGAAAAATGTCTGTATAATAACATTGGTTTCTCCGTCTTTGTTGGAGAGAAACAAGTGTTCATTGATCTCACCAAGAGCTTAATGACCCCTTTATATATACAGATATGCACACCCCTTTACTTTAATGAAGGTGACGGACGAAAGATTGCTCTGTCTATATTTTCTCTTCCTTCATTTTACACCACACAGAAAAAGGAAAATTTTCTAATGGCTAATGCAGCCCTTCGATCTTCTTCCACTGAAGTTCCCAGAACTTCAGCCACAACATCATCAGTAAGCTTTCTCTCTCTATATACACATACACACAATTGTATGTATATATATGTCTTATTCCATTTTTCTTGATGTTTTGATCAGATTTTTGGTTCCAAGTTGAAATTCTCGGAAAGCACGCATACCCATTTGAGATTACTCAAGTATTCCAAGTGGGTTCCCTTTTAAATTTTGATTTCTGTATAATTTTCTTGAATTCTTCTATTTTCTGGGGAAAGTTCAAATTTATGTCAGAATGTGCCTCTGATTATGATTGTCTATTATTTTTACCATTTTGCTACTGGTTATTTGCTGTTCAGATTTCAATCCTATGAGCCGAATCTCACTGTTTGAAAGAATTTGTTTGAAGTGGGGTATTCAAAAGTTGAGCTAATGGTTCAGTAGTTTCAGTTGCTAATTATGTATATTATGCTCTGTACATTGAATCAAGGCTGTTTGAAGAAATGCCTGAACAAGCATAGTGTTGTCATTATTTTTTAGCAAATTATTAGTATCTATGAATAACGCCTCCTATTAATTAGTTTCATTTATTAGCAACACCAGTGTGCTCTAAATATTGAGTTTATGTGTTAATGAAGAAAACTTGAAATTGTCATTTTCCACTCTTTTCTTTGTATGGAATTCCTTTAACATTGTAATTAATGTCAAATGGTATCTGAAACTAGTTTAATTTTCTTTTTGCTGTACTGAACATTATTTTGATTTCAGAATCCTAATTGGATGATGTTCTTTATGATTGTGCACATATAGGTATCCATTAGCGCCATTTGAGTAGCCTCACACATTTCTGTTCCACATTTTATTACTGATGAAGGAGCCTAATTTGAAAATCTTCTTGCACTCTTAAATAACTGACCACAACTTTCTAATTCAGTTATATGATATTTTCCTTGGAGCAAAAACATATTTATTAAGATTACAGACATCCACGTGACCTTCAAATTGATCTGAAGAGAAGATTGACTTTATTAGATTTCAAAGATCCGTTGTAGTTGGTTGAAATTAAAAATTTACTCATTAATCTACTCCAAATCTTTATCTTTTACATTCACAGGAGCAATCCAGCTCTGGAATTGAAGGCCTCAAGGGAAACCCCACGTCTGACTCAGGAACTTACAAATAACAAGCAGAGGAGTACAGTTGGAACTCAGAATGGGAATGACCTCTTTAATGAAATGAAGCACCGGTTTCTTAGTTTCAAAAAGCAGAAGTACTTGTAAGTAACTCAGGCTTAAGCTCCGTAGAATTTTAATTTGAAGGAATCTATTATTTTATTTATGTGTGATACTGTTTTCTAATAGGGAAAACTTGGAACACTATAAAAATCTTGCCAAGAGTCAAGCTCCGAAGGTGATAATGATTACCCAGCTTTGGTTATTTAACACGCACACACACACGTGCAAACACACATATATGTTAATCTTTCTTATGTGTTCTAATTTGAATTTGGAATAATTTTTTAGCATACATCTGTTGAAATTATCCTGTATCAGGTTCCCTTATAAGCCCATCTTGCTATTAAAATGGTAGATTTTAGTTAACTAACGATATCAAGAATAGTTTCTCGTGATTGCTTGTGCAGATTCAAGGGTGTGCCCCTCCAACATCCTAGGATTTCAACCTGGAGACGCCTTTGTAGTCCGCAATGTGGCGAATTTGGTTCCCCCATTTGAGGTATTTTATAAGCTGCGTTTGCTTTCTTAGCTTAAAATAGTACTGATTATGAGCATATAATTAGCACATTGATAGACACTATTTGGTTGCATATTTGTATTCTGAACTTGTATTCTTTTTTAATTTTTTCATATGCAGAATGGACCCTCAGAAACAAAGGCTGCTCTTGAGTTTTCAGTGAATACCTTAGAAGTAAGTACTGGCATCTATATTTCTGGCCTTACTTCCTTTTCTCATTTCTTCCTGTTGATTCCAATAGTAAACTTATATAGTTGTGTGTCTAGATACTTGGTCGTGCCTATCCATTGAAACCAAAGAGACATATTAGCTTTCAGGAAATTAGTGGATCAGAAAACTTTTTGGAATTTATGACTTTTTTTAGAACACTGCTGGAAGTTTTGAATTTTCACATTTAAAGGGGTTTATTCATTTAAAGGTCATTCGCTAAAGAGAAAATGTGAACTTTATTTGTATTATTTCTTTTACGCTTTCATCAACTTAGGTCCCCTCCTTTGTGGTCAAGCAGGATAAGAAACTCAATAAGACTCTGAATTTGAGCTGTCCTCGGATTTACACCTGCTTGTGGCACCTCTTACTGACTTGGACCCGGCGTTCGTTGGAGTCGTGGAAGCTCAGCTCGTCCTATTCTTAGTATTCCTAATCTTTCTTTAAATCCCTATACTAGAAAACTATCCTTGATAGCGGTTGGGTAGGCTGACTCTCCTAGTTCTAACTCCTCAACAGGGAAGGAAACCCTTCTAGTGAAAGCAATAAACAATAAAAAAACCCGATGCCAATTTATATTCTATATTCTAGGCGATTCCTCGTCACGCCTATCTACTGAAGAACTCAGAGGTTGAGGAGTTTCTTTTTGTCCTTCAGTCCGCGTACGCGTAGGGTAATAGGTCCGTCCACAAGCCTCCTAGTTCGTATAGAGCAAAAAATGGGCATTTTCGCCAGGTTATGTATAAAGAGTTCCTTGGGAGTTGACCCGCTGGAGTTTAGGACTCTGCAAATACATCAGCTTAGTTAGGTAGGAACTTCAGGATAATAGTGAACACTAGAGGGGGCCGAGAGCAGATTCTATCTATCAATAGGCTCTGCCACTTCCTCGGAGGGTGGAAAAAAAGAGTCTTCTATCGCAGAAGCCGAGTCGGATGCTTTCACTCAAGAAGATGTTGTCGGCCTCGTTGGACCGATTGGTATCACATGATACCCAACCACCCATAGCCCAACAATACCCATTCCTTGGAAAAGAGAAAGATGGCAGAACGTATTTCGCGAGAAAATCAACTTCCAAAAAAGGAACCAGAAGGTCGGGATCGGAATCAGAACCAACAGCGGCGCCTTCCATTTTGTAAGCTCCGATCACATAAACCTCGTCCCATTAAAAGGTGTATCTACCTTGTGGTTTTTGATGGAATGGTAAATGAATGAACCTGAAGGGAATCAAAAATTCACCATGATGAGGGAAAAACACTATGGCTAATCCATAAACAAGTTAGAATTTTCATTATAATGTTACTTGGACTAACATGACATTAGAGTTGGGCCAACTAAGGACTGCCTAATGTCACAAAATGTTTTTGGAGAATTTCAATTCATTCTTCCGAAGTTAAATATACAAAATTTTCTGCAGGTTGAAAATATACTAGTTGTTGGCCATAGTTGCTGTGGAGGCATTCGTGCCCTAATGAGTATGCCAGATGAAGAAGATTCTAGGTTTGACTCGCACAATTTTATTCTATTCAGTATTGTGGTCAATTTCTATGTGAGTGTGTACCTATTTTTGTGTGAGCATATTACGCTTATATTTCTTGTTTATCTTATCTATTTTCTGCAGAAGCTTTATTAGCAGCTGGGTAGTTACCGCGAAGAGTGCGAAGTTAAGGACGAAGGCTTCTGCTTCCAATCTTAGCTTTGACCTGCAGTGTAAACACTGTGAGAAGGTGCGATGTCTATTTGTTTTATTGATGTATTGTTACTATGTTTGACAAGCATCTTTGCTATCAGTTTTCTTGTTAAGATAAGAAGAGAGGGTCTTATTTTATATGTAATGGAATAATGGATATTAAAAAAAGCATCTATAAGAAAAAACATCAATTTATTTGCATTGTGACTTGTCAAAAAAAATTTGTACAATATGTGAAACTCCTTTAGGTTACATTTTCTCAGTCTTTCCGAAAAACAAATTTCACCTTCCATATATGATTTGAGATCCTAACATGCAATCTCGTGGCATGCCCTGTCATCTCTTGACCTGGCTATGTTAGGCACTTGAGAAAGGTAGAGTAACTTGATTTCAGAATCATTTCAACATAGAATGAGGGTGCCTTAAATTCCAAGAGTACTAGTCAATTTGAAATCTCATAGATTGATATATCCTCTGAAATTCAGAACTTGCATTTTTTCAACCCCTGTTTTTGACACGTATATGTTCCATAAATGAGTTTAGGCATCCTAGATATTTCCTAGTACAAAGATAGTGTATGCACAATTGTTTATCTCTTCGGCACACCTGGTTATAGTGGTCCTTTCACCATAGTAACTGAGTCCATGTTCTTTTTGTTGATGTAAGGTTGTGGAAGATAATAAAAAAGAATGCGGAACTTAAGGCGTCTTTTTTTAAACACTGTAATTTAATTACATAGAGTTGAGCCATTTTATCCTTGTTTTAGGAATCGATCAACCGGTCATTGTTGAACTTGCTGAGTTATCCATGGATCGAAGAAAGGTTGTCCAAGGGGTTGCTTTCTATTCATGGTGGATACTATGATTTTGTCAACTGTACATTTGAGAAATGGTCACTTGATTACCAAGCAACAAGCTCCAAAAAGGAAAGTCAAGGATGTTCTCTTAAAAGCAGAGAATTTTGGTGCTGAGTTGTACTTTTCCTTCATTGTATCATTATTGATATTAGTTGTTTGTTGGGTAATTATATTATGTTGCAAGACTTTTTAAAGTTTGGGTTTGATGTGTAATTAAACTGTAACAAAAATAATGTTATGTATGTAAGATGATTTATGTGTGTTGACGATAAGTTTCTTATTACCTAATGGGTTTGTAGTGTGCACCTTTATGATGAAGAAATTTGTAGATCTCATTGATAACTGCAGAAATAAAATGACATTTTTATATATAATTTTGCACGGCTCAAATGAATGCTTGGCATGAATTCACTATTATAAGACTTTGATGAGGCTTTTTATTGGCCGAAGTAGTTTATGTCTGGTTGAGACTAGGATTCCTGTTGCCATTGTTAAATTCAATTCTTGTACTAGCTGAGAAAATGTCAGTCTCTGATTTTTGATAGTGTTAACTATTATTACTCCTTCCGTTTGAAAATTAAATATATATTTTTTAAAAGACGACTTGAAAATTAAATATATATTTATTAAAAGACGACTTTTAAGGATAGTTCTCAAATGTATTCTTAATATTTGCTACAAATTTAGTGTAACGGTAAGAAAAATAATGGTAAAATGGGAACATTATATCACTTTTTTAATCTCGTTATAGAAATATATCTTTAATTTTAAAATAATTTTAAAAAATATCTAATTTTTAAACAGAGGGAGTAAAAACAAATCCCTTTTTCAATTTGGAAAACTAGTGGTTGATTGGTTCATTTATTCCTCAGCAGGTTGGAGTTTCGAAACATTAATTTTCAGCAAACTATATCAGATTATCTGATTACTAGTTTTGGTGATATATTTAGATGGGAGGTTGAATCAACAAGACACATCCTTCCCTCCAACCAAACCATAAGATTTCTCATTCACCGAATTTCTCATCTATAAATAACTCCTTTTCACATGGCAACAATGGTCGAACAAATTTCAGCTTTTAGAACTCTCGCCTGTCTCAAACATGGCATCTGACAAGTCCCATCCTTTGTCCAACCATTATTACTCATTGTCACTTTCGCCTTGATGAGGAGCTGCACAATCATGGCAGAGGCACGACGACTTTTAGAGACAACTTTACCCGAATTTTCGTCGAATCTTGATTTGCTTGCCGGATTTACCTGAGCCACAATTGCCATCATTGCCTAAAGTAGAATTGCCTGATCATTTTCCAACTTTGCCCGAGTTTCCGGCTTTGCCTAAACTGGAAGTGCCAAAGTTGCCTGAACTGCCAAAGCTCACATTTCCCACCATCCCATTCGTACCTTTTCCTTCTCTCACCCCAGGGCCGGTTATGAGAGTTTGGAGGTTCTGTGTCAGAAAAAAATATGGGCCATCTCTCGTATATAAATTTTTTTTATCAGCACTAATATATAAAGCATAATTTATATCAAAATTCATCATTAATTAAAATAACAACCTGCTCTTTTTAAAGTATACATATACACAAAAAAAAATTCGTATTTAGTAAAAAATAAAAAAATTCGTGGACCCTCCGAATTTGAGGGCCCTGTGCGGTCGCCCATTCTATACCCCCTCAGGGCCAGCCCTGCTCACCCCATCTCACTCAAATCCTTGAATTTTTAAACTGCCCTCCAAGAACTATGTCATGTCTGGCTAAGTTTTGGCAGCCGTTGTCCCCTTTAAAATTAATTTCCTAAAAATTTCTTGTAATTTATGTTTAAGTTGCTTCCCAAGAGGGATGTCATATGTATTTCTCATCATTTTAAAAGCAAGTGATATCCTTTTGTGTTTGATTAGTAGTTGATATAATGTTGTTCTACGAGTTTGATTACTTCTGGTTGTTTTAGCAACTGTTCCTGCAAATGAACCTCAAGTTATAAAAAAAAAAATCCTTTTACCAGAGGTGGTTTGAAGAGGCGTTTGGTAATGATATCTTTAAGAGCTAGTGTTACTAAAATTCTACTAACTGTATCACATATATTGTGACGCCTCCAAATTCGGCCTATATCACCCAAACTTGAGTCGTTAAAATATAAAAAATAATATTATAATACAGTACAACGCACAACAATACAGTGCTCAATAGTACACAATTAAGTCTTCACTATTATTTATATACTATTTTACAATATCGTAAAAATTACTATAGCAACTATTTCGGACTATCACTCCATTCCCCTTTTCTCCCACTAGTCCCGGTTACACTCTTATTTCCTAAACAATTGAACAAAAAGAAAAGAGTGAACTCAAATAGTCAGTAAAAAATATCATAACTAAGATAATGATGAATAAATTATCATTAGCGTTTAACAGTTAAGTTATTGATAGAATAATATAAACAATAAGTTTTAAATTAACAACTGCAGTTAAGTTCTTGAACAAAATTTAGATTAACAACTGCAGTGGAATAACAACTATTAAGATAATCATGTAGATCATGATGTCTATTATCTTCTATTTTTCAAAAAAAATTATTATGAACATTTATCATCTCAAACATCACTGGTCATGATTATGTTAAACACCAGTTCTTTTTTGCATCAGGCCAAAGAGAACATTCACCACGTGCCTTAAAAGACACATCATAAATATATCGTCTTTATCCTATCATCTGTGCACCAGGTCATATATATTCATAACAACTTGATTCTTGATGATTAGTGCAAAAAACAATGATATAAATGATTAACAGAAAAAAAGAAATTAATAGGATAAACAATAGATATCGAAAGTTTATAATTTTTACTTTGTCTAGAGTCAAATAATGCCCAAATTGTCAACATGATGTAAAGAAAAAGGTGTTCAAGTCCAAGAATAATGTCAAAGATTTATAGGGAAGAAATTTAATGATAAGGTTTACGGTACAAGAAATATTTAACAACCCACAATGTTCACAATTCAAGTAAATGTTCATAAGTCAAAAATTCAAAGTCCAATACTTTACTGTTTAAATATAATGATGGAAATTTAATAGAAATGTTCATGTCAAAAGATATTAGATGAAACAAAAATTATTAATCTTTTTAAAAAATTTACCAAATAATACTTATCATAGTAAGTTTATGAGGATAAAAGAAAATGATATCTCTTACCTTAACATGTGATTGAAATGGAGTTGATCAACTTATATATGTATATATATATATATATATTTATCTTTTAATTAGTAACTACCACATAAAGATTTTATGGTGTATACTAACTCGTATAAAATAATTAAAAGTGATTTAATAGTATAAATTTGTGTAGTAGAATGAAATATACTTCAAAATAGTTTTTAGAAAAGTAAACAATATTTCAAAATAATATATTCTAATTTTTTTTAAAAAATAAATCTTTTAAAAGAAAAGTCTTCTAAATGAAGGGTTTTAAACAATATGTGACATATGTGAGTGCTTATATAACTTTTATAGGAAAAAAACTTACTTGGATAATACCCGTACTATTACCGATCTTCACCAACACTTAAGATAGCTTTAACTCACTCAGAAAAATCATACACTAAGAATATTTAGAAAGTGGAAGGAAGGATAAGTAAGAATGATATGGAAATTTCTTATATTAAGCCTCCTATTTATAGTCAAACCTTAACCAACTATTCCAAAAACACATTTCATATTTTTTTTAATCTACACTATTCATTATTTTTAACACTTTAATTTACACCATCCATTAACTAATCATATGATTCACACCTTAATCTAACTTAATGTACACCATCCATTAGCAAATCATATGATTCATACATTAAACTACATCATCCATCGCACATTTCATATTTTTAAGCTTCATACTATACATTTAAAGATTATATTATCCATATTTTATATTATTATATTATTGACTTAATATCACAGTTATTTAAATATTCAGTGTTATTCAAATAATGAGTTTGTCTAACTATTTAATACACGTGTCTACTACTGTGACAATTATTGGTTTAACGATACAAGATGTTGTAGAATATTGTGCAATGACAATTATTAATTCAATAATGTAAAATACTGTGTAATGACAATTATTGATAAAATAATGTGCAATTGTCACTTTATCAGTTCAATAATATAAAATACTGTGTAATATCGTGTGCAACTGTAATATATCGTGTGTTACTATAAACTATAATGAAATACCGTATGCTACTATTCTTTTATCACTCGGTATTTAAATAGTTAAAAGTGATAGTACAGTTGACCAATTTTATTTAAAAAGATTAATGTTACCGTTTTTTAAATTCCATAATATTTCGTTGTGGAGTCTACCAATGATTGATTATTTCGGTGTCGTTGTACTAATCGAATATTCTCCGAAAAATTATATTTTGCACAAAACATCATTAATTTTAATTTTTATCAAATTAGCACCATACTGTTTCAGAATAATATATGAAGAAAAATTAAATTTTATTTAATAAAAGTTAAAGTCTTACATATATTATTAGTTACTTAATTCACACACAAAAAAGTCTCATTTTAATTTTTGAAATCGATTTGTAACATTTTCAATTTAACATAGATATGATTCATTTGTTTATAGTTAATACACCTGTAAAATTTTATAAACTATTTAAAAGTATTACTAATTAATTTCACCATTTAAAAACTTAGATAAACTTATAGATTTTTAGAAAAACTTCTTGAATGTATTTTGTAAAGTTAAAATGAAGTTTTTTTTTTCTTTTTTTTATTTACTTAGGCACGGTTTATTGTAGTTTATCTGGAATAACTTATAACTTACGTTAACGATATTTGTTTTGGCTTAATTAAAATAAGATTCTCCCGCCGTTCTATATTATAAGGTGATTATTGACTTTTTGAAATTAACTTAAAATATTTTTAAACTCAAAATTAATATAAATTTTTAAATTTTAATCAATATAATAGTGAATATTGCAAATTATCTATAAAGTATAGCACATTGTAAATTTTATTATTTCATAATTTTTGATGAGTATATTAATTTTGGTTATAAAAATATTTTAAATTGACTTTTAAAAGTCAATAATGATCTTATAATTTAGAACGAAGATAATATAAAATAAGATATAAGCTGAGTACAATACCTTCAATATAAATTTGTATCTAAGTGTTTATTTTTTTGCTTATAACTTATTGAACATTTTAAATATACATTTTTAACTTATTTATCAAACATAAACAATTTATTTTGGTAATAAGTTGTTCTAAAAAAAATTTACCAAACAAAATATTCTCTAATTTGACCCTGTGTGTAAATGACGTTAAAAACTAACGAACTCACACTTATTTCTTGTTTTAACCAACTAAATAAAAAAAATTCACATTAAATTTTAACCAATCAGGTACAAAATTTTCACATTAAATTTTAAAATTAAAAAATAAAATCTATTTTTTAATAGACATTTGTTGACCTTATTTGATCGTCTATTTTTAATGACTTGACTTTTTAAATTATTTATTTCTCAATAATTAATAACATGGAAATTAATTTTATAGTGGACTAAATGATATGAAAATTATGATATGTATTTTTTCCAATATTTTGAAAGCCAGTTTAGACGTGGTTGTTCAATCGGGATATGCTGGAAAAACGAGCCAATTTGGCCCATAAATCGATTCGGTATTGAACCGATTGACCACCAGTTGAACCGGTTAGTTGACCATATTGCACCAGTTTTAAAGTATTTTTTAATATTTCTTTGGTACAATTTTTTTTTAATTTTAAATTATTAATAATATCTTTTTTATATATTTATGATGTCATCGGTTCAATAATGGTTCGACCACTGGTTGAATCAGTGATCTATCTATCTAATACTTTTTTCGATTCGATGACATGTCCGGTTCTGAAAAAATTAATTTTTTCCCAAACTCCTTAATTAATTAAAACTGAAAATACGTATAACCTTATTTACTCTTTCACCAACTATTAAGGCCGCGTAATAATTTGAATTTAAATTCTATATTAGAATATACTATTTTTATTTTTTGGGATCTTGACATCTTTTCCGAAACGGAGAGGGATTACCATTTACCTACTCATGCTCACCTTCCTCGTACAAAGTTGAGCTAGTTTTCTAGCATAAAATGGAAAGTGCATTATTTATACATACAATGGGACCGATCCATTGACAACGTTATAAAAGTAGATATATCTTTACAACATATCTTAGCCATCTGGGCTGAGATTGGAATGTTTATATGACCCTCGTCCGCAGTATAATATTAAGGTATGTGATTACCCGAATTTTCGGGATTTTTTTAATAAAATTAAATAGGAATTTAATTAACAGATTATCAAGTTTGTTTAAATTACTGGTAAATTATATATGAATTAAAGTGTGTGATGGAATTTAATTGGTAAATTTAAATTTATACAGAGAAGGTGATAAATGGTGTTGAATTAAAAAGTAAATAAATTGTTTAAAAATAATTTATTAAGTTTTGTCAAAATTGCATATAATGGTACAATAAAATTGTACAATTAAATTGTTGTAGAAGTGTAGAAATTATGATTTAATAGTGTTACGTGGTAATGTGAGATATATGAATTAGGTATGTATATATATACGTTTGTATATATATGTGTGTGGGCTTGTTTAATTATTTTAATTATGAAAATTAATGGATTAATAATTAAGTTAATCCAGAAGTAAAATAAAAGTGAAGGAGAAAGTTAGTAAAATTTAGAATATTGATTATATAATTAATCAATAATTATGGTAAAGGTTTAGAAATTGTTTAAGAAGATGAAGTAATTTTATGAATTATATACTAACAAAGTATATAAGGAAATCAAAGTAAAAGAGTAATGAAAAAATAATTATATAAATTATATAATAATTATTATATGATTTATATAAGAGGATTAAATTAATGAGAGGGTTAATAAAGGTATAATTATTGATTATATAGTTAATCGATAATTATGGAAGAATTTTAGAAATTATTTAAGAAGGATAATGTAATTATATAAATTATATTATAATATATTATATAATTTATATAAGAAACTTAAAGTAAATAGTAAGGAAATAATAATTATATAAATTATATAAAAATGATTATATAATTTATATAAGAAGAATACATTAATTAAGAAAAGAAATATAATTGTATAAATGGTACAAAATTTATTATATGGTATAAGTTAAAGTGTGATAAATTGTAAAGAAATGAAAAATAAATGAGAGAAATGATTATTTTAAAGTGGTGAATTATGTATAATGGAATTTTTATGAATTTTATGGGAAATAATATTTTAGAAACGTAAACATGTTGTCCAAGAAACGAAGTGAAAAAGTATGAAAAATAATTTTATAAGTTATATGAATTATTTTATGAATTTTGGAGGTATAAATTACCTCATATAATTACATGCATGTTATTATGCGTGTACAAAATTTGTCAAAAAAATACTTGAAAAAGGTATAAATATTATTTATAAATTAATTTATGATTTTTAGTGAATTAAAATAAATATTTTATATACATTATATAAAATATTTATTACACGTAATAACTACGTAATGTATTAAATTAATTATTTATGCATGTTTTTGAGCTAATTCGGATGGAAAAAGTGAGGCGGTGGAATTGTGGTCATTTTCCAAAATGGTTAAGTTCTTGTTGATTATAAAAAAGGAAAAAGAAACAAACAAGAAAAGGAAAATAAAAATAAAAATACACAACACGAATATATATCTCTTTTCTTCTCTTACCATCCGAAAGCCACCACCTCCACCATAAAACCTCCATGACCACCAAGGAAAGAAAAAGCTTAGTGCCATCAAGGGTATAACAAGCTTCAAAGAAGGATTACAAGCTTTGGAGAGGTATAAAAATTATTTTGTTTGAATTATATTAGTATTTTGGTGGTAAAATAATTTTGTGAAAAATTTGTAAATAATTAGAATAATTGTTCTAAATAATTTTTAGATGAATATGTGTAAATTATATAATTTTTAGAGGTATTATGTTGGGAAAAATGAGAACAAAAATGGCGGTTGTGAATTCTTGTTGGCTTAATGAAAAAGGAAGAAAAAAAAGGAAAAAAAATGGCCGCCCGCGCATTGCGCGGCGGTCAATTTTTTTTCGGAAACAGGGACTAAAACCGCGGCGTTTTGGGCGCTGATGGGGGGAGGCCGCACTATACGCGGCGACCAAATCTGGTAGGCCGAACGACGTCGTTCGGCGTTGGCAGAGAAGGGTCGCGCGCCATGCGCAGCGGTCGTAACACTGGGAAATTACCAGCGTGCCCCCGACCTTTTCAGATTATACCGATCCTGTCCCTTAGCTCGCGAAATTACGATTATGCTCCCTGTCTTTTCGGAAAATACCGAATATGTCCCTGAAGTTGCGAAAATTTCCAAAATGCCCTCAGAAAATAGTTTTTAATTAAATAAATGTTTAAAAAGTTGTTTAAAAATTATAAAAAATTACTAAAAGTATAGAAATGATATTTGGGCATTAAATTTGATATTTTTGTAAAAATATTAAATATTGGAGATTAATACTTAAATATTTAAAATATTAATCTATTAAGTTTAAAAGTTAGAAAATGATTAAATGAAAATCTGGACAACCAAAATATGCTAAATTTTATCCGATGAGCCGGGTTGTCCGCACTGAATGTGTTTTATATTAAGAGACGAGATTAATATAATTGACCATATTAATTAATAATTGACCAGTACCCTAAAATAAACCGTCGGGTAGGGTTAATTACATTATAGATGATATTAATTAATTAAATTAATATCAAGAGGAGATAAATAATTATTAATTAATTATCTTGTGGTCATAGGTTGTTCGAGAAAGAGTTTTGAGCTACCAATTGAATAATTGGACGTCAAGGCAAGTTTTTCAGTACTTTGATGTTAAATGTTTATCTGTTATGATATGGTAATTCTTGATCAAATGAGTATAAAATTATGTGTTATGTGATCTGTGGATAATATGACCATGATGTGTACTTGGTGCAATAATGTGACTATATGTGAATTTAATTAATGTTTACTTTACGTAAATGCTAAGCTGAATTAGATATGAGACATGTTAGATATATTGCTTTAGTAAAAGCACAGCACGTGATGTATGACACACACATAGCATGTTATGCTATGTGCTACGTAAAGCATGAAAGGTGTAAACTGTTGAACTTGTTGAGCCGTTGTGCTCATTACTTGTATAATATAACCTTTTGCAGTTAAAAAAATGAATTTTCAGGAATATCGGATTTTGTTAAAGATGGATTATCCTAGAGTGTTGTGAATATATTTGTTATACTTTCAATATTATAATTCAATGTAGATACATTTGCTAGTTTACATTGATATGCTGTATGTACATATAAATTAGATCCGGACAGGATGAATAGAGTTAAATTATGAAATGTAATGGTTCAAGGTAGTTATTACGAATGAGACTATTATAAGTTTAGTTATGAATTATGAAACAAAGAATAATTGTATGGATATAAACAATATTAAATTTTGAATGTTGAGCTTTACGAGACTTGTACAGAAAAGAAAAGGTAAAGGTTGCGATCCAGAGACTAGGATCGAGACGATAAGTTGAATTTTAAATGTCAGCATATTTTAATACAATGATTAAGAAAAATAAAAATAAAATTATATCGAAAAATTTTGGTAATTGATGACGTAAAGCCAATTAATTGATTAAATAAGGTGATTAAAGATTTATTAACGGACCGAAATTTGGACGTTAAGGAAATAATGAATAATAAATATAAAATTTAAGGTAATAAGGTTTGTCAATTTTCGGGGTCGTTACAAGGTATATGCAGTATTATACTGCGGACGAGAGATATTGTCCAAAATGCCCTCACCATACATATAATACACTCATCGTTAGCAGTATTATACTGCGGACGATGAAGTAGGCCTTACTCGAGGAAACAACGACGTTTTAAAATTTTATCGTCGACAGTGTTATATTGTAGACGAGAAAATCGAACGACAGAGTCTAAAACAACGTTGTGCCTATGTCAGCCCTTCGTCCGCTGTATTATATTGCAGATACTGGATTTTTGTAGCAATCAATTGTTGAGAATTTCAACCGATTACATTGGGGTAACAATCGTTTCCCCATTAAGGGCGAGAAAATTATCCAGGCTCTTTGAATCTGAGTAATCTAGTTCACTATAAATAAGATAAGGGATTGTTTACTTATCTCCAATACTCAAAACTCTCAGAACGAAAGAAAATATATTTTCTTTATTGGCATGATTGTTATCGATGTCCTTGTCTATGTTCTTTATTATTTAAATATTGTTTATTATTCATTGTTCTAATTATTTTGACAACTGATCTAGGTGATTAAAAAAAATTACCGTATGTAATATTAAACTGTAGACGAGGTCTATATTCGAGGAGGATGGAAGAGATCTGAATGAAACATTGTTGAAGAACCTTTATAAGAACGTAGCAACATCGTTATTATGTTGCTGTTTTTTTACAAAGATTCTTAAGAAAATCTTCACCCATATTTCTTGCACTTACTCGATTAGACTTTGTCCGCATTATTAAATTGTGGACGGTAAAAATTTTTAGTTATCTCGTCTGCAGTATTATATTATGGACGATGAAATTTCAAAACGTCGTCGAGTTTCTCGAGTAAGGTCTAGTCTTCACTGTCCATAGTAAATTTTAAAATGTCGTCGTTTAAAATAATGTCATGTATTTAATTAAACTATTAATGACATTATTGTAAATAGGTCCGTCTGCCGTATGCAGTATTATATTGCGGTCGGGGGTATTTACAATAATGTCATACATTTAATTAAACCATTAACGACATTATTGTAAATAGGTCCGTCCGCAATATTATACTATGGACGAGTCTTTTTAAAACTATCAGTTTTCTTCTTCTCCTGTGTACCTTTGCAGATTCATGTTATCTGAGATGATTGACAAACATAAATCAATAAGAATACTACGCAAGAAGAAGAAAAAAACTTAATAGCCTTAATTCGAACGACCCATATCGGTACTGTGAAAATGATATGAGATCCAAAATGATTGCTATGAACAATGACGAATGCAGTTTTATAATTAAGGTGTCAAATTCTCCATTTTTCCTGTGCATTCTCGTAGTAGATTCATGTTATCTACAAGAATAAATAGAGAATTTGATAGCCATACTTATAGCTACCCAGATCGGTACTGTGAAAATGAGATGAGATCCAAAATGATTGCTATGAATAAAGACGAATGTAGCTTTATAATTAAACTAGCATCCGCAGTATAATACTGCAGACGGTGAATATTCAAAACGTCATCGTTTTCTCGAATCTTCACCGTTCGCAGTATAATACCGCGAACGGTGAGTTTATTAAATGCATATTAGGGGCATTTTAGACAATATCTTTTGTCCGCAGTATAATACTGTTAGGGTTTCGACACAGTGAAAGCAGCGGAATTTAAAATTTTTTCGAAACCCTAAGATAGGATCCATGCGAAAACAGATTAATCAGAGGTTTAGATTATTTTACCGATTATCTGAGATGTTGAGAAGACGATGGAATTCTGGAACGGCTTCGAATCTTCAACGCAATCCAGCGACTGCGTCTCTACAGTATCCACACGAACGCTCCGCGAATCGTCCCACGATCTGCAGCAAAAGGAATCTGCGGTACTAGCCACCAAGATCAGGATTTCTAACCTATTTTTCTCTCTAGCCTCTTTCTGAAAGCGGCTAGGGTTTTAGTTTTTCCTTACGTGACTTTTAGACTACTGATATATCATATATATAGTAGTTAATAGGAATTAACTAAAACCTAAAATAAATAGAAAAATAAAATCCGAATTTATATATATTATATTTAATTAAGTCTTACTTAATTAATATACATATATACAAATTATCCTATTAATTTAAATTCGTAATTTTTAAATACTATCAATCATATTGACATATTTAAAATTCTTAGAATTTAAATTAATTCCCTTTTAATTACGTTCTAAGTGTGTGACCCTATAGGTTATTATTATGTTGGCAATAATTTTAAAATCATATTATAAAATTATAAACAGTGAGCGACATCTAGTAATGCATCACTGCTACCCAAATAATAATAAGATCGGTGATTCGATACAACCTTTTCGTGACCAATGTTTCAATGTAATTTAATCCTTTTAACCTTATATCCTAGATTAAACTCGAGGCATAGAATGTGTCATACTCTTCATAATTTAATCTGAGTTTTCTTGATCAATGAGTAGACTATATAAAACAAATCAATATTTGAGCATGGCCATGCATTTCATAGTCCTACTCAATCAAGAGGCCTATGGATATCACCCCTAATATATAGGAGGGTTAAATTCCATCTAGATCACTCATATTCCTCACACGATTCATGATGTACCCAATAATCACCTTTATTGTCCACCATATTAAAGGTGACATTTGATGATATCAAAGTACACAAATTCTCGTGTAATAATATAGTGACTTCAGGTCGGAGGATCATTACATCATTGTCACTATAAGAATTTCTTATGACACTTTGCATAATGCTCCATGTAGAATTCTCATGGTGGGTCAGTCCAGTACATTATTCTCTAACATGTACCTATGCATTGACTTAAATATCTCATATATTTATGACCAATGAGATTTGGCCATCAGTCAATCCACATACTAGTCTCATTGCATCATTGTTGTCCTATTAACAATGATACTCGACTAGGGACATTTAAGAACAATGATACTAATTATAATTATATAATCTCATGTTCAAGTCACATACTTAAAGCTATATAATTCGTATCATTATTCTAAGGGCTTTTATTATGTTAACATTTATATAACGCAGTAAATGAAATCATAATAAAATAATCCATTTATTCAATCAAATATAATATCAAAAATGTTAAGCAATTACATCAAATAATTAGCCTCTAGGGCATAAACTCTAACAAATACTACAGATATCATGATATTATATTACGAATAAGTCTAAGTGCGCAAATTTTGTACACAAACTTAAACACAAACTTGCATCCAAACTCAAACACAAACTTGCATCTAAACCATTAAAAAGTAAGGTCTGACACGAAATTTTCGTGTTAGGCCCTACTTTTTAATGGTGTAGATGGAATTTGTGTAAAAAAATTGTGTTTGTAGACTTATCCTTATACTGCGGACAAGGATCATATAAATCGTCAGATCTCAGCCTAGACGACTGAGATCTGTTGTAAGGATAAATATACTTTTACAGCGTTGTCAATGGATCGACCCCTTACATATATATGTATGTATACATGCAACCATTCAATTCATCTCTAGTTCTGGGATTTATAACTTTGAAGCTTATTAATTAGGGTTATTATCATCTCTTTAGCTCAGTTACAATGGTTGTTGATCAATTCCTACATTTACATGGCGAATTTTTAATGGAGATCCTGTTAAAGCTATCTTGCGTAAAGTCTATTGTGCGATGCACGTCCGTCTGTAAATCCTGGTACTCTATGATAAAAGACCCTTATTTCATTGCCAAGCACCTTTCTCATCAAAGTAGTAATACCAACAAATATCTCTTTTGTGCTTCTATTGCTAAAATTCCTAAAAAACCATATTATTATTCAATTCGTTATGATAATACAGAATTTCTTAAGTATTACAAATTGGATTTTCCCCTACCCCAAGAAAGGGGATAAGACACACGGGTGTTGTAATGGCCTAATTTGCTTTTCAGATTCTAATTATGGTTTTCATAATGGTAATAGAAGCATTTATATTTGGAACCCTGCCATTATTGTAATGGCCTAATTTGCCTTTTAGATTCTAATTGTGGTTTTCATAATGGTAATAGAAGCATTTATATTTGGAACCCTACCATTATAAAATTCAAAATCCTTCCTAAATTTATTCAAAACCCTAATATAGAGGTTTCTGGGTTTGAGTTTCATCCAAAAATTAATGACTACAAACTGGTGAAAATCGGGTATAGCAATCGGACTACTTGTGTACCTGTGGAGGTTGAGGTTTATAGTCTGAGCACCAATTATTGGAAATTAATCACTAATTGCAGTCCGGTTTCATTTTTTATGCGTCCTGATGAATTGACATTTGTGAATGGAACAGTGTATTGGAAGACATATAGGGACAAAAATTGGACAACTATTTCGTTTGATTTGTTTAATGAGACATTCCAGGAGATTTTGTTGCCTCATGAGGTAGCGAAACAGAGGTCTTTCTGTGTCAGAACATTGGGTGGTGATTCGATTGTTATTAATGATCAATGGTCTGAATTATGGGTATATGATCAGTGTGATGAGTCTTGGAAGAAAGTGTTGAGTATTGTTTATGGAGAAATAGGGGGGTTAATTCAGGAACAATGGTGAAGCTCTAATCCATACATTCTGCAGTTCTAATAATTCTTCAGAGATAGTTACGTATAATCTTCAGACTAAGGAAGGAAAGGATTTTGGAGTCTCGTTGAACCAAGAGCCTTAAAAGGTAGAGCCTTTTGTCGAGTCCCTTGTTCTACTGAATGATGGGGATGCAAGGAGGGGATTAACAACTGTTGGTCCTGTACTTGAAGAAGCAATTCCATCTAATAAAGGTACAATACCGTACTAGAAGAAGCAATCCAAACTAATTCAGGAACAATATTTACAAGTGAGATAAATCTTTTAATTCATTTCCAATATTAGATTTGTTTAGTTTTAGATGATGCATCAACTGATTGATACTTCAAAGGAATAATGGTATATTTCAGATCACCTGGAGTTTTGCATGTAATTATGTTTGATAGATTACCTCTTATTTTTTTTGTCACCAGTGAGCAAGGCAAAAATTAATCAGGGATTATGATTGCGTCACAGGTTCAAGGAGTTCGGATCAACTATCTTATATAGTGTCTCTTTGGATAATTTTTTTTAATAGAATAGTAAAAAAGGAAACCCAATTAAGACTTCCTCTTTCTATGTCATTCTTTCACTTCCTGCTCCAGGTCTTCTTCTTCCCCCCTATGGACGTGGACAGAGCTCTTGTTTCTCTAAGAATTATTAAAACCACTCCATCCTCTAATGTAATAATCTATTGTTCCTAGGTTTTAATTTTTAATCGTTTCACTAATGAAAAAATTTACAGTAGTATAGTTCTTTGTCACAAATTCAACAGGAAAATAACAACAGAAA
The DNA here is from genome assembly GCA_947179155.2 of Hedera helix. NCBI lineage: Eukaryota > Viridiplantae > Streptophyta > Magnoliopsida > Apiales > Araliaceae > Hedera > Hedera helix. Next base: position 31,084,116 of record OX359287.1, read on the forward strand.
TGCAGTAAAGGAAATAATAAACGCAAAAGGAAGTAAATTCATTCAATTTTTTCCATGCCTGCTTTACATTCGCCTTTTTCTAAATATACTAACAAGCTGAACATAAATTCTCTCTTTTCTAACAACTTCTACCAGTAACCAGTAATGAGGCTACGCGTGGTTGGTAAACGGAGGTACTGCTTGAAACGGTGTCGTCCTACTAACTGATATGTTAACTAAGTTTATTAAATAAAACGTTGTCGTTTGGATTCTAAAATTGAATAACATGAAATGCTGCGTTCCGACTGTTGTGACCTTCTCTTTCTAACGGCTCTTTCAGTTCTTTTCAATTATGTCATGCTCCCCTCTCTTGACAATTCCCCATTGCTTGAAGAGTTCCTTGTCCCCAAGGATCAAAATTTGGGTACTGATTACTGATTTTGCTCCATTCTTCCCAGGTAGCGTCTTCGAGAATGCTGTAGGACCACTGAATCAACACCATGGTCGTTGGTAGAGAGCCCTTCTTAACCAACCTCCTATCTAGAATTGCTACAGGTACAGGTTTCATTTCTCTAGCATTATTGGTTTGTGGTAACTCTGTTTGTACTACCTTGTTCTTCCCGGGTTTTTTCTTAAGTTGAGAAACATGAAAAACATTATGGAATTTGGAATTAGGGGAAGTTGCAGCTTGTATGCAACCTTTCCAATTTTTTGTTTGATCAGGTAAGGTCCATAGTACCTTGCAGAGAGCTTGAAATTCCTCCTTTGTGATACAGACATCTGTCTATAGGGCTATAGCATTAAGTACACCTCATCCCTGATTTGGAATTGCCTTTCAGTTTTCTTTTTATCAGCATATAGTTTCATCATTTCTTGAGATTTCTTCAAATTTTCATTTAAAAGCTGTTGTATTGCTACTCTTTCATTCACAAAATTAGCCACAAAGGGATTTTTACTTACCCTTTTCCTGATGATAATTGATAATAGGAGGATTAGTGCCATAGAGGGCTTTATAGCGGGTCATTCCTGTAGCTGTATGGAATGATGTAGTGTACCACCATTCAGCCAAAGGAAATCATTTGCTCCATTATGAGGGCTTGTGACCTATCATGCACCTAAGATACATCTCTATACACTGATTTACCCTTTCTGTTTGGCCATCAGTCTGTGAGTGGTTGGCGGTGCTCAGTTTAACCTGTGTTCCCAAAGCTTTGAACAACTCATTCCAAAAATTGCACTCAAATACCTTATCTCTGTTTGATATAATAATTTTTGGGGGACCATGTAGTTTAATAACTACATCAAGTACTGATTGAGTTATTTGAGTGGCTAAAAAGGGATGTGTGGGGGCTACAAGATGGCAACCAGTCAATTTGTCCACCACAACTAAAATAACATCCTTGCCATCAGACCTTGGTAATCCTTCCAAAAAATCCATTGTTATCACCTCTCATGCCTGGTTTGGAATAGGAATAGGTTGTATTAGTCTAGGGGTATGAACATGCTCCCATTTGTTCATTTGGTAGATTTCACACTGTTTGATGAATTCAATCAGCTCCTTCCTCAATGTAGGCCAATAGAACAGTGCTTCAGCCCTTTTGATAAAGATTATTATACCCAAACGACCTCCTTCAGGGCTGCTATGTATTTGTTCCATGACTTTCTGCTTTAAATTGCCACTGCTGCCCAGGTAGTTCTTATTGCCCCTCCTTAGAATGCCCCCTTTTAATTTGTAATCAAGACATCCCTCAGGATAAAGTACTAGTTGTGTTATAATTTCTTGTGCTTCCACATTATTGTCCAGGCTATCCTCTACTTCAGCATACCAACTAGGGATGGCTTCTTGTATCACAGTACAGTTATACTCCAACTCATTATTCCTGGAAAGAGCATCTACCACTTGGTTTTCTTTACCCTTTTTGAACTGTATAGTATAGTCAAACCTAAGCATTTTTGAAATCCACTTCTGCTGCACTGGTGTTGTTAATTTATGTTCCAGGAAATATTTCAAGGCCTCATGGTTTGTTTTAATGATGAATTGTTTCCCTAACAGATAGGTCCTCCATTTCTGTACTACCATGATGATCGCTAAGAGCTCCTTTTCAAATGTAGATAGCCCCAAGTGTTTAGCAGACAAAGCCTTGCTTAAAAATGCTATAGGTCTTTCCTCTTGCATAAGGACAACCCATATTCCTGAGTAGCAAGCATCAGTCTCCACTACAAAAGCCTTTTGAAAAATTCGATAATGCACATTTGGTCTTTTTAGCAAAGAACTGATTCTCCCTTAATAACTCAAAAACATGCTGCAGTTGTTCTTTATGGAGTTCTAAGGAATGGCTGTAAATTAATATGTCATCAAAAAACACTAACACAAACTTTCTCAAATAAGGGGCAAATACCTCATTCATAATGCATTGGAAGGTAGCAGGAGCATTAGTCAAGCTAAATGACATGACTAGGAATTTATAGTGGCCTTGATGAGTTTTGAAGACTATTTTTTGGGTGTCCTCAGATCTCACTATGATTTGGTGATCTAGTTTGGTATAAAATCTACTGCCCTTTAGCTCTCTAGTAGCTCTTCTATGATAGGGATAGGGAACTTATTCTTTCTAGTTAGATTGTTCAGAGCTCTGTAGTCCACACTAGGAAAGTATAAGGGGAGGTGTTGTGTTTGATAATCTCACTCTCTAGCATTTTCTTCACCATTTTTTCAATCTCAGTTTTCTGAATGTAAGGATATCTATAAGGGTTTGAGTTGACAGGATTGCATCTTGGCATTTTATGGATGTGATGGTCTTGTATTCTCCTTGGTGGTAGCCCTTGGGGTTCCTTGAACAAATCTCCATATTCTTTTATGAGTTGTTCTATTACTGCTGGAATATTGTCTGTTGAATCTGGTTTATTTTCAATAACATTTAACTGCACCAGGAAATATGCTTCCTCCTTTAGTTTTCAGTTGAACTTGTTTATAACATGAACAACATAAAACTATTTTAGGTCTTCTTGATCCCTTAGTACTACCTGTCTTCCCTTCCAATGTATAGTAACCTCCCTGTTGGAAAAATCAAGGCTGATGGGACTTACAGTTTGTATCAATTCAACTCTCAGTACTGCATCATATCCCCTTAGGGGTATTACATACATAAGTGCTTGAAATTCCCCTTGAGCTAGCCCCCATTCAAAATGATTGATTCTTCTGGTACATAGAATGGTTTCACCATTGGCTACTGTGACTTTGATTGGTTTACAAGTTTTTGTAATTAATTGAAGCTTCTTGACCAGGGATTATGAGTTGAGCCACTATCTAATAACATCTTCATGTTCTGATTCTTAACTTGCCCTTGCAATTTGATAGTATGAACTCCATGAGTCTTTGTGATAACATATATGGACACTTCTCCACAGTCTTCAATCTGCACGTATTCCTGTTCCTTTTTCTACAACACCAGTGCTAACTTTGGTTCCTCCTTTGTTGAGTTTACAACTTCCTTTTCTTCTGTTATCATTAAGAAAATCTGTTTGTGCTTGCATAAATGACCTTGTGTATAGACTTTATCACAACTGTAGCACAATCTTTTCTCTCTTCTTTGGGCCATTTCTATTGGAGTCGGCCTTTTAATGGGAATTAATTTCTGTTTTTGTCCACTTCCCAGCTTTGTAGGTGGACTTGGGTCTCTATGAGTAGCAGAAAATGGTTTACTCCTGTATGTTGTGTTCTCTCCCCTTGGTTTTGAAGTGCCCTGGTTCCTCTTATCCAAAGAATCTAGATAAATTTCCTGCCTCCTAGCCTGATTAACAGCCTCCCTAAATGTCCGAGGTTTCACAATATATAGGGCATTTGCAATCTCTTCTTTTAATCTACTAAGGAAGCTTTCTACAAAGTAGTCTTCAGTGTATCCCTTATTTTGTGATAACATATAAGTTTTTAACTCTTCAAACTTCTTTATATATTCACCTACCCTTCCTTTCTGCATTAGCTTATTGAATTGACCTGTTAAGTTTTCATGCCTTCATTTTGTAAACTTATGACATATATGCCCTGCTAATTCTTTCCATAACAACCGTGGTTTTTCATCTTGCAGGGATTGGTACCAAACATCTACCTCCCCCTCAAGGTAAAGTGCATCATATAACACCTTGGATCTGAAGTCCAACATCGGGCCGAGTTAAAAGAATTTTTCACACTTTTTCAATCATCCTCTTGGGTCTTTGCCATCAAATTATGGGAAATCCATCTTGGGCATGGGAAATGGTAAGAAGGGGTTTGTGTTGCCTTTGTGATGGTTACCTTCTGTAACAGTCTATTAAGGTTATAGTCCATGGTTTGGGAAGTGATAGCTATGTGGATTGACTGGGGATGTTGTGGGTGAAAACTATGAAGTACTTTGGACAATATAGGGATATCATGTAGTGCCCTAGGTAATGACATGTATGAAATTGTATGGGGTGTGATAAGGAAATGGACAATTCATTTGTCCATGAGTAGTAGTATTATTGGATACAGGTGGGTTAACAACAGTGTGGCAGCTAGTTGGTTTAATGGATTATAATATATAGGAGAAAATGTTGTTGAGGGTATAATTTGAGTGTTGGTTCCTGTTGGAACATTCACGATGTCTATATGAGGAGGCCATATACTGGTTGGAGGAGATGGTGGTGGTAACCTGGGGCCAGACAGATTAGTACTGATCATGGGTGAAGTTCGACCAACTAGTTCAAGTACGAAATTCACAGAGGAAAGTGGTAAGTGTAGGGTTGACTGATTCTTGTGCAAATTTTAAGGAATTGAGTGTGATTTGGAAGTTTGATTTATGGAGATTGCAGGAATATTGGTAGTAGAATAGAGGCTGGTAGCAGTTCCGAACTGTAATTGTGGAATAGAATTTGATGAGGAAGGGGAATTAGGATTTGGTGTTGGAGGTGAGGGAAGTGGTAGATCTATTGGTGAAGTATGTGTTACTAAATTGGTGGTAGGTATGATTACCTCATTACCAGTGACCTTCTCCATTTTTGGTCTTTAAAAGGCATTTATAGCATCTAGAATCTTCTGGGCTAACTCTTCATTTGTTGCCTGCAACTTCTGGCTTAACCGGGACATTTGATTCTCCATGGCTCCCATCTGCTCCACCGATTACTCAGACTTCTTCGACATTAGCTCATGTACTTGATCCATCCTGACCTCTAAGGATTTGAGGTCCTTTTCATGTTTTTGTAGACTTGGTTTCACACTAGATTCAGCCATTGATGGCCCAGGGTTGCTCTGATACCAGTTTTGTCACGAATTCAACAGGAAAATAACAACAGAAATGCAGTAAAGGAAATAACAAATGCAAAGGGAAGTAAATTCATTCAATTTTTTCTATGTCTGCTTTACATTCGCCTTCTTCTAAATATACTAACAAACTAAACAAAAATTATCTTTCTTCTAACAACTTCTACCAGTAATGAGGCTACGTGTGGTTGGTAAACGGAGGTACTGCTTGAAACGGTGTCGTCCTACTAACTGATATGTTAACTGAGTTTATTAAATAGAACACTATCGTTTAGATGCTAAAACTGAATAACATGAAACGCTCCGTTCTGACTGTTGTGACCTTCTCTTCCTAACGGCTCTTTCAGTTATTTTCAATTATGTCCTGCTCCCCTCTCTTAACATTCTCCTTTCTATTCTAAAATCTTTGCACCCATCCATGGACACTAATTTTAAAGAAAAAGACAGTATGGTAAACACATACTTAAAATTGTCACATGTCATAATCTTCTTATTGGGACGGTAGATAAGACACTGTTTGGGACAGTTGATCTAGATTCGGGTTCAAGCTATGTACATCCTGAATTAGCATTTATAATCTATCGAAAAACATATCGGGATTTTGATTGGGATAATTATTTTTTTTCAATAATGTTACTTCCTCCAGAGGTTGAGGCAGAACCATGCAACTTTTATTTATTTTGCACGTGGTAAAAAAGTTATTTTTAGATCTGTTTAAATACGGATGCAGTAATCAGTTGATATTTCAAAGAAATAATTGATTATGTCACTCGTCCTTAGTTTATTTGTAAAATTTATAAAAATAAAATAAAATTATTTTGTACCAATATAAATGAAATATTAAAATAGAATTTATGTAAATAGTCGTATTTCATTTTCGAAGAATTGCGTACAATCTTATGGATTATACTTTTAACAGTAGTAATCCTATCAGTATTTTCATCCTAAAGTTATTTAAGATATTATTTAGGAAATTGATATTTTTACATGGTTTCTCTCATATGAGTGTAGGATTTATCTATTATTCATATAAAAAAAATTATGAAAAAATTTAATACCCAGAGGGAGATAGGAGCATTTCGAAAATTACATTATCCTCAAACTAATAGTCTATAATACAAATTTAAAAACAATATGAATTATAATTTTAAAACACTAGATATTATTATCCCCTTTGAAATCCTTAAAACAAGTATAGTATAAAAAAGAGAAATATACATAATTGTGGGCATGGATGACCCCAAGGCAAACTAAAAAAAGAGTAAAAAAGAGAGATATTCATAAGCATTTAATGGTTGCAAGCCAATAAATGAGCCGAGTTGCAGGGAAAAAGTCGAGCATGTTGGACTATAGGTCTCCTTTAATATATTTAGGGAAGTGATATTTTTCATAGAATTTTTTGATATTTTTATATGTAAATTATCGTTATAGACTTATAGTGTCGGTCAAAATCGTTGTTATAAATTTATAACGACACTTTTCATGTGAAAATATCATAAAACCATGTGAAAATATCAGTTTCCTATATTTATAGTCATTAGTCGAATTGGACTCTTGATCACATATTATTATTATTATTATTATTATTATTATTATCATTATTATTACTATTACTAACTCATCTGAGGTGATTTTTGATAAAATTGAGTACTTAAAATCGAAATAGTTAGTATATTTTAATGAATTAAATTATTTGAATGAAATAACATCTAAACTTCAAAAGTTGTTTAATAATTAAAAAGTGTAAAACCTCTGAATGACACTCTTTTACCATTTTATCTCTATGAGCTACCCTCCATTAAAAATGTGTCAAGATTAATAGAACAATAACATGACGTAATATTTTAAGAGAAGAATTATTTTTCCTCCGTTTCATAAAGTTAATTTAAAATACTTTCAAATTCATACTTGACATGAATTTCTTTGATTTTAGTTTATACAATGATAAATACTGAAAAATATTGTAAAAAGAAATACTCATTATAAAATTTATTGTTTCATAATTTTTAATCATCTTAATTTTAATATTGAAGATATCTCAAATTGACTTTTTATAAATTAATAATGATTTTAAAATTTGTCATGGAGAGAGTACAATATTTATTGATGTTATTTTTGTCCATAAATTTAAAATTTTTGTTAAGAGGATGCTCTTAATAAATTGAACTTAATTTTATTTCTTACCGATTTAGTGCTATTAAGAGGGATGATTTTTCTACTAAACAACTTTAGGGTCTTAGCGAATTAAACAGAGAATTTTTAAGAGCCTTTAAGATATAAACAAACACCACCTTAGTTTAAGCCTACAATTACGTACCCCAGATATCGCATATTCTCATTTTATTTAATGAATTGTTATTTTCGCGAGTAAAAATTAATATTTTTATAAGGTCTCTTTTATATAAGCGTGAGATCTATTTAATACTTATATAAGAGGTGTCTTGTGGAAGTAAAATATTAATTCTCATTTATTTAATATATAAGTTTCATAAAAAAAAGAAGGTCCATTTACCATTTCTGTTTTTTAAAAAGGAATAAGATAGTATAAAATAATAAACTATCTTAAAGTTTATCATCAAGATATCATCATCAATGATCAAACAATACTCTTTTGTAACAGCTTTGTACTTACTCTTAGAACTAATTAAGGACCATTGGTCCATTGATTTGCTAATTAACCAATTAGGAACAGTAAAGTATTATTAAATGCAGCTTTGTAGCTATCAATCATCATGGATAATTGGATATGGTGCAAGCTTCAGGAATCAAGGAGTAATACAATCCACTACAGAATTCAAGTAAAATTCCAGCGATTTAATATTATTGAATAATTTGCCACTAGTAGTGATCATCATCCCCCACTTTAAAAAGAGCAAATTGCAAAATTTTATTCTCATATTTACACTCAAACGCAACATAAACGCTAATATTTTAATTTTTTTTCAATCTTACAACTAACGTTGACCTATTTTGTTATAAATATATAAATCATTTATATAACATGTGAATTTTTAAAAAGTAAAATAGCTTGTTTACAGACTAAAACATATTTATTTTAATTAGAGGGGTAAAATAAAAAATACAATATTAAAATATTATTCTCTCTTATAGTAAACTCACGCATATCTATTATCTACTAACATCTTTTTTTTATCTTTATTCTTAATCTATTTGTTGAGAAATAATTGGATTGTAACTGAATGATCCTAAGTATACATTCATTTATAATAAGTCAGTCGCAAATATTCAAAATACATCTAAAATAAACACTGTTGAAACTAAACTGTTACTCAAAATAAAATACAAACCGAAGTTTATAAATATTGTATACACAAAATTGTCAATATTAGTTTCATATTTTACTCATTAAATGTATTTAAAATAAATACTTAAATTAAGACGATAAATATTTACTTTTTAAAAATTCATAATTTTTAGTGTATAAATAGACTGGTGTATAATTTTTGGCGCTAATGAAAGTAGTAATTCACAGTAATTCGTTGCGAATTCCAACTTTTACGTCTTCGTAAGCCAGTTTCAATGTAAAGCGGATGGTTCTAGAAGTTTTTGCCACGCAGATGAATGCAGACACTTGCCGGAAGATTACTTGGACAATTAGTTGTGAACCAGCAATATATTCCGTAGAATGCACACGGGCGTTGATTTTTAAATTTTATATTTGTTTTGAATAATAAAAATTCTTGAGCGACCAGTAGCCTTGGTAGTGTAAATTTTTGGAACAATTACATATTTTAGTATATTTTTAGTGCATTCAAAAAATAATTACAAAAATAATATATTTTTTCATATTTATTTATAAAATTAATATATTTAGTATCCCTTTAATTTAGGTGAGTATTTTAAATTTTAAATTTTATCTTCATTATCATCAAAAAGAAACAAAATTTTATTTCTTCCATTTCATCCACCCGTCTCCTCCCTCTCCCCTCTCCTGCCGACCACCACTCCCCAGCCGCCGCCTCCCCTCCGTTGGCCGCCTCGCCTCCCCCGCCTCTCCCCCCCTCCCCCAGCCCCAGCCCCAGCCCCAGCCGCCGACCCCCACTCCCGCCCCTAGCCGCCTTGCCTCCCCCACCTCCCTCCCCCCTCCCCCAGCCGCCGACCCTTACTCCCGCCCCCATCCCTCCCCCACTCCACCACAACCCCCCCACCCCTCCCCCCACCTCCAGCGCCTGCCTCGCCTCCCCCGCCTCCCTCCCCCTCCCCTTCCCCCAGTTGTCGACCCCCACTCCCGCCCCCGTCCCTCCCCTACTCCACCACAACCCCCCCACCCCTCCCCTCCCCCCCCCCCCCCCACCTCCAGTGCCTGCCTCGCTTCCCCCTCCCCCAGCCTCCGACCCCCACTGCCGCCCCCGTCCCTCCTCCCCTCCACCATAACCAGTCCACCATTTCCCCTCCCTCCCCCCTCCCCCGGCCTCAGCGCCTGCCCGCCTCCCTTTCTCGCATAATTTTTTTTTTTAATACAGTAACCATTTTTTTTATATTCTAGTTAGTAACCAAACCTTCATACGAAGGTAACCATTTTAGTTTTTGTGTGTAACCAAATAGTGATAAAAAAAATTCAATACAGTAAACATTTTTTTTATATTCCAGTTGGTATCCAAATCTTTATACAGAGGTAACCATTTTAGTTTTTGTGTGTAACAAAACATTCATAAAAGTTTTGTTACCTTTCTATTAAAGTTTGGTTACCTTTATATTAAAGGTTGGTTACCTCTGTATTAAAGTTTGGTTACCTTTGTATTAAAGATTGGTTACCTTTATATTACAGTTTGGTTACCGTTTGTATTAAGATTTGGCTGCCGTTATATTAAAGGTTGGTTACATTTATATTAAAGGTTGGTTACATGTGTATTAAATGTTGGTTACATGTATATTAAGGTTGGTTACGTCGGTGATAATGGATGGCAACGGCGGTAATGAATTATATGGAGGACGGATGACCACCAGTCCACAACCACTCTCGTTAATGTATGGTCGGCGAGGGGGGAGCACCGGGAGGGGCAGGCGGGGGAGTGGGGAGGAGAGAGAAAGCTGGAGGGAGAGGCAGGTGGGGGAGTGGGGAGGAGAGAGAAAGCTGGCGGGGGAGGAGGTTCGATGTGCAGGTTTCGAAAAAATATTTTTTTGTTTTTCATCTATTTGATTTGAATTTTGAATTTTGAATTATGGCAGCCTTGATTTTAGGTTCTTTATTAATGTGAAATTAAATGGTTTGAATTTATTGTGTTATTTTTGTAATTATTTTGTGTGTGTTTTATTTTTGTAATTACTTTGTAAGTATTGTATATTAGTGTTAAGGACCCAAAATATTTTTGTATTGATTGTCGATTTCACACTTGACCTCAATGTTGCAAAAAATTAGAAAGGAGTGGGACGACCGGTCGCCACTCTGGTCGTCGGAAAATGACTCTTTAAATAATGTTTTTTATATAAATTTTGCTATACGTAATGATCCATACAATAATTCATTAAATTGATCTTTTATAAAATAATAAGTCCTATATTTTAATTACCATATGAGATCCACAATTTTATAAAGAATCATTGTATGGATCATTACGTATAGCAAAATTGTTTTAATATATTATTTTGAATAAAATAAATAATATTAATTTTAACTCAACATGATATATATATATATTGTTTTACATATTAGTATTTTAATTTTCTCTTTTAAATTTTATTTTTAATAATTAACTTTTTTGTTTTTCTAAATAATATTATTGTATGATTGATCAATATATTATATTTATACTTATATTTTAATAATAATAACAGGAAAATATTTCCTTCTTACATTATATTTACTTAAATAATAATAAAATTCTGCTTATACTTGAGATATAAATATACTTATATTTTAAAAAGAGTAATAAAATTAAGCATGTATATCCGTGCAAAACAATATTTTATATTAGAGTTATGATATTATTAAATTTTTTATTATAAATATACTATTGGATAGAGTAATTTTATAAAAAATTTTGTTTAGTAATTTAATCATTTGGTTGGTCAATATATTATATTTATATGTTAATAATTGGAAACTGGAATTTTATTACACTTGATAGAAACAACCCGCCTACGACGAGTTGGTAAGGCGAAATGGGTCACCCTAAGTCCATGGTTGGCTGACTTTGACTTTTTGGTTTTCTCTATCAATTTAATATTAGGTAATATAATCCTTATAAGAAAATAACTTTTGTCTAAAACTATGTCCTACTTATACTTAAAATATATTTATATTTTAATAATAATAATAAATCCAAGTTATGTATTACGACTTTTGCGTAAAAAATATTTTTTGCCTCGAATCATATTATCTAAGTTGTTATTAATTTTATTTAATAATGGTTAAAAAATAATAGGTGACTTGATCAAATGATATATGAATCTTTTATGACCTATACAGTATATAAGTAGTAGTTTTATGCATATAAATTGATTTTATAATATGTTGTCGTTTCTGTATTTTTATCTTAATAATACTAATAATTTAATATTAAATAAGATATACTCAAATATATATTCATATTTTGATGTAAATAGTCAAAATTCATATTTTGTAAGATGATAGTTATGAGAAAACTATTTTCTTTTCAAACTATAAATCTAATTAGTAATGAATCTTACTTGAACAATAATTATATATTTATATATTTATATATATTGACAATATTAAAAAACTAATATTAGGTCAGATAGTATTGTTTTCTTTTAAAATTATAGTTGAATGAATGTAGGAAAATAGAATTAATATATGAAAAATAAAAGTTAACTAAATATAAGAATTATAAAAAGTCAAATTATAATCTCATACCAAAGACCAAGGACGAAGGCCAAACAACCAAGTTTTGTCTTATTATATATTTATATATATTTCTTATTCTAGGACTTGCATAATTAAACTCGAAATTTTTATATTAATTTCTTGTACATATATAACTAATTATTTTTTCCTTGAAAGTTATTAATTATTAAAAATTATGAATTATACAAATATTATTTATTAGAGAACAGACTCTAAATATCTTCCTATTTACTAGCAACTGCCGTCTCTGTGAGCCTGCCCAGTGTATTCCACCTACAAAACCACTGGCGCTCTCTTTGAATTCAACCTCCTGATTCTCTCAGCTTAAGCCCATTGCATAGTCAAATGGTTTTAAAAAAAAGACCACATTCTTTCAAAACCACTAAACCAACCAAACAGCGCCCACAACTCACTTACACATGTATATATATATATATATATACACACACACACACGTACGTATAAACTCATTCTTGGATTTCTGGAATATCTGCAACACTTTGATTTCTATCTTTTGGGCTTTAAGAATTGAGAGCAATGTCGCCAACAGCATCAATGCTCATACTTGGTCACCACATGAAGCCAACTCCAGAGGATAATACTTCACCATCACCTAGTCCACCAGTTTTTCAGGTGAAGGCCTCAGCTATGAAGTGGGTTCTTGACTACGTTCCCATCGTCTTCAAAAGAAGATCCGAGACGAAGCAATGTACAGTGGAGGATCAATCTTGTCCATCTTCGGACTCTGGATTGATGGAGAAGAAGTTTCGAGAAGTTCTTGAACTTGGCTGCTGGTAATCCAATACTACAGAAGCAGAGTTCGGTTAGGGGCTGGACCTTGAGTATATATCTATATAGTTTTTGCAACTACGTAGAGCAGTTTTAATGGCATTTCCATGCAAGTCCTTTTGTGACTGTTTTAAATGAATACATGTAAATACTTGTTTCATTCTACTAGCAATGCAAGGGCTCAGCACCTTTTACGCAAAGAGGAAAAAAAAGAAAAAAAAACGCTGTCGTTAAACAGAGGAATCATTATCATACATGTAATTGCCTTTATAGTATATATCTACAGCATCACCAGTTTTTTGATTGATTCGCCCATTGTAAACCACGCTAGATTGCGAGGAATGAAAAGAAAATGAAAAACATGCAACTTTTCAATATCATGTTTCATTGAGGTCCGACTTACACTTGAAAGCCAGCATGATATGTGTTTGTAGTGAAATTGGCTAGACAATGAATAAATCATCCTCAAGTCTAACAATTTGATCCAAATTTTTTTTGTCAATAATTATATATTACCAGCCTTGAAACAAGGAGAGGTGAATACAGGCATAGCAATCGGGACCAGCTGCCAAAGCTTACACAAGGGAAAGTTCTCCGGCAGGTACAGATCTCTTTACAAGTTTAGCCCAGGACTCATTTGCCTCAGTAATCACCTTAATTGCGTAATCCTGTTGAATCAAAATAAGCATATTCCAAAGAGAGAAACAGGTGGAAAAGAACTGTACTAAAGAAAACGTAAATTGCAGTGGAAACAACATAATCTATGTTCAATTACTATAGCAAATTAGCAAGTATAAGTAATCTTGAAACATTCAAGAACCAAGAATATAAAATTGCACAAATTTTGTGTTGAAGTTCTCCTTGTATCACATTCTTACTATTAGGGTTGGGAAGAAGGGGGAGAAGAAGCAGTGAGGGGAACTAAAGAGAAGCCAAAAAGCATCTTCTCTTACCATATGAGATGGTTTTTTTGGTTGATGTGAGGTGAGGATTAGATTTTACGGATACCGTAAATATCAAATACCCTTTACAACATATATATACATACTTACATATATATGATATTATCACTTTATGTTTTAACTCTAAGTTTTTAACATCACAAGTGGACCCCAAACTTTTATATTTGAACCTGCTTCCTGGTTGAAGAGGATGGTTTAAAAATTTAAAGTTATATAACCATATGTGAAAGCATTCCAATCAGATACCTTATTAGCAGCTTTGTTTCCAAGACCAAACTTGTTGGCAGGTTTTCCATCAGGGATCTTATAATCCCTAAACCAGTCTCTGATTGCAGTAAGAGTGCCCTGAAGAGATGTTGTGCAATTAGTCCCATGAGATGACAATATATATTGTGGGAAATAAGCCAACTACAAATTGCATGACCATAAGAAACAAACCAACTAAATCTTAGTTTTTGATTTTTTTTAATTAAAAAACTACATACTGGGAAATGCTTCTCAACGTCATCAACATCATTAACAAGTGAAGCCTTTGGGTCATCCAAAGAAATTGCAACAATTTTCCAGTCAAGTTCTCCCTCATCAATCATAGCTAAAGCACCCAAGGGCTTAACCTTCAAAATTTGGCCAATTTTTCCACGACTTTCACCGATCTCAACAACATCAACTGCAAATTATAGAAGCCACCAAATAATGAAAACTAACATGTCAACTTGTGTGGATTGGATAAAAGTAGTGTTTAGGGATAGGAAAAGGAGGGAATGCCTGGTAAGTTTTACCTGGATCATTATCTCCAAATGCCCCCTCAACTTCAGGGCTTGCTAATGATGGGTCTTCCCATGTTTGTGGAAGCAAGCCATAATTCCAATTTATATTGTAACTGAAAAAGATAAATTAAAAAAATGGTTTCAAAACACCAAACTTCCATGAGTCCATGGATAAGACATTAAGGTCTTAGTATTAGATCAATATAATAGCATAAAGCAGTAAAGATTCTAGAAAGAATGCCATTGTTACCCCTCAGCAGTAAAAGAAATAACTGGTCCTCAGATGGTGGAAAAAATTTACTTGGGACAGAAGTTAATGAATTCTGTACATAGTACATATTTGAGTGTTTCACTGGAAGCATTGAAAAAAAAAAAAAACTTTGCCTTAGAATGTTATCATGGTCAATGAAGCCAAATCAAGGCATCAACCACATCCCAGCAAGGACTCTTTTCTGGCAGGGCATGACGTACACAAACTAGCAGTCTCAGGTATCTTTTTAGTTCATATATTAAGATTAAGGTGGTGATTATATGCTTAAAAAGAGAATGCTGCGTGGAAAAGAAAACAAAGACATGGTAAAAGTTCATATGTGAACCAGGATACTGTACCATCTTTATATTCTCCATCCAATCAAAGAATGCAAGGGCTAAAAAATCTTTATGTATAGTTTATATGGTGCAATTAATTGCTTGGTACTTATTATTTATCACGATATCAACAATAACCTTCAAATATTCTATTTTATTTTTATTTTTTTAGGAAGATCCAAGAAAATAGCATATGGCCCTATGTTCCAATTGAATAGTCCAACCAAGAGACAGCTGTATACCTACTCAACACTTATCTTACTTCTTTTATATATCCCAAAATGTTTATCTAATTCTAAAAGTCATACAATTACAATTTTCACCTCCTGCAACAACCTTTATTAAAAAAGATGTATGTAACCATGCACAAAAATAATCTTAAAAAATGTACTTCAGAAATGGAAAATTTGGCGTAATAACACTGATATAGCTTGTTAATTGTTAAGCCTTGAACGGTGTTAATTCCAAACAAGATGATCAAATAGTAGGAGGTGTACAAGGAAGTAACAACCACTTAGATGAGGGGTAAACTTACAGAAAACAATATGAACATAAAAAAGTGAATCAAAATATCTTACGGGTAATATCGAAGTTTTCCTTTTTTTGTATCTTGCTTGATGGGAGTGAATGGTTCATCAGTAGCAACCTCCATTTTCGCACTTGATTCTTTAGGAATCTCAACAATAAAATTGAAAACGCCATCACCCAATTGCAATGGTATATTGTGCCAAGGGGAAACCTGCACAATAAGCAGACATAATTCGTTGTGACAATAAAGTCCAGGTCGTTGCAAAACACTCCAAATTGTATCCGATTTGACTTGACCATTAGCATAGTTAATCAATTTTATGCATTATGATTCACACCTCCGCAAACAATTCCAAAAACCAAAATTCTGACAATAACAACAATATTATACAGACTTCTTCTGAGCTTTGCAGTTTGTTCCCCTCTTTTGGGTTCTTCTTTGAGTTCCTGCATACTCAGTTGACATTGCTATCATCCTTAGTCAGTTCTTATAGTACTTTAATCTTTAATTATATACCAAATCTTGATTTAAATCCAGCAAAAAATAAATAATTTTGGTTAGACAATGGGCTAAATCATTGTCAAGTATCAAAAACACTGAAACCTTAGTCTTTTCCATATTAAAAACTAGTACAATCCCCATATTCCATAACTCAATCCACTCAACACAAATCACGTGGGTAATATAAAGCTAAGAAAACAAAAGAATTTTAACCTACTCTAATGGTGTAAACAAATCCCCATTATTTTCATTTGAAATTCATCCCAGGCGTCGAACACTAAATTTCATAACAAAAGAACGAATTTGGACAAATTCTGATACTCAGAACCATACAATTAGCAAAAACTGTATAGGAAAAATGAAAAAAAAAATTATTCTAAAAATCAAACACCATACAAATACAAACCCCCATTTTCTTCAATTGAAATTATAAGACCCCGGGTGTCAAAAACTAGTTTAATTTCCATGACTCAATCCATTCAACTAAAATCTGAAGGGGAACCCATTTTTTGGCTTCTCTTATTTATTTATTATTTCGTCGGCTACTAAACAGGATCCATTGCAATGTATGCACAAAAGTAATAAATTAAGGTAACAAAAACCATAAAGATTGTACCTTTTTCCCGGAATTGTCAAGGAAGAAGACTCTGTAATCAAGAGTTTCAGGCTGGCCTTCCTCTTTAGTCTGAACATCGGGTTTGTAAAGCGCTCTGCAACTGAACAATCTCTTCTTGTCAGACGCTAATAATAATCTGCCATTTTTGTTATTGAAGCAAAGGCTGAGACTTTGTTGGGGTCTAAGCAATGGCCCTCTAAATAAGAAAGAGGACGTGGCAGCGCTGCCAGCTGATACTATCACTCTACTGGCCGCCATTTTCTGATTTCTTGGTTTGTTAGTTGGTGGGTAAAGAACCCTACTCGGATGAATCAACCCCAAATTCGGAGTATAATAAATATGGGACCCCTCGATGCATTGGCCTTTGGGCACAAAAGATGCCAAAAAATAAAATAATATATATATATATATATATACTTTAAAATAAAAGTAAAGTAAAAAGATTCATTTTCTTTAATCAAAAGAACATGCAGTTTGGTCCCTTCGGCTTCCCAATCGGGTTATGCCAGTTGCATAATTTTTGTTTTAATTATTTTATTTGCATAATTTTTGTTTTAATTATTTTATACTAACACTTGATATGTATATTTTGCGTGTATAAATTATATGACATAAAATAAATTTTAAAAAATTAAATAAAAAAATGATTTAAGAAAGACAAAATAATAATATATATAACTAAATTTGTAACAACAAAAGAAGAAAAAAATAGCGTGACATAAATAGATCAAGGACGTCAATAATTCAAGAAAATCACTTTATAATAATATTAATAGATAGATGCAGGCTTAATATTGAGTTTAATTCAAGCGAATATTTATTAGGCAGGTAGTGAGGGTGAGGAATAAATTTTGGTAGGCTATTAATTTATAAATAAACTCGTAATTAATGAAGGATAATTAAATATTTTATGGTAAAATGTGAATTATATAATTATTTATTTTAAATAAATTTTAAATATTATAATAAAATATTTATTTATTTTCCATGAATTTGTTTATAAATTATTAATGTGTCAAGGTATACTCGAGGGTGAATTATTAACCCATCGTTTGCATTGTGAAAGTTATGGAAAAGACACATTATTTACATGGCTTAAGTTAGGGACAACAGGATAATTCTAATTTATAACGAGTCGAATCAACGATGTAATCAAATTATTTAACTAATATGTTAATTAAAATTATTTTGAATTAATTTTGTTATAATAATGTAAGAAACAATATAAATTCAATCATTTCGAATTAACTTCGTTAATCATTAATCAATTAACCGAGTTTGACTTAATTTAATTTGGATAAGGTCGTAAGGTCGTTCTTTCCAATTTTTTTATTTTCCCATAAAACTCTTCTTTCGAATAGTCAGTCCTAAATTCTCTTTCTCCCAATAAAATAGATATTTGTGAATCAATAAAATTATACTTATAATATATAATAATATACATATATGTCACATATGTATAATATTATAATATTTATACATTACATATATAGAGAGCGAGTATTTGCAATAT
Source organism: Hedera helix (assembly GCA_947179155.2). Lineage (NCBI taxonomy): Eukaryota > Viridiplantae > Streptophyta > Magnoliopsida > Apiales > Araliaceae > Hedera > Hedera helix. The sequence goes on from OX359287.1 coordinate 31,102,461, forward strand.
TTTTTTTAAAAATATTTTAATAAAATTAGAACTTCTAAATAAATAAATATTTTAATTTATAATAAAAATATTAAATTGTATCATATACAAATAATGACAACACATGTGATCAATATTTAAATTTAAAAAAATACTTATAAAATAAATTAAAATATTTTTTTAAAAAAAGTCTTTCATATTAGCCAGTATCTTACACGGATTATCAAACTTGTTTAATATAATATAATTAAAGTGTTTGATTAATATCATAATTAAAATAATAAACTAACAGAATAATTAAAATATGGTGACGAAAACGAATAATATTTTTAAGAAAACAAAAACTATGATCAAGTATGGTGAATTAGAAGCTCAAATCTAGATTGAGAAGCACTTCTTTAGAATGATTAGTCGACTAATAAAATATTAAATGTGACTAACGTATAATTTAAAACGGTAAAATAAAATAATAATTTATAATAATTTATTTACTTCCCGTTATTATCTTATCAATTCATATACTTCAGCTATTTAATTGTATTTCATATAAAATTTTCATCCTATATAAAGTAACAATATTTTCGTATGGGTTAAGCCTGGTTTCTAACTTTCGGGCATAAAACCTGAAACCGGAAGAAGCTGGAAGAAAGCTGAAACGAACAAGCCCTTATTACTCCCCGTGAAGACGGCAAAAGTCCAATTTTCCAGCAATTTCAGTCGAACAAACATCATCTTCTGTATATAAACCCTGAACCCAAATCTTTAAGCAAGAAAATTAGTTATCTCTCCATCCTATTTCAGCAATTGTCCCATTTTTGAGCCAAATGGCTTCATCAGAAATTGAAATCGTATCAGATTCGAATGATCAGAGTACCTCAGAACAAATTCCTAATCAGGGAGTCACAGTTGACATCTTCTCGGCTTCAGCTTACGGAGATTTCAATAAAGTGAAGAAATTTGTGGAAGAAGATGGCGTTGCTCTGTCGAATCCGGATGGCAATGGCTATTACGCACTTCAGTGGGCTGCTCTAAACAACTTCCCTGACATTGCCCAATATATTATTGAGGTTTATTTCATTGTACCAAGTCAAAAACTTATGCTTTGAACTGGAGTTCCTGATCTTATTAGCTCACAATTTTATTAAAGTTTTAAGCTTTAGTTGCAAATTGATGGCAAATTGATAGCTTTTTCTTAGAATGCACTTTTTAAAAGAACAAATGGGCTCTCAATTTTTGAACTGGAATTCCTGTTCTTATAAGCTCAAATTTTGATTAAAGTTTTCAGCTTTAGTTGTAATTTGATGGCAGATTGATAGCTCTTCTTAGAATGCATTTTTTTAGAAAGAACTAATGGGGCTCTCAGTTTGAGATGGAAGAGTTTAATATGTTTTCCATTTTTCTTGGTAATGTTGAGAGTTCATTTAAGAGTTTGTTTCTGTTGTTTAAAGCATGGTGGAGACGTAAATGTCACTGACAATGCGAGGCAGACAGCGCTGCATTGGGCGGCAGTTCGTGGCTCAATTTCAGCAGCAGATGTGCTATTGCATAATGGGGCACGTGTGGAGGCGGCTGACATAAATGGTTATAGGGTAATGTGGAATTTTTGTAACAAACCTTGGGTGGATTGTGGTGTGAGTGATATTTGTTATTGGTTTAATATGAAGGTGTCTCTGAAAGATAATGGCCATTAGATACCATGTTCCTTCTAGTTGCTGTATTCTGTTCACTTCACTTTGAATAACTACTTTGGAAATTGATAATAGGGGTTCCTATTAAAATATTTGAAATCAATGGAACAAAGTGTTGAATTTCCATTAGTTTATTTGTTGAAACCCAACATTTTATTGCAGGCAGTTCATATTGCAGCTCAATATGGACAATCGGCATTTTTAAACCACGTTGTGGCAAAGTATCACGCTGAGTTTGATGTGCCAGATAATGATGGAAGGACCCCTCTTCATTGGTATGTTTTAACTTTTAAGGTTATGCACAATTGGATCTCATATAAATATATGTTTTTACCTTAAACATTCCCTTGTATTGTGCATAATAATCAATTCACGTCTCGATTGCATGCTGTTGTATGGACTGTAGCAAATTTATGGCAGTGCTTATTTATGTTGAATCCTTGATCAACTTATTTTTCTGTATTCTTAACTCCAACTTCAAATGAGAATGGATGAGGCTTAATTCTAATTTCGCATTTTTAGAATGAACCATCTGATGTTGCGAGAGATCAGGGACTATATGCCTTCACCCACGTATTTTGTGATTATTATATTATAGTTATATTGTTTTTTACTTCTGTATTGAAGGTATCAATGAAATTGTCTACTTTAATATGTTTTATTGGTTTGAATTTATTTAGAATTTGAATAAATATGGATACAGAGCTCTTTAAATTGTTAGAGCGGCTAATTAATGAACATGATAAGAAGCATTTTGCTTGAAAGCATTTAATGATTCAATTCTCTTGAGCTTCCATCCAGGGCTGCATACAAGGGTTTTGCGGATACAATCAGATTACTTCTATTTAGGGATGCCAGCCAAGGGAGACAAGATAAAGATGGTATTTTAATATTGGACTCAGCATCTCTGTCTATGTTTTATTGGTCCCTCTTTGATGATTTATGTTTTATTGTTCTTCCAGAATTAATTGTGGACTTTAAATTAATCCTGTTGGGAGACCATCTGAATGCAACAAAGGCCCTAGGAATGAACAATTGGACAACAACAAAATAGGAAACTGATATTTCCACAGAGTTTTTTGATATTTCCATATGAAAAGTGTCGCTATAGGTCTATAACGACGGTTTTGACCGTCGCTATAGGTCTATAGTAACAGTTTACACGTGAAAATATCAAAAAACCATGTGAAAATATCACTTCCCAAAAAATAAATTTTTTCTATTTTTTTATTGTTAATATAGAATATTCTTATTATATATCTATTATTATTAAAAATCTAATAATATAATTGAGTTAAGCAAGCGGCGCTTTCATGACTCAAATTGTCGGTACGCTTTCCAGCTCGCAACGGCTTAAGAACACATCCATGTTAAAGATATAAATCTATTTTGACATTCAATATTTTTGTTTGCTAATTATGTTTTTGGAGGTTCATTTGTGTTTTAACGCAAAGTTGGTGCATAGCTTAAGCACTGATGCAGTTTTATCTGTATAATATATTGTTATATAGGCACTTGTAAAAAGAATACATTTATTGATTTCAGAAACTTGAAAGTGGAAATGAGTGTAGGGTTGTTTCAATAAAGTTAGTTCTCACACTCCCATCCCATATCCAAAAAGAAAACGGAACATAAATACTTACATTTTCTTTTTTTTTTGGGAAGAAGATAAAATGTAAAACAATTTCAGGTAAGATGAGAAACAGAATATTGTATTTGGCTCACTTGAGCAGAGTTGAGACCATTTTCATCTCCAATATATAATATTATGGCGTACTTATGTTCTCATGCATCATTATGCAATGCTAATCAGAGTCACCTCAATATGGTAACACAAATTTTGTATTATGGCCCAACAATATATTGAGAGTGGGTATATTATCTTCGGTTAGATTTACTATCCTGCTATATTTGGACATGCTGTTATACACTATACCATGAATTTTGGGCATATTGCAAATCTTTCAGTTCTAACTTCTACCTTTGTGGTCAAAAATGATATATTTCTGAAATTAATCCTATAACAAACTTGAGGAGGATATGGATCTTGATGCCTGCTTTGGTTTGGCAAGAAGGTGGCTGAGAAGAAATATTAAATGACTCATCAATGATGGTTTTCTTGAATTATTAAAATTCCTTTGAATACGTTCCAGCTGACATACTATACACAGTCTGCATACAAGTGTTGATTTGGTAAATGAGTTGATCGGTTTCGCAATAAAATGGTGATGCTGAATATATTCTTTATTAGGTTGTACCCCTTTGCATTGGGCTGCATATAAAGGCAATATGGAGGCATGCACTGTACTTGTACATGTAGGCATGAAGCAGGAATTAATGGTGAAAGATAGTGCTGGACTCACTCCTGTACAGATTGCTTCTGATAAAGGTCATCGACACCTCGCTTCTTTCCTTGTACGTAACTTGTATTGGTGTTCCTTTGCTAGTGTATATTTGTACTATCATGGATAAACAAGACTTATGAATCCATCGTTTTTGATGATCAAAAGTCTAATTCTAAAATGCTGTTATCTGAAAATATTTGATTTAAGATATTATTTGATGGTGAAGATGGAGTACTTTGATGTGTGGGTGTTCTCATAGAATCTTTGTGGCTGTTTGGTCTGTTCGTCACATAGAAAAATCACATGTTTGAGTAAATCATTTGTGTACAGCAAGTCAGATAGATCGATAGAATACAAGCTTTGATGTCAAAATTCAATGTAGGCAACAGTGAAAGTGTTTGCCGGAGTTTATTATAGTAAATTGTGTGGAAAGGTTGATAAATATGTTCAGCTTCACGGTTTATTAAGAGTTACATAGCTGTCTCTGTTTGGAGTCTAAAGAATTTGTTTGGGCCTGTTGCAAATGCTGTGAATAGGACTGGTAACAGTTCTCTTATCATCTGTGGCCTTAGGTTGGTTAGGGTTGAATTGTTTGATGAAGAGAAGAGGTAAAAGTTTCTGTTTATGATAAGACCTATCAATATTTAAAATATGAAGATCTATTTGTAGGCTAATGAAGCATCAGGTATAGAAAATTAGGGTTAGGCACAAACTATTTTAATTCTTCATAAATCTGTGTATTTTTCAATCTTCATATGTTTTGTTCTATTAAATTTAGTTTAATACCCACATAGTCCGCCCCCCTTCTCCTATTACTAGTAGGATTCTGATTTAAGAGACTGATCATAAAATTTTGATTCTTAAACTATTTTAGACCATTCAAGATTCGAAATAAAACATGAATTACATAACTTGAGTACTTGACCCTGAACTGAACCATGGTTTACATATGCAACCATTGTCCAACCAATCTAGAAAATTATCACAACTCCCTTAATCTTTAAAGTTTGAATTAGACCAGAAGCTTAGAGGAGTTGGCAGTTGGATATTTTTTGTTTCTATGCGCTTTATATACTTTATTAATAGGAGCTGTTCCCCACTGCAGGAGGGGTTTCTGGATTGTGTATATTTTTTAGTTCATCTGTTGTGGCCTGGTGGGTATTTGACTGTGTTCTTTTTAAGGGTTTAGCTCCCTTAGGCGGTCTTCTTTTAATATATTACTGTATTGCAGTTGTAGAATTTGAAAAGCAGCAGTTTATCAAACTAGTAGAAAGCATGTTTTGTATCTTAAATTAATGTAAACAAGTTATAAATTGTAAAAAAAATGAATGAAAAGTTATTATGAAAATACAGCTTCTTTATTATTCTGGAGTCCTCATAACACATTTAAAGGTGGTCCTGTTGAAGCAAAAAAAAAAATGCCTGATGATTGCTGGGTAATGTAATTTTGAAAGAGGAGTGTGAGTGGGAGTCCAAAGCTATTCAACATTTCACCCTTATAAGTTGTTGAAAGTTCGAAGTGTTAGAATTTGTTTTTCTGTGCATGTGCATCTATATTTATCTATGTGTAAATATAATGGTAATGATCTACCATAATTTGGAAATGTTCATTATTCTGAACAATAATTGTTTCTCATGATATCCAAATAATTTTGTGAATATAAAATGAATCAGTGTTCACTATCATCTGGCTAAATAGTATGTATTGTTCCCTGCTTGGTCAAAACATAGTTATCAGACTATTTGTTTTGAATCACAGTGAATGTTGTTTCCAGTATTGGTGCTTTATGAACATAATTTTGGATACATTGGTTTTTGCAGTCTAGAGCTCAGCGTGCACAAAACATTTCTTGGAAAGACAAAGTTTGCTCCGGAAAAGTTAGCTTTATAGGTTATGCACCTATTCTGTTCTGTATAATAGTTATCACCACCTTGATCTTCATCACTTCAGTACTTCTTGGTAGGTGATTCTATAGTTCATGGAATATTCTTAAATCACTTGCGAGGCATGTTAACATGCCAATCTTCACACTTTCTTTTGTTGGTGCTAGCTCCCAATCTAACAAAGGTTACTGCTGTTGTTGGACTTTGGGGATGGACTGCTGTTTCACTAGCATTTGGCTCACTTATGATGTTAGTCCGTTGTAGCAGGTAACTTTATCATCATAGTAATGTTCTATTACATTACTGGTTTGTAGTTCGATCTGTTCACTTTGTCTTTGTTCCTATTCTACCAAATTAGACTTTATGTCTCATGGATAAAAGGGGAAAAGAACATATGACTCGAGACTAACGGTGTGAATGTTGGAAAATTAAAACATCCTGACATAAAATTAAAAGTATTTCAGGTATGGCTTGTTAAATATAATGTTTTGCATGGATACAACTTGATCCTATATCAGGATCTTTGAACACTTAACTACTAATATTGTAAAGCACACTCAATTAGAATTCTGAAATATGGTTCATGGGAATGGCTCGTAAAATCTATTGTAAATGTTGCTAAAAAAGTGATCAGTGTGCTCACTTTTCTTAGGATCATAATGAGCCGGATAGCCAGGCACAGCAAAAAATAGGCCGAGTCTAGCCTGAACATTGAACAACCTATTACTACACCCAGCTTGGATTGATTCATATTATTCTACTGGTAAAGACAGAACCCCCATTTCCGCCTCCTCCCTGCATTGTGTTACCCCATCCCAACTTTTATTTGATGGCTACTTGGTATAGTTTAGTTTATAATGGTTAGATGTCATTCAGCACCTGAACAAGATTTCAACCCTTTTTGTTGTATGAACATGAGTTCACCGGTGAGCTGCAGGCATCTTCATCAGTTCTAGTTATGCATTATGTTTGCCAGTCAGTCTTGTTTGTCAAACAGTTTTTAGTGGCATTTATACTGTGAATACTTAATTCTGATTCATTGTGGTTTGTAAACCTTTTTAACTTGCATCTGAAGATTTAGCCTCACCTAGTCAATGGACATATAGTTAGCTTTGCTTTTGATGGGTTGACATCCCTCAGCAATAAAGCTTCACTGATCCAATGTTTTCAGTTCATACATTATGGCCTGAACTAATTTTTAGATAGGAAAAATGAAAAATTTAAATGATACGAGAGTAGCAATACAAGGTGGACAAAAGTCCAATGAACATTGCAAGGTATATGTTTGTGTGGCTTATGTGCGCAAAATCCATTTCTTGTTGTACTTATCAAAAAAATATACAATTCTTTTTCTTGTTGTAATTAAGATACTTGTTCTCTGTTAGGTAGAGATGTATGAAACTTTGTTGGCTTATTTTGATTATTATCTATGGTAGTTGATGATCTCATGTTGTTGCAGTAAAGATCCAGGTTATATAAAGCCATCAGGAGGGACCGGAAACAATGCTGACACAGAAGTATGCAATTTCTTCTATTAATTGGTGTTATGAAATTTTGGTGAAAGTTCAACAAAAGTATTTCTGTTTATAATATAAACTCGACTTTTGACAACTCCAGCTTCTATTTCTGGCTAGTTTTGCTAAATATATTTAGAATCAATTTCCAGGTAATCTGAATTCATCTTAACTCTACAAATGATGTGATGTATTCCTACTGCTTAAAATTGATATAGAAGGAATTTTAGCTTATCTTTGAAGTACCTTGCCCGGAAACGTTTTCTATCTGTCACTAATCAAGATGAAGAATATTTATTATTTTAGATCATTTGGCCCCAGTCAGTGATGATTGAGGAGGATATGACATGATTAAAATCATCCACATAATGATAATATTATGGGCCTTGGGGTCGTCGTACAACTTTTAGTTACTTCCTATGGTTGTTATGGACTGTAATAGCCATTTATGGTACTTAACAGAAAGAAAATCATCCATAGGAGGTGAGTTTTTGTAATCAGAGGAGTTCTGAGGCCAACCTGTGAATTTTTTTGTTTTTTACCAGAAATTCCAACTACCTAAACCCTAGTTCTGCTAGATATCATTTTTAATAAGAAGATCCCATTCTTTCTATTTTTCAAAAATTCAACAATGCCAACACCCCAAGAACACTAACCACCAATTATTTACTTTCCACAGCTACTCAGAGAACAACCCCCAATTGACTTTCTGTGCATAAATAGTCGGAAATCTTTACCATATACAGCTTTTTATAAGCATTATAAACCCAATCTATTCATTTGATTATTTTTGCCCCAAAACTAACAACATTTATCCAGGAAATCATTTTCTCACAGACAACCTTTGTGTCTATAGTTGCTATTCTGAGTTTCTTTTTTATCTCTCTCACTCTCTGACCTTTTCTTTAAGATGCTCCCCTTTGTTTCACCTTAATGGCTTAAAGACTTGAGCTTTTATACTTAAAAAAAGTTTTCTGATATTATGCAGGATCCATTGCTGGATGTTGATCTGAACAATCCCTCTTTATCGGTTGGAGATTGGTCTCAACTTTGCCCTACCTGCAAGGTTTCTTAGTGAACTTGCTGTCTTTAAGAATAAAACATGATAATCCTTGAAACTGCTTTCTTGATGCGTTTAGTGCCTGTGATTCTTCTTTCGTCCAGATAATAAGACCTGTTCGCTCCAAGCACTGCCCTGTATGCAAGCATTGCGTGGAACAGTTTGACCATCACTGCCCCTGGATCTCTAATTGTGTGGGAAAGGTATGATATTATACTTCTTGTCAGCTAGAACTCTAGAACACTGAGACTGTGGAGTTCGAGGAAGTGCTGACCTGTGGTGGATACACAGACTCAGATTTGTGAGTCTCAGAAAAATTCAGTTTGCCTCAGTGCCCTCTAACTTTCCTCCTATGGAACGTAGGTCTTAGTTACGCAGTAAAATATTTTCGTAGGTGTCTCCAATTTTTTTCCAATTTTGTTCCTAGGTGACACTAAAAGAAGGTAAGAATGATAGGTATAAAGAAAAGAAAAAGAAAAAAAACTGGTAGGTGTGGGGCCGTGGGCACTTAATGCCACATTTAAAGAATTTTGGGTACTGCCACTCTTGCCCATCTTTCACACTTACGATCCAACTTCCGTGTCATTGTATTTTCCCTCTTGCATGATTAGACTACAGTGTCTTGTATTTTCTCTCCACTTTGTGGGATTTTTTTAGTGACAGTTCTTTATTCCACACATTTGTCATAACCAGAATCATTGTTGTCCTTGATATTGAATTCTGCAGAGAAATAAATGGGACTTCTTTGTTTTTCTCTGCATGGGAACTTCAACATCATTCCTTGGTGCTGCTGTTGCCTTGCAAAGTACGTGGGAGAAACTTCCAGTTAGCTATAAATTTGTGATATCATAGACTCAAACCATTTTAGTCTTAGATTAAAGCCTTGTCCATCATGGCAGGGATTTGGACATCAGTACCAGCATTGCAAACTGAAGAAACATGGATTCATCACGTGGCTGTTCAATATCCTGGTGCTGTTGCTTTTTTGTTTGTGGATGCTATAATCTTAATTGGCTGTGGAACTTTACTGACATCACAAGCATATCAGGTTAGTAGTTAGACGTAATTTAGTTATGTTTGTTTGCAAGTATTATATTGTGCATTGAACTATTTAGTCCTTCAATAATTTAATCCCATGTTTTGCATCAAATTTGTACTCTGCATTATTCCTGGGATAATATAATACCTGAATAGGGGTAGTATTAAATACCACTTCCTCTTTGGTATTATATAGCAATCCCTCATTAAGTGATAACCTGGGAGTAATTTTAAGACAATAGTATCCCCATTTTCAGCTATCACAAGCATGCAATTATTTTTCTAAAGGATAAAACAAATACAATACAACCTAGTTGGATTTATAATCCACGGGACTATAATACACGCAAATCAGTCCTTGCAACCAAACATAGCCTTAATTATGAAGCTTGTAATTCTTTTCCCATTAAATTTAACATGTGTTATGTAGCCTTTTGGTGAATATAAATCTGTATCGTATTATATTTGTTTTTTTATTTATAAAAGTGCACTATACAATTCTTTTGTTGCTTTCTTAACTAAACATCGACTGTTTACTGTTTGCTTCGGACTTTCTGATGTTTTGCTAATTCTATTGTGTTTTGTCCTGAATGCAGATATCCCGGAACATTACTACTAATGAATTATCAAATCATATACGTTATGGGTATCTTCGTGGTCCGGATGGGCAGTTTCATAACCCTTATAACCATGGTTTCCAAAAGAACTGTTCAGATTTTTTTATTCGTGGCTATACAGATGATGAGATTGTTTGTCCTCCACGCCAAGTTTCCAGATAAAAACATTTGCCGTTCATGTTACTGTTTTCCTGCTACCCTTCCTCTTGAACTGTAGATGATATGGGAAACTTCTCCAAGTTGCAAAATATGAGCAGATTACAGTAATCCCCATATTTGTTGGTACATACAGGCTTCGTCGTTTTAGAAAGCAGAAGCTCCAATGAATTTGCTCCTCGCGTAACATTATATGAAATTAATGCAGAAAATGGTTCTGTCATTTTTTCTTTTAGCAACACATGTTAGTCTTTGCTTCGTGTTTATGATTAGTTAAAAGAAAATAGAAGACACAAACGCAGATGACTGGTTTAACGGGGTTCATGCGTATACCTGTAGAGATGAAATTGATTGTGCAGATTGATTTCAATAACAATTATGTTTTTCAAGAAATGTAGTGTTTGCTAAAATCATTTTGGTCAAACCCTTGCTTAATTTTGTTTCCGTCTTGCTCTAACATGGAGTATTATTTTAGCCTTTTGCCCCTATTAGTCTTAATTCAGAAAAACATAAGCGCTTTAATGCTCATGGTAGGTTTATGCTTTTTGGTTCTGAGAAGTTCTTACTTCATCAAGGTTTCTTCCTTTCGTTAGTGCTCTGTTAGGATCTGGGCGTCTGTGAAGTTTCATGATTGCCTGCATTATCTTAACTGCAAAACCAAGGTAAGTGGTTAAGCTCGAGATAAATTACCGCATGTATTCACCACAGAGGATGATATACTGCCTTCTATAACCTTGCGAGCAAACAACATGCAAGGGAATACAGGAATCAACGAGAAATGTTATAAATTAGCATGAATTTACTAAAAACCTGTTCAAATGCGATTTTCCATTCAAAAATCAGAATAATGCTATTCAAATAGTTGTTGGAACAAGTATTGGAAATGGTGTTGTGAAATGAAAGGAAATACAGACATTAACTCCTATTTCTGGGCTTTACTTACTATGAAACAGAATGAATTTCCACACAATTTGTGTCACGGAATCCACGAAGCTTCTTGTTCTTTTACAACAGAGAACAAATAAAGCTTCTGAGGAGTACATATATAAGACGGAGACAAAGGGAAGTCAGAAGGGCGAAAAGAAGTAGATGGAAAGGCTTGGGCACGCATCAGGCTATAGCAAAATCAACTTTGTTGAATACCGCTAGGCCATGTCTGATTCTTCACCGGTTTTAGAATGTCTTCAACCTCGGACAGAGTTTTCTCATCTTTTCCAACAGTTGCAATTTTTGTAGCAGCGGCAACATTTATTTCAACCTGTTAAAGAAAAATACTTCTATAATGTTAGCAGACTGAAGAAAGTGATACATTTGTGACATCCCACTACGCAGTTTTTACAGTTATATTTTTTCATACTCTCCCCCAGAACCGTGAACATGTTCCAACTGCATAAGCCAGTGTAGATATATAAATAGGATTACAATTATAATGAATAATCTGTAAACAGATGCACAAAGCGTCACAATGAGATACTGATTTAATAATATGGTAATTCACTTGCACCAGGTGCTTTGGACAGTTTCCTGATGATTGGAATCACGGCTTTATTAGATGAGTATTGAAGCTAAAACCAACTTTCTCCTCCAATTTTCTTTTTGACATGTAAATTTAGTTCTCCATATGACATAAGTTAACATATCCTTTAAACATATGGAACATACTATAGACTGCATAGTAGTGGAACACAGTTATTTGGAAAATTATGTACTTCAGATGAGGTATTGAGATAAGTTTAGATGACTAATATGATAAAAGATCAGCCATCCGATATAGAACTATATAGCTTTTATATATTGAAGAAATGCATATGAACAAGGTATATAACAACCTTTTGAACCGAGTTAATTCCAACAAGCACATAAGAGATGCCTTTATTTGATAAGCTGTATTGCATAGCTAATTTCGAGATGTTCTTTCCCTTCTCCTTACAATAAGCCACGGCAGCCTGGCACGCAGCCTGTGCAGAAATAGGAAGGAAGTAAACATGGGGTAATTTAAGAAGTTAACATTGCGTCCTTCAAATGTAGAACAATGATCAATATCAGAGACATCCATTTACATGTATAAATGGTTAATAGCAGGCTGAGCAAATTTCAGAATTTTTAATAAAGATTATTCTGATAAGCTTTTATGTAGTTCGAAAAATGTTTTGATAAGTATATCTTTGTATAACATTAATCTATTTTTCATATATGATCCTGTTATCCAACTTGAACCTTAAGACAATGAAACATAAGTTAGCAACCTTAATTAGTAAATATCTCCTCGTAGAAGATAACCAGTCCGACACTTTAAGCATGGATCTCTAAGATTTGAACTTCTTAAACCTATAATAAATTCCACAAATTACTCTGTTTTCTCCTTGCAGAGCATCCAGTTAGAAAGAAATAACAAACATAATACTTTTCTCTATTCACTCTACGGAACAACCCAAAATCCATCCCCCCCTCCCCTCCCACAAACATTTACACACAAAAGGAGGAAAAAGAAAAAAGCCAGTTAAAAGCATAACTATTGCTAACTATTAACAACGTCAATATACTGATTTTTTAGTTATCTGGTATTACCAAAAGTAAAGAAGCATAATAAAGTAAAATTGACAACATTTTGGGTCATTAGAGAACGAAAAACCTTAAGCTCAGGTGAAGCTGGGTGCCACTCTGGAGGGCCACTCTATGTAATAAGTCCCATTGCAAGTGGAGAAGCGCTGATCACACCAACATCCTTGCTCTTCAGGTAAGGAAGTAAATCCTCCAAAGTTGAATCATTAATACTGTAGTGACAATATGATAGGATTACATCCACTGTTCCCAGTGGCACTCGATCTAGGACATAAGTGAATACTTCCAACGGAAGTCCAGTTCTACCAATGAAACTGATTTTCCCAGCTTCCTTGAGTTTTTGTAGAGCTGGAATAGTCTCATTTACAATCTGTTACAAACCAAACAAATCCAAGGTTCAGTAGCAAAAAATTCACACAAGTCATTGAAGTAACATTGGTAACCATTAAATAAACACAACAGTAACACAGATACAAAAACATTCTAAAAAATTGTAGGACAAGAGTTTAGAAAACCATAAATGCTGATTCAGCCCCTGATTCAGAATTTATATGTAAAGGGGGGAAAGAACTAGTATACTGAAATGAGTATCAAACCAGGCGACACAAAATTGAAAAAAAAAAAAAAAAAAACAAGAACCACCAATTAAGCACCTGATCAAGAGACCCAAATTCAATGTCATGGCATTGCAATATATCAACATAATCGAGCTGTAACCGAGCCAAACTCACGTCAATGCTTCTAGTCACCCTTTCAGCACTGAAATCAAAACCCTCTGCATACCTTCCACATTTTGTTGATATAATGTATTCACTTCTCGGCACTTTCAAAGCTTTTAACGTCTTCCCGAGTACTTTCTCTGATAATGTCCCTCCATAATACCTTAGCTATCACCAATCAAATATGTTAGAAAATTTTATAATAAAATATTAATACCTTTAAACTCCTAGACCAGATACACCCAAATCAATAATTAAAAACTCCCAATTTCAAAATCATAAGGAAAAAAAAATTAAAAAAATCAGAATCCACGAAAACACCAGAGGTAGTATTAAGGTTGAATGTAAATCAGGAATATTAAAAATCAAGAACCCCCAAATTTAGAAAACATGAAAAACACCTTATAAAAACCGTAAAGTTAGTAAATTATAAAAACCCAGAAAGAAAAGATAAGATTAATTGAACTTAAGGGGAGGTATCGAAGAAATTGATGCCAAGGCGAAAGGCTTCGCGGACAGAGGCAATGGCGTCGTGATCGGAAACGGGACCGAAAACATTGCCAAGAGGAGAAGCTCCGAACCCGACACAGCTGATCATGACGGCAGTGTTTCCCAGCTCTCGGAGCTCTACTTGTGCCATTCTTTTGCTTTTATAGGGTTTGGCTACATAGGGAAGTTTTGTTGGGAAGAGAAACGGGAACTGGGGAAGGGAGTGAGAGCGAGGAACGAAATTCCCGGGAAACAAGTTTAGTGTTATCATATGAGTTAAATGCACTTTGATCCCCCAGTTTAACCTATTTTTGACATTGTATCTTATACTTCAAAATGTGACACTTTACATCCCATACTTTTAACAAACCAGCATAAACACCCTCCATCTTAAAATTTGTGGCTAAAAGTGCTGGGATTAGTGTTTGAAAGTGACGGATTTTGCACTTTTATTGACGAATTTTGGATCAAAGGATGTTATGTGTCGATTTGCTAGAAATATAAGATACAAAGTATCATGTTTTAAAGTATAAAATATAATGTGCAAAAATTAGAGTAAACGTAGGGGACGCAAAATGCATTTAACTCTTATCATGTACATTCAATATAATTCATACTTGGGACAAATTTGAATCTAATTATAATTACAAAAACATATTAAAAATAAAATTATAAAAATACCCTACATATTATACGTCTTTACAAAAGAATTATTATTAATACTTATCAACATATCTGATAATCAAAAAATTAACATAATTTGTAATATATATCATTTTCTTATGCAATATTTATTAGCTTATATCTCATGTGGTTACAAAGTAAAGTCTTGTTATTTTTATTGTTCTCATATACAATTAGAATGGGAAAATATATGATTTTATATGTTAATTTTGTTGTTGTGAGTTACGTGGATAATTATAGTTAATAATATTTTAATAATTAATAATGTATTTTATATAGTGAGTCAACTTTACAATTTTATCTAATATATTGATATACGTCATAATCATAATTCGACAACAAAACTTTTGTAATATATAGCGAGACTCTTTAAAATGTAATTTAATCTGCAATATTCATTCAACCATCTCTCATACGACTACAAAGTGAAGTTGTGTTGACTTTTATTGTTGAAAACATTTATTTAACTGTCGCCAATTTTACGAGCAAAATTATTTTGAGTATAAACAATTTTTGTTTCATAAATAGGTCAATACGTTCAACATAAAATTTAAATGGATCAAATACATATTGTTAACGCCTGATTTTGTGAGCACGTGAAAAATCACCAAAGCACGAGCACCTGCACCCACAAAATCGTTAGA
This sequence comes from Hedera helix, assembly GCA_947179155.2. NCBI lineage: Eukaryota > Viridiplantae > Streptophyta > Magnoliopsida > Apiales > Araliaceae > Hedera > Hedera helix. The sequence goes on from OX359287.1 coordinate 31,117,840, forward strand.
CACCCCCAAAACTAGAGACGGCTTGGGCCGTCCAGGGATGCTCCGGTGTAAGACTAAGTAACAGGCCAAAAGCGTTACAATGGAGAACAATAATGCTGGAATTATTATAGTTCTGTGTAAGATATAAAAGTGTGTACCGTAATTCAGGAGCTAATGGCTAATATTTATAGTGCATGTCATCCCCAGAGTCCACATAGGAGTAAGGTACCTCAATCCAAACCACCTTTGGATTATCCTTATCATCAATAGAAACCTTTCCTAATCACGCGTCTGACTTCCATGAAAATAGGAAAATGATTCCTAACATGATTCAACCTTAACCTTCCCAAGTCGTGCAAGAATTACCAACCGCGAATTGGGCCACCCATCTCCGAGCCCAATCCCAGCAGAACCCCCCACTGCACTGTTCATAACCAAAATATGAACCCGACCCAACATTAGCACCCAGCCCACATGAATTCCGGGTCGGGCAAATCCTATCCCAACATTACCCCCTACTCTCCTATTTTTAAAGGTTAAACTAGGAGAGTACAATGCCACCCCTTTAATTATACATAAACCCAACCGCCGCCAAACAGACCTTAACCACCCTCTTCCTCACATTGGTTACACACGTGAAAACACACCCATACTCTGCCACACGTGTTCCCCAACTCTGATATACAAAACCCTCGCCTCGAAAGAAACCCTTCATCTTCAACAACATTTCAAAAACCCTTTCTCTCTCCTCGATACGATTCCAAAATCTCATCTAAACACCACCCCCCAAAACCCAGGACCTTCTACCGGAATCTATGGCTTCCACCACTGTTGTCGCCTCTTCCTCTGCCACTGCCTCCAAAGCAAAACAACAGGAAACCGAAATAAGAGCAATGTTCAGTGACGAAGAGGAATTCAGCCACGCCAACGTTCCATCTAAAATCACTAAACAAACCCTTCATCAGTACAAGAGAGACTTCCACTTCCCCGGAGAGTACTCACTTACCGTACCGAAGCCCGAAAAGCGACTGTACTGGCGTCCGTCTACACCCAAAGTTGCCGTGCCAGTCTAGGTCTTAAGGAACGGCGTTCGATTTCCCCTCCATCCCTTCATTACCGATCTCCTAGACTTCGTTGGAATAGGTCTAGCCCAACTAGTCCCTAACTCATATATCCACATCATATGCTTCATCGCCCATTGTCACGACCTCAAAATCACCTTATCTCTTGACTTCTTCTTTCACATCTTCTGCCTAACCCGAACCAAAGAGGCCGGGTTCAGAACCTTAAACAGACTCCCAGGCCAAAAAACATGGATGTAGCCGCCGTCAAGCAACAAAGGATGGAACAAAGAATGGTTCTATGTCTCTGGCCCCGACACCCATCTGATACCACCATGGGGGAATCCAGAGAAACCAACCGTCGACCCTATCACTGAAGAACGAGACAGCAAGTTCAAACGCCTCTGTGGGAAGATCCCCGAAGAGCCATGGAACATCAACCTCTTGTTGGACCACAAATGGTTGTACTCTCATGGACGTAAGTTCCCAAACTCAATTTTCTTTAATTTCCGAACTAACACAATGCATCTATCTAATCTACCCCTCTTTTATTTTATTTTGGCATCAGTAGTCGAAATTTACAAAAACCAACCATTCGTAGTTAACCCCATATCGACCATCAAAGCCGCTCCTGAACCGACCGCAGGACCAAAATCCTCTTCCCACCCTGCTCCCCAACCAACTGTAAGACCAGCTCACCACGCCTTCAGACCCCCTCCTGTGAACACAGAGCCCCAAACTGCCGACCCCTCAACCACCCGAACCGTCCTCTCCCACACCTCCTCAATCGAACCTCGCCCTGAAAAAAGTGTTCTAGACATGACGGACCTAGAGAAACAGCAGTTCAGGAAAAGGAAAAGGAGAAGACTAGTTAAGACCGCCGATCTCCCTCCCCGAACTACTGACCCCCTTCCTGTAAACCCCCCTGCCGCTGCCCACCCGAACACCCCTTCTCCACCCACTTCACCATCACCCCTTCTCGGAGAGAAAGACCGATCTCTCAAGTCCAGACCCAACCTTCACATCCCCTTTCCCCGACCCCAACCTTTACAGAACAGAACATACCTCCTCAGCACCCTTCCCGATCCCCAACACCCATAGAGATCGAGTCTAACCACTTTCCAACCCCATCCACAGGGAAGAAACATGAGCCCAGAGCCTCAACTTCCTAACAGGAGAGATCTTATCCCAACATTCCTATCCCCCTGTTCTCCTAACTCTCATTCTTCCCCACCGAACCCAACTCCTACATCCCTGAAGACCTGTTTCGCTTCTTCAACCTCCCTGCCGATGATTCGCATTACCCCAGCACAGACCCCCAAGCGCTGCTGACCAAAACTATGCTCCACCTCAGACAGGTAAACACCCTACTTTCAGTAAAATTATCAATACTTACCAAAAATTTAAGCAATAACCTACTTATCTTTTGTAGACACTTGGAGGGTTCAGCCGCCTACGTAACCTACGGAACACCCAAGCGGAACAGACTGACACCATCTCCAGACTTCAAGCTGAACTGAATCAACTCAAAGCCGACCACAACCAACTTCATGAAGAAGATGACAATCTCATAAAAGAACACGATCAGCTCCTCGAGAAGCACATCGAAATTCAGCAAGAAATGGCCGAACACCTCACTCATGCGAACGCCACCGACGCCTTACTCCAAAGTGTTCAGAGTCAACTGGCCGAACAAACTCATCAGAACCAATCCTTGGAGGCAAAACTGACCGACATTGCCACAGAAAGAATCACCCTACTTCAGGAACTAAAAAACAGAACCAGGAAATCAGAAGAGCTTCTGAAGCAGAACCAAGACCTCCATCAGAAATCTCTGCAGCTGACCCGAGACTTGAATGAGAAAAACGAGTCCATCAGCCTCACCACTGCAACGAACAAACTCCTCACAGAAGAGATCGAACAGCTCAAGGCCCAAGCCTCTCAACCACCCGAAGACACCAAAAAAGCAATCATTTAGGAGTATAGGAAATCCAAGGAGCTGACGGAGGTAGTAATGGACCAGTACTCCAAGGGGTATCTATATGCCAAGAGCCTGGTGGCACAAGCTGAAGTCAATCCCATCACCCTGGGCTTCTCTTCGGATGAAGACATGTCGGATCAAGAAGAACCGACAACCAACTCTCCCAATCAACCAAGCCCACCCAGGGAGCCGAGCCCAACGTCCGATCAACAGAACCCAGAAAATCAGACAACAGATCTGATCCAGCAACCTCCCTCGACCGAAGCGCCTCCTTCTGTCCAAACTCCTCCCGAAGGTCAGAACCCCCAAGAGGATCAGACCCCTATCGAAGACACACAAATCCCCGATCCTGAAGCTTCCCTTGCAGATCCCCCTCAACCATTAGCTTAATGTACTTTTTGTTCATATATGTAAATGTAACAAGTTTGAATGAAAAATATCTTGCTTCACTGATGTCTACCAAATATTACATTTTGCATCTGAACAGACACCAGCACTTTAAATAATATGAACCCCTAACTTTCTAAAACAAGTTTAAATATCCTCAAGAACTGATAACAAACTATCGAACCCTAAAAGTAATAAAATGAAAGCAACTAAACCTAACTGAAGTGATCTTCGAATTATTACGGGCAATCACTGATAGTACTTCCTCAGCCGAGCGGCGTGCCAATAATATTTGAGTTCGGCTCCTGACATATCCTTCAATCGATAAGTACCTGGCTTGACAACCTCGATGACCTCATAAGGCCCCTCCCACGTCGGCATTAACTTTCCCGTTTCTAGAGGAGTGGAGGCCTCAGCTTCCCGAAGGACTAGATCCCCGACGTCAAACCTTCTTTGCCTGACTCTTCTGTTATAGTGTCTGGTCGTCCTCTGCTGATAAGCTGCCAATCGGAAAACCGCAGCATCCCTGACCTCATCCACCATATCAAGATTCAACCTCAGTCCCTGATCATTGTAAGCTTCTCTAAAGGTAACCCTTCTGAACGAAGGCGACCCCACATCTACAGAAATTAGGGCTTCAGTCCCATAAGCTAACCGAAAGGGAGAATCTCCAGTAGTAGACCGATGGGTCGTTCAGTACGCCCATAACACACTTGGTAACTCTTCTGGCCATCGCCCTTTGGCCCCATCTAACCTCTTCTTGATCCCGTTGAGGAGAGTTCTATTAGTCACTTCGACTTGCCCATTAGCTTGAGGGTGTGCCACTGATACCCTCCGATGCTGAATACCCAACTCTTCCAGAAATTTTTCAAAGTCCGATCCCACGAATTACAACCCATTGTCTGATACCAAAACCATTGGAATGCCGAACCGATATATCACATATTCCTTCAGAAATTGTATGCAATCCTTCTCAGCAATCCTTCGAAATGGCTTCGCCTTAACCCACTTTGTCATATAATCAATGACAACAATCATATAAGCCACTTGCCCTTTTCCTTTTGGCATTGGACCGACCAAGTCAACCCCCCATACCGCAAAAGGGATAGGTGATAGCACAAATGACAGCTCCTCGGGAGGCTTATGTGGTACAGAACTGTTGAGCTGACACTTCGGACACCTTTGCACGTAACCTTTCGCCTCTTGAAACATGGTCGCCCAGTAATAACCCTGTCGAACCAACTTGCATGCCAGCGACTTAGCTCCCATGTGATCACCACAGATCCCCTCATGGACCTCCTGTAGAGCATAGGCCGCTTCTGCCGGAACTAAATATTTTGCCAGAGGACTTGAATACGTCCGACGATACAAGTCTCCATCAATCAAACAAAAGTAAGAACTTCTGTATTTGATCGTTCTTGCCAACAGCTTATCCGACGGCAATTTTCCATCTGCCAAGTACTCTATATACGGTGTCATCCAACAATTTTCTCTTCCATCAAACATTTAATTTCCTTCTTCGGGATGCTAGGCTCCTTAAGTACTTCCAGATATACCGACCCGGTAAGGGACTCTGCCTGTGTAGCATCCAACTTGGATAGGGCATCAGCAACCATATTATCTTCCCGACCCACACCTTGAAGGGAGTATGAGTCAAACTGATGGAGTAACATCTTTACTTCCGCCAAATATTTAGCCATCTTATCCCCCCTGGCTTCATACTCTCCTGTGATCTGCTTAACCACCAACTGTGAATCACTGAAGATGATGATACGCCGGACATCCAAGCTCCGAGCCAACCTCAATCCTGCTAAAATAGCCTCATACTCGGCTTCATTGTTAGTAGTTTTGAACAGAAACCGCACCGCCTGCTGAACCCGGAAACCCTCAGGACTAGCGAGGATCATCCCTGCCCCACTTACATCAGCCGAAGACGAACCATCCACGTACAAGGTCCACGAAGAAGACGTTTGGAACTGTTCCTTGGATAGCAACTCAACCTGACCACCAGAGTTCAGTTCTACATCCTCCTCAGAAAACATGCATTCTACTATGAAATCAGCCAAGGTCTGTCCTTTAATTGTAGTCTGAGGCTTTTACTCCAAGACAAACTGACTCAACTCTACTGCCCATGCTATCAATCGACCTGACGTGTCCGGCTTATGAAGTACTTTCTTTAATGGCTGATCCGTATAGATGACCACCATCCGACCTTTAAAGTAGTGTATGAGCTTCCTACTTGCAATTACCAGAGCATAGATACACTTCTCCAAATTCGGATAGCAAGTCTCAGCGTCCCTCAAAGCATGACTGACGTAATACACAGGGATCTGCCTACCATCCTCTTCCCGAACTAGTACCGCTCTCACTGCCAAAGAACTTACTGCTAGATAAAGATAAAGCGTCTCTCGGGGCTTCGGCTTTTGCAGTGAAGGGACTGCCATCAGGTATCTCTTTATGTTTTGAAAGGCGTCCTCACACTCAGAAGTCCATTGAAAAGTTTTTTCATTCTTCGGGCCCTTTAGAGTGTCAAAAAAGGGGAGACACCTTTCTACCGACCGAGACATGAACCTTCTTAACGCAACAATCTTTCTAGTCAGCCTTTGCACGTCCTTAATAGTCTGGGGAGATCTCATATCCAGTATAGCCTTGATGTGACGCCCCCAAATCTGGGTCCACACAGCCCAAACTTGAGTCGTCAAAAGACTACAACAAAATTATTACAACAAAGCACGACGTACAACAATACAGTGTATAATAATACACAACTAAGTCTTCACTATTATTGCCACACTATTTTACAAAACGTGAAGACTATGATAACTATTCCTCGGACCCTCACTCCATTCCCCGGCTAGACCCTGTTATGTTTTCATCTCCTGTTGAAAAACAATGGAACAAAAGAAAGGGTGAGCTCAAATAGCCCAGTAAGAAATATCATGACTAAGATAATGACGAATAAATTATCATTAGCCTTCAACAGTTGAGTTCTTGATAGAATACAATAGAATACAAGGTTTATATCAAAAACTGCAGTTAAATTCTTAAACAATGTTCAGATCAATAATAGCAGCGGAATGAGCAATCTATTAGAAGAATAATGCAGACTATAATGTCCACTCGCTTCTCTTTTTCGTAAAAACATCATCAACTTTTATCATCTGAAATACCATTAGTCATGATAATATAAATTCACAGTTCCTGATCATAATCATGCACATCAACAGTTCATCTTTGCACTACGGGCCAAAGATATTCAATATAGCACCAACGGTCATGATTATACCAGATTCAGCCTTTGGTCATAATCATACCAAACAACAGTTCATCTTTGCACTACGGGCCAAAGAGAACATTCACCACGTGCCATAAAAGACACCGAACAGATGTATCGCCTTTAACCTATTATATCGCCTTTAACCTATCATCTGTTCAACAAATATATCACATCTGTGCCCCCGGCCACAGATATTCACAACAGCTTGATTTTTGGATGATTAGAATGATATAAATGATGAACAGAAGAAATAGGATAACAATAAGTATCGGAAGTTTACTTTGTACAGATTCAAATAATGTCCAAATTGTCAACATGATGTGGAGTAAAATTTAAAAATGATATTCAAGATCCACAGTTCAGAATAACGGTTACAATTCAATAGAAAGGTTCACGTAAATAGGAAGGTTCAGTTGAAATAATGAAGTTCAACTATTATGGAACATATAATATTTTCAGGAATTATAGAAGCAATAGTTCCATAATAAATTTTGATTTAGGAGTATGAAAGAAAATAATATTCCTTACCGTAGCAGGTTTGATTAACAAAAGGTGAAGGAAATTAATACAAAGGGTTATTCACCAACAGGCGGCAATCCGCTCCGTAAGGTTATTCCCACAATTTAATAGAATTTGAGTACAAAGAGTTATTCACCAAACAGGCGGCAATCCGCTCCGTAAGGTTATTCTCAGAGATTAATAATAAATGAATACGAAAGGTTATTCACCAACAGGCGGCAATCCGCTCCGTAAGGTTATTCCCACAATTTAATACATGGAAATAAAAGGCACGTCTTATGAGTAAGGAAGAAACAATATTATTATCGAGAATCAAATAATGATAATCCCTTACCATAGTACGTTTGTATAATGGAAGATGAAAAAGATGGTATCCCTTACCTCAACACGTGACTGGATATTGATTTAAATGAGGTTGATTAACTTGAACAGTACACGTATACTTATAGATCTTCACAAATACTCAAGATGACTTAAGCACACTTAGAGAGAACTTTCACAAGAAGTATTTAGAGAGAGAAAGAAAGAACAAGTAAGGAAGTTTATGAAAAATCCTTAAGTTAAGGCTTCTATTTATAGCCAAAAATCTTATCATTCATTTAATCTAAACCATTCATTTAAAGATCATCTTTTAATCTACACCATCCATTTCAAATATTATATTATCTTTAATCTACACCATTCATTTCATATCACCTAATAATCACCTAACTTTATATTATAAACAAATCAATTTAATTATTCCACAATAATTCACACTTTAATCTACACCATTCATTTCATATCACCTAATAATCACCTAACTTTATATTATAAACAAATCAATTCAATTATTCAACAATAATTCACACTTTAATCTACACCATTCATTTCATATCACCTAATAATCACCTAACTTTATATTATAAACAAATAACTTTATCAATTCAATTATTATGACTAATTGTTATAAATACAGTATAGTTAGCTCTTAGATATCAAGTCAATAAATTAATGAAATACAACTGTTTAAATAACATCATAATAGAGATAACAATAATGTAAAATAAAGCATACGTTACTGTGTAATGACAATTATTGATTCAATAATGTGAATTACTGTGCATATGTTACTGTGACAATTATTAGGTTCAATAATTTTAAAAACAGTGCAACAACAATTATTGACTCAATGATATAAAATACAGTGTAATGACAATTATTAAATCAATAATGCAAAATACTGTGTAACAACAATTATTGAATTGATAATATAAAATATTATGCAGTGACAATTATCGATGAAATGATGCGTAACAGTTACGGTGTCAATTATCAGACCAAAAATATGAGACACTATGCAATACCGTGTGTTACTGTAGAGTACCGAGTGCTACAGAAAATACCAATAACTACCGTATGCTACTATTCTTTTATCACCGGTATTTTAACAGTTCCGTTGACTATTTTTATTTAAAAAGGTTATTTCTGTCGTTTTCTATATCCGACAAATATTCCGTTGTGGGGTCCACCAATAATTTGTTATTTCGGCGCCGTCGGACCAAACGAATATTCCCCGACCAAACGAATATTCTCCGACAAAGCGAATATTGTCCGACAAAATAAAATTTGCACATAACATCCTTAACTTTTAACTTTATCGATTTAACCACTTACTGTTTAAAAAATATCTATATGAAGAAAAATTAAATTTTGTATTTCATAAAATTCGGGGTCTTACAACCTCCCCTCCTTATGAAATTTCGTCCCCGAAATTGACGTACCTGACATATCGAAGAGGTAAGGATACTTAGATTTCATCTCAGATTCTAGCTCCCAGGTCATTTCCTCAGTATCTTGGTTCCTCCATAAAACCTTAACTTGAGGTATAACCTTTGAGCGTAGGATCTGCTCCTTCTTATCCAGGATCTTAACAGGTACCTCCTCGTATGTTAAATCCTCTGCTATAACGTCTGGTTCTAACTCAATGACGTGGTTTGGGTCCGTAACATAGATATGTGAAAAACGTTATGGATGCGAGACATACTTGGTGGTAGGGCTAGTCTGTAGGCTACGGTTCCTATTCGATCGAGGATTTCAAATGGGCCAATAAATCGAGGGTTGAGCTTTCCTCTCTTTCCGAATCTCGTAACCCCTTTCCATGGAGAAACACGTAAGAATACATGATCTCCGACGTTGAAACTTTCGTCTCTCCGATGAAGATCAGCATAACTCTTTTGTCGTTCTTGTGCGGTCTGTATTCGTTGTCGGATCATTTGGATCTTTTCGGTCGTCAAACGTACCAACTCGGGTCCCAACAATTTTGCTTCTCCTACCTCATTCCAACATATTGGAGAGCGACACTTCCTTCCATACAATGCCTCGAATGGAGTCATGCCTATGCTTGCTTGGTAACTGTTGTTGTAAGAAAATTTCACCAACGGCAAGTACTTATCCCAACTTCCTTTGAAGTCTAATACACAAAGTCTCAAAAGATCTTCGAGGGTCTGGATCGTCCTTTCCGATTGTTCGTCCGTTTGAGGATGGTATGCAGAACTAAAACGTAGTTCAGTGCCCATAGCTTTTTGTAGACTGATCCAAAAGCGTGAAGTGAATCTAGGATCTCGATCAGAAACTATGGAAACTGGCATGCCATGAAATCTCACGATCTCATTTATGTACATACCGGCAAGACGTTCAAGTGAAAAGTTTTCTCGTATAGGCAAGAAATGAGCAGATTTGGTCAATCTATCTACGATCACCCAAATTGCATCTAAGCCTTGAGAAACTTTTGGAAGACCCGTCACGAAGTCCATATTGATGTGTTCCCACTTCCATTCAGGAACTTCAAGTGATTGTAATGGACCTTTAGGAACTTGATGCTCTGCCTTGACACGTTGACAAGTTAGGCACCTTGAGATAAACTCCGCAATCTCTCTTTTCATATTGTTCCACTAAAATGTATGTCGAAGATCTCGATACATCTTGGTACCTCCTGGGTGGATTGCAAACGGCGTGTTGTGTGCCTCCATCATGATTTTATGCTTTAATTCAGGATCGTTAGGAACACATAGTCGAGAGTTGACTCGAAGTATTCCTTTATCGTCGATTCTTGCTTCGGGAATGGCACCTTCTTGTACTTTCTTTATCATGTTTATCAGTTCCGGATCGGTAGCTTGAGCAGCTTTAATTTTATCGATTAAAGTTGGTTCTACTCGCACGTGAGCAATCTTCGAGTGGGTCCCTGGTGTCTTTAGCTCTATCTCCATCTTTTGCAAGTCGTACAAAATACACTTTTGTGTTGTCAGCAGTGCACTTGTACTTGCATAAGATTTTCTGCTCAAAACGTCAGCTACAACGTTCGCCTTTCCCGGGTGATACTGGATTGTGTGGTCATAATCCTTCAACAGCTCAAGCCAACGTCGTTGTCGCATGTTGAGTTCCTTCTGGGTGAAGAAATACTTGAGACTTTTATGATCCGTATAGATATCCACTTTTTCTCTGTACAAGTAGTGTCTCCAGATCTTTAACGCGAAAACGACTGCTGCCAACTCTAGATCATGAGTAGGATAATTTTTCTCATAATCTTTGAGTTGTCGAGAGGCATAGGCTATAACCTTTCCATGTTGCATAAGGACACAGCCTAGACCTTTGCCAGAAGCATCGCTGTAGATAACAAATTCTCCTGATCCTGATGGTATGGTCAGAACAGGAGCTGAAATAAGTCTCCTCTTGAGTTCTTGGAAACTCTTCTTGCATTCCTCGCTCGATATAAGTTTTGTACTAGAACGAATGATACCGATATCTAATAATTAAACTTTTAACTCTTGGCGTTCTATGAGAGCCATTCGGTATGGGGCTTTGGAAATGGGCTTGGTACCGAGTTCAAGATCAATACAAAATTCATTTTCACGGTTTGGGGTAAGCTAGGAAGTTCTTCAGGAAAAACGTCAGGAAACTCATTAACAATGGGAATATCATTCAAGTTTGACGTATTTTTGTTCAAATCAGTGACATGAGCTAAAAAGGCTTGACATCCGTTTTTCAATAAACGAATGACTTTATGGCTAGAAATAACAGTTATAGATTTCAATGGTTTAGTTGCTTGAACTTGCATGACAGGTTGATTAGGAATATGAAAACTAATAATCTTATGAAAACAATCAATTTTTTTTTTTGCATGATGGGTAGTCAACCAATCAATTCCTAAAATCACATCAAATTCATGCATCTCCAAAGAAATAAGGTCAACAGGTAATGTGAGGTTGTTGATTTGAACTAGGCAAGATTTATAGATAGTAGATGTGATAGATATTTCTCCCAATGAGGTTTCAACTGATAAGTCAAAGTAAAAGTTTTCAGAAGTCAAATTTAAACGTTAAGCACACGTATGTGAGATAAAAGAATGGGTAGAGCAAGTATCTAACATGGCATAAACTTCACAAGAATTTATAAATAGCTTACCGGTTATCACCTCATTCGGTTTCTTGACTGTTATCGTCAAATCGAATCCCGAATACTTCATTCGGATCTTCACGTATTTCAACCATGGGAATACCACTGAATAATTTTCTAGCAAACTGTTTCTCGGGTTCATCAACTTCATCAGTAGTAAGGTACCAATGATTTCCATTAAAATAGTATTTTCGATAGACTGCAGTTTCCACGATAGTGACTAACTTAACCTGAATTCCTCTAAATTGTAACGCCCAAAAGTATAGAAACATCATTTTTAAATAATCTTAAAAATCATAGCTGGAACACCATAAATCCCAAAGACTAATATGAAAAGTCCATATATTCTGATCCTTTGTTATAGAGCATAACCAGGTGATATCACTCTCCCAATTAGTGAGTAAATTAAAGGCAATAATTTTCGCAAGTTCGTTACTTCCTTTAATTGCTTCTAAGAATGGATCTGGAACGACTGTAGCAGAGCTTTCACCTTCATCCTTACTGGATAGAACACGCATAATTTTTGCCTTAGGCAAATGATTCAACTCTGAGTTTGTAAGAAGATTATTCGTCGCCTCTTGTTTTGCAGCTACATTTGTTTCGGTAATTTCATAGTTAACCTCCTGATTTTCAGATGCCATAATTAACTGTGGTCACAAAATAAATGTTAGTTCAAATAAACTGACTCATCTCTTCATGTTCCTACATTCAAATCGATTCATTAGATAAAAAAATAAATCTAATTTAGGTAGGACACACTAGTGATTGATTCTATTCGTCTCTCCCCTCCTAGTTCTACCCCAGATCTCCATTAAAGACCATATCCCTAAGCTCTGATGCCAACTGTGACGCCCCCAAATCTGGGTCCACACAGCCCAAACTTGAGTCGTCAAAAGACTACAACAAAATTATTACAACAAAGCACGACGTACAACAATACAGTGTATAATAATACACAACTAAGTCTTCACTATTATTGCCACACTATTTTACAAAACGTGAAGACTATGATAACTATTACTCGGACCCTCACTCCATTCCCCGGCTAGACCCTGTTATGTTTTCATCTCCTGTTGAAAAACAATGGAACAAAAGAAAGGGTGAGCTCAAATAGCCCAGTAAGAAATATCATGACTAAGATAATGACGAATAAATTATCATTAGCCTTCAACAGTTGAGTTCTTGATAGAATACAATAGAATACAAGGTTTATATCAAAAACTGCAGTTAAATTCTTAAACAATGTTCAGATCAATAATAGCAGCGGAATGAGCAATCTATTAGAAGAATAATGCAGACTATAATGTCCACTCGCTTCTCTTTTTCGTAAAAACATCATCAACTTTTATCATCTGAAATACCATTAGTCATGATAATATAAATTCACAGTTCCTGATCATAATCATGCACATCAACAGTTCATCTTTGCACTACGGGCCAAAGATATTCAATATAGCACCAACGGTCATGATTATACCAGATTCAGCCTTTGGTCATAATCATACCAAACAACAGTTCATCTTTGCACTACGGGCCAAAGAGAACATTCACCACGTGCCATAAAAGACACCGAACAGATGTATCGCCTTTAACCTATTATATCGCCTTTAACCTATCATCTGTTCAACAAATATATCACATCTGTGCCCCCGGCCACAGATATTCACAACAGCTTGATTTTTGGATGATTAGAATGATATAAATGATGAACAGAAGAAATAGGATAACAATAAGTATCGGAAGTTTACTTTGTACAGATTCAAATAATGTCCAAATTGTCAACATGATGTGGAGTAAAATTTAAAAATGATATTCAAGATCCACAGTTCAGAATAACGGTTACAATTCAATAGAAAGGTTCACGTAAATAGGAAGGTTCAGTTGAAATAATGAAGTTCAACTATTATGGAACATATAATATTTTCAGGAATTATAGAAGCAATAGTTCCATAATAAATTTTGATTTAGGAGTATGAAAGAAAATAATATTCCTTACCGTAGCAGGTTTGATTAACAAAAGGTGAAGGAAATTAATACAAAGGGTTATTCACCAACAGGCGGCAATCCGCTCCGTAAGGTTATTCCCACAATTTAATAGAATTTGAGTACAAAGAGTTATTCACCAAACAGGCGGCAATCCGCTCCGTAAGGTTATTCTCAGAGATTAATAATAAATGAATACGAAAGGTTATTCACCAACAGGCGGCAATCCGCTCCGTAAGGTTATTCCCACAATTTAATACATGGAAATAAAAGGCACGTCTTATGAGTAAGGAAGAAACAATATTATTATCGAGAATCAAATAATGATAATCCCTTACCATAGTACGTTTGTATAATGGAAGATGAAAAAGATGGTATCCCTTACCTCAACACGTGACTGGATATTGATTTAAATGAGGTTGATTAACTTGAACAGTACACGTATACTTATAGATCTTCACAAATACTCAAGATGACTTAAGCACACTTAGAGAGAACTTTCACAAGAAGTATTTAGAGAGAGAAAGAAAGAACAAGTAAGGAAGTTTATGAAAAATCCTTAAGTTAAGGCTTCTATTTATAGCCAAAAATCTTATCATTCATTTAATCTAAACCATTCATTTAAAGATCATCTTTTAATCTACACCATCCATTTCAAATATTATATTATCTTTAATCTACACCATTCATTTCATATCACCTAATAATCACCTAACTTTATATTATAAACAAATCAATTTAATTATTCCACAATAATTCACACTTTAATCTACACCATTCATTTCATATCACCTAATAATCACCTAACTTTATATTATAAACAAATCAATTCAATTATTCAACAATAATTCACACTTTAATCTACACCATTCATTTCATATCACCTAATAATCACCTAACTTTATATTATAAACAAATAACTTTATCAATTCAATTATTATGACTAATTGTTATAAATACAGTATAGTTAGCTCTTAGATATCAAGTCAATAAATTAATGAAATACAACTGTTTAAATAACATCATAATAGAGATAACAATAATGTAAAATAAAGCATACGTTACTGTGTAATGACAATTATTGATTCAATAATGTGAATTACTGTGCATATGTTACTGTGACAATTATTAGGTTCAATAATTTTAAAAACAGTGCAACAACAATTATTGACTCAATGATATAAAATACAGTGTAATGACAATTATTAAATCAATAATGCAAAATACTGTGTAACAACAATTATTGAATTGATAATATAAAATATTATGCAGTGACAATTATCGATGAAATGATGCGTAACAGTTACGGTGTCAATTATCAGACCAAAAATATGAGACACTATGCAATACCGTGTGTTACTGTAGAGTACCGAGTGCTACAGAAAATACCAATAACTACCGTATGCTACTATTCTTTTATCACCGGTATTTTAACAGTTCCGTTGACTATTTTTATTTAAAAAGGTTATTTCTGTCGTTTTCTATATCCGACAAATATTCCGTTGTGGGGTCCACCAATAATTTGTTATTTCGGCGCCGTCGGACCAAACGAATATTCCCCGACAAAACGAATATTCCCCGACAAAGCGAATATTGTCCGACAAAATAAAATTTGCACATAACATCCTTAACTTTTAACTTTATCGATTTAACCACTTACTGTTTAAAAAATATCTATATGAAGAAAAATTAAATTTTGTATTTCATAAAATTCGGGGTCTTACACTTGATCTTTTCCGGATTAGCCTCTATGCCCTTTCTGCTAACCAGGTATCCCAAAAATTTTCCCGAACCCAGACCAAAAGTGCACTTGGTAGGATTCAGCCTCATGTTATAACTTCTGACCGTTTGAAAACATTCCTCCAGATCCTTTAGGTGATCTTGCACTTTGACACTTCGGACTATCATGTCATCCACGTAAACCTCCATATTCCTTCCGATCTACTTCTCGAACACCAGATTCATCATCCTTTGATAAGTGGCGCCTGCATTGATTAACCCGAACGTCATCCTCTTATAAGCATAAGTCGCCCGATGAGTTATAAAGGCTGTATTTGAGACGTCCTCTTCTGCCATCAGAATCTGGTGATATCCTGAGAACGCATCCAAGAAGCTGAGTATTGCGTTTCCCGACGTGACATCAATTAATTGATCAATATGAGAAAGGGGATAGAAATCCTTTGGGCACGCCTTATTGAGGTCTGTGTAGTCAATACAGACCCACCACTTCCCGTTCTGCTTCCTGACTAGCACCACATTGGTCAACCACTCCGGGTACTCGATCTCCTGAATTATACCAGCTTCCACAAGTTTTCCGATCTCGTCATCAATTACTTTCTGCCTTTCGGGTGCGAAGATCCTCCTCTTCTGTCGAACTGGTCTCCTTTCTGAATCAACCGACAGCCGATGGACAGCCACTTCTTTAGCTAATCCGGGCATGTCGTTGGGTGTCCAGGCGAAAATATTGGCATATGTCTGAAGCAGCTTTACCAACTCCTTCTTGACCGGATCCTGTAACCCGGCACCAATCTTCACCACTTTCAGGGGATTGCCCGGTATCAGCTTAACGTCTTCGGTTTCCTCGGCAGGTAGAGTCAAGGGTTCTGTAGGCCCCTCTGTAAAAGGCTCCACATCCACCCTCATTGTTTGTTTGAACTTACTAACTCCTACTGAAGACGATGTAAGCGTATGTCGATAACACCTTCGGGCTATATCCAAGTCGCCCACCACTTCCCCGACCCCATTAGCAGTAGGAAACTTCATCTTAAAATGCGGGATCGAGGTCACTGCCTGAAGGGCCGATAAGGTGGTTCGACCTAAGATGGCATTATAAACCGAATCCACTTGTACCACAAAAAACTTCACCATAACCTGCCTCTGTCTCGGAGGAGTTCCGAACACTACCGGTAGCTCAACCGTCCCGACCACGGGAACTTGTTCATTGCCAAATCCATATAGGGGAGCCTCGAAACCCACCTCCATTCTCACACCTTGTAAATCCATCCTCTGATAAGCATGGCTATATAAGACATCGACCGAAGAACCGTTGTCAATCATCATCCGTTTCATATCGACTGGGCCGACCTGGGCCGTGATGACTAGAGCCCCTTCATGTGGTTCTACGGCATTGAGAGGGTAATCTTCGTCGGTGAAAGAAATCACAGTCCCCGGGAATGGCTTTTCCACTTTTATTGGACGGTCTACTGTCATGACCCCATCGGGTCCGGCTCGCCGTTTCTTGCCACCTTGCCTCTGGAAGGTTCCCCCAGAGATGACATCGACGACTCTTCTCTGCGGACCCCCCTCCTGGGTGGGCGGCTGATTTCCCTCCAGAGCCTGCCGACCAGCAACATACTGAACCAGTTCACCTTTCTGTACATTTCTTTCGATCATCTCCTTCAGCGCTTTGCACCTCCCTGTAGGGTGGCCCCGGTCCTGGTGGTAATGACAGTAGAATCTGCGATCTCCCCATTTAATTGGTGGCGGCTGTTCATAGTATGGTTTTCCTCTTATCTCGTCCAAAATGAGTACCCTGTCCGTGTTCAGTGGAGTATATACCTTCTGTGCCTGTTTCGGGCCGAACGACAGTTTCTCGGACTGAGGTGGTACTGCTGTTTTTGGACCAATCCGATCCCACACCCCAGGCTTGGATCCTTCCCCCTTGGGGCGAGCTGCCATCTCCTGTGCCGGTGTAAGGTTGTTCATGGCTTCCTCTATCGATATCAATTTTTCAGCTCTCTCATAGGCGTCGGCCAAATCTTTAGGAGGGTTTAACATGATATTTTTCAGTAATTTCTTAGATCGGCTAACGTCCAACCCGGTGGTGAAGAATCCCAAGGCCTGAGTCACATTGAGCTCTGCCACAGTCCCGACAGCATCCCTGAACCTCTGTACATACTGTGCCAGGGATTCATTACTCATTTGCCTGATCTGCATCAACGAAGCGGTAAGCTTCCCTCTCCTTTTATTGCTTTCGAATCGTTCATGGAACTTGTCGGTGAGTTCTTTCCATGAGTTGATGCAACCCGGGGGCAAGGACACCACCCATTGTTTTGTCGCATTCGTAAGCGTAGTCACAAAGATTTTGCACATCCCTGCTTCCGAGTGATTGAAATAACCCATCACTATCTCATATCCATTGGTGTGGTCAAATGGATCCCCTGTGCCATCATACGTATCCAAAGGTGGCAACTTCATTTTGGGGTCTGCTTTCTCCTGGTTAATAGCTGGCGAGAAGGGTGACTTGCTGCTCAACGTCACCGCTCCTGGTTTCACCTCAGCTATCATTCGTTCCATCTCCACTAGCCTTTCCATCAGAAGATCAGTAGGAGCTGGGCCCTGCTGTAAAGGCTCTTTTACTGGGCCTTCGACTACCTGACCACCATTATTCTCGTGACGTTCGATCTCAAGATTGTTCGGATGACCCGGCCTCGGATCCTCCCGATGGCGGTCACCTCCCGAACCAGACCGGACCTGCCTCGGATCCTCCCGATGGCGATCACCTTCCAAACCAGATCGACCCCGCCTCGGATCCTCCCGATAGCGGTCACCTTTTGGATCAAACCGACCCCGCCTCAAATCATCCCGATAGCGGTCACCTTCCGAATCAAACCGATCCCGCCTCGGCTCATCCCGATAGCGGTCACCTCCAGAACCCGACCGACCTTGCCTCGGATATTCCCGATGGCGGTCGCTTTCCGAACCAGACCGACCCCCCCTTGGGTCTTCTCGACGGCTACGATCGTAGCCGCTCCTGGTTCGGCTCCCAAAAGTTTCTGATTTATTCCTCAGGGAGCCATCATGAGGCCCCCGAACAGCAGTGTGGCAATTACTGAACCTTAATTCCTCTTCAGGTGGTGTGTCGACAGTCACCTTCGTTTGTACGGTAGGGGATATGCTGACTCTCCTTCTTCGATGGCGACTCTGGGGGGTAGACTCCCTGGATCTTCCCCCCGCAGTCCGTCGCTTTTTGTCCCCTTCCAACTTCAACAACAGGATTTCCAAGTCCTGCTGCTGCGTCTGCAGAACCTGCATAGCATCCTGAGCCTCATGGACTTTCCTCTTTCGGATGGTTTTCCTCTGGTCAATCGTGTTGTACGTCCCCACCGTGGGTACTCCTACGAGACCCCCCATTCCTCGTGTCCGAAGAAAAGTCCAACCTACGCCTCAACGTGTCTGACAGGGTCCCTTTCGATGCAGACCTTTCACCGCCAGGCCCCAAACGATCCTTCACCGAACCCTTAACAGCGTGAGTTGACTTCCCCCCCGACGAACCAGTTTGCTCAATCTGCACCATAGTTGTTTGCTTCAATTATCAAACGAGATTATACCTCAACTCTCGTGAACAATGATTTCCGTTTACACAGAAAAAGACCCTCCTTCTAGCGCCAATGTTAACGCTTGATTTTGTGAGCACGTGGAAAATCACCAAAGCACCTGCACCCACAAAATCGTTAGACACCCCCAAAACTAGCGACGGCTTGGGCCGTCCGGGGATGCTCCGGTGTAAGAGTAAGTAACAGGCCAAAAGCGTTACAATGGAGAACAATAATGCTGAAATTATTATAGTTCTGTGTAAGATATAAAAGTGTGTACCGTAATCCAGGAGCTAATGGCTAATATTTATAGTGCATGTCATCCCCAGAGTCCACATAGGAGTAAGGTACCTCAATCCAAACCACATTTGGATTATCCTTATCATCAATAGAAACCTTTCCTAATCACGCGTCTGACTTCCACGAAAATAGGAAAAGGATTCCTAACAGGATTCAACCTTAACCTTCCCAAGCCGTGCAAGAATTACCAACCGCGAATTGGGCCACCCATCTCCGAGCCCAATCCCAGTAGAACCCCCCACTGCACTGTTCATAACCAAAATATGAACCCGACCCAACATTAGCACCCAGCCCACATGAATTCCGGGTCGGGCAAATCCTATCCCAACACATATAATCAGCGAATAAACACGATTAAACACGTTTATTTAAAATAATTTAAAAAAATATATGATAAAACGTTATAATTTATCATAAATATTGAGGTTTAGCTTTGTTAGTTATTTTTCTAAGTTTGTTATCTTGTATTTTGTTAAATAAATATAATTGTGATGAATAAATTATATTATTATTTAATAAATAAGTGAATAATGTTTATTATTTTTTTATTTAAAATTTTTAATTTATGTAGCAGACGAATTAAACAGATCAACACGTTAATACGATTAATAAACAAGTTAGTGTTTAGCATCTTAACACAAATAATTAAACAAATAATGTTAGTATTGATCTATTTAGTGTAACCACGATACAAATTTACGCAATACAACACAATTGTCACCCCTAATTAAAAAAAGTAGTAATATTTTTCTAATATTCCAGAGTCTATAAGCCTAAGTCCAGATTTTTAAAAGAAAATTAAAAATATGTACTAACATATTTTCAAAAAATCATTCCAAACATGTACTTATTTTTACTCCCTCGCTTCCAAAAGTATATATATTTTAAAATTAATTAAAGATGTATACTTTCAGAAAATTAATGGCTTATGAGGTTAGTTGATGGGAAATATGCACATTAATTAAACAGTATTTAAAATCTTATAACTTATAAGCATAGTAAAATTGGAAATATGTGTACTACCATGTCCAAAAGCATGGCTGAGGAAGGGAAATTGACTGAGCAGCCTTTCTCCCTAAATATGCGGTTCAAATTATTAGCAATTTCATCTTTCACTTTAACTATAGCAATTAAATTTAAACTGATATGTAACTTAATAGCTAATTTTTTTAAGCTTTTACACGGATAAATTTTAAAAATCACATATCGAATAAGTTT
This sequence comes from Hedera helix, assembly GCA_947179155.2. NCBI lineage: Eukaryota > Viridiplantae > Streptophyta > Magnoliopsida > Apiales > Araliaceae > Hedera > Hedera helix. The sequence goes on from OX359287.1 coordinate 31,138,294, forward strand.
TAGAAACGATATCTTTGATGCGTAGCTAGAAACCTATTTATAATTACTATTTAGTTTCATAAATCAGTGAAGCTAATAGTCTTAATTAATATTATAATATTTTCTTGATAAGTCCAAAAGTTAAAATTAGACTAAATATTAATGTATTATAACATTGCATGTTAATTGGGGTGAAATATACATTGCATGTTAATAAATAAAAAATTAAAAAAAATCTTGAACTGAGTTGATAAAAAAACTACTGAATTAATTCGGAATTAATGAAAATATTCGTTTTTGTCTTGTTATATTTTTATATTGATGATTTATAATGAAGACTATTTCATTTATCACGTAAAATTTATGTAATAAGCCAATTAATGTTGTTAGTAATAATATTATAGTATTCAAAGAACAATCAAAGATTTAATGTGATGATTCTTACACCCTACTTCGAATCAACAAAAGAATAAATATTGCATGAAGGAATTTCATATTAAAATATTTTTGATTTGTTCAAGATTTAGATTTCTCATAGATCCAATCAACTTTGAAGAACCCAAAAACCAAAATTTCCCACTAAGATTAAAAAAAATGTCCTTTTTTATTTTTGGAAATTATAAAAATGTTTTATGTATAATGTGTGTGTGTGTGTGTGTGTGTGAGAGAGAGAGAGAGAGAGAGAGAGAGAGAGAGAGAGAGTGACCGTTAAGAATCTATTCAAAGAGTTTAGTGCCCAGAGTCCTTTGAATGATGCATGCTGGCATTAATCGAATAAATATAATTGTATAATATTAAATATAATATTTTGATTTTAACTATTAAAAGATAGGGTATAATATAAAAATTTGTGTTAAATTTTATTTTTTAATAGTTAAAATATATATAATGTTTAGAGTAATATTTAATTATACTATATGTAAAATTGTCCGCATTAATTTACGTGAAATCGTGGCTGGTTACCTACAAAACTGTACAAGGTCATGTTAGAATTTGGAGAAAAGACTTCATAACCTTCTGTTATTTTCCTAATTAACTTTGATTTCATTGTTGAAATAATGGAGGAGCCTTCCAATTTATATTGATGGCCTCTAAATTAAGAATTCTCATTTGTTCTAGAATAATGAATACGAAAGAAAAGACTCATATCTAATTAAATTTACCATCTAAAATTTTAAATCATCAAGATGTTATGAAAATATGTCAATTTTTATGCTTTGAGCATACATAATTGCATATATTATAAAAAGTATATTTATATAGGTACAAATAGTAACATGCAAAGTAAGCACTCTAGCCATTATTTAATAACAAATTGTAGAAGATCCTATTTAATAATCCCTTCATTCTAATTTATTAGTCGTTATAACATAAAATACATATATTAAGAATGCCATAACTTTATAATTAATATAAGTCGCCCTTTTATATTTTTATTAGAAACGTTAAATACGAGAGAAAAGAAAAAAATGACTCTTAATTTGGATTAACAGAGTAAAATTGATGCATTTAGGCTTCTTTTTTTTTTAAAAAAAAAATATTATAAACAAGATTGTCAATATCGCGAGTCATAATTATTTACTCTTTTCATATAAAACGAGGATTGTTATTTATTATCATTATTCATTCAAATGTACGAGTCTTATTATCATATCATTGACGTAACTTGTCTCTTTGACATTCTTATAAAACCATTATCATCAATTTTTAATACAAATAATTACTTGATTTATAGTTAAATATGTATTTATATAATATGGTAGGTTATACAAGTACTCTACCAGCAAATTCCGCTATATATGGAGGAAGATTGTCTTGACAGGGACATTTGTCTCCAAAAAAGACAGGCTGGGACTTTTGGTGGGTGTTTTTCCATTTGAAGCCTTGAATTTCAATGGCTAGGTGCGGGGTGGACAAAGTCCAAGAAGTCTGTCATCCATGATGATTAGGCAGCACAAAAAGATTGTTAATTTTAGCATTTCTAAAAACCAGAAAGCTGCCCACTCTGATTTTTTTTTACCAATTTATGTGTTCATATTTGTAAAAGATCATTTACTCCTATATTCAAATGTTCTTGGCCAGTTCACATCAATGCCCGACCCCGTGTATAGAAAGAGACCAAAAATGGTATTTGGTAGACTGCAAGGGCTGAGGTGAAAGTCTTCTAAATTAAGGGATTGGAAAGGATTTAAGCCTGACCATAACACAGAAAGGTAAGCTCTCTCTGTAAAACACATGCTCACATATTTTCAAGAAAGTCTTGAACTTTTCAGCTGAAATTTGTTCTGCTTCTGAAATTCTTAATGATTTTGGTCCTTAAAAAGAATCTATATGCAGTTGAAGTTTTAATTTAATTTGGGTTTTGGATGATTACTGTGTTTTTTTCTTCTTCTTGTATTGGCATAATTTATCCATTGCACACTACTTGTTTGTTAAATTGCTTGAATGTCCTTTTTTTGTGAACCTCTCTTCAGGCTAAACTTATGGAAATCTCACACATCAGAGGGTTTACTGAATTGGTAAGACTATTTATTATGCAGACTATATTTTTCATTCCTTAAGAGTTTCTTTTGTTATGCCAGGCTTGTTTTTATCGATCATCTTGGTTTTCATAATGTCAAGAGGATTTATTAATGGAAATAACAGGGAAAGATGTTTTGGTAGCAAAATGCATATTTCAGTAGAATTATTTTCACCTAGAGCATGTGCTCCTCGTAATAATTTGGGAAAGGTGAAGTTCCAAATGATAACTTTGGTTCTCTTCCTTTCCCACCTAAGTTGAGATTTTGTATGTTTTCTTGTGTAGTTCTGCGTCTAAGAAGATATTTTTTTTGTTGTACTTTGTAGGGAATGGAGGATCCTTATTCCAATATCCAATGGCCAATGAATTCTTTTGACGAGCTCAGCGCGCTGTCGCTAGCAGCTGCATTTGGAGAGAATTTAAATCACAGTTTCTATCAACCAATGAATGACATCAAATCATCACCACCAGAAGTATCTTGCACCGTCACTGAGAGACAGATGAAACAGCTCAAAACCAACAGTTGGATTTCAGAAAGAACTGATCATATATCAAATGCACAAGCTACTTATTCCAATGACACTAATCAATTTGGCAAAGTAAAACCTAAAGATGAGGTTTTGCCTTCTAAAAGTACTAGTACTTTACCTACTGATCTTATGACTTCCCAAGGTTCATTTGAGAACCAAAATTATGTTTTCAAAGCTTCTCAAGGTGCTAAGAGGTTCAGCACAGGTGCTCGGCTTTCTCAAGCTCAAGATCACATCATGGCCGAAAGGAAGAGGCGAGAAAAGCTTAGCCAGAGGTTCATAGCTCTCTCTGCTCTAGTCCCTGGCCTAAAGAAGGTATCAGTTTCTTTCTTGAGATTTATACTTTTCTATTTAAGTGGACTGGGATGTCAGAATATCATTTGTAGACTTATTCAATACTAGTTTTGTGTATATATCTGTCCCGCAAAGATAGTTCCCTTTGTTTTGGGTATTCTTTGGGCAAGAATTTTTGACACGAAAAATCATATTTTCTACAAAAACCCAAATCAAAGGAGCCTTTCTTTGTAGAATTGAGGAAGTATTATGCAATAATGTACTTATAGGCAATGATTTTCATCGTTGTATCTCTCTTGTAGTTTCTTTCATGCAGCACTTTGTTGTTGCAATTTCTTGGCTCTTACATATGTTATTCTTATGCTATTATTAGTGGAAAAAGTTTTTCTTCTTTTTTTGTGTGTGGTTATTTTCACACTATATGAAGACCGTGAACTAGTGCTAGTTTTTCATTTTCTGTTTGAAACTTGTCCGAATATAATCTAGTTTTATTGCAAAGATTCTTGTGGTTTTGGCTCTCAAATTCTGTATTTGTTTATATCATATGAACAGATGGACAAGGCTTCAGTTCTTGGAGACGCTATCAAGTACTTGAAACAACTCCAGGAGCGAGTGAAGACCCTTGAGGAGCGAACTCGGATGAAGTCCACAGAATCTGTGGTCTTTGTGAAGAAATATGAGCTCTTGGCTGATGACAAGTCTTCCTCAGATGAACACTTCTCTGGCAATCCTGTTGATGAGCCACAACCCGAACTTGTAGCAAGATTTTCTGATAAAGATGTCCTAATAAGAATTCACTGTGAGAAAAGGAAAGGAGTGTTAGAAAAAACTATTGCTGAAATGGAGAAGTTCCAGCTCTTAATCATCAATAGCACTGCCTTGACTTTCGGGACATCTTCTCTTTACATAACCATTATTGCTCAGGTAATTTCATATTAAATGTGTTAATGCTCATTCTTTTGATGATAAAACTTTGTTCTAAAATATTTCTTTGTCAAACTCCCTTAATCCTGTCTGAATACTCTTGAAGATGGACGAGAAGTTCACCATGACAGCAAAGGATCTAGTGAAGAATCTACTTGCAGCTCTCAAACAGTTAATGTGACAAACACCTCCAATTTCAGTTCATATGCTAAAAGCGTACTACCTCTTTATCATTATGTCAGTTCTTGAATTTTTGTTTTTCCATGTTCCTGGTTATCAAGATCTGTAGTGCTCCACCATTTTCATACCATTTGCCTTAAAAGTTTATTTTCCGCGTGGTTCATTTTGAAGGATGGTTTTTTCTACTATTTTTTTTTTCGTGGTTAGTTCATTAACCATGTTAATCACCCTCCTGTTGCAAATTATGACCTTATGGCTTACCGTGCTTTTTTTTAATGGGAGGATAAATAGTTTTTTTGCTTTTGTATCAGTGAAGTGCTAGTTCAGTGTTTTAGAGTCCTTTTGAAATGTTTCTTAGGTCTCTTTCTCTATGTAATTTCATTGTTCTTGTAACAGTTCCATTTACAGTGTTAATGAAATAACTTTTCACAATTTCCTTATGAGTTTATCTTTTCAGCTGAATGCACTTGAGGTCATTCTTAGCATGGCTAAGTTGATACTCCGTTTACTTTGGAACAATTGAGCGATCTTATATTTTGGAACGAAAGTAATAACACATAAAATTCGATATAGTAGTAGCTTTACAATGAAAGGAACATGAATGATTATTATTAAAACAGGTTCTTTTGAATATACTATAAATTATTAGAAGCTTACTTATAGTGTATATAAATAGATAGATATATACTTCATCCATTGTTTGAGTGAATTAACTTATATTAATCATACGATAATTATTGCATAGAGGGGAGTTTAGTCAAAGCAATGTTGAGCTTTATTTAAGTGAGTTTAGTTGGTGTTTTGAGTATGACAATTAGTTGTTTAGAAAGAGAAGTTGAAATTTTGTGATTTGTCCTTGTATGGCTTGTGTGTAAGATAAAATTAGTGTGTACTTTGACCTCGAGGGATTATTACCTATGATCTTAGTCCCAACCAAAGACTTTGATACCTTTTAGATATAAATTTAGTATATATAGATAATAAATTCTAATAATCCATTCTGGATAACTAAATTAGATTCATTTCAACTTAATTAGATATTCTTTTTATTTTAAAATTAAAAATTTAATTTAATTTTTGAGATCAAACGACGGTATATTAAATTTTAAAATTAATATAACTCAAATGATATAGAATTGAATTAAACGAAATATATTTTATGAAATGACGAATCACAATAGACTTGTCCAAATAAGAGCAATTTTGTGGAAGAGAATTAATTTTTACCTTATACCAAAAGTTAAGATACTTAGTTTGCGGTTAAGGTAACGACTTCGATCATGATTGTTATAATGTGCCATCTCGGGCTTTAGTTGAGTCCCAATTATAAATCCAATTTTGATCGAACAAAGCATTGGTATTATATCATTTGAGATATTTATTACGACAAAAAATTTAAAATCTTTAATATTATTCTTTGACAAATAACTGTGTGAAAATAAGCGCACAAATAGTAACATGAGTTGTGCAAAGTCATTAGAAGCATAATTACTTAATAAATAAGCTTACAAGGGTATTATATAAAAATGATTTGGTTAGCATAAAGTTGGGCGTCTAAGATCATTGGTCAATTGATGGTTTCGGCGCTCGATACGTTATCTTCAAAAAAAATGGAGGGTCGAGATGAGTGTGAAAAATTTTTTGGACAAAAAAATTTAAAAATTAAAACCACATACAGACCCTTTATTTTTTTTAAAAATAACGTGTCGAACGTCGAAATCATCAATTAATGGATAATCTTAAATGTCCAACTTCATGATAATCAAATCCATATAAAAATGTAGGAATTGACAGAATAATTGCAATACTTTTGCCAACGTTTACAGATTTAGAGTCATGAAAATGAAAGGCCATCTAGAAACTTGGACTTTCGGAATAAAAATCTTTGTTCTTTTTGGACAGCCTCGACATGATAAGACAATCAGTAAAAGATCAATAATGGGTAAAAAATGAGTAGTCATTTTCTGATACGTTGACAATCTAATTAGGCTGGTGTAGTACAAACAACGGCTTTTTTAACTTCTTGTTATTAATGTTAAATGTTGCATCACGACCTAGAATTGAGTCCTTCTATGCAGACCGATAAATGGGACAGAAAAATTGCATCGATGGATATTTATTTATTTATTTTATTTTTAAATTTTTTATAATATTTATTTTAATTTAAATATTTATAAAATTCAGTAATTTAGATATAATTTGAATATATATAAATAATTAAGGTTATATAGACTGTATAACTTAATTATTTATATGCATCTAAATTACACATAAATCACTGAATTCTATAAATATTTGAGTCAAAATAAATATTATAAAATTTTTGAGAGTAAAAAAAAGAAAAAAAGAAAAAAGTGCACCTGTCCAATTTTCCTCTCCGCGTAGACTTTTTGCCTAGAATTTGGAGAGATTGTAACAATTTTTTGTGTGCGTGTCGGTTGAAAATAACTGTTGATACGGGAGTATGATCACGTGATACTTCAGAATTATTTATATATTGTTATTTTAATATATATATATATATAATAAAAGAGCCCATTATATATATTAAAATAATAACATATTAGTAATCTGAAATATTACGTGACAGTACCACATGATCACTTAATGACTTCTCCTTCTATACCTAGCTAGCATATACTGTTATATTTTTGACTTTATATTGACTAGATTGAAAAATGCATGGTCGGTGCATGGTCTAGTTATTGGGCCGACTTGATTGACTTAATGAAAGAAATTATGCTTCGATTGATTAATTCCACCAAGGCAGGATGGATGATAAGCTGAACTACCTCTATCTCTTATTATTTGTCCTTTTAAAATTAAAGAGACATATTAAAAATAATAATTAATACTATAATTTTTAGTTAAAAATACTTTAAATGTTAATATTATTCTTGTATTAGAATAAAAAAGTGTTATTTATTAAATAGAAAGCAATATTTATAAACCGTTATTGAACCGTTGATGTAATAAATACATAAAAAAAAATTAATATTAATAATTAATAAAATTTTAAAATATCTAATTTTTTATAAGATAAAATAACATAAAAATATTAGTAATAATATATACAGGAGAATCATCATATTATGGATGAAGACATTATCAGCATTAAATATTTGACGTTTTACAGGGTGTCAAAAGCAAATATTCAAATCAAATGAAATAACCTCGTCATGCAATAATATTTCTCCCATCTTCTGTACCCAAAAATCATTATCCTCTTGTCCTTGTCGCACGGTCAGGGAGTTATTCTGCTGATTAAAGATAGTCCTACTTGGAAGAGAATTTTTTTCTCTTGTCCCGTAAATAACTTAATTAGGTTTGCTTCACATCTATTTGCTTCCCATCTTAAGAGTATTTACTTTGTGCGTCATATACGCCGTTAGTGCGGTTCTGTTGGTGGGGTTTCATCGTTTATAGGTACGCTTTCGGGATTAACTTCACGAATGAACCGTCGATTGCGCGGTTTTGTTGGAGGGGTTTGATCGCTTTTAGTATTAAATTCGGTTTTCTGCTCAACGCTAGCCACCAAGTTGATGATCATTTCGTCAGAGTTGACGTCTCCGTTAGGAGCCTGGGTTTGTGGGCCGTAGAAGGGCTGACAGAATTTTCCAACCCAAGCATAGGCAAACCGGGTCTTCCCCTGGGTTGAGCTGTGGGTTTCACAGCGGCTCGTACAAAACCCGTCAACGGCAACGTCTTTGGCCGTCAAGACTACATTTACGGAGCTCACGTGACCCGCTTTGGAGGCCAGAAGAATAATATGCGAATTCTTGAGGGACTTGCCTAGCGAACAGTTTTCGTCAACGATTTGCTCCCCAACGACGAGGGTAGAGGTGCCTCGATGGTACTTCTTGCTAGTTCTCCGCCATGATGCGACGGAGGGGAGGGGGGCCCGGCTGGAATTGAGGGACAGGAGGTCGTCAACGATTATGGAGCGTTGGATCGGAGTGAACTTTCCGTACCAGAAGAGATTAAGGGTCATTGTAAGCGGCTGCTCGTGAGCTAACGGCGTTAGTTTTCTGGGTGAAGCGAGGGAGAAAAAGAGGGAGGAAAGTAATAAAGTTAGAAAGAGAGAATAATTCGATGCCATTTTTATGAATGGATTTGGAGATATGACTGGGTTTTTATAGAGAATAGATAAGGTAGATTAGACGCCGGGTAGAAGGAGGTTGTCGGCACTTGCTGGCAAAAAAGGCGTGCAACTTGCTAGGCTGGATTAGGAGCGAACACAATTCAATTATAACCAAATAACCGAAGCAAAATTTTATAACCGAAATATTACGGTTATTTTGAATAATAAAATTTTATTATTCGGTTAACCGAATAGTAAAATATAATAACAAAAAAAATTATTTTCTTTATCTAAATATAGAACATACAAAACATATACCATATTCTTTTTTAATAAATATCACTTTTTTTTTGTGTTAATTTCGGTTATTAACCGAATAGTAAATTCGGTTATACGGTTACTAATTCGGATATCAAAAATGTGTTAATTTTAGCATTCGATTATAACCGAATAAGCTATTCGGTTCGGTTATAACCGAATTGCTCACCCCTAGCTGAATTCCACTTATAAAATGAGGAGTCAAGTAACTAATCCGTAGATAACTTCTACAACGACCAGTCCTAGTAGTTGTCTAGCGTTTCTCTACAAAAATATCTATTTTCTATTTCCATTTTCTCGACTTCGTCTAGTGTCATGCCAAACGTATCTAAATCTAGTCCTACAGGAGCTCAAATCCTTTGTAACAAATCCTTGTTATTAGTCTCTGTTATCAGATACAGAGTATATACATATATATGTGTGTGTTGTACACACACACACACATATATATATATATATATAAATATATATACTCTGTGTCTCGTAATATGGATTGATAATAAAGATTAATTACAGAAGATTTCACACTGTCTTACATGTATATATATATATATACCCCTCCCCCACCAACTTAAGTCATTTGTTTTTACTCCACCAATGCTTTCCGATTTTCCATCTCAACTATTACATAACTATTAATTTAAAAAATTAATTTAGAATATTTTTAAGTTAAAAAAAATTAATGTCAGATAAAGGAGTAGTAATCTTTTTACATAATATCCACTGCTATAGCTAACAAACAACATTGCTAACTTGAGCAGAAATAGACTCCTAAAAGACGCTACTATTAACACCTCAAGCAAGCGACAAACGCGGCTTGACTTATTCAAACAAAGCAGACTAACAACTAAATAGCAGAACTAAAACATAAAAATATATAAGATGCACCAATTTGTGACGGGGTTACTCATTAATTTGTTCACTATTGAGAGGGATGTACATAATTATATGGTTGTTAAAAAATTCATTTGATTTTATTCTCCTAGGCAATAATAATAATTATGGTTGATAAAAAATTATACTAAATTATGTGCCTTAATTTGTGTCTCTAGTTTTAATATTAATTGGATAAAGTTCTACTAAATTCCAATTATATATAATACTGTAGCACTAGCATGACAAGCCACGGTACGTAGGTATGTAAGTTTAATTATCACTAGCATTGTAACACCCCTCTGAAATAGAAAAGGAAGTTACGGATAAAACATAATAAAGTTATAAAACAAATAAAGAGTTTTATGCCACTAAAATGAATAATTTTAAAAACAAATAAACACTACAAATCAAATTTTAATAAAAATCAAATTAGTTCAAACCACAATATAAAATAATTATTACAATTTCAAACAAACTAATCTATCATAACCTAAACATAATATATCTAAACCATTGGAAAGAATAGAGCTCTCATCACATTTGTTCTAGATTTCCTTGATTATCAGTCAGAATAAAAATAAAGCATGAGCTAAATGACCAATACGGATATAGAGTATAAAAGTAATGAACTGAAACAAATAGTGCGAATAACTGAACTGAACTGAAAGGAACAAAACTAAAACAACAAAATAATAGGTTGAATCAAATGACTATGTGATATTTTATACCGAACTCAAAATAAAATAGAAATATATCTTACCACAAAGGCAAGTCAAAATACTGGCACATATATAGACAGACGCACATTGGACTGCATATTCAAATATATGCAAAATCGGAAGGTGTATTCGGCACAAACATCACTAATCTATAGAACAGAACAGAACCTAGAGCCGACCCTTACGCCTTTCACAACAAAATACCAAATTTGGTCATCGCCCACAAGAACACAAAATGGAGACACCGTGAACTGATCACACCGCCACGGAAGGTGTCATGCTTTGGTGCCAAGACGACATGCCCGTGGTACCCCCATAGATGGTTATAGCTCAGGTATACCTTACAGTTTAATCTAACAAAATAAATATATCATGTCATAACACATGCGACACAATACTAATAAAAGAATTCTAAGTATACATGTTAAATTGAAACGAATCAACACAAAGTCTCCAATAACATATTAACATGTACGTTTCTACAAAGATCGAAATAAATATTAAATATGATGAACTAGTTTAAAGAATACAAATATGATAAACTAGTTCGAAAAAGAACAATCTAAGTAAAATAGTAATTAACTTCTAAACGATAATCAAAACAAATAAATCAAAATTAAAAAGAATTTTCGCTGAAGGAATACGAAATTCGTATCTGAAATCAGTAATGTAATATCCAAAATTTCTATCTCAAATATGATTCGTTAAATTCCCTCCGTCTGAACTAATTACACAAATTAAAATAAATTAATTAATAAATTATACGCTAAATTACTAATTAATAAGTTTTTCTTCATCTTTTTTTTATAAATTTTAAAACTTTAGTATTAATACATGCACAATCTGTAATATCAAAATTATATTATGATATATAATATTATCTATTAATATATTAATAATAAAATATTACATCATTAATTCGGTGAAACCTTCCGGTGCAAGTCACTAGATTTATTATTCAAACATGCCAACACTAACATGATATGCATGCATATATAATCATTACTTGAATTAAATCTATATTATACTAGTCAATTACGCCGTCTGGATTACTAATGGACCACCAAAATCAGGAAGCTTTTAATCTTAACAACACTATGGCTGAATTGAACAAACTAAAACTCTACCTTGACTGGAAAATCTCTCCTCTTTTTTTTCTTTTTTTTTTCGGTACTCACAGCTTCTCGCTTAACTTTTCGTTCTTTCCATAATGTTAAAGTAGGTTAAGTTTCATATATTTATTTCTTTGTTTTAACAACTCTTTTAATTTTAATATGATTTAAATTATACCCTTATAAATTAGGCTCAATTAATTTAAAAACTCAATTTGATCAAATTAATGCTATTTATTATTTATTATTAATCACATAAATTTGACCCAACATAAAAGAAAATCCAAATAAAATATCTAAAAATAATTTAATTATTATTTTATTATCATTATATTTTATTTATTTATTTTCCGGATATTACAAGCATGCACTAGGAATTGCGTGTATAAATGAGTTCAGAATAAAATCGGACAAGTAGGGGCCATTTTATTGCGTGTGTTGCGTTGTGTCAGATGTAAAGGGGAAGGGAGCAATCGACATATAGGAAAATGGAAATATATAACAAGTTACAACTAAATTTGATCGTAACTCTATAATTATTATTAAGTTATTGAAATAATAAAATAAATTATGATGAACATATATAAAAATCAACCAAGTAATTAAAGATATACAACAAAATTCAAATTATTTTTTCCATTGGTGAGATACAAACAAATTAAAAGACATCATTATATTACAATTTATGAATTTTTGCCCGAATAAAAATAAAATAGGCTCAAATAACATAAATCGCCTCCATCCTCCTCCGCTGTCGCAACTAAATCTCACCTCTCTCTTTTTATTTTATTTGGGTAGCTATAAAATATTAAAAGTTTTGGGAACACAGAAAAAACAGTGGACATAATAATTAATATAGCCCAAGTTATTAATTGTTACTTATAATTTTTATTTTTATTTTAAAATAATCTTTTTATGAAGTGTCCGTGTGCTGAATAGTGAAATCCTGATTAAAAATACGGCAACAAAACATGATCAATGGGAATACAAGAAACAAAACTAGTAATATAATACCACAACATGGAATTATTTCCATGTTGGAGGCTTGGAACCATTTTTTTATACTCCACAACTACAAGGTAGGATGTGAAAAGGGAGGCTATCTATAAAGAATTTTAATAGTATCTAGATACACATTTAAATTAAAATATATATATAATTTTTAAAAATAATTTATGTATTCTTAAATATTATTGTAATACTTCATTAATTAGCTAATAATTTAATAGTGAGTACTGAGTAATATATATATATATATTATAGGCCGGTTTCAAAAGAAAAAAATAAATAAATGCTGGCCATCTCTTTGTCGAATTTACGTTTCTCCATGTCCCTTAACACCGCTATCTTTTCAATTTTTCATCATCCAACAATGAAGATATAAACCAACGATTGCCAATTTCTTATTAGTTTACTTAATACAAATTATTCGTAACGAGCAATCAGGTGTCGTGGTGTAGTTGGTTATCACGTCAGTCTAACACACTGAAGGTCTCCGGTTCGAACCCGGGCGACGCCATATTGATCAATAAAATAATTTTTTTGCCCACTTCTCTGGCCACCAAATAAAATTCCTAACGCTCCTACTACGACGTCGTCTTAAACGTCCACGTCATCTGAGTTAAATGTAGCCAATAACGTTCCTTTTCCGCATCATAATCTCTATTCCTATTGGTCCGAGCCATCCACGTCATCATCCCCTCAAATCTCCGCCACCAATTTGGTATTGGATTTATTTAATTAATCTTTGTTCATTCTGGAAGCGTGTATCTGATAAATTGATTATTCTTTCTCCTCCGTATTTCCAAACTAAAGATTTCAGCAAATTTCTTCTCAGATCAAGCTTCAGTTTGCCCTCGATCGGAAGACGAAGAAGAATGGCTTCCCGGATTTTTCCGATATGCATGATTCTCTTGGCGGTTCAATTTTCGGTATCTAGGTCTCTGATCTCCTCTCCAGATTTCAAACCTCCGTATCCTAAAGCCTTCTCTGTAAGTATATGGATAAAAATTTAATCTTTGAATTGATTCTTCAGTTTTTTTTTTGTGTGTGCTAAATCATGATTCTTCAGTTTTGTATTGTTATGTTGATTTAAATCTATTTATGTATTGAATTTTACTGGATTGGTAGCGAGGTTTTGGTAGTTGCAAATTGGGTTGCGACAAAAAAGTGTTTTTTTAATCAAAAATGTATTTTCTCATTCTGAATTGGATCAAAGAAGGGAACTTGTTGGATGTTTCAAGTTTTATATCAAATTTCCGAAATTGGGTTAAAAAAAGTCGATCATTTTCTGTGATGTTTTATATAAGATTTCTCTAATTGGACAATTAAAGCTGTTTAATTCTGTTTGTTTTAGATGCCACTTTGGTAGCTAGTTATTATGTATGTGTATTTGTGTTTGTATATTTATTATCATTGTGTGTATGGTATTTATTTATTTAGCTCTTCATATATTTGTTGTGTTTTAGGATTTGAAGGAAGCTATTGTTAAGGGGTTAGGGTTTCAGGCTGAGGATTTTAAGATATCTGGGTTTGATTTGAGGGATGCATTGGTTGGCCGATCTGTGGCTTATGAATTTGATGTGGAAATCGATAAGAAGGTTCTTCCGTTGAAGCTTATGGAGGACGTGAATAGGTGGGAGTATGTCGATTTGTCCATTTTCCAAACCGAGGAGAATTCGATGAAGCCTAGTGATGAGACTGGATTGGTAGAAAGGTGGGGATCTGATAATGGGTTGCCGGTCTTGGCTCCATTTCAGTTGGCAGGTCCAATGGAGCTCTGGATTCAGGATGCCAAGGACATGAGGCTCTCATTGCCGGTTGGTTTCATACTTTCATGTTGTTTTCTCTTCATTTTTTTTTGTTTCATATTCCTATTGCAGAAAGTTCTTGGCTTTGTTTTACGACAGTTGATATATCAACTTTTTCTTAAATTATATTACTTCTGCTGTTCTAAATATGAGTTTTGAGCTGCAAAAATCTGATTATGTCATGGTGTGTTATTTGTATCCAGAAGTTGAAATGCATTTTATAATTAACCTCTGTTTGGTTCTAAGAAAGGAAAATGACATATCATAAATTTTTCCATTTACTTTCATTGTTCTGTTGTAGAGATGCTTTGAAATGGAAAGGATTTGCTTTGCTTTACAAGACTTAAATAAAAAGGGATAGGTTGTGCATTAATTTGGTTGGCAATAGCTACTTTCCTTGGGGTCCTTCATCCCAAACATAGTACTCTTACAAAACTCTATATATAGCGACATAGTATTGGATGCTCAAATTTCATATTTATACTAAATTGTTTCTAGAACTGTCTTGTGTACCACGTTCCTGTATATGTTCCACAAACCAAATCGATATGTGTTCCAGGTATCATAACTTGAGACATTTCTTTTATTTTGTTAAGTTCTTGCAGAATGAGAATCTTGCACGTTAGGAATTAAGGCTTGCAGATTGTTAAACCATAAGATCTAGAAGCTTGGAGTATGTGTAATGGGCGTAATGTAGCCTCTTAGGCAGCATTTAGTTTTTTAAGATTGGAATAAACAATTGGACAATAGGTTGTAGTTTGCTGTTACCTAAAATGATTAGGTGGTAGTTGACGGATAAATTGGAAGGAGATAAGGAGACATATTTGTAAGCTTTAGAAGCAAAAGGACTTTTTGTACAAGTTAATCTTTGGAGTGATTGCTACATTTGTAGCATTTCATTTTCCTTCATTGCATCTTTTATCAACATTATTATCAGTAAATACAAATCAGGAGGGTATAGGTTTAATAGATTGACAACCAAATGGTGTTGTTTTGCATTTTCAGAGATGATAAACCTAAACATTCAATTTTAAAGATGACAATATTACATGTGCAGGGATTCATTATTTTTAATCGGTTGGGCAAAAATGCTCCATGACTTTGAGTAATCCTTTTAAAAAATCCTCTAGTTAACCTTGAATTTTGTTAATTTTTGTTTCCCATATATGATATAGCTGTCGAGGAAATTCTGATTATTAATTAAAATTTTACAGCATGATGTGGATGCTGGTGTGCTGAAGAAAGTAATTTTAGCTGATGGCGCTGTGGTCACAGTCAAGGGTGCTCGGTCAGTTAGCCTGCGTCACCCTATCGAGCTGCCTCTTCCTTTGAACCGATCGCAAAATGGTTTTGCCTCAGGTCTTATAGCTCTGGCTGATCGACTTCGTCATGCTTCCCGCACCGAAAGGGATCCACTTCTCTCCGTCCGCATTGTTGGCCCAACATCTCTTGCCTCCCCTACTTCATCATCATCCTCTTCTTCTAGCAACAGGCTGAAGTTGAAGCGCCTTGCTCCTGGCCTCGTGGAACTATCTTCAGCATCTAAAATGAAAGCCATTGAAACCGTCTCCAACATTGATCTGCAAGGAGAAGTCCCTAGCCTTTTGACCACGGATAGGTTCACAACATTGTGGCCTCTCACATCAGTGAATGGTTCAAACTCCAACTTGCTTGGTTTTGAAATGCTGCTCTCCTCTGTTCTTGGTCCGAAAGCTAACAAGGAGGGTTCTTTCAAGTTATTGAAGGCAGATGTGTCAGCTCAGACATTTGTAAAGATAGGTTTCGGGGTGGAGAAGAAGTTAAGAGAAGCAAACAGGCTCAATTTGAGCAGTATTCCCGAGTGGAGAACAAAGCCCGAGACCGTGAAGATGCATTTCGAGGTATTAGCTAAAATTGAAGGGGACAAGGTTGTGCCTGAAAGAGTAATGCAGGTGAATCCTGTTATTATTGAGGATTCTGTGGAACAGAATGTTCTCATGGGGAACGTGTCTATGTCGAAGATCCCCATTGTTCACCCACCTCCAAATCCATTCACCTTATAGATCTTTTTGGGATTGATTTGTTGAAACTGTGAGTAGTAAAGATTATATTTCTTTTCTTTTCTTATTTTTTTCATGGTTTATTTATTTTTAACCTCGGCAATCGATATACATCAGAAGGTGAAAGTGATCTGGCATTTGTAAATATTAGTGAGATGAAGCTATTAAAGTTGCTTCACAATGTACTCTCCCTTAGTTTGCCAGTTTATGCCGAAAAAATCAAACCGAATTTGTACCGAAGATAATTTGATTTTTTCGGTACCGGTTCGGTTTTTTACCACGCCCCTACTTGGGAGATGATTAATAAACTCACTTTTTACTGCTAGTAACTCCACTGCGAGGTGGTTCTACTATAGTCTCACTAGGGAACTTGTGAGATTCTTCTATAATAGTGTAACTAGTGAGTATGCAGTGCATTTGTCATACTATTGGAATCTCCTCTTAAGCGATGTAGGCATGCATCAGCAAATTTAACCGCAGTTAAACTATCTTTGAACAGGATAGAACAGATAGTAAAATTAACTTTTTATGTGGTAGTTTGTAAGGAGAAAACCAAGGATCCACCATGGACAAGTCTGAAAAACATTGTAATACTCGGTAAATAAAATATAATATCTAAATGCAGTTTAAAATATTTTTAATTTAGACTTCGTTTGGTAAAATATTTTATTTTATTTGAATTTTGTTTTGTGTTTGGGTTGACTTATTAATGTGGATTAACAATGATAATAATAAAAGTATTATTTTAAAAAAAATAAAAATAAAGCTATGCCTGATTGGTATTTATCTATATAGAAAAATATTTAAATTATAATTTAATCCTAATAATAAAAAAGGGGGGAAAAGGTGTTGGGTGTGTATATATATATATATATATATAGAATTTAATCCTGATTGTTTTTGGTATAGTAACATAAGGAAGCCCTGTTGTTTGGGTCCTTTTGGGATGGATGGATATATAATTGGGTAGTCCGACCACACTCAAGGTATTAAAATAACTATATAATATTATAAATATTCACCACCATATAAATTAGGGTTTAATGTGTGACGTGTATTGAAAAATATATAGTTAAATATTTAAGTTCCTTGTAAGATTAGATCAGGTTCTATTCTGCAGACTTTTTAAGATGATTGGTGGAGCCCAATGTAGCCAATTCTTGGCCCAAACTAAAGTTTAAATATGTGTTTGGGGTGTTAAACTGATTACCTGTAAGGCCCTGTGGATGGAGTGTTAAAACTGGTTCATTGACCCCAAGTGATCCGGTCAAATAATCACATGAAAAATATAAATGATAGTATGATACATTCATAATTCAACATACCCTCATCACAGTATATCATTTTTTATTTTCAAAAACCTTCAATATGTCATATTTTTCTTTGGTCACGTGACTAACAATCCCGCTTATCAAAAAAGGAATAAGAAAATCCTGCATTGGTTCGTTAGTGGGCACATCCTATATTTTGTGTGTAGATTAGTGTTAGGGTTTAGGCCCAAATATGCTTACATCTATACCCGTAAATGAATAGGCCCAAGAGCAGGGATTCTTCGGTCACGAATGATCAGGAGCTGCAGTCTCTTCTAATGGACTCATTAGGTCACTTTCAACTGTCTGTACAAAAATTATTCTATGATTTTGAAGTATAGTCACGTGGTGTCTCAAGATTATCGAATAATTTATTGTACAAAACATGGAACAACCGATTATCCCTTGATGGGACACTTATGTACCATCCACATGATTTGATTTTAATTACAGGTTAACGACATGTGCCGAGAGAATGTGTACTATCAACTGTATCTATAAAATATTAATGAGATTATATAGTTTTTATACTTAAAATTTTAATAATAATTTCTCATCTTTTTAACTCTTCATTTATTAACATGTATATCGAAAACGTATCACACAAACTCAACATCTTTAACCATAATGAGGACGTTTTTGCAAGATTCAAGAGCAGGAGCCACACTGAAAATGCATTGCCGGGGTAGGACATCGTCAATTAATTTGTCTTCATTGTTCGGTAGGGTTAAGCAAAAAATCGATTTGCCCCCAAAATTGCACAAAAAATCGCATAAACCACATCAATTAAAATCGCATTAACGGTTCCGGCATATGTGGCAATTTTAGGTAGGTAGAAAAATCGAATTTATGATTTGGGTTTGGTTTCTATTTATGGTATTTGATGACTTATTTTGGGTATACTTTTTATGTTAAAGTAATAGTCTGCATAAATGGTTTTTTATTTCTTTCTTAAGCTTATAAAAGTGTTCTTTTTATTTCACATTAATGTCATAACTTTGACAACTCCTTTTTTTTTTTGTTTATAAATTTATGCTACATTATCGTTGGTCAACGAGAATGGTTTATTTTTTTTCATAAATCTCATAAAGTAAAGGATGATTAAGTTGTTAATCTTTAGACAAATCATATTTTATCAGTTTATATTATAAGGGTTACTGAACCTGAAAATTCATTACTACTCAATGTGACATTTTTTAGTTCTTTATAAGTAGCATTCACTGAATGGTTTATTTTTTTTCATAAATCTCATAAAGTAAAGGATGATTAAGTTGTTAATCTTTAGACAAATCATATTTTATCAGTTTATATTATAAGGGTTACTGAACCTGAAAATTCATTACTACTCAATGTGACATTTTTTAGTTCTTTATAAGTAGCATTCACTGAAAAAATATTTTTATTGCCATCAATTTTATATATAAAAGAAAAAATATTTTTCAATATATATATATATTTAATTAATTTTAAAACCGAAACCGCACTCAAATAAAATCGCACAACATATTTTAAAATTATACCTTACAGTTTTATATGTGATTTTGAATTTATCAAATCGTACTTAAGAGATTTTAGATGCAATTTAGACTATAAGTTATATCAAACCGCATCATATTCTGTTCTATTATTTGATTACAATACTGTGATAAATGAAATAATCTCCTATGTTTCAAAGTAATTGTATTTTTCTTTCGTGGAATAGAATCTTTTTTTGTTGTTGTTATTTTAAACATATACTATTACGGTTCCAGGGGCTAAAGGATAACCTCGGGTAGGAACTAGGGGCTGTAAAGGCAACCTGTTTACTTTGTAGAGCAGAAGGAAAGTTAATCATCTTTTTTCTTTTAAATCATTTCATGGTCAAAGGTGTCTATAAAATACTTTCTCCTTTTCAACATTAAAAATATAATTTAATTTTAAAAATTAAACGATAATATATTAAATTTTAAATTAATATAAATTTATTTAAATTTAATTAACATAATTATTATAATTATATAATATATAATAAAATTTATTTTATTTTAATTTTTATAAATTATATTAATTTTAAAATTTAATATAATAATATTTAATTTTAAAATTAAATTATATTTTTAATTTTAAAACGAAGAGATCTCATGTATCTGATTTGAGAAAAAAAAAGGGTGAAAGTACATATATCTAGAAGGTTTGAAATTTGTACTACTATCTTGTTGAATCATCTCACTTGGGACTTTGGTACCTTTGCTTTGTTCCACATTGTTGACTACCTTTAGTTACGTGTAACAAAATTGGACGTAAAAGAAAGCTAAGTTTTATTCTCCCTCCTTCATATTAATTGAATATTATTAATTTTTTAAAATTAAATTAATTTTTTTAAAAACTAATATATATATTTTAATTTTATTTAATACAATAATAAAATATCTAAAGAATATTACTCAGCATAATTTTTAACGACTTATCTTCATTTTGAGTTTGACTATAAAAAATTAACAATAATCAAATAATTTAAAACGGAGAGAATATAATTTATGTTATTTTCATCTCAACTATAATTTTATCTTAGCATATCATAATTTAATAAAAAATATCAATTTTTATTTAACTTAATGACTAAAATTTAAAACAAAAATATTGACATTTAACGTTAAAAATAAATATATTTTTTCTTTTTTTAATTTTTTTATTACATTAATATTAATCCATTTTAAGAAGCTAACTTTTTCTTACAAACACAAAGATATAAAACTAAAAAACCTAAGATCAAAGGTGACCGTTTAATAATAAAAAGTCAAAATTTAATATGCGTTTTGAAAAATAAAAGATAAATTTAAAAAAATAAAATAATATGAGTCTAAAATGGTGGTGTGAATTTAGTCCATACCTCAAGTCGTTAACTACTACTACTACTAAGGTCAGTGAAATCGGTCTGTGGAGAGGAGAGCCGTGTTTGTGTTTTTCCCTTCTTTTTTAGTATAAAAGTCCAACTCCACATAATGCATGCCTTTATCGGATATAAATGCTTTTTACAACCGACTATAAAATTAAAAGCATAAATTTAATTTAATTTAATTTAATTATTTTTAATTCATATTAGCATAAATATTATTTAAAATTATATCAATTAAATATTATTTAAATTTAAAAATATACCTATGTCTGAAAGGAATAGAAAAAAGACCTTTTTTTTCTATTTAAATTAATATAAGTTCTATACAAATTTATAATAATTAAATATATACATGATGTTTACAAATTTTTATAAATTGAATTTTAAAACATTTCTATCTCTAATAGAAATAAAAAAAAAATTCTTTTTTATTTCTATCGCTTATAAACTCACTCGCAATAATTTACTTTTATTAAATATAGATGGATTCCACAAAAAAAGAACAAAAAAAATTCATAAAACGAGAATATTACTGGGTTATGGTTGAGAAAAAAACATCTGAAGGACATGCATGAGACCAAAAATGCTCGAAAACGAGAACAATATCATTTGAAAAAATAAAAAATACATCTTAATACTGATCATTCAATGAAATATGAAATTGGCGACTTAAAATATATATGTTTGAAATTTACAATATTTAATATTTATATTGTGTTTGTTATTATCTTGAGTTTAGCATAATATTTTTTTTAACTAAACCATTTAAAAATTATTTTATTGTCATATGTATGGATACATCAATTTTATTTATAATTAATATTGTATTTACTTTGTCTTTCCACTTTTTATTAAAGTTGCATTGGGACCATAAATATATATAAAAAAGTCACTGAAACGTTATCAAGTAATGGTTCAAAATATCCAAGAAACGTGAAGGTAAGAATACTTAAAAATGAGAAGAATATTGCCAAAAAAAATTAACAAAAAAAGAGTTTACAACAAAAGGAAAGAGGTGCCTATCTTATCTATTAATAATTATTACATGCATTCTTTTTAATATGTTTATTTAATTTATATATCTTAACAAATTTATATAAGATAATTTTATTGCTATAATTTTATTAAAATATTAAAATTTCAAAAAAATCTCTTAACATATCATGTGTTTTAAGTATATTAATATTAGTCGTGAACTTCATTATTAAATTAATATCCTAACTACTTTAATTCATTAAAATTTAAAATTTTACCAAATTACATGATTAATTGTATTAATAATATATGTGAATTTAAAACATAATAATTGTAACATTAGTTAAAAAATTATAATAGATTCATTCATAACTAATTGTCAAAACTAAATTAAAATTTAAGTTTCATAATTTTATTCAGATTAAAATTTTAAGTAAATTTTGTCAATGCTAATATAGAATTCTATTACAAACTTAAGTAAAATTAAAGGAATTATTTTCACATAATCATAACTAAATAAATTTATAATAATTCATTTAACTATTTAGCTTAATAATTGATTTAAAGAATTTACAATATTTAATTCAATCATTAGTTATTTAAATAAATATTTCGCTATTTAATAACTACAATTATATTCTCAAAATCATAATTAATTTTTGTTTAATTATTAATATAATAAATTATTATCCATATCGATCATATTTTGTACGGAGTCAGTGAACTTGTTAAAATTTCAGAGTCAAACTAAGTAACATCAAAATAAACCCTCACATAAAGTACGTTATAATTATGTGTTTTTTTTATTTATAATTATGTGTTTTTTTTTCATTTTTCCCAAAAGCAGTGTATCTTACTAAAGTGTAATAGTTTTTATCTAATGCTTTGAATTTGAAGTGTGTATTTTAAATATATTACAAAAAACAATTTTCTTTATTTATTTAGAAATATTTTGTTCGTTTTTCGGCATTTAAAACCTCCAAACACAAATACAAGTGAAGATTTTATTTGGTTAAAAATTATTAATTTTAAACATAATTTATTTAATTTATAAATATTACATTTAAAATCTACGTTTTAAAAATAATTCAATACATTTAGACTTTCAAATACTGCGGTTATAAACTAAACGTTATAACCATAATAAGTTCAAATTGGAGTCGCCTATTATTTCTCACACATGAAATATCTAACATGTGAACCCGAAACTTCTGATCAGCCACCCTCATGCAGACTGTTTTATACTCGACCAGTCCCATTTTCACACACAAATGCTCTATGAAACTTCAATCAGTCCCAAAATCTACGCATCACCTCCACCGGCCGGCACAATGTCCTACCAACCATTTTTCGGCGACGGGTTCTTTCTTCCCATTTTCTCTGTCCTCTGTTTTTTCTCCTTGATTCTTCCCTCAAGCTCCAATGAACTTCAAATCCTTCTCAAACTCAAATCCCATCTCCAAAATTCAAATTCAAATGTTTTTGACACATGGGTACCAGAAAAACCCACATGCAACTTCACTGGCATAGTCTGCAATTCCATGAAAGAAGTTAAAGAAATCAACCTTTCTCTTCAAAATCTTGTGGGTACTCTTCCTTTTGATTCAATATGTTCTCTTGAATCACTTGAGAAAATCGCTCTAGGAAACAATTCCTTGTTTGGTAATATCAGTGATCATTTGGGAAATTGCACTAATTTGAAATTCTTGGATTTGGGTTTTAATTATTTTTCTGGGAAAGTTCCTGACTTGTCATCTTTAACCCAACTCAACTTCTTGAATTTAAATTCTAGTGGATTTTCCGGTTCATTTCCATGGAAATCACTGGAAAATCTTACAAGTCTCACTTTCTTGAGCCTAGGTGACAATTTATTTGAGAGAAATCCATTTCCTTTGGAAATAACAAAGCTTGATAAACTTTATTGGCTTTACCTCACAAACTCTAGTATTGAAGGCCAAATTCCAGAGGAAATTGGAAACCTCACTTTGCTTGAAACTCTTCAGTTTTCTGACAATTTCTTGTTTGGCAAAATCCCAGATGGAATCACTAAACTCACAAAACTTTCTCAGCTTATGCTCTATGATAATGAACTCACCGGAAAGTTTCCGGTGGGATTTGGAAATCTTTCCAATCTTGCTGCCCTGGATGCTTCAAGTAACAGTCTTGAAGGTGATCTCTCTGAGCTGAAATCTTTAGCAAATCTTGAAATATTGCAGCTTTTTGAAAACCAATTTTCCGGGGAGATTCCGGTGGAATTTGGGGACTTTAAGTTTCTTGGAGAAATTTCTCTTTACAAAAACAAGTTCACAGGTTCTCTCCCACAAAAGATTGGATCTTGGGCTGATTTTCAATCTATAGATGTTTCTGAGAATTTTTTCACTGGTCCAATTCCTCCTGATATGTGCAAGAAAGGTAAGATGGCTGTTTTACTTGTGCAGCAAAATAAATTCACTGGTGGAATACCTGAAAATTATGCAAATTGTTTAACTTTAGAACGATTTCGGGTACGTAATAATAATCTCTCTGGTTCAGTCCCTCCTGGTATATGGGGTTTGCCAAATTTAGAAATAATTGATCTTACTTTCAATCAGTTTGAAGGTCCAGTGACACCCAATATTGGACAAGCTAAAAAACTGTCCCAGCTTTTTCTAGCCAAAAATCAATTTTCTGGAGAATTGCCTGTGACTATATCAGAAACTTCTTTACTGGTGGGAATTGAATTGAGTTCAAATCAGTTTTCCGGTGAAATTCCGTCCACAATTGGAGAATTGAAGAGTTTGAGCCGTTTTCATTTAGAGGGTAACAATTTTTCTGGTACTATACCAGATTCATTAGGATCATGTGTTTCTCTAAGTGTCATTAGCCTCGCCGGAAATTCTCTTTCCGGGGAAATTCCGCCAAGTCTTGGTTCTTTACCAAGCTTGAATTCCTTAAATTTATCAGATAACAAACTTTCCGGGAAAATTCCTTGGAGTTTGTCATCCACTAGACTAAGCCTTCTTGATCTGTCAAACAACCAGTTGATTGGTCGTATACCGGAATCTTTATCAATTCAAGTGTTTAATGAAAGTTTTTCTGGAAATCCAGGCTTATGTAGTAATGGTGGGATCAGAAATTTTAGGCCGTGTTCTTCATCAGGTTCTAAAGTGTCAGGGAAGCTCAAAATAATTGTTCCTTGCATTATAGCTGGGGCTAGTGTGTTACTTGTGATGTGCTTTATTTTAGTAAAGTGTAGGCAGAATAATCAGGACTGTCCGACAAAGCAACGAGATTCTTGGGATATGAAACAATATCATGTGCTAAGCTTTAGTGAAGAGGAAGTATTAAAAGCAGTCAAAAAAGAGAATTTGATCGGTAAAGGTGGCTCTGGAGAAGTGTATAAGGTCACACTAAGTTGTGGGAAACAGTTAGCCGTTAAGCACATTTTGAAGTCAGATTCCGGTGAACGGAATAGTTTCCGGTCGACCACGCCTATGCTCACCGAAGGGAAGAGCCGGTCAGCGGAGTATGATGCTGAGGTGGCAGCATTGAGCTCAATAAGGCACTTGAATGTGGTGAAGTTGTACAGCAGCATCACAAGTGAGGACTCCAATATGCTGGTTTATGAGTACATGGCTAATGGGAGCTTGTGGGACAGGTTGCATACGTGTCAGAGGATCGAGATGGATTGGAATGTTCGATACAAGATTGCGGTGGGTGCAGCAAGGGGATTAGAGTACCTCCATCATGGATGCAATAGGCCGGTGATACACCGTGACGTTAAATCGAGTAACATTCTGTTGGATGAACACATGGAGCCTAGGATTGCTGATTTTGGGCTAGCAAAAATTGTTCAGCCTAATGGAATCAGGGTGACTACAGAAATTTTTGTTGGGACATATGGTTACATTGCTCCAGGTATGTTTCACAAGGCATTTGCACTGTCTCAGTTTTGAATAATTCAATCCATCTGCTTAATTTGTGACATGGACCAGTAATGTTTAGAAGTTAGAACCACAACAATCATAAAAATATTTCACTAGGCATTAGTCTCCGTCTCTTTTATTGACTTCCTTCAGTTCTGGGGCATTTTAAGTATTGATTATTGTTTCTTGTTCGTTATTTGGTTTTGAAGAATATGCATATACATGGAAAGTGGACCAAAATAGTGACATCTACAGCTTTGGAGTGGTACTAATGGAGTTGGTCACAGGAAAGAGGCCAATGGAACCCAAATTTGGAGAGAACAAGGACATAGTCCAGTGGGTACGTGATACAATGATGAGAAGCGAGGAGGGTGCAATAAATTTGGTGGACTCAACCATTTCAGAGGGCTTAAAGGAAGATGCTGCCAAGGTGTTGACAATCGCAATGCGCTGCACAATAAAGATTCCGACTTTAAGGCCTTCCATGAGAATGGTAGTCAAAATGCTGGAAGAGGTGGAACCCTGTACCTTAACTGAGATAGCTCTCAATAACGATGGTGAAGATAGCAAACAATAAGAAGTTGTAAACTTTGGTGGTCTACACAAATTTTGATCATATATGGAGATATTTGCAAGACAAAGGGAGTAGTTTTTAGTTTTGTTTATGCTTCAGCCTGTCCCTCTGGCTCTTTAAATAGTGTTTGTATCTTGAAGATCTCAAAAAATGAGAGAATTGAGAACTGGGAAATGAAGAGAAGATACTACTAGAAAAAGAAATGAGCAACTTTTACTATTATAATTCATAGTTAATATAATCACCCGTTTCCAGCATTTTAATCTTTCTTGGTGCTTATGTTGAATGTTAGTCCATTTCAGTAGTAGCTTGAAAGTGAAAAGCTAGAACACAAATAATTATGTATAATACGTGCTATGTATATATCTCCTACCTCTTTTCCTTCTTTCTCATGTATATTGTATGTGCAAGGATTAGATGCTTTCTTGTTAATTAAATTATTACTCCATTATTATATGTATTAAACTCCATTATTATATGAAACCTTGTGGCTCAAGTTCATCTTCTATTTCAAGTCAAACCTCCAGCTATATATCTATATGTTATGTGTTTTGTAATATTCTAACATCAAGAACTTGGTGACCACGCTTATGAGTGCTTATTTTACCTGGCAATTGACACTAAGCACAAACCACAGATACCCTTTTCGCCTCCTGTCCTTGAAACAAAAATGGGTCCAAAGGCAAAGAAGGGAAAGCTAAATTCGAGTAAAAAAGAAGTCCCTGGTCCAAGAACATGGCCAGATCTTCCCCCAGCAACTTGTCAACTTAATTGCGAGGCATTCGAGTCTTATGCAGAACATCAGTTTTGGTGGCCTCACCAAAACATGGAGAGCATCAACAAGGAAATGTAATGCTAATGCTAAATCACCATGGATTCAACTCTCCGATAACAGTGATGATGAATCTTGTAGCCAAACTTGCATTTCTCATGTTTTTAAGATATCATTCTACAAAGGTTGCTACTTGTGGTATGGAAGAAGATCCCTGTGGCACCAAGACTGGTGGACCTCTTTTGCTGGTTACTCTCATGGTCTACTTATGGCTAGAGGATCTGAGGCATCCGACTGGCAACCTTGGGATCCTGTAATTGGTGGATGTCACTGGAATATTCCATCATGGGATCCTAATATTCCCTTCAAATTTGCAGCTCTTTCTTCATCTCCTGAATGACATCCCAATGGTCGTTTCAATCCCATTTTTGTGTTGGTCTTAACAGGCATTAGTTTTCCAGCTTTCGTGTTCTATAAAATTGGGGTAGGAACACATTCCTGGATAAAGCAAGATAGCAATCTCATTGACCCGTATTCCTCAGACAAAAAACTAATGCAATTCAGTAATTGCATTGGGTTCAAAGGAAAGTTTTATGCCTTGAGTTTGCAGGGGACACTAGCTGTTATAGAGGATATAGACTCTCAGTTAAGAATTACGGCTTTAGGTAGTAGCCGAGCTGTTCCTTCTGTTACTTCCAGGCATTTCAAGGAGTATTTAGCTGAATCTAATAGGGAAATCTTGTTGGTGTTCTTGATCTCTAAGAAATTTATTGATATTGTGGATGAGGTTGAGGTTTTTCGGCTAGAGTTTCCAAGGCTCTCATGGGTTAAGAAGGAGAGACTAGGAGATAGAACATTGTTTGTGGGTTCTAATTGTTGTATGTTTGTCACTGCTAGCAAAGTAGGATGCAGGAGTAACTGCATCTATTTAACTCACCACGATACGGTTGATTGGTGGTTTATTTGACAAGAAATGCAACAGCATGATAACTGACTGGAACAATGCAGATTCTGCCTACAGAATTCCTAGTTTGGGTGAAGAAATGCTTGTATATGAATGAATTCAATTTGATTATTGTTTCTTTTGTATACTATTGTCTTTCCGCATGCTATCTAAGATAATTTGGTTTCTCTTTCAATTACAATAAAAAGCAATAATTTGTCTGTATACTATTGTCTTTCTGCATGCTATCTAAGTCGGAGCTTCATCTCCAGAAGGGGAATGGTTGTTTTGTGGTTGTCGAAACATATCATAAGCAAAAAAGTTCAGAAATTTTGATTCATCATAAATAAAAAACAACTTTTCATGAAAGACACAAAAACAATGTGAAGGGGATAGGAATGAACAAACATGATTTGTTTTTGTGTAATAAAATAAATATGAATCTAGAACTACAATTGTCACATTTTTCAAGAATTTCACCTGAAACTTTGATAAAATCAATCATGGAAAAAAATGAATGATCCTGTTTGATCAATTCTAGTGAGGAAAAAGAATAATTCAATAATAATTGATCAAGAAGAAGATTTCATACATACAACAGTATGATTATGAGGGGCATCACCTAAGCGGTGCAACTCTTAGGTTTTTGGGCACTGTGAAAGTTAGGCTCCTTTGGAACAGTCAAAGGCCTTCTTCTTCCTTGTGATGATGACCTAGAAGAAGCAGAAGCAGTAGCTTTGGTTGCTTTGGTAACACCACCTTCATGTGGTTTTCCTGCTGCCTTGGATTTTGATGCTCTGGATGATGTTTCCTTTATCACAATAAGCCGTTGCCCCGGTGTTATTACTGAAGCCATCAGCTTCCTACTTGAAGCAATCATGCAAAACAGATGCGTAAAGTTAGTCTTTTAAAGAATATTTTATAATCAAGGGCAACACACTTAATAAGTTGAAAACCCTCACCCTCGAGGCCTAACAAGTTGCTGACGCACAGAAGGTGATTGCCTTTTTCCAAAGCTGTTCTCTGGTTTTTGACTCGTGTTATTGTTGTTATGTTCTGGCTGTAATGATTTAAAACATCTCTGTGGAGTTCTACAGTTTTGCGCTCTTGAAGTCTGCAAGCCAGCTGTTCTGCTCCATTTCTGCAAGTTTTAGAAGGAGAATGTTTTTTCAGGAACTCTTTATGTTGATCCTCAAAAATAGCTACATTAGGGACCTCTAAGATTTTCAAACATAGAGTTTCAAACTCTAAAAGTAGAAAACTCATAAAAATTGTGGGAAAAAGAGCTAGAGATAAAGAAAAACTTACACTTTCAACCTTCTGATTTTTTTTCTCTAATTCTTTGTCACAGCATTCAACAACATCACTACTGCATTTACTTTGTTCCAAGCATTTCTCATCTCTCTGACATTATTACAACAAGCAGTATATCAGACTGCTAAGGTTTTATCTCTCATCATTTATTAACAGAAATCTTCATAAGTTGTCCTGTTTAAAACAAAAAAATAAAAGAACTCACTTTGATATCATTCCCACGCCTTCTCTGAATGTTTCCACCTAGGAACCTGGAAACTGTTGCAGCTTGTTTTTGAGGAGCTTGAATTTTTCTCTCCATGTTATTAGCTTCTTTAAGAATCCCTCTTTCCTGAAAAAACTTCAACTTTTCATATCCTTCACAACAAGTATACCATCTTTAACATCTAAATTAATGTGAAAAAGATGTTGCGTACATCAGTTCTTAGCCTGAAAGGTTTTGGGTTTGTGGGCTTTGGTTTTCTGTATTTCACATCTGGAGCACCAGTGGTTGCAGAAGTGAGACCATCTTTCAAATTTTTATCAACTGTTCGAACAACCTACATAAATTTCAGTAAAACATGGTATGAGTGCGCTATATCTAGCATAATGCTGCACTTTGAAGCAAAAGAATAAAGGTAACAAACCTTCTTCTTGTTTTCATGTGTTGTGTCCTGCCTGCCAAGAAATTTCCTTTCGGAGTGTTGATTGTTTTTATGGTTAAAATCTCTGCAACCAATTAAATTATGTTAGTGGGAACCGTTTTTACCAAGTGTAAGTGCTGGAAAATGAAAGGCATATATATATATATATATATAAAGCATAGTACACAAATTCACAGCCTCACACCTGTATTCATCTGAGGCCTGAGCGTTTTCTTTATCATCGCTATCCATAACTTTATTCTCCTTTCCTACTCCTTGTAAAGCTAAATTATCTTCATGGCTTCCATCATTCTCCGAACTTGTTTTTGTATTGTTTTCTTGTTCTATTCTTTCACCGCCTTCAGTTCCCTCTTCAATCAGATCATGAAATCTTGGAAGATCTATCCCTTCAGAATTTGGCAAGGAGTTCATCTCACCTCTTGAAGAATTGGTTAATGTGTATGAATTTTCTCTTGAATGCAGCACCTCTGATAATACTACAACTTCCTCTTTAGAATCTCTAGAGTCAACATTTCCAGATATTTTCGACGTTTTTAGATGCTCTTCATGCTCATTTCCTTCAATAACCGCACTATCCAATGTAGATCCATCCCTCGATTTAACATCTATCTCCATGTAACTTGAATCATTTTCAGACATCTTCTTAGACATAGAGTCACATTTTTTATTCGGCAACTGCCTCCTCTTACTCATCACTTTCCTTATGGATTTGGTTTCCTGGTCTTTGCGATTATGATGACGAAACATATCCTTAGCCCCACTTTTGTCGTTGCGGGCACTTTGTTGTCTTCTTGAAGGTTTTATAGGCAGTGATTTCTGAGGATCACATCTAGTTCCCTTTGATGATTTGCTGGAATAACCCAATACACGCTTCCTATGACTTGTTATCTCAAGCCTCTTCATCCCTTCACAAAGCTTTGTTAAAGGAGTACGCAATTCCACTGAAGTTTTCAGGGTGATGGCTTTCTTGGGTGAGTGAAAGACCAAAGCCTTTGCTACCAAGCAACTTTTAGGTACAGCAATTGTACTTGGTCTTGGGTTCTGAACACTTCGAAAGGAGTTTTGATTTGGAAGGCACCTTTTGTTCCTCGGAGTAGTCATATACTTGGCAGCAACCTGCTTTGATTTAACTGTTGACGTAAAAGTAGAACTAATCTTTGGAAGAGTTCTGACTTTCCCATTGACATCAAACATCTTCTGAGACAATGATGGAACCATGGCTAATCTTGAAACTCTAGGCTTGGAAGATTTTGCAGGAGCTGAAAGTGGGCATTTCACATTTGTACTAGAAAACAAATAAGTAACCAATGTTAATGAGAGCCCTACTCAAGCAGTATACAACATTGAAGTTCCTAAAAAACTCTGAGAATATATATAGACAAGTCTACCTTGTAGTTCTTCCATTCAGTACTTTCCGAAGTCTTATATTGGGACTCCTTGCAGCCATGACCTGTGCATATAATAAAGATTCACTATTAAATTGAACTACTAGTTTCAAAAACAGGAGGAGAATCAAACTCACCCTAAGAACAAAATTTTTAGAAATTTCTTCAGGGTCAAGTTCCTCCTCGTGCTTTTGGTCACATCCTGAAATTAATTGACAAAACATATGGGTAGTAGAATAAAACATGAAGATGTCACAAGGAGAAGAACAATATGTAAGGATGAATGGAAAGTAATGCAACAAAAAGACCAGAATCTTCGTACCAAAAGAATGGCATAGGAACAGCTTCTAAGCTAACATGTCAGAGTTACAAGCCTTTCCAACAATAAATAGCCTAATGATTTTTTAGTTGGATATTCTAACATGGTTGTCAGAGCTGAATCTCGAGGGATCCTAGGTCAAGTCTCTCAGCGTTTTGAGTCGTCACTGTTGCATTTTTGTTATTACCTTTCTACATCTCTTGTTACTTCTACTATATTGCTCTTCGATTCAAATGGAGGATATGAGACTTGTTTTCGAGTTGAATTCTCCATCAAGTATTAGGAGAATGCACATCTAGGCTAAGGAATTTATAGCTTCAAACCTCCTAGACTATGTCCAATTAAAGCTAAAGATTCTCCTAGATTTTCCCCACCCCTCTCCATCTAACTGCTCGATGTGAAATCAGGTTTATAATTTCTCTTTTATTCGATCCATTTGCAACAGAACTGCACTCATAGCAATTTTATGATTTAAAAAACCAAAATTCCGCTAAGATGTTTATCTAAACGAGAAAGCTCATCTAGCCACTTCCACACTAAAAACCAAATAAGTTCATTCAAAAAAGGTTACCACAATCCAGCTAGACGGGAATAACACAAAATAAGGTTATTTGGTTACCGAGCTTGAAGATTTTACTTATTTGGTGACCAAGGAAATTGAGGACTGAATGTATAGGCAGATTGAACACCCTGAATCTTCCAAGTGGTAGTTCAACCTCAATTGTTTCTTATGAGAAATTCAGCTCAATTTAATTGTTAAACAAAGCT
The DNA here is from genome assembly GCA_947179155.2 of Hedera helix. Classification (NCBI taxonomy): domain Eukaryota; kingdom Viridiplantae; phylum Streptophyta; class Magnoliopsida; order Apiales; family Araliaceae; genus Hedera; species Hedera helix. The sequence goes on from OX359287.1 coordinate 31,170,461, forward strand.
GAAAGTGCTAGACCTAATTTTTAGCACTCTTGAACTTAAGTTACCCAAAGCATCTAATAGGGAAAAATTATCCAAAGGTAAATAAATCACACCAAGCACATTCAAACAAATTATGTGTTAATAATAAATGAGAAAAAAGAAATAAAGGACCAATTTTAAAAATTACAGACTCTGCAAATCAGATCAACAAAACAATAATTAGTTTAACAAATAATTTCAAACGGATTAAGTTAATTACACCTTAATACATCAAATCAAGCTAAAGATGGGAACTTTTCAACAAAATAGAGATATAGTAGAATTGAGTGGAAATTTGAAGCAATGAATTTGGGAGGAAATTGATGAGAAATTAATTACCAACACGCAAGCAGAACCAGTAACGATCATCGGGGCGAAATGGGTCGTCGGAAATTGTGAAGTCAACGAATTTGGGTGCCTCTATCTTCTCGTAGAACTCCTTATCTTCTTCTTCTTCTTCTTCATTTATTTCTCTCTGTTCTGCTTCTTCTACTTCTTTGATTGTCTCTATTGGTTGTTGAGATTCCATTTCTTCAGAGAGAAAGAGAGAGAGACAGAGAGGTGAAGCGGAGCGTGGCGAGGCGGGCGGTTAAAGTGTCTACTAGACAGAGAGAGATATAGTTTGTCTGTGCTTTGTAGACAATCGAAGTGTGGTTTTTAAACACCAGGCTCTGTTAAGTAGCCGTTACATCTCTCCAAAGTCCAGACAAACCAGATCCAGGGGTAAAGTGGTCAATAAAATTTATATATATCCTTGAAAGAATGGTCTAGCCCATAAATTAAAAGGCAAGTATATTATTCAGTAGGGTCCAATACTATAAAAGAAGTCAATCAATTTATACCCTTTCCGTCCCAAAATAAATATAAATGTTCTAATTGTACGGTTAGAGTTTGAGTCTGAGCAAACAAAGTTCAATTTTCTCTAAAGTTGGCTTACTAGCTTCTACTAAAAAGATGGGCCTCCATCTATGCATAATGAAGAGGTCCAACTCGTAGATGGGCCCTAAGTAGTTTACAATTAAAAAATATGGGCGTAATTAATTGGACCATGAATAATCATTATATCAATGAACTAACGACTGGTGAGTTGGGTAAGACTATGCTTGGCTGATACTATTAATGCTCAGCCCAATTTTGGTCCACATTCTCTTGTGGACTTAAGTCTTTTTTATCAACTCTTTTGGACTTGGACCACACCCACCAACCCACCCACTATTCAACAAAACATAATTTTGTTAGATACACCCATTTTGCCCTAAGATTAAGGTACATGGCAACAAAAGGAATAAATCTACATTACCTATAAAATAAAGATAGTCACCACACTTACCCCTATATTATGTAATTTTAGTTAATAAAATGATAAATTAATAACAATAGCATTAATAATATTAGTTAAAGGGCACAACTATTCTCTTTATAATACTTGGATCACAATTAAATGATTGTGGTGATCACAATGAGTTCATAATTATATAAAAAGAGTTAAAGTAGAGGTTGCATCGTGTTGAAACACTTTTTCAGTACGCACCCCTTGTTCTGAAGAATTCATTGACCGATGGTGAGATAGAATGGACGAGCACTACTAACCAAATCTTCTAAACTCATAATATAAAAGAATTATTTTTTTATATACACTTAAGAATCTTGACCCAGAAAACTCATTTATAAAGGTTTGTACTAATTTTATGTAGTTCATTGAGGTATTTATTAATTATCATTAATGTTCACTATCTAAATTACCCTTATTGAGTCCTAATATGTTGGGTAATAATTTATAAATTTGGATACTATTTAATTATTATAAATTTGAAAAGTACTTATACTAATTTGCATAGGAATTGAACCAAAATTGTGTGAAACCAAGTCACATGATTTGCTTGAAATTATTTTGATATTATTACTATTTTTTGTGTGTGTGGAATTATAGTAAACTTGATTAATTATGTGACTAAAAGGGCCAACATGTACAATTTCTAAGTGATTGACTTTAGGTAGGTACTTATCAGATAATATTATTGCTTAACTAAATATATAGTGAAAATATAAATCATATTGTGATGGATAAGTCTATATAAACATTAACATCCGACTATAAAATCAACTACTATATTGATTTTAACTATTAAAAAATAAAATATGACACGAATTTGAATGTAAAATCTCATTTTTTAATAATTAAAATTAATTTTGTAGTTGATTTTGTGTACATAAACTTATTCGGCATTGATTAACCCAAGTTAGGTGTCCATTCACTAACTACTTACCACAAGCATTCACAATTCAAGTAAAATTAATTTATAATTTGACATACATAATCACAAATGTTTACTCATCCCCACAAAATGAAGCTTGATCGGAGCTTATCGACTCAATTCTCACAATCACCGGAGACATGATCATTTAATGACTTTCTCACAAGATACTTTTGTCCATGATATTTTTGACTATTGTGGCCACCCAAGCTACTGTGGTTAATTAGTGGTTACAAAGTAGCCATCATACATACAGAAAATATTAGGATTTAATTTAGTTTTTAACTCTTATTACAAAAATATTAAGATTTATTTTAAAGTTATATTTTGTGATACTATAGGCATTGTTTTTAAAATTAATTTGCAAAATTTTAAAATTTAAAACGAATAAAAATTTATTCATTTGATTTTAAATAAATACAGTTATGAATATTAATTATAAATTACTATACATTTAAAAGTTATTACTAATTCACATCAATTTTAAAATTTAATTTTTTTTAATATCAAAACAAGACTCTTTTTATATATGCAATCGAAGGGAGTTATATTTTGAATGGGATTTTGACCGTGTATGCATGTTTCATTATTTTAGGTTAAAAAAAGGTCGATCACATGCAAGTTAAATATAAGTCTTATTTATAATAGTGAGTTCCACCTAATATTTAGCTAATCATGTATTAATTATTAAAATTCCTACTCAAAGTTTTAGTTTTCAACTATATATACAGTAATTGATTAATCAACAACAATATCAATATCAATATCAATACTAAATCAAGACTTTATATATAAAAACAGGTAAAGAGATCAATTAAAATTAATTTTTAATTAATTGTAAGTTGACTTGATTAGTAATTACACATAACTAAAAAATTTAATGAATGGACTTGGTAAATTATCACATATAATGTAAGATAAAAAATTAATATTTAAATTATTCTATTTGGATGCATGTATGCACATTAATTCATATATTATTAATTTGCATGCATATTTTTCATAATTTGATTAGTAATGTCGTTACATGCATGAATGTGATGTTTGATCTTCTTAAAAGTAAATAAAAAGACATATTTTTTGGTTAATTTTTGACATATTGGGTATACATGTGTTACTAATAAGAGAAAATTTGATGACTTTAATTGACCTTGCTTTATTTAGGCAATATAATTTTTATAAAAAAAACATGTTATTTAGTAAACATATTTATTGAAACAAACAATTCATATAAAGGCAAAAAAAAAAAAAAAATTATGAGACAAAGTTGTGAGAAGGAAATTTTTAATTAAATTATATTTACTGATTTTTAGAATTAGCTAGTGTCTTGCACAAGCTATCAATCTAATATATACTAAAATATAATAAGGCAAAAATCGAGTCATCTTAGTTGGTCCTTAGTCAATTCAACAGTTCAAGTTAGTGACTTAATCGATAACCGAATTTTATTTATTTATTTTTATGTTTTTGATTTTCCTACATTTCTGGTCATAAATTTTAGTATTCTAAAAAACTGACTCAACAGCTCAAAAGTTAAGTTTCTTACAAAATTTTAGTATATATTTACTATCAAAGATACAATATATCTTTTGTCATTAAGAATTGAGCAAAAATCTTAATATATCAATTACTGATTGATATACACATGACACTTAGTATTCTGTATTAGTTTTCATGATTCATGAACCTTTTTAATATAACCTGTCATTTAATTTATTCTAAATCATTATAAATACAGCTTAAGACACAAAAATACTGCAAGTTCAATATGGATCAATAACACATTCTCTTGAATCAAATTATATTCAAGAAAGATGATTTCACCATCAAAGTCAAAATCACTAGAATTTGAAATGAGATAAATATGAAAACAACCAAGATTTTCAACACCAAAGAGTGGTACGTATTTTTCTCAATCTATTAATCAGTGAATTAAAATGGCATATTATAATTACTTTATTTAAAATTAAACAAATTATTATGATTATAAATATTATCGTTCAAATATGTTATATTTAAAACTTATAAATAAGTCAAATCTAAGTGTATACCCATCTGGGTTATAAATTTGCTTTCAGTTAAACACTTGCGACTTTTTTAGTAATTAATTTTGTTATTTTTTGCACTCTTGTGTGGTTATACAAGACATACAGTTGACTAGGTCACTATAATGTTAAATTCTTTTTTGAGAAGCTATTACGTTAAAGTCTTCACAAAGTCACAAACGTGATTAGAGTATATATATAATTGATGACAATTTTCACAATGCAAAGTCAATGAATCTTGACCTACCTTCCTTTAATTTAATTATTAATTCAACCATAATCAAAACAATAATAATAAGATAAAATTTGACATTAATTTATATTAACGGATTAATGTGCCGTTGAATCACTTATTCCTTTCACCCATTTTTTTAATTTTAAAGTCAATAAATTGCTTAAATTGTTATTTAATGGTAATGTGGTATTGTAATCATCATTTTTTAGGAATCGACAAACTCCTTCTTGATGTGATGATTTTGTGACGGACTAAGTGCATTATAATTTGATGTTGAGATTTCTGGAAATTAGACTAGCAGGGTGTCTTGTTATGGCCTGCAAGGGGCTGGATAGGCCCCCTACAATAAAACCGAATTAAATGAGACTCGTATAAGACTATAACCCATTTCTCTCTTCTTTTACGTACTATCCACATTCATGTACAATAGGGTTGACTAGTGTTTGTTTATGATTGATTAACCTAAGTTAGGTGTCCATTCACTACTAACCACACGCATTAACAATTTAAGTAAAATAAATTTCTATTTTGACATAATTACTATGGTTTACTTCATTCTTCTTTAAAAAAATGGCTGAAGTATGATAATTCTTATATATATATATATATATATATATATATATATATATATATATATATATATGCCTAATAACAATTCAAAATATGATATTAAATTTATTTTATTCTCAAAATTACCCGAGTATGATCCACTATTTTTAAAAATAAAAATAAAAACTTTAGTGTATGTTTATGCAGAGTCCAGTGCGGAAAAAATAGAAACTTATTTACTCTTAATTTCCTTTATCATTATATCAGCATTTGTGGTCTACATAAAACATTTTATATAATTTTATTTGAATTTCTAAATAATTATTATGAAGTAATACATTTATGGACCAGTTAGAGTTAGGTTGCCAAAACAACATTATGTTCTATATTCTATTTACTATATCACATGCATATATATGCACCATCCAAAGTCCAAACTATTAAACCTAACCTAAAGTTGGCAGTAGAGCTATGTATACATGACACCATGTGAAAAACATGCAGATTTTTTGGGACGGCTGAGATTTTGTTGGGTTCGTGCATGATGAATAATACGACACGCCGGTCAGCTGGAGCTGTTCACCGGCCACCGTCGTGGTGTGAATTGATGTTTATTTATTTTTAGTCTCATAAATTTTTTTGAGCCCTATTTCGAAAAAGTATAATATAATCTTATAATTAAATATCAGTTTCATATAAAATAATAAAAAAAATTCTTACAAAAATAAATAAATTCACTTAACTAAAAATTAAACCTAAAATCTAAAAAATCGTCTTCAATCTCAAATTAATAACGTATTTTTGTCAAATATCTTTTATCACTATATCTTTACTGGCAACAACTAGCTAGCTATACTAGCTAGCTGTGATTGAAGCTTGATCGGAGCTTATTGGCACACTTCTCACAATCACGGGAGACATTACCATTTAATCACTTTCTCACAAGTCACAACACATCCACATGCAACCACTCGGTCCAAAATATTTTTTGACTATTGTGGCCACCAAAGCTACTCTGCAGGTAACAAAAAAGCCACCATGCATCCATGTAAAAATATTAGAATCTCATTTAGTTTTTTTCCCTCTTATTACATAAATTAAGATTTCTTAAAGTTATATTTTTTGTCTTGAGATACTGTGTGATAATAAAATATCATTTCAGATTAAATATAAGGAGAAACATTGAGCATATATATATTTTAATAAATCATAAATTTAATAAATTAACCTTTTGGGTTAAAATATAATTTTAGATGAATATATATATATATATATATATATGATGTATATTCTCAACAACAAGTATCAGAGTCATAATAATGAGTTTGGATAATAGATATGGTATGGACTGAGCATGATATACGAAAAATAATTTATTGAGCAAGTAGTTGACTCTTTTGGTAAAGACTTTTAGTTTGTTCTTAACAAGAGATATTGAAGAGTGTGAGCTCGTCATTAAGTAGAGAGACGTGATTGGTTAGGCTTAATGAGTTATGGTGCTTGGTGGATCGATAATGTATTATTTGAGCAAATAGTAGACTCTTTTCGGAAAAACTTTTGGTAAATCAAACAAGAGGATACTGAGAGATAAACTCGTTAGATATGGTTTAATCTTGATAAGAGATATTGAAGAGTGAGCTCGTCATTAGGTAGAGAGAAGTGGGCAACTAAGCTCAATGAGTTATGAATTCTTAGTGGATTATATAATACTTTTTGAACAAATACTTGGTAGATTATGTATTCTTTGAGCAAATAGTAGACTCTTCTTGAAAAGATTTTTGGATAATCAAATAAGAGGATATTGAGAGATAAACTCGTCAGATATGATTGACTCTTGACAAGATATATTGAAGAGTGTGGACTCATCATTAGTTAGAAAGACGTGGTCGGCTAGACTCAATGAGTGATGGATATGCTTAATAGATAATGTACTCTTTGAGTAAATAGTGAACTTTTCTCGATCCATGTGGTCAGGTAGGCTCAAGGAGTTATGGATGATTAATGAATTATGTACTCTTTGAGCAAATGATGAACTCTTATCGGGAGAAAGAGACTCTTGGTGAATCAAACAAGAGAATATTGATAGATAAGCTCGTCAGATAGGGAAATTTGATGAGTTTGACAGAGGCTTTTGGTGAATAAATCAAACAAGAGATAATGAAGATGGTGTCTCGAATATATGCTCTAATGGATCATAAATATAATATGTTAATCTTTTGAGTTAAGATATAATTTCGTATAAGTATTTATGTGCCGAATATTCCTAACATTGTGATATTTTCTATTTTGTACAAAAATAATCTCATTTTGGGTTTTTGAGATAATTTGGAAATTTTTAAAATTCAAAATTAACATAAATTAATTTATATTATTTTAGCCAATACAGTTGATGATATTATAAACTATATATTTAAAAATTATTACTAATTCACATCAATTTTATATTCTTAATATTTGACAAATTGACCTTTTAATGTCGAAACGAGACTCTGTTTGGAGTAATCATTTTTAAAGGGACATTTAGCTAGTGTGATTATTATTATTGATAAAAAAAGAGAGTAAAAAGTTAAATGTGACTCTCAATTTATAATTAATCAAGAAAATCGACTTCATATATAAGGTACAGTATCGGGCTCCACTTAATATTAGCTAATTAAGTATTATTACAGTACTTAATTGATTAATTTTCACTGATTTTACTTTCAGTTAAACTCTTAACTGTCACCTTTGAAATAATTAATTTAATTATTTTTTCCACTCTTGTGTGGTCATACGAGACATGACCAAATCATTATTATGTTATTCTCTTTTTTGAGATATATTATGTTAAATTCTACCCAAAGTCACACACGTGATTAACTAGAGTATATATATATATATATATATATATATATATATATATATATATGAGGAATGATTTATAATAAATATTAGATATATTTATTGTTTCAGCAAACGTATTTGGAATTGTTGAAATAATGATTTAATGGTTGTAATATTGTCCAAGTCGCTAACTAAATTAATGGATATTAGGAGAAAAAAACTATATCAAGTGACAAACTAAGTTAACGGGTGAGAGAAAAAAATTAATCCTCATGTGTCGCTAACTAAGTTAACAGGTGGAAGAAAAAAAAATTAAATCTCATGTATCGCTAACTAATTTAACGGGTTACACAAAAAAAAAAAAAAAAAAAAAAAAACTACTGCACTAGCCGTTGTGCTCCCAGGAGCCTTGTTGAACAAAATGATGATTGGGAAATAAAATTAAGCACCTCTTAATTAGCATAAGGTGCATATTTATTTTTTTAGCTAATTAAGAAAAATTGCTTGGTGATGCCAATATTTTGTTTCAAAAAAATAATTTTATTTACAAAATTTTAAAATATTAAAAATTTATTTTATGCTCACTTTTAAAAAAATAATAACTAATTGTGTAATTATGATGTCATAATAATAAAATTTTAGTGACAAATTTTATAAAGAAAAAAATAAAAATGCACCTCTTAATTAGCATAAGGTGCATATTTATTTTTTTAGCTAATTAAAAGGTGCATATTTTTTTTTTAGTGACTAATTAAGATGTGCTAATTAAGAGGTGGATATTTATTTTTTTATTTTTTATTTATAAATTTTGTCACTAAAATTTTATTATCATGACATCATAATTACACAATCAGTTATTATTTTTTAAAAAGTGAACATAAAATAAAATAAATTTTTAATATTTTAAAACTTTGTAAATAAAATTATTTTTTGTGAAACGAAATATTGGCATCACCAAGCAATTTTTCTTAATTAGCTAATAAAAACAAATATGCACCTTATGCTAATTAAGAGGTGCTTAATTTTGTTATCCAATCATCATTTTGTTCAACAAGGCTACTGGGAGCATCACGGCTAGTGCAGTAATTTTTAATTTTTTTTTGTGCAACTTGTTAACTTAGTTAGCGGCACATGAGAGATTAATTTTTTTTTCCTCTCATATGTTAACTTAGTTAGCAGCACATGAGGATTTTTTTTTTCTCCCACCCGTTAGCTTAGTTAGCGGCTTTGTAAGACCCCGAATTTTATGAAATATAAAATTTATTTTTTCTTCATATATATTTTCATGAAACAATAAGTGGTTAAATTGATAAAGTTAAAAGTTAAGGATGTTATGTGTAAATTATATTATGTCGGACAATATTCTTTTGGTCGGGGAATATTCGTTCTGTCGGGGAATATTCGTACGACGGCGTCGTACGAACCAATCATTGGTGGACCCCACAAAGAATAATTGTCGGATATAGAAAATGACATAAACAATTTTTAATTGGTCAATGGTACTATCACTTTTAATTGTTGAAATATCCGGTGGTAAAAGAATAGTAACATACGGTATTGCACAGTAGCACACGGTATTGCATAGTAGCACACAACATTGCACAGTGTTTCGTATTATTGAACTGATAAAGTGGTTATCGTACAATATTTGACTTTATTGTCACATCCACAATAATTCATATTATTAAATTGATAATTGTCACAGTAGCATATGCACAGTAATTCACATTATTGAATCAATAATTGTCATGACACAATAACGTATTCCTTCTTTTACATGCTTTCTGCATTATTGTTCTCTCTATTATGATGTTATTTAAACAGTTGTATTTTATTAATTAATTGACTTGATATCTAACTCAGAGAGTCAACTACACTGTATTTATAACAATTAGTCATAATAATGAATAAGTGTGAATTATTGTTGAATAATTGAATTGATAAAGTTATTTGTTTATAATATAAAGTTAGGTGATGTAAAATGAATGGTATAGATTAAAGATAATATAGAATTTAAAATGGATGATGTAGATTAAAAGATGATATTTAAATAAATGGTTTAGATAAAATGAATGGTATAGATTAAAGATAATATATAATTTGAAATGAATGGTGTAGTTTAAAGATGTTATTTAAATGAATGGTTTAAATTAAAGAAATCTTAAAAGAGGAAATGAATGGTTTGGATTAAATTAGAAAATTTTGGTTATGATAAGATTTTTGGCTATAAATAGAGGACTTAACTTAAGAAATTTTTCATAACATTCTTACATACATTTTCTTCCACTCTCTAAATACTACTTTGTGTAAGTTCTCTCTAAGTGTTCTTAAGTCATTCCTAGTTTTGAAATCTTTTGCATTCTTCTTTGAATTCCCGAGTGGAATTTTCTTATGTACAGTAACTCTTTCGAAAAATCATAGTAAATTCATTATTTGTCAGAATTTAATGAATTAAAAGCCCGTCTCTTCAGTTTTTCGTCCTCTACAACTTTGAAGAAGGAAGAAAAATCATCTGAAGTCATCTTCATGCCTTAAAATACTAAAAACCGTAACCTATTCTGATTTTCGTCACTATTTTCAGTCTTAGTTTTGAAAATTCATAACTCATTCATATTAACTCCGAATTGAGTGATTCTTGAGTCTATGCCGTCTATCTTTCCGAGAGTAACATTATTTTAAAAACATAAAGAGATTTTAAAAACTCTAGAAGACTCAAAAGTCATATTCTTTACTGCTACAAACAAGGAAGGATTTGTTCGGCTATAAACTTGTTTCACAATATCAAGGTAAGGAATATCATTTTTTTCACACTCTTAAATTTATTACGGTAAGGAATATCATTCTTTTCATACTCTTAAATTTACTACGGTAAGGAATATCATCTTCTTTCATATTCTATTATTTAAACTTACCACGATAAGGGATATCATTTTTTTATCTTCCGCTATTCAAACTTACTATGGTAAGGGATTATCATTATTTGATTCTCGAAAATAATACCGTTTCTTTCTTACTCATAAGACGTGCCATTTATTTCCATGTATTAATTTATGGGAATAACATTACGGCGCGGATTACCGCCTGTTGGTGAATAACCTTTCGTATTCATTCCTTATTAATCTCTGAGAATAACCTTACGGTGCGGATTATCGCCTGTTTGGTGAATGACTCTTCGTATTCAATTTTTATTAAATTGTGGGAATAACCTTACGGTGCGGATTATCGCCTGTTGGTGAATAACCTTTCGTATTCATTCCTTATTAATCTCTGAGAATAACCTGACTACGCGGATTACCGCATGTTTGGTGAATTACTCTTTGTATTCATTTCTTATTTGTCTCTTGTGGAAATAATTTGTTTACACGAATTATCACATGACACTTTTATTGCATATTCGTTTATAATATCATTTTCTTTCATATTCGTAAGTGATATTATTTTCCTTTATACTCATAAGGGATACCATCTTTTTTATCTTCCATTATTCAAACTTACTATGGTAAGGGATATTAATTTCCTTCACATTTTGTTAATCAAACCTGCTACGGTAAGGGATATTATTTTCTTTCATACACCTAAATCGAAACTTATTATGGAACTATTGCTTCTATAATTCCTGAAAATATTATATGTTCCATAATAGTTGCACTTCATCATTTCAATTGAACCATCCTATTTACGTGAACCTTTCTATTGAACTGTAACCGTTATTCTGAATTGTGGATCTTGAATATCATTTTTAAATTTCACTCTACATCATGTTGACAATTTGGACATTATTTGAATCTGTACAAAGTAAACTTCTGATACTTATTGTTTATCCTGTTTCTTCTGTTCATCATTTATATCATTCTAATCATCCAAATTCAAGTTGTTGTGAATATCTGTGGTCGGGGGCACAGATGCGATATAATTGTTGAACAGATGATATGTTAAAGGCGATATAATAGGTTAAAGACGATACATCTGTTCGGTGTCTTTTATGGCACGTGGTGAATGTTCTCTTTGGCCCGTAGTGCAAAGATGAACTGTTGTTTGGTATGATTATGACCAAAGGCGGAATCTGGTATAATTATGACCGTTGGTGTTATATTGAATGTCTTTGGCCCGTAGTGCAAAGATGAACTGTTGATCTGCATGATTATGATCAGGAACTGTGAATTGTATTATCTTGACTAATGGTATTTCAGATTATAAAAGTTGATGATGTTTTTCCTAAAAAGAGAATCGAGTGGACATTATAGTCTGCATTATTCTTCTAATAGATTGCTCATTCCGCTGCTATTATTGATCTGAACGTTGTTTAAGAATTTAACTGCAGTTTTTGAAACAAACCTTGTAGCCTATTGTATTCTATCAAGAACTCAACTGATGAAGGCTAACGATAATTTACTTGTCATTATCTTAGTCATGATATTCTTTACTGGGCTATTTGAGCTCACCCTTTCTTTTGTTCCATTGTTTTTCAACAGGAGATGAGAACATAGCTGGGTCTAGCAGGGGAATGGAGTAAGAGTCCGAGGGATAGCTATCGTAGTCTTCACGTGTTGTAAAATAGTGTGTTAAAAATAGTGAAGACTTAGTTGTGTATTATTATACACTGTATTGTTGAACGTTGTTCTACCTTGTAATAATTTTGTTGTAGTCTTTTGACAACTCAAGTTTGGGCTGTGTGGGCCTAGATTTGGGGGCGTCACAGGCTTGGTATAATTTTTTTTAAAATTATTTTTCTCCCACCCGTTAACTAAGTTAGCGGTTTGGTATAATTTTTTTTCCTCTTATCCGTTAACTTAGTTAGCAACTTGGACAATATCACAACCATTAAATTATTATTTCAACAATTTCAAATACGTTTGCTGGAACAGTAGATATAGTTAATATTTGTTATGAATTATTCTCATATATATATATATATATATAATAGATGACAAATTTCACGATGCATCTAAAGTCGATGAATCTTTACCTAACTTCCTTTAAAATTTTAATTATAAGTTAACGAAAATTAATACCAAACTAATAGGGCAAAATATACTTATGTTATACCAAGTTTTATTTTCTTTACAATTTGACCCCTAAACTAATTAGGCTTACCGTCCGCTACATCAATTACCTGTTTGTGATAAATAATAATAATTTACCATATTTACCATATTTTGTACATTTTATCCACATAAAAAATACAAAAAATAAGTATAACAATAAATGAAAATATATAAAAAGAAAAAATATATATTAAATATAGAAAAAAACAAGAATAAAATACAAACAAAAATATAATTTCACAAAATATAATCATTTGTATTTTACTTGACATTTTAAATGAAAATATAATTATTTATTTTTATTTTTTAATACTTAAATTAACTAAAAATAGTTTGAAACAATTAAAAACACAAATAATTTTTTATCTAAGTTTGGGGTACGAACCCTCAATGGTGGTCAGAGAGGGTGCCGAAGAGGGTTGTGATGACCATTGGTGTAGATGACTTTCTCTACTTTCTCTCCTTTAATTTCTATTTTTTGGCAAACTTTGGGCTTAGATCTAGGTTATTACCCTTTTTTTTTTTTCCTTGTGGGTCTAGGCTGTAGTTTTATTTCTTCTTCAAATCTTTTTCTTGTTCATTTATAGTGGATTTGATTTGAGATGGTGTGTTGGTTTCATGATCCGAGTTTGGGGACAATATGATGGTTTGAGTTTTAATTTTTCTCTGAGTTTGAGCTTTTGAGGTAAGATGATGTAGAGCCATAGATATGAGTTTTGATGGGTTTTGAGGTTTTAGTTTCTAAATATGAGTTAGTAATCGGAGATTTAGGGTTTTGAGTTCGGGATAATACTTTGTATTTTTTTATTTTTTTTATTTTTATCAATCTGTTATACATTTTTTTTATACAGTCATTTATTACATTTAATATTTTAAAACGATTAACATATATTTTTCTATGGTCAAACCGTATCTCATTAGGCTTCAATCGAGTTATCGTTTAGGTCGGGTTTTTCAACCAATTTTCATCGCAAATTGAATTTGGGAGTACGTTGTGTGAAATTAAGTAGTTAATGTGACGAATGATAAGTCTAACTAGTTTAAGGGTCAAACTGTGAAGAGAGTGAAACTTGAATTAATAAAAATGTATTTTGTTTAAAATAATAAGATAAAACTGGCGTAATTTACATTAACGGATTGATGTGGCGTTGAATCACCTAACCATTATACTCTTTCCTCAGACTTTGTTAATTAATTTCAAAGTCGATAAATTGTTAAAATTGTTATTTTTGTCATAATGTAGTATTGTAATCATCATTATTTTAGGAATGCACAAAAAATCCATTTTGTTAATCATAAAAAATCGTCACAAAAATATATTTATATTTAGATTGACAAACAGGCCAGCACAAACAGACCGGACTATAGTTGGGTCTGGTCAAATATGAGCCGGGTTAAAATGGTTCAATTTTTTTTGTTCAAAATAGGAGACCCGTAATTTAAGTTGGGTCAGTTTGCATGTCGTTTTTTTATCACACACTACAACATCAAATTTTTATGAATTCAAAACTTATGAAGAGAGAACATTAGTACCACAAAGATAAACAACAATTTACACATTTTGGATAGGGTTACTAAACATAAGCAATTTCCTCATTACTTATGTAACGGTTATGCTCTTCCAAAATTTATATTCAAAGTAAAAGATTCTATAATTTTACTAAGCTAAATCATAGGTGTTTACTATTATACATAATAATTTTCAGTACAACAATTCAATATAAAATAATTATTTAGTGTTTAAGTTATTAAACAGTAAAATACATTCACCTTCTCATTCCCATCCTATCAAAAATTGTATTCAAAATCGATTTAAAGTTAAACCATCAAAAAATAGTATATTAATTTAGAAAGTGATAAGAGAAGTGGGTTAAAAAAAAAATTGAGAAAGGTCGTGCCATCTGCGAGTTGGGTCAAAATTGGACCAAGGTACAATAATCTATCTTTTTATAATTATAAAAATAAAGTGCAAAATCTAATTTTTAGTGGGCGAGTCGACCTTCGAGCTTAAGTCATTTTTCTCAAATCTACTTATGTTTATCATCTATACCAATTAAAAACAACTAAATGCTTTCTAATCTGATTTCAGGAATGCGTTTTCACGGTATTTAATTTTTGTATATATAAAAAAGAAGGTTTAAAAGAGAAAATAATTAATCAACAAAATTCTCACGGCCTTGAAAAATAATTAGTAAAGATTATCAAATTTTATGTTCCCCTTAGCCCCTTATAGGTGCTGTAGCCCGGTGGATTCATAAGGACGTACAAAAAGTCCAAGCTCATACATAATGACAATAGAAAGATTTCTATACCTAAATGACAATAGAATATTTGATTCAAAGAGTAATGGAAGGGACTCTAGTTGCTTTTAACTCAATTTCTCCTCATACATTTTTAGTTACAAATATTATTTTAACGATAACAAATTTTATTGTATTATTAATTTGTTAAAGATTATATTATATTATTGTACAATCGACATAATTATTTGTATTAAATTTTATTATGTCATTAAACATAATCTTTATAACGATAAATGCATATTAAAAAATTTAGAGGATAAATATATATAACAGGGGATTCTAATCCGGGGTTTAAGGAAGTCGACATGAGTGAAAATATAATAGATAATCGTGACTAATAAAAGCTATTTAAGTTTAAAAGTAGATTCCTTTCCAATACGGATTTCATCCATTATGTTTATATTTCAATTTTAATCAATATACACATCTATCAAAATAAATTTTATTTTTAGTAATTATATCAACCAGAGGCAATGATATAATTATTTATAATAATTTTTTTTGTATCATTAATTATTTATAATAAATTATGTTATTTCCCTAAATATGTATTAAAAAAATTAAAAGATAAATATAACAAGTTACTATATATATATATATATATATATATATATATATGATAACTCATCTATAATAATATAGCAATCGATTGTCGATCAATAATCAGATTTTGACATTTAGTGTAACAACTTGTTATGACAGGTCAAAATCAATAATAAAGGTCTGCCATAATAAGTTGTTGTAGTATATAATTTTTAACAAAAAAATTATTCTTTATATTAATTGTTGAAATAGTAATTTCGACCATTGATGAATACACACACACATATATACATATATCTATATATATATATATATATATATATATATATTATATTGTTTCAAAACTCGAAAATTATACGTACATGCATCGATGAAAGGACAGGCTACAGCCGGACGACGTAAATAAATGCAGGAGTCCGAAGGAATAAATATATAAACTATTTGTGTGGATGAAAACTGAAAACCCATGCATAGTAGCACACAACAAATTATTAATTAATAAACTGCCAATATTTAAATATGAGGTCCTTATGAAATCGTGCTAGCTCCTCCATCCATCCACCAATCCATATTAAATTTAGCACGTCCTACGTATTTTTAATATATAATAGTTATACGTGCATGTAATTTAGATCCAAAGCCAAGATTTTAATTCTACTAATCATTATGTCCACAAAAATTTTAATTCTACTAATCATTATGTCCACAAAATTAATAATTTTAATAGTGTACACATCATTTTTGGACGTTGCTACGTATTATTAGCACATGAAAAATGTGATTCAATTCGAGTATTGCATATTTCCCCCTTTTTTGAGTGCTTTCCTTTCCATACATATATTCAGCAATAATTGGCAGAAATTGATTATTTTCGCCAAAGTGTACTCCTTGTCTGCAATAACCGACACAAAAAAAATAAAATTATATACACGTTA
This sequence comes from Hedera helix, assembly GCA_947179155.2. Lineage (NCBI taxonomy): Eukaryota > Viridiplantae > Streptophyta > Magnoliopsida > Apiales > Araliaceae > Hedera > Hedera helix. Next base: position 31,187,212 of record OX359287.1, read on the forward strand.
ACAAATGTGTAATGAAATTAAATTACAATGTACTATAAAATAATTTAAAATAAAATTATTTTTAATTTTTATTTATCACATATAAACAAACGATTATAAGAGACTTGGGTGGATTGTGAACACTGCATTTGCAAAAATATGTACCAAGTACTTAATTAATTATAAAAAAATTAATTCCATGATGTATGCGTCTAATGGCCTTATATTAATGATAGAATTCGAAAATATGAGGTAACGGACAAGGTAAACAAAACCGGTGACGTCAATAATCAGTTTGATATGTGCTTCTAATTAATCTCTTACTTTAATAGAACCTTAGTGTTTAAAGCTAGTTTCTTTATAAAAAAGATTTTACAAATTCAAAATAATATTGGTTTCAATATTTGACAAGTCAAATTGTGTTAAGGTAATCAAATCCATTGTTACCTTTATTATGCACTAGTTTATGTGACACGCATTATCTATCACTATAAGAAAATAGGCTATCAATGACTGCAGTTTGCGGTAGTTATTGTTATTATTAGCGACCGCTAGTGAAATTGTATCAACGACTACAGTTCGTGGTCGCTATTGTTATTATTAGCAACCGCTAGTGAAATTGGTTGCTATTATTAATAGCGACCGAATATCAATCGTTCATACAATTTTGTCGCAAAAAAATTTGGTACGTTATTTGGCGTGTATATTTTTTGCTACAAAAACCTATCTGCAATCGCAAGTTGGTCGCTAGAGAGCCATGTCAGTTATATCAACGACCGCATATAGTCGTTGATAGATGTCACTGATGAAGAGAACTCAGATCGTTTCAGCGATCGCAATCGGTCCCTAATGTCATCATTAATGTATTTAAAACAGTATAGTATCAACGACCGCATGTGGTCGTTAAGGTGCGTCGTTGTTGTCACTTTTATGTGTAGACAAATTCACGCAAGTATACGTGGTCAACAAGTAATATAATAATAAGTAAAGTATTGATCACACCAGAAAATAATAATAATAATATTCAAGTACTAATTTTATATCAACTCAATTTTATTTAAACAACTGATTCAAATTTTATGTAATTAAATTAACTAACTAAAATAAACAAATTATTAAGCAAAGATGAATATCAGATTTAAAAGTTAAGACTACAACTTCCCCCAATGTTTCGCATAAATATTTTCACTCTCTTGACAACTAGTTAATCGATACAATTCGTTAAGCGGAAATTCATAAATATTTATTAAACCTTTTCCAAGAGTTTGACAAAAATATCTATTCCAATTAATCTACTATATTCCTATGTAAAATAATTAAGAATAGATTCATTAAGTTTAAATTCCCAAAACACTTACATGCAACATATAAATATATTCCTATTTTATACGTAATGCATGTTATCATATTTAGATCAAAACCTAGATTGTATCTTCCAATGCCATCTAGGAAATCAAATAATTGTATGGCCAAACAATTATAACATGTAAGCATAAAATATGATAAATGAATTATAAAGATTAATAATTAAAACAAGAGAGAATTAATTTATACTAAACATTGGGTTCTATTGTAATCTTAAAATAAAATTAGTTCATAAGTAAATAAAAAGAACTCCACAAATTAAACAACATCTTAGCAAAAATTAAAGATAAAAGAATAAAGGATAAAATATTTTGTAGCGCTTCTTCAATCTTCAATTCTTGAACCTTTGATGTTGCCTCCTTTGCTTCAATGCTTCAATGTAGCCCTAGGTTATTGTGTGTATGTGCTCTCCCTTTGTCATATATTTATAGGTCTCAAATATATCCAAACCCTAATAGGATTTATTTTTTCAAACCCTAATAGGAATTAAAATCCAATTTGGAATCAAAAAAGTCTCAAAATTCGCGAAAAATTCTATTCTGACCAATTTTCGTGTCGCCAAACGCGGCGTTGACCAAGTCAACGTACGTTATATTTTTTTTTATTTCCGCTGAACAGTCGCGCATTGCGCGGACTATTGCTTCTGCCGCGTCCTTGAAACGACGTCGTTTTACGCCTGTTTCGTCCATGACCGCGCATTGCGCGAAGAGTAATTCTTTCCTGGCTGAAACGACGTCGTCCCATGTCCGGTTTTTGTCACCTTCATGCGCGCATGGCGCGGGAGTCTGAATGAGTATTTACGAGATTGCCACCGCGCTGGATTTTTACAATTAGCACCTTCAGGATTCTGTTTTATTACGATTTTGCCACCGGCTTCTTGCAGAATTACACTTTTGCCATTCCTTTTTTATTTCCTACACAATAAAATATAAAATAAATAATAAAAATGCTAAAAATAATAATAATGTATAATAATAAATAAAACACCTAAATTCCTAAAAATACTTTAAAATTCACAAATAATTAAGTCTAAAAATATTAAATAAATAGAAATAAAATCTAATTATCAGTCGTTGAATGTAAAACCACGTGACAACCACGTCAGCCTGAAGCTGAGTTATTTTAGCGACAGATTCGATCGTTATTATCGGTCGCTAATGATAGTTGCTAATGTGTAACCAATGACCAAATAATCTGCGACCGAATGTGGTCGCTGATAGGTATCAGCGACCGAATATGGTTGCTGATAGGCGGTCGCACTTTTTTTTTGTAGTGTATGTGTAAGGTTGCAAACGAGTCGAATCGATTCGAATTTTAAACTGTTCGAATTCAACTCATAAGGTTAAATTCGTACTCGGATTCGACTCGAATTCGAACTATATTCAAAAAAAATTACTCAGATTCGGCTTGACTCGAATTTTCGTTACTCAAATTCGATTCGACTCAGATCGAATTATATTCAAACTACTCGCTTTAAATTCAAGCTCGAATTCGAGTTTCCACATAGTAACTAGTTTTATAATACATATAATTATTAATTGAACTTATTTTTTACTTAAAAATAAAAAAATATAATTATAATTACACTTTAAATATATAAAATTATAATTAAAATTACAAATAAAAAATAATAATAACTAATTATTTAAATTTTGTTTAATTGTGTATATATTATAAGAAAATGTATCGAGTATCTATTCGAATATGTAGCAATCGATCATGTATCGGATCATGATTAAAAATTCGAGTAATTTGAATCTTAAACGAGTCGAGTATAACCTTATTCAGATTCTACTCGTATTTTTATTCGAACTATTTTTTGTGCTCAGATTTGAATCATATTATTAACGAATTCGAGTCTCATTCACATTTTTTCGAGTCGAGTCCGAATCGAGCCCGAACTGTTTGATTCGATTTACAGTCTTATGTATGTGTAATAAAAAAAATTAAAATATTTAAATAAATATTTTAAATTATATCATGTTATTATTATTGAATAATAAATTATTATTATTATTAGAAAAAATAAAATAAAATAAATACATACTTAATATTTACGAATTTAGAAATAAATTTATTTTTGTGTAATGAAAAAATAGCAATTTTCCATATTATAATTTCGACATTAAAATTAACATTTGTTCTCCATAAAAACTTTATTAATATGTTAAAGTGCTATATGAGAAGTTTATAAAAGTCCAATTTAACTAGTTCTATTATTTTGGGTGGACATAGAAAATAATTCGGCTTCAAATTAAAGCAAACAAAGAATTAATTTAAGACACATTAAAGTTTTAGATGTCAAATTACTTCATCTTAATAGTTTACTCTTCTAAATTGTTTTCTACTTCAAGGTAACTAAGAATACTATTTGTTAGTCGATACCTTTGTTTTGCTTAGTTTTTCCAAATTCTGAAATATATGAAGTCTATATTTCTACCATTTGGCTCCCATTGATTAAAGTCACTTCACTTGCTTCCTGATTGAGACAAACGATCTCTCTTATTTATGTAGTCCATTTGTTCTCTAAAATATGTCCAAAATATATTTTTCACATAAATTAAAAAAAATAAAATAGAAGGAAGAGAATAAAAAAAATTATTTTTATCTTTAGAGTATGTTTGGGATTGGTTAAAAAATGTAATCAGTGATTTTGGTTACTGTTTTTACTTATAGTTAGTTTTTAAAAAATAGTTTGTATTTAATAAATAAAAAACACTTAAACTAATAAGAAGTGAAAAATGCGCAATATAATTTTTTTTGTTAATCACTTAATTCAAGTGTAATTTATTAAAAATGAAAGTTTTTAAAAGTAAATATGGGTAATGGATGGAATTACTAAAAATTATAGGGATAGATTAGTAATATACTTGGTCAGACCTAATTAATAGATTTGATAAATAATTAGAAGCTATAAATTGTTACTTTTGATTATTTTTATATAAAGTGATTATAAATAGATTTAAAATCAATTTGCCAACTACTTTTTACTTCTTAAATCTAATTATAAGCATATTTAACAGCTTATAAGCAATCTCAAATAGGGGTGTTCATTCGGTCCGAACTTAATCGAACCGGACCAGTACCAAAGTTATCAAAATTCTCATACCGAAAACGGTTGAATCGATTTAGTATACCGGTAAATCGGTCCGGTTCCGATTTTATCGATTTTTTTTAATTATTATTATTATTATTTTTATTATTAATAATTATTTATTATTAATAATAATAATAATAATAAAATAAAAAAATCGGTACATATACTAAATCTCAAATTGGTGAATTAGAACCGGTACCGAATCGATCGGTTCAATCAACAAAAAAACCGAAAAAATTAGACAAAATGAACACCCTTAATTTCAAATATCCCATTAGTGTCATCATGGAATTACATGAAGAAATGATATATATATATATATATATATATATATATATATATATATATATATATATATATATATATATATATATATATGTATACACACACACACACATATATTTGCATTTACTTTATGTATTTTTTGCCATTTTTTTTAGACAAAAAAATTATACCTTAAGCCCTCTTTTTTAAAACGGAATGAGTACTTTATAGCGACAATAATTCCCTTAATGGAATAAAGGGGAAAAAAAAGGTTAATGAGTAAAACTCTTTTAAACAATGTAATTTTGACCGAAGAATGACAAGAAGGCTTTTAGAGAAATAGGGCAAAATAATATTTTGTATAGGATAAATTTATATACATAATATTTAAATATAAAATTAAAATTATATTTATTTTAATTATTAAAAAGTGGGGTATGACACATGTTTTATTATCATATTTCATTTTTTAATAGTTAAAATAAATATAGTGTTTGAATATTGTATATTTATATTTATTTTTTCGTACTATCGTGCAATTACCGTATATTATAGTATTGTATAATTAAAAAGATGTTGGTAAAAAAATTATTAAATTATACGCAATGGATTTTAGAAAGTATGTCATGAGAGTTTGTTAAAGCACCATATATATGATATGGATTTAATGTTGTACACCTAATTTGTACGTTTAATTGGAGGCACATCTACCAATATATATATATATATGTGTGTGTGTGTGTGGACAGAAAATTGGATGTCAAATAAGTGAGAACATACAATTATATATAAACCCATAAAGATGATAAGATTTTGAAGATAAATATGGTTGCGTTAGGCACCAAACAACAAATACCAAATACCCAAACCCCCATATTGTCAAGAACATTTTTGACCACTTTAATTGCCACCATTCCTCCACCATTTTCATTTGCTACCCACCAAAACAATTAATTCTTACAAAAAATCATTTTGTATTCCTAAGAAAACTCCAAAAAAAAAAACAATATAAAATAAAGTCAAGGTCACACTTAAAAGCCAAAAAATTTATTTTCTTCCACAAACTTCAATTGCTCCAAAAATATTCCCCATACTCTTAAGATAAAATAGTGGCAGCCCCACACACGGTTTTGGTAATTATTTCCTTTGTTTTAAAATTAGAAATACAATTTGATTTTTAAAATCAAACGGTAACATATTTTAAATTGATATAAATTTATTTAATTTTAATTGATATAATTATTATAATTGTATAGTATATAACAAAAATTATTAATTACAAAAATTATTTCATTGTAAATTTTTATGAGTCATACTAATTTTAAAATTTAATATGTTATCGTTTGACCCAAAATATCAAATTATTTATCTAATTTTGAAACGGAGGAATTAATATTGTATTCGTCCAAACTCCTACGCATATTAAAATGATAATGTTTAACCAAAATTTGTTATTGAGAAAAATATGTAAGAAATGATTTCTCTTTAGGTTTTGAACGAATTTTAACAAGCAAACAATTTCCAATAAAATGAGACTATGTTATTTTAATTGGGACACAGTTATTTTAGAAACTTGGGATAGTTTTTGGAGACTTATAAGAACAATGAAAAAAACATCAAATTAATTTTATGTCTGAATATATTTTGAAGTATTGTAAAATATATTTCAAAGTATTTTCGGACATAAAAAAATTATACTATTGTAATTAGTTGATAATTCAACATATCACTATATAATTACACACATTATTTTGTTTATAATTTTAATATACATTTATTCTATAACATTTTAATCTTATATCAAAATATGTGAGATACTTTAGTATGTATATATGATGCCAAAAACTTATAAGTATATCTTCAGTCATGATTTTTTTGATAAACATACTGTGACTAAGATGATTCAGAAAATATATTATTGAGACCATCTATTAAATCTTAGTATGCTATGATTTAATTTGACTTGAATTATTATTAATATTATTATATAACAACCGGTTGTTGAGAGTACTATTCCAGCAAACACATGTAGGGGCTAACTTGGCAGTGAAAGTTGATGTCGCTAGAAACTCATTTTTATATGTAATTGTTAGAATAATACTTTCAGTAACCGGTTACTATAGAACCACCATGTGTGTGTATATATATATATATATATCAAAGCAAAATGGTAAAAATGGGGCACTTGCGGTTTTTTCTCCGGTAAAAAGTAGGCTATAAAATGCGCCATTTTGGGACGATTGCTTCACTCAAAATTACAGCAAAACAAACGTGAAAAGGCATTGTAGAGAGAGAAAGTTGTTTAGAGAGAGAAACGTGAACGTCCAACCAACTTCATGAATTCTTCTTCATCAACATTATTATATATATATATATATATATATATATATATATATATATCAAAGCAAAATGGTAAAAATGGGGCACTGGCGGTTTTTTCTCCGGTAGAAAGTAGGCTATAAAATGCGCCATTTTGGGACCAGGGCCGGCCCTATGTTATACCAAAAAAAGCATGGGCTTTAGGCCCCATTTGAAAAAATGCCTCAAATTTTTAAATGCCATAAATAATTTATATAAAAAATATTTTATAGAAATATAAGCTCAATCAATTCTTTAGGACCTATAGTCCAATTCAAATATTAAATACGTAAAAAAAATTAACTGTATAAAAAAAATCTCATTTAAATAAAAAATATCAATACTCCATCCGTCTCAAAAATAAAAGTTCTCAATTGATTTTTGTAGTCAAATTTGACAAATTTTAAAATTAAAAATTAAACATATATAATTAGATTTTAAAAAAAATAAATATTAAGATTAGTACTAAATTTTATGTAATTTATAATGTTTATAGGCTTTATATATATATATATATATATATATATATATATTAAATAATAATAAGATATAGTAATTTGAAAAATGGTCAATTTGACCATAAAAATCAATAAAAGATGTACCAAAAATAGAAGGACTCATTTAAAAATATCGCTTTAGGCCTCAAAATGTCTTGAGCCACCCCTGTTTGGGACGATTGCTTCACTCAAAATTACAGCAAAACAAACGTGAAAAGGTATTGTAGAGAGAGAAAGTTGTTTAGAGAGAGAAACGTGAACGTCCAACCAACTTCATGAATTCTTCTTCATCAACATTATCTTCTTCAACTGCTACGTTGCATTCTTTTATGGAAGCTATGCTCATTGATCCATATATTCTTAGATGGATCTTTGCTTTCCTTTCTGGGTTTATTCTCTTGTTTAATTTCAAAAGGAAGAGAGAGAAAATTAACGGTGCTAATTCCACAGAGTTTGGAACGGATAGTATTAATAATACTAGCTCCGAAAATGGTTATTACAGACCGGAAAATATTGCCGGAAGTACTGACGTCATCATCGTCGGCGCCGGGGTTGCTGGTTCTGCTCTTGCTTATACACTTGCCAAAGTAATTAGATCTCTCTCTACAACTCTTCTTCTACCTGCCTATTATTGTTATATATCTGTATATATATGGTAATTAGCTGCTCTTGTATGGTAGTAAAGTTTTCTTATTTATTATTTTTTATAGTTTGAAGAATTTGAGAAGAGATTTAATATATATTGGAATGCATGCATCTTATTTTCCGTCATGTTGCATATGTTATTTTGTTACTCACCTATAGAACTCTATGTTCGAGATGCAACATTTTTGAATCCGTATCCCTCTTTCCTATTACTTATTTATTTATTTATTTAATGGATGTGTTAGACTGTGTTTAAAAATTACGTAAGGTGATGAACGCTTGATAAAAAATCTCTAAAAAATTGCATATTTTCTTTTCCCCACCTTGGTCCTCATGTGTTCGATGCTCTACGCATAGTCTGAGGATTACTGTTTTAATTAATTCAGATTATATTTATTTTCTTAATTGATTGATTAGTAGAAAACTTTACCATATTTTAATCTACTTAAAGCCCTTTTCCCCCTGATTTGCTTCTCGGAAGTTCTCTTTCTATATATATATTTCTCTCCTTTTTTGCCTTTAAATGATTATACTAGTTATCTTCTCCTCTCTTTTTTTTTTTTTTTTTTATTCGGTGCTAGAGTTAATCATCAATTACCAAAGCAGGCATCAACATGTCACAAGATTCATTACAAATAAAAGGCCGTAAAAAGAACCAAAAGGTTCGGGCTCTATTCGTACTCATTCGACTAAAAGTTCAATTTGAACGCGATTCAAAATATAAACGATTCAAATATAAATAAAATTTAAAATTCAATAAATTACTCGAATTTTTTCAAATTGTAATTTTTTATTGACGATACTCACATCATATTCATATTAGTTCGAAAATTTCAAATTGTTCAGACTCAATTTGAGATCATGGCCGACTCGTAGCTAAACAATTCTCAATCAAAACTTATTTCATACTCGATAAATTTTATAAAACAAATCTAAATAATTTAATATTCGACTCGACTGAATTCGTTTACACCCTTAATTATATATAGATCCAAAGCAGCAGGCTGATATTGAAATTTTCTTTCTGTTAAAAAAAAAAAGGGAAAAAATTGGGAAACTTTAACACACTATTAAAGTATTAATTTGATATCGGACTCAGAAGAAAGATGTGCATGTTTTATTCATTATGTTTATCCTCACTGCCCCTCCTCCTCTGTTAGCTTTCCTAATTTTTTTTGGCATTTTTAAAAGCCACTTTAATTAGTAAATTTTAATTAAAATGGTCATGTATATTAATTATTAAATGGAAATCATCTCTACTTCTTTTTTTATTTTCTTTAATTTTCCTAATTAGAATTAAGGGAAATCAACAATGCAATTAACTTATTAATTTTCTACAGGATGGCCGGAGAGTTCATGTAATAGAAAGGGACTTAACTGAGCAAGACAGAATTGTTGGTGAACTTCTACAACCAGGAGGCTACTTGAAATTGATTGAATTAGACCTCGAGGGTATGCAATAACTCATTTCTTATTAGTAGACTTAAATGAACTGTCTCATTTGAATTTTTATTTTATCTTATTTTTTTACTGCAGATTGTGTGAACGAAATCGATGCGCAACGAGTTTTCGGCTATGCCCTTTACATGGATGGTAAAAACACTAGACTTTCTTATCCCTTGGAGAAATTCCATGCGGATGTAGCAGGAAGAAGCTTTCACAATGGGCGTTTCGTTCAACGAATGAGGGAGAAAGCTGCATCACTTCCAAAGTAATTATCTTAATTTTTTTTCAACTTTTAATTTCTTCAAATAATAATAATAATATTATTATTATTATAGTGTAACGATCCAAGAATCTATAATTATTACATATTTGATATCATATGATCTCATTTGACAATTATATTATAATATAAAACTAGATCAAACCGGCAAAGAACTACTGCTGTTTAAATATAACCATTTGTTGTTAAATAGAAGATTTGCTGCAATTATCCCGTTCAATTAATGCATGTCTAAGATTTTATACATTGATTCATAGTGCTGCCAAGATTGGCTTGATTCATTTAAATATAAATACCCAAATTCATATTAAGTGCCTAATTCTTAATTTCTTATGCAGTGTAAGAATGGAACAGGGGACTGTTACATCTCTGGTTGAGAAAAAGGGCACAGTGAAAGGGGTGCAATACAAAACCAAGGATGGCCAACAATTGTCTGCATTTGCTCCTCTTACAATTGTTTGTGATGGTTGTTTTTCGAATCTTCGACGATCCCTTTGCAACCCCAAGGTCAATAAAAAAAAATTAATTTTTTTAATGGGAAGTAAATTAAGTACACATTGAGTTTGCTAACAGCCTAGCCTAGCTAGGGTTTCAAGTTAATTTTGATTTGGCAAGACTAATAGTATTATGTTTCACAGGTCGAGGTGCCTTCGAGTTTTGTAGGTTTGATTTTGGAAAATATTGACCTTCCACATATAAACCATGGGCATGTTATTCTCGCAGACCCTTCTCCAATTTTGTTTTATAAAATTAGTAGTACCGAGATTCGGTGTTTGGTTGATGTGCCTGGACAAAAGGTGCCTTCTGTTTCTAATGGTGAATTGGCTAATTATTTGAAGACAGTAGTGGCTCCTCAGGTATTAGGACTGTACTTTAATGACCTGCCATTTATTTGTTACCGTTTTAATTTTCCTAAATTTATATGTAATTTTTTCAGGTGCCCAAAGAGCTATACAATTCTTTTATAGCAGCAGTTGACAAAGGGAACATAAGGACAATGCCAAACAGAAGCATGCCAGCTGATCCTCATCCCACTCCGGGTGCACTTCTTTTAGGGGATGCTTTCAATATGCGCCATCCTTTAACCGGTGGAGGAATGACAATTGCTCTATCCGATATTGTCTTGATCCGGGATATTCTAAGACCGTTACCCGATCTCCATGACTCATCAACCCTATGCAAATATCTCGAATCTTTTTACACCCTTCGTAAGGTGAGTTTATAGTCCGTTCTATATAAAAAAAGAACTGAATGTAACTTTTTTCTATACAAACGCAACTCCTTTTTAACAAGTGACAAAATGGTATGGCAATTTGTTTGCAGCCTGTGGCATCTACTATAAATACATTGGCTGGTGCCCTTTATAAAGTTTTTTGTGCGTCACCTGACAAAGCAAGGCAAGAAATGCGCAATGCGTGTTTTGATTATCTGAGCCTCGGAGGAATTTGTTCCCAAGGGCCAATTGCGTTACTTTCTGGCCTAAACCCGCGTCCACTTAGCCTGTTTCTCCACTTCTTTGCTGTCGCTATCTATGGCGTTGGCCGCTTATTGATTCCTTTTCCTTCACCAACACGAATGTGGCTCGGCGCAAGATTGATTTTGGTGCGTATTCTTATTATTCTTGCCATGAGCTAAAAGAATCCATTGCTTCTACTCAACTTATTTGTAATATGTGACCGTATATGCAGTGAAATGACATAAATAACCCTAACAACTTGAAAAGTAATTATTATTATTATTATTATTTAGTAATTATATTTACAATGTTTTGACTGGTGGGCAATTTTTGAAATGCAGGGTGCATCTGGAATTATTTTCCCAATTATAAAATCGGAAGGAGTTCGACAAATGTTCTTCCCTGCAACTGTTCCTGCTTACTACAGAGCTCCTCCCGTTCACTAAGAAAGTGATCAAGGGCTTCATTTTGTTATCAAGAGAAGATAATTTGCATCATCAGTGGTCCTTCCTATTAAAGATTAGGACATGGATCTACAAAGATGTGACAAGCTAGTGCCGAGCAGTAATTGTTGTAGGGCATTGGTTATTAAATTGGGAATAAGACATTTCCCTTTACAACCTGTACAATAAATTCTTTAAATAAATAAATGAGAAAATGGTTTTTCGGTAAATGTCAACATACAAAATACTTGCTCCGATCCAAAGTATATAATTATTATTGACTTTTGAAATATTTAAATTTAAAATTGAGATAACTTTTTAAGAATTATGAAACAATAAAATTTACAGTAATATTTTTTACATAGTTTGCGGTATTTATCATTGTACTGATCGAATTTAAAAATATTTATATTAATTTTTTAAGTTTAAAAATATTTTAAATTAACTTTAAAAAATTAAAAATGATTAAATAATATAAAACGGAGAAAGTATAAAAGAAATAAAATTGTAAGTTCTCAATGTTCTAACTTTCACAAACCCTCAAATTTAAATTTTCTTATTTAAAAGTTGGATAGATACCATTATTGGCAGTGTTGTATAGTGCAACTATTGGTTTGGTCTTTACCGTGGTCCATACTCAAACAAAAGATGAAATTTGACACTTTCTTGTCAACTACAATAAAGGCATGACACTAGTTTGCAAGCAAGTCTTTGGAGTTGATAACTTTTGTTACTTGAAATGGTGCATTACTAGTGTAGCCTCTCTTTTTTAATGCATTTTTAATATCAGCTATTTATTACTCCTATTTCATTTTTGTTGTGTTGGTTTTTGTTTAGTTTTGTTATTTACAACGTAGTTGGTCTATTAATTGGTCATGTACTCATGTTTATAGCTTATCCTTTTGTATAGGGTACTTCATAGTTAGTCTAATAATGTTCTGCAAACTCTCTATTGCGTTTTGTATTATATTTGATTTGTTACGTTCCCTCGTAATGCTGGTTGCTTGTCATTGTTGTACAGTTTGACATGGTCATAGGGGGTTGCTGCCGAGGTTCGAGGAACGCATACTACATGTGGATTATGTATGTTGTTATGTTTCCGGTGCTAAATATTGGCGGTGCATCAATCGCCTCTTCTGCCTTCTTGAACTGCTGGTGAAGTCCAGCAGCTCTCAGGTTTTGCTTCTGTTTAATATTTATTATGCTTCTTAGTTGCTTCTAGTTCTATGCATGATGTTTATCTGATCCTATGGATTATTACTGTGACACCTTGTCGTGGAACTTTCAGTAATTTGTAATGTAGTGCTTTGCAATTAGGGATTAATCCGAAAGTTTATACTAAAATTTTCTGGTTTTCATTTTTAAGGTATTTAGGGGGTGGGTGTTTGATAAAAACTGAATGAAATAGTTTTGAATACTTAAGTAATCTGAATGAGCTGAATAAAGTAGATTTCTATATACTAGATGAAAAAAGTTGTTTGATAAGTAACATGTATGAAACATCTGAATAACAGATTTTTATTATTTTACTTGTTTGAAAAAATTCAAAGTTGTTGTAAATTTATTTAATATTACTTAATTTTTTTTAGCTGAGACTTAACCATTTAGCCAAAAAATATTAGACTTAACCATTCAGCCCAAAAATCTGACTGATTGAGCCATTTAGACTATTTTTGGTGAAAACAAACGCACTAAATGACTGACCGAGTCGGTCATTCAGTGCTAAACAAACACGGCCTTAGTTCTACATTAATTTAATTATTAATTATCACTGGTACCGTGGTACTTCCTCTAAGATTTTCAAAACCATGAATAAATGCTCGACTGTATTCAGCCTTACATTTTATAGGATCCTTAGGACTATGGGGTCATGAATAATGACCATTCTTTTGTTTCTTTGTTCTTTCTTTCTTTCTATATTCTTCTTAGTTTTTGTCACTAACTAGACACTTTCCTTTCTTTCTTCGTTTCTTTTCCTTTATTTTATCCCTTCCTGTTTCTAGGATAAAAGGTATTGGCTTGCTATTTTATAAAACTAGTGACCAACCTTTCACTCTTCTTGAACTCTTTTTACCTTTTGACAATTCCTTTGTCAAGCAAAACCTATAAACTCTGCCATCCAAAGCCTATAAGAAGGTCCCCGTTACAGTTGAGGCATTAACTCAAAAAATCTCAAGCTTCCATATGCAGAACCACAAGAATTCTATATAGAGAGAAAAAACTTAACTTGCCATTCCTCATGGATTTTAATATGAGTATTTAGTATATGTTGGTAGGAGCAATTGTTTCTTTGTTGGGTTTTACACTATTTTACTTGCTAGTAGACCTGGCAAATGGGTCGGGCTGGCCCAAACGGGCCGGGCTTCGGCAGGTCGGGCCATTTTTGGGCCGGGCAAAAAAGGCCTGGATTTTGTCGGGCTGAAATCCTGCGGCCCGCCCAAGCCGGGCTGGGCTCGCCCGCGGGTTTTTTAAGTTTTTTTTTTTAAATATTTAAAAAATAATAATTTTTTTTAAAAAATATATATATATATATATTTACAACTATAATACATAATTTAAAATAAATATTAACTCTAATTATTTACAATTATAACACATAATTTATACATAATCATTTAATAGTATTAGTAAATAAAATAATCAATAATTTTATAGTCATATATATTAAAATATAACTAATCTTGTGATTAATTAATTAATAAATGTATATAATATTAATATTAAAGATAAGATAGTAAAAGAAAGACTAAAAGTAATATATATATAATATTCATAATTATTTTTTGTATTATTATTCAATATCACATGTTAAAATTTACTCTTATATTCTTCATAATTCTCTATTTAATTTATTTTTTAAGTTAATATTTTTTTTTGTCATCAATATCAAATAAGAAAAATAAGAAAAAAAATAAAAAAATTAGGCCACGGGCCGGGCCGGGCTAAAACGTCTAATTTTTTTTTGGGCTGAAAAATGAGAGCCCATAGCCCAATTTTTTTGAGTCAACCCGGCCCGGGCCTATTTTGCCAGGTCTACTTGCTAGGCAAGAGGAAGAGCAACAACTGTGCTTTAAGCCAGACACAAAGCAATAATGTGCCAAAACTGCCGAAGATGGTGAATGCCAACCAAAAATCATTATCGTTGGCACTGGTCAATCAACCAAACAAAATTTAAAGTTTAAACTAAATAATCAGAATATTGCATAAAATTTGTGTATACCTGGGCATGCGTTCTTGCTTTGCAGTTAGCTATTCTAATTATGCAGCAACATTCCTTCTACTTATGCAGGATGGGCGCCAAGTGCTAGTAATTGAAAGGGACTTAACTGAGCCCGACAGAATCATTGGTGAATTGCTTCAACCTAGAGGTTATCTAAAATTAATTAAGTTGGGTCTATAGGGTAAGAAAGAGGATAACAAAAAAGTATTACATTTGATGATACCACCTGCATAATTTTGAGTTTTAATGTTGGTGCTTTATTTATGTGTTTTTCTTAGTCTTGTCTCACAATTATCTTTGCTGCAGATTGTGTGAACAATATTGATGCTCAACAAGTGTTTGGATATGCTCTCATTAAGGATGGGAAAAGTACTAGATTGTCGTAGCTCTTGAAAGAGTTTCATTCAGATGTGACTGGGAAAAGCTTTCACAATGGCCGCTTCATACAACCAATGCGTGAGAAGGCTTCAACACTTTCCAAGTATTCTTCCTTCTAACAGTTCTTGAAAATTTGCACTCATTATCATATAGCTTCATTTCTAGCAAAGTATATGAAGTTAGCTCAATACTACGTTTGATAATTGTTCCTGATAATAAAACGCCCTTTTATTTCACTAAAAGACTTCTTCCAACTTCTTGTTGAGTCCTTTTTGTCTTTCCTTTGTGTTTAGTGTTAAATTAGAGCAAGGAATATTGACATCTCTTGTTGATCGAAAGGGAACTGTCAAAGGAGTACACTACAAAACTAAAACTAGTCAAGATATGACAGCATATGTTCCTCTCACCATTGTGTGTGATGGTTGCTTCTCAAATCTGCGACGGTCCCTCTGCAACCCCGAGGTGAGAATTCCACCTTATTATTTTTATAGTAGCATGATCAGTTTTACATATTTTGTTGATTCCTTTTAATGAAACTTAAGAAACACATTATGTTCATTACTGTGACTAAATTCAACTCTTCTAGGAATATATCCTCTGTTGGTGAAATTTCACAGCCATTTTGATCCATTGCTATGGCAGCTCAGATAGGTTAACATGAGATCATTTTCTTTATGCAGGTAGACATTCCCTCGTCTTTTGTAGCTTTGATCCTAAAGAATTGTCAGCTTCCATATCCCAATCATGGACATGTTATTTCTTGCAAACCCTTCACCAATCTTGTTTTATCACAGCAATAGCACTGAGATTCGGTGCTTGGTTGATGTACCAGGTAAAAAAGTACCTTCCATTGCGAATGGAGATATGGTCCATTATTTAAAGACTCTGGTGGCACCTCAGGTATATCTGATGTTTTTTGGTGTAACATGTAAAAATTTATTTGATCTCTTGTTGATGCAAAGTTATAATGCCACATGAATGCTGTGGGGGGGGGGGGGGGGGGGGGGAGGATGGATTTGCCTATTTGACATGAAGATCATATGCATTTAGAAACTTCAAACTTTTGTCTTATATGTCATCAACTTTTCACATCTACGATCATGCATATCCGACATGTAGCTTATACTTTGGCCTGATGACGTTTTGTGTATATCAGATCCCCCTTGAGCTGTATGATGTCTTCAAAAGAGCAATAGATGAAGGAAACATGAGAACAATGGCAAATAGAAGCATGCCAGCTTCTCCTTATCCGACTCCAGGTGCACTTTTACTTGGAGATGCATTCAACATGCGACATCCTTTAACAGGAGGAGGAATGACAGTTGCTCTATCTGATATTGTTGTGCTTCGAGGCCTTCTTAGACCGCTTAGTAATTTGAATGATGCATCTCTGCTCTGCAGATATCTCGAATCCTTTTACACTTTGCGCAAGGTTAGTAGCATGAATTCGCAACTGAATGTGAATTTTTAGGGTGGAAGTATTGTAGTATTTGGTGATATAACATTCTTAATTATATTTTAGCCAAACAAATCCGACTTTTAACTAAAGTTGGAGACTTTCTAATCACATTGGCATCATATTGTTTGCAGCCGGTGGCAGCAACTATAAATACACTGGCAGGTGCCCTATACAAGATATTTTGTGCATCACCTGATGAAGCAAAGAATGAAATGCGCCAAGCATGTTTTGATTATTTGAGCCTTGGAGGCATTTTTTCGAATGGACCTGTGGCTCTACTATCTGGTCTAAATCCGCGACCATTGAGCTTGGTGCTCCATTTCTTTTCAGTAGCTATCTATGGCGTTGGCCGCTTGTTTCTTCCATTTCCATCACCTAAACACGCATGGCTTCGGCCTAGATTAATTTCGGTGCATACTTCATCATCATGATATTATTGAATACATAATTCTTTCAAAGTAGTTGATGCTAATATTTTCACTCTTTTTTCTTAATAGGATGCATCAAGTATAATTTTTCCTATTATAAAAGCTGAAGGAGTCAGACAAATGTTTTTCCCTGTAGTAATTCCAGCATATTACAGATCTCCTCCCACCGATTGAGACGATGAAATTCACCCCTTTTTCTTTTTTTTATTTATGATTTTTCATTTTAAGATTCTTTTAGCCTAGATAAATTATTTTGGTGGGAGTCCAGATTTAGCTAGGAGAGTTGCTGTATACAACTATTTCTTGTAACAGAAACAAAAATTGTTCATACTTGGAAAGGATTCAGCAATGAAATTATTTTATCTTTCCTCTCTTCATCTGCAGAGTACTTGTAATAAGATTTTTACCTTACAGCTTGAAAGTAATAATTCATATAAATAACCATGAAAAACATACTAGTAAATAAAAGAAAATAACTTTCATATAAGATCAGATAGTTCATTTGATGGAACATATGCATACTATTAATCTCTTGATTGTTCATTTCATTAGAATCCAAATGTCAGCAGTAGACTCAATGGCAGTGCAGGCAATTAATTACAAGTCCAAGGGTAGTTTTGGTGTGTGTCAACATTTGGAGTGGTTTTTGTCAGAGGACAACCATGCACAAACATAGTTTCTCCATATTGCAGGGGTTTTAGTTCTGTAATGGTGTAACTGGTACTCCTCTTGCTGACTCTGAGCACTCTTCTCTTGTTATGAAGTTCTGTAATCTTTAGTACATTACTTTTTTTAATATAATTTTCACATTTAGCAACAAAAAAAATAAAGAACAAAAACAAAGTAAATATACATTTAGCGATATTTTGTAATTTTTTTAATGATACTTGACACTTTAAACAACACTTATTACTCTAACAATATTATTTTTGCTATGACAATATTAGCCGCCAAAAAAAAAATATTAAACTATCTGTTAGAAGAAATCCTTGGTGAAAATATCAACCATCAATGTGTTGGATTTTACTTCCTTCTCGAATGTTTTACAGTTGTTTGAACATCTTGAACAAAAATGTCCCTATAACCTACTTTCATTCATAAGTGATATTTTCATAGGGATTTTTTGATATTCTCGCATGTAAACTGTCATTATAGACATATAACGACAGTCAAAACCGTCGTTATAAACCTATAGAGACACATTTTATGTGAAAATATTAAAAAACCCAGCGGAAATATCAGTTTCCTATAGTTATTGTTTGGTTGGTTCATTATTAAGCTGGGAAGTCCAAATTCTAGCAGCTATGCATAGCATAAATTGAAATAAATGCACAAGTTCTAATCAGCTAAAATCACCAACAACAAAAAAAAGAGCCTCCAAAAATCTCATTACAATTTGGAATAAGCTAATAAACCCGAATTAATATAAAATTTCTCATCAAGAGTTGTCCATATAATTATATCACATATATTCAAGCCATAAACCTTGCAGTTCGTATTTAGGATTTTCTGTTTATATTTGCGGTTGCCTCTTGCACCGGGTACGCACGACACTGTCACCAACGTACCTCCGTGGTTCAAAAGACTGCAATCCATTTAAATATTCACTAGAAGAAAACAACGTCTGTTACATAAAATTGTGACAAGTTCATCAAATTGGAATTTCTTATTCCGAATAATGACTGTCATTGGCTATAAGTGATATTTTACCAAAAAATCAGACTCCTTTTTCGGACAGTATCTGTTTCTTGTTTAGTAGTGACTTGTGAATCTTAAACTAATATTTTAAAGGTGTTTAGTTAATTACTAAACTAAATATTATGATATCTAGTACCGTGGTACTTGTTCCAAAAGTTTTCCAAACCATGAATCTATATTTGACTCTATGCAGCACTAATATTATTATTATGATAATATGTTTCTCCTGTTGTCAGTTTCTGGAATGCCAAACTACTAATTAAGCCAACAATCTTTTTCTCGAATGTGAGTTATGGGGTCATAGATAATGACCATTCTTTCGGGGTTTTTTTGTTATTTATATATTTTTATTATTGGCACACAATAGACAGCTTCCATTCTTTCTTTGTTTCTTTTACTTGACCTTTTCCCCTTGTTTCCCAGATGAAAGAGTCAATTTTTTCTAGCAGATTTCACTTTCAAACCATGCAACTTAAAACTAACTAGAATAAAATATATGAGTTTTTCTACATTTACTCATAAATTTTATCCACAAAGCTTACCCGCAAAAAAAATAAAAGAGTATAGTCCCACTACATTCATCTTAATAAGTAAAAGTGGAGCCACACTCTTTTGTCTTTGCTGCGTATAAGTATACCAGGTAAGATTTATGGATAAATCTAAAATTTTCCAAAATATATACATGAAAACAAACAAAAAAAGGAAAGAAAATTTAAAAAAGAAGAAAAAAGAATTCTCAGTCAAATGACCATATATATGACCAACTTTGTCCCAAATATCGACGACAGGTAAATTATTTCTATAGGATCGACCAACTTTTTTTCTGTTTTTTAAATGTGTTTTGCTTTGACAATTCCTTTGTCTACCAAAAATGTTAAGCTCTGCAGTTCCAAAGCCTATAATAAGAGTCCCCACTTCAGTTGAAACATTCACTCAAACAAACTCAAGCTTACAAAAAGCAATCTTCAGAGGGAAAAGGTTGAGACTTGTGAGAGAGATCATGGCAATCTTCATGGATATTAATATGATTAATCAGTGTATGTTTGTAGGAGTGTTTTTGGGTTTTGTTGTTGCGCTGTTCTGGCTAGAAAAAAAGATAAACAGCCACAACAACTTAGTTTCAATAAAAATACAAAGAAATGAATGTGCTAAACCCCCTCAAGATGGTGAATCTCAGCCTGAAAACCTCGATGTCATCATTGTTGGTGCCGGTGTTGCTGGTTCTGCTCTGGCTTGTACTCTTGGAAAGGTCATTTCTCTCTCTCTCTCTCTCTCTCTCTCTCTCTCTCTCTCTCTATCTCTCTCTCTCTCTCTCTCTCTCTCTCTCTCTCTCTCACACACACACACACACACACACACACACACACACACACACACACAACTTATATTTGATTCTTGTAGCATTAATTTGTCCATAAAGCCAATAGAAAGGGACTTAACTGAGCAAGACCTATATGACATTCTATATTGTAACTTTCTTCTTCCTACTTATTACAGGATGGGCGTCGGGTGCTAGTCATAGAAAGGGACTTAACTGAGCAAGACAGAATTGTTGGTGAACTTCTTCAGCCAGGGGGCTATCTGAAATTAATGGAGTTGGGTCTGGAGGGTAAGAAGCAGGATTATATAATATTATGTTTACCTCTCTAGCACCTATAGGAAGAAGTGCAGTTATACAATTTTGGTTCCATAATTTGACTTGGTATATATCCATGTATTTTGACGACTTCAGTACTTCCATCAAATTAAACATTTGGAACGTGTTAATCACATTTATTTTGCTGCAGATTGTGTAGCTAAGATTGATGCTCAAGATGTTTTTGGATATGCTCTTTTCAAGGACGGAAGAAGTACTAGATTGTCTTACCCCTTGAAAGATTTCCATTCCAATGTGGCCGGGAGAAGCTTTCACAATGGTCGCTTTATTCAACGAATGCGCGAGAAGGCTGCAACACTCTCCAAGTACTTTTCCTTTCCCTTCAGATGTTAACCACCTTTTCTCCATCCTCATAGTTTAGGAATCAGAATTTCTTCTACTTTTTTTTATTAATCCAGTCTTTCATATAATTTTCAGTGTAAGACTGGAACAAGGAACAGTTACATCTCTTATTGAGAAAAAGGGAACTGTCAAAGGAGTACACTACAGGACTAAAACTGGTCAAGAATTGACAGCATGTGCTCCTCTCACAATTGTGTGTGATGGTTGCTTTTCAAATTTGCGACGCTCTCTCTGCAACCCAAAGGTGAAAGCTGCTACCTTATAATTATTTCATGTTAATATGACAAGTTTCTGCTGAATGTAATGAAAGTCCATTTATTTATGTAGGTCGAAATTCCATCACATTTTGTTGCCATGATCCTAAAGAACTGTCAACTTCCATATCCAAATCATGGACATGTTATCTTAGCAAATCCTTCACCCATCTTGTTATATCGCATTAGTAGCACTGAGATTCGGTGTTTGGTTGACATACCTGGACAAAAGGTACCTTCCATTGGCAACGGCGACATGTCACATTATTTGAAGACTGTGGTGGCTCCTCAGGTATATATAATTTGCTTACAAGATATGTTGAAGTTTATTTGCATTCGACGTTGATAGTATTTGATAAATTGCATTGAAATATACAACTTAATGTGTGATTTTCTCAAGCCTTTTAGGCCTCTATCTCGGTTTACCTTCTAGTTTTGTGATATTTGTCTGTCCTGATCAATGGTTTTGTGCATTTTAGATTCCCCTTGATCTAAACAAGGCCTTCATATCCGCAATTGAAGAAGGTAACATCAGAACAATGGCAAATAGAAGCATGCCAGCTGATCCTTATCCGACTCCAGGTGCACTCTTACTAGGAGATGCATTCAACATGCGCCATCCTTTAACAGGAGGAGGAATGACAGTTGTATTATCTGATATTGTTGTGCTTCGCAATCTTCTTAGGCCACTACGCAACTTCAATGATGCACCTTCCTTAAGCAAATATCTTGAGGCATTTTACACTTTACGCAAGGTTGGTTAGATTTTTTAAACTATAACATGAATGAGCCTGCAGCTGTTTAGTAATAAGGAAAATAGCATCAAAACTCAACAAAACCTAGTCTAAAGAAAAGTTGGAATAATATTAACTAATATCTTCTTGCATTTTGTTATTTTCAGCCAGTGGCATCCACAATAAACACATTGGCAGGTGCCCTCTATAAGGTATTTTGTGCATCACCTAATCAAGCAAGAAATGAGATGCGCGAAGCATGCTTTGATTACTTGAGCCTTGGAGGCATTTTCTCAAATGGACCAATTGCTCTGCTATCTGGTCTAAACCCCCAACCATTAAGCTTGGTTCTTCATTTCTTCTCAGTGGCAATTTATGGTGTTGGCCGCCTAATACTACCATTTCCTTGGCCAAAACGTGCTTGGCTTGGGGCTAGATTGATTTCTGTATGTACTGTTTTTACAAAACTACTTGAGCATGTTATGTTCTTCCACTAAATTATGCTAATACACCAACTTGTTTTTACTTTTTCAAGATTTTTACACCACAAAAGACTGAAAATTTGATTTTTTGGTTATACTTTTTCACTTCACAGGATGCATCAGGTATCATTTTTCCCATTATTAAGGCTGAAGGAATCAGACAAATGTTCTTCCCATCAACAATTTCAGCTTATCACAGATCTCCTCCCACATATTGAGACACATTTTAATAGTTTTGTAGGAAAATTCTTTTAGACATCAAGCAAAGCCTTTTTCTTGTAATGTTATTACCTTACTAGTTTATATTATAAATTAGTTTCCATGGCAGTGCAACTGTGGTTAGGAGAGGATTCTATGCAGCAGTTGCTGTAACTCAACTGTTAGTTCTTTAACTTACATCATGTACAAAATTTCAACTTTTATATATGACTATTTGAGCCTGGGAGGCATTTTGTCAAGTGGACCTGTGGCTCTACTACCTGGTCTAAATCCGCGACCATTGAGCTTGGTGCTCCATTTCTTTTCAGTAGCTATCTATGGTGTTGTGCCTATAACCATGGAAAATTTACTAGCAAATAAAAGAAACGAACTTTCATATCAGGTCAGATCGTTCATTTTATGGAACAGATGCATAACATTACTCTATTGAAGACTAAATTTTCCTTAGAAAAATGCTACTATATTGTCAGTTTTAGACAAAAAGTTCCTGATAACCAATTTTCATTCAAATTATAACTATTTTGTCTGTCGGTTGATTCATTAAGACGGGAAGTGCAAATTCTAGCAACTATGCATAGCAGAAACCTGGATTTCCTATCATTGATCCATCAGTATCTCATTTTCTTATAGCAAAAATAGATGTAGAAGTTCTGATCAGCTAAAAGTACCAAAGAAAGCCTCACAAAAATCTCATTACAATTTGGAAAAGGGTGCTAATATATCAACTTCTTGTTTGATTCTGCAGTAAGATTCTTAAATCCCTTTGCATGATGGCGAGCTTTTCCTTTTTTGGAATTTTAACGCATGTTATTTGCGGGAGCCTCTTGCACTGACGAACAACACTGTCGCCAACCTCCTTGTTGCTAACAAGAATGCTTTCAAAATTCTGCAATCCATTTAAATTTCACTAGAAGAACACACAGTCTGTTACCTAAAATGCTCACAAGTTTCATCCAATAAAAATTTCTTACTCCAACTAATGACTCTCATTGCCTTGACTCCTTTATTGGACATTATCTGTTTAGTAATGACTTGAGTTGAGGGGTTTCATCCATCCAAAATCTTAAACTAATTTAAATTATTAGGTTTTTAGTTAAGTATTATGATATTTAGTACCATGGTACTTCTTTCTAAAGTTTTCCAAACTATGAATCTATATATATATATATATATATATATATATATATATATATATATATATATATTTGTTGAGAAGTTCGGACGGAATTTAAACACACGCACAAATCCTACCTTAGCTTTGCCAAGGTTTGATTTCCCAAACCTTGTGAATATCATGGGTTGGGCGGTACCACTAGGCCAGCATTAATATTATTACGTTTTTTCTCCTGTGAGTTCCCCTAATGACAAACTAATAGTTAATCTAACAATCTTTTTCAAGTTGGAGGTGCAGTATATTAAATGTACATCTCTGTATCTAATCGTGATTGTAGGAGCAAGTTTATTTCATTACATAATTGAGCCTGAAATCATTTTCAATGTCAAATTATTTAGCTCATGAATTTAGTGGAGTCAAATCAAGCCCCAAGCAAGTTGAGCTAAAGTTGAATCGCAAGCTGTACTGGTTCTTTACGGACTTACTAGAATAAATTGGGATGCAGATATACATGCTATTATTGCTGAAAGCTTGTGTGGAGACAATTTATTTAACATATTTTTATTGATGAAGTGTTAAAATTTATGCAAACACACATTGTGTGTATGATAATATCCAATCATGTGTATCTATGTGTGTTGTGTCTATCCCTTTGTTGAATTTTGTTCAATGGCCCTTTATTATGATCTTCATTCAACTCCCAGGAATGTTGATATAGTCTTTTTTTTTTTTTAACTAATTGGAAATCTTTTTCAGGAAAGTTAATTGGCTATGTTATACCCATATATACTTATCATGAAAAATAAAAATAGGAAGAGGGGGGGGGGGGGGGGGGGGGGGGGGGGGGGGGGTCTATCAGTTTTTACCGATTGTGCCTTTATGAGCATTTGCAATATAATATATATACACATCCAATAATTAAATAGCCATGGAAGATCTTACATTGTGTTGCATAGGAAAAATAAAGTTATCTTCATAGCATTTTGTCTTCAAAAGGTGGAGAGTGCTGGAACAACGGACTATTATTGAAAAAGTAGTTATTTTATGGAGGATCACAATTTTGTTGTTGGGCAAGAGTTCCCTGATGTCAAGGTCTTCAGGAGTGCAATTAAAGAAGCCGCTATTGCACAACACTTCGAGCTTCGTATCATAAAAAGTGACCTTATACGTTATTTTGCAAAGTGTGCCGCAGAAGGTTGTCCATGGAGGATACGTGCAGTTAAGCTTCCCAATGCTCCAACGTTCACAATAAGAAGCATCGAGGGAACACATACTTGTTGCAGAAATGCACAAAATGGGCATAATCAAGCTTCGGTGGATTGGATTGTGAGTTTTATAGAGGAAAGACTACGAGATAATATAAACTACAAACCAAAAGATATTTTGCATGATATCCATAAACAGTATGGGATCACTATTCCTTACAAGCAAGCCTGGCGTGCCAAGGAGCGTGGCCTCCAAGCAATTTATGGCTCTTCCGAAGAAGGATATTTTCTCCTCCCTGCATACTGTGAGCAAATTAAAGCATCCAACCCTGGAAGTATAGCAGAGTTATTTACAACTGGTGCAGATAACCGGTTTCAACGGCTCTTTGTCTGCTTCTATGCTTCTATATATGGATTCCTGAATGGTTGCTTGCCAATTGTAGGACTTGGTGCAATCCAGCTTAAAAGCAAATACCTTGGCACTTTACTTTCAGCGACTTCTTATGATGCTGATGGCGGGCTGTTTCCCCTTGCTTTTGGTGTTGTTGATTTAGAAAATGATGCGAGCTGGATGTGGTTTTTATCAGAGTTACATAAAGCACTAGAAATGAACACTGATAATACACCACAGCTTAAATTTATATCAGATGGACAAAAAGGCATTGTAGATGCAGTTAAAAGAAATTTCCCAAGCTCATCTCTTGCAATTTGTATGCGCCACATGAGTGAAAGCATGGGAAAAGAGTTCAAGAATTCAAGGCTTGTCCATCTCTTATGGATAGCTTCATATTCCACCACTACCGTTGGATTTAAGGAAAATATGGCAGAGTTTGAAGAAATATCTTCTGATGCAGTAAAATGGCTTCAACAGTTTTCACCTTCGCAATGGGCATTGGCATATTTTGAAGGAACAAGGTATGGACATCTTTGTTCAAATATTGAGGAGTTCAATAGGTGGATTCTTGAAGCTCGTGAACTGCCTATAGTTCAGGTGATTGAACGAATTCACAGTAAATTGATGGCTGAGTTCGAGGAGCGGCAATCAAAAAGTAACTCGTGGTTTTCCATGCTTGCTCCGTCTGCTGAAAAGCGTTTGATTGAAGCCTTGAGCCTTGCTTCCTTGTTTCAAGTCCTTCGGTCAGATGAGGTAGAATTCGAGGTTATATCAGCAGAAAGATCAGACATAGTGAATATAGGGACCCATTCTTGTTCTTGTCATGATTGGCAGCTGTATGGCATTCCATGCCCCCATGCTGCTGCAGCCCTCGTCTCGTCTCGGAAAGATGTATACGCCTACGCCCAGAAGTGTTTCACAGTAAGTAGTTATCGTCAAACATATTTCGAACGATTGCATCCCATTCCCTGCAAAATTGAATGGCAGAAAGAGGTTATACTTCCTTTGGACGATGACACCCCTGTTCTACGACCACCCAAGTTTCGTCGACCTCCGGGAAGGCCTGAAAAGAAACGAGTTTGTGTAGTGGACCTTAATCGTGAGAAGCACACAGTGCATTGTAGCAAGTGTAACCAAACAGGACATTATAAGACAACTTGCAAAGCGGATATGATGAAGAGTATAAAACAGTTCTAGGCCAATATTTTTGTAGTTGTAGATCACCTGCCCAAGTAGTTCTTGTAACCAGGTTAATTATGTTGTGTTTGTGTAGGTCATATTAGCTACCCTAATGTTGTAAAATAGGATATCATCATATCGCCATTGTAATTAAGATGTACACCGATATCTTGAATGAACAGTAATGAGACAATTTTGTGTTCCTAAAGCTAATCTGGAATGATTAACAAATGCTCTTTCCATTTGGGGGGAAGAATTCACACAACTGAGTCATTGCTTGAAGTTGTTTTTACAGATTAGTGTGAGACGAGAGAGAGATATAGCATGTTAGTTTCAACACATCTTAATTATTGAAGAATTATTATTATTTACCTTTAAGAAACTTTCACTATTACCCACTCAATAACCAAACAATCTATATTGAGAATCAGTTTTTGCATTCATATACTCCATAAAATACCAACATTTCAACACAATAAAAGGAACTCCAATTATAGGATTTATTTAGATAAAATCTACCCCTCCAATGAAACAAAGTTTCAGCACTGATAAATTATCATATGGTTAAAAATTCAATGTGCCACTGAGGGCTACTCATTTCCTAGAACAACTGTCAAGGTCTCCATCAAATACAGATGATGAAGAATAACTGAGGCAGGGGCAACTATTCATTCACTTGTAAAGCTGCTTGAATCTTTTACATGCTTCCAAAACATTGCTCCGATGACCAAAGGCGCTAACCCTGACAAAACCTTCACCGCCAGGTCCAAAACCACTGCCAGGAGTAGTAACAACATGCGTCTTTTCAAGAATCTCACTGAAAACATCCCATGAGCTTCTTCCGGGAAAGTGGACCCAAACATATGGTGCATTCGTCCCTCCATACACCTTGAAACCAAGTGAACTAAATGTCTCCACTATAATATCAGTGTTCTCTTTGTAGAATCCAATCACCTCTTGCATAGCCTGAAAAGAGTAGAAAATCCATAAATTAATAGAAAGCTTGTATTTGCTAATGTGGTGCTCTGTACAGTTGCCCAGCACCCCACTCTTACAAGTGCTATTTCAAAATGGTATCTTCCTTCATTTTCCCATCTCAGAAACTTGATGAGTAAGAATGGGACCAACGGAAGGGGTACATGTAAAGAGGAGCAATAAATTTACTTTCCATCGTGTAGCAAGGGGAGGGAATAGAAAGTCCCACATTATCTTTCCATTCAAAAGTGGTGGGCACAGATGAAGGGATAAAGGGATAGAGGTCCATTTTCTAAAATTATTTCCACTCAGCTCAGATGTGTGCAAGTGTGTTTTAGTAAAACAAACAACACTATTTTGACTTCAAACCTTCCTAAACCAAACAATCGGAAGTAGGTAATTTCTTTTTTCCCTTCCCTTTTTTACGTACTGATCCTTTCTATCAAACAGGCTGTACATATTTTTAAGGGTTATGCATTTGGAAACTGTATATTGAAGCTTACCTTGAGGCCATCTGGTGATAGGCATGCCAGGCCACCAGCTTGGGAGATGTTGGAGGCTCCATTGAAGCAAGTACAAACAATACGGTTGAAGTCCTTGGCTACAGGAAATCCATCAGAAAATAGAAGCTCTTTTGGAACTACAGTCCAACCTAGGCGCACTCCAGTGAAGCCAGCGTACTTGGAGAATGATGAAGTTTCAATCGCAACCTGCAACAATCAAAAAATATTCAAATATGTTATACAATATATATATAAGTTTTCTTCGATCAACAAAAAAATTATATGAATAATGCTTCAAACACCAAGGATGTCATTACAACAGGCTCAGAGAACCTAGTCTGAGTTGAGGGAACACTCTTCCTGTCCACCTAAGGCCCATTAGATCAAAACAATATATAACATCAATTCAATAATTTTTACGGTGGAAATGAATTCTCTAGCAAGAGGAGTAACGAAAAGGGGCTGTGGGGGGGGGGGGGGGGGGGGGGGGGGGGGGGAAGTAGGTCCCACACCCATGTCTGAGAGGCCTTGTGATAATATTATTATTCTATTTGGAAACAGAAAGCCCATTCAAAATGATAGAATCACCCTGTACAAATGAAATCAAAGAACAAAAAATACAAAGTTGGCTGCCCAGAACAAAATCAAAATTTGACACCATCCATGAGTACATCATTTATGAGGAATACGTAGCTGATCAAGAGATTAAAAAATTATCCCGTCAACAAATATTTCCCCATCTTAACTTTACTAATGAAGGTTTGGTACAAAAATTTTACTAGTTAAACTCGGGAGATGGAAACCATTTGATTAGTTCTCCATGCATATTATGTAAACATCCTTCAAAATTAATTATTCCACACCAATCACCATAATAGAGAAAAAAAGGGATAAATGAAAAAGAAAGCATGAAGTTGAGTTGATAGACAACGTAAAAAAATTCATATACCAATGCAGGAGGAGAATAGCTTATAAGGAACACAAGGAATATTATGAAATAAGTTCAGACATTTAACTCTAATCTTGCATGTCACACATTTTAAGATAATTAAATCCCAACTCATTAAATAATGCTTAAACCTATTTTAATACTCCTTCCGTCTCAAACTAAATGCCTAGTTTTGACTTTTTCGGTCAAATAGACAACTTTTAGAATTAATAATTACACATATATAAATACGTTTTTAAAATTATAAAATTTGGAGTTGGTAGCAAATTGTATCTAGTTTCTTATGATTATAATTTCTTAACCTAAATTTTATCAACAATGGTACAAAAAATAGTTTTAAAAATGGTCAATTTGACCAAAAAAGTCAAAACTAGGCATTTAATTTGAGACGGACGGAGTAGCTCACAAGATAGCAGAAGCCAGAACAGAAATGAACTCTTGAGAGAAAAGACAAATTGATTGGGTCAAGCTTACCTCTTTTGCTCCAGGGATTTCAAAGATGGATTTTGGGCTGTCATCTGACATATACATTGCATATGCAGAATCATAGACGATAATTGACCCATTCTTCTTAGCAAATTGTACTAATTGAGTCAGTTGCTCTCTCGATGCAGCAGAACCAGTTGGATTGTTAGGCGAACAGAAAAATATGATGTCTGTTCTCGAAACAGTAGACAAATCCGGAAAGAAACCATTCTCTGGGGCACACCTCATGTATTCAATGTTAGCAAACTTCTCGACATCCTTCTGGAACTGACCGGTCTGACCCATAATGACACTGGAATCAACATAAGCCTGCAACAAAGATCCAAGATGCTGAGAATTCAACTGGCAACACAAAAACAGTAGGCTTTTACAAAGTTAGTAGGTTCTTTATTAAGTGTTCTTTCTTTCATTATCTTACGCTTCTGCTTTGTATACATAGGTGATCAAAGTCATAACATGAGATTTAATGCTGATATGGGTGAAACAAACTGGGTGAAGTCAAGTATTAGGTTGCTCAAACTCGCTGCAAACTCTTCGAGCTTGAAATGAAGATTGAATTAGACTCACTCATCTAATAAGTTGATCCCAAGCAAGCCACAGACCTTCTTGCATCCATATCAAGCTCAAGTATTGTTTGTATCGAGCCAATAGTTTGGTCTTTTTTACAAGATATTCATACTACCAAATTAATCAAGTGACTTTCAGCTGAGAAGAGGAAATCGACAAACTATAAAATACAACTCAATCACAAACAAGCTTCTGACAGAGATCATAAGTCGAATTTATTAGAATGGCTAGCTTACAGAGCTACCCATCTGCCCAAAGACACCTGCAGAGATGATCAAAACATATACAAGACCAGAGGAGTTTTTCTTTCCTCGTATTCTTTCTACTTACCCCAAATATCAGCAGTATTAGCCAATCGTTCCTGGTGTGGGTCTTTGTGCTCCATTAACCAGTGTTTGACATGCATGTTAGTCGTTACTCATTAGACCCACAAACCACTGAAGATATTAGTAATTCAGAAACCAAATGCTATCCAATGATATGAACCTACACTTAGATCTAGAAGCCTTATTTTTGGACCATAATTTGAATTGATTCAAAGAATCATCAAGCTGACTCCTAACGAATAAATACCCCACCACCAAAGTTGGTATACAATAAACACTCAACAATTGCACATGCATGCTGGAAAGTTAAGGTGCAAAATAGCGATGGATGCACTGAATGCTAATAATGTGCCTAATCCATACTGCAAGTTGTCCGGTTCTCCCTCTAATATATAAACTTCATGACTAAATTACTAAACCAATATGTAGGTAGTACTAATACTATCATCAGTGTATGAAATAAAGACCTAGAAATTAGTTAGGGGAGCAAAGCTCCTTAAACTTCAGATATTAAATGAATAATAAGTAGGAAAGACAAAAAAAATGAGAAATTCATACTGCTGGAGAAGTGGGAGGAGTTATCTACCGGATATGATGGATCTTGCACAGCCATTGAAACATTAGACCCAAAAACAACCTGCCACATAAGAGGGGACAAAGGGAGTCAACTTAACTAGCCAATAATTATTAATAGACAACAGCCAACTAAAAATAGTTTTCAGCAAATGCAGAGAAATACTCCTATATATACAAAAGATAAGTTGATGCTTCAGAATCCTAAAAATACCTGAAGGCGAGAAATGTCGCATTTTGCACCATCAGATACAAATACATCATCTTCCCCTATACCATGGTTGGCATAGAAGGTTGAACAGATTGCAGCTCTCAATTGCTGGACAAATCAACAAATTGTGTTATTATTCAACCTACTCAAGTTTCCCACAGAGAAAAAACAAATTGGAAAGTAACATGAAACCTTACAGAATAACAAGTCTCAAAAACCATAACAGAAGAAAACAATACAAAGTTCACTTATAAATAAACCATTGTTTTTTTTAATTATTTTAAAATAAAATAAAATCATTATTCTACATATAAGACATTAAAGATGGTCTCTTCATAGAGTCTTTCAAAATATCTATTCTTTTTATGTTTAAAAATTTGGTGGACCTTAAAATCTTCAAGAGTAGACTAGACAAGGGCCAAAAAACACTTAAACCACAATGCATTATGTGAAGTATGACAAATCCTGAATCCTAATGGTTCAAAAAGATAGCAATGTAAATTAAATGGTCAAAATAATCAGCACATGCAATTATATGCACTCAATATTCAAGTGAGATGAACCACAATGGGCATCTATGAACAATCATACTGAAGATCTATATATCCCTTCATGATAAATACTTGATGAATCATGTGTTAGGCATGTAAATTAGTCAAGTTGAGTCGAGCTTTGCTTCGTTGAGCTCCAGTCATATACAGTTAACTGAACTCGAGCTTTCGAGTTCAAAAGACTTAAGCAGAAATCAGCTAGTTTTAATAACTGAGCTACTCATGAGACTGAATTACTTACTCTGATAAGACCATTTTAGAATTAAAAGAAAAAGAAAGAAGAAAGAAGAATTAACTAACAATGCACTCGAAGTTATCTTGAATTTCATGAGAAGCGATTTCGTCATACAAATTCTAATCATTCTTGTTGCACTAAAAATGTAACACGCAAGAGAAAACCAAAATTGTTTGTTACATACTTTTTCACCTTGTTCAGCTCCGTATCCACTGTAACCCTCTAGTGTTGACAGCGCGTATGCTTTCTGTCAAGGGGAAAATTTAGGAGTAAAGAGAAGGAAAGAAAGTATCAAGTTGAAGAAATAAGAAACAGGAGACTCAACGTTGTTTCATTAGCAAACTAGCTGTGGCATTAATATACTGTTAACATTAGTTTAACAAGAGCTGATATAAATTCATGCAGTGTGTCAACCTAAGGTTCAAATTTGGTGAGCTGGTGAAAGGGATATAGGATGCAGTAAAAAGAAAGTAACCCTTTTTATTTTTATTTTTTTAAGTTCCAATACATGAGATATAATAAAAGTAAATGACTTAGAAAGGAAGTACATTAGAAATAATCTGAAGTAAAAGCGTAAACACCACGAAAAGGAATGACACTGTGAATAACTTCTGGAACGCATGAGATATAAGAACAAGTTTTATAAACAAAAGTTATAGGCATCAGCATGAACAACTGCACCTCAGCCATGGCAGAAGTTATAACTTCTGGAATGGGCTCGGTAGTGTCACCGATTCCGAGGCTGATCACTTGTGCATCAGGATACTTCAACAAGTGTGCTGCCTTCCTTCGAGCAACCTAATTTCCGTGGAAACAATATGAGAATTACATTATTATGTGCAAGTGGATAAGACTGACAAGAACCATTTACCACAAACATCTTCATATATTATAAGCTAGAGGTGAAGGCAAACTACTATCAAGTGAAAAAGAATGGCTAGAACAACAATTAAACAACAAGCTAATTGATCTCAATAAATATATATTTGTCTACAGTTCTCATTCGAATAAAGAACAATGTGGAGCAATATATAGGACCCAAATTTATGACAAGTGACAAAATGATTTGCGACATTTTTCTCAAAGCAAAATTGTTTGTAAATAATTGTCAAGCAATTCTTAGCACCCATTCACTAACAAAAAACTGAAAACAAAATAGGAGAAACAATTATAGCTTTAACCATTTCATATAGATTTAAAATTGCAGGGACTCATTGAGCATTTTCGACTATAAAGAAGCTTAAATCATTTTGAAATCTGAAAATTAGAAAATATAGAAATTTATGCTTGGTTACGAATAAATTGCATGGCAGAACTAAGAAACCAGTACCTACATATGACATTATAGCTAAAGTATAGTAAGTGGCATAACAAACCTCTGGAAAGAGATAACCGGCTTGAAGTTTAGAGATGTTGGCATTGCGAGAAACCTTTGTTGTGTAGGCTACACAAAATGAATGCAAAAAACATTTTAGCAACATAGTGTTTCAGTAATAACTAATCTTGATAGAATTTATAAACATCTCTTCTTCTACATTTGCCAACAAAAATGAATAATCCCTCCATTGCAGATGAGAATCCACTTCAAAAGATCATGATTTTAAGAAAACTGTCAGTTTCCAATTGAACCTATTATCTCAGTTTATATAACAAAATTAATATCTGAATAAAAGTTATGGCTAGCAACTTCTCATTGAGGGTAAATGTAGAACGTTATGCTACTACATTATATAATCTATTTCTAAAAAGTGGACCTTTTTGCAAACTAAAATAATAGAAGATGGAGTCCCATTGATGAAAAAAGGTCCATCATTGGTTAGACTACGAACCCTTTTCAAATACCCCCAGGGTTCTCCCTAATACACAATTATGCCATGATTGTACTACTTCCTCCAGAAGTCGTTGAATTGAAGGGGGAAAAAATGTAATCTTTATATATTTCATCACATTTTCTGAGCAAATGAATACTGATAATCCAAAAAGATTCACATTTTAAAAAAAAACTACCAGTCTTTTCAGCTGAAGGCGTTGCAACGCATTTACAGATTCCATATCTTTTAGCCGGAATGGAAACAACCCGACTTCTTCAAAAATGAGGAACAAAAGTCAATCACCCACCAACGAGTACAAGAAAGTGGACATAACAAAATCATAAGTTTACATCACTGGAAATAAATGGTGTATTGTTAAAGAAAACGAAACTGAGAAAATAAGGGAAACTACTGACCCAGTTCATTATCTTTCGTAAAAATCAAACATAAAAGATTGGAAAATGATACCTGAGATCAAATTTGTTTTGGCCTAAGAAAGCCGAGGATGATGACGAAACCGAAGTGGGTAAATGATTCTGCTGAATTACAGACATTTTTATAGCAGCAGGAGAGAGATAGAGAGAGGAAGAGAAAGTAGTAGGCTTCTTGAACTGAATTTTGAGCAGAAGTTGGAATTAGCGTTAAGAGTTTCGAAAACCTAGTTGCTCAGGTTGAATCAAATTAAGGATGCGTTTGGCATACGGGAAATCAAACTTCCACTTTTAAAAAAAGGTCAAAATAATAATAATAATTGATCAAATTTAATTTTTTTTTTAAATCAATTTGAGATCATTTTCTGTTAACATAATTACAAACTCAACAAAATATAAAACCAAGTTTGGTATTTTAAGATTAAAGTGAGATAATTTTTATTAACATAATTACAAACGCAAAAAACACAATATCTTTTCGTAATTGACTAAAGAATCGATACTAAATTATATTCGTAATTAAGTCGATAAATTATCAATTAATTACTATAATTTGTCCGTTATTTTGTAAAAATCTTTTATAACTGTAGTATTATTGTTTGGTAATAGTTAAAATTTAAAAGAATTTTGCATCGACTTTGAAATTTGAATAACTAAAATTAATTAAGAAAAAAATTAGATGAGATAATTTATTTTTTGGAACATAGAAAGTAGTATTAATGACCACCAAATCAATATTATGATTTATATGCACCAACTCACTCGCTTGATAAAATGTGGTCAATACTTATTATATTCTTCTTCAGACAAAATTTAACTGCCGCTGAGATTAACGGGTGAAGACTTGAAGTCAAGTTTATAGTCCACCAGGCAGCTACTGTGAGCTTTCGTCTCGGGCTCCTTTTCTTTTCTTCGTGGAGTTCTAAGAAATGGGGCCATAATTGCAAGTAAAATCCTACGCTAAGGAATTATTTATTTTAAAATAATTTAAAATTGAAATTTAAGTTAATTTATAAGTCATTTTAAAGTGTGATAAAAGCGTTTAGCACAAGATTAATTTATAAAATAAAAATTAAGCTAAAACAAGTTGTAAATGCGTTCAGTCGATAATGACTTATAAATTGAAATAAAATGTAAAAATTATTTTTAAAAAATATTAATAAAAAAATACATTGTCATAAAAATCGTCATTTTTTCATTAAATAAAATACTAAACAAATAAATGTATTATATTATATTATATAATAGTTAATATCATATATTTAATATATATATATATATATATATATATATATATATATATATATATATATATATATATATATATATATGTGTGTGTGTGTGTGTGTGTGTGTGTGTTATAATACAAAAAAACGAGAATCTTAAAAAGCATGATTTCTTCAAGTAAGGTGTCATAGAAATGAAAATAGGGAGATTTATGGACCCCAAAAAAATGAAGAAATGAAGGTAGATTTTCATTAGCAAAATCAAATACTAGGCAAAATTATTGGGAATCAAGAGAAATGTTTGTAAAACTTAAGTTTTTTTTGTCTAATTCCTTCGTTATTGATTTTTTTTAATAAATAGAAAAGATAAAGAATTAGACCCAAAAAAATTGATAACTTTTTTGGCCAAACTTTTTCCTTCAAAAAATGGACGAAAAATTAAATAATATAAAATTATCTTTTATAATTCATATTATACCTTTTAGATTTTAAATATAATAAAATTAATCTAAAGGTAATTTGGTAACTTAAATATAAAACTTACTTTTTATTTTATTTTTCTTTATGAGTAAATAATATGAAAAAAATAAAATTTTCTAAAAAAAAATTCCATTATAAATTAAGGAGCATTGCTATAATGACAAAAGATTCTTATAAAAAATAGTGTACAAAATTATATGAAAAGTGTAATTAGTTAATAATCTACTAGACGAGGCTCGCGATAATAACCAACTATATTATTTTATATTTATTTTTTATAATTATTCTTTTATAATCAAAATATTATTATAAATTAAATTTTCTATTTTTTTTTTCTTCCCTTCCTAAACTTAAAAACAGAGCGTAAAAATGATAAACGCGAACGGATCGTCTTGAATTGCCCATGGTTTGCAGGCTAGAGAGCCCAAGCCCGAACTCCGAAGAATACTAGTCTAGATAGAATGCTCATCAAGCCGGTTTCCTCCGCCCCATAGAATCCTTACCTGGTGAGAATATTAATGGCTTTCTCGAAGTAGCCCGAAAATAGTGTCGAATTTTTTTACCATTTACACTTAATAAGATGAATAAAGTAGTAGTTGTAGGAGTATGTGAAGCTGCATATCAGAGCATTCTCTCTCCTTTTAGCTGAGATAGTAATTAGGAAGTAAACAGATCTAGATCATACTTAAACAAGATCTCCAATTGGAGCTCATTTGATTCTTCAATTCAAGTAACTCTCTCTCTCTCTTAGCGTATAGTTTCGAATTGTTTAGTTAATATTTCAATTGCTGAATTTGTGTTTCTCGTACAGCATTAGTCAGTGTTGTTTTTTAAGCTTGTGTAGTGAATCTATATTGGTGGTATTCGATAGTTCATGTTTTGGTATGCTTCGGAAGCGAGTAATTTAATTAATTTTTAGAAAAGAATGAGAAAGCTAAGCGCACTTCTGTTCTTGAGAGAGGAGACAAAAAAGAAGAAATGGTTGTTGATTGGTTTTTGAATGCGTAACGGGGTTTGGTGTACTAAATTAGCAACTTGACAAGATTTTTTTATATTTTTGCTTATTCGACCAAACAGCAAATCATCTAAGATTAAGTACTTGTATTATCTCGATTCAGGGTTTTTGCTGTAACCATTTTTGAAAAAACCTCACATGCAATCTCACTATAATCATGTCATTTTGTAATTCCAATGGGTTGGAGAATTGGTTGAGCACCTGAAGGAATGGCAGATCCAGGTTCCTATTCCCCGCAATTATGCCTAAGCTAGCCTGTAAAAAGAAAAGAAGAACAGAAAAAAAAAATGTAGCAAATATCACTTCACATGTGAACTAGTCACGGTGTTTTTCTTTCTTTCTAATTCTTAGTGTTAATAACACTAGGCTGCTAAATTAGAAATTACTATATACACCACTTTGTGCATATTTTTAATGAAAAGGTAAGTTTCTAGTTTTAATCTATGCCATTGGTCTAGACATCTAGGATACTTAAGTCCTCGTGAATGTATGTGTATTCAACATTACATTTCATCCATGTCTCATAATTTTTGTATGATCACAATCTATGTTATTTTTCTATGATGGCAAAGTATTATGTTTTTATTGTGTGTTTTAACTAATGCCTCATATTTTGGACTCATTTCAACTATTTAGCAATGTCAAGGAGACCAGCAAGCACTTATCGACGCTTTGCAGATGGTGGGAGTATTCCATTTGTGGGATCTTTGCATTCCAAGTCACGGCCATCTCCTTTATTATGTCTCGTACTTGTAGTTGTGGTAAATCGTACTACCTTTACAAGCTCAGCATCATAGTTATACCACTTGGATCATGCTTTTATAGTTGTTTTACATAAACAAGTAGGTATCTCTCTTGGGTACAATGAGCACGAATGGATAATCAGACTGACCATTTACCCCTTAGTCAATAAATGTATCCTTGTTATGATCCCGTTGAACAAATTACTATTATTGCTGGTAGCTGAACATACTTTGGGTGAAATTTTCAGGGTGCGTTCCTGATAATTGGCTATTTATATAGTGGTTCAGGTTTGTATCGGTTCTTTTAACTTGAATTTTCATTAAAAAAGATTCCAACATATCCATACTTCAATCCAAGATGATTGTTGTAATTTATCTTTTTTCCAACACAGGAACTCAGGGGGTAACTATATAGTTTCAATAACTCCTTTATAGTTTTGTACATTTAGCGCTGAGCTTTATTGTTTTCTGCAATCCCTGAGCGTCAGTCTTCTTGTATCAGGTGGAAGCAGCACTGATAAAGAGGCTTTAATGAAACCTGAAGGTAACCAAGTATAAACTTATCTAATACTTAATCTTGTGCTTCCAGTACCGCAACCCAAATAAGAATATTTAAACTAAAGCTCCAACAATTTGGTCTGGGACAGGTAAGGTGCTTTCACTGTTGTTGTTAGAGCTTGTAAGATGTTTTTTTTTTTTTTGAACTTATGAATGGTGCTGTATATTTGTATGCAGCATTTAAAATTTGTAATTCTGCAAAATTGTCTTTGCACTTGCCAATTTGACAAGAAGGCTTGAGTATCATTTCTATGAAGCAGAAACGCTAATTTTTTATTAACTGTTTCTCATGCTTGCTTATGAAAAATCTCTAATTAGTATGCCAGTATTGCTAACGAAATTTGTCAAATGGATTAACGTTTCCCTTATTAAAGATGCAACATATGTATATGCAGGCGGTGCTTTATGCTCAGTAGAAGTTCAGAGAGCAATGCCTATTTTAAAGAAAGCATATGGTGACAGTATGCATAAAGTACTGCATGTAGGACCCGAAACATGCTCGGTGGTCTCTAAATTATTAAAAGGGGAGGGTACTGAAGCATGGGGAGTTGAGCCTTATGACTTAGATGATGCTGATGGCAGCTGCAAGAGTCTTGTCCACAAAGGCATTGTGCGTGTTGCTGATATCAAGTTTCCTCTTCCGTACCGCACGGATTCATTTTCTCTTGTCATAGTATCTGATGCATTAGATTACTTGTCGCCAAAGTACCTTAATAAAACTCTTCCAGAATTGGCAAGGATATCTGCTGATGGTTTCGTTATTTTTTCTGGTAAATCTTTTAAACTTTTTTCTAGATATATTGCAACACAGTTTGCCTATACTCATCTTATAACAACTACAAGTCTGGAATCAGGCTAGGCCATCTGATACTTGGGAGATCATGTTACATGATGTTAGTTGATGTCCTTAATCTTCTGCAGTTGGACACTGGCTTTTGTCAGGAAATGTGCAGTTTAGAAAGTTTGGATGCATACTATTTGAAGTTTTGCTGTAATATTTTACTAAAACCTATAATTTGAAACTCCGCTGAAATTTCAATTTTATATTCAGGTTATCCAGGTCAACGTAGGCAAAAGGTAGCAGAATTGTCTAAGTTTGGTCGTCCAGTAAGTGTTTCATGAATATTGCTCCCTGTTCTTTTACTTTGTTTCTGTGCAATTTTATTAATTTAATATATGACTTTTTTGATAAACTGGTAATAGATACCAAACCATCTCTCCATAACTTCAATTATTGACTTTCATATTGCTTCGCCACTGCTTAACTAATATAGTTAGTAAATAACTGAAGAGCCTTGCTGTTTACATGGTTTAAATGAGCTGAATTTTGTAATTAATAGCTACACAAATGGTAGATGTTTGTGCTGCTTCCAGAAAACTTCCTTCAGACTTGGAGTCGATGCTAGTAAAAAGACTACTTCCATCAATATTGATCTAATAGTAATAAGATGCAAAAGTTTGGGCATTAATATGATACTCAGAAATAGTCAACAGACAGACCTATTTATTTGAATTGCAATTTCTGTGAAATATACATTAAGAAGTTACTTTAGCTTTCTAGCGTACTTCATTAGACCATCTCATTTGCTTGTCCCATAAGATGAATATATAGGTCAAGTGCGAAAGAATAACATGCCGCTCTGTTTTACTTGTGAAGGCCAAACTGCGAAACTCGTCTTGGTGGATAAGGTTTTTTGTTCAGACCAGCTTAGAAGAGAATGAAGCTGCTACTAAAAAGTTTGAGCAGGCTGCAGCCAAAAGGTCATACACCCCGGCCTGCCAGATTTTCCATCTCAAATCACATAAATGAAAATCCGAATGCAAGACTTTCTTGCGAAAACAATGCCGACAAGTGTCTTAGCCCCATCAGTTGAATTATATCGTTGAAGACCATAAACCTTATTATGTTCTAATCACATGGATGGAAACTGTTGGCTGAAGATTTGATATGTTGGTGAAGATCATGCCAGTCACCTTCGCTATAGTGTATCAGTGCTAGTTAGGTCAGTGCTGCCGACTGCTGATACTTTTTTAAGCTCTCAACTATAGTTCTATAAAAAATGTTAGCGAACACTATTTATCAAATACCATTTATCTGAATAATTGTACAACGGAATTAGTAATGTAAAATTTTCCTCCCGCAGTTATATTTCTCAATTTGCCTATGCTATTTCCAGTGAAAATTGACTTGAATCTGTCATGGCGAGAAAAGGTACTGACCTAATTTGGATTGGCTAGTACTTGTGCAATTTTAAATATACTCTCTCCTTCTCATCAACTTTCTCTCTCTCTCTCTCTCTCTTTAAGGTTTATGTCCTTCTCGAAAGAAAAGTCATTTGATCTTGGACTTAGGCTGCGTTTATTTGGGACCAAATGGAGTTAAATAGTTAAATTGGTCAGTCATTCAGTACGTTTGTTTTGAATAAAAATAATCTAAATGATTGAATCGGTCAATATTTTAGACCGGATGATTAAGTCTAAATTTTTTGGCCGAATAAAAAAGTCCTGACTGGATGAAGTAAATATATATATATATATATATATATATATATATATATATATATATATATATATATTTTATCTATTTTGATTTATGAAAATATTATATTAAGTAATATTAAATAAATTTATAACAAATTTGAATTTTTTTAGAGGGACAAAATAGTAAAAATTTGCTATTCAGATTTTTCAGACATGTCAATTATCAAATAATTTTTTTTATTCAGAATTCTGTTTTATTCAGATTGCTTAAGTATTCAGAATTGTTTCATTTAGCTTTTAACAAAAACCCTTTTATATTGACAGAATAAATTTATACGCACTACATTCAATCACAACAACAAACATTACATCTCATCTCATCATTAAAAAGTGGGTCTTGACACGAAAATTTGTGTCAAATCTCATTTTTTAATGATAAGATGAAATATAATATTTAATGTTATATTTAAATATTATATGTATAAAATAGTCCATATTGACGAGATACAACATCAAGTTACGAATTCTTATGCAATAATCCCATTTACATAAATAAAGATGGGTCCTAATAAATACTCACTCCGACTCAAATTTAGATGGATCCTAATAAATAGTTTTTTAGATTCAAAATTGGAGATATATTTATAAAATAATTATTTTTAAGAATAATTTAATATTTTTAAACATAGCCTTATTAGTATTAATTAGGAATTCACTTGTGGTGGTTTGATATTGAAAATAAAAAAAAAATAATGACAAATCAGAAATATCATAATTTTTGATAATTCTACAATATAAATATATTTTTAACTTCGGAACGGACTAAAAAAATATATTTATAATTTTGAAACAAAGGAATATATTAATGCGCATTTACTAATTTTTGTAGAAATTTATTTCCTCACTACAAAATATTAATTAAAATAATACATAGAAGAAAGGAACGTGATGATAAATATAACAACTGAAATTTAAAACTTAAATAATTGAAATTGTTTTATTTGGGTATGTAATAATTGAAAATGTTGGGCACTTAAAAATTCGAAGGGAACAAATCTTGAACATAATTTTCTAGCTGAAGGTGGCAAAATCTAACACTCAGTAATAGGACTTTAGTATAATCAAACACTGTTCAATTATGAATTTGAAGCAGCCTCAAATTTTTCCAAAATTTATATTTTCACATAATACTCCTAACAAGGAGAAAACAGACACTTTTTGTAATAATAATAATAAATTAGAGAGGCTGCAGGAACTGTGAGCGCTAATGCGCGCCGGAACTGAGAATCAGGAACCTCCATGGCCGCTTCAAGAGACCACTACCATTCGAAGACAAAACTTTCTCTATCCACCGTCACCTCCTCTTGTTACTCTTCATATATATTCATTTCTCTTATCTGCTCCGCCTCTCTCGCCCTCGCTTTCTCTCTCTTCGGATCTTCTCCCTCCACGTGCTACCACCACTACCACCCCGGCGGGATCTTACATTACGAGACGGAGTGCTCAACGTCGTGCGATTACTCTGATGGAAGGTGGATCTACGATCCGACTGTCAGATCTCCGCGTTATGATAACACATGTAAAGAGATATACAAAGGCTGGAACTGCCTCGCCAGTAACAAACCCAACGCTTTTGATATTGTCAAGTGGCGTTGGAAGCCTAATCACTGTGATCTTCCCCAATTTGATCCTCTTTTGTTTCTTCGATCATACAGAGACACTAATATCGGTAAGTACGAAGTTCAAAATTCTGTGTGTTTACTATAAACTAATTCTATCGAAATTTTCGGTAAAAATAGAGATTTTTGGTTAGTGTGGCTTCTGACTGTTTTGGAATTTAGAAATTGGAGTAATCACTTTTATGTTAGCTGATAAAGTTAAAACCTTTACTTTGAGTACCTCATGAGACTGAACAATGTTAGAATTTATAGGCGGTATGTGAACATCGATTAATCATAGAAAGCTTAGTTGCAACTATCCATGTGGTGTTATTGAATCTATACCTTGTCGAATTTGATGTTTTCTGAGGATATTAGTTGATGTAATAACTTGAGTTTTAACTGCTTCCCCCTCAAAATTGGACCTCACTTTTGAAGATCAAAGTTATTAATGAAAGTTAGGCTTTTTAACATAATTACATAATCAAAGGTCAAGTTCAAAACTTTACTTGGTATAAAAAGATTTCGTGCATTGATTTTGAAAATAGACTCTAGTTTAGGGATATCCAAAGCAGAAAGTTATCTGATTTAAGACAGGTGAGTATTTTGAAACAGAAAACAATTCAAACTAAAAGAATCCAGTTTTTGCTTTCCTTTCGGTTTTAAGTTTCTCTAGAATGTAAACTGTCGACAGTTTCCATGAAGACTTCTTTTTATTACCTTTTTGTTGCTGTAGGGAGAATGTCAGCATATTAATGATGAACACAACTACATACAAAGCTCAAGGGGCCAACTTTTCGACAGAGCACACTGCAGACCTTTTAACAAAAAGACATACACGTTAAGGTTAACAGACACTATAGACATCAGTTACTGGGCCAGATCGAGTTAAACAAATTGTGAGTAAATACCCGATATTGACAACTAAGCCAATTCCTAGAATTTCTAGGAATCCCTCTGTGAAGTCTAGCTCGCATAAGATCTTCAATTTCCTCCAATTTCTAGGAAGATTTACATATTTATGTCTGCTTATTATATTAAAGTTAAATTTCAGTCAAAGGTTGGACTTGTAAATGGGATTGTTTTTTATTTTGATTTGGGGCAAAGGAGTATTTAATTTGTGTTGTACTACTTATTGCATAGTGGTAGTATGCTACTTTTAGACCTTGTGCATGTTTTGCAGTGCAGGATTTGTTGGCGACTCTTTGAATAGAAATATGTTTGTTTCTCTTTTCTGCACTTTAAAACGAGTATCTGGTGAAGTGCGAAAGTGGCGTCCAGCTGGAGCTGACCGTGGCTTTACCTTTCTTCAGTACAACCTTACTATTGCGTATCACCGGACAAATCTTTTGGCATGTTATGGTAGGTAAGCCATGTGTAAGCATGATATTTATTTTGAATACCTGTATAAGCATACTGGAGAT
Organism: Hedera helix; assembly: GCA_947179155.2. NCBI lineage: Eukaryota > Viridiplantae > Streptophyta > Magnoliopsida > Apiales > Araliaceae > Hedera > Hedera helix. The sequence goes on from OX359287.1 coordinate 31,231,008, forward strand.
TATTGTTAACTACACTACTTGAACATTGCTTGTTATCTTTCTACACTTCCACCAATATGGACATGAGTCACACAACAATTGGTTGGCATATTCTTTAATACTTGCTATTAGCTCAATATGAGGGTCATTTTTATTAATCAATTTGGGCTCACATTTCTGTTTTAGCTGAGTGTGGCCCCTATCTAGCTCCCTTTGAAGCTTCTGTTAAGCATCCTGTCAAATTTATTCCTAGTATATATATTTTGCATTCTATTAACGAATCCTTTACTTGGTCTAGTCAATTTGTGATTTTACCTGCAGTGAGTTTAACCTTACTATCAGCTAACATCATGCATTTTTTTGGCATTGCTTCATTGATCTTTGTCAACCCAGTCTGGGGTCAGTCAAAAAACCTCACTGAAATGCCCGACTGAGCGTAGGTTCTTAAGGACTGTTTATCGTAGTTGAGGGTGAACCAGAGTAGATCAGAAATGCCTCTTATTGAGGTTAAGGTTTGCCAAATCTCAATCTGGCTCAGTATGACTTGATCTGAAATCCTGTCTCTTTCTGTTATTAATGTATTTCAGAATGTATCCCATAATGAAGATTGTTTCTTGTGTTGGTTACATTTAGAAATTATACCCTGGGAACGCTTCATTCCTATATTATACAGGTGGTCAGCCAATGACAATGATGGCAAGCTAGAATCTCTTAGGTATAAAGATGGCTACAGAGTTTATGTTGATACACCTGAAGGAACATGGGTAGAAGCTCCAGCTTTCCATGATATTATCATCTTTAATACGGGACACTGGTAAAATCTTTTTCCTATAGGAATCCCATATGATGTAGATTGCGCTGCTGACAGGAACATTTTGGATTACTTTTTCCTCCTGCCAATACATTCATCTTCCTTTATGCTTAGGAACTGAGTTGTAAATAAATATTAAAGAAAGCTTCATTCTGTGGACCATCAAAGCAGGCAACTGTCAGTTTACCTGGTTGGAAGAGAAGTACCTGTTGGTTGGGATCTCTGTATGGTCCCAAATCTGGCATACGTAGTTTGACAGGAACAAGTTGTTCTTATTGTTGTACTGAATCGCTTAAATTCTTGAAGGGGAGACGAAGGGGGCTAGCACCTCCTAAGAAATGCAATTCGATCTAATGATTTTTTTCCTTTATACTATGTCATCTGTTAGTGTTGCTCAATAGACGTCTTATATCTAAGCAATTCTTACTAATTATTTTGAATTTGTATTCTTATTGTAGGTGGTGGGCTCCTTCAAAGTTTGACCCTTTAAAATCACCTATGCTTTTCTTTGAAAAGGGTCTGCCAGTGGTGCCCCCAATATCTCCTGATGTTGGCCTTGATATGGTTTTAGAACACATGGTATGATACCATTTTTTTGTACATATTACAATATAACTTATGTTTGTTAAAAAGTTTTAAGACAGAACATAAGGCTCCAATTGACTGACTATGTTGGGTACAATAAGTTTGTGGTTTAGAAAGACTAAACGAGGTTGCCAATCTACACGCTCTCAAGATTTGATGTTCCTTATGCTTCAAATCTAGAATTTCACATATGTCGAGTTTTATAACTTTAAAAAATATGGCGTAGTTCCTCCATTTACTACTGGTATGAGAAGTGTAGAATTTCTGTTCCCAAACTCTAAAGGCTGGTCTAAGTCAATAGATTGAATTTTTAGGGCACTACAATAATTGGAGTCCTGAAGTTCTTTTGCTTAGTTGCTTGAGTTCTACAATCTTGTGATTAGGCTACTAAGGTCTCTACTTTTTGCTCTAATTTCTAAATTTAATTTAATTAATATTAGTACGTATATGGAAATCCTATCATGTAATTGAGAATGAAAATGTAAAGAGATGGTGCATATATCTTTGTGTTGACTGTTGGATCAGAAGCCTTTCTAATCACCATTTATTGTCACATGGCACTTTGTTTTTGTGTTGCCAAAATTGGTAGGCTGTGCCTGGAGAGAATGAGTACTCAAAAAAGTGCTTGGATGAGATAAGGCGGTCCAATATTTTTGACCTTAATATTAGGGTGAATTAGATAGTTCAACACCTTTTACCCCACCATTGAGCGCTTAATTGGCTGTATGTCACACGATATTTTTTTGTCGTGTATAAGATTTGGGATACTTATAAAATTCAATTATTATGATAATTTTTTATATGAATCATGATGATATCATACCTCATTTTTGTCACCTGATGTGGGTAGAAATTTGTATGGAAAATAGGTTGTCTTTGAGCTGGTTTCTATAGCTTTTGGCAATTATTGGTAAAGTAGGTCCTGCTTTAAAATATATTTTGCTCTTGATTAAAGATGGATCCCATTAAAGATCTTGACTGGGGTACCCTTTTTGTAGTTCCAGGATTTAGTCACATGCAATCTTAACAACTAAAAAAGTAGATATATAAATATTAATCCCAAGGGGTGGGAGAAATGACAGGCCTTGAGGATTAACCTCAAGGTCACTGGTTCTGATCCCCATACATGGGGTCAAGCTTACCAGTAAAAAAGATAGATATTTTATGAGTTACAAGTTTATATCCAAAAGCAAGGAAAACAATTCTTTCCTGGTTTATCAAAGTATTAATTTCTAATTTGAAGATAAACATTATCAGTATCATATTGGGATCCCAAATCAACTAGGATATTAACAGTGGACATTCTTGAGAGGAATATAAATTCTAAGCAATTCATGTTTGTTTTCAAATTGCATTGTCCATATCCTCTGAAATTTAATCTGCATTTTATTAATAGATTTCATTTGTGGAGGGGAAAAAGCAACCTGGCACGATTTTATTATTTCGTACACAATCCCCTAGGCATTTTGAAGGAGGTGACTGGGACCAAGGTGGTTCTTGTCAGCGTTTACAGCCTTTCATGCCTCAACAGGCAAGTTTCAGTGCCCTGTTTTAATTTCAAACATTATCATTGTATTTTATACTTGAGCATTGTTGGTAATCATCACTTGCATATGTTTGTTTGTTCCTTCTCACTTTCTGCAGCATGTATTTTGAAGTTCTGGTTTGGGTTCTTGTTGAACTTCCAGGTTGAAGAACTTTTCTCTCTGAATAATAATGGAACAAACGTGGAAACGCGCCTTGTCAACCAGCACCTGTACAAGGCCCTCAAGGGCTCTACCTTCCATTTACTGGACGTCACCCACATGAGTGAATTCAGAGCAGATGCCCATCTGTCTACTGCTGGTCGAAAGAAACACGACGATTGCATGCACTGGTGCTTACCAGGGATGACAGATATCTGGAATGACTTGTTTGTTGTAGAATTAAATAAAGTCAAGGTTAGGACCTGAAATTTTGCTATTCCTAGCCTCAAATTGCTCTCATTCGGTTCCTTTTGGGATTTGATTATTTTGGGTTCTATACACACACCATTGTATTACAAATAGTTAGATTGTACCGCCACCAGAGTATGCTTTAGAAGAATACTTGCTGTATTAAGGCATTGTTACCACTTGAAAGTGAAATTTATTGAGTTTGTTAGTTGATTTGTGATTGAAAATTTACTCCCTCTAGGCTCTAGCTGGAAAAAGCCGAAACATTTGCGGTGAAAATTACAAAGAAGACTTTCATTTTTCTTGGTGAAAGGAGTAGTTAATTATGTTTTGGGTTTTCCTATTTGCACAATTACGACCATAATCATTTGCCATTACTTTAAGATAGAATTGTAAAATGCTACTACACTCTACATGATGGTACGAAATATAAAGTCCAAGCCTAAAATTAGGCCAACACCTCCGTCACCACACATCACTTGCATCATATTTGTGCAGTACTTTTGTACTATTAGAATGTCATTCGAAAATGGTAAGGATGGTAAAATAGAAACACGCAAATAAGGTGAGATAAGAAACAAATTGATATACAATGTTGTAATTTGAAGGCCTAACAAGGGATGCACAATAGGTCTGAGGTCTAACTTAGACCGGTCTGGTCAAAGTTTGACCTGATTAAGGTCTAGATTGGTCAGGTAAAGGCTTTAAAAAGCCGCTTTTTGACGACAGAAATTTGGTCTGCCATGTCCTGCAAAAAAATCTGGTCTAACATGGTCTTGGGTCGGGTCTAGCCTGAGGTTTGACCTAATTCTTTATACAATTATTTATAATTTTTGAAATTTAAAGTTATAATTATTTAACAATGAAGTATAAATTTTTACTTATTCATTATTATACTTTATAAATTATAATACATTAATTTTAATTAATACATCAATAAAGTTTAAAATTTTAATTATTCATTCTTGATTTCTTGTAAATATATTTAATTAATATTAATTTTAATTAGTTAGTATATTTAATATTAATGATAAGATAATTAGTTAGTTGATTAAATATTAATAATAAGTTATTTTATTGTAAATACTAAATTACTAATATTTAAAATTAAAATTTTATCAATATTTCTTGTTACGTTTAATTAATACATCAATAAACTAACTTTTAATATTAATAATAAGTTAGTTTTTTGTAAATACTCAAATTTTTCATTAATTTGAATATGCTAAATTCTCAAGGGGATTTATGATTTTAGTTATTTTTTCGGTATTCTGTTGTAGCAATTTAAATAATAATTCTATGAAACAATTAGAAAATTAATTGGAGATAATACTTGATATATAACTATATAAGTGTTTAATGACCATAAAGCATTATATTCAAAATATAAAAGTGTAATATACAATAAGTTAATTTTATTTTGCATCTATAGTCATATGTATCGCAGTAAATTATATTCGAATTATATTTCTATGAAGACAAACTGTATATAATAGATATAAATTTAGGAAACCAATTTAATTTATATACGGTTACATTTAAATTATATTTTTTTTTAATTTAAGAGAAATATATTTATTTTTATTCTAATTATCAAATTAATATTGGTGTGCAGTAGAATGTTAAAGTAAAATAAATCTAAAAAATCTTGCAGCATTTTTATAAAATTTTATTAATTTATATTTTTAATATTTAATATTTAACATTAAAAAAAAAAATGGAAGAAGGATTGAATCGCCTAGACCTGATCTAGCCTACAGGTTTAACTAAATCATAATTTAGTGATCAAGGCCAAGCTTGGCCTGATCTGACAAACTTAAGTCAGCAGTTTAGTCTGATCTGATCGAAGTCTAAGGACAAACCCCTATAAAATCAGACCATACCGATTTATTGTGTATGTCAAAGCAATACTAATCTGAAAAATTGAAGACCAACTTGAGTGAGGAGTGAGGACAAAATCAGGCTATTGTTTTTTTATAAGAAATTCTCGTTTTGGGACTAGGAAGTATAAACTTATAATTATTTCATCATTTATGTACAACGACAATATGGATCCGAATGAAATAATTATAATTATTGCTATAATTTCTGATACCTTGGTAGCGATTTATATAATATTATTTTTTAATTTAAAATTATTATCCATCATTAAATGACCTCTATATAATGTGATTAAAAAAAATTAATATAAAATAATTTATAATAATAATAATAAATTAATATAAATAATCCCATCTCATTTTATCATTTTTATTAACAAACATAGTCAAAAACATTCCGACCTCAAATATGGGAATAAGAGAAAACTAACTGTGTATTTGGCAAGTCATTCATTAACGTGGTTTTATATTATTATCCACTCACTACTCATAGGCAATAGACAAAAAGGAAAATAAACAATCAAATTCTTACTCTGCCCGTTTTTATTTGACGTTTGACTCATTCTAAAGCATAGTCACTAATGGTGATGGTATTCAATTCAATTTTCATTGGCAAAATACCATGAAGTCAAGAGGTATAAATCCTATATATGTGCTTAAAAATTATATTATGATTTTTTTTTAATTTAATTTAAAATTTATGGTGAGGAATCAGTCCAGACATGCATCATTTCGTGATGTTTCAGCTACATGCAGCCACTCTAGATGCAGTTAATTCAAATTTTTCTTAGTGCAGAGTACATAGATCTAATTTTTGAAGACAAAACATAAATCACAATAATTCGTAGCTAGCTAGCTAGTCTTAATTTGTGGCTTAATTAGTGCTATATACCAAATTAGTTGAATTTAATTACTTGTGGTGCATGCATAATCTATCAAATTGTCATTGTCAGTGCCACCAATTAAGCTCCGGCGGCTGGGTGTACCAATGGGGGGTTTTGCATCGTTTGCACGTATGATATTCTCCAATAATTTTAATTTTTAACATATGCATCGATGAAATTAATATGGTTAATTTTTTCCTAGCTAGTAGTGTGGCACGAATTAAATTTACATCATTTTTTAAACGTTTATTTGAAGCGTAAATTGAAAAATTAGGAGTGACTATCATTTCCTTTTAATTGATCTTCTGCTGGCTCTTGTTGCTTTGACCATTTGTACCTCTTAATGATATTTATTTTTGGTAGGAATTAATTTAAGATGTCTAACACATATAGAAAGGTTGTATTTTAATTAATATATAGGTTTAATTTATTATACATTATGTATATATATATATATATAAATGTATTTTATATTACTATATATAAAATATCATGTATAAATGTATTTTGGGTATATCTTAGACTTCGTCCAGAAAATATTACGAGGAAGCATGACACTTATTTCTTCTGTTAGTGAACAATAACAAATGTTTATATGCATAGAAGTAGCTTTTTTTAGATAATTTATTGATTGTATAAACTCAAAATTCAATTAGTTCATATTATTTTTGAATTTAAAAATAGTTTAAATTGATTTTAATAAGTCGAAACTGTACGTTCACATATTTAGAAACTGAGGGAGGATGAAATTTCATGCATGGGCATGATGTGTTTCACAGTGTTTTCCCCAAAACCCTAAAGAGAAGGCCTTTTAATTAACTACGTTATACTTAATAATAAAATAAGTTATCCTAATTTGATCAGGGTAATAGTATCCTTTACTCAATCTATTTGGAGTAGCCAAAATAACTATATAACATGATCAGTTGAGATGTCCAAGAAACCTCTAATTATATAATAATTATAATTATATGCTTAATTGTCGAGTGATATACGTTTTCATGAGGTGTAATCCTTGACTTAAGCTAAAATTAAGTAATTCCTTCTTTTAGAAAAGTAAATGATCAAGTTGCATCTAAATCCAAGTGATATCGATTTTCTTATTTTAATTAGTCTAAAAAGCCACATCCCAATAGGTGAAAGCAAAGTTTTAAAAAAAATATAAGGGGGATGTACATAAAAGGTGACTTTAGGGTTTGTTTAAACTGGTAATTCTATAAGTCCACCTTTGCACATGCATATAATATACCAATTCCAGCTTTGTTTAAACAACAATAATCTTAATTACCACTTCATTTCACCACTATAAATACCCAAATAAACACCCTTTATTCTCATCAAATAATCTCACATTTTCGATACCAATAACCAAAACATGTGTTCACCTAAAATCCTTCTAGCTCTTCTTTGTTTCCTAACCCTAGGAACCCTAATTCATCACTCCCATGCCCAAAACTCACCACAAGACTTCCTCAATGCTCACAATACGGCCCGTGCCCAAGTCAGGGTTGGACGGTTGACATGGGACAACACCGTGGCGGCCTACGCATTGAACTACACTAAGTCGAGAATTAGAGACTGCAATCTCGTGCACTCAGGGGGACCGTACGGTGAAAACCTAGCAAAAGGCACCGGTTCCTTTAGTGGAACCAATGCGGTTAAGTTGTGGGTTGCTGAAAATGTTGATTACAATTATGCCACCAATACATGTGCAGCCGGGAAGGTGTGTGGACACTATACTCAGGTGGTTTGGAGGAATTCAGTTCGGCTAGGGTGCGCTAGGGCTTTGTGTAGCAATGGGAACTGGTGGTTCATTACTTGTAGCTATGATCCTCCGGGTAACTACATAGGCAAGAAGCCATATTAAACTGTCTAATTTATCGAGACAAAGCAGTCAAATGGAATTAATTAAGACTGGAGTATTTTGTATGGATGTGATGAATAAATTAAATTGCTGATGGAGCATTAATATTAATAAGTATAAGGTGGAGAATAAATGTGACGTGGTTAGGAACTTAATATTGAGCACCATTAGTGTTTGTTGTAGTGAAGTGCAGTTGATCTAGTTTTCTTGCTCAAAATTTAGTTGGAGTGAGCAAACTAGAGTACTTTAGCCTTCTGCTACATATATACATATATGTTTGTCCACTTTTTATTGATTTATTTCCGTTTTGAAATGTACTACTATATTTTCATATTGAAGGAATAAATTATTTGGCTGCTTTATGAGATATATGGTACTGTAAATGATTTCCTATATATATATATATATATATATATATATATATATATATATATATATATATATATATATATATATATATATATCTTCTTGACAAACAAGCACAAACATATATGGAGGCTGCTAGAACTTTGACATCTTGATCGTGCTAATTAATTAGTTAATTAGAATAATATGCATGAAGGCAAAGAAATAAACGTCTATAAAATGAAAAATCGACTGACTAGTGGCATGCATGGCTAGCAGCTGGACTAATTGATAGGATTAGATTGATTCGTTGCATTGAGTTGATATACAAATTATTAAGTAGAAAATAATTATTTAATTACTTTATTTTGGTTTTGTCTTCGCTCAACACACAATTTATCAAATCAAATGTAATTAAGATTGTTAAATTCATTTATAGTGCATGATTAGGGTTTCTAATATTGTCCTGGTCAAATAAATAACATTTTTATTTATCCGTGTTCAAAAGAAAAGGACAAAAATATAAAAAAACATGAACTATATATGTCCAAAACTTGAACTTTTCTTCAAGAATAGTAAGTTCATATTTCGCTCGCTGTTACTGTATTGTAACATAAAGCGAACAGGTTAATTGGGCCGAGCTTGAAATCATACTGGACCCACTTAAGTCTAAGGATTAAAGACCAACCGAAACCTATTCTTGTGAGGGTTTAGTTTTTTTTTATTTTTGCAGTACTCTTTCCAAAAATTCCTCATAATCCTTGGCCTGCAGAATCTTGCATTCCCTTTCCACCCACAACCATCCATTGTGTAGTTTCTGAATGAGGCTATGAAGGGACCCTTTGACCAATCAATCTTGTCTTTTCCCCCAGCTGTCGCCGTTCCATAGGCTGATTTTGATGCTCATTGGCTGTCATCGTGGAAATGCAACTCCCTTGTCTCCATGGTTTCTATATGTCCTTGTGGGAACAAAATCCACAAAGAATCAGGAAAAACCTATAAAGATTGGATGACAAATTTCTCAAGTGAAAAACTAATTTCGGTTTACAAAAATAAGAAAACAGGGCTTGGCAATCCCTGACAAGAAAAGATAAAATTTAGTCTTGTAATACTGTATATATAAAGAATAATTCTAGACTTACTCACAAAAAATACCCGCTAGACTTACCCGTAAAAAAGACGAAAGAGTATAGTCTCACTTTATTTGTATTTTGCATATAAAGTGGGACCATATTTCTTTGTTTTATTCATGGGTAAGGCTTGTAGGCAAAAAATGAGGGTAAGTGTAGAACCACTCATGTATAAAATACAATCTACAAAGCAAAATAAGATGTAAGCTGCATTAACAAAACACCACACTTGATGCCAAAAAAATAAATAAAATAAAATAATAATAATAAGTAGAAGACAGTGGAATATGAGAAAAGAAGTGATTAAATAAAATGCTACAACTGTGCCTGCTGAATGACCCACCCGGTAACAATCTCATTGGCATGTCAATCTGTCCGAACAAGAACATGTCATTCGATACAAACCCAGTAGCTAAATTATACAGAGCAAAATTAAGAGATCGATATGAAGAGAAAAATATTGTGCAATAAATTTTTAATTTTTGAATTTTAAAACCACCTGATTCTTGATCCAGCGGCCATCAGCACAAGTATTAACGTGGTTAGGGGACTATATCACAAAGAAATCCTTGCCGGTTGAAACGATCTGAGGCTAATGAAATATGAATCAAATTGACAATAACAATGATCCCTTGATATTTCTGACAAAATTGTTCATGTCTTCTTGAACTGGAAGTTAATTAATTAATTATATATAGATAGATATTGCATGGCATGGTGGTGATATCTGAAGAGAACAATTAATGGAAATATATATATATATATATATATATATATATATATATATATAAGGCTGGCTTTAGATTTTGTTAGTTAGTTAGTTAAGATCTAATTTTATGTATTTCTAATATTATGTGTGTTACATATTCCAAGCTTTAGACATACACTAAGCCATTAGGCTTTAATAATATTTTGTTAATTGAGGTACTTGTTTTAACTATTTTACAAATTATAGATGCCATATAAAATTTTACTGGACCTATCTGCTTTTTCTTTTTGCCCTTCTTTACTGTTGTTTAGGAAGCCCATGATGGTTGCGTAATTGGTTGGATCGACTCTTATTGCTGACCACATAAAATGCTGGCTTAAGACCCATTTTGAAGTGGCAGTTTAGGGAATTAGAAATTTCTCTTCAAATTGAAGACAACAAAATAAAACCCATGGACCAAAGCCCAATATTCAGATTAAGTGGACCATCAGAGTAGCAGACTGTCAATTTAAGGCCCAAAAAAAAATGTAATCTGTTGAACATGAATATTTATTTTATAAAGTTACACGTTCTAGGTCGGTACACAAAATGAGAATCACGAGTAATCGGCTGCTATAGTCTTTCCAAATAAATTGCATACCTCCTCTGTCCGCAAAAATTTAATTAGATTAATTTTTTTTAATTAATAATTAAATAAATTTATTTATATTTTTAAACTTTTAAAAATTGAATGTTGTAGTGAATTAAATATAATTATAATCTTTTTACCTATGTTTTAAAGAAAATAGTATAAATTTTGATTCTAAAATCAATCAATTTGATTTCAAAATTCAAACTAAGCTAATCGGGGGGAGGGGGTCATAAATTTATGTTAAATTACAATTGCAAAGTTTGTCAATATGTGAAATTAGTATAATTGTATAACGACTTACTATTAATATTTTTTTATGTAACTAATAATAAAAAAATTGACATAAATCTTTACAAACGGAGAGAATCGTTAATGAAATTCTTATCAATAATGAGAGAATGAGATTCCCATGTTCATTGTTGATCCTGCCTTCCAAACGGGGAGAATCTATTTTGAGATATAAAACTATTATTTAAACAGAAATATTTAAATTATGTGAAAATGAATGTTTCCCCCCCTTCTTTAAATGGCAAGATATAAGCGTCATTAATTTGAATATGTTGGTGATGAATTGAATATCTTATTTTAGTACAAAATTTACTTTTAAAACGCTAATAAATCGAATATATAAAATTACCATTTTTTAGGACTAACGTAGTTGAATAGTTGATCCAAAACAATTAGGAATTTCAATAGACTTGTGAACTAAAATCTTTATTTTCGCACTCAACACAATATTTGGATTTAAGGAAATTAAATTAAATTAAATAAAAATTTCAAAAACTTGATGAATATAGTAGTCTCATGCATAACTAATGTTTCTTCATGAAATAAGAATACTGAAAATTGTGTTCAAATATTAACTTAAATAAGGGAAAGAGAGCCAAGCTTGGCTATTGATATACCCTTAAAGTGGCATAATATTTAATAATAAAATATTTGTAATATTATTAATAAAAAAAATATTATTAGTAAAGAAACTTATTTATAGTCAAATTTAACTATGACAACATTTCCTTTCTCTATAAATATAACCAATAAATAAATAAAATAGAATTTGTGTAACTAAAGAAAAAGTGAAGGTAAAGAAAAAGAAGGGAACTGATATTCACATGTTTTCTTAATATTTTTACTTCACACGGAAATAAAATAGATCTCATTTTTTATGTGAAAGAGAAATATATAAAAATATTAAAAATTTATTTTTCAAAAAAAACAAAGTAGATGAGTAGATGTACTCCGTGCATAAATATTAAAATAAGTCTACACATATAATAATTAAATATTATAATAAATATTCTCTCTATTTATATTATTATAATATAAATTTTAATATTATATTTTATTTTTTAATAAAATAATTAAATATAATATTTAATTATTGCTTGTTTATATTTATTCTAAGTAAAAAGGTTTTTTACCCGATTCCCGTCCCACTAAATAACATTTGTCACAAGTGGCTACGACTTTACTATCATGGTCTTGGATCCACGGGAGTCTGGAAAGAGAGAAGAGAGAGAAATAGCTGTCAAAGCCACTCAACTCATTGAAGAGAAGAACCCTTTGACTGTATATAGATTACATTCATTCTGATTAATCAGTTCATAAACCACTTCAACAGTCTCAGCATCTCCAGGTATTTTTTCCCTTTTATTTTTCCTCTTTTGAATTATAATAAAAGTTACTGTTTTTTATTAGACATTTGTGTATGTATTTGTTCGTCTATTGGATTATAAGTGCAATGATGATGCATTTGTCTATTTTGAAGGTGGGTTGTGTGTTTATTTGGGAAAGATTTGATTTTTTTGACTAAAGATTTGTGGGTAGTTTGTGTAGTTTTGGATTTTAAGGGTGTTCTAGGGTTTGTTTGTTTCTGGGATTTTATGGGATCACTCATTATGATTGCTGTAAAGATTTTTCCTTTTGATTTGTTGTGAGATTCCTGTAGTGGGTTTCTTTAATTTAGAGAAAGATTGGAGTCATTTTAGGGGAAAGAATATCAGGGGCCAGGGGTTTCTGTTTTGGTTATTTGTTTATTATGAGGCTCAAGTGTTAGTAGCAGACTGCTAGTGGATGGTGTCAAAATGTTTCTGCAGTGGTCTCAAATGATTGATATCTATGAAATCATAGCAATAGAGGAGAGAATTTAAGAAAATTTCTTCAAAATATCCATGCATGGAGTTCAGTAAATTAAAGAGATATTTCACCCGCACAAAAAGTGACAAGGATTTCCTATATTTCAATAACTAACTTCTAACAGAGCATAATTATCTCAATGATCATAATCCCCACGTTTTGCACGCAGGATGGGTGAGGGATCCTGTCTTCTGGTTGTAGCATGCTACTAATACTTAAATAATGCACACACAGAGAGTTAATGTGCAATATTTGTAAAGGATAAAATCCTGTAGGTAGTTTTTTTATAAATTTTCTTATGTTTCTCTTACTCCCAGTTTTGTTTGGCTCTACGTTGGCGGTTATTGGATGAAGGATTTGAGAATTGGATTTCTGTATTTCTTGATTAAGAATTTTGTTGGTTTTAATCGAGAAATTTCTCTCGTTAGTCATTCTTTTTGTTTTCCATTTAGTGGCTTGAGTGAAATTGACACTGTTATTTATTATATGTTTGATGCTTAGAACTGGTGGAAGATAGGGATGTGAATTTTAGGGGCTATAGCAGTATAAAGTTTTTCTTCTTTGATCTGATACAAAGTGAGAATTGGCATCATCTGAATTTAACAATGAAATTCCTAGGTTTAACTTTGACTTCGTTATAAACTTGAAGTGTGCAGGGTTGATATGGGTAGCTTTATAGAGTCTGACCTTGTCTAAAATACTGAGAGGGCCCACTAATCTGAAAACTTTGAATTTTATTTCTGATTTGTATCTTTTGTTGTGCAAACTTGGATTCGATTTTGGTTGAATTAGTAACTTTTCTTACTTGATTTGTGGTGACACCATGAACCTTGTTTTCAAATATAGGATGACACAGTTCCTTTTGATTAATCTATGTGACTACATGTAATTCTAGGCACGACAGTAATAAAATCTACCCATTCTGACTGTATATGTGGTGTCATTTAACTCTTGTTATGCTTGATACTTTTTGTTTCTAAGCAGGTTTATATTACTTGTATAAACATCGGGAGAAGATAAAAGTAGAAGCCTTGGGACATTTAGAATATGTACAGACACTCACCTAGTAGAAACCAGAGGTCCAAAGGCTTCAAGTTGAAGCATGTGCTGCAAATTTTTGTGTTGGTTGCTGTTTGCTTTTGGTTGATTTACCAGGTCAAGCACTCCCACGATAAGAGGAAGGAATTTGATGAAAATGATGCAAAGATCACCCAAACTATACACAAAGAGAATGAAATCTTGAAATTTGGAAGGAAAGATCTCAATCCTCAAGTGAAGGAAACAAGTAAGGAAAATGAGAAGCATGATGAAGATGCAGAAGAAGAAACCGGAAGAGAAGAAGAAAACGACAACAAGACAGAAACAAAAGAGGATGAAGGTAAAGGAGGTGGAGATGATGAGTTAGACGAGAACGATCAAGGGAAATCTAATTCCGAGCTTGATCATGAAGAGGAGTTCCTAGATGAAGAAAAGGCAAGAGAAGAGGGTGATGAGAAGGAAATTGAAGAGAAAGATCTTGAAGATATAGACAGTCAAACGGAGAACAAGAATTCTGTGGATGAACATGATCATGATGGAGGAACGACGAATACTCACGAAGCACGTGAGGAACAGTACAAGGCAGATGACGCTTCCAGTGCTGTGACTCATGATGGCCAAACTATCAGCACCGAAAATGAGTCTGGCAGCGTGGAAAACCAAGTGAATATTGTAGAAAATGAAAATAAAAGCAATAACACCGAAGAAAGCAATATTGGTCAAAACACTACAGATTTAATGCTGCACGAGGGGGAAACAGCTGAGAATGGAACTTCAACGATCAGTGAAGAGAAAGGTTCCGAAGTATTGAATTTCACATCCCAGGGAAGCCCGTCTCTTAATTCCATAATAACGTTAGAGTCCAATGATCAACCAAAATTAAGCACTGATTCAAATGGCTTGTCTTTGCCGAATGGAACAGAGATCATCATATCAGAACCTAGTCATGCTCAGAATGTCACTGAAGGTACTTCTGCAGAAGGCTCCAACTTCCAGACTGTCACACTGGAACAGCCCGATAACTCAAGCAAAGCTTTGGATAACAGTCAATTAGACTCTAACTTGACCACTTCAATTGCAACTGAGAATGTGGAAGCAAATCCACTGGATTCCTCAAATTCCTCCATGAATTTGCTGTTTGTTGCGTCAGAACATACTGTGCAGTCTAATGTAACGGCTGAGACTAAAGATGGCTCAGAGTCTACCATAATAGAGGTAAATGCCGATACAGTTCAGAATGAGAACTCAGATACAAATGGTGGAACAGATGGAACATTTGAGAACTCCTCTAATATTGAGAATGGTGATGAAGTTCAACACGACACCATTGATTCCTCTATCCCCCTGGAAGACAAAGAGGATCACATAGATCTTGATACATTGCCACATATCAGAACTGAGGGAAGCAACAGTGAAGAGACTGCAGAAGAATGATAATAATGGTCAGAGGGTTTTTTGGTTCTCTTAAGTTGTGTAATCTTGTGCAACATCGACCAGTCTAGATAATAGGTTTGAATTTGTGGCCAAAATGTAGGCTAAAGCAAAATTTTAGAAAGGTTTCAGTTTGAATAATCTTATTTCGAGCTCCTTTGTTTTCATTTTGTTGTTATCCTTTTGTTGTGTATGTGCTTGCAATATGAGTCTGTTTGTGCGCCTGCCTCTGCGCTAGGCGAGGCAAATCTTACTAGAGAATGGTTTGCATTCTTGGGTGCTGAGTATACTCTCCTGAAGCTTTATATTAAAATCGAGTTTTTTCTTCATTTTTTTTCCAAAAATTAAAATTTGCACAAGCTTAAACGCAACTTGTTTTTTCTGCAACTTTTTTCCAATAGTAAATTGTCTATTTGTGTCTTACACAAATTAATATACTTGAAAGAAAAAAATAATGAAATGAAAACTAGGGACATAACTTAGAACAACTTGGTCTTATTCAGTTTCAAAATGGGTACCATCCAGTGGAATACAAATATTAAGATTGTGTACATGTATAAAAAACGTATATATATATATAGAGAGAGAGAGAGAGAGAGAGATCCATAGCGAATGTCGACTATGGAGCATTGTAGGGTTCACCAATCTCTGTCCGTTCATTTGGACTGTAGATTAAACAAGATTTTTAAAAATAAAAACAAAATATCAGTGCATCATGGTGGAATAGCTACTTTTACTAACAACGCTAAAGCTGCAAATGAATTAACCTACCAAATTTAACAAAAAAAAATAAGAAAGAAAAAAAATAGTAACCTACCAAGCAACTAAAAAACAAAATTTAGTACACAAGTCACAAACTGAGAGAACTGATTTGTTAATGGAAGCGACAAATAGTAGCGGAGGTTACTGCGCTAAAGTTAGAGGTACAAATGAATGAACCTACCAAGCAACTCAAAAACAAGATTTAATAAACAAAGCAAACAGATTGAACTGATTTGTTTGACACATCCAAAATAGTTCATAGTTGAGAATATTGTTGTATATCTATTGTGAATCATGATTCGGGGTAAATCCCAAGAAGAAGCAGGGCACTAATAGTACAACCATTGAGAAACTGAACCATGTACACTACATTCTTCCCTCCCAACATGGGCGAAAAAATGAACAGCCGAGAATATCTTCAATCCACTCTCCGTGTATTCTTGGGTTGATGTGCATTCCACTGCAATAGCATCCATACTATTGACGTGCCTGATCAGAACCATGAACAAGCTATTAGAACATGAGATTGGAGGTATTCCAGAAGAAGGCCACTCATTGCTCGGGCAGATCACAATATATCATTGCTTTGAAATTTTGCACAACATAGTTGAGTGCATCACATCGTGAACAGTAAAAAGGTAAAATGAAAAGACACTCTTGCAATAAAGATGACTTTATCCATAACTCGAAAAATTATTTATAATAACAGAGAAAAGATAACTTGTTCAAACCTGATAAATATATTCTAAATTGGCATCCTTAATTCCTTATACACATCAAGCCAATAAATGATATGGGGCTTAGGACTTGTAAACTTAGCATTTAAGTCGGGATGTTTGCTATTGTGAAAAGATATATACATTTGTGAATATAGTGATTTAAAGTTAGTGACATAGATTTATAGAAAAGGAGCCGCAAGTAAAGCAAATCCCAATTTGTTGAGATTTAAGGCTATACCTGAATATGCTAGCAGCTAATGTTTTGAGGATAATAATTACAAATCAATGACTACAAAATGATGTTTCTTTTCAAAAACAAGACTTTGCTCCATCGAATGCAGAAGAGTCATAATACAAACTAAACAAGCTCCAAAGAGTGGAACTATTAACTATGCTAGACGCATAGGAGAATCCTAGCGTACTCAACAAAGTCATGTCCCAACAATATTTAGTATTCCATCTTTGTTTATTTCCTCCAGAGAAAGGGTATAGGTGCAAATACAATGTCCTTTCCTTTTCCATTCCTCTAGCTGATTACTATGCCCCACAAAGGATGCACATTTGGAAGGAACATTAAGTTAGAGGAATGGAAAAGGCATGCTTAGGGATTACAAACTTCCCTTTCCCTAATTTGTTTGATTGAGCAAGGACAGAGGAAGGGAAGCTGATTAAACGGTGTTACTTGGTACAGTTATGTATCCCCAAGTATTCTGAAAGCATGTTTCTTCAAAGGGAAAGATATAAAAAACGACCCATCTCTATTCTCTTCCTTGCTGACACTTTTGGGCAGAAAGAATACAGTGGGCCTGGAGAAAAATGACTCCCTCCTTTCCTGCTTGTACTCCTTCCATTTTCATTGAACGGCGTTAACTCTCTATCCTTACTTTTTCCTTCCCATGATCTCTAAAATTGGTCAACTACAATATGGAATATTTCCTAGCTATTATCCTTTGAATTTCTAGTATACTACCACGCAAGCTAAGTACATAGTAAAAAAACACTAAACAGTAACAGCTTAATGAGGTGTGAAATCATGTAAAGTAATATTGCAGACATTAACACCTGCAAAGAAGCTGACAGTTGTAAGATTTCCAATGGCCATTGTCTGATATATCAGATACTCTGTCAAGAAGTGACCAAATGCATAGATGAATGACAGAAAGGTAGCTGCATAAAGTGGCTTATTTTCCAGGTTAAAGGCGCAGAGAAAGCAGAGAGTGCAAGTAAGAAGAGTCCAGACCCCAAATGTTCTCCCATGAACTTCAGTCACTGCAGAGAAGGAAAATATGAGCGAGAGAGAGATGCGATCAGTTATTCGTGACACAGCCATGTATAAAGGTGTCGAGTAGCAACAAGTTGTATATTGAATCATCAGACAATAAAAAAATTGTCATTGTAAAGCACCAGGGAGATATAGAGCACACAATAACTTGTAGATGCATACACAATTGTAAATATTGGTTCTTGCCATGGTCGTGTTAAACTTTAAAGAAAATTAGAAACTTTGCTTAATCATAATGGATTAAAAGAAGCAGGAAGAAAGGCATATTTGAATGTCTGGTGATGTGGGTTGGTTAGGTTTCAAAGCAGAATCCACCCCCAAGCACTTCACAACTTAATTATGAACATAGTCGAGTATCTTTTAAAGTTTTTACTTTCTCACAGTTAAATTACACCTTTCTGCCTAGTGAGCAATGTAATATAGTATCCCACATTCAATTCATCAGTACCACAAGGCACAAAGCAGCCACCTGAACCATTAACTTAATGGCTTGACATGTTCATACACTATGTCGAGCATATCAAGGAATCACTTTGTTTGTCATTTAAAAAAACTAGATTACTTAACAGCCGTTTGAAACATATACAAGCCCCTTCTCAAAAAGGATGTTATCATACCATTAAGCTCCTACTTATTCTAAATTTAAATTTCTTTCTAGCTTTTACCTGAAAATTTATCTAACCATAAGTCCCTAAGACTACTGATATTAAAAGGTGATGATGCATCCTCTATCCAACAATCAAAAAAACCAAAGGAAATTTAGTAGAACAGTTCGCGTGTTTCAACATCCTAGATGCAGGAAAATATAATGACTTAAAATATGATTAAACAACAATAAAGTCAAGATTAACATTAATGTGAAACTTAGGGAGCTCAGTTATTACTATTTAACATATGAAAAGATCCCCTTTTTGTTACGTTAATTTAGTTTTTCCCAATCTGGGATCTCTTATAATTATAAACTCTAGTATTTAACATCGAAATTAAACAGGATTTGCATATCAATTTACTACAATTTTTAAACATCAATCAGCACAAGAAACCCACAAAATGAATCTCAATGTGTGTATGTCTGTGTGCTTGTGGGTGGGTGTATGTAAATTGTGAAAGGAAAGAGATAGAGAGAAAGAGAAGATACTGGGAGATTGAGAAAAGACGGCGAGACGGAGAGCCCAAATGTCGAAGAATCCGAACCAAACGGAAGCCAATCGGAGTAACCCAACTAACATCAACCACCATCCCAACGCTTTCATTTTCTATTCTCCGCTCTAGCTCTAGTTCCCCCAGTAAAGATTCGGAAAGGACTGAGATTGAGAGCGAAATGGATTCAACTACGTCAATGAAAAACTCAGGTGGTAATGTGTAAAAACGTGCAAACCTCAGATAGTTAAGTGAATTTTTTCCTTAATAATGGAAGTCTGGAAGATTAGCCTGTTTTGGACTCTGTTGAAAGAAACTACTCCTAAGAAAGATGTGCAATGAGATTAGACCCTCTATTGTACGTCTAATTATTGGGCTTGTGGCCCATTATCAACAAATTTCTTTCACATCGGGCATGTATTCATAGAGCGGGATGAAGATAAATAAAGAATTAAAGATCAAATAGAGATATTATATGTAGCTCTAATATGATTTTTGATTTGTATTTGTTTTGACATAGCAATCATGTTGGCTATATGTATCACATACACACACATTGGGCATATTCGACTAATAATAGTAGTATCAAATACATATTAGATACATATATAAATGTATGTATATATATGTTTGTATCTAATATGTATTTGATACTACTATTATTAGTCGAATATGCCCAATGTGTGTGTGTGATACATAGCCAACATGATTGCTATACATCTATATATATACTCTTTTTTGAACGGTAATAAGAAATTCATTTCATCATATAAAGAAACATAATAAAATGTGATATATATATACTCTTTTTTGTCTGCTTATATTGTATTTTTTGTTGGCTCGATAGTTATCTATCAAAGCAAAATATCTCTCTTGAAGCAAGTAATATCTCAAGCCTGGGTTGTCTTGTTTGATCTTTATGTTGTAATAACTATTAGGTGTCAAATAATCACCACCATGAATCCATGATGCCAAAAGACTGTAGAAATATTCTAAAAGGGTTTTATTGTTTATATAAATATACCAAGTATCAATAATAACTTAATTTTGTTCAAATCCGAGTTGGTTATTGTACTAGTTTAATGTCAAAATGATTACTTACTACTTACTATAATAGCTGGATCTCAAGCCACCTGGTATCCAGTGTTTGCCAACCTACAAAGCCAATTCTATCATCATCCACACAATGTGCCAACATAGGATTCCAAGTTTCCAACACAGATCATTATTCTTAAGAAACCATCAAACTGAAAACTATGAACTACTAGTATTATACAAATCAAATGAATGAATAAACACATTACTCAAAACAAAGTTATATAGTTGTCAATCACTGTACACTCGAGAGAAATCAGCCAGCCAAAAATTGCTGTTAGTTAATCTACAAATCCAAGAACGTGTAACTAATTACCTAACTATGACCAAAATGACGAAAAGAACCCGAATCAATCCTGACCCGGTTGCCTCAACTCCTTCCGGAGCTTCGTTGAGAACAACCTACAAGCATCCATACTCAGATCTATTGCTGCAGCCAAAGCGACAAAAGCAGCTGCATCCTCCGTGCATGTCACGTGGTGGATACTAACCTCCACCTCTGGCTTGCTACACTTTCCACCACCCATCACGGTGGAAGACATCACGAACCCTCTATATAATAGGTGGTGTGCCCAAGACCAGGAACCGATGTCAGAACTGGAAACAGATCCCGAATCAAAGCTGCTGCTAGGAGTGCTCATTGGAGAGGGGCCAGTACTATTGTCAATGGTGAATTTTCCACCATTTTTGGTGCCGAGTGTGGAATTCGCAAGAGTGATGGCCTCAACACCGCCGTCAGGGAAGTGCTCAAAGCGGTAGCCAAGCTGGTCACCGTGTTCAAGCCACGCCTCGAGGCGGCCCCAGGGCTTCCAGGTGGCCTGGCCAGGCTGAAGAATGAGCCAGGCGCCTGGGTTGGACTTGCTGACCCGGTTGGTTCCCGTTGATGGGACAAATGGTGTCACCATTGATGCAGCAGCAACAGGTGAACCTGAAAGGTCATGGATTGTAATTGACCATCCTTTACGCTCTCTTGGGTGTTGTTCCTTATCACTTCGAAGTGAACTTAACCAGCCTCTAGAATTGCCTGATTCTGATACAGATGATCTGTTCAACAACAATCCAATATTGATTATATACCAATTCAAGACGCATTTCGTAAATCAAGAATGCATAATTACATGGATAATCTTTTGCTACTCAAGTCTCATGTAACTAAGAACTTCCACATTTTTAGGGAGCAACAAAAATCTTTCTAGAGAGCCTGTAACTAGCAACAGTTTAAACGAATAAGATTGCTTTAATGGGAACATATTAAAATAACTTTCTTTGATTTCAATTTAGTTTCTTCTCTTTTCAAGATAAAGATTGTCAATCAAATGATCAGTTCATAAACTATCGCAGATTAGAACACATAGTTAATTCAGTTGAAACAGTACGGCTACATACGCAATGCAAAAACAGAATAAACCAATTATCAAACAGCTTAACTACAATAATGAATGCCCAGAATTGAACTCCAAAAAGAGCAAAAAGAACCAACCTTGATCTCAAATTCTGTTCACCGCCAGAGTTTCTGAAGCTAAACTTGCAAGTAAAAACCGCTTGTCTAACATTCCCATTAACCTGAAACACCTGAGGACTACACTCGGGCTCTCCATCAAACTGAAACACAAATCTCGGGTCGGGTTCAACCCGCACATTCAAATTCAACTTGGCCCTTTTATCGATCTCAATCCACCCATTCTGAATCACACAAACCCTATTCTCCACTCCTTTCAAATCCAACGAAACAGTCCCCAAAAGCTTCCTCACGCCACCAAACCCACAAGTCAGCTCCCTCTTCCCAGCGTAAACCTCAATCTTCAAACAGTAGGTTTTCTTGGCAGCCGACGATTTCTCCAGCAATTTCTCGAATTCAGACTTATTCAGATTAAAAGAAGCGTGAATTTGATCATCAATTTGTTGGGTTTCTTCCAAAAGCAGAGGGACATTCGAGATTTGGGTCGGAAAATCCTTCAGTTTCATCTTGCAGTAGCACGAAGTACCCGATTTCGACGCCGGAAACTTTAAAGCTAAATTTCTGATGACAATTCGCACGAAAGAACACGGATCCATTAGCCCTTTCGCACGAAATGAATGAAATTGACTTTTTACAAGAGCAAATAGGGAGTAATTCAGCCTATATAAATATATAAAAAGAGAGAGAAAAGGAAAGAGAACATAATCGGAAAGTATAAGAGTAGCAGAGTATATAGTCGAAACAGAAAGAGAAAGCGACGAGAGAGAAGGAGAAAGTACAGGCTGGAATAAAGAAATGAGCTGGGTGCGCACGTATGCAAAAACTAAGATTGCCAGCAATTTGGCATCTCTGTCAAGCAGTCATTATTCAAATTCTCGTTTTCTCTCTCTCTAGAAATTTCCGTTTTCTCTCTCCAAAAATTGGCGAAATTTGATTGGTGTATATGGACGGGCTACGTAGCTGCCTAGCTGGGAATAGCAGGGTGACAGCTGTTTCGCCTCATATTTATTTTGTCGCCAGTAGAACCAATTTTGGACACTGGTCTTTACCAACTTTATTTTGTGGTCGACAAGTCCACTGATTTTTTAAAGCGATTAGATTTTTAAAAAATTGATATATATTGCGAAGCGACAGTATGAATAATAATTTAGTTATTAAGTTAAACAATTTAATTAGAATACATATTTATTTAATTATTATTATAAAAAATAATTACTTTAATTTTATTTAAATTAAATAAATTTAAAGTAATTAATTTTTAAATAAAATTAAAGTAATTAATTGTTCGTAATTATACCTAAATAAATTTACATTTTATTCAAAATATTTAGCTTAATATATAACTGATCGAAGTAACTTATAATATATAATTTAATAATTTATTAATTAGGTAAATATTTAATAATTTAATAACTACTATTATCTCCTCAAAATTTTAATTAAATATTTATTCTATATTAAATTAATTATCATAATAAATCATTATCTATGTATTATAATAAACTAATATTATTCATGTTGTCCATGCGAGATTGATGAATTTAATTGATCTAATTTTATGTATTGATATATTTCACAAATATATATAATTTATCACAAAATTGTGATAATACATAGTACAACTCTTTCACTTTATTTATTTTATTGTAAGTTGATTTTAATAAAAAGAAACAATATTATTACAAGATAAAAAATGCATTTACTTATCGAACTACATATACTTCCTTTCTTTAAAATTAGAAATATAAAATTTTTTAAAATGTCTTTAATATTAGCTAAAAATATAGTATTTCTACAATTAAAAGAATTATATGTTAAGTATTTTATGTTATTTTATAATTTAGAAATAAAAATATTTTAAATTTTAAATATAGACGACGTATAAGAATAATGCTTAAATAAAACCTTTAAAAATTATTAGGGTCTTATCTAAATTTCAATTTGATTTTGCTATAATACAGCATATTAAAAAAAATTACGGATACATTATTAAAACTAATATTTTTTTAAAAGTTGGGAATCAAATATCTATAAGAAAGTCAAACATCAATGAGGCTCTAATTTAAATTTGTGATGGGGATACATTCTCATAATTGTTATCAATGTACTTTATCATAGATTGCATTAGAAATACAGAAAGTGATTGGTATTAGCGATCGATCTAATTTTATTTTTATTTTTTTAATTTTTAAAATATTTATTTTAATAATTTTTTTTATAAAATTTAATAATTTATACATAATTTAAATATATATAAATAACAGTATTATATAAATTATATAACAGTATTATACAGACTGTACAACACTTTTATTTATATGAATTTAAATTATACTTAAAACACTAAATTCTATAAATAAATAAATAATTCAGAATAAATATTATAAATATTTTATGAGTCAAAAAAAAATTAATATTTCTTTTTTGAATAAATTTTCTTTTAAATTTTTAATTGGCAGGTGGATTTATTCTTGTTAGAATTGGACATTTGAATTTCAATTTTAGCATTTGGAAGCGTTTTCGCAGTTGTTTAATAGGTCTTATTGTTTTATGTAAATGTAAATTTATTTATATTTTGGTAAAGGACGAAAAAATCTTCTAAATTCGAAAAAAAATTGCAAACAATCTCAAAAAAATTAAAGAAGAACGAAAAGTAAATAACACGATATATATGCAGGTTAATCATTTTATGGCTGGTTTTAATAATCATATATATATATATATACACACATACACACTTTATAATAATTCACATACTAAATAATATTTATATATTAACTAAAAAACACATAGTCTCAAATTCATAAGATCCAAAATATTAGTCAAACTTAAGATCAAACTGTTAATAATTTCTCAAACCCAAATTCACATGACCCTTGGCTTCTAAAGGGCGCTCACCAGAGAGCAGACAATCGCTCGCTCATCGAAAAATGAATCTTTAGACTACCAAGTCGATGTAGCTGCCATTTGTGGGATCCAGTACTTATCAATGCCAACACTATTTCTATCATAATTATAATTACATTGCAATTTCAAGGTCCAATTTCAAGAGTTAAATACATATTTGTCCCTTCAAGTATGACTCATTTTACACAAGTGACCCTAATTTAAAAAAATTATAGCAGCCTCTAAGTACACTTAGTAAGCAAAAGTGACCCTAAATTCATTTTCAGCAAAAAAAAATGGCCAGAATGCTGACGTGTCACCGAAAAGATTGTATTTCAATGTATTTTTGTAATTTTAAAAAAAATCACTGTATTTTTTGTCATTAAAACAAAAATAATATATGTATACTCAATATTAAAAAATTTAACAAACAATAAAAATGAACCCAACTCATATGCCATCATCTTCAAGATCTAGTCTCTCTAAAATTCTTGATTTGAATCAACTCATACACCATCATCTTCAATTTTATTTAGGTTAATAGTTTTGTTAATTATTTAATTTAATTTAATTAGGGTGATAAATTATTTTATTTGAATTAATTAGTGATTTTTAATTATTTAACTTGAATTATTTATTTTATTTATTTAGCTAATGATTTTTAATTATTTTATTTGAATTAAGTTAGTATTTAGGTTCTATTTGACAATTAATAGAATAGTCAATATTTATTATACGATTTTTATACCGTTAAACTGTATATTACTTCCCATGACCAGAGCTGCTAGTATTTTGGCCAAAATTGTGAACGGATGGTCACTTTTGCTTATTTACGTGTACTTGGAGGTTGCTATTATAAATTTTTTTAAATTAGGGTCACTTGTGTAAGAGAGGAAACAACAAAAGTGTATTTAACCCTAATTTCAATTATGTGAGTTTTTAATATTAGTCATAAATGGTTTCATAGTCTTGTTTCTCCAACTAGCATCTTACGAAGCGGTGATTCTTAGCTATTAAGACAATCATGCATTCATGCTAGCTTGCTATTCATTTAATTTACAAATGAGTATAACGAGATAAACAATTTCTTTGATTTTGAAAAGAAAAAATCTATTTTCATATTAAAGGATTAGCTTAAAGTGAAAAGCTGCAGCACCAAAAAAAGATGTGAAAAAATACAGAAAAATAGAGAAAGAAAGAAATGTACGTTACATGTGCAATTCATGTTTTTGTATCTTCTATAAAGTAACCATAATAGTAGCTTGAGTTCTAGATGACTGAATGGTATTTGAAGTATCTCATTATCAGACTAATGGTGGAAAATTGACAAGATCTATTGGGTTGACGGCAGAGTGCTGTATTGGTGGGGATAACCCTAAAAGCGAAAAAGCAGATTTTTTTTAATTCACCACCAAACTTAGGTAAACATTTGTCAAGAAAGAGAATCTCTCTCTCTCTCTCTCTCTCTCTCTCTCTCTCTCTCTCTCTATATATATATATATATATATATATATATATATATATATATATATATATATATCGGGGGGTGGGGGGAGGGGTTGATTAATTCGAAAAGTACTAATGTAGAAGTATGCAAACGCAAACCCAAGAATACTGGTGAACAAGAACTGTTAAAGTATAATACACAACCGCTATCTTTATTTATAAAAAATATATTTAGGATTGAACTATTTGTATTAATTTAACATTATTTTAGACCATTTTATTCAATGATGAATGATTAATAGTCCTATGAACTATTTTTTTTAATCATTTCTAAGGCTATTTATGTGGGATTATATAATCTCATAAAAAATTTGAAATTAATAGTTCACCTCATTTTAAACTATTAAATGACTTTATAGGACTAATAGTCCAATATTAAGGGATTAATAATCCCTCATCAAATGATTAAATAGTGCAAAATAGTATTAAATTAAGATAAAAAGTTCAATCCTAAATATGTTTTTTATAAACAAATATAGCCGAAATATAAAATAAATGTGAAATAATTGTACTATTGGAAAATAGTATGTTCCACACAATTATGTTATAAGTATGTAATGATAGATATCTGAAGATTAAAAGTTAGCTTTTAGGGCATCAAAAAATTCCAAAGGATGTAACCCTTTAACGCTTTGGTTTCGTATAGCCCGCACTAGTCATTTAATCAGGTTACAGCCTGACATTCAAATTAAATAGTTTGAGAATATCCTTAAAACAAAATCAACATTTCTTCTTAGGCTTTACTGTTCCCATTGGTCTATATTGTTTTGCATCAATATCATAAGCGACGGATAGTCCGTTGCCTAATGTCCTATCGAACCTATTTACATTCCCAACAGCGGTGGCGGTGCGATGAGGACTGGTCAATCAAGAACGATCGCCTCAATCCCAACGGATTTGTGGTGATCTATATATTTTTGTAGTGTTTGACTAATTAAAAGAAACGAATATATTTGATAAGGATTCTTAAAAATTAATTATTAAGTTATTAAACTTTTAGTATTAAGGTAACTAGTGAGATTACATAGTTCATGCATTTTGACTCAAATTCAAGGATATCGTTCAAAAATAGAATTTTTAAAATTATGCTTATTTAGTATTAATTAATGATTGATTAGGGGCTTAGGGCATGGAGTCTGTCTTCAGTACTAAAAATCAATTTACCTGGGGTATACTGTCTTTCTTTAAAACCAAGTTTAATACTAAACCATCTCCATACATCAAAGGCATAAAGTGGTCACACCCATATAACTAACACTCAATTCTGGGAAATGATTCAAAGTCTCCAATTACCAACCCACAGTTATATACCTTCTTGTGCTATGTGTGTATCAACTTGGAATGGGCCTGCATCCTCCCCTTGGAAAATATTAATGTAAATGGCACAAATTTCAAATGCAGCCCCATAAACATTGGCACCTTACCCATAGCCGGATTGGGTTAGTATGAAGTTGGTAAGTTGATAAGTTGGTTCATAGATCAATACAGTGCTGACACGTGTTGTCGGACCAACGCGTGTCAGTACTGTATTGGTCTAGGAGTGGACTTACCATGAAGTCCACTCCACCATAACCGGATCCCCCATAACCGTAGGTTCCCAGCGTTGGGCTGGCCAAGTAGATTGTGGTAGTTTTGAGGTTTATTGTAGTTTTATGAAATTATGCCTGCATGTGACTTTAAAATTATAATCAGATATATCTGGTAACTGTGTTATTATCCATAACATATACACCTTGACCTTTCAATTATTTAATAGTATCTCTCCCTTTGAGTTTTCAAATCAAATGATGGAGTGGAGTACGGGAAGAAGGGACCCGGTTACTATGAAGCGAACTTTATGGTAAATTTATTTTTAGACCAATAAAGTGCTGACACGCATATAGAGATAACACTCATCAGCTTGCGTGTCAGCACTTTATTGGTCTCAAAGTGAATTTACCATAAAGTTCACTTCATAGTAACCGGATCCGAGAAAAAGTCTACATATTTTCATAGCTATGATTTAATTATGCTATTGCTATTTACACAAGAAAATTTTGATATTTTCACAAAATCTTACACATAAATTTAGACCTTATTTACTATTCATGTAAGAAAGACTTATGTAACTATCAAATTCACGTGTAAAAAATCAATTCCCTTGATTTACATTTTTATTTTTCTTTAGAAAAAAATTGGTATTTGGCAATTTAGACAAGTCATATTTCCAAAGTACAATGATTATTAGATCTCTCTGCTAGATCTAGCTAGTTTATCAATGGTTTATATATATGTATGGCCAGTTGGCCACCTCTTGGCTCTTATTAGGACATCAAATCCAAACATCATGTAAAATTAATTAACAACATTGAATATAAAATATAACTGATAAAATTAAACATGTAGTATATTACACTTAAACCATATCATTACTAGACCACCGTAAACATTAGATAAAGATCACTTCATCATTATTCAATGTATAATTGTAACCGAAAAATAAAACACTGAAATAATTTTTTTGCAGATTAAATAGAACATATATTAATTGAGTCTTAAGAACTAGCAAGATACTAGCTCACAACTTTCATCAAATTCTCCAAAGGAAATCAGAAAAATCCATTACCATAGCCAAAGTTGTGGACATTAAAAGTAGTTGAAACACCATTGATCAAATTAGGTTTACTCTCAAACTGATCAAGAACCCTAATTCCATTATTACCAGCAAAAGATGGCAAATTATATTTCGCATTCTCCACCAAAATCTTGTTAGCTTGATTTGATTGCTCACATTATATTCTTCTTGAGCTCTTCCACAGAATCCCTCAATTGTTGAAGCTCATTAAACCTAATTTCTCGACGGGAGCTTCCCACCAAAACTGGCTCTGGCTAACTTGTCTCATACTGTCGAGTATCTTTCCTCTTCTTCTCTTCGATTCTAATTCATTAACAACTTGAGTGAGCTGCAAGTTGAGGTCTGGAACAATAGCATCGCGATGAGATTCAATTCAACAAGATGGAGAGTATTGGGGTTTGAAGAAGTGTTTCGAATGATATACCTTCCGATAATGGATTCAACATTATGCCTAGTGGCCAGAAGAGAACATTTTTCAGCCGGAGAAAAGCTATAATAGCAATATCAACCCCACAAAGTGTGCAAAGCTCACTGACTTTCTTGAATAGGTAAGAAGTCGCTTTTAGAAGGTAACTTGAAAGTGGTTTTTTCTCTCTATTTTTGCAATATTGATCTTCCTCACCCATGATTGGTTTCTTTGCATTATTACGTGAACAATTCTCACTGATTCAAAGCTATCACATAACGACTGCATTCCTCTTATCCAAAAGATTACTTCTAAGGTTACCTCTTAGACCTCAAGATTTCTTGCTTACTCTGAAAGACTACAACTCATTAAACCTGTGCTCTCTGCTATTCAATCTTTTTGGTCTATTCATTTCATCCTTCCAAAATCAGTTTTAAGGTCAATCCAATTAATCCTTTGTCGATTTCTTTGGAAAGGACCTTCTCTTGGTAGATTTGGTGCAAATTTTCCTGGAACATGATTTCTCTCCCCTTAACTGAAGGAGGATTAACAGTTAAACGTATTGAAGAATGGAATAAAGCTCTTATTCTTCTACATCTCCACTAAGTCATTCAACATCATTCCTCCTCACTTTGGGCTGCGTGGGTTCAAAGTACTATTCTTAAACACAAGAACTTCTGGCATGTACCCATCCCCCCCCCCCCCCCCCCCCCCGATTGCTTTTGGACTTGGAGGCAAGTTCTCAAACTTAGACCCATTGCTCTTCAATTCCTTGAATACCATGTGGGTAGAAGGGATCATTTTAGTCTTTAGTATGATCCTTAGTTAAATGGTCATTCAATTTTTCCTAATCCCCAACTGCTTCTCAATTCTAATATACTAGTTGAAGCCTTATTGAGTTCCATTATCCACAATCGCAGTTGGCAGCTTCCTAGAATTAAGGCTCCTTGCAAATGACTAGATTAGAGAACTACTTATTAATGTTACTTCTCCTTCTGATAATGATGATCAGATTACTTGGGCTTCCACTGATATCAAAACTCTTAAAGCAAACATTATTTGGGATTCAATTAGGCACAGAGCTGCAAATATTCCATGGTATAACATTGTTTGGCCCAAATATCATATTCTTATATACTCCTTCATTCTATATATGGCTAGCTTTCTTGAGAAAACTTCCCACAAATGATATCACCACGACCTATTCCAATCATGGCCCTTCTAGATGTCTTTTATGCTCTTTTGTGAATGAAACCTTTGATCACTTGTTTTTTAACTGTCTTTTTTCCTACGAAGTTCTCACCACTGTTATGGCAAGTGAGCACTAGTTTGGACTACCTTCTGACTAGGATGGTATTATTGATTTCATTTACCAATATCAAGATAAAAAATGCATAAAGACATTCAACGATTGGTTTTAGCTACAACTCTCTATAAACTCTAAGGTGCTAGGAATTCCAAAATTCATGATAACAAATTGTTCCCTCCTCATGTTCTGTCAAAGGAGATTATCGTTTTAATCAAAGCTCGACTTTCAGTCTTAAAGAAATTCAAAAAAGCTTCCTAAAAATGTCATACATTTCACAATTGGTTGTAATTACTTAGTTTTTTCTGTAATTTTTGTCGCTTGCTAGGCCTTTCTCTATAGTATCATCCTCAAGTGGCCTATTACTTGATGATTTTACTATAGATTATGGGGTATGCCCTTAGACGACATTGTTCTTACGATTCTCTTGAATGCACAAACAAATTTAGCACAAAAAAAAAACCTTTATTTAATTATTTTGTAGCATTAATTTCCATTTCTCTTATAAGATACACAAAAATTAAGCATCATTAACTTAAAAGACATTAACTCATTTCAATATGGCCGGTCGAAACAAAACTGATTAAAACAACTTGATCACTCAAAACAAGCTCAATACTTACAAAAAACATTCAAAAGATGATTCATAGCCTAGCTAGGGCATATCCATAAGGCACCATAGAGAGTTCAAGTCCAGTATTATCCTTCACACCAAACGAACCAACATGCCTTATACCACCATAACTACTCAAATTTTGAGGCCAACTATTTACCAACTACTTTTTCTATATGTGTGTGTGTGTGTGTGTGTGTGTAAAATCTTCCAAGTTGCTCTCATTTTAACCAACATAAAAATTCACCAAGAGAGAGGTGCAAGGAGCTCGGCAGCATTGAGAGGGAAGAAAGAAGAGAGATAAAATAGAGAAAAGCTAGCAAGGAGGAGAAAAAAGAAAGAAACAAAGCTATGAATTATATAAACCCTAACCTAGTTTTAATCTTTGAATATTTATGTTTAACAATGTATGTATGTAAGTTTTTTCTGGAAGTTATGATATTAGATCATGTTTAGCTTATATTTGATGTCTTAAACTTGTGATCACAAGAATCAAACAAGAGAACTCAAAATATTAAGAGAAATAAAAGTAAAAACCTAAAAACAAGATCATAAAACCTTAAAATATAACATGTTTTTGTAAAAATCATAACAAATAATGTGTAAAAAATTAGGATTTAAAATTTTGAGGGTTGATGCCTCAGCGAGTCTTCTAGTTACAGTATAATTTGAGACCCTAATTTCTTGTAAATTATTTATGATAATTTCTTAAAGCAGTCTGGTCAGTGTTAAAAAACCCTAGCCATATATAAACTATTTTTGGGTTGTTTTGTATGTTTAGAAACCTCCAAAAATTCTGAAAATTTTATGGTAGATGTTACATAGAGATTCACGTCAAAAATGAAACCAAACAGATTTGTAGAGAATTAACTAAAAATAAAATAATTTTAGAATTTGAAACTGAAATGGGAATAACTTGAGTTTTGTGAAGGATATGAGTCTAAAATTTTTATTGGAGACTCTTTATGATGATATTAATACACCGTCCAAATTTCATAATTTTTGGAGTTAAATTCGATTTTTAAGAAATATATCAATTTTTGACAGAAATAGTTATAAAAGAAATATTAAAGTGTTTTGGAAAATTTGAAAGAATTCCAAAAAAAAATGGGTATGTGTACTGGAGTATCAGGTTAAGAGAAAAAAAATTAATAAAGTGTTTAAGTAAGGTTAATGTAAAAAGAGAATTATAAAATATTATGAAAAGCCAGTTTAAAGTAACTGAAAAATGTTAAATACAATTTTTCTAGATAAATAAGTTAAATAATACTTATAAAAGTTGGATAAGGGTAAAAAGGTAATTTTTGGAAGTTAACCTATGAAGATGGTATGTAATGGTAGTAGGATTATAGTTACGATACCTAAAAATTATCGAATTAGGGTTTTAGGTAACTACCGATGATAAAGATTAAATAAATAAGAAAATAAATAATAACCCCAAAATTTGATGTATTGACCTTCGTAAATAATGTAGGTCATTTGGGGAGAGAAGTAGTGGTTATAGATTATGGATGACGAATTAAGACAAACAAATTTTCGAATGTATTTTACTATGCAAGTTCTTAAATTGTGGAAGTTTTATATTTGTACAAATTTCTATAATTGTGCAAGTTATGAATGTATTTAATTGTTCACATTGAAATTTTGTTTAACTCTGAGATTATTGATATTCATATATTGTTGAAAGTAAAAAAGATGTCAATTGTTTTGACTAACTCTATCGATAAGATAGATCTTGAAATTTTCGGCTAACTCTACTGATGAAATAATTAATCTTGTGAGATAATTAAATATTTTAAATTTTTGACTTTGTCATAAGTAATGTCCAAAGCAAAACTTTCATTTCATAATCAGTCATAATTGACACCTATTGCTCAATTTTATTTTCAATAAAAAATTACTTTATTTTATTATTCTTTTATGTATGTTTACCTTAAGTCTTCCTTATACAACCATCAATACTCTCTCTGTCTCAAGATAAAAGTCTCGACTGACTTTTTGCGCATATTAAGAAAGATGATAAAATGACAAAATTATCCGTATTTAAATTCTCATTTTGGATAGATTTTTGCACATAACTAGTGATACTCCATAAATATGCATAGAGAATATAAATATGACAATTAATACTAAGGATATTATAGGCAAATTATTGTAAAAAATAGATTATTTAATATGAGTAGACATTTAACTTGGGCCTACGTAAAATAGTAATAAAGATTTTTATCTTAAAACAGAGGGAGTATTATTTTATCTGACCAGCCGTCTATTTCCATCAGTCACAAATAACAAGCAAAAAATAGAAACAAAGTGAAAAAAGAAAGGGTTGCATTCTAAACTTTGATTTTTTATTTATCGAATATTCTTAGAAGAATAAATTAAAAGTGTGATAAATATGAGTGCAGGAATAAAAGATGGAATATTCTATTAAATTCATTTTTAATATTTTTTCTTTTAAGGTTTGTTCTTTTTTTAACCGGCCCCTTAAACGAGTAAAAGATATAAAAAGGAAAAGGTTGATTAATTCTGTTAATTTTGCTCGAATACTTCCCTATCAAATTAGAAAATCTTTATATATCTAAGTAATAATTAGCTTCATAGGAAATATGCAACTTAATTTAAATTTACTGGTCATTTGCAATCAACGGCAGAACCAGGGGGCGAGGGGGGTCATATGACCCTGGTTAGAATAGTTGAATTGGACACATACATACATGTAGACAAATCCCCAAGCATTCAAGCATTCCCAATCGCTCACTTCCATCTATTCTACTCCACCATTCTTCCTGCAAAGACAATAAAGTAACTGTTGCTACCTTCGTGACCATTCACTTGTACATATTATTCTAATTAAATTATTATTATCATATATTATTCCAATTTTATAATCCCTTGGACAGAAACTGATGTTGATCGTTTGAAATACATAAATCTTTGTGCCACATTATTGGAATGAAAGTATTTTTCCTTGTAAATAAGTAAATAACAATGGATAAGTAAATAAGTAAATACATAAATCATTGACTGATCGCATGATATTTAGGGATCAACTTGAAAATTATATTTATGATATGCGATAGGATAATCAAGTTTTTGGGATGAAAGATTTGGGTTTAAAAAGTCTTACTAAGAAGCTGATTGAATCAAAAAAAAAAAAAGATGACTTTTACATTGGTATATCAATTGATAGAGTTGGCTTTGGTTTTACCAGTTGCGACTGTTACTATTGAAAGAGTATTTTATGCGATGAAAATTGTCAAAACTGTCTTGCATTATAAGATGGGAGGTGAGTGGATGAATGACAGTCTGGTAGTTTATATTGAGAAGAGTATTTTTTCAACAATTAAAAACGAACAAATTTTAAGACGCTTTCAAACTATGCAGACTCGCAAGATACAGTTGTCTCCTCTTAGTCGTACAACCGAAAGGAGCACTCTAAGCGTCAATAAATAATTTTTTTTACTGATGTATTTTGACCCCCCCCCCTAAAAACATTCTGATTCTGCCACTGCTTGCAATTTCATGTCTTTGTTGTCGAATGCTTATGATGAATTATCTCGATACAACTAGAATGTCATGTGTCTCCCATAATTTTCATCTACAGTCAAACCCTATGGATGAAATTAATCTAGCAATCTTAATGTTACTTATCTCTCATAAATAATGATAAAAACTACTCCACATTCAGTCCAACCCTAGCTCTATCTCAGTTGTCTCGTTCAGAAAACCTGCTATCAATTTCATATGAGGAAACCCTAAACAAATTCAAAGTTGATTTTTCAATTCATATAAATCAATTCTAAATTGAACTTCCTAAACCATATGTATTC
The DNA here is from genome assembly GCA_947179155.2 of Hedera helix. NCBI lineage: Eukaryota > Viridiplantae > Streptophyta > Magnoliopsida > Apiales > Araliaceae > Hedera > Hedera helix. The sequence goes on from OX359287.1 coordinate 31,265,983, forward strand.
ATATCAGACACGTACACCATCTTTTTCAGACAGACACAGATACAATTTGATTGAGAAATGATCCTCTTTTTTAAGTATATATATCTCCTCAAAAATTAAATAGTTATAATACACATAACGTTGGAAACCTATACTAATATTGTGCCTATATATCACGCACATAATTTGTAGTAATGGCATTTATAAGGACACTAATGATTTAAAAAAAAAAAAGTTGTCGTGAAGTGGCATTTTTATTTTTAACTAATTAAATTTTTCATAGGGTTTTAAGCATTGAGAGCAGGTTTATTCGTCATCTTCTAACGACTACAGCACTTGTTGACTATGCACGTACGTGGGAATTCATTGAGCTAAAGCCTGATAAAATGGAGGATTTTCAAAATTTTCATGGAGAAGGACCAGAAATTTGGCCATTTTCTTTCTCTTGGCTATGGCCTGTTCCCTTTCTTTTTAGATTTATTGGGAGTAGGATTTAGGAAAATGCTTTTTATTTAATTACTCGTGTTGTAATAATGTATGTACGTATATAATTTTTCTTAAATTGAAACCTAAACGATCGACTTTATGGAAATAAAAATGTCCATCAAGCCAGAAATTCTTTGTATATCTATGAGCAGCTTCATTAGAAATATGCAGCTCGACATAACGTTCCCGTCACTCGCAATTTCATGTCTTTTGGTGCTTATGTTACCAACTTTTTTACGCAAAAGGCAAAAAACTAGTACTTCCTTCCTTCGTTTTGAATTATATATAAAATTATTGTTTATTTTTAAAAAACTAATTTAAAATATTTTTAAATTTAAAATTGACATGATTTATTTAAATTAATTAATAGCATTTTTTAGATAATTTATGATATTCATACTTGTATCGACATAGATTAAATGAATTCATGTCAATTTTAAGTTTAAAAATATTTGAAATTAATTTTTTAAAAATTAATATTGATCTTAAAACTTAAAACGGAGGAAGCATTTTAATTCTGAAATAACAAAATATTCAAAAAGAATTGGATTTTGACCGAGTACACACGGCCTGAAAACAACCTTGTAAAAATTACTTCAAAATTTTAAAGTGCATTAAACCGAACCTACTTATCTCTGATAAATAATTAATGTAATAAAAATTACTTCAAACAGTATTTCATGATCCATAGAAATCATTTGTGAATGGTATAAATCTAAAACATAGTCTAATCCTAAGTTGATCTACATACGCTATACATCTCATTTAGTTTACCTGGCAGCATTTTCATATTAAAAAGACCTAAATAATTAAATTCAAATATGATATACAGTTTAAATAAGAAAGCATTTCTAAATATGAATGTTTTGAAAAAAAATATATTCATTCCGGACCCGACATGATATTGTTAGATAGAGCATATTCTATTATGTAAATAAGATGATTTTTTCAAATTAAACAATATATTTTAATGAAAAATATTTCTTGATACAAACAATTTAAATCAAGAAATTCAAGAAGCGGGAAAAAAGAGTCCCTTAGGAAATTGATAAGAATAAGCCTCCGTGGTTGTCTGCATTAGACTAGCTAGTCCCAAGTAGGCGCCTTACCCTTATCCCTCTCCACAATAGTGCACAACCCAAAAAATATTGGCATCGTCATTAGCACTGGAACTACCATGGTTCACCAACTTCAAAGACGAAATATATAGGAGGATCAACAAATGAAAAAAAATTCACCACTGTACTCGAGACGGCCGCCGATATTAGCAAAGGACTCACAGTCGCCAATATGTGGGGAGGAGGAGCAATTGGAACTGCACCACAATTATATATCTCAAGCCCCGTAATAAGAGTCCATGTATAAGATTTTTTAGTTACTGTTTTCTTTACCCATTAAGATTTTTCTAATGTTTTGTTTTATTTTATTTTATATGAAGTATAAGAAAAAATTGTTTAGAAACTCAAAAATGGTCAATTTGATTTGCAGGCATTAATTAGTTGATCATGGACTAATGAATCAATATAAGCTTCTGGTTGTAACTTATTAACGTAACCAAATGTACCAATATAAGTTTGTGGTTAATTGTAACTTAATCCACCTTCCATTCACAATTTCTAAGAGGCTAAGAGCACGATGAGGTGCAAATAATTAATTGTTAGAGAAACTGTTCTCATATTCTGAGATAGTATGCGTGTGTGTATAGGGAATTGATATTTTTAAGTACTTTCGCAAGTCTCTACTCATATAAAAGTGAGTCTCAATTACTATTTATATGAGTAAAATCTTGCAAAAATATCAATTTCCCTCATAAAAATATCAATCCTCTATATATATATAGCTGTACGTCTTATGTCTTATAAGTTTTTGTTGAAATATGTTTTAAGCTGCCCAGGAACACATCAACAGTTGTAATGGATAATAAATATGATTAGGGTGTAGTGTTTCTTCTTCATTCGTTTCACGGCAAATAAAGCAGTAACCATTAACAATAATCTTCCTTCGTTACTTTTGTGACCTTAATACCTTAGTTCCAGAAATTCTTTTCTTCTAATTTGAAAACATGAAATTAAAAGAGTAATTACTGACACAAAAAAATTAAAAATAAGATACAGTTAAGAAACAAAGAAAATTTATTAGAGAACAGAAAAAACCCTTAATTTATTTAGGATAATTAATTTCCGTGCATTCGTCGCACCAGATACATAGAAATTAAGCAAACTATAACCCAAACAAGCTTGGCTTGATCACTCAAAACAAGCTCAATACTTCGAACTAAAAAAATTCAGAAAAACCCACGGCCATACCCTTGGCCATATCCATGAGGAGGCATAACGGGGAGTTCCAGTTGACTATTATCCATCACACCAGATGATGATGATGGACCAACATGCCCTACACCACTACCATACCCTAGGGCATATCCATGAGGAGGCATAACGGGGAGTCCCAGTTGACTATTATCCATCACTCCAGATGATGATGATGGACCAACATGCCCTACACCACTACCATACCCTAGGGCATATCCATGAGGCATCATGGATGGCCCAACACCAGTACCATCATTCGCACCTGAACCAACATTCCCTACACCACTACCATACCCTAGGGCATATCCATGAGGCATCATGGTTGACCCAACACCAGTACCATCATTCGCACCTGAACCAACATTCCCTACGCCACTACCATACCCTAGGGCATATCCATGAGGCATCATGGATGACCCAACAGTACCAGTACCATCATTCGCACCTGAACCAACATTCCCTCCACCACTACCATACCCTGGGGCATTTCCATGAGGCATCATGGATGGCCCAACACCAGTACCATCATTCGCACCTGAGCCAACATTCCCTACACCACTACCATACCCTAGGGCATATCCATGAGGCATCATGGATTGCCCAACACCAGTACCACCATTCGCACCTGAACCAACATTCCCTACTGCTCCTCCATAAGAACTAGAAGAAGCCGGGAAAAACGACGACATCGCTTTTGCCGATGCGGCCGCCTCCATAAACATCTTCTGGTTGGCCACATTATTCTTCAGCTCCTCCATCGCCATTTTCAGCTTCTCCAGTTCTTCAAGCCCGAGATCATCCACAGGAGCTTCCCACCAATTCGTTTCTTGGCCAACTTTCCTCATCTTGTCAAGCTCTTCGCCGCGCTTCTTCTCAGCCTCCAGCCGGCCAGTTGTCTCGGTTAATTTCGCGTTTAGTTGGAGAACGCTATCGTTGCGACGAGCCTCAACGAGTTGAAGGGTAGGGTCGGAATTAGGGGTAGGATTACTTCGAGCGAGGTATCGATTAATGATTGATTCGACAGAAGGGTGGCCAAAGGAAAAGGCCTTTTTGGCCGGGGAGAAGACAATCATGGCAATTTCAACACCACAAAGGGTGCTAAGCTCGCTAGCTTTCTTGAACAAACCGGAGCGGCGTTTGGAGAAGGTGACAAGGCGGTTAGTTTCGTTGGCCATTCTTGTAATTTCAATCTTTTGGCGACCCTTGCTCTTCGGCCTTACCATGGTTGTAAGTTGTAAGAAATTAAGAAGAAGGAAATTGGAAATGGTGGTGGTGTATGGAGAAATTACATGAGAGGATTTTATAGGGTTGATGTATGCTTCCTCTCACGTGACTTCACGTGTTGTTATTTTAACATTTATGATATACTTGCACATGGAAAATTTTATTTAAATGTGTTGGCGTTTTTTGAATTAGTTTACTACGTTTTATGTCAAATTATTAGACAAAAATAGAAATCAATTCATTAAAAAATTTACCAAAGAATCTAAAAGAGTATAAAATGTAGATGTTCCTCAAACCCTAATCATATTTGTAATACATTTAATCTCTCAATATTGGCAAAAAGAAGCTAGAAAATCTAACAAAAATCTTACACTAGGCGGGGCATTCTCTTGGAGAATTAGAGTGGGCTCTAGATTTATGCTATATTTGAATTAAAACAATGAAATAAATGATGAAATGGAATAGAGAATGGAATGGAGAGTAAAATGATTTATTTTATTTCAATGAAAATAAATCATTTCATACCATTCCCAAGAAAAAAAATTCATAAATTTGGGAAATATGAACACGGTCCATTCCATTCTAATTAATGGAGTAATCAAATATAATTTTTTTCATTCCATATAAATGAATTATTCTATTTTTACATTCATTAATTCCTCCGATCCAAACGTAATATTAGACTTATTGACCAAAATCCTCCACTTCATAATAAAAACTCATATTAATATATTTTCCTTTAGTGCCTCCCAAAATACATCATGGCGAAATATTATTCGTATTTGACAAAATTTTGCGATATTCATAATATTTCCTAATTTTCTGGACCATTAATTTTGCATTCATTGAAAAATTCCATTTGAAGCATGTAATCCTTTATGATGACGTTGCACAATTTATTTGAACAATGGTCAATTAATTTGGATAACATAATTAAATGTTTAAATCGAAAAAAAAATGTATTTTTGGAAAACTATTAATTAATTTCATTGGATAAACCAATCGCCTTAATTATTTTATATTAAAACTTATTGTAAAACCTGACAACAAAGGAATTAAGATTATGAATATTATGACTCACAATTTGGACAATTATGGTTATGAACTCATTAATCACTTGATAATAAAAATATAAAATGGTTCTCGTTTGTTAATTAATTTTGAATATGATGACCCACAGTTACAAATTAACGCGGTCCTATGTGCAGATATTGTTTTTATCCAACATTAAATTGTCATTAGCTAGTTTTTGTTTCTATATATGGCATCAGCATGTCTAGGCACATATGCCACATGCAGAAATTTTATGCACTTATAATTAAATAATAAATTTATATATTTTTATTTGTTACACACACACAAAAAAAATCATTCGTAATATATATAAATATTAATGATGTATTTTATTTTTTATTTATGATATATATATATATATATATAAGTTATTAATGTGATACGTAACGAAATTATAATTTAAAGATATTGTGTCATTGTAATACTAACAATAAAAAGTGGTAATCTTTTGTAAAACAAAACAAACAAAAAATAACAAATTAGACTCTTTTATTGAAAAGCGGAGGAAATAATAAAACTCAACATATACATTTAAAAATATATATAAATTTTTCATTTTAATTTATAAGATCATTTTTTACTTTTGACAATTAATTTTAGACATTTGTAAACTCAAAAAAATTGATGAGATTTATTAAAAATAAAAAATAAATTTTATAATTAGTAGTATTTTTTTAATAAATTATAATATTTCTCATTATATTAAGTAAAGCGAAATGAATCTATGCACTCTTTAATTTAAAAGTATCTTAAATTAATTTCAAAAAATCAATAAAATTCTTATATTTTTGAATGGATGCAAAATCATTCATTAAATTATTTTTAAAAGATTTCAATTTAAATTCAGTGGTGATTCACAGTTTTATATCTTTCTTATGATAAATTATCTCGATACAACTAGAATATTATTATTGCTATGAAATTTACATCGAGGCGAAAAAGAAATCATTTGCTCTTAGTAGTACGATTTTGGCCATTTTCTTTTTCTTCGTAGTGGCGTGCCCTCGCTAGTTTCTTCTTTTCTTTTTCTTTTTTCTTGTTGTAATAAAGTATATATTTTCGTTTAAGTTAAAACTTAAACTAAGAAGTCTGTCACACTTGAAATTTATGAATATTTATGAGTTTAATCAGAAATATGCAGCTTTATACAATTTCTCTATTATTTTTTTTGTCTGTTTTGTAGTTCAATTATGACCTTTTTTTTAAATCTTCTGAATCACCACTTTCGTAATGTTTCGCGTTTTAATAAAATATGTTTTTGGCGTTCCAAGAAAATAATAGTGTGTGTGTGTGTATATATATATATATAACTTCCCTCTCATTTTCAATTTTATGTCTTTTAGTGCTTATGGTGAATTAATTATCTTGATACCACTTTTTTAAGCAAAAGGCAAAAAATCATATTATTTTTTAAATTAAATTCCTTAAACTAATGCAATTTAAATTAATTTAAACCTACTTATCAATGATAATTAATTCATGTGATAAAAATTACTACAAACAGTATTTCATCCATATTATGCTTGTTGAGATATAATTGTTTAGGCTCGGTCAAGGTGCATCCCATATTATTTTTATTAAAAGACTCGGATCCGATGCAAATCTATGTTTAATTGCACATTGGGCTCGGCCCTGCATTGGCCCACTGAATTATATTTTTTGGCGGCTTATTATAAAAGTGATAAAGTCCATGTTAAATTGTTAACTTAGAATTGGGTTCCTGATTTAAGGAGGTTTAATTTATTAAGAACTCAATTAATTATGGGGATTCTAATAATGACTTTCACTCCTAATTGGTCTCAGATAATCATAACATCTATAAATACAGTCATAAGCAGGAATTACGGTACATATACACATACTTATTACTATAAAATTTTATTATTTTTCAGTAGTTTAAATCCTTCCATTATTATAATTTTTGGTCTATATTAATTCTCACACCGGAACTATCTCCCGACGGCCTAAGCTGTCAAACTTCGTGTGACTGTTCCCTGTACAGATAGTTCATATTTTTCATAATTTTAACGGAAGGACAAAATCAGACGACAACAATGCTAATCATATTCCATAGAAATCATATGTGAATAATATGAATCATAAACAAAGTTTAGCCCAAACTCTACCTACGTTTTTTTATTAGAAAACCTGGTTGCATTCTCATATAAACAAATTCAAAGATGATTGTTTAAATATTATATATTTTGGTAATTTCATTATGTTTCATTATATTATGATAAAAAAAATTAAGTAACGTACGTAGCAAACGAATAAATAAAGTATTTGATTTTTATTTCATTATGATTCCGACTTCATTATGATTTAATTCAAATTCCGATTTCATTGTGATTTGATTCTAATTTCAACTATCATTCTATCTGTCCTCCTAAAATGGTTGTGTGCAGTCAAACTGCCCGTAAATCATTTATACTTATAAGCGTCTGAATAATATAGACACTCTATTATATATGTAAATAAGATTACCTTTTCAAATTAAATAAATTTAATGGGGAAAAAATATAACATAATGGATAAATTTTTATATCTCGATTCAACCAAATCAAGACATTTCAATAATATCAAGAAATAAAAGGCCTTTAATTACGATATTGATCTCAATAACCCTTCTGGCTGTGTGTTTTTTTCAATAGACTAGTTCCACATAGGTGTCTTCCCTTGTCCTTCGGTCCACCATATCCGCTAGAACTAGAAGCCCCAATATCATCATCAGTACCACCACCAGCAGTACCAAAACCTCCACTAGAACTACCACGGTTCATGAATTCAAAAAGTGCAATAGGAGGGTCAACAAATGACAAAACTCCACCACTGTACTCGGGAACGCAGCCAAAATTAGGCATGGACTCATAGTATCCCCAAGCTGAGGAGTAACAACCGGAACTGCACCACTTGTGCTACCAAGAACCCTAACAGGATCAACGAATGGCACACCACCAGAGGACCCACCAAACCCAGTACTTGACCTATCATCAAAAAATAGGCCTATTCCACCAGTTGACTTTTGCAATTGACCAACATCTACATTCTTCTGCATCTCTTCACATGCAGCCAACATGTGGTGAGCTTAGACGGCAATAAGTTCATTTATTGGTCGTAGCCACCAATATTGGTTCCTCTCAATACGAGCCCTCGTCACCTCCTCCAAGGTCTCGCCCCGCTGCCTCTAGACTTTTATAATATTATCAAGATTAGCGAGTTATCTTAGCATCGTGCTGATATATCTGACATGATTTGTTCTGTCCTAGCAAGCTCTTGTCATGGACAAACCTGCTAAGCACGAATTCAACACAAGGGTGCCCAAAAGAATATACCTTTTCTTTTATTTTTGCTAAATGATTAAAATTTTATAATAATAAAAAAAAAAACAACGTACGAGGGAACCCCAAAGTAAGATATAGCATAAGCATCCATGGCATTCTAAGGATGCAAATACTATACATCATGCAAATCCAGATACCCGAAACATTGTATAGTCCTAGCCTTTTGGAATTTCAAATAAGAATTAAACCTACATTTTATGATGTTCAAACAGTCTTTTGCAAGAGTTCTGATCGGGCACTTTGTACCCCCATGGACGCGAACATTTCTTTCCCTACATATCGAGTACATAATGGTAAAGAATCTCAGTCATAGAATATCAGTTCGTAGGTTAAAATTTGGCCAGAAGGTGATGTATTGATTGACAGTTAACCAAGCTCTACAAGAACCACGCCAGCCACATATCCTCAACACACTAATCATAAGCTGATATGTATAAGGACAGTTAAAGAATAGATGAGAAAATGATTCATTATCGATGTTGCAAAATTCACAAACAGGATTGAGATTCATCCCAAAACTCAACAACTTGTCCTTAGTATGAAGCTCATAATGGTGAGCAAGCCATAAAATGAAAGAAGTTCCCGGGTAACAGTTTTATGTCGTACTAGATTTTTCCATTGCACCAATTGACCTCTAAGGTTAATAGAGCTCCAGATAGTGAAAAGACTCACCTCGTCTGCTGATACATTATCCCAAAGAATTTTATTAGGCCTGTTGGAGGTGCACTGTCTAGAATAGTCAAAGGAATTCCTAAAATCAATAAAAACAAAGCGATTTGCCGATGGAAGACACCAAGTAGAGTTATCCAAATAGTGGAGAGACTCACCTCGTCTGTTGATACATTATCCCGAAGAATTTTATCAGGCCTGTTGGAGTTGCACTGTCTAGAATAGTCAAAGGAATTCCTAAAATCAATAAGAACAGAGCGATTTGCCGATGGAAGACACCAAGTAGAGTTATTCATAATGCTGTAAACTTTAGCAGCAGAGCCTAAACCAAAATGAAGGATAATGGAAGTATGTTCAGAATCAGCTAGAGGAGGCCCCATCTATGATCAAACCACAAATTAGTAACATTTTCATTGCCAATTTGGTAAGATATATGATTAAGAGCATAGCTCCTAACCTTCAGAATTTTACGCCAACTCCAGGAATAGTCATTAGGAACTCCTATACACCAGAAGAACTTATGTTTCAAGTTATAAGTTTTAATCCATAAGGACCAAGCAGATGTCTTCTTCAGATTGATAATCTGTAGCAATTTATGCAAGATGAGGGCTTTCTGTTCGATTCAACAAGTCATTTAATGTTCAGACACCCCTCATTGGTAGGTTTGGAGATTTTTTTCCAGGACACCTTTGCTCCATACTTATCATGAGCGTTTCCTTTCCATAAAAATCTGCTCAAATAGGATTTGATTTCCTTGGTCACAACAGCAGGAAGTAGAAAGTGAGAAGCCCAGAAGGCCTGAATAAAAAACAGGACAAACTTAATCAATTGGATCCTACCTGCGTAAGAGAGAAACCTGGAGGTCCAAGACTGGACTCTATTTCTGATCTTCTATAGAAGGGTCGGGTTGACAATCAGCAATACTAAGCTTTGATGAAATGAGAAGCAGCCCAAGAAACTTTGTTGGAAGAGAGCCTAACTGGAATCCTAAGAGTCCGAGGATATTGGAAGATTGGATGTCAGCAATGTTAGATAAAAAAACATAAACTCTTGGTGTCATTAGCCACAAGACCAGAAACAGAAAAAAATAGGTCAAGGCATTTCTTTAATATCCTAACCGAGGTCACATCTCCATGACAAAACAAAATAAGGTCATCGGCAAAACAAAGATGAGTAAGTTTTAGCTCTCTTTTTTTCCAATGATATTTAAAAGAAGGATGCTTTGTTTACTTAGTAAGAATAAGGGAAAGAACTTCCATGGCTATGACAAATAGATAAGGTGATAGAGAATCTCCCTGTCTCAAACCTTTAACCCCTTTGAAGTAGCCACTTAAAGGCTTTCTTGATGTCAACCTTTAGAGCACATCGGGCAGGACCAGTAGCTTTATAATAGTTTCTGAACAGTTCTTGAGCAATAAGGATGTTATCATTAATTTTCCTTCCTTTAATAAAAGTATACTGTCAAGGAGAAATAAGATTAGGAAAAACAATCTTCAATCTATTTGCAATAAGCTTTGAAATGCACTTGTATGTTGTGTTGCAGCAGGAGATGGGCCGAAAGTCCATCATGGAAGTAAGGTTGGCATTAGACCCTTTCAGAGAAAAACCATGTAAAAAGAAGGATTTAATAGCAGCCAAGAAATCAGGACCAACAACATCCCAAGAATGAAGGAAGAAATTTACATTGAAGCCATCGGGTCCAGGACTTTTATTCCTCTTCATGGATTTTAGAGTATCAAAAATCTCAACATCAGTAATCTCTCTCTGTCAAGAAATCTGGACTGCAATTCAATATAACTTTCTTCTCGAATGATAGATTCAGGTCTCTTAGCTTCATAAGAGAAGAATCGGTATTAGACCCCAATAGATTGCTAAAATACTGGATTGCAATGTTTTAAACCTCAATTTGTCCAGAGACCATGTTCCCATTTCCATCTTAAAGAGATAAGATTTTATTTTGGTTCCACTTATTTCTCATAGAATTAAAAAAGAATCCAGAGTTTTTGTCTCCTTCTTTCAACCATTGAATCCTATATTTTTGTTTGAACAGTTTTTCTTCTCCCAATAGAGCAGCCCAGAGAACATCAAATTGGGTTTTTTGCATATCCAAAAAAATAAGGTCAAAAGGGTTCTGGGAAATAGCAATTTGAGTGTCATGGAGGTTAGCTCTAGCAGTTTTAACATTGGAGCTCAAGTTCCCAACTTCTCTGTTGAGCTTAACCGGTGCATTTTTAACAAACTTAAGCTTTGCAGCAAGAATTTGAATTGGACTACCATAAACAGATATATTCCAAGCCGAGTATACCTTTTCGGTATTTAAAAACACAATTATAAGGATTTGACACCCGCAAAGTGTGCAAAGTTCGCAAGCGTTCTTAAAGAGGCCAGAATGTCTTTTAGATAATGTAACCTAGTTCTCGCGGTTACTTTCTCTAGTCATTTTTTTGTATGGCCACCTTCTTGCAACTCATATCCTTTTGTTATGTTCGGATTTGAGGGATGAAGGTGGAAATGGAATAAATCATTTCTATGGAATAAAAAAATTATGTTTGGTTGATCTATTGAAATGAAATGCACCATTCTAATCCCTCTTAAATTTATGAAATTTATTTATTAAGGGAGGGTATGGAATGACTAATTCCAACTTAAATGAAATGAATCATTCCGCTCTCCATCTATTATATTTCTCTATTTTATTCCTCCATCTATTATATTTCTTCAATCCAAATCTAACATTTGTTTTTCTAGCCATTAATCTATGCATGATAAAATTACCACAAGGAGAGAGTTTTTATATTTAGATAGAGAATTAAGAAGAAGAAGGAGAATAAGAGAAATTAAAACTGATAATCTCATATGTGCTTTCCTAATTGAAAATTAAGAAAGAGGTGTATTTACAGGACTTCACTATTGTCTGATGAATCTTTAATTCCCGATTATGTCCCCCTCGTGAATTATTTAAATTCCGAATGCAGAACTATTAAATACTTACTCATAAGTCATGACAATTGTGCTGAATATATCATCGCGTTTAGTTAATTACTAACTTTTGGATTTATTTTATTTTTTAGATAAAATACTAACTTTGGACCGATATTGTAAAATTAATTATTAACTATTATATTTTTTAAAGCATTAAAAGATTGAATTATATTTACTCTATAAATTTGAATTCATGAACAGATTAATAGTCATTACATAATACAAACATAATGCCTTTAAAACATTTAACTAATTAAATCAAGAAGATGACTTAATCGTAGCTAAAACTAATGATAGCATAATTACTTGTGAAATACAGATATAAAAAATCAATAAAAAATATGGATGTGACCAATTTTTCAGTACGAACGAACTTGAATAACACGTCGCCATATAAATATGAACAAATTCGTCATCATCTAAATAAATACGAATGTAATAAACTAGCACTGAAAAGTTTTTTAACATGTTACTATTTAAATAAATATTATTAAAGGGTTTTTGACATCATCTTAATTACGTACATAGTGACTAAAATTCATGATATAGTTATTTAATTATCGAGTTGATGTGTTAAATTATTTTTATTAAGAAAGCCATTGGGAGTGTAAGACGAGAGTTAATCAGTCACGTTAACTTTGCCGGCCTACGGATTAAGATGCCGATTAAAGTGCCTTCCAAATTAAAAATGGTGTATAGTTATTATAAGATCCCTGGCCTATATTTATTACTACTTGTGGGGATAATTAGAATCTATCTTAAATTGCTAGTAAAATCCATTTTTGGGATTTTAATATTCTCTCATCAGATTGGATCAGGAAGAAGGCTTAACGACAGTTCACATTTCAGTCCGTCCACATTAATTGTTTTGGTTTTTCTTTTTTTCAAGTTGCAACAGTGTTAATTTGTGCGTGATTTTTACCAAAAATTAAAAATTAAAAAAAAATGAGGAATTAAAAAAACATTAGATTTCTCAGAATATGGCCTGCTTAAGTCTCAAGAAAATATAAAAATTACACCCCCTTCATTCCAAAATTAAATATATATTTTGACTTTTAAAATTCATTTGTCAATCTTTAAAATTTAAAATCAATACAAAATATTTATCTGCTTAATGAATTGATTTTTGATATTATAATAATGATTATGTACTTAAATATAAGATTATATTAAACTCTCCAATAGGTGGGGTTTCGAAAAAAAACGCAATCGACAATTAAAAAATTGTGGCAAATATTTACAATATATATATATATATTTATTTATTTATTTGATAATTGAATCCTTAACCAAGTACAACACTTTAGGTAGGAATATTGACACTTGTATTGAAAAACGATTTGTCCCTTTAGACATTATTATGACATGCCTTGTAGATCACTATATTATAATTATAAGGCATTAAGTACATAAACGTTCGAAACCCTTTTTTATTTGATTACTTACATGTTTAAAAACCTTTTATTGCTAGTTAATTAGCTTAATACCACTTTTATCCCTCAAAATTGTTGCACAGTATCACTATCATTTTTAAAATTTATTTTTCGTCAACTGAGTCCTCTGAGTATTTGAATTGTGTCAATTTTGTTTCTTGAATCGATATTTCATAAAAAAAAATCATAATGTGTCCAAATTTAGTAAGTAAATAAATTTGATCACTCAGTAAAACTGTATTAACAAATCGATAACCATTTGTTAATCATGAATTTGGAATTTAATTTTATTTTGTTATCTAATAATCAAAGACTCAATAAGTCAACAGGCAATAGAAAAGTCTTATAATTAAACCGTATGAATCTCTTTATTTTTTTAAAGACAAAACCTATAGTTGCATCACTTTTAATTTCTCTTGTTCTTATTCTATAGATGATATTGGATTGTGTTATAGATTAATAATATTATAGCAATAGCTAAAAAGGGAAAGGCTCAAGGTCGCAAGAAGCTGGCCATGAAAAAAAATGACGAATGAAATTACATTCTCCAAATTAAACGCCGTTATGACATCTTCAAGAAGGCTCGTGTGAAATTGCAATAATTGTGTTTTTAATAGGTATAGTGTTGCAATTTCATACCCACAGAGTGCATAATTCACACGTAACGGCGTTTCTGTTACTCTTAATTTCCTGTCATTTTTTTATGGCAAACTTCTTGCAACCTTGATCCCTTCTCTTTCTATCCTAGCCATGGTTAGAGTATTATTAATCTATATATAATGCGATGCACTACAGTAGAATATATAATATAAGAAATTAAAATTGATAGACTGATGATTTCGTCTTTAAAATATATATATATATATATATATATAGGTGTAATTTACTTACTAACTTTGGACACTATGAAAAAATATTTTTTTTTTAAAAAAATTATGAAATACCAATGTAGTAACAAATTAACTAGCATTAAAAAGTTCTCAACATGTTACAAAGAAAATAAAATAAAAAAGGGTATCAATATATACATAGTGACTTATATAATCCATAATAAAGTTATCTATAGAATTAAATATTTTCAGAAATAAAATAAAAATTAAATTAAAAACACTGAACTCATTGAAGACAAGAATTGAGTCGCATATTGTCAAAAATAAGAATTAATCTCCTTCGCTCGAAGATAACAATAATTCTTTTAAAAAGAAATGAGATTATTTTAATAATCGTATAGTTCAAATTAACTATATAAAGCATACCATAAAAAATATAGGCATTCAAACCGCATAGCATGTTACATAACGTTGGATTTGGATTACATGAAATTATCACTCTTAACTAATTATTTATAACGTTTATTGCATTTTTTAAAGCAAATATAATATTTTAACTTTACAAATACAATATATAATTTGCTCTAACTAATACAACAAAAACTATACATAGAGCTAGGATAATAATGGATGGCGAAGATTGAAAAGATAATAAAGATGTACGGCTACGAATGAATTAAAAATTTAGTGAAGCTCTCCAACCCTAGTTTTATGAAAAATGCCGGTCGTGTTTAGATTAGGTAAGAAATTATATTTTGTATCAAATTTGTATTCAAGATTTATTGTCGTACATTTTTTAATGTATCGTATTAATTTTATATTTAAAAATATTTATATTAATTTTAAAAATATTAATAATAATCTTATATTTTAAAATTGAGAGAGTATATATAATAATATAACATGATAAAATAAACTAGAGTTTGTTTAATTGTTTAAATATATCTAATTATGAATGTTGTGAGATATGTGATTATGGACAGTTATGATTAACAGCAATATAGTCCCATGGCAATAACAAGTTAACAATCCAAAACATATCGTCCCTCCTATGCATAATCTAATGAACCCAAAATGATCATGACACTAACAAAGAGAGCGACAAATTAACTTCCAAAAGGAGGTGCAGAGTAAATCAATCAAATGGAAAGTGATTGGGTCTGAAATGAGAGATCTTTCAGCTGCTGAGGATCAACCTCTGAAGGGGACCGAGTGAGAGCACACTGGGCAGTTGTTGTCTTTGGGAAAGCTATAACATCCCTGATTGAATTTGCTCCAGCTAAAAGCATCACTAATCTATCCAACCCAAAAGCAATTCCCCCTGCACCGATAAAAGCTAAATACATGAATACGTATATATATTAACTAATCAGTTCTTGCACTGAAACAATGGACATCGCCACCGGTGTTTCCACCAATAAAGGCACGAGACATGACTAAATCTACTACTCTACACAATACAATAAATTGTTAAACAAGCAAGGCATTAATTCTAAGGACAGAGTCCAGTCCAACAGGTAACAACTCATCAGTCACCACATTGATACTTTGGGGGTTTTCGAGAGCATATACAAATCGATAGATATATGTCGTAACTCGTAAGAAAGAATTGCCAGTGACCAATTAATCACGATAAAAGGATGTAACGGAAGCAGTGACTATAATATAAGATTGTCTTATGCACCATAAAAACAAATGTCACATGAACTGCGACCACAGATGCAAATAATTTCACAAGGCAAAAGGCCATACTAACCATGTGGAGGAGCACCCATGTCCAAAGCCTCCAAAAGATAGCCAAACTTTGCTTCAGCCTGCACATAAAACAAGACCGTATCCATACCATCAAGGAATCTACAGTACTCAAATATTCTTCATAGTTAACATTTTATTTCCACACTTGACAAATTTATGTTGCTCCAAACCAACCACGATTGGTTTGGACAAGGCTTCCTGGAGTTCAGTAAAAAAACTCCACCAAAGGAATGAATATTATTTAATTTGTTGATACTTGATACATCTAACTGGTTGGTGGTTCAACAAAGAATTATCTTTTGTATCTTTGTCTATTTCTTTCCTACCAAGGGAAAGACAAACCAATCAAAAAGCCAAGAAGGAGAATATACAAGTCCTTGTTCATCAACATTTAAAGTAGCAACTTGGCAAAAAAAAAACATTTAAAGTAGCATATCAGGTCACTTACCATTCAATGTGATATTTTCCTGGCAGCATATGGCACAAATACATGTTTCAAAAGAACTGGTTCACAGATGTTTTGGACTCGTAAAATAATTGGTTATGATAAATTCACTACTATGAATTGACTAAACAATAGATAACAAAATATTTAAGTGAATAGTCAACAGACTATTAAATGACCAAGCTATAAGGTAAACCAAACATTCAGCACGGGGCAGTGTATGTACTGAAAACTCGCCACTGTATCTATGTGCAAGTAGACCCAACCAGACTACACAATACGTTAAACGTCTGCTTACCTGTTCAGGGGAAATGCCAATAATCTCCAAGACCTTTTCTTGGATTTCACGCTTATATATTCTCAAACTTCCTCCACCAATCTAATAACATCAAAAGAAAGAAGTGAAGGCACGGTACTTTTCTCTACCATGAGTATTGCAACAGAAGATCAGGAACCAGCCACAACAGAGAAAAGAAACACATGCGCATATATACCTCAACTCCATTGTAAACCATGTCATAAGCTAAGGCACGGGCAGAGGAAAGATCCTTCATATCTTCTGGGTTTGGGGCTGTAAAAGGGTGATGCAAGGCCTGCAAAATAACAAAATTCCATGAACTCAACACTGCTAAGATGTATGCCACAAAGAAAGAGTCCTTGAACAACTGCAAAACTACTATAGGTCTATAGCTACCGCCCAACCAATGACACTAGCACAAATAGAACTTTGATCTATTTTGATAATGATACTGAACAACTAAATTAAAAGGTTATCCAGCACAATGCATCTCCCCCGCCAAATTAGTAGCAAAAACTATACCAGGTGACCAGACAGCTAAAACCTTAAAAATAATCCTTCTACTCATATGAAGCAAGTTCGGTATAAACCTATCCAGAAAAAACTGAACAGGTTCAATATAACTTCTCACGGTATTAAAGGAAACCAAGACGGTCTCAATATTCTGACATTACAATAAAGGCAAAAATCTATTTCATTAGGGGTGCATACTTCAGTTTAAGTTGGTGAGCAAACAAATGGTTCTTTTTTTTGCTGTGTATTTCTGTGAAAGCGACTAAAGTTACTTTAAATGAACACACACGCATATAAGTTCCCTTACTATAATTGCAAGAAACATGATTAGTATCAGGCAAACCTCGATACTGAATCCAATTAGCAAGTTTCTATAATTTTAACTACAGGGAAAATCCAATGTATTTGGAAATTAAAGAGAGAATCGAATTCTCCCAGAACTATACCAATGTCTTCTTTTTTCTTTAATTTTTTTGCCTTGCACTCAACCAAAATCTAAAAGCACAGTTATAAAATACTGCCACAAACACAATGTGACCGCCACTTCATCAATGAATATATTGAATAGATGAATAGATATAATGATGCTTGCAATACCACAATTATGACATCCAATAGAAATGCCACAAACCTCAAGCCTCTGTTCTGAACTATTCCACTCAAACATTGGAAAATCAGTTATCCACAGGATGGAGTGCCTGGACTAAATATCATACAAACAAACAAAAGTCAAGGTTTGAGAGAGGGAGAGAGATTTGTTAGTAATAAGTGTTCCAGTTACAAACTTACATGGTCGACCAATCCCAGATCATGGGCTGTATACATCCTTAGCCGGTCCAAGATTTTATTAACTGACGAATGGTGACCCACAGCAAACAAGATAAGATCACCTGATTCTGCAGAGCATCCTTTTAGTAGCTGTTCTTTTCTTCTTGGGTCCAAACTCGATACTAGAGCAGGAATCCCTTCCACGTCCCCTAAAATTATTTCAATCATCCAATGGTGAACCAAAACATCCCTTAACAAAATTTGCAAAAAGATGACTTCTGGGAATATCTGTTCTTACCATCATTCAAGACCTTCAGGAAAGGCAAACCTTTTGCTCCAGATTTGAGTGCTTCAATGTATAAATCACCTTTCTTAAGAGCAGTGTTTGAATAACTTTTTCCTCCAGATGGCACGCGTAATGCTTTAATGATTCCCCCACTTGCCAAGGTATCTGCAAAAACCTTGAAGGGGGAATCTTCAAAAACATTGGATACCTGCAATTTCAACGAAAATTAAAAATCCACTAAAGAATATCAAAATGCCCCAACCATGAGTCATTATATAGTTTATGATATCAAGAGAAAACCAAAAATGATTTTCCAGAGAAACTTTCATGAAATTAAATTACAATGTTGGAAAGAGTGAACATATGCACTGGAATTTAAAAGAAAAGCACAGATGGAGGAAGGTAGAATGAATAACTGACATAGGCAAACGGCCCACCTATAATCAGTATATGTAATATAAAGCATAAGATAACTAGAAAGCAAGGTTAGCCTTCCATTTTTTGTGTTTTCTTTTTTTTTGGTGGGGGGGGGGGGGGGGGGGGGGGAGGGGGGCGGGGCTTGAAATTTTAACTTTACAACAAAATTGCAGAATTAACTTTATGTGTGCATGTGTGTTTGTCTGTGCTTACATAGAACATTTGCTGTCAAACTTATTACACGATAAGTTAATCCCTTGACAGTTAACACCAAGCTAAATAAATAAATCAAATTTCTTAACTGGCACATAAAAGTATAAAAATAAAAGAACGCATAAAAACACCAGTCAATAGAACATTACATCTTTCAATTCAAGATCAAAACGAACATCTGGCCTGTCTGAACCATAACGACTCATCGCTTCATCATATGTAAGCCTTGGGAAAGGATTCGGTAGCTGGACACCTTTGATCTCTAGAAAAACCTGTAACAAATTGTCCAATTATGCCTTCCATGTCTGCAACTGTAAAACTCAAACCTAAACATTTTAAATCTAGGCATACAAAAATAAAAGATAAAGATAACACTAACTATCGAAGGCTGGGCCACCAACAACCCGTCCAGAGTCTGTAAGAACTAAGAACCGTTTCAGACACCTGCTATGATGTCCCCCTTAATGTACTCCAACTGTTTATGAACAAAACCAGCTTTATTTCCTTGCAAACCTGGCTTGCTGTATCCAAGAATATCTTAAGGTTCACTATCTAAGCTAAGCTTAACGACACGCACATTAAGCTCGTGCTTGAAACTGGAGATCCTTAGAGTCAACTCGAGCTTGGTTCATAAAAACACCTTATAAAATTAAAAACCACACTCAAAGATTAAATCCTTTTTGAATCATTACGTTACGAAATAAAACTTTTTATTTTATTTTTTTAATGTATATAATCCAGTAGCATAAAGTGATTTTATAAACAGTTAATGCATGTCTGAGAAAGTAATAAGTATAGATATATATTACTTCTGATTTCAGTTCCATTTTCACTTTTTAAAGGACAAGGACTTTTTTCCTGATACGCAGCATGAAAACTTCTTACAGAGTCTCTAAACGAAACAGGAAAACTCTCTATCATGCTCACCCTTCTTCTCTATGTCATCTATCTCTACATCATTCAGAAAGCTCACCTCATTCAGTTGGGTTAACTTCTAATGACCGACAACAAAACTACTAACCTGTCTAATCAAATCTTCATTCAGCTTCAACATATCCTCCAAGGGAATGAAAGCCAATTCCATATCCAATTGTGTAAATTCAGGTTGCCTATCAGCCCTTAGATCTTCATCCCTGAAACATCTGGCGAAAAACAGATAGATGTATTTATGTAGTAATTTCAGTTGGATCTCAACTTTTATAAACTAAAAGCCTGTAATCCCTACTCAAATTTAAAAGGAGATAGCAATCTTTCTGCCTTTTTTTGTAAATCATATTCTCTAGTTGAAGGCCAAAAATTTTAATAATTCTGGGACACTGACTTCCTAGCTCATTTATGCACATTACAGAACTACAACAATGATGTGTACGGTATAAGTTGCCTTCTAACGACATAAAGTGGAGGTTCCAGATTCCAGAACACGGTATAAATAAACAAGAAGAACAACAAACAGAGCAGAATAACCACTATAAAAGTAATTTTACAGTCATTATAAAAAAATTACCTTGCTATTTGATAATATTTATCAAAACCAGAAACCATTAGCATTTGCTTAAAGAGCTGTGGACTTTGGGGCAAAGCATAGAAAGTTCCTGGCTTCATAATAAGCAGTAAAGAGAATCAGACCTCCAAGATATGAAGACAATATCCCAAGAGTAACAATAAATTACGAGAACCAAAAATAAACATATTTTATCAGGGAAATGATTTATATGTTGACAAATCTATGATGAACTAAAGAAGTTGAATTCTGACGCAATAAAATAGAATAAATTAGGGTGCGGCCACTCTTAATTCCTTCCTATCCCATATATCCCACATATGTCGGTATTTATAATCAACATAAATTTATCATCATATGTAGCGAGACTAAACATGTTTTAACAAAGAAGTGTAATCATTCCTTAATTGTAAATAGCCCAAGTTAAACACGTATCCCTTTGGATAACTATACTGGTGAGTGGAAGAAACATGCATATAGCTCATTTATTTCCTCTTTCAATCAAATAGTAAGTTAGTAACAGTTCTGTAGCAATGCACAAACAAATTTCCAGAGCACGTAACTCAAGTTGGTAGTCAGATTGGTTCATGGCTTTACTGGATTACAAGCTCACAATACAGTCTATTTCTCAGAATTTTAAATTGGGTTAAAATTCGACTTTTAATGCTTAAAATTTTTAAATTTCCATCAGTTCATAAATCTATTCAGAATCTGATCTAAAATTTGAACTACATTCAAATGAACCAAAAATAATTTCCCCTCAATTGATCATTTAATTACAATTCTAATTCACATAGAGTCTTTGAATGCCATAATTGGAATTAAGGGGCTCAAATCTCATAATTCAAAAATATCACAAGTTGCTACAGATAATTTACAACTGAAACCATGGCTTGAATATTTAAGTAAAAAAAGGAGGCTATGATGGAACGGGTGTGGTACCTGAACTCTTGAAGGCACCAAATAGTCCCGTGCACCTTCAGGAGTAGATCTAGACAGTATTGGAGTCTCAATCTACCTTGTAACCATTAAAACGTAAGAATCAAAACATAGAATGAAGAGTAAGGTGAAGTTCTTTATTGAACAGAAAGTTCCAAAAGTTGGTGAAATGTTAAATGTTGTACCTCTACAAAACCATGTACATCCTCCAAGTACCTTCGAATGAATTTCACCACCCTATGTCGCAAGATTATGTTGGAATTCATTTGTCCTCGGCGTAAAGCAAGGTATCGGTACCTAATAACATGTTTCTAAGACCTTTTAATAAATAAACCAAACAGAGATGTACACCAAATTTAAAACCAAAAACTTGCATGAAAATGCGTTGGGGGGGAGGGTTGTAGACTTTTAAATCCTTTAACAACACGACCACTTTGGGAAAAAATATTTCAAACATGTACGCTGGAAATTGCACAATGACGAAATAGTTTAAAAGAAAAACCGCACCATATTACGGGAAAAACTTGATTTTTTAATTATTTTTGTGGGGAATCATTAAAGTAAAATTCCATCCTAGCAGATCATCACCCATCCCTAGGTTTTAGAAGAAATGATGCACCCTTAATAAGAACTCATATACATCTCTTATTGAATATGAAACTAGTTCAATACTAACAAGTAACAAGTAACTGATGCACTCTTATACTTGAATATACACTACCACGATTAGGTAGTTAGAATGAGAAGGAATGAATTGGATAGTCTCTGCTTTTGATTTTTTTTCAACTCAAGCTATACAACCTTCTACTAACTCCTGCTAAAGGACTAAATAGATAAACTCCCACATTGCTCATATTATATATTGTACAGGTAAATGATGAAGTTAGAAGGACAATATAAAGTTCAAAATCTCTGATGGATTATAAACAAAAGCGTAATATAAAGTTGAGAATGTACAATTAATTTTGAGATAGCTACCTCAAGCCAATTTCCTCTTTATACGAATCTTTTGCATCATCTGCCATAGTAACCAAAAATGGCAACTTAGCTCTTACAACATTCAACACTAGAACATGCTCCGCAGCAACCTGGCAGATAAATAATTAGATAGATAAATGGAGAGACAAGGACAATATGTTACTAGTTCAAGAGGTGATCAAAGTTTCTTTATTAGGAGTTAGGACTTCTGCAATACTGCATACTACACATAACTGGTTAGACAGTACAAACCCTTTTATGACGACTAAAATGTATAATATGAACTTGAAAGAAAACCACATCTGTCACCTCATTGAAGTGCTCACATGTTTTCCAACTAACTATTTAAGCTAGGATTATTATGTAAACGTGTGTGCAATCTTTTGGATGAACACAAAGTACTGCAGCAAATGGTTTACACTCAAGTCAGACACGCCCCTGTGAAATAAGCAAATTGTGTGGGTAAATTGCTATTCATTTGACCAATTATGGAAAACAATTTCCTAGCGCCAACTTGTTCAAGACATAAATGTGCAAAACCTTTGAAATAAGATGTGCAGCATTTCTGATGTTCTAATTTCGCCCCTTGAATTTTTAAAAGATATCAAGAACAAAGACAACCACCAAAAAAATTATCTATTCAAAGTTCCTCTAAGCCAGAGGATATACCAAGTTGCACCAAAGTTAACCAATTCAAGTCAGCAATACCTACTATCCCGAACCAGTTGAGATAGGCTGAAAATGAAAGGCCTATTGACATAAGAAGGATAATCCGTCAAGATTAGCTATAATTTATATTTTGTTACTTATGGACAATTTAAATATTTGATGTATTTTTATTTATTAATTAGGATAGCCTGGTAGGTTTTATTATTTTTTGGTCCCATTTATGTTGTGGGCTTAATTTTTAAGTTTATAGGATTTTATTCATTTTTAAGGTTTAGGTAGTATAAATAGTCTCTTAGGATTATTATTATGAGAGAACTCTCGTTATTATTGAATTATCACTATTCTACAGTCTTTAATCTCTCCTTTGTGGATCGCAAAGTTCCATATTCAATTCCTGTGATTGTTTATATTGTTTACCGGTCTTCTGTTGTGTAACATATGCAAGTGTAAAAGTAGAAAGATAAAAAGAAAAATAAAAATATATAACAGATTAAATAAGAAAATAAATAATAAATAATAAAAATGATGAAGAGGAGTAAAATAAAAACACACCCAGATATACCAAAATACACACACACACACACACATGTATATATATAGGTAAAGTGAAGATAAATAAAAAACTGGAGAAGGGGATGAGAGAAACAAAAAACACAACAAAAAGGTCGTATGTGTATTACATTCCTCCACTTTTATCACAAGATATGTCCTCCGTTATATTTCGCTCCTTCAAGCCTCATTGTACAGTTTTCTACCAAGTAATTTTTGGCTTACCTCTCCTCTTCTTCTTATATCTTTCTCATGATACAATACTCCTCCTCTCAACAATGCATCTATAAATCGACGTTGGATATCACCAAACCATCTCAAATGATGTTCACTCATCTTCACCTCAAACGATGCCACCACGACTTTCTTTCAAAGTCCTCATTCTAGTTATATCCAACCTTGCATTCCCGCAGATTCTCCTTAACATTTCACTTCAGCAACTCACATCTTATTCACATGCTGCTTTTTGGTCATCCAAACAATAGCTTCATATACTTATTTGATTGCACTTTAGGTTTAGGATGAAATTTAGTGAAGTATGTTCCTCCTTAATTCTCAGATAAAAGCAAATTAGTAAATATAATTTTTAGAAGGCCTTATATATGACCGTATATAAACCCAGCTGGTATAGACCATTTATTGATAACAAATTTGATTCCTATCCCCACAAAAATAAAAGGTAAAAGCCAAAGAATTGGCATGCTCTTGGATCTCTCTTAAACCATATACGTTGTCCAGTCTAAAACTAAGACAAAATGGAAACCCTAAGGACTTGTATATATAATATAAAAACAAAAAGTAGTAACTAATATAAAAGAAAAATGTAAGTTAACTTAAGCCCAAACATAGCTACAAGTAAAAAAAAAATCATTTTCTTTAATTCGTTCAACTTCAAATCAAGTAATAGAGGAAAGAGATAACCCACCTCAATCATGCCAGTCGTCATCTTCTTATTTACTGACTCGGTCGGCCGAGACCGAACAACACCTTCCACAGCAATCACATATTCAAGCCTCAAGTCATTCACAACTGAATGAGCATCAGGAAACTCATCTGGAAGCGTTGTAACCTGAATGTGAACAGCACCAACATCAATTAAGAATAGCATCACCTAAAGCACTAAAAAGAATCATAAGTTGCTTAGAGACAAAACCAGATTTCTTTTCAAAAATAATTTGAATATTAAAAATCAAAACAAAGCAAAGATGGTAGACAAACAAAAGTAACAAACTGCCAATATCATTTCTTGTTAAGCCCAATTCCCACCATCATTCATATTAATTTCCAAGAATGACCAATGTCCATAGGACATTAGCCTGTGGACTTCTTTAAAAACCTTTGCGAAAGGTGCCAGCAAAGCCAGTATATCCACATATTGGCCAATTAATTCGCAGACAGAAATTTGAAATCGAAACTAGTAATTTAACTTTGCTATAAGTTGGGCAGCAAAAACAATAAAAAGCAAACAACTTGAAAGTACAACTCATGAATAAAAAAAGGCTAATTAAAGACAATCTAAAAGAAATAATGTTAAAAAAAAATAGTCTTTTTAAATAATTGCTAACCTGAATAATTCCAGAATGATCTCTGAGATTGAGGAAGCTGAGGCCACCATGAATCCGGTGAAGTGCAACCCACCCGCAAAGCCGAACCCGTTTACCCACGTCATTTTCCGACAATTGGCCACAGAGCCCTGTTCTACTGACCCATTCAAGAGTATCTTCAAAGGGTATTGGTTTTTTTTTTGAATTTGGGATAAGGGTGTCCGTAGATGGAGAAGCAGAAACAGAAACAGAAACAGAGGACAGGTTTCTCTTTAAAAGTGTACTGGGCTTTACGACCTTGTGAAATTTGTGGAGGTAAAATAAAGGGAGAGGCTTGAGAGATAGGGGTTTAAACCGGAGAGTTATGGCCGGTAGGGCCCGGAGGCATGCGGACATGGCGACTGAGAGAAAGGATGGGTCGAGTTGATAGTGAGAGAGAGGAGCTTATCTTGAACGCAGAAGTGAAGGGTTTAAAGTTTGGAGGAGATTCAGGTTCGGGGAATAGTCGATGATGTCTCGCCGCTAATATGCCAGAGCCCAGAGGGTGGATTCTGTGGTGAAAATGGATCGAACGGTTAGCCAGTCGGTGTCTTTGAATTGTGAAACTTTATGTTGACAATTTTTCGTTATTTGGTTCACAAAAATGTAAATCGAGTTGAGTTAGCAATTACTTAATTTTAAATTACCAGATACAACCCCTGCGGCGTGATTATTTATTTTATTAAAAAATATATATATAATTTAAAATTAAAATGTTAGTCTTTATTTAGAATGTCAATAAAATAAATTTTAGATCAATCATCCATAATTTGGGTTAATATCAAACTATAATTATGAGATATAATATCTATTTAGATTTGTATACGTCACATATTTATAAGACAATATTATATTTCTTTGTGTGACTAAGAAATTAAAAAAATTATGCCTGAAAATTATCTATGAATAAAGTTCAAAAGTCAAATTATGGGATAATATTACATATTTTCAAATTATTTATAAATAAGAAAATTAAAAATTCAAATTATTAGATAATATTATATATTTATGTATTAGAGTTATCTATAAAAATGAGCTAATAAAATCATTCAAAAATTAAATTATTGGATAATATCAATTTGAAATTACTGTAATATTGAGATATAGTAGTAAAAATATAAAGAGTGATGGTTTGACACGTGTAATTCAGAAGGAAAACTGAGTGATCAAGTGGTTGGCATTAGCTATTTAAATTGAATTTGGTATAATATTTATTTGGAATTTCTTAAATTATTCAATATAAAATAAATTTGGATTTGCTACAATTTTTGGATATAAATATCAATTTATATTTGTATTCTACAATTTTTAACTTTATAATGTCATAATTTTTTTGTGCGAGTATGGAATTATAAAAATCTTAAAAAATTTATGCGTGAAAATTCTAGGATAATATTACATATATTTTTTGTGCGATAATTAGCTATAAAAAAAAATAAAAAGCCAAACATTATCTATATAAAGAAAAAAAAAATATTTTTGGATAATTTCAAATACCAAATAATTATATAATTTCATATTTTTATTCGTCTATGTGAGAATATTTTAATTAAGTCTAGTGAAAAAATTATTCAGATATGATTAGTTTTGAATTACATTTTTTTTTTGTGAGAGTTATCTATAATTATGGGATAATATTCAAAAAATTATTAGAGAGTTATCTAAAATTATGAGATAATTTTACATTTATAATTTCTTAATTCCATACTCACACAAAAAGTGAAAAAAATACTTCTTTTTTTAGAATCTATTATATAAAAATCATATTTATATTTGTGTTAAATTATGGGATAATATTACATATTTTTTTATATGAGACTTAGCTGGGGTAAAATTAAAAAAAAAACTAAATTACATATTTTTATATATGAGAGATATCTGTAATTATGGGATAATATTAATTTTTTATAGCTTTAAAAAAATTCAAAAAATTATCGTGTGAGAGTTATTTGCAGTTATGGGATAATTTTACATTTACTATTCAAAAAATTATTGTGTTGACATTTTCAGATTTTTATGGTATAATATTCAAAACTAAATTGTTGGATAATATCATATTTTAATTTTTTTATGTAAGAATATTATGAATTTTTCAACTGTAATTAGGTTGCAAAAAAATTCAAAACCCAAAAGATATAAATAGAGTAATAAATCAATAGTAAAAATTGTTAAAATGACACGTGTTTTGTAATTAATGGCGGAGAGAAGTTGAATGATTGAGATTGTAATATCCCGGATATTTAAATGAATTAGAAATAAAATATTTAATATTTAATAAAGGTTGGAGTTTAATAACCTAGTAGTGATAGATAAATAGAGGTCCAAATTAAATTTAACGGACTAACTTAGATATGGTGATATCAAAATTTTTGATAAGTTAGCAAGTAAAGTGATAATTCAATAAACTTGACTAACAGCAAGTCTAATTAAATTAAGAGAATTAATTAGTGGAGTTATGTAATTACGCGACGTGGTTGCGTGTAAATTAAATATGTATTTATATGAATATATATATGCGTGCATATTTAGTAACATAATTTAATGGTTAATTAAGTTGTGATAAATAGATAGATTAATATTAAATTAATCCGAATTGAATTAAAAGGTTTATTGTGGAATTAATTTATTCATTAATCAACAATTATGCAAATTGTTGATAAGTTATTTGTGAGGAATAATTATGTAAATTATATAATTATAAATTATATAAAGTAGTGGAATTAATTAAGGAAGATTAGTAATGGTATGTATGTACAACATTTAATTTCATATATATGTACATATATATAAAGGGATTAAATTAATTAAGTAATTTTAAATAGTAATTTAATATATTAAATGAATATATTCTAAAATTAAATAAATCATTGTAAATGATTTATGAGAGTGAGAAATTTAATTATACAATTATTTGTGTAATATTAATTAAATAATTAAATAAATTATTTAAATAAGAAATTGAGTAAATATATTATTATTTCAATGTATTTTCGGGTAAATGGAATTATTTCCATAATTGATGAGAAATAAATTATTTAATGTAAATATATTAAATAATTTAATTTATGGCCTAAATAATATATATTAAATTATATATTGTATTTATTTTAATTTCATAATTTATTGTGAAATTGTTTTCGAGGTAAGGTAATGTGTATAAATAATATATATAGATTATATATATTATTATTAGCGAACACACTCTAAAGTTTTAATATCAAAATAATTGACAAGTTGTCATTAATTAAATATTCAATTAAATTGAATATAATGAGTGAATTAAATTCTATAAATTAATTTATATGATAATTAATTAATGTAAATAATGTAAAATATTATTAATAATATTATTAGTCCATTTAGTAATTTAATACTTATGGGTTATAATATTTAATTATTTATTCAATCTAATTATTTATTTAATCATGGATTGAATAATTAACGTGTAAATTATTAAATTAGCCCAACATGGGTCAATTAGTAGCCCAAGTGGAGAATAATAAAATTTGACAATTTAGTAGCCCAAACAATTTAATAGAAGCCCAATTGGTATTTTAAATTAAAGCTCAATGATTGGCCCACTTGAAAAATACTTAATTAAACTATTATTTATTAAAAAGTGGCATGTGACTAACATTTTTGGACAAAGGAAAGTGCATCAGCCGTGTGTGTGCTAGGAGAGAGAGAATGAATTGATTGTATTTTATTTTATTTTTCCTTTATTTAATTTAGGTTGTTTGTTTTGATTTTTGGTGAGTCATTTCCCATAAAATTCTCACCAACTAAGGCATGGGTTAGCTTTCTTGAGCAAGTATCCAAGTAAAGAGCATCATGAATTATAGATATAATTTTTATATCTAAAAATTTTGCAAGTATACTTGAAATTGTAAACATTTCACTTCATTTATTCTCCAAGTTTCAAAAGAGAGAGTTTGAGAGAAATAGCTTGGGAGAGCATAATATTTGAGAGACTGAGGAGGAAGAATGAGAAGTTAGCTTTGTTCATGCCATTCACAACCTATTTTGGAAGAAAAAATGAAGATAGCCATTAAAATGAGGTAATGGTTATTTTAAATGTAGTTTGTTTTTAAATTAAATAAACCAACATGGGTATAAACATGTTAATGTAGTTAATAATATGTAGTAGTAATATCTATGCCATGCTTGAGTTTAATATGTTTGGTTTGTATTTTGGTATAATTTATATGCTAAAAACATGTGTTTGGTGATGTTAAATCAAGTATCAAAATAATGTCCAAAAATAATTTTTATAATATTTAGATTTAATGTTATAATATTATAGAACATTAAATCATGAGAAAAACAAAGTTTGAATCACTCAAAATAAAGTTATACACAAAAAGTTATGATTTGTGGTAGTTTATGTGATGTAAAAAAATTTTTATAAAAATTTTAATATTAAATCATGAAAAATTATATTTTCATGTTATAAATAGATATTAAGTGATTGGTATTTTTTGTGAATTTTTATTGAAGAGTTAAGGCTTACTTGAAGGTATAATTTTTATTAAAGTGGAGTATTAAGGTTACTGTTCACCTTCTGCGAGTGGGAGAAAAAAAAAAAAAAAAAAAAAGTTGCCCGCGCAATGCGCGCCAGCCAATTTTCTAAAAAACCACGGAGCCAAACGACGCCGTTTAGCGTAGTAAAATTTTACTCCGCGCGCAATGCGCGGAGGCCAGTTCCGGTTCTCTCAAAACGGCACCGTTTTGGTCCGTTTCTTTGGTACGCCCGCCATGCGCGGTAATAAGATTTTGGCAAAATTACGGGTTTGCCCCTCCGTTCGGTTTTTCGGCTTATTTACAGAATTGTCATTCTGGATAATTTTAATTAATTTAAATGTTTAAAAATTAATTTAAAATTATAACAAAAATAATAATAATACAAAAATGATATTTAGGTATTGAATATTATATTTTCCAAATATAATAAGTATTTAGGATTAATATTTAAATGTTGTAAATATTAATCTAGTTAGTTTAATATTATATTTTTTAAAATATAATAAGTATTTAGGATTAATATTTAAATGTTGTAAATATTAATCTAGTTAGTTTAATATTATATTTTTTTCAAATATAATAAATATTTAGGATTAATATTTAAATGTTTTAAATATTAATCTAGTTAGTTCAATATTATATCTTCTGAATTTATGATTAAATTAATTATTATTTAATTATTATTTAATTAATATTAAATAATAAACAAGATGATAAATTAATTAATTAATATTCAATTACTATTAAATAATAATTAAAGACAACTAAGATTGATTATTTAATTATTTATTATTTGATTAACTTTAAATAATAAATAAATTCAGTTAGTTATTATTTATTATTAAATAATAACTAATGATATTTGAGTATTTACTATATAATTTTATTATTTATAATTTAATTAACTTTAAATAATAAATGAATCTAGTTAATTAGTTATTATTTATTATTAAATAATATTTAAAGATATTTGATTATTTTTAATATAATATAATTATTTATTATTTGATTAATTTTAAATAATAAATAAATCTAGTAAGTTATTATTTATTATTAATTAATAACTAAAGGTAGTTAATTACTTACTATTTAATTAATGATAAATAGTAATTAAATGAAATTAGATTTAATGAAATAAAGAAAATGTCTTTTAACTCTTTTGTTTAAACAATTATAATAAATTATTTAATAGTTTAATAAGTGTTTAACACTTGAGAAAATTATTTTCTAACTGATTAAATTATTAACCTAATATGATTGATGGTCTATAAGGTTAATAATATTGTTTTGACTAATGTATATCATGTGTTAGTACTTATGTGTTAGACAAGTTCATTAGTAAGCGTATAGTTGTGCAAATACGCCGTACTAATTATTAGACCAACTTTATTAATATTAGGTCATTCAAAGCCAGTTAGTTAAAGCTAAACAATTATTGTAGCTGAGCAGACAGGCAAGTTTCCTAAACTCTACTCAATTTATATTCGAGCATGATACATTATTTTATTGTTCAAGTTCCTAACTCAAACTCAAGTTGTTACGTTTCAAGCATGTTATGGTTTAATTCTGTATAATTATTCCACCTCTTTAAATTGTTGATTCGCACACAGTGCAAGTTGCATGTGTTCATCAGGTATGAAAGGCTGATCACCTTCATTACCATAAGGTTCAGTTAAATTTGTTCATGGTCGTTATTGACACTCAACATTAATTGATTCAGTCATTAAATTATTGAAATTATGATTCGTACTCTTTCACAATTATTATATTGTTGAAAATCCAAAAGCTTATTATTTCTTTCAATCATGATATATCGTTATTGTATTTAAACTTGCTGAGCAAAGTCGTTGCTCACTCTTGCTATATCATGATAACAAATTTCAGAATAATACGAATGTCCGAGAAGAGACGGAGACAGAAGCAAAAGACAAGATTATAGTGTTATGCATGATAACTAAATTGTTATATGATGTAACTAATTTTGTAAATCTTTTTATGAATCTAAAGATATATATGTAAGTTAAGGTTAGAAACCTTGGGAAATGTTGTAGAATAAACAATTTATGTTTATATATTCCGCATTAGTTATAAAACATGTATGAAGATGATGTATCGTGACGTACCAAATCTAGGGTCAAAGGAACCCGGATCTGGGGACGTTACAGAGATGCTGACAAGTAACATTATCATGCATTTAAAACAATTTGTAAGTCATTTTAAATTGTGATATGTAAGTAAAATTGTTAGCACTAGTTTGACAATAATATTTTGATAATAAAAAAATTATATACAATCAGAATATACAAAATAATGTGGATGGTAATAATTAATTGTAATTATTGAATTCATCCATGTATTACAGAATATCCGTTAACTATAATCTAATACATTATTTTATATCTACTTTTTTTGTAACCTTCTTTTGTTACTGTAATATTGTTCTTAGTTTGATTTTTACGTTAAAACTTAAAATAGATTGTAAACACGTTTGGTTGATAAAATAACTTATAAATTAAAATATATTGTACATGTCCAGTAGAGTGTTTCGTTACTGGTGTTCTTTCCGATCTCTCTCGCATTTTGCATTACTTAAAAAAAACATTAATAAAAAACAGTCTATACTTAGAATTTAGTCACTTAAAGTGGTGTGTTTTTTAATTTTGTTTTATCAACTGGATTTTTAAAGTGCATTTTTGTTATATCTTTCTTAGCTAGAACTTTCACATTTTTTTCAAAGGTTACCAGATTACTCCTGCATCAAAAAGATTATTTGATATTTGAAGGGTAGAGTTAAAATACATGCAGGAATATGTAAGAGATGAAAGATATTAGCTAAAAGTGAATTAGAGTTTAGTTTGCAAATTCTCATGTACTACACATTTCCAAATCAAGGTCTGCCTTAAAAATGGTGCTCAAATTGTTGATTGAAAAAATCAGGACTTCCAAAAGTCAGTATTACCCTTTACAATAAGTTTAGAGAATTGTATTATCAACAAAAAATTAAAAATATTTTCACAAAACAAGACTGATAATTCATGATTAAACTACAATTTATTTTTTTTTGAGTAAATACCAGTTTCTTAATTTTATTACCAAAAAAAGGAAATGACTTTTGTAACTTGGATGGGATGTAAAAGAACGGGAAAAAATAAAATTTTGCCATCGAATTACAATCGTGAAATATATGGATAAGTCCTATTATGTATTGCAAAAATATTATGTCGAATTATAATTGCGTACAACATTCAACACTTGCGAAGTATATTGACATATCTCTATAATGAAATACCGTTAATATTTATTTACATAAACGACAATATTGATATTAAAAAAAATTATGATAAATTTTTTGATGTATAACTCATTTTTCTATATGTATACATGGGAGTTGTAGGGATGAAAAAAATTGGCCTATCGTATTACAAATTCTTTAAGAATATATTCGGTTATTGGTATTTAGAGTACGTTTAAAAACTTGACTTTTGATTAAGAGTGGAGGGACTGAGGGGAATAAAAAGAAAAAATAACATTGAACTTAGGAAATAAGCTAATTTTTCACAAATAAATAGTTGGGAGGCGCAATTTAACTTTTATAGTGCACTTTACCTCCATAAAATGTGTAGCAAATATTATCTGAAAATAATGCATTCCCTTCTCAGCTACAAAATATAAGAGACGTAAATCGTGTGAAGTATAAATTATTTTTATATTTTAAAATGATTTTTTTTTTATAAATTCGTATATCTAATTAGCATACTGATTAAATAAAGAAATTCATATATGACTACAACTTATAATTTATAAAAACACATCGAAAAAAGGAACAAGTACATTATCCATAAAAAGGAATGAGTGTATTACCCGTAAAAACACATTAAAAAAAGGATCATGTCAATCTTATAAGTTGGAATGCCATAAATATAACTTTTTTTTTGTTTTATGTTTATATAAATAATGTTTTTAGTAATATCACACAAGGTTAATAATTCGTGCAAAGTATGAATAAGTTTAAAAACGACTTATCAGGTAAATTTCATATTTATGAAATTCCAACTTATGAGATTGATATGACATTAAATGAATCATGTCAATAACGATTTTATAAGTTGGAATGCTAGAAATATAAAATTTACCTGATAAGTCATTTTTAAACTTACTCATACTTTACACGAGTTATTAAACTTGCGTGATATTACTAAAAACATTATTTATATAAACATAAAACAAAAAGAAGCAAGGACTTAGAGTAAGTTAAGTTCGTACAAATGAAAAGGAAAAGTTATATGATCTATCAATTTTTTTCAGTGTATTCGATTCTAATTTATATATGCATTATTATAGTGATTTTTTTTACAATCAATTCATTTTACTCGATTATTTTTACAAAAAGTTAAACTTTTGTTAAAGACCGTTAACCATTTAATAGAAAAATAACATAATATTAGTTTTGTTTAAAAAAAATTAATTTGACATATTTTAAAAATAAATTTAAATTTAATAATAATAATAACAATAACGGTAACAGTAACAATAATAATAACAACAACAACAACAATAATAATAATAATACCATCTCCGTCACACAAAAAAAAAGATTCATTTTTTAGTTTTAAAAATTAATTTGAGGTATTTTAAAAATATTTTTGTATTTAATAATAATAATAGCACCCTCTCCGTTACATAAAAAAAGATTAGTTTTATTTTTTTAAAAATAATTTGAAGTGTTTTAAAAATAATTTTGAATTTAATAATAACAACAACAACAACAATAATAATAATAATACCATATCCGGTACCAAAAAAAGAAGAAGATTAGTTTAATTTTTTTTTAATTTGAGGTATTTTAAAAATAAAATATGATTTAATAATAATAAGCAAAAGACATTTGTTATTTTTCAAGTTTTTTTTTTCTTTTTAAAATTCCATTCAACAATCAAAAAAGCCCCACTTACGCCTACCCTCTCTCCCTATTTCATTTGTCTTTCACATTTGTCGTACTTTTTATTTATTATATAATTTTCACTTTTTTTGGTATTTTGACTTTTTTTTACCAATTTATTATTCAATCAAAATTAAATTTTAAAATATCTCAAATTAATTTTAAAAAAATAAAACTAATATTTTTTTTGGGTAACCGAGATGGTATTATTATTATTAGTATTAAATTATTATTTTTTAAAAATATCTCAAATTTATTTTTAAAAAGCAAAGCAAAACTACTTTTTTGTGTGTAACCGATATAGTATTATTAATTATTAGTATTATTATTAAATTAAAATTTATTTTTAAAATACTTAAAATTATTTTTTAGAAAGTAAAACTAATATTTTTTTGTATGCAACGAATAGGGTATTATTATTATTTTCTCTTTTAGTAATGCAACTTTAAATTGACCTTCAATTCAATAATAAAAATGATATTTAATACTGACACATCATTTTTTCTGTTAAATGGTTAATATTTTTTGACAAAAATTTCACTTTTTGTAAAAATTTTCGAATACAATGATTCGATTATATAAAAATTCATTGCAATAATATATATATAAATTGAAATCAAGTACAATAGAAAAAAATTAATGTAACTCGTCACTATTCTTAATTGCACTACTCAGTTGCAAGTCCTTCATACATAATTTCAATATAATTGCATAATTAATTATTTTGACAATGTCTTCATATTTTTGTTTTTTTTTGCTTACGATATTAAAATTGAGATAATAGGGTATAATCTATCTATTCAATGAAAATATCGCCTTAAATACGTCACTGTCACTAAAAAACAAGCGCAATCTTATTAATTTTTGTTAGTTACTACGATGTTAGACATTTTAAAAGGGGGACTATATTTTAAAATTTAGATGATGTATACATTCGCAAGCGACAAGTAAAATAAAACTTGAAGTGTGTATTGCATATTTTAAAATTGGGTTCGTGTCATAAGAGTATATATTAAACGCGAAAAATAAGAGATGAAATATATTAAGTATTATTTATTTATATATTTATACTAAATTTAATGTAAAAAAAAATAATATACTAGTGGACTCCATGTAAATTTAATGTAAAAAAAAATAATATACTAGTGGACTCCATGTATTGAATTCAGTATAAATATATAAATAAATAATATTTAGTGGGTCCCATTTTTTATTTTTCGTATTTAGTATGTGTACTTAAGGTACATGTTAAGAGGACCCTTTAAAATTAATAATAAATATTAAAAAATAACTATTCCTAAAAGCATAGTAAAAACAAAAGGATAAAATGTGCATATATATTATACAGGAAAGTGATATCCACACTAATTAAAATATAATTTTCAGAACACGTGAGTGTTAAATTTGTTTATTAAAAATTTAATAGACATATGAATTTTTTGTGTGATCCAAAAATTAGATTTTTTATTAATGGAAATATAATATTAATCTGATTATACAAATTAAATTATTTGTTGGTCGATGGATAAAAACGACCACAAAGTTGAAAGTATTTACACACCTGTCCCGCCCTATAAAAACGTTACATAGAGAACAAGGTGCGTGGACGGTGTGAGAAAGAGAGATTGGGTTTAGGTTCTGCTCATCGAAAACAGTTGTCTGCTCTTTAACGCACTAAAATCACAACCTATATCTCAATTCCAATTCGTTTTTGTAATTTACTCCATATACAAATATATATACATCTACAGTTTGTTTTCGATGCTTTCGAGATCGAGTTAGGGTTGATGGCGACCACCTTGGGATCTCACCGTTTATGTGGCCCGGCCGCCGCCACCGGCGGGGGAAACGTAGATGCTCTCAACAGAGTTCTGGCTGACCTGTGCATCAGATGCAATCCCAAGGTCAGTTGCATTTCTTTGATACTTTTTGCTCAAGTTGAGGAAAATGGAAATGAGTTTTTGAGTGTAATTTCAGATTTGATATTGCAATTCCTCTTTTTGAATGTGAAAACTCGATGAAGCGAGCTTAGGTTCTTGCCGTTTAGTTCAAATTTTGTTTTTACGTTTTGTTTTTGTTATTTGTTACATATTCATGGTAACTGGATGCATTGCTATCTTAAAAATTAAGAAAGAAAACATTGGTTCAGTGTTGATGTTAGAATGATATTTTTCAAGTAGTTATTTTATTTTTTATAATATATATATAGATATAGATATATATATTTATAAATTCAAATTGCTGCTGGTGTTGGTCTAGATATAAGATAAATATTCCCCCCCCTCCCCCCCTTCAATTTGGCAAAAGTGTTAATTTTTAAGGAACATTCTGTGTCATTTTGCATTTAAGTACACCACATACATACATATACATATATGTATATATATTCCGTAAGTTTATTTAAACCTCAACGGAGCCATGTATTGCTAAAAAGATTGCATCTGTGCATGTGCTCCGTATTCATTGTGGTGTATAATTTTATTTCCTTTTCCTTTCTTTCCATGGACAGAATTGTTTTTGTCGGGTGCTTTCATGCTTTATTGGATGCTTCCAGGCGATTGATACTTATTTCAAGTGTTGCTCGCAAGTAATGACATTTCCATTCCATAGATCTTGTCGTGTACTAGTATGG
Source organism: Hedera helix (assembly GCA_947179155.2). NCBI lineage: Eukaryota > Viridiplantae > Streptophyta > Magnoliopsida > Apiales > Araliaceae > Hedera > Hedera helix. Next base: position 31,303,319 of record OX359287.1, read on the forward strand.
GGTTGGGTAGTTTTTTGTTGTACAAAAAATAATTTGGTAGTGATTTTCCATTGACCAAAAATATAAAAGGGATAAATTTATGCTCATTGTTGTTCGGAAAAATTATAATTATAAATTTATGTTCAGATATTGAATGTGACAAAATCAATTACTGTTGAGTTGCATGACCAGATTTAAATGTTTTATGTCCCTGTTGGTTTGTTTAATACATTGAATTGAATTATAACTGTAGAAATAACCAGGCACTTCTATAATTCATCGTTATAGGAGTACGTATCAGTTAGAGAAATGATACAAGCAGGAACTCCTGAGGGGTGGGGGTGGGTGTCAAGATATAAGCATTTTGAAATTCTTAGCCTGTGGGTTGGGGGTGTAGTGGAGGGAATTCTCAGGGAATAGCATTAAAATCTAAGCTTAATTTTTATCCCGGAGGGAGTCGTCCCAAGTCACATTCCTTGTAATTTCTAGTGAAAATCTATCTCTTCTTTTGGTCACCAGTTATAATACAGTAACTGCAACCATTATACATAATATAAAATACTAAACTAGAGATCAAAGAATAATATAAAATACTAAAATTAGCATCATTAGAAGCATTTATTTTCATTATGTTTTATTTGCTTATTGAGCATTACGAATTAGCTTCGTTTACTTATCCGGGGAAAAAGCTTTAGTGCGCACACACGAACAGACAAACAAATACATGCATGCATACATACATACATACATACATACATACATATATACATACATATATATATATACATACATACATACATATATACATACATACATATATATATATATATATATATATATATATATATATATATATATATATATATATATATATATATATATATATACATATATATAAAAATGTGTGTGTGTGTGTGCACACATAAAATAAGCAAAAGAAATAGTCAGGGATCTAATTGAATCTGTACTAAAGTACCCAGCATTTGTTTACTTTGATAAATGATAGTGCCGTGATTATATTGCTTGATGCACAGGATGGTGCTACATTGGCTTTAAGGAAGCATGTGGAGGAAGAAGCTCGTGATCTTAGCGGAGAGGCTTTCTTCCGTTTTATGGATCAGTTGTATGAGCGAATAACTAGTCTCTTAGAAAGCAGTGATGTAGCTGAAAATTTGGGAGCTTTAAGGGCTATTGATGAGTTGATAGACTTGAAACTTGGCGAGAATGCCTCAAAAATTTCAAAGTTTTCAAATTACATGAGAACTGTATTCGAGTCTAAGCGTGATCCTGAAATATTAATCCTTGCTAGTAGAGTTCTTGGCCATCTAGCTAGAGCTGGCGGTGCAATGACTGCAGATGAAGTGGAGCGTCAGGTTAGTTATTTTTTATTTTTCTTTCATTTTTTTGTAAATAATTTTATTCACTTAATTGATGGTTATTTTGGGTATAAGATCTGATGAATCTTGTTTTCCCAGTTAAAAAATGCACTGGAATGGCTTCGTAGTGAAAGAGTTGAGTATCGTCGATTTGCTGCTGTCTTAATCTTGAAAGTAGGTGCAACATATTAGTTATTTTTCATTTCTCGGCTGACTGAATGTCTAAGCTTTGAGTTCTTAATTATGATTTTGCAGGAAGGTACTACATTTTGTGTAGATTGTTAATTGAGCTTCAATCATGCATTCTTTACCACTGGTGTCTTTTTCTCGTTTTTGATTCTAATTTGTTCTAATGTAATGGGGCACTGGTACTTTCTGTAATGCATTATGAGTTTTTGTCTACTCTGTCATTCTAGACTTTATTTGATCCCTATTGTTTCAACATACAACTTAGTAGGTATCTTTGGTAAGGCATTCAAGTATTATTGTCAAATAACCAATGTGAGATTCAGACTATGCTGTTATCATAATCAATTTCTTTTGTTTAGGAAGTGTTTATTGATTAAAATTTTGATATGTTTCTTACATAAAAAGTGTGTTTCCTCTTCTACTTTAGGAAATGGCCGAGAATGCATCAACTGTATTTAATGTTCATGTACCTGAGTTTGTGGATGCTATATGGGTTGCACTGAGAGATCCAACATTGGCTGTTCGAGAGCGGGCTGTGGAGGCCTTGCGTGCTTGCCTACGTGTTATTGAAAAACGTGAGACACGGTGGCGTGTACAGTGGTAGGTGCTTGTACCTTAATATTGGAATTTGAGATTATCCAAATGATATGAATAAAGTATTTTTCCTATAAAAATAGTAGATATGAAATGTACCCCCTTCGTCTGGAAACGAGTCCTTTTTTTTTTGGTTTTATTTCCCCCCTGGATATTAAGGTTTGCATAAATGATATTTTCTTAACATGAAACTTTGGAAACTAAAATTAATTATAGGGAGAAATAGTTGATTTTTTTCTTTTCAAAATGTGTCATATGCAAACCTTAATATTTGTAAAAATAAAGTCAACAAAATAGTAGGACTCTCTTTTTCATAGGTAGTATAAAGTAAATGTCTTTCGCTTTAAGAAGACTTTTTTTCTACAAGTGTCGTAGATTTTCTTCTTACCATTATTGAAAAGTTCCATCTGCTTTTACATGTTTGTGATTATACTTTCTAACTGTTGTCATTAGTGATTACTTTACATGTCGTGGATGAGAAAGTTCCGCTCTTTTAGAGAGTGCATTTCTTCATGGATATATTAACACATATGGTTACCTTTTTTAGTGGTGTTGGTGTACTTGCTTTCTCATGTTGTTGAGAATTCAGGTTCTTTAAGAGTACGGAGACCACTTTCAATCTGTGAAACAATTGACAAGAAGTTCACTGCATTCTATATTTGATAGTTCAAGAAAGCTTCATTTGCATGTTGTTTTGTCTTTAGCTTTATCATCTGAAGTTAGTTGTTCTCATAAATGTCTTCTGACAGGTATTACCGTATGTTTGAGGCTACACAAGATGGATTGGGTAGAAATGCTCCTGTTCATAGCATACATGGTTCTTTACTTGCAGTGGGGGAGCTACTTAGGTTGGTTAAGATGATTTTTATCTTTAGTAAGCGTATTTTGTTGGCACTTACTTTAATGAGTTTTGATTCTGCTTGTGAATATAATTACTAATTAAATTGTATTTAATATCTTCCAAAGGAAGTGTTGCATGGTTTTTCAATTTTTTGGTAGTTTTCCCTATAGGGATTCAGGCCTACAACTCCCTGAAAGAACCAATTTTATCGGCCCAAATACTCATGAAATGATACTGACCCCATAACAAGTTAGAGTTCATATTGATTGCTGAAAATATTCAGGTATCCCTCTATGAACCTAAAAAGATATAGAGAAAGCTGCACACAGCCAAAGGAGCTTTTTATTATTGCACCCACGAAACACAAACTGTACTATGTGAGGAGCTCCATATCACATCGTCTTAATACAATGAACAAGCACCATATTCCAGAGCCTTAATATAATGAAAAAAGAGGAGTGAGCCTCATTATCTTGCAAGCATCAATAAAACATTTGGAAACAAGGTGTAGGGCCAATTCATTTGACGAATAACAATCACAGAATCACTCAGCCATAGACAAAGATATGTAGGGGCTATACGTTTAAATAATAAATTTGGTGTTAAGCCCTCCAAGGATTGATGGTACCTTGGTCTTCTGAATATTGGACACTGAGCTGCTAACCAACAAGAAAGAGAAGAACTTCCTAGAAAGTTATCTGAAGGATCAAGATACAATGAACTCCTATTAGGTTAAGACTTAGTTTAGGCAGCGATGGTAAGTCCTTGATCTCTTATCATTCAAAATTTGTAAGAAGGGGATGTTCCAGAAGTGCAAAAGAAGCTAGAAATCAAATCCTTATTCCAGAGCGAGAGTTAGAAAAGACGTGGAAAAGCTACCGTTGCAGAAACATCACCAAGTAAAGAATGTGTACACGAACATATTATACTTTTTGTTATCCAGTGTTATGGGAAACATATATAATTCTACATTCACCTTTCCCACTCTTTGAGTGATAGTTAGTGGTTGATAATAAGAATGTTATGTTTCCTGGACAGGAATACAGGTGAATTCATGATGTCAAGGTACAGAGAAGTTACTGATATTGTTCTGAGATACCGAGAGCACCGGGACCGCCTTGTCCGTCTCAGCATTACTTCTCTGCTCCCTCGTATTGCACATTTCCTGCGTGATCGTTTTGTGACAAACTATCTAACGGTCTCTTTAATTTTCTTGCCCTTTTCATCTTAATAATTTGTTGAACTTCTAGCTTGTTAGAGGAGAGCTGAATGAAAAACCAAAATTAAATTTCGCTGTTATAGTCCCTTTTGTGTTTATACGAGTGTTTTTATTTTGTACAGATATGCATGAATCATATTCTTGCTGTGCTTAAAATACCCGCCGAACGTGCCAGTGGATTCATTGCTCTTGGGGAGATGGCTGGTGCTTTGGATGGTGAACTTTACAATTATTTGCCGACAATAACATCTCACATTCGTGATGCAGTATGTTTTCCACAATGTTATAATTAATTCTCATACATTTTCTGATGCAGTATATTGACCATGTTAGTATTAGTTTGTAAGATATTTCTGATGGTAAGTTTATAATTTGTAGATTGCTCCTCGTAGAGGTAGACCCTCGCTTGAAGCTTTGGTGTGTATTGGAAGCATTGCAAAAGCCATGGGACCTGCTATGGAACCCCATGTGCACAATCTTTTGGATTCTATGTTTGCAGCTGGTCTTTCATTTACACTAGTAGAAGCTCTCGAGCAGATAACTGTCAGGTATATTATTAAAATTGGAAGCAAATTTGTCAGTTGTTTTGGTATGACCTCAATTTAGGGATCATGGCCTGAAAATGTGGTCGTATGTTTTAGCATTCCATCATTGCTGCCCACTATTCAAGATCGCTTGATGGAATGCATTTCAGCAGTTCTTTTACGATCCCATCACATCCAGGCAAGAACATCCATCACGTCAAGTCGAGCTAATGTGGCAAGTACCACTCAGCAAATATCAGAACTTAGTGGTTCTGCTTTAGCGCAACTAGCTTTGCAAACTCTTGCACGTTTTAATTTCAAGGTATGCTTGCTTAATACTCGGATATGTTAACTGCTTTCCTGTCATTCTCTTCTAACTTGTTAATCTTTAGGGCCGTGATCTTCTTGAGTTTGCAAGAGAATCTGTTGTAGTATACTTGGAAGATGAGGACGGGATGACAAGGAAAGATGCTGCAATTTGTTGCTGCAAATTAGTTGCAAATTCGTTCTCTGGCATGTTGTCTGCACATTGCACCTCTAGCAGGTCTAGTCGAGCTGGGGGAAAGAGAAGACGTCTTGTTGAAGAGGTGTTGTTCAAAGCAATTCTAATAAAAATTGTTGTATTGCATTATTAATCTTTTTATTAATTTATAATTTATTTTATATACTGTTGAGCTCTCTCTCTCTTCCTATATACTCCCCCTGTGCACCAAAGGATGGTGATAACATGTAGAAACTGAGGGAAATGAAATAGATAAACTGAGATAATATTTTCCTTCATGCTCTCATTTACACTGAGTTACATATATACTAGTTAATAATGTAATAATCCCTGAATATCTGGGATATACATTTATTGAAGATATGCATTCCCTAATCTATGGGATATGTATGCTGACTGAGGATTTCTAACTCATTATACTGACATTCCAACACTCCCCCTCAAGTTGGTGAATAGATGTCTCGCATGCCCAACTTGAAACACAAAGGATGAAACATCTTACTACTAAGACCCTTAGTCAGAATATCAGCTAGCTGATGTTCTGTTTGTACAAAAGGCAAACAAATAAGACCGCTGATTAATTTTTCTTTGATGAAATGCCGGTCAATCTCAATGTGCTTTGTTCTATCATGTTGTACCGGGTCGTTTGCAATACTAATGGCTGCTTTATTATCACAAAATAACTGCATGGGCATTTGAGTTGCAACACCCAAATCTTCTAGCAAGGTTCGAAGCCACATTAGTTCACATATTCCCAAGGCAATAGCTCGATATTCTGCCTCAGCACTAGATCTTGCCACCACAGATTGTTTCTTACTGCGCCAAGTAACAAGATTGCCACCAACAAAAGAGCAGTAACCAGATGTAGAACGACGATCGTCTACACAGCCTGCCCAATCTGAGTCGGAGAATGCTTCAATTTTCATATGACCATGTGGAGCGAACAATATACCTTTCCCAGGAGCAGACTTGAGATATCTCAGAATTCTGTAGACAGTTTCCATGTGACACTGTCGAGGATCATGCATATACTGACTTACTACTCCCACAGCATAAGATATATCGGGCCTAGTATGAGAAAGATATATCAATCGACCAACCAAGCGTTGATATCTCTCTCTATCAACTGTAGGTCCTGTACCACCTACTAAATGATGATTAACTTCAATGGGTGAATCAGCGGGCTTACATCCCAACATGCCAGTCTCTGTAAGAAGATCAAGTATATATTTCCTTTGGGATAGAAAAATCCCACTGGAAGATCTCGCAACTTCAATACCGAGGAAATATTTCAAAGGACCCAAGTCTTTGATCTCAAATTCTCTGGCCAGTCTTGCTTTGAGTTTAACTATCTCTTCTTTATTATTTCCTGTCACCACAATGTCATCAACATAAACAATAAGGATGGTAGTCTTACCGTTTATTTGTTTCACAAATAGAGTATGATCTGCTCGACTCTGCTTGTACCCAAACTTTATCATTGCTTTGTAGAGTCTACCAAACCATGCTCTGGGTGATTGCTTCAGACCATACAGAGCCTTTCGCAGCTTACAGACTTTACCTTTGGTTGCAGATGAAGCAAAACCAGGAGGTATCTCCATATATACTTCCTCCTCTAAATTACCATGAAGGAAGGCATTTTTCACATCCAATTGCTGAAGCTCCCAGCCAAAGTTTACTGCACATGAGATTATGGTACGAACAGAGTTCATTTTCGCCACAGGAGCAAATGTCTCCTGGTAATCAATCCCATATGTTTGAGTATACCCTTTTGCAACAAGTCTGGCTTTGAGTCTCTCAATTGTCCCATCAGAGTTCTGTTTGACTGTATATACCCACTTGCATCCAACTGGTCTTTTCCTATAAGGAAGAGTGACAAGTTCCCATGTATCATTCCCTTTTAAAGCATTCATCTCTTCTATCATGGCCTTTTTCCAGTTCTCATTGCTAATTGCTTCTCTCCATCCCTGAGGAATAGTTATAGAGGACAAGGAAGAGACAAAAGAATGGTACGATGAAGATAATTTATTATAAGAACAAAAATTAGAGATAGGATATTGAGTACATGATCTAACCCCTTTTCGAAGAGCAATAGGAAGATCATTATTATCGGAAGAACAAGTAGGATTAGAATCATTACCATCAGTATTATCAGGACCTGGTTCGGAGCAGAGTTGGTGTGGTGGTACAGTGACTTTATTCTTGCCTCTTCGAACATAGGTCCTTAACTCAGGCTCATCCTGTCTAGTATGTGATTCTTCTAACTCCCCCTGTGAAGGATCACCAGAGGCTACAACAGGGATAAGAGAAGGGGAAAATGGAATAGTACTACTAGTAATACCATTCTCTGGAGGAACAATCTCCTCATTTATGAAATCCTCCCCCTGAGGAGAAGGTGAAGAAGAATAAAAAGGTTCAGACTCCCAAAAAGTGACATCACGAGTAACAAATACTTTATTTGAAGGAGGATGATAACATTTATAACCTTTTTGGGTAGGAGTATATCCAATGAAAACACACCTAAGAGCCTTGGGATCTAGTTTTCCCCGAGTGGGTGATTTATCGTGAACATAACACACACAACCAAAAACTTTAGGCGAAAGAGAAGGACCTGTCATGTGTTGGAGAAGAGATATGGGACTTTTGTTCCCAAGAATTCGAGAAGGAAGTCGATTTATAAGAAATGCAGCAGTCAGAACAGCATCTCCCCATAGAGATTTAGGTGTGTTCATTGTGATCATAAGAGTGCGTGCAATCTCTAGTAAATGACGATTTTTCCTTTCTGCCACCCCATTTTGTTCTGGGGTTTTTACACAGGAGGTTTGAAGTATGATGCCTTGCTGAGAGAGATAAGATGCAAAGACATTATTATTGCTATATTCTCGACCATTATCACTATGGAGAATTTTGATCTTGGTTTCAAATTGGGTTTGAATCATCTTATGAAATTCCTGAAAACATTTAAATACCTCATCTTTAGAATGAAGAAGATAAATCCAAGTGACACGAGAATAACAATCAATAAAACTAACAAACCATCTATGACCAGATCGGGAAACAATTCGAGAGGGTCCCCATACATCAGTATGTATCACAGCAAAAGGTTCAGAATGACGTCTATAAATAGGAGAATAAGTAGAACGCCTGTGTTTACCCAATTCACATGGTTCACACAAAAACGGAGTTTGAGTATGCTGTTTAACCAAAGATGGAAATAAAGACTGTAATACCGATATAGGGGGATGTCCCAGACGTCGATGCCATTGATGGAGAGAAGTAAGACGCGAGTCAGAAGTAGTTTGAAAAGCCTGAGTGTCAATCCCATTTGTATTTAGAGACGTGTCGGACAAGGGAACATCTACATAATATAGGCCGTCAACTGCACTACCACTACCAATCTTTTGCCCTGTCACCAAGTCCTGAAAAACACAATGGGTTGGGAAAAAGGTGACTGAGCAGTGTAAGGATTGTGTAAGACGTTGAACAGATAACAGATTTGCAGTAAATGAAGGAACATGAAGAACTGATGATAATTTTAATGAAGAAGTACAAACGACTGAACCTTGCCCAGAGATAGGAGAAAAAGACCCGTCAGCTACTCGAACCTTATCTTTGCCAGAACACGGCATGTATGAGGTAAAGAGATTGGAGGATCCAGTCATATGCTCGGAAGCTCCTGTATCAATTATCCAACTAGGACAAGTTGTTGAGACGGTAAAGGCACGAGAATGTATACCTGTTTGTGCACAATGAGACGGAATAGATTTTGAACAGTGTTTTCGAAACACTGAGATTTCTTCTGGAGTAAGAGAAGCAGTAGCATCCTGTTTTGCCATATAAAAAAGGATGCAATATATGTCCAGGAAGGATAACCTTTCCCAAAGATAACAACCAATTGCTCTATACTTAGAAACGAAATTTGTGCGCGTTTGGTAGCACACTTAAATCCGAGTGATAAAAGCAGTAATCCAATATTTGAACAAAAAATTTATGATGAACTTTTGTACTTTTTTTTTTTTTTTTTTTTTTAAATTTTTTTTTTTTATATATATAAATATAAAATAATTAGCTATGCCATGTATAGCTAGAATAGCCCGTGCAGCGTACTGGATTCCTCCAACTTCAGTACATAATGCACAGTAACGAGGCTATAATGATACACTGTAATAAAGTTGTTGAAAGTGATCAAGCTTACTATGGCTGGAAAGAGGACAGAGAGACGATCAGCATGGAGTAATCACGTCGCCGGAAAAAGTCGCCGGAGATGGTACACGCGCCGTACGGAGTGGCGCGTGGAGTCGGCGCCGAGGCGCGTGAAGTGGCGCGTGGTAGCGCGTGGAGCAGTGGCCCGGTGATCGGAAATTTCAGTGGTGGTCGCCAGTCTGTGGGTAACCCAATTGTGAGCTTAATTTCTCCATACAAGTTTGTTTGACTAGTTTTCTGAAGAAAGAAGGAAATAATAACACGGAAGAAAAAAAGGAAAAGGTTTTCTGACTTCTAAACTAGGCTATGAACCGAAAGGATCAAGCTCTGATACCATGATAACATGTAGAAACTGAGGGAAATGAAATAGATAAACTGAGATAATATTTTCCTTCATGCTCTCATTTACACTGAGTTACATATATACTAGTTAATAATGTAATAATCCCTGAATATCTGGGATATACATTTATTGAAGATATGCATTCCCTAATCTATGGGATATGTATGCTGACTGAGGATTTCTAACTCATTATACTGACATTCCAACAGATGGCATACGTTCCAAGAAGTTTTGCCCCCGAAAAGAATGACTTAAGTGCCTACTTTTATATTATAAATTCATTATTACCCTCAAAGTTCATAATGTGGGGCCCATTGTTTTATATTTAAGCATCATTCATTAGTCCTTAAGTGGGTCCCATTATTTTATATTTTAGCTTAAGGATAGAATCATATGCACCATAGTCTCCTGTTCGAACTAGTTTTCTTAATTTTTGCGAAAATTGTACTTGTGCCATCCTTTGGGGGACAGAGTAGTATTAAACTTTGAAGTTAACTACTTTCTTATGATTATCTAATATATTTATCTATTATATACATTTATGTATATCTATAGAAATATACAAAATTTCAGTCCCAATGTATCTTATCCTATTTTTACTGAAAATGTTGTATCACATTTTGCGTTTATCCGTGCCACATATCTGTATTAATGCCTCATAGTTAAGAAGTCCTTTATGCAATTTTAATTGTTGTAGATAAAGTGCATTGTAATTAATTTTTAAGTGGCAAAGACAGTTTCTTCACATCATTTTTTGTATGTGTTTGTTTTTGCTTTTTCTTTTTTGTGTTCAAACTTTGGCCGAGCTATAATTTTCTTTTCCAAGCTGGATATAAATTGTCGGTTTGGTATTGTTGCCATGAACACTTTCTTAATGTCCACATGTTATATATTCATTATGCAATCTTCAATGTTTCTTCCTGGATTTGGATTGTCATTCTCTTTGCTGTTACGAAATTGCATGGAAAGACTAAAAACTTAAGCTGCATTGCCTTTACTAATATAACTTATCATTTGTCGATTCATTGAGCTCATTTTTTAAAGTAATCTTGTTCATGTTCTTTATGGCATTGCCGCATTGGTGTTACTTGTTTTTAGACCACTGAGATGACATATTCTGATGTTGAACTGGGATAGATTCACCTTTTACTCTTCTAGTGCAAAATATGCACTCTCATTTAGAAAGTTATCTATTTGCTATTTTGCCAGGGATTGGGGTGCTTTTCTAGATATTTTTGCCTCGTTATATTTTATGATACTGAGGATTTATCGTCTTCCTTGACTTTTGTACTTCCTAGTTAATTTTTGATCCAAAACGAACATCTTTTGATGTAGCTTACGCTTGTAATAGTATGTGAGGATAACAGCAAATGCTTTTGATATTTGGGAAAGATATTGTATATTTGTTTTAACACGAATCTATCATTTGCAAGGCGCATCATGTATATTGTTATTTGATTCAACTTTTTTGCAGATTGTGCACAAGCTTCTTGTTGCAGCTGTTGCTGATGCTGATGTTATTGTTCGACACTCGATCTTCTCTTCCCTGCATGGGAATGGAGGCTTTGATGATTTTCTTGCACAAGCTGATAGTTTGACTGCTATATTTGCAGCATTGAATGATGAGGTATGTTTTCTTAGTCAGAATGTTAACATTTAAGAAAGTTGTTTGACAATGACCGCGGATCATTTAGAGCTCCAAGGCCCAGATGATGGTTTAATGGGTGACAACTTTTAGAGCTCCAAGTCCCCCTTTTTGTGTTGTTCTCATATTCCATAAGTGATCTTCGTTGTTCTCAGGCCTTGAAATTCACAATTTGAAAGTAGATCTTGCTTTATCATTTTTACAACTCCCAACTTGCGATGAAATGAGTTGAAATGCACACTTAGCTCAACATTGTTTAAGTTGAGATTCATTTATTTGAACTGACCAATAATCCCTTCACAGCCGCTGCAATTGGTACTGCCATGGTTGCAACTTGACAGTTTGTCGCTGCTGCAGCTACATAATTATTTTTGTCACTGCAAGGCTTTCACTAGGGGCAACACTTTAGCTGTTGCCTCTTCTATCCCTCACGGGATTAATTATCTAAGATTTTCCTTTACTTGCTCAAATTGCTATGGCATTACATGCTATTTAGACGTTGGTAAATTATGACATGTTCCAGTTATAACCGTGCTGACTATCTAAAGTGCCATTTGCATTGTGATTGCAGGATTTTATAGTTCGGGAATATGCGATATCTGTAGCTGGGAGGTTATCTGAAAAGAATCCAGCTTACGTTCTTCCAGCACTTCGTCGGCATCTTATTCAGCTGTTAACATATTTAGAACAAAGGTAGTGTATTCTACCTAGTGAATCGATTGACTAACTTTAAGTTTCTAATATCTAATACTATGCGAGTTTGACCTTTTCATATACCTGTTTCTAGCCTTAAATATTGACATATCTTTGCATGTTAGCAGTGCAGATAGCAAATGTAGAGAAGAAAGTGCAAAATTATTGGGTTGCTTAATTCGCAATTGTGAGCGACTAATACTTCCCTACATCGTTCCGATACATAAGGTTCGTAAATCATGTCCAGAACCTTTTATGCGGGTTAGTAGTTTGTCCTCTTAGTCATATACTTATCTCCTATTTCAGGCACTTGTAGCGAAACTCTGTGAAGGCACAGGGGTTAATGCTAATAATGGCATTATTAGTGGAGTTCTTGTGACCGTTGGGGATCTTGCAAGAGTGGTGAGTATTTATGTGTTTTTTTGATTCACAATAATATTCTGTTGTGTTTTCGTTTACTTGACGTGTTCTTTATTTTCGTTTGCTTGACGTGTTCTTTATTGTGTCAAATGGATCACTTGGTAGTTCAGAAGTTGCCTAGTGCTTTAATCAATGATGGAATACTCATTTTTTGTTTATGTAATAAGAAATTCCATTGGACATTTGGACCTAATGTAAGCGGTTTCTATTGAGTCTCCCTGAGCACTGAGCTATAGTGCATATATGATCTCCCATCCCCAAATAATATAGTGATGAGGGAGAAATTGAGATCCATGGTGTTGGTTAAACTTATAGGTTACAAGGAGTTTTAGATGGTAATTTTTTTGTTATTTCTATTTCATGGAAGGCTAGTAATATTTGGGAGTATACAGTTGGATTGATAAATGGAGCTGAAGGGAAAGTGTTGTAGGATGGCAGTGAGGTCAACAATATTATGTGGAGTTGATTGTTGGGCGTCTAAGAAGCAACATGTTCATAAGATCTGAGTTGATGAATGAGAATGTTAAGGGGTGTGTGGCCTTGCAAGGGCAGATAGGATTGAAAATTATCAGAGAAATATGAGGTAACATGAGTTGAGATGGTTTTTTGTATTCAATGATGGTATCAGTTGAGTATATGGTTTTTTTATCAAGAAGAATATTTAAGAAGAGGGAGGGGTTGGTTGAAAATAACTTGGAGAAATAGTAAAAAGAGACTACTTTGCGGTTCAAGTCAAAAGGAGTGGATATTAATCGAGGACATGGTCGTTGATAGGAGTGAGTGGAGGAGTGCAAGCCGCATATTTGAGGCTGAGTATGGCTTTGTACACCTGATAGAGCCCCCAAATTTTTGATCTTTATTATTTTCATTTGAACTCCTGTAGGGTCCACATAGAAAAGATTTGATATAGTGAATTCATGTAGCCAATCCAGATGGTCTGTTAAGCTCGTTGAATTCAGTTTAACTCTCCCTCCCTCTCTCTCTATACCTCTAACTGTCTACTATGTTAATTTTTATTTTTTTATTCTTAGCTTCTTTTAATTTTTCTTCTTTATTTCATGTACGTAGTTTTTAAACACTTGATCCAAATATTTATGCATTGTATACGTCCAGTAAAAGTCCGTTCATATGTACCCCATGGAATTAATGAAGGTAGCAGAAGTTGTGTATAAATTCTTATGATAAAATAAAATAATCTTAGTATCGAGATTTGATTCCCACGGTTGACTTCATAAAAGTGGTGGAGCTGGAACTAGGTGAGTAGCACTCAAGTTCTTGATGGCTACTGGATCTGGGATCTGATCAATAGCTGGAAGCGAATTAATTGATTTTTATAGTTTGTCTTATTTGGAGTCTTTAATGTATTATTTGCTCGTTACTGGGTTTTCCTCAGTCATCTCTTGGATCATATGGGCTTTGTGCAACAATGGCAGAGGTGGATCAAGGCTCAAATTTTCAAACATGGTCAATGGAGTTCGTTCCGACAGGATTCTTTGGTAGTTCTAGAGGCTTGAGGCAAGGGTGTCCTCTTTCTTTTTCTACTAGTCATGCAGTTTGAGCAGGATGCTAGTGAGGGCGTGAAAGGCAGGTGCTATTCATGGTTTTAGGGTTTGTTCTTAGAGGCAATAACGAGGCCGATTTTCCTTTACAAAGTATTTGTAAGCCGGCCCTCTTGGAATTTGGTGTTTTTTCTGACTGCTGCCTTGGTGGTGATGCTTATTATTGACAATCTCCGAAAGAGAGGAAGGGTACTTGTTAATTGGTGTTGTATATGTTTTGATGTAGAAGAATCAGTGGATGACCTTCTTTATTGTCAGTTGACTGGACAATTATGGGACCTTGTGCTTCTGTAATATGGTTTGGTTTTGCCTGGCTGATGCCTAGCTCTGTCAAGGAGCTGTTACTGATGTGGCACAGTGCCAAGGTGTGGAAGTTGCGGTGGCGAACTGGGACAACATACCTCTATATTTATGATGTTGTGCTTTTGATTGAGCGTGTTGATGTGTTTTTGTTTCCTATGCTTCTGTGTACACCGTGTGTGCAAGGGTTTGCCCCTTGTTTTTAATACATTATTTTATTTCTTATCTAAAAGAAAAGACAATATCTTTAGCTTTGAGTTGGAAGAAATCAAAGCTGATGTGTTAGGCACATGTTTATAGGTTTGCTGCCAATGTAATACCCATCGACTTTCATTAGTTGTGTAAATTCTGATGCATGTTATTAGTTGGCCTTGTGCTGCGTACTGTTTTTTCCCCTTCATGATCTGCTATTTGGGTTTCCTAAAGATCCCTTGCATTATTCTTTATTTTGCTATTTACTTTTTAGAATACGTTTATGCATATTATACCTGAATTCTGAATATCTGATATAACTTGCTTTGGTGGAAAATAGGTTTATAATTCGTTTTTGAGGATTTGGAAGCAAGAGCATTAATTTTATGAAAGTGTGCTTTCTTATCAGTTTTATTAGAAATTTGGAACGTGTGTAATGCTAGATTGTTTAGAATGAGTCGCTTACTTTTTAAGTTGTTGAGTGATATGGTTATTTTTCTTGCTTCCCTTCGGACTTTTGCTATGGGGGCCTTTAGTCCAATCTTTGTATGGATGGAGGGCTGCACTTTTTTAAGTTCTCTTTTGTGATGTATTGTTGTTTATGTCCCTACTATAGGGTGGTTTCGCCATGAGACAATATATTCCAGAACTCATTCCGTTAATTGTTGAAGCGTTGTTGGATGGTGCTGCTGCCACAAAACGGGAAGTGGCTGTTGCAACTCTTGGTCAGGTGGTACAGAGCACAGGGTATGTCATTGATATCTTCATGGTAGTTTTGTCTCTCTTATATGGGTTTTCGTTCAAAAGAATATAAAATTGAAAAGGAAGTTGATTGTGAATTTGGTAAGATACGGAATAATGCTCTTTTGGCCTGTTGAGTGGGCTGGAGACACTTATAAAATTCAGATTCTTTATGTTGGGGGCTCATTTTATTGTGTTGCATGGCAAGCGGAGGGATGTTGTGCATATTATATGTATGGTAAAAGATGACCTTGTACTTCTATCAAGAAACTATGTGACTAAACTAAACATTAGTTAGATGTGTCTTCTGTATCCAAATATGTGTTTCTTACAAGCTTCTGGGTAAATTATGTAACAGTTATGTCATAACTCCATACAATGAGTATCCTCAGTTACTTGGCTTACTCTTGAAATTGCTGAACGGTGAACTGGCATGGTCTACCAGGCGAGAAGTGTTGAAGGTAGCTGCAAACTAAACTGAGTGTTTCTTTTTCCTTTTTCCTTTTTTTTTTCCGTCTGAATATGTTTTTAAGCTAACATTATTTTTCAGGTTATTGGAATAATGGGTGCTCTAGATCCCCATGCGCATAAGCGAAATCAACAAAGCTTGCCAGGGTCTCATGGTGAAGTTACCCGTGCAGCCAGTGATACTGGACAACACATTCGGTCTATGGAGGAATTGCCCATGGATCTTTGGCCATCTTTTGCGACGTCTGAAGATTATTTTTCCACGGTAAGATCTTTTTTTGGTTGATAAGTTTATATTTATCAAGAAGAATTGCCTAAGTGGGAGAACACTGGCAAAGAAAGCACAAATTTAAGCTAGGGTTGCAGCTGACATGTTGGAAAAATTTGTGTCGTGTCATGTCTTAATTCTTTTTGGGGTAATATTTTGTGTCGTGTCAAGTCAAGGTATTACACAACAGGTCAACACTAACACCACCTTTAATTTACAAAATCCTCAAAACTAACACTAACCTGTTTATTAGTTATGCTCAACATGTCGACAAGCTAAACCAGTGTTGTGCGAATGTCATGATACTGCACATTTTTTGCTTATTTATTAATCGGTAACCCAATTTCTTGCACAACAATATATCTTTAACAAAATACAAAATGAAATGCTTAAATAAATCATTTAGAAATATAAAATTTGTTATTTAAGGCAAATAGGTAACTTATAGTGTCATTTCATTTAAATATTGTAATCATTTTAAGTAATCAGGTCTAATTATTTTAAATATGTTGAGCTAATTATAAATAATACGTGTCCTACCCATTTAATATTTCATGTTATGACACGGAAACAATTTATACCTAACCCTAACTCTCGTACTACTTGTTGTGTTTGTGTCACAAATTGGTGCCCCTATTTAAAACCAGAGAAAAGCTATACAACATCTCAAAAACATAGAGGGGAATGCCCCCTGTCAAAAACTACCCCTACTGGGGGCTATCATACAAAGAATATATCCATGGGAAGTGGGAACAGTGGAACTAAATTTAACCACCTGTAAACTCTTTCAGAATCTTTAGAATGGTAGTACTCTTCATGGATATACCTTTACCAGTTTCTGAAAAGCAGCCTAGGCACCCGACTAGGCGTTTAAGGTCCTCAAACACTGCAAGAAGGTGAAAAGCACCTCTAAAATCATCCAGAAAAGTGAAGCGGGCTAGGCTGCCGCTTAGGTGGGGTAGGCGGCTGGTGGCATCTGGGCGAATTAGAGGAAGGGAAAGAAATAGGAGAAAAAGTGAAACTAATTGCCCAAGCAGTGCCGCTGGATATTGCCTACTGTGCTTTACATTCTAATCTGGTGTCTCTCTTACACGCTTGGATCTTGGTTGCATTATCGCATGATCGTGAGTTGAATAGGAGGGTAGTCAGGGGATTTGATAACGATGAGTCGAATAGGAGGGTAGTCAGGGGATTAGATAATGATGAGTTGAATAGGAGGGTAGTCAGGGGATTAGATAATGCCAAGTCAATTGGTGTTGGTTGGATCTGGAGAAGACGTAGTAGGGGAAGAGCTCTTAGACTATGTAGACAGAAGACCATTTTTAATAAATTAATAATTCCGTCCAGGTCTTTTTCAATTTCTTGGTGTTGTTTTGTTTGGCTTGTTTGTGCAGCCCAATCATGCTACTTTTCCCATTCATTCTTTAATATTATACTTTGTTTGGAATTTTTCTTAGCTAGCCTTGAAAAGTTTTGAGAACCAAAGTTTATTATAGTGACCTAGATCCAATTTGTTTGTGGTCTAGGCGCTAGGCTCCCTTTCGCTGTCTGTGTCCACCTAACTTTTTTTTGACTGCTGCCTTTAAATGAAAAAAGAAAAAAAAAAGGGAAGATTGAACATAAATGACCTCACTTAACAATCTGAGTACTCAACCCCATCAAAGGATCTTCTCTTTCCCTCCTACAAAATGACCACATAATAAAAATTAAGCTGCCATCCAACTGCCATTTCTTCCCCAAATCTTTTGTCACCAGCAGCGGATTCAAACTAGACATCAACGTGCATAATGAATAAGGAAGTGATCTAATGACTCAATATCCCTCGCAAACAGTTTCTGTTGACTAGATTTTTTCCCAGTATCCATAAACTGTTAATAGTAAACATGGGTGTCTAGCAGCTGTCCCTGGTAAAAATGAGTCTAAAATATAACAATGCCCCTTATTCATAAATTGTTAGTAGCAAGAATGAGCCCTGTAACAGCCGACACCATAAAACCTAAACCTAAACAACAATTTTCATTGTCTTATCTAACAAGTATTTACATTTCAGGTTGCTATTAATTCCCTGATGCGAATTCTTAGGGATCCTTCTTTATCTAGTTACCACCAAAAAGTGGTTGGATCTCTAATGTTTATATTCAAGGTTGGTGCTTTGAAGACTGTTTTACTGTTTTCTTATTGTATTTTCTTCTTGACATGGGATATAATTATTGCTAAACTTGAAATATTTTTCTTTTGATTGCATGCGAGATTAGTCTATGGGTCTTGGCTGCGTCCCGTACTTGCCTAAGGTTAGTCCATTACTTGATTCTATTTGATTCATGAATTTACTCGAGCCTTGGGTATGAACTTGAAGATATTCAAATTTCTGTGAAAATTTTCTATCGTTTTTTAGTAAAAGGCAAAACTCAACACATTTTTTTGTATATGGAGTATGGACATCGGTTAATTGTGTTTCATAGTTGTTAAGGGAAAAGTAAAAGGGGAAGGACAGTAGGTAAACTTATATATGGTTTTTTACCTAAGTTTAAAATTTTGATGATGCATTAACTTATTCCAAAAATGAAGAGTGAATCTTCATTAACAATAATACATTTCTTGTGTATAGCTCCACATCAGTCACATGAAATTATGAAAGTATTAAATTGTCTTGTATTATATTTGAAATTTGAAGACTCGAAATGCATTTAAATTTACCTTTTCTTATGATTATATCTGTTTAATTGAATGTTTGATTAAGGATTTTAGTTGTTGAATCATGCTTTGATGAGGTTGGTTTGTATATTCTTTTGTGCAATCTGAAGGTTTTACCTGATCTCTTTCACACCGTTCGTACATGTGAAGATGGCCTTAAGGATTATATAACTTGGAAACTTGGAACACTGGTGTCTATTGTGCGACAGGTATTTTTAATCTTCATGCTATCATTTCATTACGATTGCATTCATTTTTGAGATCCTTCTATCTAATCATGGTGTGCATGTGCAGCACATTCGTAAATATCTACCAGAGTTGCTCTCTCTGATATCTGAATTATGGTCATCCTTCAGTTTGCCAGCTTCCAACCGTCCTGTGCATGGGTCTCCAGTAAGTGTGGTTTCTAAGAAGGTGTTCATCCACCTGCTTTTTCATAGTAAAAAGTTGTTTATTGTGGTCTTTTACATTTGATGCTATCACTGTAAACCATTTCTTTGATTCTTATCTCAGATTCTGCATCTAGTGGAACAACTCTGCTTGGCACTGAATGATGAGTTTAGAACATACCTTCCTGTTATTCTTCCATGCTGTATTCAAGTCCTGAGTGACACTGAACGGTGTAATGATTATACTTATGTTCATGACATTCTCCACACCCTTGAAGTATTTGGTGGTGAGTTTTTCTCATGTATTGAGCAAGTTAAGCTGCATCTTGTTAATAATATATAACATCTACAGTCTTTAAGGAACCTCACATGAGTTTGCACTACAGGGACATTAGATGAACATATGCATCTGCTTCTGCCTGCACTTATTCGTTTGTTTAAAGTGGACGCTTCAGTGGATGTGAGACGTGCCGCTATCAAAACTCTGACAAGATTGATCCCTCGTGTGCAGGTATTCAGCTGATCTTTAATCACTTTATAAGTTTGGTGCCAGCTGTAATTAGTTTGAACATTGTATTAATCAATTTTTCTGTCTTTTTTTTGTCTTTTATTTTTTATTTTTATCCCCAATCAGGTTACTGGTCATATATCAGCTCTGGTGCATCATTTGAAGCTTGTCTTGGATGGGTCTGTTTTCTCATTTTCATGACCTAATATAGATAGATAAGGATAACCTGTCCTGAAGTATTTATATTGTAACCATGTGCTTAATTGCTTATGTGTATAACACATGCACTCCTTCTCCTTCCCCTTGCCTACCCAACCCAAACCCCACCAGTCAGTGGCAAAGCCAGAATTTTCCTTAAGGAGGCTATAAAATTAAAAATATATTAAATAATTTAGACTGTAACAATCTTTATAAATTATCTAATTTAAATACCACAATATTATCTCTTAGCCAAAGGTGGGGAAATGTTTATCTTCAGAGTTAAAGACCTAATTTTCCAAAAACAATTTCAATTTAGTGTAGTGTTTTAGTACCATTTTCAAAGATAAGGGGTCACTTGATCACATTAACTAAATTATGAGTCACCCCTGCCACCTGTCTATATATATGTATTTTCGCTTACTGTGTGCAAATGTAGCCTTTTCCCAGTTATTTTTCTTACTGCCACTAGTAGCGATCTAATAGGAAAATTGAAAAGAAGGGCTATTTTTTTGTACTTTTAATGTATTTAATTTTGTTCCGTATCAATGTCCAAGAAAAATTTCTCAATTATGTAGGCATCATAACCTTGTAAATCGTCAAACAAGGTTATGATGCCTACATAACCTTTTATGCTGCTTGAACTGACTAAGGTTTTCTATGTACAGGAAAAATGATGAACTTCGTAAGGATGCAGTAGATGCACTTTGTTGTCTAGCTCATGCCCTTGGAGAGGACTTCACCATTTTCATCCCATCAATTCACAAAATTTTACTGAAATATCGTTTGCGGGTAATCTTTTCTTTATAATAATTTTTATTTTTGAACTAGTGCTTCTTGTGAAGTATTTAATGTGCAGATAATTTGCTTTTAGCACAAGGAATTTGAAGAAATTGAGGGGCGCTTAGAAAGACGTGAACCACTAATCCTGGGACGCACAGCTGCGCAGAGATTGAGTCGACAACTTCCTGTTGAGGTTATCAGTGACCCTCTAAGTGATGTGGAGAATGACCCTAAAGATGTTGGGCTTGATGTGCACAGACAGGTTAAAATCCACCAGGTACTTTTCATATCTTGTTTACTGCTGCGGAATGCACGTGGGAAGATTAGTTGGAGAGGTATGAAAGCAAAGTGTTACCAGATCTTGCCCATCTGTGAGATGCTCTGTGGACACCCAAATAGTGGGAAATGGGGGTCACCTTTTGAACCTTTACTGGCTCACTATAAATATATTATCTTGTATATGTTTTCCATTTAGATCAAGGAAGATTGTATGACTTCTCCAAATTTTTGCAAAGGTTAATGAGGGGCGATTGCGAACTGCTGGGGAGGCTTCTCAACGCAGTACAAAAGAAGATTGGGCTGAATGGATGAGGCATTTTAGCAACGAACTTCTGAAGGAATCACCTTCTCCGGCTCTACGAACGTGTGCAAAGCTTGCCCAGGTATAGGTGTGGCTAATTTTCTCAAGTGTAATTTATTCACCTGCAGATCAAGACTCTTATTGTGAGATTTTGAAGCCTTTTGTCGGGAGGGAGTTGTTTGCTGCGGGTTTTGTTAGTTGCTGGTCACAACTAAAGGATGTTAGTCAAAGACAACTTGTTCGGAGTTTAGAGATGGCATTCTCTTCGCAAAATATTCCACCTGAAATTCTAGCTACACTTCTGAACTTGGTATTCCTCTTTCATTTCTATGTTTGAAGTTATTTTAGAGAATGGAGATTTCTGATAGCATAGACTGCGCTGATCTGCTCTAGGATATTTCCATAAAACTAAGAGATTCCATATTCAGAGTATTGCTTAGGAACAATGCATGTTCTGGTTTATCACAACAAGGTACATCTATCGTACCTTTTGTTGTAAAGCGAGTCAGTTGATACACATTAGCAACATTAATTTTGGAAAAAGCATCGTAATTGTTTAAAACAAAAAGCAGTCTTGGATATTTGTTCAATGATAAATCCAAATCAAAAACATAAAGTAGGAAAAATTTAAAATAATCTTTGGTGTGCTTTGTTAGAGTGGAACCTCATGCTGGAGCAAATTTAGCATGAAATAAGCACTGAAAAAGTATGATATGTTTCTTGAAATTTATCATTACAAACACGAGAAATATTTCACATGGAGTGGCTTGTGACTTGCTGCTTCCTGTATGCAGCTACACATTCTTCAGTTCAGTGATTAGTATTCCCTCAGTCCTAAAAAACTGCGTACCATTTTCTCTTAAAATTAGAAAAAAGTGAAAAAAATACTCCTGTCCCACAATATTAGCAACTCTTTTTTTATAGTGTGCAACACGACATGTGAAAAATACATTTAAATATTATATATTTAAAAAATTTATAATATAATTAAAAGTATAACATTTGATTATCTTAGAATATATAATTATATAGTCCAAACGTTTCAACATATTTTGAAAGTCAATTAAATCATTTTTAAGCCAATATTTATATGATTAATTTAAAGTAATAAGTCTTACAATGAGTAGTATAGTTTACAATATTTACTAAAATTACATTAATCTATATCAACATTCACTTTGAAAGTGTATCAAATTATTGACTATCAAAAAGTCAACGGTCTTATATTTTTGAAGTATAAAAATATATTATCTAAATATGATTACGAAATGTCTCAACATCCATGTTACAAACTTTTGCAAATAATGTGGGATGGAGGGAGTAGATATCTATGTAAATAAGAGAAGTGGGGAGACTCTGTATTTGATCGTGATATAAAAGGTGGCAACTAATTTTCGTTACAGCTACTAGGGGGAGGGGGAGGGGGAGTGGAGGTGTTTATACGATCTTTGTTTGCAGTTGTTGGGCCTCTGATACACGTGTTTAATCATACCTGGTTGTGCCGCCTCAGCTATGCTCAAATGAGTTGACTTAGTTGACTTCTGCCTGTTGCAACCTTAGGTGCTTTCGCATCCATATCCCTTTTCTGTAAATGTACTTGCATCTTCACGCAATTGCCAAAATTGTCTGCATGACAAGGTGTATGGTTGCCTAGCTAATTAGTTGATATACAAGATGGTATTTCTTAATAACTGTTTGCTACAAAAGCTTGAGTTAATAGAAAATAACCTTAAAAATATACTCTGGGGTCTGAGAAATATGTGCATTATCTGCAATGCACAGTAGGCCAAAACAAACTGTCAACCAGAATGAGCTCAAATATAACAACTGCATAATTGCACTCATATATCTGTCTAGATACCGTGATAGAATACTAGTTGCTCCAAAAGCTATGTGATAAAATTTAGTCAAAAACTGATAGTGCTCTCATATTATGTTATTTATTTGATTGGAATACCTTTCCTTCGCGTAACAACTTGATTTTACTGATCAATTAATGATATGATCTTTTCAGGCAGAGTTCATGGAACATGATGAGAGACCCCTTCCTATTGACATCCGATTGCTTGGTGCTCTTGCTGAGAAGGTGTGATTCTTTCAGGAGTACAGAGTACTTAAATCTTTTTGTTGTCCATCAATAATGTCTTTGACATCAACTCTTGATTTCAGTGCCGAGCATTTGCAAAGGCTTTGCATTACAAAGAAATGGAATTTGAAGGTGCACGCACGAACAAGATGGATGCAAACCCTGTTGCTGTAGTTGAAGCACTGATTCATATAAATAATCAATTGCATCAGCATGAGGTGTTTGATTATCTTGAAATTTGAATTTTCTTGAGTGTTAAATTTTATTTAGTTTCTAGTGTTTTACTATTGTCAATTTCATTTCCAATAAACCTCACAATTCACGGGTTATGTATTTTCATTCAGGCTGCAGTTGGGATATTAACATATGCCCAACAACACTTGGATGTGCAATTGAAAGAGTCATGGTATTGTTGATACATTCTTCCCAACCTCATCAATGTTTATTTAATGATATACTCGATGGGAGCTGGGGGCACTTTTCTTTGTGTCTATGTGGATATCTCTTGCTATGAACTTTTTTGCTTTTTAGTATGTTGCCAATTGAAGTGCTAACATTAATTTGCACATTTCAAGGTATGAGAAATTGCAGCGATGGGATGATGCCCTCAAGGCTTATACTGTGAAAGCCTCTCAATCATCCAATCCTCATCTTGTTCTGGATGCTACACTAGGTTCGTATTAGATTTTAGTGTACAGAATTAGGTTGTTGGTACTTTATGGAGAATTACTATTTGTATATAATGAAAATTTTACTTTTCCGAGTTTGGAAAGAATGTGTATATTCCAAAACATTGTTGCATGCAATGTCAAATGGGTGAATATTGCCATGTTGTTTTAAATGTTAATTAGATTAATTAGTAAATTCCAAGGTTCTAAAAGATGTTAGGCGGGAGACAGGCGGTTGGGGGGGGAGGGGGGCTAGTGTCTACGGGGCCTAGGCGGGATTTTTTCTTTTAAGCCAATTTTAATATTTTATCTTACATTTATTCAAACAAAACAATAATATAAAGGAAAACAATCTATAATAAAGATAATAAAGGCATTTGCTTAAAGTTTAAACACATATCCATATTGCTAATATCAAAGTTCAAACAGAAACATGCAATTATTTAAAAGTTCAAACACAAACAAATAATAAAAAATACAAACTAATAGTTCCCATTTCCATATCTCTTTCTAACTCTTCTTCTCTATATCCCTCCAAGATAATGTCCCCATCGGGCTCACACTCATACTTCTTATATTTCTTTTCTTCCGTGTCATCATCAAATAAAAAAATTTCTTCATAGAGTTCTCTTACTCTAACATTTCTCCTAGGCTATAGCATGCTATCCACTTCAGATGCTACACCAAACGCTTTCCAAGTAAGGCCCGAACAACCCTTAACTTCTTCATCTATTCCTATGACGTCGTTTTGTAGCTTAGTTATTAAAATTAAAAAAAAAACAATTGCAGCCCTAAATTTTTCGCTTAGTCCTGCCTAATTTATCCGTCTTACCAGCCCAGTCCCGTATAATTTCCTGGAGGGATTTTTTTTCCTCTTTGGGCATAAGCGTGGCGCTAGGCGGCTTTGGCGTGATGCCAATGGGGGGCTTAACGCCTAGGCGGAGATTTTTAGAACTCTGGTAAATTCTCGGACTTAATGGATCATTTTACTTTATTAAACTGGATTTAACTTGCTATTTATAATTTCATGCTAGAATGAATTTTCAAACATGTGTCTGTAGTATGTGATCCCCAGTGTTTGTATAATGGTGCCAAGTTTTTGATTTACTAATTTACAGCAAAGGCAGATCACAACTATTTCCAATGTTCTAAAAGGCGCTGGGCTGGAGGCAGGGGTCTAGGCGGAATTTTTTTCTCTTAAACCAATTTTAATAATTTATCTTACATTTATTCAAACAAAACAATAATATAAAGCAAAACAATCTATAATAAATATAATAAAGACCTTTGCTTAAAGTTCCCACATCCATATTATCAATGTTCAAAGTTCAAACACAAACATGAAATTGTTCAAAGTTCAAACACAAACAAATAATAAAAAATACAAACTAATAGTCCTCATCTCCATATTCTTCTATATCTCTAGCTCTTCTTCTCTATATCCTTCTAAGATAATGTCTCCATCGGACTTACACTCCTCATCTCCCTCTTTTTCCGTGTCATCATCAGACAAAAAATATTCTTCATTGAGTTCTCTTACTCCAATATTTTTACTATTTTTTTTAGGCTCTAGCACGCTATCTGCTCCGAATGCTTCACCAACCGTCTCCCAAGTAAGGTCCGAACAACCTCAATTTTATCATCTACTTTCACGACGTCGTTTTGTAGCTTAGTTATTAAAATAAAAAAAAAATTACAGCCTTAATTTCTCTGCCTTGCTCGTCTAGTCTCGTCTAATTTCCTGGAGGAATTTTTTTCCTCATTGGGCCTAGGCGAAGCACCAGGGAGGGGCCTAGTGCCTAGGCGGGGATTTTTAGAACACCGACTATTTTGGCTAAAACCTATTAGATTATTATCTTATTTACTTCTTTACATTTCTGTCACATTTCAATCTTATGATTTCCTCATTTCTTTCATACTTGCTTCTTGATGTTGGATTTCTTCCCTATATGACTACTAGTGCTATGCCACATAGGCAATGTTTCATTCTAGCAATATTTTTGATATTATTGTCAGCCTTGTGTTATTGTAAGTTAGTAATCAACCTTATCCTGAATTTAGATGTGACCTTGGTTACTTCAGCAGATACGAGCAATTCCTGACGTACATGTACCAAGTCTTGACAGTCACTTGACCATATTTCAGATTGCATGCTTGTCTGCTCCCTTTGCTTTGTTTAAATACATCGCGTATGCTTAAATTTTAAAATTGTTATTATTATATTCCTTGTGTTTATAAGAGTGCTTTGTTTAGGACGGATGCGATGCCTTGCTGCATTGGCTCGCTGGGAAGAACTTAACAATCTGTGCAAAGAGTACTGGACTCCTGCTGAGCCAGCTGCTCGACTAGAGATGGCACCAATGGTTTGTTTTTACTATTATGTCTCTGTAGAGTATATGCTTATTGCTTTTACTAAAGTGCATAACATGACTGCCCAGGCTGCAACCGCTGCCTGGAACATGGGCGAGTGGGATCAGATGGCTGAATATGTTTCTCGACTGGATGATGGTGATGAAACCAAACTTAGGGTTTTGGGAAATACTGCTGCTACTGGTGATGGGGGTAGTAATGGTACATTTTTCAGGGCTGTCCTATTAGTTCGTCGGGGAAAGGTACCATACTTTGTTCCATAGTGTCAGTTGACTTGTGATTTGTCCTTTTATAATTCTGACTAAATTTTGCATTTTCCAGTATGATGAAGCTCATGAATATGTCGAGAGAGCAAGGAAATGTTTAGCTACCGAGCTTGCTGCTTTGGTTAGTTTCTTGAGTTTGTATTTATCAAATTTGAGCATCTAGTGGAAACTTTGGTGGCTACACGACACAATTATTCTTCTAATTGACCCATTTACCTTTTCAATTGCTGCAGGTAAAATTAATATTTCTTTTCACCTTTTTATAGTTAAATCAAAATATAAAAACATTCAAATATGCGGCAATACTACTCTCAATGTACTCCATGAATTCATTAGGTGGTGATGCCCAGCCCGTTACTTATGGAGATGAGGAGATAATGATTTGTGGAGTGTTGGTCCAAAAATATTTTTTCTAAGAATTAATGAAACGTAATATTTTAAGTGATTTATAGGTAAGTGCTGCAAAAAATCAAAGTTATCTTGGCTGAAAATAGTAAAGGAAGATAGTATTGTTCATACTTGAAAAGGATCCATGTAGTTGACCTTGAGTAATTGGAGTTTTTTCCCCTTTGAGTTGAGCAGACTAACTAGCACCATAGCTATGGCTTCCCCAATTTAATTTATAGGCTTTATTTGGGGTATTTCTACTTGGTTTAGACCATAGTTGAAAGAATCAGATCGGACTGGCTGCTTCAAGCTGTTTAACCGAAAACCAGACCCCCAACTGGTCCAGTTCTAAAACAAAATCGGATGTGCAGTTAGACTGGAGTGAACCGTTTGAACCTTTGTGAACCATTTGAACCGGCTGTTAGTTCGTTTCAGTTCTACTCGCCCTTGTACTTTCACAGTTACTGATCTGTTATGCTCCCAGCAACCGCAAGAAGCTCCTCAAGTTGTCTTCCTACTGATTTGATTGCTTTGCTGTTGATTTTCCACCCCAAGAAGCATTGTCACTGGCTGAGCATTTGTCACTGGAAGGCTTGTTTAGATTATTTGGAGATAGAAATTACTTCACAGTGAAAGAGGATTTTCACTCTCTCTCTCTCTCTCTCTCTATATATATATATATATATATATATATATATATATATATTTGCTCATTTTGCTAACTACTTTCTTTTCTCTCCCTAGAGGTAGCTAATCAGGACAGAGATGGAGGGAGGGAGGGATAAGAGAAAATGGACGGTGAGAGATATGGTGCATTAGTATTAACGTGGAAATTTTTTCATTCATTGTTTGAAAAGAAATGAAGAGGGGAAAAGCTAGGTGCTTTTGAGTAACAGGTGGAGTCTTTTGGATTGTCATGTGTATATTGTACAGAATTAATTTCGACTACTATGGGGTGTCTTAAAGAAGAGAGTGGAAAGGGTGAGAGATAGTAGAAAGTGAATTGGGTGAATGTGCTGTGAGCATAAAAGAGAGGGAAAAAGAGAGTACAAACTTATGGAGTTAATATACAACTTGCTATATATGTTGTTTTGCAAATCTGATTGAGTATCTTAAAGAAGAGTGGGAGGGGAGTGAGATAGTAGAAAACGTGAACTAAGTGAACGAGCTATGAGCACAAAAAAAGGGGGAAAGGAGAGCCTATAAACTGATGGAGTAAATATACAACTTTGTTATGCATGTATTTAGTATTTCTTTAGTCTTTTTCCCCTTTGTTTTTTCCCTCAATTTATTTGTTATTAAATAGAGTTTTATATCCATAATCCATTGGTCTCTAATCTTGTACTTGGTAATTATCCTAATAGAAATTTATGTTTTCTAGATTTAATGTATGTTTTTTTAGTGTATATTTTTATTTGATTTAATTATATACAATGTTTTTAATTATTTAAATATAAAAAATTGGCTCAACTGGGGCAACTGAAGAAACGTTGAACCAATGTGACCACTTTAATGTCTTGTTAGGTTCTAATTAACTATGTTTCTGACATGCTGAAAACACTCGCATTATTTAAAAATATGACTCAACCGGTTCAACTGAAGAAATGCTGAATTAATGTGACCACCTTAATGTCCGGTTCGGTTCTGATAACTGTGTTTAAGACATGATGAAAACACTCACATTATTTGTTTTATGTTTATCTTCCTTTCTTTCTTTCATTTTATTTTCATATATTTTATTAATATATGCATTTTTCTTTTTAGTTGTGCCTATTTATTTAGTTTTTGACTTCTTATCTTTCTACTTTTACGCTCTGATGGTTGATGGGATTCATTCTCAGTCTACTCTAACTAGTTTGGATAAAAGGTGGCGTTGAATTGTTGAGAATATTATATAAACATATGAAAATAAAAGGAATTTAAAAGATATGATGCGTTAATGTTTGTTCGACATGTCTTAAAATCTGTGTCAAGATATACCAAAGGAAACATGTTACTTAAATTGGGACAGAGGCCCATTGCATTTGGCCATCTTTAAAATTCTTTAAAACATAAGCTGGGTTGTTGCATGAGTTTAAGGTAACTTATCTACTGGAGAGAACCCAGTACATTGGTGGTTCAGATACTTCCTTCCCTATTTACATAGGTGCTGTTGAGGTTACCTGTCAAATGTCTTATTTTGCCAATAATTCTTGTTCAACTTTTAATGGAGAATATTATAAAAACATATGAAAATAAAAGGAATTTAAAAGATATGATGCATTAATGTTTGTTTGGCATGTCTTAAAATCTGTGTCAAGATATACCAAAGGAAACATTTTACTTAAATTGAGACAGGCCCATTGCATTTGGCCATCTTTAAAATTCTTTAAAACATAAGCTGAGTTGTTGCATGAGTTTAAGGTAACTTATCTACTGGAGAGAACCCAGAACATTGGTGGTTCTGATATTTCCTTCCCTATTTACATAGGTGCTGTTGAGGTTACTTGTCTAATGTCTTATTTTGCCGATAATTCTTGTTCAACTTTTAATGGATAATACACAGACCAGTTCTTTTTTGTGCTTTGAGTTACCCCAAGAACCTGGGATGCAATGGGTTCTGCAAATGAATAGCATCTTTCTAATTATAATTTTCCGTTATATTAGGTTATAGAGAGCTATGAACGTGCATACAGCAATATGGTTCGTGTCCAGCAGTTGTCAGAACTAGAGGAGGTAACTCTACATATTTTCTGTAGTTAATTTGCTGCCTACCCCAACTAGTTTTGGATAAAAGGCGTTCTTCTGTTAGTTTGCTGTTTCAACAGGATTTCTTTTAAACAACTAAGCATTTGACAGTAAGTAGTTAATGTTTATTTCTCTTTTCTAATTTTAAAAGGTTATTGATTACTGTACCCTTCCGGTGGGAAACCCTGTTGCTGAAGGGCGGCGGGCCCTTATACGCAATATGTGGAATGAGCGCATAAAAGGAACGAAACGGAATGTCGAGGTAAATGTACTATTGGCTCTTTTTCATTTCATTCTTCTTTTCTTTAGTATTGGTGAAAGAAATAAGATCCAAATGCTATAGAAGTAAATTACGTTCTTAAGCTAGATTGTGTAGAATATGATGTCTTATCTAAGTCAAAGTTTAGCTCCTAGCTCATTCGGTATTTTGAAGTTCACATATCATTATTGTACTTTAGGAACGGCATAATCTTTTCGCAGTGCTTGTTATATGATCTTGTCCTCTGGATTACACTCGGCAAACAAAAATGGGTTGTAGTCCGTAGGTTATGACCTTAATGTTCAACTTCAGACTTCAGAGAGGTACTACAATTTTCCTGGCAGAAGAATATGATGTGGAGGAAGATGATAGAGCAGAATGTGTTGGATAGAGGAGCTATGTCCTCCAAAATTACTCTGTTGTTTTGGGTTAGTAAGGGATCCAAATTGGCTGGGTGAATCGGACAGTATATTGGCTTTGCTATATAGGAGGGCAAAGACTATGCTTTTGGAGCGATACATTGTTTTTGATTGAATTTTTCATGGCTTTTTGTGCAGTGTTGGAACATTGTTTCCGGAAGAAACCATTTATCTAGCTTTTATTAGTTTTCGGTGCGGAATATGATTAATGATATGTTTTACGAGAGCAGCGGTGGAGAAAAGCGGTGGAGAAAAGGTGAAGTTCTTACCACGAAATTCATCCAAGCGAAGAAAGTTCGAGGACAGCTCTTTTTATGAGTCTCATAAGGGCAGGCTATCCCTTTTCCTCAAATAAAATATGTGGGAGGTTGAAGATCTTTCTAGTGGCATTTACTTTGTTTACATTTATTATTCAACTCTATGTCTGTTTGGTTGTCTGGGAAGGATGTTCAGGATTTGGAACATTTTCAAAGAACCTCCAGTCTTTCTTCAAAAAAGGTTGTGGAGGAACTGAAGAACTACCAAGTGAGGAAGGATGATTACAAATTTGGAAATCCTTTTGGAAGATTGATGGATTGTGGGTTAAGAGACGGATCTTATGGGAAAAACTCGTCAATAATTACGGTTGTATTAACAATCAGAAAAGAAAAAGAAAGTGATTTGTTGATCAGAAACATTCTAAATTATGCTCTTTGAAGGGGGAGAAGTTACAGCTTACTGTTGAGTTGTAACAGATTTCCAGAAAGACCATAAATGCTATGTATTGTCGTACCGATTGATGCATTAATTGGTGTGAGGTTTTGGTGATAGGGGCATCTGTACCTGGGGAACATCAAAATAATAATACGAGTGTAGTTCTTGAGAATGCACCTGTAGTGCTCAACATATTAAAGATACGAGGCTTCATATGTAGATATGCAAACATAGTTGGGGTGCGACCAGTTAGAATGATTAATTACTATTAACACAGTACACATGCAAATGTAGTTTTACACTAAAGTCTAAACATGTTGCCAAGGCTTGTGCTCAGTTTAACCCTTTTCTATGTTAAGGGCTGAATATCTGTGTTCTTAGCTGCATGTATCTAGCCTTCCCTTTCTGCTTCTGTTCTTTCATAATTCTAATAGATTTGAAATTGCAGGTTTGGCAAGCACTTTTGGCAGTCAGGGCACTCGTACTACCTCCTACAGAAGACAGTGAAACTTGGCTCAAGTTTGTTTCTCTTTGCCGAAAAAGTGGCAGAATTAGTCAAGCAAGGTCTACTTTAGTTAAACTTTTACAGGTCAGTGGTACACGTCCGTGGAAATAATATGGAGGCTAAAGTTGGTTTTATGATCTTATTTATTTGTGATTACATGATTTTGCTTTTATTTACATAGTTTGACCCTGAAACAACTCCTGAAAATGTGCGGTATCACGGTCCGCCTCAAGTAATGCTAGCTTATCTAAAATACCAATGGTCACTTGGAGAGGAGCATAAGCGCAGGGAAGCCTTTTCTAGGCTGCAGGTATGCAATAAATCTTCACTTAAACCTTGCAAGAAGAATCACTCTCTACTGACATTCATCTGTTTATTTCTTAATATGCGTACTTTTACATTGGAAATCTCCTTTCGTAGGATGTAGCTATAGAGCTCTCAACTACACCAAGTCTCCAACCAGCCACACAGAATGGTTTGATGGGAATTACTAGTGTACCGCTCGTTGCCCGTGTATATCTGAGACTCGGAACTTGGCAGTGGGCACTTTCTCCTGGTTTGGATGATGACTCTATCCAAGGTAACTAAACTTATGATTTTTTTTTTCTGTTTTAACTCTACCTTGGATTTTTTTTTTTATATCTTACCATTTTTAATATGATTGATTGCCAATGTTTATAGAAATTCTTAGCGCATTTAGAAATGCCACCCATTGTGCTACAAAGTGGGCAAAAGCGTGGCATACATGGGCACTGTTCAATACAGCAGTGATGTCTCATTATACTATGAGAGGTCTTCCTAGTGTTGCCGGGCAGTTTGTGGTTGCTGCAGTCACTGGATATTTTCATTCTATAGCTTGTGCAGCACATGCTAAAGGAGTGGACGATAGTTTGCAGGTGAGTAATTACTTTAATTTTAGAGCTTGTTGAATCATGTGACTCGTCCTCTCAGTTTATCAGTCTCCATCTGCTTATTCTAATTTCAGTCTATCCACCAATCTTACTGGATTTCTAAGTCCTCTACTTAAAAATAAAAAAGATCTCCTTTTTAGTCTAACACTTTCTTTGCTAGAGTTTTAAACATATGTGCAATAGGCGATTCTGTAACTGAAACTGTGATTTAAAGGCTTGGGCACCTGTAAGATGGGAATAAAACCTCAATTGTTTATGCCATGTTGGAGACCTAGTTCAGGTCTCGTTTATCACTGGTTTTGGTCAACATCATGCCCTTAAATGTCATGACCTGATAAATGAGTCTACACACTTTCTGGAAGAAACTTGTATGTTTTGTACGTGTTTTCTAATTTTTTTTTTTCATATCTACATCGTTAAGATAGATAGGATTTTATACAGTGCTTCAACAAGTGAGTGGAAATTTGCATGATTTGTTTATAGATGGCTACAATAAAAGTTCTGGCTTTCTTTATCTGGCCAGCTTGTTTGATACTTAACATGCACACAAAATTGTTCCATCCCATGTCTATATATAATTAAGCATTTGCAGAAGTATCAGCTCTGATTACTTTTGATTAATATGTGCTTAACTACTTTTAGAAACTATGACCTTGATTGTTCTTCCATTGGCTTCGTTAGCATCACTCTCTTGCATTCTCCTTTCTGTATTATTTTATTTCATAGATTGAAAACTGGAGCATCCTGGCCTGCAATGTAATGGAGTTATTCATGATGACTACGTCCTGATGTTGCTACAACTATAGACATAACAAAGATGCAGGAACTTTAAAGTTTTAGCATCTGTTGTACATCCTTGACCTCCATTATGAGTATTAGATGTATTTAGGGTTATGTCTTAAAAATCTATTTAGTATTTTCAGTATAGAGTAGAGATTGCTGGTGGATGGAAAAATCTCCTGTGACATACCTGTTTGATTGATAAGATGGGGGAATGGCACCGGTTTAGTGCTGACTGTTGAAAGGATAAGGGGAAAAGAGAGGGGGAGGGGGGGGGGGGGGGGGCATCTTGAAGGCAAGTTGTGAATGGAAATCACTTTTCAGAGATGGGAGGCTTGAGGAAAACTATTTCTCTCTCATCAGAGTAACTAAAAGACATAACTAGAGGTATATCTTGTGGAAATAATGCAAAATTACCTCCCTGTAGCTGCTCTCTCAATTGGACTCCATTAAATTGGTTAGAGAATGGATGAACAATTTATTGCTGAAATGTTTACCATTCTCACTTTATTTTAGGAGCAGTCACAGTACAACAAAGTCCTGTACCTAATCCCCTAGTATAAAAGTAAATTTGGTAGTGGCTCAGTTATTGATTGGCCTCCATTAAATGTGCTGGCTTGGATATGTTAGGATTCCTACAGGTTGCGTTTGAGATCTATTATCTTCTGCACATTATATCCATGCTGACATATGGCATCCATTATTTTTGCATGTCCTGGACCTGTATTGTTATTGTATACAATGGATTTTACGCCTCTTAGATTCTCATTGACCTAATTTTTGTATTTTTCAGGATATACTCCGTCTTCTTACT
Source organism: Hedera helix (assembly GCA_947179155.2). Classification (NCBI taxonomy): domain Eukaryota; kingdom Viridiplantae; phylum Streptophyta; class Magnoliopsida; order Apiales; family Araliaceae; genus Hedera; species Hedera helix. The sequence continues at coordinate 31,337,412 of OX359287.1, forward strand.
TTGTGGTTCAACCATGGAGCCACGGTAGAGGTTCAAATGGCACTGCAGAAAGGCTTTAAGCATGTTAATATCAACACATGGTTGGTTGTTTTGCCACAGATAATTGCTAGGATACATTCGAACAATCATGCTGTCAGAGAATTGATACAATCACTTTTAGTACGGATTGGACAGAATCATCCACAGGTCTGATTAGATTTTTTTTCCAGCATGATGCTATTGTCTTTATGAGACATAAATAGATTAGTTGATTGTTGTTTAATGCTTGTTTTTGTCAATGTTAGTAGCAAAAGAGAGTTATTATCCTAATTTCGTAATAAAATTGCCTGTTAGTGCTTAATTCTAAGATCCTTTTTCTTTTTGAAGCAACTTTAGTTGCATGACCATAATGCAACCTTATAAGAGTTCTGTATTGGTCCCGTAGGTGAAAAGTAAATTGATATTATATAACCAATGACATCTTGGTACTAATTTTTAATGTTTGTATATTGATGATATATATTTTATGATGTTTGAGTGTACCGTAAGTAAAGCTCAAATCTTCTTTAATATAACCATTTTATCTATTCTAATTGATCAAAATGGGGAGAGAGAAAGAGTGCAGCGAGGGCGGGAAAGAAGTCCTCTGAAAAAATACAAGTGGGAAAATAAAGTATTGAAGCCCTGCCTTCCCACCTCTATGTACATCTAATTATGTAAACTTCTTTTATATTGATTTTTAACATCTAGTTATTAAATCTTCTGCAAATTGCTTGTGATTTTATAGTTATATTTTTAATTTCTAAAAGCTCTTTTATTATAATAGCATCTGACGAAATGTGGTGCAACAAATAGTGCAAAATTGGCTATAAATGTTTGCAATTTATGTTGCACATATCTATCAGTTAGTGTACTTGTCAAAGTGCTGTTTTCTCATCAATCTTACTAATGATATAGTTCTGTAACTTCCTGCTGAAAGTATTCGGCAAAGCATTTCGTTGAATTTTCGAAGATTTGTATCTATCTCCATGTTTAGGTTTTGGTGAGACTTGTTACAAAAACATTTGACATTGCAAGACTGTTATGATATGTATGCTTTATTTTATTTGTTTTGTTTTTTGATAATTTAAGTTAAAAGAGATTAAAGTTCCTAAAAAGGTTATTACAAACCTGAGATTATACTATGTCGGGCGAATCATTTGCCTGTTAGTTAATGGGTTTGCATATCAAAATAAATGTTCATTATTGCTTCTAGTCAAGGCAATTGAAAATAAAGAGTGAAACCTCTATTTTAGGTGACATCCTTGTTCTTATACTCTATACTAGCTAGAATTTTGTGATCTTCCAAGGATTATATGATATGTTCCTTCAAATGTTTGCTGAAATGTTAGCTTATTAGTTGCAACATAATGGTGTTTCTGTGGTTGCCTATCAATTAGTGAGTTTCAAGTCTATAAAATGATTTGGTCTCATTTTCAGGCTCTTATGTACCCCCTTCTTGTGGCATGTAAATCAATTAGCAATTTGCGTAGAGCTGCAGCTGAAGAAGTGGTTGACAAAGTTCGGCAGCATAGTGGTGTTCTAGTGGACCAGGTGAAGTAAAATAATGATGATGTTGATAATTTGGCGGCTTTTGCAGCATTGATCTTACTGTTAGTTTTGGCTGTGAAGGCACAACTTGTATCAAAGGAGTTGATCAGGGTTGCGATACTTTGGCATGAAATGTGGCATGAGGCACTGGAAGAAGCTAGCCGTTTATATTTTGGTGAACATAATATTGAGGGAATGCTGAAGGTCCTAGAGCCATTGCATGAAATGCTTGAGGAAGGAGCAATGAGGAACAACACCACTGCAAAAGAGAAAGCCTTCATTCAGGTTGAGCTTCATTTCCATAAAGTGGCCTCTTACTTTAATAGATATGGTAAAGAACACAATTTACATTTAGTGACATTACATTTGTGATCATACATGATAGGACCTAATTATTATTACTTAGGGATATACTGGCAGGACTATCAGTATATAACATCCGAGATCATTGACATGAACCATGCCTTTGATAGGTAAAGTGCAAGTGGTAGGTGTTGAAGTGGAAGGAATGTTTTTTTTGTCTAGTATAAAGGAAAGAGTAGGGGAAGTTAAAAGTAAAGAGGTGCACTTCTGGTCCAGGATCTCAAACTCTTTCCTCCTAAAGTGGGTGAAAAAGTTGAAGGAAGAGCTTTGAATTGTATTCTTCCATAATCCATACTCTTATCTTTTTTATGCATTATATATGGAGTAATATCCATGGATATCGTAGTAAAACTAGTTAACAGTGGTCGGCTCCTCCCCTTCCCTGCACGAACAATCAGACTTTGCCTTCCTTCCCATCTCCACGGCTCTATTAAAAGTGGTATCCCTCCCATAGAGTACCTCTGGTTTTGGAAACATTTTTGCCAAATGGATTAAGAATCATGAATATCAAATCATTCATTAAATGTAAGATCCACAGACCATTCATTAGAGAAGGCACAAGGCTATCAATAGTAACATTGTGCTAATTATAGTGATTTGTATTTTTCCATGCTTGGTTTTCTACCTGACGGACTTCTGGTCTTACCTTTCGATATTGTCTTTCTAAAAAAGATTCTTTTATCTTAAGAAAAAATGTTATTACATGTGAAATTCAGACGTATCGCCATGAATTACTGGAAGCCTATGAATGCTGCATGAAATATAAGAGAACCGGCAAAGATGCTGAACTTACTCAGGTACCAACACCCTTTCTGCTTGAAGAGATTTTAGTCGTCTTGAATTTCTCCATTTTCCATTATGAAGACACTGACCCTCTCCCATCTCTCTCTCTCTCTTTGTGTTAGTGAATTCTATTATGTTTTTCAATAATCGTCATCATTGTAAATATTTCCAAATATCTATTGAACTACTAATTTTGTATTTTTTTATATTTAGCACTTATTTAGGTTTCGTTATGTTACTTGTCTATTGCTCCTTATTGCCGCCATAATTATGTTGTGTTTGTCTTACTATTGTCATAGCCTACCCCTACTAGTTTGGGATAAAAGCCATAGTTGAGTTGAGTTGTAGTCTTACTAGTTTCATTTATTTAGTTTGTTGGTGGATAGCTATGCTCCCAAAAAAAAAACCGACTCATTTTCTGTGAATATTTCAGAATTGGATAATCATGAGGAAAAGAATCTGTGAAACCTTCTAAAGTTTTACAATTTGTACTTGTTCAATGCGTGTCTCTGCTAGTCTGTTGGTGATTTTCATCAAACAGTCGATGTTTATTACTTTATTACGTGAACTAAACTTTTTTTGCTTCTATGTTGGTGATATCCTGCTCGAGTGTTGATCTGTAGTCTTCTTGTGAAATGATTTTACTTCTTCACTTGTGCATTTTATCTAAGCACAATATCTCGATATGTTACTTCTTCACTTATGCATTTTATTTAAGCACTATATATATATATGTGTGTGTGTGTGTGTTGTTACAACATGGGAGTTGACAACTGATTTGTACTTCTGTTGCAGGCTTGGGATCTCTATTATCATGTGTTCAGGCGAATAGATAAGCAGCTTCAAACTCTTACAACGCTGGACCTGCAGGTAAGAAGCAAGCTTGTCTTTATGTTATATTGACACCCCCTACTTTGCTGACACTATTGTCTTCTTTTTGCAAAACCAGTCCGTTTCCCCAGAGTTGTTAGAGTGTCGCAATTTGGAGCTTGCTGTTCCTGGAACTTACCGAGCAGGTAAGATTAAAGTCGGTCATTTGATTTTTTTTTATAGTGCTGCCTTCAGATTTATCTCAATTATGCATCACTTTATCTGATCTTTTGTATTACAGATTCACCGGTGGTGACGATAGCGTCATTTGCACCTCAACTTGTCGTTATTACATCCAAGCAGCGTCCTAGAAAATTGACAATTCATGGAAGTGATGGAGAAGATTATGCTTTCTTGCTGAAAGGACACGAAGATTTACGACAAGATGAACGTGTAATGCAGGTTTGTACTGCCTATAATTTCTTGTTCCTCGTATATCATATATTGGTAGATGCTGCTGCTCTAGGTTATTTGGATTTCAAGGCATTGCTTATGTAGTCTAATTAAAATTTCTTCAGAGGTTTCTGTATTATAGCTTTAATCAGTTTGTTCAGCACAACTGGAATCTGATTTTGTTGTTTTTTGCCAGCTTTTCGGTCTGGTGAATACTCTGTTGGAGAATTCTAGAAAAACTTCAGAGAAGGATCTGTCAATTCAACGATACGATGTCATTCCTTTATCTCCTAATAGTGGGTTAATAGGATGGGTTCCAAACTGTGATACCCTGCACCATCTCATTCGAGAATACAGGGATGCCCGAAAGGTTTGTTCAAACTCATTGGATCTCTCTATCTCCTTCTCTCTCAGACACACCCATTTCATCTGTTCTTCAACTTTTGTAGTTCACTCTAAATCAAGAGCATAAATTAATGCTTGGTTTTGCTCCGGACTATGATCATTTGCCACTTATATCTAAAGTGGAGGTGTTTGAGTATGCTCTTCAGAACACTGAAGGAAATGATTTAGCAAGGGTATGCATACTTTTGGAATTCTATCTGCATATGTTCCCCTCTATTGTGGGACCTTTCTGGTGGAACTTTGCTTAGATTCTCTTTTCTCAGGTTCTTTGGTTAAAAAGTCGCACTTCCGAGGTCTGGCTAGACAGAAGAACAAATTATACTAGAAGTTTGGCCGTCATGAGCATGGTATTTTTTTCCCTCTCTTTTTTAAGATATTGTGCACCATTCCTTGAAGTCTAGTTGGAATTAGCTCTATATGGCCCTATAGATATTCTGATTTTGTACGACGACTTCTTACTCTGGCATTTAATCTTTTAATTGACTACTAAGCTAACAGTAATGTGAGGTGTTATTACAACATTATTCTTACCTTCTTTTTGTTATAAAAGCAAAAGCTTACTTAGGTCTACCATTACCATCAGCCAAGGTGTAGTAGAGAAAATAATTGGTTTGTATTATCATTTTTGGGTTAAATCTTATACAACTTCACTAAGTCAACTCTATGGTGCATGGGTTTATATCAGGAGATTGGAAATTCATGGACCAGTTTTGTGTAGCTTTGGATACTTGATCGAAAGTGAAAAGGTTGTAAAATTATTTAAAGAAATCTCAAGTCCCTTCATCCAGATTTTGTGGTGTTACATTTATCCATTAGGGTGTCCAATCATGTCTTGAATTTTTAGGTCAGATATACTGGATACAGTCATAAGAGACCTCTACCAAACACATTGGCAATGTGTTCGAAGTTAATCATGCATTTGGTACCTCACGAATCCCTGTAGGCAACTATGCAACCACTGCATGCATCTTGACTCCTGGTCTTAAAAAATCCTTTGATATATCTATAAATCTTTATTGTGGAATTTTGTTCAAAATTAGTGGCATGTGTTTCAGGTTGGTTACCTTCTTGGCTTAGGTGATCGACACCCAAGTAATCTTATGTTGCATCGTTATAGGTATTTTTTAACTAGAAGAGTGTTTTTAGTAATTTTGCTTTTAAAGTATTTATACGAGTCGTGTAATTTTGCAGTGGGAAGATATTACACATTGATTTTGGAGATTGCTTTGAAGCTTCAATGAACCGCGAGAAGTTCCCTGAAAAGGTGTGGTTCTGCTATTGCTTTGCTTGTGGGGAGGGTGGAATATTTTAGATGTTACATGATTTTCACATTTGCAATATATCTTTAGCTCCTCTTTAAATAAAAATCATGATGCAGGTTCCATTCCGCCTTACTAGAATGCTTGTGAAAGCTATGGAGGTTAGTGGTATCGAGGGCAATTTTCGATCAACATGTGAAAATGTAATGCAAGTTCTCCGAACAAATAGACATAGTGTTATGGCTATGATGGAGGTATATAAAATGTTTCTTAGTTATGTTATTAACTTTTTCCCCCCAAATTTTAGTGAGATGTGTGTTAGTTCAGAGCAACTAGAAGGTTGGTCACATGGAATATTCTACGATTTTTTTTATTTTTTTTACTGGATTATACCTATGACTTGAATAAATTTACCAGCTACCAGAAATAATAGTTTGTGTTGTTTTTATACTACTACAGATAAAATTTTAATAAAAAAATGCATGATTATTTGAGTTTCGCGGGGGGGGGGGGTTCTTGAACTTCATTAGTGATTACCTCCTGCAGCACAAGGAATTTAATTCCGTTTCCTCTGTTTTCAGGCCTTTGTCCATGATCCTCTCATAAATTGGCGTCTTTTCAACTTCAATGAAGTCCCTCAAATGTCGACTCTCCCAAGCACTCATGTCCCACCTGTTGTAAATATTGAAGAATCTGCTTCAAACAGAGAGCTACTTCAACCCCAACGGGGTGCTCGTGAGAGGGAACTTCTTCAGGTCCGTTGCTACTACTTAGCATCATGCACATGTGCTTAGATCTGTTCTAGTGAATCCTGCTTAGTTTCATTTGTTTTCTGTAGGCTGTTCATCAACTAGGTGATGCCAATGAGGTTTTGAATGAGCGAGCTGTGGTGGTTATGGCTCGGATGAGCAATAAACTCACTGGGCGTGACTTTCCCACTTGTTCTTCGGTATCAGCCAGCTCAATCCAACATGCACTGGACCACAGTACCTTAATTTCTGGAGATACTCGCGAAGTAGATCATGGACTATCAGTTAAACTACAAGTTCAGAAGCTGATTTTGCAAGCTACGTCTCATGAAAATTTGTGCCAAAATTATGTTGGGTATGTTTTCAGCTTAAATTATTCCCTTTTTTTGGTATCAGTATGGTTCTCAATCAGTAAAGTAAAGTTATACTCTCTCTCTCTCTCTATTCCAATTTTTGAATTCTCTTCTTTTTGGATTTCCCAAAATGTCATTTTGAGATTTTCAGTTTTACATCTAATAAAATTACCATTTACTCGTCAAAAAAAATAAAAATTTACCATTTTACACATGCTGTTTTAATGTGTAGGATCTTAAAAGATAGTATCATTTACGCAATAAAGATTTCGGTTTTTTAATTTATTCAATAATGCTGGTAGGTCCATTGAAAGTTACATTTTGTGTTAGTTAACCTTTAGGCTACTCTCAATTTTTTCTTAAAATGCGTAAAATCTCAACGACAAATCTAGTAGATTTGCAATGTTTTGAGAAAATGACTTTTGCTGTTTGTTTGACTCCCTTCCAGTTTGAGTTCATCATCGAGTAATCAATTTGCTGATGATAGATAAGAATTTTACTTGAATGGAGCCAACTGTAAATAGAAATTTTCTCTTGGTCAAATGAATATCTTAGAAGCAAATTATGTGGCCAAGTTTGAGATTTTCCATATTAAATCTTCTTTTTTTATCAAGTCTTTTAAATGAGCAACACCAGAAATGTTGAAAAGGTCGTAGTTTTCTATGTAATAAAAGAGTATTCCTCAACAAGGGGGGGAAAACAATAGCAAGATAAGTTGAATAATCATTTGGAAATGAATCATCAAGTTTTCAAGGTCAAGCAAAGATAATTTCTTAGGCCTAATTTACTGGTAGGTGATGGTTACTGGAGTAACAAAACAGGATTAAATGAACCTTTACATTTTCACCTGTGACAACCAACCTTGTTTGTTCCAGGGCTGTGTATCTCTGTATCTGATATGACATTATTAGGAAGAAATTGAAATTTGTATTTTTTTTCGAATTTTGAACATATTTTTCCAGTCTGAAGCTGAGATAAGTAATTGAGGTAGTATAAGTATACATGGCCCACTTTTCAATATTTGGGTCCAGGTTTGGGTTGCATTCTTTTGTTAGTTAACTGATTTTACTTGCTTTCTACTTTTTTTTTAAGGGACTATTACTTTTAGACAGTTCTGTTTGAAATTGCATTTGGAATAATGTTCAGAGTAACACATGCTGTTTTCCCAGTTGTTGTATAATAACCCCTTGTACCCGTTTGCTTATGAATGGCTGGAGTTAAATCCTTTCTGACTAAACCTATATCTTCCTTTTTTCAGGTGGTGTCCATTTTGGTAAGTTGAAGACTCATCTTTGTATATACCAAGTCCCCTTTCTCTGTGTGTAATTAATGTATGCTTTTCAATCAAAGCCTGTGCATATATGTAATATTGGTTGGTGCTTTCTAGCAAGTTCTAGGAAACTGTACTAGGGAAAAAGATTGATGATATGTATATATCTAGCTTGTTAAGTAGCCTTCTCACACCATTCTAGCTTAGGCCCGAAAGTTCAGTCAGACAATTGTATCAAGCTGCTACCGTGCAAGCTTTTCTGTGCAGACCAGGAAAAAAATCAGTAGTTGCACGACATTCACTTTTGTGAAATACTCCCAAATACTAGAGTTATATTTGTCGGCTTTATTTATCCATATATGAGAGTTCTATTTGATAGCAATTGCAGAGTGTTTTTTTGTTTTTTTGTTTTTTTCCCGGGTATCAGGGAAATATTCCATTAAAAGTCCGAATTACATGTATGTTAGAGTTGACGTGGAACCTCCTCTACTCAAAAATAAAATCCGTCAAAAGAAAAGGTTTATGGCAAGAGAGTGAGCTAAGTTTGGCCTCTGACACTAATATTAATTTTTTAAATAACTTTTAATATCATGAAATTATAAGAAAATATGATTCAAGTGTCATGGACAAACCTCACATTTCTTGTGTAATCATTTCCATCAAACAAAATTTAGCCCAATATTTAAAGGATTACACTAAACTAGTGAAAAAGCAAAAAATGCCCAAGAAATTCTACAGATGTCGATGTCCAAGCAGCTAAAACCTGAATATTCCTTCATCCGTTCTATCCAGGTGCACACGGTCGGTTTGGTCAATTTTTTTTTAAAAAAAATAATCAATTTATTTAAGTCGGTTATAAAAAATTAAAAACCAAAACCGTCTAAATTTTTACATCGTAATCGGTTATCGATTTATTCGGTTTCAGTTAAATCGGTCGGTTTATTCGGTTATTCGGTTCCGTAATTGATAATTTGATATTTATTATATTGCCAATTTTTCATAATAATTAATAAATTATTAACTCAATAACTACTAATTATAATAGAAGTTCTCTAAATCCGAAGAATAAAAATCACATAACTCACTTACTAGGATATAAGTTTTGCAAATTCGTCACAATAAAGGCATATAATAAATATATAATTATATAAAATAAATATTTATTAAAAAAGTATATAAATTATATTGTAATTTTAGATTGTTCGGTCGGTTTCGGTTTTTTGAGAAGCCAAATCAAACCGGTCGAACTAGTTTCGGTTTTTTAATTTTATAGTGTTCGATTTTTCGATTTTATATTTTTCGGTTTGAAATAGTAACGATTTGATTCGGTCCGATTAATTTTTCAATTTGGGTCGATTTTGTGTTCACCCCTAATTCTATCCCCTCCCTGAACATTGAAGGGAATCATAGTAAACTTGTGACGCCCCCAAATCTGGGCCCACACAGCCCAAACTTGAGTCGTCAAAATACTACAACAAAATTATTACAACAAAGCACAACGTACAACAATACAGTGTATAATAATACACAACTAAGTCTTCACTATTATTGCCACACTATTTTACAAAACGTGAAGACTATGATAACTATTCCTCGGACCCTCACTCCATTCCCCGGCTAGACCCTGTTATGTTTTCATCTCCTGTTGAAAAACAATGGAACAAAAGAAAGGGTGAGCTCAAATAGCCCAGTAAAGAATATCATGACTAAGATAATGATGAATAAATTATCATTAGTCTTCAACAGTTGAGTTCTTGATAGAATACAATAGACTACAAGGTTTATATCAAAAACTGCAGTTAAATTCTTAAACAACGTTCAGATCAATAATAGCAGCGGAATGAACAATCTATTAGAAGAATAATGCAGATTATAATGTCCACTCGCTTCTCTTTTTCGTAAAAACATCATCAACTTTTATCATCTGAAATACCATTAGTCATGATAATAAAAATTCACAGTTCCTGATCATAATCATGCAAATCAACAGTTCATCTTTGCACTACGGGCCAAAGATATTTAATATAGCACCAGCGGTTATGATTATACCAGATTCAGCCTTTGGTGATAATCATACCAAACAACAGTTCATCTATGCACTACGGGCCAAAGAGAACTTTCACCACGTGCCATAAAAGACACCGAACAGATGTATCGCCTTTAACCTATTATATCGCCTTTAACCTATCATCTGTTCAACAAATATATCACATATGTGCCCCCGGCCACAGATATTCACAACAGCTTGATTTTTGGATGATTAGAATGATATAAATGATGAACAGAAGAAATAGGATAACAATAAGTATCGGAAGTTTACTTTGTACAGATTCAAATAATGTCCAAATTGTCAACATGATGTGGAGTGAAATTCAAGATCCACAGTTCAGAATAACGGTTACAATTCAATAGAAAGGTTCACGTAAATAGGAAGGTTCAGTTGAAATAATGAAGTTCAACTATTATGGAACATATAATATTTTCAGGAATTATAGAAGCAATAGTTCCATAATAAATTTCGATTTAGGAGTATGAAAGAAAATAATATCCCTTACCGTAGCAGGTTTGATTAACAAAAGGTGAAGGAAATTAATACAAAGGGTTATTCACCAACAGGCGGCAATCCGCTCCGTAAGGTTATTCCCACAATTTAATAGAATTTGAGTACAAAGAGTTATTCACCAAACAGGCGGCAATCCGCTCCGTAAGGTTATTCTCAGAGATTAATAATGAATGAATACGAAAGGTTATTCACCAACAGGCGGCAATCCGCTCCGTAAGGTTATTCCCACAATTTAATACATGGAAATAAAAGGCACGTCTTATGAGTAAGGAAGAAACAATATTATTATCGAGAATCAAATAATAATAATCCCTTACCATAGTACGTTTGAATAATGGAAGATGAAAAAGATGGTATCCCTTACCGTAACACGTGACTGGATATTGATTTAAATGAGGTTGATTAACTTGAACAGTACACGTATACTTATAGATCTTCACAAATACTCAAGATGACTTAAGCACACTTAGAGAGAACTTTCACAAGAAGTATTTAGAGAGAGAAAGAAAGAACAAGTAAGGAAGTTTATGAAAAATCCTTAAGTTAAGGCTTCTATTTATAGCCAAAAATCTTATCATTCATTTAATCTAAACCATTCATTTAAAGATCATCTTTTAATCTACACCATCCATTTCAAATATTATATTATCTTTAATCTACACCATTCATTTCATATCACCTAATAATCACCTAACTTTATATTATAAACAAATTAATTTAATTATTCAACAATAATTCACACTTTAATCTACACCATTCATTTCATATCACCTAATAATCACCTAACTTTATATTATAAACAAATCAATTCAATTATTCAACAATAATTCACACTTTAATCTACACCATTCATTTCATATCACCTAATAATCACCTAACTTTATATTATAAACAAATAACTTTATCAATTCAATTATTATGACTAATTGTTATAAATACAGTATAGTTAGCTCTTAGATATCAAGTCAATAAATTAATGAAATACAACTGTTTAAATAACATCATAATAGAGATAACAATAATGTAAAATAAAGCATACGTTACTGTGTAATGACAATTATTGATTCAATAATGTGAATTACTGTGCATATGTTACTGTGACAATTATTAGGTTCAATAATTTTAAAAACAGTGCAACAACAATTATTGACTCAATGATATAAAATACAGTGTAATGACAATTATTAAATCAATAATGCAAAATACTGTGTAACAACAATTATTGAATTGATAATATAAAATATTATGCAGTGACAATTATCGATGAAATGATGCGTAACAGTTACGGTGTCAATTATCAGACCAAAAATATGAGACACTATGCAATACCGTGTGTTACTGTAGAGTACCGTGTGCTACAGAAAATACCATAAACTACCGTATGCTACTATTCTTTTATCACCGGTATTTTAACAGTTCCGTTGACTATTTTTATTTAAAAAGGTTACTTCTGTCGTTTTCTATATCCGACAAATATTCCGTTGTGGGGTCCACCAATAATTTGTTATTTCGGCGCCGTCGGACCAAACGAATATTCCCCGACCAAACGAATATTCCCCGACAAAGCGAATATTGTCCGACAAAATAAAATTTGCACATAACATCCTTAACTTTCAATTTTGTTAATTTAACCACTTACTGTTTCAAAAAAAATATATATGAAGAAAAATTAAATTTTGTATTTTATAAAATTCGGGGTCTTACAACCTCCCCTCCTTATGAAATTTCGTCCCCGAAATTGACGTACCTGACATATCGAAGAGGTAAGGATACTTAGATTTCATCTCAGATTCTAGCTCCCAGGTCATTTCCTCAGTATCTTGGTTCCTCCATAAAACCTTAACTTGAGGTATAACCTTTGAGCGTAGAATCTGCTCCTTCTTATCCAGGATCTTAACAGGTACTTCCTCATATGTTAAATCCTCTGCTATAACGTCTGGTTCTAACTCAATGACGTGGTTTGGGTCCTTCACATACTTACGTAACATAGATATGTGAAAAACGTTATGGATGCGAGACATACTTGGTGGTAGGGCTAGTCTGTAGGCTACGGTTCCTATTCGATCGAGGATTTCAAATGGGCCAATAAATCGAGGGTTGAGCTTTCCTCTCTTTCCGAATCTCGTAACCCCTTTCCATGGAGAAACACGTAAGAATACATGATCTCCGACGTTGAAACTTTCGTCTCTCCGATGAAGATCAGCATAACTCTTTTGTCGTTCTTGTGCGGTCTGTATTCGTTGTCGGATCATTTGGATCTTTTCGGTCGTCAAGCGTACCAACTCGGGTCCCAACAATTTTGCTTCTCCTACCTCATTCCAACATATTGGAGAGCGACACTTCCTTCCATACAATGCCTCGAATGGAGCCATGTCTATGCTTGCTTGGTAACTGTTGTTGTAAGAAAATTCCACCAACGGCAAGTACTTATCCCAACTTCCTTTGAAGTCTAATACACAAAGTCTCAAAAGATCTTCGAGGGTCTGGATCGTCCTTTCCGATTGTCCGTCCGTTTGAGGATGGTATGCAGAACTAAAACGTAGTTCAGTGCCCATAGCTTTTTGTAGACTGATCCAAAAGCGTGAAGTGAATCTAGGATCTCGATCAGAAACTATGGAAACTGGCATGCCATGCAATCTCACGATCTCATTTATGTACATACCGGCAAGACGTTCAAGTGAAAAGTTTTCTCGTATAGGCAAGAAATGAGCAGATTTGGTCAATCTATCTACGATCACCCAAATTGCATCTAAGCCTTGAGAAACTTTTGGAAGACCCGTCACGAAATCCATATTGATGTGTTCCCACTTCCATTCGGGAACTTCAAGTGATTGTAATGGACCTTTAGGAACTTGATGTTCTGCCTTGACACGTTGACAAGTTAGGCACCTTGAGATAAACTCCGCAATCTCTCTTTTCATATTGTTCCACCAAAATGTATGTCGAAGATCTCGATACATCTTGGTACCTCCTGGGTGGATTGCAAACGGCGTGTTGTGTGCCTCCATCATGATTTTATGCTTTAATTCAGGATCGTTAGGAACACAGAGTCGAGAGTTGACTCAAAGTATTCCTTTCTCGTCGATTCTTGCTTCGGAAATGGCACCTTCTTGTACTTTCTTTATCATGTTTATCAGTTCCGGATCGGTAGCTTGAGCAGCTTTAATTTTATCGATTAAAGTTGGTTCTACTCGCACGTGAGCAATATTCGAGTGGGTCCCTGGTGTCTTTAGCTCTATCTCCATCTTTTGCAAGTCGTACAAAATACACTTTTGTGTTGTCAGCAGTGCACTTGTACTTGCATAAGATTTTCTGCTCAAAGCGTCAGCTACAACGTTCGCCTTTCCCGGGTGATACTGGATTGTGTGGTCATAATCCTTTAACAGCTCAAGCCAACGTCGTTGTCGCATGTTGAGTTCCTTCTGGGTGAAGAAATACTTGAGACTTTTATGATCCGTATAGATATCCACTTTTTCTCCGTACAAGTAGTGTCTCCAGATCTTCAACGCGAAAACGACTGCTGCCAACTCTAGATCATGAGTAGGATAATTTTTCTCATAATCTTTGAGTTGTCGAGAGGCGTAGGCTATAACCTTTCCATGTTGCATAAGGACACAGCCTAGACCTTTGTCAGAAGCATCGCTGTAGATAACAAATTCTCCTGATCCTGATGGTATGGTCAGAACAGGAGCTGAAACCAGTCTCTTCTTGAGTTCTTGGAAACTTTTCTCGCATTCCTCGCTCCATATGAATTTTGTGCTTTTCCGAGTAAGCTGCGTTAATGGAGTGGCGATTCGAGAAAATCCTTCTACGAATCTCCGATAATAACCAGCTAGACCCAGAAAACTTCGGACTTCGGTTATTGTTTTGGGTTGCTCCCAATTTAGTACCGTTTCAATCTTCGCAGGATCGACTGATATTCCTTGACTAGAAATCACATGCCCAAGAAACGCGACCTCCTCAAGCCAGAACTCACATTTCTTCAAATTGGCATATAATTTGTTTTCACGGAGCTTTTGTAGTATCAATCTCAGGTGTTGTTCATGATCCTCGCGACTCTTGGAGTATATGAGGATGTCATCAATAAAGACAACCACAAAATGATCCAAATGTTCCTTGAATATCCGGTTCATCATGTCCATGAAAGCTGCAGGAGCATTAGTTAGTCCAAAAGGCATGACTAAGAACTCATAATGCCCATAACGAGTTCTGAAAGCAGTCTTTGGAATGTCCTCAGTTTTAACCTTTAACTGATGATATCCAGAACGGAGATCAATCTTTGAGAAATGTTGAGCGCCTTGCAATTGATCAAACATGTCATCAATCCGAGGTAATGGGTACCTGTTCTTGATGGTGACATGGTTCAATTCTCGGTAGTCAATGCACAATCTCATACTCCCGTCTTTCTTCTTCACAAATAGAACAGGAGCACCCCAAGATGATGCACTCGGACGAATGAAACCGGTATCCAACAATTCCTGTAGTTGGACTTTTAACTCTTGAAGTTCAATGGGAGCCATTCGGTAGGGAGCTTTGGAAATGGGCTTGGTACCGGGTTCAAGATCAATATAAAAATCAATTTCACGGTTTGGGGGTAAGCCAGGAAGTTCTTCAGGAAAAACGTCAGGAAACTCATTAACAATGGGAATATCATTCAAGTTTGACGTATTTTTGTTCAAATCAGTGACATGAGCTAAAAAGGCTTGACATCCGTTTTTCAATAAACGAATGGCTTTATGGCTAGAAATAACAGTTATAGATTTCAATGGTTTAGTTGCTTGAATTTGCATGACAGGTTGATTAGGAATATGAAAACTAATAATCTTATGAAAACAATCAATTTTAGCATGATGGGTAGTCAACCAATCAATTCCTAAAATCACATCAAATTCACGCATCTCCAAAGAAATAAGGTCAACAGATAATGTGAGGTTGTTGATTTGAACTAGGCAAGATTTATAGACAGTAGATGTAATGGTCATTTCTCCTAATGGGGTTTCAACTGATAAGTCAAAGTCCAAATTTTCAGGAGTTAAGTTTAAACGCTGAGCACATGCAGGTGAGATAAAAGAATGGGTAGAGCCAGTATCTAACAAAGCGTAGACTTCACGAGAATTTATAAATAGCTTACCGGTTATCACCTCATTCGGTTTCTTGACTGTTATCGTCAAATCGAATCCCGAATACTTCATTCGGATCTTCACGTATTTCAACCATGGGAATACCACTGAATAATTTTCTAGCAAACTGTTTCTCGGGTTCATCAACTTCATCAGTAGTAAGGTACCAATGATTTCCATTAAAATAGTATTTTCGATAGACTGCAGTTTCCACGATAGTGACTAACTTAACCTGAATTCCTCTAAATTGTAACGCCCAAAAGTATAGAAACATCATTTTTAAATAATCTTGAAAATCATAGCTGGAACACCATAAATCCCAAAGACTAATATGAAAAGTCCATATATTCTGATCCTTTGTTATAGAGCATAACCATGTGATATCACTCTCCCAATTAGTGAGTAAATTAAAGGCAATAATTTCCGCAAGTTCGTTACTTCCTTTAATTGCTTCTAAGAATGGATCTGGAACGACTGTAGCAGAGCTTTCACCTTCATCCTTACTGGATAGAACACGCATAATTTTTGCCTTAGACAAATGATTCAACTCTGAGTTTGTAAGAAGATTATTCGTCGCCTCTTGTTTTGCAGCTACATTTGTTTCGGTAATTTCATAGTTAACCTCCTGATTTCCAGATGCCATACTAAACTGTTGTCACAAAATAAATGTTAGTTCAAATAAACTGACTCATCACTTCATGTTCCTACATTCAAATCGACTCATTAGATAATAAAATCTATTTTAGGTAGGACACACTAGTGACTGATTCTATTCGTCTCTCCCCTCCTAGTTCTACCCCAGATCTCCATTAAAGACCATATCCCTAAGCTCTGATGCCAACTGTGACGCCCCCAAATCTGGGCCCACACAGCCCAAACTTGAGTCGTCAAAATACTACAACAAAATTATTACAACAAAGCACAACGTACAACAATACAGTGTATAATAATACACAACTAAGTCTTCACTATTATTGCCACACTATTTTACAAAACGTGAAGACTATGATAACTATTCCTCGGACCCTCACTCCATTCCCCGGCTAGACCCTGTTATGTTTTCATCTCCTGTTGAAAAACAATGGAACAAAAGAAAGGGTGAGCTCAAATAGCCCAGTAAAGAATATCATGACTAAGATAATGATGAATAAATTATCATTAGTCTTCAACAGTTGAGTTCTTGATAGAATACAATAGACTACAAGGTTTATATCAAAAACTGCAGTTAAATTCTTAAACAACGTTCAGATCAATAATAGCAGCGGAATGAACAATCTATTAGAAGAATAATGCAGATTATAATGTCCACTCGCTTCTCTTTTTCGTAAAAACATCATCAACTTTTATCATCTGAAATACCATTAGTCATGATAATAAAAATTCACAGTTCCTGATCATAATCATGCAAATCAACAGTTCATCTTTGCACTACGGGCCAAAGATATTTAATATAGCACCAGCGGTTATGATTATACCAGATTCAGCCTTTGGTGATAATCATACCAAACAACAGTTCATCTATGCACTACGGGCCAAAGAGAACTTTCACCACGTGCCATAAAAGACACCGAACAGATGTATCGCCTTTAACCTATTATATCGCCTTTAACCTATCATCTGTTCAACAAATATATCACATATGTGCCCCCGGCCACAGATATTCACAACAGCTTGATTTTTGGATGATTAGAATGATATAAATGATGAACAGAAGAAATAGGATAACAATAAGTATCGGAAGTTTACTTTGTACAGATTCAAATAATGTCCAAATTGTCAACATGATGTGGAGTGAAATTCAAGATCCACAGTTCAGAATAACGGTTACAATTCAATAGAAAGGTTCACGTAAATAGGAAGGTTCAGTTGAAATAATGAAGTTCAACTATTATGGAACATATAATATTTTCAGGAATTATAGAAGCAATAGTTCCATAATAAATTTCGATTTAGGAGTATGAAAGAAAATAATATCCCTTACCGTAGCAGGTTTGATTAACAAAAGGTGAAGGAAATTAATACAAAGGGTTATTCACCAACAGGCGGCAATCCGCTCCGTAAGGTTATTCCCACAATTTAATAGAATTTGAGTACAAAGAGTTATTCACCAAACAGGCGGCAATCCGCTCCGTAAGGTTATTCTCAGAGATTAATAATGAATGAATACGAAAGGTTATTCACCAACAGGCGGCAATCCGCTCCGTAAGGTTATTCCCACAATTTAATACATGGAAATAAAAGGCACGTCTTATGAGTAAGGAAGAAACAATATTATTATCGAGAATCAAATAATAATAATCCCTTACCATAGTACGTTTGAATAATGGAAGATGAAAAAGATGGTATCCCTTACCGTAACACGTGACTGGATATTGATTTAAATGAGGTTGATTAACTTGAACAGTACACGTATACTTATAGATCTTCACAAATACTCAAGATGACTTAAGCACACTTAGAGAGAACTTTCACAAGAAGTATTTAGAGAGAGAAAGAAAGAACAAGTAAGGAAGTTTATGAAAAATCCTTAAGTTAAGGCTTCTATTTATAGCCAAAAATCTTATCATTCATTTAATCTAAACCATTCATTTAAAGATCATCTTTTAATCTACACCATCCATTTCAAATATTATATTATCTTTAATCTACACCATTCATTTCATATCACCTAATAATCACCTAACTTTATATTATAAACAAATTAATTTAATTATTCAACAATAATTCACACTTTAATCTACACCATTCATTTCATATCACCTAATAATCACCTAACTTTATATTATAAACAAATCAATTCAATTATTCAACAATAATTCACACTTTAATCTACACCATTCATTTCATATCACCTAATAATCACCTAACTTTATATTATAAACAAATAACTTTATCAATTCAATTATTATGACTAATTGTTATAAATACAGTATAGTTAGCTCTTAGATATCAAGTCAATAAATTAATGAAATACAACTGTTTAAATAACATCATAATAGAGATAACAATAATGTAAAATAAAGCATACGTTACTGTGTAATGACAATTATTGATTCAATAATGTGAATTACTGTGCATATGTTACTGTGACAATTATTAGGTTCAATAATTTTAAAAACAGTGCAACAACAATTATTGACTCAATGATATAAAATACAGTGTAATGACAATTATTAAATCAATAATGCAAAATACTGTGTAACAACAATTATTGAATTGATAATATAAAATATTATGCAGTGACAATTATCGATGAAATGATGCGTAACAGTTACGGTGTCAATTA
The DNA here is from genome assembly GCA_947179155.2 of Hedera helix. Lineage (NCBI taxonomy): Eukaryota > Viridiplantae > Streptophyta > Magnoliopsida > Apiales > Araliaceae > Hedera > Hedera helix. The sequence continues at coordinate 31,356,395 of OX359287.1, forward strand.
TCAGACCAAAAATATGAGACACTATGCAATACCGTGTGTTACTGTAGAGTACCGTGTGCTACAGAAAATACCATAAACTACCGTATGCTACTATTCTTTTATCACCGGTATTTTAACAGTTCCGTTGACTATTTTTATTTAAAAAGGTTACTTCTGTCGTTTTCTATATCCGACAAATATTCCGTTGTGGGGTCCACCAATAATTTGTTATTTCGGCGCCGTCGGACCAAACGAATATTCCCCGACCAAACGAATATTCCCCGACAAAGCGAATATTGTCCGACAAAATAAAATTTGCACATAACATCCTTAACTTTCAATTTTGTTAATTTAACCACTTACTGTTTCAAAAAAAATATATATGAAGAAAAATTAAATTTTGTATTTCATAAAATTCGGGGTCTTACAAAACTGCCGTCAGAGAATGAATTGCTTGCTGCAGGAATTTTCTGAAAAAAAAGAAATATGATCATATAGTTTTTTTTTTTATAAAACATTTTTCCACCTTGATTTATATGGAAGTTGTTTATGATTGTTAACAACTTTGCTAAAACGAAAATATTTTTATTTACAATTAAAAGCTTCCGTACTTTTTTTTAATAAAAAAAATTAGTCTTTATTGTTTCTTAGTTACGTGACGGATACTTGTAGAAGTCTAGGTGATGTTGCAAATTGCCCAAATCACAAGTAATTTCAAACACTCGATGTTTCCCCCAATATTTTTGTGATATGCTTAATAAGAATAATATTAAAAGCAAATTGATATTTTTATTAGTAAAAGTAATAGTTTTATGAGCTGACATAAATAGTAAATAGGTCTTATACATTTGTAAGAGAGAAAATATTAATTTAAATGGGTCTTATATTTACGTGAGAGAGATCCTGTAAAAATATTAATTTTTTCTATTAAAAACTATTATTATCCATTGTAATCTGCTATTTCTTACTATTTCTTATTTGAATAATAGTTGTCAACATCCAGGATGAGTAAAACTAGAGAAATAAAACCCAACTCAACTAAGCGTCAAAATAAGCTAAAAATAAAATAAATAAAAGTTAGAAAATTTAAAACAAAGAATATATAAATAAATAAATAATTCCGCAGTTGAAGACACTAAATGGATAATTTCAAAGCTAAATTACGAGGCTCAACAATTTTACTTTATGAATTGTACTTCATGCTTATGCAATTATATTTTAATATTTTAATATATTTTAAAAATTAATATTTTTATAAATTAATTTAATATTTTCACAAAATCAAATAACATTCATTTATAAAAATATTAATTTCCTATATATTTTTTTCCAAGTCTGCCATCTCCATTACTAACAGTGGTAATAAAACTGGTAATAATGACCGGCTCACTTTAGTAAACAGCGACCTTTCAACAGGGTAGTTGACCGTTATATTTAATATATAGTGCCGTGCTATAGTACCGCCATTTTTTCAAGTCTCTTTTGCTTTTCGATAAATTTTCCCGCAAGTACTACCTTCTCTCGCATGAATTATTCATCCATATAAAACCCCCTTTTTTACCTCACTTTGCAATAAACCCCCAATATATTTCTCATGAAAAGTACAAAACTTGACGGAGATCTCAATGTCATCCACCTCAATTTCAACAATAAAACCCCCTTCTTAAAAACCCTTGATACCCATCTCATCATTCTGTGGTTTTTTTTCTTTCTAATTCTTTGATCATCAGTTTTTAAGTCCATTTTCCAAAAATCCATGGCGATCATGGGTGATTTAGCTCTTATGTCTAGTAGAATTATAGGTAAAAACCCGAGTTTTAATTTGAAAAATGGGGTATTTGGTGGGTCACTTTTGCCTCATAGGGTATATTTTCATGGGAAGAAATTGAAGGAGGATGATGGTAGAATTGGAATTAGGACAGTGATGCAAGTGGGTGGGGAGGAATTGAAGAGTTTTGAGGGTTTATTAGGGATTGATGTGGTGTCTGAAGGGGAACTGAGGGAGAAGGGGTTTTTGGGGTTGAGGAAAACTAAGCTGGTTTGTACAATTGGGCCTGCTTGTTGCTCACTGGAAGATTTGAAGAAATTGGCATTAGGAGGGATGAATGTGGCTAGGCTTAATATGTGTCATAACACAAGAGATTGGCACTGTGATGTGATTAGGAAGATCAAGAAATTGAACGAGGAAAATGGGTTTTGTGTTTCTGTGATGATTGATACTGAAGGCAGTCAACATGTGGTTGATCATGGGGCACCTTCTTCTGTCAAAGCTGAGGTAAAAAATCTGGAACTGATTATATCTTTTTTACTTTGGCTTTCATCATACTAAAAATTGGATTAAGAAACACTTAAAAAGTGGTGCAAGAAGAAATTTATTTGGACATTTACTATGTTTATTTATTGACAAAGTGAAAAGATATGATTTTGACTGTGTAATGTTCATCTTGGAACTTTAGGATGGCTCAATTTGGGATTTTACTTCTGAAAGGTTTGAGGGTTCTAGACCATTCACAGTTCAAGCAAATTATGAGGGTTTTTCAGAAGGTAGTAAGTGTAATGGAAGTATCTTCAATGGATATTAGTTGTTTATTGTGAAGGAAAGAGGATTTTTTTTGTTAAGTCTCTCCTTTCTCTCAGGTATCAAAGTAGGTGACGTACTCATTATTGATGGAGGAATGGCAAGCTTTGAAGTTATAGAAAAGATTGGGAATGATTTACGTTGTAAGTGCAATGACCCTGGTCTACTTCTTCCTCGAGCTAAGCTGAGCTTTTGGAGAGATGGGAAGCTTGTGGAGGACAATGATGAGCTCCCCACTATATCAACAAAGGTGAATTTTAGAATTTATAATGTTTCTATTTCTTGTTGACTGTGGTCTCTTGATGTTGTCTTTTTTAAGACTGAAACTTATAGTCAACATACTGGATCACTTTTTTTTTCAAGTTGAGAGATTTCCTTGATTGAGGGGATCTTAGTTATATGAGGCCTAACAGATTATGTGTTTGTACTTGCTCATCTCGTGTAATAACTGATTGTTAACCATTACAGTTCTTGCTCTTCATTGTTCATTTTGTATGGTTTACAGGACTGGTCTGACATCGAGTTTGGAATTTCTGAAGGGGTTGACTTTATTGCCATGTCATTCGTAAAAGATGCCGAAGCAGTTAAGCATTTGAAGAAGTACCTTTCTACTAAATCTTCTAAGTAAGTGGACATTCTGACGAGAAATAATTATCTTAATCAAGCAAAAATGTTGTAACTCATGCTTAATTTGGACACCTTATCAAACAAGCTGATATGGGTAATATATATGGCACATCATACTTTCCTTATAATTTCAGATCTATAAGAGTTTTGGCAAAGATAGAGAATTTGGAATCCCTTCAGAAACTAGAAGAAATTGTTGTGGCTTCTGATGGAATCATGGTGGCACGAGGTGACCTTGGAGTTGAAATCCCACTTGAACAGATTCCAACAGTGCAAGAGCAGATCACTAACGTCTGCAGGCAGCTCAACAAGCCAGTTATAGTAGCCTCACAACTTCTGGAGTCGATGGTTGAATATCCTACACCAACACGAGCTGAGGTACTACAACATATAAGCTTTAGTAAAATGCCAAATTCATCAACACATTTGTCAAAAGACCAGATTTAGAACTTATTTATGAAGAATCCTTTTGTTTTTTTAGCCGTGTGATGCAAGTATATAACAGGGTAATTAAGAAGTAGAAGAGGTGCTTACGCATCATTTAGAGCGCATCTAGTGAAGAATTTGTGATTTCTAAAAATATTTAGTATATACATAGAAGGGAGGTGAAAAATCTTTTCATCTCAATGTTTATTAATTGGATGAGGTTATTCTGTATTTCAAGGCGTTTTTAATCAACGCATTTACAGTGATGTGAATAGTACAAAAACTATTTAAGGGTACAGCCAAAATGATGTGATCATGGTAGTGAGGTTGCTACATGGACATGGTAAATTTGCGACAAAAAAAAAATAAAAAAATTCTTTCTCAATGCTTCATTCTAGTGTTTTTGCTGGAAGGTAATTCATACATTTAACACTTCTAATAAATATTTTCTTGAAAACCAAAGGAGAAGTTGAGAATCTTCCATCTCTTTTAACAGAAACCAAAAATTTCAAGATCAAGCCTTTTGTTGTCATTAGAGTAGTTAAATCACTCTTTTATTGGAAGGAAATCACAAAGTATCAGCCCTGCTTTTGCAATGCTCTTTCCTCTTTGCTTATTGTGGTTCTTAGTGGGACTGTATATTCCTTGTTTACAAGGGGGACTAGATTTTCTAGTACGAATACGGATCTATTCTCTATTTTATGACGAACTTCTTTCATGTAAAAAAGGTTGCAGATGTTTCTGAAGCAGTTCGACAGTATGCTGATGCACTGATGTTATCTGGTGAGTCGGCAATTGGACCGTTTGGACAAAAGGCTCTTTCTGTGTTGCGAATGACTAGCAGCCGAATGGAACTATGGGGTCGTGAGGAGAACCGGCACTGGCTTCTTCGTCAGAGTCAACTTGGAGCATCTTTGCCAGACCAAATTGCTGAGCAGATATGCAATTGTGCAGTTGAAATGGGTACTTAGTTTTTTTGCTTGGAAATTTAAATAATAAATCATGCTTTACATTATTTGCAAACTCCCTAGTTTATTTAACACATTACATTTCCTGCTAAGAACTATAAGAACCCTCCGGTTGATGAATTACATTCCTAGTAAGTTGGTTATACTTGCTATCTTTTTTATGCTGTCCTGTGGTTCACTCAAAAGCATTTGTTTCACTTGTGATCAGTCAATGTACTAAAAATATAGGATGAAGAAAGAATTTGTATGAGAACATATATACGTCAATAATGATGAAATATCAACTGATGCAATATAATATATGGGATGTACACAGTCATTTTCTACACACAGAGGCAAAGACGCACATGAAACCAAACCAAGACCTAAATAAATGTGGTATATTTCAACTAAATATGTCTGTTTGCAGCAAACAACCTTGGTGTGGATGCTATATTTGTATACACAAAGCATGGACAGATGGCATCTCTCCTCTCTCGCAACCGTCCAAACTCTCCTATATTCACATTCACGAATGACAACAGCACTCGGATGGCTCTCAATTTGCAGTGGGGAGTTATACCCGTGCTCGTTGATTTATCAGACAACATGGAAGCTAACGTTTTGAAAACCATCGATCTTATAAAAACAAAGGGGAACGTAAAACAGGGAGATACCATATTGGTGGTCTCAGATTTTGTTCCTACTGATGCAACCTCAACAGTATACCAATCGGTCCAGGTCAAAATTATTGCTTAGGAGAGAAAATTCTTGAACATGCTAAAAGACTTGCTCCGGTGAGGCAGTAGCTGGTCCTTCTGAGTTTATAATGGAATGATATTTGTCTATTGTTTTCATTCTCCTTTAGTATAGCAGAAGAATATGTACCTGATTCTCTATAACTATTATGTATCAGTTTTGTCCTTAGAGACTTTGCATTTTGTTGGATTAGATTTGGATCTGTTCATTTCCCATTATGCATCCTGTAGTCTTTTTTTCAAGATATAATGAAAATGGTTTGGCTTTTGGATGGATGAGGAATTTTGCAGTTTGGAGATTGTTAGTAGCAAGGGCGGAGCCAGGAATCCTCATTCACCCGGGCTACAGCTTTCAACAGCCCCTTTCCTCCTCACAGCCCTTCTTCCTGTGCAGTGCTACCCTTTCCTCCTCACAGTCCCTTTCCTCACACCCCCTTTTCTCCTCATAGCCCCTCCTCCTTTACCCGGGCTACCGCCCACCCGAGCCCATGAGTACCTCCGCCCTTGGTTAGTAGGTACAACTGCCGCCAATAAAATATATATTTTTTTATTTTTATATATTTTTAATAATTAGAAAAAGTATTAAATTATTGATTAGTTTTTAGTTGAGAACTAAAAAAGTCCTGTTATATATTTCGACAAATTTATGCCGAATTATGATTGTGAAATATATTAATATATAAAACTGGATAATATTAAAAGAATGTCTAGATATTTTTTCAGAAAAAATTATCACTAAACTAGCCGTCAAAAAATTAACGTAAATATATATAATTTTTTGAACTAAAAATACAAAAAAATTATTTAAGCTTTTTTTGAAAGAAATCGAGAGACAAAACTCACGAGGCAAGAAATGTCCAAAGGGAATAATAATATGAACCCCACCGATTGATTGTAGCTTTATTCTGGAATTCTTCTCACCTGTCCGTCTCTCCCCTCCCCACTGCCAATCAAACTTAATCTTGAGTCATAAAACCCAATATACGATGATTGTGACTCGGATGAGGAAGTTGCAAGTGAAAATTTTGTTTTATTGTTAGAAAAGATGCAAAAAAATTATTTTATAATAATTTGTAACATCTCAATTTTATATCGAAATATATAAAAAAAAATTATTTCATGATCGTTTGAGTAAATATATGATAGATATTATTAGACGAGTGATTTAAACTCTTGTTTAGATAAATTTAATTCGATTTAAACCCAAAATTTGATCCGAATTGCACACTTAATATAAAAGAAAAGGTTATTCATATTAAATTTGCAAGTGCTTACCATTCTTATTAACTCATAATATTGTTGATAAATTATCAATATTTAATAATTTAAATTAATTAATTACAAAACGTGAAGGGTGGTTGTTTAATATGGGGGGTGGTATGGACTCGAGTTACGTCTCAATCCAATTATTTAATTTATTCTTGTCGCTGCACTACAGTCTACATGCAAATGCAATTCTTCGCTCTCGAGTCGTCAAATAGTTGTAAGCCACAAAATCCACCCATAAAATCCGGCGCGCACAATAGAAAATAGAACCTCGAAAATTCTAAATTGCGCCTGTCCCGCATGCGACAGCAGCAATGAACACCCTCGACGCTTCGTCACCACTTGCTTCTCTCTCTCTCTCCTCTTGACTCCGTGTTTGCATACTCACGCTTTAGCTTCCGGAATGGAACTTATATTCCTCTAAATCCCTCAAATTGGTAACGAAAAATTGCAAATGGGTTCTCTTCAAGTATTAAAATCCAGTTTATCTCCAATTTCAGCCCCTAAATCCAGTAATTCCCGCCGGAAACCGATCTGTTTTTGTTCGGAATTCACTTCCGATGGCAATTGGAAAAAAATTCTCAAGTTTCAAAGTATCCGTAGCTCAAAATACTTGATCAATAGAAGGTTCAGAGTTCAATCCAAACTTCAAGAAGGAGACGAGCAAAGCAATGGTATTTCTTCCATATTTTATGTGTATTTCAATCTTTACTCTCTCTTTTTTTTTTAGTTTTTTTTTCTATTTCTATTTGTGTGGATGTTCTATTGATTTACATGCATATCTGAAAGGAGGTACAAGAGAATAAGCCAATGTCTTTTTTCCGGTCAAGTGGTTGAAAACATTATTTAAGTTGAGCGAAATGGCAACTTCTGGAAATGGTCTATTTTTAAGTGTATTTTTGTGCTAAAAAGTTTTATGTAAAGTAGTTTTGATTAGATGTCAGAAGGTGGATTCAGTTATAATTGATTTCCTATTCTAAACACAGTTTTTCTTTTTTGTAATTAATAATAATACTAAAAATAATCAATGAAATAAAGAGAAAAAGGAAACAAGGAAAAATGAAGCGGGATGTGCTGTGTGCAGGGTTTGATTTATAGTCAAGGTCTGCACTCTGCACATTCTAGTGAAAATAGCCAAATAGGCTGTATTTTGGATGTTAAGAAATTGAGTCTCTACATTGAGGTAAGTATGCCAAAACCTTACAGTTTTGCAATCTCATCTCATACAGAGAAGAAAAAAGAACAAGCATGAAAAGAGTGAGAAAGCTTTTTTTCATTGGCGCTTAGTTTTAAGATGTTCAGTAGGATTAATTCCATCAAGACAAGAAGTATTTATGGCCTCTAAGCAATTTGGTTGTAAATTTAGTCTCCATTCAGGTTCTTTGGAACTTTACTATTGTCATATGGTGTTATATAAGGCTAATATGCTGTACAGTCTACATTCAGGATTCTTCTAGTACTACTGCACAGTTACATAAGAGGAGGTTTGGAACTTTGTTATTCAAATTGGCTATATCTATACTATTACTCGTGAATTTTTTCATAATACTCATGGAACCAAGTAATTATCATATTGGAGATACTCTCTATCTGCTGCTCAACTGAATATATTCAATCTTTTCTATCACATTTGTTTGAAGAAATATTTTCTCTCATGTTATACATGTTTTTCAGGTGAAGAACCTCCCGAGTCTTTGTTCATGAAAGAATTAAAGAGACGCGGCATGACTCCCACTTCCTTGCTTGAAGAAAGCAATAGGGGCTATGGTGACGATGAAATAAGATTTAAGGAAGAAGAAGGTGCTTTCTCAAACAGAAATGCTGTGTCCACTGATCTGGAGAAGAGCCTTTTGAATCAAAGGGAACGGTCCATGTCCTTGAATAGTGAAGGCCTTGAGGTTGACGGATTTTTTTTCTTTGTTTTTGTGAAATTCTTTTATCTCAATGGTTTCTATTTCAATAGTCTTATAGTCTGTGATCTTTGTCTAACAGTTGGTATTTTGTCTCAATTATACTCATATCAGGTTTCTATACCCCTCGTGAACTATGAAAGTCACTTATATTCTTATCCTTCTTTCTTCTGAATTTGTTTTTACATTGTCTCTCTTTTTTCCTTTTATATGTGTGTACTCTTCATATGTACCTTGTTTTTATAGCTTCCATGTAGTTGGTGCCTGTGATGAAATCATCTTTAAAATTCAAAAGAATATAGTAATAGAATAATATAATCAACTTGCTTCATTGAGTTTCAGCATCTAATCTGGTGACTGTTGTGATCGACTAATAAGTAATAACTACCAAAGAAGGTATATGCATCACGCTTGCTCACATATTTGTACTCATACCCCTCCAGAAGGGGGCCTTTAAAAAAGTAAATATTGAATTGAAATAGTGCACCTGCAGTCATCAATATATTAACTAAATACAAAATGTGTTAGGATATTTCACATGAATCTCACATTAGATAAACTTAAGAGTTTAGATGGGTTAATAAGTATGGTGGGATCTTAATTTGATAGGTTAACTTTTTGGGTAAGGAGGTGATCCAACATACTTGTTGGCCCAGTCTACATAGGTGTGCGTTGCATTGGTGTCAGAATTGATATGGAATGGATCGTACAATTCTGTTATAAGTGGTATCAAAGCCCATGGATCGTTGGACCCAAGTATCAAGTTGGTACTCTAGGAAGGAGTACAAGGGAATCACTCACGCGTTTATCACTACACGGTAAAGTGTGATTTGAGTTGAATGGAGCGGGCTCAGGATGGCTTGATTTAGCTAGAATGGAGTGGGTTCAAGATGGCTCTGCGAAGCGACACTGGGTGTAGGGTTCAGAAGGAGTAAGATTGTACTCCCGCATTTATCTCTGACATGGTGATGTAGTATAAGAGTAAAGCAGGACTCTTGAAAGGGTCAAAGGTATGTTCAATGGTGCGTGGTGATGTATTATTAAAGTTGAACAGGGCTCTTGAAAGGGGTCAAAGGTATACTCAAATGGTGACCACTTTAGTGTGTGATGTAATATTAGAGTCGAACAGGACTCTTGAAAGGGGTCAAAGGTATGCTTATGACCGGTTCCATCTTTTTTCCGAATTTCATCAGTTCCAGGCTCAAGTGCCTGTTCATCCATCTTCATTCCAAAGGCGAACATCTCCATCGAGTGACTGTAACTACTATGGTTTACATTCAATAGTTCTTAACCAACCATTTCTTATTATGTCTTTCTTTCTGAAGGGCTTGCGGTTCATTACACCAAAGGCTTTCAGTGAACTATTGAAGCTATTGAGAGAGTACCAAATGCCGACGGTGACGAAGGTTACTGACTTTCGGTGGACGCGGAGCCAACGAGTTCAGTTGAACAGCGTAACGTGTCTAAGGTTACAGAAACGTTCGCCAACTTTGATAAACATAGCATTGCAAGTAAATAGAGCAGAGACTACTTTACTGTGTGATACTGGATGTCCGTGATCAATAGCAGTTCATTGTCATAATGTTTAGGTGGGTATTCAAGTGAAAGGTGAAGATTATTGGAATATTTCACATGAATCATACATTGAATAAATTCATTTTAGATGAGTTAATATATATGGTGGGGGCTCAACCTAATACGTTAACCTTTTGAATAAGGAGTTAATCCAACATGATTATTGACCCAGTCTACATAGGTGTACGTTGCATTAGTGTGAGAATTGATATGGGATGGATCGTACAATTCCGCTACAAAATGCTGATATTCCACAACTTATATATATATTATAGTTTCCAAGTATAAGAAACCTAAAACAGTAAACACATAACTTGTTTATTTTATATTCATAATCTTTTCCTCCCTAAAAGAAAATCATACCAACAACTAGGAAAACCTCAAAACATAGTATATAGAAATTGTAGTTCTCTTACTATTAAGGGAGGTTAGGGCACCAAAACAATGAAGTTCCAATATTATCCCTCAAAATTATATTAAATTTTTGTCACTTTCTTCTGTATCTCAGTCTTCAATTCCACTCTCATTTGTATACTCCGTAACAGTGTTCTTAAACCAGAACCGGTCGTCGAACCGGAAAAGGTTTCGGGTGGATGGGTCATTGGTTCAACCAGTGGTCGAACCGTTATGAAATCGGTGACGTCATTAATATGTAATAAATAACAAACAATTAAATATATTAATTATTATTATATATTATATATAATATTTAGTAAATATGTAAAATTAATCAATTTATCTATACAAAAAAATTAAACCTATTTATACAGTGTTTATTTTGTACAATTCAAATAAATATTAAATCTATATAAAAAAAAAGAAGATATTAAATCATGATCATAACTCAAAATCAAGACTCAAGAGTGAAACTCAAACACAAATAAACATAAATATCTCTAGGATACATTCAATCAAATTCGACAAAAAAAAAACTAAATCTATTTATACAATGTTAATTTTATACAATTCAAATAAATACCAAATCTATATGAAAAAAAGATATTAAATTATTATCATAATTCAAAACTCAATCAAGGATACATTCAAAAGCTTAAATTTAAAAAAAAAAAAAATTAAAAAAGAAAAAAAAAAGGTAGGGAACCAGTAAAACCGGTGACTAAGTTATCGGGTTACTGGGTCGACCGGTTCAACCACTGGGTCATCGAGTTTTGATCAAAACTGTTTTTTTTGCTTGAACCGCACCAGTTCCGATTTTTACCGGTCGAACTGGTAGTCCGGTCTGAGTTTGATAACCTTGCTCTGTAAAAAAAACTGTGCCCTTTTTCTTTATCTTTTTTTTCTTCATCTTCAAATAACTGTTTTGCAAGGCACATGTACGCGTTGTGCGGCCCCTCTAGTTTTTGAGATAAAAGCCTCTAGTTTTTGTGATAAAAGCTACCAAAAATGTGTCGCATTTAGATGACATGGCATATTGCTTACCGCGATCTTGTCGTTTTGCAAGCAAAAAATAATCCGCGTATTTAGAAAAATTGGTAAGAGTTGTGCCAAACTTGTTTTAGTGTCAAAACATTTACGTATAGAAACATTGTAACATAGAATGAACTTTGTTTCCAGCCCGTCAGGAGATTTTTCTTCATAAAATGAAAGTATACTTGGAAGAAAAATAAGTGTCGTTACGAGATAGCAGACATATAAAAATGATGGCATTATTATATTAATTTAGGACTACAGTCCCCTCATCACCGTGACAATGAACGGTTGGTATTTTGTGTGTGAATTTTATACATACATCAAACTAAGGAATTAATCTTAAACTAAAATAAAAAACAAATATGATCATGAAACTTATCCCTTTCCACATAATGGTTGCACACGTTATCTTGTATAGAAAGTGGAAGAATATGAAACTTGCAATCCACCTAAATTGAAAATTCTTTTTTTTTTTTTTTCTAAAAGAAAAAAACAGAATTTGGGTGTATGGAAGAAAAGTTACTTGTCTAAACTGGTTAGATTACTTTATCGAGCCTTGCTACATATTCTCTTTTATCATTGACATTGTTGGCTTTGGATCGGGAGAGGTTGAAAAAGTTTGTTAAGAGCTATTTGTGGTCAGGTAACAAGTATCATTTGGGTAATTGGAGACAGTTGTTACACCTTGAAGGGTGAGGGATTGGGGATCCAGGATCTTGATAAGTTTAATATTAGCTCTTTTTTCCTTTTGGGGAAGTAGATATGGCAATTTGCAGCGGAAGGAAATGATATGTTGTGAAAGCAGGTTTGGTGAGTAGATTTGGTTAGGGCCCTGAAGGGTGGAGTATAGAATTATAAAAGGGGCTTTCTAGTGTGAAGTTGTGGAAGGTGGGGATCCCAAGAAATGTTACTTTCTTTCCGTAACAGCAGCATGGGGGTAAATTTGACTCGAGATAAGGGATGGAAAAGGGGGAGAGATGTGGTGAATAGATGTTCTATGTGCCAAAACGAATGTGAATTCCCAAATCACCTGCTTCAGGGAGTTGTGGAGGATGCTTTTTACGGTGTACGGGTTGATATTGGTAGTACCCAAGTTGATCAAGGAGTCCCTTTATGTTTGGAAGAACATTATGACTTCTCAAAGATTGAGGGAAAAATTGGATATGTTTACTCATGCTTTGTGGTGGAGGATATGGAACAAGAGGAATGGACATTATCTTGAGGATGTGAAGTTTTCTCTCCTTGTTAAATCTCTGCTCTTCTGCTTGCCCTCTTTTTGGCAACACAAGGTCTATCTTTATTATATGTTGTCCTTAATTGACTTTTTAATAGAGTTGTTTTGTTTGAACAGTTAGGGTGTTCTCGCTTGTATAGATAGGGGTTGTGGGCTTTGCTTCTCATTGCCTGTGTTTTTTTGGTTCTCCTGCTTGTGTATACTCCATGTGTACTGGGATGGCTCTCCCTTTTGGCGTCTTTCTGTTACTATATGCTTACTTATCAAAAAATAGGTCTGGGACCAAGGATGTGAGAAATATGTAGAAGATGGTTGACAACTATTTTGTTCAGTTTATTATGATCAGCTTATGTTTGCCGTTTATATTGTAGATGATATTATTATTCCATGTCTATGATATAATTATATAAATGGTGATTCAGTCCAGCTTTTCTAATTTTGACTATATTTTACTGATGTGATGCATTGACTTATTATACCTTTGTTCTATATATATTTAGAAGTGCAAGTCTTCTGTCAACTGTATACATATTGCCTGATTTCCATATGTGATACTGTTAAATTGTCCTAGGATGGTCCTAGATGAAGGCCCGCTTGCTGATTTAACCATGCATCTTTTGGAGAGAAATTAAGTTGCAATTTTGCATATGGCTTTGCACCATTTTTTTTCTTTTTACTCACTTTATAATGTGTGAGGTGATAGAATGTATATTTTTACGCTTTTTATAGGTGAATGAATTAACTATTTTTGTGGTAGTTTATACTTTATTCTTATTTAAATGGATCTTAATTTTATCCCCGCCTCCCCCCTCCCCTCCTTTTTTTTTTTACTTCTGTTCAAGGAATTAAACTGAATGGCGTTCAATTTCAGGGTTTATTTCCACGTGCTAAAGTCTTGCTAACCCTTGGAGGAACGTTCTTCTTCCCTTTTTGGCCATTGATCCTGTTGACTGTTGTATCCTTCACTGTTGTGTACCTTGTAAGTTATTCTCTTGATCTTTAGTACTTTTAATTTATTATGTTGTCTTACATCTGCTAGATGGTACTCTGAACATGCATTGGCTGGAAGTTCTCTAAAAGAGTATTGATGTGTTAGTTATCCAAAAATATGAAAAAGGAGTATTGATGTCAGAAAAATTTGATGGGAGGTTAAGGTTGTTGTTGAATGCTGATTAAAAATTTTCAGTTTGAACATTGTCTTAGTAGAGTATCGTTTTCAGTAGTGAAGTCATGAGACTAACTCAGTATATGAGCATATAATATAGGAGTAGAAAATTATTTTTCAGCATGTTCTAACAATTTGAGAATGCTTAGATGCTGGAGAGGAAACTCATTAGTCAACCCAACGTTAGGGAAAACAAAATCATATACAGAGTTTATTTGAAAGAAAGAGTTTTATCTTTATACTTGTAAAAAGTATAAGAATTTAAGGATGATTTCAAGAATACAGTGTCCATTTTGCAACTGTTTTTACATTCCATTATAATGTTTTTCATTCCGTTAAGAACGCGTCGTAATGTACTTGTGGTAAATTGAAACAATATAATATTTATAATTTTTTGACAATATTTCCACTTAGAAATATTTGCCTTTCTTGGAAATTTATAAACTGAACCCTGTGGTGTTCATTATTTTGTATTTCTGTAGACTAGTAGTTCCGAAATGATGTCCTTTTTTTTTACTAGTCCCCAAATAATGGCCTTGTGGTCTTTAATACTTTAAGATTTTAGTCCTCTGGTAGTTTAAAATTTTGGACTTTTGGTAAATTAAGAAAGAAGTAGGATACTATAATGAAATGCTAATGACCTCAGGAGTTCTGCCTTTCAGTATCTTTCCATAGTTTGTTGCTGCTTTGGTGTATATATATTGTAATTGAACTTATTTCTCTTGCCTTGCTTTCAAGCCTCCCTTTTATATTAATCTGTATTTCTTGCTTTTATTTTCACTTCATGGCAACAAATATTTATTATCTTTATTCTTTTTCTCCTGCAGTATTTCGGACCAACTTTTGTTCATGATGGCCAGGATCACGTAGAACTACCTCAGTATATTGATCCATATGCACTTTTGGAAGACGAAAGGATATCTCAAACAGCTCCGCGACTGAATTGATGGATTAGACAGCATTCACCTAGCCCAGCTTCTTCGAACTTCAATTATAGGTTTCTATGTCTTGTATGCATTCAAGTCCTTAGATTTTTTCCCTGTAAAAATGTCAAAATTTAGCAAGAACTTGTCTAATAACTGTAGTCCCTGTGATATGCCATGATCCACTTGTCAGTGTGAATGTTATATATAAAATGCCCAGAAGAATCAATTTTTAATCTTCAGTTACTTTTCTATGACTTGAGCGTTTTTTCATGGAAAAATTGGAATAAAATCTCAAATTGAAGATCTTAGTAGGCCTGTGGGCTATTATGATGGAATCAAGTGGTAATATTATCCACATTCAACAACCATCAGTCCGAGTAAATTATTGGCTTATATATATATATATATATATATATATATATATATATATAAGAAATGTATACCAGAATGTGTTAGTTTATGCACTTGATACTAGACTACTTGTGAAGTTGTAGCTAATTGATGTTTGGTTGCATTTGATCGAGGAAAACAGTACTCTGACCCTTTGTTGTAAAATATAAGATTTTTTTTTTTTTTAAAGTTAATTAAAAATATTTTTAAATTCAAAATTGACATAAATTTATTTAATTTTAGTCAATACAATAATGAATATTCTAAACTATATCAAAAGTACTATTCATTGTAAGATTTATTTTTTCATAATTTTTAATGAATCATATTAATTTTGAATTTAAAAATGTATCAAATTGACTTTCAAAAGTCAATAGTGATCTTATAATTTGGAACGGAGAGAGTACTTTTTTTTTCTTTCACAAAAGACCCCAAAAATCTTATTATGTTTTTTCGAAGAACATATATACTTCATTTATTCTAAATTATAAGATTAATATTGACTTTTGAAAAGTCAATTTCAAACATTTTTAAACCCAAAATTGAGACGAATTCATTTAATTTATGTCACTACAATTATGAATATATTAAATTACCTAAAATGTACCACTAGTTATAAAATTTATTATTTTTAAAATTTTAAATAATAATGTCAATTTTAAATTTAAAAATGTATCAAATTGACTTTTAAAAAGTTAATAATAATCTTATAATAACATTTAAAACTTGATTGAAAGTATGTTCGAAACAAATTTTAATATTCATAAAAAGTTGCAAAGTCACGGTCCAATTTTTTGATAGAGGTATTATTTTTTGACTACAGCTTGCTAAAATTAAGAAAATATTAATCTTAAAAATATTCAATAATTTTAGACACCAAAATCTATGTAAATAATAATTTTAGTATTATATGTTTTATTTAATGTCACACATTTTTAGACACAGTGAGGCAATTTTTTTTTTAGTTGAATGATTACTCCAAGAAAAATCCCTCACCCCTAAATTAAAGAAATAGAAGGGAGGGTCCGTTTGGTATATGCGTAAAAATGAAGTCATGCCAGCTCCTTTTGTCTTTGTCACGCATGTTTTGGTTGCCAAATCCAAACACGTCCATTTGACATCTGAGCGGCAAATTCTTTTAAATTAGAACTCAAATTTCAACCATGGTTAAAAATAACCCATTGCCGTCCTATATTAAACCCTGGTTAAAAATACACCCCCTCCTCCTCTCCCCCTCCGCTCAAGCCTAAAACGCTCCGGCTATAAATACCAGTGCAAGTCTAGGGCTTGAATCACAATTTTATCCCAAAGGCGTCTTAATAAACGCCTCTTTGGTACGTTAATTTCTTCATCTTCTTCCTCTAATTCGAATTCAAATCAATCAAAAATGAGAGAGTGCATTTCGATCCACATTGGTCAGGCCGGTATCCAGGTCGGAAATGCCTGCTGGGAACTTTACTGTCTCGAGCATGGAATTCAGGTAACGCTTATTTCTCTCTCTACATATATCTATTTGTGTATGTCTACGTGATTTTTATAGCTTTGTTTTCGTCATTATTCGTTATATCTGTAGATTTTGGCGATAAGGATTTAGATCTGTTGAATTTGCTTTGGAAGCATGGTTACTTTTTAGGTTAATCATTTTTCTTAATGTTTAAGACGGGTCTAAGTTTTTCGTTTTTTTTTTCTCTTAGTAATTTGAATTGACCTGCAAAAGAAATGTTGTGTGTGTATAGTTATGTATTTGATTTATGTGAACAACATTGCATTTTGTTTTATCTAGTGTTGGTTTACATATTTGAAATGTTTACTATTTTTTTCAGTATTTGCTTGGAAACTTGTTATTTCATTTACCCAGTGAGAGAATTATTCAAAAAATAAAAATAAAATAAATTCAGATCTAGGATTGTAGACGCTATGTGTTTCAGATCTATGTTTATTGTATTTGCTCTTAGTGATTGGTCATATATGAAAGTTTGGATATTCCCCCAACAAATGCTAATGATTTTTAAATTTATTATATTGAACACAATTGTAATATCATTTTTTTAAATTAAAAAAAATCACCTGACCACATTATCAGATTAATCCAATTTTGAGATTATTCTTGAAGTATCTAATATACTTATAATTCCTATACAAGCAACACGTGTAGTTGCTTTTTTCACTTAGCCTTAATTTGGCTATTTTGTTGGATATATGTGAACAAAATTATTTCATATGGCCTTGTCAGATTTATTGAACCTCTACTAAACTTTTGCCTACATTTTTGTGTGCAGCCTGATGGCCAGATGCCGGGAGACAAGATTGTTGGCGGAGGTGATGATGCCTTCAACACCTTTTTCAGTGAAACTGGTGCAGGAAAGCATGTTCCCCGTGCTGTCTTTGTGGATCTTGAGCCCACAGTGATTGATGAAGTAAGGAGTGGAACTTACCGCCAGCTCTTCCACCCTGAACAATTGATCAGTGGCAAAGAAGATGCTGCCAACAACTTTGCCCGTGGCCATTACACAAGTAATTATTTTCACCTGCATCCATTCTCGTTCCTTAGTTATCCCTTATGTTGATTTTTGTTATTGAAATTTCTATATCCCTTGTTTCAGTTGGAAAAGAAATTGTTGATCTGTGCTTGGATCGTATTAGAAAGCTTGCTGACAACTGCACTGGCCTCCAAGGATTCCTTGTTTTCAATGCTGTTGGTGGTGGCACTGGGTCTGGTCTTGGCTCCTTGCTTTTGGAGCGTCTGTCTGTTGACTATGGAAAGAAATCCAAGCTCGGATTCACCGTCTACCCATCACCACAGGTCTCAACGTCTGTTGTTGAGCCTTATAACAGTGTCCTCTCAACACATTCCCTCCTGGAACATACTGATGTTGCTATCCTTCTTGACAATGAGGCCATTTATGATATCTGCAGGCGCTCGCTTGACATTGAGCGTCCTACCTACACCAATCTTAACAGACTTGTCTCGCAGGTATTAATAGGTTGTGCTGCTTCATTTGTTATGTATTTTTATGCTTTTCCATTTTGATAAATGGTAATGTGGTGATTCATTTTAAACTTAAATAATGCAAGTATTATTATTGTAAATGAGGAATCACAACTATGTTTGATGTTTGAAGAGAAGGGAAAAGATGCCTAGGTTAGATATGCTGTACATTTACTAGTATCAGCTGTATACGGTTGATAAATGTTGCATTGAACTCTTGAAGTTTATTGCATGTTTTGTTTGTATTTGTGATGCAATGTAATTTATAGAGTTGTCAAGCTAGTTGGGTTCATTTCCCCTGGAAATCTAATATATATTTTCACTGAAAAAGTTTAATTTGATGGAGTGCAATTACTGACTGTATCTTTCTTGTTGGATTCAGGTGATTTCTTCATTGACTGCATCTCTGAGGTTTGATGGTGCCTTGAACGTGGATGTGACCGAGTTCCAAACCAACTTGGTCCCCTATCCAAGAATCCACTTCATGCTTTCCTCCTATGCACCTGTTATCTCAGCTGAGAAAGCTTATCATGAGCAGCTTTCCGTAGCTGAAATCACTAACAGTGCGTTTGAGCCCTCATCCATGATGGCAAAGTGTGACCCTAGGCATGGGAAGTATATGGCTTGCTGCCTGATGTACCGTGGTGATGTTGTCCCCAAGGACGTGAATGCAGCTGTTGCAACTATTAAGACCAAGCGTACTATTCAGTTTGTTGACTGGTGCCCAACTGGGTTCAAGTGCGGTATCAACTACCAGCCCCCCACTGTTGTTCCTGGTGGTGACCTTGCTAAGGTTCAGAGGGCTGTCTGCATGATTTCAAACTCAACCAGTGTGGCAGAGGTGTTCGGTCGCATTGACCACAAATTTGATCTCATGTATTCCAAGCGTGCTTTTGTGCATTGGTATGTGGGTGAGGGAATGGAGGAAGGAGAGTTCTCCGAGGCTCGTGAGGATCTTGCTGCTCTTGAAAAGGATTACGAGGAAGTTGGTGCAGAGGGTGCGGAAGATGAAGGTGATGAGGGTGATGAGTACTGCTGAGGGGGGGTTTGGATTGTTGTTTGTTCCAAGTGGTTATCTTTATTTACTGTTTTAGACTTGTGGCTTATGGTAATACTTGTGCTATCCTATATTTTTGTTATGATGGAACATGATATGCTTGTAATTCTCTTTCAATATTAATATTTGTATGGATCTCTCTGTTTATTTTGTGTTGGTATGCATTTGTCAATGGTGGTTGATAGGTTTTTCTGGCTTTTGGTTGTCTATTAGAATGGCGTAAAAAGATTTAACTGGTGAGTGCATTCAGGATGGTGTTAAGCAGTTGCCAATGCACTTGTTACAGCAGAATGAAGAAATCTGTCAAATATCTCTTGAACGACAAACTTGAATTCTTTGAAGTATTAAATAGAATGATTATGGAGTAATATAAATGATATATAACTATTTCATCACGTCTTAAAACTCATGCTCAAAATAACAAAAAAGAAGCCAATTAAACTGGGAAAAAGGGAACAACACAGAAAAAAAGAAGCACACGAGGAGCCAAAGAAGCAAAATGTGGAGCACATAGCAGCACTTTGGTCATCTGTTTAACTATTGCACACTCGAAGTCTAAGGTAATAAATATTACCTCTTTAAAAAGTAAATAAAAATTAAAGAAAATACCGTGCATATGCTGTCTCATAAAGCTCGTTTGATTCATTGACACTTTTATTTTTTTATTTCCACCTAGTAATTGGAGAGAGTTTCTATCTGTACTTGAGGCCTAATCCAAAATTTCTAAATTTGCCATACTTATTTGGTTTTTAACAAATTTTATTTTGCAGATAAAAGAAAAATTAGACAAGACTTGGACAGACCACTCCTTGAATAATCTCAGTTTCCTGTCGTTAACTCTATTGTCGTAGAAGCATTTCACAGTGCTTTGTTCTCAAATCAACAGTCTGGTCAAAGGCAGGCTTTTCCATGCCAGTGATCGAGTGGTAAAACAAGTAGTTTATTGCCAAGCGTTGAAAACATGGCATCAAAAAGGAGATGTAATGTGTATTCAAGTACAGAACATGGTAAGAAGAAAGGAAAATAATTGGTGTACATGTAGCCTGTAGGGCATCTATATGGCCATCTAAAAAGATTGGAGGTGAGATACATTACTAGTTTCTGCTGTTAGGTTTATATTGAAGAAACAAGAGGTTTACATTGTGTATTTCGCTGAGTCAATGAGAGAGAGAGCACACGGCTTATTGATGATCTGCTCTTTCCTATTGTCAGTATGCAGAAGGGAAAACTCTTGGGGGGAAACTTTCCTTCCTAGCTTTGACTGAGAATGCTCAATGAATACAACAATTCACAACCAAATAGCTTCTTTACCTCTTCTCCTGTTGGCTGACATTCATATTTATCAAAGGAACTTTAGATGCCATCTCATCATCCTGAACTACATATGCTTTCCCACCTTTTCCTCTTAAATAGTAGAAGATGAATCAATTCACAGGTTGTGTACTAGTCCACGCATCATCAAATTCATCTGTCCTTTGATTACGAGTATTTTGCAAATATGATATCCCAGTCCATATACCACGAATTAGCAAGATGCTTACAAATACTACGCTCCCAAGAGTGCAAATAACCTAGAGGTAATGCAAGATACAAATTACAAAGTACGCAAAAATATTTCTAAAACAAATCAATTCAAAAACATAATATAAATCTCAGAAAATTTTTATGAATGCTAATAATCAGATTTCCATTTATCCAGGATGCAACAATATGCTCTCTCTCTCTCTCTCTCTCTCTCTCTCTCTCTCTCTCTCTCTCTCTCTCTATATATATATATATATATATATATATATATATATCATCATGGCTGCAAAAACCACCAACTTATCTGAGTCTTACTTGTGCCTTCTAGATTTCCTACTATAGGCATATCCTCCCAAACGAATTGAATCAATTGCATTTGGAAATATCTGACCCCTTGCAAGCCATTTTGATTAATTTTCCCATAAACTTCCCATGTAGAGTTTATGAGGGACTAGTCAGCCAACTGAACTATAGTCGTTGCTACAGGTTACCATGACCTATTAATGTGAGGTACCTGTTGGTGCTGCTTAATAGTTCAAAGCTTAAACCAGTAGTGAAGACTGCAGCTTGAGTTGCAGTCCAACTACTTGTAGCAATAGCTAGTCTTCTGATTGAGGTAAACTTACATCGGCACTCACTAATTCCAAGTTATCCTACTTAAACCTCTAACTTGAATATTATAATGGTCTCTAAGCAATATTAATTATAAAAACATCCAAATATTATTTTCCAATAGATGGCATTGGCATGTACCTGAGAAGAATACAAAATTTTCATTTCCATAGAAATGGGATGAAGAATTAGGAAAATAGTTCATCAAATTACCTCAAGAAACGCCTTCAAAATCCACAAAAATGCCAGAATTATGACTCCATTAACAGAAAACCCCACCTATGAGAAAAGAACAGATCCACAGTCCATTAAGAAAACCAGTCTCATTGCTGACAAATATCTTGATTTCTGGCTCCAAAAATATAGATTCCAAAATTAACTTTTTTGATAAATAATAAAGTATCATAAAATGACTAATATTAATCATATGTCAGGCCTATAAGCTAGAAACTATGAGCTGAATAAATGACTACTAGTAATTGATATTTGCCGCTGGTAGAATGTCTCATAAAAGACGTTGTGGAGGCAGGCAAGAAAAGATATGCACGTCACATTAACTTTGTCTCCCACTTCATAGGACATAACATAGCATATCATGGTCTATAATAATTAAAGATAAAAGTTTGTGGACGAGTTTTCTCAAGTGTGTGGGAGAATGATGCAGATTGCACAAAGAAGAATTAAGATCGTCAAGCGTGCTTTGTGTTCTAACCACTGCAAGGGTAAAAAAACAAATAATTTTAGTTGTTCTAAATATTATTTTCTTTTTATTATCTGACTCTTCTTAGTTTTCTGCACATTTACTTATTTTTATTTACAAGTCCACTTTTATTTATACTCCTTGTAAGACCTTAAAACTGTTCTGCTTGACTTAAGGCACCCTACTTCATTGGTTGATCAATTGTTTTGAAGAGGGTCCAACTCTAACAACCCAAATCTAGAAGTAAATGCTATATATGCTAAAAGGTTAGCATACGTATCCATGCTGCCCATTTAGCTTCCAAGTTAAACTCAAGACCAAATATGGTATATGTCTAGAACTTTCAACCACCTCATCAAAACTTACACTACTAGTCATCTTTGGACAAAAGCATGTTTTTAAAGTATAAACACTTCTCTTCTTTGTTCTTACACATACTAAATCCCTAATTTTACAAGATTCCTATAATGCACTCATTGAAAGTAGGAAAATACTCCTAAACTAGGGTTGACTGTATGATATATGTTTGTGCAGGTGTGCGAGTCCAATCCCCACTTATTCATTCAATGTCCCTTCACATAGCAACTTTGAAGTTCTTTGTTTGCAGTGTGGGTGAAGTGCTACATGTGCCCTATTAAAGCTGGGGGATCTTCTTCTTAGTTTTCATGATATTGGTGATTGTGCAAGGAGAGGAAGATTTTATGGTGAAGTGGACGTTTTGTAGTTCTTTGAGGCAGCATCTATGGTGACATCAATGTCTCCTCACCTTTTGCACTTCTTATTTCTAATAAAATTTCTTCTTTTATCTAGAAAGAGAAGAATTGCTGTTTTGTATCCTCTTAATCAAAACTCCATCGAGATTTGATATTCCTAACCACTTTGATACAAGGAGAAAACATTGTCTTACTCTTATCATCCGAGGTATATATGTCACAATCCAATGCTACCTTTCAATGAATGCCAAGAATACAAACCTCCTGTCACAAATCCGGAAAAAGGTAGGTAGCTACTAGCTAGTGTCCATGAAACCCAAATCCTCAAATAATTAACTAGTCAAGGGGATTATCTGCAAACTTTCTACTTTGCATTTTGTGGCTATGTTCGTTTGCAATGACTATTTTAAAGGATTATAATCCTATGGGGATTATATAACAACGGGAGGAGACGGTAGGGGGTAATACCTCATTCGTATTATGCAGTCTCGGAACTATAACAAAAAGTTTGGTATCAAACATAGGATAAAAGCTAATTAAAGGATTACAATCTAATCCAGATTACATGCATTAACTAGTTTTGCAGTTACCAATATCCTTCCCAATACAAAGAAACAGACTTTATTTACTCTGAGGGAACTAGCAAACATTTTATAATTTTCTGAAGAAAAAAAACCCAGAATAAATTAACATATACAAAATTATTACTCCACTTGTTCCAAAATTAGAAATACATGTTCCTTTTTGGTCCGTTCCAAAATTAGATATACATCATTTTAGGACTATAAAGTGACATAATGTTCCTAATTTGTTATTATTTTTTTACTATCATTTTTAATATCAAACCAAGATAAATTCCTAGCTAATAGGAAGGCTATATTTCAGAATATAAAATTACCCTTAAAAGTTGTCATTTTACAAATATATCTCTAATTTTAGATCGGAGAAAGTATGTATGTGTAAGCAGTCATCAGAACAATCTGTTTAACTATTGTTCAGATTCAAGTTCTCAATTAAAATATTATTTTTTAAAAACACAAAAAAGAAAGAAAGATGAAGGTGTATGAGAATATATACCAATTTAGTGGAAATATTGATGGGTAAAACAGATCGAACGGCCTTCCTGGCTTTTCGAGATATCTTCTTGAACACATTTTGAACAAACTTAACCAGAAGATCCAAACTTCTATCTTCCTCCTCTTCTTCATCGTCCTCATCATCAATATCATCTTCACCCCCATAAAAATCCAAATTTCGCTTCCAATCCCGATGATCACCCACGAAATTATCACCTTTCTGAACCAATTCCAAAGCTCAATCATATCTCCTGAATTAAATTAAAGCTTAATTCAAAAATTAAATAAATAAAAATTTACACGTATATCAAACCTGAGGGAAATTGGAGCTGGGTCTGGAAGCTTGAAGGGGAGATAAAGGGGTTCGATTAAAATTAAGGCGAAGGAGGAAGATGGGTCGATGAGAACTGGAGATGCCATAGCGTGTTCGAGGGAGAAATTGAGGAGAGAGAATGAGTGACGATGCCATTTCTGGCCCTCTCTGTTAACAGTCTGGGAAAGTCAACATACAGTGAGAATTTATAGATTGCTTTTTTAAAAATTACTGAAAATAAATAAATATTTTTTTATTTTTTTTTATTTACGTAACGAGCTTAATCAAATATTAATAAATTCTAAAATGTGGAACAACAATTCGCGCATTTTCAAATAGGGGTGAGCAAAAATTGAATTGTCTTCAAAATCGAATTAAAAATTATATAGATCGCACTAATTAAAATTGTGCCAACAGTTTGAAGTATGTGACAATTTTAGGTAAGTTGAAAAACTGCAAATGCGATTTGAATTTAGTTTCTAAATAAAACTGCATCTAACAAACTCTACCGCACCATGTATTGTCAAAATAGAGCAAGAAATATTATTATAATGTATAAATATTTTAAACTATCCCAAATTGTAATTATCTTTATTTATAATTTTTATAAATAAGGAGATAACAATATTCATGTTTTCAGATTCTATTTTATTTTTGTTTAGACAAAATATTATAAGTAAAAATGTGTATGATCGTGTGTTATTAAAGTGGTATTTAATATTGTGTGATGCTAAATTGTTAATTTAAATTGCATAAAATTTAATTATTTTAATTGGTTTTGAAACCGAAACCGCACTAAATGAAACTGCACCGCATTAATCACAAACGATTTCATGTGCGATTTTGAATTTATCAAACTGCACCTAAGCGATTTTATGTGTAGTTTAGGCTTTAAACTGTACCATGCTCACCCCTATTTCCAAATTTTAGCAAAATTTATCTGGACCAAATATGTGGATATAAGCAAATAGAATTTGTTTTTTTTTATTTCAAATAAAAATTATTAGCTCTAAAAATAGAATTTTATTTTGGAACATTAAAAAAGAATAAAAAACTCTCAAAATTAAATTTGAAAAAAAATCTAAAAATAAAATTTAAATAATACTCTTTCCATCCAGGATAAAAGTCCTTATTACTATTTTAGATAGTTTCAAATTAAATATTTATTTATCTTAAATAATCTATTTTTTATAATAATTTGTCTATAATATTTTTATTTCTCTATGTATATTTATAAAATATTATTAATTATGTACAAAAAATTACATAATTAAATAAAAATTTAAATATACATAATTTTACCATTTTATCGTCTTTGTTAACATACTCAGAAAATTAATCAAAATTTTTATCCCAGAGTATATTATGTGACTGAGTTGTAATTTGTAGCATGCGACACTTAAGTTATCCGTACCGTATAATGTCCTCTCCATCCTAAATTGACTGTAGGAACAAAATAATTTTATCATCTGATATCTTTTATACCCCTCTCATTAATGTCGTTGCGTAAAGAGGGTATTGTTATGTTTTAGGGGATGCACATACTTTATTCTGCCGGTTTTTTTTAAAGGGTAAAATTTTATTTAATAATTTTAATTATTTAATTTAATAAAAATGAGTGAATAATATTATTGAATATATTTATATAAAAAATATATATAAATTTTTTCATTAAGAGACATTTCTTAATAATTTGGATTTTATTTTATATCTTACCGATTAAGAGGCACTAAAGAAACAAATAAAACTTTAACAAACAACTTTTATCGCTTACCAATTGAGAGACATTAAGAGACGAGTAAAATTTTAACAAACAACTTTTATCTTCTATTGATTCAAAAATGAGTTCATTAAGAAGCTTTAAGACCTAAACAAACACAACCTAGTCAATTGAACCTCTAATTCAGAACAAAAACTTACAGACAGTTTACAATAAATAATACTAACCACAAAGGGATCCAGGTGAGACGTGAGAATAAAAATGAAAACCAGGATTTACAGCATCTAGACATCATGCCCTAAAGGCCAAAGCAAATACAAAGGAATGGGGGTAGCATTTTCCTGGAACAAGTGTGGGTACGCAAATGTTCGGTAGATTTCTGGTGTGGTATACTGCCTCATACTGCAGAGAGGAACAAATAGCTCAATGGCTTCGCATAAGGCATATTCCTCCTTAACATTGTTCACATAAAACACAAACAAATAGAAAATAAAAGTTCACCTGAAACATGCTAAATTAGGATCCGGTAAGTTGGTTCAGGGACCAATAAAGTGTTAACATGCAGACCGGAGTATATTCTCTCTGTCTGCGTGTCAATACTTTATTGGTCTCTAGACCAACTTACGGTGAAATTAATTCACCCTAACTGCATCCGCTAAACCAATATCACCAACTCCCATGTCGTACAGCACCAAGAAAGCAAATTATTATAACTATAATTATTATCATTTTTGTTCTTCTTGTTATTAACAAGTAACAGCAGTAAAGTACCAACAGTGTATAAAATACTAATAAGTATGTTTGGATAACCAACAGATGAAATACTAACTATTTTTTATTCTTCTTTTCTTTGATAGATAATCCTAAGGATATGAAGCTCTAATATGCTGATGCAATTGAAAAAAGCACGAGGACAGGTAAAAGGATCCATCCATGCAAGACAAGCAAGTTCACCCTCGTAACAGTGCAGCTCATGAAAATTGAGGTAACCTAACTGCGTAGTTTAATCAAAGAAATAAGGTAATAAGTAAAAAATCCAAAAACAATAGACTTTATTATGTTTTATAATAGTAGTTCCACCTCCCTAGCTAAGGTAAATAAGGATACGGTGAGACAGGAATAGGTCTCAATTTCAGATCTTTTTATTCCCCGAGCAAAGAGAAATCACAGGCAGGCATATTGCACTAGCAACCCTTACTATATAATTAAAGAACTACTCTTGGTATTTATAGATGGGTAGATGTGCAAATCACATTGATATCATGCAGCTACAGAAGCCCTATCTACAACTAACCAGATTGTGGACATAATATATGTTGTACAATACCATTCTTCATCCACAATTCGGCTATCCGGCAACCTTTTATTCTCTTGGAATGTGTTAGTGAGGACCAACATAGACATCAGTGTAGCCAATATCCTATTTTCAAGTAACTTCCATATAACATGGCATTGAATTGCAATACATGTATACAATCTCAAAGGAAAACTTTGATATCACAAAGTAGGGCCGGAAGCTAAAATTAGATTTAGAAAGTACACGAGATAAACAGAAAAACCAACCTTAATTCAAGTAGTCTCAAGAGCTACAAGTATGCCAAAAACAACAAAATTCCAAGAGGAAATTATTTATAGTAGTAGATCCAACAAACACTTGCAATATGAACAATTTAATATATGACCATATATAATACCTCCGAAGGGATTTTAGTTACAGCACTCAACCAAGATAAAGGGAAATTTAAGCTGTCAGACTAGTCAACCTAGTCCTCCCAGATTATGATGAGGCAACAAATTCCTAAGCCTGGGATACCCCCTGTCTGGTTGCCGGAGAGGATTAAAGACACCTGGAGTAAAGATTTCATAATCTCCAACAATGATACCTGGGAATCCACGAAGAAATTGACGACGAACCCTTTTCATCTGCATTAAAGAAATATGAGCTCTCCTCTTCTGACTCTCTAAAGCCTTTGCAAACTTCTCCTTCCAAAGGCTCCCTCCTTCTGATCGTTCTGCATTGCCAAACTGCTCCACAAACTTTTGCTTCCACAAATCATCACTAGAGGTCAAGTATCGCAACACTGAGCAAACACACCCCGCCTTTGCTACATCAACACCAGGGAGACACATCAAAATTTGAAGTTTAAGGTCGGTCGGAAGTCGCATAAAGCATGGTGGAAGATCCAAACCAGCCTTCTCACACAAATCAATCAATAGGGGCAATGCAAGTCTGTCCTTCACAGTTCTCCAAAATGTAAAAACTTCTCTTTCAGGGGAAGTACTAAAAGCTCCATCGTTCCCAATGGTATCAGTAACAGAACCACAATTAGACCAGATAACATTCAAGAATGGCACTAACTGATCTTCATTCACGCTCACCCGATGTGTCCCAGAACCAGTAGAAAGAGACCCATAAACATTAAAAAACTTGCCCACGCTCTGAAATTTCAATACTACAGTATTAATCCCGTCACCTTTAACAAAATCATGACCAATAATCTCAGGCAGAGTGTACCATAGAGACATCTTGAAAGCAGCCGAAGGCCACTCCTCAGGAAATTGAAACCCATTTATCACCAAATTTGAAACAGGGTCAAACCCAACAAATCCAGACTCTAATAGAACAGCATGTACAGCAATCACCAATAGCTTATGATGATTCCCACCACCATCCCCTAATTCCTCTATGAACACTTTCCTCAAAAAACCCAGCACAGAAAATGACTTACCAACATCAATCACAGACCCATCATCATTAACCTCCATAGATTCTGCGGTTTCTACCATCTGGGTATCCAAATCAACGGTGCCCTCATTCTGGTCATTCAGATTTAGAATTTCCTCTTTCTGGGTATCCAAGTTTGATGCTTCTCCTTTCTGGGTATTCAAATTCAAACCCCCATCCTCCTCTTTTTGGAAATTCAAATTCAAAACATCCTCCTTCTGGGTACAAATTTGGCTATCCGGGTCTAGGGTTGGGTTTCCTTGGGAATTCTGAGGTTGTTCTGACATTGGTATTTGAGAGGCGTTGAATTGGAGTGCTAGGGTTTGAGAGGAAAATGAATTCGGATTCACAGAGAAGAAAACAAGGTCACCTGAGATGACATCTAGGGATTGAAGAGTCTCTTCAGGCGAAGAACTGAGAAGCTCCTCTTTACGACTGAGGGAGAGATGTATAGAAGCAGAAGAAGACGAAGCAATTCGCTGGGATAAGATTTCATTCAGGTGTTGCAGAGAGCAGGGAGTAGGTTATTCGATTCTTATAGTTTCAATCCATCTGAGTCAACTTCATAGTAAAGGAAGCGTATGGACAATTGGGGAGGTTTCGAATCTTTTGGTTCGTGTCTCCTGTGGAGTAGTTATCTTTTCCAAGAGGACCAAAGCGGAGTAGACTTTAACATAAAAAAAAAAATTAATAAAAAAAGAAGAAGAAGGACTAAAGTATTATTTGCTACCTAAAATTTATACATTAATGCATAGTCATATTTTAAACTTCAAAGTATGTCTCCTTATGCTCCTTTTTTTAAGGAAAAAAAAATCATACTCACTCCATTTTATATTATTTGATAATAATTAATTTTTTAAAATTAATTTAAAAAAATTTAAATTTTAAATTGTCATATTTTTTTAAAATTTTAATCAATACAATTATGAATATTGTAAACTATTTAAAAAGTATTATTTGTTATAAGTTTTATTATTTTATATTATTTTAATTTTGAATTTAAAATTATCTTAAATTAACTTTTAAAAGTCAATAATGATCATATAATCTGAACGAAGATAGCATTTGATTACAATTTGATTTTACGAGGAAGTTGAAGGATAAGTTAGGAGGGAGACTAAGGGGTATCTAGGAGAAATTAACTCTTATTATAGTTGACGTGCTAAGTTGCACATTTTAAATTTTTAATCGGAGTGTGTTCAGAAGCATCAATTTCTTAATTTTTTACTGTATAAACAAATTGAACAAATCAAACCGAACATGACCTTATTTAAAATTAAAAAGGAAAAAAAAAAAACCTATAAAGCCCCCAAAATCATACATATTTTCAATCCCGATCTTGTGAATTAAAACAACCTCATCATCACTAATCAATATTATAAATGATAAATTACAGAAAATTTTAAAACTTATGACCACTTTCTTTCATTTCCTAAATTGCAATCTTTATAATTTGTTTTACTTTTAAAAAATCATATATATTATGATTTATTTTAAAACGTTAATTATGAATATATAAAAACTCAACTTCCAAAACTTAGTTCACTTAACTGTACATTTTTCATGATAATCCAGTAACTACAATTTTATATAACAAGCTAGATTCATCAAACAGCCAGCTGAACTCTTACAACAACAATCCATGTAATTACAAACACTATCTTTTAAATGGTATTTCAATCGTACAAGATTACTTTATTGAGTAAATGTAAAGTTACAACTTGTTTTCAAAATGAATCTCTTTTATTCAAAATACTTTAAAGTTATTATAACTTGCTTTAAATTTCAGTACAATAAGTTGTTTTGACTTGACACATAATCAGCTAAGGAAATATATCAAATAATTGCTTTCAATGCAAACTTCAATATTCTATTGTCATGTTCTCCAAAAACGTCTTCATTTAATTGTAAATAAAACTATTTACAAGAATGAAAGTGACATTTCAACAATTTTAACAGTTTACACATTTTATGCTTCACGTTTCATTCATGCTTGCATTTTATTCATGCGTCATGTATCTCATGCTATGCATTTTATGCATGCATCACAAATTATATGCAATGTGTCTACATATACATCATATATCCCATAATATGCGTTTATATATGCATCATACATTTTATACTGTATATTTACAGAATTTCAAGTTCCACACAGAACAGGTATAATCACATAGTTGCACAACGTGCACACTTTAATCATGCTCACAGGCGAATCACATAACAGTGAAAGATCGACACATAATCAAGAAATCAGTTAATGTATACCAACAAATTTCAATAAGTCAACAAGTTATTGAAAGAACTTGCCTCGGTTTCGTTTATCGCTATACGTTCATTGAACGTCCATGATATATATTTATTCATCGGTTATTAAAATTCATACACTTTCATTCGCCACATAACCTATATATATACAATTAGGTTAAAATGTATTCAATAATCTCATTCGAGACTTTCAATTCAAATATAATAGTTTCTTAATTAATCTTAATTCATGCTATGCTCGATGTATTCTACATCTTATATAGATTAATGAATACATCTTAAACATATTCATAGCTACTCTTATTTAAAACTTAATTTCCATTTATACTAAGCTTCGACATTTAAAATGTCTACAAACCAAAATCGAAACCCCACTCAATTGCTTCACATTTTTCTTAATCTTAATACCTTAAGATTTTATCATTTATACCATAACTGGGTCCCATATGGACATCATTTTTTAAAACAAAATTATTTTTTTGAAATTTTGGAGCAGTACACCCCACGCATGAAATAAGCTAGGAGAAAAGCGTCCCGCGCCGCATTTGCAGAAAAAATTTTCAATTCTATTTTTCAACCAGCCACTTTCCCTATAGCATAACTTGCTCCACATAAGTCCAAATGACTCCAAATTTTGTTATGAACTATACCATACTACAATGTATAGGATACATCAAAGCTTGGTTTTTAAAAGCTTATTTAAAATATGAAACGAAAGGCTAAAAAATATGCGTTTAGCATAGTTTTCGATTTATACTAGTTTGCTAGAAATTTCCAAAATCCATTTTAAATTTGTTTTGAAACATCCATACAATTTGAGTTAACTCATAACTCATGTATGTATAACATATTTCATAAATATCAATTATTTTTTATGTTTTGGGCAAGTAGAAATTTCGTCAAACATATTACATGCATGTTTGAAAAACTTATTTCTTTCATGATTTCAATATATACATCACATCTCCGGACACAATTTCAGCCTTATAACACTCGAACCCTTCATGATTCACCATAATCTAAACTCCACAAACAAATTTATAACATATCTAGAAATTAAAATAATACTCATTTCTTAATTAAAGGTTAGAATACCTTTTTAATTTTCATTTGAAAATTGAGGATGATGTCTCCTTGCTCCACTCTTGACTAAAGCTTGAATTAAGCTTCGTCCTTGGTGTAAAACTTATGAACACATAATTTAGAAATTTGGAGACTTGAAAGAATGAAGTGTACTGAACTTAGACTTAAAGAGTGAACTGTGCTAATCTTGTTGCTGTAACATTCCACTATCTTAATACCAAACAAGCTGCTTGGTATATCTCCACTCACAAAAGTGCTAGGTGTTATGCAAACACAACACGCACCACCTACTTGCTTATCATAAACTCAACATTCCCTTTTCCAATTTAGAAGTGTTCTCAGCATACAAGTATTCATGTATTACAGATTATATTAGTACACATAATATACATATACTAATATATGTATCATGTACATTTTCACAATATATATATATATACTCAATTTGGTAATTTATGTATAATGAAATACATAAAATTCTTTCATTCAAAAATCGAATTAACCAAGTTTAAAATAACATTTTTAGTGTAACGACCCACTAAATTAAATAATTAATTATTTTAAACAACTCATTTAATTTATACAATAAACATTGTACAATTAAATTTAAATTTCTTCCTTCCTTCCATTAATTGTTTCAAACAATTTATTTAAAATATTAAATATATTAATTTTAATATATTGAACAGTAAATTAAAAGTTAATTTAATTAACTAATTTTGACATCCAATATTTATTTAATATATATTGGTCCCTCACCCCATATTTTTAATTCTCATTCATTTGATATAATATTAAATATTGTATCATTATTCATGTTGTGACACCCCCATATCTGGGCTCACACAGTCCAAACTTGAGTTGTCAAAAGACTACAACAAAATTATTACAAAGTAGTACAACGTTCAACAATACAGTGTATAATAATACACAACTAAGTCTTCACTATTATTGTCACACTATTTTACAACACGTGAAGACTACGATATCTATCCCTCGGACTCTCACTCCATCCCCCGGTTATACCCAGCTACGTTCTCATCTCCTGTTGAAAAACAATGGAACAAAAAGAAATGGTGAGCTCAAATAGCCTAGTAAAGAATAACATGACTAAGATAATGACGAATAAATTATCGTTAGCCTTCAACAGTTGAGTTCTTGATAGAATACAATAGACTACAAGGTTTATATAAAAAACTACAGTTAAATTCTTGAACAACGTTCAGATCAATAATAGCAGCGGAATGAACAATCTATTAGAAGAATAATGCAGACTATAATATCCACTCGCTTCTCTTTTTAGGAAAAACATCATCAACTTTTATCATCTGAAATACCATTAATCAAGATAACACAAATTCACAGTTCCTGGTCATAATCATGCAGATCAACAGTTCATCTTTGCACTACGGGTCAAAGACATTCAATATAATATCAACGGTCATGATTATACAAGATTCAGCCTTTGGTCATAATCATATCAAACAACAGTTCATCTTTGCACTACGGGCCAAAGATATTCAATATAACACCAACGATCATGATTATACCAGATTTAGCCTTTGGTCATAATCATACCAAACAATAGTTCATCTTTGCACTACGGGCCAAATATATTCAATATAACACCAACGGTTATGATTATATAAGATTCAGCCTTTGGTCATAATCATACCAAACAACAGTTCATTTTTGCACTACAGGCCAAAGAGAACATTCACCACTTGCCATAAAAGACACTGAACAGATGTATCGCCTTTAACCTATTATATCGCCTTTAACCTATCATCTGTTCAACAATTATATCGCATCTGTGCCCCCGGCCACATATATTCACAACAACTTGATTTTGGATGATTAGAATGATATAAATGATGAACAGAAGAAACAGGATAAACAATAAGTATCTGAAGTTTACTTTGTGCAGATTTAAATAATGTCCAAATTGTCAACATGATGTGGAGTGAAATTCAAAAATGATATTCAAGATCCACAGTTCAGAATAACGGTTACAGTTCAATAGAAAGGTTCACGTAAATAGGAAGGTTCAATTAAAATGATGAAGTGCAACTATTATGGAACATATAATATTTTCAGGAATTATAGAAGCAATAGTTCCATAATAAGTTTTGATTTAGGTGTATGAAAGAAAATAATATCCCTTACCGTAGCAGGTTTAATTAACAAAAGGTAAAGGAAATTAATATCCCTTACCATAGTAAGTTTGAATAATGGAAGATGAAAAAGATGGTATCCTTTATGAGTATAAAGGAAAATAATATTATTTACGAATATGAAAGAAAATGATATTACAAACGAATATGGAATAAAAGTGTCATGTGATAATTCGTGTAAACAAATTATTTCCACAAGAGACAAATAAGAAATGAATACAAAGAGTAATTCACCAAACATACGGTAATCCGCGTAGTCAGGTTATTCTCAGAGATTAATAAGAATTGAATACGAAGTGTTATTCACCAACAGGCGGTAATCCGCGCCGTAAGGTTATTCCCACAATTTAATACATGAAAATAAATAACACATCTTATGAGTAAAAGAGAAACAATATTATTTTCGAGAATCAAATAATGATAATTCCTTACCGTAGTAAGTTTAAATACTAAAATATGAAAGAAGATGATATTCCTTACCTTAACACGTGACTGGATATTGATTTAAATGAGGTTGATTAACTTGAACAATACTCGTACACTTATAGATCTTCACAAATACTCAAGATGACTTAAGCACACTTAGAGAGAACTTACACAAAGAAGTATTTAGAGAGTGAAAGAAAAAACAAGTAAGGAAGTTTATGAAAAATCATTAAGTTAATGCCTCTATTTATAGCCAAAAATCTTATCATAACCAAGATTTTCTAATTTAATCCAAACCGTTCATTTCAAGATAATGTTTTAATCCATATCATTCATTTCATCTTTTAAGATTTCTTTAATCTAAACCATTCATTTAAAGATCATCTTTTAATCTACACCATCCATTTTAAATTCTATATTATCTTTAATCTATACCATTCATTTCATCTTTTAAGATTTTCTTAATCTAAACCATTCATTTAAATATCATCTTTTAATCTACACTATCCATTTCAAATTATATATTATCTTTAATCTATACCATTCATTTTATATCACCTAACTTTATATTATAAACAAATAACTTTATCAATTTAATTATTCAACAATAATTCACACTTATTCATTATTATGACTAATTGTTATAAATATAGTGTAGTTGACTCTCTGAGTTATATATCAAATTAATTAATAATGAAATACAACAGTTTAATTAACATCATAACAAAGATAATAATAATGCAGAAAGTATATAAAAGAAAGAATGCATTACTGTGTAATGACAATTATTGATTCAATAATGTGAATTACTGTGCATATGCTCCTGTGACAATTATCAGTTTAATATTATGAATTATTGTGCATGTGACAATAAAGTCAAATATTGTACGATAACCACTTTATCAGTTTAATAATACGAAACACTGTGCAATGCCGTGTGCTACTGTGCAATACCGTATGTTACTATTCTTTTACCACTGAATATTTTAACAATTAAAAGTGATAGTACCATTGATCATTTAAAAATTATTTATGTCGTTTTCTATATCCGACAATTATTCGTTGTGGAGTCCACCAATGATTGGTTCATACGGTGCCGTCGTACGAATATTCCCCGACAGAACGAATATTTCCCGACCAAACGAATATTGTCCGACATAATATAATTTACACATAACATTCTTAACTTTTAACTTTATCAATTTAACCACTTAATGTTTCAGAAACATATATATGAAGAAAAATTAAATTTTGTATTTCATAAAATTCGGGATCTTACACATGTTACATTTAATTATCATCACACAATTCTCATCATTAACTAAATAAAAGAAAATAACTTTATTTATTCGATTAACCAAGATATTAATTCACATATTTTTAATTAGTGAATTAATTAACTCATTTTATATTTAATTTATTTCCATTTGGCATAATATAATATATTAAGCCCTTCACGAATATATTACATTTATATGTAATATATTAAAACAATGAGTTTAGTTAACCCCCTTATTTTTATTAAAATAAAAATACATACATTAATTCACTATTAATTTTAAGCGAATTAATTACTTTATTTATGAAATTTGATTCATAATAAATTCATTACCGTTCAAGACTTAATATTCAAATTATATTATTTCATTATATAATTTATTTTAACTTAATCTCAATTAATTAATTAAATTTTTTCGCTTCTATATTTTATCTCGTAATTAATTCAAACTATAAACTTAATAGTTAAATTAACTATTAAATTTCATTTTCAACTAGATGTATATAATATTTCACTTATAAATATATACATAATTAGCTCCCCAAATTATCACATCTTTCACTTATGGTTTAATAAAAATAACACGCACACACACACACACACACATATATATTCGACCCGTTTCGTCTCATTATAAGAATTGTATTTATTAAATTCTTATTTAATAATTATCAAAAAATCCGAGTTGTCACAAAACCTAACTAAATAAATTGTTGAAATCAATATCAAATACGATTTTAGGCTTGTTCGGGATTGACTTATTTTAAAATGACTTACAAGTTAAAATTTAAAATGACTTATAAGTCATTTAAAGTGGTAACGTATAAATAAAAGTTTTTGACATTATTTTTACTTTATAAGTCAGAAATTACGTTAGAATAAAATGTGAAAGTGTTTGGCTAAAATGACTTATATATAAGTTAAAATTTGATGTAAAAACTACTAAAATAAGGACAAAAGAGTCTTTACATTTGGTCAAATCTACTTATTTTAAAATGACCTATATAAGTCATGTTTTGAGAAGTAAGAAATTATTACTTCTCAAAAACTACTTATAAATCAATTTATAAATTAAAAAATAAGTCATAACCAAACACTCGAATAGTAAAAAATATATAACTTATAAGTTAGTGTAGACACCCAAAATTTACATATATTATTGAATTATGTGACGAGGACAATAATATAAAGTCATGAAAAGTTATGGGTATTAAAAAGGAAGGCTCATAAAGACAAGGAGAATTACTTAGGGGACACACATAGACCTTAGGGTACTAAAGTATAAAAAGGAAAGATAAGGGAATGATAAACGTATACAAGGAAATGCTTTTTTTTTTTCTTTTTTTCTCCCTCATAACAAATTCAAACATAGTCAAATATGGTATCATTGTGAAGGTCTTACAAAGAGCTTTTCAGATTGGAGTAGCACATTTTCTAATTCTTTACATTTTCTAATTCTTTTCATTTGCAAGATATGACCGTTTTAATGCACAAGATCAAAAAGGGAGCAGGTGGGCCCCATAGAGGCGCCAACATGATGGTGCCTTGGTGTGTACATGTTGGCGCCAATCCAGTTTGGGTTTTTTTAGGGCCATTTTGCTTCATTTTTTATGAGAAGAAAAAAGAAAAAGAGAAGGCAAAAAAGAAGAAGAAAAAATAGAGAGAAAAACAAAGAATATAGGGAAAATCTTCCTAAAATAGATCTAAAACCTTGATTCTACTAGGGTTTTTTTTTTTTTACAAAATTCTTGCAATATATCTACAAGGATCCCATTGGAAGTAAAAGCGGAAGAAAATGTCATCCAATTTGAAGATATTTCATTCTCAAGATCCAAATTCTTACTTATTCTTCTTCCTTTTCCTTTCTTATGAATTGTTAATACTTGAACTTGATTACTTGATGTTTATTTCTTCACTTTGAGACTTTTTAATCATCCTAGTTTATTATTAACGTTGTTTGGATCCTATTTTTTTTATTATTATTATGGGTAGTCTTGAAAGATTTCTCATAAATAAAATTTTCTCCTACCTTCCTAATGAATCCTTTCGGGTGTTTATTTGACTTATAGTTAGATTATTATTATTATTGGTTAGTTGGTGTTATTTTGGTAAATTTATGGAGTTTTGGGTTTATGGGTCTCCATCCCTAAATCCTAATTTTTTTGTTAGATCTTATTGATATAGTTTATAAATTTTCAAGATATAATTAGTTAATATTTTGGGGATGTAATTAGATTCCTATGATGTAATTATTGCTATATATATTTGTGATTTATTATTATTTTGTTAAATCTATGGATCTAGGGTTTATAGGCTTCCTTCTCTTATAAATTCTAACTTTCTTTTAAAAGATCTTAATATTTTGTGGGCTTGAAATAGGGATTTTATCAGCCTAAGAATGAATATAATTAGGTTCTTAAATGTTATATTTAATGAGAATTATCATTAAATGATATTTTCATGATGGACTAAGAAAATGGTTGTAATTCTTGAATTTGGTAATTTGTAATTATGTTAGGGTCTTAAAACAATTTAGATGATTTTCATGCACAATAATAGGATTTAAGGCTCATTTATGTGCAATTTTTTTTTTGAAGTGCTTGGAATTAATTTGATAGCTTACATGTACAGGGGTAGCTCCAACTCTATTTTAATGATTGATTTTATTTTTGACACATAAAATTGGTTTATAAACAAAAAATCAAAAAGATCTTTTAAAATTGAATCAAACTAGATTATTAGAATATTTTTTAGACTAAAATATGAAGTAGTTTAAGTTTTGATTCTTAGTTGACAATGGGATTGCAAAAACTATTTTTCTTATCAAAATATTAAATTTTCATCACTATACTATTATATAATAAAAGGTTTTTCCAAATAAAAAAAATCATTTCCATACAACTCATTTTCTAAAATTAATTTCTTACAGATATACATACATACATACATATATATATATATATATATATATATAACTAATTTGAGAAAACGAAATCCTAAAGAATGATTTTCAAAACTTTAAAAGATACCTCTTCGATAAAAGACAATCTTCCCGCCAAGAGACATTCACAAAAAAAATTAGGTTTTCAAAAGACTTTTAATCAAAATCCATCATTCTTAGGGGAAAAAAAAGGCTCAAATTGCTTTTAATATAATGCACTCACGATGACCTAGGTAGTTTAGAAGACGAAACATTTAACTTAGGCGGCTTATGAGACGATGCCATAAGTTCTTTTAATATTAATGGTTTAAATTGACTCCAGGAGACGAAATCCTAGATTTTCTTTTTACCATGACCCAAATGGTTTAAGAGATGATACTTTAAATTTTCTTGACATATTAACTCTAAAAGACGATACCCTAATTAAATTTCTCTTTTATTATGACTTAGACATCTTAGAAGACGAAACCCTTGACTTAAGCGGCTTATGAGACGATGCCATAAGTTCTCTTAATATTAATGGTTTAAATTGACTCCAGGAGACGAAATCCTAGATTTTCTTTTTACCATAACCCAAATGGTTTAAGAGATGATACTTTAAATTTTCTTGACATGTTAACTCTAAAAGACGATACCCTAATTAAATTTCTCTTTTATTATGACTTAGACATCTTAGAAGACTATACTCTATACTTTCTTAGTTTAATGACTTTAATGTGGTGTTTGATAAAACTGAATAATTAAGATCGATCTGAATGATTAGTATATTTTAATAAATTAGATCATCTGAATGAAACAATATCTGAATCTAAAAAATTGTTTGATAAGTCAAAAGTTTAAAAACATCATAATGACACTATTTTACCATTTATAAGGACAAAATTTTATTTAATAATTTTAAATATTCAATTTAATAAAAAAATATGTGGATAATATTGTTGAATTATTTATGTAAAAAAAATTATCAATTTTTTTTCATTAAGAGTCTGCTCTTAATGATTTATACTTAATTTTATCTCTTATTGATTAAGAGGTAATAAGAGAAACAAAATTTTAACAAACAACTTTATTCTTTTACTAATTCAGATGTGGAGCTATTAAGAGGTAAACAAACACAACTTAAGAAACAATACTCTAGATATTTCTCTTTCAACACGATCCACATAGACACAAAAACACAAAACACACATTGTTACACTTCATTTTAAGGTAACTTATTTAAACTTTAAGAAAAACAATAAGGAAAGCGATAACTGTGTTTTACAGAAGTCGAGGGTAGCCTAACACATTTCCCTCACTTAAGCAAACCTCCAAACTCTTTGAATCTTGGTTGCGAACCAATTTTACGGAGTTACATGTAGGTCATCTTATTTATTAGAGTTAAAAATTCGGATAATTTGATACATTCATTTAAATTTTTACTGACTGACGACTCTATCTAATTAACTCACCATTAAATTAAAATTTCAAAACCCGTCGACATAAGTCGGCTTTTTTTTTTAAAATCATCCCATATAAATTTTAAAAGTGAAAAATTCCAACATGTCTACACAGTTAATTTGACCAACTTATAAGTTCTTCAATATCAAGAATGTGAACATGCTTGTACGTAGAACCACTACTTAACATAAGGTCGAATATTTACAAAATATTTTTGGTTACTGTAAATTTGACGGTTTATTGATTAATAATTAATTCTTGACTTTGTTATCCATGGCAGCAATTTTTAGGCTCTCTTTTGATTAAGCCATGTTATGAAGTCCTTTATGATAACATGCCATGCAGAAAACAATAATTAAGCAGTGACTCCTTATGATCATGAAATTGTTATTTGCAGGTTGTTGTTGGTACTTTCAAAACTGGAACTTTGACGGTGCAGGGGAGGAAAGGCATACGGAATTAATAATTAGGCATATTGAAATCGTTAGAGAAAAAAAATAAAATTGGGGATGGGAGAGAATGAAAAGAAGAGCGAGAAATTATTAAGAATGGGGAATAAGCAGAGGGAAAAATAGGGATGAGACGGAATGTATGAGTTGGAAGCTTAGTTGATTATATTCTACGTACAAATGGAATTTTATTTCTTGGCCAGTTCAAAATATATAGTCATGCAATACAAAAACGTAACTTTCTTTTCAAATCTAACCGGGGATTCCCTTTTTATGCATATTATCATCACCTTAGCAAATTAAACACCAATTAATAGATGTGATAATTAAATTGTAAAACTATTTCCTGCGTGAGATAATTATTTTTTGTTAGTGGTTTATAATTAATTAGTAATTTTCTTATTCAGAGTACGATTATTATTACAGATAAGCATATGTATAATTAGTAAAAATGACTCAAAAGAGACAATTTAATTTGTATGACATAAGGTTGTGACTAATACCAAAGTCATGGACGAAAACATCATAAATGCATAAATTGAGGTAATAGTTTTGCATTTTAGTCCAGAAAACATAACAGGACACACCACAGCAAAACATTCATAAAGCACGCATCGCCTATGTGTTCATGCTTAATTAATAAAACTACACTCGAGCCCAGTTAACAGAACTTATGGCTTCCTTAATCAGTTCATTGATCAGACTTTATATACCTTCATGCGAAGGTTGTCGAAAGATTAACAACAATCACGCTGATGTTATCATGGCTGTTTCTTGCCAGGGCCAGACGCGCGAGGATTGCAGCTGCCGATGCACTGGCAGATGGGCGCAGTGGTGCTTGTGATGTCCGAGCATCATCTGGAGTCCGAGGCTGGCCATAAGGATCATTTACATCGGCAAAAAAAGGCGGTGTTTCGTCTTGGAAACATGTGCGGGCAACTTCACAAGCCAAGTTATTTGACACAACATCCCACAAGCCATCGCTGGCGATTATCAGGAATTCATCCCGTGAGTCCCTCCTTGTGAAGGATACTTCAGGATCCGATATCACAAACGGTTTTAGATGCTTGGCTCCTGATTACATAAGCAAATTAATTCCAAAAATATATAGTTAGACTTGTGTATGCATTTAATTTCTTCATGATAATGTTAAATACTTCGAATTACAGGCCACGAACAGCTAGCACAATGTTTACATGCATGTAAGTATTTGTTTATAAATTATGCTTGCAGTATACTCTACTTCTACAAATTAAGATCGATGATTTATAAAGTATTTATTATAAAGCTATAGACAGATATTAAAAACTGTAAATAGATATTGAAATAGATAGATAGATGGATAGAATTACCAATTGCACGGGACATGGCAAGTACTCCTCCGACTCGAGGTCCTCCGTTGGAATAAATGACACGTCCTCCAACTGATTCAATTCTTGCAAGTTCATCTGGCCTATCCGGCTGCATGCCACCAAATCAAGATCATGTATCGATCATTATTTTATATATATATATCATTAAGGGAAATTTCTACTTATACATTGCAAAATTAAATTAAGATACAAGTTTAAAGTTGTATGTGCTTGACCCAATATTATTATTATTATTTAAATAGTTATGTTACACACCTGCTAGTTTTTTTCAAATAGATTTTTCAACCAACTAGACACAATAACAAACTCCATCATTATTTACGATTTAAAGGGCATTTCTACTGTAATTACTAGTAGGCCGAAAAGACAGTATAGTAATTGAAGGATATATTATCTTTTTTATATGTTAAAGTCTATTAGATACACTTGGATGTAAAAAAATAAAATTATATTCAAGTTTATCCAATTCAAATATTGATATTTAAAAAAAAATCAACAAAGGAAATATGAGGGATTACTATCATTCTTTTTAACTTTTTATTTCCTTATTAATTTTCACTTAAAATGTTGGATTATATTTACTTTATCCCATAAAAGAGTATCATTTCCTTGAAAAATCTAGCCAAAAAATGATAATTTTTTTATTATTTTACTTTATCGAATATAGAAAATGCAGCTAATCTTTCACTCTCCGAATTCCATCTCTCTATTTCAATTTCAATTAATAAGACTCGAACTGTCGAATCTACCTAGCTACTTTCACCTAAAAAGAAAACCACTAAGTTAGCAAAAGGGTACTGTAACTTATGTTAATCCAGAGGATTGAAATGAAATGATCCTTAAATTTTTGTACTCCATACGCTCTACAAAATATATATCAAGTACACTCTTTACACTATACATTAAGACAAATAAATTCTCATTTTATATATTAATTAATTTGCAATGAAGTGCACATGAAGTACAAATACTGACTTAGTTGAATTTTGAAATCAAATTGACCAATTTTAGAATTAAAATTGGTTTTTTTTTAATTTTTAAATATAGGTAAAAAGATTATAATCATAAGAAGGTACATTTAATTTACAACAACATCTAATTTTTGAAATTTTAAAAATATAAATAAATTTGCTTAATAATCAATTCTAAAATTAATTAATTTGATAAAAAAAATCAAACTAAGTCAATATTTGCGGGATAAGGAGAGTAAAAAGTATGTATTAGATTCTTTAGTTGAAATTTTTTTTTTGAACTACGGTCATCTTTTGTGATACGGAGTGAGTGAGCAACATATAAAACGATCGAGATTATGTAATGGATGCTGCATATATAGGTAGAGAAAAATGTCAAGAATTTAACAAAGAGTGTATTATAACTTAGGCATGCATATAATTTGACCTTCTGATCAACGGTGAGTGGCATGGCAATTCCGTCATGGCAAAGGACTGCGCGTGAATCCCCGCAGTTAGCAACAATGAGATGGTCCGCTGTCAAAACTACCACTACGGCGGTTGATCCCGCGAACCCAGCCATCATCGAGTGCTGCCCACAATCGTTGCCAAAGTCCCCGCACTCACAAGTGCCTAGCACCACCTCGTCCATCCTATTAAAACACCGCGTCATAACCATCCTCCACCACTGCCCCACCGCTGCTTCCCTCCCGCAACCACCCGCAGGCGCCGCCATCATCTCCTCCATCAGTACGTTGTGCATTAACTCCTTACAAAAGGTCGCCACCTACACATGCACAATGTTAATTCGTAATTAATTTATAAAAACAAGGTCATTTATGTCTTTTTCTCTATTGCACAGTTGCATAAACGACAAAAATTTGAAAAGACTATTCTGGGTGAATTCATTTTACGTGTGCCCCTGCATGTCCATCGTACAAGCCGAAGAAATGCACCGGCAACCGGAGATTAATCTCCGGCCGGCACAAGTTATTCTTGACATCAATCGCATCCTCCATAACTCTCATCCTTCCGGCCACCGACACACTCCCACACGTCGGCATCGTTTCACTTATAAGTACATTCACGATTGCCGGCGGCGGAGGAGGCGGAGGAGGAGGCGGCGGTGATGATGGTGCCGCCGTCAGGTGTCCTCCGGTAGGTGGTG
This sequence comes from Hedera helix, assembly GCA_947179155.2. Classification (NCBI taxonomy): domain Eukaryota; kingdom Viridiplantae; phylum Streptophyta; class Magnoliopsida; order Apiales; family Araliaceae; genus Hedera; species Hedera helix. The sequence continues at coordinate 31,400,587 of OX359287.1, forward strand.
GCGGAGGAGGAGCATTGACATCAGAATCGGCAGCCGCATTGTTCATGATCAAAGGCTCAGACAAACACGAAGAACCAGCGCCCGAACTCAAACCGTTTCTCCGCATCTCGATCCTACGCCGACGGCGCTCCCGGCATTTCTCCGGCGTATCCCGTTGGAATCTCAGCTCACTCGTACGAGATGTCGGCATTTTCATAAGGTTATAGAGTTTTGAGGAGTGCGCACGACAGCAATGGAGTTTGTGGTGATTATATTTACTTAGATTTAAACTTTAAATAGGGCGAGGAGAGAGTCTCGATATCCGAAATAAATTTTATGATAAATTTATTTTTAGAATAATAAAATATTAACACATAAATAAAAAAAATATTTTTCAGTCTATTTTTTAATATTTTATTAATTTAAAAATAAATTTATCATAAATTAAGGGTGACACATTCATGAGCACTAGAAACGTCAGGCCACGTGTTTTTAGTGACGTCAGATTTTTTTCCTTCGTAACTTTTTTTTTATTTTTACAATTACACTCGCGATATTCAGAGGACTCTCTTGCCGAGTATTTAGTCAGTTCACGTGGGACTGTGGACCAGTGACTTAAGCTAACATAGATTGTTCTAAATCAAAGGAAAAATCCAGTGGGATACAAAGCAGAAGAATTTGTCAGCACTAGCCGTATCATGTTTTTTTCACTCACCCGTTATTATAACTTTTTGTTTTCTATATAATATATTATTTTTGACTTTTACCTTTTATTCTTTTTTTTAAAAAAAATTAATATTTTTATAAATAAAAATAATAATTTTATAAATTTCTCTCTAACATAAATAATAAATAAATTCAAAAATCAGGTGAAAGAGAAATCATGTATAAATATCAAAATTTACTTATAAAAATATTATTTTTCTAAAAAAATTACGATCCATATATGTCGAAATTATCCTAATAAATTTTTTTTATATACAAAAAGTGATTAAATAATACTTTCATTTTGCAATTCAGAAATTTATGTGCCATGTTATTTACGTTGTAATTGAATTATTACTAATGGGATTACACCATTTTTTTTATTTTTTATTATATTATTTTTGGAGTTCGTAATAGTAATTATGTACATTATTTTGAAAGCAATAAATTCTCCTCATAATATATTTTAACTCAGTTATATTTTTAATCGTTTATTGCTTCAAAACTCACTTGTTAATTTTGTCTTTTTCTTGCATGTGAAATAAATGATTCAAACAATATCGATCTGTAATTTAATCTCACATTAATTACAATTAATTCATTATGAAGTACTTTTTTTGATGATATTTTTGAAAAATAAACTTCATCAATTGATTCACCTATTCCTCGAGCCACTTGACATCCTACAGATATATAAACCGCTTGAATAAAAATTATAAACTCTTCTTTGATCGAAGTAATTTTTGACTATAAAGTACTCGTTATGGTACTAAGGGTGGATTGATAACCCACAGCTTACAATTAATTCATTGCGAAGATTTTATTACATTATATTTTAGAGTGAATTAATAATCTAAACTGCACTAAGCATTTTTAATCACTTTGTAGAGAGTATTTTTGTTTATTTAAGATGATGTTTTTCATTAATTGTTGCTAATAGACTTTCCTTGCTTTAAGTCTATAATATAGAAGGTAAACAATACAACTGCCGAATTATGTAAACAAGTTTTAATACATTCATTAATAATTGATTTAATTTTTTATTTTTATTTTTGTTATTGTTATAGAATACGCCGTTAATGGAGTGCGATTACTTGGAGATCCCTCGTCGATTGCTTATAAGAGAAAAATCTTAACTAATGAATTATGAATTAGTCGTAAATATAGTAGGTAAATAGCTAGTACTTTTTTTGTAAATGTCATCTTGATAGCACATATTTATCTAACTATTTTGAATTGCGACTGATATTATCAGAGTAAAAATATTATTATCAAATCAGTAAGTATCACTAAAAATTTTAATTGTCGTTAGAGCAATTATAAAAAATATTGTTAAATGTGTATTTATTCTGACAATGCCATTGATCTTTTAATAACCAATCTTTAATTTTTTAACGGTATTCTTTTGGAATACATAATTAATCAGTTGAAAATGTGACATGTTGTAAATGGTAATATAGTCAATTTATATTCGTATTCAAGTACGTGGATAATGGTACTTAAAACTGTGTCTGAAAAGTAATTATTTTCGCGTTGACTTTATGTAGGCGATTTCTCGCACTTAAATGAAAATATCGTCTCTGTTATACTTTCTTCGAAGTAAAATTTATTCAATGTATGGTCTGAGCAGTTATTCATCACCCTCATAAATGTGTTCGGAGTGTACGTTGGATAGCCCAAATGGCATACTATTCGAACATTCCATCCCTTGTCTTGAAGGCTGTTTTTCACTCATCATCTAGTCAAATTTAGGTTAAAGCTAACGTAAGGAACAACTGAACCCTTGGGACCTTCTTTAACCTCAGGATAAGTTGACATCGAGGTGTCGACTTCGCCGATAAGAGTTGTTGGGAGCCATCAGCCTGTTATTCCTGACATACTGTTAATTTATTGAATGAGAGCCCTTTCACATGGGACTTCTGGATCACCATGATCGACTTTCATCTCTATTTGAGCAGTTAGGCACACTTATACCATTGTAAGCTCACAAGTAGAATCTTAACTTGAATCTAACTTTGCACATCTCCGTTACTCTTTAAGAGGCATCCGTGCCAAATAAATTATTTAACACACACACATATTTTGTTGTTCGTGATAACTAATTTTAATTTTTATAATGACTCGATCTTTATAGTATCGACAAATCTAGTAATGCATTTTATATTGTCTTGTTCTTTTACTTTGTAACAAATATATAGAGAATTATTACACTCCTTTCCCCAAAAATATGTGAATCTTAATATATATATTTTGGTCCATTCCCTTATTCTTGAATAGCTAACTTTCATAACAATTCTCCTTATAACACCACCAAATCTAATTATGTATTTTATTATGTCGTTATTAACATATTGCTATTAATAAAATATTTGAAGAACTTATTAAAATTTAACAGGGCACACTTTCAACAAAGTTTAGGTTTCTTGGACTAAACATACTTAAAGTTGATTTTAGTTTTGAATTTTCGAATTTATAATTACAATTTTGTTTGTATATTTACTTTTGCACATTTTTATTAAGTATTTGAAGAGCGAATAAATATAGAACAATGCATATTTTCAAAAAAGTTATTAAGTTTTACTCGAGATTTGAAAGGTGTTTGGGATCGTTTAAAATCAGTCAAATTTATTTATAATCAATTTTAAAAATAAAAAAATATTTGACAACCTGATTTTAAAACTGCTTATAATCATTTTTTTATAAAAATAAACAGAAACTCCAATATTTAATTATTTGCTAAATTTAATAATATATATTACTAATTTATCCTTAAGTGTTTTTTCTCTTACAAATACAAATTACTTTTTTAAAATTAATTATAAACAAAACACTACAAGAAAATAGCAGTATAGCAACGGTATGGGCCCGTTGGCATAGAACCGAAAGCCGACACCATATGATATGCTGACGGTACTCCACCATAGTCGATAGTGCCGCAGCCATATACCTATGCCAATACATTTTTGGACCAAACATCCTATAAGTTGAAATTAGGTCACTTTATTTTTGTTAAAATAGCCCTTCATCTATCTAATATATAAAATCAGAGGCCAAGTGTGGTGCAAATAATTTTTTGAAATTTTTTATTTTTTTTGAAAATACCCTTTTAACTTTTATATTAATTTTTATTTTATCATTTTTATATTATTATAATTATTTTTTAATTTAATTTTATAAAAAATTATTTTATCCCACTTAATTTACACTATTAACGCGTCTAAATCTTCTTGCGTTGTTTGCTTTTCGGCATGTTATTTACCACCAATGTCTACGTTATCATCCCCATCTCTTTTTATTTTATTTTTTTATTTTGTCTCATCCCCAACTCTTTTTTTATTTTGTCTTTCTTGCATGATTTTGCTGCTTTTTGTATTTTACTAGTTACTGCTACAACCCAAGATGCACCCATGTCACATTCACCACAACTCCTCAAATTATATTTGTCTAATCAAATAACAATAATCACTATTTTATATATGTGGCAGTGTCATATCTTGATGTTCTTAACAAGGTTGATAGATTCAATTAAAAAATGGAATAACTTTATAAATCTTATTTGGATTCAATTATAAAAGTTACCTTAAATTTTTTACTGTTTATATCAATTGAACCAAAATATTGATATTATTGCAGTTGACTAACTTTGTATCCAAGAAAGCTTTTAAAAAGAAAAAAATATGTATCCAATGCTAGCTCATTGGAGATTCACAATTGTCATCAAGACCATAATGAACTCATTATTGGCAACTTCTTTCAAGACATAACTTTGTCTTCTTAGTTAATTAAATGATAATTTTTCATTTGAAAAAAATATAAAAAACAAAATTTGAAAATTGAACCAAAAAAGGTTGGAAAAGAATGATGAATTTTATTTTAAAAGAAGAATGCTATGTGATTTTAAATTTGAAAAAAGTATGAGTTTCAATTATATGTTATTAAATAAATTGATAGTCATATTATCTTTATCATAACAAATTAACAATTGCTAAAAAATTTAACATAAATTTCCTATTTTTACCCCTATGCCTACGGTAACTGAAAGTTAGACCAAAAAACTGCCGGATAATACTCATATTTTTATGAAAAATTATTCTATACTCATAAAACATGGTAAATATTATGCTCATCCCCTCACATACATGTGAGACCTTCTGTGGTGAAATCCAAGCCCATAGGAGATCCACATACATGTGAAGGAAGAAACAAACTATTCATCATGCTATGAGAGCATAGAATAGTTTCTCTATTTTTATGAATGATAAAAATGATTTCAAGGCAAGACTAGGCCACTGTCCTTAAGGTTTAATTCGCTCCACTAATTAATACAAATTGGTTTCAGCAAATTTCTTTTAAGATATAATAAAATCCATGATATTTTTCAATTTGCACTATTGAAGAATATTCTATGGACAACTCTATGAATTTTTGAATTATTATTTACTAAGTATTATATTCTGCAGTAATACAATATCTTAGAAGATCTGCAGAAGAAGAAGAAACAATAAGGAAATGAATGTTTCCAAAAATTATATATTTTGGAATACTACATATGTCCCTTATTTATAGTGTTTGAATAGGTGTTATTTGATAAGTTACAATTTTTCAAAATTAGGAAAAAACTTCTACTAACCATTGTAGTTTAGTTATTATAGCGGTTACAAATAATTACAACTTCTGACTTATAACCATTATCAACCGCTATTTCAAAAAATAATTATCGTTGTTGCTGTTATATCTATTATCATTACAGAAATATATATGCCATTTCTATGACATTTAATATGTATTTCTTTTTTTCTTTTCAACTTATATATATATATATATATATATATATATATATATATATATATATATATATAAAAGATAAACACACCCAAAATTTAATTAAATTTTTTGACCTGTTACTTACTCTTCTCCAACTTTCTAAGGGCCTGTTCGGGAATGACTTTTTTTTTTTGATTTAAAGTTAAAATTTGAGTAGATTTATAAGTTAAATTTAATAAAAGTGTTCGGCATCATTTTTACTTATAAGTCGGGAATTATAAGTAATAATTATGGATGTGTTCGGGTAATAATGATTTATAAGTTAAGTAAAATACAAAAATTACTAAAATGTCCTTTAGTAGTAAGAATGTTAAAAAAACAAGGAGGGGCAGTTTTGTCATTTCACTGCAGTTGACCAATTTTTAAGTCATTTTTTTTAAGTAACTAAAACTTGCTTATTTTTTTAAACTTTTTTTTTGACTTATAAGTCATTTTTTAAATCATTTCCGAACAGTACTTTTAGCAAATCAACTTATAAGTTGGATTGACCAACTTATAAGTTCGTCCCGAACAGGCTCTAAACCATCTCCAATTTCTCCCTTTTCAATAAAATTCTACTTCTTCTGCGAATGCCATCATGTTCTTCGTCCAGTTCACTACAATCTTCATCCCCTTCAATGGCCACCCTTTTCACTACTTCATACTGTTCTTTTTCATTTATTCACAACAAGAGTGCAAGCTTCTTATCTTCTTCTCTCTCCTCCAAAATCCCATTTGGTCAAAACTTCCCATTTTCTCTCTCCTTAAAACCCCACTCCAAAAGACTCCATTTTTCTGTCAAATCTGAGAAAGATGATGAAGCTAGTTCAAATTATTCATTATCTGCTGCTGTAATTTCTTAGAGGGGTGAAGAAAAGGATACCCATAAAATAGATTTGTCTGTAGAAGGAGAATTGAGTAGAGAAAGTGAAGCAAAATCTGAGGAGAATGAGAACCAGCAAGAAGTGGATTGGAAATTCGATGCGGAGTTCAAGAAATTTATGGGTAGTCCTTCAATTGAAGAGGGCTGATAGGAAGCTTAATGAGCTTGATAGAGAAAATAGTGATAACCCAATTGTGGGGATATTAAATAGCATTGTGCGTGACAATTTGTCTAGAGAAAAAGAGAGGTTGGAGAAAGCTGAGGAGGCTTTTAAGGCTCTTGACCCGAATAAGGTGATTGCTTAATTTGCTTCTCTAATTTGATTTTAGAAATTCTTTTAATTTTGGTTATGGATTGTAATATCTTTGTTTATGACTAGAAATGAAAAGGGAAAATATATGTTAAGGTTGTTATTTTTGGAAATGGCAGTTAAAGAGCTGTTTTGGATTTAATACATTTTCGCCACCGATGTGAGGAGATCTGGAGATGGGGGGATTTTTATTGGAGAGTTGAGGAAACCCATTGAAGAAGTAATGCCCAAATTGGAGAAAAAGTTAACTGAAGCAGCCGGGAGGGAGGTTGTACTGTGGTTTTTGGAGGAAAAGGCAAATGACATTACCAAACAGTTACTTGAAGATTAATATGGTTATATGTGTTAAATTGAGTATTCAGGATCTCGGGATACAATTAGTTACACTTACAAAATTCTACAAACCTCTGTTGAAGTCTATATCTTTAAATGATTTTATATATCTGTTTAAATGATCAAATTATTGGTCTATAGTTGCCACTTTTTTGGATCATACTTGTGTATCCTTAGGTTGTGTTGCAATAGAAATGTAATCTACTGCATAAATCAAATTATTGATCCTATGAAATCTGCCTAGAAATCCATCTATGTTTGTTGTCTATCTGCACAGTATATTCTATACATGTTGAGGGTTGTGTGCTTAAAGTCATTATTCTGCTGGTTATTAATTTTGCCTGTAAGATTTGAAACCTTTGTACTCTCAACTATTTAATTTTTTCTTAAAGGTTTGTATGGTGCTACCTAAAGCAGAGATTTATCTACAGTTCGAATCAACCAAGCTAAGCATTCCTTTCTTAGTTCTGTAGCTTTATATGTGACAACTTTCGGGACAATAGCTTTGACGAGTGGCTTCTTCCTTAAGCCTGATGCTACTTTTGATGACTACCTAGCTGATGTTGTACCTCTCTTTGGTGGCTTTCTAACAATTTTGGGAGTTTCTGAGGTATGTTCTCCTGTTATAACTATAAAAGGCTTACCCCTTAGCTTCTATGATATTAACATGCATACAATTTCCCATTTTTCATGGCAAACATGACTAGTATAATCTGGATGCAGTATTAGAAGCACCTGCGTACCAGAGAATATATATTTTAGTAAAACTCAGGCCTAAGAGACCATGCAACTCCTATTCAGGACCTTGCCACCAGCCCTCCATCATTCACCACCTGCATTCTCACTTATCGCACCTCTTCAATCTCTGTCTCATTGAAACCCCACAGTCATTGGTATGATGAAAGCGATACTTCAGTCTATAACCAGAAACCAACCCCAAACATTAAGTTCTAGAATGGATTTAAAAAACTGAAAATTTGAGTGGTCATTAGCAACAATGTTTTTGCTTCCCACAGGTTGCCCAATTATTATCAACGATACTCTTGTTCCTGATTATACTCGTCGACGTATATTCACATAGAATAAGAGGAGTCATGTCTATATATTAATTGTTACAGATTTTTTATTTATTACAGTTTGAATTATAGCGACTTTTGGTGGTAATTTTACTGAATGAGTCAGTCTTGAGAAGAGAGAGAGGAAAGTGTATGTTTACTTTTTCTGGTAGAAAACTAGTGGAAATTTTTTAAAGTCAGAATTGTGGGTTCATTTCATGACTGAGCCAGTAATGATTCTCTTTTACTTTTCTATTGATTCTGCATGAGTCTAATCCCCCCACCAATGTTTTGATACTCATATATAATGCTGCATAAACTTTAGGCGTACGGAAATGGCAGTCAGTAGATATATATTAACTAAACAAAATTATAATGAACTTCATAGAGGGTGATCCTCTGATAGCATTGAGTGTGGCCCATCTCAGTTTCATCTTCATATGTGATAGTGACCTATATAAGTATCTTGAGCAAGGTGCATCTGGTATCCATGGCTTTGGGAATGATTCAAACTAGTCCAAGTCTTAATAAAACACAATTTATTGTTGAGTTTAAATCTTATATACTTAATCCATACAAGAAGGAAATACGACTCTTAACATGTCTTGATTGTTCTTAGTTTCATCTTGGCATGATCAGTTGGACGACAATCACATGCCAATATTTTGTTTTTGATGGTAATGTCAGGTCGTCTAAGTAATATAGGCAACTTCTAATGCGGATTATTAATATGAATCACACTTAAATTGGGAACCTAAAACGTTATTAAGATTCATGGTGCTTTCAAGCAACCTTGCATCTTTCACTCATTGAAAACCTGAATTTCGCTTCAGCATATCTTAGATATTAAAAAAAATTCTATCTAAAAAGATATTAAAGATTTGCCTTTTTTTAATGTATTGCTGCAGATAGCCACGAGGATAACAGCAGCTCGTTATGGTGTTAAATTGAGCCCATCCTTTCTGGTACCCTCCAATTGGACAGGATGCCTGGGAGTGATGAATAACTGAGTCTCTGCTGCCAAATAAGAAGGCTCTTTTTGATTATCCAGTGGCACGAACAGCCAGTGCGTATCTGACACCAGTACTTGAAGTTGCAGCTTTTGTGGCTGATGGCAGCTTTAATGGAGGTGATAATGCATTGTAAGTTCTTATTTATTCTTTTTCGGAAAAATGATCTCTTATTCCAAAATAAATCTTATCCATTCTCCTTCTCATTGAGTCTATTATGCCGCAAAACAAATAATATGCAAAAGCAGGAAGAATATATGAACAAAAAGTGGCCATCATATGTAAATTGGCAACCTTGTATGCTTTTGTATGCTCTATACCTTGGCATTCCAAATCTGCTAAGCTATTTACTTCTTCCGCCTTAATTCTTTTTCAATAACCCATTTCTCTCGTTCATCCAATTCGTAATTGGCCCCCACACAGATGATCTGGGGAATGTGTTACCCTATGCTGTTGAAGGTGTGGAAGTTCCTGTTGATCCGCTTGCTTTTGCAGGACTCTTAGGTGAGTGTCTTAGTTATTCCTGATTATTAACTTGGTTCTGAATCTTCTGATCTGATAATGGCATGACATATACATGCAATTTGGCGTTTTAAAAGGTGAGATTTAAGCTCTAACTGCTCATCGACCTGACTATGTAAAAAAGATTGTGGCTTGATCTGTTAGTGACACTCATATGGAGTCGAAACAACTTTACTGATAATGCTATCTTAGTAACCATTTTTAGATTGGTAGTGGTGGCTAAACAGTCAACTGATGAACCAACAACTTTTGGCGTAGGAAACTTCTCTAACTCAGATTTTCTGGCAGTGGTGAATATTAATCTTATTCAATCATCAGCTTGGAAGATCTTATTCGCTTCCGTTTCTGCAGGAATGGTGGTTACTTCTTTGAACTTGTTGCCATGTGGAAGACTTGAAGGAGGATGCATTGTGCAAGCTATGTTCTGGAGAAGCACTGCTACTTTGTTATCTTTTGCTACTTCGTTCCTCTTAGGTATTGGTGGTCTTAGTGGAAGTGTGTTCTGTTTAGCATGGGGACTTTTTGCAACATTCTTCCGAGGCTGAGAAGAAATTCCGGCAGAAGATGAGATAGCTCCATTGGGAGATGATAGGTATACTTGGGGTTTTGTCCTCGGTCTCATGTCTACTTACTATCTTCCCAAATGGAGGAGGAACATTCTCCAGCTCATTTCTCATTGCACCCTGTTTCAGGGGTGATTTGTAAACAGATACTGTCGATGAATGTAGTTCTTGTTTATATATAAAAATTTCATCTTTTATAGATTTCTTCTTCTTCTTCTTCTTTTTTTGGGTGCAATGGAGGCCTCACGGCCATAGATTAATAAGATAATAATTCGTTACTTGACGTTTTTCATTACATATGTCGTTTTTTTTTCATAATATAAAAATCTAATAATTTACTACTTTGTTCTAAAAAAAAATTGTTAAGATGGAGTAATTGAGATAGAGAAAGAGTAATTAATTAGTGTATAGATATTAATGAAATTTCAAATTAATATTAATTACTTAATATTAATATTAATTAATTTTTTTAATAAATGTGATTATATTTTAAACGTCATATATGTGTTTGTATATATATATATATATATATATATGTGTATATATATATATATAGAGAGAGAGAGAGAGAGAGAGAGAGAGAGAGAGAGGAGTACAATAGATGGCTGGATTTCTGGGCTTAGTTCTTATAGCAATTAGCAAATATAAAGACAATGAAATGCGAAGCTGTTGATGAGTAAACATAGCAGCGATTAGCAATGTAGACCACTCTTCCATCTTCTTCAAAGAAGAATAAGATCCGATTATTATTAGTCACAGACAAAATTCATGAATAAGTGTCATTGTCTGCACGTGAAAGCAACATTACCAAGCAATGATGAATTTCTGCATTTATTTATTAGATTATCTGTCCCCAAAGGTTTTTCTTTACAAATATTTAAATTTCCATAAAAAGTATAAATTAAAGAAAATGTCATATATAAACCTTAATAATATTCATAAAAAAGGAGAAATAGTAACCCCCACCTCAAAATTCGTGTGGACTGTGGGGTCCTTCTACTGTTGAATTGTTATGACAAAATAAATTATTAAAAAATTATAGAGAACGATTATAGCAGTATAGATTGTGCAACCATTTAATTTTAATACACAATTTGATTATTCAATAATCTTATTTCACAAAAATCATCTTATTTGTTATTTTTTTCTTTTTTTTATTTATTTAAAAAGAGTCCTGTATTTATTAGTAATTTATAAGATAACATAATATTATATTATCAAAATTAGATGATTATGCCATCACCGTTAAACTATATAAAATTACAAATTTAGGGATAAATATAAAATAAAAGTATGATTTTAATTTAACAAAAAAGAAGAAGTATGATTTTACAAATAAGACAATTTTTTTAAAATATATAAAATATTATCAAATAATCTAATTATTGTACCATCAAAAATAATATAATTTTTAATATTTGAGTATTATAGTACAATTCTTTAAAGCTTTTCGCTTTATCTAAAACCTAAAATTATTTTAAAATATTATATAATGAATCTTGTCATATATATTATAATAAATTTGTGTCAAATTATAAGTACTAAACATATCATTTTTATAGAATTGAATAAAATTTATTACACATAAAAAAACTCTTTATTATACATCTCGATTATCATTAATACTTATATTCAAATAATAATAATTTGAAAATTAATTTAAATATTCACAATATATATATATATATATATATATATATATATATATATATATATATATATATATATATATATATATTCCCATACGGATATAATTTGACCAAACCCTAACATAAGATCTGAAAGTTACAATGCCATACCATATGCATGTCTTTTCAAGTTCTGTCGACCTATAAATAACCTCTTACCTTTCAATTTCATCCCTCGAACCTTTTCAAAAGATTCCCCTGAAACAAGTGTCGCATGGTTCGTACTTCGCTCTTCCATTTTTTCACCTCTTCCAAATTCAATTCAATTCAATTTCTACAAAAATAACGGGTTCGGTCCGATCTTTACTTCTCTCCCTCTAATGTATCAATCACCACTTTAATTGCATTGCCCAATTCCAGTCGAGCTCTTTGTTCAATCGAAAACACACCGAACTTTGTAATTCTTGTTGCTGAATTGTTCAATTAGGTTTAAAGGTTTGTTTTAGGGGCTTTCTGGACTGACTGTAATTGAATTTTTTGGCATTCAATTTTGGGGTTTTCGTTGTTTAAATTGGGAAATTCAGTTTGAGTGTGCTGCTTCAAAGCTCATAAATAGTTATGGCATATATAAAATTATAAAATTTGGGTTGTGATAAAAGTAAAACACAAATAATGAAGACAAAGTAGTAAATGTTTTGTTAAAATGTTTTTTTTCTTTACAACTGGTCTATACCACAGAGTGCAACTTTGAAAGTTTATTCTGCTACCACAGTAGATTTGTTTTCATCTCTATCTGTTTTCAATATAGCAAAGCACTGAACTCTTTAGTTATGGTTGTTGAATTGTACAATTGGGTCCAAAGGTTTGTTTGTTGAGGATTCTATAGACCAACTGCTTGATTGTCTGTTGGGAGCTCGAACTTTAGGGAATTACTACATTTAAGTTTATTTGTTTATGATGGAGTTTTAAATGTGTTGGTCCATACTAAAATTTCTTTTTGGCACGTATTGAATCATAAAATCTAAGTAAGACTCGAGTATTGGAAAAGAGTAAATTTTTTGATAAAGGTTGTATTTTTAGGTAATCAGTTTTATTTAGATTCACCTGGTCTTTACCACAAACGTTGAGCTTTGGTCTAAGTCAAAGCTTAGCTGGTATGTTCAGTTTGTTGATTACATAAACTGGTCTACAATGGTAAATAGAATTATGTCTTTATGTTCATTAAAATAGATGTGTATTTTACTGGACGATTAGTATCGACATATTATTGGAATAACATGGATTTGTACTTTTAAGAAAGGGAGAGGTGGTTATGAAACCTATAGAGAAAGAATTCCACGTATCTGATTGTTTTAATGTTGCTAAGAGTGAGTGTTATATTTATTGTTAGATTGCGTGAATTGATTCTTAAATTTCGATTCATACCGTAAAGTTCTTTTTAGATCTCAAGCGTCATTAGCTTAAATCCTTAAGCAATTCTAATTGACAATTAAGTTTTCAAAACCTAGTTTTAGTTCATTAAGTAGCAAATGAATATGGCTTTTTGAGTATTTGAGGAATTTCTTTAATGTTACATTTTTCACCACAGAAATGTGGATCATTAGTCTATCTAATGTGAAAAAGGGAATTTTTTGGCTTAGTTATGGTAATTCCCAGCCGCTTTAAGGTCCAAAATATATGTTCCAAAATATATAGTCCAAATACGTAGTACTTAGATCATGTAGAAGACTATTTTTTAACAGTATTGATATTTGAATCCTTTCTTTTTGGAACACCCCACCCCCCGGATTCAGTGGTTGAATAATTGAGGAAGCACAAAATATTGTTTTTACTATTTAGCATCTTGTTCGGTAAGCATGTAAAATTCTAAGCCAAAACTTTCTTATTTATTCATTGTACTTCAGGTACTGTGTGTTTTAGCATTCTTTCTCTAATGTGCAACTTATATTTCCTGTTAATTTATCAATTTCAGAGTGTTGCCTCCATAATTGAATGGCCAACAATTTGCAATTTACTGGCATACAGGTAGTTTGTGAAAACTGATTTCACATTGTTCTATACTATGAAAAGAGTTGTGCTCTAGAATAGTAATTTATATGCTTTAATAGTTCAAAAACTTGTGATTTTTGATAGTGGAGGTGTGCATTGAAATTGGATCATAACAAGTGCTGGTTTTAGCTGTTGAGTGTCCATTAGTTTAAGGCTCACTCTGTTAAGGGCAATGTGGTCTCATAGGCCTTGTGGGTCTTTTGGAATGGCCATAGCCAGACGCCAGTTGGTCATGGCATTATAATTTCTTATACATTAAAGAAAGCAAAGTCAGCTGACTGTCGAAAATGAGTTGTTACCTTTTGTTCTTAAGGGCGAGAGAGCTAACCAACAAATGCCATCCTCTTTTATCAGACTCTGGAAAAATATGCTATTTACCATGTTTCTCATTCTATTTTCTCTCTGTATATTAAAATGCTTTTTGTAATTTATACATGTAAAATGAAAAAGAAAGTTATAATTTCCCAAATGTTTCTTTCAACATCACGCCTTCAGTTTTTCCTTTTTTCAGAAATTTTCTCAAATTAATTTTCCTTTTCTTTAGATATTTTCATAAATGAAAATGCGGATTGTATTCCCAAAATTATTTATATTCTATCCTTTCTTTCTTAAAGTTTTAACTTATTAGATTGGAATTTGTTGTTTCACAATTAATGCTCCTCATTTAAGAAAATCATGCCATTATTGCTTTGAGGACTTCAACCTATTGAAAGAGTTGAGGTTGAGTTTCATCTATATACTGGTGTATTATCTAGAACCATAGCTTGATTGCCATGTCAGATTTGTGTTTCTCTGCAGATCTTTAGAGTTGTGTCCATGCTTTTGAATCTTTGTCATCTTGCTTATAGTTTTGCTTTGCTAAGTTAACTAAAAAACTTGTAGTTTTCTTATTATGTTCTTCTTTTCTTTGTTTCTATGAAAGCCTATTCGACAACATGTCACTGCTCCTTTGGGTCCTCCGCAAAGTGCTCTCCCATCTGTGCCAATGCAAGTATGTATTTTTTTTGCCTTTGTTTAATTGGTATATAAATATGTGTGTATTCTCTAGAATAAAATTATTGGACAGAAATTTCAAGATGAAATATTTGTGGCAGTTCCAACCTGCAATTCCACCCCAGCAGCCACCACCATATATTCCGGTAGATTCTCAACAATATCTATCTGTTGGGAGAACAAACATTGGAGTGCCTTCTATTAATCAGCAAGTACAGTTTCCTCCACCAATGATGCATCAGCCAAGACCTGGTCAGGCAGGACATGTTATGCCACTTCCACCATCAATTCCAATGCCTGATGTTCAGCTAAACAGGCCTGCCATAGCTGTTTCACCACAGGCTCAGCAAACTTCTCAGACTCCAAATAATTACATGCCTGGATTAACGGGTCCAAGAATGCCGATTTCTTCAACATATAATGTAAGATTATACAAGTGTGAAATATATTCGCTAATTTAGCTTGTTGAGTATCTTCAGTGCTTGATAGTATTGAAATAATTGTTTCAGTTACCTGCTCCTTCCAGTGGCCAACTACAAATAAATGGGGACACTACTAGTCAGTATCAGTCAATATCCCAGACGAATGTTCGTAGTTTTCCTGCTGGGGAACAAGCATGGCCGTCAGGGAGCCAGAGCATTAAATCTATAACACCTGCACTGCAATCTGAGGAACAACTTTCACATGCCACAGCAGTTCCAGTATGAAACCTATGCCCTTAATCGTAATATTTTTTTATAGTACTGAAATTCTGCGGTACTCTTTCTGCAATAATGCCTTCCTATTTATTATTTTTTTTAATAACCATTTTATGATTGTATATGTTCCTTTAAAATTTCAGACAACAGCCGCACATCATAATATCATTGAGAAAACACCATCAGATTGGACTGAGCATACTCGTGACGGAAAAAGGTTTGTGATTCTATGTGTGTAGCATTATTGAGGCTTGTTTATTTAGTTTGTAGTGGTTCAAATACTGTTTTTATGTACTTGACATATATAACCAATAGCTTCTTGACTTATATGACATAATGTCGCTTAAGAACGTTTATGGCATGTTAGATGCCCACAATTAAATCAGATATTGATTGTGGAGGCATATCTATTTGATTTGTGATACAAAATCTGTTTGTGCACAAGTTGGACCTTGACAAGCAAACACGTAGATTATGACAGAAAAAAAGTATTTTCCTTACTGAGGGATAATTACATAATTTTCCACTACCTATTTGCTGTATGCTTCAGCCAGCCCATTCCTGAAGCGGCGGCATTAGCTATTATCTTGACTATGATTCTTGCTTTATACGGAGGTATGATTATTTATTCTTTTGAATGTATGTAGTTACAGTATGGGATAGTCTTGCTACCTTGCCTTAACCTGTAAATGTATATTCAATAATCATGATCTGCTTTGCTGGGCCATCTGATATCCATTTGTGGTGTGTTGCCCATGTTCGTTCATTTAACTTTCATCCTGTACAGGAGTTCTCATTTTGACAAGTTCCCTTACAGGAGGTGGCCATTGGAAGTATTTTCCCAATTAAGCCTTGAAAATTGACACTTCTGTTATTACTTAGAGTGAAGATGTATTACTACGCTTCTTTAGGAGCTTACTCTAGATATACACAAGTGGATGTGGTTTGCCCTTAGGGAACTCTTGTTTCGTTATGTTTTCGTAATTATTGATAATGAGGATCCGCGCCATATGCTTCTGAAATCTGAAACCTTTTAAAATTTCCGTTTTATACTCCGCCAATCAATCTGAAACTAAAAGAGAATTTCCTCCATAAATCTCCCGATACAAATGATATTTTTTTCTTTGTCGATTGAATAACGTGTTTTTTTTTGTTTGTATAGTTTTCTGCTAATACTTACCACATAGCTCGTATCAGAGCTTCATGTTTCTGTGCTGATTGGTGCATATGTCCAAGTGCTCGTATGAAATATCTGATTTATAATGCAGGAAAAATGTATATGAATTTTGTGCACATCGCAGTTCTATGGGGGTCTCAAGTTGACAGTTTGAGGCTCCACATTTTCCCTTTTTTCTGGTCATAACATAACAATCTAAATATGGGGAAGTTAAATGATAGTTAAACTTAAATTCAAATTTCCTTTTAGTTCCAATCCTATATATTATGCTTTAGTATATTAAAACTTTTGATATGATTATTCAGATTCTATTACAACAAAAAGATGAGGTTATCTAGCTGGGAGAAGCCTATAGAATTAATGACATCAATTGAGGTGAGTCACATATTATCAAGGTGCTTACATATCTCTTCGCTATTCATTCTGTATCTATTCCTCCAGATTGTTGGTAACAGCACATGGATTTAATTCCATTGATTTTGTTCTGTGCAAAGTTCTTGTCTCATTGATGCAAGCTTGGTGATAGAAGAAGATACTTTTTGTTTCTTCAAAGTGGGCAGTTTTTACTATTACGATCATTCACAATCATGTAATTTTTTTCTAGTTTTGTAATGGAAAAATAGAATGCTCGAGAATTAATGCTAAAAATGGGAAGTTGTTTTTGTTGCTGGAATTTCCTTTTTCCTTTAGGGTTTGTATTGAACTATAGACTTTAGCATATTTGGTCACTTTAAACAGATAATATTTTGATTATAGAAAATGTCAATTAGCATTTTACAGCCAGACATAAAAGAAAAGTATGTTAGCAAGGCTCTCATCTCTCTCATTTGATGGTGGATTTAATCAACTCAACTCAACAAAGCTTTTCTCGCCAACTACTTGGGGTTATCTGAAAATGAATTTGTACGAAAACTTTAAACTAGAATGCCAAGCAAGGAGGAAAATAGAGAATAGAACAGATGAAATAATAATAATAATAATAATAATAATAATAGTATTAGAAACTAAAGAATAAGACTGCCTGAAAATATATAAAGACAAAATCCCAACTACATATATAAAAATACCTATATAAGTTACATACATACACACACACACACACACACACACACACACACACACACATATATATATATATATATATATATATATATATATATATATATAAAGTTAAAAAGAATACAAAAGAAATACAAAGGAGGGAAAAGAGAGAAAGATAAAACTAAATAAAAGAGACGTAAACGTGGAAGTTAATTTTGTGGATTACATTTCTGTTTTTTTGTAACTTGGTTGACTTCTATAGCATATAAGATGCTTACAGGTACATGCTGTTCTACACTATTGAGAGGTAGGGAATTCTGTGGGTATTTGCTGATTCCTCTACTTACAAACTTGCTTGAAAGCTATTAAATTCTGTCATTCAAATATTTTTTTGGATTGCTATGTTAGTGTTTGCTCTGGTTCTAGGTTGCTTCTTTTGTTAAAAGGGAACTTTTGCATTTTCGATACATAATTTTGTCACTGGTCCTATTGTCTTACAACTTAAAGAATGAGAAGGAAATTCTTTTTTAAGAAACTATGAACAATTCTTAATTTGGATGCATTTATACCAAGTTAATTGGAAAAAGTATAAATATTTTCCTTTGTCTAGAAGATTTTATGATGTTTGGCATATTTTTGAAGACTACAGATTTGAAATAATGTAAAGAAAAATTTGGGTGCATAAATTATTTCCAAATTTGTAACTCAGAGGTGAGTATCATAAGATCTGGCTTCTACTAGATACATGGAACACAATAACTAACTAGAAAATAATTGTTAATGAAGTTCACTCATCCAGATCCCAAAAAAAGAGTTTCTTCAACATGTCTATGGAAAAATAAATGTGGAACCTAATAAAATATTTCTCTACTTTAGCCATGAATGATCAATATAATATTTCTCATGATCAAGTATCCCCCTCTCAGTGCTATGAATGAAAAAGTAGCAAAATTTATCTGTTAACAATTATGCTTCGGGGAATAAATTTATAAAAACATGGTTTAAGGAAGCATATGATGGACAGATACGTTCATCTACCAAGTATTCATAGTGAGAGCATTGATGCTGGTGCACAATTTACAGACATTTTACTTACAGTTCAACTGATCTGCTCAAGTCAGTATGAATTAGACTTGGGCAGTACTGCAGTGAAATGGACCAACGGTGTTAAAAAACCCCAACCCCCTTTTTTTGGGGTGGGGGGGGGGGGGGGGGGGGATAAAGAACTTTGATTCACCTCCATTTGATCTCGGTGGATGGGATGAAGCTTTGAGGTTCAATCTTTGATTTGAACAGCTTGGAATGGGTATCTGTGGTCATCTAAATTAGATAACTGTTAGAGAGGGATCCAAAAAATAAAAAACAAAAGAACCGCTGTGCCTTTGTTACCACAGGCTAGGAAGTGAAAGTGACATGAGATAGTATTTCCTTTCTCTTGGTAACACATTGACATCCTCTTATTTTATATTACTTGTGGTAATATTCAGGAATGTCACCAATATGGTTGCTGAACATTTATTAGTTTGCCGTTGGCTGGTGTCTTCTATCATTAGGCATATTGTATATCTGTTCCTTTGGTGAATGGAAATGGTCTTTATTATTTTCTTATATTAGTTTTCCTTCATATATTGTAGGTTTCTTAATCTTCAAACATGATTCTGTGTTCTGCACCCTATTATTTTTCCCTTGGTACTTGATCCTTCAATTCGTTATATATATTTTGCTCTTTTATGCACTATATGCTCATTGGATGAATAGGATGTACATGGCGCATTATTTAAAATATCCACATCTACCCCTTCCACCGGCCAAGAAAAAAAAGAAGAGAGCACTGAAACAACTCAAGAGTGGAATGGAACTTTTTATTTGGCCACGTTGCACTGTCAATGATATTAGATATTTGAGAGCAGAAAACCACATACGTAACAGCATCTTCACCCACAATAAACTGTACCATAATGTGGTTGTAGATGGGAACCAAAACAGCCACATAACCGTGTTAGCATTGTAATTATATATATATATATATATATATATATATATATATATATATATATATAGACACACACACACACACATATTATATGTAATATTCTATACCATTTCAAAGTTTCAATTTATTATATATTTTTATTAAATTATTTTTTCATATTATTAATAATAATAATCTGAAATTGTCTTGTACAGTCAGACTTACAAACTGTCACGACTGACGTATAAACTATTATCACACTTGGTTTATGTTAGAAGAGTCATGCCATGTGTTGCGAAAGTTTTGTGTCAAATTACAATTGCGACGTACATCAATAAATGTGATTGGATAGAATTATAAGGTTGATCCACCATATTTCATATAACAAAGAGTTACCACTAATAGTTATCCACATAATTAGTAACAAAAAAGTCCACACATAAAGTCGCAAGATATATCATTTCCCTATGTTATAGCAATTAACAGGTTTGATTTCATTGTTGACGGGGAGGTGACTTAAATTTTGTTTTGTTGGGTTTAACTGTAAACATCTAATTCAGTTGTGTTATTCACTCTTGATATATGTAACATCTTTTTAGGCAATATATTGTTTGTGGATTCCATAATAACTCAGTAAGGCATTCTATTGAAGTCATTCAATAGAGTAGTACTGTTTTTTCCTTTTTGTCCCCGTAGATTATTTAAAGTGGTTTGCATCTGCATCACATGCAACCAGAACGGGAGAAGACCGCATTCGCACCACACCTTATGTGCGGTTTGTGGTTGTTGATTTTAGATATCACACAATGTGGATGCGAATATGCGATGCCTAAAACCGCACCACGCTATCCCGTTGGGGTACAATTTTAATATTCTTTTATATAATCTATAGTTTGCATAGTATTCCATTTATCTTCATCAAGTTTACCATTTATGTGAAATTGTGTTGTGTTTGGAAGATTTCCTTGGTACATTTTCATGTGTCCTGCTGTGGTATGCTTTCTGTCATGTAACTGTTATTATATTGAATGCTTTTCTGAATTTTCTTTTTTAAAGTTACTCTCCTTCCACATTCCTCTAATTCACTTTTTATTATGATCAGAGGGCGGATGCATCCACTGACTGGAGGGAGATTACAAGTCCTGATGGAAGAAAGTGCGTCTTTTAGTACAATCTTTAATTCATTATTTTGTAGTTTCGAAGTCATTGATGACAATCATCTATGAGAATTATAAATATCTTGATGGATCGAAATTTACCTTTTGCAGGTATTACTACAACAGGG
Organism: Hedera helix; assembly: GCA_947179155.2. Taxonomy (NCBI): domain Eukaryota; kingdom Viridiplantae; phylum Streptophyta; class Magnoliopsida; order Apiales; family Araliaceae; genus Hedera; species Hedera helix. The sequence goes on from OX359287.1 coordinate 31,421,593, forward strand.
TTACCAAGAAATCAACATGGAGTATCCCTGATGAAGTCAAGGTTTTTTCCCCCTTACTTTTTTCTCTTCTAGGCATAAAACCTACCCATATGTCTCTTTTTTCTTCTATTATCCCCTTATTCTGCTGGGAATATATTCATCAACAGTTGGCTCGTGAGAAAGTTACAATGGAATCTAGCAAGGGAACACAAGAATCTATTAAGGATGCAAATTTTCATGCCCCAGCTTCAGTTTCTTCTAATGCGATCAAAGCATCATCCCCTATTGCCGATAGTGCTTGTGAGGTAGTGTCCAGCCCAATTCTGGTGGCACCTACTATTGCAGTTAAATCAGTAGCTATGGTGACATCTGGATCATCGTCCTTATGCATAGAATCTCCTACCGTGGCAACGAATGCAACTGTAGCACAGACACCTCTTGAACCTGTACCTCCACTTGCTACTACTTCAGGAAGTACTGAAGTTCCGGTCACTTTGGCCAATACTGATACAACACCAATGTATTCTAGCTTCAACCGACTATGTTTGTTGTGAATAAAATTTGTAACTGGATGGTGTTATAATCCACTTTCATTGTGGACTTTGTAGGAGTAATTCTGATGACATCTCTGCTAAGGATGTTGAAACTGCTGTAGATGGAGTTTCTGCAGTGGATATAAAGGTATCTATTGCCTTCTGTACTAGATTAACTAAAAACTAGAGTTTATAGCAGAGGCAAAATGTAGTTAGTAGCAAAGCCTTTATATCATATGCCGCAAAGTTGATTTGGTTTATGCTGTGAAGGAAATCAATAATGGGACAAGCACCGATGAGAAGGTTGTTATTGCTGCAGTTGAGGAGAAAATTGTTGATCAGGAACCAGTAATTTATGAGAATAAATTGGTAAGTACTTAACCTTTTTTTTATTACTGGAATTAGCTTCATAGGTGTTTACAGTATCTATTTCCAATCTTCTCCCAGGAAGCAAAAAATGCATTCAAATCACTTTTGGAAAGTGCAAATGTTGGGTCTGGCTGGAGTTGGGATCAGGTAAATTACTTACAGAATATGATATGGTTATATTCACTAGACAGGCGCTTAACATCTATAATTAAATTTTTCAGGCCATGAGAGTGATTATTAATGACCGAAGGTATGGTGCTCTTAGAACACTTGGAGAGCGGAAGCAAACTTTTAATGAGGTAACTTTGACATGGACGAATTTCTAGCAATGTTTTTTTTTCTTTATTTTTTTCTAATCTCTTTTTTATATTATTTACTAGGGTTATTCTGCAGCATATTTCTGGTGTATCTGTTAGTTTCTGTCTGTTAAGTATATTAGTATTGTGTTTCAGTTCTTGGGGCAAAAGAAAAAACAGGAAGCAGAAGAGAGGCGTGCTAAACAGAAAAAAGCACGAGAAGATTACAAAAAAATGTTAGAAGTAAGTTATTCGTTCATTGTTTTCTGGACGTCTCTGATAGGGCTGTTGAACTCTCAATTGCCTCCGTCAATACATCAATAATACATGTTCTTTTTCTGCTCCATCATATGCTAGTTTTCTTTTCGTTTCATTTTAGTTTTTTTCTTGGTCTCAATTTCTTCTCAGGAGTCCAAAGAGCTGACAGCATCCACAAGATGGAGGTCTATGTCTTTTCCTATATGATATATGATTTCCTGGGAATGACCATTTTTATTTTTGTCAATTCTCTTAGTATTTTACTTCTACTGATTAAAGATTTTAACAATCCTTTAGCAAAGGAATATCTATGTTTGAAGATGATGAACGCTTTAAAGTTGTTGAACGAGCTAAAGACCGTGAGGACCTTTTTGAGGATTATATTGTGGAACTTGAGAAAAAGGTGAATTTTTTTGACCTTTTATTCTTTTTCCTTTTTAACAAGTGTATTTTCTTGACGTTAGCCTCTTTGTCGGTGTACATATTATCCACTTCTATATTTGAGAGTATATGGAAGCGGGAGGGCATCAGATCTAGCTTCTCTAAGCCAACACACCAGTGAGACTAAGGATTTACACACACACACACACACATATAGGTGGAGTGAAAATACACAACCAAAAGAATAATTGGAGTGCATGGAGCATTTGAAGTTAAAGAGGTTGTGATTCATGAGGTCACTCACAGTCTGAAGCATAAATATGTATCTTTCAAAGTTTTGAAAAATCTGGTTTGGGCTTATGGCTTCTTGTTGGAGCATTGTTTTCTTAATAATTGCTGAAATATGTTGTATTGGATGCATGCATTTGAGGTGGTAGAGGTACTGAGCAGTACTCAATTTGGACACATGATTTCTTAAGTTTTTATCATTCAATGACGTCTTTATAGATTAACTATAATAAGATGCACATGTTCCTTATACGTCTTATGTACGCTATATTTATTATGAACCTTTGGACACTTTTAAAATTTAAAGTACATCATGTTCCATGTTGATGGTCATGAAGTTTTTCAATATGCTTCTTTATCTGTATATTTTGTTTGACTAAAAACTCCGTAAGAAAAAAAAACTATTCTTATTGGGGGATAACTAAGGTTGACTCTCTTATATGTTGGACAAGTACTATTAATATGCTTAATATGTTTCTTGAGGTATATATATGGTTTGAAGAGTGGTAACTCACTGATTCTCGAAATAAGAACCGTCATAACTCCAACAAACAACTTACTGCTTTTGGAATGGGATTTTGATAGGAGAGAGCAAAGGCATTGGAGGAGCATAAGCGAAATAGAAAGGAGTACATTGAATTCTTGAAATCTTGTGACTTTATTAAGGTTTTCTCTAACTGGAGTTTTGCATTTTGTTATGAAGGTCCTTTTATGTTTAGAACAATCTACTCACGCTTTTTCTTAATGGGTTATATTTCCTCTTCAGGCAAGCAGCCAATGGCGGAAAGTGCAAGACCGTTTGGAGGCTGATGAGAGGTGTTCACGTCTTGAAAAATTTGATCGCTTAGAAATATTCCAGGTACAAACCCTAATAGTTTTCTTACATACAGGATTCTTTTCAGACTACCCCAAGTAGTTTGGATAAAAGACATTGTTGAGTTGTGTTGAGAAATATTCCAGGTTCTCATAAGAGGTGAATGGGTGGGGGAAGTATGTGTCAGTCAGTACCTACAGCTTTTAGTTATCAGCCTAGTTAATCCTCATAATTTTCAGGAATATTTACGCGACTTAGAGAAGGAAGAGGAGGAGCAGAGAAAATTACGGATGGTACATCAAACATAGATTTTTCTGGAAGCAGTAAGCCTCAACTTTCTCTTGAGGATTTCTTCTTATTTCTCTCTCTCTCTCTCACTTTATACAGGAAGAATGGAGAAAAGCTGAACGTAGAAATCGTGATGAGTTTCGCAAGTTGATGGAAGAGCATGTTGCTGCAGGCACACTTAGTGCAAAAACTCACTGGCGTGATTATTGCTTGAAGGTTAGTTGGTTAATTTTTATTTCCCTATTCTTTCTTTTGGACTTTCTATCCAGTATTTGCCAGGTTAGATTGCTCCTATTTTAATTTTGTTGTGTCAAGATTTAGGAACTATTCTGCACTGTATATAACTTCTTTTTGACTTTTAGGTTAAAGAATTACCTGCATATCTGGCAGTCTCATCAAACACCTCTGGTGCAACAGCAAAAGATCTGTTTGAAGATGTTGTGGAGGAGCTAGAGAAACAGGTAGTTTGATCTACATTTTCCTCAATTTTATCAGGAGCATTAATTTAAACAAACAATACAGTGCCGCTTTTTACGTAAGCAGAAAGAGAGAAGGAAAAAAATGAAATTGCTATATTATTTATACTTTGCTCAAATTTCAGCCCTTTTAAGTGGGAGTATAAAGAAGCTACTATATTTGAGTATGGGATGCTTTCAGTATTGAATTTCTTACCATGCAATTTTCAATTTACCCACTTTTACACAACTCTCCTCATTGCAGTATCTTGAGGACAAGGCTTGGATAAAAGATGAAGTGAGGTTGCGGAAGGTATAAATTTTACAATTTTGGTGTTTTGAGACGTTGGTTAATATATGTAACGATGTTATATTTTTGTTTTCAGATTACCCTGTACTCAACTTGGACAATTGAGGATTTTAAGGCTGCAGTTTTAGAAGATATTAGCTCACCAGCGGTGTCAGATATCAACTTAAAGGTATATTTTTTTCTCGTAATCTTTATTTCTTTAAAACTCTCATTTCTTCCCCGATCCAAATAAATAGAGAAAAACTATCGTTACTATTTGAAATTATGTATAAATATATTGTATGAATTATGCTGCTGGTTGAAGAAAACTTTATATATATGTGTGTGCGTGTGTGCGCGTGCGTGTGTGTATACAAACAGTTTGGATAACAGAATAATGTAAGAGATAAGAGAGTACAATTTCATCTTTAAAAAGAGAAACTTAAAGAAGGGGAGGACATGGAGTTCCCTGAAATTTAAATGCAAAAGAACAAAGACAGTGCATCACTAATTTTTTTGCTGGCCAAGAGTGATGCATTTCAAGTAAAGCTTGTATTGGTCAATTTGCTGACCAATGTTTTAAATTTTTTGGTTCTCTACCTTTTCTCTTTTGCTCTTCAAACTATGAATGTTTCAATTTTACAGCTTGTATTTGATGAGTTACAAGAAAGAGTCAGGGAGAGAGAGGAGAAAGAAGCTAAAAGGCGCAGACGTCTTGCAGATGAATTCTACGAATTTTTATGTAGCTTCAAGGTTTAGCAAGCTACTTTTTGATCAATCAATAATGATTATATTCAAAATATCAGAGAATTTAGGTTTCTCATCTTAATTTTTACTACTTTGTTTGTTCTTGCTACATTACAGGAAATAACTGCATCTTCAAGATGGGAAGACTGCAACTCAGTATTTGATGATCGGTAAGAACTAAGAAGCTAGTTTTGCTCGTCTTTGAATGTTGGTATTAAAATTATGATATATAGTGTAGAGTATATTATTCCTTATTTACTTATATTTCTTTTCCAACAAATAATTATTGATTATTCTGTGTTTTTACAAGTACGCAACGTTTCCATAGAACTCACATATTTTTAAGAGTTAATTGATATTTTGGTCAATGTACTAGAGGTCGATTTCCATTTTGGTTACCGAATTTTTTTTGGTTACATTAACATCACTTTACTTCAAAAATTGTTTCAAACGACTCATTATCTAATATTCCGTCCAAAAAATAAATAAACGGTAGCGCTGAGTAGAATAACGGTTAACAGGTGTCATGTGTACTTAATATGTGGAAGGTGGGGCCCTTACATGTGGATGAAGAAGAAAATTTAATAAGTCTTTAAACGACTCTAACACGTGGTCCTGGCTTTGACTTCATCGGCTCACCGTCAATGGCCTCGGCGATTTCTTCACTTTTCAGTTGATCCCCAAGTTCGTCCAGGTTAGATCTTCGTCTCTCAACCTCTGGTCTATTGGCATGCTCAACCTCCGGTATGTTGGCATGTCTCTCCCTCCACAAGGGTTTTCCCCCTCTGTAGTGGCCTCGATTCTAGCAACGCCTTGGCACCGCTGCTGTTGCTGTTGTTGTCAAACATTGTCGTGGCCAGGCTGGAATCTAATCCGCAGTTATGATCCTCTGAATTTCATTCAACTAAAGTTTTCTAGTGAGAAAGTTTTGTTCTTTATGCTATTAAATCCTGAATTTGAAGCTCCAACCAAGAAAATGGGGCAGCACTGGCCTATGACTATGGGGTGACAATATCACATCACATGTAGAATTATAGTCAATCAAAGGAACTAGTGGCCGTGAAGAAGTGCATAGAAGAATTAAAAAAAGAATAAGAAGCAACTTGGAGCCCTAATTTTTTTCCCTTTTTTGATTTGTGCAATTAAATTATATATATACAATGAACAATCACGTGCTTTGCACATTATATTACACATGGCCAAATGGGCCACATCACCATTTATTAATTCACACATCAACTATTTCTAATCACTTGATATGCACATGCAGATACTATCGTTTATTTTTTGGAGGGAATACTAACTGATGACTTGTTTGAAATATTTTTGAAGTATAGTAAAGTTAATGCAACAAAAAAAGATTCAGTAACCAAAATGAAAATCGACCTGTAATATAGTGACCAAAGTATCAATTAACCCATATTTTTAATGACAGAATCTGTGCAGCTGTTTTTTTTGTCAACATTTGTATAAACTGCTTGCCCTTTTTTTCTTATATTCATCAAGCATAATGTTGTCGAATGTCCTTGTGAAGGTTTAACAGGGAGGAGAGCTTCTTAAGGGAAACTTTTGAGAAATACATAACAGAATTAAAAGAAAAAGCCAGAGAGAAGGAGCGAAAGCGTAAGGAGGAAAAGGTATTTATATAGTTTTAAGTTCAACTCATCTAATCTTTGAATTTTCTTGTAATATATGAAGTTAATTTCCCTTTATTTTTGTTAGTGGAATTCATTGCTATTTTTTAATTTAGTAATTTTAAACTTATATTTAGAACTCTATTTGATGTAAGCATATAGCACGATTATGTGTAATCTTTTGCTTACAAAATACACAACATATCACATAAAATATTCATGTGCCTGCCTTTGTTTTGGTAGAATATACGCTTCTGAAAATTTTATTTTTATGCAAAATTCTAATATTCCTACCAGTAAGGGAGCTTGGTAAGGTTTGCGCCTACTTGACATGAATTAGGCGACTCTACTCTTTTCCCTGTCCATTAGCCTCACTTCGTTTCGTTATTCTTCTATACCGTCACTTGAATGAAGACACCCAATCGGCCCAATTTTCTTACACTTGTTATTTAGTTTATATTATATATATATATATATGGGTAATGTAGATGCAATGTGTTGATCCTTTTCAGTGAACAGGTTCAAGAATAAACTGATATGTGTTGGAATAGATGACATAGTCACATAGATTAATCCCTAAATTAAGATAATGATATGGTAAAAGTTTGTGGCTTTGCAAGCTGAACAACTTAGTTTTCATATTCTTGTGTTCAACTCTTTGTCTATACAGCACCTTATATCTTTTTTGTTTTTTAATCTTTTTTTTTTTTTTTTTTGTTCAATTGCCTTTATAGTTAGACTCAAAATATACAATTCACTAGCTACAAGGACAAAAGCTTAGTTGTCTGAGATAATAAACACACACTTGGGAGTTTAAATGGGTATGTTTGCATCTATTATCAGTAAACATTGTAGGACAACGACATATAGGAATCTATTGCAACTGGAAATGATTGCCCCAATATAATCCAATTTTTGGTTGTTGAAAACTAGATATTGAAATAAAGCGTTACCTAAGCAGTCAAGGTGGCATCCCCTTGTGACATTGCATATTCAATGTAAGTTTGAGGGTAGCTATTTTTTTTCTTCATATTAGACTCTATACTGCTTGTTAATATATTCCTTTCTTGTATACTTGGTGTCAACATGAAAATGGAAACCTTATGTTTCCCTAGCGGAGGCTTTGGTTGTGCCACTTGTTCCATTTAATGGATGTATTATGGGTTGACTTGGGTAGCCTTAGGGGTTGTTTAATAAAACTAAATGAAACAGTTTTGAATGTTTAAGTAATCTAAATGAGTTGAATGAAGCAGAATTTTGAATACCGAATAAAAAAAGTTGTTTGATAATTGATATGTCTGAAACATCTGAATAACAGTTTTTTACTATTTTATCCCTCTAAATTTCATTACAAACTTAAATAAAATTAAAATAATTATTTTTAATAAAGGGAATATTTTTAATTTCTTAAAAAAAAAATTATATTAACACCTTTTTCCCGATGTTCTTATAAAAATGAAATTAGTGTTTATTGTTTTCAATTTCTATTTAAGTGGAATAAAGAAAACAATAAAATAATAATGACTCTTTATTTATATTAAGAGCTTTTTCCTGTTGTATCCATGTAATAACCATGGTTATGTTGTAGTTGGGTTTGAACATCATTTCTATTTTCTACTCTTTCTCTTTCGTGGAGCTCACCGTAGCTGTTTGCTCTGGAAAAATCTCCTTTTTAATCTTTTTCCTCTCTTTATGTTTATATACATACATGGATCTATTTCCATGATCTCTTGAATCTTGATTGAGACGCAAATTAAATTTTTCATTTTAATTTTGCAAATCCAATCCTTCTCCTTTTCTCTTTCTGGTATGCAATCTAGTAGAAAATTCCACCACCTCCCGCCACCCAAAACCCATATCAAAACCCAAACGCAAATTGGATTTGTCTAGAGTGATTGATTCTGTAAACATAGAGAGTTAAAGGTTAGGGTAGTTAAGTAAAAACTTCATTCAATGTTTGGGTTTATTGATTTAGCCAAAAAAATTAGACTTACTCAATCAGTCAAAATTACTGACTGATTCAGCCATTCAAATAATTTTTATTCAAATCAAACGGACTGAATGGTTGACCGATTCAGATAAGAAGTCATTCATATGTATTAAGTTCTTATCAAACACCCCCTTAGATGGGTTTATTTTTTAAAATCACCTAATTTCTTATGTTGAGAGAAACTTCAAAGTTAAGTTTAAGGTATTTACTCATGTGAGAAGTTGCAAATAGAGGACGATTGCAAGTAGTTGTAATATTTTAGTATAGTGATGTGATCAGATGTGATGCATAACTTTCCAGTTCAATCTAACTTTTAAGCCAGTTTTCATTTATTTTAGATCCCATGAGAATTCCTTTCAGGAGCATTGCATACGAGTATTTAAAGTTGTAACATTTGAATGCTTTATTCTCTCTTGGGACCTTTCCATCAACCTTTTAAATGGGAAATAGCTTCCCTTTTAAATATACTTTGTACCTACTAAATATTTTCCATGTAGGATTTATTTGAACTAGCGAGAACAATGTGAATCAAGTAGTGTGGGGATTCACATAGTTGTCACAAAGACTAAAGCTATCGTGTTAAAAATCATTTTTTAACTTAAGAGAGGAGAAAGTCTTATTTTTTTCCCATTATCCAAATCCTAGGATATTTCTAATGAAGATTGATCACTTTGTTGATTTGAAGACATATTTCAAGGCTAAAGTTATCTATGGTATGAGAAATTAAATCTGGAGCCCGAACTGGATTTGGTTGTTGACATGGTTTTTTATTTCATTAATGAAATTTCTCTGCCTGTTACTCTCTTTTTGTGCGCGTTACCTGTACATATAACCTAATAGTTCATAGAATCATTATACATGAAGTTCAAAACTGCATGAATGTAACATCTCTTGTTCTGATGAAGGCTAATGCCGTATATTAGATGCATGGACACAGATGATAAATATGAGTTTTACTTATTCACTTTGCAGGCCAAAAAGGATAGAGAGGCAAAAGATAGAGACAAGAGAAAAGCAAAACGCAGAAGGGATAGAGAGAGAGGAAAAGGGAAAGAAAGAGCTAAAAATGATGTATCAGACAGTGAAAATGGTGATGGTGATGAATCCTACAGTTTAGAAGAGAACAGAAGGTTGGGAAGAGATGAGGAAAGGAAACATAGAAAGCGGCATCCAAGTACTGATGATGATACGAGTTTTGATGAAAAAGAGAAAGACCGGTCGAAGAGTTCTCATAGACATAGCAGTGACAGCAAAAAATCAAAGCAGGTATCCTAGTATATGTGGCTATATCTATATTATAAAGCGGGAGAAAATTGGGCTGTTGTTTTTCGTGTAAACTCCAAAACTGAAGCTTTTTTAACTTCCAAATAACCTTAGATAGGAGCAGTATTTCTTAAACTCAAAAACTTCCATTTTCTCTCTCTCCGCTCCTTTATCAATCCTTATTTTCTCTTCAACATTTTCTCATTCATTCTACACACACGTAGTGTGTGCCAGGACACTAGTATGCTTAAATGGACCAAGACCTAACAAGTTAACATTTTCAGCCAAAATGTAATTTCAGACAAGTGTGTATAAACTCTAAAATTCTAAACAATCTCTGCTATATATGCTGGCTATAGCCATGCTTGTATATATATTGTCATTATATAGGAAGAATGATTGCACCTGTTCATTGTGTTACTGTGACATTGAAGGCTAAATAGATTTGAACTTTTGCTGTGGTAGATGGAGCAACAATCTGAAGCAGATTATGATAGCAGGCACAAGAGACACAAGAGAGATCACCGCAGTGGTTCTCATAGGAATGAAGATTATGAAGAACACAAAGAAAGGGAAAATGGTGAGGATGGGGTAGTTTTGTAGTTATATTCTTATTACAGATAATATGTTGTTCACTTTGTGTAGTTACCTTCAGATATGTGTACAAACACATGTGTGCGTGTGTGTGTGTCTGTGTCTGTCTGTTTTCTCTTAAAAGAAATAGTTGATCGTATTTGATGTGTCTCAGTTCTGGTATCTGCATCACTTTAAATCAGTTGTCGATACATAACTTGTAGTTTTTGGCTGATTAATGTAGTAGTGAAGATGGTGCACATATCAGTTGAATGTTGTTTGCCAGAATGATTTGTATCTAGGATCTAGTGAATTAATTCATAGCCATGGCCTAGAACTGAGTTTCTGACTTGAAAAGCAACTGTAGTCACTAAATAACTGGAACTAACATGTTGTAGTTTATAGAAACTTGAATTAATTGGAGACATTCAAACTTGAAAAACTAAAGCTGAAGTTCATTTACTCATACTCAAGACATGATGTCTGAAAACTTCATGTTCTGAAGTTGTAGTAGACTAAGTGCTGGTAGTTGGCAAGATCCAGTGTTTGACTTTTTAACATGGATTTTGTTAGTGATCACTGTCAGTTGACTATATTTGAGTCAGACTTAAAGACATGGAAGTAGATAAGCACAAAGAGAATTCATTTTTATGAACTGCTGGATGACAGGTTTAGATATGCAAATCAACTTTATCTATTCTCAACTGTAAGAACTAACTACACACATGTACAAGTAGGTCAATATTTATATTATTACTGGAGTAACATTAATAATAATAAGAAAAACTTTCTTGGTTAAGAAACATAGTATGGCTATCAAAAATCTCAAAAATAGTTTGTTATTGACTTTTAGGGATTCAATCAGTTTTTTTGTGATGCGTTGTAAAGAGCAAAGAAAATTATATCGTTGTTTCTTTATGAATAATATGATCTGTGTTCAATGAATAATGTTAGTGGATACATTGGCTCTAATTCATCGTCTTTTTGGTTTTTGTACCAGTGCATTAGTCCATTGAAAGCTTGACCATCATTTGTTGTAAGGGGAGCCTATTTCATTCCATGCAGTTTCTAAGTGACTGGTTTTTGTATTGCGAAGCTAATACCTCCCAGTGAAACAGAAGAATGGCCTTTCTTGTTCTGCAAACACAGGCTTAAAACACCCTGACAGTACTAGCTTCCCTTGAAGATTTGCATATATAAAAGGAAGGATGCTGGTTTAGAGTTAGCAGCTGCTTGATGCCTATCATGATTTGGGCTATATTGACCTCATTTCACCTAAAGAAATAAAGTAGCACCTTAATATTATGGAGGTTCAAAAATGTTTATTTTAAAGTTTGGTAGTGCTTCTGTAAAGACAATAAAGCTTAAATATTTCCAGTTCTTACATATCATCCAACTGATCAGAGGAAATTATAATTGTAGTGTGTGGAATTCTCTCTTCTTAGGCAGCATGATCTATTACTGCTCTGCCTTTGTTTTTCTGCTTTTTCACATGTTGACTAATTCAGCATTACTTATTGAAGCCTTTTGTTTTCCTTCAAGTACAAAACCTATTACATATTTGAGTACTATATACTTTTAAATAGAAGTTTTCTGTTTGCTATTGGACATTAACCAATTCTCATAGTATACATATGAATTTCATGCTATTATCTATTTTGTCAACAGCCTGAGTTTGAAGTTTTGTTTTTGCTGCCTCACGTTTTTGTTGAAGACAACTTAGATGTGTGTAGACCTTTGATTAGCTTTGTGAGGTATTTATTGTCGTGGGTGCGTTTGCATCAGATGAGCCCTTAATCATTATCTTCATTTTCTTCTCGGTGTGAACGTAGAGAGAGAGAGAGAGAGAGAGAGAGAGAGAGAGAGAGAGAGAGAGAGAGAGAGAGAGAGAGACTTCCTCCATATTTGGAAATGAATCAATAGTAGCATGAGGCGAGTAACTGAGGACAAGCTGTAACTGATATGAAATCGGAATAAAGAAAAGACAGAGAGAGAGACGTCTCCTATGTCACCCATAATATGTGGTCTCTCGCTGGTTTTTGGAATTCGATATCAGGAAATATTTGAGCAGTCCTCTTCAAATAACTTACGATAAAGAGAGGAGCAAATTGTTGGATGAAGCAGCTATGATTTTCCTCAACTCTATACTTAAATTAAGTTGATAAGTTCTGTGACAATGTCATCTAAGATAGAATCTCCTATGACTATTTCAGTATCCCTGTTCAGTTGCTGGAAATCTCTCCATTCCTCTAGTGTCGCCGAGAGGTTCGAATTTATCTGCTGAGTAATCTTCTTATGATCTCCAGGTTCCTTTCTCCATAAGCAGATTTGCTTGTAAATTATTTCTTTAAGCCCATCAGGTACTAACATTTCTCTACTACTCTTTCCACTTCCCTGTTTTCCATGGATATTTATTGCTTCATTCGCATAGTCGAGCAAAAGCTTGTTTGTTTGTATCAAGACAGTTCCGTCTTTCACATACTTGGAGAAGCCAGACCTGATATCCCATGAATCTGGTGTTGAATGACATTTCTGTTTCTTAGTCAGAGATGGTAAGTTGCATGGAGAATCGGACCATGTGGAATTTTCTGTAGCTTTAATTGGCATAGAAGGACTGCCACTTGACAGGTTTTCAGCTTCTTTTCTTGTGATGCAGGAACATTCCACTGTTTCGACAACAAAAAAAAGTAGAAAAAAAACAATTACTTAATTTGTTACTAATTAAACCAGAAATCAATGATACATCTCGTGGTTCTTATTTGTAGAATATAAGAAGCTGACTGTTTTTATATAGTGGTGAAGCGACAGGAGATTGCTGAAATCTTAGTATGAGCTGTTTGCTGGCTTTCATGGATACGCATTGACATTTTGTTGCAATAGCCTGTTGACATTGTAAGTAATCAAGCTTCAAACTATTCAAGACTAATTATTCATTTACTTTCCGAGTAAGTAGGAGTAAAGTGAAGCCTAGAACATGTTGACTACCATGGTATACAATAGTAATAAAGACAGAATTCTGTTATTTTACCTCGGAATTCTGGATTTGGAGAGCTCCCAATGTTCTCCCTAGTGCTGAGCATTGAAAATTCTCTTCAGCACTGCTCTCTGAATAGGAAAAACAATTTGTTCCTTTGATAAGTTGGCGATTTATGGCAGATTCTTCTGTTTGAGCTCTAGAATTTCGACTGAAATGTGTGCTGCATTTTCTATAGGAAATGAACTTGTTGGTTATCAATTTCAATATTCTTGAACTTTTCTGGGGTCTTATTCTTTTCATCGGATTGCATATGCATGATCCCTTCAAATTCTCACCAAAATCGTTCTGGTTGTTGCTGCTATCTGCACGATCTGTTCTTGAGTTCTTTAAAAACCTCTTGGATATGCACATATCTAGTGTATAAGGCTCTTGTTGCTCTTCTAGAAATTCAGCCAGCAGCTTTATCGGCACTGGTTTAAATGTAGAAGAAGCCATAGAAAGCTGCTACTGTGAAGTGATTCGTTGTATCAACAGAATGAAGAATTCACCTTCTGACTGGGTTTAAGGTGTTAGGAGAAGAGAAGGTGAAAAGCAGGGGAGAATAAATGGAAAAGAAACATCATGTTTTTCAGCTTGTGGTGGTGGGAAAAGCTGAGTAGGTAGGGAAGGAAAGTTATAATTGATTTGGGACAGGACGTCAATTTTAGGACTACAGAATCTAAAGATTGTTGTGGGTTATACAAAGACGAAGAAAAGGAAAAGGGAAAGGGGCACACTAGTTTTGGGACAATCTTGCAACTGATTGTTGACACCCTTAAGTTCAAAAAAGAAATTATAATTAATTCTTCCTGTCTGGCATCTCTTTGATAATAATATCTATAGAGCTTTATACCCTGTTATATATGGTCCATAAAATTGTCTTCTGTTGACAGGTTCAGCTCTGTGATGTCTGCTTCCTCTGTGAAATTTTAGTGAAATCAAGTGAGTGTCACAAAATGTACAGGGTGGTACAAATTAGTGAAATATTCTTGTTGAGATTTCTCTGTCTTATTTGGTACTTAGTATATTTCTAATTACTCCCTCGGTTCTACAAAATAGGATCAACTTTATATATTTAGAAAATTGATATTTTTACAATTTAATTTTAATATTTTCACAAAATCAAATGAGACTTATTAGTGAAAATATCAAATTAGCTTGTGAAAATATCAAATTTCTATATTGATCCTCTCTAAATTCTATTATTGGCGAAAGTTTTGTACATTGAATACGATCAAATCCAGTTTGTTAGATATGAATCGCGGATGGTGTTGTTGAAAACACAATTATGTAACCATATAATATGTAAGAAATGTCGGTTAAGGAATTATTGATCTTTGAAATAATTCCAAGCTCCTCTATGCTTGATTTTAACTAGGCTAATTTCCATTCTCTTTGAATATTAAGCATAATTATAATTAATTGGCTTAGACATTTTTTGTTTGAAGCCCAGGATACCATTGCGAGTAAAATGAAATTTTGTAACTAACATCAAGTTCCTCAGTTATAATTACAATATCATTAAACCTTTTTAAATTGTAAAAATTAAAGTGGGAATAAAATGATTAATTCACATTAAATGAAAAAAAAATATGTCGATCTTTCCACTGTAATAAAATGAATCATTCACATTCCTATCAAGTTAATAATTTTAATTATTCCTTAGATTGATTTTGGAATGACTCAATTATTCCATTCTATTCGTTATTGTATTTTTATCTCGACTTTATTACTACAATTTAAACACAACAACATATAAGAGTATAACATTAAGAAAAAAATAACGAATTTCATAAACGAAAGAAAATAACTTGCTTATGCATTGAATTGAGCTAATGGTACGTTGCCTTTGAAGGTTAAGAGCGTAACTCTAAATCAATAAACATAATTAAATTTTACAAAAAAGCAATCTATATCCAGCGCATCTGAATCAGAGTGCATGCTCATATTGAAAGCGCCCTCATAATAGACGAACTGCCATAATTATATACCAAATGCATGGTCGGCTTTAAACAAAGCCCCGCGCACGGTGAACCCTAATTATAGGTATTATGACAAACAGCCACCTCCAATATAACTTTGCCTATAATAAGATGAAATGATGCATTGGTCCGTGTTGTCTTCCAAAAGAACAATGCTTGTGACAATTAAAAATGGACACAGAACTATATATGTATTGTATATATCTATGCTTGACCTTAAAGCTTCATTGAAATAATCTTTCTTTTTTTATTGTTGTCCAATGATGTTTCTTTCAATTCACCTTTTATGAGCATATCATCAAAATCAAAATGGGCTGCCCGTCCTTATTAATTATACATTCTTTCATTTTTCAATTAACCCCACCACATAACTCAGTTATAACCTAGGATCGAAAGGTCAACTACTGGTCTCTTTACTTTTTTATAATTTCTTCAAATTGGTAGTATTTTGGTGGTTTTCAAATTTCAATGATCTTATCACAGCAGCATGCTTGAATTGATCTCTTTTAACACATTTTTTTGGGGCCCTTTTCTCCTCTTAACTTGAGCATGCATGGTATGAATTATAATCATGACATATTATCCGTTGAGGGTATATATGCGCGCTTAACCTAATGAATAAGGTCATCTATGAATCTGTTTAAAAATGAGAGATTTATTTTAATTTTACAAATGTTTACGCATATTAAGATTTTAGTTTTAAGTATCCAGGTAAACATTGTTATTGGTAAAATTATTTGATCCAAACTTTTAATTCGAAAGTGATCGTAAAGTTACCCAAAAAGTAATTAGGTCTGTTCTTGGAGCGGAGAACCAGTAAGAAGGGATCCTATAATTGTAAGATGTACGAAATTTTCAAAACATAGCAAAATTGTCAGCCGCCGACCATGAACTAACTCAATATTTAGGTGAACCGTGTATATTTTGTGTCTTGTATGATTATGTTCTTTCGTTTTTCCTTTTTCTATTATTTTCGATGCGTTGTTATTCTCTAACAAACATATCTTAATTTCTTGGCTACTTTTTTCCTCCTAGCTCAAAATGTTAGTCATGAAGTTTATTTAAATTAAAACGTACACCCTTCCTTCAAAAGAAAATGTACCATTTATTTGCACACAAAGAGTATTATAAAAAAAATAGTGAAAAAAAAACTTTCCCTAATGAAATTGGTAAATGACAAAATTAAATTAATAAAATTCCTTTACCACAACCAAGCTTTTTTTCACACTAGCTTTGTAACACCTTAGTCTCACATCGTGATATATGTGATAATTTGATATATATATATATATATATATATATATATATATATATATATATATAAGGATTCAAACCGTTATCACTAATACTTTCAGTTATAACCTTTTAGGTGAGTCTGTGATGGGTTAAGATGACCAAAAAAATATATTATTGAGACAAACACATTGAGTTTTATTATGCTATGATTTGATTCAAACATGAGAAGACTAAGATAACCTAAGAAGATTCAGACAACCGCATTACACCTTATTATGCTATGATTTGATTTGAACACGAGAAGACTAAGATAACTCAATAAGATTGATACAAGCGCATTGAGCCTTATTATACTATAATTTGATTTGAACTCGAGATTTAACTTGAGTTGTTGCATATGATATCAAGGCTGACTCTCGAAAGTTCGGGTTAGATCATGCGATCAGGTTACTAAAGGTAGGGACATGAAGGCGAGCTTAGTAGGTTGTGGGTATTATTTTAGAATGGCTAGAGAAAAAAAAAAAAATGGGCCTGTATGACTATGTGTTCAGCCTGACAGGGATGTCAGATATTTAAGTGGGGGAGTTTGTAACATCATAGTCTCACATCGTGGCATGTTGGATAGTTTGATATGTATATAAGGACTTAAGTTGTTATCACTAATATATTCAATCCTGACCTTTTGGGTGAGCCTATAGTGGGTTAAGATGACAAAAAAAATATTATAGATCGAGATAGGCTTATTGGGCTTTGTTATATCATGATATGATTTGAAATGGATTCGAGATTTGACTTGAATTGTTACATATGATATTAGAGTCAACTCTCGAAAGCTGGAGTTGGGTCATTTGATTAGGTTACTGAAAGGTGGGAACACGAAGGCAAGCCTAGTAGGCCATTAATGTTATCTCATAAATAGTTAGAGAGATAAAGTTTTTGTGCCTTGTCCCACATCGTGACATGTAGGATAGTTTGCTATATATATAAGGACTTAAGTTGCTATCGCTAATATCTTTATTACTGACCTTTTGGATGAGCTTGTAGCGAGGTAAGATGACCCAAACAGATATTATTAAAACAAACACATTGGGCCTTATTATAATATGATTTGATTCGGACTCGAGATTCAACCTGAGTTGTTACATATGATATACGGGTCGACTCTCGAAAATTCAGGTTATATGATAGCAGGGTCAATTCTCGAAAGTTCGGGTTAAGTCATCCGATCGGGTTGCCAAAGGTAGGGACACAAAGGTGAGCCTAGTAGGCCGCTGATATTATTTTACAATGAATAGATAGATGGAAAGAGGGCCTTGTGTAGCTATATGTTTAGCCTGATAGGGACATCAAGTATTTAAGTGAAAGGAGTTTGTAATATCTTAGTCCCACATCGTGACATATGAACCTATAGTGGATTAAGATGACCAAATAAAATATTATTGAGATAAGTGCATTGAACCTTATTATGCTACAATTTGATTCAAATTTAAAATTTGATTTGAGTCATTATATACTTCTATAGTTCTATGTCTTGTTGCTTTTAATAGCATCTCCTTCACATATGCAACTGATCCATATGTTCTATGTAACATTTCGTAGTCAAATATATATCAACACGTTTAACTTATACAGATAGATAGTTCTTTTCTCTAATAGCATTGTTATGTATTGTGAAAGTTTTCAATCGAATTGTAATTGTCACATTTATGATAAGTAGTGAAAGTCCAGTAATAAACTAGAAGGGGTGTTGAATAGATTATTACCATTTAAAAAAATTTACCTTGGCCTTTTCAAAATTTAATTTAATTAATTACAGTGTAATAATTAAATTAAGCAATTATAAATAAGGAAACACAAATGCAATCGTATAACACAAAAAGATTTATTTGATTCAAGACATACAACTCAGGTATGTTGTTACGTCCAATCCCAAACTTCTCTCTAGGACTTGGGTTCTTATAAATATCTGTGATAATAAGTCATTCTTTTAACCTTTTTATTTGTAGTTTTTTTACAAACCTTGTAATGATCCCAAAATTCGGACTATTTTCAATACTGATCTTGTGCGTTAATATACAACCTCGTTCTTAATCTTTACAACATTCATTATCAATACCTTGATAAAAACTCAATTATTTAAAGTTTTACAATATTTGCTATCATTATAGCTCATTAAATTCGTTTAATTAAAAACTTTATAATCTTATCTTATTCCCGGATCGCAATCTTTACAATCCATCTTAATTTTCAAAATCATATATATAATGATTCACCACAATATGCTAATTATAAGCATACAATAACTCATCTTTTAATACATGATTCGTTCTATACATCATTCGTTGTAATCCAATTTTAAATGTATTATATCACAACTTGGATTCCCAAAACAACATACTATATTCTCAATAAGCATGTTATACCTTGACTTTCTTATAGTACTCAATCATATAATCTTACTTTATCAAAACGAATATCTTTTATTTGATATTTCAAAGTTTTATACAACTTAAATCATTTTCATTTCAATAAGTCTTAATGCCTTAGAACATAATTAATCAAAGAAACAATTAACTCTTGCTTCCTATACACACTTCAAGTCCTTATGGCCATATTCCTCCGATGACTCTTCATTTAACTGCAAATAGACATATTTGTAAGAATGAGCACGACGGCTCAGCAAGTCGAACAGTTATCACATTTCATAATTCACGTTTCACTTATGTTTTGCATTTTATACATGCATCGTGTATTTCATGCTGTTCATTTTGTTCATGCATCTTATGTTATCTACTTTTATGCATCATGTTCTATGCATGCTTCATGTTTTCATACTTAGCCTTGTAACAATTTAAACAGTTCATATCGAACAGTTATTATAACTCATCAACTGCAAACCAACAGCTATAATCACATAGTTGCACATAGTGCATACTTTAATTATGCTCTCAAGCAATTCATATAACACTAAAAATCTTTCACATGTTTGAACAAATAGTTCACGTATATCAACAATTTTATATTTAGTTCACATAGTACTGAAAGAACTTGCTTGTATCTGCGTTCATCGCTATATGCTTAACTTACACCCGTTGTATAACATTACTCGTTGGTTAACATTATCTAAACTATAACCATCATCATATAACCTATATATAACACATCGGGTTATAATACGTTCAATAATCTCATTCGAGGCTTAATATTTTATTAGATTAGTTTATTAATCTTTACTTCGCACTATAGTCAATGTAATATACCTTATATAGGCTAATTATTACATTTTAATACATTCCAATCCATTTCATATAAGACTTAGTATGTATTCCTCTAGATTAATGGTTCTAATCTTTAACTCATTATCTAATTTGGGTTTAACATCCTAGATATGGGTTATTTTATACTCCTTAATGCATTTAAAGTTGAATTATACAACCTAGATGCATAACATTTTAAAACAATTTAAAAATAATTTTTGAGGACCGGTGCCCCGTTCATGCCTTATTTCTGCGTCTCGGCGCTCCCATACTACAGATTTTTTTTTCCAAAAATCTTTTCCAACTTACTTTCCACATGAACAACTTACACCACATAATTTTAAATGACCTAAATTTTGATCAATGACCTAGATCATACTACAATGTTCATAAAACATCAATATTTTACTTTTAAAAATTCCTTTAAGACATGAAATCGAAAGCTCAAAAATATGCGTTTAACATAGTTTTCAATTTTAGACAAATTTGCTAGAAACTCGTGAAAACCATTCTGGACTCGGTTTTATTCATCCATACAACTTGAGTTAATCTCTAATTCATGTATGTACAAAAATTCACATAGATTACTATCTAATTTTCATGTTTTGACAAATAACCTTCATTGAGGTATTTTAACGAACACTTGATGTGCATACTAGAAAACTCTATGATTTTTCATGAATCTCAAGCATATGAACAACATTTCCACATTCAATCCACCTTATATATATAATATATCAAAATACTTCATTATTCCTTACTAAAAAACAACCTCCCACAACCAAATTTATATAATAACTAGAAACTATAAATAGACTAATTTCGTTAAATAAGAGAAAAGAAGTACTTTTTAACCTTAGTTTATAATTTGGTTGGTTAATTGAATGATGAACGCTTCTTGTTCAATTCTTGATTAGAGTTGATTTAGAATTCCTTTAAGATGAAAATTGCTTGATTCTTCTTTAACTCCAGCTTGTAGCAACAATTCCTAGTAAACAATTACTCACTAGATTCTAGTTTGGTGAAATTTGTGGTATAATATGAAGTTTTGTGCTTTGTGATTTGGTAGTTTGAACGAGTTTGAAAAAACTGAACTTAGAGCTTTGCATTGGTTTTTGTTGGATAATTCCACCAACCAAACTAAGCACACACCATGGTGGCTTTCCACTCAACTCTTAATGGCTAGGTGTCAATATGTTAAAGGCTTAATAGCCTTCTCATGCATAATCCGAACAGCACTCAGCATTGTGCACTAGTACAAAACCAATTTCAGCATTCTTTTTAATTAACAAAGCATACATTATACATTATATACCGATACATGTAATACAAATAATATCAATACATGTATTATTAATAAAATATTATTTGGTAAATTTATACATATAAAATCTTTCCATTAGAAATGGAATTCCCATTATAAAATTAACACTTTTAGGGTAACAAACCATTAATTTAGTAAATTTAAATTTACTTCATTTATTAATTTAAATAGCTCATTTGGCTTATACAATTAAATTGTATAATTGAATTAACTTACTCCAATTCCTTCCATAAATTGTTTCCAAACAATTTATTTATACATTAAATATGTATATATTTAATCATTATTCAAATTATTAATTTAATTTATTAATTTGATACCAATATACATATATCATATATTGGACCCTCAATTCATATTTAACACACTTCCATTTGGCGTAATATTATACATTAAGCTATTATATATATTACTTTTATATCTAACATATTAAAATGATGAGTTTAATTAACTTACTCAATATTATCAAAATACAATACATATATTAATTCACTATTTTTTTAAATAAGCGAATTAATTACACTATTTATGAAATTTTAATTCATAATTCACTCATCATTAATTCATTGTCATAAAAGGCTTAATATTCAAATTATACTAATTCATAATATAATTTTAACTTAACTTTAATTAATTAATATAAATTAATTAATACTCTTGTCTTCTTTTCATCCATTTCTCAGTTAATTCATAGGAATTAACTTAATAGTTAAATTAACTATAAAAATCTCATTTTTTTCAAATATATGTATATCTTTCACATATATATATTATACCTTTTCAATCACCCTCGGAACTATTACATATATTATTTATTCGTTCAAATCGCATTATAAAAATTTTATTTACAAAATTCTTATTTAATTTTTATTCAAAATAAACTCTAAAATTCCGGATTATCACAAACCCCTTCCTCCAACTTTTTTTTTATTAGCATAATGTCGACGCCGAGATTTGTCGTTTCGTTCTTTTAATAATAGTCTCTTTCTAATTTTAGCCTTTGGGTTTAGATGTGGTTTTGAAAAGGGTCGGCTTGAGTGTCGACGGGATTTGAAAGATCGATTTTATGATGAGCCAATTGACCGGAGTCGCCAGTTGGTATATTTGAAATGGATGTACCAACTGATCCGAATTTTGTTTTTGTAATCGCAGTGGCTCATATGTGACTCCGAGTTAATTGATCCATAAACCGAGATTCATAGAGTTCGGGGGCTTGCTTAAGCGAGGGGAAGATGTTAGGCACCACCCGACTTCCGTGAAAACACGGTTACCGCAATCTTAATGCTTTCCCTTCCTTTAAATCCTAAATATGTGCTTGTGCGCACGTGTGTGTGTGAGTGCGTGTGTGCCTATGAAAATCGTTGGAATGCTTTATTTTGAAAGTGCTTCAGAAATCTCGTTGACCCTATGCACGAAGGATTTGATTTAATCGAAAAGTTCATTGTTATTGTTTTTGTTTCGATAATAAAACCGATGATATTTTGTAAAACATATTTTTTCAAACCCTTCGTCAAATAGGAATAGAGCTCATCCGACACTTACAATTTTATTTTAGCCTACGGATGATCTAACATCCTAGTTTGATTGATTTTATGAAAATCTTCATCTTTTCATTCCAAAATTCATTTTCCGTGTCGAAAGGGAAAATCAAGCATTAAAATGGCGTTGGAGTTATTCATGAGCATGTGAGTCATCCAAATAACCCCAAGCCTCCACAATCGCACACTTCACTATCACGGGGTCTTAAACCCGATTTTCGACTCGATGTCGTTTTAAGGCCCAAAATTTACATATTTACATACAGGCGCATTGAAATTGCTACATACGTAAAAGCTAAAAACAAACTAAAAGGATATCATCAGGAGGTTAGGAGGAGATTTCATCCGCAATAAATCCTCCCTAACCGTCCCTAATCCACAGATCTACAACATACATTGACTACATTGGATCTAGCTTCCAAATACACAAAATTAAACTATTTAAATTGTAAGACCCCGAATTTTATGAAATACAAAATTTAATTTTTCTTCATATATATATTTTTTGAAACAGTAAGTGGTTAAATCGATAAAGTTAAAAGTTAAGGATGTTATGTGCAAATTTTATTTTGTCGGACAATATTCGCTTTGTCGGGGAATATTCGTTTGGTCGGGGAATATTCGTTTGGTCCGACGGCGCCGAAATAACAAATTATTGGTGGACCCCACAACGGAATATTTGTCGGATATAGAAAACGACAGAAATAACCTTTTTAAATAAAAATAGTCAACGGAACTGTTAAAATACCGGTGATAAAAGAATAGTAGCATACGGTAGTTTTTGGTATTTTCTGTAGCACACGGTACTCTACAGTAACACACAGTATTGCATAGTGTCTCATATTATTGGTCTGATAATTGACACCGTAACTGTTACGCATCATTTCATCGATAATTGTCACTGCATAATATTTTATATTATCAATTCAATAATTGTTGTTACACAGTATTTTGCATTATTGATTTAATAATTGTCATTACACTGTATTTTATATCATTGAGTCAATAATTGTTGCTGCACTGTTTTTAAAATTATTGAACCTAATAATTGTCACAGTAACATATGCACAGTAATTCACATTATTGAATCAATAATTGTCATTACACAGTAACGTATGCTTTATTTTACATTATTGTTATCTCTATTATGATGTTATTTAAACAGTTGTATTTCATTAATTTATTGACTTGATATCTAAGAGCTAACTATACTGTATTTATAACAATTAGTCATAATAATTGAATTGATAAAGTTATTTGTTTATAATATAAAGTTAGGTGATTATTAGGTGATATGAAATGAATGGTGTAGATTAAAGTGTGAATTATTGTTGAATAATTGAATTGATTTGTTTATAATATAAAGTTAGGTGATTATTAGGTGATATGAAATGAATGGTGTAGATTAAAGTGTGAATTATTGTTGAATAATTAAATTGATTTGTTTATAATATAAAGTTAGGTGATTATTAGGTGATATGAAATGAATGGTGTAGATTAAAGATAATATAATATTTGAAATGGATGGTGTAGATTAAAAGATGATCTTTAAATGAATGGTTTAGATTAAATGAATGATAAGATTTTTGGCTATAAATAGAAGCCTTAACTTAAGGATTTTTCATAAAACTTCCTTACTTGTTCTTTCTTTCTCTCTCTAAATACTTCTTGTGAAAGTTCTCTCTAAGTGTGCTTAAGTCATCTTGAGTATTTGTGAAGATCTATAAGTATACGTGTACTGTTCAAGTTAATCAACCTCATTTAAATCAATATCCAGTCACGTGTTGAGGTAAGGGATACCATCTTTTTCATCTTCCATTATTCAAACGTACTATGGTAAGGGATACCATCTTTTTCATCTTCCATTATTCAAACGTACTATGGTAAGAGATTATCATTATTTGATTCTCGATAATAATATTGTTTATTCCTTACTCATTAGACGTGCCTTTTATTTCCATGTATTAAATTGTGGGAATAACCTTACGGAGCGGATTGCCGCCTGTTGGTGAATAACCTTTCGTATTCATTCATTATTAATCTCTGAGAATAACCTTACGGAGCGGATTGCCGCCTGTTTGGTGAATAACTCTTTGTACTCAAATTCTATTAAATTGTGGGAATAACCTTACGGAGCGGATTGCCGCCTGTTTGGTGAATAACTCTTTGTACTCAAATTCTATTAAATTGTGGGAATAACCTTACGGAGCGGATTGCCGCCTGTTGGTGAATAACCCTTTGTATTAATTTCCTTCACCTTTTGTTAATCAAACCTGCTACGGTAAGGGATATTATTTTCTTTCATACTCCTAAATCGAAATTTATTATGGAACTATTGCTTCTATAATTCCTGAAAATATTATATGTTCCGTAATAGTTGAACTTCATTATTTCAATTGAACCTTTCTATTGAATTGTAACCGTTATTCTGAACTGTGGATCTTGAATATCATTTTTAAATTTCACTCCACATCATGTTGACAATTTGGACATTATTTGAATCTGTACAAAGTAAACTTCCGATACTTATTGTTATCCTATTTCTTCTGTTCATCATTTATATCATTCTAATCATCCAAAAATCAAGCTGTTGTGAATATCTGTGGCCGGGGGCACATATGTGATATATTTGTTGAACAGATGATAGGTTAAAGGCGATATAATAGGTTAAAGGCGATACATCTGTTCGGTGTCTTTTATGGCACGTGGTGAATGTTCTCTTTGGCCCGTAGTGCAAAGATGAACTGTTGATTGGTATGATTATGACCAAAGGCTGAATCTGGTATAATCATGACCGTTGGTGCTATATTGAATATCTTTGGCCCGTAGTGCAAAGATGAACTGTTGTTTGGTATGATTATGACCAAAGGCTGAATCTGGTATAATCATGACCGTTGGTGCTATATTGAATATCTTTGGCCCGTAGTGCAAAGATGAACTGTTGATGTGCATGATTATGATCAGGAACTGTGAATTTGTATTATCTTGACTAATGATATTTCAGATGATAAAAGTTGATGATGTTTTTCCTAAAAAGAGAACCGAGTGGACATTATAGTCTGCATTATTCTTCGAATAGATTACTCATTCCGCTGCTATTATTGATCTGAACGTTGTTTAAGAATTTAACTGCAGTTTTTGATATAAACCTTGTAGTCTATTGTATTCTATCAAGAACTCAACTGTTGAAGACTAATGATAATTTATTCGTCATTATCTTAGTCATGATATTCTTTACTGGGCTATTTGAGCTCACCCTTTCTTTTGTTCCATTGTTTTTCAACAGGAGATGAAAACATAACAGGGTCTAGCCGGGGAATGGAGTGAGGGTCCGAGGAATAGTTATCATAGTCTTCACGTTTTGTAAAATAGTGTGGCAATAATAGTGAAGACTTAGTTGTGTATTATTATACACTGTATTGTTGTACGTTGTGCTTTGTTGTAATAATTTTGTTGTAGTATTTTGACGACTCAAGTTTGGGCTGTGTGGGCCCAGATTTGGGGGCGTCACATAAATAGCAATGCACCAAATATTTTCGGATCTACAGTAGATCCACCAAACAAATACAATAAGAACGAAATGAAAATATATCTAACTAGATAAAACCTCAAATGCTATAAACATGGATTTTTTTCACATTTCAAATGACGAAATACATGCTTTGACACTTGGAAAACACTTGGAAATCACTTAGAATACCATATATAGTGTAACAATTGAACAAAAAGGAGAAGAAATCTCACATTTGGGACCAAACCCGTGACCCTCTCTCTCTTCTTCTCGCTATTTTCTCTCTATTTCTCCCCTATTTCTTCCTCTTTGTTCTCGGATCCTCCTCTTTTTCTTTCTCCCGACATCCCTCTTTCTCTCCTCTCGCGTCTCTTTTCTTTTTTTCTCTTTCGTCCGTGCCTCCTGAAGAAATGAACTGGAAGTGGCGATTTAGAACTTCAGATCTTGGCCGCAGGTGCAACTGCGGCCGGCTTTGGTGCTTCCTCGATTTCCGCGTCTGATGTCGGTCTTCTGTTTTTTCGCTGGAAGGCTCGTATTTTGCAATCCGGAAATCCCTGGGAAACGTGCCATTAGTCGTAAGCGTATTGGCCATTAGTCGTCTTTTGTGATCAAATCAGGTTCTTCTGGATCAACTGTTTGTCTTGCCTCAAGTAACCTAATGCTCGTTGTTCGTTGTGGCGGCTTTGACCGTAAATCGTTGGGGTGGTTTCGTGTTGGGATCCACCTTCCTTTTAGCATGTCGAGTCAAGTGACGACTTTACCCTCCTGCCAGGATTAGTAAAAAAGTGCAAAATTTGAGTCTCTACACATAAATAACCCTCAAACTTGCGCATTAGTAACTTGCGCATTAGTATTAAAAAAGCCACCCTACGTCAGTTTTCGTCCAAAATAATTAACCTTCATTGCTAAGTTTTGAGAAATGGCATATTATAATATGCAAGTGGGCCTAGCATGCAAGTAACAGTAATCATCTGTAAAAGGACGGATCATCAGCCATAAACATCTGATATTTTCACCCAAAACCTCTATCATATTCTTCTTTATCTTTGAGGCTAACCAATGTGATTAACAGTAGAGATTGATCCTCCTCCCAAAACCTCTATCAACTAGGTTTCGCGCAGTTACTGAACAGAAGAGATCTTCCACCTCAAACTCGTGTAAGATAGCCGAATCAATGCCGTTAAAAAAACTGACGAGCAATCACCGTCTGTTAAAGTGTCTCCGATCGGTGAAGGCGACGGAGACGGCCATGCATTCACTGGAACATGTACTTTTTCGCTCGTCGGAGCTGAACTTCCAACTACGTAAAGGCTTTGTCGGAGTAAATTAGTGACGGAGATTGGTTGAATTTTCTGTCGAAATCGTTCGCAACGAACTCTTGTTTGGTGGTCAGAGATAAATTTTCCATATTACTTATAGCTTCTCTAGAAAAAATGGGTGCCAAGACGGAACTCTAAAATGATTTAATTCATTCCGTACATAAAAATCTCCAGTGTAAGTCGGTGAAGGAGATTGTGTGATGGTATTAACCGAATTTGATGTTACACCGAAAAACTCACTAATGTCATTCGAGTAATCTAGCACTGCTGATGGAATGCCGGTGGAGTAGTCTAGTGATGGAGATGGAACTTCGATAAATGCAGATCCAGAAAATCTAGTCAGAGGATGACTATTTATATCAGAATTCACTAAAGCTAGCACTCGATCTTTGCTTGTATCTAATAATTCGCTGAAAACATCAACTTTGCTTGTATCTAATAATTCGCCGAAAACATCAACGGTTTCGTCAGTCGGAACCCTAGAAAGCTCCATTAAATGCAGCCGTTTAGGCACCACATGATGAAGGAAATCGTAATGGAAACCATCAGAAAACTAGAACAGAATCTCATCAAACGGAGTAAAGACAGTGATGACTATTAATCTCATTAATTAGATCCAATCTTTTAATCGCTATCGCTACGATCGTGAATCCCCTCCTGTTCAAAGCCCTTAGGTTGGTAAAGTCAGTTTACTATTCTGCCCTTTGTTGGGCCCACTTGCTTATCATAAGGATAAGTCTGCACACAAACACCAAACATAAATTCAAACGTAAACTCTCATCTCATCATTAAAATTGGAATTTGACACGAATTTTCGTACTAGACTCCACTTTTAAAATTGTGTTTGTCCTTATCATAATACGTCATTTGTCCAAAATTAATAACGGAGTTTACGTTTTTTTGACGGAAACAGAAATAGGGTGACTTTTTATTACTAATGTAAGTTTGAAGGTGATTTATACTTAAAAAAAATAAAAATTGGAGGAAGGTGTTTGTAAGAAAGTTACAAATATAAAGATTAGTTTTGCATTTCAGTTATATACTTTATGTAAACAACTGAAAATTATTTAACTCGAATATTTATTTTAATATATGTAATCTAGGTAGCAATTCTTTCACAGTTAATCACTACTTTGAGATCCCACAGACAATTGCTCCTTAGAAAGAAAAATCTGTGTTCACGTCTTTGTGTCTGGGATGACTCTAGTGTAAAAGTATTGCTTTCTTATATTTATAAAAAGACTTTCAACCGAGTTACCGATCTGAAACTAAATGTTCTGTTACTTTTAAGTATAAGAGAACTCTCTATAGCCTTCAAGCTCAAGTACCTCATATTCGGTATTTTTATAGAGGTGATATGAAAATATATAAGCAAGTATAACAATATTTTAAACTAAGCAATTAGGAGATAAGAATAAATGCAATCAATTAAAACTCCAAAACTGTGACCAATTCTCTCTTCCTTGGCAACTCTAGAAATTCGAATTTGGAAGAGAGAAAGAGAGCTTTAGTAAGCTTTTTGAAAAATGTAGGCAAGAAAGAATTTGAGCTCTTGAGAATTTTTGCTAGTAAATTGGTGAGTTGAAATGAAAGAATTAGTAGGCTACTTATAGTAAAATTCCAAGTGAGGGTAAGATGGTCCAAGAATTTATACGTTCGGCCAATGTAGTGGAGGTGATAGTTTTGTCCGTTAGTGTTAAAGCATAAGTTGATTTAAAGTGGTGGGCATGCTTAGCTCCAATGGTCAAGTTTATACTCCAATGTGTAAGAAGATATGGAAGATTAGTTGGATCCATCCTGCAAGCTAGCAAGTATTTTTGAAATTAACTAGATCATAGCTTGCATCCCTACTAAAATCAAAGGTTTCTTTTTGATAATTTTCAAACTCAAATTAACAAGTTGATTTTATATGGCCGCGTGGGAGATCGAGAAATAAAAGTGAGGCTATGCATGGCCACCTTTGCATGGTTTTTCAAAAATACAGTATTTAATATATATATATATATATATATATATAGGAAAATCATTTTTGTGCTCTTTTCTTGTCAATTAACTAAAATCAAAGTATTAAGAGGGATTATACCAGGAAATTGTTATAGACATAGTTTAGATAGTTGTATATTTATCAATGTAGGTTTAGGAAAATTAATATATAGACAAATTAATTCGATAGATAGAATAATTGTGGAATTATTTGTATTTACTTAAAAGTTAGAACCCTTCACTATCATGTATATATCTATGGAACTAATGTAATGTTACTAATTTGCTCCTTGTATATTGATATTTGCATTCTGGAATGCATTTTATAGGAATTTCTTCGCATTGAATTAATCGCTAAGCTATAATTTTTGGACAACTTTGTTTTTAAGTAAATTGAATTATATATAATTGCTGCATCAGCTTAATTCGGCTCCTCATTGAACCGATGACTTAAACATGTTAACTTTTTGTGATTATTTATTTAGTAACCCTTTACTTCAGTTCATGATTGGTTTGATAAATTTAATAATATATATTCTGAAGAAACAATATTGGGATTATAGTAAACACACATGGGCTTAAAAGGAAATAAATTACATTAAAATGAAAATATGAACTACATTAATTTCTGAAGTTGCTAGTTTTATTTTATTAATTGCGAGTGAATTTCAAAGAATATGTTGATATATAACATACAAAAATCTATGTATATACGTACAGATTTACAATTTGTATGCAACAAATGGTGTAAGTCTTAAATCTATATTGAATAAGAAAACTTGATCTAGTAAAGAGAATTGGGAATCCGCTTGAGGTAACATGAAATGAAATGTATGTATATATTATTTATTTAATCAATAACATTATATTTTGTTATTAACTCAAGATTATGAGAGTTGGTCATTTGTGTTTCATCATTATTTGTTTAATGTGTACAAATTACTTGAAATTTAAAGTTTGAATAGAATCTTGAATGAATCATATATATTGTGTATAGTCTATCCTTATTAGAGTATTAAGTCGTACGTGTCTTTATCTTATACATTATATGATATGTTTGGCACAGTAGCGTTGTAAGACCCCGAATTTTATAAAATATAAAATTTAATTTTTTTTCATATATATTTTTCCTGAAACAGTAAGTGGTTAAATTAATAAAGTTAAAAGTTAAAAATATTATGTGTAAATTATTTTATGTCGAACAATATTCGTTTGGTAGGGGAATATTCGTTCTATCGGAAAATATTCGTACGACGACGCCGAACGAACCAATCATTGGTGGACCCCACAACGAATAATTGTCGAATATAGAAAATGACATAAACAAATTTTAAATGGTCAATGGTAATATCACTTTTAATTGTTAAAATATCTGGTGGTAAAAGAATAGTAATATACGGTATTACAAGTAACATAGGGTAGTGCACAGTAGCACACGGTATTGTACAGTAGCACACGGCATTACACATTGTTTCATATTATTAAACTGATAAAGTGGTTATCGTACAATATTTGATTTTATTGTCACATGCACAATAATTCATAATATTAAACTGATAATTGTCATAGTAACATATACACAGTAATTCACATTATTGAATCAATAATTGTTATGACACAATAACGTATTCTTTTTTTTACATACTTTATGCATTATTGTTATCTATATTATGATGTTATTTAAACAGTTGTATTTCATTAATTAATTGACTTGATATTTAACTCAGAGAGCCAACTACACTGTATTTATAATAATTAGTCATAATAATGAATAAGTGTGAACTATTGTTGAATAATTGAATTGATAAAGTTATTTGTTTATTATAATAAATAATATAAAATTAAAGATAATGTAATAATTATAGAATTTTAAATGAACGGTGTAGATTGAAGATGATATTTAAATAAATGGTTTAGATTAAGAAAATCTTAAAAGATGAAATAAATGGTATAAATTAAAGATAATATAGAATTTGAAATTGATGGTGTAGATTAAAGATGATGTTTAAATGAATGGTTTAAATTAAAGAAATCTTAAAAGATGAAATGAATGGTATGGATTAAACATTATCTTGAAATGAACGGTTTGAATTAAATAAGGAAATCTTGGTTATGATAAAAAAATTTAGCTATAAATAGAGGCCTTAACTTAAAGATTTTTCATAAACGTTCTTGCTCATTCTTTCTTTCACTCTCTAAATACTTCTTTGTGTAAGTTCTCTCTAAGTGTGCTTAAGTCATCTTGAGTATTTGTGAAGATCTATAAATGTACGAGTACTGTTCAAGTTAATCAATCTCATTTAAATCAATATTCAGTCACGTGTATGCTGCAAAAAAAAAATTGGTTAGTAATTAATTTCACAAAAGCGTTCCATTTGTTTCTGTTCTTCTATTAGTAGGAAAATGGCATAGGGAAGATGGACTACACCATGCAGCACACAATATTGAAATACTTTTTTGACTAACTGTGAGTCTAAATGAATAAAGAGTCTATGCAACTGAGTAGACTACAGCATAACTATATGAATTGAACAAGAAATCTAACTGCTAATTTTTGTATGTGCGGTTGATCATGTTTCTCATCAAACATCAACACTTAGGAATAAGTTACTTAAATGACATACCACTAGGACCACAAATAGTTTGATATCCCCGCCCTCCACTAGTGATGCACAAATGGCCTGCGGCCTGCGGCCCGGCCTTGATCCGGCCTAGGCCTGACCTGGTCAAAGCCTAGCCTGGTCAAGGTCTGGCCTGGCTCGGCCTAGCCTGAAGGCCACGAACCGGCCACAGTTTTTTGGCTCAGATCCGGCCCAAGGCCTCAACAGGCCCCCTTTTTGAGCGTCAAACCCGGCCCGGTCTGGTCAACGGTCAAGGCCTGGCAGGCCCAGGCCGGGCCAGGGCAGGCCGGCCTGTTGTGCATGCCTACCCTCCACCATTATTTGGAGGAAATATTTGTAGATTTGCTTTAGGAACTGCACCGAAAGAATAATAGGCAAAAAAAAATATGTCACTTAGACTTCATTACAATTCACAAGAACATCAATGGCTAGAAAAACACTTTGAATAAGAGCTTACTGTGATGCGTATAGTGGTATCCTTTTCTTCACTTAACAGCCTGCATGTTGAATAATAAATGTAAAAATTAAATAAATATTTACATAGTGTCGACGCCGGGATTTCGTCGTCTCGTTTTTTAATAATTAAAATGCCCTTTCCAATTTTAGCCTTTTGAATTAAATGTGATTTTTGAAAAGGGTCGGCTTAGTGTCGACGGGGTTTTGAAATGTCGAATTTTTATGAGCCAATTGACCAGAGTCGCCAGTTGGTATATTTGAAATGGATGTACCAACTCATCCTAATTTTGTTTTCGTAATCGTGATGGCTCATATGTGACTCCGATTCAATTGGTCCGCAAACCGAGATTCATAGAGTTCGGGGGCTTGCTTAAGCGAGGGGAAGGTGTTAGGCACCCCCCGACTTCCGTGAAATACGGTTACCGCAATCTCGATGTTTTCCTATCCTTTTGAATCTTAAAATGTGTGTATGCGCGCGCGTGTGTGTGTGTGCCTAAATGGAGGTTGTGGTGTCCTTTTGCATAAAGTTGCTTTGATTTTATATGTCAAAATGTGCTTTGTCGGGAAAACGTTTTAGACGTCTTTTGACCCAAATGACGAGGCTTCGCTTTTTATAAGAAAGATTGATTTTAATTTCGAAAACGATAAGGTTTTTTATTAGATGTCATTTTAGAAAGCAATAGTTTTTTAAACTTTTGTCAAATAGGAATCGAGACTATACATTGCCCTCTAACAATAGATATAAATAAAAATGAAGGCAACTTCTAGAACTCTTTAACCCTATGCACAAAGTTTAATGAAAACGTTCATTTATTTTTCGAAGCACATTTTTATGACATTTCAAAATCAAATATAGCCTTTTCGTCAAACAAGGATCAAAGTTTCGCCAAAACTCTTTACTTTTAAAACCTCGTGTATCTAATATCCTAATTTGATTCTTTTTAGAAAATCTTTATCATTTGCTTTATTTTGGAAAATCGTTTTTTGTGTCGTAAATCAAAATAAGCATTCAAAACGTGTCGGGGCTATCCATGGGCATGTGAGCCATCTAGACAACCCCAAACACCCACAATCACATATCTTTATTATTTCGGGGCCTTAACCCGATCCCGATTCGGTATCGCTTTAA
This sequence comes from Hedera helix, assembly GCA_947179155.2. Lineage (NCBI taxonomy): Eukaryota > Viridiplantae > Streptophyta > Magnoliopsida > Apiales > Araliaceae > Hedera > Hedera helix. The sequence goes on from OX359287.1 coordinate 31,455,122, forward strand.
GGCCCAATATTACATTTACATAGCCATAAATCCTATCTGATGATTACATATACCAAATATGTCCATCATCGGGATTTGACCACGAGGATCTCCTCCCTAGGCTCACATTCACCCAAATCGTTGCACAACCAACACTAAACCAAACCTAACGAGATTTAACATTGCTATCACATTTCATAACCCAAATATCACCAAATCAACACTACGCATTACTTATAACCATAACGAACGAAAAATCACCATACGGATATCATCGGGGCGTTAGGAGGAATTATGTTCGGATGGAACCCTTGCTAACGACACCTAATCCACGGATCATCACCGTTACAACAACAACTATATCAAATAACCAATCACAATGCTACACTAACAATACAAGCCATATAAACTCAAACAAATATCATTTTCACCTTGTAAAACGCCGGTTCAAGCTTCTTATATCACAAAATAGAGTACACCACAAGATCACTAACTAATGAACACAACAAAAGGAAAATGTTGCTTGAATCTAGCAACAAAATTCGACCTCTCTCTCTCTCCCGCGCGATCTCTCTCTCTCTTTTTTCTTTCTTTTTTTTCTTCTCTTTTCTCTCGGATGCGAAAATGGCCGCTACATCTGCGGCTGCCTGCTGTGGCCGCCTGGGCCGCCGCCTCGGCTGCCGTGTGTCGTCCTCGAGCCGTGCGAAGCCCCAAAAGTCGTTGGCTGCAGATGCATCCACGGCAGTCTGGCTTCCTTTTCTCGATTTTCGTGTCACGCGGTCTTAAATCGTCACTTTCTGCTGTATTATTTCGGAAGGCTGTTCCTCGGTGTATAAATTGCTCGTTGTGCTTGGCTTCCAGGGGGCGCTGCCCCCTACCACCCCCGCCAGCTCACCGGCGAGCTGGGCAGCCGCTCGCTCACCGGGGAGCGAGACCCCCGAACATCGTAAGCGTAGTGGCCATTAGTCGTCTTTGGTGATCCAATCAGGTTCTTCTGGATCAGTCGTTTGCCTTGCCTGATGCTCGTTGTTTGATGTGGCAGCTTTGACCGTAAGTTGTTGGGGTGGCTTCGTGTTGGGGTCCATCTTCCTTTTTGCGTGTCGGATCAAGTGACGATTTTGCCCTCCTGCCAGGGTTAGTAGAGAAGTGCAAAATTTGGGTGTCTACACATAGTATGAAATTTGGACATGTAATTTTTAAAAAAAATAATAACCAAACCAAATCGTTGTCGTTTTGGTCATATTGGTGCGGTGCGGTTTGGTCTAGAATTCGAAATTAAACCGCAAATTATATTTTTCAATTCTTCTAAAACCACTATATAGGTCGGAAACGTCGGTGCGTTTTGTGCGATTTTTAGGACAAATCGATATTTTGCTCACCCTTACAAACCATCACAAATTCTGTCATACCCAATTAACTTTTAACGGAAAAAAATTTTAAATATTATTTTTATCCAATTTATCTACGTGGGCTTGTCGTTTCCCAAATAACATATAGGTCCCGCAAATTTGTCAATGTGGCCATCAAAATAGAAAATTTATATGTTAACATTAATTAAAAATTTGTAAAACGTTAAAAATCTATCCAAAAATATAAAAATAAATTACAAAGTTAGAAAAATTAAAAAATTAAAATGCGGAGCATTAAATGAATTACAATATTAGAACAAATTAACTTAATTAAACAATTAAACACTTTAAATTGAAATTAATTTTAAAGTGTATCAGAAAGATTATTATTATTAATATTAAATCAAAATTAATTTTTAAAATGCAAAACTAATATTTTTTGTGTGTAACAGAGCAGATATTATTATTATTAAATTAAATTAAAATTTATTTTTAAAATATCTCAAATTAATTTTTAAAAAGCAAAAAATTAAAGTGTTTAAGTTGTTTAATTAAGTTAATTTGTTCTATTAGTGTATTCCATTTAGTACTCCACGTTTTAATTTTGTTTATTTTTCTAACTCTGTAATTTATTTATATATTTTTGGATAGATTCTTAACGTTTTACAAATTTTTAATTAATGTTAACATATAAATTTTCTATTTTGATAGTCACATAGACAAATTTGCGGGTTCAATATGTTACTTGACATTATTTGAAAGCTCACGTGGATAAATTGGATAAAAATAATATTTTTTTTTCATTTTTTTTGTTTGAAGTCAACTAGAGATGATAGAATTTGTGACGGTTTATAAAAATAAACAGTTCAATAAATTGAATGTTAAAAATTTCAATCAAGTGATATATTTATAAATCATGGTCGAGTAAAGTGGAGAAAAGTGATACTCCCTCTGTCCCAAGATCAAAATTCTTATTACTATTTTAGTTAATCTCAAGTTAAATATTTATTTATTTTAAATATTTTATTTTTTATAATAATTTGTCTATAATATCTTTAGTATTAATTATAATATTTTTATTTTTTATACATAATGATGAAGTATCACTAAAAAAATTATAAAATTAAATAAGAATTTAAATATAAATATTTTTATTATTTTATCTTATTTCTTAATATGCGTAAAAAAATAAATAAGATAGCTAATTTAACCCTACATTAAAAACTAAAATGAGGCGGAACGAAACAGTTAGTGGCCTATCCGTAAAATACGTTAAAAAGAAGGGCCATAATCTGACCATCGCCAAGTCAATAAATACCTCGAAAAGGGGCACGCGACTAGAAGCAGGAAAACCTAATCGTGGCATTCTCACATCACCTACCTGCACCCTATTCATTTCATTTCCCCTCCTCCCTTAAAACCAGCAACAGCCAACAAATACTTATCGCTGACAAACACTGAGCACCAGATTCATACACAAATACATATAAATACAGATACAGGATTATACAGGAGGAGGGAGAAAGAAGAGAGAGAAATGGCGTACCAGTTGGAGAATTTGGTGGAATCCATAAAATCTAAGGTCCGATCGTTAAAGAAGAAGAAATCGAAGAAGCCCTACATAAAGATGGAGAAAAGCTCCAGCGTCAAGGTCGAAATCCGAAGCAGACAAGCTCGTAAGCTCATTGACAAAACTCTCCAATCCGCCGATCGTCCTGCTAAACGTAGCATTTTCTAGTAATCCTACCCCCTTTCTGTGCTAAACGTTGCATTTTCCAGTAATCCTACTCCCTTTTCTGTGCTAATTCTCTATCAGTTATCTAGAGTTAATTTGTGTAGAAAGAAATAGAATTCTTCCGATTCCATGTTTTTTTTTCGGAGCCGGGTAAACTCTTTAATCATCGATTGTATCTCCGGAGTATCGGCGTTCGGGGTTTGAAACCGTTTCGGTGGATTCATGATAAGACTTTTGGTTGATGTTTGATTAATAATTTTAATGTTTTGGACTTTTGGTTTGATTAATTTATTTAGTATTTGTCTTATTAGAAGATTAGCCTTTTTGGTTTTTAATTTTGTGCGTTTGCGTGTGAAGTTAATCCATCTAGTTTTAGTTGTTGAATAGGATAGATATATGATGTTGGTAGTTGCTTGTGTAAATTAGCGTTGAAGGTATGTATTCAAAATTTGGACTCCTTATTAGTGTTATCTTTTTGTGATTGGTTATTTATAATTGTGCATGGATTTAAAATCTGTTGCACGTGTTTCTAGCTTGGAAACTTTATGGACTTGTGGGCGGGGTGGGATCAGGATATGGTTTTAGGAGGTAAATTTTAACTAATTTATTTTTATTAAATAAATAAAGTACAAAAATTCAGTCTACAATATAAATCTATTGAAAATGAGATAAAATATACACGGACACATAGAAATAAATACATACTCCCCTTATTCAACGGTGACAATCCAATTTGACATTTCTCCGGCATATTATAATTTTGCCTATCACAAACTCAATTATTTCTTAATTATAATTATTGTTTTTTTGGTGTGAATGCACGTTCTTATTACATAAACATAGTAAGCATAAAAAAATGAAACTTTTTTTGCTAAATTGTTGTGTATAAATAAAAGAAAATATTTTATAATGGTTAAAGAGTATTCCCTTATAATTATAATAGATGAAAGATCATACTAGAACAAGTACTACAAAAGGTAGCAACCCAATATTTAAAACAACAAATAGACCAAGGCTCGAAGCACAGTACTAATATATATTTAATACAACTCAATCTATGACCAAATCAACTTGTTAGATGATTTGTCCAACATCACGGAGGCCACTTCCAATTCTAAAATTTAAAACTTTCCAAAATAATATGTAACACAAAAATCAACAAATTAAAAATGTTAGATTTTTCAAGACTTTTTGATAGTATTGTGTGTAGGGGTAATTAAAATTTTTAGTGTTTACAATGTAGATTATGACTTCATTAATGGTTAATTAAATTTTGTTTTGAGTGTGGATTATGACTTTATATATTAATTATGTGCATAATTAATTTATAGTGAAACAATGGGCACACTTAAGGGACAAAGGAAAGAGAAAATTGAAAAGTTTTTTTTTTGTTAAAATATGTAAGCACAATAATTATACTCTCTCGCTATGCTAAAAAAATTATACCTCTCTCCATATGCTGCTTACTAGGATTGAACGAGTGACCACCTTCTTATTAAGGAACACCCCAAACCACTTAGCTAACAAGGCAAACTATGAGTACTTATTTTAAACTAAACTATTAATATATTTTTTTTAGCATAGGCAATTGCCTATAATACCCTTGCTGTAGATCCGCCCTTGCTTAGGGGGTCGTAATGGTCAAACATTGTCACCATCTAATCAATATATATATATATATATATATGGGTATGTTATGGATCTAACAAACAGATATCTCACTAGAAAAAAATAGTACATAGGTCTGACCATTAGTAGGAATAATAATTAAGAAAACTCCTACTAGCCGTCAAGAAAACTTTTATTAGAAATGACTAAGTTTTACTAACCATTACTTCTATTAGCTGTCAAGCCCATGTCTTATTTCTTCTCGCCTCTTAAATTTTTGATTGGACCGTGAGAGATCGATCTGTTTGTCTCTTAAATTTTCAATTGGACTGTAAGAGATCTGTTTGTTGGAATAGTGTTCATAGTACATATATATATATATATATATATATATATATATATCATTTCAAGAATGTATATTTAATTTTGAAGTGGAAGGAGTATGTGATTAAGTTTTTATCTATGCAAGAGTTTGTGGGATGTGATCAACATTTTTGTACTCCTTACATGGAGTTTGTATCATGGTCTTCAAGGTATTTATTTGCAAACCTGAAATACAACACTGATCAAGAGAAAATCGTTGGTAATAACTTATTTTCCTTTTTCATTCTATATATAACAAGTTTGATAGCCCGTGCAAGGCACGGATTAATTTGAAAGTATTTATTTTTAAATTTTCTTTAGAAATTTTTTATATATATCTATAGTTTTTTTATAATATTTTAACAGCTAATTTTAGTATATAATGTTATGGTATGACGCAAAGGAAAGAAAGCTTCTAAATTCTAACCATATGTAACAGCTCAGCCATAGGACTTAAAATTCATGAGAGAAGAATCACAGAACTTTTGCCACATCATATATAAACATTAGCACATAGACTGTTCAACAATTGAACATGATGTATATTGAATAGTAATGTAATTCCACACACATACACAGTCTGTTAGCCATATATCTAAGATCATTAGGCATCCCAACCAGTCTTATATAATCTGTTTTATCCATAACACTGTAAACTTTATCCATATGAATGAAATTTGACTTGCTTAATTCTAAACAATAAAGCTAATTACTCATACGCAATGCTCAGTTGTGTGAAAACATCAACACCCATTACATCGAGCAGCTTGAATATAAAGATAAAAATCACAATCTTGAAATTTTTTTATGGAGATCCCACATCAATAGACCATTTATAAACAAATTTAAAGCTAAATTGCAACAAATTAAAGCAAACCCAGATGACAAAATAAAGTAAATTATCAACAGTACCTCCATCTCGTAACAATTGTTATGAGAGCAACCTTATGCAATGCTCAATTGTGTGAAAACATCAACACCTATTACACCAAGCAGCTTGAATATAAAGATAAAAAAACACAATCTTGAAAAAAATTATGAAGATCCCATATCAATAGTGTGACGCCCCCAAATCTGGGCCCACACAGCCCAAACTTGAGTCGTCAAAATACTACAACAAAATTATTACAACAAAGCACAACGTACAACAATACAGTGTATAATAATACACAACTAAGTCTTCACTATTATTGCCACACTATTTTACAAAACGTGAAGACTATGATAACTATTCCTCGGACCCTCACTCCATTCCCCGGCTAGACCCTGTTATGTTTTCATCTCCTGTTGAAAAACAATGGAACAAAAGAAAGGGTGAGCTCAAATAGCCCAGTAAAGAATATCATGACTAAGATAATGACGAATAAATTATCATTAGTCTTCAACAGTTGAGTTCTTGATAGAATACAATAGACTACAAGGTTTATATCAAAAACTGCAGTTAAATTCTTAAACAACGTTCAGATCAATAATAGCAGCGGAATGAGTAATCTATTAGAAGAATAATGCAGACTATAATGTCCACTCGGTTCTCTTTTTAGGAAAAACATCATCAACTTTTATCATCTGAAATATCATTAGTCAAGATAATACAAATTCACAGTTTCTGATCATAATCATGCAGATCAACAGTTCATCTTTGCACTACGGGCCAAAGACATTCAATATAACACCAACGGTCATGATTATACCAGATTCAGCCTTTGGTCATAATCATACCAAACAACAGTTCATCTTTGCACTACGGGCCAAAGAGAACATTCACCACGTGCCATAAAAGACACCGAACAGATGTATCGCCTTTAACCTATTATATCGCCTTTAACCTATCATCTGTTCAACAAATATATCACATCTGTGCCCCCGGCCACAGATATTCACAACAGCTTGATTTTTGGATGATTAGAATGATATAAATGATGAACAGAAGAAATAGGATAACAATAAGTATCGGAAGTTTACTTTGTACAGATTCAAATAATGTCCAAATTGTCAACATGACGTGGAGTGAAATTTAAAAATGATATTCAAGATCCACAGTTCAGAATAACGGTTACAATTCAATAGAAAGGTTCACGTAAATAGGAAGGTTCAGTTGAAATAATGAAGTTCAACTATTATGGAACATATAATATTTTCAGGAATTATAGAAGCAATAGTTCCATAATAAATTTCGATTTAGGAGTATGAAAGAAAATAATATCCCTTACCGTAGCAGGTTTGATTAACAAAAGGTGAAGGAAATTAATACAAAGGGTTATTCACCAACAGGCGGCAATCCGCTCCGTAAGGTTATTCCCACAATTTAATAAAATTTGAGTACAAAGAGTTATTCACCAAACAGGCGGCAATCCGCTCCGTAAGGTTATTCCCACAATTTAATAGAATTTGAGTACAAAGAGTTATTCACCAAACAGGCGGCAATCCGCTCCGTAAGGTTATTCTCAGAGATTAATAATGAATGAATACGAAAGGTTATTCACCAACAGGCGGCAATCCGCTCCGTAAGGTTATTCCCACAATTTAATACATGGAAATAAAAGGCACGTCTTATGAGTAAGGAAGAAACAATATTATTATCGAGAATCAAATAATGATAATCCCTTACCATAGTATGTTTGAATAATGGAAGATGAAAAAGATGGTATCCCTTACCGTAACACGTGACTGGATATTGATTTAAATGAGGTTGATTAACTTGAACAGTACACGTATACTTATAGATCTTCACAAATACTCAAGATGACTTAAGCACACTTAGAGAGAACTTTCACAAGAAGTATTTAGAGAGAGAAAGAAAGAACAAGTAAGGAAGTTTATGAAAAATCCTTAAGTTAAGGCTTCTATTTATAGCCAAAAATCTTATCATTCATTTAATCTAAACCATTCATTTAAAGATCATCTTTTAATCTACACCATCCATTTCAAATATTATATTATCTTTAATCTACACCATTCATTTCATATCACCTAATAATCACCTAACTTTATATTATAAACAAATCAATTTAATTATTCAACAATAATTCACACTTTAATCTACACCATTCATTTCATATCACCTAATAATCACCTAACTTTATATTATAAACAAATCAATTCAATTATTCAACAATAATTCACACTTTAATCTACACCATTCATTTCATATCACCTAATAATCACCTAACTTTATATTATAAACAATTAACTTTATCAATTCAATTATTATGACTAATTGTTATAAATACAGTATAGTTAGCTCTTAGATATTAAGTCAATAAATTAATGAAATACAACTGTTTAAATAACATCATAATAGAGATAACAATAATGTAAAATAAAGCATACGTTACTGTGTAATGACAATTATTGATTCAATAATGTGAATTACTGTGCATATGTTACTGTGACAATTATTAGGTTCAATAATTTTAAAAACAGTGCAACAACAATTATTGACTCAATGATATAAAATACAGTGTAATGACAATTATTAAATCAATAATGCAAAATACTGTGTAACAACAATTATTGAATTGATAATATAAAATATTATGCAGTGACAATTATCGATGAAATGATGCGTAACAGTTACGGTGTCAATTATCAGACCAAAAATATGAGACACTATGCAATACCGTGTGTTACTGTAGAGTACCGTGTGCTACAGAAAATACCATAAACTACCGTATGCTACTATTCTTTTATCACCGGTATTTTAACAGTTCCGTTGACTATTTTTATTTAAAAAGGTTACTTCTGTCGTTTTCTATATCCGACAAATATTCCGTTGTGGGGTCCACCAATAATTTATTATTTCGGCGCCGTCGTACGACACGAATATTCCCCGACCAAACGAATATTCCCCGACAAAGCGAATATTGTCCGACAAAATAAAATTTGCACATAACATCCTTAACTTTCAATTTTGTTAATTTAACCACTTACTGTTTCAAAAAAATATATATATATGAAGAAAAATTAAATTTTGTATTTTATAAAATTCGGGGTCTTACAACCTCCCCTCCTTATGAAATTTCGTCCTCGAAATTGACGTACCTGACATATCGAAGAGGTAAGGATACTTAGATTTCATCTCAGATTCTAGCTCCCAGGTCATTTCCTCAGTATCTTGGTTCCTCCATAAAACCTTAACTTGAGGTATAACCTTTGAGCGTAGGATCTGCTCCTTCTTATCCAGGATCTTAACAGGTACTTCCTCGTATGTTAAATCCTCTGCTATAACGTCTGGTTCTAACTCAATGACGTGGTTTGGGTCCTTCACATATTTACGTAACATAGATATGTGAAAAACGTTATGGATGCGAGACATACTTGGTGGTAGGGCTAGTCTGTAGGCTACGGTTCCTATTCGATCGAGGATTTCAAATGGGCCAATAAATCGAGGGTTGAGCTTTCCTCTCTTTCCGAATCTCGTAACCCCTTTCCATGGAGAAACGCGTAAGAATACATGATCTCCGACGTTGAAACTTTCGTCTCTCCGATGAAGATCAGCATAACTCTTTTGTCGTTCTTGTGCGGTCTGTATTCGTTGTCGGATCATTTGGATCTTTTCGGTCGTCAAGCGTACCAACTCGGGTCCCAACAATTTTGCTTCTCCTACCTCATTCCAACATATTGGAGAGCGACACTTCCTTCCATACAATGCCTCGAATGGAGCCATGCCTATGCTTGCTTGGTAACTGTTGTTGTAAGAAAATTCCACCAACGGCAAGTACTTATCCCAACTTCCTTTGAAGTCTAATACACAAAGTCTCAAAAGATCTTCGAGGGTCTGGATCGTCCTTTCCGATTGTCCGTCCGTTTGAGGATGGTATGCAGAACTAAAACGTAGTTCAGTGCCCATAGCTTTTTGTAGACTGATCCAAAAGCGTGAAGTGAATCTAGGATCTCGATCAGAAACTATGGAAACTGGCATGCCATGCAATCTCACGATCTCATTTATGTACATACCGGCAAGACGTTCAAGTGAAAAGTTTTCTCGTATAGGCAAGAAATGAGCAGATTTGGTCAATCTATCTACGATCACCCAAATTGCATCTAAGCCTTGAGAAACTTTTGGAAGACCCGTCACGAAGTCCATATTGATGTGTTCCCACTTCCATTCGGGAACTTCAAGTGATTGTAATGGACCTTTAGGAACTTGATGCTCTGCCTTGACACGTTGACAAGTTAGGCACCTTGAGATAAACTCCGCAATCTCTCTTTTCATATTGTTCCACCAAAATGTATGTCGAAGATCTCGATACATCTTGGTACCTCCTGGGTGGATTGCAAACGGCGTGTTGTGTGCCTCCATCATGATTTTATGCTTTAATTCAGGATCGTTAGGAACACAAAGTCGAGAGTTGACTCGAAGTATTCCTTTCTCGTCGATTCTTGCTTCGGGAATGGCACCTTCTTGTACTTTCTTTATCATGTTTATCAGTTCCGGATCGGTAGCTTGAGCAGCTTTAATTTTATCGATTAAAGTTGGTTCTACTCGCACGTGAGCAATCTTCGAGTGGGTCCCTGGTGTCTTTAGCTCTATCTCCATCTTTTGCAAGTCGTACAAAATACACTTTTGTGTTGTCAGCAGTGCACTTGTACTTGCATAAGATTTTCTGCTCAAAGCGTCAGCTACAACGTTCGCCTTTCCCGGGTGATACTGGATTGTGTGGTCATAATCCTTTAACAGCTCAAGCCAACGTCGTTGTCGCATGTTGAGTTCCTTCTGGGTGAAGAAATACTTGAGACTTTTATGATCCGTATAGATATCCACTTTTTCTCCGTACAAGTAGTGTCTCCAGATCTTCAACGCGAAAACGACTGCTGCCAACTCTAGATCATGAGTAGGATAATTTTTCTCATAATCTTTGAGTTGTCGAGAGGTGTAGGCTATAACCTTTCCATGTTGCATAAGGACACAGCCTAGACCTTTGCCAGAAGCATCGCTGTAGATAACAAATTCTCCTGATCCTGATGGTATGGTCAGAACAGGAGCTGAAACCAGTCTCTTCTTGAGTTCTTGGAAACTTTTCTCGCATTCCTCGCTCCATATAAATTTTGTGCTTTTCCGAGTAAGCTGCGTTAATGGAGTGGCGATTCGAGAAAATCCTTCTACGAATCTCCGATAATAACCAGCTAGACCCAGAAAACTTCGGACTTCGGTTACTGTTTTGGGTTGTTCCCAATTTAGTACCGTTTCAATCTTCGCAGGATCGACTGATATTCCTTGACTAGAAATCACATGCCCAAGAAACGCGACCTCCTCAAGCCAGAACTCACATTTCTTCAACTTGGCATATAATTTGTTTTCACGGAGCTTTTGTAGTATCAATCTCAGGTGTTGTTCATGATCCTCGCGACTCTTGGAGTATATGAGGATGTCATCAATAAAGACAACCACAAAATGATCCAAATGTTCCTTGAATATCCGGTTCATCATGTCCATGAAAGCTGCAGGAGCATTAGTTAGTCCAAAAGGCATGACTAAGAACTCATAATGCCCATAACGAGTTCTGAAAGCAGTCTTTGGAATGTCCTCAGCTTTAACCTTTAACTGATGATATCCAGAACGGAGATCAATCTTTGAGAAATGTTGAGCGCCTTGCAATTGATCAAACATGTCATCAATCCGAGGTAACGGGTACCTGTTCTTGATGGTGACATGGTTCAATTCTCGGTAGTCAATGCACAATCTCATACTCCCGTCTTTCTTCTTCACAAATAGAACAGGAGCACCCCAAGGTGATGCACTCGGACGAATGAAACCGGTATCCAACAATTCCTGTAGTTGGACTTTTAACTCTTGAAGTTCAATGGGAGCCATTCGGTAGGGAGCTTTGGAAATGGGCTTGGTACCGGGTTCAAGATCAATATAAAAATCAATTTCACGGTTTGGGGGTAAGCCAGGAAGTTCTTCAGGAAAAACGTCAGGAAACTCATTAACAATGGGAATATCATTCAAGTTTGACGTATTTTTGTTCAAATCAGTGACATGAGCTAAAAAGGCTTGACATCCGTTTTTCAATAAACGAATGGCTTTATGGCTAGAAATAACAGTTATAGATTTCAATGGTTTAGTTGCTTGAATTTGCATGACAGGTTGATTAGGAATATGAAAACTAATAATCTTATGAAAACAATCAATTTTAGCATGATGGGTAGTCAACCAATCAATTCCTAAAATCACATCAAATTCATGCATCTCCAAAGAAATAAGGTCAACAGGTAATGTGAGGTTGTTGATTTGAACTAGGCAAGATTTATAGACAGTAGATGTAATGGTCATTTCTCCTAATGGGGTTTCAACTGATAAGTCAAAGTCCAAATTTTCAGGAGTTAAGTTTAAACGCTGAGCACATGCAGGTGAGATAAAAGAATGGGTAGAGCCAGTATCTAACAAAGCGTAGACTTCACGAGAATTTATGAATAGCTTACCGGTTATCACCTCGTTCGAGTTTCGCGCCATTTGGGATGTCACAACAAAAGCTCTCCCTTGAACTACAGATTTTCCTTTATCCGCGCTAGCTTTTGGTATCATCATTGCAGCCGGACTTGATTTTGTGGCAGGACAAAACCGCGCAAGATGACCCTCTTTCCCACAACTGTAGCACTTTTTAGACTGCAGAGTACAGTTTGGGCTGATGTGACCTTCCTGACCACACCTATAGCATCTCACTGGTGGTCGATCTTCTCCCCTTGAAACTGGGGTCGGTGCTGGTGTTGGTACTGGTGCTGGTGCCCTTCCATAATTATTATGGAATCTCTTTCTTTTGAAATTGTTCCCACTGGATTCTCCTCTTCTGTTATTTGATGTGGAATTACCACCGAAGTGTTGGTTACCTACTCGATGGTTCTCGTTCCTGTGGTTGTTGTCATTCCTTTCTCTATGTTGCTCATTAACTCTTGGCTGCAATGTTTCATCTGTTTGCTCCACCCTTTGAGCCCTATCTACAACATCTGAATACAAACTAAATTTATGAGAGCTAAGTTGTTGACGAATTTTGAATCTCAAACCTCTTAGGAACATCCGACTCATTCGTGCTTCGTCATCCACAAGATGGGTGGCAAAGCGAGATAACTCGGCAAACTTGGCTTCATATTGGGAGACTGTCATGTTTCCCTGCTCCAGCTTAATGAATTCCACTTCCTTCATATGGCGGATGCTTTCTGGGAAGTACTTCTCGTTAAACAGTTCTTCGAATTCTATCCAAGACATTTCGAGTGCTGAAGGTTGGATACGTTTTACCGCTTCCCACCAATGGTCCGCCTCACCTCGTAACATAAAAGTGGCAAATGGCACCTTCTGATCATCAGCGCATTGTAAGACATCAAGTATTTTTGTCGTCTGCTTCAGCCATGCCTCCGCTTTGAGTGGGTCAGGCTTCCCGTGGAATTCAGGTGGTCCTAATTCTTTAAATTGCTTAACAGTGACCATCCTCAAATTGCCAGCGTTTCTACCGTTATTATTGACTGGATTTCCTCTTCCTTGATTCTGTATGAACTGCATGAAATTCCTAAAGAATCCATCGTTCATCATGTTATCAGGAACATTATTTCCTGAGTTGGCAGGAGGATTATTTGGGGCCTCTTGATTCTCGGCTACAATTGCTTCGGGTATTCCATAGTTAACCTCTTGATTTTCAGATGCCATACTTAACTGTGGTCACAAAATAAATGTTAGTTCAAATAAACTGACTCATCACTTCATGTTCCTACATTCAAATCGATTCATTAGATAAAAATAAATCTAATTTAGGTAGGACACACTAGTGATTGATTCTATTCGTCTCTCCCCTCCTAGTTCTAACCCCAGATCTCCATTAAAGACCATATCCCTAAGCTCTGATACCAACTGTGACGCCCCCAAATCTGGGCCCACACAGCCCAAACTTGGGTCGTCAAAAGACTACAACAAAATTATTACAACAAAGCACAACGTACAACAATACAGTGTATAATAATACACAACTAAGTCTTCACTATTATTGCCACACTATTTTACAAAACGTGAAGACTATGATAACTATTCCTCGGACCCTCACTCCATTCCCCGGCTAGACCCTGTTATGTTTTCATCTCCTGTTGAAAAACAATGGAACAAAAGAAAGGGTGAGCTCAAATAGCCCAGTAAAGAATATCATGACTAAGATAATGACGAATAAATTATCATTAGTCTTCAACAGTTGAGTTCTTGATAGAATACAATAGACTACAAGGTTTATATCAAAAACTGCAGTTAAATTCTTAAACAACGTTCAGATCAATAATAGCAGCGGAATGAGTAATCTATTAGAAGAATAATGCAGACTATAATGTCCACTCGGTTCTCTTTTTAGGAAAAACATCATCAACTTTTATCATCTGAAATATCATTAGTCAAGATAATACAAATTCACAGTTTCTGATCATAATCATGCAGATCAACAGTTCATCTTTGCACTACGGGCCAAAGACATTCAATATAACACCAACGGTCATGATTATACCAGATTCAGCCTTTGGTCATAATCATACCAAACAACAGTTCATCTTTGCACTACGGGCCAAAGAGAACATTCACCACGTGCCATAAAAGACACCGAACAGATGTATCGCCTTTAACCTATTATATCGCCTTTAACCTATCATCTGTTCAACAAATATATCACATCTGTGCCCCCGGCCACAGATATTCACAACAGCTTGATTTTTGGATGATTAGAATGATATAAATGATGAACAGAAGAAATAGGATAACAATAAGTATCGGAAGTTTACTTTGTACAGATTCAAATAATGTCCAAATTGTCAACATGACGTGGAGTGAAATTTAAAAATGATATTCAAGATCCACAGTTCAGAATAACGGTTACAATTCAATAGAAAGGTTCACGTAAATAGGAAGGTTCAGTTGAAATAATGAAGTTCAACTATTATGGAACATATAATATTTTCAGGAATTATAGAAGCAATAGTTCCATAATAAATTTCGATTTAGGAGTATGAAAGAAAATAATATCCCTTACCGTAGCAGGTTTGATTAACAAAAGGTGAAGGAAATTAATACAAAGGGTTATTCACCAACAGGCGGCAATCCGCTCCGTAAGGTTATTCCCACAATTTAATAAAATTTGAGTACAAAGAGTTATTCACCAAACAGGCGGCAATCCGCTCCGTAAGGTTATTCCCACAATTTAATAGAATTTGAGTACAAAGAGTTATTCACCAAACAGGCGGCAATCCGCTCCGTAAGGTTATTCTCAGAGATTAATAATGAATGAATACGAAAGGTTATTCACCAACAGGCGGCAATCCGCTCCGTAAGGTTATTCCCACAATTTAATACATGAAAATAAAAGGCACGTCTTATGAGTAAGGAAGAAACAATATTATTATCGAGAATCAAATAATGATAATCCCTTACCATAGTATGTTTGAATAATGGAAGATGAAAAAGATGGTATCCCTTACCGTAACACGTGACTGGATATTGATTTAAATGAGGTTGATTAACTTGAACAGTACACGTATACTTATAGATCTTCACAAATACTCAAGATGACTTAAGCACACTTAGAGAGAACTTTCACAAGAAGTATTTAGAGAGAGAAAGAAAGAACAAGTAAGGAAGTTTATGAAAAATCCTTAAGTTAAGGCTTCTATTTATAGCCAAAAATCTTATCATTCATTTAATCTAAACCATTCATTTAAAGATCATCTTTTAATCTACACCATCCATTTCAAATATTATATTATCTTTAATCTACACCATTCATTTCATATCACCTAATAATCACCTAACTTTATATTATAAACAAATCAATTTAATTATTCAACAATAATTCACACTTTAATCTACACCATTCATTTCATATCACCTAATAATCACCTAACTTTATATTATAAACAAATCAATTCAATTATTCAACAATAATTCACACTTTAATCTACACCATTCATTTCATATCACCTAATAATCAACTAACTTTATATTATAATCAATTAACTTTATCATTTCAATTATTATGACTAATTGTTATAAATACAGTATAGTTAGCTCTTAGATATTAAGTCAATAAATTAATGAAATACAACTGTTTAAATAACATCATAATAGAGATAACAATAATGTAAAATAAAGCATACGTTACTGTGTAATGACAATTATTGATTCAATAATGTGAATTACTGTGCATATGTTACTGTGACAATTATTAGGTTCAATAATTTTAAAAACAGTGCAACAACAATTATTGACTCAATGATATAAAATACAGTGTAATGACAATTATTAAATCAATAATGCAAAATACTGTGTAACAACAATTATTGAATTGATAATATAAAATATTATGCAGTGACAATTATCGATGAAATGATGCGTAACAGTTACGGTGTCAATTATCAGACCAAAAATATGAGACACTATGCAATACCGTGTGTTACTGTAGAGTACCGTGTGCTACAGAAAATACCATAAACTACCGTATGCTACTATTCTTTTATCACCGGTATTTTAACAGTTCCGTTGACTATTTTTATTTAAAAAGGTTACTTCTGTCGTTTTCTATATCCGACAAATATTCCGTTGTGGGGTCCACCAATAATTTATTATTTCGGCGCCGTCGTACGACACGAATATTCCCCGACCAAACGAATATTCCCCGACAAAGCGAATATTGTCCGACAAAATAAAATTTGCACATAACATCCTTAACTTTCAATTTTGTTAATTTAACCACTTACTGTTTCAAAAAAATATATATATATGAAGAAAAATTAAATTTTGTATTTTATAAAATTCGGGG
This sequence comes from Hedera helix, assembly GCA_947179155.2. NCBI lineage: Eukaryota > Viridiplantae > Streptophyta > Magnoliopsida > Apiales > Araliaceae > Hedera > Hedera helix. Next base: position 31,471,933 of record OX359287.1, read on the forward strand.
TCTTACAAATAGACCATTTATAGACACATTTAAAGCTAAATTGCAACAAATTAAAGCAAACCCAGTGACAAAATAAACTAAATTAGCAATGGTACCTCCCTCTGGTACCAATTATTCGGCATTCTCACTGACATCAGATCATAAAAAACACAATTCTTATGAGAGTCAACTAATGACTAGCTCGTTATTATATATATATACACTCCACTATTAGTCTATTAGCACAACACAACCTAGCCTTTATACTCACACCTTAACAGAGTAAACTTAAAATAGATAGATAGATTATAGATACCTTGATGGCTTCCACTAGAGCAGTAACCTTTATTGTCGGTTCCTCTCGGACGATTGGAAATTTTCGGAATGGGAGTTTGAAGAATCAAAGGAATTGGAACGCGCGAGGCACTGATGAGGAATTGTTGATTTAGGACTTTGTGATAATGGGGTTTAACGAGATCTGATACTAAATAAGGAGAAACCAAAGGATGAAAATTATGATTAGGGACATCTATTTTTTTGGGAGAAGACAGTTTTACGGGAGAAGAACACTTTTTTTGAGAGAAGACGAGTTTGGGAATGACACTTGAAGAATTTTATGAGAGAAGAAGAGTTTGGGAAGGAACAACTCTTCGACCTTAAAATTTAAATTGAGTTAAGTCAAACTCGATTAATTGACTCGTGGCCAACGAAGTTGACTCGAAATAATTAGATTTAGGATCGCCTTTTACGTTATTATAACAAAATTGACTCGGAATAATTAAATTTGAGATTACCTCTTGCGTTTTTATATATTAATATTGATTCCAAAAATAAATGTTTCTATATTTAAAGAGTGCAAGGGACTTTTTGTAAAAAATGAATGAAATTTTTTGAAAATCTGAACGAAAAGTTTTAGTACTTGGACAATGCTGGACTTTGGAAGGGAATTTTGAGAAGTGTAGTTTTTCTCATGTTATAAAGGAATTCAGTAGCTCATGACTTGGTCATTTTAATTTAAACTCCATATTTTAATTTTTCTATTTATTGGTTGAAAGATTCATTCGAATATTAATCTTCTTTCAGTTATAAAAGATGCTATTGATTAATACAAATTTTCTTTGACTGTTATGAAAAAAAAAACTTGTAAATTTATTTATTCGGGCAAGTTTAAGAATCTTTAATTATTTAATAAAGAGCTTCGAGGATAATCTCATTGGAGAAATTAGGTGAACAAATTAAATGCACTTTTAACGAAAGAATTTTTTATCACCGGTTATTTGATGCACTGACTCACTTATATCAATATAAGTAGAGGGTATGAATTTTGTTGATAGTAAATTATTATGAAAAACAAGTCCAGAAATTTGGAAGACGATAACAGAACAATAAAAAATATTAAGTTATCCTCTCTATCACTTAAACTCCTCTTTAAATTAAAATAAATTATTATAATATATTAGAAACTTAAAAATCTTCGATCTTTTGTTGAGAGCTCTGACGATAATCTCATCAAAGGAATTAGGTGAATAAAATTAAATGATTTTCAACAAACTTTAGTGAATAAACTTTTCAGAAACAGCTTTCTTAAAAGGTCTCAAAGTGTGGCACATAGAATAACGTTGACTTTATTTTGTTTTTATAAAAATATACATAGGTATTTATAGGTCTTAACTTGATTTAAGTGTTTTCCAAATGTTTACATCGGAGGTATACACAGATATAGAACCTTAACTGATTTTACTATTGACTAGAGGAGGGTTCACCTTAATTTTACATATATTTGATTTGGATATTTATTATTAAATAAAATTTTCCGAAGCCTCTTAATTTCTAGGGTGTATAAAAAAGAGTTGAAGGTCTGTACATAAATAAGTGAACATAAAACATTGAGTAAATGTTAGAGAAAGTAGAGCAGAGAAAGAATTAAGAGGATACATTTTTATTTGACATATCAATTATATTCTCTTTTGCGACGGATGGAACGACGGTTTGATCCGTCGCCATACATTTATCCGTCGCTATATGTTGTCAATCGCTAAAAGCTATAACGACAGACGAACTTATAACGACGGATCAATTCGTCATTAAAAGGAGTATGTTTAGTATATCAAATAAGGAGGTATGTTCTTAATTCTTTTTAAAATAGAATAATATAAATTTGGAAAGATACAGATACCATATCAGACTAGTTGTGCGTGTGGTCGTTTTGACTCAGTTTCACTTGAGGAGTTAAATTTGAACAATATTTTTGATCTGTTTAAAAAATAAAATTCTTTATTTAATAAAAAAAATTATAAATTTTAATATTTATTTATATCAGATTTTACATATAATACATTATTTTCTAACAAAATACATATGATTTATTCTCATATGATTTTCATAAGAAAAATTTTAGACTTATCTTATTTTTTTTACTTGTATATAAGATAAATAAGTATGACTCATTTATTTAAATTAAAAATAAAATAAAATAAAATTACGTTTATTTATTTTATATATAAATAAATAAAATAAATAAATAAATATAAAAACACTCTTTTCATAAAGTGATTTGTCTAGTATTATACGCAACCTAGCTTTATGGTGGCATTCTAATTAATGCGGTCAAAATTCAAAATAGAACACTCGCGAAAATGTTCAAAGCAGCTGATTTGATTGAGAACAATATGATGGCAGCTTTTATAATTCATCAAGTCTATATATATATAATATTTAAATATAAAATTAAATATTATATTTATTTTAATTATTAAAAAATAAAATATAATATAAATTTTAATATTATATTATATTTTTTAATAATTAAAATATATATATAATATTTAAATATTATACACTTGTAATTATTCGACACAATTTTCTTTAAAATATGAATTTTTCTCTCATTATTAAATTTTCATTGGAGCATGCAATTTTGGAGTTTGTCTCATCGCTCTCATGTAGCAAGTTGCAACTAAAGTCCAAATTTAACTCCTAATGATATATTTTAAAATTCTTTATACAATTAATCAGAGATTGAGAAGGAATAATAATAAGTAAGATATGTTTTTGGGTTGGTCCGACTGCTCTAGAGTTTATAAGGTAATTTACGATTTGATATTCCTGAAATCTAGACCCATACTAGGGAGGTTAAGCATAAGAAAATAATTTTTTTTTAAAAAAGACAATATAAGAAATTTTACATAAACAAATTTGCTGGTACGCACCTGGTTGATGTCTTATTTATTAGTAACTTCTTTTTTTTTTTACTAGTTTAATGGAATTTATTTATTTTTAAGGAAGTTTAATGAAATTTAATAACATTGACTTTGTCAAAGTTGAATTCCAAGATTTTATATACCCAAAATTTTATGAATAATTATTTTATTATTGAGTTATGAGGGATTTGATAAATTATTAATAACTTTTTACTGTGATCTTTTGTATATTTATTGTTTCTCCAAAAAAAACGTAAAAAAAATTGCTGCCAAATATCATGCCATAAAACTGCCCATGGTGGTTTAAAGCTCTTAAATTACAAGTTTTTTTTACCTCTTAGAGATGGGAACAGTTTGGCTTAAATAATATAAGTATGACAATTGAAACTAACAAAAGATTTGAAGATTTTTTATTGCGGGCAATAACGTGAAGGGAATGACTCCTGAGTTCAATAAGTTTGAGCCTTATCTTTATAGTTTATTAGGCTTAATGCGTTTATATAAAGATTATTAAGTTTAATAAGTTTGGGCTTGCTGTCTTGTCCCTTAAGACACTAACTAATTAACATATTTAATATTAATTTATATAATAATAATTTTTTTCAATAGAATCTCTATTACACAATTTCTATTAAAAATTGTGATCATATCAAGGATGTGTAACTATTATAAATACATGTTAAACAATGGAGGTACAATACACAATATTCTAACCTATTAAATATTTATTCCTTCTATTGTTAGCACATCTTGAATCTTATACTTACTCTCATACTAGAGATATTGCGGCTTAAGATGTCGTATTTTCTGGTGGTTGTTTCTATGTATGTTTTACGTCCAAACTAGTGGTTGAACATATGGACAAATTCAAGCATGTTACATGACGCTAAGGACTTTGTCAGAAAGTGTCACAAATATCAACTCTTTGCCTCAGCGCCTTATCAACCTCTTTAAGAGCTTACTCCGATTTTATCCCCAATCCATTTTAACATCTAGGGAATCGACTTACTAGAACCACTCCCATAGGGAAAGGGGTAGCTGGAAATTGTGATTATGGCAATCAATTACCTAACTAAATGGGTAGAAATCAAGGCCCTAGCTTGCATTATCAAAAATACTTGTCTTCAATTCTTTAAAGAACAGGTGGTCTACCGTTTTGACATCCCTATGGTCTTGATTTTTTTATAACGGATTACAGTTTGTGAGACAAAAATTTAAAGAATTTCTACAAGAATTACACATTTAGCACCGCCAAATCTCTACTGGCAATTCACAAGCCAATGGTTAAGTTGAAGTTACTAATAGAACTCTTCTCAACGGAATTAAATGAAGGCTAGAGGACGTTAAAGGTAGGTGGCTCGCAAAGTTTTTGCAGGTTTTATTTGCCTATTCTACTCATTGGACCACTACAGGAAAGACTATTTTCAAGCTAGCCTATGAAACTTGTAAAACCCCCAAATAGGTGCACTCGCTACACAGATCTGGTGTATCACGATACATAACTTTTATACGATATATCAATTTTTTATTGATTTAACTAGTCTATTACAGACATCATATCATATACTTCGTTCCTGGATCACAACTTAGGTCTTATATTTTACCTCATTATTGATATCAAGTTGTAACCTTTACAAGATTTTATAATCCTCAATTATTTTTTTCTTTTCTCATAAATGTCTCTAGAGATAATATATGTATCGCAAAATATGTATCAAAAAATTGAGTGATAGGTATAATAAAGAAGATACTAGACCTACAATATGGTTCACAGAATCAGAGTCAAAGCTTAGATCAATTCCTAAAGAATGTGTCCACTCCAAACTAATTACAACATCACAAGTAGTTATGAATCTTCTGCCATATGTAAAGACTCAGGTCTAAATTTGAGTGTGAGATAATACACAATTCACTTGTAAGAACACTAGTTAGGTCATTTTGTTCGAACTCGGAGATTTACTAAGTCATAACAAACTTTTAGTAATACATGTGTGAGTTTAGTGATAATAATCAATCATATCATTTTGTATTCGTCTTTTGTAATAATTTTTTGTCACAAAAATACTAATGTATAAATTTGGTTTCATAAAACTTTCCTACGTATCTTTGCACTCGAGGCATAACTTTTTTTTCTTCTTTTTATTTATTTATTTATCCATTCTTATGTTAAGATCTTTCCTATACACACTAAATATCTTATGAAAAATTATACTATCAGTTTCACTAATAGAATCTGACTGAAATAAGTTTATGTTTTACAAAAAGGTTTCACTATGTTTGATCATATTACAAAATGACATGTCTTTAAAACTATCATTAACTTTTTATTATTATATTATCACTATTAAATTAAACATTAAATAAATTTAAAAAATGAACATAAGAAAATATATTTTTAAAATTTGTAAATTTTGTTAATGAGTCTCATCCAAATGGACAGTATATATCTTAGTGGACGATAGTAGTCAACTTTTTCCATCCTCCTTTCAAATATTGATGATGACTATAACAAACAAAATGGCCGTCCAAATAGATATTATATGCAACCATTTTAAATAACTAAATTAACTTCGTTATTTATTGCTCGATTTATTTACATTATTTGTTTCTTTCCCCCTTAAAGTTTGGATATATACTTTGTGTCTTTTAATTCTTGAGAAGCTAGATTCTGAATTTGTCAAGTTCTTGAGTTTGAAATAGTCTCGACTTGTTTAAGTTTCGTCCCAACTTTGCCGCCCCATGCAAACTTCAGTGCTTTCCAAAGAAACACAACAATTATCAAATCCAAATGTGTGTCTATATATGTATATACACACACACACACATAATAATCAATTAATACCTCCCCATTTCTCATCATCATCAGCTCTACATTCTAATTAAGCTTTCTTGTAATAGTTCACACAAACTTTCTCATATACTTTATTAATTTGCTTGTTACTTTGAAAATGGAGGCAAAGAGGAGAATTATCAAGGGAAAGAAGCAAAGCAAATTTGTTCATTATTTGTTGGCACCGGTAAGAATTCTATGCAGCGCGAGAGATTTTTACACAAATACATTGTGTGATTGTGCTGGTAGGATCGGTCATGGAAGCATGGTAGCTGGCTATACCTCGCTTCCTTATGATCTGTCTCACTTGCCTATAACATTTAGCGGTACTTCTAGTAGCTCAGTGAAGGAGAGCAAAGATATTGAGGATTTGAGGGAACTTATTAAGGTTATGACTATGAGGAATAATTATAATAGGGTGGAGACGAATAGTGGGAGGAGGTTAAGGGCCGCCGTGGAGGGTGGTGGAGGTGGGAGGAGTTATAGTTTTGGGGTTGGCCGGATTGGGAGAATTGATGAAGACATGCCTTGTGATTTTGTTGAAGCTGTCGACATTAACAAGAATAATATTGTGTATCCAAGGTTTTAGGCAGAATTTGTTTAGTTTATTTAAACAAAATTATTTTACAGGGTGGTACACGTAATCTTGTAGAGTTTTGTTTAGATAAATTAGATAACTCCTATGTAGTTACCTAGCATTTTCTTCAGTGGAATTTTAGATGATGAAAATTGACACAAATTGAAAGTTGTCACATGCTAGTGATTTGTTTGTGATACACAGAAAGTAATTTATTTATTTTCTTCCTTTTTTTTGGACGGACGAGTTGGTACCAGCCCTTGAGGCTAGACCTCATGGAATTGTAATTAATATAAGGTGTTTTTTTTTCTTGTTGGATTTAATTTCATTTCGCTTAATTATACATTATGGGTATTATTCCTGATAATTTGTCTATATATTAATTGTTCCTTCTCTTTTAGTGATCATCACACTTGGTTTAGTCTCTCTTGTGAGAAAATCTTCCCTTTCTCTTGTTTGCTGTCCTTGGAAGCTATTAATTAAAAGAATTATTGTATGTATGCCCTCTTCAATTTTTATTTTTTTATTTTTTTTTGTAATATGTTATGTAATGAATTAAGTTCTTACCCTCTTGTTATATCTTTCTTATTTCACTAGATCTCTTTAATTTGCTGTATGGATTTTGTTTTGCTGTTTGGGATCTTGTATGTATGTTTTGGTCTAGAGAGTATATATATATATATATATATATATATATATATATATATATATGATGAAGATTTTTGTGTTGAAGTAAGTTATGCTGGAGTTGGCGAGGGAGAAGATGTGGAATTATTCTAACGGAATCCTGAAGATGATCCCCTCATCATGATTTGGATACCTGGGTTGTTCTACTATTCGTGCCTTCTTCTATCAGATTTGTATATTAATTTCTTACTCTTAATTGATGCCATTTGAATTAAATAAGAACAAAAAAGATAACCAACTCTTTTTGTTTTGATTAAGACTTCTTCTATTAATTGAATAAAAGAACCAAAAAAAAATTGATTGATATCGTCATAATGGACATGAGTAAATTTTAAGCGATATTTTTACTTTGATAATATCAATAATTTTTTAAAATATTAGCATATAAAGCAAATTGGTCTTTAGTTTTGTTTTGAAATATACGAACAAAACTGATAGAAAAAATATAAGTTAACAAAAATCAATAACAAAATATAACATAAAATACATTTCAATCATTAAAAAATTAGATTTGTCACATAAATCAGTGTCAAATCCTTTTTTTTAATAGTTGAGATAAATATAGTGTTAAATTTTGTATACGTAGTAATGTCTTGACTGATATTGAAAATGTAAAAGTGAGCGTTTTATTTTTTTATAAGGATAAGCTATCTCCTTAATTTTTTCTCTTTTACATTTTAAAAATAAAGATACATTTAGAAAAAAAAATTAATAAATATTCTACGATATTCTGATATTCAAAATCTATAGAAATTTATTTAAATTAATCTAAGCAAATATATACTATTCATGTGTACTTGATAAAAAAGTATTACGAGGAATTATGTTTGTTGCTTTCAGCTCTTAAATGAATTGATATCAATTATAAAAAAATTAGAATATTGCAAATTAAACTAAAATGTCAAAATTTATCTATAATTAAAGTAAAATAAAAAAACATTTTCAGTATATTGGCCTTATATTGTCTCCAATTGATCGTGTTTTAATAATTGTATGTGGGACCATTGACATTAAAGTATTCAGAGTCTATTGGAAAAATACCTGATTAATTTGGAGTACTTAAGCCCTTACTCATGGACAAAGGTAAAAACATTAGCATGCTAATTTAATTTAGTTTAGTTAGTTTTATCATTTGTTGAAAGAATGAAAATAAGTCATTTCTTTTCTTTGTATGAATGAAAATCTGTGCTGTAATTTTTATTTTTATAGGTGGCCAATGTAATATTTTTGGATCCACCTACCTACCTCTGAATTTAGAGTAGTTTCTTAAACTGACTTCAATTATGTTCATTTTTCTTAATTACAACTCTTTTATTTGAATTTTCTTGATTTTAGCCTCAACGTCAATTCAAATAGCGTTGAGTATTTTTTTTAAATCCAAAGTCACTTGAATTGGCGTTCAATCTCACCCCTTTACGTTCAATAACAATGATAAACAATGTATATTAGGATATTATCTTATAATAATAATAATTAAGCGATTAACAATGTAAGTTAAATTTAATTAAGCGATTAGATTAGAGGCTAATTGAAGGGATGAGATTGAACGCCAATTCAAGTGGTGTTAGATTTAAAAAAAGGTATTCAACACCACTTAAATTGATGTTGAGACTAAAATCAAGAAAGTTTGAACAAAAGGACTATAATTGAGAAAAATAAACATGATTGAAGCCAAATTAAAAAACTACTCTCTGGATTTTCCTACACCAAATCCCCGCAAAACTTACAAAAATAGTGACACGCTATCGGCAAAGTATGCATATGAGTTTCTTGTGAAGGTACTGATAAATTACAAATATTATTATATATTTTTTCATTCTTATACATGTACTTTTTTCAACAACATTGAAAATATTGCGAAAAATTATATGTAAGTTTAACTTTATTTTTTTGTACATACTTTGTGATGCAGTAGCTTAAGAATCATCCCAAGTTTATCAGTAATCTGTTATACATTACTATGGCCTTTCTTACTAGGGCACAACTGTTCCAATCATGGTTGAAGAGATTTATAAAGGTATTTGTAACACTAGTTCCATATTATAACAAGTGAGATATTTAAATATGTATATAAAAATTCAAACTGCTATTATTAATACTTTCAATCATGATATTTTGAGTGAACCTGTGATAGGTTAAGATGATCAAAAAAAATACAGTAGACCTTATTATACTATAATTTGATTCGAACTCGAGATTTGACCTGTGTTATTATATATGATATCAGAGTCAACTCTCAAAAGTTCTAATCAAATCATCCAATCGAGTTACTGGAGGTGGGAGACGCAAAGACAAGCCTAGTAAGCCGTTGATATTATATCTCACAATGGCTAGAGAGACAAAAATATATTGGTCATGTATGCCTATGGGTTATATTCTACAATAGCTTGAGAGACAAAATTATCTAGGTTATGTCTGGCTATAAGTTCAACCAGACTGGGATGTCAAATATTTAAGTATGAAAGTTTGTAACACCCTAATTACACATCGTAATATGTGAAAATACTTGCTATCATTAATATTTTTAGTCATAACTTTTTAGGTTAACACGTGAAGGGTTAAGATGACCCAAAAAGATATTACCTAAAAAATTCAGTATACCTTATTATGCTATGATTTAATTCAAATTCAAGATGTGACCCGGATTATTACAGTATTGTTGATCATAGAGATAGTACTTATCTTGTTTTGTCTGACCTGACTTTTTTTTTCTTATTACCATAATTACATGGAAAAGCTCAGTTGGTGACATGGGAAATCTCTGACTCTTATATTTTTCTTTTTTCTTCAAATCCCTCGAGAGCCAAAATAGTGGAAACCCTACAAAAAATCAAACGAGGTCGTTTTCGACAATGTCTAGATTTGTATTTAACATAAAAAAATAAAAAATAAATAAATAAATAAAAAGATGACAAAATAGTGTGTGTGATAACGATTAGTTATAATTATTACACATTAATGTGTAATAGAATATCAATTAATTATAATTTGACACATTAATTTGTATTGATTTTTTATAATCATTTTTTATCACAATAATATTACTAAATAAAAATAGGGAATTGATATTTTTACACGATTTTTTGATAAATTCATATGGTGAACCTTATAAAAATATCTATAATAACGATTTAACTATCATTATATATTTATAACGACATTTTTATGAGATCTATTGTGTAAATTTATTAAAAAAATGTATGAATTTATGAATTTCCTAAAAATATCTTATATAGACCCCATACATAAGACTGTAGAACTGGGGACCCATGATACAGAAAAAAGAGAGACAAAAAAAAGGAGGAGGTTTTTCCACGAATTTACGAGGTAATGAGGATGAGCTGGTTTTGTCTCGGGTATTCATATGATCGACGGACAGAGATGGATTTTTTTCTTACTTTTGGTCTCTAGCTAAGGACATCAACTACTGAAAAATTAAGTACATTGAATCCATTAATTTGTAATAGTGTAACTACTTTACTTTTGCTTACGTTGATTCAATTATAACTTGGACCAAGTCCTAAATTATTGAAAGAATAAATTATACTCATATACATTTTAAAACCACGCTGTTAAGTTTTTTGGTTGTTTTCACAATTTTTACTGTTCTTTCTAATATTCTTTATGTTCTAAATTATTAGTATTATTTTTTTTAAAATTAATTTAAAGTATTTTTAAATTTAAAATTAACATAATTTTTTAAAATTTTAAAAATAATAATTTTTATAACTAGTAAAACATTTTAAATATTTTATGATATTTATAATTATTTTGACATAAATTAAATGAATTTTTAAATTTTAAAATATTTAAAATTAATTTTTTTAAATTAATACTAATCTTATAATTTAAAATTAAAAAAATATTTTATTTAGAACTTAACTTTTTTAGAACAATTTAAAACTTAACTTCATTCCATTTTACTTGTACTAGAATTTAACTCTACGTCCGCCTTTGACCTCTTAAAAAAAACAACTTATAATTCAAACGTATTCAAAATCTAAAAAACACTGGCGTAACCTATTAACTACTGATGTTGATTGATGGGCATTTCAAGTCTCATTTTAATCTAAATAAATAGTAGTAATAAATAAATATAGATAAGTGTATTTGTACAATTTTAAACATAATTTAAAATATTATATTTTAATTTTAATTATTAAAATATGGGATTTGACTCCAATATATGTGTTAAGTCTTATTTTTAAATAATTAAAATATATATAATATTTACGATAATATTTAATTATAATACGTATAAAATTATCCGATAAATATACATAATTTTACTGAAAAAAGTCCTATATAATATAAAACAAAGCGGCTCAAATTTCAATGTTTCAATATCTAACGGCCTCAAATCAATTTAGGCTTCAACATCCAACAGTCTAAAATCATTTGGGTTTTCAACATCCAACGATCACTAATTTATCTCTTATTTTCCCCCCCATTTCAACATCTTTTTTTCAAAAATTTATCCACTCACATTTTTTGCCTAAATCAAATTCACCACTACACTATAATAATAATAATAATAATAATAATAATAATAACAATAAAAATTATAAAAATAGAAATAATAATAATAATAGTTATAATAATAATAACAATAATAATAATAATAATAATAATAATAATAATAATAATAATAATAATAATAATAATAATAATAATAATAATATTAATAGTAATAATAATAGTAATAATAGTAATAGTAATAATAATAACAGTAATAATAATTATAATTATAATAATAATAATAATAATAATAATTGTAATAATAATAATTATTATTATTATAATAGTAATAATAATAAAAATAATAATTACAATAATAGTAATAATAATAATAGTAATAATAATAATAATAATAATAGTAATAATAATAATTACAATATTATTATTACTATACTCAACTGTTATGGAACTGAAAGTCCACAATAGTTCTAAATTTTTCAATTTAGAAATATTGAATACAATACTCAACTGTTATATTAATTACACCGTACCTTCAGGCACGAGTTATCCCTAGTTGAAGTAATAAACGAGACAATGTCGCAATAATATAAACGCAATAGATACTCTCTCCATCTTACCGTATGCAACGGTCAAATTATAGATGTAGTTAAATTAATTGTAAAAGTAATTCTAAATTATTATTTTTTAATAAATTAATTGATACAAAACATAATTATTTTAAGAAATTAAGGAAAAAATATAATAAAGAGCATCTTAATCCGACAAATGCATATTTTTTAGATTTTTGTAGTGAAGAAGTTCACTAGAGAGAGAAAAAAAGAATATTTTTTTTATCCCTTTCTATGAAATTTTGTCACAAATTTATCTTTATTATTATAAAGTGTTCATGGCATTTTTTTTGTAATTGTGTCACGTTTGTTTTTTTTTTTTCCTTTTTTATCCTTACAGCTTTACTTATATTATTATTTGTCTTTTTTGTATCATTTTTTTTTATTTTTTTATTTAGTTTTCTAAATTTTATAAAATTTTAATTTTACCCTACATAATTTACACATACGTTGCGTATGTCATGGGACAATAGCGACACCAAGATTTTGAGTCTAGAGAAACCAAAATATTTAAAAACAAAATTTAATATATAATTAATAGTTCTTAAATAAGACATATAAATAAAAATTTATACACTTAATTTAAATGTCATATTTTATACTAAATGCTCCTTTAGATCACGAAAATTATCTTTAAAATAATTTGTTAATAAAATTACCACTAATTTATTTTTAGTGTAAAACATCAAAAATAATATAAATTTTTTATATAAATTATATAAAATCTGCAGTAAAATATTTTTCCTTTATATGTTATGTAAGACCCCGAATTTATGAAATACAAAATTTAATTTTTCTTCATATATATTTTTCCTGAAACAGTAAATGGTTAAATTGACAAAATTGAAAGTTAAGGATGTTATGTGCAAATTTTATTTTGTCGGACAATATTCTTTTTGTCGGGGAATATTCGTTTTGTCGGGGAATATTCGGGCCGTACGACGGCGCCGAAATAACAAATTATTTGTGGACCCCACAACGGAATATTTGTCGGATATAGAAAACGACAGAAGTAACCTTTTTAAATAAAAATAGTCAACGGTGTTAACTGTTAAAATACCGGTGATAAAAGAATAGTAGCATACGGTAATTTATGGTATTTTCTGTAGCACACGGTACTCTACAGTAGCACACGGTATTGCACAGTGTCTCATATTATTGGTCTGATAATTGACACCGTAATTGTTACGCATCATTTCATCAATAATTGTCACTGCATAATATTTTATATTATCAATTCAATTATTATTGCTACACAGTATTTTGCATTATTGATTCAATAATTGTCATTACATTGTATTTCATATCATCGAGTCAATAATTGTTGGTGCACTGTAGTTTAAAATTATTGAATCTAATAATTGTCACAGTAGCAAATACACTATAATTTATATTATTAAATTAATAAAAATATGTAACGTGTTTCTTACATTATTGTGGTAACATTATTTTATATGTTGGACTCACAGGAAGAATAAATAAATAAATAAATAAATAAATAAAAAATAAAATAATTAATTTTACTATTTGAAATAGTAACGTGAATAGTGACGTGAATAGTGACGTGAATAGTACGTGAATAGTAAGAAACATGTGGGACCCATTGTGGGGCCCACATGAAATGTGAGAAATGTGAGAATTTGCTGAAGAGTTGGTGGAGGCTGCGCAGCAGCCTCTGCTGAATTTTTTTTCTGTTCACCTACCACGCATAGTAACTTATTTTCTCCTATAAATAGCTTGCTCATCTGAATAGAAAAATCACACCTAAAACATAAAATTTTTCTATAAGAATTTTATGAGTTTTCTCTGAGAATAGTAAGGTTATTTTGAGAGTTTGAAAGCCAAAAGGAGTGCAGGAATTTTTAAAGTAAGTGTTTTATTAAAGAGTAGTAATTTCATAAATTCCTATTTTTCACGGTATTCACAAATCTTCCTTTAGAAGACTCTTCTTTGAGAAGATTCATTTTTAAAAGCTTTCTTTGAAAGATTTATTTTGGAATATTATTTTAAAAACTATTTTAAAGTTGTTATATTATACTACAAAAATTATGTTAAATATATATAATTTTGATAGTTCATAATATACGAGTTATCATATACTTTGAAATTTATATGTGGTAATTACTAATTATATTAAAAATATATAGGTTGATCAATCTCATTTAAATCAATATTCAGTCACGTGTTAAGGTAAGAGGTATCACTCTTTTCATCATCATAAATGGATATTATTTTCTTTCTTACTTGAAGGGATTATCATTCTTTGATTCTCGAAAATAATATCGTTTCTTTCTTGTGCCATTTATTTCCATGTATTAAATTGTGGGAATAACCTTACGGCGCGGTTTACCGCCTGTTGGTGAATAACCTTTTGTATTCATTCCTTATTAATCTTTGAGAATAACCTTACGGTGCGGATTATCGCCTGTTTGGTGAATAACTCTTCGTGTTCAAATTCTATTAAATTGTGGGAATAACCTTACGGTGCGGATTACGCCTGTTTGGTGAATAACTATTCGTATTCAAATTGATGGGAATAACCTTACGGTGCGGATTATCGCCTGTTGGTGAATAACCCTTTTTATTTGTCTCGTGTGGAAATAATTTGTCTACACGAATTATCACATGACACTTTTATTCCATATTCGTAAGTGATATCATTTTCCTTTATACTCATAAGGGATACCATCTTTTTCATCTTCCATTATTCAAACTTACTATGGTAAGGGATATTAATTCCCTTCACCTTTTGTTAATCAAACCTGCTACGGTAAGGGATATTATTTTCTTCCATACACCTAAATCGAAACTTATTATGGAACTATTGCTTCTATAATTCCTGAAAATATTATATGTTCCATAATAGTTGAATTTCATTAGTTCAACTGAACCTTCCTATTTTCTGAACATTTCTATTGAACTGTAATCGTTATTCTGAACTGTGGATCTTGAATATCATTTTTAAATTTCACTCCACATCATGTTGGCAATTTGGACATTATTTGAATCTGCACAAAGTAAACTTCCGATACTTATTGTTTATCCTGTTCTTCTGTTCATCATTTGTATCACTGTTATTTGTATTAATCATCAAGAATCAAGCTGTTATGAATATCTGTGGCCGGGGGCACAGATGTGATATAATTGTTGAACAGATGATAGGTTAAAGGCGATATACTAGGTTAAAGGCGATACATCTGTTCGGTGTCTTTTATGACACGTGGTGAATGTTCTCTTTGGCCCGTAGTGCAAAGATGAACTGTTGGTTGGTATGATTATGACCAAAGGCTGAATCTGGTATAATCATGACTGTTGGTGTTATATTGAATGTCTTTGGCCCGTAGTGCAAAGACGAACTGTTGATCTGCATGATTATGACCAGGAACTGTGAAGTTGTATTATCTTGACTAATGGTATTTCAGATGATAAAAGTTGATGATATTTTTACTAAAAAGAGAAGCGAGTGGACATTATAGTCTGCATTATTCTTCTAATAGATTGCTCATTCCGCTGCTATTATTGATCTGAACTGTGACGCCCCCAAATCTAGGCCCACACAGCCCAAACTTGAGTCGTCAAAAGACTACAACAAAATTATTACAACAAAGCACAACGTACAACAATACCGTGTATAATAATACACAACTAAGTCTTCACTATTATTGCCACACTATTTTACAACACGTGAAGACTATAATATATATCCCTCGGACTCCCACTCCATTCCCCGGCTAGACCCAGCTACGTTCTCACATCCTGTTGAAAAATAATGGAACAAAAGGGTGAGCTCAAATAGCCCAGTAAGAAATATCATGACTAAGATAATGACGAATAAATTATCATTAGCCTTCAACAGGTGAGTTCTTGATAGAATACAACAGAATACAAGGTGTATATCAAAAACTGCAGTTAAATTCTTGAAAATGTTCAGATCAATAATAGCGGCGGAATGAGCAATCTATTAGAAGAATAATGTAGACTATAATGTCCACGCGCTTCTCTTTTTCGTAAAAACATCATCAACTTTTATCATCTGAAATACCATTAGTCAAGATAATACAAATTCACAGTTCCTGGTCATAATCATGCAAATCAACAGTTCATCTATGCATTACGGGCCAAAGAGAACATTCAATATAGCACCAGCGGTCATGATTATACCAGATTCAGCCTTTGGTAATAATCATACCAATCAACAGTTCATCTTTGCACTACGGGCCAAAGATATTCAATAAAGCACCAACGGTCATGATTATACCAGATTCAGCCTTTGGTCATAATCATACCAACCAACAGTTCATCTTTGCACTACGGGCCAAAGAGAACATTCACCACGTGCCATAAAAGACACCGAACAGATGTATCGCCTTTAACCTAGTATATCGCCTTTAACCTATCATCTGTTCAACAATTATATCACATCTGTGCCCCCGGCCACAGATATTCACAACAGCTTGATTCTTGATGATTAATACAAATAACAGTGATACAAATGATGAACAGAAGAACAGGATAAACAATAAGTATCAGAAGTTTACTTTGTGCAGATTCAAATAATGTCCAAATTGCCAACATGATGTGGAGTGAAATTTAAAAATGATATTCAAGATCCACAGTTCAGAATAACGGTTACAGTTCAATAGAAAGGTTCACGTAAATAGGAAGGTTCAGTTGAAATAATGAAGTTCAACTATTATGGAACATATAATATTTTCAGGAATTATAGAAGCAATAGTTCCATAATAAGTTTCGATTTAGGAGTATGAAAGAAAATAATATCCCTTACCGTAGCAGGTTTGATTAACAAACGGTGAAGGAAATTAATATCCCTTACCATAGTAAGTTTGAATAATGGAAGATGAAAAAGATGGTATCCCTTATGAGTATAAAGGAAAATGATATCACTTACGAATATGGAATAAAAGTGTCATGTGATAATTCGTGTAGACAAATTATTTCCACACGAGACAAATAAAAAGGGTTATTCACCAACAGGCGATAATCCGCACCGTAAGGTTATTCCCATCAATTTGAATACGAAGAGTTATTCACCAAACAGGCGATAATCCGCACCGTAAGGTTATTCTCAAAGATTAATAAGGAATGAATACAAAAGGTTATTCACCAACAGGCGGTAAACCGCGCCGTAAGGTTATTCCCACAATTTAATACATGGAAGTAAATGGCACAAGAAAGAAACGATATTATTTTCGAGAATCAAAGAATGATAATCCCTTCAAGTAAGAAAGAAAATAATATCCATTTATGATGATGAAAAGAATGATACCCCTTACCTTAACACGTGACTGGATATTGATTTAAATGAGGTTGATCAACCTATATTTTTATAATAAAATTAGTAATTTCCACATATAAATTTCAAAGTATATGATAACTCGTATAATATGAATTATCAAAATTATATATATTTAACATAATTTTTGTAGTATAATATAACTACTTTTAAATAGTTTTAAAAATAATATTCCAAAATAAATCTTCCAAAGAAAGCTTTTAAAAATGAATCTTCTCAAAGAAGAGTCTTCTAAAGGAAGATTTGTGAATACCGTGAAAAATAGGAATTTATAAAATTACTACTCTTTAATAAAAGACTTACTTGAAAAATTCCTGCACTCCTTTTGGCTTTCAAACACTCAAAATAGCCTTACTATTCTCAGAGAAAACTCATAAAATTCTTATAGAAAAATTTTATGTTTTAGGTGTGATTTTTCTATTCAGCTGAACAAGCTATTTATAGGAGAAAATAAGGCACTATGCATGGTAGGTGAACAGAAAAAAATTCAGCAGTGGCAACGCGCAGCCCACGTTTTTTTTTTTTCTTCTTTCTGCGCAAAATTTCTTCAATTTCAACTTCACCAACTCATGTGGGCCCCACCAATGGGTCCACATGTTTCTTACTATTCATGTACTATTCACGTCACTATTCACGTTACTATTCACGACACTATTCACGTTACTATTTCAAATAGTAAAATTAATTATATATTTTTTTATTTATTTATTTATTTATTCTTCCTGTGAGTCCAACATATAAAATAATGTTACCACAATAATGTAAGAAACACGTTACATATTTTTATTAATTTAATAATATAAATTATAGTGTATTTGCTACTGTGACAATTATTAGGTTCAATAATTTTAAAAACAGTGCAGCAACAATTATTGACTCAATGATATAAAATACAGTGTAATGACAATTATTAAATCAATAATGCAAAATACTGTGTAGCAACAATAATTGAATTGATAATATAAAATATTATGCAGTGACAATTATCGATGAAATGATGCGTAACAGTTACGGTGTCAATAATATGAGACACTGTGTAATACCGTGTGCTACTGTAGAGTACCGCATGCTACAGTAAAATACCATAAATTACCGTATGCTACTATTCTTTTATCACCGGTATTTTAACAGTTAACACCGTTGACTATTTTTATTTAAAAAGGTTAC
Source organism: Hedera helix (assembly GCA_947179155.2). Taxonomy (NCBI): domain Eukaryota; kingdom Viridiplantae; phylum Streptophyta; class Magnoliopsida; order Apiales; family Araliaceae; genus Hedera; species Hedera helix. The sequence continues at coordinate 31,490,774 of OX359287.1, forward strand.
TTCTGTCGTTTTCTATATCCGACAGATATTCCGTTGTGGGGTCCACCAATAATTAGTTATTTCGGCGCCGTCGTACGACCCGAATATTCCCCAACAAAACAAATATTCCCCGACAAAACGAATATTGTCCGACAAAATAAAATTTGCACATAACATCCTTAACTTTCAATTTTGTTAATTTAACCACTTACTGTTTCAGGAAAAAAAATATATGAAGAAAAATTAATTTTTATATTTCATAAAATTCGGGGTCTTACATGAACGTTGTTTAAGAATTTAACTGCAGTTTTTGATATAAACCTTGTAGTCTATTGTATTCTATCAAGAACTCAACTGTTGAAGGCTAATGATAAATTATTCGTCATTATCTTAGTCATGATATTTCTTACTGGGCTATTTGAGCTCACCCTTTCTTTTCGTTCCATTGTTTTTCAACAGGAGATGAGAACGTAACGGGGTCTAGCCGGGGAATGGAGTGAGAGTGCGGGGATAGCTATCATAGTCTTCACGTGTTATAAAATAGTGTGGCAATAATAATGAAGACTTAGTTGTGTTGTATTATCCACTGTATTGTTGTACGTTGTATTTCATTGTAATAATTTTGTTGTAGTCTTTTGACGACTCAAGTTTGGGCTGTGTGGGCCTAGATTTGGGGGCGTCACAGTTGGCATCAGAGCTTAGGGATATGGTCTTTAATGGAGATCTGGGGTTAGAACTAGGAGGGGAGAGACGAATAGAATCAGTCACTAGTATGTCCTACCTAAATTAGATTTTATTATCTAATGAGTTGATTTGAATATAGGGACATGAAGTGATGAGTCAGTTTATTTGAACTAACATTTATTTTGTGACCACAGTTTAGTATGGCATCTGGAAATCAAGAGGTTAACTACGAAATACCCGAAACGAATGTAGCCGAAAATCAAGAAGCCACAAACAATCCTCCTGCCAACTCAGGAAATAATATTCCTGATAACATGATGAATGATGGATTCTTTAGGAATTTCATGCAGTTCATGCAGAATCAGGCAAGAGGAAATCCAGTTAATAATAACGGTAGAAACGCTGGTAATATGAGGATGATCACTGTCAAGCAATTTAAAGAATTGGGACCACCTGAATTCCACGGGAAGCCTGACCCACTCAAAGCGGAGGCATGGCTGAAGCAGACGACAAAAATACTTGATGTCCTACAATGCGCTGATGATCAGAAGGTGCCCTTTGCTACCTTTATGTTTCGAGGTGAGGCGGATCACTGGTGGGAAGCGGTAAAACGTATCCACCCTTCAGCACTTGAGATGTCTTGGACAGAATTCCAAGAGCTATTTAATGAAAAGTACTTCCCAGAAAGCATCCGCCATATGAAGGAAGTGGAATTCATTAAGCTGGAGCAGGGAAACATGACAGTTTCTCACTATGAAGCTAAGTTTGCTGAACTGTCTCGTTTTGCGACTCATCTAGTAGATGACGAAGCACGGATGAGTCGGATGTTCTTACGTGGTCTAAGATTCGAAATCCGTCAACAACTTAGCTCTCATAAATTTAATTTGTATTCAGATGTTGTTGATAGGGCTCAAAGGGTGGAGCAAACAGATAAAAAATTACAGCCAAGAGTCAATGATCAGAGAAATGATAACAACCACAGGAACGAGAACCATCGAGGAGGTAACCAACACTTCGGTGGTAATTCCACATCAAATAACAGAAGAGGAGAAACCAGTGGGAACAATTTCAAAAGAAAGAGATTCCATAATAATTATGGAAGGGCACCAGTACCAGCACCAGCACCGACCCCAGTTTCAAGGGGAGAAGATCGACCACCAGTGAGATGCTATAGGTGTGGTCAGGAAGGTCACATCAGCCCAAACTGTACACTGCAGTCCAAAAAGTGCTACAGTTGTGGGAAAGAGGGTCATCTTGCGCGATTTTGTCCTGCCACAAAATCAAGTCCAGCTGCAGTGATGATACCAAAAGCTAGCGCGGATAAGGGAAAATCTGTAGTTCAAGGGAGAGCTTTTGTTGTGACATCCCAAATGGCACGAAACTCGAACGAGGTGATAACCGGTAAGCTATTCATAAATTCTCGTGAAGTCTACGCTTTGTTAGATACTGGCTCTACCCATTCTTTTATCTCACCTGCATGTGCTCAGCGTTTAAACTTAACTCCTGAAAATTTGGACTTTGACTTATCAGTTGAAACCCCATTAGGAGAAATGACCATTACATCTACTGTCTATAAATCTTGCCTAGTTCAAATCAACAACCTCACATTACCTGTTGACCTTATTTCTTTGGAGATGCATGAATTTGATGTGATTTTAGGAATTGATTGGTTGACTACCCATCATGCTAAAATTGATTGTTTTCATAAGATTATTAGTTTTCATATTCCTAATCAACCTGTCATGCAAATTCAAGCAACTAAACCATTGAAATCTATAACTGTTATTTCTAGCCATAAAGCCATTCGTTTATTGAAAAACGGATGTCAAGCCTTTTTAGCTCATGTCACTGATTTGAACAAAAATACGTCAAACTTGAATGATATTCCCATTGTTAATGAGTTTCCTGACGTTTTTCCGGAGGAACTTCCTGGCTTACCCCCAAACCGAGAAATTGAATTCTGTATCGATCTTGAACCCGGTACTAAGCCCATTTCCAAAACTCCATACCGAATGGCTCCCATTGAACTTCAAGAGTTAAAAGTCCAACTACAGGAATTGTTGGATACTGGTTTCATTCGTCCGAGTGCATCACCTTGGGGTGCTCCTGTTCTATTTGTGAAGAAGAAAGACGGGAGTATGAGATTGTGCATTGACTACCGAGAATTGAACCATGTCACCATCAAAAACAGGTATCCGTTACCTCGAATTGATGACATGTTTGATCAATTACAAGGTGCTCAACATTTCTCAAAGATTGATCTCCGTTCTGGATATCATCAGTTAAAGGTTAAAGCTGAGGACATTCCAAAGACTGCTTTCAGAACTCGTTATGGGCATTATGAGTTTTTAGTCATGCCTTTTGGACTAACCAATGCTCCTGCAGCTTTCATGGACATGATGAACCGAATATTCAAGGAATATTTGGATCATTTTGTGGTTGTCTTTATTGATGACATCCTCATATACTCCAAAAGTCGTGAGGATCATGAACAACACCTGAGATTGATACTCCAGAAGCTCCGTGAGAACAAATTATATGCCAAGTTGAAGAAATATGAGTTCTGGCTTGAGGAGGTCACGTTTCTTGGGCATGTGATTTCTAGTCAAGGAATATCAGTCGATCCTGCGAAGATTGAAACGGTACTAAATTGGGAACAACCCAAGACAGTAACCGAAGTCCGAAGTTTTCTGGGCCTAGCTGGTTATTATCGGAGATTCGTAGAAGGATTTTCTCGAATCGCCACTCCATTAACTCAGCTTACTCGGAAAAGCACAAAATTCATATGGAGCGAGCAATGCGAGAAAAGTTTTCAAGAGCTTAAGAGGAGACTTGTTTCAGCTCCTGTTCTGACCATTCCATCAGGATCGGGAGAATTTGTCATATACAGCGATGCTTCAGGCAAAGGTCTAGGCTGTGTCCTTATGCAACATGGAAAGGTTATAGCCTATGCCTCTCGACAACTCAAAGATTATGAGAAAAATTACCCTACTCATGATCTAGAGTTGGCAGCAGTCGTTTTCGCGTTGAAGATCTGGAGACACTACTTGTACGGAGAGAAAGTGGATATCTATACGGATCATAAAAGTCTCAAGTATTTCTTCACCCAGAAGGAACTCAACATGCGACAACGACGTTGGCTTGAGCTGTTGAAGGATTATGATCACACAATCCAGTATCACCCGGGAAAGGCGAACGTTGTAGCTGACGCTTTGAGCAGAAAATCTTATGCGAGTACAAGTGCACTGCTGACAACACAAAAGCGTATTTTGTACGACTTGCAAAAGATGGAGATGGAGCTAAAGACACCAGGGACCCACTCGAAGATTGCTCACGTGCAAGTAGAACCAGCTTTAATCGATAAAATTAAAGCTGCTCAAGCTACCGATCCGGAACTGATAAACATGATAAAGAAAGTACAAGAAGGTACCATTCCCGAAGCAAGAATCGACGAGAAAGGAATACTTCGAGTCAACTCTCGACTCTGTGTTCCTAACGATCCTGAATTAAAGCATAAAATCATGATGGAGGCACACAACACGCCATTTGCAATCCACCCTGGAGGTACCAAGATGTATCGAGATCTTCGACATACATTTTGGTGGAACAATATGAAAAGGGAGATTGCAGAGTTTATCTCAAGGTGCTTAACTTGTCAACGTGTCAAGGCAGAGCATCAAGTACCTAAGGGTCCTTTACAACCACTTGAGGTTCCCGAATGGAAGTGGGAACACATCAATATGAATTTCGTGACGGGTCTTCCCAAAGTTTCTCAAGGCTTAGATGCAATTTGGGTCATCGTAGATAGATTGACCAAATCCGCTCATTTCTTGCCTATACGAGAAAACTTTTCACTTGAACGTCTTGCCGGTATGTACATAAATGAGATCGTGAGATTGCATGGCATGCCAGTTTCCATAGTTTCTGATCGAGATCCTAGATTCACTTCACGCTTTTGGATCAGTCTACAAAAAGCTATGGGCACTGAACTACGTTTTAGTTCTGCATACCATCCTCAAACGGACGGACAATCGAAAAGGACGATCCAGACCCTCGAAGATCTTTTGAGACTTTGCGTACTAGATTTCAAAGGAAGTTGGGATAAGTACTTGCCATTGGTGGAATTTTCCTACAACAACAGTTACCAAGCAAGTATAGGTATGGCTCCATTCGAGGCTTTATATGGACGCAAATGTCGCTCTCCAGTATGTTGGAATGAGGTAGGAGAAGCAAAACTGTTGGGACCCGAGTTGGTACGCTTGACGACCGAAAAGATCCAAATGATCCGACAACGAATACAGACAGCACAAGAACGACAAAAGAGTTATGCCGATCTTCATCGGAGAGATGAGAGATTCAACGTCGGAGATCATGTATTCTTACGTGTTTCTCCATGGAAAGGGGTTACGAGATTCGGAAAGAGAGGAAAACTCAACCCTCGATTTATTGGCCCATTTGAAATCCTCGATCGGGTGGGAACTGTAGCTTACAGACTAGCCTTACCACCAAGTATGTCTCGCATCCATAACGTTTTTCACATATCTATGTTACGTAAATATGTGAAGGACCCAAACCACGTCATTGAGTTAGAACCAGACGTTATAGCAGAAGATTTAACGTATGAGGAAGTACCTGTTAATATCCTAGATAAGAAGGAGCAGATCTTACGCTCAAAGGTTATACCTCAAGTTAAGGTTTTATGGAGGAACCAAGATATTGAGGAAATGACCTGGGAGCTAGAATCTGAGATGAAGTCTAGGTATCCATACCTCTTCGAAATGCCAGGTACGTCAATTTCGGGGACGAAATTTCATAAGGAGGGGAGGTTGTAAGACCCCGAATTTATGAAATACAAAATTTAATTTTTCTTCATATATATTTTTCCTGAAACAGTAAATGGTTAAATTGACAAAATTGAAAGTTAAGGATGTTATGTGCAAATTTTATTTTGTCGGACAATATTCTTTTTGTCGGGGAATATTCGTTTTGTCGGGGAATATTCGGGCCGTACGACGGCGCCGAAATAACAAATTATTTGTGGACCCCACAACGGAATATTTGTCGGATATAGAAAACGACAGAAGTAACCTTTTTAAATAAAAATAGTCAACGGTGTTAACTGTTAAAATACCGGTGATAAAAGAATAGTAGCATACGGTAATTTATGGTATTTTCTGTAGCACACGGTACTCTACAGTAGCACACGGTATTGCACAGTGTCTCATATTATTGGTCTGATAATTGACACCGTAATTGTTACGCATCATTTCATCAATAATTGTCACTGCATAATATTTTATATTATCAATTCAATTATTGTTGCTACACAGTATTTTGCATTATTGATTCAATAATTGTCATTACACTGTATTTCATATCATCGAGTCAATAATTGTTGGTGCACTGTAGTTTAAAATTATTGAATCTAATAATTGTCACAGTAGCAAATACACTATAATTTATATTATTAAATTAATAAAAATATGTAACGTGTTTCTTACATTATTGTGGTAACATTATTTTATATGTTGGACTCACAGGAAGAATAAATAAATAAATAAATAAAAAATAAAATAATTAATTTTACTATTTGAAATAGTAACGTGAATAGTGACGTGAATAGTGACGTGAATAGTACGTGAATAGTAAGAAACATGTGGGACCCATTGTGGGGCCCACATGAAATGTGAGAAATGTGAGAATTTGCTGAAGAGTTGGTGGAGGCTGCGCAGCAGCCTCTGCTGAATTTTTTTTCTGTTCACCTACCACGCATAGTAACTTATTTTCTCCTATAAATAGCTTGCTCAGCTGAATAGAAAAATCACACCTAAAACATAAAACTTTTCTATAAGAATTTTATGAGTTTTCTCTGAGAATAGTAAGGTTATTTTGAGAGTTTGAAAGCCAAAAGGAGTGCAGGAATTTTTCAAGTAAGTGTTTTATTAAAGAGTAGTAATTTCATAAATTCCTATTTTTCACGGTATTCACAAATCTTCCTTTAGAAGACTCTTCTTTGAGAAGATTCATTTTTAAAAGCTTTCTTTGGAAGATTTATTTTGGAATATTATTTTAAAAACTATTTTAAAGTTGTTATATTATACTACAAAAATTATGTTAAATATATATAATTTTGATAGTTCATAATATACGAGTTATCATATATACTTTGAAATTTATATGTGGTAATTACTAATTATATTAAAAATATATAGGTTGATCAATCTCATTTAAATCAATATCCAGTCACGTGTTAAGGTAAGAGGTATCACTCTTTTCATCATCATAAATGGATATTATTTTCTTTCTTACTTGAAGGGATTATCATTCTTTGATTCTCGAAAATAATATCGTTTCTTTCTTGTGCCATTTATTTCCATGTATTAAATTGTGGGAATAACCTTACGGCGCGGTTTACCGCCTGTTGGTGAATAACCTTTTGTATTCATTCCTTATTAATCTTTGAGAATAACCTTACGGTGCGGATTATCGCCTGTTTGGTGAATAACTCTTCGTGTTCAAATTCTATTAAATTGTGGGAATAACCTTACGGTGCGGATTACGCCTGTTTGGTGAATAACTATTCGTATTCAAATTGATGGGAATAACCTTACGGTGCGGATTATCGCCTGTTGGTGAATAACCCTTTTTATTTGTCTCGTGTGGAAATAATTTGTCTACACGAATTATCACATGACACTTTTATTCCATATTCGTAAGTGATATCATTTTCCTTTATACTCATAAGGGATACCATCTTTTTCATCTTCCATTATTCAAACTTACTATGGTAAGGGATATTAATTCCCTTCACCTTTTGTTAATCAAACCTGCTACGGTAAGGGATATTATTTTCTTCCATACACCTAAATCGAAACTTATTATGGAACTATTGCTTCTATAATTCCTGAAAATATTATATGTTCCATAATAGTTGAATTTCATTAGTTCAACTGAACCTTCCTATTTTCTGAACATTTCTATTGAACTGTAATCGTTATTCTGAACTGTGGATCTTGAATATCATTTTTAAATTTCACTCCACATCATGTTGGCAATTTGGACATTATTTGAATCTGCACAAAGTAAACTTCCGATACTTATTGTTTATCCTGTTCTTCTGTTCATCATTTGTATCACTGTTATTTGTATTAATCATCAAGAATCAAGCTGTTATGAATATCTGTGGCTGGGGGCACAGATGTGATATAATTGTTGAACAGATGATAGGTTAAAGGCGATATACTAGGTTAAAGGCGATACATCTGTTCGGTGTCTTTTATGACACGTGGTGAATGTTCTCTTTGGCCCGTAGTGCAAAGATGAACTGTTGGTTGGTATGATTATGACCAAAGGCTGAATCTGGTATAATCATGACCGTTGGTGTTATATTGAATGTCTTTGGCCCGTAGTGCAAAGACGAACTGTTGATCTGCATGATTATGACCAGGAACTGTGAAGTTGTATTATCTTGACTAATGGTATTTCAGATGATAAAAGTTGATGATATTTTTACTAAAAAGAGAAGCGAGTGGACATTATAGTCTGCATTATTCTTCTAATAGATTGCTCATTCCGCTGCTATTATTGATCTGAACGTTGTTTAAGAATTTAACTGCAGTTTTTGATATAAACCTTGTAGTCTATTGTATTCTATCAAGAACTCAACTGTTGAAGGCTAATGATAAATTATTCGTCATTATCTTAGTCATGATATTTCTTACTGGGCTATTTGAGCTCACCCTTTCTTTTCGTTCCATTGTTTTTCAACAGGAGATGAGAACGTAACGGGGTCTAGCCGGGGAATGGAGTGAGAGTGCGGGGATAGCTATCATAGTCTTCACGTGTTATAAAATAGTGTGGCAATAATAATGAAGACTTAGTTGTGTTGTATTATCCACTGTATTGTTGTACGTTGTATTTCATTGTAATAATTTTGTTGTAGTCTTTTGACGACTCAAGTTTGGGCTGTGTGGGCCTAGATTTGGGGGCGTCACATGTTATACAACAACGACTGCAATTAGGGTGTGTCAAACGTATACCTATATACAAAAACTTATTCAACCACAGGTTTACCCTTAGGGTTTGTATTATAATAAAATAAATAATTATAAAGCCTTAATAATGATTTCTAATATATATTATTGAATTCTAATTAATTTTATGTATCTTTCAATAGATACATTAATAAAAAAATTAATATAAAAAATTCATAAACTCATATAATAATACATTGATCATAATTTTTAACTATAAAGATAATTATATAAAAAGGTTGTCTATCAGCAATAAGTTATATCAGTGGAAAATAGAGTTTGTGGCGAAACGAATGTGCGATAAATAAAATTTAATGAAAATATATAAATAATAACTAAACATTTAAGGCCAAACCATTTAGAAAGACAACAAATGAGTGTTTAGGAATTGAAATTAGATGGTTGATTATCTGACGCTCCCAAATTTAGGCCTAAATAGTTTAATTTGAGACGCCATAAAATACACGATAACTAATACAAATAGTACAAAGGGCGAAAATACAGAATTCAATAATACACAACTAAGTCTTCATTATTATTGTCACACTATATATAACATGTGAAGACTACTACAACTATCTCTCGGATCTTTACTTTATTCTCCGCCTATTGTGACGCCCCCAAATCTGGGCCCACACAGCCCAAACTTGGGTCGTCAAAAGACTACAACAAAATTATTACAACAAAGCACAACGTACAACAATACAGTGTATAATAATACACAACTAAGTCTTCACTATTATTGCCACACTATTTTACAAAACGTGAAAACTATGATAACTATTCCTCGGACCCTCACTCCATTCCCCGGCTAGACCCTGTTATGTTTCCATCTCCTGTTGAAAAACAATGGAACAAAAGAAAGGGTGAGCTCAAATAGCCCCGTAAAGAATATCATGACTAAGATAATGACGAATAAATTATCATTAGTCTTCAACAGTTGAGTTCTTGATAGAATACAATAGACTACAAGGTTTATATCAAAAACTGCAGTTAAATTCTTAAACAACGTTCAGATCAATAATAGCAGCGGAATGAGTAATCTATTAGAAGAATAATGCAGACTATAATGTCCAGTCGGTTCTCTTTTTAGGAAAAACATCATCAACTTTTATCATCTGAAATATCATTAGTCAAGATAATACAAATTCACAGTTCCTGATCATAATCATGCAGATCAACAGTTCATCTTTGCACTACGGGCCAAAGACATTCAATATAACATCAACGGTCATGATTATACCAGATTCAGCCTTTGGTCATAATCATACCAAACGACAGTTCATCTTTGCACTACGGGCCAAAGAGAACATTCACCACGTGCCATAAAAGACACCGAACAGATGTATCGCCTTTAACCTATTATATCGCCTTTAACCTATCATCTGTTCAACAAATATATCACATCTGTGCCCCCGGCCACAGATATTCACAACAGCTTGATTTTTGGATGATTAGAATGATATAAATGATGAACAGAAGAAATAGGATAACAATAAGTATCGGAAGTTTACTTTGTACAGATTCAAATAATGTCCAAATTGTCAACATGATGTGGAGTGATATTTAAAAATGATATTCAAGATCCACAGTTCAGAATAACGGTTACAATTCAATAGAAAGGTTCACGTAAATAGGAAGGTTCAGTTGAAATAATGAAGTTCAACTATTATGGAACATATAATATTTTCAGGAATTATAGAAGCAATAGTTCCATAATAAATTTCGATTTAGGAGTATGAAAGAAAATAATATCCCTTACCGTAGCAGGTTTGATTAACAAAAGGTGAAGGAAATTAATACAAAGGGTTATTCACCAACAGGCGGCAATCCGCTCCGTAAGGTTATTCCCACAATTTAATATAATTTGAGTACAAAGAGTTATTCACCAAACAGGCGGCAATCCGCTCCGTAAGGTTATTCTCAGAGATTAATAATAAATGAATACGAAAGGTTATTCACCAACAGGCGGCAATCCGCTCCGTAAGGTTATTCCCACAATTTAATAGAATTTGAGTACAAAGAGTTATTCACCAAACAGGCGGCAATCCGCTCCGTAAGGTTATTCTCAGAGATTAATAATGAATGAATACGAAAGGTTATTCACCAACAGGCGGCAATCCGCTCCGTAAGGTTATTCCCACAATTTAATACATGGAAATAAAAGACACGTCTTATGAGTAAGGAAGAAACAATATTATTATCGAGAATCAAATAATGATAATCCCTTACCATAGTATGTTTGAATAATGGAAGATGAAAAAGATGGTATCCCTTACCGTAACACGTGACTGGATATTGATTTAAATGAGGTTGATTAACTTGAACAGTACACGTATACTTATAGATCTTCACAAATACTCAAGATGACTTAAGCACACTTAGAGAGAACTTTCACAAGAAGTATTTAGAGAGAGAAAGAAAGAACAAGTAAGGAAGTTTATGAAAAATCCTTAAGTTAAGGCTTCTATTTATAGCCAAAAATCTCATCATTCATTTAATCTAAACCATTCATTTAAAGATCATCTTTTAATCTACACCATCCATTTCAAATATTATATTATCTTTAATCTACACCATTCATTTCATATCACCTAATAATCACCTAACTTTATATTATAAACAAATCAATTTAATTATTCAACAATAATTCACACTTTAATCTACACCATTCATTTCATATCACCTAATAATCACCTAACTTTATATTATAAACAAATCAATTCAATTATTCAACAATAATTCACACTTTAATCTACACCATTCATTTCATATCACCTAATAATCACCTAACTTTATATTATAAACAAATAACTTTATCAATTCAATTATTATGACTAATTGTTATAAATACAGTATAGTTAGCTCTTAGATATTAAGTCAATAAATTAATGAAATACAACTGTTTAAATAACATCATAATAGAGATAACAATAATGTAAAATAAAGCATACGTTACTGTGTAATGACAATTATTGATTCAATAATGTGAATTACTGTGCATATGTTACTGTGACAATTATTAGGTTCAATAATTTTAAAAACAGTGCAACAACAATTATTGACTCAATGATATAAAATACAGTGTAATGACAATTATTAAATCAATAATGCAAAATACTGTGTAACAACAATTATTGAATTGATAATATAAAATATTATGCAGTGACAATTATCGATGAAATGATGCGTAACAGTTACGGTGTCAATTATCAGACCAAAAATATGAGACACTATGCAATACCGTGTGTTACTGTAGAGTACCGTGTGCTACAGAAAATACCATAAACTACCGTATGCTACTATTCTTTTATCACCGGTATTTTAACAGTTCCGTTGACTATTTTTATTTAAAAAGGTTACTTCTGTCGTTTTCTATATCCGACAAATATTCCGTTGTGGGGTCCACCAATAATTTATTATTTCGGCGCCGTCGTACGACACGAATATTCCCCGACCAAACGAATATTCCCCGACAAAGCGAATATTGTCCGACAAAATAAAATTTGCACATAACATCCTTAACTTTCAATTTTGTTAATTTAACCACTTACTGTTTCAAAAAAAATATATATGAAGAAAAATTAAATTTTGTATTTCATAAAATTCGGGGTCTTACAACCTCCCCTCCTTATGAAATTTCGTCCCCGAAATTGACGTACCTGATATATCGAAGAGGTAAGGATACTTAGATTTTATCTCAGATTCTAGCTCCCAGGTCATTTCCTCAGTATCTTGGTTCCTCCATAAAACCTTAACTTGAGGTATAACCTTTGAGCGTAGGATCTGCTCCTTCTTATCCAGGATCTTAACAGGTACCTCCTCGTATGTTAAATCCTCTGCTATAACGTCTGGTTCTAACTCAATGACGTGGTTTGGGTCCTTCACATATTTACGTAACATAGATATGTGAAAAACGTTATGGATGCGAGACATACTTGGTGGTAGGGCTAGTCTGTAGGCTACGGTTCCTATTCGATCGAGGATTTCAAATGGGCCAATAAATCGAGGGTTGAGCTTTCCTCTCTTTCCGAATCTCGTAACCCCTTTCCATGGAGAAACACGTAAGAATACATGATCTCCGACGTTGAAACTTTCGTCTCTCCGATGAAGATCAGCATAACTCTTTTGTCGTTCTTGTGCGGTCTGTATTCGTTGTCGGATCATTTGGATCTTTTCGGTCGTCAAGCGTACCAACTCGGGTCCCAACAATTTTGCTTCTCCTACCTCATTCCAACATATTGGAGAGCGACACTTCCTTCCATACAATGCCTCGAATGGAGCCATGCCTATGCTTGCTTGGTAACTGTTGTTGTAAGAAAATTCCACCAACGGCAAGTACTTATCCCAACTTCCTTTGAAGTCTAATACACAAAGTCTCAAAAGATCTTCGAGGGTCTGGATCGTCCTTTCCGATTGTCCGTCCGTTTGAGGATGGTATGCAGAACTAAAACGTAGTTCAGTGCCCATAGCTTTTTGTAGACTGATCCAAAAGCGTGAAGTGAATCTAGGATCTCGATCAGAAACTATGGAAACTGGCATGCCATGCAATCTCACGATCTCATTTATGTACATACCGGCAAGACGTTCAAGTGAAAAGTTTTCTCGTATAGGCAAGAAATGAGCAGATTTGGTCAATCTATCTACGATCACCCAAATTGCATCTAAGCCTTGAGAAACTTTTGGAAGACCCGTCACGAAGTCCATATTGATGTGTTCCCACTTCCATTCGGGAACTTCAAGTGATTGTAATGGACCTTTAGGAACTTGATGCTCTGCCTTGACACGTTGACAAGTTAGGCACCTTGAGATAAACTCCGCAATCTCTCTTTTCATATTGTTCCACCAAAATGTATGTCGAAGATCTCGATACATCTTGGTACCTCCTGGGTGGATTGCAAACGGCGTGTTGTGTGCCTCCATCATGATTTTATGCTTTAATTCAGGATCGTTAGGAACACAGAGTCGAGAGTTGACTCGAAGTATTCCTTTCTCGTCGATTCTTGCTTCGGAAATGGCACCTTCTTGTACTTTCTTTATCATGTTTATCAGTTCCGGATCGGTAGCTTGAGCAGCTTTAATTTTATCGATTAAAGTTGGTTCTACTCGCACGTGAGCAATCTTCGAGCGGGTCCCTGGTGTCTTTAGCTCTATCTCCATCTTTTGCAAGTCGTACAAAATACACTTTTGTGTTGTCAGCAGTGCACTTGTACTTGCATAAGATTTTCTGCTCAAAGCGTCAGCTACAACGTTCGCCTTTCCCGGGTGATACTGGATTGTGTGGTCATAATCCTTTAACAGCTCAAGCCAACGTCGTTGTCGCATGTTGAGTTCCTTCTGGGTGAAGAAATACTTGAGACTTTTATGATCCGTATAGATATCCACTTTTTCTCCGTACAAGTAGTGTCTCCAGATCTTCAACGCGAAAACGACTGCTGCCAACTCTAGATCATGAGTAGGATAATTTTTCTCATAATCTTTGAGTTGTCGAGAGGCGTAGGCTATAACCTTTCCATGTTGCATAAGGACACAGCCTAGACCTTTGCCAGAAGCATCGCTGTAGATAACAAATTCTCCTGATCCTGATGGTATGGTCAGAACAGGAGCTGAAACCAGTCTCTTCTTGAGTTCTTGGAAACTTTTCTCGCATTCCTCGCTCCATATGAATTTTGTGCTTTTCCGAGTAAGCTGCGTTAATGGAGTGGCGATTCGAGAAAATCCTTCTACGAATCTCCGATAATAACCAGCTAGACCCAGAAAACTTCGGACTTCGGTTACTGTTTTGGGTTGTTCCCAATTTAGTACCGTTTCAATCTTCGCAGGATCGACTGATATTCCTTGACTAGAAATCACATGCCCAAGAAACGCGACCTCCTCAAGCCAGAACTCACATTTCTTCAACTTGGCATATAATTTGTTTTCACGGAGCTTTTGTAGTATCAATCTCAGGTGTTGTTCATGATCCTCGCGACTCTTGGAGTATATGAGGATGTCATCAATAAAGACAACCACAAAATGATCCAAATGTTCCTTGAATATCCGGTTCATCATGTCCATGAAAGCTGCAGGAGCATTAGTTAGTCCAAAAGGCATGACTAAGAACTCATAATGCCCATAACGAGTTCTGAAAGCAGTCTTTGGAGTGTCGTCAGCTTTAACCTTTAACTGATGATATCCAGAACGGAGATCAATCTTTGAGAAATGTTGAGCGCCTTGCAATTGATCAAACATGTCATCAATCCGAGGTAACGGGTACCTGTTCTTGATGGTGACATGGTTCAATTCTCGGTAGTCAATGCACAATCTCATACTCCCGTCTTTCTTCTTCACAAATAGAACAGGAGCACCCCAAGGTGATGCACTCGGACGAATGAAACCGGTATCCAACAATTCCTGTAGTTGGACTTTTAACTCTTGAAGTTCAATGGGAGCCATTCGGTAGGGAGCTTTGGAAATGGGCTTGGTACCGGGTTCAAGATCAATATAAAAATCAATTTCACGGTTTGGGGGTAAGCCAGGAAGTTCTTCAGGAAAAACGTCAGGAAACTCATTAACAATGGGAATATCATTCAAGTTTGACGTATTTTTGTTCAAATCAGTGACATGAGCTAAAAAGGCTTGACATCCGTTTTTCAATAAACGAATGGCTTTATGGCTAGAAATAACAGTTATAGATTTCAATGGTTTAGTTGCTTGAATTTGCATGACAGGTTGATTAGGAATATGAAAACTAATAATCTTATGAAAACAATCAATTTTAGCATGATGGGTAGTCAACCAATCAATTCCTAAAATCACATCAAATTCATGCATCTCCAAAGAAATAAGGTCAACAGGTAATGTGAGGTTGTTGATTTGAACTAGGCAAGATTTATAGACAGTAGATGTAATGGTCATTTCTCCTAATGGGGTTTCAACTGATAAGTCAAAGTCCAAATTTTCAGGAGTTAAGTTTAAACGCTGAGCACATGCAGGTGAGATAAAAGAATGGGTAGAGCCAGTATCTAACAAAGCGTAGACTTCACGAGAATTTATGAATAGCTTACCGGTTATCACCTCGTTCGAGTTTCGTGCCATTTGGGATGTCACAACAAAAGCTCTCCCTTGAACTACAGATTTTCCCTTATCCGCGCTAGCTTTTGGTATCATCATTGCAGCTGGACTTGATTTTGTGGCAGGACAGAACCGCGCAAGATGACCCTCTTTCCCACAACTGTAGCACTTTTTGGACTGCAGTGTACAGTTTGGGCTGATGTGACCTTCCTGACCACACCTATAGCATCTCACTGGTGGTCGATCTTCTCCCCTTGAAACTGGGGTCGGTGCTGGTGTTGGTACTGGTGCTGGTGCCCTTCCATAATTATTATGGAATCTCTTTCTTTTGAAATTGTTCCCACTAGATTCTCCTCTTCTGTTATTTGGTATGGAATTACCACCGAAGTGTTGGTTACCTCCTCGATGGTTCTCGTTCCTGTGGTTGTTGTCACTCCTTTCTCTATGCTGATGATTAACTCTTGGCTGCAATGTTTCATCTGTTTGCTCCACCCT
Organism: Hedera helix; assembly: GCA_947179155.2. NCBI lineage: Eukaryota > Viridiplantae > Streptophyta > Magnoliopsida > Apiales > Araliaceae > Hedera > Hedera helix. Next base: position 31,507,018 of record OX359287.1, read on the forward strand.
TTGAGCCCTATCTACAACATCTGAATACAAACTGAATTTATGAGAACTAAGTTGTTGACGAATTTTGAGTCTCAAACCTCTCAGGAACATTCGACTCATTCGTGCTTCGTCATCTACTAGATGAGTCGCAAAACGAGACAGTTCAGCAAACTTGGCTTCATATTGGGAAACTGTCATGTTTCCCTGCTCCAGCTTAATGAATTCCACTTCCTTCATATGGCGGATGCTTTCTGGGAAGTACTTCTCGTTAAACAGTTCTTCGAATTCTATCCAAGACATTTCGAGTGCTGAAGGTTGGATACGTTTTACCGCTTCCCACCAATGGTCCGCCTCACCTCGTAACATAAAAGTGGCAAATGGCACCTTCTGATCATCAGCGCATTGTAAGACATCAAGTATTTTTGTCGTCTGCTTCAGCCATGCCTCCGCTTTGAGTGGGTCAGGCTTCCCGTGGAATTCAGGTGGTCCTAATTCTTTAAATTGCTTAACAGTGACCATCCTCAAATTGCCAGCGTTTCTACCGTTATTATTGACTGGATTTCCTCTTCCTTGATTCTGTATGAACTGCATGAAATTCCTAAAGAATCCATCGTTCATCATGTTATCAGGAACATTATTTCCTGAGTTGGCAGGAGGATTATTTGGGGCCTCTTGATTCTCGGCTACAATTGCTTCGGGTATTCCATAGTTAACCTCTTGATTTTCAGATGCCATACTTAACTGTGGTCACAAAATAAATGTTAGTTCAAATAAACTGACTCATCACTTCATGTTCCTACATTCAAATCGATTCATTAGATAAAAATAAATCTAATTTAGGTAGGACACACTAGTGATTGATTCTATTCGTCTCTCCCCTCCTAGTTCTAACCCCAGATCTCCATTAAAGACCATATCCCTAAGCTCTGATGCCAACTGTGACGCCCCCAAATCTGGGCCCACACAGCCCAAACTTGGGTCGTCAAAAGACTACAACAAAATTATTACAACAAAGCACAACGTACAACAATACAGTGTATAATAATACACAACTAAGTCTTCACTATTATTGCCACACTATTTTACAAAACGTGAAAACTATGATAACTATTCCTCGGACCCTCACTCCATTCCCCGGCTAGACCCTGTTATGTTTCCATCTCCTGTTGAAAAACAATGGAACAAAAGAAAGGGTGAGCTCAAATAGCCCCGTAAAGAATATCATGACTAAGATAATGACGAATAAATTATCATTAGTCTTCAACAGTTGAGTTCTTGATAGAATACAATAGACTACAAGGTTTATATCAAAAACTGCAGTTAAATTCTTAAACAACGTTCAGATCAATAATAGCAGCGGAATGAGTAATCTATTAGAAGAATAATGCAGACTATAATGTCCAGTCGGTTCTCTTTTTAGGAAAAACATCATCAACTTTTATCATCTGAAATATCATTAGTCAAGATAATACAAATTCACAGTTCCTGATCATAATCATGCAGATCAACAGTTCATCTTTGCACTACGGGCCAAAGACATTCAATATAACATCAACGGTCATGATTATACCAGATTCAGCCTTTGGTCATAATCATACCAAACGACAGTTCATCTTTGCACTACGGGCCAAAGAGAACATTCACCACGTGCCATAAAAGACACCGAACAGATGTATCGCCTTTAACCTATTATATCGCCTTTAACCTATCATCTGTTCAACAAATATATCACATCTGTGCCCCCGGCCACAGATATTCACAACAGCTTGATTTTTGGATGATTAGAATGATATAAATGATGAACAGAAGAAATAGGATAACAATAAGTATCGGAAGTTTACTTTGTACAGATTCAAATAATGTCCAAATTGTCAACATGATGTGGAGTGAAATTTAAAAATGATATTCAAGATCCACAGTTCAGAATAACGGTTACAATTCAATAGAAAGGTTCACGTAAATAGGAAGGTTCAGTTGAAATAATGAAGTTCAACTATTATGGAACATATAATATTTTCAGGAATTATAGAAGCAATAGTTCCATAATAAATTTCGATTTAGGAGTATGAAAGAAAATAATATCCCTTACCGTAGCAGGTTTGATTAACAAAAGGTGAAGGAAATTAATACAAAGGGTTATTCACCAACAGGCGGCAATCCGCTCCGTAAGGTTATTCCCACAATTTAATATAATTTGAGTACAAAGAGTTATTCACCAAACAGGCGGCAATCCGCTCCGTAAGGTTATTCTCAGAGATTAATAATAAATGAATACGAAGGGTTATTCACCAACAGGCGGCAATCCGCTCCGTAAGGTTATTCCCACAATTTAATAGAATTTGAGTACAAAGAGTTATTCACCAAACAGGCGGCAATCCGCTCCGTAAGGTTATTCTCAGAGATTAATAATGAATGAATACGACAGGTTATTCACCAACAGGCGGCAATCCGCTCCGTAAGGTTATTCCCACAATTTAATACATGGAAATAAAAGACACGTCTTATGAGTAAGGAAGAAACAATATTATTATCGAGAATCAAATAATGATAATCCCTTACCATAGTATGTTTGAATAATGGAAGATGAAAAAGATGGTATCCCTTACCGTAACACGTGACTGGATATTGATTTAAATGAGGTTGATTAACTTGAACAGTACACGTATACTTATAGATCTTCACAAATACTCAAGATGACTTAAGCACACTTAGAGAGAACTTTCACAAGAAGTATTTAGAGAGAGAAAGAAAGAACAAGTAAGGAAGTTTATGAAAAATCCTTAAGTTAAGGCTTCTATTTATAGCCAAAAATCTTATCATTCATTTAATCTAAACCATTCATTTAAAGATCATCTTTTAATCTACACCATCCATTTCAAATATTATATTATCTTTAATCTACACCATTCATTTCATATCACCTAATAATCACCTAACTTTATATTATAAACAAATCAATTTAATTATTCAACAATAATTCACACTTTAATCTACACCATTCATTTCATATCACCTAATAATCACCTAACTTTATATTATAAACAAATCAATTCAATTATTCAACAATAATTCACACTTTAATCTACACCATTCATTTCATATCACCTAATAATCACCTAACTTTATATTATAAACAAATAACTTTATCAATTCAATTATTATGACTAATTGTTATAAATACAGTATAGTTAGCTCTTAGATATTAAGTCAATAAATTAATGAAATACAACTGTTTAAATAACATCATAATAGAGATAACAATAATGTAAAATAAAGCATACGTTACTGTGTAATGACAATTATTGATTCAATAATGTGAATTACTGTGCATATGTTACTGTGACAATTATTAGGTTCAATAATTTTAAAAACAGTGCAACAACAATTATTGACTCAATGATATAAAATACAGTGTAATGACAATTATTAAATCAATAATGCAAAATACTGTGTAACAACAATTATTGAATTGATAATATAAAATATTATGCAGTGACAATTATCGATGAAATGATGCGTAACAGTTACGGTGTCAATTATCAGACCAAAAATATGAGACACTATGCAATACCGTGTGTTACTGTAGAGTACCGTGTGCTACAGAAAATACCATAAACTACCGTATGCTACTATTCTTTTATCACCGGTATTTTAACAGTTCCGTTGACTATTTTTATTTAAAAAGGTTACTTCTGTCGTTTTCTATATCCGACAAATATTCCGTTGTGGGGTCCACCAATAATTTATTATTTCGGCGCCGTCGTACGACACGAATATTCCCCGACCAAACGAATATTCCCCGACAAAGCGAATATTGTCCGACAAAATAAAATTTGCACATAACATCCTTAACTTTCAATTTTGTTAATTTAACCACTTACTGTTTCAAAAAAAATATATATGAAGAAAAATTAAATTTTGTATTTCATAAAATTCGGGGTCTTACACCTATACCCAGTTATTCTCTTATAAGAAATATCATGACTAAGATAACAATGAGTAAATTATCATTAACTTTCAACAGTTGAGTTCTTGATAGAATACAATAAACAACAAGTTTTAGATTAATAATAGCAGCGAAATGAATAATCCATTAGAAAAATCATATAGACTATGATGTCCACTAACTTCTCTTTTTAAGAAAAATATCATCAACTTTTATTATCTTAAACACCACTGGTCATGATAATATAAATTCACAGTTCCTGATCATAATTATTCAAGTCAACAATTCATCTTTACACTACGGGCCAAATATATTCAAATATAACACCAATGGTCATGATTATACCAGTCTTCAGCATTTTGTCATAATCATACCAAACAACAGTTCTTCTATGCCCTAGGCCAAATAAAACATTCACCATGTGCCCTAAAAGACACACAACAATTATATCGCCTTTATCCTATTATCTGTGCCCCAGGCCACAGATATTCACAACAACAGTGATATAATTGATGAACAGAAGAAACAGGATGATCAATAAATATCGAAAGTTTATGATTTCACTTTGTGTAGATAATGTCTAAATTGTCAACATGATGTGGACTCAAATTCAAGAATGATATTCAAGATCCACAGTTCAGAATAACGGTTAAAATTCAATAGAAATATTTAGAAAAATAGGAAGGTTCAATTGAAATGATATTAGATGAAGCGTAAACTATTAAGGAACATATAATCATTTCAGGAAATTTTACCAAATAGTACTTACCATAATAAGTTAAGAGTATGAAAAGAATGATACCCCTTACCGTAGTAAGTTTGAATGATAAAAGTTGAAAAAGATGGTATCCCTTACCTTAATACGTGACTGAATATTGATTTAAATGAAGTTGATCAACTTGAACAGTACTCATACACTTACAGATCTTCACAAATACTCAAGATGGCTTTAGCGCACTCAAAAAGAACTTACACAAAGTAATATTTAGAGAGTGAAAGAAAGAATAAGTAAGAAAATTTTATGAAAAATTCTTAAGTTAAAGCCTCTATTTATAGCCAATTTTATTTTATTTTTTTTTATCATAAATCAAGATTTTTTAATTTAATCTAAACCGTATATTTCAAGATAATGTTTAATCCATACTACTCATTTCATCTTTTAAAATTTTCTTAATCTAAACCAGTCGTTTAAAGATCATTTTTAATTTACACCGTTCATTTCTAATTCTATAATTATTACATTATCTTTAATCTATACCATTCGTTTCATATTTTTTTTAATCTATACCATTTAATTAACTTTATATATAAAACAACTAACTTTATAAATCAACTAACTTTATATATAAAACAACTAACTTTATATAAATCAATTAACTTTATATATAAAAATATATAATTTTATATAATTTATCATAATAAAATAATTTACTTTACATAATTTATATAAAGTAAATAACTTTATATAAATTATTATAATAAAAATAAATAACTTTATCAATTCAGTTATTCAACAATAATTCACAATTATTTATTATTATGACTAATTGTTATAAATGCAGTGTAGTTGACTTCTGAGTTAGATAAGCAAAAAAATTAACTAATAATAAAATACAACTGTTTAATCAACATCATAATAGATATATCAATAATGCAGAAAATAAGTAAAAGAAAGAGCACGTTATTGTGTAACGACAATTATTGATTCAGTAATGTGAATTACTGTGCATATGTTACTGTGACAATTATCAGTTCAATAAGATGAATTATTGTGCATATGACAATTATTGGTTCAATAAAGTCAATATAGTACAATAGCCACTTTATCAGTTCAATAATATGAAATACTGTGTAATACCGTCTGTTACTGTTTAATACCATGTGCTACTGTACAATACCGTATGTTACTATTTATTTACCATCGGGTATTTTAACAGTTAAAAGTGATAGTACCGTTGACTATTTTTATTTAGAAAGATTACATATGTCGTTTTCTATATGCGACAATATTTCGTTGTGGGGAGTCCACCAATATTATTTCGGCGCCGTCGTATGAATCAAATATTTCTCGACAGAATAAATATTTCCCGACAAAACGAATATTCTCCGACAAGATAAAATTTGTACAAATATTTCTTAATTTTTACTTTTGTCAATTTATTCATTTACCCTTTCAGAAGAAAATATATATAAAAAAAAATTAAATTTATATTTCATAAAAGTCGGGGTCTTACAGATTACATACTAACAATGTTTTGAAAATCAATTCGAATCCAACGATTTAATCGATTAATCAAAAATCGGTCGGAAAAAGGAATCGATTTAGTCCAAGAACCGATTTTTCATTAATCCGATTGATCATCGGTCGAACCGGTAATTTAATTGGTAAAATTGGTTAGTTGACTCAATGAACCGATTTTAAAATAATTTTTAATATTTTTTTAGTATAAAAATATTTTTATTTTTAAAATTAGATTTTTTTAATAATATTATAATATAATTTCAATACATTTTAATTTCTAAAAAATTAAATATTTTAAAATTTTATTAATTATTAATAATATTTTTTTTATATATTTATGTCGTCACTAGTTCAATAATAATTCGATCACTAATTAAATCAGTAATTCATTTATTCGGTATTCTTTTCAGTTTGATGATTGATCCGAGTCTGAAAACATTACATATTAATTTTTTTTAAAAATTAAGAATTCAGATGGGGCCGCCTTTTGCCATTATTTTTTTTTACTATGTATAATAATTCATACAATAATTTTTTATAAAATAATAAGTTTTATATTTTAATTATTCTATAAAATTTATTATTTTATAAATTATTATATGAATAACTATATATAGGAAAACTGATCACCGGGTTCTAACACGGGATACTTCGAAGATGAAATAGTTTTTGATTCCCCCAATAACACTCTGTCTGGATAACTTTTTACGCGTATTTAACGCGCCTAAGGAAAATGTAATACTACTCCTATCTTTCGTTGCTATTTCCAAAACATATTTTAACAAACGCCACCTCCTCAAGCACAAACGCATATACCCACCTATAAATTTAACTTTTTCTTCCTGTTTTATTAACGTCTTCCCGTTGATTAAACGCACCAAGACCCTCTCTCTCTCTCTCTCTCTCTCTCTCTCTCCCCTTTTAACCCACTCAACCCCGATTCTACTCTCTCCTCGAAATCATGAGTTACTACGACCATAATCAACCTCCCGTTGGTAACCCTCCTCCTCAAGGTCAGTCCATGAATCTTAATTTGTTCGAGTTGGGTGTTTTTGCTTGTTTGATGAATTTGTGATTAGATCTATTGGGAATTTTGTGTTGAATTTTGAATTTGTTATTGCAGGTTATCCTGCTCAGGATTACCCGAAGGACGCATACCCGCCACCGGGATACCCTCAACAAGGGTACCCACAACCTGGATACCCTCAACAAGGGTACCCGCAACCGGGCTACCCTCCACAGGGCGGCTATCCGCCCCAATACGCCCCTCAGTACGGTCAGCAGCAGCCTCAAAATAAGAGCAGTGGCTTGTTGGAAGGCTGGTATGCCCTTCAATTTTCTCTCTCCTAATTTATATACATGTATATTATAATTATATGCACGAATCAGATCTGGATGATCTGGGCTGTGATTATGAGTTGGCGAACGGGTCAACTCGGTTGTGCGCAGTCGGTGGGTATTTTGGTCGTGTAACATAAGAAGAGTCGAGAGACTGGTGAATTTCCCAAACTGCCCTCTAACAGTTGGGTTTAGAGGGTTTTTTGGTCATTCTCTAACCATTACATCTGCTTAGGTGTTCTTAACCATATTTAGAAGATAAAATGTTGTACCAGGACTATTAATTCTTATGCTGTGGTGGGTACCTGGGTATGATGCTCCCGTGTATTTTTGCAAGATTGGGCTAGTATTTTGGGACAATAAATAAACCACTGATTTTTTAAAACTAGTGAAAGTGATTGTGTGTTGCTGTAATTTTGAATTGTATGCAATATTGGCCAAACACTATTAGTGAAAGTGCTACTGCTGACTGAATTGTATGCAACATAGGCCAAATCACTTTTACTTTAGGACAAATATGAAACTTAATTGTGACATTTGTTGCATGATGGGAGGGAGTGCTAATTGTACACAGCTAGTAATTTCAATGTTGTCCGTCCAAGTGTTTTGGCATGGCAATTATGGCTGCTGTTTGTTATAACGTGCGGGGATTAAATTTATTTGATGATGTCAACCACTTCGATTTGAAATTAAGAAAGAATGAAAGATTAACGACATCGAGTATTGTATTTATTAGCTGTTTAATAGCACTGTCGAAATTTTGTTGTACTTGTCATAATTAACTTGGTAACACTTTTGCAGTTTGGCTGCTCTCTGCTGTTGCTGTCTATTGGACGCGTGCTTTTGATTAGAATTTGTGGATGAATGCCCTTATTGGTTTGGTGATCTGGTGATCTTTCAGTGTGGCAGCATCATTCATACGCCTCTCTATCCTATACCTTCTATCTTTTAAATAATTGCACAACAGTTTGGAAAAATGTACCTTGGTAGTAATTCTTATGGAACTCGGTTTTAGTTTGAAGTGTCTGTTTCCCTTTGAATTGATTTAATAAGGTTTGTAAATTCTCGGAGATATTCTTGTTTTTATTACATGTGAAGTACATTCTACCAATTTCTCTCATTTTCTCTTGCTGGTTTTTGCTTTGTGATCATGGAAACTAACAAATGCACGCATATTTCCCTAGTTTTATTTGGATTTTAAAAAAAAATCAACTTTGTGATCAAGTGCAATCCTTTGCGGTCTAATTACGTATGCGTATGCATGGAATAGTTTTACATTAATTTATTTTATCTTATCACAAACGTAGACTTTGATGTTGATCGTAATTCAAATTCCCCATAAATTTCTCGACATAAAAATCATTTTTCATCCACAACAAAAAAAAATTGTTTCATTGTTAAGCTGCAATCTGTAGAAAGTTGGTGCACTTGAGGAGGAGGGGTGTTGTTTATTACTATCGCACATGGAAGAAGTGTATAGAAGAGGAATATTTGCATTGGGGGCTTTGTAGGAACATTATGACAGATTATTATGTTTCATGCTAGTTCATTCTTAATTATGAATTGACATGTACTTTGCTTGGAGCAGCAGGAATTGTGTTTCTGTTCTTGAGATCTCGAGTCATAGATTCTTTAATAATAGGATGTGTTAGGTGGCTCGCTTCACCAAGTTATGGTTAAAGTAAAAGGCACGCTATAAACCCTCGTCCTACAAAATTTAGTTTATAATATGCGGAGGTTCCTTCACTTCTTTATTAACAACAAGAAGGGGGGGGGGGGGGGGGGGGGGGGGGGGGGGGGGGGGGAAGAACATTGCACACAACGTTGTTATATAACCTAATTTATCCATTTTTTTTTGTATACGGACTTTATTTTAAGGAGGAATATATCCTTAATTAAGCGTTATTATTATTACGTGGGATGATTTTGGTGCGATTTATAAAAGCAAAGTTACTTGCACAAATTGAAAGACGATAAAAAAACATAATAAAAACTTGAACATCACAAAAGCACATTGCAAAAATGGATAAATATAAGAAAATAATTAATAAAATGAGTCACGAATATCTCATAATAGTTAGCTGTAATTAAATCGCTTAATTACTTTGTAATAATGTAGTTGTTGAAATGTAATTTTCCATGTTTTGAAAGAGTTACAAGTCATTTTGAGGAAAAGGATGTGCTGAAAGGGAGCCCAATAGATTCCTCCTATTTTTATTTTTTTATCCATTTGTATGGAATGAATGCAAATTGAATTGAAAAAATTACCATCTTTTTTTTTTGGGGTAGTTTAGCATAAATTGTTACATTCGTCCATGTTTTAAAAATTCCTCCTGGTTCCCAAGTTGTTTCATGTAATCTTACCAGCTGAGCCAGAAGGCTTTGGTAAAAATTACTATCTGCTTTTGAAGAGTTCCATTTTAACTTTTAAAGTTAATTTATAAAATTTTAAAATTAAGACATTAATATTCGTATGAATCCTCTCGATTTTCATTAACTTAATCATAATTATTTTAAATTATCTAAAGAATATGTTTGTAATAGTTTTTTAAAATTCATATGAATCATTAATTTAAAATTTAAATTTTATGAGTTATTTCAAAAAGCTAAAATGGAACTTGTTTTAAACAATTAATAATATTAGAATAATAAATATATTATTAAAATAATAAATATCATTAAAATTACAAAATATTATTAAAATTTAAAACAAGTGTAAAAGTGTTATTCTGAAATATGATTTCAATGGACCTCAGAATATTTCCCGAACCTATCCAAACTATGATTGCGTTTGATAAAAATTTTCGTTAAAATCTGAATAATTTAAACATTTTAATAACGTAGAATATCTGAATAAAATTATGTCTGAATGATAAAATGTTATTTGATAATTAATTTTTTTAAAATATCTGAATAACAGTATTGTATCATTTTAACTCTCTAATATATATATATATATATATATATATATATATATATATATATATATATATATATATATATATATTCATTTGATATCTTTTTCTTTTTATTTTTGCTCATCAATTTCAAAAAAAATCCAAGAAATTGTAGAGAGAGGAGAGATAAATAAGGCAGGGAAATGAATTTACCGATCACAAGCCTGTAATCAAACAAATCCATAAAGGCATAAATGAATATGTGACAACCCAAATAGCCAAACCATCAAAAAACCTCAAATTAACCAAAATTAAGCATTTATACTCCCATCGCCAAGTAATTGAGCTGCACTTGCGTAACCCTCAACACACCAACACAGATTTAAACTTAGATGAATACGCCAAAAAATCGAAATTTGTGCCGGTAAACACCTGAATCCAAATTGTTGCCACCAGAATCATCCACTCCCTCGATTGCCCCCGCCATGTAAATCGAGAAGAAGTTGCGCCAATTAACACGGCGAGGTTGGGTGTCAGGCGGCAAAGTGTGAAGTGAAGATGATAAGGTGGCGTTGAGTAGTTTGAGTCTTCATTGTCTATTTGTTTATCGGCAAAAGAGGGATAATGCACAGAAAATGAGTTCAGACATGGGTCTAAATTATTTAGGGGCCGTTTGTTTGAGTCTGAATGGGGTCTGAATCTAAGTGGCTGAATGGTTAAGTGCGTTTGTTTGGAAAAAAATTCGTCTGAATGGCTGAATCGGTCAGATGGCACGGCTGAATGGTTAAGGTCAGAATTTGTGGCTGAATGGGCTGAATGGTGGCTGAATGGAGAAAAAAAATAGAAAAAAAAAAAAAAAAAAAAAAAAATTATATTATGTAATATTAAATAAATTTACAACAACTTTGAATTTTTTCAGAGGGGTAAAATATTAAAAATATGTCATTCAGATCATTCAGATATGTTAATTATCAAACAACTTTTTTCATTCAGATTCAGCTCATTCAGATTCAGATTCAGCTCATTCAATTTTTATCAAACACCCCCTAACTAATTTTTCTCCCTTAGTGATTCAGAGGCAAAAAAATATTCAACCAAACACTTGAAACTTTTTAACGATTCTGATATGTTAGTATTTAAAGGTATTAAAAATTAATCAAAAATCTTATTCACGGAATATCTGTGTTATCCCATGTCATGATATCGTTTTGCTCTACCTTAAATATAACCATATTCCACATTCTTATACAATATTGTTGACTTGCCCCTTCATAAGAGTAAACTTAATAATCCGTTCAAAATATAGATAAATTTAAATTTTGATTTATTAAGTAAATTTTAAATATATTATATTCGAGTGATATTTTAATTGGTCTCTAGTCAATTTAATAGTCTAATAATATGTTTAAATTGAAAAAATAGAATGAATAAACAAATAAAATAGAGAAAGGAATTGAATAGAGGACGGAATGATTCATTCCATTCCATTTCAGTTGAAATAAATTATTTTATACTATCTCTTAAGGAATAAAATTCATAAATTTAGAAGAGATGAAATGGTTCATTTCATTATAATTGAGCAACCAAACATAATTTTTTTTCATTTTATAATAATGAGTCATTATATTCTCATATTCATTTCTCTGATCCAAACGTAGTATAAGTTTAATAATTTGGTAATTTAAAAGTTGTTTCTTTTAATTCTGAGTGGCAAATAATGCATTGTATATTTAATAATAAATGAGTACTAATTTTTTTATGAAAAAATTAATTTTTGACTTGCTGAATTAGTTTTTGAAAATACCAAAATTTATAATTAAAAAGGCACAAAAATATATTTAAAAAAAAATTGAGCTATCAAATCATTAAACTTAGACTATTGAGTTGACGCGGGATCAACTAAAATAATTAGATACTTAACTTGTTATAATTTAGTATAAAAATCCACGTGAAAGAGAGAGAATACATCACATTATATCAATGTTTTCAGAGTCGGTTCGTTCAACGAATCAAAAAAGGTACCGAGTAAATGGATCACTGGTCAACCAGTGGTCGAATCGTTATTGAACCAGTGACGTTATAAATATATATTATTAATTATTAATAAAATTTTAAAACATATAATTTTTTATAAGCTAAAATATAGTAAAATTATGTTATATTATTAGTAAAAATATTTTTGGTAAAAAAAAAAAAACTTCGAATTATTGACCAAATTTAATTAACCGGTCCAAACAGGACTGAAAAAAAAGCCGATTCCCAATTCAGCAGATCAAACTGTCGATTCCGAACCTATTTTCATAACATTGCATTATATAATACATACATGATACATATATCTATTATATAATGAGAGAGCAATGAAAATAACTCTTTCTTGAATCTATGTCACATCTAAATTCTAAAATCGTTTATCTTTTCCCTACAATTTCTTCTATATTTTCTTACCCATAGTTTATGATTTTATTAAAAAATATTTATTTATTTTAATTGCATACATTACAAACTTTATAATTTTTATGTAAAATTTATATATTTGTTAGTATGTATGAAAAGAGAGAATACTTCACGTTATACAATACATGATATATATATATATATATATATATACACGTATTTGTTTATACTTATACGGTACAAACGGAGAAGAAAGGGAACTATAAGGTGCCTAACAAATTCTCCCCAGTAATCTCAGAATTGTTCAAATTTCCAGCCACTGGATTTTTTCAGGTAATTATCTATCTTTCTATTATATTATTTCTCCGTCTAATTGAAATTCCAGCACTTAATTTTGCATCTTGGATCGAGGTTCCATAACAAATATTATTTATCTGGAGTAAATTAGGTTTTCGATTTGTGGCATGTCAGAATTCTTCCTCATCATTGAAATAAATCAAAATTTAACTTTTAATGATATATATTTCGTATTTAGTCTGGATTTCTGTATTCAAACAAAATTTATACAAGGAATTGTATTCGGATTTACATTTCAGTTGAGTTTCTATGAACTAGTTCTTACGTTTGAACATTGCATAATAGTTTTCTAAGTGGGTATGCAAATAGATCTTGTTAGAACGACACTGATTTTGGGCTCTTTTCTTTAGAAGTAGGAACATAGAAGGAATCAAAATGTGAAATTTTAAGCTCTTTAATATTAAGCTTCTAAGATGATGTAGAAGTTTACTAGTACTTGATATAAAAAATATTTTGCTTGGTTTCCTAGATGTTTTTTTTGTTTGCTTTGGTTCTGAATACCTATTAATAAGAGAGATAGGACACAATTATGTATCTTGCATATGCATATAAGTTTAGTTTAGTTGATAGAGATCCCTTTCTTTAACACCTATCTTTTAGCAGTAGAAGTTTTTTACTTATTTGGAAAAACTTGATATTTGCAGAGGTTGTCAGGAGTCCTATTTTATGTGATTCACATGGGGTAGGTTTACAGTGCAATGTGCTAATTACTTATTCCAATTATTCCTCCCCCCACACGCAAACCAAAAATAAATTAAGGATCGCTTTATACCTCCTTAATCTATGTGTAATAGAAAATTTTGCAAAAGAATGCATGCAACTATTGTATATTGTAGCTTCATTTTACAAATCAATGCATCATACACTTTATAATTCTAACGTGTGTAAATAATTTTCCTTGGCATCCAAGCATGTGCAGGTTTATTTAAGGGTTTGGATGTGTAATGCTAAGCTGAATTTTTTCTGGTGTCCTTTTTTTTCTTCTTGTTTCTGTATTAATTTGGTATAAATATGTAAATAAAACTTTGTGGAAGATGCAGGTTATAACCTAAATCGAGAAATACCTATGTTACTGCCCAGTCAATAGTGAGCTGAACCTACATATCGGTATACATTCACAAGGCCATTGACTTTTAGAAGCTTTAATGCCACATGTAGTAGATAAGACTAGTATCAAGTTCTTCAAGACTATATTGACAACACTCTTATACTCCCTCTGTTGCAAAACGTAAGATCATTATTGATTTTTTGAAGTCAATTTGAGACATTTTGAAAATAAAAATTGAGATAGTTTCATAATTCATTTAATTCTAGTTAGTACAATGACGAATATTACAAACTATCTAAAAAGTACCGCTAATTATTAGATTTTTTGTTTCGTAATTGTTAATGTATCACATTAGTATAGAGTTTGAAAATATTTCAAATTGACTTTCAAAAATAATAATGTTCTTAGTATCTTACAATTTGAGATGTAGGGATATGAAGCATATTATGTAGCAAGGTTCTGCATTGCAGTAATGATAGAGGTCTCCCTTCACATTGAGGTCCACACGACGTGGGCCTCTATACCATAATTAAGATGAATGAAATTCATTATTATTAGGAAGAAGAACAATATTGATTTCTTGAAAATTTATGCTAAAAATGCAGATCCTTTATGCTTAATATGTCAGGGAGTTAATGTAGTTGTATGACCTAAAAATTCAAAATGAAAAAGAGAAAAATAAGAGAAAAAATAATATTTGTGTCCAGGTGTTATAGTATGAACATTAATTTCCATTGGATTTTCCTTGTTTTTAATGGGAACCATATGAATAGGTTCTTATACTCATAAATATTCATGAGGAAATGAAATAGAAACTTATACTCATTTTAACAAAATAAACTTCACTTAGGATCGTAACATAATGAAATAAGAAAACAATTCTTGTCACGTCTCAAGAATTGATCTTTGGGATGCATTCCCAAACAAAAGCAGGAAAAGAAGTATGTAATAGCATGAAAATGAAAACTTGCATCTTGCTTATAAGATTTCATATTCAATTTGGAATTAAGTGATTATTCAAACTAGATCCAAGGAAACATGTGAAAGTAGTTTCTTACTTGACTTATCCAATCTTAGTACATTGGAGCTTTTGGTTTAAAAGTCCTTCTAAAAAACTTTTCTGTGTTGTAATGCTTAGTTAAAATGTACTTTTTGAATAAGAATCAAACCTGAAAAGTATGACATACTGAAACTAGGTTGCCACACGAATCTCCAGTCATCATGGCATGCATGAAACTTAAAACTATTGCAGGCTTGCAACATGTTATTAGATACGGCTGTCTAACACTATCGTAATGTCTGTATCCACCCCTAAAATCACCGTGGGGATTGCAAATCCACTTGATATATTTTTATATATGCACATTTATTTGCATATGAAATATATATAAATATATCTTTTGTTTAATGTTTTGAAATAGCGAATGTGTCCTGCAAATCATATAACCTTTCAGTTTGTAAAATGGTTTGGCATTTTGCTTTACCATTGATGTTTTTTCTGTAAGTTAGTTTTCTGTCAATCACAAATGAATCCACAAACGAATCCATGTCTAATGTAAAAGTAGTTGTGCTCAGAAGCAAAAGTTCCCATGTTATTCAGGCTTATTCTTGATTAATCATTTTATTCTTAGTCTGTGTAGAATCTCTTGTATCTAATGTTTCTTTTGTTATTTAATCATTTTAACGTTTGTTATTTGTTTGTGGGTGTATTTGTTGTATAGTCCACTAGGCATTGCTGGTAGATTCTCGTGACTCTTGTGCTATTCTAGATGGGTGCTCCTAAGCAAAAATGGACAGCAGAAGAAGAAGCTGCCCTTAAAGCTGGAGTACTTAAGCATGGTGCAGGAAAGTGGCGTACTATTCTTAAAGACCCAGAATTCAGTGGTGTGTTGTACCTGCGCTCAAATGTCGACCTTAAGGTATAAAACTTTCATCGTTATTATAGTTGGTTCTTGATAATTTTCCATACTGGATATAAATTTGGATTTGATCAACCAACTATAGCTCATTACAAATTATTAATTATCTTACGGACACAAAATGGGTCTTTCACTCTCTTAGGAACATTGTGTTCCCCAACCATTATCTTACTATTCTCTGGAGTAGAGTGCTTTTTAATTCTTCCAAAACGTAACTTCAAGTATTTATTTATTGTGTAATCTCTCTGGTTTCATGTTATTAGGACAAGTGGAGGAACATGAGTGTGATGGCAAATGGATGGGGCTCTAGAGAGAAGGCGAGGTTAGCACTTAAAAGAATGCAACAGGTTCCTAAAGAGGACGAGAACTCTATGGCTCTTACACCTGTAAATCAAAGTGATGAAGAAATTGTCGATGATAAGCCTCTTGCAGTTTCTAGTGGTTCTCCACAGATTGGTAGTTCAAGCAAAAGATCTATTATAAGGTTAGATGCTTATATATTAATTGTTAGTTGTGTCTAATTTCCATAGTTTTGGTATGTGAAGTAGTGGCATTGTGGACTAGGAGTCTTGGTAGTCGAAATGGTTGATCAACTATTAAGGCAGGAATCTTAACAAAAAAAACTAACCAAATCAGTTAATTCTGTTGGTGTGGTGTTTAACTACTTAAATGCAGAAGTTGTCTATCTGTTTCCCTTTTGGCGCCTCTCGTGAATTAAAATATTACTTACGAAAAAGAATAAAATATGAAATTTTACTTATATAGCATAAAGAAGGAACATTGAAATCCTTATTAGCATCAACTTTACATCAGTACTTATTTGGTATGATTCAGCATTTAGTCTTCTGAAACTATGAAGTAATTGCACTTTGGGAAAACAGTTTGAGGTAGCATTTCTCTTCTTGAGCTATTATCCATTCCCTGAGTTGATATTAGCATAATACTAAGTTGAGATACAATTTGCAATTAAAATAAACATCTGAAGACTGAAGGTGTTTAACACATCTTAGATAGATCACTAGAAAACAATAAAACAAGGATTAACATATGTGGTTATGTGTGTATTGTGGGAGAAGTATCAAAGTCTGATCAACCTATTTGAGACTGACAGGTTGAAGAAGTATCAGCTATTGTTAAATCATTGGTTTATTGCTCACTCTAATAGTGTAGTGGCTGTCGATCATGATAAGTTGGTTTTGAGTTTGAGATCAGTCATTTTGTGCAAATTTGTTGATTCTTAGTTCTATATCCAGTCTAGCTCTTCTAACACTTGTAGTTACACTAGGTAAGTAGGTAATAGACTTTAATTGTTAACGAGGAGTACCGTGCGAAAAATCATTTTGGATATGTTTAAAGGGTGTTTTGGATTGCTTATGACCAGTTTTAAAAATCCGAAGTATTTGGTAAACTGCTTTTTAAGACTGCTTATAAGCACAGATACGGACACGAGTAGCTATTCTATCCATATTTTATTACTATATAGTCTATATTATTCTACTCGTGTTGGTTATTTAGTCTATATATAAGTGATAAGCAATTTCTTCAATTCCAAACTCTTTATGCTCTTTTTATTACTTCCAGTACTTTTTTATTACCAAAAACAAAATACTTTTTCACAATGCTTATAAGCAAAAGCAATAAGCATATTTTTGTAAACGATCCCAAAAACCCTCATAATCTGTTTGAAAGCCGACAAACCAGATGGCACAGGGGAATCAGTTTAGAATTCATGCATTATCTAACCATTTACCCTCTCTTTTCTATTATATAATTTATTTTTCATAATTTTTTTAACTTCTTTGAACTAGTCATTACCAAGTTACCTTTGCGTAGAAGCATCTCATATATCTGTCTAATATCAAGTCTCTTAAAGTTTGGTATGTGCTGGAATTAGGACAAGGCTAATGGCTAAGAATCATACTTTATATATGTTGTGCAACTATTTGTTGTTCCAATGTTATTGACAAATAACATGATACTTCTTTCTCATGATTGATAGGTTGGACAATCTTATAATGGAGGCTATAAACAACTTGAAGGAGTCTGGTGGTTCTAATAAGACAACTATCGGCACATACATTGAGGTTTTCCTTTCGTTAACTTTCTAATTCGTAGTATGATAATTTTATCTAAGTTATATCTGTTTTACTCCTTCAGCAATTGTGTTGGAAACATTATCAAAAATTAAAAATAAATAATTTTTTTTGTTGAAGTACGTCCTTGTTTTTGAGGATTTAACCAGATGCGCGACACCAATGATATGACAGTCTTTTCTTATTTTATTTTATATGGATCATTTTATATATATGAGTAGTGAGGTTTCTCAATGAACCTTTTTCATCCTATAGTATTGCATTTTGTTGCTTAATGTTCTGGTGCATGTGGTAGGATTACCTTTCCATGGTTTCCTCTTCCTATTGGGTTTTCCTAATCATATGAAATATGCTATTGTAGATGAATATTTTGCTGGAACATAGGGACTTTACTTTTATTGGGGTTTCCTAATCATATGAAATATAGTATTGTAGATGAATATTTCGTTGGAACATAGGGACTTTACTTTCTGTCCATCTAAGAAATTTGTTTTTGTTATTACTAGTTTACTAAAATTTGGCCGCACAAGACACTATTACGAGAGCCTACATATTTTAACCCCTGGCCAAAACCTTATACAAAGGGTTTGGGGATGGGGTTGGTGGTCTAAATGATCTCAAATATCCTTTGATGCACCCATGTTTTATGATTGATAGGCCTTGAAGAAGTTATCTTTGTAGAAAATAAAGAAGTAATTAAAACAAAAAAGAAAATCAAAAGCAATGGGTTTCTGTAAGACTATCATTATATGAAATGTTCTTTTATCAAACTAAATTGTATAATATCAACTCAGTAATTGTTTACAGAGTGCAGACTGAAGTTAAATAGATGAACTGCTGATGCAGGACAATATTTTGGGACAAATTGTTAACGCTTAAAAATGAAAAACAAATAAAATCATCTAGGATTTAAACTCCATGATTTGAATCTCTAAGATCTTACTAGTGTATCAATTCCGTGGGTCAACACTAGGATGGATAATCCAATTCATTGTTGATATAGGGGTAATAGGAAATCACTATTTAAAGCTTGACATCAGAGACATGCCAATTTGTAGCAATAGAAATAGTTTAGATTCTATTATCAGCCATTGGGCTTTCTCTGTTCTAACTTTCTTGTCTTGTATTTTTTAGGAACAATACTGGGCTCCTCCAAACTTTAAAAGACTACTGTCTGCAAAATTGAAGTTTTTGACTGTGAGTGGTAAGCTGATCAAGGTAATTTGGATGCCTACCTATTTGCAATGTGAGTTGCAATGGTTAACCATGTTGGTAATGTGTTGCTATGATGGTATATAGCCACAAAAAATCTTCTTCACCATCCTAATTTGAACATGGTAGTGTTATGTCTCTTAGTAACAATTTTGACAATCATCTGCATTATCATATGGCTCTTAGTAACATTCTGAGAAATATTTGATACTCATGGTGAATGGCATTCTGCAGATATTATGTTAGTGAATAATTTGGGGCTGCCAGTGATTTAAGTACTGATGAGTAAATTCTGACTTGTGAATGTGATAAATATTAACTATGCGAAAAGTGACTTCTCAAAGGGTATCAAAAGGTCTCCCCCTTTTATGTGGGTTTGGCTTCAATAGCATAGATACAATTGTGTTGCTGATATTTGAAAATCTGCGCTACTGAGTTGCACTGTTGTATTTTGACAGTTTGACTTGGGGAAATTCTTGAAACAAGAGGAAGAAATGATTTTTGACTATTTTCAAAATAATACATATTTAAGCAATCAAGCTTATTCATCGTTACCTTAAAAAGCTTAAAGAGCATGGTAAGGCAGAGAAATGCTCAAGCGTTAACCATGGTCTATTGGAATATGTGGTAGTAACTGTGTAAACAATTTTGATACGTACCTGGATTATTTTTTTTATTGCTTAGTTCTAGTTATTATTGTATGATAAAATTATGAGATTTCATTCATTGATTATATGGAAATTGCTTCATTTTGCTGTTGGTCTTCCTTAGAAGCAATTAAGGGTCAAAATGTGTTTACTTTTTGCTAACTTGGTCAGTCTGTTAATCTTTGAGGTTTTCATCTGCAGATGAAGCGCAAGTACAGAATAGCTCCCACTTCAGCATCATCTGACAAAAGAAGATATCCCTCCATGTTGCTCCTAGAAGGAAAACAGAGGGTGGTATCTCCTAAAGTTGATAGGGCTGAGGCTGATGTGCCTACTAAAGCTCAGATCGATGCAGAGTTAGCCAAGATGAGGAGTATGACTCCAGATGAGGCTGCTGCTGCCGCTGCTAGAGCAGTTACCGAGGCAGAAATTGCCATAGCAGAAGCCGAGGAAGCAGCAAGGGAGGCAGAGGCAGCAGAAGCAGATGCGGAAGCTGCACAGGCTTTTGCAGAAGCAGCAATGAAGACTCTGAAAGGGAGAAGCACCCCGAGGGTGGTGAGATCATACATTATTACTCTTTATCTTTCTTTCCCATTGTGTAGTAGCTTTACTTGACCCGCTAGAGAAGCATAGTCAATTTTAGAATATATTAACATCTTGCAAAATTTGCAGATGATTCGAGCTTGATGGAAATACTGAATGGGGCAACCAAGACCTATGAATTCCAGCTTCTTTGTGGACTACTTCTGTCCGACTTTCTTTGTAGATGTAAATATTGCAAGGCTTTTTTGGGCATGTAAAATTCAGGGTGTGCCTTCTGTTATCAAATCCTGGTGATCAGTAGATTCTGCAAACAGATCATTTCCATTAAAAATAGCATACTATATTTGAACACCTAAAACTAGGAGATGCACTGAAGTGTAGTGTTGGATTGTGAGCGGAATGCATTTGTTCGAGATATGTAGGAGTAAAGCATTTTGAATGGGTTACTATTTGTTTGTTTGTTTGTTATATTAATAACTGATTTTAATTACTCGAGTAACTCAAGTTGCACATTTAGAGCTTTATTTTTAAACATAGAAAAAGCCAAAAAAAAGGTGAGGGGTTGAGTACCAACTAAATTTTTAAAAATTACTACTTCCACTATTTTAAATTCTGAAATACATTTTTCATATTGCTATAAATGTAATTTTTGTGACGTTACAATACTCGATCTATAAAATTTATATAATTTTATCACTTAAAAATAAAATAAAAATTTAATTTTGGATCGAACAAAATAAAAATGAAATATCTCCAATTTGGAACAAAAAGAGAGGTCTATTAAAGATCAAAACTTGTTGAGGATTTTTTTATTATCACAATTTGATAATAAAATAAAATATTTAAGATAATTATGTATTTAAAGCCTACCGTCTTTATTTAAACTATTTTATTGTATCTCGGGTGTGATATATATCTTTCATGAGAATCACTTAGAAAATAAAAAATTTGAGATATTTCTCATTCTAGCCGCTAACACAAATTCTGACGGGAAGGAGAAAACAAAGTTGTTGGTATATCAAGGGAATCGTTAAGCAACTCTTCCTTGTGTTGAATTTGTAAGTACTTTTCTCTCTCTCTCTCTCTCTTCAAAACCACCTCTAGAACTTATAAGTGATTGCTTGAATTTGATTTTCCAAATTCATTCCTCAGTTAGAGAATTTGTGCACGGAAATAAAAATGATTGGATATGAACCGAACCCTTACTTGATAGTTTCTGTGAGCATAATGAAATTGATGCTTCCTGTGTAATATTACTGTATTTGAATTGCTGGGAAAGTATCTCTTTTGGTTAATTTGGAATTGTTTATCTTTGTTAAATCAGAAAAAAAATCTCTGTGGTTGAATGTTTAGTATTTTAAAATCATTGCTTGTGGGTGAAAATAATTGCATACTAGTAATTGATTAAATTGAAAGATGAATAGAAGTTATACTTTCTCTGTCTGAAAATTGGATTTCAATTTCTCCTTTTGGATGTCCGAAAATGGGGTAGTTTCCCAAAATGGCTTAAAATTGGTTCAACTTTCTAAGTTACATCTATTTTTCAAATATGGCCTCAACGCCAATTCAAGTGGCATTGAGTACTTTTTATATAACCCAAGGCCAATTGAAGTGGGGTTAATTGTTAATCTTCAAAATTTCTAATTAAGGTTAACTTTAATTATATTTAGCTAAACCAAATTTAAAAATGAAAAAATAAGAAGGCAACGCGGCGTCCAACTCTGTAAAAAAACTTTTGACTACCAAAATATACTGTTGCAACAAAGAAACTGAAAAAGTCAATTGAAAGAAATAACAAACCTGAATCAAGTAACAAAAAAAGCTGACACAAGTTTAAGCAAACAAAATTAAAACAAAAAATTGAATTAGCTTTTCTTAAACAAAAAATTATTTTTTGATAAAAAAAAAATTTCAACACCAATGTGATTGGCGTTTAACTTATTTTTTTTTAAATGGGTACTTTGTAATTTTTGAATTTTTCTAACTGATTTTTTTTATAAAAAAAATGGGTAAATTTTTTTTTATAAAGCAAATAAAAAATCAAAATTGTTTTTTTTGCTCCAGGAGATTTGGAAGTGATTTTTTGATGCAGTAATTTTTCAGCTTTTTTTGTGTTGTTGGTACAGTTTTTTTTTTCTTGTTTGTTGGTACGGTTTTTTATTTTTATTTTTTTCTGGATTGTAGTTTGAACTAAAGTAATTTTTTTTTTTTTTGTTTGAAAACAATTAGATTGGCGTTGGGTTTTTTTTTGTTAAGTTAAATTTGGATTTTTTTTTTGTTTGAACTAAGGGAAGCCAATTAGATTGGCCTTTTGTGTTTTTTTTTTGGTCAAGTTAAATTTATTTTTTTGTTTGAACTAAAGAACAATTGGAAGTCAATTAGATTGGCGTTGTTTTTTTTTTGTTAAGTTAAATTTGTTTTTTTTTTGTTTGAACTAAAGAAAATCAATTAAATTTTCGTTTAAGAAAAGCTAATTTAGTTTTTTTTTCTTAAAACTGTATTGGTACTTGATTTAATTGTATTGACTTTTTCAGTTTTTAGTACTTGGTTTAGATTTTTTGTTTTTTGTTTGCTTAAACTGAATCAAGTAAAAAAAAAAAATTTGACACAAGTTTAAGCAAACAAAAAAAAAAAAAAACTGAATCAAGTCTAAAAAAAAAAAAAGCATCAAGTACTAATACAGTTTTAGGCAAAAAGACAAAAAAATTGAATTATCTTTTCTTAAACGAAAATTTAATTGGCTTCCTTTAGTTCAAACAAAATAAACCAAATTTAACTTAACAAAAAAAAAAAAAACCTAACGCCAATCTAATAGGCTTTCAATTGTCCTTTAGTTCAAACAAAAAAAATAATTTAACTTAACGCTAATCTGCTCATTCCAAATCTCCTGCGACAAAAAAATAAAAAACCACTTCCAAATCTCCTGTAGCAAAAAAATCACTTTTGATTTTTTATTTTCTTTATAAAAAAAATTACAATTTTTTTTTTTACCCATTTTAAATTTTTTTTACAAATTACCCATTTTTAAAATTTTTTTTTTTAAATAAGTTAAACGCCAGTCACATTGGCGTTGATTTTTTATTTTATCAAGAATTAAATTTTCGTTTAAGAAAAGTTAATTCAGTTTTTTTATTTTTATTAATTGTGTTAGCTTTTTTTATGTTACTTGATTCAGCTTTATTTTTTCTTTCAGTTGGCTTTTTCAGATTCTTTCTTGCAACAATATATTTTGGTAATCAAAAGGTTTTTTTTTGCAGAGTTGGACGCCAATTCAATTGGCGTTGGCTTTTTATTTTTTCATTTTTTAATTTAATTTAGCTAAATATAATTAAAGTTAAGCTTAATTAAAAATTTGGAAGATTAACAATCAACGCCAATTCAATTGGCGTTGGGTTACGTAAAAAGTACTCAACGCCACTTGAATTGACGTTGAGGCCATATTTGAGAAAACTTGAATAAAATAGATTTAACTTAGAAAATTGAACCAGTTTTGAGCCATTTTGGGAAACTACCCAAATTCCGAAAATGCGGCTACTTTTCAAAATTAATGTACAAAAATCATTATTGTTGTATTGGGATATTGACTATTGGTTATGCTAAAGTTCAAATCTTTAACTTTTCCTAAATAATTTACTTCTGGTGGTGAATTATCATTTTGAGGCAAAGTATAAATATAGCAAGGCATAAGAGGAATTCAACTCTTTCTCCTTGAAGGAACTAAAATACATCGGGTGCTATGAAATTTAAAGTGAGTAAGACTTAAAGTGGTACTGCAAAATGATATCAACTTCAGTTTTTGTTAAAGTATAGGTATTAACAAAACTTTTAAAGTTTGTTTGGTTACAACATTGGAATGGGAATGGGAATGGGAATGGGAATGAGAAGGGGAAGGGAATGGACATTCTTATTCATATGTTTGGTCAGAACGAGAAGCTACACAATTTTGATCGATCGAGGTTTTTTTTAAGTTTGTCGATTGGAATGGAATGGTCAATCCTTACCCATCCTGATGGAATAAGCATTCCTTTAAACATATGATTAGTCATTCTATTGGAAATGCTCATTCCCTCCCCTTTTAAGTAACCAAACATAAGAACGAGCATTCCTTTAAATTTTTGGAACGTTCATTCGATTCCCCCCAAACCAAATAGGCCATTAGAGTAAGAAATCGTGGAAGCACAAAATATACAAAACGCGAAGGCTAGACTAAAGAGAAATAGAGAATAAACCATTTCCCAATAAATAACCTCCCTATAGAAAACCATCTGTATACATGGTCCATGGCAGGGCTACAAATAATGGCGAGGACAACCTAAAATATTGGCAAACATTATAAAAGGCCTGGTGCATGTAGTTTGGAACTAATAATATCATTAATATGAAGACCTATCATTGAAAACTTGATATTCAGAACTGGAAGCTGAATGTCCTTGAGCATTACACTTTATTCTCCCTCTGCAAAGTTTACATCAAGACACTTGGTCTACGTTTCTTTAACATTTTGTCTCCACAATTCACCTGTTTGAAATTGCGAAAGGGCTTCAAGAGTTTGAAACATATCCAAGTAACTCTGAATAAAATCAAATGAGTGGAGAAGAAGTCTCTCGCCTCCTCACAATCAAGGAAAAGGTGATCAATGGACTCCTTGCTATTACAGAAGGAGCAATGATTGATGTCATTCATGTTTTGTGCCGGTGAAATTATGTCATTTGATGGCTGATATATTATTTGCTTAATTTTGTAGAAGTTATATATTGTGTGACCCCCACTCTCGTTTGGCCATGGAAGAAAATATAAATGACAACGACACCTTGGTTGCTCGTGTCCAACAGTTGGAGAATGGTATGTAAACAGCTTATACATTAGCTCATCAATTACTTAATTTCACAGATTGAATATTTTCCCCCCTGATAAGTAAGAGAAGTATATTTAAAAGCATTAAAAGGGTATGAATCCATGTACTCACAACGATTATCGAAAATCATCCAAAATAATTTCACCTCCAAGTTTTTTAACCAATTGGAAGTTCGCTACAAAATTATATAATGTATAAAACACTTTGCTTTTCTTTTCTATATCATCTACATACTGTTATTGAGCTCCACTAAAGTATTGTTAGCATGATATATTAACTCATTTGGTTATTTTGTAAGACTATGGCTCCTTTCAAGTTGACGCCTCTTAATTGGCTTCATTTTAACAATCTGTGTAGGTGCTAGGCCTAGTAGGTCCTTATCCTTGATGTATATATTATGTGACGCAGATTTTTTACTCACCTATTTCATTAGTGTCAAGTTATTTGGAGTCTTTGGGACTCTCTGGTCAGCTTTGGTTGGGTGATGTGTTTCAAATGAGTTTTTACTGCTTAGAGAAAGGATGTCAATTGCCAAGATCCTTTACAACTCTGGATTTCAGATGGAGAGGAACTTATGTCCACTTGTAATGAGATAGGCTGCTTTTACTAATGAAAATGTGCATTTCTTTTTTTTCTAACATAGCAAGCTAATAATATTTTTGTATTTTAACTATAATACTACGTCCATTCCAAATTTGGAAATACATTTTTAATTTAGACTATAAAGTGACATGAATTCTTAATATGCCAAAATTTATTCACTACGTGACTGATTACTATCGTGCCACCATTACTACATTTCTACCTAATTTCAGGATACATTTTGAAAAGAATAAACTTTTCTCTTAAAGTCATCTTTTTAAGAATGTTTCTCTAATTTTGGAATGGAGGGAGTATGTCTCAAATACATTCGTACATTAAGAATTTGTTGCATATTTGTTTTGTCTTTCAAAAGAAAAATATTAAAGATCAACACTTTGTGTATTTAAAATATTATAGACAAAAATTGATCTCACGCAATTTATTTAGAATTTATTATATATGGGTAAAAATAAATTCTTTTGTCTTTTTATTTAAAATCTTTCTCTTTTTTTATTTAAAAAAAAAATGCCCCCAAAGTTGAAAGTTTCTAGGTCTTCCACTGTTATTAAGACTTCCACTATGTATGCATTTGAAGGGTCATGGTTTTCGGACATTCACATGGATTTGGAGGCTGTTCTTGTTTCTTTTTGTGTTCTTCCTTCTTCCATTTGTATGTCTTGCTTGTGTGGACTTCGTGACCCCTCCTTTGTTGCTAATTTGGTTTCCGGTCTTTTTGATTAAAAAACGAGTAGTTTTGGTTTGATGCTGGTTTAGTAAAAAATAGCCAGTCTAATGAAACCGCCTGAAGCTTATGTAAGTGATGCATTTTAATTTTTCAACTAGGGTGAGACACTGAGTGAAAACTGTTAGTCTCCCTCTATGCATCATCTTCTCCCTCTTCCTCTCCCTATCCGCAACTCATAGAAAGTAGTGTTTTTTCTCTTTGTTTTCTCTTTGTCCTTCTCATGACCAGAAACCCACACCAATCTTTCATTCCCTCACCTTCACTTGTAATTTGAAATGTAGATGTGTGAGATGGAAGATCTGATAGCTGATGTTTTCTTTCCGCCCCTTCTTATCTCTCTCCAATTCTCCAGCTTCATGGCACTTCATGTAGATGAATATACGAGGTTCTATTCCTTTTTCACCTGCCCATTGATCTGAGCTGAGATTGCAAAAGCCAATAAACTGAATAATCAAACCTTTTACTTGGAGTTAAATGGTTTGATTTTTTGATCTATATTTTCAATATTGGAACTATTTTGATGATGATATTTATGCTCAAAACTTGAATCATCATTGTTTCTTTTCTACTAAGAATTCCAAAAAGTAATAAATAAAAAGAAATTTGTCTTAGGAATAACTTCAAGATCATTTGCTCCGGCTCCCAAACTTGAGGTCACATTCAGATATTTCAAATAATTAATTTCATATGATTTTCCCTTCATTTTCTATTGATATGTTAGTATTCATGTTCAGAAGATGATGGAAATTCAAGCTTGGATTAAGTTTCCCCTAAACCGAGACATCAATTTTAAATTGCATTTTTTTTTCAATTCTCTTTGTAGAGCGTGATGAATTACGTAAAGATATTGAGCAATTGTGTATGCAAAATGCTGGACCTGGCTATCTTTCTGTGGCTACTCGAATCCATTTCCAGAGGTACAAGATTTATTTAATTCCACGAGGCTTTCATAATGTAATTAAATAAATATTATTGGTTGGGTATGTGAATAGTAGTTTTATGAATAAGAAGTAGTAATAATACCTTGCATTGGAATTAATCCCAAATTAGAACAGCTGCCTTGGAGCAGGAGATTGAGAACTTGAAAAAGAAGTTAGCTGCTTGCATAAGAGAGAATTCAAATCTTCAAGAGGAGCTTTCAGAGGCATATCAAATCAAAGTAAGGTTCTTTCATTTTTGTCATTTATTTAAAAATCTTTTGCATAATCCCCTCTACTAACAAGTTTACGTTTTTCCTCTGCTGTATGCAGAGCCAATTGGCTGATCTACATAGTGCAGAGGTCTCAAAGGTCTCTCTCTCTGTCTCTGTCTCTCACAATTGGATCAAATTTCAGTGATTAATATATTGAGGAATTAAAACTGGTTCCATAGCTTTCTCCAAACGATGTTTGACATGACCAAAGTAGGATTTGTTCTGCCAAGACCTTTACATTTTGCTATTTATCCTGCCTTTTCTGTCTTATGTAGCCATATGCATGGTGCTTTATGAAAATGAATCCTTAAGAATTGTGGAAATCTTTCTCTAGCTCCTCCCTGGTCCATATATCTTATCAGCTAAAGTGTGGCTTAACGATTCTTGAAACAACATCATCAAAGGGTTGAACTCGATCAGCATTAGTGACTAGTCCAAAATATATATATATATATAAAAATAAGATAACTGAATATCATCATATGAAACTACCTGCATGAGTTGGGAACTAAGTTACAAGTTAGCTATGAATGTCTATGTTATTGGAGGCAAAATTGTGAATATGTTTACTTAACAAAAAAAGAAAAGAAAGGAAAAGTGGGGAATTTGTCATATCCATGTTCTTGTTGCCTTTACTATTGGTCGTCTGTTCTTTCCCTCTTTCTTTGATGATTATCCTTTCCTTTTTGTCATTATCCCCTTACTCCATTAGTTCAATTCTGTATGGTATATACAAAGAGAAGGGAATACTTGCCATCTTTCTTTACTAAACAGCTGGAAGGGCAGACTCTTTAGCGAGCTGGTTGATGCGAGGACCAAACAGTCATCAATTCAAGTTGTTCTTAAAATGTTGGAGAGGTCTGTTTACATGATAAATCATCTTATGTTATTCTACATCAAGTATGACACTTGGTTGTATGGGAAACTACATTGAAGAGATTTATTTCAAGCCTTGTACGTTTGTCGCTGTTTTATCCTTCTTTTTATTTCTGTATTCCTTATTCCCATCTTGTTCTACATCACTTTTGGTGGGCTTATGGTGCGCCAAGATGACCCATTTGGTGATATTGAACAGGGAATTGACTTAGTCTAGACTCAGGTAGGGACGTAGGGTCAGTCACATACATCTCTACTCAAGACACAGGTGAGGTCAAGGATTTTAAAGTCTTGAATTTGGGAGTACTAATACAATGAATCTTGAGGCTTGGGGAAAACTTCTGGGGATTTGTTTCTAATGCAGGCAACTGAGATATTATTTCTATTATCATGTAAATTGCTTTGGGCTGCCCTCTTTAAAAGGAACTTGACAAGAGGACTTTATGAAACATGGTCTGGACTCTGGACACAACTAATTCAGGAAGGATGATAATGGCACTTACTATATTTCTTTGTATTAATGAAATTATAGATCCTATGAGACGGTTTAGGAATATTTCACAAGAGACCTAAATAAAAGCACTAGTATCTGATAATTATTAGAGTTTACTTGTCTAAGTAAGTTGTGTCAGTTTTTACAGACCAACCATTACAATGTTCAGTGCACTGTATGTTATAAGTAGCATGCCAAGTTCTTCATTTTCACGCTGAAGTAAAAACTCAACTTATTGCGTAGACTTGCTAATAAAAAGTGAAATAATTACGTTTCAAGAAAACAAAGAGAAAAATAAAAAGCACGATGGTTTGGATCATATCTTTGTGATGGTTGAGGGAAAGTATTTGTGAGCTGAAAGATTGGTGATATGCTATAAGAGTCTGGATATATTATACATGTGGTTCTCTTTCAGAATATTCACATATTCAGACAGTTTAGTTTGGAAGAAATTGTGCCATATAATCACAACCTATGTTTGCTTATCTCTATTGAGTTACTGGTCATTTCAATTTCCTGCCTAATTTTGTCTGAGTTTACCATGAATTGAATGAATTCTCCAGGTATGTGGAACTAACTCATTTGCTAGCATTTGGTATATATCTTTTTTCGTTCTTTCATTTTGATGTTAACTGCAAAGGACCATTATATTCGGTCAAGTTTGGCAGCAATCGTTAATTTACTAGAAGTCCGCTTTCAATATTTAATACCGCAACTAAAAGTATCATATTAGAGTAAATACTTTTTTTGTTCTCCTTCCAATTCCTAGAATCCACATTGATATAGAAAGTACCAGTTAGGTATGAACAAATCACAGTCTCTGAAGGTATTTATGGTTTCAATTTATAAACACCAAGATTTGATTGTTGTTGTCCATTTCCCTGCTTAGGGACTTATGTTTTGCTTGGTTGGGTATAACTTTCATGAACACATCTCCTCTCTTCTAATCCTGGAGCATTCAATAGGAAACAAAGAAATGTATTTATCGAAATTTCACTAGCTTGGTCATTATAATATTCTTGGTGATTAATTGTGGTGAACATTTTCCAGAATATGGAAGAAGAGAAGCAGCTTAAATTTTTTCAAGGTTGTGTTGCTGCTGCATTTGCTGAACGAGATCACTTGATAATGGAGGTTAGGACAGTCTCTATAATCTTTCTTAAGTTATCTGGTTTTCAGTTATTTACTTTTGAGGCACATCTCTGCTTGGTGCAATTGCAAATCTTGTACTGTCTACCATAGCATTGTGGGGTTTGAGCTTTGTGTTTCTGCTTCAGGCGTATGAAGGAAAATTAATCCAGGCACACAGTCCACTTCTCCCCCACACCCTGGACTCTCCTTCCCACAATCTAACAACTAACCTATTTTTTCTTTGAACGAGAAAATCTAGTTCTCTTAGTAATTTAAATATGTTCTATTGTTTCAAGTTTTTAAACTTATCTACAGTATTGGTTCTAAATTCTCTTCTGCGGCTAATTTCCAAAGAGGTTTAGTAATGTCTTCATGTTTGGTAACAGGCTGAGAAAGCCAAGGAGAAGGAGGACTCCATGTCACAGAAATTAAATGATTTGGAGAAGAGGTAGTTTACAAATGACCAAGTGTTCTTCTCTGATTTTTATTTTATAGTGCTATTATAAAAATGTTAAGCAGACCTGCAAATTAAACAACAGTGTTGCATTATATCGGTTGCGTGAAATAATAATGGATCATGATGACAATTTAAGTAGAATAAAACACGGAGCAATGCCAATGATGATTCTATCCATGATTCTTTTGTGCAATGTATCCCTTTTTTTATATTACAAATGATTTTCCTTGATGTCAATCAAAGTGTGCATTGTTTACTGAGTGTTGAAATTAGTCTTTATCTTTTTCACCTTCAGAATGATCAACAAAAATATCCGTGAATATAGTTGCAGAACATTGTCATTGTTAGTACATTTTCACGTTGTTCAGTTGTCTCATATTTAATGTAACACTTGCTAAAATTTTTCTCATCTGATTTCCCGATGAAGTGACTAAATGAACTTTTTTCTACTGTTGGATATTCTTAATTTTGTGAGTATGGGTACAGATTTTCCTTGATATCAATTCAAGTGCACGCTGTTTATCCTGAGCTTTGGAATTGGTCTTATCATTTTTTCCCTTCAGAATGTTAACAAAAATATCCGCAAACATAGTCGCAAAACATAGTCGCAGAACATTGTCATCGTTAATACCTTTTTTGGCTTTTCAATTGTCTCATATTTAATGTAATACTCATACTTTTTTCTACTATTGGATGTTCATGCTATTGGCGAGCCAGGGTAGAAGAGCTTGCCTATAACTTTCTTGAAGAAAAAAAAGTTTCTGCTGCACTGCGGATTGATCTAGAAAAACAAGAGAAGCAGAATGAGAACTTCAAAAAGGTAAAGTTCTAGCTTCATATTGATGGTTGGGTGAAGCCTTTGTCGATGTATTCTTTCAATAATAAATTACAGTTACATTTCTTATGTCTAACATCTCTTTATAACAAAATGACTTTCCATATTGATCCCAATGAGTTCAAGACATCCATGGCTGATCTTAAAAGAAGGGGAAAACACACAGAAAGATATGATGTTTTTAAAAAAAAATTATTTTTAATGATAGATTTATTTATAAAAATTATAATTAAGATTTCTTGATGCCCTACGTAATAGACAAATAATTTAAATAATTCAATGGCTGTATTTGGGTATCAAATTCTTTAATCTACATTAGGCAAAACGAGACGAGTCAGAATAGGGTCCATTCCTGTAAGTGTAATATAAATTGGGCTGGTAACAACTTCATGTTAAAAATGTGGAAATATTTATTTCAATGGTAAAAATTAGCATTGTCAGGACGTTTCAGATTTAGGTTGTGTTGTTTGCTAACATTTAGGGATTAGGAATTGAACTAGCGGATGAGCTGGTGTGTCAGTGGCTGTTGAAGTTATGCCTTGGGTTTTTAGCTCAATTCCAGGGTTAGCACTTCGGGTTAAGTATGAATGGAATGAGATGAAGGCAGTAATGTAACTGTTATCTAGGTTATTAGAACATTTGTTTTATTAATTATTATAAGAAGACATCACAGGGAAATTGAGGTTGGATTGTCTGGAGTTTGGAGTTTTTAGTTTGATTCAGTTGGGGGAGAGGATGGGAAATGTCATTAATAGTGTTGAGTTCCTTTAAGGCAATGCCCAGGGACCGGTCTCGATTACCAAATTTTTTTCTAGGTTTGCCAAGGTTCTGTTGGAAGGGTGGTGATTGCTGTTTTCCTTTTGCTCGTTTATATCAGTGGTGCTAAAGTAAGGAATGCTGGAAAAAATATATTATCTTTAGGCCATCTTGTATATGCTGAAACTGTCAGCATAGTATATCTGATCTGATACGGGGAGTCTATGCTCCCTGGAAAGAAATAAAAAAATCTTTAGGCCATCTTGTATATGCTGAAACTGTCAGCATATTGTATCTGATCTGATACAGGAAGTCAGTGCTCCTCCCTATTATTATTTTTATTAGTAAAATTAAATGTTATCTTGGCTCCCCGCTGAGCTAAATAAAAAAATTCCCAATACACATTAGCTGTGTTGAGGAGCTGCAATCTTTTATTTGATGGATCAATTATCAGCTAAAAAACGATTGTTAAGTAGATACATGTTTTTTTTTAAAAATTATTTTTCTTAATTATTAATTTGCTTCTCAGTTCTCATCATTATAGTTGTCACTTTGACCTCTCAGTTACTTTTTCTGGTGATGAGAACTGAAATCCAATATAAACTTTCTGGTTCTCAGATATATGTTCTATTATTTTGATGGACATTTATTCTGCTACCTTTATGACAGGTCGTTAATAGCTTTTATGAGATCAGGCAACATTTTGTAAACGGAAATGAGGATACTAGTTGGGAAGATAAATGCGATCGTCTTCTGCATGATTCAGCAGAAATGTGGAGTTTCAATGATTATTCCACCTCTAAATATATCGTAAGTTATGGTAACCTTTATGATTTGCCTTCAACAATCTTGATACAGGCTAAACTCTAAATAATTTTTGTGTGTGTGTGGACATTAGATTGTCTGCTTGTTCAGTTTGTGAATCTGCTGGTATGGTTGTAGGAACATGCCTGTGGCTGTCTGTATGGTTTATTAGTACCGAAAAAGTCCTTGAAAGAAGTACCAATTTGATATTCCTGTGAGAAAATAATGTGTCCAAAGTTCAAACTATATGAGTTCATATGCATGTCAAGCTAACAAATTCAGAACCTCACATTACCAATACCAATTGATGTACTGCAACTTTGCAAGAGGAAGATATAGAAATTTTTCTAGAGTTGCAGATAGCAGCAACCTCTGTTTGGAAAAAGTTCATAACTCACTCTAGATTGTGCACCGTTTGAAGTGCTGAAAAGTAGACTCAGAGAGCTTCCAACAATATGTAATGTGATTGTGGAGTAATTTGTAGATTAATACAGAATTGACCAAAACAGATGACAAGTTTTGAAACTGTTGAAATCCTTTTCTTTTTGTGAAGTGTATACCGGGAGAGTGCCTGGATAAATCTTATGAGTTTGTTAACGGTATATTGCAAATCAGATTATTTATTAAATTATTACCATTGAAATGTTATCAAGTAGGTTGAGCTTTGCTTCCCTCTTTATCCTCCTTTTTTTTAAATGTGTTTTTAAGTTTTATTTATTTTTCATCCCTCCTAGAAACCTGCATCGTTAATGCAGTTGGGACTGAATACACGTCTTGGACCAGCTATATTTATAAAATTTGTTTGTTTGTTTTCCTTTTGCAACTCGAACTCGATTAACTTTTCATTCAGACAGACTGCTGTAGAGACAGAAGTGGAGACTCTGAGAAAATCTGTGGATAATCTTCAAGGCAAGCAAAAGATGGTAAGCGTATAGATTCTGGTCTATGCTTGTTTACTAGTGTGGCAAACGGAGGTTCGATTGCATTTTTCTAATAAATTAGTTTCGCTTTCCGTTTCGCAAATAGGGGTTGGAAATTGAGAATCACTTGAAGAAGGAAGTTAACTATTTGAAAAAGAAGAAAGTGAGTTTCTTCCGAGAGCTGGTATATGATTTGTTTCCTCTTTTGTTTAGTTTTAACTGTATGGGCTAGCATGCAGATTCTTTCGGAAGAAAAGATGAAGGGGCTATCAGAGTTAGTTAATCACCACTCGCAACATAGGGCTCACATTATAAATTTGCTTGATGAGGGATATTCTCATCTTAAATCAATTACCGATGCTATAGAAGAAAAAATCAAGCAGTTTGAAGTGAACAGAGAACAAAAGTTGATATCTCCTCAAACAGATGCGGTGTTACATGAAAGTGAATGTCGAGATGTGCACATAAATAATGATTTAGCCTCAGATCTGATTACTAAGGTATATTTACTGCTTGCATCTGTTGTATACTTTATTTTATACTAAATTCTTGCATCTCCCAATATTAATGATTGCCTTATTTGAGGATTAAAATAAGAGGAAAGACATAAGGGGAACTGAGAAAGCTTGCTAAGGGGGAGGATACGAAGTTCACAAAAGTGACAAATTCTTTTCACTATTTTTATGAGTATTAAAAAGGATAGAAAAGACTAGAAATCTGGGAGTCCGATTTTAATTCTGATTTTGGTCATCGTACCTCCCAAGTTCCACCAGATTAATTACTTTCTGAGTCTTCTCACTGCGAGTATGTTACAAGTTTAGCTCCTTGGAAACTCCAAAAACAACTGGAAACAAAAAATTCATTCCAAGATTTCTAGTTAGGGATGTTCATTCCTCTTTCAACTTTAGAATAGCATCTACCAATAATCAATTACTCTGCTGTCACTCTACCCATCCCTGTGGTATACCTCATTAGAATCTTCGACAGTGTCATGCAGAGGCTAATTCAGAGTTTTTGGAGCGACTTTTTTAGTTGTTTTTTTTAATTGTACTACAGTGTGATGGTTATGGAATTTTCTTTTGGGAATTTCTTAGGAGGATTGGATGTCCCCTTATACTTTAGAGAGTTTACTTTGAGTAAGGTTTTGGGAGAAAAAGGGATGCCAAGAATCAAGATTCTTTGGAAGTGTGTTTGTTTGCTAGAATTTCAGTTATACCATCTCTCTCTTTTTCTTCTTTCAGACGGGGTTTCTTTTCTAGTATCACTGTGATCCTTGGCTACAGGAGCTTTTAGAGTAGTTGTCGTTTCACATGTCCTTGGAGATTGTGTACAGTGCATCAGTAATTTTTTTTCTTTATTTTCACACTTGTGTTACTTTGAAGCCTTGAAGGACTTCTTTGCTTCTTTTTATACAATCTCTTCTATTAATAATACTTCTTTTAACAAAACGTAAAATAAAACAATTCATTAGAAGCATTAATCTGAACTACTCAATCAGAAGATGTACAGATCTATTCAGGCAAAAGAAAACAGAGATGTAGAGATCTTAGCAGTATTTAATTCCCGGTATATTCCTCTTTCCATGTAATCTTTTGGAACTTCTACAATTCTTCTGCTGCTTAAGGCCAAACTTTACATCGATGGAAAATTTCTCATTTTTTTATTGTGCATACCTGTTTATATAAGTGTTAGTGATGAAAAGCTTTCCTCGTATGTTATCATTGTTTGAATTGGAGGGTTTCTAACATTTATGGACTACTAAAGTAATGCTAGTTTTATTAGTTAGGTTCTATGATCATCGATACTGTTTGATCATCGACATGGTTGATTTGAATGATGTTATTCAATCTTAATTCTGCTTAAATGACTTTCTCGACTTGTTTGATATGGTTATATTTTATGATGTTCAGTTTGTCTCATGTCAATTTCTACTCAGGTGACTTGATGCATTCTTGATAATCTAGAACATTAATTTTCTAATATAAAATACTCTTTACCAGAATATCATATTGAAAGGGAGAGTCCACTTTTATGTTATTTAATATATTTTGTTTGTTGGAGTGCACTTTCCAAGGAAATATCAGCAATCAAAGGAGGTGAACAAAAACAAAATGTGATGTGTTTAAGGTGCTAGTTCTCCACCTAGTAGATGAACTTTCCCATTTTGCTTTGAAAATTGATGTTTGCCCAATGTCTGTCAACCTTTATATATGATCCTGTATGTATAAAAATAATTTTATTGTGATGGACTAAATATTAGGTTTTAATGGAATTTTGTGAAATATTCATTTCCATTTTATTTCTATCACTTCTTTGATTCATCGTTTTCCCCTTTTCATATAATGCAGGTTTTGCCGAACACACTCTCCGTTGTGTCTGGTGATACATCTGAAGCTCTTTCTCAAGCTTTACAAGAGAAGGTTTGTGCCCCGCATTTAGTCTTTTTTTTTTTGTTCACTTATTTTGAATTGGGTATGGACGGTTGGAAGTCCTTTCTTTTATTTTTTAAATATGGTGCGGGGGAGAGGATTCTCTTCAGGTTGCTGTCAGTGCTCTCCTGAGACGGCCAGGTTTAAGTTATCAAAAATCTACTGAATCATTGATGTTCTCCAGGTTGCAGCATTATTGTTTCTTTCGCAGCAGGAAGAGAGGTATATACTAGAGAGTAATGTAAATGCAGCTCTTCAGAAAAAAACGGAGGAGCTTCAGAGAAATTTATTACAAGTAATTCTTCAAGTGTTTGGTTCATTTACTTTAGTTCCAAGTATTATTTCCTTTTAGTTTCTTAACTGATGTGCATGTACTATAAGTGAATATCTGTAGAAAATCTGTTTTGCTGATAAAGATTCTGCACAAAAATCTTGTGCTTTGTATCCAGAATTATATATAGGTATTAGTACCGTATTAGGAAGGATATATTAGTTTTTTATATTTGTTCTGCTGTGTCTTTAGTTCATCCATCCGCAACCACAAACCACACATGTAGATGCGGATTGGTAACAATTTTAGGCACTATCCACAGCACATGCAGTGTGGATATAGTTGCGAACGACTCTAGAATATATTGCAATTATCAACATCAGTAATAAACTTTAATCTCATTTCAAATTCTATACAACCTAATACATCAACCTTATTGAATTTTTTTTATTAATTAAGGATTGTGACTTCAAAAATATCAGTGACCTTAGGGTCCTTTATCCGTAAAAATATATATTTTGTAAACTATGTAACGGGATGTAACTAACCTTGATTATGTTTCAAGTTATTGTTTCTACACCAATGCATAACATTATATCTTAATATCCAATATCGAGTTGTTTTATTATAACTATCAACTTGAAACTAACCTATTTATATAAAGAACTAACGAAAGAATTCAAAAAATTCATGAGGAGATCAGGATTTTGTAACAAATTTGCTGATAGAAACTCGTAAGGATGAAAAATATCAACTGAGAATTGAGATTAGGATTTCTTCATGGTTGATGCTGTATATAAATCAACACAAGTATTTTCTTGGATGTTTTCTAAAAGTTCTACTAGTGATGGACTAACAAAATTCTTTTTCCAGGTAAATCCATTATATATAAAATAAGAGATAAATAAATTGAAATCTTTCATAACTTTTTTGATCTGGACAGGAAAAAAAAAGTCACTTTATTTTTTTTCCGAGACTTCTTAATTATTAATTCATTATTAATTGAATGAAATTTTGTTTTAGGTGACAAATGAAAAGGTCAAAGCTCTTATGGAATTGGCACAATTGAAGCAGGAATACCACCTACTGCAGGAGTATGATATCTTCTGTGTGAAAAATAGATGTTATTTTACATGTTTTTAGAACTTGGTTCCATTTTTTCCTAATAAAGAAAATTCTAAATTCTGAATCTGCTGCAAGTGTTGATGTTACTTATGTTAGTCTTTTCTCATCATGATAATTAGTTACAGTATGTGATTGATACTGATTGCTAATATTCAGCTAGCAATGTGTTGGCCATTTCAGTATTTCCCACCCTAATGCAACCTTTGAAGTAAGTACAGGGCTCAACGTCATACCAAATAAAGTAGACTGTAAGGGGTTTAGTAGATATGGAATGGACCATCCTCTAAACAGTATTATGTTGATTTAGCATCTCTATGACTTGAATGTTTCCTCTATTTCTAGGATTTACTTGAGCACAATCTAGACAAGTCGTTATGAGAAAAGGTACTAGAATTTAGTACTCATGAGAAGTTTTATTTGTTAATTGATGGGAATCACGTCGATTTATTTATTTATGGAATTGATGTATTTATTTATTTATGGAATTGTTTTAATTTTAGGAGATAGTTGGTATTTTATTTTAATTAGTTAGGGTAATTTTGTTTTTAAATATTTTTGAGAATTAGGGTTTGTGTCCTATTTAAATTAGGATTTGTGTACTATTTAAACACTTGTGTATTCTTAGTTTTTTTTTACAGATTATTATTATTGGGAATTTCTTTGACACAATTTATTGCATAGATAATTGTTTTTCTAGGGTTAATAGACGTTGAGTTGAAATCCTAATGCCCTAGTGATTTACGTGTGGGGCTAAATCCTAGATTTCAAACCCCTTATTTGTTACTGATTAACAACATCCTACTTGTTTTACATCAATTTTGTCCTATTTATATTAGGGTTTGTGTATTATTTAAACACTTGTGTATTCTCAATTTTTTATAGATTATTATTATTGAAAATTTCTTTGATAGAATTTATCGCAAAGATAATTATTTTTCTAGGATTAATAGACGTTGAGTTGAAATCCTAAACCCCTAGTGATTTACGGGCGGAGCTAAATCCTAGGTTTCAAACCCCTTGTTTGTTACTGATTAACAACAGCCTATTGTTCTACATCATTAATTTTATTGAAGTTTTTGGTCATATCTTTCACCTTTTAGTTTGAGCACATGACTCGTGAGTGAGGCTTACTACTTACGTAGGATGATGTACACAGGTACTATAAAATTTTATAAATTTGCCTCTTTCCTAAACTGAAGATACTGGCCAAACTAGTGTCTCAATCGATGGGAAGGAGGAAGACTTGTTATTATAGTGTACAATACCCACCCATTGATAAAATTGGTTTACTGTTTCCCAGAATGAAGTTGTACAACCAGTTTGAACATACAGATATGGACCATATATGAGATCTAATAACTACGTTAGAGACCTTTTTGTATGTTGTGTACCACCTAACACCATTGTTGCTAATAATCTTTCTTAGTACGTGAACATGTAAGATTCTCCAAAAAAAACCTGTCTTATACTCGGCGTGACATGCTGTTGGAATGGGACACATCTTTATCAGCAGGCAGTTGGACATGTTCATGCATGTTCATCAAAGAAAGGAGTTTTTCTTTATTCAGCATAATTTCCCTCAATATTTCTGCTATTTCCTCCGTTCTTTCTTTTTATTTTTTTGCATGTCCCTTTAGTTGTTCCAGCACTCGAAACGAGATTAATTTCTGTATAGAAAGAATGGCATGTGTTTGGTATTTCTAAGTAGATTATGCACATTTTGCAGGAAAATCACTTGGGAGATGAAACAAGAAAATCTTCTGGCTGAGACCGGAGAAAAAAGGATTGTTCAGGACAGAGATGGGAGGTTGAAAAATATCCTGAAGAAAACATATTTGAGACGCTGGATTGATCCAATAGATGCTAGTGGAAATGAAGCTGAAACTCATCACGAAGGGATTATCAGCAATAAAAGATCCAATTATAACATGGATTTTGCAAGGTTTAATGAATAATCATGATGCTTTTATGTTGATATATGTATACATAAATATTATTATTGTTATTAATTTTATTAAATTTGTTTAGTTTTTTTTTGGGGGTGGGGGTGGGGGTGGGGGGGAGGAGTATTGCAGAATTGTATAGCAGTAGTGCGTGATTAATGTGGCCCTAATTTTTCTACAGACTTTTCAGCATGTAAATATGACAAAAATGGTTTATTTTTCTCTGTTAATCTATATAAAATTTGCAGGATGAAGATCGAAAATGCAGCCCTGAAGGAGAGCTTGGAAAATATGGAGCATCTGACTTCTTCAGTTCATAGGCTGCGCCTCTCACTCTTAAAGGTAATTATCCTTTACCAGAATCTTTGAATGATGCATGGCCACTCCTGTTGGTGCAATAATCCATTAGCTGAGACATATGGTTTGGTTTTTATTTTAAATGTTTCTGATGGGGCTGAATATGTATATAGTGTTGTATGCTAGGTTGTACGATTTTGTCATTTGGGACATTATATGAATGTTGTCAAGATTTTTATGATTTGGGCTGTGTGTTGATGTCCATAAAAAACTTGGGAAGAAAAGAAAGTTTCTGTCATGTTTGTATTATTAGAAAACAGAGGACAAAGAAATAGAATTTTGGTGTGTCATTTAGCTGTGAAACCAATCAAACCATGTCATTTGGCTTGTGTTTAATTGCTTGCTGGAAACTTATCAGAATCATTTTCTGGCAACAATTTATTTCATAGGTTATAGATTCAGTTATATCCAAGGAGACAATAACCAGCGATTTGGAAGCTCTAGAAAATATTATATATGAGGCAAAACTAGTAAGAACTGCTCTGGGCAGCTCTCTTCCTGTCGGCTGGTCGGCTGAGCCAATTGTTAAATTATCTGGTGAGCATGCTGACGAGGACTCCAGTGGTGAGAAGGTAGATTGTGTTTCTGCTACAGGATTTGAGATGGTGGAGCTCCTAATACTTGCGTCTCAGATATTGCTGGATGAGATAAGTACTAGAGACCTCATGTGATGATGGGGACACTTGTAATGATCAGATGAAAGAGAGGGAATTGACAAGGATTGCCAACTTGATAGCTGATGTCAGAAGGAAGTTGGACAGTTTGAAGTTGAAAACAGAAAATGAGCGGGAAAGACAGTTAAGTTTGTTAGAGCTGGAACTAGTTTAGCAGCTGTATGAATAGGTTGTTTAGGGAGAGAGAGAGAGAGAGAGAGAGGATCATGCTTGAGGTATTACACTTTCTTCTTGTAAGCTTGAGATTTCATATGCTTGTAACCTTGTTTCTTTCAAATCAAGTTCTTCCATTTTTGTTTCTCTATCTTTCGGATTTTCTTTTCATTTCTGCATTTAATTCAGTCAATACCATAACACCTCAACAACGTCGATTAAAAAGATAACCACCAGAGTTTGCAACAATGTCGATTAAAAGCTAATCTTAGGGCTTGTGTGCACTCTGCGTTTATTTTGTAGGATGGACCTCAAAAGAAAAATAGTTTGCAATACAGCTCATTGTTCGTAGTTAGTTGTGTTTATATTGTAGCTATTGGTTGAGGGGATGTACGGTCAATGTCCTACAAATGGAATAGTTGGATAATGTTATTGTATAAGAAGCTGTCTAAAGAGTTTGAAATATATAAAAATAAATTAAGCCTGGAGCCAATGCCAAATTAAACCATGTCAATTAATTATTGGTTTGATTTAGTTTTACTAAATTACTGTGTTTATTTGGTTCCAAAATATTAAAATCTATTTTTATTGTCTTTGAAAAATAATACAAACCAAGAAAGCTAAAATTCATAAAGGGAGGGCTACCAGGGTATTTGATCTACTTGTATGATTCTCGTTTCTGAATATTCCCGATACAATATCATTTTTCTTTGCATGTTGCAACACATATATAATTAATTACTCTTTATATTATATAGAGAGAAAGTTTAGAGGCTCATTTGAAATCATAATTACATAATTTAAGATATAGTGATATCATTATTAATATAGTAGTTTTAATAAATAAAAAAATGATCTTCAAATTTTGAATTAAAAAATAATATTGAGAAAATAAATACTCTATCTATTTCAAAATATAAGATCATTATTGACTTTTTGAAATCAATTTAACATGTTTTCAAACTCAAAATTGACATCAATTCTTTTAATTTTAATCAATACAATGATGAATATCGTAAACTATCTAAAAAATATTACTAATTGTAAGATTTATTGTTTCATAAATTTTAATGGATCGTATTAATTTTGAATTTGAAAATATCTTAACTTAATTTCCTGTAAGTGTTAGAGTTTAGTAATATGAGATTAACCAGGGTGGGAATTGGGCATTTGGTCTAGTGGTATGATTCTCGCTTCGGGTGCGAGAGGTCCTGAGTTCGATTCTCGGAATGCCCCCTTTTTTTTCTTTTTCTACCCGTGCTGTAGGAACATGCAAAATGCCAGATGCTGCTTGTCCATATCAAACGTACCATTACCATAAGGAAGCTTCCTTAAAATTTCATGCAATTTCCCGCTCATTACTACCCCTTACAAGAAAACAACATAAACTAAGCTCTAAAACAGCAACATACTGCGCATATATATTTATATATGTATGTATATATTGCAGGTCTATAGACTGATCTATATTATACCTAATTAGAGGCTTACATTTTCCTTGTATATTTGATCGATTTCCACCATTTTTGTAGTTCTCATATATTAGTTAGGATGCAAAATAGAAAAGAAACCCGGGTCTATTGCTTGGAAGGCAATCATCCTACTACAAACGCTGTTGTTGACTAACCACAATCTTACTAGCTTTTTAGGGTTTGTTTAATTTCGAATATCTTGATTATAGGTGATTAACTATAATATTTTTTATCCTGATTTCTGCACATAATATTTTGGTGAAGCATATCATTTAGAAATTGATAATTAAAGAATGATTACGAAAACATGATACTAATTTTTTGGGGCAAATGCAGAGGAAGTACTATATGTTTGGCTACTTCATATTTCATTTTACTCTCCGCCTTTTTCTGCATACTTTCACTACTTTTTTCGCTAGCTACCGTTAATTTTCTCACTACAGTATGCTTGATATATAGATAATGCAGTATCATGTACTACTATGTTAGTATATCCATTCACTTTTTCACTACTTAGCTAGCATTAATTTTCTCTTGATGAATAATATTGTATATGTACGTAATTAATATTTTCACGTGAAAAAATAATATTTAAGTATTATTTTCTTAACATAAATAATAAATAGGACCCATATACATTTATCTAATATTTTCTTATGAATTTTCTCACGTAATTAAATAGAGAATTTTTTAGTATAGTCATCACAAGAAAACAAAAATGCCGCCCTTTTCCTTTTTTTCACCAAGTCGTTATCTAGTTAACCCCTTAATTGGTAGAGTTCTTACAGATTCATTCCCAGGAATTACTCCCTTCACATTATCAGCAGTAGTAATTGCTCCTTTACCTTCCATGGTTTTAGTAGTAGTCCATACCTCAGATTTTGTTGGCAGAGGATTGTACCCAGAAAAATGAGGTTCATTCATCAATTTACACCTTCTTAGCCAAGCCTCCAACTTAGCCTCTTCCACCCTAGCCAACCTTATTGTATCCTTTATAGTGGTGAGATGTAACTCTTGAATACCAAGTTGAGACTCCTCCTTTAAACCCCCAAGAAAACAATCACTAAAGAATTCCTCATCCAGTCTAGGGGTTTTTAATCAATGCCCAACCTCTTAATTCCTCATTTTTTTTCCTATACTCATCCACCGTACTAGTTTGCTGCAATCTCTTTAATTCCCCAATAGGATTCATGTTAGTTTTAGGACCAAACCTAGCAAATATCTCATCAATAAACCCATCCCAAGTTAAATGTTGATTGCCCTCAATAAACCCAGAATATCAATCCTCAGCCCCTCCTTTCGAATGAAATGTAGCAAGATAGAGTTTCTGACCATCAGGAATAGCATGATGAGCAAATAGCTTCTTACACTTTTGAACCCAAACCCTAGGGTTTTCTCCATTAAATTTAGGAAAATCAAATTTAATGGTTCTAAAGTTCCCATAAAAAAACTCGCATACGTTTGGTTTAAAGAAATGAAATGAGTAAAGGAATAAAATAGACAAGTGTTAGGATCGGATCATACACCCGCACACAACAGTAAAGAATCAACACAAAAATATACGTGGTTCTCCAAAATCGGGTATATCCACGGGAGTGAAGAGAGAAAATTTTTATTCACGATCAAGTACATAGGGTTTTTCAATAGGGAGTATATATAATCGCTACTTTTATTTTAACCCTAATTCACATTATAGCCTGAATACCCATAATGCACTTATAACACCGTATCATACTGTTAGGATTTCGACACAGTGAAAACAACGAAATTTAAAAAAAAATCGAAA
The DNA here is from genome assembly GCA_947179155.2 of Hedera helix. Classification (NCBI taxonomy): domain Eukaryota; kingdom Viridiplantae; phylum Streptophyta; class Magnoliopsida; order Apiales; family Araliaceae; genus Hedera; species Hedera helix. The sequence goes on from OX359287.1 coordinate 31,551,492, forward strand.
CCCTAAAACAGGATCCATGCGAAAACAGATTAATCAGAGGTTCATAATTTGTTTTACCGATTATGTAAGCTTGAATAGAGACGCTGGTGAATTCTGAAGCAGCCTCAAATCCTCAACGCAATCCAACGACTGCGTCTCTACGGTATCCACATGAACGCTCCACGAATTGTCCTACGATCTGCAGCAAAAGGAACCGCGGTACTAGCCACCAAAATCAGGATTTCCGAATTATTTTTCTCTCTAGCCTCTTTCTGAAAGCGGCTAGGGTTTTAGTTTTTGTTCCTTACGTGATTAAGACTACTGATATATCATATATATAGTAGTTAATAAGAATTAACCAAAACCTAATTTAATTAGAAAAATAAAATCCGAATTTATATATATTATATCTTAATTAAGTCTAACTTAATTAATATACATATATATAAATTATCCTATTAATTTAAATTCGTAATTTTAAATACTATCAATCATATTAACATATTTAAATACTTACAATTTAAATTAATTTCTTTTTTAAATACGTTCTAAGTGTGTGACCCTATAGGTTATTATTATGTTGGCAATAATTTTAAAATCATATTATAAAATTATAAACAGTGAGCAGCATCTAGTAATGCATCACTGCTACCCAAATAATAATAAGATCGGTGATTCAATGTAATCTTTTTTGTGACCAATGTTTCAATGCAATTTGTTCCTTTTAACCTTGACATCCTAGATTAAACTCGAGGCATGGAAAGTGTCATACTCTTCATAATTTAATTTGAGTTTTCTTGATCAATGAATAGACTATATGAAACAAATCACTATTTGAGCATGGTCATGCATTTCATAGTCCTACTCAATCAAGAGACCTATGGATATCACCCATAATATATAGGAGGGTTAAATTTCATCTAGATCACTCATATTCCTCACACAATTCATGATGTACCCAATAATCACCTTTATTGTCCACCCTATTAAAGGTGACAATTGATTATATCAAAGTACATAAATTCTCGTGTAATAATATAGTGATCTCAGGTCGGAGGATCATTACATCATTGTCATTATGAGAATTTCTTATGACACTTTGCATAATGCTCCACATAGAATTCTCATGGTGGGTCAGTCCAGGACATTGTTCTCTAACATGTACCTATGCATTGACTCAAATATCTCATATATTTATAACCAATGAGATATGCCCATCAGTCAATCCACATACTAGTCTCAATGCATCATTGTTGTCCCATTAAGAATGATACTCGACTAGGGACATTTAAGAGCAATGATACTAATTGTAATTATATAATCTCATGTTCAAGTCACATACTTGAAGCTATATAATTCGTATCACTATTCTAAGGACTTTTATTATGCTAACATTTATATAACACAGTAAATGAAATTATAATAAAATAATCCATTTATTCAATCAAATATAATATAAAAAATGTTAAGCAATTACATCAAATAATTAGCCTTTAGGGCATTAACTCTAACACATACTTCCCCCAAACGTTTGGGCCTTCGGCCTAGCCCGAACTACTGATATATGATGGGTTAGTGTCCGCTTCACTCGGCATTGGCCTTTTTCGAGCTTCCCAATTATGAGTCACAAGTTCCAACAAAAAGGAATGGAATAAAGAGTAAAATGATTCATTCTATTCCAGGTAGAAGAAGGCATTCCATACCCCCCCTTCAAGATTAAATGTAACACCCCCTTTCCGACTAGTGAAAAGGGAGGCTACGCACAAAAGAACTCTAAGCAAAATGTCAAAATAAAAGGAACTCTCTTCGCACTTGCCCTTAAATCCCCTTGCAAATCCTGCCGGAAGAAAAACACAACATGAGCCAAATGCCCAGTACGAATAAAGAGTGCAGAAATAAAAACTGAAATTGAATAACAAAATCAATTGAACTAAACTGAGATTAACAAAATCAACTGAACTGAATAACATAATCTTACTGAATTGAACTGAATAATAACATAATCTACTAAACTGAACTAATCTACTGAACTGAACTAATATACTGAACTGAAATTGATCCACTGAACTGAACTGATTTACTAAACAACATAAAAGGCTGAATTGAATAGTTATGTTTATTTCATACCGAGCTCAGAACAAAACAAAAATACACCTTGTCACAAAGACAAGTCAAAATACTGCCACACAGGCAGTCATACATTAGACTGCAGATTCAAATGCGTACAAAATTGAAAATGTGTGCTTGGCACTACGAACAACACCAGATCGCAGAACAGAACAGAACAAAATGTTAGGGCCGACCCATACGCCTCCCACAACAAAATACCAAATGTTCATTGAAACACAAAATGGAGACGCCATGGACTAATCACACCGCCATGGAAAGTGTCATGCCTTAGTGTCCAGAGACATGCTTATAGTACCCCCACAGGTGGTTATAGCTCAAGTATACCCTATGATACTTTCTAACAAAAATATTATGTCACAACGAATGCAACACAATATCACAAAAGGGGTTCTAATACGCATATACTAAACCGAAACAAATCGACACAAAGTCTCCCAAATATACTAGCATGTTCGTTTCTACATAATCAAAATAAATACTAGACATGCTTAATAAGTCTAAAGAGTTTAAGGTAAGTTGCGAATATCTAAAATCAAACAAAACTATCATATGCATTTGATTATGAACAATATATCGAGATAATATCCAAATTCTAATGAGGAACAAAACAAATAAATTAAAATCAAATGAGTATCGCTGAAGAAGTACGGAATCCGTACCTGGATTAAGCAATGTAATACCCGAAATTATATTACAAAACTGACTCGTTAAATTCCCTCCGTTGGAACTAATTAAACAAAATAAAGGAATAGATAAATAGTTAATTAATTGATTAAGTTTTACACATTTTCTTTCTCTTAGGCGAATTTGAAATCCTTTTGTTCTTAACAAAATTCTACATAAACTTGTACATGTAAAAATATTCTGATCATGGTAATATATAGTATATAACATCTTTTTTGCTCCTTCCAAAATACATTTAAGTATATTTACAAAATATTCTTTTCATTTTTAATTATGTTACAAACAAATATTATTATTATTATTATTATTATTATTATTATTATTATTATTATTATTATTATTATTACGTCAAAACTCTAAAGTTACAAAAATAATAATTTAATATCCCAAAATACTAATTACTAACAAAGATATATACCCAAAATATATACACTAACAAACTAAATAACATACAAAAATTAAGGCTACAAAATTAAAACTAATATAGAAAATTAAATAATTACACAAAGAAAGAAAAAGAGACATACCCGAAATTAAGAAGAGATACACCATCTCCAAAGAAAACCAAAAAAAATTTAGGCTTATATTAATACCCAAGATCCAAAGAAGGAAAATAAAATATTTAACTAAGGAGGTTCTTACTTAAAAGCCCCTCACACAACAAGGTCCTTTCTCACAATGAGAGGTCCTTATTATTTGTGAAATAAAACAAGGGTTAGTGTTATATTTATAGGCTAGGGGAAGGGGAATGTTTTAGTGGTTGGGTGATGTGGGACTCCAAAAAGAAGGAAAAAGACCGGGTATTACAATAAAATTCATAAATTTAGAAAGAATGAAAATAGTTCATTCCATTTTAATAGAACAACTAAACACATTTTTTTTCATTTCATAAGAATGAGCATTTCATTCCTACATTCATTCTCTTTTAACACAAGGAACAACTCCCAACACAGATTCAGTAGGAACAAAAATAGGAGAATTAGGATTACCTAAACCCTAAGAATTGAAATGACCAGATCCTTTGTCCCTGCTTTGCGATACACGAACTGCCCCTTTTTAGATCTAGAAAATACTTCAAATCCTTTAATTAGCTTTTTCAATTGTTCACCGAATAAATTTTGTGACGCACACTAACACTGAAAGGACCAAGGAATTTAATCAGTAAACACAAGTATCGTAGAGGTTGTTTATAGCCAAACTGTATTAAAAGAATAATAATAAAATTAATTAAAAATGTAGCCCTAACAAATGAAATAAATCAAAAACTATAATTAGACAATAAATAGCAAAATCGCTAAAAAAAATCATCAGTTTATAAAAATTTTAAAAGTTTTTGGCCATCCAAGTCAATATTCTTCATACGTTTTCTCTTCGTAAGTTTCGATTTAATGTATTATGAGTCTCATATTCCAAACATACAGATAAAAAATTATGTCCAAAACAAAATCGCCTGACCAAAGTGCCCCTTGGGCTTGCCTCTTCCCACTGAGTCATTCTGATCTATCAAACAAAAAATTTCTAATTCAAAGGAATAGAGAGAAAAATGGAAATGAAAAGTCATTCAAAAAATTGATATTCAAGCATCCATGCTAAAATTACAATAAAACATTTAGCTAGTTATTGCAATAGTAACTCAAACCAATGAATCAAGTCTCTCGTGGCTCAATGATAAAATAACTATTCATAAAATTTTGAATGCATGAGGTTAAAATTCTGCTCAAATTACCAACAAAAAATAAACTCAAACTAATGTTCATGAAATTAATTTTCCTTTAAATTAATTTATTTTACTTTGGCCCTTTTCTTTTACGTTGGACTAGTGGAGTTGTAGTTGTACAATTTGGAATATGTGTTAGCATAAGTTCAACGAATAACCCAATCCAACCGAGTTTAGGATTGAAGAATTAGGTAATGGGAGGGCATCCAGTATGTACTGCTTGGTGTACAAGTAAACGTATAAATTATAAAATATAATGAATACTTTATTTAGTGATTAAATTAAATATAAATATCAACCTTATCATTTTAAAGTCAAAGTCAAGGAAATAATTATTTTTTCAAATGCATCCTACTATTGAATATAAATATAGTAGTAGTGACATAATATTGTTCAATAAATTAAAAATAAACTCAGTGTATTAAATTTTTTATATAATTTTATAATTAAAAATAAAAGTATATTTCAAATTTTAGAAGAAATAAGATGGAATGTAATCCTAATTTTATAAGGAATAGAGCAATTAGAAAGCCGATCATATATAGGAGGAACTTGTACTTTCCAGTTCTCCCTAGGAATAGGAAAAGAACGAAAACTATATATTACAATTACGTGTGTGCAACTGTGTGTGTGTGTGTATATATATATATATTCTGGGCACCCTCTTTCCTTAATTTCCACAAGTAAAGAAAGGCTTGTAACTGCTAAAATTTTGCTCAACCATGATGTACCGGACTGGTTAGTTCGTTTGTTATTTATTATTATTATTTTTTTGCCTTTTAATTCGACTTATTATTTATTTAAGTAAGTCTTTGTACGTAGAATATAATTAATTGTATATTATGTAAATTTATTTTACGTAAATTGCATAAACAAAAATTTGTGTGATTAATTTTGCAGGCAAGCTTAAGCGTAGTGGTTACAAAAGACATGTTGCCAGAATTAATAATAATTATGATGAGAGTTTTTATTTAAGTAAGTCTTTGTACGTAGAATATAATTAATTGTATATTATGCAAATTTATTTTACGTAAATTGCATAAACAAAAATTTGTGTGATTAATTTTGCAGGCAAGCTTAAGCGTAGTTGTTACAAAAGAGATGTTGCCAGAATTAATAATAATTATGATGAGAGTTTTTATTTAAGTAAGTGTTTGTACGTAGAATATAATTAATTGTATATTATGTAAATTTATTTTAATTAAAAATTGTGTGATTAATTTTGCAGGCAAGCTTAAGCGTAGTTGTTACAAAAAATATGTTGCCAGAATTAATAATAATAATGATGATGATGAGAGTTTCAATCCAAGAAGCAAGGAAGAGGAAGCGGATGAGTATTCTTTTTTGGAAAATTTATTCCATAGAAGGTTTTGTTTTCTTGTGTATTTTCTTTATTAATATTCAAATAACTAACTTTTTATTATTTATTACGATAATTGTTTGATTTTTATTATTTAGTTCTGAGATATATATATATATATATATATATATATATATATATATATATATATATATATATTGATTTAATGTTACAGGGGGTCCATTAGAGAGGAAGGCCTAACTACAATGCTCAAAAAGTTTAGGAGTAAAATACAACTCGAATTTGCAGAAAATAAGTATGGTCCTTTCCTTTTTCCTCTCAATTTATTTGTTTTGAGGTATTTCGGTTAATTAATATTTATTCAACTCGGGATTATGAGTCCAATTTTTTTTTATTAGATACTTATTCTGTTTTAAAATATAGGATTAATTTTGACTTTTTAAAGATATTTTTAAATTTAAAGTTAACGTAATTTATTTAATAATATTATTTTTGATAATTTACAATTTTCATTATTGTATTGCCTAAAATTAACATAATTTATATTTATTTTAAACTTAAATTTTGAATAGGAAACCACTAGAGTACGACATAACCATAATTTTGGTTTGTGACACTGAATTAAAGCATATTGTATTTTGTAATGGTATTTTTGCAGTTTTGTTACTATACTGTATCGATGCGAAAACTCCATTAAAAGGGGGTCCACAGTGGAGATCAAATTAGCTTCTCAAGCTATAGGTTAGTGTATAGCAGCTTTTATTTATAATTTTTGGATAATTATTATTCTATCTTATCGCTTCAATTTAAATTCACCGTAGACTTAGTCTGACATATAAATTATTATTTTTTTCTAATGTATACTTATAGTTTTTTTAATATTTATTTGTAGGATTATTGGCATTAACTGTTGGACGTGGGAATGATGCAAATGAAATTTATCGAGAATGTCTAAACATACTCCCTCGAGCTCTTAGCCTCAAATCCAAAGCTCAACCTGTACCGGTATGCTTCTTTATATGTACATTAATGCTTTAGAGTTGTCAATAAGCTCCATATTTTTCATAATATCTTCAAAGATTATATATAGATATATATGATCCTCTCAATTCTTTTGTTCTGTGTAGATTTTGGAGTGTTTGGCTATTGTGACTTTTGTTGGAGCAGAAGATGTTGATGAGACTGAAAGATCGATGAAAATCATATGGGAATACATTATTAACCATAAATCAGAAATTCTTGTATGTACTTTACTATGATTATGAAAATTTACAACTATCTAAATGATAGAAAAATCTTTAAATTAATGTATGTAAAATGGACTCACCTCTTAGATATAGAGACAATAAAATATGGAAACTGATATTTTCACACTATTTTTTAATAGTTTCATATGGTAGACCTCACAAAAGTGTTATCATAGATGTATAACGACGATTAAACCGTTGCTATAGACATTTTTGTAAGGTCCACTATATAGAATTATCAAAAAACAGTGTAGATATCAATTCCCTAAAATATTCGTCGCTATGTTTTTATCCATGCTTTTGTCGCTAAAAGCAATAGCTTTTTTTGCTAAATATGTATCAGGAAAACGCATGAAAAAAGTGTAATGGAGGGTAATTAATGTCACATAAGTTTTAATTCAGAATTGGAGTTGCTTTTATGTCTTAATTACCTTTCCTAATTTCGAAGCTTTTTACTAAAGAAGTTGCATTTTCATCTCTTAGGTATCTTCAAAGAAAGAATCAGCTCTTGTTATTGCTGCTGCTATATCTGCCTGGTCATTTCTTCTCACAACAATTGATCGCTGGAGACTTCATCACAAATGTTGGAAAGGGTAAGTGGAGATTCAATTAGAGTCTAATGTAATTCACAAAAATTGTAGTAATGTAGATAGTATAACCTTTTATTATTGTATACAACGTTATTTTGCAAAATTGAGTTTTGTCAAAGTAACACTGCCGCCGCCGCCGCCTTCTATTTTCAAACCAATACAGGGTCATCCCTCACTTTTTGCAATTATTAGAGGCCGAGGCCGAGGTCGAGGCTGAGGCTGATGATGATCAGGTGGATATTGACGATGAGGCTGAGGACGTGGATATTGACGATGAGGCTGAGGTTGATATTGATGATGAGGCTAACAAAGTGGACGAGGTGGAGGCTGAGGCCGAGGATCAATCGCCATACCTGGCTATTGTTGAAGCGCTTGCTTTAGTGTTTGAAAAGGGCAACCTGGAGAAATTCTATAGTCAGCCAAATGAATCTTTCTGCAATGTTTCAAACCTATTTAAGGTAAGGTACTGCTTTCTTTTGGCTGTGTAAGTTTGTTGAGCTGCTCTAATTAATCATCTTAAATAATAATAATATTGTTTTCAGGATAAAAAGAGTCATCAAACCTCCTTGAACATTTATGGTACTACACTAACATTCTCGACATGGTCTCAACTAAAAAAGGTAAATCATATTCGTTCTTGTCACTGATATATCATCTTCATATTCTCTGTGATGTGGAATTTAGCTAACTTATTTTGTTGTGCAGATGAGCTATTTGAAGCATTTTCTGGGAAATGGATTTCGGAAGCATGTTGTGGTTAGTACCATCATCATTCTGTTTCGTCATAAATTACGTAAATAAATCTATTTTGTTGCTAAAATCTGTTGGTTCAAACAGGATAACGAATTCCTCCGTGATGATGTCTTTCACTACAAACCAAGCAAAAAATTTGTTGGCACAGTTCTGTATATGCCTGAAATGGAAGAGGTTGGTTTTTAAATTTTGACTTGGTGGTTAATTTTGTCAATAATAAATATAAACACACAACAATAAAATATTATTAATAAGTGGGTCATGGCACGGATTTCAATGTCATGCCTCACATTTTAATGATGTAAATAAATATAATGTTTGATATTATATTTAGTTATTGTGTGTGTAGACTTGTCCGTTTGTCAATGTTATTTTTCAAACGATACTAATCAATCGGCTTTCAACTTGTTAGATCGCCGCTGAAATTTTCATACCCGACGTAAGAAATAAAGATTGTCGTCAGGTAGGATCGTCAAATTCATCAATCCTTGATGTTTTATGTGATCTGACATGAACAAGTTAATGTTGTTATTTTTTCTGTAAAATTGAATGCTAATTCAAGCTGTTATACAATGTTTTGCAGAGGCTTTTCAAGTCACCTAATTCTATAATGAGTAAGGGAAAGACTCGGTTATTGAAGAAGAAACGAATGCTAGCACAGGTATGTATTATTTTAGATTAAATCATTCATAGTTTATCTATAAATGTACGTACAATGTACCTTATTTTGTTCTTCTTTTTTTACTAATAATTTATTTTGTCATTCTTGTAGGGGATGAAAACTGGTCATTATGACTCTGTTCATGATGATGAGACCCACGTCACGTAAAACTGTTTATAGTATTGAGGCATAGTTTTGATGTATTAATTATACATAAATATATTTGTTGAGGCATTGGGTTCGATGGAATAATTAAATTTATTTGTTACTTATTGATTGATGTCTGATCAGTTGCCAATATTTTTGTTCATCACCCACACACAGCATGTGGACCGACTTCTATCAACCATTTTTTTGTCACTATAATTTTTTTTTTTAAAATTAATAATAATTTTATATATTCAAATAAAAAATAAATATTTCATCAAAAGCATATAATAATATAACTTGTTGACGTAAAAAAACTTGTATAATTTATTGGTATTCAAAAAAATTATAACTCACTGAAAATAGTTAATATCTAAATGTGATAATCTAAAGTCGATTTTTCTCTTAAGATGTGCAAAATTATAAATTTAAAAATCTATCGTTACATGAATAATTCAATTTTTTATAATTTCCCTCCTCCCGTCTTTTCTCAGGAGGGTCAATATAGGACTATAAAGTCTTTTTATTAATACTCCCGTCATTTAAAAATTAAAGATGTTTTTTTTAAAATAATAAAATGATATAAAATTTCTACAGTGTTATAAAAAATTAGCTGATTGAAATTTGGACAGACATTATTACTATTACATTTATAATTAATAATAGAAATAAGTTTGAACAAATAGATTTTTTTTAAAGTCTATGGTGTTATAAAAGTATCTCAAAATGAAGTTTTAATCCATAATCTATTTCTTTATCAAATTTTCTTTAATTTTGTGGGTTAGTGACCGCAGTTTCTCAAATACAGATCAGAATTCACACATTCGCACTCAACTGTCACTGTATTTACTATAACGAAAGGACGCTGACGCACAGTAATATACAAAAGGACAACAAAACATAAATTTATTACTCCATTTTCTTATCAATACCAATACCAATACCAATTGGGAAGCGCTTTCCCTCTCCGTCGTGTTCCCAAAAAATGGGGTGTCAAAGATCAAGAATTACACCCTTTTTGGGGTTTATGCTGCTCAATATGTATCAATTGGTAATGGGTAGGTTCGTGGTGGAGAAGAACAGCTTCAGAGTGACATCACCAGATAGTATTAAAGGGACCCACGACAGTGCCATTGGCAACTTTGGTATTCCTCAGTATGGGGGTAGCATGGCTGGGACTGTAATTTACCCTAAAGAAAACCGAAAAGGGTGCAAGAGTTTTGATGATTTTGGGATTTCTTTCAAGTCCAAGCCTGGAGCTTTACCCACTTTTGTTTTGGTTGATCGTGGAGGTAATACCCTTTTGTAATCTTGATTAATTTTATAAATTTCTGCTTCAAATTTTAGTTTGAGGTTGGTTTGTTGGTTGGTTTTTTGGAGCTACCCATTTCATTAGTTCAGTAATATTCTTGTTTTTACTAGTTTATTTGTTGTGTTTAGCTAAATTGTCGATTCAGGGGTACCTTTTTTTTTCTTTTTGATTAATTTTAGCTGATTTATCTCTTTGTTAGTTAAATTGGCGTTTTTGGAGGTGCCCTTTTGTTGGTATTGCTTAAATTAGCTACCTTTAGCCCTCACTTTTTATGTCTAAGTTCTGAGCTTTGAACGAGTTTATTTAATTGATTTGGAGCTATCCTCTTTTTCTTAACATTGTCATTCGCTGCGGTAGCTAGTGTTGTTCTTTCTGTTGACGTGTCCGCTGCTTGTGTTAACCGAGGTTAAACTTATATGCTTTTGAATGGACAGTTATCTTTCTTTATAATATCATTTATTCAAAATTGGGTTAATTTTGTAAGTGAGATTTTTTTAATTACTGGAGTACAGATGTGTATGTTGGGTGCCATACTCTGTGGACATTGTGTGCACTGGATTGGATGGATAAACCGCAACTGCGAACAATTAACCCAACCATGCACACCGATAATCCCATAGCAAAATATGTGTGGATGGTCTCAAGGAGATCATTGCCTTTGTGGAGTATTGGACCTATGACTCTACGCTTTCACTTATCACTAGCCGCACTGCTACTTTAGCTAACCCATGGGGTTAACATAATTAAATTTGGTTTGTTGGTATTATCTTAACGAATTGAGAGAGTTGTTTGTTGTATCTCTAAGAATGAGGTTTCTAAAGATTACATGCAAAAATTTATTGTAATTGAGCAATGAGCATTCTATTTCTTTATCTTTGAGAATGTAACATATATATCTGTAAAACTTTATCCAAACTTGAGCATTACCCTTTTGTCCTGCAATATATTACATGCTACATTCTTTTGTTTACAGATTGCTTTTTTGCTTTGAAAGTATGGAACGTCCAAAATGCTGGTGCTTCTGCTGTTCTTGTAGCAGATAATATTGAGGAAGCATTAATAACCATGGACACGCCTGAAGAGGATGTTCAATCTGCAAAATATATCCAGAACATAACGATACCTTCTGCACTACTTGAAAAAACATTTGGTGAAAAATTGAAGCAAGCACTTAGTGATGGGGATATGGTAAATGTGAATCTTGATTGGAGAGAATCTGTTCCTCACCCAGATGATCGTGTGGAGTATGAGCTATGGACAAACAGTAACGATGAGTGTGGCATTAAATGTGATATGTTGATGGAGTTTGTAAAAGATTTTAAGGGTGCTGCACAAGTTCTTGAGAAAGGCGGCTATACTCAATTTACTCCCCATTATATAACTTGGTATTGTCCTATGGCATTCACAGTAAGCAAACAGTGCAAGTCACAATGCATTAATCATGGTAGATATTGTGCTCCTGATCCTGAACAGGATTTCAGTTCTGGTTATGAAGGAAAAGATGTGGTTCTTGAAAACCTAAGACAACTATGTGTGTTCAAAGTGGCAAATGAGACCCAAAAACCATGGGTCTGGTGGGACTACGTAACTGATTTCCAAATTAGATGTCCCATGAAGGAGACAAAGTACAACAAGGAATGCGCTGACAACGTTATCAGATCCCTAGGTGATGAATTGTTAAATTTATCTCCTGATAGTTAGGATGCCAATTTGTTGATGAAGGGTTTAATGTTTAGCTGCTGCACAGGACTTGATTTGAGAAAGATTGACAAGTGTATGGGGGACCCTAATGCCGATTCTGATAATACTCTTCTGAAAGAAGAGCAAGATGCTCAAGTATGTGTCTCTGACTGATATTCTGTTGTATTTAGCAAATTTGATGCGGTTGACAATCCTTTGTAATCAGTGATACCATTTTAATCATGTTTACTAATTGACAAGTATACTTTTTGTAGGTTGGGAAAGGGTCTCGAGGTGATGTAACCATATTGCCGACCCTTGTTATCAATAATCGGCAGTATCGAGGTTAGTTTGTGTGCTTTTGTATTTTATTCTGAAAAATCAGGAGTTTTATTCTCAAAATTTTGTGCTTGTAGGAAAGTTGGCAAAAGGTGCTGTTTTGAAGGCCATATGTTCTGGTTTTGAGGAAACTACCGAGCCAGCTGTGTGTTTGAGTGGTGGTAGGTTTTTTATTCTGGTTTGGAGGTAAATTTTATTGTTGTACCTTTCCGATAATGTGCTTAGTGCTTATTCATTCATACTTCTTTACTCAGATGTAGAGACAAATGAGTGCTTGGATAATAATGGTGGATGCTGGCAAGATAAATCTGCCAACATCACTGCCTGCAAGGTACCTGTCATTACTTTCGGGATTCTGCTGTTAATGCTCATGTTCCTAACTGTCGCATTCATGAACTCAGGATACATTCCGTGGGAGAGTATGTGAATGCCCCTTTGCAGATGGTGTGCAGTTTAAGGGTGATGGTTACGGCTCCTGTGTGGGTAAAGTATTCGACTTGATCTATATTTTTTTTTTGTGAAATTAGATAATCTCCTGCACAAGGCATTCATAATTCAGATATAGCTATTCGTGGTGTAACAACTATTTTTTAAACATGAGATCATGCTCATAAATGCAGCATGCTATTTATTATTTTATTTTTGTATGCATCAATAGGACACTCTGTAGTAGGAACTGTTCACTTTTAAATGAAACCCAAATAGACAGCTGAATAGGTTCTTCATTTTTTTGAGCTAATGATAGGTCTAAGAGGTGTGAAATACTCATGCTTGGATGAATACATAGTTTTGGAACTTTTGGGATAAGAATGGTATTTTGCAATCTTTTATGATAGTGAAAGATCATATTTTCTGAAGAATTGATGCTGTATCTCCTTTTGAATATAGATATAAAATGTCATTATTTGACCTTTTTCCCTCCATATCTATCAAGGTGCTCATTCTGTGCACAAATCACATAGGCAATTTACGTGCTCGCTCTTTTAAATTTCAATCTTTATCCTCTTTCTTATCTAATTAAATTCTAGAATACAAATGTTTACATTTTCAACATGTTCTAGTCATGCCATTGGATTTTGATCTCTAAAACTTTTCCATTTGCAGCAAGTGGGCCAGGCCGCTGCAAGGTCAATAATGGAGGTTGTTGGCATGAAACCCGGGATGGACACACCATCTCTGCCTGTTCGGTTGGTGAAAATATATGGACTTTGATATTTAGTTTCTCTCTTTGCGATTAAAGTTAACGTAAATTCCTATTTATGATGACAACAGGAGAATGGGGATGGTAAGTGCATGTGTCCTCCAGGTTTTAAAGGTGATGGTGTGAAAAGTTGTGAAGGTAAGATGCTTGCATATTGGGTCTTTTTTAATGCGGATCTATGTTAGGAGAGTGGTGATCATAGGAGAGATCCAATATAATAGCCCATTCCCTGGCAAAATTAACTACGCAAAATTAACTACTCAGTGCCCCCAAATTATTCTCTACTTTTGATCTCACTCTCACATGGACAGTGTTAAGCTGAGGCCTTTCTTATGGTTAATATTGTGCTAGTTTCCTAATCAATGTGATTCAGTTATTAAACACCAAAACAGATTTGAAACACTATCTCAGCTGTATTCTAGTTGCAGAAGCCAGATCCTGTAGTATACTGATGACCTAATAACAGTTGGGACATTTAGTACTTCTTCATTTCTTCAATGTAGAAAACTGATCTTAACTTGGGTAGAATTGGCTGTTTTCTATTAACTTGGTTTTTCATAAAGTTTTGTACTCCCTCCCGCAGCTTGAGTTTCAGGGTTCAGAACCATGTGTGTCATGGATTAGAAGACGTACTGGTGGCACATTTAAATATATTGTTATCATTCTTTTATACAGGAAAAAAAATCAAAAAAATCTTCTCTTTTTCTTTTTCCATTTTAAATTGCACTTTAGATGCTATAGGTTAATTTAGGAATAGCTAAAGTAATAAAATATTTTCTCCTAATGTGTGCTTTAATCCATAAAATCCGTAACAAAATACTTAAATTCAATAAACACAATGATCTAACATAGAACTCACTTTATGGGTCGTAGTCTCAGGTAGTTGCTAAATTTTCTGATTTGACACTGCTTTTTCATGATTTGTTCACCACACAGATATTGATGAATGCAAAGAGAAGAAAGTGTGTCAGTGCCCCGAATGCAGCTGTAAGGATACATGGGGCAGCTACGAATGCACATGTTCTGGGGACCTTCTTTACATCAGGGAGCATGATACCTGCATAAGTGAGTTCACGAGCTACCTGTTTTATATCTTTATGTACATAACCTGAGGACATAGTACTGGTTTTTAATGTTGTCCGAATGATCTTCTGCAGGTAAGTCGACGACTGAAGTGAAATCTGCATGGGCCGCTGTTTGGGTCATTTTGATAGGTTTGGCAATGGCTGGTGGTGGGGCATATCTGGTTTACAAATATAGATTGAGGGTATGTTTGGTACATGGTGTTTTGGTTGTTATTATTCGTAAGAAATAACTCATTATTGTTTTTTATATTAGTAAGATAGAACTCATTAGTCAAACTCACGCACTACCTCTGAAGGTGTTTTAACTTCTAAAGGGATGGGGTAGACTCGCACACGCATCCAACCAAATCTGTTCATTCTTTTATACTAGTACTCAATCCATGCGCTAACTACTCTAAAAGGTTACCCATTCTTTTTGTTAGCATGTAGCATTAATATATTTGAGCTTTGAAGTTGTTGGTAACATTTAATCTTATCTTTAGCAGCGTCTACTGCAACCTTCCTTAATTGGTGTTTCACTTCATTAGGGTTTTTAAGAATGTAACCTTCTTGTAGAAGGGGATTCTATGTTTGATAGAAGCAACCTAATATGTAATGGGAAAGCTTCTAGTGGGGGAATATGATGGCAAGCTTAGATTAAATTACTCTATTTGGCTTTTGATTCCTGAGCATTAAGCAAAGAACCTCTTTTCTTTTTAGGATAAGTAGGCAGCCAGATGTAACCCAGACATAATTAATCACACCTCCAACCCCCCCCCCCCCCCCCCCCCCCCCCCCCCCCCCCCCCCCCCCAAAAAAAAGCAAAAATAATAATAGTAACAACAACAACAATAAATCTTTTAATGCTACGTGCTAACAAAAAGAATATAAAAGCGCTACGTGCTAATAAAATAAGAAGAAAAAAAAAATCCCCACTCCTTTCTCCTTCCCAGGAGAAAATATAAAAGAGCTTGTCAGATTGAAGAAAGAAATAGTTGTGCTAGGGCAAGGTACTGTATCCAACAAAGATCCTTTTGCAAACTACCAGGGGGTAGCTGCATAAATCTTTTATTGACATTTGCTCTTAAATTACTTTCGGTGGAGAAAAGATCTGTAACATATTTCGTTGAATTTATGTGTGCATCTAAATGTTGAATATACGTGAACTGCATCTGAATCAAGAAAACTACTGCAGGATGTATTATTGATTTACAAATCTTGAAATTTCTGTGGGATTCATGCTCATAATTTCTGTTTTGGACATTTGCATTTTCAGTCATACATGGACTCAGAGATCAGAGCTATCATGGCACAATACATGCCTCTAGACAGCCATCTTTTATTGACATTTGCTCTTAAATTACTTTCGGTGGAGAAAAGATCTGTAACATATTTCGTTGAATTTATGCATGCATCTAAATGTTGAATATACGTGAACTGCATCTGAATCGAGAAAACTACTGCAGGATGTATTATTGATTTACGAATCTTGAAATTTGTGTGGGATTCATGTTCATAATTTCTCTTTTGGACATTTGCATTTTCAGTCATACATGGACTCAGAGATCAGAGCTATCATGGCACAATACATGCCTCTAGACAGCCAAAGTGAAGTTCTAAATCATATCAGTGATGATCGAGCATGAAGGAAATAAAAACAAAAAGGAGTTCGATCATTATTCTCAAAAACTTAAGGTTAAGCAAGGATCCCGGAACCCTTTTATATCCAGATAAGGATTTGAAGATATCACGTACCATTTGTAGCATATGTTGGACAATTAAAAAGTGTTACCAGAAAGTGTCCCGATATGTGTTTAAGAACATGCCTTGCTGATTGGATTTATCAAATATATTTCATTGTATCAATATATAGTCAGGAAATAGTAATTTTCTGCATTTCGCGGTGCACTATTTTATTGGTTCTGTAAACTAATTTATGGTAATGAGCTGATTGAATTTTATTTTATTTTTTAAATAATCTTCCTATGCTATATAACTGTGACTGAAGGCTGCCTGTATGTGAATCATTTTGTTTAGCAAACTAAGACCTTAACTAGGAAGCAATGGAACTCTGAGAGACGGGTTTTTTGGTGGTGGTCTATGGAGATAGAGCCACACATGTACATTTTTTGGATTCATAGTGTTTTTTCATCTATGCTACCCACATGGTTATCTCTAAAGCTGATTCATTTTAAACTTGTCCGATAGAGGAGATTGATACCCTTCAAATCAACTCTGTAGAGTTTATATATGTATAATCATTTCTATTTTTTCCCCTCTTTTACAGAACTGAACAGCAAATGAACAAATTCATGTGGTAGACCATTCCTTAATGTCTAGTCATGATGGCACAATATCATTACATTTGTTTGTACAAGTTATGCATGGGCAATGCCCAGCCACTATAAAGAAACCTATACAGTTGATGAGATAAAGCCAGTTTATCAAGATAGATATAAAGATGAGTATCATCGGTGACAAGGAGTTGTTCATCGTCTATGTAACAATATGCAGCATGCGATAATTAATAGGAACTATTACCGGGCACCAACATTCATTTTCCAGATCATCATCATCATGGCATGGTGATTTTCATAGCCCAAGGTTCATTCCGTTGTAGGCAATGGGAGCATACATCCATAAATCATCAGAGCTTAGGAGCTGCCATAGATACACGAAACATGATCAGTGGGACTGATATTTCATTTTCTGCTTAAGCATCATAACAAACAGCAGCATTCCGCTAATTGTTGGATAACTATCTATAGATTACTGTCTTAATTCTCGTGGCATTGCATTTTTGCTCGCTCAATCATAAAACTTAATTTATTTATTTTGACAAGCTGATGTTTTTCCACATTATTAGAAATTCAGACCTGATCTTTGCTCCTCTAAATGCTAGATATATCCCTCTGTTGAAAATTTGCAAGTGCAAGAGGAAATGCAAGTAGGTTCTATTTTTTCCTTACCTTGATTTGGAGTTGCAAGAACTTGACATACTGAACAGCCTCTTCAAGCATTGTACTAATGTCAACCTGTCATATGAAATAAATAATAAGTTTTTGGTTCCAAGCTCCAATTTTCAATGTACAAGTCATTTTCATAGTCTCATTGCCAACTTCCTACCTTAGTTCCATTAGGCACAAGGTTCTGTAATGTCCTTAACCGTTCGTTTATTCTTTCTCTCCGTTTCTACAAGATGTGAAAAAGATAAGTTAATCATTTGCACATCGGCTGACACCTTCTGCACTGAAGGAAGACTATTGTGTTACGGAAAATATACCTACCCTTGCATATAGGCTCTGGGGATCAGTTGCAGACCCCGTATTGGCTCGTGTTTTACCACTTGTATTGACAACTACGGCACCTTTTGAGTCTGAAGTTGAAGTCACTACTCCATTCAACTCATGAAAAGCATTGGAGTCATCTTCTGAACAGTAGCTGCTCAAGTTTTCCATAGGAATTGCAGAATTTTTATCTTCTTCATTCGTGCTAATCGAGTTAAGCTTCTGTCTCTTCCTTGACTTTACATTCCTCTTGTTCTTTTGGACCTACATTACAGAATTACGATGAGAAACTACAAAATATTTCTTCACTAAACGAGGAAAATACAACTTCAGAACAATATATTGAATCCTAATATACTTACATCTCCCAAGTTGCAACATCTTTTCTTAGATTTCTGCATTGGGTTCTTCAATTCAACTTCTTTAGATGGTTCAGGTTCTGGCAGTTGAGCTTCACTTCCGAGCTGCAGACTCTTTTCCTGAATATCAGCTTTAGGCAAATTTCCACCAGACTCCTCCATAATGTCATTGCTCATGTCTTGGTTTAAGAAGTCATCACCTTGGAGGAGATTGTTGGTGCAGACCAGACCAGGCGAGTTGGTAACTTTAGCTTCCCCAATACAGTAATCCAACATGGAATCGTTGTTTGTCCACAGAATTTGATTAGAATCACTTGTGTAGTAGCTGTCATGACTTGAAGTCGGAAAAAAGAAGCTACTACCATCATTATAACCAGTACTCCCTACTGAAAGACGATTGACATTAATATTAGTGTTATCAAGAGAATGAATTGAACCTATATCGACCCCTGCCATGTTCATAGATTCATGATCAGACCAAAAAGATGGGACTCGGAAGCTTGAGCCACCATGAAAGTCACTTGGAGTGGAACAGTTATTGAGCAACTGCATCATGAACTCAGACTCCTCATTAGAGTACATAGCACTGAAAGAACTCCATTCACTTTCTGACATGGCTCCTACAGGCTCCATTTTTTGTCTGGACAAATGGAAACTAATAGGAATGAAGAGTTTTTTGTTTCCGAGTGTTAAGCTCAATATGCTCAATGTTTTTTTTTTTAAATGGGAACAAAAACACATATTTATGCCTATCAGCTGTGAAGAATATGGCATTGGATTGACTTCATTAGTATATCCAGATTTAAATTTTATAACCAATAAATAATATAGAAAAAGGGTCCCCCTTCTATTAACTAATTTGTGTGAATCCGTAATGGGACCAAGTACCACTCAGAAGGAATTAAGTACACACAATCATGGATACAAAATAATGCAACATTTCAGATTATCAAAGAGGATCTCACATTCTCTAAACTACCTACCTGGACAGATTATCTTCCAAATTGGATCCTCGTCTCTCCCACTGGTCTAAACCTAACAAATATTCCATGAACCTACCACGTAATCATTCTCATCATATCTAATAGTTTAAGAAACTATATCATAATATACTCCTAGTCCCAGAATGTGAGTTCACTTTCAAAATCAATGTAGTACCATATAGTGTTATCTAAAGCTTTGATCTTGACGTTGATTTATGTTAAAAGTCAAATTTTCCTTAAAAATTCAATCTCAAAGTGGACTCTCAATTTAAGACTGCAAAGGCGTCATCACAATGATCATTTAATTCTTTAATCCAACATGGTTTCATGAATTCTTTTTCCAAATGTTAACTTTGTATAAGACATGCTTAGTCGTAATCTTTCCGACATTTTTTTGAAGTACTAAACTTTTAAAGACTTAAATTCATCTAAAATTATTCTGTATAAGTGTGTTTTTAGCAAAACCTTAATATTCGTTAAAAAGAATCAACAAGAGAAACGGGACTATGAATTTGACAAGGAAGCATTAAAAACAATCATTATGGATTTAATTCACTCCTAGTTTACAATGTAATAGTTTAATTCGACAATCAAGGGCCGTGTGGGTAGGGGGGTCGATAGTGGATAATAATTGAAGGATGCCTTTCTTGTCTGCATTTTTACAAGGAAATATTAGAAAAGTTAAGGATGACTAAAACCTTCGAATCAAATCACCATGACATACCCCTCCCCTTGTCTTGATGCTCCCATGTCTGAATACAGTTTCCTCACGGAAACAAATTTTTTCTCAATATCCATGAATACAACTGTATAAAAAGATTCAGGATAGTTATTTATCTTAGCTGTTAGTTGGCATAAGTTTTGATCCTATTTGTTGCTTATTTAGCATATAATAAGTATAAGTGCACAACATTAAAATATTACATTTATTTTAACTATTAAAAAGTGGGGCATAGCATTGAAATCCGTGTCATGCCCCACTTTTTAATAGTTAAGATAGATGCAGTATTTAATTTTATATTTAAATATTGTGTACGTAAATTTGTGCGTTAGCATATATAGCGGATAATTGAAATGTTTATTGCAAAATTAAGTAAAACTTAACTAACACAATTTTCTAGAATCCCTTCATAGTTCAAAATTGTGACATCAAACATATAAATTCTAATAGTCCTAAATAATGGTAGTAGTGGCAGTAACTAATTTAGACTTTTGTGCAGAGTAATGACTGAAGATTATTAGCCAAGTAAGAGGATTGAAATAGAAAATCCCCACTACAAGCACTTATACTTTTCCTTTTTCACATAGGGCCTTGGTTAATACTGACTTCTAAACTTATAGTTCGACTCCCTTCGTCTCAAATTAAATGTTTAATTTTAATTTTTTTAAAGCCAAATTGACTATTTTTAAAACTAATTTTTGTAATATTTTTGCCAAAATATAAGTGAAGAAAATGTAAATGAAGAGTTTAAAACCAAAAAAAATTTACTCTAACCCCAATTTTTAGAATTTTAAAAATATATTTATATATGCTTAATAATTAATTCTAAAAATAGTCAATCTAACTTTAAAAAGTCTAACCTGGACATTTAATTTGGGACAGAAGATGTATTATGTATTTGTAATAAGAAGTGACTTAATGGAAGATTATTAAGATATTTTACATGAATCTCACATTAGATAAATTCAAAAGTGTAAGTGGGTTAATAAGATATTGTACGGTCTCAACCTAATAAGTTAACATTTTGAAGAAAAAAAATTATGTAACATATTTATTGGGTCTGGTAAAAAAGAGTAGAGAAAATGCATCAAGTCAATATTCGAGTTACGACTTTTAATCCTTGAAACTACAAATAAATGAACTATACCATTTGATCTATATATGAATGTGCTGAATCGCGTATCGTAAAATTCCATTACAAAATTCAGGGTGGGCTAGGGGGGAATTAGGAAAGCTTATGGAAACTTACCTAATGGAACTAAAGAAACTTACGGGAACTTACCTATATTGTGGACTAGACTTGGTATTTGACTAAAAAAACCTCATTTTCACATTTGGAATTAAAAATTGATAAAAAAAAATAATTCCCAGGATATAGATATGCAAAAAAGATATGCAAAAAAGATACTCTAAAACAATACTATTGTGCTACAAAACCCAAGACGAAGAATATTGAGAATCGAGGGGAAAATATAAACAGTCCCAAAATCAAGTCCACCTGTTGGAATGGCCATTATAAGTTTCTCTCTCCTCCAATTTCGATTATAGCATATGAATATTCGTACCGGCCAACGCACGATCTGTAACCGAGTACATTAAAAATAGGGAAATGATACTTTAACATAATTTTTTTTAATATTTTTACTTAACGGTTAAAATTTTTATTATAAACTTATAAATATATTTTTTATATAAAAATATCAAAAAATTATATAAAAAGAAACTCCAATCAAATAATTAACATGTGTATTCATATAATAATGTATTATGAGGATATTGTTGTTATAGTTACGAAATGATAAGCGTATATATCCAAATTCAGGATCATATAGAAAGACACACAAAAATAAAATAGTAATAAAAATATTTTTCTCTTTTCTTTTTACAATACTTTCTCACTCTTCTCTTTATTAGTTATTATATAAATACAAAAAAAATTAAATAATTGTTTTCACATTAATATATCTCGGACTTATCTATATTATAAAGCCTCCACGAAAGTTTAGGCAAATCTGGGTCACACTCTTCACTTTTTTCTTTTGCCTTTATTAATACAAACGTGCAATCCGTATGAGACACAAATTAGCTTTCTTATATATTTTTTACATGTGATGTGAGATATTTTTTTTTATTTTTTTTTTGGAAATTGGGATTCCTTTTAATTTAAATTCATTATTTTTTGTAGTTATCTATTAATTTTTTTGACCAATCAAATTAATTCAATAATAATATACACAAAATAAGTAGTAGAGTAGATTTCGGGTCTGTCCTTCCTAATGCGTATTTTGGGCTGGTCCAGCCTTGATTAGAAAATTTGAGCCTATAAAATAGATATCGATGACCAACTAAATTAATTTAATTTAGGATCCTCTCTTGAATTGTTATATATAACTAGTTATTAAACATGTGCAAGGCACGGATTTGTTGGGCATAAATTAGTAACTTTAATTTTGTTGTTGTTGTATATTTCTATCTAATTAAATTAAATTAAATTTGTTCATATTTTTTTTGAAGGACAGTGACTAATTTATCTCAAATTATTTATTATTTGTATTTCTTATTATAAACCATATGAAATATACTTGTCATTAATATTGAATCAATTGTGAGTTTCCAAGTTTTTTTTTAAATATATTTAAAATTGATGCCTTTCATTTTTTACTTATAAATAATAAATTTTGAATATATGATCGTCTATTATTTAAGTGTGCGTGGTTTAATTCTCATCATGACTTTACTTAATTTGACACAATAAATAACTAGCATATAAATACTAACCGTAATTGTATACATGTTTTGTCAGACAGCATTGAGAAATCAAATCAAGATTAATTTCACATATTTTTATTTTTTTTCAGATATCCTAAAATTAACAAATAAACAAATATACGATGTAAGTTCAAAAATATAACTTCAACTTCAAAATAAGTAAAACAATTAAAGTTTCTAAATACCATATCAGACAAGGCCCCATTACTTTCTGACAAAATTGTTAATAGAAGCCATAGTTCTTTTCCTTTTAATTTGTTTATACTTGCATGGTAAACATGTTTCAAAATTTTCTCTATATTCTCAAGCCTGGTTGTCTAAATAGGTATTACAGGTTTAGAATTAAATTCCTATAAAACAACAACAGATTCCAATTTAGTTTTATCTTGTATTAGGTCAAGTTGTCTAGTCTATATAACATACATACATGAAAAAGAAAAATAAGTCGAAACAATATTAAAATAAGATTTCAAAAACTTGAGCGAGTTCACTATAAAACCCATGAGCAACATTTTCTTGCACGCTCCATGAGAAGTTGATAGATGCTCACCCACTAACCGTCATGTCATTGATCATTTTCTGCGATATATGAGAAGACGAAAATATGAGGTGTAATTAAAATTTGCATTACCTATACAAGAGATAAAAACAACTTGAAATGTTCAAATTACATCCATTTGACATAGCCATAAAATTCTTGGAATTCATGAAATTTAGACACACTTGTGTTGCTTCAGATGTAACAACTTACAATTGTTAAATTATGACTTCATGGTTATCTAGTATTTTGCACATATGTTGAACCTTAATACTATGTAATATCCCAAATATGCCCTATATTTAGCATCCATTTCTAGGACCGTTTAGAATATAAAAGATTTCAATAGTATTAGTATTAATTTTTTATTTCACAATATTAATATTCTATTTTAAATGTTATTAATATCTATAAATAGTGATTACAAATAGGTTAATTTATGTTGTTCATGTTTGAGATCAGTTTTTTATTTGTATTTTGAATGCTGGTTGTTATAAATAAAAAGAATATTTGTACAACTCTTGAAAAGAGGTATAGACCAATTATATATATTTGTTATTATTGTATAATTTAATGTAAGGACAAATTTAAAAGAGTTTTATTTTTATTGTACATAATGTATGTGATTATAGTGTAATTATTGGATTAATATTAGGATAAACATATTGTAACTGAAGAAAGGAATTATTATAGGAGAATTGTAATGTATGGACAAAATGAGGGTATTAATTTTCATTAGGAAAAATTTATTACCAACGATTTCCCCCATTTCCTCTTAACATATAGTAATAGATTATTGATTATTGATGAGAGACTCGTGTATAAATATCATTATTAATTCTCTAATTTTAAAAACCTATCTATTGTATTTTATGTTGGGAATAAAAAATATACTTTGAAAATATCATACACCTTGTATTTTGCTAACAAATTAAAATGATTATGATTTCTTTTATATACATTCCTTATTATTATGCAAAATTATTGGCACATTTGACTTGAAACTTTAAAGATTTATAGGTTTTTCTCCTTTAAGTACATTGGCCCTAAAAGTGTCATGCTTTAAACGCATGTCCAAGAGTACAATTTCTCTCAATTACCTTTTTTTATCCTTTAAACTTTGTTATGAGGTGTCTTATTAACTTTGCTGTCACATAAAATAAATATGTGATCACAGAGCTTCCAAATCTTACTTTTGACTAAATCTACCTACTAATTTTAAGTATTTAGGCACATACAAATATACTCTAGTAAAGTAAGAGCATATTTGTCATCAAATTGAGTACTAAGACAAATTATCATGTCGTACTTTGTAGTTTTAAGTTAAAATAAATTCTGATTTTATATATCTATATATATAGGTGTAGGGCCAAATAAAAAATAAAAATAGTTGCTTATCAAATTGCTATCACCCTTAACGGAAACATCTTCCACCATGATAATCTATTGATTAAAAGGGGAGCCACTAGCTTGGCACCTAGCTTCTCCATTTTTTGAGGAGCATTTAGATAATACTAATATGGCTTCTTAGCTTGAGAAATGTAGACAATGTTAAGTCAATGTGATTTGATCATAATTAAATTGTTTGTTTGCAAAGAATAAAATCTTGAAGAGTATCAAAATATCAATTGGGAAAAAAATAGGCTAACTTCAACATGCTCATAACATTCTACGCAAGAAGATGTCTAATATGATATGCACAACACATGTGTATACACTGGATCAAAATATGAAGAAATACTATACTAGTTATGATTTGATAATTATGTATGATTAAAATAGACTAACTTCAACATGTTCATAACGTTCTACGCAGGAAGATGTCTGATATGCACAACGCATGTATATACGCTAGATCAATATATGAAGATAAATACTATACTAGTTATGATTTGATAATTATGTACTATTATTTTTGCGTCAATTTAATTTGTTAGCATAATTATATACCTATTTAGTTAATACATAAATAAGATTTTAAGAATAAATAAAAGAGATTGCATTTAATAGTCAAAAGTACGAACCCTTTTTTGATTAATTGTAGTTTTGAATACTATGCAATATTTAAAGTGGATATGTGTAAGTTTTATTTTAAAATTTAAATAATACTAATCATTTTGCGGGAAAATATTAAATTTTGCTTTCTTGTTTTCTCTTTGATTTACTTTTTAGTAATTATTTATTAATTTATTTATCTTAATTAATGGGCTAAACAATAATAAATAAAGAAATGGTACAAGGACCAAGAAGCTCATGCACACCACAATCGTGGCAAGTTGGCGCATGCAGCTAGCTCTTTCTCCTTTTTTAATTTCATTACAAAAATTTATTTCACTCATGCATTCTAACTCAAAACAAAATTATAATATTTACAATTGAATTAACTAATATCAAATGAGTTCTTATTGTCAAATTTGAAAAATATTGTAATTTGATTACACAACTGTCAAAATGAAACCCTTTTCTTGGAAGTGAAAGGAATACCTTTTTCTTCCTCTTTAAATTTTTTTAACTATATTGATCTAGGTTTTTCTTCTTTTAGTACATTGGCCCTAAAAGTGTCTTGCTTTAAGCACATGACCAAGAGTAATTTCTCCCAATTACCTTTTGTTTTTTTAAACTTTGTTATGAAGTGTCTGATTAACTTTACTAGTTTGTTGTCAAATAAATTCCAATGTATGATCATATACAATAAAGAGAGAGTTCTCAAGTCTTACTTTTAACTAAATTTGCATGCTAATTTTAATTAGTGTAGTCAGGTGAAACAGTAGAATATGGTTAAATTGTAACGTTCTAACATAAACGTGATTTTTATATTTAAACGTATTATCAATAACGTAAGATATAAACTCTTCAATTCACAATAAAATTATGAACTCACAAAGAGAATAAGAGATAATTTAATAATATTAATTGATGAAAAACGTAAATGTTAACAAGCCCGAATAAGCGTATTTATAGTCTTAAACAAATTTTCAACATCAATTAGGAATAGAAAAACTAAAATAATAAAAATTAGAAAAATAATCTAAGTTTGACCAAACTTTGATCAACGACTAGACTATTGAAAACAGGTTTTTTGAACTTAAAATAGTACACGTTATGGCCAAAGGCTATGTGTCTTGTAGCGGTCGTCGCAAGTTTCAATTTGATATATTATGGGTCTCATAACTCTTCCCGAATCAAAAGTTATGTCTAAAGTTCGACCAATCCGAATGCATCTGAATACCTAATCCACTTCTTAATAGGATTATTCCACCACATCATTAGGTACATACAAATATACTCTATTAGAGTAAGAGCATGCATGTTCGTCATCAAATTGAGTAATTTAGACAAATAATCATATGGTCCTTTGTAGTTTAAACTAAATTATTATTTTATTTATATAAGCTAGCTTAGGAAGAATTAATTAGATAATTGATATTTTTACAAGATCTCGATCACTCACATGAGATGGACCCCACTTATTATTCGTGTGAAAAAAGCCTTATGAAAATATCAATTTTTCTTATATAAATATCAATTCCCATTAATTATCCTAGCTAGTCATTAATTTAACATGTTGCCTTCTTTATATGAACCTAACATCTTTGTCTAATACCACTATTTTGCACATATTATACCAACCTTTGTTCGGAGACCGGCGTGACCCGCGTGGGGGGATTGTTGGGGTTGGGGTGGATGGTGGTGTCAATATCTTTGCAGAATTTCTTCCTCATTGATTGAAAGAGGAGCCACTAGCTTCTCCATTTTTGGAGGAGCATCTAGATCTATTCATTGAATAATATGGTTTCTTAGCTTGAGAAATATAAACAATGTTAAGTAAGTGATTTGATCTTATCACAATATCAATTGAAAAAAATAAATAGACTAACTTCAACATGCTCATAACGTTGTACACACGATGACACGAAAATATCTGATATGTAATTATGATTTGATAACGTCCGACTTTTATAAATATTACCACACACTACGATATAATATAAAAAAATAAGAGAGTGAGAGAGAAAAAGTAAGAATGAAAAATGTTTTAAGAGAATTAATAGGGATGAAAAGGATAAAAAATAAATAAAAAATTCACAATATTGTTAACATCAAACAACAGTTAATTTTTTTTCATTCACTTTATAATATACTAGTTTACCATGAGTGTGTTAAAAGTGAGAATATGTGATTCTAAAATATAGGAGAATAGATAATAGGAGATAGAAATGTAAAAAAGTGAATAAAAGAGACACGTGTAAATAAAGTTTAAGGATAAAATAGAAAAGTAAAAAAAGTGAATAAAAGTGACACGTGTAAATAAAGTTAAAGGGTAAAATAAAAAAATAAAAAAGTTTCAATTTTTTGTTTACACTAAATTAATTAACTGTCAATTTTCTCTTCCGTTTTATAATATGGATGGATAGATAGCAACTAGAATCCTAGCACACACTTCGTGTGTAATTTAATGTAAAAATGATGAGAGAATGGGAGAGTAAATGGGATAAGGGAGTTGGAGAGAGAATAGGAATTGAATGAAAATATAACTGCATGTATAAGAGAATTAATAGAAACGAAAAAGGTAAAAATAAAATCCAAAAGGCGTCACTTTTGGCATTAATACAAAAAATAACTGCTCAATTTTGCTCCCGTTTTATAATATATTAATTTATGTGACACACACTACGTGTGTTAAAAGAGAAAAAAAATAGGATGCTAAAAATAGAGGGTGGAAGATAATGGGAGAAAGAAAAATGAATAAAAGATCAATGTAAAAAAAATAGGGTAAAACAGAAAAAGTAAAAAAAAAAATCACAATTTTATTTACACCAAATTAACTGTCAATTTTTTCTTCCGCTTTAATATATACTAGCTGCACATTGACTACACCAAAATAGCTGCATGCGCCGCCATGCCACGATTGTGGGGCGTGCATGCGCTTCTTGGTCCTTGTATGGAGTATGGACCATTTCTTTGTTTATTGTTTAGCCCAAGTAAATTACTATAATTACCAAACAATTACTAATAAGTAAATGAAGGAAAAAACAGGAAAGCTAAATTAATATTTTTCTGTAAAACGATTACTATTTTATAAATTTTAAAATAAAAATCACACATCCACCATAACTGTTGCATAGTATTCAAAACTATAATTAATCAAGACGAGGAGCCTACTTTTGACTATTAAATGCAATCTCTTTTATTTATCCCTTAAAATCTTATTATATATAAATTTAACAGGTATAATAATTATGCTAACAAATTAAATTGACAACAAAGCAGATTATTATTTCTAAATTTTGTCTATAAAAGTCGGACGATATCAAATCATATTTAGCGTAGTATTTTTACATATCCTGATTCAGCATATACATATGTATTGTACATATCAGACACTTTCGTGTCATCGTGTATATAACGTTATGAGCATATGAGCATGTTAAAGTTAGTCTTCTTTTTTTATCCAATTGATATTGTGATACTCTTCAAGATCTTATTCTTCGGGGGGGAAAAAAACAACAAAAACAATTTAAGATCAAATCACATCGACTTGACATTGTTTATATTTCTGAAGCTAAGAAACCATATTATTCAATGAATAGATCTAGATGCTCCTCCAAAAATGGAGAAGCTAGTGGCTCCTCTTTCAATCAATACCATGTCATGGAGGAAGAAATTTTGCAAAGGCGATAAAACAATACCTTATCATAGTGTGTGCTAGTACTAAATAAAGTAAAAATGGAACGAGACGGTTACTTTTGGTGTATTTTTTCGCATATTAAGTTATTTGTTGTGTGTTTAAAATATATGTGTAATTATAATTAAATGAAACTTCTCACGTCTTACAATTTTTTCTCCAATTATTTAAATTTTCATGAAAAAAATACGCACACATGCAAATGTGTGAGACGTATATTAATATATATTATATTGTTGCCGACTAACTTTGAAATTAAAAGTTAAAGTTTGAATAACACAATTTTTATTAAGAAATAATAATTTTTGTGATAGTTTATAATATTTAATAATTAAACAAAATTATGGAGCACTAAAATTGAATTTGAAAGGTAATAGATTGAGTTCAAAAATCAAATGAAACTCTCTCTTTTTAACATTAATAGAGTGACTTTTTATTCTTTTTTCTTTAAGTTTAATTTCATTTATCAATGTCACATAACTAATCTATATTATACTTTCTCACCCTTAAAATTATATAGGTATCCTTTTATTTTAATCTTTATTTACATAATTATGGTGGTCAATAATGTAATAACAAAAATATGAAAAATATTCAACTTCTCCACTATTTAATTTCTCACATGTCATTTCACTTTTCTTTCTCCTCCTCCTTCTACGTACCTCTCTCTCTCTCTCTGTATTCATCTTCTATCTTTTTGTCTCTTTCTCTCAAAAATTTCTATTAATATTTTACTCATTATGACTTTTATATATATTTTTATGCAAAGGTATATATAAAAGTATTTAGTTTTATACGCACATTCCATGCGCTAATTAGAAAAGTAGTATATGATTACGTGAGAAAGCACATTATCATTGTATTGTATTATAATATATCTACAAATTTTAATTCATTCCAAAAACTCATGTCATAACCATGCAAACTATATATATATATATATATATATATATATAGAGAGAGAGAGAGAGAGAGAGATGCTAATTAATTAGATCTTCCTCCATGGCTCCATAATGAGATATTAAATAAACCGAGGAGTCACTAACTTGGCACCTTCTCCATTTTTAAAAAAGAGCCAGCTGATAGATCATGAGATTGAGACACACAAACAAGCTTTTAAAGCAATGCAATTTTGTCTTTTAAAAATTAATTGTTTGTGAATAGTACAAATCTTACCACCCATAGCATATATATATTACTGACCAAATACGGTAGTATAGTGACAAATGATATTTTTTTGTTACGAAGCTACATTTTCGAGTCTATTTCTTAATATAAATTTGAATATGTCAATTACATGAAAAAAAATAAGTTTCTGCTAATTTACTCCCTTGTTTCTAAGATAAAATGCATCCCTAAAATTGAATTATAATAAATAATACATATATATTATAGTTGAAAAAGAAAGTTTTAATTACTCAAACGTACTCATAATTTTATATTTAACTAAAACTTCACAATGCATGTGCAGATGTCAAATTACCAACAAATAACATTACATATATTCAACCAGCCAGATGCGATTCTTTTACAAATGAAGAAAGAGGCTGCCTCGTGTGTCAATAAATTAGGCCAATCATACAAATAATTAGATGACAGAAAGCAATATTTCTACTATTTTATTTCCCCATCTACACCACTAATTAGTTAATGATGCTTCTATAAAGTACAAACCCCTCTCTAATATATTTTATCATTTTGAAATTTTTTATTCTATTACCTATACTGTATAGACAATAACAGACACCGGTTTTAAAGTTACGTCCAACTATCATATGCCTTGTAACACACGCATATATGCAAAGTTAGTGCGTTACATGCAACAGTCCAAACTGTTGGGCGGATAATTTAGTTTTATAACTCTCATCTATCAAATGATTGGGTGAACGCTAATACTAAAATACATCCAAAGATGTTGACTACAGCTATCGTTTGATTGTGCTTTGTGCCTTTACATGTGTTTCTCTGTGCGTGTATATGCATGCCCTCCTCTCGACCTGAACATGACCTGATTTAGGTTTTAACTTAAGCTCGTTTGAAATGTTAATATATTAGTACTATATATATATAGACTATAGTATACATTCATGTTAATTGATGCATTCACTCGGCAAGGTTTTCTTTTCATTGATTTGAAAATATAATTAAGAGAATCTTTTCTATTTCTTAGTTGTCAAATCTAATTTTCTTTTAGGAATACCCTTCCGTATCAATCGAATCTCATGATTAGTATGTAAGTTTTTAACTTAACCAAACTAACTTAATTATAAATGGACTCTTTCTTATGGTACACTTTCTTTCATATTTTATTTAACATTCCTTGTAAAAGAAAAAAGCGAGTCGCATTGCGAAAATGATATTTTCCTATGAAAAAAACAAATGATACGACTCGTGTAAATGTAAGACTTAGATATTATTTATGTGAGAAAAATTATGTAAAAATATCAATTCTGGTCAGACTTAGATAAAGACATCCGGAGACCATTTGATGCGAAACAATCAACAATTAGGCCGGCCAAATGCGAAACTTGATCAACCAATTGGTTGCCACAAGTGACTATATATATATATATAATTGATATTTTTACAAATTATTTTAATAATTTCACAAGTCAATCTCATTTGATTTTATGAAAATATCAAAATAACTTGTAAAAATATTAATTCTATATAAGAATTGATATTCTCACAAGTTATTTTGATACTTCTACAAATGAATCTCACTTAATTTTGTAAAATTATCAAAAGAAAATTATAAAAATATCAATTCCCTATAATTAAACCACTCATTTAGTTAAAAACTTAAATCTTAGAAGTAAATTTTTATTCTAAACTTTACTGTTATCAAACAAAAACAAAAATAAATGACTTTTTTGATTTAATTCACAGCTGCCATGCATAGCACCTCACCTATGTGCCGCCATACCAACAACTCCTGTGGTTCCTTTTTATTAGCTATTTTTTAAGAGAGAGTTTTTTGTTCCTTTTTATCTATCATTTGTTATCCAATTTGTTTTTCTCTATCTTTTCAACTAATTGACTTGATTGAAATAACATTCCTTCTTTCCCCTCTCATTTTTTTCAATAAATTTCATAAGGATAATATTAATATTTTATACCTAATCAATTATATAATTAAAAGCATAAGTTTGGTTTAGTTTTACAATTTTTTTGTTTTTTTTTTTTTTTTTATATTAACATAAGTGCTATCCAAATTTGTATCAATCAAATACTATTCAAATTTTAAAATATTTCTATTTATAATGGAACAGAAAAAGAAAAAGATTCTTTTATTTCCTATTCAAATTAGTACAAGTACTATGCAAATTTATAATAATTAAATAATATAATGTCCAAATTTGTAAATTATTAAAAAAAATCTTTAATAGAAAAAATAACTTCTATGAGATTTTTTATTTTTTATTTTACCAAAAAAAAATTATCACAATTTTATTTAAGATATAATATATCTTAACAATTTTTATGTAGGATAATTCTATTATTGTAATTTTATTAAGATATTAAATTATCAAAAAAAAATCTCTTATCACACAATTTAATTATATTAATCTCAATAATAAATTTTATTATTAAATTAATGTCCTAACTAAATTAAATTCATTAAAATTTTACTAAATCACACTATTAATTGTATTAATAATATATGTGATTTTTTTTATAAAAAAAAATATAATAACTATAAATTAGTTTAAAAAAATTGTAGTGAATTCATTACTAATTAATTGTCATAGCTAAATTAAAACTTATTAAAACTTGACTTTCATAGTTTTATTCGGATTAAGATTTCAAACAAATTTTATCAATATAAACACTAATATAAAATTCATTACAAACTTAAATAAAATTAAAATAATTATTTTCTCATAATTATAACATAATAACTGTAAAATTAGTTGAAAATATAGTGGATTCATTACTAACTAATTGTCATAACTAAATTAAAACTTATTAAAGTTTGAGTTTCATACTTCTATTTGAATTAGAATTTCGAACAAATTTTGTCAATATAAACGCTAATATAGAATTTTATTACAAACTTAAATAGAATTAAAATAATTATCTTTTCATAATCATAACTAAGTAATAATGCCCTTCATTCAAATGTTTAGCTTAGTAATTGATCGAAGAAATCTAAAATATATAATTCAATAATTTAATAACTATAACTATTTTCTCAAAATCTTAATTAAATATTTATTTATTAAATAATTTAGTAAATTATTATACGTGCTTCGCACAAAGTTGGTAAACTTGTTCAATCAATTAGACAAAACATTAAATATGTTTATTAATTTATACAGTTATATTGTGTTTGTAAGTTTTTATTTGAGGACAAGGAAAGGGAAAGAAAAATAATTAAAACCCTTAAAATCCTATGTTTGTGAGTTTTTTTAGGAATGAATGGAAGAGATTTGAAGGTTTTTCCCTCAAAAGTGGGATGATTTGGTGGAATGAGAAAGGATGGGAACGTGAGATATTTTACATTACCAAAAATAACCTTGTAAAATAAATAATATGATAATTTTGCCCCTTTCTAACATAACTCTCAATTATCCACCGCGACCTCTACTGTCTCTGCCTCCATGATTGCTTCCCTGAACGGGACCTTCATTCTGCCAAATCACATCGTCGGTACCAGAGACTCATAGATCAGACCGGTCAATGTAATCAAAAACGAGTCGAGAGGCGATAGCTGAGTGATACATGGCGGCATGAAACGTTGTGTCTTTTGTCATCATCCGGAGCTTTCTTTCCGTCTTCGATGAAACTTTCGAGAGCGAAGCGAGATCTCATCAGAATCAGTCTAAGATCCGAGTTTGACCTAGCCTCAACTTTCGTGGAGAGATCATACTTGTTGATGTTGTTTTCAGATTCAAAGTAGTATGGGAGGACCAGCTGAACAACAGGGTCCACCACTTAGACGATGACAAATAAAATAATTATTTATTTTAATAATATTAAAAAAATTAATAATATTTATTATTCTAGTATTATAAATAGACTAGCCTACAATTGTATAATATTGCTTGTATTTAAGAAAATTTTATTTTCATAACAAAAACAAAATTATAAAAAAAAATTAAGTTTTATAAAAAGGGTCAAAAAGTGAAGTTTACACGGTCAAAACATGTATGTATGGGATGAGTTGGGACTAGTCAATATGTGATTGTGTTGGCCTTGTATATATTCATTATTCATGTTAGATAATTTAGCAAATAGATAGACATTATTAAATCATATCATTTCTTATATTTATATATGTAAAGATAATATAATAATAGTGTACTTTAAAAATAAAAATCATTTCCTTATTTCTAAACTCACAAACAAGTAAAAATCCCGTAACTCAATTATCCACCGCGACCTCTGCTGCCTCTGTTGTGACGCCCCCAAATCTGGGCCCACACAGCCCAAACTTGAGTCGTCAAAAGACTACAACAAAATTATTACAACAAAGCACAACGTACAACAATACAGTGTATAATAATACACAACTAAGTCTTCACTATTATTGCCACACTATTTTACAAAACGTGAAGACTATGATAACTATTCCTCGGACCCTCACTCCATTCCCCGGCTAGACCCTGTTATGTTTTCATCTCCTGTTGAAAAACAATGGAACAAAAGAAAGGGTGAGCTCAAATAGCCCAGTAAAGAATATCATGACTAAGATAATGACGAATAAATTATCATTAGTCTTCAACAGTTGAGTTCTTGATAGAATACAATAGACTACAAGGTTTATATCAAAAACTGCAGTTAAATTCTTAAACAACGTTCAGATCAATAATAGCAGAGGAATGAGTAATCTATTAGAAGAATAATGCAGACTATAATGTCCACTCGGTTCTCTTTTTAGGAAAAACATCATCAACTTTTATCATCTGAAATATCATTAGTCAAGATAATACAAATTCACAGTTCCTGATCATAATCATGCAGGTCAACAGTTCATCTTTGCACTACGGGCCAAAGACATTCAATATAACACCAACGGTCATGATTATACCAGATTCAGCCTTTGGTCATAATCATACCAAACAACAGTTCATCTTTGCACTACGGGCCAAAGAGAACATTCACCACGTGCCATAAAAGACACCGAACAGATGTATCGCCTTTAACCTATTATATCGCCTTTAACCTATCATCTGTTCAACAAATATATCACATCTGTGCCCCCGGCCACAGATATTCACAACAGCTTGATTTTTGGATGATTAGAATGATATAAATGATGAACAGAAGAAATAGGATAACAATAAGTATCGGAAGTTTACTTTGTACAGATTCAAATAATGTCCAAATTGTCAACATGATGTGGAGTGAAATTTAAAAATGATATTCAAGATCCACAGTTCAGAATAACGGTTACAATTCAATAGAAAGGTTCACGTAAATAGGAAGGTTCAGTTGAAATAATGAAGTTCAACTATTATGGAACATATAATATTTTCAGGAATTATAGAAGCAATAGTTCCATAATAAATTTCGATTTAGGAGTATGAAAGAAAATAATATCCCTTACCGTAGCAGGTTTGATTAACAAAAGGTGAAGGAAATTAATACAAAGGGTTATTCACCAACAGGCGGCAATCCGCTCCGTAAGGTTATTCCCACAATTTAATAGAATTTGAGTACAAAGAGTTATTCACCAAACAGGCGGCAATCCGCTCCGTAAGGTTATTCTCAGAGATTAATAATGAATGAATACGAAAGGTTATTCACCAACAGACGGCAATCCGCTCCGTAAGGTTATTCCCACAATTTAATACATGGAAATAAAAGGCACGTCTTATGAGTAAGGAAGAAACAATATTATTATCGAGAATCAAATAATGATAATCCCTTACCATAGTACGTTTGAATAATGGAAGATGAAAAAGATGGTATCCCTTACCTCAACACGTGACTGGATATTGATTTAAATGAGGTTGATTAACTTGAACAGTACACGTATACTTATAGATCTTCACAAATACTCAAGATGACTTAAGCACACTTAGAGAGAACTTTCACAAGAAGTATTTAGAGAGAGAAAGAAAGAACAAGTAAGGAAGTTTATCAAAAATCCTTAAGTTAAGGCTTCTATTTATAGCCAAAAATCTTATCATTCATTTAATCTAAACCATTCATTTAAAGATCATCTTTTAATATACACCATCCATTTCAAATATTATATTATCTTTAATCTACACCATTCATTTCATATCACCTAATAATCACCTAACTTTATATTATAAACAAATCAATTTAATTATTCAACAATAATTCACACTTTAATCTACACCATTCATTTCATATCACCTAATAATCACCTAACTTTATATTATAAACAAATCAATTCAATTATTCAACAATAATTCACACTTTAATCTACACCATTCATTTCATATCACCTAATAATCACCTAACTTTATATTATAAACAAATAACTTTATCAATTCAATTATTATGACTAATTGTTATAAATACAGTATAGTTAGCTCTTAGATATCAAGTCAATAAATTAATGAAATACAACTGTTTAAATAACATCATAATAGAGATAACAATAATGTAAAATAAAGCATACGTTACTGTGTAATGACAATTATTGATTCAATAATGTGAATTACTGTGCATATGTTACTGTGACAATTATTATGTTCAATAATTTTAAAAACAGTGCAACAACAATTATTGACTCAATGATATAAAATACAGTGTAATGACAATTATTAAATCAATAATGCAAAATATTGTGTAACAACAATTATTGAATTGATAATATAAAATATTATGCAGTGACAATTATCGATGAAATGATGCGTAACAGTTACGGTGTCAATTATCAGACCAATAATATGAGACACTATGCAATACCGCGTGTTACTATAGAGTACCGAGTGCTACAGAAAATACCAATAACTACCGTATGCTACTATTCTTTTATCACCGGTATTTTAACAGTTCCGTTGACTATTTTTATTTAAAAAGGTTATTTCTGTCGTTTTCTATATCCGACAAATATTCCGTTGTGGGGTCCACCAATAATTTGTTATTTCGGCGCCGTCGGACCAAACGAATATTCCCCGACCAAACGAATATTCCCCGACAAAGCGAATATTGTCCGACAAAATAAAATTTGCACATAACATCCTTAACTTTTAACTTTATCGATTTAACCACTTACTGTTTAAAAAATATCTATATGAAGAAAAATTAAATTTTGTATTTCATAAAATTCGGGGTCTTACAACCTCCCCTCCTTATGAAATTTCGTCCCCGAAATTGACGTACCTGACATATCGAAGAGGTAAGGATACTTAGATTTCATCTCAGATTCTAGCTCCCAGGTCATTTCCTCAGTATCTTGGTTCCTCCATAAAACCTTAACTTGAGGTATAACCTTTGAGCGTAGGATCTGCTCCTTCTTATTCAGGATCTTAACAGGTATCTCCTCGTATGTTAAATCCTCTGCTATAACGTCTGGTTCTAACTCAATGACGTGGTTTGGGTCCTTCATATATTTACGTAACATAGATATGTGAAAAACGTTATGGATGCGAGACATACTTGGTGGTAGGGCTAGTCTGTAGGCTACGGTTCCTATTCGATCGAGGATTTCAAATGGGCCAATAAATCGAGGGTTGAGCTTTCCTCTCTTTCCGAATCTCGTAACCCCTTTCCATGGAGAAACACGTAAGAATACATGATCTCCGACGTTGAAACTTTCGTCTCTCCGATGAAGATCAGCATAACTCTTTTGTCGTTCTTGTGCGGTCTGTATTCGTTGTCGGATCATTTGGATCTTTTCGGTCGTCAAGCGTACCAACTCGGGTCCCAACAATTTTGCTTCTCCTACCTCATTCCAACATATTGGAGAGCGACACTTCCTTCCATACAATGCCTCGAATGGAGCCATGCCTATGCTTGCTTGGTAACTGTTGTTGTAAGAAAATTCCACCAACGGCAAGTACTTATCCCAACTTCCTTTGAAGTCTAATACACAAAGTCTCAAAAGATCTTTGAGGGTCTGGATCGTCCTTTCCGATTGTCCGTCCGTTTGAGGATGGTATGCAGAACTAAAACGTAGTTCAGTGCCCATAGCTTTTTGTAGACTGATCCAAAAGCGTGAAGTGAATCTAGGATCTCGATCAGAAACTATGAAAACTGGCATGCCATGCAATCTCACGATCTCATTTATGTACATACCGGCAAGACGTTCAAGTGAAAAGTTTTCTCGTATAGGCAAGAAATGAGCAGATTTGGTCAATCTATCTACGATCACCCAAATTGCATCTAAGCCTTGAGAAACTTTTGGAAGACCCGTCACGAAGTCCATATTGATGTGTTCCCACTTCCATTCGGGAACTTCAAGTGATTGTAATGGACCTTTAGGAACTTGATGTTCTGCCTTGACACGTTGACAAGTTAGGCACCTTGAGATAAACTCCGCAATCTCTCTTTTCATATTGTTCCACCAAAATGTATGTCGAAGATCTCGATACATCTTGGTACCTCCTGGGTGGATTGCAAACGGCGTGTTGTGTGCCTCCATCATGATTTTATGCTCTAATTCAGGATCGTTAGGAACACAGATTCGAGAGTTGACTCGAAGTATTCCTTTCTCGTCGATTCTTGCTTCGGGAATGGCACCTTCTTGTACTTTCTTTATTATGTTTATCAGTTCCGGATCGGTAGCTTGAGCAGCTTTAATTTTATCGATTAAAGTTGGTTCTACTCGCACGTGAGCAATCTTCGAGTGGGTCCCTGGTGTCTTTAGCTCTATCTCCATCTTTTGCAAGTCGTACAAAATACACTTTTGTGTTGTCAGCAGTGCACTTGTACTTGCATAAGATTTTCTGCTCAAAGCGTCAGCTACAACGTTCGTCTTTCCCGGGTGATACTGGATTGTGTGGTCATAATCCTTTAACAGCTCAAGCCAACGTCGTTGTCGCATGTTGAGTTCCTTCTGGGTGAAGAAATACTTGAGACTTTTATGATCCGTATAGATATCCACTTTTTCTCCGTACAAGTAGTGTCTCCAGATCTTCAACGCGAAAACGACTGCTGCCAACTCTAGATCATGAGTAGGATAATTTTTCTCATAATCTTTGAGTTGTCGAGAGGCGTAGGCTATAACCTTTCCATGTTGCATAAGGACACAGCCTAGACCTTTGCCAGAAGCATCGCTGTAGATAACAAATTCTCCTGATCCTGATGGTATGGTCAGAACAGGTGTAAGACCCCGAATTTTATGAAATACAAAATTTAATTTTTCTTCATATAGATATTTTTTTTTTAAACAGTAAGTGGTTAAATCGATAAAGTTAAAAGTTAAGGATGTTATGTGCAAATTTTATTTTGTCGGACAATATTCGCTTTGTCGGGGAATATTCGTTTGGTCGGGGAATATTCGTTTGGTCCGACGGCGCCGAAATAACAAATTATTGGTGGACCCCACAACGGAATATTTGTCGGATATAGAAAACGACAGAAATAACCTTTTTAAATAAAAATAGTCAACGGAACTGTTAAAATACCGGTGATAAAAGAATAGTAGCATACGGTAGTTATTGGTATTTTCTGTAGCACTCGGTACTCTACAGTAACACACGGTTTTGCATAGTGTCTCATATTATTGGTCTGATAATTGACACCGTAACTGTTACGCATCATTTCATCGATAATTGTCACTGCATAATATTTTATATTATCAATTCAATAATTGTTGTTACACAGTATTTTGCATTATTGATTTAATAATTGTCATTACACTGTATTTTATATCATTGAGTCAATAATTGTTGTTGCACTGTTTTTAAAATTATTGAACCTAATAATTGTCACAGTATCATATGCACAGTAATTCACATTATTGAATCAATAATTGTCATTACACAGTAACGTATGCTTTATTTTACATTATTGTTATCTCTATTATGATGTTATTTAAACAGTTGTATTTCATTAATTTATTGACTTGATATCTAAGAACTAACTATACTGTATTTATAACAATTAGTCATAATAATTGAATTGATAAAGTTATTTGTTTATAATATAAAGTTAGGTGATTATTAGGTGATATGAAATGAATGGTGTAGATTAAAGTGTGAATTATTGTTGAATAATTGAATTGATTTGTTTATAATATAAAGTTAGGTGATTATTAGGTGATATGAAATGAATGGTGTAGATTAAAGTGTGAATTATTGTTGAATAATTAAATTGATTTGTTTATAATATAAAGTTAGGTGATTATTAGGTGATATGAAATGAATGGTGTAGATTAAAGATAATATAATATTTGAAATGGATGGTGTAGATTAAAAGATGATCTTTAAATGAATGGTTTAGATTAAATGAATGATAAGATTTTTGGCTATAAATAGAAGTCTTAACTTAAGGATTTTTCATAAACTTCCTTACTTGTTCTTTCTTTCTCTCTCTAAATACTTCTTGTGAAAGTTCTCTCTAAGTGTGCTTAAGTCATCTTGAGTATTTGTGAAGATCTATAAGTATACGTGTACTGTTCAAGTTAATCAACCTCATTTAAATCAATATTCAGTCACGTGTTGAGGTAAGGGATACCATCTTTTTCATCTTCCATTATTCAAACGTACTATGGTAAGGGATTATCATTATTTGATTCTCGATAATAATATTGTTTCTTCCTTACTCATAAGACGTGCCTTTTATTTCCATGTATTAAATTGTGGGAATAACCTTACGGAGCGGATTGCCGCCTGTTGGTGAATAACCTTTCGTATTCATTCATTATTAATCTCTGAGAATAACCTTACGGAGCGGATTGCCGCCTGTTTGGTGAATAACTCTTTGTACTCAAATTCTATTAAATTGTGGGAATAACCTTACGGAGCGGATTGCCGCCTGTTGGTGAATAACCTTTCGTATTCATTCATTATTAATCTCTGAGAATAACCTTACGGAGCGGATTGCCGCCTGTTTGGTGAATAACTCTTTGTACTCAAATTCTATTAAATTGTGGGAATAACCTTACGGAGCGGATTGCCGCCTGTTGGTGAATAACCCTTTGTATTAATTTCCTTCACCTTTTGTTAATCAAACCTGCTACGGTAAGGGATATTATTTTCTTTCATACTCCTAAATCGAAATTTATTATGGAACTATTGCTTCTATAATTCCTGAAAATATTATATGTTCCATAATAATTGAACTTCATTATTTCAACTGAACCTTCCTATTTACGTGAACCTTTCTATTGTAACCGTTATTCTGAACTGTGGATCTTGAATTTCACTCCACATCATGTTGACAATTTGGACATTATTTGAATCTGTACAAAGTAAACTTCCGATACTTATTGTTATCCTATTTCTTCTGTTCATCATTTACATCATTCTAATCATCCAAAAAAATCAAGCTGTTGTGAATATCTGTGGCCGGGGGCACAGATGTGATATATTTGTTGAACAGATGATAGGTTAAAGGCGATATAATAGGTTAAAGGCGATACATCTGTTCGGTGTCTTTTATGGCACGTGGTGAATGTTCTCTTTGGCCCGTAGTGCAAAGATGAACTGTTGTTTGGTATGATTATGACCAAAGGCTGAATCTGGTATAATCATGACCGTTGGTGTTATATTGAATGTCTTTGGCCGTAGTGCAAAGATGAACTGTTGATGTGCATGATTATGATCAGGAACTGTGAATTTGTATTATCTTGACTAATGATATTTCAGATGATAAAAGTTGATGATGTTTTTCCTAAAAAGAGAACCGAGTGGACATTATAGTCTGCATTATTCTTCTAATAGATTACTCATTCCGCTGCTATTATTGATCTGAACGTTGTTTAAGAATTTAACTGCAGTTTTTGATATAAACCTTGTAGTCTATTGTATTCTATCAAGAACTCAACTGTTGAAGACTAATGATAATTTATTCGTCATTATCTTAGTCATGTTATTCTTTACTGGGCTATTTGAGCTCACCCTTTCTTTTGTTCCATTGTTTTTCAACAGGAGATGAAAACATAACAGGGTCTAGCCGGGGAATGGAGTGAGGGTCCGAGGAATAGTTATCATAGTCTTCACGTTTTGTAAAATAGTGTGGCAATAATAGTGAAGACTTAGTTGTGTATTATTATACACTGTATTGTTGTACGTTGTGCTTTGTTGTAATAATTTTGTTGTAGTATTTTGACGACTCAAGTTTGGGCTGTGTGGGCCCAGATTTGGGGGCGTCACAGTTGGTATCAGAGCCATATAACGAAGAGCCCCGAGCCTCTCGCTGGTGACTTCCTAGGGAAAGGGGATGCACCGAAGCCAGACTCTCCGTAGGGGACGCCTATAGTACAGGTGGCAAACTGATAGGTACCATTGTGAGGTGCTGTCCCTATGGTGGGATGAGAGTCACAGTTGGCATCAGAGCTTAGAGATATGGTCTTTAATGGAGATCTGGGGTTAGAACTAGGAGGGGAGAGACGAATAGAATCAATCACTAGTGTGTCCTACCTAAATTAGATTTATTTTTTTATCTAATGAATCGATTTGAATGTAGGAACATGAAGAGATGAGTCAGTTTATTTGAACTAACATTTATTTTGTGACCACAGTTAATTATGGCATCTGGAAATCAGGAGGTTAACTATGAAATTACCGAAACAAATGTAGCTGCAAAACAAGAGGCGACGAATAATCTTCTTACAAACTCAGAGTTGAGTCATTTGCCTAAGGCAAAAATTATGCGTGTTCTATCCAGTAAGGATGAAGGTGAAAGCTCTGCTACAGTCGTTCCAGATCCATTCTTAGAAGCAATTAAAGGAAGTAACGAACTTGCGGAAATTATTGCCTTTAATTTACTCACTAATTGGGAGAGTGATATCACCTGGTTATGCTCTATAACAAAGGATCAGAATATATGGACTTTTCATATTAGTCTTTGGGATTTATGGTGTTCCAGCTATGATTTTCAAGATTATTTAAAAATGATGTTTCTATACTTTTGGGCGTTACAATTTAGAGGAATTCAGGTTAAGTTAGTCACTATCGTGGAAACTGCAGTCTATCGAAAATACTATTTTAATGGAAATCATTGGTACCTTACCACTGATGAAGTTGATGAACCCGAGAAACAGTTTGCTAGAAAATTATTCAGTGGTATTCCCATGGTTGAAATACGTGAAGATCCGAATGAAGTATTCGGGATTCGATTTGACGATAACAGTCAAGAAACCGAATGAGGTGATAACCGGTAAGCTATTCATAAATTCTCGTGAAGTCTATGTCATATTAGATACTGGCTCTATCCACTCCTTTATCTCACCTATATGTACTCAACGTTTAAATTTGACTATTGAAAACTTAAATCTTGTCTTATCAGTTGAAACCTCATTGGGAGAAATACCTATTACATTTACTATCTATAAATCTTGCCTAAGTTCAAATCAACAACCTCACATTACCTGTTGACCTTATTTCTTTAGAGATGCATGAATTTGATTTTAGGAATTGATTGGTTGACTACCCATCATGCTAAAATTGATTGTTTTCATAAGATTATTAGTTTTCATATTCCTAATCAACCTGTCATGCAAATTCAAGCAACTAAACCATTGAAATCTATAACTGTTATTTCTAGCCATAAAGCCATTCGTTTATTGAAAAACGGATGTCAAGCCTTTTTAGCTCATGTCACTGATTTGAACAAAAACACGTCAAACTTGAATGATATTCCCATTGTTAATGAGTTTCCTGACGTTTTTTTTTTCTGAGGAACTTTCTGGCTTACCCCAAACCGTGAAATTGAATTCTGTATCGATCTTGAACCCGACACTATTCCCATTTTTAAAGTCCCACACCAAATGGCTCCCATAGAACACCAAGAGTTGAAAGTTTAATTACTAGATATCGGTATCATTCATTCTAGTACAAAACTTATATCGAGCGAGGAATGCGAGAAGAGTTTTCAAGAACTCAAGAGGAGACT
The DNA here is from genome assembly GCA_947179155.2 of Hedera helix. Taxonomy (NCBI): domain Eukaryota; kingdom Viridiplantae; phylum Streptophyta; class Magnoliopsida; order Apiales; family Araliaceae; genus Hedera; species Hedera helix. The sequence goes on from OX359287.1 coordinate 31,595,645, forward strand.
TGTTTCAGCTCCTGTTCTGACCATACCATCAGGATCAGGAGAATTTGTTATCTACAGCGATGCTTCTGACAAACGTCTAGGTTGTGTCCTTATGCAACATGGAAAGGTTATAGCCTATGCCTCTCGACAACTCAAAGATTATGAGAAAAATTATCCTACTCATGATCTAGAGTTGGCAGCAGTCGTTTTCGCGTTAAAGATCTGGAGACACTACTTGTACGGAGAAAAAGTGGATATCTATACGGATCATAAAAGTCTCAAGTATTTCTTCACCCAGAAGGAACTCAACATGCGACAACGACGTTGGCTTGAGCTGTTGAAGGATTATGACCACACAATCCAGTATCACCCGGGAAAGGCGAACGTTGTAGCTGACGCTTTGAGCAGAAAATCTTATGCAAGTACAAGTGCACTGCTGACAACACAAAAGTGTATTTTGTACGACTTGCAAAAGATGGAGATAGAGCTAAAGACACCAGGGACCCACTCGAAGATTGCTCACGTGCGAGTAGAACCAACTTTAATCGATAAAATTAAAGCTGCTCAAGCTACCGATCCGGAACTGATAAACATGATAAAGAAAGTACAAGAAGGTGCCATTTCCGAAGCAAGAATCGACGAGAAAGGAATACTTCGAGTCAACTCTCGACCCTGTGTTCCTAACGATCCTGAATTAAAGCATAAAATCATGATGGAGGCACACAACACGCCGTTTGCAATCCACCCAGGAGGTACCAAGATGTATCGAGATCTTCGACATACATTTTGGTGGAACAATATGAAAAGAGAGATTGCGGAGTTTATCTCAAGGTGCCTAACTTGTCAACGTGTCAAGGCAGAACATCAAGTTCCTAAAGGTCCATTACAATCACTTGAAGTTCCCGAATGGAAGTGGGAACACATCAATATGGACTTCGTGACGGGTCTTCCAAAAGTTTCTCAAGGCTTAGATGCAATTTGGGTGATCGTAGATAGATTGACCAAATCTGCTCATTTCTTGCCTATACGAGAAAACTTTTCACTTGAACGTCTTGCCGGTATGTACATAAATGAGATCGTGAGATTGCATGGCATGCCAGTTTCCATAGTTTCTGATCGGGATCCTAGATTCACTTCACGCTTTTGGATCAGTCTACAAAAAGCTATGGGCACTGAACTACGTTTTAGTTCTGCATACCATCCTCAAACGGACGGACAATCGGAAAGGACGATCCAGACCCTCGAAGATCTTTTGAGACTTTGTGTATTAGACTTCAAAGGAAGTTGGGATAAGTACTTGCCGTTGGTGGAATTTTCTTACAACAACAGTTACCAAGCAAGCATAGGCATGGCTCCATTCGAGGCATTGTATGGAAGGAAGTGTCGCTCTCCAATATGTTGGAATGAGGTAGGAGAAGCAAAATTGTTGGGACCCGAGTTGGTACGCTTGACGACCGAAAAGATCCAAATGATCCGACAACGAATACAGACCGCACAAGAACGACAAAAGAGTTATGCTGATCTTCATCGGAGAGACGAAAGTTTCAACGTCGGAGATCATGTATTCTTACGTGTTTCTCCATGGAAAGGGGTTACGAGATTCGGAAAGAGAGGAAAGCTTAACCCTCGATTTATTGGCCCATTTGAAATCCTCGATCGAATAGGAACCGTAGCCTACAGACTAGCCCTACCACCAAGTATGTCTCGCATCCATAACGTTTTTCATATATCTATGTTACGTAAATATGTGAAGGACCCAAACCACGTCATTGAGTTAGAACCAGACGTTATAGCAGAGGATTTAACATACGAGGAGGTACCTGTTAAGATCCTGGATAAGAAGGAGCAGATCCTACGCTCAAAGGTTATACCTCAAGTTAAGGTTTTATGGAGGAACCAAGATACTGAGGAAATGACCTGGGAGCTAGAATCTGAGATGAAATCTAAGTATCCTTACCTCTTCGATATGTCAGGTACGTCAATTTCGGGGACGAAATTTCATAAGGAGGGGAGGTTGTAAGACCCCGAATTTTATGAAATACAAAATTTAATTTTTCTTCATATAGATATTTTTTTTTTAAACAGTAAGTGGTTAAATCGATAAAGTTAAAAGTTAAGGATGTTATGTGCAAATTTTATTTTGTCGGACAATATTCGCTTTGTCGGGGAATATTCGTTTGGTCGGGGAATATTCGTTTGGTCCGACGGCGCCGAAATAACAAATTATTGGTGGACCCCACAACGGAATATTTGTCGGATATAGAAAACGACAGAAATAACCTTTTTAAATAAAAATAGTCAACGGAACTGTTAAAATACCGGTGATAAAAGAATAGTAGCATACGGTAGTTATTGGTATTTTCTGTAGCACTCGGTACTCTACAGTAACACGCGGTATTGCATAGTGTCTCATATTATTGGTCTGATAATTGACACCGTAACTGTTACGCATCATTTCATCGATAATTGTCACTGCATAATATTTTATATTATCAATTCAATAATTGTTGTTACACAGTATTTTGCATTATTGATTTAATAATTGTCATTACACTGTATTTTATATCATTGAGTCAATAATTGTTGTTGCACTGTTTTTAAAATTATTGAACCTAATAATTGTCACAGTATCATATGCACAGTAATTCACATTATTGAATCAATAATTGTCATTACACAGTAACGTATGCTTTATTTTACATTATTGTTATCTCTATTATGATGTTATTTAAACAGTTGTATTTCATTAATTTATTGACTTGATATCTAAGAACTAACTATACTGTATTTATAACAATTAGTCATAATAATTGAATTGATAAAGTTATTTGTTTATAATATAAAGTTAGGTGATTATTAGGTGATATGAAATGAATGGTGTAGATTAAAGTGTGAATTATTGTTGAATAATTGAATTGATTTGTTTATAATATAAAGTTAGGTGATTATTAGGTGATATGAAATGAATGGTGTAGATTAAAGTGTGAATTATTGTTAAATAATTAAATTGATTTGTTTATAATATAAAGTTAGGTGATTATTAGGTGATATGAAATGAATGGTGTAGATTAAAGATAATATAATATTTGAAATGGATGGTGTAGATTAAAAGATGATCTTTAAATGAATGGTTTAGATTAAATGAATGATAAGATTTTTGGCTATAAATAGAAGCCTTAACTTAAGGATTTTTCATAAACTTCCTTACTTGTTCTTTCTTTCTCTCTCTAAATACTTCTTGTGAAAGTTCTCTCTAAGTGTGCTTAAGTCATCTTGAGTATTTGTGAAGATCTATAAGTATACGTGTACTGTTCAAGTTAATCAACCTCATTTAAATCAATATTCAGTCACGTGTTGAGGTAAGGGATACCATCTTTTTCATCTTCCATTATTCAAACGTACTATGGTAAGGGATTATCATTATTTGATTCTCGATAATAATATTGTTTCTTCCTTACTCATAAGACGTGCCTTTTATTTCCATGTATTAAATTGTGGGAATAACCTTACGGAGCGGATTGCCGCCTGTTGGTGAATAACCTTTCGTATTCATTCATTATTAATCTCTGAGAATAACCTTACGGAGCGGATTGCCGCCTGTTTGGTGAATAACTCTTTGTACTCAAATTCTATTAAATTGTGGGAATAACCTTACGGAGCGGATTGCCGCCTGTTGGTGAATAACCTTTCGTATTCATTCATTATTAATCTCTGAGAATAACCTTACGGAGCGGATTGCCGCCTGTTTGGTGAATAACTCTTTGTACTCAAATTCTATTAAATTGTGGGAATAACCTTACGGAGCGGATTGCCGCCTGTTGGTGAATAACCCTTTGTATTAATTTCCTTCACCTTTTGTTAATCAAACCTGCTACGGTAAGGGATATTATTTTCTTTCATACTCCTAAATCGAAATTTATTATGGAACTATTGCTTCTATAATTCCTGAAAATATTATATGTTCCATAATAATTGAACTTCATTATTTCAACTGAACCTTCCTATTTACGTGAACCTTTCTATTGTAACCGTTATTCTGAACTGTGGATCTTGAATTTCACTCCACATCATGTTGACAATTTGGACATTATTTGAATCTGTACAAAGTAAACTTCCGATACTTATTGTTATCCTATTTCTTCTGTTCATCATTTACATCATTCTAATCATCCAAAAAAATCAAGCTGTTGTGAATATCTGTGGCCGGGGGCACAGATGTGATATATTTGTTGAACAGATGATAGGTTAAAGGCGATATAATAGGTTAAAGGCGATACATCTGTTCGGTGTCTTTTATGGCACGTGGTGAATGTTCTCTTTGGCCCGTAGTGCAAAGATGAACTGTTGTTTGGTATGATTATGACCAAAGGCTGAATCTGGTATAATCATGACCGTTGGTGTTATATTGAATGTCTTTGGCCGTAGTGCAAAGATGAACTGTTGATGTGCATGATTATGATCAGGAACTGTGAATTTGTATTATCTTGACTAATGATATTTCAGATGATAAAAGTTGATGATGTTTTTCCTAAAAAGAGAACCGAGTGGACATTATAGTCTGCATTATTCTTCTAATAGATTACTCATTCCGCTGCTATTATTGATCTGAACGTTGTTTAAGAATTTAACTGCAGTTTTTGATATAAACCTTGTAGTCTATTGTATTCTATCAAGAACTCAACTGTTGAAGACTAATGATAATTTATTCGTCATTATCTTAGTCATGTTATTCTTTACTGGGCTATTTGAGCTCACCCTTTCTTTTGTTCCATTGTTTTTCAACAGGAGATGAAAACATAACAGGGTCTAGCCGGGGAATGGAGTGAGGGTCCGAGGAATAGTTATCATAGTCTTCACGTTTTGTAAAATAGTGTGGCAATAATAGTGAAGACTTAGTTGTGTATTATTATACACTGTATTGTTGTACGTTGTGCTTTGTTGTAATAATTTTGTTGTAGTATTTTGACGACTCAAGTTTGGGCTGTGTGGGCCCAGATTTGGGGGCGTCACAACAGGAGCTGAAACCAGTCTCTTCTTGAGTTCTTGGAAACTTTTCTCGCATTCCTCGCTCCATATGAATTTTGTGCTTTTCCGAGTAAGCTGCGTTAATGGAGTGGCGATTCGAGAAAATCCTTCTACGAATCTCCGATAATAACCAGCTAGACCCAGAAAACTTCGGACTTCGGTTACTGTTTTGGGTTTTTCCCAATTTAGTACCGTTTCAATCTTCGCAGGATCGACTGATATTCCTTGACTAGAAATCACATGCCCAAGAAACGCGACATCCTCAAGCCAGAACTCACATTTCTTCAACTTGGCATATAATTTGTTTTCACGGAGCTTTTTTAGTATCAATCTCAGGTGTTGTTCATGATCCTCGCGACTCTTGGAGTATATGAGGATGTCATCAATAAAGACAACCACAAAATGATCCAAATGTTCCTTGAATATCCGGTTCATCATGTCCATGAAAGCTGCAGGAGCATTAGTTAGTCCAAAAGGCATGACTAAGAACTCATAATGCCCATAACGAGTTCTGAAAGCAGTCTTTGGAATGTCCTCAGCTTTAACCTTTAACTGATGATATCCAGAACGGAGATCAATCTTTGAGAAATGTTGAGCACCTTGCAATTGATCAAACATGTCATCAATCCGAGGTAACGGGTACCTGTTCTTGATGGTGACATGGTTCAATTCTCGGTAGTCAATGCACAATCTCATACTCCCGTCTTTCTTCTTTACAAATAGAACAGGAGCACCCCAAGGTGATGCACTCGGACGAATGAAACCGGTATCCAACAATTCCTGTAGTTGGACTTTTAACTCTTGAAGTTCAATGGGAGCCATTCGGTAGGGAGCTTTGGAAATGGGCTTGGTACCGGGTTCAAGATCGATACAGAATTCAATTTCACGGTTTGGGGTAAGCCAGAAAGTTCCTCAGAAAAAACGTCAGGAAACTCATTAACAATGGGAATATCATTCAAGTTTGACGTGTTTTTGTTCAAATCAGTGACATGAGCTAAAAAGGCTTGACATCCGTTTTTCAATAAACGAATGGCTTTATGGCTAGAAATAACAGTTATAGATTTCAATGGTTTAGTTGCTTGAATTTGCATGACAGGTTGATTAGGAATATGAAAACTAATAATCTTATGAAAACAATCAATTTTAGCATGATGGGTAGTCAACTAATCAATTCCTAAAATCACATCAAATTCACGCATCTCCAAAGAAATAAGGTCAACAGGTAATGTGAGGTTGTTGATTTGAACTAGGCAAGATTTATAGATAGTAAATGTAATAGGTATTTCTCCCAATGAGGTTTCAACTGATAAGACAAGATTTAAGTTTTCAATAGTCAAATTTAAACGTTGAGTACATATAGGTGAGATAAAAGAGTGGATAGAGCCAGTATCTAATATGGCATAGACTTCACGAGAATTTATGAATAGCTTACCGGTTATCACCTCGTTCGAGTTTCGTGTCATTTGGGATGTCACAACAAAAGCTCTCCCTTGAACTACAGATTTTCCTTTATCCGCGCTAGCTTTTGGTAGCATCATTGCAGCTGGACTTGATTTTGTGGCAGGACAAAACCGCGCAAGATGACCCTCTTTCCCACAACTGTAGCACTTTTTGGACTGCAGTGTACAGTTTGGGCTGATGTGACCTTCCTGACCACACCTATAGCATCTCACTGGTGGTCGATCTTCTCCCCTTGAAACTGGGGTCGGTGCTGGTGTTGGTACTGGTGCTGGTGCCCTTCCATAATTATTATGGAATCTCTTTCTTTTGAAATTGTTCCCACTAGATTCTCCTCTTCTGTTATTTGGTGTGGAATTACCACCGAAGTGTTGGTTACCTCCTCGATGGTTTTCGTTCCTGTGGTTGTTGTCACTCCTTTCTCTATGCTGATCATTAACTCTTGACTGCAATGTTTCATCTGTTTGCTCCACCCTTTGAGCCCTATCTACAACATCTGAATACAAACTGAATTTATGAGAACTAAGTTGTTGACGAATTTTGAGTCTCAAACCTCTCAGGAACATTCGACTCATTCGTGCTTCGTCATCTACTAGATGAGTCGCAAAACGAGACAGTTCAGCAAACTTAGCTTCATATTGAGAAACTGTCATGTTTCCCTGCTCCAGCTTAATGAATTTCACTTCCTTCATATGGCGGATGCTTTCTGGGAAGTACTTCTCGTTAAACAGTTCTTCGAATTCTGTCCAAGACATTTCGAGTGCTGAAGGTTGGACACGTTTTACCGCTTCCCACCAATGGTCCGCCTCACCTCGTAACATAAAAGTGGCAAATGGCACCTTCTGATCATCAGCGCATTGTAAGACATCAAGTATTTTTGTCGTCTGCTTCAGCCATGCCTCCGCTTTGAGTGGGTCAGGCTTCCCGTGGAATTCAGGTGGTCCTAATTCTTTAAATTGCTTAACAGTGACCATCCTCAAATTGCCAGCGTTTCTACCGTTATTATTGACTGGATTTCCTCTTCCTTGATTCTGTATGAACTGCATGAAATTCCTAAAGAATCCATCGTTCATCATGTTATCAGGAACATTATTTCCTGAGTTGGCAGGAGGATTGTTTGGGGCCTCTTGATTCTCGGCTACATTTGCTTCGGGTATTCCATAATTAACCTCTTGATTTTCAGATGCCATACTTAACTGTGGTCACAAAATAAATGTTAGTTCAAATAAACTGACTCATCACTTCATGTTCCTACATTCAAATCGATTCATTAGATAAAAAATAAATCTAATTTAGGTAGGACACACTAGTGAATGATTCTATTCGTCTCTCCCCTCCTAGTTCTAACCCCAGATCTCCATTAAAGACCATATCCCTAAGCTCTGATACCAACTGTGACGCCCCCAAATCTGGGCCCACACAGCCCAAACTTGAGTCGTCAAAAGACTACAACAAAATTATTACAACAAAACACAACGTACAACAATACAGTGTATAATAATACACAACTAAGTCTTCACTATTATTGCCACACTATTTTACAAAATGTGAAGACTATGATAACTATTCCTCGGACCCTCACTCCATTCCCCGGCTAGACCCTGTTATGTTTTCATCTCCTGTTGAAAAACAATGGAACAAAAAAAAGGGTGAGCTCAAATAGCCTAGTAAAGAATATCATGACTAAGATAATGACGAATAAATTATCATTAGTCTTCAACAGTTGAGTTCTTGATAGAATACAATAGACTACAAGGTTTATATCAAAAACTGCAGTTAAATTCTTAAACAACGTTCAGATCAATAATAGCAGCGGAATGAGTAATCTATTAGAAGAATAATGCAGACTATAATGTCCACTCGGTTCTCTTTTTAGGAAAAACATCATCAACTTTTATCATCTGAAATATCATTAGTCAAGATAATACAAATTCACAGTTCCTGATCATAATCATGCACATCAACAGTTCATCTTTGCACTACGGGCCAAAGACATTCAATATAACACCAACGGTCATGATTATACCAGATTCAGCCTTTGGTCATAATCATACCAAACAACAGTTCATCTTTGCACTACGGGCCAAAGAGAACATTCACCACGTGCCATAAAAGACACCGAACAGATGTATCGCCTTTAACCTATTATATCGCCTTTAACCTATCATCTGTTCAACAAATATATCACATCTGTGCCCCCGGCCACAGATATTCACAACAGCTTGATTTTTGGATGATTAGAATGATATAAATGATGAACAGAAGAAATAGGATAACAATAAGTATCGGAAGTTTACTTTGTACAGATTCAAATAATATCCAAATTGTCAACATGATGTGGAGTGAAATTTAAAAATGATATTCAAGATCCACAGTTCAGAATAACGGTTACAATTCAATAGAAAGGTTCACGTAAATAGGAAGGTTCAGTTGAAATAATGAAGTTCAACTATTATGGAACATATAATATTTTCAGGAATTATGGAAGCAATAGTTCCATAATAAATTTCGATTTAGGAGTATGAAAGAAAATAATATCCCTTACCGTAGCAGGTTTGATTAACAAAAGGTGAAGGAAATTAATACAAATGGTTATTCACCAACAGGCGGCAATCCGCTCCGTAAGGTTATTCCCACAATTTAATAGAATTTGAGTACAAAGAGTTATTCACCAAACAGGCGGCAATCCGCTCCGTAAGGTTATTCTCAGAGATTAATAATGAATGAATACGAAAGGTTATTCACCAACAGACGGCAATCCGCTCCGTAAGGTTATTCCCACAATTTAATACATGGAAATAAAAGGCACGTCTTATGAGTAAGGAAGAAACAATATTATTATCGAGAATCAAATAATGATAATCCCTTACCATAGTACGTTTGAATAATGGAAGATGAAAAAGATGGTATCCCTTACCTCAACACGTGACTGGATATTGATTTAAATGAGGTTGATTAACTTGAACAGTACACGTATACTTATAGATCTTCACAAATACTCAAGATGACTTAAGCACACTTAGAGAGAACTTTCACAAGAAGTATTTAGAGAGAGAAAGAAAGAACAAGTAAGGAAGTTTATCAAAAATCCTTAAGTTAAGGCTTTTATTTATAGCCAAAAATCTTATCATTCATTTAATCTAAACCATTCATTTAAAGATCATCTTTTAATCTACACCATCCATTTCAAATATTATATTATCTTTAATCTACACCATTCATTTCATATCACCTAATAATCACCTAACTTTATATTATAAACAAATCAATTTAATTATTCAACAATAATTCACACTTTAATCTATACCATTCATTTCATATCACCTAATAATCACCTAACTTTATATTATAAACAAATCAATTCAATTATTCAACAATAATTCACACTTTAATCTACACCATTCATTTCATATCACCTAATAATCACCTAACTTTATATTATAAACAAATAACTTTATCAATTCAATTATTATGACTAATTGTTATAAATACAGTATAGTTAGCTCTTAGATATCAAGTAAATAAATTAATGAAATACAACTGTTTAAATAACATCATAATAGAGATAACAATAATGTAAAATAAAGCATACGTTACTGTGTAATGACAATTATTGATTCAATAATGTGAATTACTGTGCATATGTTACTGTGACAATTATTATGTTCAATAATTTTAAAAACAGTGCAACAACAATTATTGACTCAATGATATAAAATACAGTGTAATGACAATTATTAAATCAATAATGCAAAATACTGTGTAACAACAATTATTGAATTGATAATATAAAATATTATGCAGTGACAATTATCGATGAAATGATGCGTAACAGTTACGGTGTCAATTATCAGACCAATAATATGAGACACTATGCAATACCGCGTGTTACTGTAGAGTACCGAGTGCTACAGAAAATACCAATAACTACCGTATGCTACTATTCTTTTATCACCGGTATTTTAACAGTTCCGTTGACTATTTTTATTTAAAAAGGTTATTTCTGTCGTTTTCTATATCCGACAAATATTCCGTTGTGGGGTCCACCAATAATTTGTTATTTCGGCGCCGTCGGACCAAACGAATATTCCCCGACCAAACGAATATTCCCCGACAAAGCGAATATTGTCCGACAAAATAAAATTTGCACATAACATCCTTAACTTTTAACTTTATCGATTTAACCACTTACTGTTTAAAAAATATCTATATGAAGAAAAATTAAATTTTGTATTTCATAAAATTCGGGGTCTTACATCTGTCTCCATGATTACTCACATCATCGGTACTGGAGACTCATAGATCAGACCAATCAGTGTAATCAAAAGCGAGCCGAGAGGCGATAGTTGAGTGATACATGGCGACATGAAACGTTGTATCTTTTGTCATCATCCGGAGCTTTCTCTCATTCTCTTCGATGAAACTTTTGAGAGCAAAGCGAGATCTCATCGGAATAGGTCCAAGATCCGAGTCTGACCTAGCCTCAACTTTCGTGGAGAGATCGTACTTGTTGACATTGTTTTCAGATTCAAAGTATTATAGGAGGACCAGCTAAACAACAAGGTCCACCACTTGGACGATAACAAATAAAATAATTATTTATTTTAATAATATTAAAAAAAACTAATAATATTTATTATTTTGGTATTATAAATAGACTAGCCTACAATTGTATAACATTGCTTGTTTTTAAGAAAATTTTATTTTCATTACAAAAACAAAATTATATAAAAAAAATAAGTTTTATAAAAAGGTTCAAAAAGTGAAGTTTACACGCTCAAAACATGTATGTATGGGATGAGTTGGGACTTGTCAATATGTGATTGTGTTGGCCTTGTATATATTCATTTTCATATTAGATAATTTAGCAAATAGATAGATATTATTAAATGATATTATTTCTTATATTTATATATGTAAAGATAATATAATAATTGTATACTTTAAAAATAAAAACCATTTCTTTACTTCCCCCCCTAATACTTTCCATTCTCAGACCATCCCTCCAAACTCGCAAACGCAGCATTAGTCCTGTCTCTTAATTTATGTACTTGCTCCTAAAACGTGCTTAAAAATGAGTTGTGGGAGTAATATTAAGCATGGATAAAAGAACAAGATATTGTACTTCCTTAGTTCCATATATAGTAATACCAAATGAAAATTAAAAACAAAATATTTGACCGTTCCCAAACTGAATCTATTCAACAAAAGCACACCACTGTTAGTTCAAATGAAGTACGTACAGAATGTCACAGCTAATTTACCAGGGGCCCCATAAACTTGTTTACTGAAAGTTATTAGCTGAAATCAATAATTACATCCCAATTAAAAAAGAAAGAATCTTCTGTAAATTTTTGAAATTTTCTATCAGCTCCTAAAAAAGTCAGAAAACATGAGCACGGGACTAGTTGGGGCTAAAGAGGATATGCAACTTTCGGCAAGTATGCTCCATTCTAGATCACCACCTGTGGTTCCATGAGAGATGGGGCTGAACAAACGTGCACAGTAACGGAAGCACGCATAATCAGGAAAGTTAAACATGAGAAAATAAAATACAGCGCTCAAGCCACCATCAAAATTGTACAGGCCAAATCACTGCTGCTGCTGCTCATTTTCAGGGAACTCGTCATCAAAACCACGTTGAGCAATTCTGTAATACAGAATACCCATTGTTGCCATGCAGGCCCTGAAAACAATTATAAAACAGTTGCATTAGTGTACATATAAAGAAATATAAATAAAAAGTTGGAGAAGGATGGTGTTAGCTTATTGCCCACTGGAGAATAAGACTGTAAGAGAGTGAAAATATGTAATTGTTTCATTTGGTCCTTTTTTAATCAGTAATCACTGTTTCATCATCACCGGTAAAGGCCAAAAGTAAATCTAGCGCACATTGTTTCTTGTTCATTCACTTGAACTATGTGGCTAGGGATATTGTCTACTGCCATTGCAAAGCCAAATTTAATCCGTTTCACCAGGACCACTACGATTTGCTGCTGCAAGAATTATTTATTCTTTCTTATTTGTTCACTTATTAGCTATCGAACTAGAAGATATGCATTTTTGTGTGTATTAAGAATATACATATTTAAATGCCAGAAATACATATATATATGCAGGCAAATAAAGCTAAAGGTATATCATTAAAGATTACATGATTGCTATGACCAGAAGGATTTTTCTTGGATCCATCCTTGAAGATCTATGATTTCGTGTACGACCTTCTGGAGTATCATCTGTATGTGATGCATCTTTTCGTGTCGGCGCAGTCACTGGTAGAGTTGGTAATGCACTTGACCAAAAGGGTAGCAGCGATCTAAGAAACTTGTTACGTAATGTACCTTCAATTGAGAACCTCGTTAATTTGAATCTAAACTGTACATCATACGTTTCCATATCCCACGATATGGCAAAACATTGCATAAGTAAATAAATATGAATGGAAAAGGACCAAAGGTAAACATAGAGAAATCAACCAAACAATCAAAACCTTGTTTTCCCTTCACAAAAATTAAGAAACACCTTTGACAAAAATGTATATGATAAAAATAAAATAAAAAAGGATTGGCAGTGGATTCAATCCATGCAAAATTATTTTTTTGATAGGTAATTTTGGTCCCAAGTATTGGGATTGAAACCAGAACCTTTGAGATTATCCTCAAGGCCGCTATTTCTTCTACCCCTTGGGGTTGTGTTCAATCCATGCAATATTCAACTAGAAGAACATAAAAGCTAAAGCATGCAGAAGATAGCAGCATATGTTAACAAAAGGGTTCAAACAAGATTTAGCAAATCAAAACTGAAATAAAATTTTCTACTCACCCTTCCGTGTGTACTTTTTCCAATTTGCATCTTCGTCGTCGGCATAGTATGAAATTTCAGAGTTCTGCCGTTCCACTTGTAATGCACTCTTCCGTGTGGTAGCACCAGGCTGTATTTTGTTGCAATCATAAATATAATTACGTAAAGATGACAAACTAATGCAACAAAATACACTACGTATATCGATAAAACTATACCAACTCCATCCTTACTGTAGTCTCTGTTTCTTTTCAGAAGTATCTCAACTTAGAATCTCTCATACTTTATCGATAATTCAGACTTCCAATTTGTCCTTTGGAAAGTATATGCAATCTTAGAAGTATTTTCGTTAAGTTTTACGATAAGTTTGTATATGTATACATACATACATGCATGCATGCATACATATAGACACACACACACATACATCAGTTCATAATCATGCACACTTCCCTACCAAGTGAAGAACTAAATGCAGGAACTGCATCATGTTGAAATATCTGAAGGGGACTCGGAGAATGAAGCAGGCATAAAAAAGTGATTAATAACTAAATGAAAAATACACGATTTGCAGTGGCAAGCACAGTAGCGCACACATCCAAACTGGATCATTGCAAAATGCAGCCATGAAAAACCTTCACTGCCACACTTCAATGTAAGTGTAATATTTAACAGCAAAAATATACTCACACCAGCAGGACATGTACTTCTCATAAAATTGGGCTCATTATTAGCTAAAGATGGGTTTTCTGGGCTAGGACCATCTACCTTTTCAATATCTGTGCTTGAAGGTTTAGTGCTTCCAGTTGTGACTGGGTATCCGTCAGAATCTTTTGCTACTAATGAAGCCATGCTTTCATTATATTCTCTGCCTCCATAACCAGATACATGCATCAATGGCTCAGAGGCAAAAGCAGGCGGCGGACTTTGAGAGTCTGTTGCTGGCAATGAAACTGGATTGTTTCCGAACAAGTTCTTCTCCATGCCGGTCTGCATGATTAAACAAAGTTGAGTTAGCATATTAAAATCTCACAAGGAGATCGCCGAAACGCTAGGTAATGCAAAGGAGTATTGTACTTACTACTACCATACAAAGAAACACCATCGCTTTACTTATTATACAATGAATGCAACTAGAACATTCACACATTAGGATCCAAAGATTTCAACCTATTAGTTCTTATGTACTTTGCTAGTTGAAAAACATCAGACAGAGCCTTTATCCCAACAGTTTTGAGACAGTAGATACTATTGGCCATCTACTGAACCTAAGGTTGTAGGAGTACCACGTGCATTCATTATACTATCAGCAGATCTAACGTTACTCACCAACCTGTCAAATTAGCTTACTCCTAATATCCACCCAACATATCAACTTTAGTTATAAAAAATTATGAGAGTCCTCATATATTGAACTATCAAGTATTTGAAGTAAACGTAGAAATAAACTTTACCAAAAGACAGGAGGAGAAGGAAAAAAGAGAAAACAGGATAAGAATGACTCATGCAACCCATCCAGTATTAAAAATTGATCACCTTGAAATGAAAAGGCACAATACAGGATACATCAGAAAAAAGTAAGACTACTAGCAAATGCAGGCATAAATAATCACTTGAAAATGATTATTGCAGGAAGTTCTACTGTTCAATAAATCAAATAGTGATCATCAGAGTCCCATGAAGTAAAAACTTTTTAAAATAATTCTATAGCCAAGCATGACATTACCTGCAAAATCGCTTCCTTCAGCTTTGAATGAAGACGGGACCCTGAATCGTTGACAATTTTAGGAGGCCATATCTGCACCAACAGAACAGACCAATGCTCATGAGGCAGAAGAAGATATAAGTCAATACAGAATTACAATGCACAAGTATTTTATGTATTTGCGAATCAAGTTCCAAATTCCCAAATAAATGTTATTAAACTTTCCACTATTCCCAATTATCAAAAGAAAAGATTCCCCCTTTTCACCCTTGCTGAGTAAAAAATGTTAAAAAGAATTCAAAATTTCTTCACTATATATTAGTGAATTGAGAATCCTGTGCATTGCCCAACTATCTCAGACTTTCAGCACCAGCATCTGTTAACTTGGACAGCATATTCATACTGCCAATAAGCTAACCCAAATGTGTAAAATGGCCAAGCTGAAGTTATAATTGGTCGAGCAGAAACCAATAGATAATCAAAGTGTAGAGTCTGTAGACTCAAGTCAATCAACTTAGTTATTACTTATTAGGACAAGTGAAACAGTTTACGGGTAAGTTTGTTCTGATGCCAAGAAAGCCAACCCAAACAAAGTTCCACTCTTCCGCGTCTTACATTTATACAACTTGGTTCTACTTTTGTATTGTGTAATGTAATTTTATTTTATTTTTTTAAAAAAAACTCTCCTATAAGATTTGTGGGTGGTTAGTTCTACTTGGGTAGAGGAAAAACGCATTTTTGTTCCCAAAGAGTTTGAGTTGCAATTCAGTGTCATACACCTTAACCTATAACATGTACTGTTTCTAAAACAACAATTTTTTTTTTTTTTATAATTCTTCATTTGCCACATACCACCAATCAAAATCAGAAAATATCATTTGCTAGCAGTTATGAAAACCAAATTGCGTTTTTAACAGTTTGGATTTGCCCCCAAGTACCTAAATAATCACTGTAAAGTAATATAACTATAACTAATAGATTTTCTACAACTCCTGGAAGAGGATCTCACCGAGGTTGAACAGGCCGGACATACATATCCAGCTGGAGCAGTGTGCGGGGGGAACCCTTTAATATGTGAAGCCAAGCAATTTGTGTGTATTACATCTAAAACAAGCAAAAAGAACTATAAGTCATTGTATGAGTTCAACATACTTTCTATTCACAAAATATGCATGAGGAGGTTAAGTATATCGTTAGGGTCACATACGCAAGCAGCCGAGTCGAGTAGTTTGAGAATCAGTCCCCTCTTCAAGCACAACATGGCACTGACAGCAGTTAGGAGGCCAATCATACTCTCCATCTATTACCCACTCTGAGTAAGTGTGGACCTACAAAAGAAAATTAAGTTTAAAAAGTTTAAAATACATGACTATATAAACTGAATAAACCCTGAAATACATTTATTCCTACCTGATCAGCATAAATCCAATTTTCGTGCATCAGGCGTAGAAACAAATATCAAATATATACCATAAGAAACTTTATAAAAAGATACATATTTCTTGTACCCTAGAAAGAAACTAACCACTCACAAATTTTAAAGTAGATAGAACTTGACTTCTACTAATAGTTGTAAGTGGACCAATCTTTTACGAACAGGAGTAACCAATGTCACTTGGAACTACTACTGCAAAAGAATTTCATATTATCAAGGGCCCTTCTTCTACTTCTTTTTCATTTCCACAATAATTGTTATCTATTCCCTTAAAAATGAATACTAATATACTTTTGATATTGCAACACTGTTGAAATATGCTCATAAGTTGAGTACATCACTGAGGTCTTCTTCCAAAAGAACTCAGATCTCAGTCTTTCATCATATAAAAAGAAACTATCTATACATTATATCACAACTGAATCCCAGTATCATCAAGTTTCAACTTTCTCAACAGAGGAGGTGTACAATTGCAAAGGCCAACACAGGACAACAAATCCAATCACCCAAAATCATGGATCACAACACTATTCAACTCTTAAATGACAACCATCAAAATTTATCTTTCTTCTTACCTCCACTGCACACCTACCAACGCATCATCATTCATCATGACACTATAAAAAATTTAAGAAACATGAAATAACATACATCTAATCTGAATTGAAGAGCATTGATATTTCTTTATTTTTAAAAAGAAAAAAATATCTCGACTGTATACACCAAAGGCTCTTCAATATAGTACTCCCAACAAGTTCCTTTAATCACTGTCACCTTTCTTAATACAAAAGTAGAAGTTGTAAAACTTGGGAATCTTGTCGGATATTTTGCATCATCTAGTAACCCTTTTTATATTGATGAAACCAATCAGTAACCGAAAATCATAACCATAACAATGTTGTTGTATATGAAAGCATACTCAGACAAAAAGAATAACTATGTGATGGAGATAAGAAATTAATTCCACAACCTAATGCAAGACCAGTAGCATCAACTTCCCTCCAGGTAGTTAGAATAAGTGATATTTAGAAAAAAGATGAAAATAATGATGAAAATAAACATCACAGTGTAATCATACCACACATATTTGGTGCTCCGGAAAACATATGCATTCTCCACACACTGGGACCTTGTGCACAAAACAGTACAACTTAGTCGCCTGAAATCCAACGTCACATAGGTTAGTTGTAAAATGAAGTAAAATATATACAAGGATCGCTCAAAGGATTTGATTTTAAAGCTGAATCGAGAGATATGATTTAAGGTAACAGATGAACTATAATCCAAACATTAAAAGAAACTCTCTTTTTCCTGTTTCGAATTATCACCCCTAGAACAAATTCACCCAAGTTATTCGAATGTAGATTGGAAAATAACCAAATTAGGGCAATAATGCCATCATAAGATTACAGTAAATTTTATGGATTCAGATATCTCGATCTGATCTAAAATCTCCCTCACTAACATAAATTAAGATGAATAAAAATTACAGACTGGTCTATATATAAAAGAACATATATATAGAGAGATAGAAAGAAAGAAATACCTTGCGGCATTTGCAGACAACCATTGCATCGACAGGGGTGGGATCAGAATCGATGAATTCGAGATTAAAACTACAGAATCGCGAGTGAAAAAAAGGGTCTAGCTAATAAATAAATAGGAAATTTGGCAAGGGTTTTAGGGCAACAAGAAATTGAAGAGAGAATGTTTTGTTTAGCTTAACAATCGAAGAGAGAAATTAATAAAACAAGTACTCCTCCTTGTTGAGCTCGGTAATGTTAGAGGCGAACAAGAATCGCAATTTTATTTATTATTTTTTTTGAATTTGTGAAGTACTATTTATTAAAAACTGATATTTTTAAATATATTTTATTTTATTTTTACATTAAAAAATATTATTATAAATTTATAATAAAAAATTTAACTGTTATTATAGTATATTTAAAAAATATCAAAAAACTTTATAAAAATATCATTTCTCCTATTTATTTATTTTTTATTATTTATTTAAAAAAAATAATATATCACACGATATGATAAGTGGACTTTGTAGATAGAAGCGTATAATTATATTTAATAATATTTTGATAATATTTATAATTTAGTGAGTCAATTTTATAATTTTATCAAATTTTATATATAAACGTATATCACAATTATTCTTTATTTTCTTATAACCAAAAAATTCATTATGTATAGCAAATTTTATGACTTTATTGTGATTTATGAATTACAGGTAATTGTTGCAACTCATTTGTTATTTAAAGTATTACTTCATTTAGTTTAAATTGTTTGATAATTATTTATTTTTAAAAGTTAATTTAAAATATTTTAAATTTTAAAATTAATATAATTTATTGCTAATTATGTAATAATAAATTTTATAATTAATAATATTTTTTATATAATTATAATATTTTTTACTGTACTAACTAAATTAAATGAACCTATTATATATACATACCATTTTTGGACTTTAGTCAATTTATTAATAGTGGCCGTTCAAAAAACAAAACTAGAAAACCAATGCTATCGATATAACTTTTTTCATAGTTTAATTTGAAGTGATAAGAATCCCAGTGTATCAATAATTATATATAATTTAAAGAATTGTAATAAAGGTTTTCAAAGATAAAATAAGTGGCACTCAACTTTCAAAAAATAGCAATAAAAACTACTCACTAAGCCTATTTAATGCATCATTTCCAATATTTAAACTTCTAAAAAATTTTAAATCTTGGGGTTTGTTCCCCGAATAAAAATTTAATATAATGTGATAATCTACATAATATAATATAATTGTAATATAGTGATAATTAGTTATTATGTCATATTTGTTTATTTAGCTCTTAGTATTTATGTAATAGTTATAATATTATTACATTATATTCAAAATTATGTTTGATTTATTAAATTATATGATTGTATATAATGAATAAATTAATGAAATTGATATTTTTATAAGGCTTTTTTCACATGAATAGTAAGTAGAATTTATCTCATGTGCCTGAGATTTTGTAAAAATATTAATTTCTCTTGTAAAAATATTAATTTTTTAAAATTAATTCTAAGTTAAAATATCAAATTAATTATAATCATTACAATTTTATCTTTTATAACTTATTGTATTATATATGTAATGAGCCAATACATTAATTAAATAATATAATAAAATTTTAAAATTTAATATAATAACATTATACCCGTAATAAAATAATATATTTAATAGGTGAACTAAATATATAAGAGTCCATCTAGGTATTATATCACGATAATAGCTTATTATATTATAAAACTATTATATTACGCCACCTGAGTGATAAAATAATAATATATAATTTTTTTATAATTAATTTGTATATATTTACATAGGTCAACATTTAATGTCAATTTTTTTTGTTAGTTCCCGTGGACACAATAATGATCTAGAAGGGGGGGTTGAATGGATCATTAAAACTTTTTCATTTATTAATAAAGCATATCAGTTATAAATGATGAGATCAATTTAAGCACAGCGGATTTACTTTTAAATGATAAACCCCTTTAAGATATATGAGTCAGTTCAATAGTGTGTTAATCTACAGTATGGGTGATAACAGATTTAGCAGTTATAGTGCAAAAGTGTAAAAGACATAAAGTAAATGACACAAGAGATTTAAGTGGTTCGGAAACTGAACAACTCCTACTCCACTCTTCTACTTAATTAGTAGGAAATCCATTAAGGTTTAGTCCTCCGGACTAGGACACTCTCGCCCTCATCAAATCCATCAGACTTGGTTTCTTCAGTCACATTAAGACTAGGACACTCTTGCCCTCATCAAAGCCAGCAGCTTTGGGACTGTAGACTAAGCCCAGCAGACTTAGAATCTCTTGTACCCTTCGGTACTCAACAAGTCCAGCAGACTTGATTTCTTTAGTTCTCTCTGTCGAGAAACTATGACCCTCATTAAGTCCAGCAGACTTGAGTTGTTTGTTCGTTGGGTTGTGCTGCTAAGTAGAACATTTGCTCTTCTTCATCTTTAGGTACTTACCAGCTGCTTGTGATCATCCTTTGAATGCTGCTGATATTTGTCGTTGATGTTCTTTTTCTATCTGTATTCAGCAACTACCCATGATCACCCGAAATGTACTGCTGAGTTCTTTCAATAAGCTTTTTGCTCAGCAGTTGTGTTGAACACTTAGCTTGTATTTCACACAGAATTCCATCATGTTCTTTTCTTTTCTCAAAGTGTTCTTGGCTTCTTTGATTCTTCGATTCTTAGCTCATATGCCAGCCCTTCGACATTTTCTTTTTATTCTTGGTGAAGCTTTTCAACCTATTCGGTCGTGTATATACAATTCTTGCTTATTCACCACCTCTTTTTCTTTTTCCAGATTTGCTCTTTTGTAGATCTTTGAATTATCTTTCCGTTGCAGATTTCCCTGATACGAATCTTCCTGTAGCAGATCTTTCTGTAGCAAATCCTTCCGTTGAAGCATGTTCAGTTTCAGACTTCTTTATGAATACTTTATTCATTTAGTCAGAGTATTAGTGCTCTACAGATTATGACTTGTTGACTTGTCTTCTTTAATCCTGGAGAGAGATGTCAGTCTTGGGTTTCTTCCCAGTCTTCATAGAGTGGACAGGTCTTTAGGTAGAATATGATCGTTGAGACACAGTCCACTGATTTCTTGAGACTGATGCATGATACTAGAAGTCTTTGCTCTGACACTCAGCACGCATAAGTCAGTATTCTGTCATTTCTGACTTCTTCTATAGTAGATGTCATAAAGTGTTGACGTGGATGTTTCTGAAGTAATTAACAACTCATTTTGAGATTACTAACTTAAGTGCTTAGATGTCTTCAATCCTTGTTGGCACTTAAGTACTCGATGATTAATCTAGTTGTAGCTTCTTGCTTCTGATCGTTGAGTTATTTGTTGGTTCTGCTATGTAGCTCTACGAACTTGTCTGTCGTAGGCTTCTGTGTAGATCAGAGAGTGATTGACTTTACTAACTCTACAATTTTATCCGAGCCTTGCGGTCCTGACGATATGCTCCTCATGCTTCGTGATCTTCATTGTACTTTCTGTATATAGAGCATAAGTCTATGATCTGGTTTAAGCTTTAACAGAAGATTTCTTATCATAGAGGATTGCTCTATGAACTTCAGGCTTGCTCGAACTGCTTGGTTCTATATGTCATGGAGGACTGCTCTATGAACCTTCAGGTGCCAGATCCTTAATGTAGAGAACTGCTCTACGAACTTTTAGTTGCATTCTCTGCTGTACAATCAAAGGTTGTTTATGACAGGTAGCATTTGAATATCTTCAGCTTGATTGCTTTGAACGTTGTACATCTGAACTTGCTTTATCATTTTACGACTTATCTGACTTGCGATGCAAGTCGTAGTGTAATTGTAGAGTTATGAATTGAACTGTTCTACGATCTCAGTTCAGACTAGATGTTGTAGATGTACGAGATCTTCATTCAGTTTGTTTAACAGCCCAAGGACAGCCTACTGAATAATCTTTACGAGGATTGCTGTCATGATTCTGAATACTCATGTAAAAGTTGCTCTTTGACTCTGCTTGGTTCGTAGACAAAATTAGGATAATCGTAGAGTGACTATCTATATGGACTCTACGATCCCGAGAGTTAGCTCTACGATACTGAGACAACTCTACGATCTGCCGAGAGGACTCTACGATTTTTCGAGCCTTATTATGCGTTTACCAGACAGACTCTACGATCTTCCTAGGAGACTCTACGATCTTCCTTTGAGTGATTTCATAAGACTTCTATCTGAATGACACTTCACTTCTCAATCAGTCTTGCTGATGGAGTTGGTGCTTGGATCTTCTGTTTGCTTGTCGGTCATTCAGGGTCTTCATACTGATGATCTTTAAGTAAACACTCTATGATTCTGCTTTGGAAATATGAGCGTATGACTGGTTATGCTGATGGCTTGCAGACTCTACGATCGTGAGTGAAGTATGCGATTCTTGCTTTAACTCCCTTGCCAGACAGTTGTTCTTTTCGGTCTATCAGGCCTATCTATTACAATTTAAGATCAACCTAACAAGTTTGATCTTTCTATATATATATAGTCCTTGTACATAGTGATCTTTTGAAGGACTGTACAATGCTATTAACTCATATGAAATCAACTTAACAAATTTGACATCGTCAATCTAAGTCCTTAGAACATAATTCTTATTAACTATTACGGACTTTACATCTTTCATTAATGCAGACATATTTGCATATTGATTCATTTATCTTTTAAAACACATCATCAAATCTTGTAATAGAGAAATAACATTCACATGCATATTCCAAATATTTTTTATCTCATATACATATATATATATATATATATATATATATATATATATATAAGTCCAGCTCTTTAACAAATTGGTTTGTTAACGAACTAGCTACAGTGACAATTTTATCTATCGTTATAACATAGAAAGTTGATGCCATAACTATGGTAACGGTTCGAACTATTGCCATAGCTCAAAAATGTCGACTTTCTGTAATTTAGTGACGGACGAACCGTTACTTCGTCTTTAGTTCATTTTTTTGGGTTCGTTAGAAAAATTATATATATGTAGAAAGACTCAAAACTCGATAAATTATGCACGAAACCATTCGCGAGATAAACTGTTGTATTATTGGTCTACTAGTACTCGAAAATCAACAAAAAAATCCAATGGACAAATATGTATATATACACTATATTTAGACATAATATTAGACATAAAATTAATCTTAATTATTAAAAAATAAAATTTAATACGAATATTATGTCACATTTTTTAATGATCGACATCAATATCTGTCGATCACAAATTATAACTGTTCACCATGGCCTCTCTACTACTCCGAACTAGTAGAAAGAAAGGAATTTGGAACAAAAGAAGGCAGCATGATCAGTCACACTGCGACTGAGACACCGCCTCAGACTCTTTTATGGGAGGCAGCACTGAAAAGTTTTCCGCAATAGGCAAAAGTCTGACACAGCAATGCCGCGTGGAGGTAGAAGCCCGCGGGATGTACTTAGATTTATTCAAATAGAAATACCCCTCGTTTAAATTTAAATTCTCCCAACTCAACCTCTCGGTTTTCTTCCTAATTTCAAAAATCATTCCCTCTCTCTTCATCTCTCTAAACAAAATTCTAGAAATCCTCTGGCATTATCTCCCTCTATAAAGCTTAGTCGCAAAATACCGATTCGATCATGACGGCGGTGCCACAAGTGACCGGACGGGAGCTGTTGAATCCGCCGAACGATAGAATCTCCAACCTTCGATTCTCTAATCACAGCGATTACCTCCTTGTTTCCTCTTGGGACAAAGTAATCTTTCCTCTTCAATTTCACTATAGCCTCATTTTGAAGCTTTGTTATTCACTTTTTATTTCTTAGTTTGAATCTGAACTTTGATTTTGCAGAGTGTTCGTTTGTACGATGCGAGCGCCAATGTTTTAAGAGGAGAGTTCATGCACGGTGGTGCTGCATTGGATTGCTGCTTTCATAATGATTCCTCGGGGTTTAGTGCTAGTGCTGATAATACTGTGAGGAGGTATGATAAATTAACTAGCAAATGATCCTACTTTGACGTGTAGGAATATTGGGCCTTATAAAAGATTGATTTTCTCTGATACTTTAGGCTTGTTTGTTTGCGAAAACGATGGATGTGATACGACTATTATGTGCTAATTTAACACTAATACGGACTATTTTATCCGTGATTAGTTACTATTTGTTATCATTTTTAAGGACATTTAATATCTCAAAAGGGATTATATAATACCACATTTACACTTGAATTGTAATCCATCCTCAAATGGCCTTGGAAATGACAAAACATAGTCAATGAGATTAAATAACGGACTAGTCGTGAGATAAAATAGTCCGAAGTGATAATAAATTAGTATACATAGTCCTATCCCATTCATCATTTTTGCAAACAAACATAGCCTGAATGGTTTTTATTGGTATGTTAGGAGCTGTGCATTTTTTTAAGTACCCTTCCCACATCCATTTTATTGTGAATTTTGGATCTTGAATAGCTTAGAAAGACTCTAGCAGCTTTGGAGTCTTGTTAAACATCAAATTGTGTTCCTTTGTATATCAATTGACTTTATTTGTAGAAAAAAATGGCGATTACTTCTACCTGTTTCATAGTTCTATGTTGTGATTTTCTTTGAGGTATGATAACTAGCTTGGTAACAATGCTACCTAATATTTCAGGCTTGTTTTTGGCAACGGGGGGAGGCTATATTGGGAAGTCATGATGCACCTGTACGCTGTATTGAATACTCGTATGCAACAGGTTGGTTACCAAAAGGTCATTTCAGGCAGTATTATTGTTTTGAGTGGAAAAGGCATAACAAACTGTAGACTGTTGTATCCAGCATATAATACTCTGTAGTCTAAGGTGTTAAGAGTGTTCATATTATGTCTGGCTTAAGACTAAGGATTATTTGTTCAACTTGCTAAATTGTTAACCAATTCATGTTTATGTTCTCATTGAATTATGACAATTACCAACTCAGTAATGAGTGATCATTATACTCATTGCTTTATATTTAGTTATTCATAATTTTTTAAGGTGCTATCTTATCATTCCATAATGCAGCATATAATCTTAAATTATCGTATTTTTTGTTTTCTGAAGTGTTCAACTTTTGTTATATCTTTTTAACTCATTTATGATTTCAGGGCAAGTGATCACAGGTAGTTGAGACAAAACCCTGAACTGTTGGGACCCTAGAGGAGCTAGTGGGCAAGAATGCTCTCTTGTTGGGACATACAGTCAACCAGAGCTAGTCTATTCTCTCTCTCTTGTTGGCAATCGTCTAGTGGTAGCAACTGCTGGAAGGAATGTAAATGTTTATGATTTGCGGAATGTCTCAACCTGAACAACGGAAGGAATCTTCATTGAAATACCAAACCAGATGTGTGCGCTGTTACCCTAATGGAACAGGTCTCCATCTGGAACTTCTTTGTGCCTTTTCAGTTCCTTTGGTTTCCCCCCATTATGTTGCATTGTTTGGTATCAGCCAGGAGACTTTTCATCTCCCTATCAAAACAATTGTCAAGTTGAGCAGTCAAGACACTAATTGGGAATCAGTAGTTTGCCAAAGCGGCAACTTTTTCAGGAGCTTTTAGTTGTAAATTTCTAGTAGTGCTTGGACTTTCTAATTGTTCTCTCTCCAAGGTCCTTGTTGAAGTTCAATAAGGTGATAGTCTCTTGATGGAAAGAGAAACATGACAGATACAGAACTGGATTTTGTGTTTCTGAAATATCTGGAAGTGTTGGGTCACTAAGGAGGCGTGTATTAAGAAGTCTTTTAACTTCTGCTGCTAGTCTGAGGAGTTGAGTATGAAACATGTTCTTGCTTTGATTTTTGATTATGACTAATGTGCAGGTTATGCTCTTAGTTATGTGGAAGGACGAGTGGCAATGGAATTTTTCGATCTTTCTGAAGCTTGTCAAACCAAAAAGTATGCATTTTTGTGCGATGGATCAACATTAAATAACTTCAATTTCTGGTTTCTGTTGTCATGTATTGAGTACTTACATCTAAATACTAAACAAGGATACATGATCATGAGCTGTTTGTTCCTTCTTATAGTCCAATGCATATTGGATGGATGTTCCATAAATCCATATAAAGTATGTATTCAGGTTATTTTTCCTGTGCGCATTTCATTTCTGGTTAGAGCTGTTTTGTTTATGTTATGCTAGAGAAGTATGGCCTTTCTATAATATCTTGGTATACAAGTTGCTAATCTGACTAATACAAGTGAGGCTTTTCATGACTTGTTAGTTAATTCCCCTTCTATTTATACTAGAATAGCAACAGCATCCTTCAATTCTGATGTGATGCTATGCCAATGCCAATGCCAATTGTCAGTAGAAAATCTAGACAACGAGGAAGAGTTTACCTATTCAAATTAGACACTATTATATGAAAAATGCTGGCATGCCTATATGCATTCTTTTGCACGGGTATTCCTTTTGTCAATTATTGCTCTACTTTTTTATGCCTATTAACTTTATTCAGATGTGCCTTCAAGTGTCATCGGAAATCAGAAGCTGGCAGAGACATTGTCTACCCAGTAAGTGCCATCACATTTCACCCCATGTGAGTTGGCTAATAATTTCATTTTTTTCATTTTGTCAAGTATTGCCTTTATCATGCACCAAGTTTTGTTGAGCACTAAAGGGGAAAGCTCTCAATTCATTATTCAGCACAGATGTTTAATGTTTTACTAGAAAATATACAAAAATAAAAATTAATCAGCATAGATGTCAATCAGAAAAAAAATTTAGGATCATTTTGTCTCAACTCTCAAGTATTCCATAATTGGTTGGCCTTTTACTTGAGTTAGTTTGAAGAATGATTGATTTTCTTGGCCCATGTAACTTTCTAGATCCAACCTGTCCAGGAGCCCTCAATCAGTTGGATAGGTAGCCGAGATTTAAGTTAAAGCACCCAATGATGCAACAAATTAACAATCCTAATATCTTCATTGAAGTGCTGGCATGTGTTATGTTCTTTTTGGTTGTGGGCATGCTTTGACAACTGAAATAATTTTTCTTTAACTGGTGAATGGATGAAATCCTATATTCAATCCGGCAAATATCTCCGAATACTAAAAATGAAAGAATGATATGGTCCAAAGATGTTCAGTATTCGCACAAAAATGGTTATTGTGATTTGTGAGTATGACCTGCCACAAGACAATTATTTCAGAAGATACTTTGTCAGTCCCCTGCTTGTTTACTCGAGAAATGTTGTCCTTGTCGTGTTTCTCTCTTTGTAGAACTCAATGGAAATCATGATTTACAATGATTTATTTTAACTTTCATTTCTCTTCACTCCTCATATTTGGACAAAAGTTGGATTCAAGTTGGTTAATTAATTAGTTGATGCCTTCTAGACTTCTAGTGAGGTAAAGGGATACCACCATGTCTTTCCACTCTACTTGTAGTTACCAACTCATAGTACCACCACTTGACATTGACATTTTGCAGATATGGTACTTTTGCAACTGGAGGTTGTGATGGTTATGTAAATGTGCGGGATGGAAACAACAAGAAGAGGTTGAATCAGGTAAATAAATATACACATACGGTTCATTAAATATAAACATGTCTTCTTTTGGATTTGTACACATTTAGTTATTGTTGTTGCCTATTATTCTCTTAACATTCAGTACTCCAAATACCCTTCAAGCATTGCTGCATTATCATTCATCAGAGATGGTCGACTGTTGGCTGTTGCATCCGGTTATACTTTTGAAGAGGGAGAAAAACTGTAAGAATAGACATCCATTCACTCTCTTATCTATAATAAATTTGTATCTTTGTATATGCAGGTGGTATACTTACTCTTGCTGCCTTTTTTTTTCATTTTTGCAGTCATGAACCAGATTCCGTCTCTGTACAACAGCGTAAATGAAGTTGAAGTGAAGCCAAAGCCGAACGTGTTGCCCA
This sequence comes from Hedera helix, assembly GCA_947179155.2. Lineage (NCBI taxonomy): Eukaryota > Viridiplantae > Streptophyta > Magnoliopsida > Apiales > Araliaceae > Hedera > Hedera helix. Next base: position 31,623,547 of record OX359287.1, read on the forward strand.
ATCCTACCCACATAAACGGTAATTTGCAGAGAACTTTGTGTTTTTTTAGTAGTTTACTAGTTTTGGACATACAAATTTAAGAAATTTGTTTTTGATATACGCTGCTGCAATGGCATTAACCTTGGAGTAGTCTAACTCGGAATCAAATCTTTTGCTGCTTTTAGGCCTCGCATCAAGTAATGATTAAGGTTAAGTTTCTGTTTGGCAACTGGCAATTTAAATATGGTGACTGCTGCTTTCATGAACCAACCTTGACCTACTGAATATATATAGTCATAGACCACTGCATTTTTAAGTGGACAAGGAGTCTTTCAAGCCAACATTTTTAAAAGACGAAATTGATATTTTTACATAAAATTAAAATTTATACGTGTTCTCTTCACATAAACTAAGATTCATTCAATATTTAAGTGAGAAGAATCATGTGAAAATATCATATTTATATATTAAAATATCATGTTTTTTATGTTGAAATAGACTTATATTTTGAGAGATAATAGGCATCGGTAGCATAAATTTAATTCCTCTTTGAGGAATAAAATGTTCTCGTAATGATGGCAAAATGCCTCGTATTTATCTCTCCCCAACCAATTAAAAGTGGCCCATCCTTAAACGCTACATATGGGAGGAATCATATAGTATACTAGTGTATATTCGACAAACACATATAGTAATATAGAATTAACAGCTGTTTCATATGACACGTTTAAAAAATAAAGTGATTAAGGTGATCGTCAACTCGGCTGACAGTTAAGTTAATCAACGATTTGAAATCTTCAAGTCGGGCAGTGTATTTAGACAATTTTACAAAAAACGAGTTGTATTTATATAATAATGACTCAAAGAGTTACATTCCTATATTATTTAAATTAAAAAAATTCAAAATAGCACTCGGACATATAAATATAACTTATTTTCATAAATTGTCAAAATAGAATGTTTAATTTTAAATTATTTTTTTTATTTTTTTATTTAATTATTATTGACTTTTTAAAGAGATACTGCCGATGATACTGCGGCTTTCCGATTGGCAGCATTCTTCTTTCCAAAAACCCCTTCAAGGAATCAAGGGGCTACGTGTCCGGACGGCTTCGGAACAAAACTGCTTTGCGTGCCGTGTGAGATGACACATGGTTTGGCCGTCGGTGAAGTTTAAAATTATATCCACCATACTCCACTCCTCTCTATACAATTTATTTTCATTATTTTATTTTTAAAAAATTTGCATTATTACATCTTAATCTTAATGTTTCGAGGGAACTTTGGAAAGAGGCTAAAGAAGGAAACTAAATAAAACCTAACTATATTTATTTGCAACTATATTATATGAAATTGATTTTTTTTTAATTTATTTATATTAGTTTAGTATTTATAGACTCCTTTTTATCCTTGTATTAGTTTCAATACCATAGTCATACAATTTTTATTTATTTTTTTCATTTTTAAAGTCACGAGTTTGATAACTCGTGCAAGACACGGGTTAGTTTAAAACTTTTTTTTCCCAAAATTTTCTACACTTCTTTGTGATATCAAATTTAATAATATTAATATATCAAATTGTCGTATTACATTTTTAGAAAGTATAATATTATCATTACATAATAATAATAAAAATATACAACTCTATTTAACGCAAAAGAAGTGAAGTATAAAACACTAAAAAGAAATAATGAAATTAGTAAAAATTAATAACAATTACATATCAAACTGATGCTCCCATATTTTATCTCCAAACTTAGATTTTTACAACTTTTATAAATAATATATAAAAACAATAATGTTACTTAAACAAACAATAATATTATTTGTTTATGATAACTTATAATATAAGGTAGGTCTCCAGCAAAATCGACGCTGTGAAAGAGATTTCTTGTAGAATTGTACTGCTCTCTTTTGGGGGAAGGAGAATCAAACCTAGCAATAGGGTGTAAATTTATATCAGAGACCGAAGAGGCAAGCAAATCAAGCGACACAGTTCGTTTTGGTGGAACAAAAAGCATGGGTGTGGGTAAAGAATTTGGGAGAGGTGAATTCGAATAGACGAGTCTAGCCGAAAGCTCGAGTAAGAAAATTCATTAGAAAATAAGGACTTCTTTGTATTATAATCAATTTTGATGCTAAAAGGAATTGGAAGTAAGCAACTTTTCTAAGTTTTCTTTTATGGCTGTTCTCTTCAAGTTTTTGTTGGTGTTTTCTTTAGAGAGAGAATTAACAGATATTGGTGATGGTGTTATGGGGAAAGGGAAAGAGGGTAAAAACTCAAAACTCCTTATAATTGTACAAGTATTAATTAGGGTTGGAAAATTTTCGATTCCAGATTAAATATTATCATTTCCGCTATTACTGTATATCCTTGAAGGCATATTGATCGTTTTTGAGTTTGTACTTTAGTTGTGCAGGCGTTTCTAAACTATAAAGTACAAAAGGGGTATTATTTTCACCGTTAAATTCGTGATTGATTGACGACCACGTGTATGTATGTATATATATATATATATATATATATATAGAGAGAGAGAGAGAGAGAGAGAGAGAGAGAGAGAGAGGGAAAGTATGTGTTGATTATTTAATCCTGCACCAAAATTCCAACAACAGTTCAAATTCCTATTGAGTTAGGCTCAAATTAGCTTGGTTAATTAGTGTGAGTCAACTACTTTTTTTAGTGACTTTATATGTTAGTATTGATTTATGAAAGACTATAATTCCAATACATTTATAAGACTAATAATACCAACTAATAATACCTGGTATCGAATGACATCAAGATAAAAATTATATAACTAATTCGACGTCATAATCATATAACTAATTCAAGAATAAAAATTATTAATACAACCTTGACTAGTTCAATTTCATACAGCATACTTACAAAGAAATATAATCAAACAATTTTATATTTACTGTATTCTAAATATAAAGTGGGTGAGAGTGAAGTCAATTTTGGTGTAAATTTTTGTAAAAATTCTACAATAACAAATTCAAAAAGTTGGAAAAAAACCCCTCTCTGTGTGTACCTAATATACTTGGCACCTTGTAAAAGACAAGGTGGCATTCAGTGTATCTCACAATTAATGGAGTTGTGCTCTTCATTACCACTCAGTTTATAGAAAAGAAAGAAGACTTGACAAGGATATTGCAATTATCCCTGGCGAAATGGCCTACTATTTGATAGGGTTGAATTGAGATTAAACGTGGAGAAAATGGCTAACCTTTTACATGAATATAAAAAGAGGAAAGGTACTAATCAAAATTAGTCTGAAATGATGATGAACTGGAAATTTGACCATTCTCAATTATCTTGTACCACTTGACAGGTGGGAAAATATTCCATGTATATCCGTAATATTTAGTTAATCGTATGCTGTAAGTTATACATAATATATTAAATAGGTTAATGTTAATATTATTTATTTAATTATTCATATCAAGATTCACAACATTTACATTAACTTTTTTATTAATTATATTAAACGTGTTAACTTGTTTAACAGTTTGGTACACAAATTAAAAAAATAAACATCATTCACTTATTTATCAAATAATAATAATGCAATTTATTCATCACAATAATAGATATTTAACAAAATACAAGATAATATACTTAGAAAAATAATTTAAAAAGTTAAAACTTAATATTTAAAAAAAAATATATGTTTATATCAAATAAACGCATTTGATTGTGTCAACTATTTAATTATACGCGGTTGACCCCATTGAAATTTTGTATTAAATGTATTGACCTATTTATAATACGAAAATTATTTATACTTACTAGAATTTAAGAACGAAATATAGTATAATTACATAAAATTTAAATGAAGAACAGAAAAATAAATATACTTGATATACCCAGATTTATTAATCTTACTTGTCTGATATATTCATTAAGAGAATTGATATTTTCATAAGGCCTCACTCACATAAATAATAGGTGAAGTTCACCTTTACGTGAGTGAAATTTTATAAAAATATTAATTTTTATTTATTAAATATCTGACATATTCTATAATAATTTACACATTATATAATATTTTATAATAACTAACTAACCCTACTTATATCATGTCAAAAATTATCACCGCTATGTGTGACCATGTATGTAACTGTGTAAGTGCGAGTATCTTAGTCAACGAGTGTAAAAGGAAAAAGAAAGGTGGCTTAAATGCTGGCATCTTAATTAACAAGTGTAGAAAGAAAGAAATGTGTTTTAAATGAGTATTATTAAACTATGAATTTTTTTAATGTGTGTCTTTAAGGTACACATTATACGCAAAAAATAATATATAATATTATTTGTTTATGTAGGATTCAATGTATAAAAAAATAATATACTAGTGGACCTCATATATTGAATTCAGTGCAATTATATAAAGAAATAATTTTTAGCAAATCTCATCTATTATTTTTTACACTTAATATGTACTTTTAAGACACACATTAAACGGACCCTTAAATTATTAGTATTAGCATTGGTATGAATGTGATTTGACTTGGAAGAAGTCAATAACATTGAATCAAAAGCAAAGACAATAGGTCCCCACCCAAAAAAGTCATAATAATCAACAACTACCCTCTCGGTCACAGCCCCCGGCCCGTCCACCACTCCAACACTCCTCCCTCCCTCCCTCATTTGACCAACTTCACTCCCTCACGCCAACTCACCCCCTTCTTTGGCCCTTTTCCTTCCTACAACGTGTACCGAACTGTTCTCTCTTTTCTTCTTCCTCTCTTTAAAACATGCAACATACACCGTGTACATGTATGACCGATATTATATTTATAATAATTAAGACTGAACAAAAAACGGTTATTATCGAATAACCGAACATAACTAAATTTTTTTAACCGAATTATTTCGGTTATTCGGTTATTTTCTCTAATTCGATAATAACCGTTTTAATATTTCGGTATTCGGTTATTTATACGGGTATTGAAAATTTGGTATTCGGTTAACCGAATAACCGAATAGATTAAAAAAATAAATTAAGTCTAGTATTAAATTATTATAGTTGTTAATTGTTGTTAATTATTAATTGAAAACTCTAGTATTTGCTAATTTGAAATTAATTTGTTTGTTTGATAAATTGGAAATTCATTTCGGTTATTAACCGAAATAACCGAATTGTATATTCGGTTATTCGGTATTCGTTAATTCGGTTATTTATAAATTCGGTTAGTTGTTCGGATAGTGAAATTTAGAATATTTCGGTATTCGGTTATATCCGAATAGACTATTCGGTTCGGATATAACCGAATTGCTCACCCCTAATAATAATAGTATTTCTATAGTTTCATTTTATTTATTTTAATTGATTTTTTATAACTGAATTAATTAATAATTAAATATATATTAAAAAAAAATTATTTTTATTTTAATATTGTGTCTTGAATATATACGCGGTAAGTCTATCCAATTTAAAGTTATAATATTAATGTATATCTAAGTGTAGACTATACACAACACTTCTATCGCCATTCCTCACGCAACTTCTCACCCTTGATTCCACCTCATCATCCTAAACCCCCTCCCTCCTTTATAACACCCCCCTCCCCTCGCCCTCTCACTCATCATCATCCCATCGTTTTTACTTCCTCTCCCTACAAGTTTTGTTTCTTAATTTCTCTCTCTAAACCCAACTTGTTACTTTCTCTCTCTAAACTAATGGCTCTTGAAGCACTGAATTCGCCAACAACACCCACTCCTCACCACAACAACAAAGAGATGATCGACAATAATAATAATAACAATCTCCACTCAGTTGAACAACCATCGATGAAGAAGAAGCGCTCAAAACGACCCCGTTCTGAAACCCCACCACCTACGGAAGAGGAGTACCTCGCCCTCTGTCTCATCATGCTCGCTCGTGGCGGTGGACCCACCGCTATCGCCCCCACCTCCGCCACCTCCAACTTCGCCGCCAACCACCAAATTAATAATTCTTCAAAAGACCAAATTCCTAATTCTCACAAGTGCAGCGTATGTGCCAAAGCTTTCTCGTCTTACCAAGCACTCGGTGGCCACAAAGCCAGCCACCGGAAACTTGCCACAGCCGCGGCCGCCGGGGAAGAGAATCCGTCCAATTCCGCTACCACTACCTCTGCTCTCAACCCAAGTGGCAGGACTCACAAGTGCTCCATCTGCCACAAATCGTTCCCCACCGGCCAGGCCCTTGGCGGCCACAAGCGCCGCCACTATGAAGGCGTCATCGGTGGTTCTACCGCCACCGCCAGCGTCGTAACATCGTCAGAGGTAACCGGGTCGAGCCACCACCACAGCCACCGTGACTTCGACTTTGACCTGAATTTGCCTGCTTCACCGGAACCGCTACCATTGGAGCTGACCGTTGACATTGGCCGGAAAAGTCAACTTTTCGCCGACCAAGAGGTGGAAAGTCCATTGCCGGGGAAGAAACCTCGTTTCTCAGTTCCGACCCAAATGGGCTCTTCTGCATTACATCGTTGATTTGATTGATTCTTAACTAAACAATTAAATTTAGTTTTTTGTAATTTTTATTTAGCTTTGTAATTTACATTTTACAAATTGTTGTCCAACTCAATCTTGGGAAATTTATTAATTCATTTATTTAATCAAATTAGTTGATTATTCTCTCTCTCTCTCTCTCTCTCTCTCTCTCTCTCTCTCTCTATATATATATATATATATATATATATATAATGGAATTCTCTGTTGACTGGTAGCACAGTAGTGGTGTAGCGTGAACCACCAATATGCATATATTCCCATGTGAGTGAATGCACATATGTTCAGCCATGATTGTGGCAAACACTACTCGTATTGGTATCAATAGTCTCCATTACAATAGAAATTATTTGATTGGGAATTTTGCTTATATTGTTTTCCTATTATTGAATTATAATATAGAATTCTAGAAATAAGAGAAATAATTTCTTCAATTACTGCGTTAAGTATTCAAATCTCAATTAAAATTGAGCTCTCATAAATGCTTTTTAAGAAAATCATATATATATATATAGAGAAAATTCTAGACTTATCTTCAAAATTTACTCACTAGCTTTACCCGCAAAAAAGACGAAAGAGTATAATTTCATTTTTTTTGTATTTTACAAATAAAGTGGAACCATATTTTTTTGTCTTATATGAGGATAAGACTTATAGGTCAAAGACGAAAGAATATAATCTCACTTTATTTGTATTTTATAAATAAAGTGGAATCATATTTTTTTTATCTTATATAAAAATAAAATTTATGAATTAAATTTGAGGATAAATATAGAACCACTCCTTATATATATAATTAGATATCTTGAGTGAGTTAGTTTTTCCATTTAAGACATGATGACTGACGAGTGTCCCTTTCTCTCTCTCTCTTTATCTATCTATCTATTTATATATATATATATATTTTTTAAATTTCTTTTTAAACATGTGTTATGAATTAATAAAATTACATTTAATATGATACATTTTTAAATATATTTAAAATTTTAAAATTAAATATTTTTTTAATAAATAAATATATATATAACATCTAAATACTATACCTGATAGTTAAAATTATTTGAGCTTCTTACAATTATGCTCATACCATTGAAATGAGTCAGACGTGGGGGACAGTTGTAAGTATATACTATATACCTTGGAGATCAAATAACCAACTGTAATGACATGACTGTTTTTTTATTGGTACTCATAGTACAAATAAATATTCCTTATACTCGAGATTTATTTTTTCATACTTATAATTTTAGTTATATACGTGTTTAAAAATATTATAATTATAATTTATAATTTCAATATGTACGGTCGAGATTATAAATATGAACAAGTACGGAGGAATAAGTTCGAAGAAAGCAGCTGTCAAAAGGCAAGGCATCATTCTTTTCTTGGAAAATACAAGCAAGTAACCCTGCTGAATGAATGTTTTAAAGATATAATACTAATTAAGTATCTCTTTGTTTCCTTCTTTGTCTAGTTATTTACTTGATTAAATTATTTATATATTAATCACATCAATTAGAATGTAATTTTTTTTAATCACATCTATTATAATTCAAGTAGGTGGAAAAGTAATTTATTATTTATACATCTATTATAAAATAGATTTTTAAATAATTAGACGAATACATTTATTTATAAAGTAAGTAGAAAAGTACTTTATTATGTTGGGTCTGGAATTAAAAATTAAAAATTAAAATCATGTAGCAATAATAGCAGAACTATGGTGGGCTAGATTGGAATAATATCTTGATTTGTTGTATATTTTGTTCATACGTCCATATAGTCATTTAAACTAGCATAAAAGGCCTCAAGGTCCAATTTAGAAGGCCTAGAGTAGGCCCATTTTCAATCCTATCCAATTGAAAAATATACATGGCTACACTAATACAGCACCTTCTATTCCAATGGATTTTTTATTTGTAGCACATCTTTCATAAGCCCAAAAAAACAAGACTTAACAACAAGTAGTGAAATTACGGATTCATGTTTGGGCCGAAGAAAGCGATACTTCTTTTCATAGTATTAACTCCATCTTGTACTCATTTTTATGTTAGCTCACTTAATTTTTAATTTATATAATTATTTTATTAAACTAATTGAAATGTATATAAATTAATCATTTCGTTAAATTAATATTAATTTATTATTTACGTGACAGTTTAAATAAAATAAAAAATTAAAAAAAATGATTTGGAAAGCCAGTCTTCTTGATAAAATTGAAATGGGTATGAAACACTAACCTCTTTGAGATCAACCGCGATGGGAAGGCACTGCGAGTAGCGGCGACAATGGAGAGGGGCTAGATTAGCGGCATAAATAAACTTTCACGTAAGCAAATAAATTATTGTTCATCTAATTAATTTGATGAAATAATTTAATTATTAAATTTTAATTAATTTAATAGAATAATTACATAAATTAAAATTCAAATAAATTATGATACAAAAGTCATCAAGTACGATGCGATAATTATTAATTTTGCCGAGTATATGTATTATTGCACATAATCATAAAATTATGTCATTTTACAAAATAATGTTTTCAGACTCGGATCAGTCATTACATTGAAAAGGGTATCGGGTCAATGAATTACTAGTTCAACTAGTGGTCGAACCGTTATTGAACTAGTGACCGTCATAAAAATATAAATAAATATATTATTAATAATTAATAAAAGTTTAACATATTTAACTTTTTGTAAGTTAAAATATAGTGAAATTATGTTATAATATTATTAAAAATATATAATTTTAAAAATAAAAATATTTTTATTTAAAAAAAATATTAAAAAATATTTTAAATTCGGTTTATTAGGTCAATTAACCGCTTTTACCTTTTGAATCACCGATTCGACGGGTGGTCAACGGGGTTTTGATCGAATAGATGAAAAACCAGTTTTTGGACTAAAATGATTTGTTTGTTGGGTCAGTTCCCAATTTAACCAGTTAAACTGTTACATCCGAATTGATTTTCAAAACATTGTTACAAAGAAATAAAATAAATGTGCTTAATGAAATAATTAAAAAAAAAAAGGGAGAATTTTTAAGTTCGCAGCTTCAGTTACTTTATTTAAAAGCAAAGTTGACGTTCTCAATTAGAAAATTGAGCTTTGGTCGTTCATGGATGGCATCTTGTCATGGCAGGTCGACCAACTAGCAAGTGTAGGAACCACGTAGCATACATGGCGTCCCGGCTATTCCTAATCATGATGCACTTGATTTTGGTATCTACAAAAAAGACAAGAAAAAAGAAAGCCAAATTATAAGGCTTTAGGCCGAACACATTATATATATAGAGTAGTATTTGTGTTATAGATTATTCTCCCAAATATGTCAACCTTTATTATATTTGTATTCCCCAGGAATCTCCTAACTTTAAATATTATTGAAGGGTGATGATGTCTTTTACTTCCTCAGTTCTAAATGAAAGATATAATTTAATTTTTAAGATTAAATGACGGCATATTAAATTTATTTAATTTTAATTAATATAATTATTATAATTGTATAATATATAACAAAGATTATTAATTACAAAATTTATTTTATTATAAATTTTTATGAATTATATTAATTTTAAAATTTAATATGATGTCGTTTAATTTTAAAAATCAAATTATATATTTAATTTTAAAACTAAAGGAGTATTCTATTTCCATCTCTTGTCACCACCTAGAATAGTTATAGATTCATGTGAGGTAGACTCACCCACACTAATTGACTATGTCAGTGCTAACATCAAATTAAACCCAATGGTTGCTGTGATTAGAGTATCAATCGCTGTGATTAGAGTATCAATCTTAGCTCTTTACTATTACTAGTAACTAGCTAGGGCAAATTTTTTTTTTTTTTTTTTTTTTGGTAAGCAATTTTTATTTTTATTTTGCTTTTATAGATTTTAAAACTTATTGAGTTGAGATAGAATGTGAGAGAAGATAATAATGGTGCAAATATATTGTATAAAATGTAAAAAGAGGAAAATAAAAAGGAAGAAAAAAATAGGGGAGTGGACACATTAAAAAAGGGCAATAAGATGATGGAAGAGTTTGAGTTGTTATCCATTTTATTTAAACCTAAAATACAAAAGAATAGTTAGCAATTAGACTCCCCTTTATAATGTACTAGTATTCCTGTCACATATTATGTGTGTAATTTGATGAAAAAACATTAAGATCATATTTATTTGTAAGAATTATAGTCTCGGAATTATATTTTTATGGATTATAATTTCAAAACTACTAATACTAGAATTAGATAGTCCTACTTACATTTTTGTTTAGAATGAGATATATATTCATGGGATAACTTAAAATAATTTAATGTTATGTTTATTTTATTCAAGATTATTTAAAGAATTGGATAAAAACTCATAAATCGTTTGAACTGTTATACCTCTAATAATAATATTAAAAATATCGTATTCTCAATAGTGTGAGTATAGATGGATAAAGTAGGACACACATGTTATTTTATAAAAATGTAAAGGTTAATTTTGTTTACAACTTTTTTATTTCAAATGATAAGGATTATAATACCTGTTTAGATATGATATTAAATAATCCTTCATTCCAACGCAGGACTACTAGTTACGAGTCCGATTTTTAAACACAAACAAGGGACTTAAAATTAATAATCCGATCCCAATTGTTGTCATTAGAAACAAACATGGCCTAAGATGATTAGTCTGTAATTAGTCCATTGCACACCCTATGATTTTTTCTGTCTCTCACATTAACGTTAGGAGATTAAAATGATTCTCCCCAATATTAGGTTTCCATGATAATTATTCAATGAATGTGAGGAAGTAAAGTAGCAAACAAATAGGCAAAGCATGTGGTGGGTCAAAGCTAAATCTAGCGCATACTGTGCTCCAAGCAAGTGTTACATTCCTTTTGATGGTTCAAAAGTTGAATGAATCATGGGGCTCACTCAAATTCAGCAACACTAATGGATGACGATAAGCAGTTGACTAAAATTAATTTGTATGTGGAAAACCCTAAACCACCATGAGTTTTCAAACCAGTTAGGCTAAAAGAACACCTATTAATTATTCAAGTATAAACACTAGCTATTAGCTAGGAATCCAACCAAGTTTACTTAAATAATCATTCTCACTTTCCACTCTTTCAAACCTGGCCGCCCCCGGTCAGCAGCATGTGTTCTGGTCTTGATCTGATTTTATTTTATTTTTAATACTAATAAATTTATATCCATCATTTTCTTTCGATATGTACAGAAATTCACTAATTTCAAAGTATTTTAATGAAATTTTAAGTTTATAAACTGTAACTCAATTGGAATATATCAAGGTTCAATCTCCGATTCATATTTCGTCGACCAATTCTTTTTCATATAAATAGATATAAAATCTATGGGACAATTACTTAAAAGTACATTTTGTGCCGTAACCCTTTTTATCTAACTAAAAGTCGAACCAAAATAAAATAAAATTAGTAGTTGTGTAAAGGCCGGAATAGCCTTTATATATATACTTTTCGTGATGTTTTCTATGTTAAAATTTTAAATATTAATAAGTGAGCAAGAGAGAAATGTGGTGAGGAGTTGTGGGTTTCATATTGTAAATAATTTTTAGCACTATTGTAGGGAGCTGTTAATATATATATATGGTGAAACCTAAGTAATTACTAATAGTTTTTATTTTTATTTATTGAACAAAAGCTGGTTTTTCTCTCTTGTGATCTTTGTGAAGGAGGGGATTTTCATAAACACATGAGGTTTATACTTTAGAGCCTCTCTCTATGTAAGACACCTCATCAAGGACGAAATTTATCAAGGACATGACACGAATTTTAATATTATATTTTACTTTTTAATAATTAAGATAAATATAATATTTGGATATTATGCACTTATATTTATTCATCTTTTTAACATTAGATCTTGAAATGTGCATTCTCATTGGTTTGAAATTCTCCAAATACAGTCAATTTTAGGCTAAGTTTTTTTTTTTTGAAGAAAAAAGGTTTCGGCTTTTAAAAAAATGAAATACCAAGTCACCAACTTGGCCAGAACTTTTTTGTCGAGGTTAAAAGAAAAATGAAGTTCGTAATTTTCTCTTCAAATCAAGGTTGATAAAAGATATTTCATTCGTTCTAAATTATTTGATCATTATTAATTTTTAAAAATTAATTTGAGATATTTTTAAATTTAAAATTAAAATGAGTCATTAAAAATTATGAAACAATAAAACTTATAATGAGTAATTCTTTTTAAATAATTTATATTATTTTTCATTATATTAATTAAAATTAAGAGAATTTATGCTAATTTTAAATTTAAAAATCTTTTCTTAATTTTAAAAAGTTAACAATGATCAAATAATATAGAATAATTATTTATATTTCTAGCCTATTTATAAAACAATTAATAGTTCTAATGTTAATTCCTTACCTCTCAAAATCAAGGTGGACAATTACCCACCTTCATTCCATCGTGCATCTGAGCCTGTCAAGTTCAAATTTAAATGTTCATTACCTCATAAAATGATTTTTAATTATCAGCTTCTTTCCTTTTTCACAAAACATCTGAAAATATAAAAAGTTCAACACTTCAGTTGAAATAAGTAGTTCTTTAGTTAGTATATTAGTGACTTGTTTATTGGTTTTCAATTTTAATTTAAAGGAATTGATATTTTTACGAGATCTCACTTACATAAGTTGGGTCTCATTTACTATTCATGAGAGGAGAATCTTGTTTGTAAAAATGTCATTCCCTAATTTAATCCATGTATAAAACTTTAACAGTTGACCCAATAGGCTGAAGAACAAAAGTAAAAAGGAAACGAAAAAAAAAAGAGCAAGAAAATAAAAGGGTTAGCATCAAAAGAGGAAAATAAGAAAAAAAATTAAAAAATATTTAAGACTAACAATTCTCCCTGTTTCAATTGTGTGTTACAAACAACACCCTCTCCATAGGAAAACTTGTGAGTTCAGAACCCCCCCCCCCCCCCCCCCCCCCCGGCAAACGGGCTGGGCCAAAAATGGCCCGGCTTTTTGCGGGCTGAAAATCTTAGGCCCGTGGCCCGTACGGGCCGGGCCGCGGGCCATTTGAGTTTTTTTTTTTTATAAATTTTTTTTTTATTATTATTATATTTATACCAAAATTGAAAATGTTTTACTACCAAATCCGAAAGTTGTTGCTGCCAAGTAGGAAAGTTGCTGTACCGAAGTGACATGCTAAGCCTATGGTTGAAGCACTCAAGAGTGAAGGCCAATCCGAAAGTTGCTTCAGTAGTTTAGTGTATATAGTTGGTAAAATGACACAAATTCGGGACATGTTGTATATGTTATGTATTATGTACATGATAACTATTAACTGATAAATTGCTAATCCACGCTTCTCCTTTTTTCACCAAAACCGAAAAATGGACTTCACTATTATTATATATATATATATATATACACACACACACACAATCTTTTTGCTCATTGATATAACTTATAATTTAAAATAAATATTAACATTAATTATTTATAATTATATCACATAATTTTTATATAATCATTTAATATTATTAATAAATAAAATAAGACAATTAATAATTTTATAAATATTTTATACTCATATATATTAAAATTTAAAATGTAACTAATATTATTAATTACAATACTAGTAAATCACAATACTAAATAAAATTCAAATTAAAAAAAATAACATGATTGAATGACATTAATTAATAATTACATTCCCTTATAAGTTGGAAGAACAAATATAGTTGAAAGGCAAATTTAAAACAACAAGTTGTTGTAGCTCAGTTTGTTTGTAATGACAATAAATGACTTAAAGGTCTTGAGTTCCATCCCCGCAGGCAACATTCTTTTTACAAAGGAAAAAAAAAACTTACGGACGGGCCGGACCACTCCGGGCCGGGACAAAAACAGCCCACATCTACGCGGGCCAGAATTATGAAGCCCACAGCCCAAAAATTACGGGCCTGCCTGGCCCGCGGGCCTGGGCTGTTTTGCCACCTCTACTCTCAATGTTGTAATGAAATTAATGGTATAAAAAAAACCAAAAGATGTTGTGTATTCAACACATAATGAAGTAATTGCTGTGCCTACAAAAGTAATAATCAACGTAGCTTTCATGTAGTCAGGTAGGAGTCATAGCATAGACTACTGTTGTATATTCATCACTGTTGAAATAATTATAGCATCCCTCTAACAAAACCCTCTATCTTTTTTCTTTTGTCAATTCAGAACTTCAATAATCAATGATACAGCTACACTATGACCAACTTATTTCCATATAACTCAATTTCCGCTTCCCCTATACTAGAGCTACTTGTTGGGATCTATGAAAGGAACTATCCCAATTGGATTTATCCCAGTCAATCAACGAATATGAGGTATATGCATCAAATAAAAAGTGACATTTGAAAAGCAGCTTGAGATTCAAGTCTGACAGGTCCAAGCATACATGATTATAAGGTAGAAATGCATTACATATTTTATTGGTTGTGTTTCACAATAAAATGAATATGGTTCTATATTAACTTTATATGGAGTGCAGAATGGTAAAAAGCCTAAATTTTGTTCTAATTTAACATTGTATTGTGTAAAAATTGGTGAAAAATAAAATATATTTCGTGCTCAGATCAAGAGTAAAATAAATATACAACTAAATATGGAAGTTCATTTATCAGTTTTGATGGCCATAAACAATGGATACCAATATTTATGACACAAGTTATTTTGGGGTGTAAATATATAATACTTTATACCAATAATACAACTTTATATTTTAATATTTGGGCTAAAAACGAATATTTATGCAGAAAATATCATTTTCTTTGAACAATTTGGTGCAATAATTAAAGAATTTTACAGTCTTGTACAAGCAAAGATAATTTCAAATTGAAAAATAGAAGGGAGATTGAGTTGATAGACAAGTCCTTCTATGGTACATAGGGGGTATATATTTGTTAATTTGGACACGAGTAATGGGTCATTTCACCGAGGACCAAAAGAACTCCGACGTTAAAGAGGGAGCTTAAAAGCTGAATGTCAGCTTGGCGTGCATAACACAGCAATTGGTTTCTTAAGTCTTAATGAATACTACTTGCATTCTCAAGTACTGACCAAAGGAGAGAGGGGATTTTTGCTTTCTCAGAAAATCAAAGCAAAAAGAAAAAGAAAGAACACCCATTTGAAGAAGGAATTTCTAGTGGGATTTTACTCTTCTTTTTGGTGAGAAAAAGAAAAAATAGGAAAATTTTGATAGGAAAAAGAGTGGTAGTGCTGATTTTTCCATAACTGGTAAGAGCTAAGAAGCAAATACTTGGCTTTTTGTGTAGTTTTGTTGTGTTTTGAATACTTTGGTTCACTAGAGAATATGGAAATTGGAAAACAGCTCGTCTTCAAATGGATGTCTCTTGGTGGGCAGTGCCTTTATGCATGTTTTGTTGGTTTCTGTACTAAATGTATGGTGACGGATTTGGTCCAATAGAAAAATAAAAATAAAAAATAATCTTTGCATGCTGTACTACCCTTATTCACTTGTGTGTTAGATTCTGAAAAGTTTTATTGGATGATCTTTCAATTTATACAATATTGATGTTACTATTTGAGGTGGGTTTCTTGTGCTTCTAACCTTGGTCATGTAAAATAGTTAAATCTTGGGTTTTGATGGGGTTTACATGGAGAGTGGCTTTTGGGTTTTGTCTAGTGATTGCAAGTTGATCATATTTTCATGTGGGTTTATGGATTTTCTTTGACACACTATATGATGATTAAAGTGCTCAATTTTAAGCAAATTTTCTTTGATATCTCCGAAATGATTCTTTTGGGTTCGTCAGATTTTGTTAGTAGCTGATGTCTGATTGTCCATTATTATAAAGAGCTATGACTTCATTTTATGATCTTCTCATTTATTCCAGTATCTTAGATTTTTTTTTTATGAAGATAGATGCTTCTTGTCTACCGTTGTTGTGGTTTCTTCAACTGATACCGAGATGCTGTTTTTCGTTGTAAGGTTTTCAATTTTCTGTGGTAAAACAACTAAATATAGTTTGATTTTTCTACAGGGTTTGGAACTTGAAGCTTTAAATAGCATTGGGGATTTATGGTGGTACAAATCTGTAAGGTTTTATCTCATAAAGAAAACTAAGCAACAGGAAGACTAAAGAGAGAGAAAGAATGATAAAGAAATAGAGGGAGGTGGTGGGGTGGAGTCTTGTGGGCGGGTGTCTATGGGTTTTGAGAATAATTTAGTGTTAAGAGTCTGTTGGTTATGTCTCCTTGGCTGAGTGGGTGCGCCCGGACTCAGTGGGCTTTGCTGCCGACCAAGGAAACAATCTCTTATATTGCTCTCTTCCCATTCAAGTGAGCTCTTTTAAAAAGAATTTCACAAACCCTCATCTCTGTCCTTTTAAGACTTTCCTGCCTCGATTGCTGTCAAGATTCGGTCATACTAGTAGCATATATCCTTTCCCTTCTTTGAGATCATTATTTCCACCCCCCCCCCCCCCCCCCCTCTCAAGTCCAGAAACTGGTTTATAAATCCAAATTTTGGTCCCCACTCTTGGGGTGGTTCTATTTCCATTTCTGGGACTTTCCTCGGTTGCTGTTATGTTTGATAATTGGAATGTCTGGTGACGAACGCAACAATTTATAGTCTTGTAGTGAGCAATTTAGTGTTGGGGTTAATTAGTTTTTTGGGGTATCGGAGCAGAGCAGAAGCAGATCTTTTAGCTGCCAGGATGAAGTTCATGAAACTTGGATCCAAACCTGATTCCTTTCAGACTGATGGGAACAATGTCAGGTACGTATGATCTTTTGGGGACTTGAATACTTTGCTTCCTTCTCAACTTCAATGTAATGCACTTGTTATAGTATATGCTATGGTGACGCTTTTGAGTTTGCTTGGTGTAAATTCAGTTACTAGTGATTTGTTCTCGGTCAATAGTTCAGTGTGCCTTTTAGGCCCCTTTTCTGTACTAGTCTTTTTTTTATCTGTTAGAAGCATGCTACATGCAGTTAATGGTTAATCTGGGGATCCTTTTGGGAAGTTTGAATATAACTATTTGACAACGAACTTTATGCAACAGCTAAACTAAATATTAAGGTCCTCATTCAGCCACCATTTCTGGCTACTAATTTTGTTATTGTTTAATTATGGGACTGAGTGTTCACCAAGTACAATTGTTTGTATCCTTGTTATTCCAGATCATATATAATGTCCAATTTGGTCCATTATGTTGACCAACATCTTGTCATTTTCTGTATGTTTATAGTGATGTATTGTTCTTTGTCGTTTGCTTCTCTTCAGCATTGGTGAATGTAAGAGAACTCTTTGTCGTTTGTTTCTCTTTAGCATTGATTGGTGGATGTAAGAGAACTTTAAAGGTCGGAAGAAAGTGCTAGAAACTCTCAAGTTATGTTTACAAGGAAAAGAGTGAATCTTATATGGGTGTTCTTAATTACTTCAACATGATTTACTGAATTTCAGATTGAAATTAATTAAATTTCAATGTTGTAACAAAGCTTCTTGCCATTTCCTTGGGAAAAGGACTACTATCGCATGTTGGTCCTCCCACTATGGAGTATGGACCTAACATTAGCATTTTCTGATTGATCGCCATATTCTTATGCCTAAAGCCCTAGCCTTTATCATTGGTTTGGTCAATGTACTTTAATGTAGTACCATTTATTGTAGTACTTTGAATAAGAAGTCTTTCTTGAGGCAGAGTTCAGATGAACCTCACTGTAGTGAATTTTAACTTTAACAAAAAAGCTGATTTTTTTTATTTTTATATACAAAAATATATTTTGATCATTGTTGGAAGGAAAGGATTTAGGTTCAAGATATTACCTAAGGTGTATATGTTGAATTAGACAGCGTGCTGTGGTAAATAGTAATATTCAAGTTACATTGTCGCGACATATTTGTGAGTGTAATTGTTATGCTTATATTTTGTAATACCCAGTGTCTATAATAGATAGCTGTGACATCATGATAACTTATGAGGCTAAACCTGTGAACTGTCATTGTAGTAGCGCTCGTGAACACTTTAGATGTATCTTCAGTACACTTATTTTAATGATTTTTTAGATGATTAAACTTAGTTGAAACTCTAATTGGAAAGGAAAAGAATTTTTTACAAACTGTTCCAATATGATCATAAATTAAATCTTGAAATAATCTTGTGGTTGTTCCATGTCGGATATTGTCATGACTCATGACATAAAGAAAATCTGTGTTCTGCGATAGAATTGGATGCTTGAATGAAAATTTTCTGTCTTTGAACTTTAATTTTCTGGTCAGAGTGTAATTTTGAGGTTTGAGAAGCCGTATTAGCAAAAGTTATTTAAGTATACCAACTAAATTTTGTTTTTGTAGTAACTGAGTACAAGCCACTAAAGAATTCCCATGTGCAGGTATGTAGCAAGTGATCTGGCAACTGATGTTGTTGTCAGTTTAGGGGATGTGAAGTTTTATCTACATAAGGTAAGATGTTCAATAACCAGGTAACCATTTTTTACGTTGTGATTAGAATATTCTCTTTAGCAGTTTCTTCCATGTTAGACTTGTTGACAGCTATAACCTACACTTAGTCAGCGTGGTTCTGATTTTGACTTGACATATTTCTAGAATCACATTATCTAGCTTTAGATCATCTCTTGATTTCAATTGTTACTTTACTATCAACAAAGTAGTTATTCAAGAATTTGATATGGTGTCTTGAGTTACTTAGAACTCAGTGCAGAAGCAGGGTTATGCATTATAAGATATCCCATTCAGCTTAAACTAATCCTGGGTTGAAATTGCTGATCATTTAAGTGTAAAGTTTAGCATAGGTGCCCTCTGTTTAGTGCTTAAAATATATTTAGACATGCTAACAAATACGCGTTAATGTGATAAATTAATGATGGAGAAATGATACTGCTAGATCAAAAAATGGATTGCCTGAGAAAAAGTACTGCTAGGAGAATCGAAGTGTAAGGGTCACTTACATCCTTGCTGACTTTTTATATTTGTTCTGAAGATGTGCATAGTCTTCCACGTTGATGGGCTGAATTATTGGTTTTGCAGTTTCCTCTTTTGTCCAAGAGTGCCCACTTGCAAAAGTTGGTTGCAACTTCAAATGAAGAGAATGGTGATGAAGTTGACATTCATGACATTCCTGGCGGTCCTACTGCTTTTGAGATATGCGCAAAGTTCTGTTATGGCGTGACTGTCACCCTTAATGCTTATAACGTTGTTGCGGCACGTTGTGCAGCTGAGTACCTAGAGATGCATGAAACAGTTGAGAAAGGGAACCTCATCTACAAGATCGATGTTTTCCTCAATTCCAGCATCTTCCTAAGCTGGAAAGATTCTATCATAGTTCTTCAGACTACAAAGTCTCTGTTACATTTGTTTGAGGAACTAAAGCTGGTCAGCCACTGCATTGATTCAATAGCTTCAAAGGCCTCTGTCGAGGTTTCCAAGGTTGACTGGTCCTATACCTATAACCGGAAAAAGCTGCAAGAGGAAAGTGGGAATGATACTAAATGGAATGGTGTTAGAAGCCGGTTGGTGCCAAAGGACTGGTGGGTTGAGGACTTGTGTGAGCTTGGAATGGATTTATATAAGCGGGTTTTAGTGAATATAAAAAATAAAGGAATAATTTCTAATGAAGTGATTGGAGAAGCTTTGAAGGCTTATGCTCAGAGAAGGTTACCAGGCTTCAGCAAGGGCATGATCCAGGGTGGAGATGTCTTAAAGATTCGTTCAATAGTGGAGATGATCGTGTGGTTATTACCTGCTGAGAGAGGTAGTGTGTCATGTAATTTCTTGCTCAAGTTGTTGAAAGCAGCTATCTGGGTGGATTCAGGTGAAACGGCAAAAGATGAATTAATAAGAAGAATTGGTCAGCAACTGGAGGAGGCTTCTGTTAATGATCTCTTGATAAGGAATCAAACCAGGGAAGGAACCATATATGATGTTGATATAATTCAGAAAATACTATACGAGTTTAAGATGCAAGATCGGGATGGTGAAGCTATAGTTGAAGAAGGCCATGAGATTCAGGAGGTGACAAGGCCGGGGATTTTATCAGAAGCTTCAAAGCTGATGGTGGTAAAGCTTGTAGATGGGTACCTTGCTGAAATAGCAAAGGATCCTAATTTACCTTTGTCGACCTTCATTGATCTTGCAGAGATGGTGTCTGCTTACTCTCGGCCTGCTCATGATGGGATATATCGAGCCATTGACATGTACCTAAAGGTAAGAGTTCTCAGTGCTCAACTTTGTATTCTTTTGTTGGTGTTTCTGTGGCATATTTTAGATCAAGTCCATGAGAAATTTCAAATTAAAGCCATAGGAAAGTGGTTTTTTTTTGTTTAAGTTTACTGAAATTGTGGGTAGCATGTGGTAGAACTTTGTTCTCGTATGTATTTTAAAATTATTTTTAATATTATTATTGAGCATTAAAATCTTGTCTCGTACTAAAGGGCTTCTTGAAGCAAGCTGTTTTTTTCTGATGCTAGATGGTATGCGGGAAGCAAATAGCGATGAGTAGAAGTTGATCAATATAGAAATAAGAACTAGTTTCTTTTTCATTTTTCTTCCTCTTTTTTTGTGTATTCCTTAAAATTTGAGAAGGCATTCCTTCTAGTCACTGAAGAATGATTTGCTTTCCAGTAATTGAGTACTGAAAACTTGAAAGTTTAGAAGAAACATACGCAGTCAAGACTGTTTAGTAATAAAAGTTATTTATTACTAGCACTTGATGGCACATGCGTTGCATGATAAAAAAAAATAATTTAAAAAGGACAAAATAGTAATATAGTTAAAACTGTAGGGGCAAAAGAGGAAAACAAAGACTGACAAAATCACCAAAGCCTCCATGGAGGCTTTAATAATATAGACTAGCACGCGTACTGTGTGTAAATTATTAGGTGTAAAATTTGAACTTTATAAATTTTGGAGTACTTAATTGAAAGATTAAAAAAATTAAAATAAAATGGACAAAATAGTAATGTATCTAAAGTTCTAGGGGCAAGAGAGGAAGAAAGAAAAAAAGCAGGTCAAGTAGGGGTGCAACCCAAAATCACCAAAAGCCTCACGGAGACTTAATAATATAGATGTAGCTATTGGTCGCAATCTCTTACTCAGATAAAATCATTTAGTGAGCCACATGTCTCTGTTATTGTGCAGGAGCACCCTGGGATCAGCAAAAGTGAGAGGAAGAGGATATGCAGGTTAATGGATTGCAAGAAGCTCTCTGTGGATGCTTGTTTGCACGCCGTGCAAAATGAGAGGCTCCCTTCGCGTATAGTTGTTCAGGTGCTGTTCTTTGAGCAATCCCGTGCCGCTGCATCCTCGGGATGTAGCACTCCTGACCTTCCCAAAGCCATGAAAGACCTAAACAGTGGGTCCCATGGAAGCTCAATATCAGCAACCACTAACACAGAAGAAGATTGGGATGCTGTGGCCACAGCTGAAGAGCTTAGGGCCGTGAAGATGGAGCTCGCTGCCTTAAGACTGGGAAATGGAGTAGATAGAAACAACAGCAGAGATGGTAAAAGTAATGCAGATGGGGCTGCTATTAGTAAGATGAAAGGTCTGCTCATGTCAGCAAGAGTCTTTTCGAAACTCTGGTCGAGCAAAGGTAGACAGGGGGAGAATAGTGGCTCGGATTCATCGGAGGGTCTTGGTTCAGCCAACCCTGAAGAAGCTAATAAATCCACTCCTTCAAGAAAAGGGAGGCATTCAGTTTCTTAGTAGAGGAAGAATATTACATGAAGATGTAGTTTTGTTTTTGTTTTTGGGGAGGCTAGGGGTATCTTTGAATGACGCTAAAAACTAATGGTTTATCTTTCACCAATGCCAAAATGCAGCATATAACTTAGAGAGATTTTGGTGTCCATCCCAGCAATATTTAGAAACGTTAATATTCTTGAGCTTTATCAACATTATAGGCGTATAACTAATAAGTAGTAGTGGATGATTGCTATAATCCTAGCAGGTCATGTCCGACCCAGTTGCCGGACAATTCTGATGTCCTTAAAAGGTTGAAAAAGATCCAATATGTTCTATTATTTGAATAATATATTCTAATTTTGTAAAATTAAATTTATATATTAATTATAATATGCTTTATACGTTTATTCAATTTCTTTTATAATCTTTTTGGTTGACTGAATTGGTGTTTTTCCAAAAGTAAAGGGGGCTTTGAATACCAAACGATGCTACTATTTGCTAGAAAAAGTGAATTTAAAATAATCTCAATCTCCAGAACTATTTTTCTTCTTTTTACAATTAAATAAGAAATCAATAAACTCAATAATTTAAATAAAAATAATAAATAAGACACAATATTTAACGTGAAAAATTTTTAAAAGAAAAAATCACAAGTTAAATTTTGAATTTTTATTATATCATTAATAATGGGTTCACAATAATCTTCTCGAGTTTTACATCTTAAAATTTAAGGTTACATAATAAATTGAAATAATATAAATTTACTTTTAATTGAATTGAGAAATCTAATTAACTTTACAACCTAAAATATCCCAAGCAATAAAGTCTTCCAGCTTTCAATTGAATAGAAATTGTGGTGGATATCCACGAGTAACAAACAGTATCCTCTCAATTTATTCTTTGGACTGTCTTCTTGCTACCGAGCTTCTCTCTTATAATAATAAGAGTCCCTCATAGCCTAATTTATAGTATTCTTCTTAATCCATTCCCATTATGAATTGAAAATTATTTATTCACCTAATCAGATTATGATTACCTTTATTTGTCTTGGACACCATTCAAACTAATAAGTAAATCATTTTTTGAAAATTTTATGGGTGAGGACTCATACCCAACAATCTCTCCCTCCGAACAATGAGAAAAGGGAGCACAAACCAAAACTCCTCAACTGGAGTTAATTCCGACGTAGTCTTGGCTCAACTCAAATTTATTGAAATTTTCAACTATCTTCATGTTTGACTTTGTCTCATTGGCATTGTTCTTCTCGATGGGAGGATCTAACTCAAATTTGACAGATTTTTTCTTACCAAATTAATTCACAACCGCTTTGTACCCTAGTTGTGAGTTATCACTTTCTTTTTTCACTTTTGGTACCTATTTAAAGCGAAGAGTTTTCCTTTCGTGATTCTCATGCAAGACTTTTCACCTATCTCCTAGGACTTTGTACCACATTTTTTTATTCCTAACTTCCCCATCTTCAACATCTTTCATATACGTTCGCATATATAAAAAATGTCTACCTTCTTACCTCTAATCACAACTAGAGACCCTTTAGTGAGCTTTCATTGACTTTCATCAAAGAGACAATTATAACCATTCTCATCAAGCTTATCGGTAGAAATCAACTTAAGACGGATATCTGAAACATGTCTAACATCTCTAAATATCAACCTGCAACCACTGTTAATCTCCAAACAAATATCTCCAATATCGATAACCTTTTATTCATTTCAATTTTTCATTCGTATATGGGCAAATTTTCACCCGTACATGGGCAAATTTTCACCCGTACATGCTACTTCACCATGCGAAGTAGCACGAAACGAAACAGCAGAATCAATCACTCAAGCATTACATGACACTTAAGTTTACCATCATAAACAATTTCTACATTAATGATGGATAAATATACAATCGAGACCTTATTCTCATCATTTTCAGCACAATCGCCTTATATGACTCTGGCAGTGAAAATAAATTTTCTTTTTTTTTCTTTTTTTTTATCTCTGGACCTGCCCCTAGATTTGTCATATTCAAAGGAGTTTTTCTCTATTTTTCTGCCCCTATTCTGCGTGACAAAAACTTGAAACTCAACACCAGTCGTTACAATATCTCTTCGCCTCTATTCTTCGTTGAACAAACTATCTTTGAGTATATCCATAGTTAGCGCACCATTAGAAGCAAAGTTACTTAGCGATACAACCAATGTCTCCCAGCTATTAGGCAAAGAACTCAATAACAACAAAGCCTACAACTCATCATTAATGACCATCTTTATCGTATTTAACTAATTTATCAAACTTTAAAAATCACTCAAGTGTTTTACAACGAAGTTTTTATCACTGAACTTAGAATTCACAAGTTTTCTGATCAAGAAAGCTATATTTTGCACCGTTTTCATTTTATACATGGACTCCAATTTCTGCCAAATAGTATGGACTTTAATTTCTGTGGCAACATGATAAAACACATTTTGATCAATGCACGATTTAACCATACTAATAGTTTTTCTGTTCATCTTGTTCCACTACGCATCACTCTTGTTTGTGAGATTAACTCATTCATTCTCAAGTGGGCTCATACAAATTATTACAGTAAAACAAATCCGCTATTCTTGGCTTTCAAATTGCATAATTTGAAACCTTGAGTTTAATCATGCAACCTGCTGTCCAATCCTCCATTTAATTGGCTCAAGAAAATCATAAAAAATAACCAAGCTCTTTATACCATTGTTGAAAAAAGTGAACCTAAAATAATTTCAATCCCAAAAATTATTTTTTCGTCTTTGTGCAATTAGATAGAAAATCAACAAACCCAATAATGAGAACAAAGATAAAAAAAATAAATATCCACAAACAAGATAATATTTAACATGAAAAAAATCACAAGTCAAACTCCAAATCTCCATTATATCACTAATAATGGGTTTACAATAATTCTTTCGAGTTTTACACTCTAAAACTTGAGGTTATACAATAAATTGAGATAGTGCAAATTTACTTTTAATTAGATTGAGAAATCTAATTAACTTTACCATCCAAAATACTCCAAACAATAAAGTCTTCCAACTTTCAATCGAATAGAGAAACGACAGATAATCACAAGCAACAAACTGTAATCCTCTCAATTTATTTTTTTGGCTACTTTCTTGCTTGCTACTAGGGGTGCACACGGTCGGTTTGGTCGATTTTTTGGAAAAAAAAAAATAACCAAACCATTTAAGTCGGTTATAAAAAATTAAAAACCAAAACCGCCCAAATTTTTACATCGTAATCGGTTATCGGTTTATTCGGTTTCGGTTAAATCGGTCGATTTATTCGGTTATTCGGTTCCGTAATTAATAATTTGATATTTATTATATTGCCAATTTTTCATAATAATTAATAAATCACTAACTCAATAACTACTAATTATAATAGAAGTTCTCTAAATCCGAAAAACAAAAATCACCTAACTCACTCACTAGGATAGAAGTTTTGCAAATTCGTCACAATAAAAACAAATAATAAATATATAATTATATAAAATAAATATTTATTAGAAAAGTATATAAATTATATTATAATTTTAAATTGTTCGGTCGGTTTGGTCGGTTTCGGTTTTTTGAGAAGCCAAACCAAACCAAACCGGCCGAACTAGTTTCGGTTTTTAGTTTTATAGTGTTCAATTTTTTGGTTTTATATTTTTCGGTTTGAAATAGTAACGGTTTGATTCGATCCGGTCGGTTTTTCGATTTTGGTCGATTTTGTGTGCACCCCTACTTGCTACCGTACTCTCTTGTAATAATAAGACTCTCTCGTAACCTTATTTATAGTTTTTTTCTTAATCCATTCCCATTAAATTGAAAATAATTTATTTTTTTAATCAGATTATGATCACATTTATTTGTCTCGAATACAAAACAAACTAATAAGTAAATCTTTTTCAACTTGAATTAATTTCACGGGTAAGGACTCATACCCAACAGTATTCCCAGCGTATGGGTACTTGCATGCGGGACCACGGAACTTGACTATAAGAACCATCATAAATGGTTCGGAATAGTGGCAATGGTTAATACTTCTTTAGTTGCTTAGTTCAATATGTAAACACTGAAACGGTGCGTGAATCTGGGCCATGTAAATTTGTATGTAATGAGATGCAATTAAATCTAAAGTTGTAATGGTTCACACATGGTATTGCATGTGGATGAAATAAAAATTGCAATGTTGCAATGGTTCAGTAATAATAGAAAATAGAACGTTGCAATAGTTGTCCCATTTTGAAACTCTGTAGAGATAGATGCCAGTAAGCAAATAAATAGCTTTGGAAACTTGCCATTTCATTCATTCCAAATTCAAGTAATCAAATCTCAATCGAGTTTATTCTCTTCTCTCATTCTCCATAATTTTTGTAGTCTTATACTCAAGAGATCAAAGTATTCGGCAATAATTCTCTGTTAGTGCAAAGCGAGGATTTACTTACACATTTAAAAATCACATACATCCCTATTGTAATGTGATAGGATTAGGGGTGCACATAAAACTGACCAAAATTGAAAAATCGACCGGACCGAACCAAACCGTTACTATTTCAAACCGAAAAATATAAAATCGAAAAATCGAACACTATAAAACTAAAAAACCGAAACTAGTTCAGCCGGTTTGGTTTGGTTTGGCTTCTCAAAAAACCGAAACCGACCGAACAATTTAAAATTATAATATAATTTATATACTTTTCTAATAAATATTTATTTTATATAATTATATATTTATTATATGTCTTTATCGTGACGAATTTGCAAAACTTCTATCCTAGTGAGTGAGTTAAGTGATTTTTGTTTTTCTGATTTAGAGAACTTCTATTATAATTAGTAGTAATTGAGTTAGTGATTTATTAATTATTATGAAAAATTGACAATATAATAAATATCAAATTATCAATTACGGAACCAAATAAACCGATCGATTTAACCGAAACCGAATAAACCGATAACCGATTACGATGTAAAAATTTGGGCGGTTTTGGTTTTTAATTTTTTATAACCGACTTAAATAGTTTGGTTATTTTTTTTTCCAAAAAACCGACCGTGTGTATCCCTAGATAGGAGCGAATATTACTTTAAAGATAACAATTTTGCATGCGCTTCAACCGTGCAAGTGTGTTTCTCCTATTTTCTTTCATTGTTTGTAAATTTACACCAACACAACATTTTTTTGTGTTGGATTGATCACTCTCTTGTTTTCTTTTTATTATTCTCCAAATATTCATTTTGTCTATAGAGAAATTGAAACCTACTCTTTTAAATATTCGATAGTAATAAACAAGTGGTATGCTTCTTGCTCAATAAATTGGGAAGATAATATTGATACAAATGGTTGTTTGGTCTACTTTCCCTCTTCAGATCTGAGTCTATTTTCAAGATTGTAGTATCAAATCTCTATATTTATATTTAATCAAAATGTAATCTTATTATTATTATTATTATTATTATTATTATTATTATTATTATTATTTTTCCTTCCAAAAGTTAACTCGAGTTTTGAAGATGAGTAGCCTATTAACTATATTATGTGTGTTTTCTTGGATTCTTGTTCTCCTGTGGCAAAAGATCTACAAATCCAAGGCCCTCGCCAGTCTCTTTAAGTTTAGGAAGAGACATTTGCTCAATATAAGAAATTATTTTTATTTTTTTGGCACCGTTTGGGGAGTTGGGTACGATTAATACAAAATATTGCAACTAGGAGAATCAAATACATACAAAAGCCTCGTATCTAAGCAAGGTGGTTTAAGTAAATTAATTGCCTCGTATCCATCATCCAACACATTATTTGATGCTTTAAGCAACAGGTCGATTTCCGCGTATCTAATGATCTACCAAATTATAATAATTAATTGAAATACACAACTAATAGATTGTTTAAGATGATTGGAAGTGTTAGTTAATTCGCGCACCATAATAATAATAATAAGTTAGATGAAGAATTATTAACTAATCAAAGGTTAAAACGCTGTTAATTAAAGAAAATCATCGGTTATAATTACCATGTTAAGCTATAAGCCTAATAACTACAAAAGATCTGAAGTTTCCAAGTTTGTGAATTTATATATATGATTTTTTGGACTTATAGCATGCTCAAGATTAAATATAACATTATTATAATAGTCTTTTCCTTGGCCAAAAATAAAAAAAGAAAGATTAAATATATTATTGTATACGTATACTTCTGTATCTATGGTGAGGCATTTATAACTTGTCACTATATTCCACGGAAGGATACTTGAGGAAAGTAAAAAATCAAGGAATAAGGTGCCACGTATCAAATTCAAAATAAACTAATTATGTATTGCATGTATCAATATGGCGACTTTAACTTCAATGAATTTTATTTATTCATCTTCATCTTTGTCACCCTCTCGTTCTAGAGAATCACGCCTGTTTTACCACGTTTATAAAAATAAACTAATTATGTATTCCATGTTACTAAGATAAAATGTTAGTCATTTATAATGGAGTTTGGAATTTGTTAAACAACATTATTACGTTTGAATTGAAATAATAAAATTAATAAAAATAAAAAATAAAATAAAAAATAAAAAAGTTTTTTAGATAAAATAAGTCGTTTTATACTTTTTAAAAAAAATAAAACCTATAAATTTAAGAGAGATAAAAAAATCGATTTCATTCTAATAAAACAATCAAACATAAATTTTTTTTATTTTATAAAAATAAAATTGTTACATTCTCATATTCATTTTTTCAATCTAAATATAACATAATAATATACCAATAAATTGTGCTATATTCCAAATATATGTTAAATCGCAAAACAAGCAAAGCCTGGAAAGGGGGAGAATCTTTTGAAATTTTGCATTATAAAGTTTAATGTCATATCAACACTAATTATTTATTTTTATTTTTATTTTTTTGATAATTTGAGCATAATTTTAACAATCTTGACTTTGCCAGAATTAGATCCTAAGATCTCATACACCCAAAGCCTTATGAGTAATTGTTTTATTATTAAATCACGAGGGACTTGGTAACACTAATTATTTCATTGTGCCCCAATTATGTTTTTTAATTTTCACTGTTTAGTTTTTCTTTTGGTGGAATTTTAAGTAATAGTACTTTCTTCGTTTTAAAATTAAAAATTTAATTTAATTTTTAAAATTAAACGATGACATATTAAATTTTAAGTTAATGCAAATTTATTTAATTGTAATTGATGTAATTATTATAACTGCATAATATATAATAAAAATTATTAATCACAAAATTTATTTTATTTTAAAATTTTATAAATTATATTAATTTTAAAGTTTAATATGTGTTGTTTAATTTTAAAATTTAATTTATTTTTTTAATTTTATAACGCAAGAGTAATATTTAAATAGGATTTAATCGATTTCATCAATTATTGGCCCTTTGAACTTTGCTGGATGACATTAAATAATCATAAACAAATTGAAAATTAAGGTGAGTGGAAAGGGGTATTATTATTATTATAAGTGAAGAAGTGAAAGAATGAGTCATATGTTCCCGTCCCTGAGCAAAACTGAAGTGATGTCTGACCTAACTGAGGCTAATTGTAGTCATGAAATGAGAAGATCTTTACATGCTATCCAAAGGACAATCCATAATAGAAAAAGAAAGCAACACAAAAACATTCATAAAGAAGCTCCTTTTTTTTTTCCTTCTTTATTAATTAATTTCTTTTTTAATTTTTCGTTATTGTTTAATTTCTTACACTTCAGCTCATCAAGTAAAATGAATGAAAGGTAGAAAGTACATATGGTCATTTAGAATTTAGACATTACTCACAACCTTCTTACACTTTTTATCTAACTTAAAGTATATGGGTCAAAATTATATCTGAGAAAGATTATCTGAATCAAACTCAATCCGCTATCCCACCCAAGAATAAGAGTACACAAGTTCATATGATGAGCCAAATATATGGTGTGAACGCAAATATTTTCAGGTTAAAAAAGTAGCAATGTTTAGCCATATATTGCAGGTTAATATTGTATGTATTAGTTCATATTTTAGTGCCGAAAATATTACTCCGAACATAATTAAAGAAAGAAAGGAAGCGGTTGCAGATATCTTGGTCTAAGAAAAATTATTCAGTACTTTTAGGGTATTATCACATGGTATTTCAGGTCAATCACATGTTGTTATTTTAGTATGTGCAGTGGGTCCAGATATAAAAAATACACTGCACATATTAAAATGACAATATATAATTAGTATAGAGGACTATATGACAATACCTAAAAATACTGAATAAGTTCTCCTTATCTAGGGAAAGAATAGAATTGAACAATCTATGGGCGGAAGCGGGGACTCGGAGCCGCCCTCTTGTCCAACACCTTAGGAACTCCCTACGAGCCCCAACCTCCGCAATTTCCGACCCCTTTTGTCACTTTTCACTCACTTTCAACTTAACCATAGTTAACTAAACACACCCTCTTTCAATTCAACCCCACTCAAATGCATATTTTTATTTCTCTTTCTATATATTTCTTTCCTTTCCCCCCTCAAACTTCCATTCCCCTAGCTAAAATATCCTCTTTAGTCAATTTTTTGCTTGAATCCCACATTTCATATATGTGCGTGCTGCAAGAAATGAGCTGAAATTATCAAATCTCTTTTGATACGGCGGTTAAATTCATTTTTTGAGCACTAGGAGGTAAGAATAAAATAAAATGAGTTGCAATGGTTGTCGAGTCCTACGAAAGGGTTGCAATGAGAATTGCATTCTTAGGCAAAGTCTTCGGGGCATAGACACCACCGAGGCACAAGCCAACGCCACTCTATTTGTCGCCAAGTTCTTTGGCCGTGCCTCCCTCATGTCCTGCATCTCCGCCGTTCCCGAGTCCCAAAGACCAGGTAATCATTTATTATTGTAAAAAATATTCAAAAAATGAGGTACTCAACTATTTACCATTATACAGAGCGGTGATAAAAAAATTCACTACGGTCTTCATCGGTTGTTGTGCCCTTACCAAGATACAATAATTAATGCAAAAGCTACAAGACCGGTGATCAAACCATTGTCACACTCAAACAACAAAGGAGAACATTAGATACACGATAATTAAATATTATATTTATTTTAATTATTAAAAAATAAAATTTAATATTAATTTTTATGTTAATTTTTATTTTTTAATATTTAAGATAAATATTATATTTAATATTATATTTTATTATTATATTTATAAATTTATTCAATAACAAAACTTAGTTCATTGTCAATCCCAACAATTTCCTAAATAACAATGTATGTGTATTGTTTTGAGAAGTATATTATTTTGAAAAGTTATTCATTGTTTACAAGGTATTGTCATATAGTATTTCAAGTCAATCACGTATTATTATTTTAATATGTACAGTTAATTTTTTATATCTGAACTCACTATACATATTAAAATAATAACACGTAATTAATCTAAATCACTACGTTATAATGTCACATATGGTAAATAATTTTTCGTATTGCTTGTGTTTTCATTTTATTTGTTTTGATTATTTTTTGGTTTGTGTTTAGCTTTGTTTCAGTCTTTGTTATTTGAAGCGTGTGGACGAACCGTGAATAAGGTAAACGGAGCGGTAGGGCTACTATGGACCGGCAACTGGCACGTGTGCCAGTCGGCAGTGGAAACGGTGCTACGTGGCGGAGCGTTGTGTCCGACGCCGGAGTTATCCGTTAGATCTCCTGCCCCGGATTCTAAAGTGAACGACATCGATTTGTTCAGATCGCAGGATCTGAATTCCAGACCATACAAGTCACGTAATACGGAGGAGAGAGATGACTACCTAGCAAGATTAAGACAGGCGAATGATCTTAATCTTAGTCTTACCTCTAGTTTGCCGGCGATAGTGATGAACGGCGGGAGAATGAAGCATCGTGCGGAGGCGCCGTCGGAGGAGAGCGGATCGGCGTGTAATCGGAGTTTACAAGGACAAGGCGAAAGAAAGCTACTGAGACTATTTATATGAGAGAGAAAGAGAGAGGTGTTTACCGGTTACCGGAATATTGGATACGGACTTTTGCTTGTTGCTGAAGTAAATTTGAGCTGTGTTTTCCGGTGGAGAACCCGGCTAGTTTTGGTGCACTGAAATTCTCACCAACTTTTTTGTATGGTGGTGGCTGGCGAGTGATGCTAGAATTGGCTTGTTTCATTTTCTCCTGTTTTCAACTGATCGCTAATTATTGTGACTTATGAATAAAGATAATAATGTATTTTTTTTAATTTTCAATTTTAATAATTCAATCATCTAAAATAAAGTAAATTTAAAATGTTTTTAATTTTATAAATGTCACAAATTAATTTTAAAAAATTAATATTAATGCTATGTTGTGGAACAAATATTTTATAACATATAAATATATATGAAAATTGTTACATACATCACAGTGACAGTCCATATTGATATGTTTTTAATCTGAAAAATATATATGCGGGGCACTTGAACGTACAAATGTAATTAGATTTATGATAAATTGTACGATGAAAATGATTCATATGTCGAGTTGTGACTAGTAAAGATAATGAATACCTATAAACCTAATTACATTTATATATTTCGTAACTAATAGGATTTTTAATATGTATAAGCATATTAATTTAAATAAATAAACCATACAATCTTAAATTCAGAAATCTCTCAATTTGATGAAAGTGTAAATAGTACTCCCTCTCTTTTAAATTATATGATCATTATTTATTTTAAAAAATTCATTTAAGACGTCTTCAAACTTAAAATTAAGATAATTCATTAAAAAATATTAAACAATAGAATTTATAACGAGTAATAATTTTTAGAAAATTTATAATAGTTATTATTATATTTATTAAAATTAAAAAATTATGTAAATTTTAAATTTAAAAACCTTTTAAGTTAATTTTTAAAAATTAACAATGATTAAATAATATAAAAAGACGGGAGAAAAGTATATATTTCGGAAGGGAATAACTTCTGGTCCATTCTAATATGACGTGATATATGTTGTGGACCTGAACAGAATATGCTGATACCTTCAAATTCCAATTTCCAACTGCTGTGCATTGCTGCATATCTATATATATATATATATATATATATATATATATATATATATATGCACTTGATATGGGTAGACAACCCAAACTCATTTACTATTTATATGATGTGGAGCACAATCATAACATCCACCAGTATGGTTGCAGACTTGCAATGCGGTGGTGTAAGGGCAGTAGTTCCAATGGTTATTCCTTTGAGTTTTTATTTATTTATTTATCTATTCTATTGCTTTTGGGAGCCTCATGCACTGACTATGACCTTTAAATAACGTTGTAAATACTATATAGCAACCAAAGCAGCAAAACTATGCAGACATACAAACCCTCATGGGCCTCAACACAAATCAGATGCGCAAAGAATTAATACAAATACACTAGCGAGACCCTCCCAGCTCAGAAACACATAGGAAACCCCATTTTTCATACATTCTACACCACAGCTTTACTACCAAACCTGAAACTTCGGAATGGCATGATATATTCTGTAACCAAAATTCTCTGTTTCGATGTGTCGAGACTTATGGTAACGATTTTTAGGGTCTATGACAACGGTATATCCCGTCGCCCTACAAAAAAATAGGATTATGACGACAATACATACCATCACCATAGACCTTAAAAACCATTGTGATAGATCTCGATGTAAAAAAACAAAAGATTTGATTACAGAGAATCTTACCCCCTTTGGAATCACAATGTCAAACTTCTAACAATTTTGACAACTTGTTCAGGTGTTATGATCATGAATTTCCAAGAGCCGGTCGATAAAAGCAATCAGAATATTACATATATTATATATACATTAGTTTTCATTTTCCTTCAACAAATGAGGGAAAAAGGTACGTGTAATACATCTACATAGTGAGATACAGAGAGACCACTTGCTACAATCTTCAAAAATGAAAGCATACATTAATATAAGACGGAGAAGACTTCAATGGTTTCCAAAAATGGCCACACGAGAATCCAAAACCAGCCACTTCCTCCTTTGTTATTACTTTCGCTGCCACCTTTGCTAGGTTGAAAATCTTTGTATTTTGTTAGCATTTAGTTTATCACTTCTACACACGTGTTGTCAGGATGATGGTACATGGTTATTTTGTAACATATGTGTTCTCAAACTACAGTGCTTAACCTGTCAAAGTAATTAGAATAGGGAAAAAGAAAGAAAAAAAAAAGGAGGCGACGAGCACAAATGATCAGTGGATGTCGTGGAAATAGTTTGAAGAGCGAAAACAAAAGCAGCACTTACCTGCATGGTTGCTAATATGTACAAGAAATCTTTGCACTGTTCCAGCAAAGCCCGCTCATTCCCAGTCACTTTTGCAAGTTCAGCCACCAAAGAATTCATCTCCTCCACCTGAAAGTAATGACTGGGGTTAGATGTCATCACAGAATAGCCAGAATGAGGCCAGGTACATTGATATTTTACATCTCGCCTTTTCTCTTCGGAAATCAAGATCAAGAAAAGGATCAAATAAATGATACAAGGGTTCGCCCCCTTTTGGTGCTTTTGGTTAATTCATTTACTTATCTAAATAAAATTTAAGATGACTTCAGTAGAACACACATCGATTTTGATTAATAATTGCTTTTAATTCACAGTAATTTAAACCATATTCAAAATTACAACACACAAGCATGAAGAAGGTTCTCATATGAGCAATGAGTTTACCTTTGACAAAAGTGAACATATTGAGGATGCCATTGCCTGCATCACATCAAGTGCTGAACTTATAGCTTCCTTCATACTTTGGATGTCAGCCTGTCAGAGATCAAGAACAGTGTGATATAATCAAACTCCTTCATGACAATACGCTGAGCAGTTGAGACACATTTGATAATATAAGAAACAAACGATAGACCCAATTCACATACAATTGCTCCAGAAACCGGAAGCCGAAGAGTGCTAGCCTTCAACGCTTCAATTGCTCCAAGCAACGAAACACAGTGGTCTTTATCAAAAAAAGCCCAATCTTCCAAACTTGCTATCTACAGTAGCCAATACAAAGGACATTAGATATATGATTAACTGCTTTCTTTAAATAAAATTTATCAATCAAAATAAACAGACAATTACATCACAGAAATCCGATAGTATAACACGTATTATAATTTCTCCCTCACATATCGCATTTAATAGACTTTCAAAGTGAATGGTTTCTATATATAGAAAATTTTCTCTTTAACTCAAACTCAGACCGCATCTTAATACTCATTCAGAACTCTCGAAAATTTTAATTATCAGCCTACTTCCAGGAGCTAACTTACATAATCTTGAAGAGAATAAAGAACCTGAAACAAATTTGAATATGTTGACTGAATATATGTGAGGAAGAAAACAGAGAATTTCCAACAAAATAACTCCAGCAAGGTTTACTACTATAATAAAGATGAAGCAAGGAATAAATCATACCTGTCCCTTAAGAATGGAGGCTAATTTCAATTTTTGCCTCAGCAATTGTAACCTGTGCCTTCTTTTGGTGACTGAATCACGTAGATCTGATATTGTTATCCAAGCATTCCATAGGTTTTTCTGGTAAAAGGAAACATTTAATTCGTAAAATCACGAAGGATAATCGCATGAAATAAATATATTCAGACCAGATTAGCAACAAAACTGACGGTCCAATACTGTATGCAACCATAGATTATATATGATTGTATTTATAAAGGGCAGCTATAAACAGTTTAAGTGTTGAGAAAGATGCCCAAGCCTATTTAATATGTGAAACAATACAAGGGTTTATGTTAAAAATATGGCTCCAAAGAAAGATAGAAGCTATTCATGAGGTGTGAAAAAAGAGTGGAGCTAACCGAAGAGCAGGGTCTAAGTTTGGCTTGGTTCGGAAAATATCATGCCTGAACGAATTCAGCCAGTCCGCTTCAACTTGGCTTGTTCAGGACTTCAGTACTGAACAAATCCAATGGACTATTTACTAGTTGGTATACATATCAAATGTTGACAAGCATATCTATTATTAAAACCTAAATACAGTTAGTAGGAAAGTATTAAAAAATTTAAAAAAAAGATCAACCAAAATGATGAACTATTTTGATGTAGATCAAAATGAATAGACAAGAAAAAGGTGGAAAGAACCAAAAAAATACACAAACACAATGCTCACTAAAAAAATAGGATAAAATATAATTTACCACCTATAGTTTATATGTTTTTGCACCTCACCGCTTGTGATTAAAAAACCGCCATTTAATCACTTGTGGTTTTAAAAAGTTGCAAAATTTCTCTTTTCAATCCAACTTAACGGTGAGTGTAGCTCACTCACCAAAAAGCAAGTGGATGACATATTTGACCAAAAGCAAGTGGATGACATATTTGATGGCTAGATTCTTTGTTCATAATACTAAAAAGCCCTCTTTAGCATATATTTAACTTATCTGAAATAGTAAAATGCCACCTCATTTGACCTTTAAATTTTTTTTCTCAGTTTTCAATTAATTGGTGATTATACCCAAAATAAATTTTATTATTTTAAAATTTAACTCATAAGATAAATAAATAAATTTTAGTTACATATTATAAAAATACATTATAAATTTTCTAATATTTAAAAAAAAATATTAAGATTGAGTTTTCAATAATAAATATGCGACCGCTATATTACTTTTGTGACTCATGGATTTCAATTTTTCATTTTTTATTTTTGTTTTTAATACATATATTTCACCAATATATATGTATTAAGAAAACTAAATTTGTCAAAAAAAAAAAAAAAAAAATAATCAAACTGAGTAGTTAGATTTTGAAATTCATTCATTCTTTCCTTCTATAAAGAATATGTTGTTCTCCTTTCCTACAAAATGGGTATATTTATAATTTATATGTCTCATTGGCTTTATGTATGGTTGAAATTTAAAATAATGTTCATTATTTTCTCTTTGATGCCAAGAAAACTATGGGAAAGAAAATTAATTTTGAATTCTACAATTCATGTTGTTCGATTTTTCAAATTATATGATATATATGTCCTCATTCTAATAGAAATGTTGCATAATTAGCTTAGTTGTGTGTAATGACATTGATAAAAATATGTTCTCATTGGCCAACCCTAATAATACTGGTCAATTCCTTATTTCATTCTATGAACACAGCATGTCAATTACTTTGACCTTACTTTGCCCTCCCATACATACTTATATATACTTTTCAAAAAAAAAAAATCACTTATTTTCTTCTAATATATACTCTCTCTATTTCAAGTTATAAGATCATTAATGATTTTTGAAAATAATTTTTAGTTATTTTTCAACTCGAAATTAATAAAATTCATTGAAAGTTATTACACAATAAAACTTATACTTAATAGTACTTTTTAAATAGTGTACAATAATTACTTTTTAAAACTTATACCAAGTATTATAAATATGTTATACTCTGCTAATGTTGTTATTACAAGATTCATTCACTTTATGTGGTTTTAATTTGGGTTTGTTTATTGGATTTAACATCCATGGTATTACGTTTAATTTCAAGCTTTTTGAAATGAATGTATAATATTTATATTTCAATAGTTGTATATTTTTCTGATAGTAGTGTAGCTTTTTTTAATATTTTTTACAATTATTTATTTTAAAATTAGTTTTTCAACTTTATTTTATAACTAGACAGTTTAATAATTTTATTTATAATATAACTAAAGAATTTTATAAAATAAATTAAAGACTTTTATTCTCTTCGAATATAGGTATGTTCATAAATATTGATCTATACAAATATTTAGATATATTTATATTATAAACTATTAAAGGGAGTCAGTACTTTAGAATATGGTCAAACGGATTATGAAGGGCAAAATAGATATTAGCCACATTTTTTTAGCAGTGTTAAGACAGAAAATTGAATAGGAGGTAGTGTGCAATGAGAGTTTAAGTATGGGTGATAATTTGGAGGTTTTTTAACCACAGGTGGTGAAGAGCAAAAACATATAAACCATAGGTAGTAAGTAAATTGCATTTTACACCAAAAAAATATTCAGTTCTAACTTGATTGTATGACAAACATATTTAGAGGACTCAAGAAGCCCTATTTTTAAAGGAGAAGTCTATTTATATAAAGCTCAAAACAAAAAACCATTTAAAATTTGTAAGTTCTTCTAATTCTTGCCAATGGCTTTTGCATCACTACAATTCTAATTATTTTAAAGGAGAATGATATAAGAACAAAAAGGCCATGAATTCAAATGTAATTCTGATTTCAATCCCATGACCTATGCCTTGAAAAACACTTGTCACTACGCTCACTACCACTTGTAACCCGTTGGGATTCAAACAAACTTCTAAATTATAACAGCAAACCTAAAACATATATCCCCTATCTGCTTGCCTAGCTTCTATATAGAGCAGCTGTAATTATATGGACTTGAATAAGACTGATGCACACTACAAACTGTTTGGAAGCTCTGAGCATGACTTCAAGATATATCAATTTTTTTGGACAGGTTACTTCAAGATATCTCAATTAAGAAATCTGAGAAGTGTTATATTCTATATAAGATTGACACCAGTCAGTTGGCAAGAAGGATATTGCAACATAAACCACAAGAAGTCTTTCTGTTTAGATCTTAACGCAGCCAAGTAAAAGGAAAAACAATGAATTTCACATGAGGCCCACTTGACATCTCATGTTACAAATTTTAATGCCAAGTCAAGTTCTCATACTTCAGGCTCATGTCACTCGTATAGTTTAATTTATGGTTAACTAGACTTTAAAGCTCTGAAAATATTTGCAGATTTTACAATTGCTAGATTTGTGCTATGGTATTGATGCATGGGTCTCATTCAGTGTCACGTTATTGGCCGTCTTATATGGCATTTTATGTTTTTTTTCTTGAAAAGAAAAATAAAAAATTTATCAGAAAGTGGAAGAAATAAAATGAGGGAGGACAAGGTATCCTCCTAGAAAAACATAGTGGAAAAGCAAAGCAAAGCAAAATTTATTGAAGATCAGCATGCAAATCCCTATAAAC
Source organism: Hedera helix (assembly GCA_947179155.2). NCBI lineage: Eukaryota > Viridiplantae > Streptophyta > Magnoliopsida > Apiales > Araliaceae > Hedera > Hedera helix. The sequence continues at coordinate 31,662,774 of OX359287.1, forward strand.
ATCCAGAACAACAGTCCACCTAAAAACTCCCATGGCCGTAAAACTCTATCACAAAGAAAAGGGCGAGGGCGGGGAGGGGGGAAGAAGATGACTATCTTCAAAAACTCCAGCATTTCTCTCTATCCCCAGATATTAGTGACTGAGACACATATCCACAAGATATTAGTGACTGATGATAGCATATTATTTGAGATACTTTTGAGACCCTTAGTATTACCCATGATATATAATTAAACAAGGTAAAAAACTCTAAATAGCTTACCTCTGCACTGCGTTTTTGCACCAACAGTGTAGCCTCTGTCCTAGCATTTACATAGCGCCACTGCAGTTGCCGATTGTGCAGAAGTCTCACTAGATGTGCATCAACAAGACGGTTCTCCCCCACCTTGCCCCTTCGAACATCAACAGCAAAATTAAGTACAGAAGGTGTTTCGCCAAAATTACTACATACAGTACCACCAATTGAATGCCTGACTCGAGATGGACTAATCATCCCCCTAGAATGCGATGATGCCACAGAGGTCATAAGCTTACTTGGCGATGCAGGCCTAATACCTCCTCGAATAGGGGATGCCATTGTGCGTGGTGATGATAATGGACTATCGCTTGGGAACTTTTTTGACTGAATGAACTTTGGCGGGACTAACATTTTTGACACGGGACTTGTCGATAATGGTGAACCAGGATCCTGCAACCTCCTCAGCCGGCTATTTGTTTCTTGCCAAAACCTTGCCGATACAACAATCCCACGAGGCCCACTTCGTCCACGTGGCACTCCACTGCATTCTTGCACTCCTGAAGTGCTACCAGAAGAAACACTATCTGTATCGGAAATGGTGAGATCAGAAGGTGCAGATGACTCATTAACTGAATTGCCATCTGGGGCTTGTTCCACTGTTTTCACAAGCTCGGCATTGCCCAATTCAAGACTTAATCTACCATCAGGTGATACCCTCATACTCTCACCATTCATAGATTGCTGCAGTGCCCTAATAACATTTACAGATCCAATGAGCTTACTATTTTTCTCACTACAATCTAAACTCCTAGATAAAGAATTTTCTTGCCGACTCCTAGCAGGCCACCTATGCTGCTCAATTGGCTTAGAATTCTCCACTTGATCTCCACCACCATCAACATTCCCCCTCAATGGAGTATTACTCCTCCTCCTTTCTGGTGTACCCTTCCTCACACTACGCAAATTAGGCGAAGCTGGCGCCACTTTAGTCTTACTAATGGGAAGCGAAAAGGCTTCCCCTTGAAACGAAACGGATAAACTCCGAGTAGACGTCACCAACAGCTTTGTAGCAGCTGAAACTTCACCAGCATTGCCTAGTTTGGAGTCAAGATCTGGCCTAAAGGGTCTTCTCCGGTCCACCGATACTGACCTTTTTGGCAGCACAGCTGGAGTAATCGAATTGTTTGTGGAATTTCTTGAAACTAAGGGAGATGGGAATCTTCTCGAAGAATATTGAGAAGATGTAGGGACTGAGGAATTTGAAGGTGAAGGGGACAAGTATCTTGAAGAAACTTGTCTTGATTTGGGTTTTTTAGGGTTAATTCCATTGTCTCTCTCAGAGGGTAACAATGGAGGTCTTCTTGGGTTATCATCTATTGAAGTTATTTTGGGGTTTCTTGATGGGTTAATTGAAGCTGCTTCAGAAATAGCAGCAACCATCATTACCATAAAAAACACATACAAACTGTAAAGATTGAGTACTGACCTCACATTGTCTCCTACAAAATGGACTTACCCACAAACCCCATTACTCTCTCCATTGCCAAAACCTGCAGAAAGATCAAGAAATTCCCTGTAACTCCAAATCCAGTAATGGGCATGTGAAGGATCCCACCTTTTAGAAATTTCTATGCTTATATTTAATCCCCAAAAGTTTGAGAGAGAGAGAGAGAGAGAGCTTGGAGCAGAATAAGTTTTCCGGCGAGAGTTGTGATAGTGTGTCGGTGTCTGTGAGAGAGAGAAAGACTTTTTTTTTTCTTTTTTGCGCGACAGAGAGAAAGTTGGCGTTGGTGGGGTGAAATTTGGGGAGGCAAATAGCAAATAGCAAAAGGCAAAAGTTATTCGTGCAGATTAAGGTGATGTTTTGGTTTTGACAATCTTCGGAAAGAGATTACAAGCTCCAAAAATAAAATAAAAAATTGTGACATTACATAAATTATCTAAATTATAATTTGTTATTACTTGTTCCATATTCAAAGTTGGGTGTGATCTGTATTTTGAGTGGACGTAAGTGTCCTTTTTGGTCCTTTTAATAGTAATAAAGTAGGGCTTGATGGGAGTGTTCCAACTCTAAAGTGACTCACATTTCAATTTTTTCTAGGATTATTTTGTGGGTCACATATTGACCCGATCTAAATTTATTTAATAAGTACTCCATTATTTCTTCATAGTATATTATACAAAATGGCCCCACTTAAGCCTCTCAATTGGTCACGAGAGTAGAAACTTTTCTCTTCAAGTCAAACCCGGACCACTGAATAGGCCGTTCAAATGATTTATTTTTTTAATTTAAAATTAAAATTTTAATAAATTTATAAGTAAAAGTATTCGGTATTATTTTTATTTATAAGTCAAAAATTATAAATAATAGTTATAGATGTGTTCGGCTAATAATAAGTTATAAGTTAAGTAAAATATAAATATTACTAAAACATCTTTTAATAAAAAGAACATTAAAAAAATAAAAGAGGATATTTCTGTCATTTTATTGGATTGACCGACTTTAAAAAATGACTTTCATTTTTTTAAAAGTCATTTTTTTAAGTAACAAATTGTTATTTATTTTTTTTAACTTATAAGTCTAATAATAAGTACTAGTCGAACAACTTTTTTAAAAGAATGACTGATAAGTTGAGTTGACTAACTTATCAATCGATTCTAAATAGGCTCATAGAGTACAGACCATAGACATAATTACAGTAAAATTAATTTATTTTTAACCGCATTTCAATTAAATTCATAAGAAGCTATAGCCCATACCATGGGGATGATAATTTAGTGGCATCCATGTGACAAATGTGTAATTACTCTTTGTACTTCTCTGTGTTAAGAAAAATATATGCAGACGAGGTATAAACTGTTGTGACGTACTCAAATTTAGACATTTAATAAAAAGGTTTGGTCCGTGGCCTAAGTGGAGGTTTCAAAAAAATTAAGTGTCTTGTGCACCGTATACAAAATCTAATTATTATAGAATTAATACTTTCTAGTAATAAGCGAAGATCACATGTCATGTTAATTTGAAAAGATATTCGCAGATACTTGTATTTCAACATCTCAATACTTTGAATTAGTTATGAATGTTCTTAAAAAGTTCAAATCTCGAATTTGGAAGAGGAAAAAATGTGTAATATTATATGGCATTGAATAAGATAAAAACGGAAAAAGTAAATTGAAAGAAAGAGGATGAAACGAAAAAAGAGGTTAAATACATAGAACTACATATTCTTTAGAGAATAATTTAATGCTAAATTTAAGAAACTGATATTTTCGTAATGTAAAAATAATAGTTACATGAACCTCTCCCATATTGATGTAAAACCTGTCAATGTGAGATAAATTATGTAAAAGTATCGTATTATTTTTTTTGAAAATATCACTTCCCTAAATTTATATATGCATAATGAGATTTCTTCAACTCTCTTCTCCTCTTTCTTCCCTCTTACATACATTGATAAGCACACATGCAACATTAGAATCTAACTGAAGGAGAAGGAGCTAAAGGATAAATATAAAACATATATATACATACGCATATTTCTTTTAAGAAAATAATATACTAACCCGAGGAGAGGCAACAATGGTAGCTAAATCTCCATGGAAGATTTCAAAGGTGAAAAACACAGGAAATGAGAGAGTGAAATGAAAATGTCAGAATTAAGGCCGTACAAATCCAAAAAAGACAAGACAGCAGCTGAGCAGCCACTTGCCTTGTAGTTTTTGCAAGCTAAGATACAACTAAGTAACAATTTTTTTAATTTAGAAAATTCCATAGGATACCCCGTCCATTTCAGTCTCTTGTCTCTCTCCCTTGCTTACCAACGCATCTTCAATTTCTTGTTACAGCACAAATTATGAAATTGTATCTTTGTTTTTACTTACGCTAATAAATAATAAAATTATAATGACAAATTTAAAGATATCGAGTCATTTTATACTATATTAAAATATAAAAAAAATAAAAAACATTTTTGTGAGAGAAAAAAAGAAGAAGAGCAAATAGGATTTTTTTATTTTTTTTGTAGTGACATCCTAAGCTATTACTCCCTCCGTCCACAAAGGATGATCGAAATACAATTTTCAAATATATTAAAAAAAAATTAGTTTAGAAAATAAGAGTATAGCTTATTTTCCAAGTACAGGACAATGGAAAATGATTTATATGTTATAATGATAACACAAGCACTTAAGCAAGCCTACGGAACTTATTCACACTTACTGTCTTCCTCAATCTCAATATGACAGCCACATTGACTTTTTTACTTTACACTCTTTTTTTTTTACTTTTCTTTTACACATGAAAGACAAAACAATTAATCTAAATGATGACAAAAAAAAAAAAAAGAATTACTTCGAAAAAGTTACCAACAAATCTACATTATTATTATTATATAAAAAAAGAATCAGATAATTAAAAATCTTAAGATAGGGAAATATAATTTGTTATAAGCTTAGGATACTCTGTTTCTGAGATTTGCTTAGTTTTTATGAGGAGAAGCCAGAGGTGCAAATGGCAGTGAACCTTTTGGTGGGTGATGAGCCTGCTGCAATGGCCGTTTGGGGATGATGGGGGGACAACCAGAAGACAGAACAATGACAAATGACCAAATGGATTATTTCTTTAGTTGAGAAAAAACAGCTAAAATAACATAAAATTATAGGATTATGAACTAGGTAAGCTTAATCCAATGGATTCATTATATGCCAAATAGCAATGGTTTTATATATAATAATTTATAAATGACGATAACAATGACTGGAAATTATGAGTGATGCATGTGACTTAAAGTGCAATCCATGGTCCAATTTGTATCAAAGTGAAGTTTGTTAAGTAGCAAGTACTACTCAGTACTCATTTAGCCCACCCACTTTCTAAAGTGATAAGAGTATGATTGCCCTAACTAAATTTTTAACATTGATTTAATTGCTAGCCAACTAATACTAGCATTGCTTTTGCTTCGCACCACTTTTTTCATTTTCATTTATCTGTTTTCTTCTTTTGGCGTAAAGGGGTCATATAAACTATATATATAAACAACGTCGTTTTTTCTAACCGCTACTCTGTCAGGCAAAAGAAAAAAATCCTTGTTGGTTGCTACTCCTAGTGGCAATCAGGCCAAACCGGATTTTGTTTTGGATTTTTGTTAAATTTGATTTTTAACGTTTGCAAAAATGCCATTGTTGCTTCTCTCTTTCGATCCATTAACACTGCCATTTGATGTTTAACTAAATCCCATTTGCTACCAGAATCTTTTGTTTTCTTACAACCAACATGGCAACAATCCGTGCACCGTATTTACCACACTGCACCCAGGGGTGGTCTAACAGGGCCATTTTGTTTACAGCACAAACTAATTCGGTGGAAGGGCTATTCATTTGCAATGGAATACATCTGTTGTGCTTGTGATCAAATGACATTAGCCTCAGAGTAAACGACCGAGTTACAGAAAGTTCATGCAAAGACGTAGAAGCAAACACCGCTAAGGAAGACGCTGTTTGATAGATGGAAGAGCAGCATCGCAACTTCCATTTACATGTATAAATCTTGTATTAGGTCTAGGTCCATCTTCAATCACCTCATATAGAATAAATAAAATCAACAAATGATTCATAATTGTTAACAACATTTGTCTTCCTTCTATACTTAACCTTACAATGTTAACTAACTATTTTTGAAGAGATTCTGCTATAATATTTGAAGGAACTATGAGAAAACAAAGTGTTGACCAACAAGAAGTTGTTTTGGATTTGGCTTGACCGCTGTTAGAAAAAACGACGGAGTAGGCACCGGGCCAAACTCAAAACGACGTAATTTTCTCCTCGGACAAAATCAGTTTGCTAAAACAGTTGCCATAGCAAGTGATTGTTATAAATTACTCCCGTATAAAACTCAAAACGACGTAATTTTCTCCTCGGATAAAATCAGTTTGCTAAAACAGTTGCCATAGCAAGTGATTGTTATAAATTACTCCCGTATACAACATCTAGTGTAGATCCACAACAAACAAGGCAAGTTCAGTTGAGCCAAAATGTTCAAAAACTAACAATTTTGAAGACATCGACAAAAGTCTAAATATGAGTTTAAAGAGTACGGAAATACGGAATACCGTCTGATCAACTTCACTACATGGTCATCAATGGCATTACATAGCTAGTGACGGATTGGTAGGATACATTGTTAAAAAAAATTCACAGTAGTATAGTAGGCCATTTGTGGTCCTGCCAAATGCAAGGCCCATTTGAAAATAAAGGGTCCCAATAAAAGCCCATTTGTTCATACTTTTTTTTGGGGGGGAGGGGGGGGGGTGTTCAGGGAAATTAAGAGAAATTTCCTGGTGAGCCTGGCCAACTATTCTTCTTTCATCTTTTTAAGAGAGAGAGAATGAAAGAAAGGGAATGCTGCAGATGCAAGAAGGGAAGTATGAAAGATACCGGATCAACTTGCAACAAAATGTGACAATATATTTAGGTCCAAAAATAACTTCCGGTAAATGATAAACTAGAGCAAGCTACATCATTCCAGCTATATCCATTGTCTGTGGAGATACAGAATTACAAATCCGGGAAGCTAAACAAATTATCAAAACCACTACCATTGTTGTGCTCTCACAAACTCCTCTTCCTTTGTATAGAAAGTGGCGTACCTCATTTTAACGATACTGCAAAAACACAAGTTCAACCACACAGAATTAAAGACAAGCAAGTAAAGTAACAAAACAAAAACTCAATCAGTCCAAACAATAAGGCAGAAAAATCTGTTAATATGATGACAATTGTAGTCTAGCAAAACTGGAGAAAGCCAGAGTGAAAGCTGAACAATTGAACAGTACACAATACATGAAGAGGGGAATAGAAAGATATAAAGTTAAGAGAAATAACCCACAATATTTAAAAATAGCAATTAATTGCACTCAAAAGTTAGTTATTAACCTTGATGAAGCCGATTTCCTTTGCGTTGGTTTTGAAGCACTGTCTGCAGCACATGATCCCATATTTTCGTATCAACCCATGGGGGTTCCCGCACACACGGCTGCCAAAACAACACATAAATGAACAAATCTTGTACTCGAATTTCATCCCGTCCTATATCTAAATTGTAGCAAGAGGATTATAAATGACGTAAATGAAAAGATTTATATTGAGATAAAAAGATGTCTGACTTTTGTTGGGAGTGGACCCGTCAATCAATTATCCATGTATTTGTATTATTTTACATATCATACCATTGTGTCTAATTGCAACAAATATCGACATGTTTTTGTCTCAATGTATAGAAGGACTCATGATATAGATTACTAAGCCTCAATACCATTTGAGACTGAAATAACTTTTCCAGATCCACTTGTGATTGGTTACATACATTATTCATACAAGATTTCATCTTTGATGCAATGATTAGTGCATGATATACACCTAGAGCACTACAGAAAATTAATATCCATATGAAGATTTCTTTAAGATGGAAAAGGTAGCACACAAAAAAATGGTCTCACATAATAGGCTCACACATAAAAACAGTTCTCATGTCATGACAACAATATCTGATGTCCACAAAGGGTTTTGCATAATAAGATTCAACAATGATTAATCTCATAAAAAGTTAGCCCTCCAGAAAAGGAAACAAGGAGCACAATACATGAAGAATAATCCTCGGTTACTTAAAAAATGGCTTGAAATAACTTCATAAGAGCATTGCAGTTGATCTAAACATTAAGTCAAACAAAATTATGCACCTCGGACACCCATTTTGGGATATGGACATTCAACAGCTGTTAATTACTCCGTTTGTTCTATGGACACCCATTTTGGGGCGTGGACATTCAACAGCAGTTAATTACTCCATTTGTTCCAAAATTAGAGATACATTTTCCTTTTAGTCTGTACAAAAATTAGGTATACATTTACGTTTTAAGACTACAAAGTAGTATAAGATTACTAATTTGACATTAAATACTATCATTTCTACTGCTACTACTAAATTCTTAGCTAATATTATGGGTACATTTGGAAACATAAAAATTATCATTAAAACCCATCATTTTATAAATGAATATCAGATTTTGGAATGTAGGGAGTATTTAGAATCATCTTTCAAAAGTAAGCTTATAGTTAAAGCTATATTCTAATGGATTACACCCAAAAGACTTCTAAATCCTCTTCTGTGAGATGTTAAGTAGCACTACCGATAAGAATAATTCTTGTTTTATTTGTAAGGACACCAAAAATAATGGTAACTTAAAACTTTTGTGCAGAGAAAAGAAACCCTCTCACTGTAATCCATTAACCTTCATATTCAAAGACCAATCCTTCAAAATCCATATTCTAAGACAAAATTCACAACAACCAAAAAACGAACAATAAAGCAGGTAATTATTATAACAATTCACGTTTCAACTAAGGGGTACTGATCGAGCAAAGCTTATAACATTCAAACTGTCAATTCAATGTCATTTACAAATCTAGCAAAGGCCAAACTGCTGAATAAACATTAAATTGCAACCGATACAACAATCTATCGATGAAATAAATGAATTGCATAAAACCCAAAATCGTATGATCAAATAAGCAAAACAGACTTTCAGAATCAAAAAGTCAAAAAATAATAAAAATGATTCAATTTTCTGGGCAAACAAACATTGAGATCAAGTTACCAGGCACGAGAACCAGGGCCATAGGTCTTAGGATGTGCGTTCCAAATGTTTGAGTGCCCCATCTTTCTTTCTCTCTCGCTTTCTCCGCTAGGGTTGGCTCAGACTGAAGTTGTATAGCTTGTGGCTCAAAAGTAGGTATATATATAAATAGGGGACGTCCGTCAAAACCCTAATCCCATTCCCGCATACTTTGGTTTTTATACGGAGTCATTTTTCTAAATAACACAGTGTTTGCGTGAGTTTTAATAAAAAGGAAATTAATATTTTCGTAGAATTTTTTAATATTTTTATATAAAAAATGTTGTTATAAATTTATAATAATAGTTTTGACCGTCGTTATAAGTTTACAAGATAATTTATATGTGAAAATATCAAAAAAATTCTGTAAAAACATCATTTTTCTTTTTTAAAAATGGAGGAAAAAAAGAAAAAAAAATACTCCTATGATTTTGAAGGGAAATATTATATGTAATGGCAAAAATACAAAGATTTTCAATGTAAGAGTAAAGGGAGATGTTTTATTATCACATTTGTTCAAAATTTTCAATGCAATGGATACATGTATGAAATTTTGGTCTATTTTTTAACGTAATAAATACATATATGAAATAGTATTTAGTTATTTGATGATGGACAAAATTAGATTATTACTAATGTACAATTCGATGTAATAAAATAAAATAATAATTAGTGAGTCTGTAATTCTTATATATCTCATGTATTTATATATCGATATGGATTCTACACATTGACATATTTTTTTGCATCATGTGTGCTCTTTTAAATATATTTATTTAAAATAACATGTTTGCAAGTTTTTTAAGTGATGAAATGAGTAATAAGTAATTTCAACATTAAGCTCAATTTTTTCACTTAAAAAATTAAAAATTTTGAGTGGAAAGTTATCCTGGCATATTAATAAAATTATTATTCTCATTTTTACCCTTAAATAAAAATAAACATCAAAATTCCAACCTATCCTAAGTCTTTTTATTTTCTCTTAGTTAACTCATATAATAAATAAAAGTTACCATCCATCACTCCCCAACCAAAATATCTGTAAAATTACTATTCAATCCCCTCGCTTTCATCCAAACTCACAAACACTTTGTAAGCGGGTATTTCTTTAAACTCATATTTCAAGGGATGATCATGGCATCACTTGGGTAAATGATTTTATCAATGACAATATATAATATTTTGGTACAGTAATCAGTTATAGGAAGGACTCTCATATTTGCAATAATATTACCAATACATAATGCTTCCGACGGTTTGGAATTCCGTGCCTAATTCCAAGTACAATAATAACTGACACATCTAAGTGCCTCATTGCCAAGGTGCTGTAGTTCCTTGTAGATCACATGCACGCTGCTCGCACTCTAGTTTGCCCCACCGTGCATCAACTCTTTCACAAGGAAACACCAACTTGCCAAGGCTGTTAAAAGAACTCAGGACATTAACAAAATAGAAAATGTACAATTCCAAAGGCAATTAGAGAATTTGGTTCAACAGAAATAAGTGTCACGGCTTGTCAGTTCAAGCATCAGGCCAAAAAAACAGCACAAGGTGGTGCAAAGGAGGAAACTTGAATATTAAGGGAGGACGATAGATTAAGCAGTTTAATAACTCTGAGATTTCTTTTTTTTTTTTTGCTAAATATAACACTGAGATTTTATGGGTTGCATCAACATGCTATTTCACCTTTAATAGGCTAATCAATCTTAGTTCATCTGTCTAGATTGCCAGATCTAACCAATACTAACTCAAATAATTCTCAGGGTACACGAGGTACCTTCTGTTAACAACATTATGTGCATGACACATCCATTGGGAAAACTCAGCTTGAGATCCAGCCTGTACAGGATTTGCTCTGTCAGACATGTACAAAAGAATCATCCATTAGTTGAGACAAAATATCAATTTGGTATTTGGAAGAGGTACAACTTCATTTCCCTCAAATTTGAAGTCCCAAGAATCAGAACCATAATACGCTCTGAAGGTAATGGATGGCTTCACTTCTTCAAATCCTAATTCCTAAAGAAGTCCCACAGGACAAGAGACATAAAAAAACCATGAAAAGTAAAATAGAATCCTGTTCAGAAGCATATATTATATATTGAGCAAATTTACTATGTTCCAAATTGCTCTAAGATGACATGCCCGGACACTCGGAAATTAAGATCTCTTAAGGTGATTGTATAATGTACTTTTTCACATTGGATAATTTTTTGCTGATTCTGAAGGTCAATAACTCTTACAGTTTAGATACATTGCTGGGGCGCAATTGAGCATCATGAAAAACATTTCATCATGTTCTATGTTTTCATTAGATTTAAGAGGATACTGGATAGCGAACAACCTCATGCTGGGTAGTGACAGAGACAGTATGACAATACAACCAAAGGAAGGAGGCAAAACTCCTTCAAAGATTTCAAATATATGACGAGTAGAAAGAAAATAATTATAACTAAAGATTTTTTTTAAAAAAAGAGGGTCAAAGTTTAATAATTTTCACATTTGTTTAAATAAATTTGTAATTCCCATACTTACTCTTTTTCACAAAAGTTAAGGGGTCAACTGATTCACATAGAGAACATGTAAATGCACCCATGCATACAGCCCGACTGGAAAACCTTCAAAGGATAGATAGTTTAACCCTAGTGCATGTCCGTTGCTCTCTTCTGAATAATAATCTTGCTTTAAAGCTCATGACTTTAGAATAATATTGCAAACTTCAATTCTTCATGAGGAAAGAGGGGGGGTGGGCAGTATATACCTTAGAACTTCTTTAAAGTGATCTGCACATTCCTTGCAAGGATACATTCGAGATAATATTGCCATCTGCATGCAAATTGTAACTGTTGAATGGTCGATAGCCAATAACTAATAAGTACGCATTTTTGTTGTCTAATGTCTAGACTATAGAAACTTTGGTTCTGTTTTCATCTCAGATAGCATAAGAAGTCCTCAATATAAAATACAAACACATCTCAGCAGCTTATTGTTAAATAAATGTAGGGAAAGCCATACTAATTTAGGCATCAATTTAACAGAACCTTTTTTAGATCAAAACTATTCAATTCAAACTAGACATTTCAAAGAGCAGTAAGACTTGTACTCCTGGAGAGTGAAAGAGTATTATACCAGTTCTTTCACATCCTTCTTTTGTTGCCTGGTTGGCTTGTCTGGGAACTGGAAAAAAAATGAAGACAAAAACAGCATAAGGAGGATAGATGTCACATACTGGTCTTCCAAACTTCATGTATGATTGCCCGCTAACACAAAATTAATGAAGCACAATATAAATTAACTTCACATATTATAACATTAACAAGGAAAGCCTGGAAATAAAGGTCACATTCTCAAGCAAGTAATCCAAGTATAGATCTGCACTAAGACATCAGCACAGAAGACTGAGAGACTTCAGCTTCAGTGAACGCATAAAATAAAATACCTTATTTATTTATCAGTTTTGGCTGAAATGGCAGAATTAAAAGAACAAAAACTTAGTGTTAGCTTTAAGTTTAGTACAGAAAGCGGAAAGCAACAGTTTTTATGATATGCATGCTAACCATCAAAGATTTTTTTTGATAACTTAACCATAAAAAAATATTACAATCTTCTAGATTAAAACTCTACAAAAACATTCAGGACTACATCTAATAGTTTCTCATAAGGGTCTGAATGCTATGTATATAAGCTTACTCGATAAGTTAAAGGAATTTCGATAGAATATAATTATCAACAAATAAACTGACATTTATGAATTTCGAGTATGATCAACAAAATAATTCATTATTATCCTATTCTTTTCAATCTCAAAAGATAATCATAATGTGAATAAAAAAATACAACAAAAGAATAAATATGAGGAAAATTTACCAAGGCAAGGGGCAAGAAAGCATCTATGCAACAAGAACCCAGAAAAAGCAACAAACATGAGAATACCTGTGCAGCAAGAGTGTGAAGAAATGTCCAAGTGGCCCTTCCAAGCTCTTCTTTTGACACTGGTTGAGCAGATTTTTTCTGAAGAAAATATTAGCAGCAAAAAAATAAGAAAACATGCTATGTCTCACAAAGTATGCACTTAATACAAACCTGAAGTAAAATTCATCAAGTAGATGCTAATTGGTCTAAATAATTAAAATTCCTGGTTACAAGATGAAGAATGACTTATACTTTTTAATGAACACTTTGGCTAGATCCTTTTTTTTTTTTTTTTGATAATTCTTTGGCTAGATCCTTCATTGCAGCTATGCCACCATTATTATTTAGCAGGTATAATAGATATCTGCGTGTAGGAATATCTTTTTCAGAGTATCTATTTTGGCACAAGAAAACTGATAAAGTGTCGAATAAGATCTTTAGCATTTTTATTTTTGGTTTTATCAAAACACAGGCTCGTCATTTATTAAACACTTTTGTCATAAAAAAAAGGTGAAATTTATTCACTCCCAACCAAATAAAGCCTCCTATGGCTCCTCTTTTAATATCATTTTTCTTTCATAAAAGCGACAAAGTCATATTCAGAACTGAATTTTGGAATGGTTCAATTCAATATATGATAGTAATTCGGCTTGACATGTACAATGGAACATGTGTATCCTACCCTTTTTTGCCCCCGTTGTGGAATTTTTTTACTATAATGCAGAAGCTAAATATCCAGAGATATGCAAGTCTTGTTTACATTGAATAAAATCGACAAAAATTCTGGGACAACCCAAAGTAGAAAGTAGGTCATAAAAATGGAACAGAGAAATTACCAGGTATTTATCATCAAAAAGCATAAATTGCAATTAAAAAAAAATTACAACAAAATCATGCCAGGCTCTCCATTCAGGCCTTTCATCAAGCAGTTACTGAGCAGAAGCTTCTCAACTCATCAGCTCATTAAAGTTACAAATTGAGTACAACGCAATCTAAGTGGATTTCACTGACGAGTAGAAAAGTGGGTACCTGTACGGAGAAATCTGCGGATTGGAGAAGGGTAGAATCACTGTTGGGGAGAGAAAATAAAGGACGAGGAGGATGAGAAATCTCATTTGTGGGTGATGAATTTTGAGGGGACCCAGCGATTTGGGACAAATGGGTTTGAACGGACCGTGAGACTTTTTCAAATGTATGGCAGATGGCTTGAAACGGATTTTCAGACATGGCCGATGGAGAAAATTGCCGCGGGAAAATTGATAGGAGGAATTTGTTTTCCTTCTTATTTATCTTTTTTTCGAATTTTTAATATAAATACTCTTAATACGGATTACACTTCTTTTTTCCTTTTTTTTTAACGATAAAGATATCCTTAATAAATTTATACGTTGATTAAGATAAAAAAATAAATCGGACGATCTTAAGAACGCCCCCCTTTCACACGACACATTGTCTTATACATTTTAAAAAATAAATTTAAGTGTTGATCCTAATATTCAAATTCAAAAATTAAAAAAAGAAATAAATCTCTAAGATTATTTTTTTTAACTAATTAAACATTTTTTTATTGGAGTTATCTTTTAAAAATAACTTTCTTAATTTGATCCATTATGAAAGTCATTTTTACTAGTGAATGAAAAGTGACACCATTTGGTGACAATATGATTTCATAAACAAAAATATACATGTATTAAAACTTTTGTGAAATAATATTGTTCTTAAAGTTGGAATGATTACATGTTCCCAAAATTAAAGAAGTAAGTTTGGTGTTTTCACTTTTTTTTGTTCTCATTTTTTGAAACAAAAGAAATTGTAAGACAACAATTTTTGCTAAAAATTTAGAATAATAAAAACAAAAACTTAGGAGCAAAACAGGTGACAAAGAAAATTAAAAAAAGTTTAAAAATATTTTTTGAAACAAAAAGATAAATGAGTGACAAATAGTGAAGGGGTATACTAAGCATGCACAACAGGCCGGCTTAGGCCTGTCAGGTCTTGGTCGTTGACCAAGTCAGGTCGGGTCTTTGACTTTTGGTCTGCAGGTCAAGTCAGGCCAGACTTGACGCTAAAAAAGGAGGCCTATTGAAGCCTATAGGCCAGGTCAGGCCAGACCAGGCTAGTCCGATTCGATCCAGACCAATAATTTTTTTAATAATTTTAAATATTATTAAAACACCAATTAAAATTTTAAATTTAATTGATATATTAATTAAAAGTAATGTATTACAAGTTACAGCTTTCAAATTATAATAATGAAAAATATATTTTTTATTATTATTATTTTACAAATGACTTTGTAATTGTTACGCTAAGTATTTATTAAAATAAAGATGCAATGAAAGATCTGTAAGAAGTGTAGGTTTTTAACTAGGTAAGAAAAATTCTTATATATTACATTAGTCAATGTATTTTCATGAATTTCTTTATTCGTATATAAACAAATATGCATGAATGAACGTATTAAAATATGTCAATTTTATTTTGTTTATTGAATGAGTTGTCACAAAGATAAAATTTTCGTCTATAAGTAGGAGAATTGAAGTAACAAATAAAGAAAATTAGCAGGTCGAACCGAGTTTTGGGTGAACCAGGCCAAGCCACTGAAGCCAGACCCCAGGCCGGGCTTATTGACAGGCCAGACCAGGCTAGATTTGAGCCAAAAAAATGTGGCCTGTTCGTGGCCTTCAGGCCAGATCGAGCCAAGTCAGGTGTGACGCCCCCAAATCTAGGCCTACATAGCCCAATTTGAGACGTCATAAAATACATAATTTTCTAATACAAATAGTACACCCAACAGAAATACAAATTCAATAATACATGTAAGACCCCGAATTTTATGAAATACAAAATTTAATTTTTCTTCATATATATATATATTTTTTTTTTTGAAACAGTAAGTGGTTAAATTAACAAAATTGAAAGTTAAGGATGTTATGTGCAAATTTTATTTTGTCGGACAATATTCGCTTTGTCGGGGAATATTCGTTTGGTCGGGGAATATTCGTGCCGTACGACGGCGCCGAAATAATAAATTATTGGTGGACCCCACAACGGAATATTTGTCGGATATAGAAAACGACAGAAGTAACCTTTTTAAATAAAAATAGTCAACGGAACTGTTAAAATACCGGTGATAAAAGAATAGTAGCATACGGTAGTTTATGGTATTTTCTGTAGCACACGGTACTCTACAGTAACACACGGTATTGCATAGTGTCTCATATTATTGGTCTGATAATTGACACCGTAACTGTTACGCATCATTTCATCGATAATTGTCACTGCATAATATTTTATATTATCAATTCAATAATTGTTGTTACACAGTATTTTGCATTATTGATTTAATAATTGTCATTACACTGTATTTTATATCATTGAGTCAATAATTGTTGTTGCACTGTTTTTAAAATTATTGAACCTAATAATTGTCACAGTAACATATGCACAGTAATTCACATTATTGAATCAATAATTGTCATTACACAGTAACGTATGCTTTATTTTACATTATTGTTATCTCTATTATGATGTTATTTAAACAGTTGTATTTCATTAATTTATTGACTTGATATCTAAGAGCTAACTATACTGTATTTATAACAATTAGTCATAATAATTGAATTGATAAAGTTATTTGTTTATAATATAAAGTTAGGTGATTATTAGGTGATATGAAATGAATGGTGTAGATTAAAGTGTGAATTATTGTTGAATAATTGAATTGATTTGTTTATAATATAAAGTTAGGTGATTATTAGGTGATATGAAATGAATGGTGTAGATTAAAGTGTGAATTATTGTTGAATAATTAAATTGATTTGTTTATAATATAAAGTTAGGTGATTATTAGGTGATATGAAATGAATGGTGTAGATTAAAGATAATATAATATTTGAAATGGATGGTGTAGATTAAAAGATGATCTTTAAATGAATGGTTTAGATTAAATGAATGATAAGATTCTTGGCTATAAATAGAAGCTTTAACTTAAGGATTTTTCATAAACTTCCTTACTTGTTCTTTCTTTCTCTCTCTAAATACTTCTTGTGAAAGTTCTCTCTAAGTGTGCTTAAGTCATCTTGAGTATTTGTGAAGATCTATAAGTATACGTGTACTGTTCAAGTTAATCAACCTCATTTAAATCAATATCCAGTCACGTGTTGAGGTAAGGGATACCATCTTTTTCATCTTCCATTATTCAAACATACTATGGTAAGGGATTATCATTATTTGATTCTCGATAATAATATTGTTTCTTCCTTACTCATAAGATGTGCCTTTTATTTCCATGTATTAAATTGTGGGAATAACCTTACGGAGCGGATTGCCGCCTGTTGGTGAATAACCTTTCGTATTCATTCATTATTAATCTCTGAGAATAACCTTACGGAGCGGATTGCCGCCTGTTTGGTGAATAACTCTTTGTACTCAAATTCTATTAAATTGTGGGAATAACCTTACGGAGCGGATTGCCGCCTGTTTGGTGAATAACTCTTTGTACTCAAATTCTATTAAATTGTGGGAATAACCTTACGGAGCGGATTGCCGCCTGTTGGTGAATAACCCTTTGTATTAATTTCCTTCACATTTTGTTAATCAAACCTGCTACGGTAAGGGATATTATTTTCTTTCATACTCCTAAATCGAAATTTATTATGGAACTATTGCTTCTATAATTCCTGAAAATATTATATGTTCCATAATAGTTGAACTTCATTATTTCAACTGAACCTTCCTATTTACGTGAACCTTTCTATTGAATTGTAACCGTTATTCTGAACTGTGGATCTTGAATTTCACTCCACATCATGTTGACAATTTGGACATTATTTGAATCTGTACAAAGTAAACTTCCGATACTTATTGTTATCCTATTTCTTCTGTTCATCATTTATATCATTCTAATCATCCAAAAATCAAGCTGTTGTGAATATCTGTGGTCGGGGGCACAGATGTGATATATTTGTTGAACAGATGATAGGTTAAAGGCGATATAATAGGTTAAAGGCGATACATCTGTTCGGTGTCTTTTATGGCACGTGGTGAATGTTCTCTTTGGCCCGTAGTGCAAAGATGAACTGTTGTTTGGTATGATTATGACCAAAGGCTGAATCTGGTATAATCATGACCGTTGGTGCTATATTGAATATCTTTGGCCCGTAGTACAAAGATGAACTGTTGATGTGCATGATTATGATCAGGAACTGTGAATTTGTATTATCTTGACTAATGATATTTCAGATGATAAAAGTTGATGATGTTTTTCCTAAAAAGAGAACCGAGTGGACATTATAGTCTGCATTATTCTTCTACTAGATTACTCATTCCGCTGCTATTATTGATCTGAACGTTGTTTAAGAATTTAACTGCAGTTTTTGATATAAACCTTGTAGTCTATTGTATTCTATCAAGAACTCAACTGTTGAAGACTAATGATAATTTATTCGTCATTATCTTAGTCATGTTATTCTTTACTGGGCTATTTGAGCTCACCCTTTCTTTTGTTCCATTGTTTTTCAACAGGAGATGAAAACATAACAGGGTCTAGCCGGGGAATGGAGTGAGGGTCCGAGGAATAGTTATCTTAGTCTTCACGTTTTGTAAAATAGTGTGGCAATAATAGTGAAGACTTAGTTGTGTATTATTATACACTGTATTGTAGTACGTTGTGCTTTGTTGTAATAATTTTGTTGTAGTCTTTTGACGACTCAAGTTTGGGCTGTGTGGGCCCAGATTTGGGGGCGTCACAGTTGTTATCAGAGCCATATAACGAAGAGCCCCGAGCCTCTCGCTGGTGACTTCCTAGGGAAAGGGGATGCACCGAAGCCAGACTCTCCGTAGGGGACGCCTATAGTACAGGTGGCAAACTGATAGGTACCATTGTGAGGTGCTGTCCCTATGGTGGGATGAGAGTCACAGTTGGCATCAGAGCTTAGGGATATGGTCTTTAATGGAGATCTGGGGTTAGAACTAGGAGGGGAGAGACGAATAGAATCAATCACTAGTGTGTCCTACCTAAATTAGATTTATTTTTTATCTAATGAATCGATTTGAATGTAGGAACATGAAGAGATGAGTCAGTTTATTTGAACTAACATTTATTTTGTGACCACAGTTAATTATGGCATCTGGAAATCAGGAGGTTAACTATGAAATTACCGAAACAAATGTAGCTGCAAAACAAGAGGCGACGAATAATCTTCTTACAAACTCAGAGTTGAATCATTTGCCTAAGGCAAAAATTATGCGTGTTCTATCCAGTAAGGATGAAGGTGAAAGCTCTGCTACAGTCGTTCCAGATCCATTCTTAGAAGCAATTAAAAGAAGTAACGAACTTGCGGAAATTATTGCCTTTAATTTACTCACTAATTGGGAGAGTGATATCACCTGGTTATGCTCTATAACAAAGGATCAGAATATATGGACTTTTCATATTAGTCTTTGGGATTTATGGTGTTCCAGCTATGATTTTCAAGATTATTTAAAAATGATGTTTCTATACTTTTGGGCGTTACAATTTAGAGGAATTCAGGTTAAGTTAGTCACTATCGTGGAAACTGCAGTCTATCGAAAATACTATTTTAATGAAAATCATTGGTACCTTACTACTGATGAAGTTGATGAACCCGAGAAACAGTTTGCTAGAAAATTATTCAGTGGTATTCCCATGGTTGAAATACGTGAAGATCCGAATGAAGTATTCGGGATTCGATTTGACGATAACAGTCAAGAAACCGAATGAGGTGATAACCGGTAAGCTATTCATAAATTCTCGTGAAGTCTATGCCATATTAGATACTGGCTCTATCCACTCCTTTATCTCACCTATATGTACTCAACGTTTAAATTTGACCATTGAAAACTTAAATCTTGTCTTATCAGTTGAAACCTCATTGGGAGAAATACCTATTACATTTACTATCTATAAATCTTGCCTAAGTTCAAATCAACAACCTCACATTACCTGTTGACCTTATTTCTTTAGAGATGCATGAATTTGATGTGATTTTAGGAATTGATTGGTTGACTACCCATCATGCTAAAATTGATTGTTTTCATAAGATTATTAGTTTTCATATTCCTAATCAACCTGTCATGCAAATTCAAGCAACTAAACCATTGAAATCTATAACTGTTATTTCTAGCCATAAAGCCATTCGTTTATTGAAAAACGGATGTCAAGCCTTTTTAGCTCATGTCACTGATTTGAACAAAAACACGTCAAACTTGAATGATATTCCCATTGTTAATGAGTTTCCTGACGTTTTTTTCTGAGGAACTTTCTGGCTTACCCCAAACCGTGAAATTGAATTCTGTATCGATCTTGAACCCGGCACTAAGCCCATTTTTAAAGTCCCACACCAAATGGCTCCCATAGAACACCAAGAGTTGAAAGTTTAATTACTAGATATCGGTATCATTCATTCAAGTACAAAACTTATATCGAGCGAGGAATGCGAGAAGAGTTTTCAAGAACTCAAGAGGAGACTTGTTTCAGCTCCTGTTCTGACCATACCATCAGGATCAGGAGAATTTGTTATCTACAGCGATGCTTCTGGCAAACGTCTAGGCTGTGTCCTTATGCAACATGGAAAGGTTATAGCCTATGCCTCTCGACAACTCAAAGATTATGAGAAAAATTATCCTACTCATGATCTAGAGTTGGCAGCAGTCGTTTTCGCGTTAAAGATCTGGAGACACTACTTGTACGGAGAAAAAGTGGATATCTATACGGATCATAAAAGTCTCAAGTATTTCTTCACCCAGAAGGAACTCAACATGCGACAACGACGTTGGCTTGAGCTGTTGAAGGATTATGACCACACAATCCAGTATCACCCGGGAAAGGCGAACGTTGTAGCTGACGCTTTGAGCAGAAAATCTTATGCAAGTACAAGTGCACTGCTGACAACACAAAAGTGTATTTTGTACGACTTGCAAAAGATGGAGATAGAGCTAAAGACACCAGGGACCCACTCGAAGATTGCTCATGTGCGAGTAGAACCAACTTTAATCGATAAAATTAAAGCTGCTCAAGCTACCGATCCGGAACTGATAAACATGATAAAGAAAGTACAAGAAGGTGTCATTCCCGAAGCAAGAATCGACGAGAAAGGAATACTTCGAGTCAACTCTCGACTCTGTGTTCCTAACGATCCTGAATTAAAGCATAAAATCATGATGGAGGCACACAACACGCCGTTTGCAATCCACCCAGGAGGTACCAAGATGTATCGAGATCTTCGACATACATTTTGGTGGAACAATATGAAAAGAGAGATTGCGGAGTTTATCTCAAGGTGCCTAACTTGTCAACGTGTCAAGGCAGAACATCAAGTTCCTAAAGGTCCATTACAATCACTTGAAGTTCCCGAATGGAAGTGGGAACACATCAATATGGACTTCGTGACGGGTCTTCCAAAAGTTTCTCAAGGCTTAGATGCAATTTGGGTGATCGTAGATAGATTGACCAAATCAGCTCATTTATTGCCTATACGAGAAAACTTTTCACTTGAACGTCTTGCCGGTATGTACATAAATGAGATCGTGAGATTGCATGGCATGCCAGTTTCCATAGTTTCTGATCGAGATCCTAGATTCACTTCACGCTTTTGGACCAGTCTACAAAAAGCTATGGGCACTGAACTACGTTTTAGTTCTGCATATCATCCTCAAACGGACGGACAATCGGAAAGGACGATCCAGACCCTCGAAGATCTTTTGAGACTTTGTGTATTAGACTTCAAAGGAAGTTGGGATAAGTACTTGCCGTTGGTGGAATTTTCTTACAACAACAGTTACCAAGCAAGCATAGGCATGGCTCCATTCGAGGCATTGTATGGAAGGAAGTGTCGCTCTCCAATATGTTGGAATGAGGTAGGAGAAGCAAAATTGTTGGGACCCGAGTTGGTACGCTTGACGACCGAAAAGATCCAAATGATCCGACAACGAATACAGACAGCACAAGAACGACAAAAGAGTTATGCTGATCTTCATCGGAGAGACGAAAGTTTCAACGTCGGAGATCATGTATTCTTACGTGTTTCTCCATGGAAAGGGGTTACGAGATTCGGAAAGAGAGGAAAGCTCAACCCTCGATTTATTGGCCCATTTGAAATCCTCGATCGAATAGGAACCGTAGCCTACAGACTAGCCCTACCACCAAGTATGTCTCGCATCCATAACGTTTTTCACATATCTATGTTACGTAAATATGTGAAGGACCCAAACCACGTCATTGAGTTAGAACCAGACGTTATAGCAGAGGATTTAACATACGAGGAGGTACCTGTTAAGATCCTGGATAAGAAGGAGCAGATCCTACGCTCAAAGGTTATACCTCAAGTTAAGGTTTTATGGAGGAACCAAGATACTGAGGAAATGACCTGGGAGCTAGAATCTGAGATGAAATCTAAGTATCCTTACCTCTTCGATATGTCAGGTACGTCAATTTCGGGGACGAAATTTCATAAGGAGGGGAGGTTGTAAGACCCCGAATTTTATGAAATACAAAATTTAATTTTTCTTCATATATATATATATATATATTTTTTTTTTGAAACAGTAAGTGGTTAAATTAACAAAATTGAAAGTTAAGGATGTTATGTGCAAATTTTATTTTGTCGGACAATATTCGCTTTGTCGGGGAATATTCGTTTGGTCGGGGAATATTCGTGCCGTACGACGGCGCCGAAATAATAAATTATTGGTGGACCCCACAACGGAATATTTGTCGGATATAGAAAACGACAGAAGTAACCTTTTTAAATAAAAATAGTCAACGGAAATGTTAAAATACCGGTGATAAAAGAATAGTAGCATACGGTAGTTTATGGTATTTTCTGTAGCACACGGTACTCTACAGTAACACACGGTATTGCATAGTGTCTCATATTATTGGTCTGATAATTGACACCGTAACTGTTACGCATCATTTCATCGATAATTGTCACTGCATAATATTTTATATTATCAATTCAATAATTGTTGTTACACAGTATTTTGCATTATTGATTTAATAATTGTCATTACACTGTATTTTATATCATTGAGTCAATAATTGTTGTTGCACTGTTTTTAAAATTATTGAACCTAATAATTGTCACAGTAACATATGCACAGTAATTCACATTATTGAATCAATAATTGTCATTACACAGTAACGTATGCTTTATTTTACATTATTGTTATCTCTATTATGATGTTATTTAAACAGTTGTATTTCATTAATTTATTGACTTGATATCTAAGAGCTAACTATACTGTATTTATAACAATTAGTCATAATAATTGAATTGATAAAGTTATTTGTTTATAATATAAAGTTAGGTGATTATTAGGTGATATGAAATGAATGGTGTAGATTAAAGTGTGAATTATTGTTGAATAATTGAATTGATTTGTTTATAATATAAAGTTAGGTGATTATTAGGTGATATGAAATGAATGGAGTAGATTAAAGTGTGAATTATTGTTGAATAATTAAATTGATTTGTTTATAATATAAAGTTAGGTGATTATTAGGTGATATGAAATGAATGGTGTAGATTAAAGATAATGTAATATTTGAAATGGATGGTGTAGATTAAAAGATGATCTTTAAATGAATGGTTTAGATTAAATGAATGATAAGATTTTTGGCTATAAATAGAAGCTTTAACTTAAGGATTTTTCATAAACTTCCTTACTTGTTCTTTCTTTCTCTCTCTAAATACTTCTTGTGAAAGTTCTCTCTAAGTGTGCTTAAGTCATCTTGAGTATTTGTGAAGATCTATAAGTATACGTGTACTGTTCAAGTTAATCAACCTCATTTAAATCAATATCCAGTCACGTGTTGAGGTAAGGGATACCATCTTTTTAATCTTCCATTATTCAAACATACTATGGTAAGGGATTATCATTATTTGATTCTCGATAATAATATTGTTTCTTCCTTACTCATAAGACGTGCCTTTTATTTCCATGTATTAAATTGTGGGAATAACCTTACGGAGCGGATTGTCGCCTGTTGGTGAATAACCTTTCGTATTCATTCATTATTAATCTCTGAGAATAACCTTACGGAGTGGATTGCCGCCTGTTTGGTGAATAACTCTTTGTACTCAAATTCTATTAAATTGTGGGAATAACCTTACGGAGCGGATTGCCGTCTGTTGGTGAATAACCCTTTGTATTAATTTCCTTCACCTTTTGTTAATCAAACCTGCTACGGTAAGGGATATTATTTTCTTTCATACTCCTAAATCGAAATTTATTATGGAACTATTGCTTCTATAATTCCTGAAAATATTATATGTTCCATAATAGTTGAACTTCATTATTTCAACTGAACCTTCCTATTTATGTGAACCTTTCTATTGAATTGTAACCGTTATTCTGAACTGTGGATCTTGAATTTCACTCCACATCATGTTGACAATTTGGACATTATTTGAATCTGTACAAAGTAAACTTCCGATACTTATTGTTATCCTATTTCTTCTGTTCATCATTTATATCATTCTAATCATCCAAAAATCAAGCTGTTGTGAATATCTGTGGCCGGGGGCACAGATGTGATATATTTGTTGAACAGATGATAGGTTAAAGGCGATATAATAGGTTAAAGGCGATACATCTGTTCGGTGTCTTTTATGGCACGTGGTGAATGTTCTCTTTGGCCCGTAGTGCAAAGATGAACTGTTGTTTGGTATGATTATGACCAAAGGCTAAATCTGGTATAATCATGACCGTTTGTGCTATATTGAATATCTTTGGCCCGTAGTACAAAGATGAACTGTTGATGTGCATGATTATGATCAGGAACTGTGAATTTGTATTATCTTGACTAATGATATTTCAGATGATAAAAGTTGATGATGTTTTTCCTAAAAAGAGAACCGAGTGGACATTATAGTCTGCATTATTCTTCTAATAGATTACTCATTCCGCTGCTATTATTGATCTGAACGTTGTTTAAGAATTTAACTGCAGTTTTTGATATAAACCTTGTAGTCTATTGTATTCTATCAAGAACTCAACTGTTGAAGACTAATGATAATTTATTCGTCATTATCTTAGTCATGTTATTCTTTACTGGGCTATTTGAGCTCACCCTTTCTTTTGTTCCATTGTTTTTCAACAGGAGATGAAAACATAACAGGGTCTAGCCGGGGAATGGAGTGAGGGTCCGAGGAATAGTTATCTTAGTCTTCACGTTTTGTAAAATAGTGTGGCAATAATAGTGAAGACTTAGTTGTGTATTATTATACACTGTATTGTAGTACGTTGTGCTTTGTTGTAATAATTTTGTTGTAGTCTTTTGACGACTCAAGTTTGGGCTGTGTGGGCCCAGATTTGGGGGCGTCAGAATACACAACTAAGTCTTCACTGTTATTGCAACACTATATACAACATGTGAAGACTACAATAGCTATCACTCGGACCGTCACTCCATTCCCCGGCTACTCTCTCATTTTCTGAAAAACAATGGAACAAAAGAAAGGGTGAGCTCAAATAGCCCAGTAAGAAATATCATGACTAAGATAATGACAAATAAATTATCATTAGCCTTCAACAGATGAGTTCTTAATTGAATATAATAGACAATAAGCTTTGTATCAATAATAACAGCGGAAAGAGCAATCTATTAGAAGAATAATGCAGACTATAATGTCCACTCGCTTCTATTTTTAGGAAAAACATCATCAACTTTTATTATCTTAAACATCGCTGGTCATGATAATATAAATTTTCAGTTCCTGATTATAATCATGTCAGTCAATAGTTCATCTTTGCATTACGAGCCAAAGATATTCAAATATAATACCAACAGTAATGATTATACCAGTTTTCAGCCTTTGGTCATAATCATACCAACAACAGTTCATCTTTGCCCCAGGCCAAAGAGAATATTCACCACGTGCCCTAAAAGACACAATAATTATATCGCCTTTATCCTATCAACTGTGCCACAGGCCACAGATATTCACAACAACATGGTTCTTGATGATTAGAATAACAACCGTGATATAGATGATGAATCAGAAGAAACAGTATGATCAATAAATATCAAAAGTTTATGATTTTTCTTTGTGCAGATTCAAATAATGTCCAAATTGTCAACATGATGTGGACTAAAATTCAAGAATGATATTTAAGATCCACAGTTCAGAATAACAGTTAAGGTTCAATAGAAAGATTTAGAAAAATAGGAAGGTTCAGTTGAAATGATATTAGATGAAGCGCAAACTATTAAAGAATATATATTCATTTCAGGAAACTTTACCAACAAGAGACAAGTAAGAAATGAATACGAAGAGTAATTCACCAAACATGCGGTAATCTGCATAGTCAGGTTATTCTCAGAGATTAATAAGGAATGAATACGAAATGTTATTCACCAACAGACGGTAATCCGCGCCGTAATGTTATTCCCACAATTTAATAAAAATTGAATACGAAGAGTTATTCACCAAACAGGCGGTAATCCGCGCAGTAAGGTTATTCTCAGATATTAATAAGAAATGTATACGAAAGGTTATTCACCAACAGGCGGTAATCCGCGCTGTAAGATTATTCCCACAAATTAATACATGGAAATAAAATGCACATCTTATGAGTAAGGAAGAAACAATATTATTTTTGAGAATCAAATAATGATAATCCCTTACCATAGTAAGTTTGAATAATGGAAGATGAAAAAGATGGTATCCCTTACCTTAACACGTGACTAGATATGAACTCGTACACTTACAGCTCTTTACAAATACTCAAGATGACTTTAGCACACTTAAGGAGAACTTATACAAAGAAATATTTGGAGAGTGAAAGAAAGAATAAGCAAGAAATTTTTTTATGAAAAATCGTTAAGTTAAGGCCTCTATTTATAGCAAAAAATCTTATCATCGCCAAGATTTTCTAATTTAATCCAAACCGTATATTTCAAGATAATGTTTAATCCATACCACTCATTTTATCTTTTAAGATTTCCTTAATCTAAACCATTCATTTAAAGATCATCTTTTAATCTATATCATTCAATTTACTTTATATATAAAACAACTAACTTTAAATAAATCAATTAAATTTATATATAAAAACAAACAACTTTATATAATTTATCATAATAAAAACAAATAACTTTATCAATTCAATTATTCAACAATAATTCACAATTATTTATTTCTATGGCTAATTTTTGTAAATGCAGTGTAGTTGGCTTTTCGAGTTAGATAAACAGGAAAATCAACTAATAATAGAATACAACAGTTTAATCAATATCATAAAAGAGATAACAATAATGCTGAAAATAAATAAAAAAATAACACGTTACTGTGTAATGACAATTATTGATTCAGTAATGTGAATTATTGTGCATATGCTACTGTGACAATTATCAGCTCAATAATATGAATTATTATGCATGTGACAATTATTGGTTCAATAAAGTCAATATAGTACAATAACCACTTTATCAGTTTAATAATATGAAACACTGTGCAATACCGTGTGCTACTGTACAATACCGTGTGCTACTATGTAATACCGTATGTTACTATTCCTTTACCACCGGGTATTTTAACAGTTCAAGATGATAATACCGTTGACTATATTTATTTAAAAATGTTATGTATGTCGCTTTCTATATCCGACAATAAGTCGTTGTGAGGGTCCACCATTATTTTGTTATTTCGGCGTCGTCGTACGAATCGAATATTCCCCGACAAAACGAATATTCTCCGACCAAACGAATATTGTCCGACATAATAAAATTTGCACATAACATCCTTAACTTTTAACCTTATCAATTTAACCACCTACTGTTTCAGGAAAAAATATATATATGAAGAAAAATTAAATTTTGTATTTCATAAAATTCGGGGTCTTACATCAGGCCTTGACCAGGCTGGGCTTTGACTAGGCCTTGATCAGACTGGACTTTGACTAGGCCGAACCCAGATCAGACTAAGGCCAAGCCGCATATTGTAGGTCATTTATGCACTACTAAAGTATACCATGCCTCTGAAAATTGTATTATACGCCGCCCATTAAAAATTTGAATTCCATTTAAGTTATTTTTTTTCTATGTATATTAATGTTTTATAATGTTTTTATGACTAAAATCTAATTTGCACTCTAAATTATCTTTTTGATTAAATACATTTTAAATTTAATTTCAGACAATAAAATACATTCTCAGCTCGTTTTTTAAATTAAATCTTCACCAAAATTTTGATGACATCATAGAGACGGAGGTATTATAATCTTATCACCTTAATTTTTGTTATTCTTTTTCTTCTCCCCCCAACAATGTCTGCAACTAGGGGTGCACACAAAATCGAAAAATCGATTGGACCGAACCAAACCGTTACTATTTCAAACCGAAAAACATAAAATCGAAAAAACCGAACACTATAAAACTAAAAAATCGAGACTAGTTCGGGCGATTTGGTTTGGCTTCTCAAAAAACCGAAACCGACCAAACCGACCGAGCAATTTAAAATTATAATATAATTTATATACTTTTCTAATAAATATACATTTTAGTACCAAAAATTAATTGATATATATTACTACTTTCAAAAATTAATTTTATTCTAATACCAAAAATTGGAACCTGCTTCTACTACACATACAATGCCTCGTAGCCACACTAGACTCTGGAATTATGCTTTTCATTTATATATACTAACTATATAGAGGCAGCAGAATTTTAATAACAGACAAAGTTTTCTTCAAATATTTGGCTCTTGTGTTGCTAATTACTTATGTTTATTATACATAAGCATTAGTTTCAACTATGTGTCTAGTAAATCTCTTTCCTTCTTTCTTCTTCTTATTATTTGAATTGGTATTGTTATTGTTATTGTTATTACCATAAAGTCTATACATTTTAGTACTTCAAATCCAATTTGCCATGCTTTTGATGCGGATGCTAAAGATGGTCATGATTTGCTTATTGGGTTAGCTTCTGGAGATGGTAATTCTCTTGTATAATTCTCTTATACACCGAGTGATCTACTGATCTTTCTCACATTTTTTTTGAAAATTATCTTTTTTGAATGAGCTACCTTATCTGAGTTCTAGAGACACTGAGCTATAATTGTTATCCCGGTTATTTGTTTGACTAAATAGACATAAAAACAAATTGATTATTTGATTTGATATGGCATTTGATGTTATATATATACTTGCATGTAGACATGTAGTAATTTGTCAACATTTATCTATATGAATATACATGTAAAAACATGTAATAAATATCAAATATTAATTACGAAACCGAATAAACCGACCGATTTAACCGAAATCGAATAAACCGATAACTGATTACAATGTAAAAATTTGAACGGTTTTGGTTTTTAATTTTTTAAAACCGACTTAAATGGTTTGGTTATTTTTTTTCCCCAAAAAACCGACAAAACCGACCGTGTACACCCCTATCTGCAACTCTAAAGCCCTTTGTTCAGTTCTTCAAAGTCTCTCTCCTTTGCCCCAAAATCACCAACAAAAAAAAAAGAACAAAAGCCAATATCTAATAGCTGAAAACCCAATTAAAGCAAACACCAAAAATCCAAGAATCAATATCTAATTCTTTCCCCCAAAGCAACCACAAACTCAAACCAAAAACAATCACAACCCAAAAAACCCTAATTTATTGTTCCTCTTCCTTCCATCAAAGTCTCCCCATCCAATATCCTCAGTAAGCCTTAATCTTTCTCCAATCCCGCTTCCAATTTCGCCTCCAAATTCGCTTATCATCAAATCTAATGGCTCTAGTAAAATATTAAGCTTTGATGTAATGAAGTAAACTGATTGGAGTATATATTTTCCTAATTTTTTGAACCCAGATCTCCTTTTTTTTTTGCTTCTTCTTGCACAAATGATAGAATTTTGGATCTAGGCTTGGTTTGAAAATGAATGAAAAAGTGAGAGATTGGAGGCTTTGAAAAATGAAGAGCCGACACTTTTTATATTATTTGTTGATCTAACTCAAAGACCTTTAATTTGCATGATCTCTCTGTTAATTTAATTTTGGAGCTGTTTGTAGACGTGGGTTTGGAATTTTCCCACCTAGATTTTAAAGAGAGGGAGGAGGGATTTGATTTTTGACAATAATTGGCACTTTATTCAATTTTGGTGCAGATGTTGAAGAATTTGCACTAGAGATGTTTGTGATGCCATTAAAGATGTTTGAGAACCAAGGAGAAAAAGAAGATTTTAGAGAAGGATTGAAGACTAAAAAGACAATGAAGACAATAAAAACAAACATGAAGTCATAAACAAAAATAACAGTTCGTTTAGCTCTTAGAAAAGATAAGAGAATTTGAGGTTTGAAATCAGAGTTTCGCCATTGATGGGCAGATGTTGCTTTGTTGCATCTGCCATGTGAATGGAAAGATGGGTTTTGTAGATAAAGCAGTAACAAGAAGTTTCCTTCCAGCGCAGACAGGGAGAAAGAGAAAAATAAATGACAGTACATGCGCAGATCTGTTTTAATTGTAGGAAGGGTGGTACTTTACCTATATACCCTTTTACCTCGTATATTTTAAGGGGCCGTTCAGGAATAATTTTTTTTTAAAATTTAAAGTTAAATTTTTAATAGATTTATAAGTTAAAATTTTAGTAGATTTATAAGTAAAAGTGTTCGGCACACTTTTACTTATAAGTCAGGAATTGTAAATAATAGTTGTGAATGTGTTCGGTTAATAATGACTTATAAGTTAAGTAAAATATAAAGATTACTAAAATGTCCTTTAGTAAGAAGAATGTTTAAAAAATAAAAGAGGATATTTTTGTCATTTCATTAAAGTTGACCAACTTAAAAAAAATAACTTATAAGTCATTTTTTTAAGTTCCAAAAACTTAATTTTTTTTTTGACTTGTAAGTAAAAAAAAAAGTTGTGGCCGTACATTTATTTTAACTTACCAACTTATAAGTTGGGTTGACTAACTTATAAGTTGAGTTGACTAA
The DNA here is from genome assembly GCA_947179155.2 of Hedera helix. Lineage (NCBI taxonomy): Eukaryota > Viridiplantae > Streptophyta > Magnoliopsida > Apiales > Araliaceae > Hedera > Hedera helix. Next base: position 31,693,552 of record OX359287.1, read on the forward strand.
CTTATAAGTTGACGCCGAACACCCCCTAAGTTTTTCAGTAAATTTGACCAAAAAAACAAACAAATGGTGCATTTAATTGTGTGCGATTAAGTTTAGGATGTATTTAGTTAAAAAAATAATTTAAGAAGCAAATTAATTTTCAAAAAATAGTCTGAGGAGCAAATTAGATTTTAGTCTATTTCTATTTTTGTTTTAAAATTTTAAGATAATTTTTTTTGACAAGTTAATTGTATAAAAATGTCTAATAAGCAATATACTTGGATAGAAGTTATAGTATTAAGTGAAGCAAGTAGGAGAGATTATTTTATATTTATGGAATAAGTGAAAAGTATATTTTTTCCTCTCATATACCTGTAGGGTTTATCTGTAAGACCCCGAATTTTATGAAATATAAAATTTATTTTTTCTTCATATATATTTTCATGAAACAGTAAGTGGTTAAATTGATAAAGTTAAAAGTTAAGGATGTTATGTGTAAATTATATTATGTCGGACAATATTCTTTTGGTCGGGGAATATTCGTTCTGTCGGGGCCGTACGAACTAATCATTGGTGGACCCCACAAAGAATAATTGTCGTATATAGAAAATGACATAAACAATTTTTAAAATGGTCAATGGTACTATCACTTTTAATTGTTGAAATATCCGGTGGTAAAAGAATAGTAACATACGGTATTGCACAGTAGCACACGGTATTACATAGTAGCACACGGCATTGCACAGTGTTTCGTATTATTGAACTGATAAAGTGGTTATCGTACAATATTTGACTTTATTGTCACATCCACAATAATTCATATTATTAAATTGATAATTGTCACAGTAGCATATGCACAGTAATTCACATTATTGAATCAATAATTGTCATTACACAGTAACGTATGCTTTCTTTTAAATACTTTCTGCATTATTGTTATCTCTATTATGATGTTGATTAAACTGTTGTATTTCATTATTAATTGATTTGGTATTTAACTCAGAAAGCTAACTACACTGTATTTATAACAATTAGTCATAATAATGAATAAGTGTGATTTATTGTTGAATAATTGAATTGATAAAGTTATTTGTTTATAATATAAAGTTAGGTGATATAAAATGAATGGTATAGATTAAAGATAATATATAATTTGAAATGAATGGTGTAGTTTAAAGATGCTCTTTAAATGAATGGTTTAAATTAAAGAAATCTTAAAAGATGAAATGAATGGTATGGATTAAACATTATCTTGAAATGAATGGTTTGGATTAAATTAGAAAATTTTGGTTATGATAAGATTTTTGGCTATAAATAGATGACTTAACTTAAGAAATTTTTCATAACATTCTTACATACATTTCCTTCCACTCTCTAAATACTTCTTTGTGTAAGTTCTCTCTAAGTGTTCTTAAGTCATTCCTAGTTTTGAAATCTTTTGCATTCTTCTTTGAATTCCCGAGTGAAATTTTCTTATGTACAGTAACTCTTTCGAAAAATCATAGTAAATTCATTATTTGTCAGAATTTAATGAATTAAAAGCCTGTCTCTTCAGTTTTTCGTCCTCTACAACTTTGAAGAAGGAAGAAAAGTCATCTGAAGTCATCTTCATACCTTAAAATACTAAAAACCGTAACCTATTCTGATTTTCGTCACTATTTTCAGTCTTAGTTTTGAAAATTCATAACTCATTCATATTAACTCCGAATTGAGTGATTCTTGAGTCTATGCCGTCTATCTTTCCGAGAGTAACATTATTTTAAAAACATAAAGAGATTTTAAAAACTCTAGAAGACTCAAAAATCAGATTCTTTACTGCTACAAACAAGGAAGGATTTGTTCGGCTATAAACTTGTTTCACAATATCAAGGTAAGGAATATCATCTTCTTTCATCTTCTATTATTTAAACTTACTACGGTAAAGGATTATCATTATTTGATTCTCGAAAATAATATCGTTTATTTCTTACTCATAAGATATGTCATTTATTTCCATGTATTAATTTATGGGAATAACCTTACGGCGCGGATTTCCGCCTGTTGGTGAATAACCTTTCGTATTCATTCCTTATTAATCTCTGAGAATAACCTTACGGTGCGGATTATCGCCTGTTTGGTGAATGACTCTTCGTATTCAATTTTTATTAAATTGTGGGAATTGTAAGACCCCGAATTTTATGAAATACAAAATTTAATTTTTCTTCATATAGATATTTTTTAAACAGTAAGTGGTTAAATCGATAAAGTTAAAAGTTAAGGATGTTATGTGCAAATTTTATTTTGTCGGACAATATTCGCTTTGTCGGGGAATATTCGTTTGGTCGGGGAATATTCGTTTGGTCCGACGGCGCCGAAATAACAAATTATTGGTGGACCCCACAACGGAATATTTGTCGGATATAGAAAACGACAAAAATAACCTTTTTAAATAAAAATAGTCAACGGAACTGTTAAAATACCGGTGATAAAAGAATAGTAGCATACGGTAGTTATTGGTATTTTCTGTAGCACTCGGTACTCTACAGTAACACACGGTATTGCATAGTGTCTCATATTTTTGTTCTGATAATTGACACCGTAACTGTTACGCATCATTTCATCGATAATTGTCACTGCATAATATTTTATATTATCAATTCAATAATTGTTGTTACACAGTATTTTGCATTATTGATTTAATAATTGTCATTACACTGTATTTTATATCATTGAGTCAATAATTGTTGTTGCACTGTTTTTAAAATTATTGAACCTAATAATTGTCACAGTAACATATGCACAGTAATTCACATTATTGAATCAATAATTGTCATTACACAGTAACGTATGCTTTATTTTACATTATTGTTATCTCTATTATGATGTTATTTAAACAGTTGTATTTCATTAATTTATTGACTTGATATCTAAGAGCTAACTATACTGTATTTATAACAATTAGTCATAATAATTGAATTGATAAAGTTATTTGTTTATAATATAAAGTTAGGTGATTATTAGGTGATATGAAATGAATGGTGTAGATTAAAGTGTGAATTATTGTTGAATAATTGAATTGATTTGTTTATAATATAAAGTTAGGTGATTATTAGGTGATATGAAATGAATGGTGTAGATTAAAGTGTGAATTATTGTTGAATAATTAAATTGATTTGTTTATAATATAAAGTTAGGTGATTATTAGGTGATATGAAATGAATGGTGTAGATTAAAGATAATATAATATTTGAAATGGATGGTGTAGATTAAAAGATGATCTTTAAATGAATGGTTTAGATTAAATGAATGATAAGATTTTTGGCTATAAATAGAAGCCGTAACTTAAGGATTTTTCATAAACTTCCTTACTTGTTCTTTCTTTCTCTCTCTAAATACTTCTTGTGAAAGTTCTCTCTAAGTGTGCTTAAGTCATCTTGAGTATTTGTGAAGATCTATAAGTATACGTGTACTGTTCAAGTTAATCAACCTCATTTAAATCAATATCCAGTCACGTGTTGAGGTAAGGGATACCATCTTTTTCATCTTCCATTATTCAAACATACTATGGTAAGGGATTATCATTATTTGATTCTCGATAATAATATTGTTTCTTCCTTACTCATAAGACGTGCCTTTTATTTCCATGTATTAAATTGTGGGAATAACCTTACGGAGCGGATTGCCGCCTGTTGGTGAATAACCTTTCGTATTCATTCATTATTAATCTCTGAGAATAACCTTACGGAGCGGATTGCCGCCTGTTTGGTGAATAACTCTTTGTACTCAAATTCTATTAAATTGTGGGAATAACCTTACGGAGCGGATTGCCGCCTGTTTGGTGAATAACTCTTTGTACTCAAATTCTATTAAATTGTGGGAATAACCTTACGGAGCGGATTGCCGCCTGTTGGTGAATAACCCTTTGTATTAATTTCCTTCACCTTTTGTTAATCAAACCTGCTACGGTAAGGGATATTATTTTATTTCATACTCCTAAATCGAAATTTATTATGGAACTATTGCTTCTATAATTCCTGAAAATATTATATGTTCCATAATAGTTGAACTTCATTATTTCAACTGAACCTTCCTATTTACGTGAACCTTTCTATTGAATTGTAACCGTTATTCTGAACTGTGGATCTTGAATATCATTTTTAAATTTCACTCCACATCATGTTGGCAATTTGGACATTATTTGAATCTGTACAAAGTAAACTTCCGATACTTATTGTTATCCTATTTCTTCTGTTCATCATTTATATCATTCTAATCATCCAAAAATCAAGCTGTTGTGAATATCTGTGGCCGGGGGCACAGATGTGATATATTTGTTGAACAGATGATAGGTTAAAGGCGATATAATAGGTTAAAGGCGATACATCTGTTCGGTGTCTTTTATGGCACGTGGTGAATGTTCTCTTTGGCCCGTAGTGCAAAGATGAACTGTTGTTTGGTATGATTATGACCAAATGCTGAATCTGGTATAATCATGACCGTTGGTGTTATATTGAATGTCTTTGGCCCGTAGTGCAAAGATGAACTGTTGATCTGCATGATTATGATCAGGAACTGTGAATTTGTATTATCTTGACTAATGATATTTCAGATGATAAAAGTTGATGATGTTTTTCCTAAAAAGAGAACCGAGTGGACATTATAGTCTGCATTATTCTTCTAATAGATTACTCATTCCGCTGCTATTATTGATCTGAACGTTGTTTAAGAATTTAACTGCAGTTTTTGATATAAACCTTGTAGTCTATTGTATTCTATCAAGAACTCAACTGTTGAAGACTAATGATAATTTATTCGTCATTATCTTAGTCATGATATTCTTTACTGGGCTATTTGAGCTCACCCTTTCTTTTGTTCCATTGTTTTTCAACAGGAGATGAAAACATAACAGGGTCTAGCCGGGGAATGGAGTGAGGGTCCGAGGAATAGTTATCATAGTTTTCACGTTTTGTAAAATAGTGTGGCAATAATAGTGAAGACTTAGTTGTGTATTATTATACACTGTATTGTTGTACGTTGTGCTTTGTTGTAATAATTTTGTTGTAGTCTTTTGACGACTCAAGTATGGGCTGTGTGGACCCAGATTTGGGGGCGTCACAGGAATAACCTTACGGTGCGGATTATCGCCTGTTGGTGAATAATTTTTCGTATTTATTCCTTATTAATCTCTGAGAATAACCTGACTACGCGGATTACCGCATGTTTGGTGAATTACTCTTTGTATTCATTTCTTATTTGTCTCTTGTGGAAATAATTTGTTTACACGAATTATCACATGACACTTTTATTGCATATTCGTTTATAATATCATTTTCTTTCATATTCGTAAGTGATATTATTTTCCTTTATACTCATAAGGGATACCATCTTTTTCATCTTCCATTATTCAAACTTACTATGATAAGGGATATTAATTTCCTTCACATTTTGTTAATCAAACCTGCTACGGTAAGGGATATTATTTTCTTTCATACACCTAAATCGAAACTTATTATGGAACTATTGCTTCTATAATTCCTAAAAATATTATATGTTCCATAATAGTTGCACTTCATCATTTCAATTGAACCATCCTATTTACGGGAACCTTTCTATTGAACTGTAACCGTTATTCTGAACTGTGGATCTTGAATATCATTTTTAAATTTCACTCCACATCATGTTGACAATTTGGACATTATTTGAATCTGTACAAAGTAAACTTCTGATACTTATTGTTTATCTTGTTTCTTCTGTTCATCATTTATATCATTATAATAATCCAAATTCAAGTTGTTGTGAATATCTGTGGCCGGGGGCACAGATGCGATATAATTGTTGAACAGATGATAGGTTAAAGGTGATATAATAGGTTAAAGGCGATACATCTGTTCGGTGTCTTTTATGGCACGTGGTGAATGTTCTCTTTGGCCCGTAGTGCAAAGATGAACTGTTAGTTGGTATGATTATGACCAAAGGCTGAATCTGGTATAATCATGACCGCTGGTGTTAAATTGAATGTCTTTGGCCCGTAGTGCAAAGATGAACTGTTGATCTGCATGATTATGACCAGGAACTGTGAAGTTGTATTATCTTGACTAATGGTATTTCAGATGATAAAAGTTGATGATATTTTTACTAAAAAGAGAAACGAGTGGACATTATAGTCTGCATTATTCTTCTAATAGATTGTTCATTCCGCTGCTATTATTGATCTGAACATTGTTTAAGAATTTAACTGCAGTTTTTGATACAAACCTTGTAGTCTATTGTATTCTATCAAGAACTCAACTGTTGAAGGCTAATGATAATTTACTTGTCATTATCTTAGTCATGATATTCTTTACTGGGCTATTTGAGCTCACCCTTTCTTTTATTCCATTGTTTTTCAGAAAATGAGAGAGTAGCCGGGGATTGGAGTGACGGTCCGAGTGATACCTATTGTAGTCTTCACATGTTGTATATAGTGTGACAATAATTGTGAAGACTTAGTTGTGTATTATTATACACTGTATTGTTGAACTTTGTTCTACCTTGTAATAATTTTGTTGTAGTCTTTTGACAACTCAAGTTTGGGCTGTGTGGGACTAGATTTGGGGGCGTCACATTATCTGTGGTAGGGATCACAAATATGTAATAGAGAGAGCATTTATTTGCAGAGGTCTTGCATTTTCCAAGAAAACTAATCATAATTAGGAATGAGTATGGTGCGATTTAGTAAATTCAAAACCGCACATAAAATCTCTTATAATTGGTGTGGTGCAATTTTGAATCGTGCGGTGCGATTTCAATTTCAAAATCAATTGAAAATAATTAAATTTTATGCAATTAAAATTAACAATTTAGCATCACGCAATATTAAATACTATCTTGATAACACACAACTTTACTTATAATATTTTGTTTAAACAAAAACAAAATATAATCTGAAAACATGAATGATGTTATCTCCTTATATATAAAAATTCAAAAAAGAAATAATTACAATTTGGGATAATTCAAAATGTTTGTATTATAATAATACTTCTTGATATACTCTATTTTGACAATGTATAATGCGATACAATTTATTATATGCGTTTTGTCCAGAAATTAAATTCAAACCGTATTTATAATTTTTTAATTCATCTAAAATCATCATATAGGTTGGTGTAATTTTAATCGATAGTGTTTGTATAATTTTTTATGCCATTTCGGGAGTAATTCGGTTCTTGATTATAATAGAAGGAGCATGACATCATCTGGATCCATATCTCTACACGTTTCATAGACGCGTGGAATATTCAAAGAGAAACTTTCCCAAATTGTTACTCAAAATCTTTGGAGTGTGTTTTTTCTTCATTCTTTGTGAAGAAAAGTGGTTTTTAGTAAGTCATCCATGCCATTGATTTCGATTGGAAGAGAAATGTATATCACCTTCCCTGATGATGATGAAGTTCTGAAGAGCAGCAGTCTAGTAATCCCTCATGGCTGGTAAGTAGGAATTTTACCATAAAGATTGACATAATTTATAAAGATATACTCTGATTTCTGGGCATCAGGATCTTTGTTTGCCCAACAGATCTTTTATTGTATAGGCAAAACTCAGTTCCTTTATACCAGGTGGGTCAAACTTAACTCAATTGCTATAAAGATTGTAGCTTGATCTTTGACAATTGGCTAAAATCAGGTCTTGTTCTTATTTATTAGTCGGTCAAACTTCAATCTCTCTCTCTCTCTCCTGTTTGTGGATGGGGAAAGAGGGAATGGTAAGCAATATCAAGAATTCTGAAATTAAGACAAATCCAAAACTAACTTTGTTACCTCTAATTGCACTAATTTTCTATGAGGTATCTGGGGGTCCATTTGGTGTGGAAGATTCAGTGAAGGCAGGAGGTGGTCCTCTTCTCTCCTTGCTTGGTTTCTTGATATTACCCTTGTTTTGGAGCATCCCAGAAGCTCTAGTCACAGCTGAACTGGCCACAAGCTTTCCTGAAAATGGTGGCTATGTTATTTGGATCTCAGCAGCTTTTGGCCCTTTTTGGGGTTTCCAAGAAGGCTATTGGAAATGGCTTAGTGGGGTTCTTGACAATGCCCTTTATCCCGTTCTGTTTCTTGATTACTTGAAGCATTCTTTACCAATCTTTAATCACTTGATAGCTCGAATTCCAGCTCTTTTAGGAATTACAGTTACTTTGACATATTTGAATTATAGGGGTTTGCAAATTGTTGGGTATTCGGCTGTTTTGCTTGCCAGTTTCTCACTATTGCCATTTATAGTAATGGGTGTTCTTTCAATTCCTCATATTAGGCCTAAACAGTGGTTAGTTGTGGATTTTAAGAAGATAAATTGGAGGGGATACTTCAATAGCATGTTTTGGAATTTGAACTACTGGGATAAGGCGAGTACGCTTGCTGGAGAGGTTGAAGATCCAAGTAGGACATTCCCAAAGGCGCTCCTAGGGGCTGTAGTAGTAGTTTTCACTTCATATTTGATTCCACTTCTTGCAGGCACAGGAGCTTTGAAGTCTGATTCTAATGAGTGGAGTGATGGTTATTTCGCAGAAGTTGGGATGTTGATTGGAGGGTTTTGGCTTAAGTGGTGGATTCAAGCTGCTTCTGCAATGTCTAATCTGGGGTTGTTTGAAGCAGAAATGAGCAGTGATGCCTTCCAACTTCTTGGGATGAGTGAGATGGGAATGATCCCTTCTGTATTTGCTACAAGGTTGGTCAATGCTATATAACATGTTCTTTGCGACTTAGTGTTTCCCTTTACTATTCTCTGTTTCTTCTCTGTTGGAATGCTTAGATATGTTAGCAGCAAGTGAGCCTATTAGGATTTGCTTTTTTAATTTTGAACCTGATTATTGCCTTTTTTAAGGCAAAAAGTGAACTTCATACTTTTGGATTTTCTTATTAGATCCAAATAATCAATTTTGGCAAAAACTGAAAAGGCAAGGGGGGGAGTTGCTTAATCATCTCAGAATTAAGATTATTTGGTACCAGCATTTTAGTACAAAAGTGACCTAATCCAAATAGTTTTTCCCCTAGGTTTTTGGATTTGTTTCAGCAATTTTGAAGTATCAAATTCAATAGATTATTTCAAAAATCTCAATATGAAACTCACTATAAACTTTAGAGTTTGTTTAGCTTTTTAAGCCCTACAAGAAGTGTCATCATAATTTGCTTCAAATCCATTCATCCAATACATAGTTGATGCTCTCAGAAATCTGTTGAAATCGATGCTCTCTGAAATCTGTTTAAAATGAGTCAAATGACATAGCACTCTATTGAGCACTTACACGAGAACTTTTATTACCCAATCTTATAGGTCAAAATATGGAACACCAACTCTTAGCATCTTGTGCTCGGCAACTGGTGTGATCTTCTTGTCATGGATGAGCTTTCAGCAAATCTTGGAGTTTCTCAACTTCCTGTATGCTATAGGAATGCTTCTCGAGTTTGCTGCTTTTATAAAATTGAGAATCAAAAGGCCAGACCTACAAAGACCTTACAAGGTTCCCTTACAAACATTTGGCGTTGCAATGCTTTGTTTGCCTCCTACAGTGTTACTTGTTCTTGTAATGTGTTTGGCATCTCTTAGAACATACTTAGTAAGTGTTGCAGTTATGATTGTTGGTTTCTTTTTGTACCTGATTCTTGCTCGTGCCAAGGCTGCAAATTGGTTGCACTTCGATACAGACCAGTCATCAGGATCTGCTGATAGTGATATTGAAGGCCGTCTAATCCTGTTAAACCAGCAGCAGCAGCAGCATCAAGAAGACGCGGATGGAGCTTCACTAAGCCTTCTTTCTGACGAGTCATCTTTGACAGAACAAGTGCCTCAAAGCTAGCTCATCACAAGGAGTATCCAGTTTACAGAATCACTGATTAAATTTATAGACGAATGATTTTGCAGAAGATTTTTTTTGAAGTTTATTGGAAATATTTTACTATATTATACAGTTCTAAGTGGAAATTATTTGGGTTTTAAAGATTATTCATGATTTTCTTGCTTCTCTATAAATAATATGATATGAGAGCCGTGAGATATTTTCTTGCTTATCTATAAATGTTGTAATCGCTCATTTCACTATACATCTTATTATATTTTATCTAAGATATAAATAAGATTTTTGATGTTTGGATTGTTTACTTATATTGGTCTGGTCAAGTTTTTATTATGCAATTTATTTGTAGTATCATCAGTCACTTTTAAAAGTCTTTTAGATTGATTCATATATATATATATATATATATATATATATATATATATATATATATATATATATATAGGCATAAGACCTAAAATATTTAAAATTTCGTCAAACTTGACACTCGATGCTGTAACTATTCAACCGCTCAAGTCGTGCAATAAAAAAAAATTCCTTATTTAAATCACGATTAAAGATCCAAACGTTACAGGGATGATTTAATATTACTCTTACCTTAAATATTATGTTGATATGCACATCTTCAACATTATTTAAATCAATGTGTTTATAATATAACCAAGTAGTTTTAACATGAACTTGATTTTGGTCACAGTTTTGGCGGCTATAGTAACGAAAGTGCGCCAAAATTTAAGGATTTTTAAATAAATAAATTATTTCATTTTTTTCTTGTTTTTTTCAATGTTGAAAAAATCGGATTAGACCGGGGGTTGGACCGCGGTTCGATCGGAATCGGTCGACTTTCCGATCCGATCAAAAAATCGAAAATCAACGATCCGGTCAAAAACCGGTTGACCACCGATTCAACCGGTAAAATCGGTAGTTGAACCGGTTTTCAAGTTTTTTTTTTTTTTTACAAAAATATTTTTAATAATATTATAATATTATTTTACTATATTTTAGATTATAAAAAATTAGATATTTTAAAATTTTATTAATTATTAATAATATATATTTTTTATGTATTTATAACATCACTGGTTCAATAACGGTTCGATTACTGGTTGGACCAGTGACCCATTCACCCGATAACTTTTTCGATTTGATAACTGGTCTGATTTTCTAAACATTGATTTTTTTGTAAAGTTTATTTTATAGATTGGTAAAGTTGCCATTTTTCTAATTTTATTATATCCAAAAACAAAAAGCAGGAGTACAAGAAACAACCAAACACGTCCTTGATTCTACACACAGCAAACACATAAAAAACCGCACGTGTGTGTACAGTTGTAAGGATGTTCTAAAGTCTTAGCTTCATTACATTAGTGCGTGTTTGTTCGGTACTCATTTATTTATAAACAAACAGACAACCCATCGATCCAAAAGCCAATTTGGGGCAAAACATTTGTGCTGAAGTCCAAGAAGACAACTTCGGATTTACTCGTTTCAGGTCGAGTCTTTCTCTATATCACTCTATTGTATATTTTGTTAGATGGGTTTTGAAATGCCATCTCAATCTGAAAAGGGTTTCAATTATTTTTAAGAATTATGGATTGAGTTGTGGATTAATTGTATTTCTGGCTTAGTTTATGAGCTCAAATTTATGGGTATGCTTGATTTGTTATTTTGGGTCTTATAGTTGTTGCATTTTCTCTCTTAACTGTGTTAAGTGCGTGAAAAACAATTTCTTTTGGTTTAGCTCATTTGTTGTTTGTACGAATTTTAGTAAACTTCCTACTTAATTTGTTGTTTAAATTGATTAAACTTTGCTTATACTTGTCTGAAGCTCATTTCTGTAAATTTCCTTCAAGTTCATTTACTGCATCTAAAAATATATTGAAACAGCGTTAATCAGTTAGGGTTTATGAGTTTTAATTGATACTTTTGTTTTCCTGTTATTTTTATTATGCCGGAAATTTGACGGGGGTATGGCATTGGTGAATGTTTAGGTATTTGAAATCAAAATGGTGGAAAATCAGAAGTTTACTCGAGTTGAGACCTTAGAGCTGAAAGCTGTTATGTATCGAAAGGTTGGGCATCAGAGAGCCGAGAAATACTTTGATCTGCTCAAAAGATTTTTTAGTTTCAAGCTTGGGAAGTATGATTTTAATAAATCTTGCATGCGAACAATTGGGAGGGATAATCTCTCTCTTCATAATCAGCTTATTCGATCCATTCTCAAGAATTCATGTCTTGCTAAAGTTCCCCCACTTAGAGTTAAAAAAGTAGAAGGATCCCTTAATGTTAAAGTTGCAAATGGCCAGCAGAGAAATAGTCTTCAATCTATCTATAGTGAAGCATTTCCTCCATCTCCTCGCAAGGGTAGGTCTCCGGTAATTAGGGATCGCAAGTTTCGGGACCGTCCAAGTCCTCTTGGACCACTAGGGAAGAGCCCCAATATTTCATGTGAAGAAGTTATCGCAAGGACACAAGAGCAGCAAAGTGCAACAGAATTACATTCTCTTGGTAGCAGACCTCCTGTTGAAGTTGCATCCGTGGAAGATGGGGAAGAAGTTGAACAGGCTGCTGGCAGCCCGAGCATCCAAAGCAAAAGCCCTGTGACGGCTCCTTTGGGGATTTCCATGAACATGGGTGGTGCTCGTAAAGCTCTTTATAGTGGATCTCTATATAAATTCAATCCCTTGACCTGTGAGAAGAGTTGCGAGCTACCTGATACTAGCTCTTTAAGAAATCGTTTAGAGCAGAAGTTGGAGATGGAGGGCCTTAGCATCTCTGTAGACTGTGCTAACCTTTTAAATAATGGTTTGGATTGTTATCTGAAGAGATTAATGGAACCTTGTATAGGATTAGCTGCATCAAGGTCTGTAAAAGAGCACATTCTACAATTAACTGGTCAAACTATACATGGTTCAAACTGGATGTTACCTGAGAGTGGGAGATATACGCAGAGGCCGTCCAATTCCATGTATGCATCTATGTTAGATTTTTGTGTTGCAATGGTGTCAAATCCTCAGATGCTTGGAGGAGATTGGGCAATTCAACTTGAGAAGCTTTGCTCTCGTGCATTGGGCGAATGAAAGAACCTATATTTAAATATAATCAACAACTTAGGATCAGTGGACTCGATGAACTTGATTGCTTGAGTGCAAAGCACTTTTCTGCTAAGGATTCATTCTTACATGAATCTTTTTTGAGCACATTTATATAGTATCCACACTCCACAGACATTGTGAAGGAGAATCAGTTTTGAGTACTTTTGGAAGCTTGGGGTTAGTTAGGTTGCATTTCTCTGTTACCATTGATAGTTATTGGGGATGGGAGTATGTTTATATGGTCAGTATACACGTTTTTCTGTTATTCAGTCCTCACTCTCAGGAATTCAAACATCATTCTTCGACTGATACATGTGGTCTCTCATGTATCAAATTTTGCTCCAAATAAAGCTTCATTTAGTTCAAATTGTCCAAGTTAATAGGATTGTGAAGTGTGAACTAGAATCTCTTCAGATTTTATCTCAAATAGATTTGTTCGTGTTGCCCTTACATAATCAGATACTATGTTTTATTAGTTGTGTGCTCCTTTTGAGGTTCTCCAGGTCCCACCCCCAAACATAACTGTATTTCAGAAATATAGTTCAGCTAGCCTGTTCTGTTACCTATGGAGCATGTGAAATGAACATGCAGACTAATTTTTCCCTTCCTTTTTTTGGGGGTTAATTTTCCTTGTTATTTCCGTCTAGTATTTGTGCTTTTATTTCTTGAGATGAGATGCCATATTCTTGTTTTCCCTGAGATGAGTTAAATACGTCACTTTTCATTTGTGTATGTTTGCTATTGATTGAAGTTGCAAATAACATATGTGCGGAGTTTATGCTTAAAGGTATCACTATTTTATTACTGCTTACTTTTATTTTGTAAACAGAAGGTGTATCCGATTGAGGACTTCAATTGCGACTTATGGGTAAAATCTGCAGTTGAGTATTAGTTGCAGGTGGACCGGACACTATCACGGGTCAGTTTGCTTTTGCTATGACTTTAAGGCTTTCCATTCTTTGATAAATGCTGGAAGCTTCTTTTCACCTCCCACCTGATGCAGAATTCACCGCACAACATCTCTCCCCTTGAAAATGGCCAACCTTGGCAACAAGAAACAATAGACCATCCCCTACTCAAGTTCCCAATCTGAAAAGGCGTCCAAAACACCGATTGCCACAATATCCACCCTTCTACAAGGGTTTACATGTTCCTGCATAACCGCATCACGATCCACAACAAGAACAAATAGGTTCAGAAATCTCGAACTTAGAGCCTCCTCCCCTCCCTATACATTCCTCCTGACTGAATTCTCCACCATGACCAACCACAGGAAACATGTCTTTTGAACTCCTCTCACCCAGCAACATTACCCTTCTTGCTCTTAGTAATCCACCCTCCCTGCTCTAACTCAAACTAGACACCATCCTCCTCCACAAACACTCAAAAAATAAATTCCTCTGTACCAAAACAAATTCTCTGTCTATATTGTACAAAGACTAACACTATATGCACAAATTATACACACAAAATTGTGCACAAATAGTAGGATCCATGTATTGCATACCAATGAAAATGTGTAAAACATCCAATGGTAGTCCCCACTTCTTATTTTTTCTCAATTTTTTTATAACATTACTCATTATACAAAACCCAGTACCAAGTATAATGCTAAAATCAAGAGACTACATGATTGATGAAGTTCTAAATTCCCCCCCCTCCCTCCCTCCCCCTCCCCTTCCCCTTCCCCTTCCCGTTCCCGTCTTTCACTTCTTTTCCTCAAATTTCATAGATTTAATTTAGTTAAGCATCAAAAGAACACCAAGTGAACCACCTAATTACAATGTCTACCACACATGTACAAAAAATAAAGAACAACCACCAAACAATTATACATTTTAAACAAATGCATATATCCACAAACACAAACATAATTAGCTTTCTAGACCAGAGTTTTGGTACCTGAGAGGAGAAATCTGCAACAGTGTAAATAAGGGCAGAAGTGATGGATTTGGTGAGAATGGGGGAGACTTGATCATCCCCAAATACCGCCCTATAGCCCCATTCTTTGAGGCAGACGATGACCTTGAAGAAAGAGTGAAGATAATATAGTATTAGGAACAATGAAACCCAGCTCCTTGGTTTTTCTGTTAATAGAGTGAGGGAATTGAGTAAAAGCTTTTGATTGTCGGTCGATAATTGGAGCTTTAGTGGAGTTGGTGATTGAATGTCTTCGCCGTAGATTTTCAAAAGAGTACTGATTATTTATGCCATTTCTCAAGTGCCTGGGGCCCTTCTCTCTCTCTCTGGGTTTTCGAGAGATGGATGGATTTTGGGAGGAAATATATGAGAAAAAGTCAAAAAAAAGAGAAAGGGGAACTATGAGAATGGGGTTGGCGGGAAATTTGGCCTTCTTTAAATATAGAAGTAAAGTACTCTTTTAAGTGGTTTGTGAACTATAATCGATTTGACTTGGGAAATTTCATTGAACTTTCATAGAACTAATGAAAATTTGTTTTGCAGGTTTCGTTTTTTATCAAATAAATTGATTTTATTCAATCTTTTTTTCTATCTGTATAGTTCTGCCAGATTTCATGAGAGCTGTGTTGTCTCCACAAATAGAATGTTTGTATTGAGTAAATATCCTTTTTGAAAGTGATCAAACACTACTCAAAGGGTTAATCGATGTTCAACTTCTTCTTACAAGAAAATCAGAAATTTGATGAAAAGATGTGCAGGAAATCCTCTTAAACTTATAAGTATTCCACTACTTTAAATGGGCAGAATGTGCAAGAATGGTGAACCCAATCTTTTGCAGACAAGCTCATTCAATTTTCTTCTTCTTATAGTACATGCTAATCTTTTGCAGGACCCTCTTTTGTGCTACTACTAATGACTATTTTGATCGAGTTCATACGCAAGATGAAATATTTTTTAATTAAAGAAAAATTTGAGAGTGGCCGGATTGTTTAGAGGGATTTACTATGTTTGTTTAAAAAAATAACTGGTGAGATATGATTCTTGATACTTATTTATTACTATTCCAGATTATTTATCTCGGGGTTAGTCTGTTTTTTTATCTTGTGGGCTATATTTATAGTCATTTCTTAGGCATTTGATGATGGATTATAATCTCAAGTAAAAAGATGGTATTATATAACACATTTTGAGGTATCAAATGACTTTAAATATATTAAAAAATAATCCAGGGACCAAGTACATTTATCCCAAAAAATATCATATAGCAGCAAGTCTAAGCTATTCAAATGGGTATCAGAAAGTATTTAAGGGTTCCGTCTAAGAATGAAAAAGCTTTGGTTTTGTAGCTTCTAAGCAAAAGAATAACAAGCCCATGCATAAGAACAACAAAAACTTATAAATGAGAAGTTATTTTTAGGAAATCAATAGGTTGAACCAGTGGCATTCATTTCCTTATTCCGACTGATATTTATGACTGTACAGTATTTTTGTTATGTGATAGGGGACTACAAGACCAATTTGTGATAGCTCATAAAAGGGTAGTTTCGATAAAGATGATACTGCGGAAAAATGAGGCAGGAGAGAGCTGCCTAAACTTGTCTGTCGATTCTCAGTACTCACAAGACCAGCTGCTGCATATCGAAGAATGAAGAAAAAAAGCTTCCTAAATCTGGTGTTTCATGTTCAGGACATGATCATCAATATACGACTGCAGTCACCTCGTAATATATGTTGAGGGTATGTTCATGAAACAAAGATTTTATTGTCAGAATACCTAGTTTACGGTGCATTATATGAACAAAATTTGCTAGGTAGTTTGGTCATACTTAGTCTACAGAGGAAACAAATGTTACAAACCAAGGTCTTCCATTCTTCAGGTTGTTACAAACTTACAATCTGCCAAAGGGACACTAAAAGAGTACAAATTTAAAACTGGGATCCCCTGGAACAATAATTTCCCCTTGAAAGATTGGATAATTTTGTTAGCATTTCAAGCTTATTTAGTTACTACAACTATAATACATGTCACCCAAATGATATTAAGCTACTGCTATAGTGTGATAGGCTGCAGCATCAGAGCCTATGCAGAGTTAGTTCTTAG
Source organism: Hedera helix (assembly GCA_947179155.2). Classification (NCBI taxonomy): domain Eukaryota; kingdom Viridiplantae; phylum Streptophyta; class Magnoliopsida; order Apiales; family Araliaceae; genus Hedera; species Hedera helix. Next base: position 31,710,453 of record OX359287.1, read on the forward strand.
CATCCAAAATCATAGGGTACCAGTCCTTTCAGCTCTGGTCCGTTAAGTCTGTTGTTCTCAAAGCTGTGAGCAAAAACACCGGAGTCGATTAACAAGAATGGATTCAGCATTAAATCAAACAAAGGACATTTAGAAGATTTGAACATCATGCAATTGATCTTCTTTTAATTGGAAACATTTAAGATAACTTTGATCTGGATTAAGAATGAATTGGAGTAATTAAGGAAAATTTACTTAAAAATATAGGAGTATTTGTTTTATCTTATTATCCATTTCCAATGATTGTTTGTTACCTTTCCATGGGGAAACTTCCAAAAGGGCCATCAACAGGAATTGTTCCACAAAGATTGTTATTAGATACATCACTGCAACATTCAAAGCTCACCCATAAATATCAAGAAATGAAACACACAATTGAGGAAAGATTTTGCATCTTCATCTGGACTTACAAAACTTTGAGGTTGGAGAGAGTGACAAATTTTCTTGGAATAGGTCCTGATAGCTTGTTATCATTTAATCGTCTGTAACACAAGGAGGGCTATTAATATCCGAGTGGGATCATAACATGAGCCGCAAGTTTCAAATTGATCACAACCTAGAAATGAAAATGCTTACAGAAATCTTAGAGACTTCAATTTAGCGAAAGACTTTGGGATTTCCCCTTCAAATTTGTTGCCATATAAATCCATGCTGATAAGATTTTTCAAATTACTCAACTCCTTCGGGATTTTACCACCGATGTTGTTCCGATAAAGTTCCCTGCAATCGAAGAAGAATTTAACTCCACAAAAACTTGTAATACTACCAATATATATATATATATATATATGAAATAACAGCTGAGTAATGAAAATCTGAATTTTTATTTTAAAAATCATTGTTTATGAAACAAAGAAAAAATACCGGTGAAAGAAACAGAAATTAAAAGATTCAAACTTTTTTTCTTTTCTATGCAAAATTTCTAATCAACCGAACATAAAAGGTAAAGAGTTTAAAGGGGTACAAGTATTGGAGGTGTTTGAGTTCACTGAGCTCCGAACCCAAAGACCCGGAAAAATTAGAATTGCCCAAGTCCCTGAAATTCAAAAGAAACAGAGATCAAATATACCAACTTTTTTTTTCCCCTGTAAAACAGGGTAGGGTTAATAACAAGAACAAAAAATGCATATATAAACATATTAGTAAATAAAAAGAAATAATTAGAAGAAGAGATCTTACAATCGAATCACATGGTTGTTGGAATCACAGGTAACATGGAACCAGGTGCAAGGATTGACCAGAGTTGGATCCCAACTCTGTAGCACATTAGTTGGGTCAGAAAGTTTACTTCTCAAAGCATGTAAAGCATTTCCTGAAAACAAAAACAAAACCAAGAACATATATTGGTGAGATGGGTCTTGTGGGAAATTAAGTAGAACCCTATAAAACCAAGAAATTAACAACAAGAAGAAAAAAAATGGTTAAATATGAATTGAAAAAATAATTGAAACCCCAGAAGCAGAGCTGAGTATAGTTGTAATTAGTTAGTTTACCTTCAGAATTGGTGCAGAGGGTGGAAGTGAGAGAGAGGAAGATGGGGAGGAGGAAGAAGAGGAGAGAGATGGCAGTTGCCATCGTCGAGTTTAGAGAGAAAAAGAGATGGTGGATAGAGAGAGAGGAAGAGGAAGAGAAATAGTGGAGGAATTTTGATCGGAAGGTGGGAACAAAAAGAGAAAAATGTCTGCTGAAAGAGGAGAGAGAAAATCAAGTCAAACATGGTAATCAGTTATTGTTCAGAAGGAAGGACAAGTCATAGCGTGTGAAAGTGGAGGAGTCACTGAAACTAAGAAAGAAAGACTTCTGACATTGGGTGACCCAAATCATCAATTATTGACCGTAAATAAAAATTGAATTCAAATTTTGAGTACGAAAAATGATCCACTAATTAGTAGACTAACAAATAATTTAATTCCCATTAAATTACTCAATCGATCAAATAAGTTGTGCATTTACCATAATTTTGTACGGGCCTTAAAAGAATTCGTTTTTTATTTTTTTAAAGTTCATTTTTATAATCCCTCACCTTGTGTTGGTTTATAATCCCTCACTTCTTTTAATTATAAATACTATAAAATATTATTATCTCTGTTTTAAAATTAAAAATATAATTTAACTTTTGAAGTCAAATGATGCATATTAAATTTTAAAATTAATATGACTCGATAAAAGTTTAGAATGAAATAAAATTTATAATTTACTATATAATTATAATAATTGTATTAATTAAAATTAAATAAATTTATATCAATTTAAAATTTAATAAGCTCTCATTAATCAGCCAAACAAAAAAAAAACGGAAAAAAATATCAGCCCCATTCAGGTAGTTCTACTGACAAAAAATGGAGGATATTAATATTCTACACAATTTAACAGAGAAACCAAGCATGAGAAAGCTTGCTTCTTTAATGAACAAATTTAATACAAAAGCATAAACTACAGGACTTCTTCTTGATGATCTCAATGAAACCTCCAGATAACATATTCTAAGAATTCACACCTGCTCCATAGCTCTCCTCCTTTCCTCTTCTTCAGCTTTAAGCCAAGCAGCCTAAGTAAAAAGTACAGAAATACAAGACAATTTAGTCATTATAATATGAGTCTCAACATTAAATGGAAAAGAAAAGAGTTTAACTTTGATATACATATATACACGAGCAGCATTAGGATTATGACACATCATTAAAATAAGAACAATTTTGTCCAATAAGTACTTCTTCATCAATATTGTATCGTGATCCTAACACCGTTTGTGTATGTGGTTTAGTGTATCACATTTAAACTCGTAAAGTAAAAGAGCAGTAAGTATTAGGCAGTTAAAGATTTTGCCTTGTCGCGTTGAAGCCGGGATTGATGTGGGCATATGGAGTTTCCTAAGCTTAGGCCTCCCCATGCCTCGTGCAGTTCTTTCTCCCTTGCTTCTTGGCGAGTTGCCGAATGCTTTATCTGGTCTTCTGGTTGCTGCTGAACAGCAGCAGCAATCTTTTCCCTTTCAAGCCTCGACTTGGGTTTTACCAATATTTGATCCAAACTTCCTTCACCATTCTCCAACTGTGTGTTTGTGTCCCTTCTCTTCACCTTAATCAGTTCTTCCTTTGTACCAAGATTCATTTTCTCTTTCTCAAGCCTCGATACATGCTTGACTAGAACTTTATCCAAGCTTTCGCAGTCTGTGACACTGATTACTCCATCCCTCTTTTTATACTGCTGAACTCTGTAGTCATCACTTCCCACTAATAAAGCTTGCATTTTTTCCCTCTCCAACCGATGGACTGGTTTTACCATGATCTTGTCTAGGCTATTTTCAAATCCTTTGCTGTCGCCCTGAATTGATAAAGCTTCTGCTGCCTCCAAAATTGTTTGCTCAATTAGAGTCGAAGTCTCAACTGAACAATCTTGGGGAATGCCCTTTTGTTTCATATCAACTTCTCGATTCCCTTTCTGGTTCAGATCAATATTTTCTTTTCCCACTTGGTCTCCATCAGAAACCAGAGAAAATGAAGCAGTGTCAGTCCCCTTACATTCTTCGTCTGGCACCCTTTTCCTTCCATTCTTTGCTTCTTGGACCTCTCTTTCGAGTCTTGACACATGCTTTACCAGAAACTTATCTAGGCTTGGAATTTCTGTACCATCTTGTTCTGTCTGGCCAAATGCCCAATTATGCACTCTTTTAGGTTTATTGCCATTTGATTCATACAAGTTACCATAATTTCTTTTGGTCTCTTCAATCTCTTTCTCAAGCTTCGAAACATGCTTCCTTGTTAGCATACTCCCAAAGTCAGGTACAACCTCAGATAAATTACTATCACTGTTTGAAAGCTTGTGATTCTTTCCAAACATCTTCCCTGGGTTCTTCTTTGCTGCCTCAATTTCCTTCTCAAGCTTTGACTTATGCTTTACAAGAATACTTCCCAAATCTGTAGTCTTGCATGTAAGTACATTCTTACCAACTGAACAAACCTTTTCATCATCTGGTTTATCTGGCTTCTCTCCACACCCTTCTATTGCCTCATTCCTTCTGGAGTTCTTGGCATCTTGCACCTCTCTCTCAAGTCTCGTTAAACGCTTCACCAGAAACTTGTCTAGGCTCGGAAGTTCTGTCTCAACTTGCTTTTGCTTCTGCTCGTCCATTTTAACGTTCCTTGTCCTTCTTGCCCCAAAGGATGACACTCTACTTGGAAGATTAACAGCTGGAGTACAATCAGCAACAGAGCCTGAGGAATGCTGTTTGCAGTTCTCTGATTCAGTGAGAGCAGCATTCAATCCGCAAGTTGCAACAATAGTGGCTAAAGAAGCAAGTTCATCTTCTTGCAAGCATTTAAGTCTTTCTAGCATCATGTCTACGAGCTTTGTCATATGAAGTTTTTCTGAGATCTGCTTCTTCTTGAATTTCCTTCGTCTTCCCTGGTCAACCAACACTTCACCATCAAAGTCTTGAGAGCAAATATTATTATTGAGATATCCTGATTCAAATTCTGACCCAGTATCAGATTCACATTCTGAAGAGAACTCGGATATTTCCTGATTACCGTCACCTGTATCTGGATTCTGACTTATTTTTTGCATCAGCTCCTTAAATTCATCTTTATTTATAGATGAGCAATTTGCAAGCTTAATAAATGCAGCTTTGACAGCTGCAGCTACTTGCTTATCCACCTCAAATGCAGTTTCAAAAGATGCTGTGACAGCATGTGTTGTAGATTCTCCTCCATTTATATGTGATGTTTCTATTTCATCATAATGCTTTTGTGCGCAATCTGGTATATCATACATGATTACCCCAATAGCTCTTGCAGCTTCAAATGCTTCAGCTGCAATTTTTTCTGCTTTCAACAGCAGTGCCTCAGCTTCTTTACTTTCAATGCTGTGGAATAAAAAAAATAAAAATTTGAATGCTACTAAAAGGAACAGCTGGAGTCGGGCATTTAAAATTATAGCTAGAGAAATGAACACCAACAAAAATGTATTTCCAAATTGAATGAAAAACGCTGATATCACTTACCTGGATGCCCGAAGTATGCGACACCAAGAAGCTTCCACCATTGCAGCCTTTCGAGCCTCCATTGCCTTGTGTGCAGCCTCTCTAACTGCAATTTTTTCTCTCAAAACCCTCGAGTAGTGGGGATTTGAATTCCCTAGAGTCTCGTCGAGAGTGGAATTCATGCCATCCACTTCCTGTAGCAATTTTATTTTCCTCTTTAAGTATGATTCGACCTTCATGCGCGGGAACCAGTTGATAGGCGAACCTTTACGGCGAGGAGGCTTTCTGATTTGTGATGTAAATTTATTAAGAGCATTCATACTTGAATGGGTATTATCTTTCACCGTCTTATTCTGCAGAATCCATTGAAAAGAGAGAAACAAAGAGTTATGGTGACCGAAAATTGATTAACTTCATGCAGCATGTAAGACATGAGTCACTAGTGGTTACACTAAATAATAGACGAATATACAAAACCCGCACTAACATTGATAACAAACAGCATTTGAACACTCAAAGTGAGAAAAATAGAAGTACTCAAAATCATGAAAATGTGTATAATTAATGTTTTAATGGAAGACAGAATAGCATAAAGTAAAATACTAATTTTTTCCCGTATTTGCACAAACAAACTTAAATAAATATAAACTTAATTTCTTTATATTTTTTTAAAAATGTAGGTGATAATTATTTGTACCACACACATATTTAGTTTGAATAAATCAGATAACACAACTAAATAAATAAAGGGGGGTAATCAGTAAGATTAGTCACAAGTCACAACAGAGTACAAAAAGTGCATGGCTATGCTATGTTAGAGAACAGCAGAACAAATAAGTTATGAAGATCAATGTTTAGCATCCATGCCAAAGGAATTGGAATCGGAATTGGAATCAGGGACAGGGAACTAGCTACACTTCTTATAAGCTGATTATCTCCGATTACAATTCCATGGTTCTGCATACACTCCAACATGCAGCAGTATAAATTAACATGTAAATTGTTACTGTGATACAGCCATATAATTATTAAAAAAAATGGTGAAAACATAATTAGAAGTTTCGAAACAAATCAGTTAGGATGAGTATATTTAGACCTATTAATTATGCCACTCTTTCTGCTAAAATCATTTGATATAAGAGTCAAGTTGTCCTCGAATATATTATTATTATTCACAGAACAGATTTATAATCTCTTCGGGAAAGTTTAGTGTTCAACCATTCACTACCATATCAAATAAACCCAGGAATAGCAAATTGGCAACTGTGGAAACGAATCTCATAATTAGAAACTTTAGGGTTTTGTAATTAAGTAAAAACGAGTTCAAATTCCCTTGCACAAAATTGAGTTCTAAAGTCACTGATATCAAAAACCCTAGATAGACTGAAATCAGTTAGGGTTTATGAATTTGTTATTAAATGAACTTCAGTCAAACGAAATTGTAAGATTTTTTTATTTTTATTTAAAAAATACCAACTAGAAAAACAAACTTTACCCAACAACAATCACTTCCAAGCAGTATATCTAGGGCAAGAGAGGAGAGGTACCTTTCCGAATTTGGAAGATGAAAATGGAGAGTCTTTTGGATCAAAAGAGCTCTGATTCTTTTGCTTTTCGATGCAACCCATGTCCAAACAACCAAGATCCATTTCCCAGAATTCTCAAGAGTTATAACAAGTCAAAATTGCAGATTAATCAAAATTCCACACACAAAAGTTTAAGAGAATTAAATGAGTGTATATGCACGTATATCAATGTTCTGTATAAATGAGATTTCAAAAATCAATGCAAGTGTTTACTGAATTGTATTGGAGAGAGAGAAACGGAGCGAGATGTGCAATTCTTGGAATAGAAGGGAATGAAGGGGGGGTGTTTTTGAAAGAGGAAGTATCCGTTACAAGCGATTATTTCTTTTCTAACGGTTCTCTTTCATGAGGCCTCAGGCTAACTTATCCTGTGTACGCATATATAGGGATGTTTTGGTCAAACTTTTTCCATTTCAATGACACGTTTGATCAATTGATGAATTTTTTTCCCCACAATTTTATAATACTGTTTCCAACCTAAATTAAGTGAATTTTTAATTGGCAAAACATAAGATTACGCACCAGGGTTTAGTCAGTTTCAATATTTGGTCACTAAACTTTTAAAAAATATTTTAGGTAATTAAACTTTTTTTTTTTAAATTAATGTGGTCATTCTGTTCATTTTAGCACACGGGCGTTAAAATGCTTCAGTTATTTTCAGACGTGACTTTAAAAAAAAAAGAAAAATCAATTAAATGATGAGATGACCAAGTTGCTTCCAACGTGGAAATGATATGACATCTATAAGCTGGGCAAAAAAGGAAATAAATTATTATTATATTTTCCTTTCCCCCTCTTCTCTTCCATTCTTCTCCCTCGTCTTCTTGTTTTGGATCTTCTCTTCCTTCCTTCAGTCAATTGAAACTCTCAGTTAAAGTAAAAAATAGCCAAACAACCCAATTTGAATCCAAGAGACGAAGTTTAACCCTTCCCAGAAATACCTTCACCAAAGCGGAAATCCCACTTCCTGATCAAATTCTCGATGAACCTCAAATTACATCCGCGGCTAAAATCTGAAAATGAAAAGCCCAAATCCAAACAAACCTAAGCAGAATTTATAAAACTAATTCTTGATAAAACCCTACTTATCTCCGAACCATCCTCAACAACTGACCAAAAACTTTACCAATAAAAGCTTAATTGGTAAAAAATTTAACCCTCCCACAAATTATTTCCTCAACAAAACCCTAAATTTCAGCACCAATGAAATTAATTAAAACGAATTACTGATTCAGAATAGGAATAAATTTTTTATCAAAGAAATGTTTTATTAACGAGACAGATAAACCCAATTTATAAGGATTTTTTACTATTTGACATGTTCGGTAATGACTTATTTGTAGACTTATAAGTTAAATTATTAGTCAAAAAAAATAAGTAACCTTATGGAACTTATTAAAAATGACTTATAAGTCATTTTTAATAAGTTGGTCAAACATTATGAAATAACACTTTTGTCCTCTTTTATTTTTCTAATGTTCTTCTTATTAATGTCTTTTTTTAGTAATATTTATATTTTTCCTAACTTATAAGTTCTGATTAGCCGAACACTTATACTTATAAGACGTACTTATAAGTAAAACTGATATTGAACACTTGTACTTATAAGTTACTTAAATTTTAACTAATAATAAGGGTCCATTCGGGAAATGACTTTTTTTTTTTTTTGACTTAAAGTTAAAATTTTAGTAAATTTATAAGTTAAAATTTTAGTAGATTTATAAGTAAAAGTATTCGGCATCACTTTTATTTATAAGTCAGGAATTATAAGTAATAGTTGTTGATGTATTCGGCTAATAATAACTTATAAGTTAAGTAAAATATAAAGAGTACTAAAATATCTTTTAGTAAAAAGAACATTTTTATGTCATTTCATAATGGTTGGCCAACTTAAAAAAAATGACTTACAAGTTATTTTTTTTAAGCAACAAAAACTTACTTTTTTTTAACTTATAAATAAATAAATAAAATTGATCCCGAACATCTTTTTTAACTTAAGTACTTATAAGTTTAGTTGATCAACTTATAAGTATATCCCGAATAAAGCCTAAATCTACTTGAATTTTAACCTTTAAGTCATGCCCTAACAGGCTCATAGTCTAATTCAATTTCTTTGCTATCTAAACAAAACTCCAGTTAGCTGAACTAATATAGTAAGCTAGAGACAGGAAATTACTTTCGATGATGGTGAGAGTTTTAGACTCATCGGATTTCTCTTTGGTAGGCGGAGGAGTGTGGAATTACGACTTTCTCCTCAGCTACGTCTTTTGGAGTTTCAGTGACCACTTCAGCCTCCAGCGTCGGAACCGAGTAGACTCCAATGGTGTCTCGACTTCTATCTTCTTCTGTTCTACTTCAACCATTTCTTGAAAATTTTTAAAACGGAATTATTGGGAGGGGCTTATAACTTGTCATAAAGGAAAGAAGATGATGAGATGAAAGAATAGATAAGGTAATATATATTTTTTCTAATGCCACATAAGAAAATATTTAACGTCTGTTAACGGAATGATCACATTAATTTTTTTTAAAAAATTTAATAACCTAAAACTATTTTTTAAAAGTTTATTGACCAAATGCTTAAACTGGCTAAACCCCAATGAGGGTAATCCTATGTTTTGCCAATTTTAATTTTAATATTGACCATTTGATTATATCAATTACTTGGTACAAAATTTGAGATATATTTTTAAAATTACAAATTTTAATTTTATTTCTTCATATATGTTAATATTAGTTAGAAATGTAATAGTGACAACCTGATAGCACACACAATCTACCTAGATATAAGTAATGAAATTATAAATTATTTTACACTCAACAATTTAAAAATAGAAATGAATCTCTATTATATGTAATTTGGGAATAAAGGGACTATTTTTGGCTTTTGAAACCTTCGATAACTAGAACATTTACATATTTAAAATAGACTACCAAGGAGTTATAGTGTCTAATTGATAATATATCACGAAGGTGATGACTGTTTATTCTTGTAAATTACAGCACAATCAAATCAAGGCTGCCAAACTTCTTAAAAGATGATTTTTGAACAAAACTGCCTGTTCTAATAATAAATAATTTAGTCCGCTAGTGCTTGATCTCTGATCCACTTAGTTGCCACCCATTTCTGCCCTAGGATCACAGGACAGCTTCCATGAAGTGATGTCTGCAAGTATTTTATATAAGTACACTATTTATGGAAATGGAAAAGAAAAAAATATATTACAAAGAAAGGAGATTTTCTAACAAGCGTCTTCAAGCACCATGTATTACAATCTGTGCTCAAATGTCATATTTAATGGCAAAATTAAATCAGGAATCATATTAGACTTGTAAATTTTAGCTTATTCAAACGAAATATCTCAGAGTACTCGCTCTTCCAATTTGCTGATAATTTATTTATTTGACCAGTGTTGAGAACTAACCTAAAACTAGACTAACATAAGTGGATTTGGGATCACAGCAGAAAATTTTAGTAGTATAAGTTTCAGAATCAAAAACTATTACCCGATCAATAGTTCCATTTGGAAACAGTGAATAAAATAGTAGCCCGTCCCCTTGGCGTGGCTTCACTTTCAAACCAATGCAACTTTCGTAATCATAGCCCTCACCAATGTTTGAGCCATTCTGTGAATGAAAAGTTTGTGATGACTTCCCACATCCATGAAAAGCTTTGAATATAATATTTACTATACAGACATAAATGAAGGGTACACAAAATCTTCTGATCTTACCTCAAAAGGAAACATGGTTTCTCCACCTTCTTCCACATCAGACAAATACAACAAGAATGAAGCAAGCTGCAAGAATGTTAATAGATTAGGATATCTGAGTCTTATAAGTTCAAAGATGAAGTGCACGTCACTTCAAAATTTTGTTTGAAACACTACTGCAATAAGATTATTTGAAACATGGTTTCTCCACATTCTTTCAAATCAGACAAATACAACGAGAATGAAGCAAGATTCAAGAAGGTTAAGAAGTTAGGATACTATGATTCTCAAATCCTATGGAGTTCAATATGACAAGCATGCCACTTCTCTGTTTGGTATGAAACACCACTGTGAAAAGATTAGCTAGAAAACAATCAAAGAAGATAGTGATTTGTGTCCTGGTCAAGATTGAGTACATGCATGCATTGTTCGATCTTTGATATAATTAAAATATGGTGGTCTTGTTGCATTTATCTTTGAGATAATAACAATTAAAGATTAAAAAATTGAAAATGTATAAAATAGGAATCGTGAACGTGAGATCTATTGGTGGCCTTTTCTAGAACATTTTGCAAAGATAACAAGATGTTCCTGACAAACACACTATCCATCATTACCATGATGGCCATGAAAAAATAAAGGAAGAAACGAGATCATAGTCCCTCTTCCTATTTGCTAAATTTCCCTTTTTCCATTTTCTTCAATGTTGTCCTGTGTCAATGTGAGATCCATATGGTAAAATATAAAAGATTGCCATAATTCAGTGCTTCTCACTATCAGCCATTCCAATAAGAAGAAAATGAAAGCGATTTCCTATTATTTTTACCCAATTTATACCCTTTGGCTCTTTAATGAACCATACTCAGCTGGGTCAAATGCATCGTAGTGCGAAACATATCTCTGTCCAATCTCGTACCGCAGAATATTGAATGCCTGCAACAGAGTCATATGGTGCACTACTCAGATTATCTCAAAATTGACCTGTAATGGAAGAGTTACTATTTCAAGCTTTTGGGTGGGAGAAAAGGAGAAATCAACTATGATTTTATGCTACTATTAGACGAACATTTATCTTGTCAAAAGAATTTGAACTTAGAAGCTATTATTAGGCCATATATAAGAAGTTATGATACAAGAGAATCTTTCCTTTTAGCCAATAGATAAATTCAACATTGGTTCAATTGTAAAATTCGCAGGAAAACATATGCAATCATTGCAAAGGATAAGAGTTTCAGGTTTCTAAACACACGGAAAAGATCAGCAATTACAGTCATGCATTGGACTCATCTTAATCTGCAACATTACTTAAAGAAAGCTCAATTGCCTTTCCTCCTCCATTTAATTTTTAATTTTAAATTAGAAAGAGCAAAAGGGCAGATGTGGGTTGACATGTAGTGATAAGGAACCTGAGCTATTTTTCATGAGTTTTGTAAAGCACAATTTATTATTATATAAAAGCACTTCACGTGACCAATAAATAAGATGTCAAATATACCTCTCCATGGTTCCTGGGAATCATTGTAGCCCTTGCAATTTTTTTCTCAATAAAGTCCAGAACTCCGGTTTTATCATTAGACGAACTGATAAATGTTCCTGAACTGTTTCCAAGGAAGTGTAACTTAGTATTTTATACTCCAACAAGCAAAGATCCACCGAAATATCTACCAATGTTAAGCAATAAAACACTCTCTTTTCATCTGCTACCAGTACTAACAAATGCACACCACACACCATTATAATATTAACCAATAATGAACTTTTTTCACTTTATTTTTCATATATTTCCTCTCTAATCCCATGATGTTTGACTTCCATGATCCCGGTACAATTGCCAAACAATGCATATGGAACCAGCAGCAAAAAAATCCAGTCAATAAAATACCAAGAACACTCTGAGGGGAATTTCAGTCGCCCGAATGCTACTTAGCTTGATTCCACAATTTCTTTTTAGAGGTTTGTTCAAATAATGGAAGAAACTCAGTAAATGATAAGTATAGATGACATGAGAGGATTACAAACCTAAGTTGATTAAAACAGAAACTATACCTTGTTCTAACTCCCTTGGTGCTCTCAGCAGTTTCTCCTTCTCGCAGAGCAAGGGTCGATGGTGAAAGCTTTGACTTTGCCATTTCAATTATGCTTTGACACTGCTCTGCAGTTGCAAAATTAGGAAAGTAAACAGCTCGTGGTTTCCAACTCAAGACCTGCATAATGATTTAAAAGAAAAAGAAAAGGCAGACCAAATAAATAAAAAGAACATTTTGTCTTACATAATTCCAAAATTGATATATTCACACAAATTCTAAATACATTCATGCTGACATCATGGTCTCTTAGCAAGCATCTTGATTATCTTATGCACGTTGACAAAATCATATTAACTGCAAAATCTCACTTTCTTTTTGCATTACTATTTTCTAAATAGGCATATTTATCTTTTTATTCCTATATTTAGCTTAATAGAGATTGCTCAATTCAATTCAACTCAAAATTAATCATTTGATGATTCGATCAGCTATAAATTAGCTTTGCAATCACTAGCCAAATATGATTATACTTCATATAGCTCCTTTACAGGTAGCAAACTTTGGAAACATCAGCCAAAAACAAAAACAAAAATGTAACTCTTACTTTATTAGACCTCATGAAAGAAATTAAGATAAGCATTCAAATCAATCAATCTGATATATGAACAGGATGTTTCTCAGGTCAAATACAGCCTTAAATTAGCACAGCAGAATATGAAAAGTTCTTAAACGAATGCAAAAAATTCCATCAGCAACCATACTCCAGCTACTGAGCTGGCGATGCCCAACTAATCCAGGGGCTTGTTGTCACTTGTCTAATTATCGAAGTTTTAAATAAGTAGAAATAAAAAAACTTTCACATTTTCGACAGCCTAAGCAATTATTTACTTTCAATTTAAACTACCAGCTTACTAGAAAAGCAATTCCAATCATGCTCGATACATTTCTAATAAAAGAAGAAACCGAAGTCAATAACATTATGTTTTGTGGTCCTAAAGACATTGAATTAACAATTAACCATTCAATCTACCTTTCATTATCTTCGGTCATTTTAACTTACATTAAATTAACAGTCAGATTTATCACTATGCAAAACCAAAACAAAAATAGGGTACCTGAAATGGAATCGAAACAACAATTGATTCCCCAATTTCTCCATTTATTAATGAATCATCATCGAATTCCTCAATCGATTCAAGTACTCTTTGCCTCGATCGATAGCCTCTCGTATCCTATAGACACAATCAACACACATGAAAACGGCAGCCATACAGAGAGAGAGAGAGAGAGAGAGAGAGAGAGAGAGAGATACCTGAGAGAGAATGATGGATCCGAAAAGGCCAGCTAGGAAGAAAAAGGTGCATAAGAAAAATACAGCCAGTAACCCTACCTTGGGCTTGAATCCCCCAATTCGTTTACCTTTCACCTTCATCAATGCTCTATCTAATCAAATATTTCTTACAGTATACACAGAAACTAGCAGATATATATATAGATCTAGAGAGATAAGAAAGATTACAGTTGAAAATTTGTCTATTTCTATCAAAGTCATAAACACAATCACGGTGAAATCTGATTTTATTGCCGGAGTATTATATTTCAGGGCAATAATGGCGGGAGTTTCTCTCTCTCTCTCTCTCCTCTGTTCGACGTTGAAATATTTTGTTGGAACTTTGTTTCGTTGACTCAATGACTCCGTTCTGAATTATTATGAAAATGGGCCATGGATTCTAAAAGAAGTGGCTCAAGTCTGAAAATGTAAATAGTTATATCGTACTTTCCGGAAGAAAAAAAATGATTGTATTTTTCAAATTAAGGAAATATTTATTAAAAAAATTAAGTATAAAGTTTGTATACTAATGCAAAATGATATTTATAACCATATTTGAATCTTAATTGAATACAATCAAACATCGACTTACATGGTATCATCAAATTTTGCTGTATCAAAGACATGCGTTCAAATTCCCATATATTTAACAACAAAAAAATCCCACACATAATTGTAATGAATTAATAATACCTAAAGAATAATTAAATAAATGACCTAAAAAATCCGATTTACATAAAATCAGGTTTATTTAAATTGTACTTTTTATTTTTGTAGAATCATTTTTGCACAAAGTTGTTGACTATTTTTTTTTTTAATCAGGACTATTTAGCACTTGTTTTCACTTAATTTAAATAGCCTAGAACATGGAAAAATATGTACCTTCCACACAAATGGACAGAAAAATATGCCATATATCTACAAGAATAAAGCCAAGGTCCCATCAAATGAAGAGCCATTATAGGTGTGGTGTAGTCAAGTGCTTAGTCCATCAAATGAAGGGTTATAAAAATTGCAAGAACATCCTACCCCGGCAGAATTGAAGTTTTGAATTTTACGTTACTTTAGCTTTTGAAATGAAAGTAATATATTCACCCCATAAATATTTGAAGAATTTATTCGTACGCGGAGACAAGTACACAAAAATACTCTAAAGCATGTTGTATATATAGATGAAAGGCTTGGACCCCTTTCGTCCCATTCATAATCACAGAGATTTTAAGCTGACCCTATTGTCCTAGGTTGATTGTCCATTGGAGCTAGCCATGGCCAGAATCGGAGGCACCAGGCCGAAGATGTTACTAATGTTTAGGTCATATATATTACTTACTCTACTTATTTGTTTGTATATTTACATCTCATGCATGTTTACATGTGTATACTTACTTTTGTCCTAAAATCAGAGTTTTAATTATTTCCCTAATAATATTTTAATAATGCCACGAGAAGATTTTGTTGAACTTTTGTCGGTGCTAAATGTTGATATGAAAAAAAAAAAGTCAAATCAGACTCTCATTATTTGTCCGATTATAAATTTCATGTTGTAGGGGCACAAAACCAGTTCGCCGGTGTATGAGCGAGCTTGCCAAGGCGAATCACGAAGCTAAAACTAGAAGCAGATCATCAGATTCTTCAATGTCAAAGGGTGATATTAATAATCAAGAAGATGAAGATTTATGTTATTGGATGCCGGATCCTCGAACGGGAATATATTGCCCAGAAGGCCATGAAGGGTTGATGGATGATGTACCGAAAGGTGCAGCCTCTTTTAAGCAGACTTACTGGCTGAGAAATGTTGATGGAGTTGATAAACCACTAGCCTGATTATCAATTTCACAAATAAAAATTCAATTCAACCATGGAATGATAATTGTTCACTTTGTATTATCTTAAAAACTGTGGTATGAAATGTATTCTTAATTTAACATCACAATTTCATTGTTATTATTATGTCACAATTCCTAAACTAAGCCTTCACTATATTTTTTTCCCGTCTTTTCTCAAGGTTTATCAAAATAAAAATGTTCACTGTATTTAAGCATAAATATAGGAGAAATATATATCTCTAAAGTTTATAAAATTTAAAAATAATTTTTTTCTTGTAGAAGATAGAGTATTTTACGAGTCACATTATCCTATTTGTGATTGCAACAATATTCATACTTATGAGTTGGGACATCCCAAATCAGCAAAGATAATCTCAGTTTCACCTAGAAAAGATGTGTCAATGATCCATATCACAAGTATTTATTATGAAACAAGATAAGACAAATAATATTCATACCATTCGTTATCGGGATCAACGGCTAAGATTAAAAAATTAAAACTTATCATCTCTATTATTACTAGCGTCCGCATTTTTCAGTTTAATCTCAACCGTTAATATTTAGAACGAATGCTATAAATGGTGTATGCCCATTTTTGATCCATAACAAATATATTATATGAATTATTACCCATATATATATATATATATATATATATTAGGATTGATTCATAGATAACATTCAACAGCAGATCATGGTCATCTAATTACAAATGTAACGGTGAAAATTATCACTCATCCTCACTTTAGTAGTGAGGACTATAACTTTTAGAAAATTTTAATATATTATTATAATATTAAAATAACAACATTTTAGTAATATCTCCGTCCACACAACTAAAATGGGGACTCTGTCCACACAACTAAAATGGAGACGGTAACTTTTAAATAAATTTATTATGCAACACATGATACCGGACATGATAAGATGATTAGTAATAATGGTCGTAAAGGAGGATACAATATGATTTAAAATAGCCATTAGAAGGCCACCGTGCCGAGTGGATGCTTTTCGATTTATGTTGGTGAAGAATATAGAAAATATGTGATTCTAAGTGTTTATCTTCAATTAGGTTGCAGGCATTTCTTAAGCAGTTCAAGGAAGGCATTTCTTAAGCATTTCTAGTTCTCTAAAGATGTTTGAAGCGGTTCCTAGTCTTGCCAAGGCTAGCTGAACATTAAGAGCGTCTGATTATGAAAAAATTATTCTATAGGCATTGGAAGTTAATCTCGAAGACATTCACAATAACATGTCCTACATCATGTGTTGCACAATGAAAACTTTTAAAAGTTAACGTTCACACTCTAGTTATGTGGATAGGGATATTACCAAAATGCTATTATTTTAATATTATAATAATATATTAAATTTTCTAAAGTTATCGTCTGTACTACCAAAGTGTGGATCTTGGAGAGCATTTTGGTTAATTTTGAATCCGTACTTTAGTTGTACGGATTTTTTCAAACTAAAGTGAGGATGAATGATAATGTTTACCATTAGATGATTCATAACAAATGATTGATATGAACACTATTTTAACAAACTGATTTTATACCGTCTATATGAAGATCTAATGATGCAAATTTTTTTTTTGTCCAACCGTTATTCCTACCAACAGTTAGTAAGAATTTTATTTTTTGGCCCAGCAGTTACTCCTATTAATGGCTAGTCAAAACGACAGCGTTTTTGGCCTTTTTCCAGCCGTTACTCCTATTAGTTACTCTTATTAGTGGCTGGAACAGAAAATATCGTAGAATGGCCAACCACAAATAAAATCATTAAATGGCCAACCCTTTTGAAAAATCGTAGAGTGACCAACCGTTAATCCTTCTAGTCGTACAAGCAAAATCTCACCAATATTCAACCTACTTTTACTTGAGGTATAAAATGAACAATTATACTTAATTTGATCACATATTATTTTTCCTCTCTTGCTCTTATGGTTAGAAGGACTAGTGATCAAGCCAATTTTTTTTTTACTCTAACCGCTAGTAGGAGTAGCGGCTAAAGTAAAAAAAATTGACCTAATATGTCAATCGCTACGAGGAGTAGCGGCTGAGAAAAAGTTGCTTTCAAATTGGACTCTTAGATCATCATAATAATGATATAAGATGCGTTTGCTGGAATAGTATCCATAACAACCATTTATTATAGATCATTCTCATATATATATTCTACTATTGCTAGTGCAACTAAGGCAGTTTCATTTCGAAGATATCCCATGGGCGGTACATTAGCAAGTGTCATGGAATATTAAAGAGAAATTCTTCATCTCATAAATTTAAGACCCGACTTCAAAAATTTGTTAGCACAAACCTTTAGTTCCCCAATGCTTAAATTACTAATCCTTGTTGATAGTATAGACACGAGAAAACACTTTAAATTTCTACATTTACATTTCTTTTCATTTTTTAAAGGTAGCAAATTACATAAAATCTCATTAGATATAAAATCTTATTTTAATTTTTTTTCCACGTGACAATAATATTCTCGCAATAGATAGTCTATTGAATAATGAAAGGTTTTATCTCCTAGCAACTAGTTGGAGTAAGGAAAAGGTATTTTGTAAAGAGTTAAAAGTTTATGTTAGCAAATTTAGAAAATTGATATTTTTATAAATAAAAATAATAATTTCACAAAATTACTCTATTATAAATTGTAGATAAATCTCACATTTATGTGAGAGGGATTTGTGAAAATATCAAATTTTATTTATAAAAATATCAATTTTCTAATTTTAAACATTAGTATTTTTTTCAAAAACTAGAGTCCTAAAACTTATTTTAACGCTTTCTGTAACACCCCCAAATTCAAACTACATAACTTAGTTTAAGGTGTCAAAATACAATTTACATAAAACTCACATAATAATTATTACAATACATACAATACAGTGCATAGTATAATAATACACACACGCATGTATACTATGTCATCACTATAATTATTGGCGTGCATTTTACAACTCGATAAGGACTACTACAACTACTAGGTCGGACCATCACTCCATTCCCATACTTTCCTCGCTAACCCCATTTATATTTTCATTTCCTGAAAAGAGTTAGGAAAACAAAAGAGTCAACTCAAATAGCAGTAAAGGATAAGATAAGGATATATAAAATTATATTTAGTATTCAACATTAACAAAATCAGAGAATGAGAAAATGTTAAACATTATAAGTGTTTAAAAAATAACTGTAATGAAATAAGCAATCTATCAGGATATCGTCTAATAATTTTTGCAAGTTAAAATCTATTATTAAGATTTCGTCATCTTTAACACTAATGGTCATAATCATGTTAAACAACAGTCATTTTTACACTCAGGCCAAAAAGAAATTTTCACCACATATTTTTGCCACCTAAGTTAAAGACACCAAACAATCATATTTTATCTGCACCCAGATCAAAGACATTCATAACAACTTGAGTGTTAATGGTTAGTACAAATAATAAATTATATAAAGAATCATCAGAATACTAAAAATAACAAAATAAGTAATAAATATTTGAGAATTTTAATTTATTTATATTTAAGGAAATAATATTTTAATTTGTTCAGATTCAATAATGTTCAAATTATCAACAAAATGTCCAAAATTTTAAAATGTATCAAAATCCAACAGTAATGTCCAAGGTCCATAGGTGGAAAGTTTAAAAGTAAAGTTCATGGAACCAAAAGTATTTGACAGTCTAAAATATTCACTGTTCAAATAGAAAGTTCAAGTTCAATATGTTCACAGTTCAAAGTCTAAAATGTTCACAGTTCAAATGTAATAGTCAGAATTTAACAAGAATGTTCAGGTTAAAAGATATTAGATAAAGTATAAACGATATGAATTTTTTAATAAACTGATGTCTAAGGAATTTTTACCGTTTAGTGTTATGAGTTGTAGAAACGAACAATAATTTCTTAGCATGGTAAGTTCAAAATATTTGAAAGTATAAAGAAAAATGATATCCTTTACATTAATTAACACGTGACTAAATTCTATTCATATTTAAGTGTTACAATGTACATAAAATAAATTAGTGTAGTGTACAAAATGAAGTGGAATAAACTTTTAAAATAATTTTAAAGGAATAAAATTTCAAAACAATCTTCTAAGGAATTTTTTTTAAAATGAGTTCTAAAGGAAAAGTCATAAACATGTATTGTGTAATGTCTTTATACAAACAATTATTTTAGGAGAAAGACTCATTTGAACAATTTTTACACTCTTATCGATGTGTTTACCAACACCTAAATATCCTTAACACAATAAGTACTCACACTAAGTAATATTTAGATGTGGGAGATAAACAATTAAGAAAATTATATCCACTTCTCTTGCCAAATCCCTTATTTATAGCTAAAACTTAACTAATATTTATCAATCATATTAACTTTTTACTTTATAAGTGTCATATTTATATGATAAGTTTAAAATATACGACACATCAATTTTAGCATAATTAACATATTTCAAGATAAACTTTTAATCTATTGTACATTAATTTCAATACAATTAACACATTTTAAGGTTATGTTTTATTTTATTATTATATTTGTTCATCTTCTACATTATTTACTTAATGAAGTAATATTACATATAATTAGTATTGATAAGTTTGTCTATCTTTTCAATAATCGTGATTATAAACATAATTAACACATGAAAGTGAAAACAACAGTCATACATACATAAATGAAAGACCGGAATACTCTATCTTGGTCACACTCTGGTACACAGAGTTATAGTAATATACAGCGTGAACAACAAGCACCATTTATACACGTCGGTAAATATCGAAGGGTAGTGATATACACCATGTGTGTGAAGAAATATTGTTATCTCGTTACAAATCATTATGTTGTAACACTTTCAATATCTTTCTAGTGGATTTCTGATATATCACCTGTAGTTTTTCCTGTATTGGGTTTCCATGTAAATTATTGTGTTATTATTTTCAGTATTTACTTGATCAAACATTTTTCATTCCAGTATGATTTGGGCTATTCATTGATGACGCGTTTTGGGCTGACCGACTCGATAATTTCGGCCCACGTCCAAAATTTGACGTCAATATTGATGTTAGAAGGAGGACCTTGATGTTTGATTCAAATCACCATATCATTTCTATGGTAGGGGAGGAAGAAATTACATCTAAAAGCTAAGTTACTTATTTAGTTAAAAAATAAATATGCAAGTTTCTTTTACGTTCATTATTAATTTGTTTATTAAATTATTATAATGTAAGGAGTTGTTTTACATGTGATAATATTATATAAAAATCTGGTGACCCATTGTGGGATAATATAATTATTTTAAGGTATTAGTGGTAGGCTTCCATAGCACAGAGTTTTTAAGGAATTGACTATTCCTGTACAGAGCCATTGTTGGTGGTGCAACCCTCGGTCGAGGTTGGATTTCCTTAATTTCATTTAATAAACTCGGAGGGGTACTGTTGCATGGGCTCCGTCATCATTTGGTGTACCGTCCTGGACCACTAGTTCCTCGTATCTAGCTCGACTTTCATCCTACGGCAGTTTGGTAACTTGAGGTCGACAGATTAGGTCGACGATTGGGGTGGGGCTCGGTGTGCTCGGCAACAACCTCGACATGTTGGGGTGAAACTCAGCAGCTCGACAGTGGCGCCCGATGGTTGCTCGGAAGAGGCTCAGAGGGAGTTTGATAGCTTGGTGCCTAGGTGTAACTCGACAGCTTGAAGGGGTTTTGCTCGATGCCTGCTTGGGTCGGCGGCGGTTGGGTTGGCTCAGTAGTCAATGCTCAGCCTAGCGGCTCGGCGGCTGCTCGACAGTGGAGTTTGGGCTCGGTGGAAGAATGGGGTTTGTGCTCGGCTCGGGAAAGTTTGCCGGTAGCTCGGGGGGAGCTCGACCTAGCAGTTTGGTGCCGGTCCGGTAGCATGGCAGGAGTTCGGAGGTTTGGGCCGACGATTAGAGTGGAGCTTTATGGTGGGATTGTGGGACTGACTCAGCAGTTTGGGATTTTTGGGCAGTGTTTGGCTGTACGTTGGTGGGAGATCGGTAGGAGATCGGTTTCTCATTGGAGCTCGACAGTGAAGCAACTGCAGTTCATGGGTAACTCAATGGGGGATCGGTTTCTAAATGGCTCGGTAGTTCTACAGCTCGGTGGGCTGATGATGCTTGGTTTTGGCCATTTGGTTTTTGGTTCTAGGCGTTAGTGGGGGTTTGGAGTGGTGCTCGGTCGTACCTCTTTGACTCTATGGTGTCTTCGGGGGAGATGGGTAGCTCGGTGGTCAAGTGGTCAAGCTCAGTTGCTCGTCGATTGTGACGCCCCCAAATCTAGGCCCACACAGCCCAAACTTGAGTCGTCAAAAGACTACAACAAAATTATTACAACAAAGCACAACGTACAACAATACAGTGGATAATACAACACAACTAAGTCTTCATTATTATTGCCACACTATTTTATAACACGTGAAGACTATGATAGCTATCCCCGCACTCTCACTCCATTCCCCGGCTAGACCCCGTTACGTTCTCATCTCCTGTTGAAAAACAATGGAACGAAAAGAAAGGGTGAGCTCAAATAGCCCAGTAAGAAATATCATGACTAAGATAATGACGAATAAATTATCATTAGCCTTCAACAGTTGAGTTCTTGATAGAATACAATAGACTACAAGGTTTATATCAAAAACTGTAGTTAAATTCTTAAACAACGTTCAGATCAATAATAGCAGCGGAATGAGCAATCTATTAGAAGAATAATGCAGACTATAATGTCCACTCGCTTCTCTTTTTTGTAAAAATATCATCAACTTTTATCATCTGAAATACCATTAGTCATGATAATAAAAATTCACAGTTCCTGATCATAATCATGCAGATCAACAGTTCATATTTGCACTACGGGCCAAAGACATTTAATATAACACCAACGGTCATGATTATACCAGATTCAGCCTTTGGTAATAATCATACCAATCAACAGTTCATCTTTGCACTACGGGCCAAAGATATTCAATAAAGCACCAACGG
This sequence comes from Hedera helix, assembly GCA_947179155.2. Classification (NCBI taxonomy): domain Eukaryota; kingdom Viridiplantae; phylum Streptophyta; class Magnoliopsida; order Apiales; family Araliaceae; genus Hedera; species Hedera helix. The sequence goes on from OX359287.1 coordinate 31,732,961, forward strand.
TCATGATTATACCAGATTCAGCCTTTGGTCATAATCATACCAACCAACAGTTCATCTTTGCACTACGGGCCAAAGAGCACATTCACCACGTGCCATAAAAGACACCGAACAGATGTATCGCCTTTAACCTAGTATATCGCCTTTAACCTATCATCTGTTCAACAATTATATCACATCTGTGCCCCCGGCCACAGATATTCACAACAGCTTGATTCTTGATGATTAATACAAATAACAGTGATACAAATGATGAACAGAAGAACAGGATAAACAATAAGTATCAGAAGTTTACTTTGTGCAGATTCAAATAATGTCCAAATTGCCAACATGATGTGGAGTGAAATTTAAAAATGATATTCAAGATCCATAGTTCAGAATAACGGTTACAGTTCAATAGAAAGGTTCACGTAAATAGGAAGGTTCAGTTGAAATAATGAAGTTCAACTATTATGGAACATATAATATTTTCAGGAATTATAGAAGCAATAGTTCCATAATAAGTTTCGATTTAGGAGTATGAAAGAAAATAATATCCCTTACCGTAGCAGGTTTGATTAACAAAAGGTGAAGGAAATTAATATCCCTTACCATAGTAAGTTTAAGAGTGTAAAAAAAAAAATGACATTTCTTACCATAGTAAGTTTAAGAATATGAAGGAAAATGACATCCCTTACCGTAGTAAGTTCAAGAGTGTAAAAAAATGACATTTCTTACCGTAGTAAATTTAAGAGTTTGAAATGAATGGTATTTCTTACCGTAGTAAGTTTAAATAATAGAATATGAAAGAAGACGATATTCCTTACCACAGTAAATTTAAGAGTTTGAAAAGAATGACATTTCTTACCTTAACACGTGACTGGATATTGATTTAAATGAGGTTGATCAACCTATATTTTTATAATAAAATTAGTAATTTCCACATATAAATTTCAAAGTGTATAATAATTCATATATTATGAACTATCAAAATTATATATATTTAACATAATTTTTGTAGTATAATATAACAACTTTAAAATAGTTTTTAAAATAATATTTCAAAATAAATCTTCCAAAGAAAACTTTTAAAAATGAATCTTCTTAAAGAAGAGTCTTCTAAAGGAAGATTTATGAATACCGTGAAAAATAGGAATTTATGAAATTACTACTCTTTAATAAAAGACTTACTTGAAAATTTTCTGCACTCCTTTTGGCTTTCAAACACTCAAAATAAGCTTACTATTCTCAGAGAAAACTCATAAAATTCTTATAGAAAAATTTTATGTTTTAGGTGTGATTTTTCTATTCAGTTGAGCAAGCTATTTATAGGAGAAAATAAGTTACTATGCGTGGTAGGTGAACAGAAAAAAATTCAGCAGAGGCTGCTGCGCAGCCTCCACCAACCCATTCCCAGCAAACACATTTCTCACATTTCGTGTGGGCCCCACAGTGGGTCCCACATGTTTCTTACTATTCACTTACTATTCACGTTACTATTCACGTCACTATTCACGTCACTATTTCAAATAGTAAAATTAATTATATTTTTTTATTTATTTATTTATTCTTCCTGTGAGTCCAACATATAAAATAATGTTACCACAATAATGTAAGAAACACGTTACATATTTTTATTAATTTAATAATATAAATTATAGTGTATTTGCTACTGTGACAATTATTAGATTCAATAATTTTAAACTACAGTGCACCAACAATTATTGACTCGATGATATGAAATACAGTGTAATGATAATTATTGAATCAATAATGCAAAATACTGTGTAGCAACAATAATTGAATTGATAATATAAAATATTATGCAGTGACAATTATTGATGAAATGATGCGTAACAGTTACGGTGTCAATAATATGAGACACTGTGCAATACCGTGTGCTACTGTAGAGTATCGCATGCTACAGTAAAATACCATAAATTACCGTATGCTACTATTCTTTTATCACCGGTATTTTAACAGTTAACACCGTTGACTATTTTTATTTAAAAAGGTTACTTCTGTCGTTTTCTATATCCGACAAATATTCCGTTGTGGGGTCCACAATTAATTTGTTATTTCGGCGCCGTCGTACGGCCCGAATATTCCCCGACAAAACGAATATTCCCCGACAAAACGAATATTGTCCGTCAAAATAAAATTTGCACATAACATCCTTAACTTTCAATTTTGTCAATTTAACCATTTACTGTTTCAGGAAAAATATATATGAAGAAAAATAAATTTTTATATTTCATAAAATTCGGGGTCTTACATCGATCTTAGCAACACCTCGACTCTATTTCTACAGTAAGGGTTTTGGGTGATGCTCGTTGGTTGGTGTGGCTAGGTGGATGTCTCGGCGAGCTGGGTATGGCTAGGAGGTAAGTACGGCAGCGGCAGCTCGGTTGGCTGGACTTCAATGGCGGGTGGGATGTCCTTGGCTAGAATAGGCTCAGCGGGCTCGGTGGTAGGTTAGTGCTCAGTAGTTTGGGAGGCGGGGCTCTTTGATTAGCTGGTAGAGGAGAGAGAAACGGGTGGTGAAGAAAGAGATGATGAGGTTGAGGCAGTAAAAGAAAGAGAGAGTGGAATCAGTAGGGGGATAAAGAAAAAATAAAAATAAATAAATAAATAAATAAACGAAAAAAGAGAGGAAGAGAGAGAAAAGGTGATGGGGCGGGTGGTGAGAATACAGGAAGAGAGAGAAAATAAAAAAGAAAAGTTGGAAGAAAGAGAAATTTGATGAAAGTAAGAATATATATATAAAGGAAGAAGTAGAAACATCACAACAACTGCAATACAAGCTGCAACAGTACAAAATCAGTGGTGACCCAGTGGTAGAGCAAATTACCAAAAACAACAAATTTACAATAGCAATCGTAGAATGACGACGCAAGGGAGTTACAGGGAAATCAGAAACATATTAAAGCAGATTTGTAGAACAAAGACGATGCCGATTTATATTAGCAGGTTGGGAAAATAAAGAAGAGGTAGCAGTTCCGCAGTGTAGAGTAACGGCCGTACAAATTCGAAATATCTTTATGGAGGCGTTGCATAGTAGGATGTAGTTGTGCAAAACTAGTGGTGCAGCGGTGGTACAAGCAGCAAGGGTGGTGGCGGACAAAACAAAAAGTGGAGGCTCATTATCATGTGGAGTATAGTCACAATCTAATCAATCAAAGCTCAACAGGACATTCAATCATTTCAATTGACGGAGTCACAACGTCATCATCAAATGCTTTGATCAAAGTATGGCGAAACATGAAGATATAAGGTGATCTCTCTCTCTCGAAGATATAAGGTGGTCTCTCTTGAAGATGCAAGACCGACACAAAAAAATCAGGTTGGACAACATACATTTATTTATGCATACATTCATTCATATATACATTCACTAATGTGTACATACATGTAGTACGAGGATGGATGACTGACATGATGATATAAACTGGCATTTCTTCCAAACTACATATCTATTTCACATTATATTATGACGTTATAAGGTCGGGCCAACCTCCCTTATTTCCCTTGGGGTATGGGATAGCTGCTTTGGAAATTTGACAAGCCTCCGTATTTAGATCTAGTTAGGGGGAAGTAATGGCAGTCTTAGGGTCAGTCCTGATAAGGGAGATAATTAATACCAATCTCAGGGTTATATGAGACAATATGACCGGGTCGGTCAAGGAGATACAAGGGGCCAACACCAATCTCAGGGTTATATGAGATAACATGACCGGGACGTTCAAAGCGATACAAGGGGTCCACATCAGTTTCAGGGTTATATGAGACAACAGGACCGGGACGGTCAAGGCGATACAAGGGGTCCACACCAATCTCAGGGTTATATGAGGCATCATGGACGTGTCGGTCGTGATAGTGCAGATAATCAATACCAGTCTTAGAGTGATATGAGACATCCTAGATGGGTCGGTCAGGATAAGATTTATGGTCGATGGTTTTATGGTTGGCCCATTTCGTGGAGTTAGCCAGTTTGGCTTTGGCCTCTACCTCGGCAGTTTTGTGGTTGACCAGTTTTGTGGTTCGGTCAGTTTTGGTTCGATCGGTATGGTTGGCCCGTTTTGGGTTCAGTCGGCTTCAGTTTAGTTCGGTCAGTTTGGGTTCAATCGGCTTTAGTTTGACTCGGTTAGTTTTGGTTCGATTGGTATGGTTGGCCCAGTTTGGGTTCAGTCGGCTTCAGTTTAGTTCAGCTAGTTTGGGTTCGATCGGCTTCAGTTTGGCTCAGTTGGTTTTGGTTCGATAGGTATGGTTTGCCCAGTTTGGGTTTGGTCAATTTAATTATTTGGGTTCGACAATTTTTTGAGGTTTGACAATATGTATGGTGGGGTTCGACAATGTGTATAATGGGTCCGTTATCATCAATAAAGAATTCAGTTAAGTTGTTTGAGTTTTAAGTTCGACATTTTGGGCTAGGTCAACAATTTTGAGGTGGTTTTGGTTTACTAGTTTGATTCAGCTCGGCAGGATCATTTCACAGTTTGTTCGGCAGGTTCGAAAATTTGTGTGGTTGGTTTAGCAGTCGATGGGTATGACGAACTTTTTGTATTACTCTCCTATTATAAAAATTTTATAACAGGAGAGTGAGGGACTGCTGGGATTGGATATTTGAGGTAATGACTCACCATTTAGATATTTGTAAAGTCATGCAAGTGGAGAGATAATGAGCAAATTCACTTTATGGGATTTTGGGCGGTGGGGTATTACCAAGAAATATCTTTGCATTATTTAGTAGATTGGGGGAGAGGCGGTCATATAGATATTTTATATACAAAGCATAAGAGAGCAGAAGGGGAATCATTAGCAGTGTGACCAGGCAACACCACAAAATAGACAATAAAGAGAGAATAGATCATTTTCTCTATTACACCAAATATTAGACCGGAATACTTTATCATGGTTACACACTGGCACACGCCGATATACACAGAGTTATAGTAATATACAACGTGAACAACAAGCACAATTTATACACGTCGGTAAATATCGAAAGGTAGTGATATATACCATGTGTGTGAAGAAATATTGTTATCTCGTTACAAATCATTATGTTGTAGCACTTCCAATATCTTTTTAGTAAATTTCTGGCATATCACCCGTGGTTTTTCCTGTATTGGGTTTTCACGTAAATTATTTTGTTATTATTTTCAGTATTTACTTGATCAAACATCTTTCATTTCAGCATGATTTGGGCTATTCATTGATGACGCATTTTAGGCTGGCCGACCTGGTGATTTTGGCCCACGCCTAAAATTTAGCGTCAATATATATATGACTTAATTCAAGAGCATATCCCCTTAAAGAGCATACCAAATATAGCTCTTTTAGCGACGAATGGGACGACGGTTTGGTCCGTCATCATAGGTTTGTCTGTCGCTATATGTTTGTCTGTCGCAATATGTTGTCCGTCGCTAAAAGCTATAGCGTCGGACGAACCTATGGTGACGGACTAAACTGTCGTCCCGTCCGTCGCTAAAGGAAGTATATATATATATATATATATATATATATATAGATATATATATATATATATAGAGAGAGAGAGAGAGAGAGAGAGAGAGAGAGAGACCGAAGGATAATGATGAATCTGAAAAGGGCAGCGAGGAAGAAACAGGTGCATAAGAAGAATACAGTCAGTAACCCTAACTTAGGCTTGAATCCCCCAATTCCTTTACCTTTCAGCTTCATGAATGCTCTACCTAGTGATAATGATGAATCTGAAAAGGGCAGCGAGGAAGAAACAGGTGCATAAGAAGAATACAGTCAGTAACCCTAACTTGGGCTTGAATCCCCTAATTCCTTTACCTTTCAGCTTCATGAATGCTCTACCTAATTAATTACTTCATAGAATATATACAGATATATACTAGCAGATATATATAAGAAAGATTACAGTTGAAAATTTGTCTATTTCTATCAAAGTCATAAACACAATCTCAGTGGAATCGGATTTTATTGCCGGAGTTTATATTATATCACAGCGCGTTAATGGTGGGAGTTTCTTTCTTTCTCTCTCTCCTCTGTTTGACGCTGAAATATTTTGGACTATATATTGAAAAATTGAAATGAAATTTTAATGAGATTGGATTTGGATGGAAAATCTAGTAGATTTAACTGATTGACAACTGTGATTTAATTTGGAGAAAGAAACGTTATGTTACAAACTCTGTGTGCGCATGCATTATTGTACTTTTATACTTCGTAGAATAAATATGAAGTTACAAAGCCTTGTTTTCTCTTAATTTTATTTCCCTCCCCAATAGTGTTTAGAACATGACAAATATGCCATAACTTCCACACAAATTATGAAAACTCACTCTGATCTCACATGTTAAACTTTAAGAATAAAACTGGGGCCCCATCACATGTTAAGTGATAGAACCATAATAATTGTTCAAACTTTGCTTTAGTCCATCAAATGGAGGGTTACGAAAAATTGAAAAGACCGATCTCCCATGCATCCTTAGAAGCCATGATTTTTGGAATGAGAGAACTATGCTATCTTTGGATTGGAATAATGAGAGTGATAATGAAACGATTTATTTTTATAAAATAAAAAAAATTGAGTTTTGTTGTTTCATTAGAATATAATGGACCATTCTCATCCTTCTTAAATTTATAAATTTTATTCTTTGAGTGAGGTATATAATGACTCATTCCAATTATCTGAAATTGAATGAATCATTCCACTTTCAATTCCATTCATTTTTCTATTTTATTCCTCTATTCATTTCATTCCTTTAATCCAAACTTAACATAAAACTTCTAATTTTATTTTGCTTTTGCTTTACTAGTGAAAGGTGTTTTTCTTCATACATTCACCACATAAATATTTGAAGAATTTAAACCAGGTAGCTAGTACACAAAATTAAAGTACTCTAAAGCATGTTGTATATATAGAAGAAAGGCTGGGCACCCTTCCATCCATTAACAATCAAAGAGATTTTAAACTCGACCTAATCTAGTATAGATTGTCCCTGATTGATTGTCCATTTCCCATGGCCAGAATAGGAGGCCCCAGGCCAAAGATGTTACTAATGTTTAGGTCACATATATGACTTTTTGTTTATATACATGTTTAGGTCACATACATTACATATCATGCATGTTAACATGAGTATCCTTCTGTCCTAAAATTAGGGTTTTAATAAATTTGTGACTTTCTAGCTCGATGCATGCATACACACACACACACACACACATATATATATAAGGTTGGTTAGCCTCATATTTTTTTATTTTTTTTAACTAATATTTTAATATTATTATTGGAGAAAATTTTGTAGCACTTTGTGAATGCTAAATTTTGATATGAATGAAAAACTTAAAAATCAAATCAGACTCTTATCACATGTTTGTTTTTATATTTCATCTTGTAAGGGGACAAAACCAATTGGCCGGTACATGAGTGAGCTTACTGAAGCGAATTATGAAGCTAAAACTAGAAAAGAATCAGCAGATTATTCAATTTTAAAGTGTGACATTAATAATCAAGAAGATGAAGGTTTATGTTATTGGATGCCAGATGCTCGAACGGGAATATATTGCCCAAATTAAAGGCCATGAAGGGGTGATGGGTGATGTTCCAGAAGGTGCAGCCTCTCTTAAGCAGGAGGAGTTATTCCATACTCCTAGAGCGTGATTAATGTTTGCTCCACCCTCGGGTGGGTTTCACACGAGTCCCACCACGTGTGGACCCCGCCCTCATGTGAGAGAGTAGAACAAACTGTAACTATGTTCCAACAGCAGAGCATAATTTTTCCTTAAGCAGACTTATTGGCTGAGGAATGTTGATGGAGTTGATAAACCAAATCATGATTATCAATTTCACATATATCACGTATAGAAATTCAATTCAGTTATGGAATAATAAATGTTAACTTTGTATTATCAACAAAGTGTGATATGAAATGTATTCCTAAATTTAATGTCATAATTTTTTTGTCATGTCACCATTTTTAAATTAAACACTCACTATATTTTTTTCCTAGTCTTATCTCAAAGTTTATCAAAATAAAAACACACACTATATTTAAGTATAAATATAGAAGAAATATATTTCTTTAAAGTATAAATTTTAAAAATAAAAATCTTTTTATAGAAGGGAGATCGAGAGTATTTTACGGGGGTACGCAAGTGTCATGGAATATTAAAGGGATATTCTTCTTCTCATAAATTTGTGACCGGCATACAAAATTTGGTAAGACAAAATTTAATTACTGAATACTTTAATTACTCTTCCTCGTTGATAGTATATTTTTTGAAAGCCCAATTTTTAGGGAATATAATATAAGTTCATATTCAGTTACATTATTATTAAAAAATAAATTCACAAATAAATTTTATATAAAAATAAATTAAATTTCACTAACAGAAAAAAAATAAACTCACCTAAATAACAGATTTCACATAAAAATAAAACTAAAAATAAAATAACATAAATAAAAATCGAACTTAATACTTAAAAGTTAGGGCACCTTAGTCTTAACCACTAAGTTTAGACTTTATCGACTTCCTTGTTCATAGTAATAGCCTAATAGGTAGGAAAGTGATCTAAACCATTTAAATTTCATTTTATTTTTTAAAGGTAGAAAATTACATCAAATCTCATTAGATATAAATTTTTGATTTTACTTGTTTTTTTCCACATGTCAATATTATCCCTTCGTCATTATACAATATGAATGTAGACAACTTAAATAGAATAATTATAAAGTTCAATAATATATATATATAGAGGATAGATTTAAAATATGCCTTTTAAATAGTACACATGTCTTAAATAGCATATTTTTATTACAACGACATCGTTTTGAAATTTTTTTTTAAAAAAATAATATTAATAGAAGATATAACATTTTGCGGTATCATTTTTTTCCTTTTATTTACAAAAATGCCATTAAAAAATTTCAAAACGAAGTCGTTTTGATTAAGATATGCTACTTAAGGAAGTATATTATTTAAGAAATATGTTTTTGAACCGTCATATATATATATATATATATATATATATATATATATATATATATATATATATATATAACAACATTTTACTATATTCTTATCATAATTTATCACTAAGTATTTTGTTTATTTTTTAATGCTATTATATCTTGTGTTATTAGATCTATCTGTCAATTCTCCTCTATTTGTCCAATTATAATTGGTTACTCTTTTTTAAAAACATGTATCGTACTTTTTTTGTGAATGATTTCTTTTTTTAAAACTTTAATTCTATCATATATGTCATCTTAATGAATGATTTTTTCCTAATTCTTTCTCCAAAATTTTTAAAAATAAATAAGTAAACAGTATTTTAAAAATAAAATGCTAGTTTGGGCCCTTTTGGATATAGTTTTAAGAAAGGAGGGAATAAACAACGAATACCAAATTAATCAAGATAAGGATAGGATAAAATTCAGAATGGGATAAAATTAAAACCACTTTGTCAATGCGTTGAATAAAGCACCATAGACTAAACTTTTTCCGTCAATGAAAGTACACGAGCATTTCGTTTTTCATCATATCACGAGAATAAGAAACAATTTCGTTTCGTTCATCTCCACTCCCACATATCTCAATTTCTCTCTCCTCATTTTAACGACCAGAGAATCAGTTTCTCCCTCTGTCTCAATCGCACTCCCTATCTTCTTCAATTTATTCGAAGGTATACCTAATCTTCGCGGCATCAACCTCCATTTATATATGTATATTATTGGGGTAAAATTTATGGGAATTGGTCATTAGGTATTAAGGAAGGAAGGTGAGCAGTGTGTGTTGTTGCATGACGAGCGCTTCGGAGCTATTCAACAACAGGAGGTATCGTTTCGGTCGAAACCCTATTGAACTTGAAGCTATTGATTCCTCCTCATCACTCGATCGATTTTCTCTCCACAATCGTCGCTATAACTACCACAATAGTCGCCGGCATAGACACGATCTTGACGGATGTGATCCTCTCCGACGAACTGCTAATCAAATTAATCGCTCCTCTTTTCCGGTAATATACATAATTCTTGCTATATCCGCCCAAAAAATATTGTCTTAATTTTGGGTATCTGATTATTTTTATAACTGGCTCATCAAGTTTGATTCTTGTTAGGTCTGTTGAAAATATTTAATGGATAATTTAATTGCATATTGTTTGACATTTTCAACTTCGCTACTTGAGGATGTGGTTAGGGAAAATAAAGGAAAATGCAAATGAATTTACATGGATGGTTTATTTACTATGCAAAATGGGATTAAGGAAGAAAAATGGAGAGTAAGAGAGAAATATTAAATATTTCTGTACCATTTTCTTGTTCTTTTTGGATATAACAACCAATGCAAAATATAAAGAATTAAGATTTCCACCACGAAGGTGGAGAGAAAGGATTAGGCAGAACACTTTCCTTTTCATTTTTGTTTTCATATTCCTTCTCTTTCATGAAATATATGAAAATTAAAATGATAAGACAGTAGATGACTAGGTGTTCGCCTGTCTGCCACATAATAAAGTAATCACGAATTGGGAATTTCTAGTGATAGATGGTCCCTTTTAATAGTAGGATTTGAATAATTGGCACTGAAACAAAATTAAAACCCTCATTAGAAACTTTACAATCACTCAGAGGAAAGGAAGTTCACTAACAATTGTTTTAAGCAGCATCATTCATTTCTCTTACCCTTTCTGGACTAATTGCACTCATCTGACAAAGCCAAAAGATGTGTCATGAAGCCTGGCCTTTGACGATGTTTAAATAGCTTTACCCAGCTCCAACATGCAATTATAAAACTGCAAATTATGCCACTTCACTTGCCAGATATTATTAGCAATATCTTTTTGTTAACCACTTAGGAGGAAAGCTCATAATTCACTAAATTATTTGATTTATTAGTTTCAGCTATCTAAAAGCATATTATTGTGATTTGTTTAAAGTCTTTGGACATAACAACAGTTGGAAGAAAAAAAATTCAATTGGAAACTATTTGAGTTGAAGCTGGAGTAGAATGCTTCTGCTCAAAGGAACCCATCTTCACTTTGGCAACCCTTTAGTCATTATGACAAACACCTTTGATGTAATCTACTGTCTACAGTTTCGTGAATTGGATATCATCTGGAGTTAAACGTCTAAGAGATTCTAATAGTAATATATGATGTAAATAGAACTAAGTGCTACATCATATTTGATCCAAAGTTCTTTATTGAAATTCTTTTTTAAGCCCAATTGTGTTTTTTATTGTTAGGGTCTTTTTTAAGACCGAAAGAACCATGTAGATGAATTCTCTGTCTCCTCTCTCCACCTTTATGTCTCCCTCTTTCTCTCAGTTGGCCAAATGCAGAGAACTAGAAGTTGTCTCTTCAGTTTGGAACTTTTTGTTTCGTGAAAAGAGTAACTAATAATCAGTTATTAGCAGTTAGGACAACGTGTTCATCTCTTTTAACTCTTGTAGTTGATTGAGTCAACTAGCATCATTAGTCACAACTAGCATTGATTGTTTTGGTGATTCCTTTGTTGTGGGTTTGTTGCAACCGTTTGTGTTTATCTTCTTTTCTAGAACCAAATTTAATTAGACTTTTAGTTGAAATGACGATTCATCTCTACAGGTATCTTCACAATATTTTGATTCTTTCTAATAAAACTTTGGCCAAATATTTTGGTTATTGTTGTTGTCTTTGCAAATTTACTTTTTGGGAACCCTATAATTATGTGAAGCTTTATTTTTTTTATTAAGGGTTATTAAGTCGCATTATTGTTTCTTCAGGAGCGTGAATCAGTTAGACTTGACCAAGGTAGTGGCTCAGGTGACAGTCAGTCTATTACAGGCAATGTAAACGTAGAGAATATTACAAGAACACTCAGTAGCGAGAGATTCAGTAGGAGTGATAGGCTTCCTGGAGCTGTATTGCTTGCAAGGGAAAGACTTCTTGAAAGATTGAGAGGCGTTTCTTCAGTGGGACACAGGTTGAGCTCAATAACAATTCAATTTTGCAATCTGATCACAATTTTCTCCTGGGATGTAAATTTGGTTGCATTTTCATATTATAGTGTTTTTTTAATTTGGTCTATCGGCTGACAGATTCAAGATGTTTGTAAAAACCAACAGTTTGATAGGAATTGGTCCTCTTATATAAGGTGTCATAATTTTTTTTTTTTTTGTTTTAGTATGGGTACTTAGGTTAGAGGATACTTATTCAGATTTCATAGTAATAGGTGTGCTCCTTAATTAATAGACTCTGATTCTTGCTCATTTATTCACCGAAGAAGAAATTGTGCCTTAAGGTTTTTCTAGAGGGCCGACTGAAATGCAAAACTGACGCTCTTATTTGTAGTTTTTTTACAAACCCCTTCCTCAAACCTTTTTTTTTTTTAGTATAACTCACCCTCCAAGTTATATAAGTGCTAAGTGCTAAAAAAGAGATCCTATTGACTTTTTCGTTGAGAAAATAAATAGACGTCATTGACTGTTAATGGAAGCATGTGCTTGTCACATGGACTACACTAAGGGCCATATAGACATTACACAATAAAAACTAACCCACCCTTTCAGCCCACAAACCCTTCCCTGTACCATCTCTGTCCTGAGCTCTCTGCCGCTGAAACCTCCATGGCCAGAGCTCGAGCGTTCGTCCTCATGCCAACTGGTGTTACACCCATAACTACAATCTCTTCGATTCCTTTACGCTTTCTTATACACTTCCCCATCTCTCCCCCTATACACCATCAATAATTCCTACCTGATGTAATTCTTCTATAGAAACTCGGAGAATTTTCTCGGCAGTGCGTAAGGTAAATCTGCGGTGGGGATTTGGATTGATTATAACGAATCATCTCCTATATCCCATCGTTCACTACAAAAGCCTCTTCTGTTCTCTTCCCCAGACTTTTGCCGCCTAGGGTTAGGGTTTTATAACACCAGATCAATGGGAAGAGAAAATGTCGAATTAAAGCCTATTAATTGTTCATATGAGAAATTTAAAAGTAGGTGTAAAGCCCCCCCCCCGGGGGGGGGGGGGGGGGGGGTGGGTGTTATTGTGTGCTTACATGAACACAGAGATGGGGAGAAATCTGTGGAATTATAGGACTAGAAGTGTGACTCCGTGAAGGCGAAGGCAACGGAGGAGCTGGAGATGTTTTGATATTGAGAGGAATTAGGGAGGTGGTGCTGGTAGGAATCAGCAGTGGAGGAGGAGAAGATTTGGTCATTGGAGAATTCTAGAAATTCATCAATTCGGAAGATATCCGGTGCTGTGAAACCATACATATCCATCTCCGATCTCATATATATATATATATATATTAGACATAGATTATACATAAATAGATTTAGAGAGATAAATTTCTAATTTTCAAAATCTTTATTTTAAATTTAGTTTTATATTATTTATTTTAAATTAATGTTTTATTTTTTTACCTTCTTAAATTATTTTAGTTTTAGTTTTTATTTATATTTGTATTTTGAATTTTCTTTTTATGTTTTCTAATTATATTTATTCCCATTCTACCCCTACATCTGTTACTCATTGCTATTTTGAATAAAAAGTCAATATGGTCTCTTTTTTTAGCACTCGTGTAACTTAGAGGGTGAGTTCTGCTAAATTTTTTTTGAGAAAGAGGTTTGTAAAAAAACTATAAATAGGAGGGTCAGTTTTGCATTTCAGTCTTCCAGGCCTATTTGGTGATGGTCATTGAAGGAGTAAATCCCAGGTAACCTTGGTGGATAACGCTTAAATTTGCTTTTGGTTTTCCTTTTCTTGTTCTCTCCATCTTACACGTACATTTTTCCCTTGGAATCTACTCTGTTCCATCTTTCTTATGGGATCCAGGTTCCCTGGATCTTCTTTGGGCTTTTTTACGCTACATTGCTCAATACAATGATGTAAATGGTGGGGCATTTGGTCTATTCTGTAGTGCCAGTTTGCTCTGCCTTGAATAGGAATCAGCTGAGTGATTAAGTTTCTCATAAACTCAATGCTGGATTCTTGTCTATACTTTTTAATAGCATATCTAGACTCGCTAGTCTACTTTGAAAACTCTTAGTTCTAGCAGTTGCTATCAATAGGTCTACCATTTGAGGATTGAATAAGTAGTATAACCTTCTATGGGTTATAGATCATGGCATATGTTAATGAGGTCCTCTAGTAGTTTAGCCTACTTATAACAATTCCCTGAAACAGTGTGATTCAGTAAATTGATTTTTACATCATTTAGTGATTTTTTGTATGCATTTCCAAACTTGCTTTGGTGAGTAAAAATTGAAGATTTTAGTTCTTAGAAGTTTCTGTTCTTTTAATTTTTGTAGACAAAGCAGTAGAGCCTCGTCAGGTATCCCTGAAGATGACTTAACATTACATGACAATATCAGGGATTCAGAGGGCCTGCACTCCTTGGCTGGAGTCAACCCCTCTACTAGCTCTTACGCTCTCATAGACCCGTATTTAGCATTGCAAGAAACAAGAAACCGTCCACCTGGACTCACTCAAGATGCCTTGGACCGTTTACACATTGAGGTTTTCACCAATGCAGAGAAGGGTAATGATGGAGCCATCTCGATTGCATCAAAGGAGTGTAGCATCTGTCTGGAGAGTTTCCTGGAGGGAGCTGAACTGATATGTTTGCCTTGTGGGCATAGATACCATTCCTGCTGTTTGAATCCTTGGGTTCGGATTTGTGGGGACTGCCCTTATTGCCGAGCAGGTATAATTGTGACTAATTATAGAACTGTAAAATGACCAATGTATTTTTCATGACGACTGTTCATTGGTCGGTCACTTTTTCTCCGTTTGTAATTTTTTTTAGTTCGTATTGTGACGCTATTGCTTTGTTGCAATGTTTTGAGATTTGACCATGAATGTTTTGTAACTTATAATTATATCTATTAGTGATCTCGTTTACTGTAAATTAGGACCTAATCTTGAACAACTGAAATATTAGTGTTCTGTTGACTATTTCCTGGGCCATTTCACGTCTGTGTGTGCTCTCTGGCTAAGCTTTTTTTTATTGGACATGTCTAGTATTTTTTTTTGATTAAACCTTGCTATTCTTAAAAGTTTGGTGCCAACTTCATGGAACTCGGATCCCTTATCGTGTTTGAGACCATGTCACTGGCATTTTGATTCTACCAAATCATGGATCACATTGAACCCGTTACTGGACTTACAGGTCTATTCCCTTAAATTTCTACAGGTGTCTGTCTTGTTAATTGAGTTTATCCCTTTGTTTGAAAATGTTTCAGTCTCAAAATGTGAACAATTGAGGAAAGTATATGTTAATTACAATGGTGATGACATTGAGCTTTCAATAGCTCAAAAAATGTCTTGCTATTACATCCAAAACACTCATTATTATCAGCACTTTAAGCCTCCTCAAATGCAATTTTCGAATTAAAAAATGAAAAAAAAAGACAACTTATTTAGGAAATTAGTATATACTCTTTTCCAATTTGATGGAGGTTTTCCCTCCTTGAGGTGGGCATAATTGTTTCAGCAGACCTGACCGACTCTAAAAGGATACAAAGATCATCAACAAATCAGGAACTGCCAGAGCCTTTATTTTAGGAGAAAGTATTAATTATCCGAAGCACATTATCCAAATAAATAAAAAAAATCTTGGTGCCAAAGAACTTCACTTGATGACTAAGAAAAAAAATCCCATAAATTAAGCACAATTTTTGTCCGGTGTTGTTGAAGTACCCAGTATGGCTAATCCTACTCAACTAGGCCCGCCACTTCTCCACCGCCGCTCCGCCCTTACCGGTGATTATTACCTGAACCAACCACCTTCCTCTTCAACTCTCACATCCCCACAAAACCCATGTATAGACTTATTTTTTGGTAACCCCAAGCTCTCAAATCTGATCCCATTGCCGGAAAAAGCATGGAATCATGACCTTTAACCACCCTCAAACTCCTCCTCTTCAACTCTCACATCCCCACAAAACCCATGTATAGACTTATTTTTTGGTAACCCCAAGCTCTCAAATCTGATCCCATTGCCGGAAAAAGCATGGAATCATGACCTTTAACCACCCTCAAACTCCTCTTCATCCACCCGTGCATTGCCGGAAAAAATTCCGATAAAGATTCATTCTTTGCTGCCCTGCTTTGGCTCCACAAAACCCACCCGTTAACACTTGCATGCAACATTAGGGCTCTTGCAAATTTAGGGCCTTTAAAAGAACTCATTAAGATTCTCCATAGAATCTTGTTTGAATCTCCAGAGTCTGCTAAGATCAAGAAAGAAAGAGATATTGTTAAGGCTAGAAGGGTTGTTGAGAAATTCAAAAGTGATAAAGATTCTTGCATAATAGGATTTTCAAAGAATTGTGAAGATAAAATCTTTAGGGCTTATCAGAATCTTTATCATAAGCTTGTCACAAAAGATGATGATGAAAAATTTAGGCTTTATCTCGAGATTGCAGATAGTTGTGATGAGATGAAGATTCCTTATTTTACTCACTGCATTGTAGATGTTTTCAAGCATGGATTTCTTGAATTTCAGTGGCAGAAATTAGTGCAATATTTGTTCAAGAAAGAGCAGTGGTTTACTTCTCTAGCCATTTGCATTGTATCCAAAATCATGAAAGCTACATTATTAATGGACTTTTCTATTTCCATGGGGACTATTATTGTCAGAGCTCAATCAAGAACCTTGGAAAGGAAGGGTTTTAGCCTGCGGAGAGAATCCTAAGCTTGTCAAGATTGAAGGGGGGAATTTTCAATCAAAGTTGCGGTTCCTTAAAAATTGGAATGTGGTGAGCAAATTCGTTTTTCAAAAGTGTTTGATGAAATTATGGAACTTGCTGTGACTGAAAAAGTTATCTGAAGATAAGATGGTGAAGAGGATTTTCGTGTTCTCAGATGTGGGATTTGAGGTTGCAGCTAAATTTTTTGGGGGGTTTGGGCTACTGAGGCTAAGTATCGGAATCATGGGTACAATGTGCTACCTGAGGTAGTGTTTTGGGACCTTTGTGGCTTGGTTACTAGGCCGGTGACTAATAGGCATAAAGGGTTGGTGATGTTGGAGGGGTTGTCCAACAGTTTTGTGTCGATGTTGTTAGGCAGAGGGACAACAATGTTATGCTAGGGAGGTGAGAGCTTTGTGAAATCCTTTCCAAAACCAAAGGATTTGATGAAATTAGCTATTTCTGGTGAGGAATTTAAGGGTTTATGTGTATTTAATCAAACAAAAATATGATTGGCAATGGAATTATAAAATGCAGCTGCACCGGACTCATGGTTACCATGTGGGCGAGGATTTGAATATTCGGGTGTGTGAGTGTGAGGTGTGTGTGTTCAAATTACCAAAAAAAATAATTAAAAATAAAAATAAAATACTACTTCATTGATATAATGTTGATAACTTTTTATCCGAAACAAAGAATGTAGTAATATAGGCTAGCTTCCCTCTCGGCAGGTTACGAAGACTCAAAACTTCTTCCTGATAGTTTATCATCAAGTTTGTTCCTTTAAGTATGGAATGTGTAAATACTCTGTTAAATCAGTTTTCATCTGCAGAAGATGGTTAAACAAGTAGAGGTCGAACAACCTCCTTGGTGTCCGGTTTGAGCCCAACTCAAGTATATCCGGCTAATTTAGCATTTAATTAATTTTTTTTTTTATAATAATAGTGTTAAAGAGCCAGACTTTCATTCAATTAGACTAAGCTCGCTAAAACTCGACTCGTTTATTAAATGAGTCAAGTTCAAGGTTCATTTAGAACACTATTCACTTAACTTTTAAATGATCATAGAAGCTGTTATAGTCACCATTTAATATGAATGGCTACTTAATTTGGTTCGTAATTTGTGATATTTTTTTAGCAGTGCTAGTCTATACACGACACTCCTGTGTAAGGTGGAATAAATCAAACCAACGTTATTAATTGCACATAACATAAGATGCCAATTCTTAATTTTCTGAGAAGGTGAAGTGGGAACACAAGACTACCCACTTTGGACTTTGGAAAGATAGTGATGCCTAAGTTTTGAAAAAATAAACACCTATGGGAAATTTTCTATATTTTAGTCATTTAATATTGACTTTAATTCTATTCGATGAAAGAATTTATACTCTATATATATTTTTTTGAATTAGAATCCCTTGTATTATATATATATATATATATATTTAATGACAAAAATATTATTTTCAATGACAGAATTATCTGCAACGAATTTTATTTTATCATTTGCAATAAATTTTATTTTGTCGCTAACCATAATATTTGTGTCGCTAAATGTATATTAAAAAAAATATAATTGAGAGAATTTTAATTCTATTTTTTTTTTGTTTTACAGATAAGCTAAGCTTTTCCCACGCCAAATTAAAAAAGGTTTTTGATACTTGATCGGACTTAATTTACTTTCTTACATTTTTTTTAATAAAACTTATACTATTATGACTAAAATAAAAATAAAAACAATATTCCTTAAAGATAACTAAAATACACAAGTTAAAAAAAATAAACAAGCTAAATACATAATATCGTATAAAGACCCAATTATGCGTCAATATCATCAAAATTATGATTACTAATTACTTAAAATTTTATATGCATATCAAAATATTTAACTAAAAAAAATTAAATTTAACATATGATTAATATATATATAAATAATATTAAAAATATGATATATATAATAAAATTATTTTTATCTTAATAACGTAACATAATTATTAAAATATTAAATTTTAAACTCTAGAAAAAAAAGGAAGTGTGGCAGAAGGAACAAATATAGTAGTGTAGACACTAGGATAAAGATAGGTGTAAAACTAAAAAAGTTCTCAGACAGAAAGTAGTAAAATACGCGTGCGTCCCAAATTCTCTGTCTTCCACTTGTTCTTCATCTTCCTCGTGAGAAATTATTTTATATTTTATATATATATATATATATATAGGTTCCTGTAAATTCTATCACAAACTATAAAAGACCCTAAATATATATAAAAAGAGGAACATATTATTTATTAGAATTTTCTTAATGTGTGCCCTTAAGGCACACACTAAACGCGAAAAATAATGTATAATATTATTTGTTTATGTAAGCGCACTGAATTCAATGTATAAAAAAATAATATACTAGTGGACCCCGTGTATTGAATTCAGTACAATTATATAAAGAAATAATTTTTAACGGGTCTCATATTTTATTTTTTTATTTTTAATGTATGTTCTTAAAACATATATTAAACGAATTCTATTTATTATATTCAAAAAATATAAAATAAATTTTCTTTTCCATGGCTCACACGGAAATCTGTAACAACATAGGCAATGTTGCTTATGCTAAACTGTTTTTTGTATAGAGAGATAAAGTTATAATTCAGTAAATTTAAAATGACAGACTTACAAGAAGATTAAATTTAAAAAATGGGACAACAAAATTATAAATTTCATGTATATGGCATTTCGATTCAAATAAAATTTTCTCCAAAATTGTTAATTCAACTCTTAAAATTTTAAGATGAGAATTTTTAAAACTTGATGATGAACTTAAAAATTAAATTATAAATATGAAAAATGATCTTAAATTTTATAACGTAAAACTGTGAATGGAATTGGTGGTTTTCTCAAAAGTTAGTTAACAAAGAATAATAGTAATTTTTATTCTCTGGTTTATTTATCGATTAAAATCATTATCGTAGATTTTTTTTTAATGATAAATATTATTATAAAATATATTTCGTAATTAAACGAGAGATAAATAATTTAATAATTATTTAATTACTTGTATAAAAAATAATGTATTTAGAACTATTAATATCATCATGAAACATCTCCAAACTATAAATTTAACAAAAAAGTGACATTATAATTTGTAAATAATATTTTAGTTAATATTTAAACACTTTGTAATTTGACAATTTACCGTATTTAAGTTTTATTTAATTTATAATTTTTTTTATAATTAAAATCCGCCCCTACTGTCTAAAAATAATAAATACCGGTTTCCGCCCCTGTCCGTAATCCAATCCCATACTCCTATTATTTCCTCTTCTTCTATCCAATTCCCCCGCCATACTGTCAGTACACGTTTTCTTCGTCTATACTTTTACGTTCTCTCTCTAAAACTTACTCATAAACTCACAAAATTCATATATACACTTCACAGATATAGATACAGAATATATATATCTACATACAGAGAATTCTAGAGAGGAAATGTTGCGATCGTGTTACCGGCCACTGGAGAGGTGTTTTGGTAGACGGAGTGGCGACAGCTTGTTGTGGCACACCGACTTGAAGCCTCACGCCTCTGGCGACTTCTCCATCGCCGTCGTTCAAGCCAATTCCTCGCTTGAAGACCAATCTCAAGTCTACACTTCTCCTTCTGCTACTTATGTTGGCGTCTATGATGGCCATGGTGGTCCTGAAGCCTCTCGGTTTGTTAACCAACATCTCTTCCGTTTTCTCCATCGTAAGTAATTTTTCTCT
Organism: Hedera helix; assembly: GCA_947179155.2. Lineage (NCBI taxonomy): Eukaryota > Viridiplantae > Streptophyta > Magnoliopsida > Apiales > Araliaceae > Hedera > Hedera helix. The sequence goes on from OX359287.1 coordinate 31,753,372, forward strand.
CCCTCTCTCCTCCTAAAACCCTAGCATGCCCATTTGTTTTTTTTGTTTGATTGTTTAAGCTTTTTCAATTTTGTGCTATAAAACTGCAAATGTTGTTAAGCAAGAGCATGTTAGATGGATTATCTTATCTTTAGTCTTTAATCATTCCAGGTCCAGCAGATGTCTGTGAACTATAATATAAAAAAATTAAAATAATTAATAAATTCAAAAAAACTCGTATCATCCTTCTACTCTCTCATTTAAATATAATTAAATTTATAGTTCATAACTATCTAGTTCCTATATTTAGTGATTTTAAATATAGTCCGAGACTATATTTAGTCTATCTGTTGGAGAGAAAAGTTAAATTCTAGACTATATTTAGTCCAGGAATTCATTGCTTTGCTGTCTGCTTCAGTGAATATTTGTCTTACTACTAAAAGTGTGTTGGAAATACAAATTTAAGAGAGAAAGAGATTGATTCTATAATTGATCTTGTGTTTCAGTTGTAAATTTGTGCTGGAAAACTCTCTGATGCGTATGTGCGTCTAAAGTGTTTGTTTCAATTTTTTCGTAGAATTTGAAACAGAGCAAAAGGGACTATCAGCAGATGTATTAAAAAAGGCGTTTAATGCAACAGAGGAGGAATTCCTTCATTTAGTGAATCGTGAATTGCCGGTTCGGCCACAAATTGCATATGTTGGATCATGCTGTCTTGTTGGTGCAATTTCAAACGAAGAATTGTATGTAGCTAACCTCGGAGACTCGAGGGTAGTTCTTGGCCAGAAAGTTTCAGTTGGGGAAAAGGATTCTGTGGTGGCAGAACGATTGTCGAATGATCATAATGTTGCTGATGAGGAGGTGAGGAAAGAGGTAGAGGCACTTCATCCTGACGATTCACCTATTGTGATCTACTGTCATGGAGTCTGGAGAATTAAAGGCATAATCCAGGTATTCTGCTTTACTTTTGCTCTATCTGGAACTTGATTAATGAATTGGACATAGTCAACTTATATTTTCTAGCTATTGGAATTCTGATTGTAAATGTTTCACATGTAGCAGATTTATTAATTGTCTTATCAACCCTCTCTCAACAAATTTCCAATAATTAAAGTGCCACTATAATATTCGGTCAACTGTTACATAGAAGACATATAAGCCATCATACTAACAGACATTTACACCTAGTAAATGAAGCATGCTCTATGCTTTTCTCATTTGTCTGTTCCTCTTGCTTTATTGATAGAAGGAACCTAGCTTGCATTGTATTTTGGATTTAAAGCATAGACCTTAATTATTGCGGTGTCTTGTTCCGTTTATAGCTTTAACCTTTATCTTTACCTGTTTGCTTTACGAGAAGAAGCTTCATAGGTAGTATTCAAGTCTTTTTCTAAAAGCAGTTGTGTCTTCCCTACTCTTCCAGGAATCACATGCTTGCCTCTGGTTCACCGTCTCATGCAGTTGAAGTAGCATGTCTTCCATGCATGAGACATACATAAAGATCTCAGAAAGGAACATTTTGTGATTCTAGTGAATATTTACCTGACCCTTTACATCTTAGTCAGAAATACCCTGACGGCTATAAATAATTTCACTTGTTTACCCCTTCCACACACTTTGGAGAGGGGATGCATTTTTTTTCAATATGGACCAGAGCTAATGTATGCCTTTGGCTAGCTTCACTTTCCCTCTTTTTACTTTTACATATAACAAGTATATGTTTGACATGATGTATAAAATCTTTTAATTTTCCAGGTTTCGAGATCTATTGGTGATGTATATCTGAAGAAACCTGAATTCAATAGAGATCCAATTTTTCAGCAATTTGGAAACCCTGTTCCCTTGAAACGAGCTGTATTGTCTGCAGAACCGTCGATCATTTCCAGAAAGCTTAAAGAACACGACTTGTTTCTAATATTTGCTTCTGATGGCCTTTGGGAACATTTGAGTGATGAAGAAGCTGTAGAGATTGTTTTCAAAAGCCCAAGAGCTGTGAGTGCCCAATCTTTACTTCATATGACTATTTTATGTACACTAAACTTGTAGTTGCTTTATTATGGATAAATTGGCTGATATAGTAATGCATTTGTGAATTGAGCACCTAACTTAATATGGTTGATTACTCCCAATGTGTTGAAATGTCACAATAAGTATGTATGTATACATTTTCCCTAACACCTGCTGTTATATTTGCAGGGAATAGCTAAGAGATTGGTGGCAACTGCCACTCGAGAAGCTGCAAAGAAGAGGGAGATGAGGTACAATGACATGAAGAAAATTGAAAAAGGAATCAGACGTCATTTCCATGATGATATTACAGTAGTTGTGATTTATCTTGATCAACAGAATGGCTCTGTTAATCGTAAATATAAGCATGGGACTGTTGGTTGCGTTACTGCCCCTGTTGATATATTCTCCCATAAAAGAGATGACGTTGTAGACGGAATGATATTCTAAGAGAAAGAGTTCTCTGAACTGAGAAGGCTCGGCTAAGAGTGGCATATTAACAGTTTTTGGTGTATATAGTGGAAATACTATATGATTATATAGATAGACTCGTGTATTTACTGGCCAGGGCAGGATTATTGAGAACCATACAGGAAGTGTGTATATAATTGACTCGAATGATGAAGTTCTTAGGGTTCCAACTGAAGTTCTTGATTCTACCGCATGTTCCTTTGTTCTTTTATTCCCCTCCTTTACAAACGATTGATTGAACCGCCATTTTTGAACAGCTATCTTAATGACATTGTTTTGCTTATATTGAAAATGGTCCTGTGCCTTTTTGTTTGTGAAACCTCCTGGTAGTGTGTTGCAATGGCAAATGATTGTTTCCAGATAAATGCACACTATATTTCAACAGTTACACTTCACGCTAAATAAATATTCCTTAATTTTTCTAATCTTGGCGTGAAAAGTGAAACTAGTATAGAATGATGTCAAGAATTAGTCAGGTTGTCAAATTATGAGCTCCCAGCCTTCAGTTGCTTTTAAAGTTCTTGCAGCATTATCACGCACAGAAAAATAAAAAATATAAGTAGTTTTTAAATTTCTGTTAACGTGCTTGTTATTCATTCTTCCATTACATTGTAAGCAAGGAGAACAGTTTTGTGTGAGTTTTGCAGTCAGCCTTTCCATTGGTTTGTGTTTGCCATTCCTTTAAGGCTCCGATGTAAGAAATCTTGAACGGGGAAATGATATTTAGGAAAGGAAAAGTAAAAGAAAGTCACTTTCTTGCAGTATGTGTTTTACATTACAATTTGAAGGAAAATAAAGGAATATGGTTGATACTACTCAATCTTTGAGGCTTTCCCGGACCTCTCTCGATGATGTGGTGCAGATTGCAGCCAGAGTTAATCAAATGATATCCCTTTAGGATCATAATTGAAATTATCATTCTTAAATCGAATAAAAAGGGAACGAGGGGTAAATGTAAAGGGAACGAGGGGTAAATGTAATAGTGTGTTTGGTTGGTGGGAATAGAATGGAATGAGCTGGGAATGGAATGACCATTCCTTTCAGAATGACTAAAAACATGTTTGGTTAGTCAATTGGAATAGACATTCCATTCCTTTAGTTATTCTCATACTTATCTGAATGCTATTTTTCATTCATTTCTAAATAGGTGGGTTTATTTCATTCCTTTCAGCTTGGTTAAAAAACTCCCTACATTACTTATTAGTTCTCTGTCACTTACTTATTATAAACACTATTTTCACATTATATAGTTTTTATTACCCTATAATCGTGATATTTTTAATCTATAATAATTTCATTAAAAAAAAGCAGTCAAAAACTTTCTAAAATAAAATTATTTCATTAAAAAAGTAGTCAAAAAATAAAAATCAACTTTTTAACGACAAGTTGGTAAATTGTGATATTGATTGCTACAGGATAAGATGGTAAATTATTATTATTGTTTTATTATTTATTTTTTCCGGGTATTACAGTAGCTAATTTTTTTTTATACTATTAATTTCTATTACAACGTGGAGGGCCCTCGCACCTGTGTACTTTGCGATCAAAGGTCTAGTGATACGAACGAGCCAAATGTGGTTGATTTTGGACGCATTATTTGACACAAATTAGTGAAATGACTTGTTATTATTATTATTATTATTATATTATTATTATTATTATATTATTATTATTATTATTATTATTATTATTATTATTATTATTATAATTATTGTTGTTATTATTATTATTATTATTATTGTTATTGTTGTTGTTGTTGTTATAATTATTATTATTATTATTAGTAAAGATGTTCTTTTAATTCTATTTTATTTATTTTTTCATTTATTTTATAAGTTCATAGTATATAAAAAACAAAAAAGATCATTTTACATTTTGTTTATGGTGATTCTATTCTTGATGGAATGAATGAACAAACCAAACATAAAAATAAGGAATGACCATTCCATCCCATTTTCATTTCATTCCTTAAGTCATTCCATTTCATACATGTCAAGAAATGGGAACCAAACATAGTATAAGATTGTCTTGCCAAGAGATATCAGAGTAGTGAGGACTGCAGCATCCCTTGATGGAAACAAGACTAGGTAGGGAAACTGTTCCAAATGAGTGATTTTGTGTTGAAACAGCCTTGGGCTGATCAGTAAGTAGTTTACTAATTAACAGATTGATTAGGCTGGACTTGATAAGTAAGCTTGAGAAGGTGTTCTGGACTTGAGGTCAAGGTAAATCTGCTTTGGCATAAAAAGCTAATACCCAAACCATTAAGCATGAGTACCACTTGGGAAATGAGAGAGAGAGATAGAGAGAGGCAAGATATCAGCAAATTAAACCAACAGATCAAACAGTACAAACTGAATTGGTGGACCTATAGCCTTCAATGCTAAACATACTCACTGGTCTAATCCAATATGATTTCAAGCAGATTGTGATCAATTTAACAGCCTGCCAGGGGAAAAGCATTACAGCATAAAATTCAACAATGAAGATTATTTGTGACGATGACAATTATAACAAGAATATCTTGGGAAGCAAATACCTTTATTACTGTTTCATTCATTAAACAACATGGTAACCATCAAAACAAACACCAATTCAAACACCTTTAACACCAACAAAAACCCAAATGAGCACTTAAACTAAGGAACAATTTTGTAACCTTTCATCTTATCAATCCAAGAAATGAAGGATGATTTGGTGTTTCGAAAACCCAAAAACCCATGCTCCTTGCTCTTGTTCATTGAATCCAATGGATATTCAATACCAAGTATAACATCAACAAACCACCAAATTCCAACCTCTTCCAATTTAGTAGGCGCCAACCCTTTCTCCTTCACAATCTCATCCCAAACTGGACCTTTATCCTTCATCATCTCCTCCAAGCTCAACTTCTCTCCACCCTCAAATTCTCCGCATTCCACCTCAAACTGCTCCCCCAACACCTTCCATAAATGCTTCCACTTAAACACATCCCCATTACTGCAATTAAACGCCTCATTCTTCGCGTATGGATCCACCGCCGCCCATATTTGATGCTCGGCAATTAAGTCTGCATCCGAAACATCTGAATACCGGTCCCACGCCTCCTTAGTCCCCGGAAACCTCATTGGGACACCCTCATGTTTACAAATGGTAGCATAGACACACAATGTCCCGATCATATTCATCATACTATAAGGCGAAAACCCAAAAATAGTCCCTGGCCGATGGATTGACCAAGTTAATCCCTCTTTCTTTCCCACTTCCTCAAACAAAATATCCTCTAAAGTATAGTAGAAGTTAGGAGTATCTAGTCTTGGAAGATCTTCACTATAAGGGGGATCAGGGGCTCCTTTACCAAAAAACTCAAAAGATCCAAAATAATGTTTTTTACCAGTTTGTAAACAAATATGCTGCAAATTGGGTGCAATCGGAATCACAGAATTCAGCACATTTCTAAACATTTTACCATTGATTTCGCAATTCTCCACTTCGGTGGGCTTTTGGGCCCAAGTGACATAGAAGAGGTGGGTCACATCTTCGAGCTGGGAGAGTTTTGATTGAGTTTCCTCGGGATTGGAGACGTCGCATCGGATGTACTCGATTGGATGGTCGGCGTTCCACGACGGTCTTGGGCGGCGAGCAACGCCGTAGACTTTCCAGGGGCCACCTGGGGTGTCGGAAAGAGGGAGAATCTCGGCGAGGCTGTTGCCGACTATGCCGGTAACGCCGATAACCAGGGCCACGCTTTCGTATTTTGGTGGCGCATCGTCTTGTTCGATTTTCTTCTGTGGTGGGTATAAATGATTGATTTGTCAGTGAAGAAAAGATCGAAATTATATGAATGATTCAACACAGAAAAATACACAGTATGATTTGAGAGAGAGTGATACCCTAGCAGCGCCAATTGCACCGGACCACCACCAGCTCATTGTGTGCTCGTGAATTTTGATTGAAGAAGATGAATATTATCAGAGAGACGGGGGACAGAGAAGAGTTTGTATGGCTCGTCTGTGTGTAACGACACTTTAAAATTATTAAATAATTACTCAAATATTAAACGTGCTTATTATTTTTAAACACTATTCACAATAATATTAAATAAATTCATACACATTAACCATATGCTGATCATAGGTGCAACATTGCAACTTAGCTAGATTCCTAAACAAAGGCAAAAATTTGCTACAGGATGTAAACTGGATATTTTTGAATGCGGTTAATATTTTAAAATTAATTTTAATATTTTTATTTATATTTATATTAGACAATTATATAATATAAAATATTGATATTTGATTTTTATAAATAATATTTGAATATAAATATTATTCTTATCTGTTTTATATAATATGATATAGATAAATATAAAAAATATTCTCATATCCATATTTGCATTCGTTTAAAATAAAATTTTATAAGTTTTAATTTTTTTTCTTAATTCTTGAACAGTTTTAAATTAAGAGAAGTGATCTTTTCACATGATTTTTTAAATATTTTCACATATAAACTTTTGTTATAAACCCATAACAACGGTCAAAATCGCCGTTATAAAGTTATAACGATATTTTTTATGTAAAAATATTAAAAAAGCTTGTGAAAGTATTATTTTCCTAAATTAATAACTAAAAAAATATTCATTTAGTCAACTAATAATTAGATATATTATACAATCAATCAAATAAAATAATAAACTAAATATAATATTTATACGTAAATTTTTTTATATCGTATATTATAAAATGGTCATAAATATAAGATGTATAATTAATTAATGTTAATAATTTTATATATTATATTCCAATATTAAATGAGAGATTTAAATATTTTTATGTATATATAAATATTGCATATCAATATATTTTTATGTATGTACATGTATATATCAATATTCAGCTTAATGTTATTAACGAATACAAATATACATGTATCCGTATTCATTTTAAACAAATACAAATACAGTTAATATTCGTCTTAATACAAATACAACTACGGATAGAAAATAGCAAATTAAGAAAAACTTAATTAGATAAAATATTGCAGTCACCACCATAACATCATAAAGAGGCCTCCACCTTAATAAGATCCAGATAGCAAAAGTACTCATCCCAAAAACTAAAATTGCCGCTAACACTTGGGTTCACCTCCAAAATAGCACAAGGCCTATTGAAGTTGCATATAGCAGCAATATTGTTCTCCTAACATTATATCATCAACCAAACTAGACCATTTACAAAAGAACATTTTCATAACCCTGTAAAAAGTTCATTCAAAGAAAGTGAGGACTAATTAACCCTGCAATCTCGAGGAACCCAACGCGTGCATTCCCTTTGAAAATCTTCTTCAGCTTCTCATCACAGATGATTACCTTCTTATTTTCAGGGTCCTAATAACAAAAAGTAAGAACTTGGTTAGTATTATTCTACCAGTAAAGAAGCACACAAAAGATCAAATATTCCATGATATCCATCGTTCAAAGTATGCTACTACTGATAGAAATCAAAAGCTTTTTTGATGGAGGTCCATGGGTAGAAAGCAACAATTTTTTTTCATGTTACTCCCAACCATATATATATCAAGCAAAAAAAATATGAGAATTCCTTTTTGCTTCTGAGTTTTACTTTTCAGAAAGTGTTCCTGCTTATCGGTTTGAAGGTTAGTAACTGCAAAGTGAAGTCGGTGTGCAGAGAATTCACTACCTTTGCAAACAAAGTGCTGCATAAATTCATCATGCTTGAAATAGTCTGTTTTTATAAAACATCAATGATCATAACTTCATTTGGCCACATAACAAGTTTGAACCGCAAATTATACTCAATATTCACAGCCAACTTCAGCTCTCAAAAAGATCACACATCATTGTTTTCCAATAACAACACTATCTTCCACAGTAAACAAAAAGATATAGCAACAGCAGAGGATAAGAGTCAACTGCCTATTTAGATATCTTATGGCTTCAATTAAGACAAGTTTTTCCAAAGATTATCATCCACCATTACTTATTAAGTAATTATGAAAAGCCAAATACGTGATTAGTTCAGCCAAGATTATAGACAATTGGCAGAAAAAATATGCATACATCTAATATATAGAAGTTACAGTTAGTTCCACAAACAAAGCAGCAGTGTTCAACATTGGTACGATGTCATGTTAAGTGTCTGAATGGAAAGGCTAAGATAATAAGCTCATATGCAAAATCATTCAAGCAAATAGGAAAATCAATTGTCATTTGGAGACCATGAAATAGAAAATAAGAGATTCACTCAACACAAACATAACGTTGATAGAGCAACAATATACTTTTTCATCTTTTTCTAGCAAGTGTAGAAAACTACAATATTTATTACCATCATCTCAACGTTCATCTAGCTTACAATAGATCGTAAAATCACAAGACTATTGAATTATACACGGTCTCATTGTTCCCTTAACAACATTGGTACAGGCTCATTATGTATCCTATAAATGATGTAGGTCTGCCATATATTCATTCAGCCAGACCAAAAATAAGCAATACATTGCAGTGTGGCAGAAACTATGCTTTGCAAGAACAAAAGCAGCTTCCCTTCATACTGAACCTCCATCTAAGAATTTTGATTTTCCTTGCTAAAGAGACTATGTAATATTGCCATTAATCAGTAACCCGGTGGATATTGTTGAAAACCTTTACAAATGACTATACATAAAATAGACACTTTAGCACTCAAATATTTTCAAAAGGAAAGATTCTCCAAATTGAATAATTCAACTGGCTTTTGCCAACACTATGATAAATATACTAATATGTGATCAATAAACACATTAAAGCACGCGACATCCAACCTGTACTATCATCCAAAACAGCATTTACACATGCGCGAGGGGGAGTAATATGTAAAACTCAATTTTAACCCAAAGTGGTTAAAAGATAAAACCCAAATGTCATCCACACCAGCATTGTTCTATGCAAAGCATGAAATTTAGAGTTGTATAGGAACGGTGGAATTGGCATTTGTGATTTCTAATGATTTATTCTGTACTCATAAAGAAATTACACAAACTTGCCTTAAATAAACAATTAGGTAAAATAGAAATAGCAAAGCCCACATCCACCACAAAACCTGAAATTTAAAAAACTTTCCAACATACAGCAAAAACAAGCTGAGATACATTCACCAAAACACAGTATTAACCCATGCCCAACAAGATATAGCAACAGACAAAATAATGCACAAGCCCACTGAAAAAAATTCAACAAAAGCAAAATGAAGCATGCAGTAATTAAAAATAAATAAAACAAAACATGCTACCTTATTCCAAAACAACCTCATCCACTTTAAATAAACAGTAATTAAAAAAACTAGTAAAAAAAGGAAAACAACGCAAAAATCTCCAAAAGAACCAAATCACCATTACAGAATTGCATCAACCAAATAATAAATTCGCAAAAAAATAGTATTAGCCCGTATCTAAAGAACCCAGCAGCAACCCATGTTTTAGACTTCCTTCGTTCCACGAAAAGATTTTTTCTAGCCAATTTGCGAAATCCTAATATCCAAAATCAATTTATTTATTAAATTTTGATCAATGCAATTTTCAATATTGGAAACTAAGTATTACTAAATACAAAAATGTCATTTTGTAAATTTAAATAAATTCACATCACAATTTGAATTTTAGGATTTCTCAACAAACTCAAGTAGGACTCTTTCTTTTAGAATGAAGGGAATATCATTATGAAACCAACACTTAACACTATAATCAAATCAAGTAACCAAATAGCACAAATACCATGTATATATAGAGAGATAGAGAAAAACACAAAATACCTGGAGGTTATTCTCCTTGATGTAAGCCCAAATGAGCTTGAGGGCTTGGGTGCGAGGAATCTCCGGTACACCGACTAGGGCTTGCATTTCCGGCGACACTGGTCGTGGCTTCATTATTCCCCTGGGCTCCCTCTTCTTTGTCTGCGTTGCGGGCTTCGGCGTAGCAGCTGCGTAGGTTACTGTCGGCAAGTTACCATGAGAACGATTAAAAGCCGGAAAGATAGTAGCCCGGATACCTGAAGGCGACGAAGACTGGACGAACGTCGCCGATTCGCCGGCTAAGAAGCTCGAGAAAACCCCCAAAGACATGGCCATTTTCTAGCTCTGGTTTCTGAAGAGAAGCTTGGTGGGTGTGAGCAGATAAGACTGGTAAAGAAATGGGTTTATGTTTTTTATTACGAAAAATTAAAGAAACCCGCCTTGGGCTTGGGCTTCTCGTCTCTGTCCAATTATTTAATGTTTACCGTAGTTTCTGGGACGAAACTACCTTTCAAATACGGAAAGATAGGCCTATGCATGTCCACTGTTGAAAATGTTTAATTTTATATAAAATTATTTTTTTAAAAAAAATAAAAATTAAAAACTTAATTTTAAAGGAAAAAATTAAGTTATTTTGTTAGGTTGGCTAAAGCATGAACTTATATGGCATTTTTAATGTAGAAAAATGATATTTTCGTAAATTAATTTAATATTTTTATAAATAGAACCAATTTAACCTTGTGAAAATATCAAATTAGTTCATGAAAATATCATTAATATTTTTATGAGCTAATTTAATATTTTTACAAGTAAATCTCATTTGATCTTATAAAAATATTAAATTAATTTGTAAAAATAATAATTTTCTTTATTTATTATATAAGATAGATAGATAAAATAAACCTTGTGTCAGAGTAGAAGTAGTTTATTCGATTTTTTATTTGAGTGTTTTTATATTTATTTATTTTATTTTTTTATTTATATATAAAATAAATAAGTATCGTCTTATTTTATCTTTAAGTGAAATTTTTATTTTTAGACTGAACATTACATAGAAGTTTGCCCATCAATAAAGGGAAAATAAAGTATTGTAGAAAAATATAAGGGAGCTTGTAAGGGCCTGTTCGTTTCCTCTTTATAAGTCGGTCAACGAACTTATAAGCTGTTAAGTCATTAAGTTTGTTCGTTTCCTATTTTTTTTTTGATTTATAAATCAAAAAAAAATTAAAAAAAAAGAAGTAAATTTTTAGAACTTAAAAAAAATGACTTATAGTCAACTCTGATGAAAAGACAAAATTGTCCCTCCTTATTTTTTTAATCTTCTTCTTATTAAATGATATTTTAATATTTTACTGAACTTATAAGTCATTATTATCCGAACATATTCACAACTATTATTTATAATTTCTGACTTATAAATAAAAATGATACCGAACACTTTTATTTATAAATCTACTAAAATTTTAACTTATAAATCTACTCAAATTGTAACTTTAAGTCAAAAAAAAAAAAAAAAAAAAAAAAAAAAGCATTACCGAACGGCCCCTAATAAAGATATTATTGCAATCCATTGATTGGAATACAATCTTCCAGCCCTGGCGCCAAGTTTGGGAGGCGAATCGCCGGCACCATTGGCGACCGATGAGGTACTTGCATTTGTTTCCTTGCTTTCTTTTATTTAACGGCTATTCTCTATCTTGCGCCCAGACTGAATGCACACCCCGATCTGTTCACTTTTTTGAAGTACTTCGCATTTTGTTTTTCATTTGTGTTGGTATATAATGACGAACTTGCTTAGTTCAGTTAAAGTAGTTTAGCTGGTTAAGTGAACATATAGCATACGTGAACTGTTTTTTTTATATTGGGTTTTTGGCTTTTTGGGAAAAACCATAATCTTAATTGGTTTACTGATACCAAAATATATCGATAACTGATTTATAATTGTTGTAAAATAATTGGAAAACTACTGTAAAAATAAAAAGGAATTAAGAAGATATAACCGATATGAATTGAGTCATGCGCAGAGTACTTTTCTTAAAAAGGATAATTTCTGCTTCTCCGATATTGTATATCATTGGTGTAAAAGGTTACATCGAATACTCTCCATGATTCAACAATTCCGTATTCTCTAACATGCACACAGAGAAGATGATATAAACAACTCAACTTATATTCTAACAAATTGATAGGAGTATGACAATATATATGTGAAAGTTTTTGTTTTCTGCCCCTCGATATTATATATTACCTGTGTAAAGGGTCAAAGTAGATACTCTTTAGGATTTAACAATTTCGTCTTCTTTAACATGCACTCGAAAAGAGAAGATGACATAAATAGCCAGCTTATATTCTAACAAATTGATAGGAGTATGAAAATATATATGGGAAAGTTTTTGTACTGAGTGCAGAGAATATTTTAGAAAGTTTTTTTTGGATACAAAGAGATTGGTATTTGAATAGTATTGTTCTGGTATGTTGTTTGTCAATGAGGTTTTGGAAAGATTTTGACAAGGAGCTGGAAGAACTAGAAGAAATTATCATGGAGATGATAGGGATGGAAGAAAACTGAGGAGATTTTGGAGGTCTAGATAACATGTCTGGAATGGTGTTTGTGGTCTCTTTTATATGCTTGACATCAAAACTGTACCGGGAAAAATATTCTGCACATCTGAGAAGTTGAGAATTTGGTAGTGTTCTTTGTTTGAATTGTACCGTCCGGGTAAAAACTAGCATGCCCATTTTCACTAGAAAATGTTTATATGCTTGACATCAAAACTGCACCGGAAAAAATATTCTACACATTTGAGAAGTTGAGAATTTGGTAGTGTTCTTTGTTTGAATTGTAACACCGGGGAACATGCCCATTTTCACAAGAAAATGATTCCCTATGAAGTGAAACTCGAACTTCGCAATGCCTCTTTTAACAGGTAACACTTCTTTATATGTGGAGTGATAGTGCATGTCTGAGTCTTTGGATTTGCTACTTTTGTATGCACATGTTCGTGTTTTTCCAACTTTTTCTTCAAGCAAGACGACTGCCCAGTATTTATTTATCGCTGATGTCTGTCTGGAGAATCCTTTTTCCGGTTGATGGAATATATAAAGCTAGAAGATATTTTATCTTTTCTTTTATTGTCTTAACAGTTTTAGTTTGCATTTTTCTTTAACATGACCTGCAAATGATGAAATATTGGTGCTAATTTTGGAATAAACTCTGCCATATAATTTACTGTTCTTAGGAACGGTTGAAGTTGTATTTTGGAGAGGTCATCTGGGAAAGTGAGGTGTTTGGCAATGTGTGGCTGTAGGGAGTACTGTCTATCTTCAATGTGCATTCCATGGAAATTGATTTTAGTTACTCCAATGACCATTTTCTTTTGAGACAACATGATTCCATACTGTTGCAATAGGTTACTAAATTTGATTAATAACTCAACATGAATAGTAACATCTGGAAAGAACAATATAATATCATCAATATAAATCAAAGCGCTATGGAGAATTGGCTCAAAGATCTCGATCATGGCCGTGTGAAATAATGATGGAGCTAGTTTTAATCCAAAAGGCAAGACTGTCAACTGGAAATGGTGGTTTGGAATTCAAAACACTATTTTGAACATTTCTTCAGGTTGAATCCGTAATTGTTAAAAACTAACTTTTCAATCAAACTTTGAGAATATTTTGCTGCTCGTAAATTAGCAAATAAAGTATTTCTTCGGGGCGTGGAAATTTGTCATACGCTAAAAAGTAATTTAAAGGCTCAATAATTAATAACCAACCTTAATATTTCACGATTTTTTTTTTTTTTTTTTTTTGATAGTGTGGAGTATCTCAATCGTAATCGAACCAAGTCTCCCCATGAAATAAAGAATTCCTTGTTAGTCCATAAATGATTTTGACATTTTGTAAGGAATTCTTAATGAGATTCTGTATAAGATTCTTGGATTGAGTTTTGTTGAATGTTTCAGCAATATGGAGATGATCCATGAGTCCATAGTAGAAAATAAGACTTCCACTGTAAACCATTTATACCCTTTTTCACTTGAGATAGCAGATCATATCCAAAAACCAAGTCCTTTTCCGGTAAGGGAGAACCTGGCAATCTGGTTGTGACAACAAGATCTGAAAAAACCATAATCTTAATTGGTTTACTGATCTTTGTGATTTCCATAATATCAGAATTTGTCACTTTGAACAATTGACTGTGTGGTAGCCAATAGTTATTTGGAAGAATTTTTAGATTCAAGATCGATTTTGAAGCTCCGGTATAAAAAAATGCTGCAACATAGGCTGGCTTGACCCAATGGGATAGACGTGGAGGAAATTGGTGATTAGATCACTTGCTCAATCTCATAATAAAATTGTCTCTCACTTGATTTTTTCCTAAATTATATGGGCCGCATATTACTTTTATATAGTGCAAAATAATAGTTTTACAAGCACACTATATAATTTATGGAAATTGATATTTTCATAATAATTTTTGATATTTTTACATGTAAGTGCCTCACATAAGAACCAATTATGTTCATCCACAATAGTTAATATGTGAGCCCTATGTGTAGAAAATATAAAAAATTATTGTGAAAATATCAGTTTTCATATTTTATTCTCTTGTTAAAACTGGTTGATTGTTTTTAAGCACAATTTTACAACAAACATATTTTTAAACTGTCATCGCGCTATGTCATCACTTAGTTGACACACAAAACACTCGATTATTATGTGACATTTCCTATAATTTTCTTTTACATACTTCATTCATCTCACAATTATTGAAACACTTTTTTTGGTGTTTGTGTCACGAAGTTTAAGATGAACTGAAAACATATTTAGATATTATTTTATGTATGTTTATATGTTTTGGTATGTTTAAATATTTTATTTTATTTATATTACAAAAGTTTTAATAATATAATATTTAAATATAAATTTGGCATGTCTTAAAATTTGTGTCACACCCTAAAAAAATGTTTCAATAATTGTGGGACAGTGGGAGTATTAAGTTTAGTATAGACTATAGAGTGTCCTATATCTTCTCATGTAATTACTAGTAAAAATTTTAAATATTTAAGAGGATGATTCTAGATAATGAATCATAGCATTCCATTAGATTTGATCTTAGTCATTTGTTGAATGACACATGGTCTATATGAAAGATGTTTCTCATTTTTAAATCATGAAGTTGTAAATGGTAATCATGATTGTATAGTAAAAATTTAAGTAGGTGGGGGAAAAGGATTGCCACCTTTGATATTTCATAACGAAAGAGTTGCATATTTTGAAACGTTTATACCAAAACGTAATTCATACGATGTTATTGTTTTAGGTTATACAAAATAGGTAATTTAATGGGTTATGAATCGTTCTATATCCACTTTAGTCCTATTACTCCTTGTTATAAATGAGTATTCCTTACAGCAATAATAATGTTATTTACCTATTTAACTTATCAATTGAAACTTCAAAGAAATTACGTGAGTGCATTTTTTCGGACTCGGTTATTATAAAGTGAATTTCATGTTAAATTTATTTTTAGACTAATAAGGTGTTGATACACAGTAGAGAGAATACTCTCTATCTGTTTCTCTCTATCTGTGTGTCAGTATCTTATTAGTCTAAAAGTGAACTTAACATGAAGTTCACTTCATAGTAATCGGATCCCATTTTTTCATATGTGCATGCATCATAGGCTTACTCAAATTTTCTCATTCATAATAATGTCATTGTCAGTCTTGGAAGGTCGAGAGGACCGAGTTACATGCAAGTGCTATAATTTCACATGGATTTGCACTTGCGCTTTTCTTTGTCTGCTGAAGTATGACTTTTGGTGTGGTTTTGTACGACACAAGTGTGGATTTTTGGAACAACTTTGTTTAACTCAACTAAGCAAGTTTAAATTTTAGTACATTCGGTAGGGGTTCAATTTCCCACCCAACTTTGTTCCTACGTATCCTCTATATTTTTGTATTACCCTTAAGAAATGCCCTTTGATGCCAAACTTCAGAATTTATTACGTAATATCAGCACTTCTTTTGCTTTATTCATTAAGTTATTATGGTTTTAATCTAGTTCAAAGTAGGAAGTAAAACTTGACACATGGTGCTACAGACCTGTAAAACCATAAAAGTTGCAAAGTGACTAGCAGTCTAGCACTTTGGCACAGTATATAACAATTGTTATCTGAAAATGCACTGGTTTGTTAGTTGGTGCATGAACAATCTATCAGTGAACTGGAAGTTGTAAAATTACCGTTACTTCGATCCCCTCTCTAATTCTTTATACATCCATAAATTGTTATAGTCCATTACCTTACCATGCATGCATATAAATTACACCAAGTCCTGTTTCCAGGGTATGTTGTGTCTATTACTTCTTCCATTTGCTAGAGATCTTTTGATATGAACTTTTGAGGATTCTTCGTATGAATTTTAGAAAATAATATATACTGCCAATGTTTACCTTGACTTTTTTAATTGTCTGTTACGGAATAAGTATTAGATGTAATTTTTTCGGAGAGATTTCTAATAATTGAGGACATTTTATAATTCTATTCAATCTCGTGTATTGATATGTTTCGTAATTGTAATTCAACACAAATAATAAGACTCATAAATTTTCTTAAGTTTATATATGAAATGTTGCTATTAAATGATATAAAATATTAATTTTATAGATCATCATTATTTAATTTATTTTCATTTTGCAGTTATAATTCAGAAACTTTTCACAACACGGTCTCTTTCGAAGAAGGATCAACTTTAAAAGTCCTTGGTACTCTTAAGACAAGCATGATTCCTCATCCCGTGTAGCATTGGCCCAATCCATGATGAAGACAATAAAAGTGGATCTATTATGGGCCTTTATTCGTGGCTTGTTAGTGACAAATAATGGCCCTAGACTTTTTAACTAGCTTATTTGTTTTTCAATCCCTTGTATATTTAGGCCTCGAAAGTCATTAAGTTATATTTTCTTGCAAATAGTATGTTTTTGTTATCTGCATCCTTCTTCTATTTTTTTTTGTTGAGGCAATGTTGCCCATAGTCATACTCTCTTGGATTCTTATTGCATAAATCATCCGATGCATGTAATATGATACAAATCATACAATCAAATAGACTATAATGTTGCGTTTGAACCGAAAGAATAGAATATAAAAGAGAATCGAATGATTTCAAAGTATTTAAAATATATGTTTGGTTATTGGTGGCGGTGGGTGATGTAATATAACGACAAAATTATCACATATATTTATTCTATTAGAATAAATTTTATTCTACCACCCCTCACATAGATTAAAAATCAAGACGATGGAATGAATTTTCATCCCACTGAAATAATTTATCTTCTAAAATGATTATCAAATATATTATTTTTTATTTTATTTCTTTTTCTATTTTATTTCCTCAATCCAAACTTAGCATAATAATCTATATTTTTAATACTTGACTGGATATATTAATGCTACAAAGTATTGAACTCCCAAAATTCATTACTGCTCAAGTGTGCCTTCAAAATGAAACTGTGTAACTGTAAATTTATAAACTTTAAAAATACAGTTTAGTTTCATTTCATGTAATGTGCGTTTAATTAACTACTAACGACCACAAGATAATAAAAATGTGACAATAAATTTAAGAATGTTATTGTCATCTTATACTATCTATATAAAGAATACTCTTATTTTACAATAAATAAAAGGAATAACAAAATCAATCTTTTTGATTTTGAAAAAATTATTTAAACCGCATCATTATTATTATTTCAAATGCGACTCTTATTTTGGGACGGGATGGAGAGAGTGATATAACTAAAATTGGACCTACTTTTGTTTTATTTGAGTTCGGAACAATTTTGTCATGGTATAACCGAGTGCATGGTCTTAGTTTTGTGGGTTGTTCCCCAAATAATCAAACCGTTGAAAGATTTTGTAAAAATGAAAAAATAGACCATATCTTAAAAGGAAAATTTTATATTTATTTATTTATTTTATCTATTTTTCTTACTCACATATAAAATAAATGAGTGTGATTTATTTATTTAAATTAAAGATTAAATAAAATGGGACTATACTCATTTGTCTTATATACAGATAATAAATTAAAATAAAATAAATAAATAAGTGTAATAGCACTCTATCTTAAAACAAATAATTTAGTGTAGCGTAGAGGCAATATATATATTGGTAGATGGAGTAAATTCTTCATACTAGTGTACCATTTCTGGACTAGTTAGGGTTAGGGCCACGGAAATTAATATGCTGTTGTCTGTTTTTAGTGTGTTGTGCAACCTTTGCCGACAATTTATAAACATTTCTAAAATAATAATTACCTCGGTAAATTTATTTTACAGAATTATTAAGTGCTTTGAGATGCGCAACATGTCAAGCAAATCTGCAACATTTCCTAAAATTTGTATAAAATTGGAAAACCGAAAAATAATTGGTCATCTCCCGAAATGGAAGGTTCCATCTTCTAATATGTTAGTCCTTCCGTCCCTTAATATATGTTATACACAAGTATTAAGAAAATAATTATATAATATTAAATATAATATAATTTATTTATATTGTCCTTATATTAGAATAAGAGAGTATTTACTTATTAAATATAAAACTGTGAGAGAGTCAAAGTTATATTTAATATTTAAAATAATATTAAAAATTAAATAATTAATACTTAGTTAAAATTCTCAAATGACAAATATTAAGGGTCAATTAAGCAAACGAAAGTGCTACTATTAAAGTTCCTAAGTCAACAATTAGAATCTAACACGGTCTTTCTTGAAGGATGGTGTAATTTTACTAAAGAATACTTATCTACTATCATATACAATTAATTAAAAACGCAGTCAACTTTATTTGAATTTATAACAAATATACGTATGAGTTTCATCAATCACAATGGCTTCCCAAGCAACAAATTAAGACCAACCTTCAAATAATTTATTGTTTTCCTAACTCAGAGGGTCTCACCTATTGAATGAACTGACTGATTTTCTCAGAAAATATTTTTAAGTTATTGCAATTTTTTTTTATTCATTCTGTCGTCGGAGGGCATCATCGTGTTTTAGTGCAAATTAAAGGGTAGAGAGGGATATATTTATTTGATTTAGCTGTATATCATTCTCCACCCAATTTATGAATGAAATACTTGAAGCTATGAGGACCACCGGGGTACGTACATGATTCATATGGTGGTGATGGTAGTAGTAAGTGCAACGGGCTTGGTCAATTCTGTTACCCTTTCTCACACGGTGACAGTGTATTAATGTTTCACCTTCACTAATTGCTATTGCTAATATTTTACGTACCATATTAAATATCTATATACTGTTAGGGTTTCGACACAATAAAAACAATAGAATTTTAAAAAAAAATTCTGAAACCCTAAGATATGATCCAAACGAAAACAGATTAATCAGAGATTTATATTATTTTACCGATTATCCGAGATGGATAGGAGACGATGGAATTTTGGAATGGCTTCGAATCTTCAACGCAATCCAGCGACTACGTCTCTACGATATCCACACAAACGCTCCGCGAACCGTCACACGATCTGTAGCGAAAGGGATATGCGGTACTAGCCACCAAGATCAAAATTTCTGAACTATTTTTCTCTCTAGCCTCTTTCTGAAAGCGGCTAGGGTTTTTAGTTTTTTCCTTACGTGATTAATACTACTGATATATCATATATATATAGTAGTTAATAGGAATTAACTAAAATCTAAAATAAAAATAGAAAAATAAAATCCGAATTTATATATATTATATTTTAATTAAGTATTACTTAATTAATATACATATATACAAATTATCCTTTTAATTTAAATTCGTAATTTTTAAATACTATCAATCATATTGACATATTTAAAATACTTACAATTTAAATTAATTCTCTTTTAAATACGTTCTAAGTGTGTGACCCTATAGGTTATTATTATGTTGGTAATAATTTTAAAATAATATTATAAAATTATAAACAGTGAGCGACATCTAGTAATGCATCACTGTTACCCAAATAATAATAAGATCGGTGATTCGATACAACATTTTCGTGACCAATGTTTCAATGTAATTTAATCATTTTAACCTTATATCCTAGATTAAACTCGAGGCATGGAATGTGTTATACTCTTTATAATTTAATCTGAGTTTTCTTGATCAATGAGTAGATTATATGAAACAAATCACTATTTGAGCATGACCATGCATTTCATAGTCCTACTCAATCAAGAGGCCTATGGATATCAGTCCCTAATTTATAGGAGGGTTAAATTCCATCTAGATCACTCATATTCCTTACACGATTCATGATGTACTCAATAATCACTTTTATTGTCCACCATATTAAATGTGACATTTGATGATATCAAAGTATATAAATTCTCGTGTAATAACATAGTTATCTCAGGTTGGAGGATCATTACATCATTGTCACTATGAGAATTTTTTATGACACTTTGCATAATGTTCCACATAGAATTCTCACGGTGGGTCAGTCCAGTACATTGTTCTCTAACATGTACCTATGCATTGACTTAAATATCTCATATATTTATGACCAATGAGATTTGACCACCAGTCAATCTACATACTAGTCTCAATGCATTATTGTTGTCCCATTAACAATGATACTCGACTAGGGACATTTAAGAGTATTGATACTAACTGTAATTATATGATCTTATGTTCAAGTCACATACTTGAAGCGATATAATGTGTATCACTATTCTAAGGATTTTTATTATGTTAACATTTATATAACACAGTAAATAAAAACATAATAAAATAATATCATTTATTCAATCAAATATAATATCAAGAAAAGTTAAGCAATTACATCAAATAATTGGCCTCTAGGGCATAAACTCTAACATATACTTATTCAATTTTAAATTATAAAATTATTATTAACTTTTAAAAATTAATTTAAAATATTTTTAAATTTAAATTTAAAATAATTCATTAATATTTATGAAATTATAAATCTTACAATAAATAATATTTTTAACCGATTGTTACTTATTTAGTGATATGACTTCCTTCTAGACATGCACAGTAGGCCGGACTGCTCCGGCCTGGCCTGAGCCTGGTAGGTTTTGGCCGTTGACTAGACCAGACCAGACCATGCTTTGACATTTGGGCCTGTAGGCCGGGCCACTCGATCAAAGTCTGACCTTTTGAGGCCTGTAGTCCAGACTAGGCCGGGTCAGGCTTTGCGTCAGGTCAAGCCAGTCCTCAGGCCGTGTCAGGCCAGACCTAAAAATATAATGTTCGCCCTTGATCTACGCGGATCAGGGGCCCAACTAACGCGTGAAACACTCCGCCTGGGGAGTACGGTCGCAAGATCGAAACTCAAAGGAATTGACGGGGGCCTGCACAAGCGGTGGAACATGTGGTTTAATTCGATACAACGCGCAAAACCTTACCAGCCCTTGACATATGAACAACAAAACATATTGGGGAATCTCATTGCTATTACTCAAACAAGCATGAAACGTATGCTTGCATATTCGTCCATAGGTCAAATCGGATATGTAATTATTGGAATAATTGTTGGAGACTCAAATGATGGATATACAAGCATGATAACTTATATGTTGTTCTATATCTCCATGAATCTAGGAACTTTTGCTTGCATTGTATTATTTGGTCTACGCATTGCCATACGAGAGAGATTGCTCAGTGACATGTTAAAAGATATGGAATTTCTGACCATCTGATTGAAATACGAGAATTGAGACCGAAAAAGATCCATATCAGTTAAAGATGTCTCTTTCTTGCGTGATAGGAACAGAGCTTCGAGCAAGCACCAAATTTCACTGCGTCTTATGAACCTGGTAGTGACTTTAAATCCCCTGCTCCACCTCTTTCAATGCTTTAATCCACCAGTCATTCCCACTCGGATATAAGGGGCACCACAAACAAAGAAGGAGTTTATTGCTTTAAGGAGAGTGGCATCAACTAATTTTTAATGTGAAATATAAATATTAAATAAACTAACTACTATATTAATTAAATGTATTGACAAAAAATTAAAAATGAGTAATTAATCAATAATAAATAATGAGTCGGTTACAAATATTTTGCTTCAAAATATTTTAAAAATGTCTTTAAAATTCAAATCTTCAAAAAAATATAACCTTTTTGAAAGTTGTAACCACAAATTGTGATAAAAAAAATATCCCACAAATCACTACCATAAAAAGTTGTCACATTGGCAAGCCCATAACGTAACCTTATTTTATTTTATTTTTCTGGTGAGCATGAAAAAAGAAAATATGTATGTACATTAATCACCAGTAAAAACGTATCCATATTCTTGGTATTTGTATGAGACTGCCATAAAAAAATTCAAACTCATTCTGTACCACACCAACATGAGGTCATAAACAAAGAGATTCTGTACCACACCAACATGAGGTCATAAACATAGTTTATAATTAAAACGAATTAGCTAGGTTAGACCGGTTCTCTGCGTAGGCTGGGTTGGACCGGTCCTCTGCCTAGGTTAGGCCGGGTCAGGCCGGTCTTTTTCATAGGCCGGGTCAGGCTGGACTTTTACATCAAAATAGTAGTCTGTTCAAAAATTGTAGGCCGGACCGACCCGGTCTAGGCTTTGACTAGGCCGGGCTATGGCCAAGCCTGACTCAGACCAGGCCAAGCCGACCTGTGGGCCGTAGGCTTTTTGTGCATCTCTACTCCCTTCTATAGGTTGAGAGTTTAAATCTTAGAATTCCATAAGGAGGCTGCATAACGATGAAGACAGTAAGGATAATAGGTTATCCCCGTCTTCATACGTTAGGACAATGTTTAGAAAATTGGACTGGTGATCAAACCGAAAAAGTTACCAGGTGGATGGATCACTGGTTTAACTAGTGGTCAAACCGTTATTGAACCAGTAACGTCATAAATACATAAAAAAAATATATTATTAATAATTAATAAAATTTTAAAATATCTAATTTTTTATAAACTAAAATATAGTAAAATAATGTTATGATATTATTAAAAATATTTTTGTAAAAAAAAAAAACTTAAAAACCGAGTCACCAGTTCAACTACCGGTTTTACCGATTGAACCACCGGTTCAACCGGTGGTCAACAGGTTTTTGATCGGGTCGTTGACTTTCGATTTTTTGGTTGGACCGGACCGAAAAGTCGACCGGTTCCGGTTGAACCGCGGTTCCGACTGCCGGTAAAGTCCGATTTTTTAAACATTGCATTAGGATAACACACAAAAAAGAGAAAAGAAAATTATTTTTTAGATAATTTATAATAATTATTATTGTATTGAATAAAATTAATAAAAATTAGGTCAATTTTGAAAGTAAAAATATTTTAAATTGACTTTAAAAAATATATAATGAGTTTATATTTTGAAGCGAAAATAGTACGTGAATATGTTGATAAAATAGGAAGATGTAAAAAAAAAACCCATATATTATAATTTTATTTCATTACTTTTACATTACATAAAATTAATAGATATATAAATTATTTTCTTAAAATAAATAACTCGAGGAAGGAGGTGAAAGAAAAAGATGCGTAGGGACCTCATGCATAAAAGCTTTTACCCAGTGACTTGATGGGCTTTGCCTGCAACCCCACATTTTACAGCCAAACGGGCTGCTGGGTAAATTTTGCTTTAATGGACACGAATGGCCTTAAACAGTAGGATAATTATTAAAATATTTGGCAAAATGCTAAAAAGAAGCCTTTAGATGCAATCTTTAACAAATCAAGAAAGAACATCCGGTACATAAGATATAAAAGCGGGGACATTATTTCTCCATGTGATCCGGGGGTTGAATAAGTATACACAATTATTAAATATTATATTTATTTATATTATTAAAAAATAATATATAATAATAAAATTTATGTTATTTTTTATATTTTATTAATATGAATAAATATAGTATTTGATTATTATATATATAAATTTGTCCGAAATATGTTATAGTGTTGTTTATATTTTTGACAGCAGGTAAATTTAGTTTTGAGTTAAAATCCTATTCATTCTTATTTTGCATTTTATATTTTATATTTTACCTTTTATAAATATTCGCTTCACATTTTATATTTTTAAGACCTTTCAGCCAAAAATTTATTAACATGTAACAGGGGTGGAAGGAGTGGTGGTATAAGACCCAACTCCATCGGCCAAGCCATCCACCGAGCCATCGGAATGAGGTCCCACACGGCGAAAAACCTGAGCACGGTGAACATCCTGAGCACTCTGTGCATTCAGTTCACTCTGTGTGCTCAGTTCATCTTGTCCATTCTCAGGTTCAACCAGACTTAAGGGAAAGTTTGAACAGAAGTCGAGCCCGTATTACTGTAGGCTCAGTTCAATAAGTTCGCCTATATGATATGGTGGTTCTTCAACATAAGGAGATAGGAAGAAGACTGGAAGAGATGGCAGCTTAGATTGCTTGTGACCAAGATCAAGGCTGAGAGCATGGTCATTATGAATCTCATCATATATTCGTGTAACACAATCAAATCAGATGACTTGTACGAATTCGATTTGTTAGGTGTTCACGAACATCATCAACATGTACGCGAACATATTCAAACTGAATTAAGTTCATAAACATGCACATGCGAACACATTTAAATCATGAACTTGTTCACGCACGTACTTAATAATCACCTACATGATTATGAATATATTTAAATCACAAATAGAGCACATTCTACAACATAAGAAGTATTTGTCTTATTAAAATAAAATACCACAATATTTAAAATTCACTTAATAAATAAATATTTAAAAAATAATCACTCTATATGGTTTAAATTTTAAAAATATCAAAAATTAATATTTAGTTTCGGTCCTTTAACATTTTTAATCTAGTAATCTATAGCTCGATTTGAAAATTTCAGTAACACAAGTAAGTAACTATATCCTTTGATTTAATATCATATTATTATTATACATATCTTAATAATAGTTACCATTATGACTTTATATATGACAAAATGATTATATTATCAAAATAGTAAATTATTATGTAATTGTTTAACACTCTATTACCTTTTATAGTTAAAATATAATTTAAAATTGTAAATTTAAAAGTTTTTCTCTTGAGCTCAAAATAATAATAAAAAATCATAATAAATAAATATGTACATTATTATGTATATTAATATAGATATTTATCATAATCATGTAAATAAATAAATGATATAATTTAAGAAGTGAAAAATAAAAGTTAATACGAATTTAACTATCATTAATAATAAAACTTTGAAACTAAATACGTAATACCTAACGTATTTAGAATTTTAAAATTAAAAAAAAACATGTAAAAAATCAATCAAACTCGAATGGTTCATGAACAGCTCACAAACCAATCTAGAATTGTTCGCGAACATTGTCAAACTGAACCACGTTATTTACGAACATGTTCAACCGATCAATCAAACTTGAAATCTTATATGAACTCAACTCAATAAGTAAGTTGAATCGAACCTTACTGAATCGAACTCTTACCAAATCGAACTCAAACCGAGCCAAACATGTTCAGAAATTGTTTGATTTGTTTGCAACCCTAGTACTAAAAACTTAAAAGTTTTCATATTTAACCCTCCACATTTAGTAAGAAAATGGTATATCTTGCAATTTTATATGTAGATTTTTCTGCATGTTGTCAATTATGTGAATAACTATAGTTTATAATATTTTTGTATTTGATATAGTAGGTCAACTTTATAATCCTATATAATTTCATGTATTAATATACATCACTCAATTTAATAATATTTTTATTTTATTTGTCAAATTAAAATTTGAAATTAATTAAACATGCAAATCAAGTGCCTCTAGTCCCTAGTATGTAAAATGTATACGACAATCAAATTTTCTTATATATTCTACTTTATGCCTAGGCATCTTCCTATTTTTCCTATTAAAAATACAAAATTATTGAAATATATACTTTTTTTGTGCTAATTTAGACTGAAATTTAAACAACTCACACACTTTTACATTGGCATGCCAAGATTTGATCTCGCATCTTTTACTTTCTACTTTCTTTATTGAACAAAATGAATCTCTTTTATTAAATTTTCATATATATATATATATATATATATATATATATATATATATATATATAGATTTGATGATGACTTTGATTATTCGAATAAAGGTTATATATGTTTAACTATGAATGTTTGAATACATGCATGATTGCTTAGATGTTTATTTGTTTAATTGAATCAAAATAAGGGGAGTTTGTTTGATCCATAATACTTGATAAACATAAAAATAAAGAAAGAAACAAATGTGAACGTATAAACACTTGTTCACAAGTTGTACAGTCCTTAAAATAATAATAATTGTAAAAGGACTTGGGGATCAAAAATGTTAGGTTGATCCGAACTAAAAAGAAAGATTAGGTTGTGGATCAAATTTGTTGGGTGGATGTTTGCCTAATTTTTAATAGGAATTTACACGCAAGTATACGTGACCAACAAATAATAAAGTGATTAAGTCGAGTGTCAAACCCACAAGAAATTAAAAATAATTAATACAAAATACTAATTTTATATCAAATTAATTTTAATTAAACAAACACAATTAAATTAATAAAATAAAACTAATTAAAATTATTAACTAAATTAATTTAATGACAATGATTAAATTAGATTAAAAATACTTAAGATTATAATTTTTCCCAATGTTTCATTTAAATCTCTTCAAAATCTTTTTTATTAATTAATTATATAGAATTGCTAACTAAGAATACCTAACTATTTATTAACCTTTTACAACAATTAATAAAAGTATTTATTCCAATTAAGTTGTTATATTACTATGCAAAATAACTTGAAATAAACTCATTATGAACAAACTCTCAATATGTTAGATGCGACATATAAATATATTCATCATATACACTATCATACTATTCTTCCTAAAAAGAATAAACAAATTCACATGTTATTATATCTAGATCTAAATCTATAATCTACTTTTAATTTTATATAGATTATCTCATTAATTACTGTGTAAATAAATATATATAAACGTACAAAATATGATAAACAATTCATATACAATCATCAATAATTAAAAAAAATAAATTAAATTAAACTACACATTTGGTTCAATTGTAATCTTAATTAAAGATTAGTCCATAACTAAATAATAAATTATCCATAAATAATTTAACATATCAAAATTACAAAAATAAAAGCAAATGAAAAGAAATCAAATTCGTGTTTTGATATCCATCTGTCACTCAGATCACAATCTTCAATTCTTAAGTTCCGCCTTTAATTCTCAAATCCTTCGCGTTGAATATTTATTTATAATTCTACTCCTAACTATGTTAAAAATATTACTCTCTATTTTAATATATGTTAATCTCCTGAAAAGAAGACTTTAATAGTGTATTTATAGGAGTACATGACAAATCTATAACATAAAAGGAATTAAAAGTCCAATTAAAACTTAAAAAGGTTGAAAATCTATTTCTATAACAATTTTCGCATGGCCAAACACGGCGTTGACTTAGTCAACACACTCTGAACCTTCATTGCACATTGCGCGAGTGACTCTCCCCAGCTACTAAAGTTAAAACGGCGTCGCCCGACTATTTAAGCCACTAATTCCCTCCGCGCAAGGCGTGTCGTACATGTTGGTGTATTTACGGTTATGCCACCGCCCCTATTTAATTACCACTTTGTCATTCCATTAAATTTTTCTATAAAATAATAATAATAATTAAATAAAAATAATAATAACACATAAAATTAATTAAATTGCCTAAAATAACTTAAAATACTTAAAAACTTACAAATTATTAAGTTTAAAAATACTCTATAAATAGGTATAAAATTCAATTATCAGTTGAACCAAAAGATAACTTCTGCATTAGTCCGAAAAAGGATAATGGTGTAAAAGGATATTAGAGATCAAATTTGTTAGGTTGATCTGAATACATAAAGTTATGATAAACTTGTAATAAACTAGGATGAAAAACAGACTAAACTCAGAGATCACTAAAGAATCATTAGAAGCAAGGCCAAAGTCGAAAACAGGGCAGAACAACTGAAAAGATTGTAGAGTGCAGTATATCAAAAATTGTAAGCCAAAATGCAGTTATTAAGGAGATTGCAAAACACAAAAGTTCACATAGTTAAGATCGTATAACAAATCGTAAAGTTTGAGATCAGTTCACAGAACTCAGACTAAATCGTATAGCATGTTCAGTCAAAAGTTGATCGTAGAAGAATAATGGTAATTTGAAGAGTAAATCGTATAGTGATATCAAATACAGAGTTCCTTCTGAATCGTATAGTGAAGATTAGATAATAGAGTTAACTTAAGGACGTACAACAAAGAAAAATTCTCAAAAGACTAACCAAGCATCATAGAGCTGATCGTAAGAAGTAAGATCGTAGAGAAGAACGTAAAGGTCTAATCTCAGCACAAACTTTATATTCCTCATCCAACACTACGATCAACTTAACTTGGAAGAAAAAGAATAGGTCAAAAGGAAAGACAAAGATGGACAAGTAAGGATTACTCCAAAGAAAGTGAAAGATTCAGAGAAAGCAAGTCACATTAAGATGAAAACAAAAGTTTGTAAAGCTCCATCAAGTTAGTAACCAAAAAGATGGTATAAAAGTTCACAGGCACAGAATAAGTCAAAACAGTTGAATTAAGTTCATCAGAAGAGTGAATACACTTCAGAACGTACGTATAGTCACAACTATATTAAGATGCCTAAGTATCATACCCATCAAAATGTGTAAAGACAACAACACCAAGAGATGAATTCACCACAATAGATGACCTCATTAAAAGATTCTCTAGCAAAGAAGCAAGTTGAGAACAACCAGTCAGAAAGGACAAGGAGTAAATGATGTTATTTAGCAAATGATTAAGACACTGAGCAAGAAATTACAATGACATAAATTGACAAAGTAAGGGGGAGTCGACCTTCAAGGAGAAAATGAAAAGGGGAAGAAATTCAAATCAAGGAAAAATCTCAGTTCTCGGGAAATGAACTAAGTATGCAATGAAGATCTGAAAAATGGTAATAGACAAATAATAAGCTCGCCAATAAATGTCATTGAGAAATATAAGTTTGAAAGCATACTCTACGATACAATGACTGAAGAAGTCATGAGTACAAGTTACAAGAAAGCTCATGACAGAATGTAGAGTTGAAGATCATAGAACAACAGATGCGAAAAGAAAATCCTAAGATCATGAGGCTCTAGAACATAGAAAGCAGTAGTCAGAATAGTATATCGTAAAGCTCCAGAATACAAAACAGTAGTTCGTAGAGCTAAAGCTTCAGATTGTAAAGCAGGCAAGTCAGATCCTATAATAGAAAGATAAAAAATGAAGACGCTGAAAGAAAGAAGGAAAAAAGAGAATGAAGAATAATCATAAAGCTGATTGCAGTATTGAGAGAATCGTAAAGCTAATGACCAAGCAGAAGAATTGTATGGCTGATCAAAAAGTCTGTAAATCGTAGAATGATACACTGAATAAGGATCACAGAGTTTGATCAAGACAAAAATAGTAAAGTAAACTCTAATTTCATAGAACAAAAGGATGATATCAAGGATATCTCTAAGTTCGAGCTAAATGATTATGATGCAGTTCGCAGAGTAACCAAATCGTATAAGCTGAAATTCACAAGTCACTCAAGTCAAACACTACAGTTCCCAAAGAACTCTATAAGTAATGAAGCTGTAACAAGATTGATAATTGGCTGACATCAAAATAATCTGAAGGATGAAAATGACTAAACAATTACTGGTCATTCAAAGCTAATGTGAAGAATCAAACAAAGTTATGTCTAACGACTATCTGTCCAAAGCAACACTAGACACGAAGTTTTCATTTTTAGTAAACTAACAAAGACATGTCTAAAAGCAATTTGACACAACATTTTCATCAAGATTCTCAACGATTGGAACGTTAAATAGAGTAACAAATATTTTTGAACGGATTAATCAGTAGACATCTCTCTAAAAATAGAAGACTTATTTGAAATTCAAAAGCAAAAAGTGAGGGCAGCACCAGTGAAAAGAGAGTGCAAGATGAGATTGTTAATATAGAAAGAGAACTGCACTTATCAGAATCGTAGAGTTAAAAAAGAAAAAAAAAGATATGAAAAGAAGATTGATCTACTAAATGGTTATATCATCAGCCTAAGGTTAATACACACCTTGGAGGATCAATCAAAAAATGATTATAACCACATAAAAGCCAAAGCTAATCAAAAATATACAAAGGACTCAAAGGAGATAAGAGATCAATGAAATCAGTCCTCAGCTACCAAGCTCTTTAGATGAGAGGTTAAGGTTAGCTTGGCAGCACCCCCCACACACATCAACAACAAACAAGCAAAGTCAAGACTTGGTGACCCGCTTGAATCAGAGGAATCAACCCTAAGGAGGAAAGAGGACTTAGTGACCCGCATGATTCAGAGGAATCAACCCCAAGAAGGGAAAATTATTTAGTGTCCTAAGGAGGAAAGACGGGATTTAGTGACCCGCCTAATTCTTACTAAATTAGACCCTATGTGGGAGGACTTAAGGTCTTGGACTTAATGTCCTGATGTAGTAGTTCTTAGTGAACATAATCTTTACGATCTATATCCTTAGTGAATTATCTTACTCATCGGAGTAGAAGAGAGGACTAAGAATTATTTAGTCTTCGAACCTTTTAAAAATCTATGTGTTATTAATATTTATTTACCCTCTTCTTTATCTTTTATATTGATGTTTAAAAAGAATGCTTTATCTATTTGAGTCATTTATTCACTAGTATGCAAATTACAGTATTGTACAGTTGGCTTTAAAGTATCAAAAGGGGTATTACCAAATATAATATTCTGCTGCTTATTAAATTGTTCTTATATTTGGTAAATGTGCTTTAAAAGAAAAAACTATTAAGAAACGTAAAGAGATCTATTCAACCCCCCTTTTAGATCACTTTTATGTACCTCTGGAAAAAAAATAATTGGTATCAGAGCGGGTTCTCACAAAATTTATTTAACCATATTGAGTATATCCCATGGTACTATTTAAAACAGTTCTGAAATGGGAAGAAATTCCTATACATATTTCAATGCTTATAATGCTAGTTGAAAATACTCAAAGAACAAGCATTCATGATGACAGAATAAATGAAATGATTTTGAGAAAATAGATACAAAGAAGCAGATAGTTACTCTAGACAAATACAAATGTCCCAAATTGTGATTCTAGAGAACAAACTGCTCATGATGTACTTAATTGTAAAATCACTAAGTAAAATTGGGGAGTTTTATCTAAACTCATGAAAGAGATAAAAAAAAATGCAAAAATAAGCATTCTTCACAATGTCTCAAAA
Organism: Hedera helix; assembly: GCA_947179155.2. Taxonomy (NCBI): domain Eukaryota; kingdom Viridiplantae; phylum Streptophyta; class Magnoliopsida; order Apiales; family Araliaceae; genus Hedera; species Hedera helix. Next base: position 31,784,972 of record OX359287.1, read on the forward strand.
GCTTATCATAATACATGTTTAAAGAAGGATGCTAAATATAATATCATGCAAAACTCCATCTTACAAATAATTTTTTAACCCACAAAGGGATTACTTTAGGAAAACTCTGCAACACACTTCTAAGGATCAACCCATTAATAAGTATATGTGTAGACTGAAAAAGCATCTGATCCTTTGTAAGTCATGGCGTGTGTAGACTGAAAAAGCATATGATCCTTTGTAAGTCATGGCGTAGACATCCTCAATGTTGTTATTGTTGATTGTGAAAGACATCAAATTAATCAATGTCTGATGACTTGTAGGGTTGGGAGAAAGGTCATGTCTAAAAGAAAAAAGGCATAATACTCTAAATGAGTGAAGAAATTGAGGTAGGAGATAAAAAAAAGACCAGAAGCTCAAACAAGGAAGGATCTAAAGCACAACTTAAGTCAATTTATGAATAAGGGATATCACCACTAATGCTCAAGAGATTGATGTAAGTAAGTTATCATTAATTTACTTATATTAAAAAAACTAATTGTGTATGCACATTCATTAATTTCTCTATGTGCTTTAATTGTAAATTCACATACATAATACTATTCAGAAGATTCTGAATATTATATACTTTAAAATTCATAAAGAATGAAAAGCATAATCTGAGCTAAAATTAATTCAGAAACATGTTTTTCCTCTTTCTGAACCTAAGGATGTTAATAACATTTTAAGATATATTATTGAATAATGTGATCTGGAAACTTTATTCCTATAAGAAAGAGAGAGAAGATGAAAAGTTCAACTAATTATATTGGTTTAGAAAATACAAAGTAGAGTAAATCTTACAATTGGAATCTCGAAAATTTGTAGAGTAAGTAGGAACTAACTCTACGAATCAACTTGGTGAACATTACAGATTAAACATTCCTTTATGATTTTGTAAAACCTAATATTGGTATGGTAGAAGCTAAGTAAGCAAACTAGTAAGAATAAAGTTGCTCTTCACATATCTTTGAGAAAAAGATTCATTATCACACACCCACACACACACACACAAAAGTATATATTGTTTAACAATTTTAATTGCAAATGTGTGGTTGTATGTAATCTCTTTAGGATATAAGTCCTTCGTTTAATTCACAACTTGCTTAGGAGTTTTCCAAAAGTGAAAAGAGTCCAGCTGAAAACAATTAGTCTAGAGGATCAATAAATATTCAATATGGCTTCACCGTCCATTAAAAGTATTTTATGTTGAATGATAAAATGAATAATTATCCCAGCTTCAGTTAATCATGCATTTAGATATTTTAGTCTATTTTCTTGAACAACCAAAGTTAATAAAGAGTGATCATGAGAAGGGGTTTAACTTTTCTGTGGATCTTTAGTTCCACTTACAAAGAAGAACACATCTTAAATCTTTCTGCACCAAGAACTCCATTATTAACATGGTACAGAAGGAAACAAAATATTTCTCGAAGCATGAAGAACACTTCTGACCAACGGGATATCAGAATGACTTTAAGATAAATTTGTCAAATACTTCTTGGTTTACTCAGAAGAGATTTTTCACTCACTCTAATGCTTAGTAAATGTTCAATTATCATTGGAAGGAAAAGAAATTAGTTTTTGGGTGTCTATGTATTGTTGACTGTATATGTTAAAATCCACAACAAATATTAAGAGCCAACTGATTATAAATTAGTCAAGGCATATTCAGTTAACTACAAAGCTTATTTGGATTAAGATTGTAAACAATTGGTATCACTTATTATTTGAGTTGACAATCTTGAACCAAGAAAAGTAACTACATGTGATATAATTAAAATAAGGTGATGTCACAAATATTAAGTCTCTGATCTTGAGGAAGGAACTGACAGACTTTAAAATTGATAACTTATTAATCGAAGAGTCAATAGATGAAAGCAGTAGATAAGCAAACCTTAGTCCCTAAATTCCATGATTGTAAAATTATATAAAGAGCCACAGTCTTTTACTCTATAAATCAGCAAGCCTACAACAAAACTCTTTCTTAAGGAATGTAAAGAGGAAGGCACTATAACTGGCCATCCTACAAAATAGAAGGGCAAATGATCACTCACCAGACTTAATCATCAGTGATCCAACAACTAAGAGTTAACTCTTGATTCAGAGTTTTTAATAAATTTTCCCATTTAAGAAAATCAAGAAACTCTTGGTGATGTTAGATGGATAGAAGCATCAACTAATTAAAAAAGACCTTGGAGTCGGTTCTCAGATTCACAAAGATATCCAGATAAATGAATCTTCAGCCATAATTTGATTGAAGACATTACAACAACAAGAAACAAGACCAATTTGGATGCAAATGATAAAACCGTTGCACTAACAGTTTATCTGATGAATACTTTGGTGTTTCTTGCTGCCCTTACGAAAATTATATTATCATGGATATCAAAAAATGTTTTTGTATTTGTTGTACTTCAAAAGAAAGACTACGTTTAAACACCAAGACTTGTTGAATCAAATCTCTAATTAGACCTGACAATAAAGTATTCAGATTAAGTTCAGCTATAAAGGTACAAGGTCTGAATTTAATTATTTTTTTCATTAGAAATAGATTCAGTATGAACATAATTTCTTTGAAAACCCATGTGCCCAACATTGTAAGTACAAATTTGTGTGAATAACATAATTCTAAAACTTTACTATCAAATGTGATGTAGAGATTTGCCAAACTCGTGCAAAAACAATTCTAGATGTACTGATACGTGAGCTGAAAATATTGTTTGGATATCATAAATAAATCTGACGAGGAAATAGTCATCAGCCAAACCAAGCAGAATACAAGTACATGAAAAATGAATGGTTTGAAAAATAGTTACTATTATAGATATTGCTATGATCACTGCATTAACGGTTTGACCAAGAAGGATAAATAAGATTAGCATTGAATGTACTCAATACAAAGAAAGAATTGGTTATCTCTCCTATATCAAATTGTTAGTAATTTTAGAATTATTATTCTAACATACAAATGTGCTAAATTTCTAGATTAAATCCAAGAAATTACATCGGCCTTTTGAATCAAAATATTTAAGTGCTAATTTTATAGAATGCAATATAGACAAGAAAGGTACAAATGGATAGTGATGGAAATATTTAAAAATGAATCTAGTTCAGCAAGGGGCAAAATTATGTGAATACTGCAAATAGTTGAAGACATTAATTCTAAGAGCTGAGAAGTTTAAATGATGAAAAATCATCTAGCTGACTATAATTTATATTCTTACTATTTTCATAACGTTGTCGAGTATTCTAGAACTGAAACTCTTTAAAAGGCTCTTGTTTATGTTAAGGAATCATGCTTAATAATGATATTATGTTACAAAATATCACAATATATTTGTTGATGGTTCAATGAATTAGGACTTAATGAGTTAATCAATCACATGCTTAAAGTTTAATACACTTAATCTGGCTTGTCTATCTAATCGTAGAATATAAAAGATCATTGAAAAAGTGTAAAATAAATATCAAATCGTCGGATAAATAAACGTTGTATGAAAATAAAGTACTTTCAGACTCCTTGTATAAATTCTGTAATAACCACAATTTCTAAGTTACATTGTAATTGTAATTATTAAATAATTATCAATGCAGTAAATTTTTGTATTAATTAATTGTGCATTTACATGATTGAATGAATATATGAATGTGTGTATATATTTATTAATCTAATAATGTATCAAGGTGGTGGAAATTAATTAAATTAATCCAAGAAGAGTCCAAGTAATTAAATTTTACTAGTGGACTAGCCCATAAGTTGAATTTCACAAGCTCAAGCCTTGTATGGGATTATGTGTTGTTTTAGAAACTAGCTTAACCTAGTAGCCAAAAGGAATTAATATGACGAGTCTAATTGGATTATATATTAAATTCAAAAAAAATATTAAACTAGGTCCAATAGAATTAACCTAGTAGTCCATGAACACAATTAATGGTTGGTCCATGTTATGTTTAAACTAGCTCAATGCTTAATTTAATTAATTTCAAGTATCATCTGTTAGTTAATGTTAGTCCAATGGAGTGAATTGATTGAGCCCAAACAAATTAAATGAATGAGCCCAATAGAAAGAATTAAATTGACCCAAAGTGGAGCCCAAAACTAGGTCAATATATATATATATATATATATATATATATATATATATATATATATATATATACTAGAAAAATAAATCAAAAATGGTGGCAAAAAGGGCCATTTGGCCTGTTCATGTGGGTCCCTTTTGGGGTGGAGTATAGCTTTGTTATTGCTTGAAAAATCTTTGCAAGGACTAGTTGCTCAATAAACCTTACCAACCCTAGTCCTTTTATGTAATTAAATTTTACTAGTGGACAAGCCCATGAGTTAAATTTAACAAGTTCAAGCCTTGTATATGATTATGTGTTATTTTATAAACTAGCCCAACCTAGTAGCCTAAAGGAATTAATAAGACAAGCCTAATTGGATTATATATTAAGTCCAAATAAATTATTAAACTAGGTCCAATAGAATTAATCTAGTAGTCCATGAACATAATTAATAGTTGGTCCATGTTATGCTTAAACTAGCTTAATGCTTAATTTAATTTCAAGTATAATATATTAGTTAATGTTAGACTAATATAATGAATTAATTGATCCTAAACAAATTAAATGAATGAGCCCAATAGAAAGAACTAAATTGACCTAAAGTGGAGTCCAAAACTAGATCAGAGTTGATCAATATATATATATATGTGTGTGTGTGTGTGTGTGTGTGTGTGTGTGTGTGTGTGTGTATTTGCTAGAAAAATAAATCAAAAATGGTGGCAAAAAGGGTCATTTGGCCGATTCATGTAGGTCCCTTTTGGGGTAAGTATACCTTTGTTGCTTGAAAAATCTTTACAAGGATTAGTTGCTCAACAAACCTTACCAACCCTAGTCTTTTCATGTAAGAGAAATCTAAAAAATCTAGTATTTGTAAGCTTAAAAGAAAAGATGAGTTAATGATTATGTAGACTTATACATTGTATATATATACATTTTGGATAATGAGTTTATTCTATAAATATGAACCTTTATTGTGTTCTAGAGAGTTTGTTTATTTATTCACTAAGTTCCTAGATAGAAAAAGAGAGAGAAAACTCTAGAGCTTTAAAAGAAAAGTTAGAGAGTCTTGTGAGTGGTGAGCTAGATCATCAAGAGTGAGTATAGTTATTGTAGATCAAAGAGTGAAAGTGGAGTTTTCAAGCTTCATATCATACTTTGAAAAAAGAAGAAGAAGAACATCCAAGTTTAAAAGGTTGAAAAGTTTTCTATTCTTAAAACTCTTTCATTTTTATGGTTAATATTTGTTATATAAATGTTCGTCATGGTTGGATGTGGGAGAAATTTATGTATGGTGAAGCTATGGTAAGCTCGAAGCTATAAGGATGGAGTTTTGATGGTGAAAATGTGTTTATGTATGCTCAATGTATTTTTCATGGTCAAATTATATTTTATATGGTCAAAATATTTTTTAATGGTTCAAAATCTATTTTGACGCTTAACAATAGTAGATCTATGGTATATATGTAAATCCACGGTTTAATATGTTTAATAGACATGTTAATATGTTTAGTATGAAAGTGGTAGAAGGAAATGCATGAAAACATGTTACCGGTAAAACCCCCAACTTGTTATGTGGTTTGATGTGTTGTAAAATAGGTTGTGGATGTTATTTTTATGAGTTCTATGGCTTGAAAGATTTCCTTAGAAGTAAGAAATGTGTAAGTTATGGTTTTTATCGCAAAACATGTCGATTTTGAAACTCTTGTCGATTGATCTTAAATTTTATGTCAAAAACGTTTTCAAAAATGCGATCAATCCATGAAATATTGAATAACAAGAAGTTAAGAGGATAACAAATATGTTTTTAATATTTTTTGGATGTGTATATTTCATTTTATAAAATATTGATCCAAAAAAATTAAAAGTGAAAAAGTTAGGGTTTGAGAAAACAGAACTACCGCTGCAGCGATGGTCGATTGTCTGAAATTTTAGAAAAATTAACTTTATTTAACTGGGTCGAGCCATAGAAAACTGGTAGGATCTTTTGAGAATTAAATGGGTCAGAAAAAATAATTTTATATAATATTGACAAGAAATAAATAAATAAAATATTATTAAATGAATAATAATATTATAAAATAAATAAAATATTATTAAATAATTAATAATTTTATAAAATTAATGAAATATTATTAAAAATTAATAATATTAGAAACTCAATAAAATATTATTAAATGATAAATAATATTATAAAATTAATAAAATATTATTAGATGGTTAATAATATTAGTAAGTGAATAAAATATTATTAAATAATTAATAATATTAGTAAATAAATATTATTAAAGGATTAATAATATTAAAAAAATAAAAAATATTATTAAATGATTAATAATATTAGTAAGAGTTTAATGTAATATTAAAGGATTCATAATATCATCAAAGGACTTAAATATTATTATTTGATTAATAATATTAGATAGAAGTTTAAATATTAAATGATTAATATTGGTTGTATGTAATTAAAATATTATCAAATGATGATAATATTTCTAAGTGTTTAATATACATTAAATATTTATTTATGTGATTAAGTGTTAGTAAATTAAGATGTACACAGGTTATTAAAATAAACCTATATGTGATTCTAATTGAGAGATCAATTTTGATAATGTTAGGTTTTTTCAAATGACATTAAATTGTATCGGTTAGCTGTAATCAATAATCAAGGCAAATTTCTTATACTTAAACTTGTATTTATTTTGCAAGAGCTTTAAATGGTTTAATTATTAAAAATTAATCCACAGTAATGTTGTTTATGTATTTGCACAGTGTATTTGAAGCTTTATAGTTCGTTTAATTCATGAACTGTTTAACAATGTCCAAGCTAATTGTTTCGGCTAGACATTGCATGTATAAATTCATTAACTTGAATATTTTTAAAAGTTTATCCAAGCCATTGGTTGGTATGGATTCTTATAGTAAGACTGAGAATAAACAATCCTAAATAAGGGGATTATATTTGGAAAACGGACCTTTACACAAGATGTCTGAATGTTATGTATATACATAGGGTACAAAAGGTTGATCCCCTCGAATATTAAAACAATAAAAGGGTCAAATACATATCTGATTTACCTTAAGTATTAGTTCATGGTCCTTAGTGGCCACTCAACAGTAAAGACTCAATCAATTCTTTTAATTGAAACTTGACTCTCATTCTTTCACAATTATTATATATTGTTAAAAACTCTGAAGTTATTTTTATTCAATCATAATATATCATTCTTGCATTATTTGTTCTTAAACTTGCTGAGCAAGCTAATTATTTACTCTTGCTATATCATAAACTATTTTTCATCTAAACCCGAGTGCTCCAGAAAAGACAATGGCAAGAAAAAAGTCAAAGAGTAGATATTGTTTAATATTTATTTTAATGTTGTAAATCTTTTGTGAATCCTTAAGATATGTATTAATTATGTTAAGTTTAGAAGACATTATGATTGTATTACCTTTTGTAAGGAACAATTATGTATTATTCCGTTAAGTTTAATGAAAACTATGTATTTAGTTGCTATTTATGTATTAGATTGTGAGCACTAAACTCGAGGTTTTGGAACCCGAATTTAGGGTCGTCACAAATTCAAACTCAGAAAACTGATAGGTGACATAATAGTCAGGTAAGTAATAAAAACTACAGTCACGCTGACCTAACATGATAGAGGTACACTGCCCAATGAAGCTATTGTAGTTGACTTATATGTCTGACGAACTAATAAGAGTTTAACATATGTCTTATCTAGAAAATTAAAAATGTAAAAAGTCTGTTTGCAAATCATCCATATAATCTGCCTAAAAGAACGTGCATATCTAGTCAGTTACTAATAACTAACTCATTCGGATTTGAACAACAAATTAAATAACAATTTATTATCACATCTTTAAATAAGTAACATTTCAGAGTAAAGATCATATACATCTGTAAAACATAATGCCTTCATTCTTAACTATTTTCAGAAACCCTTTGAGCTATTCTTTCAAAAATGGTTCTCACCTTCATGTAATATGTTCTAAAACTTTAATTTGTGAAGTTACTGAAGGATATGATGAATCTGAAAATCGTAAGATAAGGACCAGAGGCATTAAAGCATTTGTCATGACAAGCAAAACATGAAATAACCTGGAAGAAAGATTTTCGTATAATACATCATATACCATTTCTGAGTTTACTACTGTAAATTTCAAAAAAAAAATCATCATAATTATCATGCACCGCCTTTACTCCTTCTTTCCATGAAATATCCAACGGAATGAGTGATCTTCTTCTAGTAGTTTTTCTTTCAAGGCATTCTACAGAAGAAGATAGGTGAATCGCTAAGAGGGAGAGCTTAAAAGGAAAAGATGGGATGAATTCAAAGCAATCACTAAAATACAACTCGTATGCAAGTGGTATGCTACGAATTCATCTCAACTACAACAAAACCCTCTTGATGCCGTTCTGGACTTTTGTTGACTCTAGAAGATCTAATGAAGATTTATCATCCTTATTGATGTTGACAAAAATAAGGAGAATAAAAAATGGGTCAAACGAAGAGAAATGGATAAAACATCGAACCACTCCGAAATGCTCTCCCAAAAGTCAATATCAAAATTGCGGAAGAAGAGAATCTACAAGTTAGGGGGAGACGTATGTAAACATTGTATATGAGACAAATCTCTGTAATGTTAAATCAGTGTTAAATCTGTCATAAATAAAATAGCTCATAAGCGTTACTTTTGTTTTGATGCTTTGTTATGTTTAAGGTTTTGTCATCATCAAATAGGGGGAGATTGTTAGTACATATATATAGATTTGATGATGACTTTGATTGTTTGAATATAGGTTATAAATGTTTAACTATGAATGTTTGAATACATGATTGCTTAGATGTTTATTTGCTTAACTGAATCAAAATAGGGAGAGTTTATTTGATCCATAATACTTGATAAAAAGACTAAAAGATACTTTGCACCTACCCAAATTACCCCTCTGTAATAAGCATTACAGGCTTAGCCGGTCGCTATTAACCGATTAAGTGAAGAAAGCGTGCTTTTGGTTATGGAAAGCTTAAGTTTGGAGTGTACTTAGACACTTTTTTCAGTTTGAGATGCAAAAGTCTATATTGGTGTAAAGTTTTTGGTGCAAAGTGTCTTTTAGTCTTAAGCTAATTAGTAATGTAGGTTTAATGGGGAAAGAGAGGCGCCAGCTTGCGTTTAGGAATGTGCCAATTGTGTTTACATTGTTGTGACATTGCCATTGTAACCTTTTATTGAGACATTACAATACACTTGTTAGTGGGATTATATTGTTAATACACTTGGTAGTGGGATATATATGGTACTCTTTTAGCTGTTCTAATGGAATGTCTATGCTTTGTTTACTCTATAGCGCTGTTCTAATGGAATGTCTATATAGGATGTCCACAGATCTTAAGAATCTGATAGACCCCCTTATTTTACATCCACTCCAAGCACATCATGTTACAGAGTAGATTATATTCCACAACACTTTCCACTTAACTATTCCAAACTACAAAAATTAACACGGGCGATCACACGATAGATTCAAGTGTTATTTCACACCTAACAACACAAACTACACCTACAAACACAAAGTCCTAAAGAACACAATCCAACCGAGAGATTTGAAGAGTGGAAAGCATTTGTTCAAATAAATGCGTGGCGTCACCAGTTAATAATATGCTTATGCATGATGCTTGCTGAATTCTTTGATTCGCGAAAGCAACCTTTTCCCGTGTGGATGGCTGTGTATGAATGCATAATGTTCTTGAATCGCGTTTATTAGCTTCTGTTTGTCCTGCTGCATCATACAAGAAACCTAGGATCAACATTTCTGAATTCTTTATGTAAGAATATTAAGAACACAACAAATTGATTAATGAAGAGCTTGTTTAAAAGAGCATGCAAACCTTAGCTAGTGCTAAGGCAGATTGAGCAACATAGTTGCCGTAAGGATCCTGAAGAATCATTAGAAAGTCTTTACTACCAACGAGCTCGTTGATAATTTGAGATGCCTGATCTTCACTCGATTCCCTCAAGCATTTCTCCACCACATTGCTGCCATACTTATTCATGGAAAGAGTTGTAAAACTCCCTGCAAGCTGTCGCAGTACATCTGTTGTGTATTGTTGCACCCTTACTCCCAGTATATACTGCACAACGTAGTTCCTGAAGAGGGAGAAAACGAATATATACAACAATATAAAATGAACAAAATATAATGCAAAAATGATTTAAGAATTTTCGATACAATTCATATTATTTAACAACTATATCCTGTATACGTTATCAAAGTAAGATTCCTTTCTTTTTTAAATAGAGGAGAGAGAGGGACAAACCCATAAGCATGTTCAGAGAGGACCAATGAATTAGATGTTATTTGATCCACAAGGTGTCTCTTAGGAGTTCCTTGAGCATGGGCCACACATTGTTGCAATACGCAACACCCACTCTTATCCATCGCTATATCCAAACAGTTTTCAGCTACAACATCTAGAATTGGCTGAGGAAAATTAAGGAGATATTAGATTTATTCAATAGTGTCCAGAAGAACTAAAGGAAATCAGCTGTATATACCCTTTATAAACTCTTTAAGATATAGAGGATAAAATAAGATAATAAAAATCAATTTTACAAGTAACTGAGAGAGATTAAAAGAACTGTACTTCCAAAAATAAAAGACCTAAACTAAACAGATCCTTTTTGATGATTTAATTCTATCTAACAACGAATGCATACTTAATTAGAACTAAATATGTAATAATATGACAGGACTTGATATAATAGTATGAAATGAAACCGGATTTCGATTATCTGATTTGTCACAGTCTTGACCATCTATATAATCAAGTTTATAGTTTATGTTGTATTTATAATAATAAATATTGTATTTGTCATCTAGCGCTGTTATAACAAATACTACAAAAAATTATAAATGGTCAAAGAGTGTGATAAGTGCACAGACTTCGAGTCCAAATGAAACTATGGCATCATAGAAACATTAGTTAACAATATAATAATAATAATAATAATAATAATAATAATAAATTGTATACCTTGATTTGTTCATTAGTGAACAACTTCAAGCATTGCTGGATTACATGATGACCATTCATGCTTTTGGTCAAGGTAAGAGTGATATGCTTCAAAACTGTAACAACTGAAGACTTTTGATTTTGAGTCGTCAGATTCTCTAACAGTTTCTGCATAGCACAAGTTCTGCATGCAACAATTGAAAATTGAATATATAAAACTGCAAGAATTATCTTACTTACCATAGTTATATTATCAAAACATTTAGCATAAAACCAATAATATGAGGCATTTTAGTAACCACAATCTCACACACCATTCAAAGACTCAAGAATTCAACGTATAAAGATAATATCAACTTATAAAAATCTACAGCTTACAACAGGTTAATATATACATATAACTCATTCTTTAGCCGCTGACAAAACAAAACATAAAGAAATAAAAAGGTCCTTTCTCAAATATTAGCTGATTCTTAAGGAGAAAGCTAAAAAAAAGTCGTACAATTTTTTTCTATACAAATGAAACTCAATTCTATAAATTTCACAAAAAATAAATAAATAGAAAAATTGACCAATTAAAACAATGCAATGCAGGTCTTTGCTAAAAGTTAGACCCGCAAAGAAGTACTAATTAACATTACATACCCATGCATGTCAAGGCAGATAACTAAGAGGTTGCGAGTATCACTGATCACAGAACGGAGAATCTGATTCATCTGCTCCTCATTGCACACATCAAAAAACTTCTGAATAAGATAATTTCCAAACTGATCCACCATCAAATCCCTAACATGATCTTTCACCTCCAAGAAAATCATCTCAATTTCCTCCGGTTTTCGCCCCTTAAACTTGTCCCTCAAGAAACGACACCCCATTTGGTCCTTGGCCAACCTATAAATCCTCCCGCTAACTTCCTCCAATGAACTATAGCTCACTGCCACCTGTCGCTGCTGCTGCAGCTGCCACTGGTATTGTGTACCAGTAGTAGTACGAATCACATTATTCTGATTATTATTATTAGTAGTAGTACGTACCAAATTCATCAAATTATTCGAATTCTCAACCTCAAATCGATCAATGTCGAATGTGTCATAAATTTTGTTGGATTGAGATCCATTTCGATTTGCACGAGGCCTAATTGTAGGCATAACCCTAGTCAAACTAAAATTATTATTATTATTATTATTATTATTATTATTATTATTATTATTATTGTTGTTGTTATTGTTATTATTATTATTATTATTATTATTATTATTATTATCATATCCATAAGTATCCATACCTTGAAACCCTAACAATTGCCTATGCATTTGCACCTTTATTGCAGACTCAATCCTCATCCTCTGCAAATACATATTTGTGGCTCGGATATCCATGGCCGGAGAATCAAGAACCGTTGGGTTGTTGTTGTTTCCAAGAAAAAACCCACTACCAACGCCGCCACCGTCACGAGGTGGATCAAGAAGTGGGTTGCTGTTGTTTCCAAGAAAAGATCCAGCGCCAGCATGACCGACAGGATCCGGGAACCCGGAAAGAGTTAAGCGGCTAAAATCATCATATAGGGTTTCAGGGAGAGTAGGGTTTATCTGGTAATCAAGATTGGTTTGATTATTGTTGTTGTTATAGAGATTGCAATCTAGATTGGAAAGAAGGATAAGGTTATTTTGAACGCCGGCGGATATAGCCCCCGGCCAACCGGACGGATATTGGTGGCGGAGTGGAAGTCGTTCCCTGTTAGAAGCCATGGCTGATTATTCTGAAAATTGAGGGACACAGAAAGACAAATTACGGGGAGTTTTAGGGATTTGGGTTTTAAGGGATTGGTCAGTCTCATTCTTGTGATAAAATATCGGGGGGAGAGAAAAATAAAAAGAAGATATTCGAGAGAGATTTTGCAGTGATTGCATGAAAGTAGGAAACTATTTAATTGGTAAGAAGTGTTTCGTATTTATCATAATTCCATGCATGCAAATGTATTTACGACCCTATTTATATAATGAAACAACTCTTTCCAATTAATTAAAAGAAATACTAAAATATTGGCCCCCACATATTATAGAAATATAAAAATAAAAAATAAAAAATGCATCGATCTACTAATTTATTTACCGAGTCTCTTTGCTGCTACCATTAACAGAAAACAGGGCGACATTTGAGAGGGGCTCAGAGATTAGAAGGGTTTGAACTAAACGGAGACGGTGAATTTTTATCTCTTTTCAAACATGTAAAAATACTCCGTTTCTCATTTTATTAAGAGGCAAAAAATGTTTGACTATTTTTGTTACCAATTCATAAGAGGTTTATGAAATATATGTGGATAATCTATATCTTCATATTTTCTCAAATAATAATACAGGAATTCTATATTTAAACTAGAGAAATTAATTTGATATTTTTCTAAGGTCCATATCACATAAATTTAGAATATACTTAATTCATTTGAGAAGGCAGGAGGGTATTGTAGAAACAATTTCCCTTGGTGAAATATGTTTTTTCACGATATAACGCACCAATATTCCTAAGTATCCATTTGGTTAATAGTGAATTCAACACGCCAATAAGTAGTCTAGTTTATATTTTTCCAATTACAAAAATTATGATCATGCATATAAACATAAATTTAATTTTAGTATATTTGTTTTTATAAGAAAATTATTCTATGATCATGTCAAAGAGAAACATATACTCCAATAAAACTAAAGTGAGAAGAAAAGAAGGGACACTTGACCACTTTACTTATATATATATAAGTAATTATTACTTCATTAATCTTATGCTCCGTAAACTTTATCTTGAAGTACATTAGCAAAAAATATATAAAATAAAAATTGATCTTTAGAATCTATAATAATGGACCACATTTTACAGGCTGGGCCAAAGTGCACTACAAATAAGCCGACAAAAGGCCTACAAGAAGGTTACAAATGTGGTGTACTCATTCATAACAAAGGAAGGTCGATCAGAAATTGAGAATAAGTTGAGAAAGACAGAGAGATGCATCACATCACATCACCAAGGCTGAACATTTTATTATGTTAAGAGTTGAGACAACTAGAATGCACATGATTTTTTTCTCCAATTATGGACTAAATAACATATATGGGATTCCACATGCAGTTCAGTGTTCATGCATTTGTGGTTCTCAAAACATAAATATAATTCCTCAAATTTAATTATGATGGATCAACTGACATGCATTCGGTTGTACAATACAAGACTTTGTGCTACTACCACTTCCGAAATTTAATCTGTAGTAATGAAACATATGCAGGTCCAGCAACTGTTGGGATATGCATATGCCCTTTTTATATTTTTAGGTTTTTACTTCAATATTCAAATTTAAAGTGACGGAGGCAACTGACTGTATGTCTTCAAATTAGACAAGATACACTTTTAACTTCAAAAATAATTGAGACACCTGACTAACTATAAGTCCTCAAACCAGACAAGTTGTACTTCTAACTTTAAAAGTGATTGAGACCAGTGGCGGAACCAGAACAAAATATGAGGGGGTCAAAAAACATCAGTACAAAAAAATTATTTATTGAAGCTTGAAGTGCTTGTTTCGGCTATACAACTTGTAGCCTTGATGAGATGTTCGAGTCTAGTTAGAACAAGTAGTAAATATGATCTTTTTAATGTAAAATATAAATTTTGGAAGGAAGGAAGGAAGGGAGGGAGGGAGGGAGTCTAATCCGCAGCTAAATTAAGGCAAAAGGTCTCGTAATAGCGAAAGAAAATTTATTTTGTTCATTTCTTTTTCAAGAATACCCTCTATAATTTTTAAATTCATTTAATTAATTTATGAAAAAATGAAACCAATAATAACTTGGCCATATTGAAAAAATAAAAAATTGACTAAATACTAATTGGGTCCTGTAAAACAATGGCACCTGATCCAAAACCTCAGTTGGGTCTCCTACTTTCCTCTCTCCTATTGCTAGCAGTCTCATCAATTCCCCTCTCCGATGACCCACTAACAGTCTACGAAATCCTCCCCAAATTCGGCCTTCCCAGTGGCCTCTTGCCGGACAACGTCAAGTCATATTCTCTATCCTCTTATGGGGATTTTGTAGTTGAGCTCGAAAAAACTTGCTTTGCTCCGCAGTTCCGCCTCTAAGTATCCGGCTACCAGAGTTGGGGGGTCAAGAAAAGAGTTCTCTACCTTGATGGCCGGAGCTACCAGGGTCAATTGACCCCCCCCCCTTCGTTCCGCCTCTGATTGAGACACTTGACTATAAGTCCTCAAATCGACAAATTATACTTTAAATTTTAAAAGTGATTGAGGCATTTTATTTTAAGTTCTCAAACCCGACAAGTTACACTTTATCTCTAAAAGTGGTGAAAGTTATGGGTTTTTTTTTTTCAAAAGCCAGATTGATTATTTTGTTAAACAAAAAAATTACGTATACGACTTTCCGTTATGAAATTTGAAACATTATAGAAAAAACTGATTATCAATAAAATATCAAACTTTCACTTATACTTGAATAATTTCTTATTTTAAAAGTATAAATTCAAGTTTTAGCTTGCGAGAAATTGAAAAACATTCTTTTGATTAAAAGATTTTATGGTTTTTTCTTCTATTATGCACATTATTGTCTTGGAGTATTAATTTGAATGACTTACGATTCAATGTTTGTATATTGTGTCGTGTCATATGGAAAAGAATTCAAGTTAAAGACAAATTATAATGTTACGTAATTGACAATTTATAAGAAAGAAACTTTATGCTGATAACCAATATATAACATGAAAATGAGTTTTTGGAACAGGAAATGAAAAACTACAAATGGCCATGACATGTCAAACTCAAGAGGGAGCATAGCTAAAGCTTCTAAGTTAGCAATAGCGTTATCCTAAATCTTTATCTTTGATGCTATCATTACCTCAAGGTCTTAAGCAGACTCAGGTTTTTTATGCTTGATCTTCAATTTAGCCATGGTATCCTGAAGTTCCAAAATCTCTCCCGAAAGTAAGTCATTCTCATAATGACGTGAAGTGACCTCCGAGCGTTGTGCTCCGATTTCTAGAAAATTAAGAAAGAGAGGAGATTGAACAAGATTTGGAAAGATTGCACGAGACATCCTAAGAGAGCCCTTAGGGTTTGGTCCCACAAAGGTTCTCTCTCCTAAGGACTTCATCTTTCGAGATTTACAAAATTGAACTCCAGATATTTGTTCAGAAAATTAAAACAGGACTCAAAGACTTGAAGTATTAGCAAAGAGATTTTTTAGATTTGGATTTATATGAGGCTCGATCTGCTTTTGCCTTCGGAAGCTGTGCTTGCTTCGTCTTCAAATCTTGGGCTTGTGCTTCTCCAAATTTACTCTGCAAAAGCAATAAACAAAATATTAAAAATAAATAAATAAATAAATTAACTGGGAGAGGAGCAGATCAAGAGCAGAAATGCTTGAGCAAAATTACCTTTAACTTGATTATTTCTGCATCTTTTGACCATTTGCCTTCCTCTACAAATTGAAAATTCATACTCTTGGGCCTCAAAAGCTTGTTTTTATCAATATACATTCTCGCATCAAAATGAGGATTTTTCTCTGGATCTACTTCCAATTCAGGTTTAAGAATTTCGAAGGCATCTTTTTTCTGCTTGTTAATCTTCGCCCGCATAGTTTAATAAACATTAAAAGAAGCACCAAAAAGAGGAGGAAAGAAATACACAACGAAGACAGATATTGTCATCAGCAGTGCAAAAAAACTAACGAAACCTTTAGGGTGCTCAGATTGTTTAATTTTGGAACATTTACCACATTTCCTTGCTCATCTATTTCCCTACCCAAAGCATCCAAACGAAGAACCGGAGCCTTGGCAGGCTTTGGCTGGACGGTAATCTCAGGTGGCATATGTCCTGGAACAGTGACAAAGCCAGAAAAGGTCTAAATTATTATAAAAATTATAAATAATTTAGCGAGAATCGAGGACAATGCCCTTCAGCCAAATTTTATGAGCAATTTAATATTTTTGAGTAGTTTATTTGCTTCAAAATTGGAGATGTATATTACTTTTTAAAATTAAAGATATATATATTACTTTTTAGTTCGTACAAAAATTGGACACATATTTTCATTTTTATTTTGAAACTAATAAATCATATGAAAATCTAAATATTATCATATCACTATTACAAATTTTCAACAAATATTAGAAATATGTTTGAAAAAGTAATTATTTTTAAAATTGTTAGTTTAAAATATATATATAATTTTTGAAATGAGAGAATATTTGATTACAATAAAATATAATCAATTGTAACATTATATATATATACTCTATTGACCTCTAATAAACTGTTTTAATCATAAATTTGTTCATAAATATTTGTTTTTGTTGATATTTAAAAATAATTTAAACTTAATTATTGTAAAATTTTAGAAGGTTAAGCAAGATCGATGTATATATATATATATATATATATATATATATATATATATATATATATATATATATATAAGAAGATATAAGAAGATATAAGTGATATAAAATTAAATTTAAATTGAGAAAATAGCAAAATTTCAATTTGACCTTATATATTAAAAAAATTGCAAAATTTAAGTGGTGTCAATTTATTTAATACACATAATTTTTTTTAAAAAAATTCATATACTAAATACGATAAATAAAAGTTCCGTGGGCCTGGTTTCGTCCTTGTCCAGGAAACTAGAATGCACATGATTTTTTTCTCCAATTATGGACTAAATAACATATATGGGATTCTACATACTTCATTGTTCATACTTCATACTTCATGCGTATATGGTTCTCAAAGCATAAATATAATTCCTCGATTTTAATTATGATGGATCAACTGACATGCATTCGGTTGTACAATACAAGACCCTGTGCTACTACCACTTCGAAAATTTAATCTGTAGTTGTGAAACATGTGCAGGTCCAGCAACTCTTGGGATATGCATATGCCCTTTTTATATTTTTAGGTTTTTACTTCAATATTCAAATTAAAGCAAGATTGACACCGATCCCAGAGATGATTAGTTGTTAGTAGAATTAGAAGGTGCCTTGAAGCCGCCCCATAAGTTATGCACATGCAATGCCTAGCTAGACAATGCATAATTAAAAGTGAATTATTATGAAAATTAGAAACACATAATCCAGTCATCCTACTAAAAGGGTCCTCATTTTTTCGTATTTCCATAAATAAAATGGTAAGATTTTTTAAATACGTAGAAAATATAGATTCCTACTATGTATTGTAAAAGTTTTCAATCGAATTATAATTTGGACGTATATGCATACATGCATGAAATAGATAGAAATTAAGAATAATCTCACTTTAATTTATTTTATCTTTTAACATAAATTTTCACAATATAATTTTATTACATATTTATCAACATACAAATTATTTCCGAAAAATATATTGCATTATTGACATCTAGCAACCATTCAACCCTCGTGGAAAGGTGACGACATGATAAAAGAACAGCGGACCTAAAGTGGATGGTATGTGTTAGGATTAATATTTCGCTAAGCCTGATCTGGCAAATATATGATGGGCTAGGCCCAACGGACCGTCAGCTTGGCAAATTCTTATGAGGACTCTTAAGTCCGATAGGCTTGGGATAGGTCCCTAACCAATCCGGATTGTGGCTATTTACTATATCTAATCCGAATTAGAATAGGAGTCAGGTTCTTAGATGGTTTAGGAGATTACCTTCCTATTCAAACTATACCACGTTGAGGGACAATCCTAAAAGGAATCGGTAAGAGTCAGGTATGCACTATAAATACCCAGTCAATGATGGAGGAAAGGGTTACGCACACATACACTTTACTACTATACCAAATACTTGGACCTCCATTGTTGACCTTTCTTAGAACCTACACTAACTCTTACACCGGAGGAGTCCACTAACGGCCCAAGCCGTTAGGACTTTTGTGCAGGTATCTTATCCGGACGGCCAGCAGGACAGCCGGACAAAATCAGGCGTCAACATTGGCGCTAGAAGGAGGGCACCAAGTAAAATCTCCATCAATCAACATTGATATGGAAACTTCACACTCGCAAAGTTATTCACGGCGACCAACACCCTCCCAGTCTCGCCGGGAGACGGCGGCTGAGAAAGAACGTCGCCTCCAGATAATCCTCGACAGAAAAAAGGCTCTAGATATCCAGCAGAAAGAGCTTGATAAGCAGTACGAGGAATTAATCGAAACGGGGGACAATCTCTCGAGCCAAAGAGGCTCGGCCTCCCGCTCAGACCACCGGGGCAGACGGGAAGACAGACACACGGAACGCCGTAGAGGTGGCCCCCAACCCCGAGAAAAGGAACTGACCCGCTCCAAGTCGATTTGGACGGCGGATTTGAGGAAGCGAGCCAGATCACCCTCCAAAAGGGATAGGGAGGACAGACGCAGCCACGGGAGCCATACTGGAGAATCCTCACCCAAGAAGGCTTCGGACAAGTACTATGGGTCCAAGAAGGCCCGGTTCTCCCCGTTCTCAAAGGATTTGGAGGAAGCCAAAATCGATCGAAGTCGAAAAGTACCCACTTTGGAGATGTATGACGGAACGGGAGACCCGCATGATCACACTTACTCATTCGAGCAAGCCATGCACTTCCATGGTCATGATGCAGTGGCGATGTGTCACCTGTTTTTATCCACTCTAAAGAAGACAGCTAGAGAATGGGTCACCTCCCTCCCAAACGGGTCTATTAAGTCATGGGAAGAGCTACAGGAACAATTTCATACCCGCTTCGGGAGCAATAAAAGACGGGCCAGAATGATGACCTCTCTATTACAAGTAAAACAGAAGCCGAATGAGACTCTTCGGCAATATGTCAAAAGATTTCGGGAGGCTGTGTCTGAAATCAACGGAATCGATCCAAAGCAGGTAATCCAATTTTTAACTATGGGATTAAACGTTGACAAATCCAGCAGGTTGATCGAGGAACTCATCTCAAAAGCTCCAGAAACCCTATCAGAAACTTACGAGAAAGTAGACAAGTTTGAGGAATTGGAAGAGGCTCTCGCCAATCTTCGGGGCTCTTCGAAAAACACAGGTGAGTTTCACCAGAGAAACCCCGAAGACGAAAGCGCCGAGAAGAAATCCAATGGCTCCGGCAAAAGGGGGAATGACCGAAGAGATTCTAGCCGAGGAGAGCAGCAAAGGGCAAGCACTCATTGACTTTATCATCGAGTGCTCATTCCGTAATGATCTAGAGGACAAGGAACCCGACTGTGATAAACTGACATCAACACCCGAAGAAATTGTATGGACTCTGTTCGTGGACGGATCCGCTACTGGGACGAAGAGTGGGGCCGGCATCATCCTCACTTCTCCCGAAGGTTTCAAAATACAACAATCTATACGATTTGGGTTCATAGCCACAAACAATATCGCCGAATATGAAGCACTGGTGGCAGGGCTAAAGCTAGCCCGAAGTTTGGAGGTAAAGAACTTGGCAATATATATCGACTCCCAACTGGTGGTGAAACAAGTGTTGGGGGAATATGAGGCAAAAGAAGTTCATTTACAGGCCTATCTCCAACTGGTTCGGTCATTGTTGGCATTCTTCCCAAAATACCAGCTCATAGGAGTAGTCAGATCGGAAAATACAATGGCCGATGCCCTTTCCAAGTTGGCAACCACCGATCAAAGGGAACTAGACGGAGCGGTATATTTAGAAAATCTTCAGCATCCGAGCACCTTGGTTCAAACAATAATGGATATTGAACAGACGGATTCTTGGATGACCCCGATCATTCAATTCCTTCTGACCGGTGAATTGCCCGAAGACAAGTCTATGGCCCGAAGGATCAAGTACAAATCCACCAAGTATTGTATCACGAATGATCAGCTGTACCGAAGATCTTATTCTTCACCACTGCTCCGATGTCTCGACCCTAGGGAATCTGATTATGCTCTTCGAGAAGTTCATGAAAGTATCTGCGGTGACCACGTGGGAGCAAAGGCACTGGCCCATAAAATTTTGCGACAAGGATATTTTTGGCCGACAATGCTTGAGGATGCCAAAGACTTCGTCAAAAAATGTCATAAGTGTCAGATATTTGCATCTGTATCACACCAACCTCCCGAGGAGTTATCCCCGATACTCTCTCCGATCCCCTTTTCTGTATGGGGAATAGACATATTAGGCCCTCTTCCACAGGGTAAGGGACAAGTGAAGTTTGTGATTGTCGCCATCGATTATTTCACCAAGTGGGTAGAAGCCAAACCACTTGCCAAGATCACCGAGCATACATGTCTACAATTCTTCAAAGAACAAGTAGTCTACCGGTTCGGCGTCCCGATGATCTTAGTTTCGGACAACGGACTTCAGTTTGTTGGTAAAACTTTCGAAGGGTTCTTATCAGAACTTAATATCCAACATCGTCGGACTTCAGTAGCCCATCCGCAAGCAAATGGTCAAGTAGAAGTTACAAACATGACACTTCTTCATGGCATTAAAAGAAGACTGGAAGAGGCGAAGGGTGCCTGGCCCGAGGAGCTTTTGCATGTTCTTTGGGCCTACCGAACAACTCCTCGGACTACTACTGGGGAGACGCCTTTTAAGATGGCCTATGGTTCCGAAGCCCTGATACCTATTGAGATCGGAGTACCTTCTCCGAGAGTCTTAAATTTTGATGAAATCCTCAATAGCGAAGGTCTTCGGTTGAACCTCGACTTATTGGAAGAGGAACGTGATTCAGTAGTCCTCAAATTGGCTGCTTATCAACAACGAACTGCTCGGCACTTTAACAAAAATGTCAAAAGAAGGTCATTTAATGTGGGCGATCTAGTTCTTCGGCAAGCCGAGGCATCCACCCCTAGGGAAACCGGCAAACTGATGCTAACATGGGAAGGACCATACTTAGTGATTGAAGTGTTGAAGGCCGGAGCTTACAAGCTTCAGGGCATGGATGGAAAAAATGTTCCAAATACTTGGCATGCCGTTCGGCTTCGTAGGTATTATCAGTAGTTGGGTTACTTTGGATTTGTACTTAGTCAAATTTTGAGGTTGCATTCTAGCCGATAGGATTATCTTTTTCGATATTAATGAGAATATTTTTTACATCGTATTTCTGTATTTCTGTTTTGATACACACTTTCAAATTTATCTTCTAGCCTCATCGGGTCTTCACCCGATCAGGCTAGAGGGGGGTAAAGCAGTATAAGTAAACAGTTATACATGCAGACGATAAAATATAACTCATGAGAAAAGGGTAATAAAATAAATGATTAAGTCATAACCATCCAGTTCATAAATATTCAAAAGTTTACAAGGTAAAAAATAAAAAAAAAAACAATAGCAAAAGCTTTACAAGTCAGTCCTCGGGAAATACAATTCCCAGCTGATCGGGATCATGACCCTTCTCCTTGGCAAGCTCGCGAGCGTATTCGAACCCATCGCTGAATTCGTTCACAACAGATGATAGGATATCGGCCTGAAATTGATCCGAGGCCTTATATTCATCTATCACCTTTTGTTTAAGCTCGGGAATCAGGACACTCGGGGAGGCAGCGGCAATAGGTCCTCTTAACCAATCGGCTTCCTTAGCACCCTAGCCTTCGACGATCAGTTCGACATTATCTTTCAGATTCTTCATCTGATCTGTCTGAAGTTGGATGATATTTTCCGATTGGGTCAAGAGAATCTTCTGACTTTGGAGTTGGGCCTCGAGCTCGTTCTTGTTATTTTCCAGCTGGATCTTCTTGAGCTCTTTGGCCTGCACCAAATCCATAGCGTGAGCATTCGCCTTCTCCAGATCGATCACCCGGGCCGTCAGGCATTCGATCTCCTTGTCCTTCTCAAGACGACCCGCCCGGGCCGATTCATACTCCTGTTTCATGATATGGAAGGAGTCATGCATGGCCTTGAGCTGGTCTTTGGTCTTCTGATGGTTCTTCAGAGCCTCGGCATGCCCTTTGCTGCTCTCCTCGGCTCTTCTCTCCAGAACCTTCTGCTCATCAGAAACCCTAAGGAGAATTGCATTTCCCTGAAAAGAAATGGTTAAAGGATGAATGAGTCAGAAAGTTAACCAACTTGAAGAGGAAAATTCTACAGGTAGATCCTTACCTTTGCATGGCAGGAGAACAACATCTCCATAAGCGTCTTTAGATCGGCACCCTCGGTACCATCTTCGGCGAATGGGATCATCGACGTTCCCAAGGACTGCATATTGATCCCCTCCTCGGGTCTTGGACTCCCGGTCGGCATTGGGGGATCTATCGGCCCGCTTTGGGTGCTGGGGGGCTTTTGACCTTCAGCAGGTCTTTTCCCTTTATTCTGAGGAGGGGGAGCGAGGCCTTCCTCTGATTGCCTGGCGACGTTCTGCTCGGCGGGAGGAGTCGATGAACTCCCTTGAAGAGCAGAAGTCTGCTTGGTTCTTGCCTCCAGAACTGACATTAGAACCAGCCTTCTCCTCTTTGTTTTTGGTCTGCCGGCCCCCGAGTCTTTGTCAGCAGACTTCTCTCCTTCGGTGGGTTTGATAATATCACCCACCTGAGAAGATCCCGTGGCCATCTCGGGATTGGCAGAGGCCTTGGTGGAGTCCTTGGGCTTTGCAGCCCTCATGCTTCGGCTCGCCTTCAGTTTATCGGCGGCGCTCATCTTCACCCTCGGGACTCCAGCTGCTCCTATGATGGCTTCATTATCAGGATTTTTTCCTTGGTCAGCCACCGCAAGGCAATCAGAACAAAAGAGTGAGTATATCAAAAAATGTCCAGAATAAAGGAGCAAGCATGATAGAGAACTTACAACCGAAGGAATACAACCAGTCTTGGTCGTTAAGGAGATTCCGATCCCACTTCACAGATGGTCTCTTGGAATATAAGACCTCGAACTCTTCTAGCCTTGCCCGAGAGATTTTCTTCGGATTTAGCTGGTCTTTGTTCGGGTCTGACCAAGGTCCGACCATCTCAGTGTTCGGCCCCTTGATGAAAAACCAATCCCCGTGCCACCCTTTATTGCTCGAGGGGGTCTCCATCAGGGTATCTCTTCCAGGGTTCTTCATCACCGTGAAAAACCCTTTTTCTTTATTATTGGTAATAGAAAAGAATTGAAAAAAGAAATCTATGGCTGGGAGGGTTGATTCAGAGAAACAGAAGGCGATGAAGCTGTTTATATGAATAAAAGAATTGGGGGATAGCTGGTTCAAACTGAGCCCCGTCGTATGGAGTAACTCCAATACGAAGGGGCGAAGAGGGAATCAGACCCCATAGATCAGTGACTGCCTATAGATTGGAATCCATCCCCCCTCGAGCTGGTAGTACATTCTCTCCCCGGCCCCGGGTCTCTTGATTTCGTATGTTTCGGGGATATAGAATTCTGTGGAGGCTAAATCGAAGTATTGGTTCCGGATTGAAGAAGGGATGTTGGCTACTCTATACAGGATATTGAAATATTTGTTCCTATTGTACTCTTCTACATCCCTCATCCTGGTGATTACCATAGGTTTCCATGGTTGTCCCTCCGGGATCCCCATTTCGGCCACAGTAACTTCGTCCTCAACCCGGGAAGACGAAGCTTGAGCCCTTGTATCTTGGGTACTGCCAGCCATTAGGAAGTATAAAAGAAAAAGAGTAAAAGACTTACTTGATTTTAGAAAGGAGGTCGATGGAAAAACAACGAAGCAGGAACGATGGAGTTGGATCTGGGAATGAAATTATTCTCTCTCAAACGTCCTTTCTCTCGTGATAAGTTGCTTCTGATAAAAAGACGATCTGTTGGAAATGACCCCTTTTATCTTGATTCAAGCATTGTAACGGTTCAGATGGAAACGATCGAACGGATGGGGCGCACGCGCAGTACTTACTGCGGCGTAATAAATGCTGCTTCTCGTGCACGCCTCGTTAGCTAAATGGACGCGGATTTCGAAATTTAAAAATAAGTTGTTATACGGAACGGTCGTGCAAGCTGTTGGGCCAGATTTGTTGGGTTGCAGAAGCAAAACTTTGGGTTTGATGGGCCCCTAGATTATTGGGCTGAGCACGGTGGGCTTAGCAAAGACTTGGGCCTAGTTATTGCGTCGCACCCAACGTTTGAAATTTCGTTCACAAGGGCCTAGCGTCGCTTCGCAAAAACCTTTCCCATCGGTATGATGCCTCCGGGCTCCCGATGGAGCTTTCCCATCGGTTTGATGCCACCGGGCTCCCGATGGAGCTTTCCCATCGGTTTGAGGCCTCCGGGCTCCCGATGAACCTTTCCCATCGGTCTGATGCCTCCGGGCTCCCGATGGCGCTTTCCCATCGGTTTTGATGCCTCCGGGATCCCGATGGAGCTTTCTTCCTCTGATACGTTGTCCCAAAATTCTTGTAAAGTTCAAGGAGGGTTTGCCTTCGGTCTAAACATCTTCTGTGTTCCTACACCTGGATTCCCGAAGAGTTATTTCCCTTTTGATCGGTGCATTTATATATACTTTTGGGGTAATTCATTCTACTCCCCTAGCACATTTATGTACTAAGGGAGTGGGGGGCAATGTTAGGATGAATATTTCGCTAAGCCTGGTCTGGCAAATATATGATGGGCTAGGCCCAACGGACCGTCAGCTTGGCAAATTCTTATGAGGACTCTTAAGTCCGATAGGCTTGGGATAAGTCCCTAACCAATCCGGACTGTGGCTATTTACTATATCTAATCCAAATTAGAATAGGAGTCAGGTTCTTAGATGGTTTAGGAGATTACCTTCCTATTCAAACTATACCACGTTGAGGGACAATCTTAAAAGGAATCGGTAAGAGTCAGGTATGCACTATAAATACCCAGTCAATGATGGAGGAAAGGGTTACGCACACATACACTTTACTACTATACCAAATACTTGGACCTCCATTGTTGACCTTTCTTAGAACCTACACTAACTCTTACACCGGAGGAGTCCACCAACGGCCCAAGCCGTTAGGACTTTTGTGCAGGTATCTTATCCGGACGGCCAGCAGGACAGGCGGACAAAACCAGGCGTCAACAGTATGTATAAATGAAATGAACATGAACTGTACTTGGGAGTTGGGGCATTTGCATAAATATAATGGTAAGATTTTTTAAATACATAAAAAATATAGAGTTTTATTATGTATTGTAAAAAATTTCAATCGAATTATAATTGGAACGTATGTGCGTACATGCATGAGGTAGATAGAAATTAAGAATGATCTCAACTTAATTTATTTTATTTTTTGACATAAATTTTTATAATATAATTTTATCACATATTTATCGACATATATATTATTTTTGAAAAATATATTGCATTATTGACATCTAGCAACCATTCAACCCTTGTGGAAAGGTGACGACATGATAAAAGAACAATGGACTTAAAGTGGATGGTATGTATAAATGAAATGAACATGAACTATACTTGGGAGTTGGGACCGGGCATTTGCATAAATAAAATGGTAAGATTTTTTAAATACATAGAAAATATAGAGTTTTATTATGTATTATAAAAAATTTTAACCGAACTATAATTGAAACGTATGTGTATACATGCATGAGATAGATAAAAATTAAAAATGATTTTAATTTAATTTATTTTATCTTCTGACATAAATTTTCACAATTTAATTTTGTTACATATTTATTGACATATATGTTATTTCTGAAAAATATATTGCATTATTGACATTTAGCAACCATTCAACCCTTGTGGAAAGGTGACGACATGATAAAAGAACAATGGACTTAAAGTGGATGCTATGTATAAATGAAATGAACATGAACTATAATTGGGAGTTGGGACCGGGCATTTGCATAAATAAAATGGTAAGATTTTTTAAATACATAGAAAATATAGAGTTTTATTATGTATTGTAAAAAAAAATTCAATAGAATTATAATTAGGACGTATGTGCATACATGCATGAGATAAATAAAAATTAAAAATAATCTTAACTTAATTTATTTTATCTTCGGACATAAATTTTCATAATCTAATTTTGTCAGATATTTATCGATATATATATTATTTCTGAAAAATATATTGCATTATTGACATCTAGCAACCATTCAACCCTTGTGGAAAGGTGAAAACATGATAAAAGAACAATGGACTTAAAGTGGATGGTATGTATAAATGAAATGAACATGAACTGTACTTGGGAGTTGGGAGCGGGCAAACTAATTTGGCCGGCCATTTTTTAACGTCGCTTATCCAATTTATGTCTGGTAAGAGGCTATAAAGCAGAGACAAGTTCAGAAATGATTCAATCATTATTTTGATAAGCATTGCCTCAATTTACCGGCTACTATAAAGCTGTACAAAGTGTGTAATATCCTCTGAATAAATGACTCGTCTTTTTCTTTTTCTTTCTGAAAGGATAATCTAACGGAGACTTCAAGTTTTAGTCATATCAACGTAATTTATCCGTCATGTAATGGCCTAACGATTTGATATTTTTTTCCTATCTCGTTCTTTCAATTATCTTAATAGCAGATGAGGTTTTAATCTAGTGATTAAAAATGAGATAGTGTAACTTTTAGATCTTCATTTGATGTTTGATTATCATTTAAGTGACTTTATTTTATTTTTTTGTATGAGACTTGTTTGATTTCTAAGTTTGTTTCTTTCTCTTCTTGATTGGTTCTTAATATTATAATAGTGATATGATATACTTGATTACAAATTATATGTACTCACCAAAAAGTGGGCATTCAATATATATATATATATATATATATATATATATATATATATATATATATATATATATGACGGTTCAAAAGTATATTTCTTAAATAACATACTTTTATCAAAACGACGTTTTGAAAATTCTTTTATAGCATTTTCGTAAATAAAAGAAAAATAAAAGTGGGGCAGCGGAATGTCACATATTCTTTTAATATTATTTAAAAAAAAAAGAATCTTCAAAATAATATCGTTTTGATAAATATATGCTATTTAAAATGTATATTTTAGATCCGTCATATATATATATATACTTGATTATGAGTTATATCGTACTACAAAAAAGTGGACATTCAAAATTAAAAAAAAAAACCCTTAAATAATTGAAATTATGTTTGTAATGAAATTATGCAATTTTGAATTGTACTCCATCTATTCCAAAATTAGATATATAATTTGACTTTTGAAGTCAAACGACGACATATTAAACATCAAATTGATGTAAATTTATTTAATTTTAATTAATATAATTATTATAATTATATGGTTTATAACAAAAATTATTACTCACAAAATTTATTTCATTAAAAACTTTTGTGAGTCATGCTAATTTTGAAATTTAATATGCTGCTGTTTGAACTCAAAAATTAAATTGCATTTCTAATTTTGAAATGGAGGGAGTAATATTTTTGAAAGTCAATTAAATATATTTAAATTTAAAATTGTTAAGATTTATTAAAAATTATGAAACAACACTTCTTATAATTAGGAATAATACGTTTTAGATAATTTGCGGTATTTATTATATTGATTAAAATAAAATAAAATAATATTAAATTTAAATTTAAAAAAAATCAAATTCAAAAAACCAATAATTTTGGCTAGAGGGAGTGTGATGATTCCAAATCCGGGTTCCTTAACCTCGAGTTTGGTTCTCACGATCTCAAAATATAGTATTAACTACAACATAATCTTCATTTAAATTTCGCGGAATAATACACCCCTTATAAAAAAGGCTACAAATCCCAAGATTAACTAACCTCATAAACAATACATATTTTAAGGTATTAATTTACAAAAGAAATTACATAGAAGACAATTAATTATCATGCATTGCACTAAACTAATCTTTGGCATTTCCTTTGCCTTTGTTCTTTTTGGAGCATTCAGACTTAGCTGAAAATGAGTCATGATATAGTAAGGGTGAACAACTGTAAGACCCCGAATTTTATGAAATACAAAATTTAATTTTTCTTCATTTATATTTTTTTTCTGAAATAGAAATTTTATGAAATACAAAATTTAATTTTTCTTCGTTTATATTATTTTCTGAAACAGTAAGTGGTTAAATTGACATAGTTAGAAGTTAAGGATGTTATGTGCAAATTATATTATGTCGGACAATATTCGTTTGGTCGGGGAATATTGTTCTGTTGGGAAATATTCGTACGATAGCGTCGTACATTAGTGGACCCCATAATGAATAATTGTCGGATATAGAAAATGACATAAATAATTTTTAAATGGTCAATGGTACTATCACTTTTAATTGTTAAAATACCCAATGGTAAAATAATAGTAACATACAGTATTACAGGTAATATACGGTATTACACAGTAGCACACGGTATTGCACAGTAGCACACGGCATTACACAATATTTCATATTATTGAACTGATAAAGTGGTTATCGTACAATATTTGACTTTATTGTCACATGCACAATAATTTATATTATTAAACTGATAATTGTCACAGTAGCATATGCACAGTAATTCACATTATTAAATCAATAATTGTCATTACACAGTAACGTATTCTTTCTTTTATATACTTTCTGCATTATTGTTATCTCTATTATAATGTTAATTAAACTGTTGTATTTCATTATTAATTAATTTGATATCTAACTCAGAGAGCCAACTACACTGTATTTATAACAATTAGTTATAATAATGAATAAGTGTGAATTATTGTTGAATAATTGAATTGATAAAGTTATTTGTTTATTATAATAAATAATATAAAGTTAAGTGATATAAAATGAATGATATATATTAAAGATAATGTAATAATTATAGAATTTTAAATGAACGGTGTAGATTGAAGATGATATTTAAATGAATGGTTTAGATTAAGAAAATCTTAAAATATGAAATGAATGGTATAGATTAAAGATAATATAGAATTTGAAATGGATGGTGTAGATTAAAGATGATCTTTAAATGAATGGTTTAAATTAAAGAAATCTTAAAAGATAAAATAAGTGGTAAGGATTAAATATTATCTTGAAATGAACAGTTTGGATTAAATTAGAAAATCTTGGTTATGATAAGATTTTTGGCTATAAATAGAGGCCTTAACTTAAAGATTTTTCATAAACTTTCTTACTCATTCTTTCTTTCACTCTCTAAATACTTCTTTGTGTAAGTTCTCTCTAAATGTGCTTACGTCATCTTGAGTATTTGTGAAGATCTATAAGTGTATGAGTACTGTTCAAGTTAATCAACCTCATTTAAATCCAGTCACGTGTTAAGATAAGGGATTCCATCTTTTTCATCTTCTACTATTCAAACTTACTACGGTAAGTGATTGTGGGAATAACCTTAAGGCACGGATTACCGCATGTTGGTGAATAACCTTTCATATTCATTCTTTATTAATCTCTGAGAATAACCTGACTACGCGGATTACCGCATGTTTGGTGAATTACTCTTTGTATTCATTTCCTATTTTTCTAAACATTTCTATTGAACTGTAACCGTTATTCTGAGCTGTGGATCTTGAATATCATTTTTGAATTTTACTCCACATCATGTTGACAATTTGGATATTATTTAAATCTGTGCAAAGTAAACTTCTGATACTGATTGTTTATCCTATTTCTTCTATTCATCATTTGTATCACTGTTATTTGTACTAATCATTAAAAATCAAGTTGTTGTGAATATATGTGGCCGGGGGCACAGATGCGATATAATTGTTGAACAGATGATAGGTTAAAGGCGATATAATAGGTTAAAGGCGATACATCTGTTCGGTGTCTTTTATGACACGTGGTGAAAGTTCTATTTGGCCCGTAGTGCAAAGATGAACTGTTATTTGGTATCATTATGACCAAAGGCTGAATACTGATATAATCATGACCGTTGGTGTTATATTGAATATCTTTGGCCCGTAGTGCAAAGATGAACTGTTGATTTGCATGATTATGACCATGAACTGTGAATTTGTATTATCATGACTACTGGTATTTCAGATAATAAAAGTTGATGATATTTTTTCTAAAAAGAGAAGCGAGTGGACACTATAGTCTGCATTATTCTTCTAATAAATTGCTCATTCCGCTGCTATTATTGATCTGAACGTTGTTCAATAATTTAACTACAGTTTTTGATATAAACCTTGTAGTCTATTGTATTATATCAAGAACACAACTGTTGAAGGCTAACGATAATATATTCGTCATTATCTTAGTCATGATATTCTTTACTGGGCTATTTGAGCTCACCCTTTCTTTTTGTTCCATTATTTTTCAACAGGAGATGAGAACATAGTTGGGTCTAGCCGAGAGATGGAGTGAGAGTCCGATGGATGGCTATCGTAGTCTTCACGTGTTGTAAAATAGTGTGACAATAATCGTGAAAGACTTAGTTGTGTATTATTATACACTATATTATTGTACATTGTACTACTTGTAATAATTTTATTGTAGTCTTTTGACAATTCAAGTTTGGGTTGTGTGGATCCAGATTTGGGGGTGTCACAACAACTAGCTTGCTTAGCAAGTTTGAGGACAGATAATACAAGATATATTATGATTGAATGGAAAATAACATTAAAGATTTCAACAATAAATAACAATTGTGAAAGAACAAGAATTAATTTTCAATGTAAAAGAAAGGATTGAATCTTTACTGCTGAGTGATCTTTAAGGACCATGAACTGCTGCTAAAGGTAAGACAGCTATAGATCTGTCACCTTAGTAGTTTGATACTCGAGGGGATCAACCTCTTGTACCCTATGTATATG
Organism: Hedera helix; assembly: GCA_947179155.2. Taxonomy (NCBI): domain Eukaryota; kingdom Viridiplantae; phylum Streptophyta; class Magnoliopsida; order Apiales; family Araliaceae; genus Hedera; species Hedera helix. The sequence continues at coordinate 31,816,738 of OX359287.1, forward strand.
CATAACATTCTGACATCTTGCGCAAATGTCAGTTTCTCGACAGAATAATCCCTTTATATAGGGTTGTTCGTTCTCAGTCTTACTATAAGAATCTGCACCAACCAATGGTTTAGATAAACTCTTAAAATATTTAAGTTGATGAATTTATAAATGCAGTATCTAGCCGAAACAATTAGCTTAGAGATTCTTAATGTAAGACCCCGAATTTTATGAAATATAAAATTTAATTTTTCTTCATATATATATATATATATATATATATATATATATATATATATATATATATATATATATATATATATATATTTTAAACAGTAAGTGGTTAAATCGATAAAGTTAAAAGTTAAGGATGTTATGTGCAAATTTTATTTTGTCGGACAATATTCGCTTTGTCGGGGAATATTCGTTTGGTCGGGGAATATTCGTGTCGTACGACAGCGCCGTACGAACCAATCATTGGTGGACCCCACAAAGAATAATTGTCGGATATAGAAAATGACATAAACAATTTTTAAATGGTCAATGGTACTATCACTTTTAATTGTTAAAATATCTGGTGGTAAAAGAATAGTAATATACGGTATTACAAGTAACATACGGTATTGCACAGTAGCACACGGTATTGCACATTAGCACACGGCATTGCACAATATTTCGTATTATTAAACTGATAAAGTGGTTATCGTACAATATTTGACTTTATTGTCACATGCACAATAATTCATATTATTAAATTGATAATTGTCACAGTAGCATATGCACAGTAATTCACATTATTGAATCAATAATTGTCATGACACAATAACGTATTCCTTCTTTTACATGCTTTCTGCATTATTGTTCTCTCTATTATGATGTTATTTAAACAGTTGTATTTTATTTATTAATTGATTTGGTATTTAACTCAGAAAGCTAACTATACTGTATTTATAACAATTAGTCATAATAATTGAATTGATAAAGTTATTTGTTTATAATATAAAGTTAGGTGATTATTAGGTTATATGAAATGAATGGTGTAGATTAAAGTGTGAATTATTGTTGAATAATTGAATTGATTTGTTTATAATATAAAGTTAGGTAATTATTAGGTGATATGAAATGAATGGTGTAGATTAAAGTGTGAATTATTGTTGAATAATTGAATTGATTTGTTTATAATATAAAGTTAGGTGATATGAAATGAATGGTGTATATTAAAGATAATATAAAATTTGAAATGGATGGTGTAGATTAAAAGATGATCTTTAAATGAATGGTTTAGATTAAAGGAATGATAAGATTTTTGGCTATAAATAGAAGCCTTAACTTAAGGATTTTTCATAAACTTCCTTACTTGTTCTTTCTTTCTCTCTCTAAATACTTCTTTGTGTAAGTTCTCTTTAAGTGTTCTTAAGTCATTCCTAGTTTTGAAATCTTTTGCATTCTTCTTTGAATTCCCGAGTGGAATTTTCTTATGTACAGTAACTCTTTCGAAAAATCATAGTAAATTCATTATTTGTCAGAATTTAATGAATTAAAAGCCTGTCTCTTCAGTTTTTCGTCCTCTACAACTTTGAAGAAGGAAGAAAAGTCATCTGAAGTCATCTTCATGCCTTAAAATACTAAAAACCGTAACCTATTCTGATTTTCGTCACTATTTTCAGTCTTAGTTTTGAAAATTCATAACTCATTCATATTAACTCCGAATTGAGTGATTCTTGAGTCTATGCCGTCTATCTTTCCGAGAGTAACATTATTTTAAAAACATAAAGAGATTTTAAAAACTCTAGAAGACTCAAAAGTCAGATTCTTTACTGCTACAAACAAGGAAGGATTTGTTCGGCTATAAACTTGTTTCACAATATCAAGGTAAGGAATATCATTCTTTTCACACTCTTAAATTTACTACAGTAAGGAATATCATCTTCTTTCATCTTCTATTATTTAAACTTACTGCGGTAAAGGATTATCATTATTTGATTCTCGAAAATAATATCGTTTCTTTCTTACTCATAAGATATGTCATTTATTTCCATGTATTAATTTATGGGAATAACCTTACGGCGCGGATTTCCGCCTGTTGGTGAATAACCTTTTGTATTTATTTTCATGTATTAAATTATGGGAATAACCTTACGGCGCGGATTATCGCCTGTTGGTGAATAACCTTTCGTATTCATTCATTATTAATCTCTGAGAACAACCTTACGGCGCGGATGACCGCCTATTTGGTGAATAACTCTTTGTACTCAAATTCTATTAAATTGTGGGAATAACTTACGGCGCGGATTATCGCCTGTTGGTGAATAACCCTTTGTATTAATTTCCTTCACCTTTTGTTAATCAAACCTGCTACGGTAAGGGATATTATTTTCTTTCATACTCCTAAATCGAAACTTATTATGGAATTATTGCTTCTATAATTCCTGAAAATATTATATGTTCCATAATAGTTGAACTTCATTATTTCAACTGAACATTCCTATTTTACGTGAACATTTCTATTGAACTGTAATCGTTATTCTGAACTGTGGATCTTGAATATCATTTTTAAATTTCACTCCACATCATGTTGGCAATTTGGACATTATTTGAATCTGCACAAAGTAAACTTCCGATACTTATTGTTTATCCTGTTCTTCTGTTCATCATTTGTATCACTGTTATTTGTATTAATCATCAAGAATCAAGTTGTTGTGAATATCTGTGGCCGGGGGCACAGATGTGATATAATTGTTGAACAGATGATAGGTTAAAGGCGATATACTAGGTTAAAGGCGATACATCTGTTCGGTGTCTTTTATGGCACGTGGTGAATGTTCTCTTTGGCCCGTAGTGCAAAGATGAACTGTTGATTGGTATGATTATGACCAAAGGCTGAATCTGGTATAATCATGACCGTTGATATTATACTGAAAGTTCTCTTTGGCCCGTAGTGCATAGATGAACTGTTGTTTGGTATGATTATGACTAAAGGCTGAATCTGGTATAATCATGACCACTGGTGTTTTATTGAATATCTTTGGCCCGTAGTGCAAAGATGAACTGTTGATTTGCATGATTATGACCAGGAACTGTGAATTATATTATCTTGACTAATGGTATTTCAGATGATAAAAGTTGATGATGTTTTTCCTAAAAAGAGAAGCGAGTAGACACTATAGTCTGCATTATTCTTCTAATAGATTGCTCATTCCGCTGCTATTATTGGTCTGAACATTGTTTAAGAATTTAACTGCAGTTTTTGATACAAACCTTGTAGTCTATTGTATTCTATCAAGAACTCAACTGTTGAAGACTAATGATAATTTATTCGTCATTATCTTAGTCATGATATTCTTTACTGGGCTATTTGAGCTCACCCTTTCTTTTTGTTTTCAACAGGAGATGAGAACGTAGCTGGGTCTAGCCGGGGAATAGAGTGAGAGTCTGAGGAATAGCCATCGTAGTATTCACGCGTTGTAAAATAGTGTGATAATAATAGTGAAGACTTAATTGTGTATTGTTATACACTGTATTGTTGAACGTTGTTCTACCTTATAATAATTTTGTTGTAGTCTTTTGACGAATCAAGTTTGGGCTGTGTGGGCCTAGATTTGGGGGCGTCACACTTAAACAATTTTTGATTTAATGAACTATAAGTCTTGCAAATGCAGTATGTGCGAATAAAATAGCAATACGGATATGGAATAACTTTAAATAATTAAACCATTTCAATCTCTGACGAAATAAATGCAAGTCTAGGAACTTGCTCAATCACAATTTGAATAGGTTTAACGAACTTGCAAAAATAAATACAAGTTAAGGGTCAGAGAACTTATCTTGTTTGTTGTCTACTGCTAACCAATTCAATTTACTATCATTTGAACAGACCTAACAATTTATTAAGTTGATCTTTCAATTAGTATCATGTATAGGTTAATATAATAACATTTGTACACCTTAACTACACTTAATCACATAATTAAATAATTAACGTATATTAATCACTTAAAAAATCTATATTAATCATTTAATATAGTTCAGACTCCTATTTAATATTATTAACAATTTAATAAGACATTATTCTCTTTCTAATATTATTAATTATTTAATAAAATTTTAATACATAATATTATTAATTATTTAATAATATTTTATTTATTTCTTAATATTATTAATCATTTAATAATATTTAATTTATTTTCTAATATTATTAATCATTTAATAATATTTTATTCATTTTCTAATATTATTAATCATTTAATAATATTTTATTTATTTTATATTATTATTAATTATTTAATAATATTTTATTCATTTTCTAATATTATTAATCATTTAATAATATTTTATTCATTTCTAATATTATTAATCATTTAATAATATAATATTTTATTCATTTACTTAATATTATTAATCATTTAATAATATTTGATTCATTTAATGACATTTTATGAATTTAATTATATTATTAATCTTTTAATAATATTTATCATCTTTTACATATTAAATTAACTTTTCATAATGTTTAAATTATATTTATTGATTCTAAAAATAATAATATAACTTTTAAAACATTTTTCACTTTCTGACCCGACCCGACCCAGCCAAAATCGACCCGACCCGGCCAAAATCGACCAGACCCGGTCCGAAATTAATTCAAATTCCTGAAAAAGGCACGGCGCCCCTGTGCAGTGTTTTGAACAACACACTGCGCCCCGGTGCCGTAATGCAGAAACATTTTATAATTTTTTTCTAAATTTTTCAATTTTGACACTTTTGATTCAAAATTACATATAATGAAATCTACACATCCAAATGATACAAAATCAGTGTTGACATCTTCCTAACTTCTTGTCTTGCAACATCTCATGGTTCGATCACATTTTTGAAAATGTTTTTACATTAAATTTAAGATCGAACCACCTAGGATTTCAAAATCGACATGTTTTGTAGTAAAAGCCATAACTTTTTTGTTATTCCATATTTTTTAGAGATTCAAGTTGAAATCCACTTTTCAACTTGTATATTTCAAACTACATCACTAAATAGCACATGGTTGGTTAGAGTTTTACCGGTAAAACTTAATATGAACTTTCTTCTATTTATTAGTATATCACACATACCAAAACAAGTATTAAACTTATTAAACCATGAATCTACCAATATAACATAGTTTTAGACTTCTATACCATCAAATTAACTTTTGATCGGTTAAAAAGATATTTTGATCATAAAAAACATATATATACAACTAAAATAAACTAAGAATGAGATAGAACACTTTTGAACCTTATGCTCTTAGATGCCCTTCTTCTCTTGACTAGGAACTTCACTAGGGACTTCACCTTGACTATTATCTAGCAATTTTCCTTAGTGAAATCTCAACTCACAAAAGTTCTCTTACTTTTCTCTCAAAGAAGCTCTCTCTTTTCTCTCTAGAATGCTCTAGCAAATGACCCAACAAACATAACACATAGGTGAAACACTCTATTTATAGTAGTTTGGTAACCCTTCATTAACTTTCCTAATCAACTAGCATTAGTTAAATTAGGAGCTAATGGTGATTACTATTTGATTGAATGACTAGATGATGGACATTGTGAATGACTAGGATTGGTGAATCACCAAAACTAAGTGTACAAGTGAAGCAACATAAAGCAATCAAGCCACCCAAAGTGGACCCCCCTTACTCGGCCAAATGGGGATTATTCCCCCATTTTTGGTTTATTTTTATTACTCATTTATACATATATACATCTATATATATACACACTTATATATATATATATATATATATATATATATATATATATATATATATATATATATATATTTGATTAAATATGTTGGGTTCATTCATTTAATTTGGTTGGGCTCAATTTAATTATTCTATTGGGCTAACATTAAATAACATATGTTACATTTAATTAACACAAGCATTGAGTTAGTTTAATTGTTACATGAATCAAGATTTATTTAATTACATAAAGTACTAGGTTAATTTATTTGACCTAGTTTAATACCTCATTTGAACTTAAAATATAATCCAATTAGAATTATTTTAATTAATTCTATCACCTTGCTTTCTTATTAATTAAATACACATGTACAAAAGTATATTCATTTAGTTTACATAATGCACAATTAATTAGTACAAAAATTTTATTTCATCGATAATAATTTAATAATTATAATTACAATGACATATATAATTCATGGTTATTACAAGGAGTATAGGGTCGGGGATTTCCGGTTACTTGAGATTTTGGAAATTTTTTTAGCCTATGAAATTTTGATATTTTTACTTTAATCTCCCCCCTCTCCAATATTTATAAAAAATATAGAATAAATATTGATACTTTTTTCAAAAATTATGAGAGTGTACTTGTATTTAAATATAAGAGCTATTTTTACTGAGTTAAGTTAATTTAAAATATAGCAAATTCATAAATTTATTGTTCTTCTCATTATTCGGTTATCATTATATGAATATCAAATTTTACAACATCTCTTCACTTTATTTTTTGTACTATAAAGAGTGCATATAGATGTCCAACATATAAAAAAAATTTATTTCAACCAATAAGTATAAAATTATTTATAAAATTTAGACCGGGAACAATGCCCTCATATCTTAGTAAGTTATTTATGGCTTTACAGTATTATGTCTCGGCCCTTAAAAAAAATTCTTGACTTCATACCTACCAAGAAAATCATATATTTTAAAACAGAATAAGTATATCATTATGTAAAATCTAATTATGTCCATAATCATAATGTTCACAATGTACGAATAATAATAATAATAACTGATGTAATATTTTTTATTTTGTTTTTTCTATCATCAATTGCATGATAACTCTCTTATTTTTATCGTTTCCTCATTAAATGCAATGGAGTAGATATATTTATAATATAATGCCCCATTAACATTCTACGGTCTGCAATTTCCAAATATGAATATATACTCCCTCAATTTCAAAGTTAGAGATTTAATTTAATTTTTAAAATTAAAGAATGATGTATTAAATTTTAAAATTAATATAATTTATAAAAATTTAGAATAAAATAAATTTTATGATTAATAATTTTTTATATAAAGTATATAATTATAATAATTGTATCAACTAAAATTAAATAAATTTATATCAATTTAAAATTTAATATGCCGTCATTTGATATCAAAAATTAAATTTTAATTTTAATTTTGGAGCGAAGGGAGTATTATATTGATACTCATGCAACGTAATAATACATTACCGTTACACTATGAATCACCTTGAATCAGTAATCCAAAAGAAAAATTATTAAATAATTCGAGAGTACAGTCACGTAGTGTTTCAAGTTAATTATATCTTTTTATTTTAGTTCTGTCCCACTGTATGTAGTTCTGAACCTATTAAAATTGAGAGATATAATTAATCTAAAATACCAGATGACTGTGTTCTCGGACCACTAAATAATTACTCAATCCAAAGTCCAAACGGATTCCAATATTAGAGAGGCATGCAAACCTCCATTCCTATTTTTGGACTGCTTTACATGTCATCCATATATATTGTTCTATAAAAATTCCTGCTTGTGCAATTAAGAATAAGATATATAGTAGTCACCTAAGATCTAGTTAAGTCGTCAACGTACAACCTAACTCATATTTTAATATGTTTACTTATAGGTTTCACTTTCTTTTTTTTAATATATATATATATACACAAGCGAATCATAATCACGTCACACTTGTAAAAAATATAGTTCTAACCTTAGAACATATTAGCCGATACTCATTGTTCAAATTGTGATCAAAAGACTAAGAAGCACTGCAAAAATAATTATTATCAGCGACTGAACACATCAGCGATTGTCATCATCGGTTGGCAATCACTATTGATTCTATTAGCGATCATCGCAGTTCAAATTGGTTGCTATTAACATTAGCGATGAACAATCCGTCGCTGGTCGATCGTTAATATAGTTTTACCGCCTAAAATTTGACGCGAAAATTAGCACGCTAGTAAGAGGACCAAGAACACGACGAGGTAATCTTAGTAATTAGTGCAATAAAATCAATCAATAGTATATTAATTGAACATGTTATTTTCTTCATTTGTATACAGGAACATTTGGACGATGATACACGAGGAGCTACATTTTAAGGAATTTGTCTTTTTATTCTCCTTTTCTTTTGTACCATATACATGGTTGGATGTTTGTTTTGATATTATATTTAGATTTTAGTTTGATTGTATATATATGTCCTTAGATTTTATTTTGGTTTGATTGTATATAAAATGTATTTTACTTTAGTGGGATTAGTTTGTATATATTTGTTGTGCTGTATATTGGGATATGGATTTAAATACAATTTTTTTTTTGAAAAATCCACAAAATGGAAAAAATATATTTTTTTAAAAATAACTATCAGCGATCAATTTCTATTGCTAATAACCATCAGCGACCTAGTACTAGCGATCGATTTCGGACTCTAACAATATTAGTGATCAATTTTAACAACGATGGATTTGGTTATTGATGTCGGTCGCTAATACTTGACGCCACGTCTCTTAATCGCTGACTCATATCAGCAATAGTTTCAGTCACTGATACGACGGTAGCTGATGTCAATCAATTAGCGATCGAAATCGGTTACTATTACGCATCAACTACAGGAATCAGTCGATGATAAGTGATTGCAAATAGTTTTTTTTTTTTTTTTTGTCGTAGTGGAGATCACTGTTCGCAATTTAGTTTTTTTTTTGGGGGGGGGGGGGGGGGGGGGGCGCGTTAATAAACTAAATTGTGGACAAAATTACAGAAGATAAGTCAAAATTTTCTTCCATCCACAATTTAATTATGCGAACTTAAGTCCAATTTGTCTTTTGTCCACATTTTAGTTCTACAGACAATAATTGTCGTCTGCGATTTAATTATGCAGACAATTGAAATATTTAGCCATTCGATCAAAGTTGTGAATGTTGAAAGACGTTGTAAGATTATGTTATTTGTACAACTGTGGCTCGAGTATGGATATTTCTCCGTATATATATATATATATATAGAGCAAAGTCAAATTAATTCGCCGGCTTGTGTAAAGTGTTATCCTAAAAATTATGTTTACTCCCACTCCCCTATGTTTGTTCCAAAAAACTGTTTTCACAGTATATAATTTTATCTCCTATGTAATCTCCACTAAATTTCTCCAACTCCTCTAATCTCTCACAACTCTATTTTATCTCTATCAATCTCTGTCACGTAATTAAATCAGGTTTCTTTTTTATCCTCTCTTTTTTTGGTTTACGCATGATTTGTCATTAATTTTATTTTTTATATTATAATAAAAAAAATTAAAGCACAGTGATATATAATGTATGTATGGTTCATTCATTTACGTTCATTTCAGCCACCCTCATTATAAGTTTGTGTGTACGGAGAGAGATGGAGAATTAATGTATATATAGAGATTAAAAAGAAATGGACTAATTAATTAACAAGCTGACATGCTATATCCTTTAATTTTACAGAGATTATAACAGAATATTTGATCAAGCAGCCTGCATATAATACGCCCTATTCTTGGTACAATTTATAAAGATTTCCCTAATCACAATTCAAAAAAACAAACAAAAAAACTAAGGAACCTTGAGTTGACTTGCATGCATGGTCGGTCACTAAATTAAAATTTTATTATATAGTTTTAATTATCGTCGTCGTTCAGGGGTCCAATGAGGCAAGCTTTGACTAAAATGGGATGAAACCACTCTGGAGTCTAGAAGCTCCATGATTGGTGTAAAGTTAACACACCTCGGCGCTTTATACTGATTAATGGACGCCCCTCTTGATATTGCATAGTCCATTAACTCTTCAAATGTTCCATTCTTCACTACACGTATTTCAAGGGGGCCCACCGAGTTGTCCGCAACTCGGCATTGTCTATACACTGAGTTAAGACACTCTTCCATTGCTTGGCAACATTGATTTAGCACCTCATCAGTAGGCGAGTTGGCCGACTCTTTTACTAATAACTCCCAATACATCACGTAGTGACCCGGTATTGTCTTTGTGTCTGCATAACTCGTGTACTCAATTACGTTTGTGTTGAATTTACGGAGGAGTTGGGATGCGTTTTCCACCGCAGTCTGTAACTCGGCTTCGTCAGTCTTGTCGGAGTCAATACTGAGTAATACGTTTTTTCGCCTTACGAAATGAAATTGTGGTGCTGAGTTGTGGAATCCAGTGACTCGAAGTATGTCACCAACTCGGTACCTGTAGAGTCCTGCATATGTAGTGATTACAAGTTCGTATTCTTTGCCAACTTCAACGTCTACAAGGTCAACGAGTTTGGATGGTGAGTTGCGAGTTGACCCAATTGAGTTGGGCTCGTGGGGTAGGAACTCGAAGTAGGCCATGTTTGGCATGATGGTATAAGAGACTTCGGATGGCTTGCACATCGGGTTGAGATTTAACCCGAAATAACACTCCGAAGACGCGTACATGGTGCATGCCATGGGTAATCCACCACTATAAAAATTGAGGGTTGGAATATATTGGGCCATTGCCCCGGTGACAATTACGTCGAGATATTTAGTGTTAGGCCAAATCTTAGTGACAATCCCTTCCCAGTTATCCTGAGAACATTCCTTGCATATGAACTCGGCAAGTTCTGGGTCGGGTCTGAGCACCCGGGTCATGCATGAAAGGATATCCGGGTCGGTTACTTTTGTGTTTAGGCTTCCGGTTCGGATATCGTGGGCGAGTTCTTGCCAATTGAGCTGGAGGAACCGGATGGCCCGGAGAAGACCGGAGGCGAACACGGCCCCAAGACGGAACACGCTTTGGCGTTCGAAGAGACCGCATAGCATCTGGGAGTACATGCTTTGGAAGGAATCCACACAGAGGATTGCCTCATTCGGGCTTGTCATGACATTGTACGGGTCGTAGGGTCGAATCTTGAAATGATCACTGTTGTAGTAGCTAGTGAGTACTGGCCGGGCCAATAAACCACCCGGAGTCTTTGTTGCTGACTTCACAAACAAAAAGTATAGTCCTTTGCCTTTGTCCAAACCAGGCACGTAACTGTTGCAAAAAGTTTAGCATATTTCGTTAGAAAATATCACACATGTGCTAGTATTTTCTCTCACTTATTGCACAATTATTAATTAGTACATGAAGAATTATTAAAAAAAAACAAAAATACTAATAAATTAATAAATTATATACGCTTACAGGTTCATAACAGGCATGAGAAGACTGTAAAGTTGTTGACGACGATCCAACTCTTCCTTAATTGTGGGCATGAGTTTTCTCTCTCCAGCTGAAGTTCCAGAACTGTTATATACAAAAAATTTCAACGTTAAAACTTTTAGTTGACTGAACTGTTACATTAATATATATATATATATATATATATATATATATATATATATATATATATATATATATATATATATATATTAAAGTAGGTGAGTGAAATTACTTCATATGAATAACATTACTAGAAGTTTACCTGGTGAGGAATTCAGAGATGGGATGAGATGATAAGATTGGAGAGCGGTCCCCATTAGCGATACGTTGAATATCGAGCTGAAGATCTTCATAATTAACCATGGGGATTTCGGATTTGAATATATCGCGATTTGTTGCACCGTGGAGTTTGAATCGCTGAAGATACTCAGTATTAGAGTTTCGACTCAGTATTTCAGCTAATACTTTTTCTTGCACAAAGTCAGCATTTCTAGTTATCTCTTCTATGAATTGGAGTGCATTCGCGTCTTTTTCACAGGCCGGAGGTCCAAGGGGAGATGACAATATGGAGTCTATCGCCATTATTTTTTAGAGAGTGAAAAAAAATTAGAGAGAAAAAATGTTACAAATTTAGAGGGAGAAAATTGAAAATTTTAGAGAGAGAAAAGTTTGTTACAAGTGAGAATTGTGAAGTTGGTTTTAGTGGTGATGGAAATGAAGGGAGAGGGTTTAAATAGGGGAGACCCAATGAGGAGTGACACGTCACGTGCCAAGTTATGGTGGGGCCAAGGGAGGAAGCTTAGGAGAAATGAGAGATTATTTCATACTCTTATGATGTGTTTGGATCGAAAGAATAGAATAAAAGAACGAATGAAATAAAAAACAGTATATTAGATGATTATTTTGGAGGATAAACTATTTTAGTAGAATAAAAATTCATTCAATTTCTTTGATTTTTATCTTATGTGAGAGGTGGTAAAATAAAATTTATTCTAATAAAATAGATATTTATGATAATTTTGCTATCATATTATATCACTCATTCTCACCAACAATTGAATATATATTTGGAATACTTTAATATTATTTTATTTTATTTTATTTTATTTTTTTAATTATACTATTTTCTTGCTGGAAGAGTATTGAATAATTTTCCTAGGGGAGAGTAATGGGTCGTGGTCAATTTTGAAAGTGTTTTTGGGTTGTGGTAATTGTTAGGGAGAATGGGGACACGTGGGACCAGACCACCTTAACGAGGCTAGATTCTTAAGAACATGTGGGGCCAGAGATGTACACGTCAGCCAACCACACTATTCTTTTTCTGGTATATTTGTTTTGTTATGACGACGACGGGCTGCCGCCGGACTCGGCAGCTTCAACTGTTGCAGGTGCTGTGAGAGGAGGGATTAGTGTAACAGTGTTTATTATGTTCTGTTCCTTGCTTACACGGGTAAAACATATAATTGAGCCATCAATTTATATCTGTTCATTAAACTATTCTTCTTCTGTATATATCCCACTTGACTTGTACTAGTACTCGATAACTTCCAGAATATGATAAATGGAAATGGTTTCTTGAAGATGATACGCTAATTAAGAATAAAACTAAGGGAAAACTTAACATGTGCCCTAAGGGCACATGCTAAGCACACGGTTCAAGAGAATATTCTCTTGAACTGTGTGCTTATTCTCTTGAATTTGGTGCAAATGCAGAAATCAAAAGAATAAGCACACAGTTCAAGAGAATATTCTCTTGAACCGTGTGCTTAGCATGTGCCCTTAGGGCACATGTTAAGAGAACCCTAAAACTAAATAGTACTTTTTTTTACCGGTGTTTTGAGTGTTAAGTGCGTTTAAAAGTTATAAATACATTATAATTGATCGAGTATCATATTTATTTATAAATAATTTATTTTAAATGTAATTTATTTAATGTATAAACGTTACGTTTGATATCTAAACGTAACGTTTTAAAAGTGACGCGGTGAGTTTAGACTTCTAAATGCACCGAACGCTACCATTATAAACGTTTTAAAAGTGATGCGGTGAGTTTAGACTTCTAAACGCACCGAACGCTACCGTTGTAAATGTTTTAAACGACAATAACCGAACATATCCTTAATACTAAAACTATTAAATTTTGAAAGAAACTTTGATGAATAAATTTTAAAAAATAGACATAAAATGATGTCATTGATGTGTATAATTATGATATAATTGGGTATAATTATTAGATTAACTCCTATATGATGAATAATTGTCAACGTTTAATTTCAATATAATAATTGATTTTTTAATTAATACTTTTTGTAGTAGTTTTTTGTATAGGTAACATTACTCTTTTATTTGATGTTAGATGGTACTTGATTTTAAGTTTTATAAAAAATATCGACAGTTAGACTCTATATTCGTTATTTCATTATTAAACAGAGTTTGATGTATTCACTTTGTAATGGAGTACAACGAGGTGAAAATAAAGTGTTATCTCCTTTTGCAAAATTAATTTTGAATATTATAAATGTTGTATATGAGAAAACAGGCTCAGTAGTTTTGCGGGGAAAAAATTAACAGTGTTCGAGGAAAGAAGAAAAGAACTTAATTTTTTTGAGAGAAATGCAAGTAAAGGAAGAAAATTTACTTTTTTTTTTATTGTGTTTGTGAGTTTTGAAAGAAAATTTTAACTTAAAATTATATATTACTATTTTACTTTTATGAGATTACGTTTTAAAAATTATTATAAGTATAATTTTGGTATTTTAATATATAGTCCAAGTGTTTAGTAATTTTTTTAATATATATTTCCAACTTGAGAAGAAATTTTTTGGGAGAAAGTTTTTAAAAAGAAAATTGATATTTTCGCAAGTTAATTTGATATTTTCACAAATGAATCATATTTTTAAGTAAATCACAAATGACTCACTTGCGAAAATATCACATCAGCTTGTGAAAATATCAATTTTATATCGGAATTAATATTTTCGCAAGTTAATTTGATATTTTCGTAAGTGGTCCCATTTTTAACTAAACTTCAAAGAACTGGTTTAGTTAAAAATAAGACTCACTAGCAAAAATATCATATTAACTTACGAAAATATTAATTTCTTTTAAAAAAATCTCCCTCTCTTTTCTTTTCTTTCCTCTCCTCTAGCTAAAAGCTCTCAAATAAGATATTTTTATTTTCCTTCCTAAATTTACTTCACCCTCATTTCTTTTCTTTTTATTTTAAAACTCATAAATACAGTGTTAAAAGATTATAATTGATTATGCACAAAACACAATTCGAAAGGCATTAGTGTTTTTAATTGGAGGAGATGTGATTATGTGAACTCCGGTGGATTTTTTGTTTTCTTTTTCCTTGATTTTTTTTATAATTATTTTCATATTCAGTAATATATTAAATAAAGAAGTACAAACATTTCTAAGTTTTATTAACTTATATATATATTAGTTTATATTCGTCACCCCTTCAGTGTTAGATTCTAACATAATTAACTGTACAAGACTTTTATGGAGTTATACAATTACTTATTAGTATTAATTAAATTAAATCCTCAAATCATTGTGCCGCCGCCCCTAGTTTAATAAAGTGTAAGATTAGAACTAGAGATTAAGTAACAAATTATAAACTCAAATCCCTACTTTTATTTTTAATATTTGAAAAAATAATTAAAATAATATTAAAATAATATTAAGTCTGAATATCCTTTATAATAATTGAAAATTTTCCAGAATAATGAAGCTCTTCCGATAAGTAATGAAGCAAGGAAAGAAAACTTAGACCTTTCTACTAATTTAGTTAATTTAATTCGAACTTCAAAGTACTTGACTTGTTCAAATATTTGACCCCAACAAAAAGGAAAGGAAGGAACAAGTAGAAGAGAACAAACTTACCAAATAATTTGTCTGAAAAAATATATTTAGGACCTTTTTTTTGGTAGACAGAGCGACTACTTGTCCACATAAAATTGCATAATAATTATTGAAATATCATTCTAATAATTGACATAAAGCTATGATCAACCTTTTAATTAATTTACCGAATCAAGTTAAAATTATGCCCTTAATTTTTGTACAAAGGCACGTGCGTGTCACTTATATATTCCTTTAATCGATCACCTACGAAATGATTAAGAATGTCATCATCGAGCTAATGAGGTACTATTATTTTAATTAGTGATTAAAACTGAATTTTATAGGTTTCAAGTTTGATTTTCACCAATAACGTGTGAGCTTGTTAATTATTATTTCTTTTTACGTAACATTAGTAATTATTGTACATTTTTACGTGTGAGTTTACCGTAACTTTGAATGAGTATTGATCACAATTATAAAATTCTATGAATATATACTTTAATTTCTAATCGTGGGGTCAGTTTAAAAAATAAATAAAAATAAAAATATAAACATTGTTATATTGAATATTTTTCTCAATAGAGTAATATTTTAAAAATTCCACTACTGGAATGGGAGCCATGTACTCATCAATTTATTTATTTTAAATAAATAAATAAATAACTATAGGCTACTCTAGGCATGAGCAAATATGAGTTTGGTTGGCCGGTTTAATTTAAAAACATGCCGACTCTTCCACGAGTTGTTTAATTCCTTGAACACCAAGTATAATGTTTAATAATTAATAATACAATGTGTTGTTAAAATATAATAAGTAAGGATTACTTTATTAACCGTCACAATAATGAAACCGGCTTAGGTTAATTAAAAATTTTATTTGTAAATTAACAACAACTAAATATAAACTTTCAATCGTATAAATTATTATCAAAATAGGTTTCGAATATAGTCTTCGAGTTGAATATCTCATAATATAAAAGTGTGGTAACGTGTCCACACCATGCACGCATATATACATTTCTTGTTAATTTGGAACACCATATCTGACTTCAACATTTTGGAGGATACTTATTTAAGTTTGGTCATATCAACAGTTTGGAGGTACTCCCTAATTTTCCAAAGCAATTGTCATGTTGAAATATCATAGAATTGTCTATTTAGACAAGGAAGGGTAATTTTAGATAAGAACGGAAAAACGGAATCAAATTTTGCATCTCTTCTTTTTCAACCTTTTTTCTGAATAATTTTTTTGGTATCTTTAAGTTATTACGAAAAGAATATATAATAATAATAATAATAATAATAATAATAATAATAATAATAATAATAATAATAATAATAATAATAATAATAATGGAGAAAATGAAGTCGAAATTTCCATCTTGTCTTTTGGTACGTTCGTTAGGTTATTATGAAAAATAAAGATAAAAAAGGAAAAAAGGACTCAAATTTAATTTCCATCTCTTCTTTTGGTACCTTGGTTTAGGTTATTATGGAAAACTAATCCTCCCTCCGTTTTACAAAACGAGTAATATTATAAGGTTATATTTTTTTTCTCTATGTTTATCACCGAGTATAATTGAGTTTGGTAATTAACTATATCATATATGGTAGTGAGATTATGATTTTAAACTTGAAAATATTGTCTAATTTAATTTATACCGATGAAAAAGGCCGTTGTATACTTTTATATTATCATAATAAAAAGAGAAAACTTTCTTCAGAATAATTTTTTTCTAGAGTAATTAAGGCTCATTTTATGAAACAGGGGTAATATGAGAAAGGAAAAAAGGTGTCAAATTTTCCTTCTCTTCTTTTGGTTAGGTTAATATGGAAAATTTGCTTTGGGAGACCTTGACTTCTCAACAACTATACAGAAAATATTCCTCCATTTCATAATAAGTCGTTTAAGCTTCATTGACATAAATTAAGAAAGTCATTTAATAGTATTATTTAATAATTAAAATTTGTGTAAAACTTCAGTAGTACCCATTTATGGAAGTTGAAAATTACTGATACAAGAGAGAGAATTTCTTAAGACAATGAGAGAAGTTAGGGGTGATATAGAAAAGTAAATAATTTGTTCTCTTAGATAGTTGTAAGCGACAAATAAATTGGAACCAATTCTCTTCTGTAAAACGTCTAATATTATGGAACGGAGCGAGTAACAAAGCAAAGAATGGGAAACAAGTAAAGAGCATTGTCCCGTTTTTTTTTTGGTTGTCGAGGCATATTTGGTATTAGGAGGACCGCAAGCGAAATCGGAAGCCAAATAATGCGCAAGTTGATCACATTTAGTTTAAGGTACTACAATACTATCATTATAATTAGGCCCCTCTGATCTTTTGCTTAATTTAATTTTGTGCAAACATAGAACTATACAAATCAGCAGCTGCTAGTTATGTATCCCCAAATTGGGATACTCAACTACTTGGTTAGGTCTTATCCGCTATATTTAATTAATGACAATGTTTGCCAATTAATTAAGGAGTTAACTGTCATTAATCAACTTGAGCTCATCTTGAGGCAAAGCTTTTTAATTTTTGAGATTAGAAAAGGTATTTACTTATCATATATACTTGTGACTTGTGAGATGTTCCTACTCTAATTTAAAATTGAGATGGTCAATTTTTATTTGTAGGTTTTATCATTCGATGGCAATTAATTGCAAATATGTGCGCCATTTATGTAGGTTCATGAGGAAAATTAATTAAAACCCACACAAGAGAGAATGCTTTAGTTCAAAATGACTGATTAATTAGGCCAGAAAATTTCCACCTTATTTATGAGAAGTACTAAAAAAAATCTAGTAGTCGCAATTATTTTGAAACATATTCCCCCATTTAATATTGCTCTTTTATTAAAATTTTAAAAAATAATAATAAATTTTAAAATTAATTATACCTTTTAAACAATTTACAATTTTTGTGATTATATTATTTAAAAATAATAAATTTATATTAAGTTACATTTAAAAATATCTTAAATTAATTGAAAAAAAAATATTAACCTATTATAAATATCATAATCATGTAGCATATGCACAAAAGCACCAAAATTAGGGATCATTTTGTTTTTTTAGTTCGGTCGAATTTATTGCTCTTTCCTTGTACCCTATAAAACAATATATGCCGATTAATACCACATCATATCATATGAAATATCGTGAAAAAAATGCACGAACGTACGTGGAGCGTATTTCATCATCAAAATTAAAATCTAATTTAAACCGACCAAGCAAAAAAAGGTACACATCAGTCGTCAACTTTTGCCTCTGGGTCATTAGGCGTATCCCATATATGCAAGTTGATGGATCATAGAACAATTAAAGTCTAATGAAAAGAAAAGATACATGCATGCATGGAATAGACAATTCGTAAAGTAACGTAAAGTCTATCAAAATATTGAAAAGGGCGTGTCCTTTCTCTAGCATTAATTTTGAATGATAAAGAAAGAACAAGTAACATGGTCCCAAAAGGGCCAAAATTATGAAGAAAAAATAAAATTAGTCCTCTCTCCGTCCTCCTTTAATCCCAACTCAATTGTGAAATTTTAAATTTTAAATTTTAAATTATGATATTAATATTATACTAAAACTTTTAAGTGTTTTAAAATATGTATCAAGTAGTAAATTAATTAAAACCAAATAATATTATTTCAATTAAAATTTACAGATTGACCAAGAAAAAAATTTAAATAAGACTTTTTTTTATAAAACTAGGTTATTAACTCGAGTAAGACACTTGTTAAGTATAAAAATAACATATTTCATTTTGTATAGTATACAAAAAATATTAAGCTTTATCTCTAAATTATTCTAGGAATATTTATACAGCATATACATGCATTTAGATCAAATTATTATAAATATTTCATACATACACATGCATGTAGGACCTTAGGAATGATCGAACCGGTGAATGCGAAGAATTTAGCATAAATAAGTACATACATTATATTAGCAAAACCCTTTAAATACCAATATAATAAAGAGTCTTAAATAATTAATTTAAGATTAACTCGTGATTAATCAAAATAATTTAATCAAATTACAAAATTATTACAAGCCGACTCAGAATAATTAAAACCATCAAAAGATTTATTATATTTAGTTACTAATAACGGGAGTAATTGTTACAATTCAAATGCAAAGAAGTGGAACAAAAGTGGTACTAAAGGAAAGAAGGTGGAAACTTACACTATGACATTTTTTTTTAGAGTCAATTGACTCAATTGCATAAGTATTGAGATAAAAAAATAAATAAATTATTTTGACGTGAAGAATGAGTATGGGTGAGACAATTAATGCTATCGAGGAAGCATCCTCTAGCTACATTTTTTTTTTTTTTACTCACGTGTTTTTATTAAGGAGAAAATTTTAGCACATCGTCGTTTTTTCTTTCAAGTGGCTGATCAACAGCGACAAAGTTTTCTTATGGTGGTCCAAACCAAACATGACGGCAGGCCGGTGACACTCACAGTCACATTCATAGTGGTCAAGCTAATGCTCGGTTCACTGAATGGTGCGCTTATTTGAAAGCATTTTTGTGAAGGGTCGGCGGGATATACTTGGTCTTTTTGATAATTTATTACCCGTCTTATACTTCATTCGTTTATTTCAACTTTAAATTTAGTGTGAACTTGTAAACAATACAATTATAAAATGTTAACACTCAATTTCGTTCAAAATTTGTCGTCAGATTTATAAATAGAATAAACTTATAAAAAAAAAAGAACACACCAATGACCTGACGATGGTAGCCACCGGTGACCCGATGGTGATAGTCAACCCTCCAATGTGAGAATTAGTACAAGATTTGAGAGATTAAAGCAATTAACAATGGAAGTATTAGGGTTTTAAATCAATAAAATAATATTGTGTGTGAATATCATGTACGTCGTGTACCTTGTATTTATAGAGTTTCTACACCGTATTAGGAAGGAAGGATTCTTAATTGAGTCAAATAGGGAATTGTTCTTTGTTGAGTTCCTGTAGGAAATGATATTTCTATGTAGAGATGAAAGAAATCCTTTATGAAAATTACTAGCTAATATTTGAATGACAAATATATTGACTTTGTCCAAATTCAAGGGAAACTAGCATGTAATTCGTTTAGGAGCTAGCAAAATATTGCCCTAATATTACCCTCACTCTTTACTTTTATAATAATAAAACTAAGGAGTAGAAACATTAAAGTCTAGAATTATTAGATTTCTCTTTAAAGTTCTTTGAGCTTAAGGCCTAAAGAAGATCGAGGGCTCCTCTTAAGCTGTAACTACTCAAAATAACGATCTTACAATCCGAGCATGAGCTCAATCACTCCTAAATCCAAAAAGGATAAATATTGGGAGAATCTAGACAGTCTGAGGAGAATAATTTGCACTGAACTCTTCAGAAGTCAAGGATTCGAGTTGCTATTGTTATATATCCCAAAGAGGTGTTCTTTGGTCATTGAATCACCATGCACAGCGTCGCATGATAAGTTTTTGTAAAATTATTAAATTAAAGAATAAGGAGCCATGCAGAAAAGAGCGACATAGATAAAAGCTATAAATGTCCCAATTAACACTATTTAGACTGCACCTTTTGTAATTTTCAACTTTTCGCTCCATCGAATAAGTTCGAATAAGTTTTTCACCGATTTAGAAATGATGGTCATAATTAAGATGATATGTTCACCCGAAATATTTTATATAAATTTTATCCGATTCGAGAAAGTTCACATTATATATACAAATAATTATGACATGATAAAAAAAATTGATCCGAAAGTTTTTCAAAATTTAAAAAATTGATCAAAAATTGAGAATATGAATTTTATGCCATCATGAATAATATAAGACAGACTACACAATATATTACTTGTAATTAAGTGATGTCATAATGTGTTCATATCTGTGCAATAAATTAAGTAGAAAGTAAGTTAATTGGATAGTAGAGATAAACACTTAGCTTTATTTGTTAGTCGTTGTCCTTATTTGTGTAGATAGAAGATATCAAGTGGAATATTGAGTTGAATCTTATTCGACACCGAACATGTACATCTGAACATGTATGTGGCCCCTAATTAATTCTTTAAAGTTTTTTCTTAAAAAAAATTGTAAAAGATTTTAAGGTTAAAGATAAATATACTGAAGGGGGATAGTGCAATGTTCATGTTATGATCTTCAGCATCATGGTTCAGTGAAGATGATGAGCACGAGTCTCATGTCCAATAAGTATGGTAAGGAAGACAATAACCCTGATGAATTTCTTTCATTTTCTTTGAATGATGACTACAAGATTTAGGGGTCGAACCTTAGATGGTGTGTCAAGTGATTCTCTTCCGTTATGCTGTCGATTAGGATTTGGGGGTTTGTTGGTGCCTTGCATTAAAGAAAAGGTTATTAACTTCATTTGGGCATGATCAGATATGATAATTAGGGGAATCATAGAGATTCATGATATATCATGAACCCATGAATAGAAGGTTAAAGTTATAGGAGAAAATGTCGAGGTGGGTATCTAAAGCCATAACTAGTAGACTCGCACAAGTAAAGCTAATTCCAAGATAGCTAAGTCATAAAGAGGTTCACAAGTGAATTGATTCCACTGATGATCGATAAGTTGGTGCATGCTGCGGTGGATGACTGAACTCATTTTGTTTTAGAATAATTATTAGCTTCAAACCCTAGTGGCAAATTATTTTTGAAGTTTTAATATGATTTGCCTAGCCAATACTTTGGATTTTTGATCCGATGTTACCATGAGTAAAACTGTGTTTGGTGATGGAGCTGAAGTGATCTATAAACATGGCATCATCTTTGTTCAGTAGCAGAGTTAAATTGGTTAGCGCTTTCACGATAATAGTTAATTTAAGTGTCAACGCCAAAGTCTGAAGAGATGTCTGAACACATATATGCCCCCCGGAGATGGCTAATGCAAAATCTCTAAGGTAATTGAGGGTAAATTATAATCTTTCTAAACTATGTAAGGCTCAAATCAGATAATTTCGATGATGAATTTTTTTTTCTCTAAATTGCTAGAGACCTTCCTTTCTAGTGCCAATGTTAATACTAAATTTCATCTAAGACTTGTCGCCAAATTAGAAAGTGGAATAAACTTGTAAAATGGAACACACTGGTGACCTGACAGCGATAACCACCAGGAAGAATCCTCTAGTGGGAGAATCAAAACAAGATTTGGAAGAATAAAACGATTAACAACAGAGGCATTATGATTTAAGCCAACATCATATTATTGTGTGTGAATATCTTATACCTTATGTACCTTGTATTTATAGAGTTTCTATACCATATTAGGAGGAATGGATCCTTAATTGCGTGAATTAAAGAATTGTCCCTTGTAGAGTCTCGTAGAAAAGGATATTAATCTAAAAAGAAACTTTAATAACAAAATTTATTATTTTAAAAAGTTATATATCTCATATCAATTTCAAATTAATTTAAGAAATCAGACTTGATTTTATATTTTGTAATGGATACAAAATTTATTAAATATTTATTAACTATTGTACATTAAAATTCAAGGTAGAACATATATTTGGCACGTGATACAAAATTACTAACAAAAAAAGAGTCAATGGTCAAACATATGGTGGTTTTTTTTTATATATATATAAAAAAAAACCCATATATATATGGGGGTTAAGTGTGTTTGATAGTATAATAAATGTGTTTTTAGTTGCTTCGGATACAAGGCCCAAAAACCTTGTAAATCAAGTTAAAATATTATTTTATGAGTTACCTTTTGTATTTAATTGAAACTTGTTATAGTATTTTAACTTTTTCATAGAACTCTTAACAGCGACCTCTCTTCTGTAGGATGTTTTTTATTTTTATTTTTGGTAATTTGAATAGACACACACACCACACTCACACACCTAAAATTTGAACTCCCAATTTCATGATAATCATAAAACTGATCATATCACTCGAGTCAAAAACTCTCGGTATACAAAACATTTGATTGATAAACAAGTCAGGAAATCGACTTATTTAAAGCTCAAGCTCATCAAGTAAACATGTCATTTTCTTTTGAGTAATTAAATAGACTTCTTATGCTCGAACATTGGAAGCTGGATGCATTTGTTAACCAATAAGTTTGTATTAAACTTGTATACAACTAGGCTTATCCAGGGACGAAGCTACGTGGCAAGTTGTGGGGTTAATCAACTCTATTGATAAAAAATAATTGCTTTATAATATAAGATAAATTTTAAAAGTTTTAAGTATTATATATAAATTAACCACATTCAAATTTTATAATTTTTTTACTATACGAGATCAAATTCAAAATTTATAACTTTGTTAATTAAAAACTCATATGACTCATATCCCCTCAATATATGTATCTCGCTATAATATTTTTAAACTAAATATAATATAATATATATTATTTTTCAAAATAATTAATGAATTATAATTATTTATGAATAATTGTGATTAGTAAAGTCTATTATAGGTCAATATGGTATATATATATATATATATATATATATATATATATATATATATATATATATATATATTACCTAAAAGTATAAAAATATCAAAAAATATTAGTTCGGGGGGCACTTTTTTTGAACACCCACCAAATTATTTATAGTTTCAGAATAATTTTGACCTCATTAAAAATTAATCCCGACTTTGTCATTAGACTCATCTATGTTTAAACGAGTCATTTGCGAACAATTCATAAATATACAAAATCATAATTAAATGACCCACAACATATTTATTTCTCTTTTATATAAATTTGGCTTAAATTCAAATTTCTTTAATTATTAAACAAGCAAGTTTAAATGTTTAAACTTTACTCAGTTCAACTAATTTACAACTCAAAACCATACTTGTATAGTCGTATCATCTGAACCAGCTAAATTCTTTCAAAATGCAAAATATACAGTATCCATATTTTTTTTGGGTCAGACTCCAAAAATGTTACGTATTAGCCTGCTTAATTCGCCATTTTTGGGCCTCCCCTCTTCGTCGCATATCAATCCTCGGTCTATAATAATGGGCTTCCATGTTGAATCAAAGCGTAAGACGACTTTTAAATAGCAGTTGTGAAATTTGAGCAGATATTCTTCAAGACTGTTCTTGAAAACTTATAGGAGGACTTAATTAGAGGGTGTTACAAGTAAAATTGCTAGTAATATGAAGATGTTTGGGTTGGGATTAAGATTGTTGTGTTGAATAGATTGTTGTAGGAATTAGGATATGTTTAATCCACATTAATATGGAAAAGCCAACACATTTACTACTTGTATAAATCTATTTGTTGAAAGTTCAAAAACATTTTACTTGTACATTGTTTGTCTTGGGACTTAACTTCAATTCCTAATTTTGCTTGAGATTGCTTAAGGTCCTTATCTTAAAGAATGAGATTCTAATTATAGCTTATCGATTGCAAGCCGAGAGAATTTGGCTAATAGCAGTGGCAAGGACCCCGCCCTCTAATATAAATAGAGCCCAAATCATCTGTATCTAATGTCTGTTGTAAGTCTCTATTACTAGAGACAAGCAACAAATATATGTATCTATCTGTTGCTTGTCTCTAGTAATAGAGACTTGCAACAGACATTGGATACAGATAATTTGGTCCCATATAAATATTGGGTTCAATTGAGTTAGACTTGAGTAGGCTGAAAAAAGGCATACAACCTTGGCAAGAATAGCATTTTGCGAAAAAAGTTTACAATTTCTGTTCTACCAAGGAGATAGAATTATCAGTGAATTGTTAGAACTACGAAAAATAGTCTAGCAACATTATTTGCTACTGCATATCAAACCATGTTATTCATATGGTGAAATCAGATTACAGTTATTATTTTTCTACAATTATAGGATATTAGCATCAAATAAAAAAAAGTTTATTGTGATTTTATTGGGTCCATGAATTGAAAAACATTTTAATTTGAAGTATTGAAGGTCTTGACTTTTGTTAAAAAGAATATTAAAAAATATGTGACCTTTTTGTGCCCATGAATTTAAAATGGTCTATTTTGTTGAGCATACTCTAACAACCATTTTAGAGGCCCATTAAGTAACCCGGTCCGTTTCACTAAACTTCCAAGTATCCAAAACCGCAAAAAGAGAAATGAATGGTGTTCAAGGATTTTGAATCGACTGTCACTGAAAAGCCATACCCTATTATAGGAACCGATAACCGGCCGATGAAGTCAATAATCAGAGATGGAGCATGAAGTCAACGAGGGAGAACTGAAGGCAGCCGGAGCAGAGCTCTTACCAGAAGCACGAAGTGGACTGAGAATGTTGGTTGGGAGATTGAGTCTCGCAAGTTTCCCATTCTCAACCCCTCCAACCGCGAAAAGTACTCTCTCTATATAAAATATCAGAATTATAACATGATTGTACTCGTGAGTATTAGAACCTGTTCGCTACTATTTATAAGTTGAGCAATTTAATTTATAAATAATAAATTAAATAAATTATTTAAAAATGATATTTTTTTTACTTATAAATTAAAAAAAAAAAAAAAAAGAAGTAAATTGTTGTGACTTAAAATATTAAGTCAGTCAACTCAAATAAAATAACAAAAATATCATTTTTTATTTTTTTAATATTCTTCTTACTAAAGAATATTTTAGTAATCTTTATATTTTATTTAATTTATAAGTCATTATTAGCGGAACACATCTATAACTATTATTTATAATTTTTGACTTATAATTAAAAGTGATGCCGAATACTTTTACTTATAAATCTACTAAAATTTTAATTTATAAATTTATTAAAATTTTAACTTTAAGTCAAAAAAAAGTCATTCCGCTCTTTAAATTTAAATATGTTTCTTTGAACCAATTTACTTGTTCCTATTTTTTTTGTAAAGTTTCTCAATTTTTTGTTCATTCAAACTTATTATCATGAAAAATTGTCAGTTAAGTACGTTAGACTATCAGAGAGTACCTGATAACAAGATGAAAGCATTGCACTTTGAAAATTTTTATTTGAAGAATGCTATATATTGAAGAGTTCTTTTGACAAATTATGCTTGCTGTTGAATTTATCAATCAACTTCATTCGTAAGAAGTCAAATTTCCAATCATGTATGTTCTTTATATTGCCTCACTATTTCTTTTTTAATTTAAAGTTGTGGTAACTGTATATCCGCATCTCATCTTTTCTGGATGCTAAACAGTAACGCTACCCTATAGGCTGGATTAAGAAATCTTAGGGGTTGATTTATAAAATTAAATAAAACAATTTTAAATATTTAAATAATTTAAATGAACTGAATGAAATAAAATTTTAAATATTAAATAAAAAAATTTATTTGATAATTAATATATCTAAAATATCTAAATAATAATTTTTTTTATAATTTTACCCTTCTAAATTATACTGAACAAATATATAAATATGAACATATTAAAATATAAATTTAATACAATATTAATTATACAATATATTAATAAACATTATTTGAAATAACTTCTATCATAAAAAAATAATTATAATACTATTATAAGACAAAACTAACTACAAGAAAAAAATAATAATAAATACATTACCTACTTATATTTTAGTGTACCCTCTCTCGAAATTGCATATATTTCAATAATCACAATAAAAATCGGGTGACCGAAACATATATTATCCCCATTTAGTATTAACTCATTTACATCTATCTCTCCTTATTCACTTTTGCTCTCTGCAACTGTCCATTTCTCATCCTCATAATTTAGAAAGACACTCAACGATCCACAAGAAGAATATACATTCACAAGAAAAAATGTTTCTAAATCACCCAAGGACAACAAGAAGAATCATTCAGATTTTTTGCTTTCTCTGTCTTCACCATTTTCAGATGACCAGATCTCAATTTTTGCCAAAAATGAAGCAAGCTTCACCCAGTACATCCTTTTTTGAGAAGACAATCAACTACAGAACATGTTGGATTGGGTTTCATAAAGTTTTAATTTTAGTTCAGAGCTTGTGATTTTTGGATATCAAATGCGAAAGAAATGAAAGAACGGTTGTTTAGCAGTACTTTTGAAAGTAATTTTTTTTTATTGTACAAGGACATTTAAGTAAGCTTCTTATTCAACTGTTTTGGTTACCCATTCAGCTATAATTTCCTAGCTTTTTTGCTCAGCCCAATTCAGAACTTTATTTGTTCAAAACAAACAAATTTAATAACTGACCGATTCAGAGATAAAACATTCAGATCCATTAAGTAGTAAACAAACAGCCCCTTAGTTGGTATTTGTATAGACTTTTTTTTACATTACATACAATTGTATATATTATCGCTAAAATTTCAATTCTAGTAATATTAACTTATGACAAAGTATAATTTTTTTTTATGAAATACAAGAATTTTATATACAAATACTATCTAAGATTTAGGAATATATACTAGTTATTCTTATACTAATTTTGTAGATGGTATTAGTATAGAAAATATTATACTCCATCTATCCCAGAATAAAAGTCCTTGTTGATTTTTTGCACATATTAAGAAAGATGATAAAATGACAAAATTTTTTATATTTAAATTCTCATTTAATTACATATTTTTCTGCAATGGACTAGCGATATTCTATAAATATATATAGATAATAGAAATATGACAATTAATACTAAAGATATTATAGGCAAATTATTATAAAAAATAAATTATTTAAAGTAGGTAGACATTTAATTTAGGAATACCTAAAACAGTAATAAAGACTTTTCTTCTGTTTCTTTTGGAGCCCTGAAAAAGAAATAGAAAGTTGTCTTTTCTGACATTTATTTTGTCTATTTGCAGCAAACTCTTCCAGCAGGTGATACTAGACTATGACTATACCTTCACAACACCTTATTGTGGAAGTGCAACGGTTGAAATAAACTCAGAGGTGTGAGCTGGGCATTTTGTATTATTGTTTGGTGTTTGATATATATTGTTTGAGGAAGCGTTGTACTCTAATTACTTACTCTATTGAGAATCCGCATTCCCTATTATGCGAGCCTTTATTTTAAGTGTGTTACATTTCAAGATACAGTCGACTTGAACAAGTAATAAACTGAAGGATAGCTGATGCTGATCTAAATGGGGAGCCCTAATCGTAGTTCTCTAATAGTTGTTCATATTATGTCAATAGTATTACTATAGCTGATATTATATTGAGCAGCATGGAAGAGGTACAATCTCTGATGAAGGCAGCTGCAAGCTTCGTTGGGAGGACTGTGAGGAACAAATTGATGTGGCGGCACTGGCATCATAAGAGCCTATTCTCTTCTATGATGAGGTTGGCGACTCGGATAACTGATGATATTAGGGGCAGATTGTCATAAATGTTTCAACTTCTATTTCCCTGGTATAATCTTTTGTGCTATAACCAAAGTTGTCATTACCTCAACAGGTGATCTTTTATGAAGATGAATGGGCTGATAGTGGAGTGTCTCTTTTAACAGTGAAAGTGTAAACTTGAAGCTCTTAATGGTTCTTGTTTTGTACGGATATTGTCAGCTTTGTTCACATTATGTGGATTACAGACGACTGATTTGTGATTTTGCAGAGTCATGACTAGCTGTTGGTTTCTTCTCTTGCGTTTCTGGGTGAGTTAAGTCTCTTAGTTAATATTTATCCACATGAAATTTTGTTAGACAAGGTGCTGTCCATTGTTTTCTTTTGTAAATATATGAACAAGTTGATGGCCTGTATTATTGGGCTCAGGACCCTGGAATCCAACAATGAGATGCTTCAATATAAAAATGTTTTAAAAGTAATAGCTTAAATTGTTTGTGGGTAGGTCCCTACTGTTACTACTTTCTTCTTCATCTAGTGATTGTTGCTTTTCATCTCACAGCTTAGAGTTGATGCGGTGCTTATGCGATTAAGGGACACTCGTATGCATTGTATTTTTGGTGAGAGTAGAAAACCAGTTATTCTTAGAGAAAGTTGCTGGAGAGAAGCCACATTTCAAGCCTTGTCGTCTGTAAGTTTAATGTGCAAGTGTTCTTCACTTTTTTGGTTTGGCAACTATGTTTTTTTCATTTAACATTAAGTTTACTCGTCAAAGATAAAATAGAATGTGCTCTCTGGTTGTCACCCTCCTAAACATATCTGAGTTGTTTTGATTGGTTTTGAAAGCAGAAGAGATGCGTAACTTAAAGAGCGTTTATAGTGACCATCGAGTTGTTCTTGCTACCTAATTTTTTATTTAATCCAGAAGTGCAGAAAGTTGAAAATTCAGCTCTTTCACCCAAAAATTGTGGATAAGAACAGGATTGTATGTTCTGTTGGTTTTAAAAGGCTTCACATGCATGGGATTAGAAGTTCAGAAAGTTGAAAATTCAACTCTTTCACCCGAAACTTGTGGATAAGAACAGGATTGTATGTTCTGTTGTTTTTAAAAGGCTTCATATGCATGCCTCTCTTTCTTCATGTAGCTTTTCTAACAAATACTTCTGGGATGGCAGTACAATAATTTTACTGAATTCTTGATGGATTTTCTGATGTTTCTGTAGCATTATCTATTCTTTAAAGTGTTTTCTGAATCATTATCTCAAAGTCTAATTTATACCTTTTTTCTTTTAAATTACAATAATATCACACATCAGACAAATTATTAGATTAGAAATGCTGACCTTAAAGTTTCATTTTTGGAATGTCAACTTTCTCTTTTAGCTTTTAAATGATTTTGTTCTAATATGTGTGAACCACTTGCCAACCTATCAAAAGAAATTTGTTTACACCACTTACCATATTTTATTTACCTTTAGCTCCTTATCTTATTTTCAGTTTTGATTTCTTAATTTTATAAACTTTTGAAGACTTTCCATTTCACTTGCATTGAATGATCAAATTAATGTTGCCGAAAGGATATCCTTCTGAGTCTGCTGCGTATATTGATCCAAGCATCATCAACCAAAGGCTTCCCGTCATCTTGCATAAGACCCAAAAACATATATTCCCCGATTAACATGTAAGCTTTAAGTAATCCTTGATATTATGGAAGGAACTATACTTAATCTTTATGCAACAGACAATTTTATTTATATCATTGTAGTCATTTTCTTTCCAGTGCTTAAATTTTCCCCCTTCATTACAATGCCACATTTCCCTAATCTCATGTTAGATTAATTAGTCTGTTATCTGAACTTGAGATGTGGGCAGAGGCATGTAAACATGTTCTATATTACAAACCTAATATAATGTTTCTACGATTGTTCACAAAAACGAAGCACAAAATGGAGACACACCGAAGGTGTGGAAGTCTTGGAAATGTGAGTGCATGGACTGAGGTGTGAGTAGTCCTGGCAAATGGACGGATATGGCTTGTGCTAAAGTGGACATCAGTTAAAATCGGCTGAGTAGATAAAGATATCAGTGTAGTTAAGTGGATTTCAAATGAACATTTTTCAATACATATGTCCATGTCCCCTGTTTCCAAATATCCACAAATGAAATATTAACTCACGAATCAAAGTTTGAATGTCGCTTTGAAGTGCCACACACTCGTTTTGATTGGTAGCGGGGTGGGAAACTTCCGTTGGTGCTGGCCCCTTGCCTTACACGCTTAGTACCCGATCTACTTAGAAAATAAAATTAGAAAACATAAAAGACACATGATAACATTATTGGACTAAAGTAAATAAATAATAGTGAAAAACTACAATAAACATCTACTTTACCTTTCAAGCAGGTTCCTTCATATTTGGGTCTCAGCTGCACTTTGTAAGAAGAGAGGAGGGGAGGGGGGTTGATAAATCTTGTGTGAATGTGTAGGAAACTAAGAATCTGTTAAGAGATCTTATTGAATAACTTGTTGAACATGTGTGGTTAGGTTACCAACCAAAAAATCATAGACTAGCTAGTTGCTACATTTTTTTATTTTGATAATCATCGTCGATGGGGAATGACAGGAGAAAGAATGTGAGCAATAGACAGAGTAGAGAGACTTGATGTCGTTAGTTTTTGTCTTAGGTAGGGTAAATTTTTGGGTAAGAGAAAACGTTAGTAATGTGGCATCTAGTGTGAAAACCAATTGGGTGATATATTAGGGCCCCTAACGGTTCATTAAGATCCATGAAATATATGGACAGAAATGGGCACCCCATTATAAAAGTTGTCATGAAATTTACGAGTCCATGTCGATTTGAGAAACGAATCAGGATATTAGAGCTATCGGTTTTAGAAATATTCTTTAGAAATATCCAGGTGTTAGTACTGAATTTGGAGGCACGTAGAATTTGAAAAAGAAACAACTTTGGTTATAGTCTACCACTGAAAGCAGCTATATCGTGATAATTATATTTTAAGTTATAAAATATCTTGGACTGCTTGGCTAAAAAGGGATGGAGATAAAAAGGATCTTTGTGGAACAGATTATGCTTTAAGGATGGGAATCTAAAACGATAGAGCTGTAGTAGGATGGATGAAGTGGAGATTGATTTTGAATTTCTTTGTGCTGTCCATCAAATCAATGGGAAACCCTTATTAGGTGGCTTGCAGCCCCATGCTATTTGG
The DNA here is from genome assembly GCA_947179155.2 of Hedera helix. Lineage (NCBI taxonomy): Eukaryota > Viridiplantae > Streptophyta > Magnoliopsida > Apiales > Araliaceae > Hedera > Hedera helix. The sequence continues at coordinate 31,848,278 of OX359287.1, forward strand.
ACAGCATGCTTTACAGTTAATATTTAATTATGTCAAAAGCTGCCCATAATTATTGTTCAATTCTTGTACTAAAGTACATTTATCATTTCTCTATTTTGAGATAGGGAACTTGATTTAAAATCATAAGATTTTCTGTATAATAATTCTGTCAAAAAGCAGAAAGGATAAGCCTAAGCAGCACTCTAGATGTAGTATTTCCAATGATGATTATTTCCTTTCTCAGTAAGACACTATTGTTTTGCTAATAATGTTGGGAATCAGTCCGTCTATGTTTGTTGTTTGTCTTGTATTGCATTCTTACAAGAGTTTGTTCCGTTGCTTGCTTTCTTTAGCTTATTGTGCAAAGTGGTTCCAGTTATACTATTCAGATATATATGGTTACCATGTACTTAATTTTTTGATTTTATATTTCTATTAAACTGTCTTATTATATATATTAAACCGTCTTACTAATTGAACCATTATCACCATAATGCTTAGATGACTAAAGAAATAGGTTTCGATCTACAAGACCATAAACTAGGAAAAGAACCTTATACACACTTCATGAAAGTATATGGTGCGGCAGGAATTATTCCAGGCTCCCAAGGTACTAGAAATGAAAAGGACTCAACTTTTAGTTATGTTGAACTACAGTAAGCATGGAGAGAGTACGGAGTCTTCAAGCTGCTTTCTACTTCTATCAGGCGCACCATGGTCCAGAACTTGACCTTCCAGAATTGTGCTACACCTCTAAGTTAGTGGAACTAAAGTCGGGTAGATGGATTGTACTAATGATATATTAAAGCTTGAGGTTTAAATCGAGCTTTTGTGTATCTGATGACTGCTCCGGTGGTTGCCTATCCAAATAAAAACTTCCCGGCCACATCATATCCATTCTGTCGTCCATTGTGTATGGCACCCATGCAATACCGAACCCTGTACTATGTTCTTCCCCAAATCTGGCTGAGACTGTATTTCCATCTCTGCTCGGTTTGTGTACTAGTGAGTGGGCTTGGACGCCTAGTGATCTTATCATGGGCAAAGCCATCATTGTTGTCATCCTCTGGGACTGGTATCTTTTTGCTGCACCTCTTTCCCTCTTGTGCGCATTCTGGTGGCCCCCTAATGCTTGTGAACTGAAGAACTTCCTCATGCAAAAGTTACATGAGAAAACCTTAGCAGAAGTGGGTCTTGATAATTGTGTGTCAGAGTCTCCAAGTACTGTCGAGGCTAGATTCCTTCCTAGGCTTAAATTCAGCCACTCTTCTGGATGATCATCTGGGTTTTTCTGATCACTATTTTCCTCACTGATATTTATTTGGCTTGGCTTTTTGTTGGGTTTATCGTATCCATTGAAAGCCATTTTCTACACAACACTTAGTTGAGAGTAATGAGCAGAAGGAAAATGGAATGGATGGGAGGCTTTATGATCAAATGGATGGACTGACTCTTAAATGGCTTTAGATCAAGGAGGGAAAATAGCAAGTGACAATGAGACACTCACAAGAGGAAGAAAGTGATTAGACTTTCTTTAATTTTATCCCATCTCTTTCTTTGGCCCCACCAAGTGATGCTTTCGTCATCCTCTATTATTCCACTTCGAGCTTAGGATTCCCCACTTCTGTTCCTTCTCCTTTTTCTTTCTCAACTCAAATCACACAAACTATTATAGCTATAATAGTTTAGGATTGACATCTGAAACAGTTCCTCTTATAGTCAAGTCATAATCTCGAAAAATATTTGCATTGCCTGCAATATTTGCTGCCCCCAGTCACCTTATGCACAATCATCTAGCTAATGTCTTGCAGTTGAACAAGTATCGTGCTAAGAAATATAAGATATTCATGATTATCATGCCTTCTGATGGAGAATATCTGCTTTTTAGAGGGGAAATTAAGCCATTCCATATGTTAAGTTGCTCTTGTTGATAAAGAATGTCTAGCACCGATGTTGTGACATGAAAACACCTCTAGTAGTAGAGCCGCTGGAATAACTGAATAATAGTCGAAAATTTCTCTGTAACTAGACGAACACCACTGTCAAGTTACCTAGACAAAACATTGAACATAAATTCTGTGTCTAAATAAACTAACCAATTTTTGTTTAGTTATTTAGCATTAAATCGAATATTTTCCTCACCTTAATTTAGTTATTTCCTCTAGGTAGTAGGTTATGAAAGTAAGCTGTAATTCATCTCAAGTAGCTAGGCAGGTATGAAGTACCTACTTGAAGTATATAGTAAGGAAGAACGCACCAAAAAAAAGTACAGTAAGAAAGATGGTACCCACCTTAGAAAATGTGTTTACTCTTTCTTATTGAGTGAGTGATAGATAAGCTTTTAAGTGCAGAAGTTAGATGTTGAAGTGAGTGGTGGTAGAATTTTGATATATAATGTCTTTCAGGAAGGCAGTGGTGGGGTTACTGGGGTATGGAGAATTGGCAATAATACCGATCTTGCCAATTTTATGTAGTGTTTCCTTTTGAACAAGCGTATCTGTGGGTGTCCTCATGCTAGGCTACATGTAGTGGGCAGTGTGTATGTACAATAGGAGTGCATTAAGAGCCACTTGTTCCTGTTCTCCCTGTTTAAACTATTAAAACAGATAGGACAATAGGAGCTCAGTTCCCCATAAAGAACTTTTTAACATTATTTAGGGTGTGCAGTGTGCATTATTTGTTCGGTAATTGGGGTTTGTTACTTTTAGAAATATAAACGCTTAAACACTGTATTTATAAATAAAATAAGTTGAGTTTGATATTAATTATTATTAAATGATTGAGATTTTTGAGTGCATTTGAAACTTTCAAAAGTTCTTAAAGCTGATAGACGAACAAACACAAGCACAATATTTCATCAACTACGCATACCAACCTACTCCATGGTAATGTATGCGCTGAATATCCCGTGGAATCATTGTTGCTGCGGAATTTAACCATTGGCCTATGCCATTTAAAGCACTTATCACTACTAAGCTTACTGTTACTGTTTACCACTATTTTGTAAATGACTTGTGCTAGTTGAGGTTATTTATTAATGAAGTGATAAACTTTTCCAAGTTGAATTTTACACGTAAGCGGATGAAGAGAAGATGGGGAAAAGAAGAATTAATCATCTCTCTTATCTCTCGAATTTTCTTTCTAAATTCTGCCAAAAAAGAAGGAAATAGTTTACTTAATCTCAACTCTACAACAACGATCTTTATTTTATTTCTTTAAAAAGGTCTCCTCTCAACTTCTAAGCAACACGAAACAAAACAATTTTATCTTTTCTTTTAACGAGTCATGATACATAAGACAACAAATTTATGTGGACATTAAATATCGACATACATGCATGAGATATGTTAATATGTGCGCAGGTAACTAAAACAGATTTTGTTTTCATATTAAAAACGAGGAATCACCAATCTGCCAAGTTTCAAGTTACTCAAAGTATAACATAACATCTTACAAGGATCGATCATCAAATTGACCAAACCATCAAATTCCAAGGACTTTAAGATTAGATGAGCTACAACGTCATATAACATGACATGATATAAGCCACCTTCATTGGCAACACATTAGCCTGGATAAATCCTTTTGGGGATTGTATTTACACCCCAACACCTAGCCTTGCTTTATAACATTTCTTATAACAGAAGAGTAGGGGGTAATGTTGGGGTGTAAATATTTGGACCGTGACTCATCCTTTAAATATCTGATAAAGTAAGGCTAGGTGTAGGTATGGTACAGTCATACCTGTATTCATTGATGCATGTGTGGATGAGTGGGGGCCGACTCACTATGGAGATATTTGTGAAATTGTACTACTGGAGAGAGAAAAGGCAGATTCACTTGATGGGTAAGGGAGGCAGTGGCTGATTATTAGAAGAAGCAGGAGAGAGAAGGACAAAAGAGAGATACAACAAAGAGGAATACCACATGAGAGAGGGAGGATAGATCATCTTCTCCAACACAACAAATATCAGAACGAAGTACTCCATCTTGCTCACAATCCGACACCCATCGATATAAATAGAGTTGTAGTAATACCCGACGTGGACACGCAAGTACCATTCATACACGTCGGTGGATGTCAAAGGGTAGTGATGTATATCACGTGTACAAACCGTTATATTGTTATCTCATTACGAACCGTTATATTGTAACACTTTCAATATCATTTTAGTGGATTTCTGGCGTATCACCCGTGGTTTTTATCGATTTGGGTTTCCACGTAAATTATTGTGTTATTATTTTCAGTATTTGCTTGTTCAAACATCTCTTATTCCAGTATGATTTGGGCTCTTCATTGATGACGTGTTTTGAGCTGGCCGACTTGGTGATTTCGGTCCACGTCCAAAATTTGACGTCAACAACACCTATTTCCCAAAAGAGGGATATGAAAAACTTGCAGCCATACAGAAGTGCCCAACTAGATAAACATGAATCATTATCAGAGAATTGCCCTTTTCCCCTTGCAGGTTCTCTATTTTGGGATACTGAAGAACATGGGAAGAATAATATTTCCTCTGAAAAAGATGGGGGAATTGACCTTTGATTTCCCCCCTACATGGGGAGTTTCCATCCAGTAAGCAACTCAAAAAGCAGTAGGATAATGCTATTCCAAATGATAAGATTTGATGCAAAATAATCAAGTGGAAATGTGGCACATCTAAGTAAGCACCAAACTTGGACCAGTAAAGTTCTAAAAGAAACTGGTACAGGTTGATTGGAAGAATATGAACAGAAGAATCTCCAAAGGATTTTGGTTGGCTGGTTTTGACATGGTGATCCCCATTCCTGAAAGAGACTCGTGTATAGTCAATTTCTTGATTGGGTGGGGAGTAACAATCCTTAGTTCCCAAACAGTTTAAAATGAGTTCAGGGTCAAAAAGAATCTGCATTGCTCGTTTGAAATCAACTTCACCATGAAAGATTTCTAATCTTGGGCCAGGTAAATGGTATCAAAGGGACCATTTCTGAACAAACTTCCAAGTACATGAATTCTCTCAACTTTTTTCTCCCGGGACCATTCTCTATACTCTTATCCACAGAATGCACCTTTAACAATTTGCAAGCGGCCCCAAAACGACCCAGTCCACTGGAATATGGATTCCAGTCACCCCCTCACCAATTACTTGGCATTGGAGCTGCCATTTGATCTGCAGCCTTATTAATGTTTCGATTTCATTACTCCCATCAGCTTTACGACAGCAAGATTCAAATCATTCCGGCCTACCAAATATTCCAAATCAGTTCTCCATTAGCTTCTCTCAAGGGGGATCCAACCTCCAGTAATTGCAACTGTTTCCTCTGCTAGCCACTGAATTGTGCAAGGAAACAATTTTAGGTGAGAACAGAACTGGTGGTTTCATTTTATGCATCAATCAAAAGTATGGAGTACACAATGATTGAAAAGATACAACAGCCCAGCAATCCCCAGCATATTTTAGCTTTGTTCTAATAAATCAGAAACCTTAAGGCTCCTGGGAGCTCCAGCATTTCGTCAAAATTCTGTAAACTACAAAGCGAAACAACTGTGCCTCCAAGCACCATAACAATGGCCACATCTATGGAATGACTACAGAAATGTGTGGAGAAGTCGGATGGAAAAACCTTACTCCATAAAACACAATCTTTCGATATAAATACGAGCTTTAAATATAGGTCATGAATTAACTACCCGATATATTAAAGACTGTACAATTATCTCAAAAAATTTGAGAAGTTACAATTTTATTTTTCTTAGAAATTGAAACAGTCTAATCTTATGAATCGTTCCCATCCACAAGCTGAATTCCCACAGGAAACACCTCTTCTTTATGACTAAGTTAAGCACCATAACATGCTGCACTGATCAAATAGCACATTCAAGTACCTGCATGTTATAGACAAAATCTATGTTAGTTTGGGATAAGGTAAGCCAAATGTGTTGACATGCACTGTATGAAGATGAATGAAGGTGGGGGAAACACTGCACCCGTGATGTGATGCCCAACGTCTAGAGAACAAGGATTTTGCACCCTAAATAGAGTACTTAATATAGTGCCTCTGGGTGTGCATGCAAGAGAGAGTCACGAAACAGTTACTATTCCAAGTATCTTTCAATGGAATTTCTTTGTTAAAATAAATTATAAAGTCCTAAGCCTGGGGAAACAAACCTTAATAGTCATTATGCTAATGAAATAAAATAAAGTTATATTACTCACAAATCCAAACACAAAGTAACCATTACACATTAATTCTTTCAGTTGTGGCTGTGATGGACAATTTTGGCCAATAATGCAATCCTATCATTCCCCCCCCCCCCCCCCCCCCCCCCCCCCCCCCACTAAATATAAGTTATCCAAGCCAAATCGATTGAGTGCTTTGTTTCATTTTTCTCCTTCATTTCTTTGGCCTTCTAGGTTTTCACTTCAGAAAACATAGTGGAGCAAAGAGAGTTTAAAATCTATATTTGAGCTGAAGAAAGAGGCTTAAATCTGGAGCAAATCCGGGTCATAATCTACATCAGCAAATATCTTAATACTGCATAGAGTTTGAAGAAAATAGATAACTATAGTACGACCTGGCAACATTCATCAATTAATTAAGACCACAATCGTTCCAAAAACTCAATAGTTAAGTGCTACTGAGGGGAGACCCCAATTAACATTCCCAGAATCATATATGATATAACTATCTATAGAAAGAAAACAATTATGAGGTTGAGAGGTAAACAATGAAAATTGCAGGGACAGTCCTTCTGGTAGATCAAAAACTCTAACCAGTCAAATTGTAGCCTCTAATATGATCAAATAATTTAAATACAAAATGCTTTAGATTTACAAGTTAGAAGAAATGTTCTTATAAAAAATCAACATTATACAGGAAATATGCGTCTTTATTCGTATATCACCTCTTCGTCCATATCCTACTTTATGGTTTATGGTCTTGCGAATTAAAAAATGTTACATTTTTCGTAACATTATATATGAAACATGCATCTTTATTGGCATATCAATGTGTTATGTGTCCATATTTTACTTCTTAAGTCTTGCCATCTTGTGCGCCCATGGAATGTCAAATCGTTGTTCCGAGTTCATATCTATGCTTCACTGCTTAAATTCCAAGAGAAGTCTCTAATACCAGTTACCGAGTTGAGCAATATTCTAGAAGCTATATGATCAACGACCTGTCTGCCAAGACCTAAGTTTCCACTTCCGAATGCAACAATTGTACCAAAAGCGATCTTTTTCTCTTCTCCAATCATTGATATAGATCCCTTCCATTTTCTCAAGTGACTATCTTCACGACAAGGACAAAGGTAGACAGACCGATAGAAACGTTCTGAAGATCCACTAGCATAAACTTCATCAGAAAAAATCTACATCATATGTGTAAGTTACAGCTCTCCTAGTGGCTAGCAACTTCTATTCAAAAAGAATCCAATAGCCATCATATCAGGATCCTGACGAAGGACGACCAAAAGAGACTGATAGAACATACATCTTGGGAAGTATTGGAAGTCCTCATGTTGAAGACTTTCCAATCTGAAAATTGTGCACTGCCATAACCTTTTTCTAAAGCTTTAATAATACTCTTTCTACCGTCTTTTAAACATCAACTTGCAGTTATTGATACATCATTTTCATGAATAACTTATGCTGCTTGAAAAAAGACTATACATAATGCTACAAAATATATATATTTCTAAACATGCATTCACACTTGTTAGAAACGTTGGAGGGGTTTCTTGAAAGTAAAAAATCAAGCAGGTGTTAGCAAAAGGCTTTTCTCACACATTATCGCAAGGCATAGTTGTCAAATCGTGAATCATATTATCTATCGAAAATCCCTGCATCGTGTTTCATATATTGTACGATACGAAAACAAAAGGAAAAATATGATAATATATATTTAAACATATAAAACACACAATTTATTGGACAATTAAGCATATTAGCTTGACTATATATTAAAGTAGTAGAGTAAATATTATTATAGACGAAAATTAATTCTAAAGTTAAATAATAGCCAAAATACTCCAAATTGATTTATTAGATATTATTATAATAATCTTTATAAAATAACAAGAGAAAACAAAAATACAAATTCACCTTTAAACTATAAAGTAAAGAGAATAATTTAAATTAACAAGTGAAGTTTTTTTTTTTTTATTTGTGGAAATTGACGTAAGAAAAATAAGTCAACATTTTATAGAAGAAGATACGAAACTCTAAAAAAATGATTAAATGCTCATAAAGTGATATAGAATATGTTATAAAAAACTTCTTCATTTGAAATAGAAGGCTCAAAAGCTTTGCTTTTAATTACTCCTTTGGATCTACATAAAAAAAAATCAAGTTGGTTGCTAACTTGAAAAAGTATCGTGCATTGTATCGTAAGTAGAAAATAAGATGCAGAAAATTTCTAATATTCTTATTCATCTCTAATGGGAGGTATTTATAGCCATACAAAGGGTAGAGATGCAGCTGTACTAATATTAACACAGCCAGTTGTACTAACACTAACACAACCAGCTGTACTAACACTAACACAGTTGTACAATTAGTTATACAACACTCATTAACACAACTGTACAAACATTACATATTCTAATACCACCCCTCAAGTTGGTGCATGGATATCGCACATGCCCAATTTATCTAGTGAAGAGTAGAGTTCTGTGACGCCCCCAAAATCGGGTCTCAAATACCCGGATCCGGTCATCACGATTCAATACAAACATCCACCTCTAAATAACATACAATAACTAAATGTGGAATAATAAACATATGTTGTTCATTCAAAAGGTGTTACTAGTCCCAAGATACGATAACCTTATACAAAAGTACATAAATACCCTTAATAAAGTACTTAGGGTTTACATCACAAAATAAGTAATTTTAGCTAGACGAATAAACTAAAGATTGTCTCTATCACTTCATCTTTCTCTTACCCTTGTTCTTTCTAGAAGTCTCGGGTTCCACTGCAATAAGGTTCATGATATAGCAAAGGTGAGAAACTAGTTTACTCAACAAGTTTAAATAACAAAGGAAATAATATATCATGAATGAACGAGAATAGCTGAAACAATTTAACAATATGAATAACATAAGCAGTAATAATGATTTGCTTTTAGAATCAAGATAGTCAAATAGACTATGAACTATAAACATCTACTGGAGTCAATAACAGATTGACCCAATGGTTATTACTAGAAATATATACCTGAGGGGATCAGCCTCAGTACAATATGTGTATGCATAACATTTAATTTTCGTGTTTTGTACCTGATATTAGATACAGGGTACTCCCTTGTAATAGGAAGGTGTTCATAATAGTCTAAGAATCCGCATCTTCAATGATTTGGATAGCTTTTAAAATCTTTAACATAAATGTCTAGCCGAACAATGGCGAACGTTAAATAAAGTATAAGTTAAAGACTGTACAAGATCGATAGACTTGGCAAAATCGGCCCGGGCCCGTGGGTCGGGCTAGGCCAGCCCGTAGAAAGTGGGCTGTGGGCTTAATAATACCAACCCGTGCAGAGGTGGGCCGTTTTTGGCCCGGTCCGCGAGTTTTTTTTTTTTTAAAAAAAATGAGTGCTGCCTGTGATAATCGAACTCATGACCTTGAAGTCATTAAATAAGAGTTCCAACCAATTGAGCTACAACAGCTTGTTGTTTTAAATTCGGCTTTCAACCATATTTGTTCTCATGCTTCAATAATTCAAATACAAATTACTACAAGTCTACAAGTAGCAACGAATTCTTTGAATGATATTTTCTTTCAATTTTTATTTATTTATTTGACAAATAACTTTTATTTTTCATCAAATGTGGAGTGAATATACTTTCAATAAAAAAATTCATACTTCTCAGAATATATATGGAGTACCACAAATTCCGCATTTCCACTCCACATAATATATATATATACTTATGTATGCACTTGATCCTTAATTCCTTATATATATATATATATAACAAAAGAAAACCAATGATAAAAATACTATAGACGTTTATTATGTCACTAAAAAATAAGAATAACTTTTGACTTTTCAAAATGTTTGAATTGTTTATAAATTAAACATTTATGTGATTTATTTTAATATTAAAAAATAAATCTTGTAATTATTGATATTTTTTATAATAAATTATAATATTTATAATTATATTAATTTAATAAATATATATATTTTAACTGACTACTGAAAGTTTAGAAAGATAAAATTTGGGAAAATTTAGAAAGATAAAATTTAGTGCTTCATTAATAATTAATAATAAAAAACATGAGAAATTAAGTCTACAGACTACAAAGGGGGGCACAATGTTATTTTCTTTTTCTGTTTTTGCTAATTCATAATGTCATTTTTATACTGCTAAAAAAATCAAAAAGAATGAATAAAATTAATTGCTCCTTCATAAATAAAAGAACAAAATTAAATGTTTTCAATCACTTTCCTTAATTTATTGCCCTCACCATTTATTGCATCCAAACTCACAACACAATCATGTTTGCCTAAGGGGTAGAATATATTACATGAAATCACAAGCTTTTTGGATTGATAGTATTATCTCATACGGAGGCTATGAAACTCATTTATTTTCGATCCTTATTTTTTTTTTAAATTACACATAAATATGAGGCTTATTCTACATGTTTTAAATAAATGAAATAAAAATAATACTAACATTTTTTAGATAAGACTGCTTCAACCATCATCATAACCATATAGTAAATAGTACGTAATATTTTTCATCAAGTTAATAAATGTGAAATTGAAATTGTATTTATTTAAATTCAGGGCCTTCAGGCCATTTATTGACCTGCTATATGCCTGTATCCATTACCAAAATTCACATCAATGTTTAAATTTTCTAACGGCCACGAACTAACATAATTGTAAATAATTAGTTTTAGTATTTATTTCAAATTATAAGTCATAATAAAAAATAATAATAATAAATAAATATTTTGATATTTTGTAAAAACAAAAAAAAATTACTCAAAAAGACCACGGGCCACCTATTTCTCAGCCCGCAAAAACCTGGGTCGTTTTTGGCCTAACCCGCAAAGGCCCGGCCCGGCCCATTTGTCAGGTCTAAACATCGATGTGGAATAATTGTAAAGTAATTTAAACCACTTAAAGCATGCTTGGAATTATAATTCAAGCTTAAATAAATAACTTGCTCAATGAAATGAGTTTAGAGATAAGGAACTTGCATGCCTGTTCAGCTACAATTAATGTCTAGCTTTAACTAACTGACTTTGAAATACCTAACATTAATAAAGTTGGTCTAATAATTAGTACAGCGTATTTGCACAACTATACGCTCACTAAAGAACTTATCTACCACATAAGTAATAACATATAATTTACATCAGTCAAAACAATATTATTAACCTTATAGACTCTTAATCATATTAGGTTAATAATTTAATAAGTTAGAAAATATTTTTCTTAAGTGTTGGACACTTATTAAACCCTTACACAATTTATTACAATTAATTACAATATTAACTTCAAATTATCTTATTAACTCAAACTCTATTCAATTACTATTTAATCTTGATTAAATATAAATTAATTAATTATCTTTAGTTATTATTTAAAATAAATAATAACTAATTGTACTTACTTATTATTTAATAATAATTAAATAATAAATAATTATAGATTTAATTTTAACCTTCTTTAATTTAATATTAATCAACTAATAATTAACTAAGTAATTAACCTCACATATTATTTAATTTAAGGAAATTAAATAATAGTTTACTAATTTTAATCATCTTTAATTATTATTTAATGTCAATTAAATAATAATTAATTATTTAATTAATTTTAATAATTATTTAAGGTTAAATAATAATCAATTTATTTATCCTTATTTATTATTTAAATTAAATAATAAATTATTAATTTAATAACTTAATTTCCATTAATCATTATTTAATGTTAATTAAATAATAATTAATTACTTAATTATCCTTATTTATTATTTAATAATATCTAAATAATAAATAATTAATTTATAAATTTTTATCTCTCTTTAATTATTATTTAATAGGAATTAAATAATAATTGCTAATTTATCACCTTTATTTATTATTAACATTTTAAATAATAAATAATTAATAAAAATTTTATTTATTTAACTTAACCATAATTTAGTTAACTAGATTAATATTTAAAATATTTAAATATTAATCAAAATGGAAAATATAATCCCAAATATTATTTTTGTATTATTATTATTTTTGTTATAATTTTAAAGTAAATTTTAAATATTTAAATTAATTAAAATTATCCAAAATGACAATTCTTTAAATAAGCTGAATAATCGGACGGAGGGGCAAACTTGTAATTTCCCCGGAACGGTGCCGTTTTTAAGAACCGTAAACGACTTCCGCGCCTTGCGCGCAGGTTATCTTTTTATACGCCAAATGGCGTCATTTGGCTCCGCGTCTAGTAAGAAAATCGTGCGCGCAATGCGCGGCCAGTCACTTTTTTTTTGTCCTTTCGAAGAATGTCTACAGTGTTCCGAAAATACTCACTTAATAAAAATTATACCTTCAAGTAAGCTTTAACTCCTCAATAAAAATCCAAAAAATTTAACCATCACTAAATATCAATTTATAACATGAAAATTTAAGTTTCTATGATTTAATTCCATATTTTCATCAAAATTATTTTACCAAATAAACTACTATAAATCATAATTTTTTGTGTATAACTCTATTTTGAGTTATCCAAATTTTATTTTTCTCATGATTTAATGTTATATAATATTAGAACATTAAATATAAATTTTATAAACATATTTTTGGTCATTATTTTGAGACTTGTTTACACACTACCAAACACATGTTTTTAGCATACAAGATATACCAAAATACAAACCAAATATTTTAAACTCAAGCATGGTATAAATATTACTAATACACATTACTAACTATATTAACATGTTTATACTGACATGATGGTTTATTTAATTTAAAAACAAAGCTAGATTTAAAATAATAATTACCTTATTTTAATGGCTATCTTCCTTTTTCTTCCAAAATAGGTTGTGAAACTTAAAGACATAAACCAAGAACTCATTCTCTTGGTATTTTTGCTCTCAAATATTTTCTTATACTCTTAATTGCTATCTCTAAATTTTTCAACACTTAGAATAAAATGAAGTAAACTTGCTCCTCTTCTTAGTTAGCTTTATTTATAGATGGGAAGAACCTATACATATACAAATATATCCATAGTTTTTTTTTCCCAAGAAAAAAAATGATTTCTCTTCACATGGCCTAAGTACAAGTTGGTGAAAAGAGGAGTGGCTTAAGTCCTTATTAATGTCCTTACAAGTAACTACAAAAATAAATAAAATCTCAAATCATGCATCTCTCCCTCTACCTAATCGGCAGCCACACCATCACCACTATCATGACCAATTTGGCTTCCTTTATTAAATTAATCATGAACTAGAAGCTAGGGAAAATGACTACACAATGACCAATTATTTTAATGAAAACATAAAGTAACTTAGCCATTCTCCCTCCTCTTAGTCCACGGCAAAAGCAAAAATTTGTGTCCCAATTTGTTAGTCCATCATGCATGCTTTATTTTATTAAATAACCATGCTACACACTTAATTCCCTAAATAGTTTATTATTTGTACAACACCTAATACCCAATGGACTCCAATTAAATGACTTGGACTATTATTTAGTCAAGTCCATTTAATTTATCATTTGACTAATTAATATAACCCAAATGATTGGTTATTAATTTTGTTACACATTAATTATCCAATCCATGATTAATAATAATTGAATTGATTAATTAATTAAAATACACTAACACATTAGTATTAAATTACTAAATGGACTAATAAATATTATTATTAATATTTTACATTGTTTACAATAATTAATAATCATATTAATTAATTTACCCAATTTAATTAACTCATTATATTCAATTTAATTAAATATTTAATTAATAGTAAATTTATCAATTATTTTGATATTAAAACTTTAGAGTTTGTTCACTAATTTAACTAACATATTAGCGACTCCCTTTAATTAACTCTAGCAATTAATCACATAATCATTTAATCATATAATTAATTAATCACATAAAAATATTTAAATAATCTCGTAAAACCAACTCGTTAGAATTTAAATTAATAATTTAATTAATAATGACATGGAAATTCTAGGACATTACAAGTTCTCTGCTAGAAATAACATGAGTTATCATATCTGCATGTTGGTCTTCACTCTTTATATACGTCACTCGAATGACATCTTTTTCCAAGTTCTCGCTAATAAAGTGTTTGCCAATATCAATATATTTTTTTCTCTCATGATGTACTGGATTATTTGATATCTTAATAGCAGTTGTATTGTCACAATACAGAATCATAGGCTTCTTAGGTTCAAACCTGAGTTCCCTCATTAGAATCTTTAACCAAATAAGCTCAATTATGCCATAACAGAGTGCTCTATACTTTACTTCAGCGCTAAATCTTTACACAACCCCTTGTTTCTTAGTTCAAAGGGCTAGCTCCCTATCACTTTTCTCTACTTTACATTTATCTTCTATTTTACATGTTCTTAACCTCTCTAATAGTCTTATATCTATCAGTCAAATTATCAACAGTTTAAATTGCTTAGTAACCTTTTTTTTCCTACTCATTGTATCTTTTAGGATTGTCTCACGAAGATGACGATTGGTACTGGTAAGGAGAAAGGGAGTCTCTACTACTTGGAGGGGCAGGGCAATCTTAAATTCAATCTGGCCGTGGTTTTCAGGTGGCTGGAAATCTAGTTATAGATAGAGACAAAATTCTTTTATGACATCACCGTTTAGGACATTATTCTTTTATCTATTTAGAACGCTTATTTCTAAATTTATTTGCCAATGTTTCAATTTATAGTCTTCGTTGTGAACATTGCATTTATACGAAAAATCATCGTGTCTTATTTCCACCAAACTTTAATAAAAGTACTACTCTTTTTTCTTGTATTCATACTAATGTGTGAGGACTATTTTCTATTCCTACTTATTCGGGTTGTTAATACTTAATATCTTTCATTGATGATTGCACTTAAGTGTGTTGGGTTTATTTGATGACATCTAAAAGTGAAGTTAGTACTATTATTCCTAAATGCCATCAACTAATCAACACTCAGTTTCATGTCCAAAACTAGGTTTTTCATTTTGATAATGGTCGTGAGTTTGTCAATCTTTCTCTTACTGAGTTCTTCTAGTAGCATGGCATTATCCACCAAACAACTACGGCTTACACACCCCAACAGAACGGTATAGCAGAGCGTAAGAACCACCATCTTCTTGACGTAACTCAATGCTTATGCTTTACTATGCAAGTTCCAAAACAGTACTAGGCTGATACTGTAAGACCCCGAATTTTATGAAATATAAAATTTAATTTTTCTTCATATATATTTTTTCCTGAAATAGTAAGTAGGTAAATTGATAAAGTTAAAAGTTAAGGATGTTATGTGCAAATTTTATTACGTCGGACAATATTCGCTTTGTCGGGGAATATTCGTTTGGTCGGGGAATATTCGTTTGGTCCGACGGCGCCGAAATAACAAATTATTGGTGGACCCCACAACGGAATATTTGTCGGATATAGAAAACGACAGAAATAACCTTTTTAAATAAAAATAGTCAACGGAACTGTTAAAATACCGGTGATAAAAGAATAGTAGCATACGGTAGTTATTGGTATTTTCTGTAGCACTCGGTACTCTACAGTAACACACGGTATTGCATAGTGTCTCATATTATTGGTCTGATAATTGACACCGTAACTGTTACGCATCATTTCATCGATAATTGTCACTGCATAATATTTTATATTATCAATTCAATAATTGTTGTTACACAGTATTTTGCATTATTGATTTAATAATTGTCATTACACTGTATTTTATATCATTGAGTCAATAATTGTTGTTGCACTGTTTTTAAAATTATTGAACCTAATAATTGTCACAGTAACATATGCACAGTAATTCACATTATTGAATCAATAATTGTCATTACACAGTAACGTATGCTTTATTTTACATTATTGTTATCTCTATTATGATGTTATTTAAACAGTTGTATTTCATTAATTTATTGACTTGATATCTAAGAGCTAACTATACTGTATTTATAACAATTGGTCATAATAATTGAATTGATAAAAGTTATTTGTTTATAATATAAAGTTAGGTGATTATTAGATGATATGAAATGAATGGTGTAGATTAAAGTGTGAATTATTGTTGAATAATTGAATTGATTTGTTTATAATATAAAGTTAGGTGATTATTAGGTGATATGAAATGAATGGTGTAGATTAAAGTGTGAATTATTGTTGAATAATTAAATTGATTTGTTTATAATATAAAGTTAGGTGATTATTAGGTGATATGAAATGAATGGTGTAGATTAAGATAATATAATATTTGAAATGGATGGTGTAGATTAAAAGATGATCTTTAAATGAATGGTTTAGATTAAAGGAATGATAAGATTTTTGGCTATAAATAGAAGCCTTAACTTAAGAATTTTTCATAAACTTCCTTACTTGTTCTTTCTTTCTCTCTCTAAATACTTCTTTGTGTAAGTTCTCTCTAAGTGTTCTTAAGTCATTCCTAGTTTTGAAATCTTTTGCATTCTTCTTTGAATTCCCGAGTGGAATTTTCTTATGTACAGTAACTCTTTCGAAAAATCATAGTAAATTCATTATTTATCAGAATTTAATGAATTGAAAGCCTGTCTCTTCAGTTTTTCGTCCTCTACAACTTTGAAGAAGGAAGAAAAGTCATCTGAAATCATCTTCATGCCTTAAAATACTAAAAACCGTAACCTATTCTGATTTTGGTCACTATTTTCAGTCTTAGTTTTGAAAATTCATAACTCATTCATATTAACTCCGAATTGAGTGATTCTTGAGTCTATGCCGTCTATCTTTCCGAGAGTAACATTATTTTAAAAACATAAAGAGATTTTAAAAACTCTAGAAGACTCAAAAGTCAGATTCTTTACTGCTACAAACAAGGAAGGATTTGTTCGGCTATAAACTTGTTTCACAATATCAAGGTAAGGAATATCATTCTTTTCACACTCTTAAATTTACTACTCGTAAGGAATATCATTCTTTTCACACTCTTAAATTTATTACGGTAAGGAATGTCATTTTCTTTTCTTACTTGTAAGAAATATCATTTTCTTTCATACTCTTAATCTTATTATGGTAAGGGATGTCATTTTCTTTCATACTCTTAAAATTACTACTCGTAAGGGATACCATCTTTTTCATCTTCCATTATTCAAACGTACTATGGTAAGGGATTATCATTATTTGATTCTCGATAATAATATTGTTTCTTCCTTACTCATAAGACGTGCCTTTTATTTCCATGTATTAAATTGTGGGAATAACCTTACGGAGTGGATTGCCGCCTGTTGGTGAATAACCTTTCGTATTCATTCAGTATTAATCTCTGAGAATAACCTTACGGAGCGGATTGCCGCCTGTTTGGTGAATAACTCTTTGTACTCAAATTCTATTAAATTGTGGGAATAACCTTACGGAGCGGATTGCCGCCTGTTGGTGAATAACCCTTTGTATTAATTTTCTTCACCTTTTGTTAATCAAACCTGCTACGGTAAGGGATATTATTTTCTTTCATACTCCTAAATCGAAATTTATTATGGAACTATTGCTTCTATAATTCCTGAAAATATTATATGTTCCATAATAGTTGAACTTCATTATTTCAACTGAACCTTCCTATTTACGTGAACCTTTCTATTGAATTGTAACCGTTATTCTGAACTGTGGATCTTGAATATCATTTTTAAATTTCACTCCACATCATGTTGACAATTTGGACATTATTTGAATCTGTACAAAGTAAACTTCCGATACTTATTGTTATCCTATTTCTTATATCATTCTAATCATCCAAAAATCAAGATGTTGTGAATATCTGTGGCCGGGGGCACAGATGTGATATATTTGTTGAACAGATGATAGGTTAAAGGCGATATAATAGGTTAAAGGCGATACATCTGTTCGGTGTCTTTTATGGCACGTGGTGAAAGTTCTCTTTGGCCCGTAGTGCATAGATGAACTGTTGATTGGTATGATTATGACCAAAGGCTGAATCTGGTATAATCATGACCGTTGGTGCTATATTGAATATCTTTGGCCCGTAGTGCAAAGATGAACTGTTGATGTGCATGATTATGATTAGGAACTGTGAATTTATATTATCATGACTAATGGTATTTCAGATGATAAAAGTTGATGATGTTTTTACGAAAAAGAGAAGCGAGTGGACATTATAGTCTGCATTATTCTTCTAATAGATTGCCCATTCCGCTGCTATTATTGATCTGAACATTGTTTAAGAATTTAACTACAGTTTTTGATATAAACCTTGTAGTATATTGTATTCTATCAAGAACTCAACTGTTGAAGGTTAATGATAATTTATTTGTCATTATCTTAGTCATGATATTTCTTACTGGGCTATTTGAGCTCACCCTTTCTTTTGTTCCATTGTTTTTCAACAGGAGATGAAAACATAACAGGGTCTAGCCGGGGAATAGAGTGAAGGTCCGAGGAATAGTTATCATAGTCTTCACGTTTTGTAAAATAGTGTGGCAATAATAGTGAAGACTTAGTTGTGTATTATTATACACTGTATTGTTGTACGTTGTGCTTTGTTGTAATAATTTTGTTGTAGTCTTTTGACGACTCAAGTTTGGGCTGTGTAGGCCCAGATTTGGGGGCGTCACAGATACTATCATGACTGTTGCGTTCTTCATTAACAGAATTCCTACTCATATGCTTGATTATCAAACACCCATCAAAGTATTGTCTCACTTCAACTCAATCCCTTCCTTACTTAATTTGTAATAACCGCGAATATTTTAACTAACATTAATGAAATTAATTATTGATTAATTAAATTTTTGTGTGATTAAATTAAATCATTGTATGATAACTTGGTATAATTAATTATGTGGCACTTAATTAAAGGAATTTCCACTTAATGGATTAATTAAATTAATGGATCGTCTTAGGTATTTTAATATCAAATCGTTGATAGGATTTATAATTTATGTAATAATTCAATTAATTTGATTCATAACAAGACTAATTGGTTTATGTAAATTAATTAACATACTTATTAATTAATATCTATATGTAAATGTTATTAATGGAATTTAATAGTCCAACTAGTTATATAATTAATAGTGGACTAATCCAATTTATTTATTAAACAAGCCCAATTTAATTTAATTATTGGTGGACTTGTAATTAGTCGTGTAACTAATTAAGTGGCTCAAATGATAATGAAAGGTTTGAGCCTAATGGAAATTAATTAATTGCCCAAAACCCTAGCCCAATGCAAGGTCAAATTTGGTCAAGGTGCATATAAGTTGCTATATATATATATGTGTGTGTGTGTGTGTGTGTGTGTGTGTGTGTGTGTGTGCGCGCGCGCGCGCGTGCGTGTGGGGTAAGATAACAAATAAAAAAATAAATGAAAATTGGTTGTGAAAAGGGGGAGGTGACCGGCCAATTGGGGGGGGGGGGGGGCTCAAGGTGGTACAAAGCTTAAGAAATGCTTGGAAAACATCTCTTAAATTCCTCACAAGGCAAAGGCATCCAATGTAGCCATTTACACAACAACAATACATGACAAGATGAACCAAGAATCAAGGTTCTCAGACCCGAACTAGTTATTGAACCGGAAAAGGTATTGGGTGAATGAATTACTGGTCGAACAATTATTGACCCAGTGACGTCATTAATATATAAAAATATATATTATTAATAATTCATAAAATTAAAAAAAATCTCATTTCTTATGAACTAAAACATAATAAAGTTAAGTTACAATATTACTAAATGTGATTAATTTTAATATTAAAAAAATTTTGGGACAAAAAATAAATAAATCAGGTCATCGGGTCAATAATCGATTTTACCGAATCGGTGGGTCAACTGGGTTTTGATCAAAACTGATTTTTTTGTTTAAACTGGACTGCAATGCCAATCTGTTTCAATTTTTATCGACGGTCCGGTCCTATTTTGTGACGCCCCCAAATCTAGGCCTACATAGCCCAATTTGAGACGCCATAAAATACATAATTTCTAATACAAATAGTACATAGAACAGAAATACAAACTCAATAATACACAACTAAGTCTTCACTATTATTGCCACACTATATACAACATGTGAAGACTACAATAGCTATCACTCGGACCGACACTCCATTCCCCTGCTAGACCCGGATACTCTCTCATTTTCTGAAAAACAATGGAACAAAAGAAAGGGTGAGCTCAAATAGCCCAGTAAGAAATATCATGACTAAGATAATGACAAATAAATTATCATTAGCCTTCAACAGATGAGTTCTTAATTGAATATAATAGACAATAAACTTTGTATCAATAATAGCAGAGGAAAGAGCAATCTATTAGAAGAATAATGCAGACTATAATGTCCACTCGCTTCTATTTTTAGGAAAAATATCATCAACTTTTATCATCTTAAACATCGCTGGTCATGATAATATAAATTTTCAGTTCCTGATTATAATCATGCCAGTCAATAGTTCATCTTTGCATTACGAGCCAAAGATATTCAAATATAACACCAACGGTAATGATTATACCAGTTTTCAGCCTTTGGTCATAATCATACCAACAACAGTTCATCTTTGCCCCAGGCCAAAGAGAATATTCACCACGTGCCCTAAAAGACACAATAATTATATCGTCTTTATCCTATCAACTGTGCCCCAGGCCACATATATTCACAACAACATGGTTCTTGATGATTAGAATAACAACCATGATATAGATGATGAATCAGAAGAAACAGTATGATCAATAAATATCAAAAGTTTATGATTTTTCTTTGTGCAGATTCAAATAATGTCCAAATTGCCAACATGATGTGGATTAATATTTAAGAATGATATTTAAGATCCACAGTTCAGAATAACAGTTAAGGTTTAATAGAAAGATTTAGAAAAATAGGAAGGTTCAGTTGAAATGATATTAGATGAAGCGCAAACTATTAAAGAATATATATTCATTTCAGAAAACTTTACCAACAAGAGACAAATAAGAAATGAATACGAAGAGTAATTCACCAAACATGCGGTAATCCGCGTAGTCAGGTTATTCTCAGAAATTAATAAGGAATGAATACGAAATGTTATTCACCAACAGGCGGTAATCCGCGCCGTAAGGTTATTCCTACAATTTAATAAAAATTGAATACGAAGAGTTATTCACCAAACAGGCGGTAATCCGCGCAGTAAGGTTATTCTCAGAGATTAATAAGGAATGAATACGAAAGGTTATTCACTAACAGGCGGTAATCCGCGCTGTAAAGTTATTCCCACAAATTAATACATGGAAATAAAAGGCACATCTTATGAGTAAGGAAGAAACAATAATATTTTCGAGAATCAAATAATGATAATCCCTTACCATAGTAAGTTTGAATAATGGAAGATGAAAAAGATGGTATCACTTACCTTAACACGTGACTAGATATGAACTCGTACACTTACAACTCTTTACAAATACTCAAGATGACTTTAGCACACTCAAGAAAAACTTATACAAAGAAATATTTGGAGAGTGAAAGAAAGAATAAGCAATGAAGTTTTTTATGAAAAATCCTTAAGTTAAGACCTCTATTTATAGCAAAAAATCTTATCATCACCAAGATTTCCTAATTTAATCCAAACCATATATTTCAAGATAATGTTTAATCCATACCACTCATTTCATCTTTTAAGATTTCCTTAATCTAAACCATTCATTTAAAGATCATCTTTTAATCTATACCATTCAATTTACTTTATATATAAAACAACTAACTTTAAATAAATCAATTAACTTTATATATAAAAACAAACAACTTTATATTATTTATCATAATAAAAAAAAATAACTTTATCAATTCAATTATTCAACAATAATTCACAATTATTTATTACTATGGCTAATTGTTGTAAATGCAGTGTAGTTGGTTTTTCGAGTTAGATAAACAGGAAAATCAACTAATAATAGAATACAACAGTTTAATCAATATCATAAAAAAGATAACAATAATGCTGAAAATAAATAAGAAAATAACACGTTACTGAGTAATGACAATTATTGATTCAGTAATGTGAATTATTGTGCATATGCTACTGTGACAATTATCAGCTCAATAATATGAATTATTATGCATGTGACAATTATTGGTTCAATAAAGTCAATATAGTACAATAACTACTTTATCAGTTTAATAATATGAAACACTGTGCAATACCGTGTACTACTGTGTAATACCGTATGTTACTATTCCTTTACCACCGAGTATTTTAACAGTTCAAGATGATAATACCGTTGACTATATTTATTTAAAAATGTTACGTATGTCGCTTTCTATATCCGACAATAAGTAGTTGTGGGGGGTCCACAATTATTTTGTTATTTCGGCGCCGTCGTTCGAATCGAATATTCCCTGACAAAACGAATATTTTTCGACCAAACGAATATTGTCCGACATAATAAAATTTGCACACAACATCCTTAACTTTTAACCTTATCAATTTAACCACCTACTGTTTCAGGAAAAAATATATATGAAGAAAAATTAAATTTTGTATTTCATAAAATTCGGGGTCTTACATATTTTTAAAACCATGCCAAGAATAATTTACTGTTAACAGTAAAATGCATAAAAATTAACAATCCATGACATGATACTTATAACAAAGCCAATTTATACAATATCAATTTTAAAAACGCCACCGAATTGATATATGCCTTCTGTCCTATCTTGATGTTAATTCAGTCCAATTAGTGGTAAATATATTTTTTTTGTCAGGATAGATAATTTCATAAAAAAACACAAGAGCTAAATAGCAAAGACAAAGATATATAGATGAGATTCAGGAGACAAAACCTCCCCAACAGCCAAAACCTCACAGTCAACCAGCCAAATAGGACAAGAAAAAAAATTAGATAATACATGCATGTAGGTGAGATTCTCAAGATGAGATTGTGACTAAGCTGACGATAGTGTAAATAAGGAGTAAAATCTTTTATGTATGTGAAAGGTTAGAGTGTTTCTGTTTCTCACTTTTCACATCTATTCATGTTTTCTCTTTCTCAAATATTTGGAAGTTTTTAGACATGAGGTCAGACTTTGGTATTTATACCTTTTATTCTAAAGTTTGTCAAATTTCATCATTTGATTATATATAAAAAATCTATGACTTTTTGAATACTAAAATATTTTTATAAACTTTATAAAAGTCCGAATTCAATATCACCTAATTTTTAAATACATTACAAAAGTTGTAATTAAATACCACTAAACTCTTTAAATGTCTTGATTGAATACAATCAAACTTTTAAATTTTTTATAAATTCTTAAAAATCCTAATTGAATACACCCCACTTAATTTCAACTCAAATTTTATTTGCCTTTTAATTCCAAAAATAAGCTACTCTACTCTAAACTGGAGAAGAACAAAAGTTTGTCAAATATGTGCATTTGACTGATTAAAAATTAATGCAATTAATCGGTTCTAAATCTAACTTAGTCAATTCCGTAATCTAACATTAAATTCTGCATTAAAAAAATGATTATTTATGCACTATTTCAACATTAATTTTATTCATATTTTAATAGGAATTATCAAAGCAATTAATATATCCATACAAATATATAATATTTTCACATAATTTTTTTTTACATAAATAATTAATGAAATTCAAATTAATATAAATGGGATTCATCCAGAAGTAACACAATTGTCTGTGAAAACATTAATTTCATTCCCAAAGCACGGCAATATCATTCAAAATATTATAAGAAAAATGTTGATAAATATTGTCAACATAAAATAATTTTGTCAAAATAAATATATTTTTATAATATTAATTAATGATATTTTTGAATTAATATTTTCAAAAGAAAAATTAATATTTTCATAAAAAAAATTAATATTTTCACAATATCTCACTCGTATGAGATGAGCTCTATTTATTATTTATGTGAACAGAACCTTTTAAAAATATCAATTTTTTTTATAAAAAAATCAATTTTCTATTTTTATAATTATTTTAACAATATTTATTACTGTAATAATGTCATTGTTACTCTAAATCTAAAACATTAGTTAGTATGTGAATGTTTGCGCCCCTTCAATCTGGTGACAGTGAAGCCCACAATTTTACCCCCTATTTAAGCAAAGAGAGCTTCAACCTTCGTCAGTTCAGCCATGGAGTTTCGGAACTCAATTTCTTCTCTTCACGAGGATGTCTGTATGGAGATCTTAACAAGGCTGGACCCAAGATCACTCTCAAGATTCAAGCTTGTTTCCAAATACTGGTACCGTTTTATCTCTCATCCTTCATTTTCTAAGTTTTATTTCAAATCAAGACCCTCAATCACTGGTTTTTTCTACCAAACCAGCAAAAAGTACCCAGAAAAGCTTAAGTTTGTACCCATTTCCCCCCATCAAGAAAATATCACTGACCCACCTTCATGTCTAGGGTTTTTGGATTCCCCTGCAATTCTTCGTAACACATGCAATGGACTTCTTCACTGGTCAATTTCACCTAATCAACATTTCATATCAAACCCTTTAACTAATAAAGCAGTACCCCTCATATGGCCTTTTGGTTCCCGTGAAGTCTTTGCATGTGGGATTGCCTTTGATCCCTCAATTTCTGATCATTTTAAGGTTATAGTTCTGATGGTGCGGCAGAATTTGAAATCAAGGGTTTTTTCTTCTGAGGAAATGGTTTGGGGTATGGAAATTGAATCCCTAGTGCCTGGTAATCATGAACCACCTTGCTGTAGAATTAAGGGTGTCTTCTTGAATGGGTTTTTGTACTGGGAATTGAGGAATAATGAATTGCTTGCATACCATGTGAATGATCATGTTGTTTCCCTTATCAAATTACCTGTGATGGATAACTTGGCTGAAAATTTGGGGTTTATTGAACCTGGTTGTTTGGGAGAGTCAGGGGGTAAGCTCCATTATTGTCGAGTGCTTGGCACGTTGCTCTGTGTTTGGGAAGCAGACCAGGTAACTTTGGTGAATTCCACTACTTGGGTTCGTAAACATTTGATTAATCTATGTGGTGTGACATATAAAAGTCCAAGCATTAAGCCGCATGGATCACAGGCTCTTGCATTTCTTGATGATTGTCTGGGGATTTTACTTGGTATGAAGCAAAAGATTGTTATGTACAAGTTTCGAGACATGGCAGTTCAAGAAGTGTTTGAAGCGCAAAGAAATGGGGAAATTAGCGCCTATGTTCAACCAAGTATGTTCTTCCCCTTTGTGGAAAGTCTGGCTTTGTTCAATTTTCCTTTTTGAAGTTCGTATCCACAGTTCTCTGATTAGTGTTAAACTTCCATGAGGATTTTGCACTTTTTGGTTATTGGTCTCCCAATGCGGCGGATGTAATAATCAAGTAAGATCATCTTTGCACTAAATAGCGACATTATGTAGTGAATGCCATAATAATAGTTTGTACTATTATATGCTACTGTGGTTATGTTTAAGTTATGAGTTTAAACTCTAGATGTTCCCAGTTTTAGATTTGTGTAGTGAAAATGCCCCATAATTATCTTATGTACTCTTTGGCTAATGTTTAAGTTTTGAATTAAAACTTCAGATATTCAGTGTTTCTGTTAATTCTCTACTATTGAAACCGATGAATGTTTAATTCTGGGAATGGCATGTGCATATGTTGGGATACGGTTTATGATTAAGAATGGTCGTTTCATTTGCTTAAATTTTTCTCAGTTTCATACATATGCCAGCAATTAGGATTTGATCTTTTGCGTTGCAATTTAATTAAATCAGCAGATTCTTGAAAAGTTTGGTGAAACAATGGTTTAACTTCAGCCAAGTTTGTTCTTTCTCTTTGTGCATAGTTCTGTTTTCCTCTTAGAAGTTCATTTCCTCAGTTGTCTCATGTCTGCTAATCATTGCATTAAATTTTAGGGCTGTTAAATACCACTCAGTTCAGCTACATAACAAGGTATTTTATATATTATATCCTTGTTCTACTGTATGTACTGGTGTAGTAAATAGTGGCATGCTTCTAAATAAGAAGTGGTGGCTTTGTGTTGTGAATACCACGACAATAGAAACATTGGCTCTTAAAATTTGTATTTATTTCCTTCTCTTTACAACAAAATCCTCAAAACTGTAGAAATCTGTGGAACGAGTTTGAAATTGGAGAATGCAGGTCAAATTTTATGGAGAATGGAGCAGAACAGAAATAATTTCTTATCAGAGGATAACATCTTTTCGATCACATGATGGATTTTTAGTCACCCAAAAGACCCTTTTACTGCATCCAAACAAAAAGGAGAATGGAAGTATTAATAGTACTAAGGAGAAAGGAAAGGGAATAATATGAGAATAATTACAAGAACTGAGGAAACAGCCCTCTGTTCTTAACTCTTAAGTGTACCTGAGGTTAGGTTCATTTTTTGCCTCTTCAGTAGGCTTTATAGCAGCAGGACCTCAAAAACTATTCGACACAATAGACCTTATTAATTATTCGGCAAAACAGACCTCAAAACTATACAAACAGTAGATGAAATCCAAAAATAATCTACACACTCAACTAAATATAGTTACTGAGAATTTACCCACATGTGAATTCTAGTTTTCTGCCTTTACTTCAGTGCTTCTAGCTATTTCCCTGAGCCTGAATCACTGCTTCATCGTGTAACTCAGTCAATTCTGAATCAGATAATTTATCCAACTTATTCACTTGCTTGATCTTCTTCATTTCATCAAGCTCAGCACTTACCTTCCATAATTGTGATGTCAGCTCAACTTTTTCCCTGTTCCAGATGATCATCTCATTCTCGTGGTGTTGTTTAATGAAATTTATCCTTTTTTGAAGCCTGATGACCTCATTCTGAACAATGTCGGCATGCTTGTCACCAGTCATATGTTTCATCTAGCCATTGGAAAAACCCGCATTACTGACCGTCTTTCCTGTGGCATCCTCTTCAGAACTGTTAGCCTAACGAATTAGGTACTCAACTTTGGGTCTATTATTATGCTTAATCATTCGCTTCTGCTGCAGCTTAACTGGAACCAATTTAGGTCTGCCATCAGTTGCTATAGGAGGTAAAGATGGTGCCAGAACTGCTTGTTCCCCAATTTTCTTCTTAAGTAATGAGACATGAAAAACATTATGGATCTGCGCATGGTCTGGCAATTGAAGTCTACAAGCAACAGGCCCAACTTTTTTTCAGAATTTGACAAGGGCCATAAAACCTGGGAGCAAGCTTAAAAGACGATCTTTGAGCCAAACTCGACTGTTTGTAAGGTTGCAGCTGTAAGTAGACAAAATCCCCAATATTGAAACTTCTCTCAGTCCTATGCTGATCAGCATAGTTTTTCATCCTTGTTTGAGCTTGTAGGAGGTTAGTTTTAAGCACAGATAACATAGGGGTCCTTTCCATGATAAACTCATTGACAGCAGGAACTTTAGTAGCTTCAATTTGGTGAAAATTGAGTTGAGGTGGAGCATAACCAAACAATGCTTGGAATGGAGTATATTGTAATGTTGTATGATAAGTGGTATTATACCACCACTGTGCCAAGGGCATCCAAGTAAACTACTTCCTTGGATGTTCACTACTCATACACGTCGAGTAACATTCTAAGCACCTATTAAGCTTATCAGTTTTACCATCTGTTTGTGGATGGTAAGATGTACTGAGGTTTAACTTCACTCTCAACTGCTTAAACAAGGTCTGCCAGAATGTACTGAGAAAGAGCTTTTCTCTGTCATTTACTATGGATTGGGGAAGGCCATGAAGTTTATAAATGTTTTCAATAACCACATTAGCTACAGTGAAGTAAAAGGATGATGTAAGCCTATAAAATGACCAAATTTTGTGAATCGGTCAATAATGACTAAAATAACTGTCTTACCCCCAGACATTGGTAGCCCTTCAATGAAAGTCCAGAGAAATGTCAGCCCAAGGTTCAGTAGGTATTTCCAATGGTGGTAGCAATCCAGGATAAGGAACAGTTTCAGTTTTGTGTCTTTGACATGTGTCACACTCTCTGATCCAAGACTTCACTTGTTCACCCATACCTACCATCTAAAGAACCTACCCAACCTTTTTTAATGTTGCATGTACACCAGAGTGAATCCCCAAGTGCATTTCATAAAATACTGAGAAAATCTTCCTTCTGAGATCAGAACCAGTACCAACATAGATTGCCCCATTAGATCTTAACAAGCCCTACTGCAATTGAAACTGAGTGGATGCTCTAAGGTTAATGATGAGCTGCTGAATAATGGAATGATCGAATTGCCAAATTATGATCATAAGATTCCAAAATTTCATCTATCCATGTAGGAGTAGTGGTACTGATTGCCATAACCTGAGTGTCCTCTTGCAAACCCTGTCTTCTAGACAAGGCATTTGCAACTATGTTTTCAGATCCTTTTTTATATGTGATTTCATAATCATAACAAAAGCATCTTGCTCAACCATTTCTGTTGCAAGAAAGTTGACAACCTTTGTTCCATAAAAAATTTTAAACTTTATGGTCTGGCTTTATAATAAAACGTGCTCCAATCTGGTAGGCTCTCCATTTAGATACAGCATGTAAGATGGCCAAAAGTTCCTTTTCATAGACGGATAAGCCCAGGTGCTTTGAAGCCAAAGCCTTACTAAGATAGGCCAATGGCCTTCCAACTTGCATCAGTAAGCACCTATGCCCTTGAAACTAGCATCAGTTTCCACGATGAAAGGCTAATTAAAGGCCTTGAAAGTTGTATTAGCCTCTTCACTCCAGCTAAATTGTTCCTTCTGCAGCAATTTTGTTAAAGGCCGTGATATCTCCCCCATAATTCTTTACAAATCTTCTATAGTATCCAGTCAGCCCTAAAAATCCCCTCAAGGCTTTCACATTTGAGGAATAGAACAAGCAACCATTGTAGCTATTTTGAAAGTAAAAAACTATGGTAATTAATACTAGTATCTTGTAGTTAGTTTAGAATAGTAATAATTATTTTATTAAAATCAAATAAATTAGTGTTGGTTTTAAATTTTAATTTTTTTATAAATTGATTTATATAAAAGAAAAGGTCAAAATACATATAGTTTTTTGCACCATAAAAAAGATGGAGGAAATTGTCAAGATTCGTGTAGATCTTGTACACAGTCATATGGAGCAACTTTTCACGTGGGATTGGATACGGCTAGCTCGGAATTACTATCAAGCAATAACCAAGTGCGCGCTTTCATGTACAGGTGGCCGTGTGATAATGGTTTATTTTATTATTAAATAAATAAACATTCATAAAATATTTGAAAAAATAATTATATTTATTAAATTATTAAATATTTATTTAAATAATAAATATTAAATTATATTATGGATTATTTCAATCAATTATTAAGATAAATATTTAAATGAAGTGTATATTTATTTAGTTATGATTATAAAAAAATATTTTTTTTAATTTTATTTAAGTTTATAATAAAAGTCTATGTAGTTGTTTATATTGGCAAAATTTACTTAAAATTTTAATTCGAATAAAAGTATGAAACTCAAACTGTAATATATTTTGATTTAGTTATAACAATTTGATAGTAATGAATTCAGTACAAAATTTTAACTAATTTTATAGTTATTATGTTTTAGTTTTTTTTACATATATTATTAATACAATTAATTTGGTGATTTTGTATAATTTTAAGTTTTAATAAATCTAGGTAATATAGTATAATTTGTTATATCTTCTTAATTCATTACATAAAATAATGATAAAAAAATATAACTAAATTGGTGAAATCAAAAATAAAAATTCTTTTAAAAGTTACTTTTTCTATTAGAGATTGGTTGTGTTTATTTAGAATACTTTACAAATTTGGATAGTATATTTAATTATTATAAAATTTTATAATACTTATACTAATTTGAATAGGAAAGAAAAATATATTCCTTTATTCTATAATTAGCGATGAAAAGTTTGGATAATATTTAATTGATACAAGTATAGATAGTATTTATGGTAATATGAACAGAAAAGCTAAACAAAAAAATTGTGAAATCAAATCAAGTTTCTACTTTTAATTATATAGTTGATTATTCGGTGTCACAAACGGTGCGTGTGTAAATTATATAAGGTAAAATAAGAATTTTATAAAATTTAGAAGACTAAATAGAAAGATAAAAAAAATAATTTAAAAATGACAAAATAGTAATATAATTAAAGTTGAAAGGGTAAAGAAGAAAAAAATGATACAAAATCACCCAGCGGTGTCTCAAGAGAGCCGCTTTATTAATAGAGAGATCCAAGTTTAATGGTTTAGGTTTGGGTGCATGTTCTTTTCCTTTTGCTCATTTCAACATGATGATTACAGTGACACCGGCCCTCTTAAATTGACCTGAAAATGCGGTTACGTGTTGTGCACTAAGATTTTTATTTATTTCCAGCAATCATGGAGTTTGAAAACTCGAGGGTGTGTAAACCAAGAGCAAATTCAGTTTAAATTTGTCTTCAGTTTGTTAACAATTGAAAAAAAAAAAAAAACTAAAATCAACATTCCTTCTCGGCTTCTCCGCCATCTCAATAGTACCTAGAAATTTCAAAGAAACGTGCATGAATATATACTCCTTTCAACTTAAGCCTCCTCAAGTAGTTGCATGCCACCTTTATATAACCTTCAACGATTAAAATCATAACCAAGCCCCATTGTTGAATAATAGGGCAAATTAAAATCCACCCAACACAACAATGAGGTCTTCTTCTTTGATATTGGCTTTTAATGGTATTTTAATTTTCGTCTTCTTTCTTCTACTCTCCAACTCTATGGATGTGGACGAGTGTTCGAGGCATATCAATGATCAATCCTCTACATCTTTTCCAGTATTGGATTTCTTGATTGGGAGGGCTTATTCGGGACCAAGTCACGGCGGCCGCGGCCATTAAAGAATACCTACGGACTGCCCGTGTTAATTGATTTAGTACCTAGCTCCAAGTTCATTCTTTTTTTATGCAGTATGTAGTAAACACTTTTATTTGTTTACAATTATAACTATAAGCATTGCTGGAAAATGGTGAAGAACAATGCTTTTCTTAATTTCTGCTTTAAAGTGCGTGCAGCATCAAAGCTGCGGAAGGTGATGAAGATCATAGAGATACTCTGTCTACAAACTTGTTTTCTCTCTTCTTCTTTTTTTCTTTATATTTTTCCCCATTTATTGGTTTGGGTGCAAACAAGAGGATATTGTATTCCGTGAAACTAAATTCACACGTTAATGGAACAAGTTATACACTTTCAAACTCAAATTTGATGTTAATTATTTATTTAACTTTTGATAACAACAATTTTTGTACTTATATAATGATAGTTCTCAAGTAGTTTATAATTTCTGCAATTAATATGAACGGTGGAAGTATTTCCGTAATTAAACTTGTTGAACTATGTGTATGAAATGATCACATAATAAAACTCAATCTTTGACCTTAATTTGTGTATCATGTGGTCAACATTACGGCCTTCATTAATTGTTTGCTCTTTCTCTTTTTTGTTTTATATAAAATAAACTTGTGTTTAAGTAATAATTCCTACGTTTTAAAATTAAATATACAATTTAACTTTTTGTGAGATTAAATAATAACTTATTAAATTTTAAAATTGATATGATTTAAAATAATTTAGACTGAAATAAATTTTGTAATTAATAGTTTTTGTTATATATATACTATAAAATTATAATAATTATATCAACTAAAATTAAATAAATTTACATTAATTTAAAATTTAATATGTCATCGTTTAAAAGTCAAATTATATTTTTAATTTTAGAATGAAAGGAGTAACACAATTCAATTAATTCGATCAGTTGATGCAAAAGTTTTATGACATCTGGCTATGCAAAAATTGGCTTTTAGTCTACGGCTGTTTTTGTGTTGTACCATATGATAAGAGTTTGGTGTCATTCTTCATTGGCTTGGGTTTTTAGTTGGCTGTTTTTGTATTGTTCGTTTTCAAGTTTAAGTTAATCAATTGGATAATCAACTCATTCATATTAATTAGGTAGGTCAGTCATGTTAAATTTGCAATTTTTTTGAAGTTTTTAATATAGTCAATCGTAATCACAGGTGCCCCCTTTCTAAAAAAAATTGTACTTCCTTCGACCCTCAAAATTTGGTTTAGATTAATTTTTGTGATCAAATTGACTAATTTTAAAATTAAAAATTAAACGTATTTATTTATATTTTCAAACTCGTAAAAATTAGAAGTAATAGTAAATTTAATATAATTTCTTATAGTTATAGTTATTGCACATATATTTAGGATAAAATAGTAAAAATTTTGATTATTAAAATGATCAATTTAGCTTAAAAAATCAAACTAAACCAATTTTTTTAAGGGATGGAGGGAGTAATACATACATTCCTTAGATAAAAACTTCTTGAATCAGAATCATTCATATCTCCCGCAAAAGAATTTTGTTTATTAATTTTTTGTTCATATAATAGTCTCATTTTTTTCATAATAATATAAAATCATACAATGTAATTAAATTTATCATCACAGTTTTATTATAATGACATCATTACTAAATTAATCACTTGATAAATTAAGTTAGAAAAAACATGGAACAAAAATATATGTATTTGAATTTTGTAAACTTTACAACTAGTACTCTTTTGTGGAAAGAAATAAGTATATTTACTATCTTCATTCCACAAATAGTCCCACTTGTAAAATTTAAAGTCATATTTTAGTTTTATGTTTACTCTTAAATATAACTAGCTATTTAGTTTAATAGGTGTAACATAATAATAAAAATTGTGATATTAAACTCGAGGATACTATATATTTTTATATTATCATCAATCATAATAATAATTCTTTTTTCAAAATAAAAATTTAGCAATGAGCCTCTTTTTTTTGAATTATAATTTAATAAACGAGACTCTTTTTGAATTAGAATTTAATAAATGAGATTCTTTTGTCAAAGTGACATTATCTTTGACTATTAATATAAATAGCTTATGATCCCTGCGAAGCACGAGTATGGTTATAAAATTATTATAACATTAACTAATTACTTTTATTTATATAATTTAATAATAAAATTCTTTTAAATAATTAAGTGTTATTGTTATCAAGACTATGACTTTTAAATAACACTAACTAAATTGAAAAAAATGTATAAGAATAAGAAATAATAGTAAGGAGATAATTACGATAGTACAAATGTAGATGAAAATATTCTAAAATCAAATAAAAGATGAAAAATATTTTTTTTGCTTAAATTTTAGGTTTCTATTTCTAAATTTTAGAATTGAAAAACGATTCTTAATTGAGAGACCATGCATTTTGTGCTATTAATTATATATATAGATATAGATCAGAGAGAGACAAACCGTGAATGATCAATCCAAACATGCATGCAAAAAGAAAATTAAGTAGTAATAGTAGTATTGCATTTTGCCTTGTAATCCTTCCATAAATCATCCACATTTTTCCCAAGAAGCTGCACAAAATAATCCTCACTATAACAATCTTTCATCTTCTCATTCAGCTTAGCCACAAAACCCTCTTTTAACCCACTGCAATACTCAAGAAAATAAGCTGTAACCGCATAACCCTCGTCCCATTTCTTGCCCGTCCCTCTTTTAGGCCAGTGTGGTGGCACTAAGACGGCCTTCAACCGCACGTAATCGGCAACGCCCTCAGTTAATCCTTCAGGAGCCTCTCCATTTCCAAACCATTGCCAAACATGAGTAGTTTCGTGAAATAATATCCCTTTAATTAATCTCAAACATTAATTAAATCTCCAACATAATTCGTCGATATATTCTGTACTTGCTTGAATTTGTACTTACATGAATTTCATTATCTTCTTCGTATGCAATATATTCGCTGATCTCTACGATCATTAAAATGTCTTCGACTTTATTATTTCTTTCTCCTTCACCTTGTTGAAAGATTTTCCATACGAATTTTGATTCGTGTCCCACTGGGTGTGCCCGTGGCATTATTTATAACTTGGTAGTGTATGGCTTCAATTGGCTTATTAAGAGTAGCCATAAGGAAGAGAGAAATAGTGAAGAACATTTGCATGGTAGACATTTTTTTAGCTATGGAGTTAATTAGCTTGTTTGTCTTCAAACTTAGTTATCTTGTATACCATATATATAGCTATTTCGATATATACAATTTACAACCTCTGCCTAAAAATGAGAGTTGCATGTAATTTTAACTATTTTTTAGTCATATTATACAACTCTTGAACATAATGTTTTAGTCATAGTATATTGTACATTGAAAGTTCATTTTTATTGAATTCTTGTGTTTGAACTCTTCTATAATTGCTATTGAATAAATACATAAAATCGTGAAAGATCATCCTATTTGATTACCTTAATGTTTTTGGTTTCATGTTAATCGTCTATATATCCTTGTAAATTAGTGTTATTACTTTTGGATCTTCTTATTGTTATTGGGATTGAATTTTTTATTGAGAAATTAATGAGTGCTCCTCTATAAAACTTGGATCTTAACTAAACTGTCTGTTAAACTACATCCTTGTGTATGTTCTCACTTGGAACGTATAGGGATCTCACTGACTTACCAGTTGATTTTTGATCAGATGTTTAGGTGCTGGATATTTTTGTCAGATTTTGTTGAAGCTTTATATATGCTGCTATAGAGTGGTTGTGGCATCGAGTGTCCAAATTATTTTCTTTTCATTATTGGCGGGTGGATTGCTAGCTTTTTTCTTTTCTTTCATATTGATAAATGATAATTTCTTCTTGTTCTGATCTTTAATTTATTAGTATTATTAACTGGCTTTTCTGCTGTGGATGGATAAGCCTTTGTATTGTATGTACGGTTAGATTTTTTTTCCACAAGAAAAAAACAGAGAGAAGAGAATATGTTAGTAGATACTTATTCAGTTCCGAAATCTAAGAGCAATTTTGATTTTTTTTAGTCATATTTTAAAATTAATGTAATTTATTTAAATATTAATACAATAAAATTATAATTAGTAGTTACTTTTTAAATAGTATACTGTATCATAAGTATCAACTAAAATTAAACTAAATTCAAATTAATTTTATATTTAAAATATTTCAAGTTGATCTTAAAAAATAAAAAAAATTCTTATATATATTGTGGACTGATCGAGCGTAGTGTCTAGTGTCTATCATATTTTAATATTCCCTAAAATTAAAAAAAATAAATTGGGCGGGGTTTGGGGGTTGCTAGAGCTAAACTTGTACTTTTCCAAACATTAATGTAATTTTGTAGGGATACCCTTCAAATACTATTTAGAAAAGAATTTTTATTATAAAAAAGAATAAGTTCTGTTTTTAATAGGCTTATTGTTTTGGAAAGGAATTTATTTGTAATAGAAATTTTTTTTAGAAGTGTCTTATATTGAATAAGAAGAGGGGAGTTGTGAATATTATATAAATAGAGTATTATGTTTAGTTGTTAAAGTATTAAACAATCAAAAATTATATAATATCCTAAGAGATAAAAGATCGATGGTGTAAATGAGTTTTGTGTTTGTGTAAAGGAAAGGGTTTTTTTTGCAACTTTTATATTTCATGCAAAAAAGTTGTATCGTTGGATGAAGGTTTTACAACTTTTATTTTATGCAAAAAGTTATGTCAGGATTAATATTATAATATTGTGTAACCTCAAGTTTTAAACCGTAAAACTTGAGAGAATTATTGTAAACTCATATTATTGGTATAGTGGGGATTCGAAGTTTGACCCATGATTTTTCTCTTTAAGGGTTTTTCATGTTAAATCTTATATTATTTATTTCTTTTGCTATTATTATTTGAATTGCGTCGAATTAATTCTCAACAAGTGATATCAAGAGCTAGGTTGATTGGATCCATGGTAAAGGGAAAGTAGTTGCATTGGTGTGGCAAATAAATAGAGTAAAGACTGAAATAATTAGATTCGATGTTCGTCGTAATGCTGATGAACAAGAGATTTTACAGTTATAGAAGATTGTTATTTGAGACACCGGATGATAGAGATGAAGATTATGGAAGTGATGATGAAGATCAATACAATAATGTTGAAAAGATGATAATGATGATGGTGACTATTATGTGGATAATGCATGTAATGTGAATGACACGAAAGATGCAGATAAAGAGGATGATGTGGATGATACATATGATGCGTGTGATATGGATGGTGTAGATGATACGGATGATACATATGATACAGATGATGTGGATGCATTGGTGTAGATGATTATGGGCTACGATGATAAAGTTGAAATATTTGAGAATTCAAGTTGGAGGAGTAATTGGTGGGAAACTCATCAAATTCTATTTTGAAAATGATTGCTATTATGGAAAGGAATAAGTCTTATTTTTAATAGTAGTATTATTTTGGAAATAAATCTATTTGTAGTAGGAATGTTATTTTGGATGTGTTATATATTGACTAGGTAGTTGTGCGTACTCTATAAATGCAGTATATTATACTTAGTTGTTAAAGTGTAAAACGAAAAAAAAATCATGTAGCATCCTAAGAATTGAGAGAGTGTATAACTGGGTTGTGTTTGTGTGAGGGATATGATTTTTGTAACTTTTATATTCCGTACAAAAATTTATATCGTAGATATTATAATATTGTGTAATCTCAAATTTTATGAAAATTTGAGAGAAGTATTGTAACCCCATTATTATTGATGTAATGAAGATTAGAAATTCAACTTACAATTTTTCACGTTAAATCTTTTGTTGGTTATCTTTCTTCATTTTATTGTTTGACTTACATCGACTTAATTCCTAACAAGTGGTATCAAAAGCTAGGTTGATTGGATTCAAGGTAAAGGAGAACTAGTTGCACTTGTGTGACAAATAAAGGAGTGAAGATTGAATGAGTTGGATTCAATATTCGTCATGATGTTGATGAACAAAAGATTTTGCGCTTATTAAAGATTGTTAATTATTTGAGTCATCAGATGATAGAAATGAAGATCAATATAATAATGTTGAAGAAGAAGAAGAAGATAATGATGATTATGATAATGACTATGATGTGGATAATGCAGATGATGCGAAAGATGCAGATGAAGAGGATGATGTGGATGATAAATGAGATGTGGATGATGCTAATGATGGTGACGACTACGACAACAGTAACAATGGCAATGATAAAATTGAAGTATATTTGGAGATTCGAGTTAAGGGAAAATTTATTTGGATGATATTTAAATTATATTCAGAAAAAAATTGTTATTATAAAAAGGAAGATATTCTATTTTTAATAGGAGTATTATTTTAAAAAAGAATCTATTTGTAGTAGAAATTTTATTTTAGAAGTGTCATATATTAAATAGGAAAGAAGAGAATTATGGGTACCCTATAAATAAAGTGTTATGGTTAGTTGTTGAAGTGCGCAGCACAATCAAAAGTCATGTAACATCTTAAGAGTTAAGAAAGAGTGTACATGTGTTTTGTGTTTTTGTGAAGGAGTGGGTTTTTGCAACTTTAATTTTTCGTGTAAAAAAATTTGTCGTTGAGATTATAATACTGTAACCTCAAGTTTTTTGGTGTAAAACTTGAAAGGAGTGTTGTAAGTCCAATATTATTAATATAATGGAGATTCGGAGTTCAACCCGTAAATTTTTTCTATTAAAAACTTTTCACATTAAATCTTATGTTATTTATCTTTATTTATTTTATTGTTTGATTTGCTTCCACTAAATTCCTAACAAATTAATTTTGGACTTTAGTCGGCTATTCAAAACTTGAAATGCTTATTGCATTGTCCACACTATTGTTGTTCTAATTATCAAAATTCATTCAGTTGAGTTAATGAACACAAATTAAATGTTGTTGAAGACAAAATTAATTATTCAGTTGGAAGCTCTACAAAGAAAATTGCATGCAAATGTTATTGTAATCAAAATTCATCCAATTAAAGAATATTTGTGTTTTTGTAATTAAAACTCATCCAGTTGGAGTTCTACCAAGGAAATGGACGCCAATGTTGTTGTAATCATAACTGATCATCTAATTGGAGTTCTACCAAGAAAATGGACACTAATGTTTGTTGTAATCATAACTCATCTAATTGGAGTTGTACAAAGAGGAGTTCTAATGTTGTTTTAGTCATGACCAAATAGAAGTATTACAAAAAAAAATATAAAATGTACACAAATGATGTCAAAGTCAAGGTCTCTCTCACCCTCCTCCCATTTAAAAGTATAAATCCCTAATTGTGTGATATAATTAGTAACCACGTATATGTTTCTGTCATATTTTACGCACATTTAAATTTGACTAAGATACATTAATTAACGGCCATAATTTCTTAAATGATAATAACTTGGGGCCAGTTATTTCTTTTTTTAGTGTTCGTTGGAGTGATTTCCAGCTCGAAATTTTTGGACTACTCATCAACAAATCTTGTTTCAACTGTTTGTCCTTTCGACAAATTAAATTAAGTTAATTAACGAATAAGGTTTTGGTTTAATTTGTCAATTTCCTTGTCATCAGAAAGTCATGATCATTGTCAATATTTCTGCTTAATTTAATTGTATGTTTTGAAGCAAACAAGCTTGCAAAAGACACGAGCTAGTTTTCAAAATATTTTTAAAAATATTCTCATTGTACTCTGTTTTATTAAGCCTCTGTCAAATGTCAAAATTTTAGAAGCACTTTTATTAATCCTACAGGTTATATTTAACAACTACATTTCTCAAACATTGCAGGACCCAAACTCATAATTTTTTTTTTTTTTTAAAAGTGAGAAATCCATATTAATTCTTTTTCTGACATTTCGTTATGCGCATACTGAGAACACCCTAAACAACCTCGCAATGCCATATTAGTTGTACGAAAATAAAGGAACTAAGAAGAGTGAATGAGTACTTATATCTTTTATTATTGTATAATATCTTTGTGTATAAGTATACTATTGAGTAATATTGACTTATATGTATATTTTTTACGGTGAATATATATAAATAGTGTAGAGAAAAGCAAACACTTGCATGAATTTGATAATGTGACGATTATATATCTTTTATTCAATGTATACTATAAAAGGCATAACTGATGAAGTTGAAAGGTACCGTTTAGACGTTTGGGTTTTATTACCTAATAAGAATGGGAAGAGAGAGAGAGAGAATGAAATGGAAAATGAAAGTTCAATGAATAATTCATTAATGCAAGTTCAATGAATAATAATTTATTAACTTAATTTGAATCAATTAATTTGAGTCGAATCAACCCACTACATTGACTTAATTCAATTGAAAATAAGATAGCTTTTTGACCTAGATATAGTTATTGATTATTGATGTATTTGGTTATTATGAAATGAACTTTATAGTAAGTTTACTTTTAGACCAATAAGGTGTTGACACACAGATAGAGAGAAAACTCCTCAACTTTCGTATCAGCACCTTATTAGTCTACAAATAAATTTACCATAAAGTTCACTTCATAATAACCGGATATGATAAGCTTTGATAAATAAATTTACCATAAAGTTTACTTCGTAATAATCGGATACGATAAGCTTTGACTTTGTCGCTTTCTAGCTTGTCAAATTCGGACATCATTAGTAAGAATTAAATTTGTGTGCATGTATTTGATGCATTCCTCTTTACTTTTAGTGGGATATCTTATAATATATAAACTTATCTTAGAAAAATAAATAAATAATTATCAAGCATATCAAAGAACTTATCTATAGATATCGTACTACCACAGCTCAATTCTTGTGCAATAACCTAGCTGTACAAAAATAAGAGTCAAGGAATTAATACAATATATATCATGTTTCATTACATAATGATCCTCTTTGTGTCATCAATTATTTGCATGGCAACTCTACAAGGAAGCCATGCGTCAAATATAACGTCACCAACCTGGCCGGACCACCCCCGGAGGTGTCTGATTCACTGGCGAAATTGGCCTACCCTACACCATAAAAACCTAACTCTACGCCACCAGTTTCATATGGAGGATTTTCCGGCAGCATACCAAGGCAGTCCGGAAGAACGTGGATCGAGTGAGCTTATTCATCGATGATATGGACGGTGTTGCTTACGCCTCAAACAACGAAATTCACATAAGCGCAAAGTACATAGGAAGTTGCTCCAGTAATGTTAAGGAGGAGATTACAGGCGTAATTTACTATGAAATGGCCCATATTTGGCAGTGGAATGTGAGCCCCGGGGGGAATGATAGAAGGGATTGCGGATTACGTGAGGCTGAAGGCAGGGTTTGTGCCTAGCCATTGGGTTAAGCCTTAAGCCCAGGCAGGGTGACCGGTGGGATCAAGGGTACGACGTTACGGCTTGGTTTTTGAATTATTGTAATTCTCTTAGAAATGGGTTTGTGACCGAGCTTAAAGAAATGCTTATAGTGATGGCTTTTTTGTTGAGCTTCTGGGAAAGGCGGTTGATCAGCTAGTCAGCTACACAGCGAGTACAAGGTTAATCATTCCAAATAAATTAATGGAGTATATGTAAGAGATGTATTAGTGGACATATATATTACCTAAATAAGTTCTCTAAATAAATTAGAGGATACTTGGATATACGTGTTATTTGTCTCATAGTTATATATCGCAAAAGCATTCATGCAGATCTAGAGTGTAAATTTGATTTTTGAAGCATTTTTCTTGCTTTCAAATGGGAAATAACAGGAAGAATGAAAAAAAAAAATAGTCCATATATGAGAGTAATAAACTGTAGTATATATTCCTGATTCCTCATTTAAAATGATGCAGCCCCAGCCAAAGTCCCTATATTTCTCATATACGTGCAACTGCACAACTGTCGGTTTAAAAAGTAAAAAAATAACCAAACTATTTAAGTCGGTTATAAAAAATTAAAAGTTAAAATTGCCCAAAATTTTAATCTGTAATCGGTTTATTCGATTATTGGTTTAATCGGTTTAGTTAGTTATTAAAACTTAAGTATGAAAGATAAAATTGATATGTCATCAAATTTTAAAGAAATATATTATTGAATAACAATGAATTAGTATGTCACCAAATTATAAAAAAAACATATAATGAATATATAATTATATAAAATAAATAATTATTAAAAAAATATATAAATTATGTTATAATACTAATTAAGGCATTCGGTCAGTTTCAGTTTTTGAATAAACCAAACCAAAATCGACCAATATATTTTAAGTTTTTTGGTTTTGTGATTTTCAGTTTGATTTGTTAACGGTTTGGTTTGGTGCGGTCGATTTTTCGATTATTTTCGATTTTGTGTGCATACTATGTGCCAAATTTACTATGAATAATGACTCATGCAATGATAAGTACAATGACCAAATGTAAAAATGGTGAGACTCACAAATAAAAAATGGTGGGTCCCACTATTTTTACATTAAATTATTGTACCGATCATTGCATGAATCATTACATATAGCAAAACTCTCTACGTGCAAGTGATCGAATGAGTTTTCATATTATATTCTTAGGACCTCAAAGTAATGTTCAAATCTTTAGTGTGAAAAAATTAAAAAAATGGGAAATTTCACTTTGGGCCGGGCCTATGGCTGATCTTTCAACTCCGGCAGTAGGTGGAGGATCCGCTACCAGGAAAAAAAATGGGGTCCG
This sequence comes from Hedera helix, assembly GCA_947179155.2. Taxonomy (NCBI): domain Eukaryota; kingdom Viridiplantae; phylum Streptophyta; class Magnoliopsida; order Apiales; family Araliaceae; genus Hedera; species Hedera helix. Next base: position 31,889,963 of record OX359287.1, read on the forward strand.
ATGTTTGGGATAACAACAATTAGTGTTAAAAAAATGATGCAGACCCATGTCCTCTATTACTATATACATGCAAGTGGTCAATTAAGCTGTTATGTGTTCTTGTTGGACCTCAAAATATTGTTGAATATTTTAGTGTAAAACAATCTACAATATGTGTGACTATATATATATATACACACACACACACTGCCTCTTCCTGATTATGAAAGGCAACATTAAAGTCTTGCGATTATTTTGGCTTTTTTATAACCATCTAAATCACTTGCTCTAACCTGTAAAACGAATTTTATCTCCCACAAGGAATAGATGTGAATGAAACATGTTGTACCATCACACTCTTTACAGGTTCTTACACTTTTATTATTATTATTATTATTATTATTATTATTATTATTATTATTATTATTTTGTATTGAAAGTGAGAAAAAATAAAATAAAATTGGTGACTAGTAATCAATCATTCTGTGCAGGCTTTGCCACGACACTATAATCGTTAGTTTATAACCCATTAACAAAAGATAGATAAAAAATTTGAATTCACAAAAAATATAAAGAATTCTTTCAAAAAAAGACATATTTATATATATTGATAAAAGTCGAGAATAATTAGGCTGAAACAAGGGATGAAGCCGAAGAAACAGAATCTTGGGAGGCCAGACATAAGTAATGTCGCCCGGAAGTTTTACTCTTGCTAATTTTTGTAGTTATATATTTGTCATAAAAAAATCACTTACATTCATAATTGAAGTAATAAGTATCTTTTAATTAGGAATCATTTTAAATTAAATTTAGATTTAAAGGTAATACTTGATATAAAAACTTTAGGAAGCCTAGAGTAATAATATTAAAATTTAATGGACTTAAGTAAAGCATTAAAAAACTTCAGGTAACCTAAGGCCACCTTAGCCTCCAATTATTCTATGAAATCTGGTCGAAACTTTAAGTTATGTTTGTTTGTAAGAATTTTAATTTCGGGATTATAATTTTAGATTATAATTTTAATATATGAATTATAATCTCAATGTTATGTTTATTTGCTTACAAGAATTACATTTGAGATAAAGTTATTAATTCAAAGCGTCTTGTTTGTTTTTATATTTGGACTTGGCACTATTAGTCCAAGGATTATAAAATGACTTAATAGTCTTGAGATTATAATCTCTAGTTGAACATGATATTAAATAGCCCCCATATTAAAGGGTTGTTAAATAAAACTGAATGAAATAATTCTAAATATTTAAGTAATCTGAATAAGCTGAATGAAACAGAATTAAGAATACTGAATGAAGAAAGTTATTTAATAATTGATATGCCTAAAATATCTGAATAATAATTTTTTACTATTTTACCCATTTGAACTATGTTGAACAAGTATATAAGTTTAATACAATATTAATTATGCAATATTTTAATAATTCAAATAAACTTATCAACAACTAAACAAGGTTTTGAAAATTTTGTGTTTATATATTACAATAATACTAGACAAGGATTTAAAAATTCTAATTATATACAACATTTATGAGCCAAAATTCTCAAAAATTAGACTACAAAAAATTATGCATTTGTAAATTAAATTATAGGATATCATTTTTGTAAAAGTGCCTATAACTAATAATATAGGATATTTATTGAAAAACAATCAACGTTCCATTTGGCTCCCACATCTCATGGGTTTTTACTTTGAAAAAGTCAATGATCGGATAAAAAAATTATTTACTCTTTGTAGAATTTAATTTTTGGGATAATTGGATAATTGTTACTATCTTCTTCCCCAACTTCTAGTAATACTACTTCCACAAGCATATCCAAACCCTAATTAGATGCAATTTTTGATTAATATCTTCTCAAAACCCCTAATTCATCGTTCATCCAAAACCATTATTCTCTATATTGGATTGGTGATATACTAGTGCGTGGAGCAAATTGAAGAAATCGATGTCTCTCAGCAGCCATCGATCTTCGTCGTACCTTCGCCGCCTCAAAGCTTTTTTATTATATCGGAGACCATTCTGGATTCCAGATCCCTTCCAGTTTCTCGCTCTTCTAGGGGTTCTCCTTTTTCTCAGATCTTCAGCACTGAATCTAAGGTAATTGAAAAAGAAGAAGAAGAAGATGTTTTCGAAAGTGTAGAAGAGTTGGATATGAAAATGGTGGAGAGAGATTTAAGGGAAAAAATCATTTGGATAATGTGTTGTCCGAATTAGCCAGAATTTGGGAACTTACCTATTCAGAAGCATATTGAAACTTTAAGTGTCATCTATTTCTTATCAAACAAATTTAATGGTTGATTCGCTCAGATTTTGGGTCATTCAGACTCATTCAATACTAAACAAATACTCCTCCTTAAGTTATTTTGTATTTTATAGACTAAAAGTTCCAAATTCAAATTTTAAAATAAACAAGACACTTAAGATTAATAGTTTTATTTTAAATGTAATTCTTACAAACAAACATAATTCTTGGGATTATAATCTATGCATTGAGATTATAATCCTTAAAACAAACATGATCATAGGAAACATATTTATAGTGTTTAAGCATAAGGAAATTCATAAGAAAATTCCAAAAATTGAATAGTAATCTTAGAAGAAAAGTCTTTAACCCAAAACCATTTGTGTGGAAAATGGAAATGCATAAGAAAATTTCAAGTATGGAATAGTGCAAAGTCCTAAAATTATTAACCAATGGCTGAATATATCATGCTAAAAAGATGTAGTACGAGAAATAAGCCATTTGAAATTTTGACATGTGTTATTTCATAGATCATATATACGCAAAAAATTTTGTTGGCTATCAATTATATTTGAAATTAGGACCGTAATGATCCGATTCGATTTGAACTTTGATGAATTCAAATTGAACTCGAATACAATTAGTCGAACTCGAACATGTTCGTACGTATAACATGATCGAACCAATGCACATATGTGAGTTCTGGTCGTTAGCTGTTCGTGAACATGCTTAAGTTCGTGAACCTAGTCGAATAATATTATGTTCACGAACATCTAAACATTCATGAACACTAACTCGTTCACGAACATTTAAACGTTCACAAACACAAAATACTATTTTTCAAGTAACCCAAAAAAGGAAAATATTACTACTTCCATAATTAATTACTTATTGTCATATTTTTACATTTTTTTTTCTTTTAGATGAAACTAAAGGGAAAAAAATTACTTTATGTATTTCATAAATTTAGTCTTATTTTAGATTTTTTTTATAATGAAATTGTAAAATTCTAAAATTTAAAATAATGTGAATTTAGTTGATTTAGATTAATTCAATATCTAATAGACCAATATTGTTAACCTTGAAATGTATTACTACCAAATACTTCTTCCATTTTGAAATATAAGTAATAAGATCAACTACTCAAGTATGAATTTTAAAAGTCGATAGGAAATATTTTTAATTCAAAAATGATGTAATAATTAACTTTTGAATACAATAAATCTTGAGAATTACTTTATAAAAAAATTATAATTTTCATAATTATATTGTTTAAAACTAAATTATTTTTTTTCTGAAAAACTAAAGTAATATATTAAATTTGATAATTTCGTAAATTAACTACAATTCTAAGATCAAAGGCTCAAAGCCATTTAGATACTTTATTTATTTTTCTTTTTTTAGAGGCTCATTTTAATTTCATGTAAATGGTGCTGTGATATATTGCTTAATTGAATTATTAAATACTACCTTTTACACTAAATATGATTACTTAATTATATAAATCAAAGTTAGTAAACCACTCTCTCTCACTATCTCACATGTACACTGTAAGTCTGTAACACTAAAAAATTTAAAAATTGATAAAATCAAGTTTACACTTTTAATTACATAATTGATAGTTGATGTAATATACAATAGTAATTGTACAATGACTATTATTGAAGTATTAATTAAATTAGAGGTGAAGAAGTACACATTATTAGTTATTAATTATTTAATAAAAATGTTTACTTCTAATCAATTATTAAAAAAAACAAAAACATGTTTAAGTAATAAAAGAAGAAAATTACTACAAATTTAACAATTATTAATAAGACAAACTTTAGAAATTAATATGAAATAACCAACTATTTATATTTAGAATTTAAGAACATTAAAATTGTAAGAAATATAATTCGAACTCGTGCATCTCACGAACTACTCGTGAACATATCGAATTGAACAGAATCTGCACTGTTTACGAACAAAGTCGAACCGAACCACAGTTTATGAACATGTTCGAACGAGCAATCGAACGCGATACAATGTGCAAACTTGACTTAATAAGTTAATCAAATCGAACTCGAACCGAACTGAACCTATTCACAAACGATTCGGTTCGTTTGCAGGTCAATTTGAAGCATTTGAGTCTTAAGTGTTGTGTTTGTGAATAAACATTAAGGGCTTCTCACTTTACATTTATAACACAAATGTCGCTATAATCAAAGAAAAATTATTAAATGTTCATGAGACACCTAATACGTGATATTTTACACTACTCGCATATTATTATTTTAATATTTAAAATAAATTATTTTATTTTAAATATTAAAATAACAGTACATAAATAATATAAAACACTACTCCAAAATCACAAAATAATTACTCGTAATCAAAACGTATTCAATTAGAGCTCTACTACTTTTCCAAGCCTACATGCACGAACCGGGCGTCAAAGTCAAGGTCTCCTCACTCAGCTGTCACACAACTCTTGCTCCCAATCAAAACCTGTCAAACCCTATTTCATCCGACTTATTTAAATACAATAAATAACAAAATATTTTTCTTGGCATTTTACGTATTATTTTTTTCTCATATTTTATAACGTTGAGATTATATCTAATAGAATATTCTACTTTGTCCATATTTAATTTATTCACTTATTCATACATATTAAAGTTAATTTGTCTATGAAACAAATATAAAATTCATAGATCATATGTAAAATTTGTTCGCTATTAGTTGTATTTGCAGCATTTGAATTTTAAATTTTATTTTTATGAGTTATATAATTAAATTTAAAATAAATTATTATTAAACGAATATTTTTTTTAAATATATTTAAACTTTCAAAACACCGTAACAAACACACACGGTATATATATATATGGATTGTTTATCAAAAACTGTGACTATTCCAAAGGATCAAGTTCTATCCAACACAAAAGTCGCTGTAATCGAAACGTATCCAATTAGAGCTCTACAAAGAAAAATGCGTAAGCCATACTTTTCCAAGCCTACATGCACGAACCGGGCGTCAAAGTCAAGGTCTCCTCACTCACCTGTCACACAACTCTTGCTCCCAGTCAAAACCTCTCAAACCCTATTTCATCTGACTTGTTCAAATACAATAAATAACAAAATAGTTTTCTTCATGGCCATTTTTTTTACATTTTACGTATTACTTATTTCTTATATTTTATATCGGAGAGATTATATCTAATAGAATATTTTACTTTGGCCTTATTTAATTTATTCATACATATTAAAGTTAATTTGTCTATGAAACAAACATAAAATTTATCTGCAACTTCTTAAAAATATTATGTTTGTACGTATCATAGCTGTATAACAATTTCAACATTTGGGAAATTTTAACATTTAGCACATCTGCTCCATTTTGTTGGCTAATACCAAAGTTCTAGATATTATATAATAAATGATTATTATGGATACTATTTCAATAAATTGATCTTATATAGTCTATTTGAAGATCTAATGATACAAAAGCAAAAAAAGCCGGTCAAAATGACTAACCCCTACTAAGAGTAGCGGCTAGGTCAAAAAAAATATTTTCGGTCTCCCTGTCCTCCGCGGCTTCCAAGTATAAAACTTGACTAACTTATAGTGGGGACTGTTTTTAACAAGAACAATAGGATTACCAATATATTTTCGACTATATTGATCATATTATTGGGCAGGCATGAGAGTTGTGGAACAGAGATGCTGCATTAGAGTTTATGGATCCAAAATTAAATGATTCATGTATGCGACAGCAATTTCTTAGATGTGCTCATGTTGGTCTGTTATGCGTGGAAGATAATGCAGTTGATCCACCTACAATGCTCGATGTTATTTTCATGCTAGCAAATGAAACTGTGGCGTTTTCAATGCCTTAGAAGCCGGCATTTTATACTGGAAGCAGTTCAGTAGAGAAAGATTTGCAAAAGATCAAGGCACAAAAGATTTTAGTGAATGGTCTGTCCATTTTTGCAGTGGAATAAAGATGGAGAAGTATTGTTTGATATGCGAATTGGGTTAATGAACGTTCTGTAACTTGGTAAACTTGAAAGTATGATAGCGGCAGCAACGCAAGGGAAGTGGCGGCATAGGAGAGGGAGACCGGAATATTTTTTTTGGCTCACCCGCTACTAAGAATAGTGGCTAGTCAAATCGATGTTGTTTTAACTAGCCACTACACTTAGTAACGATTGGACAAGAAAAAAAACGACGTCGTTGGCTAAGCCAGTGACGTCGTTTTTTTTTTTGTTTTTGCATCGTTAAATTTTCAAATAGATGGTATAAGATCAGTTTATGAAAATAATATTCATAATAATTATTTGTTATAATATTGATCTTATAATAGGGAGTACAATGTACAATATTTCACATTAGCGACAAGAAACTAAAATATAATTAATAACCACTAACTTCATAAAAGAAGGAATAACAAAATCACACAAGCTTAAGAAAATAACTAACTAACAGTGTACTGATGGGAGGAAATAAAAAACTAACACGATGATGAGAAATTAACAAATACTCATTCTGTTTTAAAATATAAAATTATTATTAATTTTTTAAAATTAACTTAATATATGTTCAAACTCAAAATTGACATTTTTTAATAAAAAAAATTGGCGACACAATATTGTAAACTATCTAATACTTATCGTAAAATTTATTGTTTTATAACTTTTAACAAATAATTTTTATTTAAAATTTAAAATTATCTTATTTTAATTTTTAAAAATTAATAATAATTTTATAATTTAGAACTGAAGTATCCGGTAAGAATTGAAATGGGATCCAAAGGTAGAACTGGAAAAATGTTAATTGCATAAAACTTAACATTTTGAGTAACATTTAAGTTGCTCTGTCATGCTATTACCATATAATGATTATTTTAGGACTTTGGTTGAATAGAGAGAAATAATGATAATTTTAACATACCACGTTTGACCAATCATTGTATCGATCAATTGAATAAAATTAATATATATTACATCAGTTTCAAATTATAAAATAATAATTAACTTAATTTGAGGTATTTTTAAAATTAAAATTTAGATAATTTATTAAATATTATAAAATAATAAATTTCACAATAAATAATATGTTTTAAATAATTTATAATATTTATTATTATATTAATTAAATTTTAAAAAAAATCATGTTAATTTTAAAATTAAAAAATATTTTAATTTAATTTTTAAAAATTAATAATTATTTTATATTTTAAGACGGAAGAAGTATTATTAATCTTTGACAATGCAGTGGGAAAGAGATGGCCAAAAAGAGGCGTGAAAGATAGACAAATACAACGACAGAAATGATTCATAAAAGAATGTACATTTCATTATGATAATTTTACATACACACATTTTAAACATAAATTTTTATATTAAATTTTATTTTTTAATAATAAAATAAAACTTTATGTTTAAATTTATATTTAAAAGTTGTGTTCCTAAATTTATTCTTTCATTATCTTGGAGCGCTTCTTTACACCATTTTTAGCACGTGTTGACTTTGTGTTGAAGAGGTCCATGTCAATTTTATCTATAAAGACTTTTAGATATAAATACATATTGTTGACTTGAGTAAGTTAGGTAAGGACAAATTTACGTATATAATATTTAAATATAAAATTAAATATTATATTTATTTTAAAATTAAAATAAATATAATATTTAAATATTATGTATATATACTTATTTATTGGGTAAACATTAATCTTTAACACATGCTGCTACTCGAATTTATTTACTTATATATGGGTAGATAATTGAGGATTATTATTTAAAATAGTATTAAATTATATATAATTTAAAATATTTATAATTTTTTTATATATATTTAAAAGAATAATAAAATTTATTAATTTTAAAAATAGTTAATTTAATCATAAAAGTCAATAAAAAAAATTTATTCTAAGATGAAAGAAATACTATTTTTGATTTAATTTTTTCAATATAATCCTTATTTTTTATTAAAAAAATATTAACAATAGAGTGATATACATTGAAAAAATAAATACTATTAACTTTGATATTGAAAATACAATATATTCCTTTTTTCTCATCTCTCTCGTCTATTTTGTTATTTCAAAAAAAATTAAGAGATTAATTAAAATAAAAAATAATAATAGAGTAGTTAAGATAAATATTTTATTTTAATAAGTGTATATTTTAAAATTAGGTACATTTAATTAGACAAAGAGTAATTACTAAAACAAATGTTTAACGGTCTAGAACTATCTAGAAAATAAAACCACGAGACTACTGTGTTGATAGAGACTCCCTCCCTTAAAAAAAAAAATGGATCAGTTAAGGAAATAAATCCTTGCCGGTCAGCCTGTACGCGTACGAAAGTCTTGCAAATCTACGCGTAGGAAAGTCTTTAAATTTATAATCACCACCCGTTAGCGCCTAGTCAGTTGGCCCAACGGACACATTTGTTGATTTATTCACGTTCATATCTAATATGTTGACATTAGTATTAAAAAGAAAAATAAATTAATATTGTTAAATTAAAAATATAATTGTCAAATTAATACATATATTTAATAACATTTTATAATTCTTTTAGCAACAATTTAAAATATAAGAGTATTTTCTTATTAAAATGGTTAAAATATGGCATATAAGAGTATTTTCTTTTGTATTTGCTATATTCATTTAGCTCTTATATTCTCGGATGTCGAAAATATATAATATTTCCTACTTCAGAAGCAAGAGTCCAATTTGTCCTGAATTTAAAATAAATATATATACATAATATTCAAATATTATATTTATTTTAATTATTAAAAAGTGATACATGATATTAAAGTTCATGTTATGTCTTATTTTTTAATAATTAAATTAAATATAATATTTAATTTTATATTTAAATATCGTATATGTAGACTTGTCCCTTAATTTAACCATATTAAAGTTTGTGTCTAACTTTGTTAGCGTAAAACAATCAAATAACTTTTCAGAAATATTATGTCTCAAGACTCTAGCAAGCAGTTTAAGTATGTGGAAAATTCAACATTTAGCACATTTGATTTGGTCCACCACGGCTCCTAACACCAAAGCTCTAGATCTCCTATATATATACCTGCCACAACACACTTCTTGTACAAAAGCCCAACTATACAACAAGAAAAGTTAAGAAAATAATACGTACAATATATCATCATGGCTGATTACATGACGATCCTCTTCCTCTCATCAATTATTTATCTAGCAGCTCTACAAGAAACCCGTGCAGTCGAATATACTGTCACCAACCGGGCCGAAACAACCCCGGGAGGTATCCGATTCACTAACGAAATCGGCCTAGACTACACCAAACAAACCTCAGATTCCGCCACAACTTTCATATGGCGAATCTTCCAGCAAAATACCCCAGCAGACCAGAAAAGCGTCGATCGAGTGAGCTTATTCATCGATGATATGGACGGTGTTGCTTTCGCCTCAAACAATGAAATTCACATAAGCGCAAAGTACATAGGAAGTTACTCCGGTAATGTTAAGGAGGAGATTACAGGCGTAATTTACCATGAAATGGTGCATATTTGGCAGTGGAACGGGAACGGCGGAGCTCCAGTAGGATTGACAGAAGGGATTGCTGATTTCGTGAGGCTGAAGGCAGGGTTTGTGCCCAGTCATTGGGTTAAGCCCGGGCAGGGTGACCGGTGGGATCAAGGCTACGATGTTACGGCTCGGTTTTTGGATTATTGTAATTCTCTTAGAAATGGATTTGTTGCTGAGCTTAATAAGAAGTTGAAAGATAGTTATAGTGTTAACTTTTTTGTTGAGCTGCTGGGAAAAACGGTTGATCAGCTTTGGACTGAGTACAAGGCCGCTAATAATGCCAAATAAGTTGATGGAATATATGTAAGAGATGGAATGGTAGTGGATGTTATCTAAATAAATTCTCTAAATAAATTAAAGGAAATTTGATTCTATGTATAATTTGTCTCATAAGTTATATATCAAAAGCATGCATGCATATCCAGAGTGTATTGAAGAATGGTAATCATAAGTTGTGATGTGATCGAAGTTAATTTTGTGTTTTGAATTTATGTTGGTCGAAAAATCTGCATTACTATGAAGTGTAACAATAGCTTGAAAAGATTGGTCCCCTCCCTCTTTTTAACAGTTTTTGGTAAATAATGTTGTAGAGCAAATATACATAGCGATATATTAAGTAAAATTTAAAAAATAACACGTAATTTTTCTAAATTCTTGAGTGATCATCTTTGAGTTGGAAACTATCGATTCACCAGTTGTGATTTGCCCTCAAACATTACATCAACACATGTTAACATTTTTGGGCTAACTCTGTTCAGTTTGTGATGAAAGACTATTTTACCCTCCATGTATATATACAAATTAAACTCCACGTTTTGGCTAAATTAAAATAAATAACTATATATAGAAATACCACTCAAAAAAATCAAATTTTTATTAATTCTGAAAATTAATTGGTATTATTTTAAACCTCATAAAAAGAAACTAATAATTCTGAAAATACCACTCAAAATAGAAATTTAAACTTTTTAAAAAAACTAATAATTCTGAAAATTAATTATTATTTTTATCTTTAAAAATTAAAACTATTATTCTACAATAAATTCATTAAATCAATTACCACCAAAACAATCCCTTTCAAGCAAACAAAATAAAAATATCAAATAACAATCTGTCAAAAATTAATTACCATATAATATGTCATAAAAACAATTACCATACAATTGATAATTATAAACATCTTTTATAGAAAGAGAATGTGGGGGAGAAATACTAATGAACTTAACCCCATCAGAATCTATGGAAGTCGTGGTCACCGCTTCATCCGTCGTCCACCATGACCACCGCTTCATCCATTGCCCGCCCTTTCCAGATCCATAGCACAACAACCACCGTAATCGATATTCTTCTCCCTATTCGTCTATTGTGCCGTCCCATCTCGCCTCAGGTCGCCTTTCTCTCCCTTTCTGTTCCGTTCCCAACTCAGTAATCCTTACAATCAGCGACTGAGGCAGCCCTGGAAGAGATGAATCAATTGTGCATTCGACGACCAAGAAAGTGCTGGTAGTTTTATTGATCCGCTCTCAAATCTGCAATTGGGATTCATATTTATTTATTTGTGAATTTTTTGATTGATGTGTGACGTATGAGTTTTTTTATTTTTATTTTTATTTCTTATGTGTTTCTATTGATGATCTGGTGGTCATGTATTATTATGGTGGTTGCTTTGACTTGCAGAACCTCAAACTACCTACAAATTGTGAAATTTTTTTGATTGATGTATGAAGGTTTAAGAACCTCAAACTACCTACAAATTGTGGAATTTTGTTTTCCCATGGGACTATTTAAATTTATCTTATGTGGATCGATTTACGGAGCTAAAGTGATGTTTGATTTGCTTAGATTTTGGTGGGGAACATGATTACTGACGGCTTGTTCTTTAACATTCTCGTGTTGAAGAATATACAAAATTTGCATTTTAAAAATAATTATAGTGTTCACTAATTTTAACCTACGATTACTTTTTTTTTTAATTTTATCTATTAATTGTTTGAAAGACTATCAGTTTTATTCTTTCATTACTTATAATTTTTTCATGAATTGTAATGGATTTACACAATATATTTTTATTCATTTTAAACTTTGTAAGATAAAAAAACAAACTTATATCGGACCGACCGTTTGCCGGCCCCTAGCATTATAGTAGGAAAAATTTGACCATGTATAAGGAAGGAAACACATCCCTGTCGGCCAGCCTAATCCTCCTTATGTTTCCTCTTCAAATTAATTTCTCAGAAGAAAGTCTTGACTCTTACTTATCTACGCGTGCAAAAGTCAATAAAATCTGGCAGCATGGTTAAAGTTTTCACAATGGCAGGCCTAATTAACATGGAACTTGCATGGGACCATTTGTCGTCCCCTAGCATTATAGTTCGTCACCAAGCATTATAATTGACAGCCCTAATTAACAAGGAACTTGCATGGGACCATTTGTCGTCCCCTAGCATTATAGTTCGTCACCAAGCATTATAATTGACAGCCCTAATTAACAAGGAACTTGCATGGGACCATTTGTCGTCACCTAGCATTATAGTTGGCCACCTAGAATTATAGTTGACCAGCACTCGGTAGCACACTTACACGAAGAGGCCCAAGGATTGACTGCTTTATAATATGGAAAACGATATATACTACTAATATTTATGTTTTTTTATTATTATCAATCACGTAAATAAATATTATTAATAATTTAAAAAAAAAAGATATGTAATAAGTGAATTTTTTTATTCAATCTCATATACTGATAGATTTCATAATTATAATTCAATATAAATCTGTCACAATACATAGCAAGAATCTTATAATCAACTATTAATATAATTAAAAGTATAAACTTAATTTCACAAATTTTTGATTCAGTCTTTTTCTTTTCTATTCTAATTAGTATAAGTATTATCCAACAAATTTTAAGTTTTTCTTTTTTTCTTTTTTATCTAGATTAGTATAAGTACTATCTAAATTTATAATAATTAAATACTATCTAAATTTATAATATTATCCAAATTTAATAAGTATATTATTTAATAGATTTAATAACATTAAAGTTTTATTTGTAAACTTAACAATATGGGTCTATTTATATTAATCAAGGGTTCGTGAAACGTGATCTATTAAGTATAGTATATAGTAGATTAATAATTTTATTAGTAAAAGTAAAGACATGGGAATATAGCTCAAATTTAAATCACAATCAATTAAAATAAATTATATATCCAATAGAAAAAGTAACTAATTTTTTTTTTTTTTTATTTCTACCAATTTTATTATCAACTTTGTCTTCCCTTATTTTTTTAACACGACTATAAGAAATACTTTCATCTTTAATAGGAATCAGAAATAGGAAGATCATTTTTGTTTTTAAACCACAACCAATTATTTAATTTTCTACTATCACTCCCACCTTAATCGTCATCTAACTTTTATATAGTACACTTATTTATTTATTTATTTATAATTTAATAATTAACATAATAAATCATTTATAATATAAAACATAGCGGTTCAAATTCTAAAATTTTAACATCTAACGGCCTCAAATTAATTTAGACTTCAACATCCAACGACCTCAAATTAATTTAAGCTTCAACATCCAACAGTCACTAATCTATCTCTTATTTCTCCTCCCTCCCCCACTCCCCACCACCCACTCCCCACCACCCACCAATTTAACGTCTTTTTTTCAAAAGTCTATCTATTCACATTTTTCGTTCAAATCAAATTCACCACTACACTATAATAATAATAATAATAATAATAATAATAATAATAATAATAATAATATAGTAATAATAGTAATAATATAGTAACAATAATAATAATAATAATTATAATAATAGAAAAAATAATAATAATTATTATTATTATAATAATAATAGTAGTAGTAGTAATAATAATAATAATAATAATAATAATGGTAGTAATAATAATAATAGTAGTAGTAGTAGTAGAAGTAATAATAATAATAATAATAATAATAATAATAATAATAATAATAATAGTAGTAGTAGTAGTACTAGTAGTAATAGTAGTAGTAATAATAACAATAATAATAATAATAATAATAATAATAATAGTAGTAGTAGTAGTAGTAGTAATAGTAGTAGTAATAATAACAATAATTATTATAATAATAGTAATAATAATAATTATTATTATTATAATAATAATAATAATAAATTAAATAAATAAAAATAAAAAATTTGCACGTAAACAACATGGGTTACCTTTTTAGCATTGACATCATTTTCTTGTTTTTCGGGTATTACAGTCAATATACTTCCACATGCAAATTGATTTGGACAGAAAATCACAGGGACGGTTCAGATTCATTTTAATTGATTTGTAAGTTATTTTAGGTTACAAAGAGTCTTTAAGTAATAGAGTATTTTTGAAATTTTAATCTACAACGTGTCTTCAGGCACGGGTAATTACGTGTCATCTCTTTGGTATTTTTGCGGGCCGGCTATATTGAGAGCAACTATTGTAGTAGGCTCTGACTCATGATATGAGAATCTTTTGTCCAATTTCAAGAAAAAATATAGAGAAAAAAATGTTATAGTAATGTGATTTAGTTGGTGTTATAACAATACATTTTTGTTTGGACTTAGATGACTTATTTTATACTTTTGGGTATATATGCAAAAGCATTTCTTTTGAATTTTTATATCTTTTTTTTTTCTCATTGGATCCCATCAAATAGCTTGCAATACTACCATTTTTCAATAGAAAATATTATTCATTGATCATATTAATAGATGGTTAGAGATACTGGAGGTAAATAAATGTTGTCAAACTTATCATTCCATTTTGTTAATAAAGAAAAAATGTGTGGGATACTCGAAAACACTATATTATACAAATTTGAGCCTGCTATTGTCAATCAATTAATTGCTCAAACCTGCCAATAATTAATTTTAAGTCGGGAATAAGTAGCACACTAATATTTACCTAAAAAAAAAACTATAACTGGATTGAATATCAATCTTTTGGTATTAATGGTTGGATTTTCAATTTTATTATAGAATTGGGAGTCTATAACAATTTTAGATTTTTCAATATAAAAATATTAGATACAATATTCAATTGTTATATTAATTGTATTGTAGTTTCATACGCGAGTTATCCTAGTTATTCATATAATACATGTTTTGCACGGAATGAGTGAACTTTTATAGATAAACAAATAAAAAAATGGACCATTTAAAAAAATCTATCCATGCCGACTGGCCATTACGAACCTGATATTTCCTCTTCAAATTGCTCAGTAAAAGTCTTGCTAATAATAACCTACGCGTGCAAAATTACCTGGTCCACTTCGCCTGTCACTCCTAGTTCATCTCATGCACTATAAATGAGTCCTATAACTCACTTCCCATTCAAAGCCTAACAAGCGAAATATAAATCAGTTAGAAAGTATAGAACTATGGCTCATGTAATGCTTTTCTTCCTATTTTCCTTGTTATTTCTAGCAGCCCTGCAAGGTACAAATGCAGTCACATATACTGCCACCAACAAGGCCGGAAGAACCCCCGGTGGTATCCGGTTCACTAACGAAATCGGGTTAGACTACAGCAAACAAACCTTATCCTCCTCTACAAATTTTATATGGAGAATCTTTCAGCAGAACACAGAGGCCGACAGAAAGAATGTTCAACAAGTGAGTTTATTCATCGAAACCATGGATGGAGTTGCTTACGCCGTAAACAACGAAATTCATGTAAGTGCAAACTACATACAGAGTTACTCTGGTGATGTCAAGAGAGAGATCACCGGAGTTCTTTTTCATGAAATGACACATATATGGCAGTGGAATGGGAATGGTGGTGCTCCTGGGGGATTGATAGAAGGGATTGCGGATTACGTGAGGCTCAAGGCAGGGTTTGTACCTAGCCATTGGGTGAAACCAGGGCAGGGTGACCGGTGGGATCAAGGGTACGATGTGACGGCTTGGTTTCTGGACTATTGTAATTGTCTTAGAAATGGGTTTGTGGCAGAACTGAACAAGAAGATGAGAGGTGGTTATAGTAGCAACTACTTTGTTCAGCTACTGGGCAAAACGGTTGATCAGCTCTGGAGCGAGTACAAGGCCAATTATAAAAGTTAATACATGTTTGCTAGTGGCCATGGAAAGGAACAAATGTTCAAGATCTGTAATAATGAAGCACTATAATTGCTGACTAAATAAATTCTCTAAAATATGAGGCAGTTATTTTGCTTGTATTTGAAAATAGATGCACAAATTGGTCAGCAAACTACTCATGAATCAATAGGCATAAGCTACAATTTTGACCAAAACGGATGTGACAATATCTCCACTACTGTACAAAAACAGCGCACACCTGATTAACAAAAATACGAGCTCTAAACAAATCGATGATCGACTGCTAACCACTGTAAATTAACTTTAAATATAAACAAAGATTAGCTCAGCTACACACAACAACTATCTGATGATCAGAAGATAATCGATTGTGCGATTATAATTTATATCAGTAGAAAGAATATGATAGCAAAGAAAAACCAGATATGACCTGCCAATAGTATCACCCCAATTACAATTGCAGGGTAGCTAACAAAAACTCTTAAGAAAATATCTAACAAGAATAAGAGTTTTGAAGTTCACTAAAGGACATACTACTTGGATTGATATTTGATAAAATTAAGCTACAGACCATTTGCTACTACACAAGTAAATAAGGAAAAAAACTCGTCAAACATAAGAGGAAAGGATCATACGTTATTATTTTTAACTCGTGTTGGTTAGTGTTTGAAGTAGAAGTTTACTCAAATCACAGGCAGGATCACTCACTATAATAAAAATTTATATAACCTCCAACTTCACCAAGAACTTTTCATGAATGGTACTCCTGGATGGCAGAAACAACTTCAGTAATGGCCTGGAACTTTCGCCTTTCCTTGAGAAGCATCTTGGCAACACCAAGAGCCAGCCGCTCACAATCTGATCATTTGTCAGCATCACTGATCGACTCAAAGTCCTCAACATGAGCTACCCCAACAATTCTCCTGTGATATAAAAGAATATCACATTGTTACAGGTATCACGATTACTGAGTTCAAAAAGCAGGACATGCTACGTAATTTTCACGAGATGAACTCAAAAAGGGTTTTCTAAAATAAATCATGTTTTAAACATCAGTTCTCTGACAACTGAATCCCCCAGAAAAGGCCCACAAGCAGCAACACAAAGAGAAGCTAGAAAGGACCACAAAAGAGTAAAATTCACAAATCCACACCCAAAAGTCCTAGGTTTCCTCTCAGAACAAAGAGGGATGAAGAACTTAGTAGCTGGCCAAAAGCTGTTAGAATTTAACTTTAAGAACAGTGAAGTGTACTACATATATATCCTGACATAAATTTAATTGAAATTAATTCAAGATACGGAGATATTTCATATAAAAGTTATTATAACACAAGTGGTTAATTGACCACTTTTTTTACCATGGGTGGCTAACTGTAAAAACGTATAAGCCACAAGTAGTAAATTGTATTTTACTCTTATATTAATCAACTAAGAAGTCTTGTCATAATTACAGTGATCTTTTAAGAAGTCCTGTCATGTTAGCTTATACAGAAGCTTTTTTAGGAAGAAAAATCATAAGACATTTATAATCAACTTGAATCTATAAAAAAAAATTCCACTCCAGTTCTCATAGGATCCAAATAGTCTAGTTTCTTGTCCATTTATATTGACAAATAAGGTTTTTAGGCAACCTAGCTTTCTAAGCCTATAAATATATAAAGACACCACATGCAAATAATTCTAGGGCACCAAGATGTGAACTTTGTGATTGTGAAACCACTGTTTCAACATAGGAAATAGGAATGTGGGTTCCAAGGTTGCAAGGAAATGCTCTTTGCATCCATGAGCACATTTAGAATAAAGAAATACAAAATAACTAACAAAGAGAAAACCAAGAGCATCACCTACTCACCTTATCATTTTGGCAGCACCAAATCCAAATGTCATGGAACAAATCTTTCATGAATTTATGTTTCACAAGAAGATGAAGCTACGTACTGTTATAAATTTCTGGAAGATAGGCTTCACCAGAGCTATTCTTGTGTTCATCCCAAAGAAACTTCTTATCAAAGAGATTCCAAGTCTCTGCTATTGTCCTTAATATCCACTATTTATATGTCTGCATAAAAAATGGTACAACAATAAGCAAAGCAGCGTATTTAATGCATACCGTAATGCTTAAATAATTATTAACATCCACCCAGTTCAATTTCATAAGCACATGAAAGACACTAGACAAAAGTTATAAATGTTTTCATCAACCAAATTCATAACTTAATAAATAACAATAGATTATAAAACATGCAACAAAGCCATGTATTACACCCTTCTTTTCCTTGGCGTAACTAACTAGTCCCTTGATTTCTTAGACCAAAAGTGGTTACAGATATCTTCTTCATCTAAACTACTACTCTCTTTGGAATAAAAAGATGACCAGCAAGTGATGGAGACCATCCTAGATTAGCATTCAGGTTGCATTTAGGTAAGCTCCTCCACCTGTATAATCCAGATTTATTGGACATAATTTCTTTTTGTCTGGTATCATCTTAAATAACACAGTAAACCCCCCACCCAGCCTGCCCTTTCTTTCACTGGCTCTGAAAAGGAAAATCATAAAGCAGTTAAGCACCAAATGCAGAGTAGTAAAGAATTACATCTGGACAAGGATCATGAAACTGACCTAAAGACATAAATACTTGGAATTTGAATTCCCAATTTTTCCTCTTTGGGTCAGAAGAGTGTTAGCCCCCTACACTCTACAGCAGTACTATGTGAATAACTAAGCTAAATGAACCCTTAAACTGTTGGAGTGTTGGGTGAGAAAATATGAATAAAAACAACAAGTCAAATCTTCTTAAACCTATCTAAAAAGATCATGAGTCCAAAAATGGGTATGATCATATTCACAATGTAGATACAAGCATATCTTAGGAGATGCTCTATCAAAATTAAATAAGTGAACCAATAAAGTACTAAAATCATACATGATTATATTTTCCAAGTGTAATGCTCTTAAACCATAAGCAAAATAATATGTTTGTGCAATCATTCTACATACATTTTACTATGTTTTAGGTTAAGGACAATTTTTTTTGGAGTATAATTAGGGTTGCCACCTTCTGGTTTTGGTTCTTGACTTACATAAACTAGGGAAATTTTAAAACCAGAGAAGTTTCATATGCAAGTCTCAAATTTTACCAGAGAAGTCCAAGCATTCCGAAACATACACCCAACAATACTTAGCACCGAGTGTCCTTCATCTCCCAGATATAACTTTTCATATACATCATTGTAGTGTCAATTACATCTATTATTGTAAGAAAATTTAAACATATACTAGGGCAATGTTTTGGTCAGAGAGTGGTACATTCAGCCCTTAGACAGACACATCCGTACCATTGCTGAGTAGTGCAAGATGCAGATGTTTGTAATTTGTGTATGTCTAAAAGAACTGCTTGCAATTCACTTGTGTGTGTTGTGTATGCGTTGTGTGTGTAAGAAGTAAACACCAAGGTTACGTCCTAATGGGGAACAGTCTCACAGAGAAAACTCAAAGCTCAAATAATTATATATCAATGAATGAATAATAATGAGTATTTACATCCATATTTATAATACTCTAAATCCACTTTCCTAATCTAATTAAAACTCTAAAAGATAATAGATAACTCCTAATTAAAATACAACCCTATCTAAAATACAATTTTCAATTAAATCAAAACACCTAATTAGACTTCAAATAGATTTCCACAACCTTTTGTATTGGTCCAACCAACTTTCTCGTCCTGCATCAGTTCTCCTCCACTGCGAAAAACTCGACTCCGTCGAGTTAGGAATACAGGAACAACCACTTCGGATCACTAACGAATTCTTCGTAAGTTTCAATCTGGCCATATCTAAAGCACAAGTAAGAGTAAACTTTGCGTTCCCCTTCATAATCGAGTAAGTATTGGCACGAGCATCGTGGTGTGCATAACGATCCCATAACCATGTACGCCCCAAAATGATATGACAAACCTTAAGGGGTAGAATATCACACATAACTTCATCCTTAAGCTTGCCAACTGAAAACGTAACCAAACATCTTTGAGTAACCCGCATTTTGGTATTGGTAACCCAAGCAACATCATACGGGTCTGGATGAGGCTCCACTTGTAGCCCAAGCTTCTTAACTGCGTCCTCGGTAATGACATCCGTACAGCTCCCCGTATCAATCACAAGAGAACATATCTGTCCCGCACACCTGACTCGTGTCTGAAATATCCGCCCACGATGGAGTTTAGGATCATCTTTTTGCTTTTGAGTAACCAATAGAGGTCGAAGAACACCTAAACATCCCTCCAAATGTGCATCAGCTTCCAAGTCTTGCTCGGTAGGTTCACCCTCGATGTCTAACGGCGGACACACCTCTTCGTTCATGTCAGTGTTCTCACAGTCCTTGTTAACGACAACAACTCTAGAAGGAGGGGATGCAACATTCATCTTTGGAGATGGACACTCGAAGGACATGTGACCAAAACCACGACAATTAAAACACCGAGAGGTAGGATTGTTGCTAGCACTGGAAGAACCTGTGGTACGATTTGGCCTGCTAGCAGCTGAAGAATTTGTAGATGACGTCTCCACTGGCCTGCTTCTAAAAGGCTCTACAAAACTCCTCCCATTTCGAATCTGTATTGGTACTGAAGGCCTAACAGAATTTCTCCTCAAGGTATCCTCCACTTGGTTGGCAACTTGAACAACATCATCTAAGAGCATGATTTTCCCAGAAACTACTCCACTAGCAATCTCCTGATTTAACCCCCGACGATACATGGAGATTAACACATCTTCAATCCAAGGGAATTCTGACCTTGTAACCAAACTGTAGAATGTAGATGTGTACTCGGCTACAGATTTACTTCCTTGCACCAATTCCGTCAATTGTAAACATGCCCTTTGCTTGTAATCTGGAGGCACAAACCTTCGTGTCATAGCAGTTTTCATATCCTCCCATCTTCGTGCAGCTGTGTATAGATTTCGTTGATGTTGATCCCACCAAATACGGGCTGTACCTTTTAACTTCGCATCAGCAAAGAAAAGCTTTCTTTCGTCAGATAGTTCGTACCAACGGAAGAAACTCTCCAAACTGTGAATCCAATCGAAAAATGACTCAGGCTCTTGATTTCCATTGAAATCACCAACGTCCAACTTAGCTACTCTATCTACTGCATTTAATCTAGGATCTGGCGCATGATGGAAATTAGGTCCATTAGGTCCCTACTGTTGTAGAACTCTCATATCATTAGGACCTTCAAAATTTCGGTGGACATCCTCGCGTTGTCCTCTATCAACACGTTCCGTGAGGACATCAACTTTTGCTGCAAATGCTGCAATAGAAGTCTGTACAGTCTGAACATGGCCAGTTAATGCTGCAATTGAATCTTCAAGTTTTTGAATATGTTCACCTTGCTGCGTTGTATAAGCGTCAAGCCTAGCGTTGACTTCTCCAGCAGTAACCATGATTCCTGTAAATAAACTATATATATATATATATATATATATATATATATATATATATATATTTTTATTTTTTTATGGGACTAAACTGAAAAGTTTTGAAACTATAGGGGCTGGAATGTAAAAACTACAAGTACGGGGACTAAGATGTAATTACAGAAACTTCAGGGGCTAAACTGTAAAGATATAAAAGTTCAGGGGTGGATATGTAAAAATATAAAAGTTCAGGGGGTATTTTAAAATTATTACGAAACCTTGGGATGCAAACTGCAATTTGACAAATTTTATATCAAAACAGAACAGCAGCGTACAGCAGCAACATAAGCCTTCTTCTTTGATTTTCTGCCTCGTTCTACTTTTTTTTTTTCTTTTTTTTTTCTCTCTCTTCCCTTCTTCTTTTTCATTTCTCGCTCTGCCCTTCTCTTCTTCTTTCTTCTTCACTCGGATAGAAGGTGGAAGAAGACAGCGGCGACTGGTGGTGGCGGCGGCGACAGCAGGCAGCGGCGACTGGCGGCAGATCTGGTTTTTTTTTTTTTTTTTTTTTGCATGCTTACTGGTGGGCTCAGGTGTTTATGTTGTGGACTGGTGGTGGCGTGGTTGGGTTGGGGTTTGATGTAGCACTTTAGGCCCGAGTGGGTTCCTGATTTTGGTGGTTTTCTGATTTGGGCAGAGGAGATATGGCTAGGGTTTGTGGTGGTTGGTCTGTTAGGGTTTGGAGGGTTTTTGGATGGCAGCAGAGGGTGGCTTCAGGGTGAAGCTCTAATACCAAATAATGGGGAACAGTCTCACACAGAAAACTCAAAGCTCAAATAATTATATATCAATGAATGAATAATAATGAGTATTTACATCCATATTTATAATACTCTAAATCCACTTTCCTAATCTAATTAAAACTCTAAAAGATAATAGATAACTCCTAATTAAAATACAGCCCTATCTAAAATACAACTTTCAATTAAATCAAAACACCTAATTAGACTTCAATTAGGTTTCCACAACCTTTTGTATTGGTCCAACCAACTTTCTCGTCCTGCATCACGTCCTTTGATCTGCGCGCCTAAAACATGATGGAACCTCTTCTTAGGGGTTGTTTTCTAACAAATATGTTGAATTTCAAAGTTTTTTTTCTCCTTTCCTTTGTTTTCTCAATTATTAACAACACATACAACTTATGTTTTTGTTTGAAAAATACTCATATAATCCTTTCTTCAAATCCATCTTAGATCAAAACAAAATCTCCAAATACTTTTAATGCACTTCTTTCACCCAAAAGTCACTTAGCTAGATATTATGTTGAACCCTAAAACACCGATAAGATGTAAGGAGTTTCATGCGTTACCCGCCATTCCCTCAGTGTATTAAAACCCACCTCCACCCATCCTTAGTATTGGACACTCCACTCCCATCTAGGAACAGGAGTCTTGGGCCAATTTTATACCTTAGTCACAGAACAGGAGAAATACTGAACGATGAACTGCTACTTAAGAGACATATATCTATTGAAAAGGATATCGATCTTCAAAAGAGTCGAACAACATAAATACCATGATGTGAAATATAAAGTATACAAAATCATATATTATTATTATATAAGTAGAGACAAGAAAGCTTATTTATTAATATATGAAAGATCAACAAAGAATTTGGGGGGAGGGGGATAATCTCATTCACTGACAAATAGATTATTTGTATAAACAACAGCATGAACCAAAATAATGATAATAACCAACATACTTTTCGATCATTCCCTTGATCTGCATGTCCATCTTGTGCTATGTATGCCAAAATCAAGTTTCCTAAGAAGGCTCCAATATCAAACCCCATTGGCCCATAGAAAGCAAATTCTGGATCAATAACTTGAGTTGAATCACGAGTAACCATGACAGAACCAGTATGAAGATCACCATGTATAAGAGCTTGAGCTCTCTCACAGAACCTGGAGAGCAGACACCAGTAAATAATAAAACAGTTTCACATCCAAGATTATCACAAATTAAATGAAAAAAAGCACTATAAATACAAAAATCTTTTAAAATGGCACACTACTTGGATTTCAACTCAGCAACTTCAAGCTTTAAAAAACTATCCTCCCAAACAGCCTCAGCATCTCTGTCAAAGTAAGGGGAAGTCCAATGGTTGTATTGAGACACTTTGTAGGGGTCAGAAAAAACGACCTGCTCAGTGAGCTTGCACAATTCCATGTTTCCACAATATTTCGCCACTGTAGAATGGTAAACACATATGTTAAATGTATTCAAATCCAGCTTGCTACAAGCTTATTCCAGATTCTGATGAAGCCTGGTACATACGTGAAGTTTAGAACAACACCACAGTGAAGTATCAAAGAAAACAAGATAATTACACCCATAATTTACTTCAAGAGTTTTCATGTAGTCCAATGATGTACTGACATACACCATTGAAATTATCTAAATTCAATAATACATCTTAAATCCAGTTCTGCAACTTATAGTTATAGGCCCGTGTATGTGTGTGCGTGTCTCTCTCTCTCTCTCTGTGTAAACAAATATCTAGAAACTTAAATAGTTTACGTGCACTTTTGTGCTCAGTGATGGTAACAGTAAGAAGGGATGTGAAGAAAAGAGTCTTAGCCATAAATTCTGATATGTATTCCGCAAGCAATGGGTACTCAATTCCAGCAATCAGCCCTTTCCTTGAGATTATATGTGGAGGCTCCAAGTACCGCATACCAATCAAAGACATATTCCTGTCAAAGTGATAAATTTTAGGAACATGATCAGAGCACAAACTGCGCTCCTCTTTTAGGGCCTATGCTTCAAAATAAGCACGTTCCTTCGTCATTGGCCTTGATTCCCCGATACAACGTAAGGAAGAGCCTGCAAGGTGACAACACCAAAATAAAGGTTTGGTATCTCTCGTTAGTGTCCCACAGAAATCTGCAAATTATCAAATAGCAAGTCCATTGTTCATACAGAATGTAGGCGTATAAATGAGTCACAAGGTACATGCTTTCCATTACCAGAATCCGTAATCAGATGTTACACAGTGCTTTCTATGAATCTGAACATCAATACACAATGATCTCAAGATTTAACAGCAATTGGTTGTTAACAGAGTAAGTTAATACCGTTATATTTGAGCCTAAATAACTTCGAGTTTGCATCACAACAGTACAACCTCCTTGAACAAACTACATTGCCCTAATCGATAATCCACGATTGATCATAAGTCAATGGAAATTTTAGATTTTTTTGTCTCTCTTTGAGCTTAAGCTTTTGCTAGATCGATTGGTTGGTTGTTTACACAATGACAAGCCATGGATGATCCTTCATTCTTGTCAATTGGTTATAGTTCCTCAATCTTCCATTTACACCTTGCTAAAATTTACAACTTATTTCAACTTTAAGTTTCAAATATACAAACTTTATGGCACTTTTAGAACCGGATTAGCTCATATTACTTGTATTACTGAATAATTAAAAAAAGAAAGATTATAAAGAACAATTGATCCTTATACGCACATAATTAGAGAAACATTATAAATAGTTATCATACAATTAGCAAACTAATTAGTTAGTTACTTACCTGTATGATGCCGACAGAAACAGAACTAGAAGGTCTAACAACAATGAAGACGAAATTCAAATTGCCGTCGCCGACTTCTTTGATCAGCAAGTCGTCAAGCTGGTTACCCAGCTGGGAAGAGAGGGAGGGAGTCTCTTTTATGTATTCCACTAAGCACTTTTCGTCCAGTGGCTGCAAGCCTCTTGATCCCATTCGATGGTGGTGGTTCACGGCGGCGCAGATGGAATTGGGTGATGGGATTTATAGAATATTGAGGAAAAAGGGGAGAGAGAAACCTCAAAAACTGAAAAAGATAGAACAGGATTACGTGTCATCGATATTTCCCATAAATCGGGTAATCTTTTTAGAAGTGAGGTGATCCGATATTTATTGAATTAGTTTACACCAATATGAGAAGTGAAATGCGGATTGCATTGATAATAAATTGATAAATCGTTCAATTTTTTTATAAGTGTTATCAGATGTCATGGTTTAATGAACTCAAGTAACAAGTTAGTTCTTTAAAGTGGAGCATTTGCAGGTCACGTGTTTCTCCTTTCGCGCGGTAAAGTAAAATAGAGTTAAATCCGGTGGAGCACAAGGAGAGATTATTCACGCGTTTGACATTATGCGGTGAAGTATAATTTGAGTAGAATGAAATAAACTCAATATGACTTTGAAAATAGCTCAAGGTAAAGGGTTCACAAAGAGTAAAGTTGTACGCCTAGTTGGCTAGTAATATTAGAGTCGAGTAGGCCGTGGTGGAGTAATATTAGAGTCAAGCTATTCACATGAATCTCACATCGAGTAAATTCAAAAGTCTAAATAGGTTAATAAATATAGTAGATACTTAACTCAATGAGTTAATATTTTAGATAAGGATGTGATCCAACATATTTATTGCATATGAGATGGATGGTTCAACTTCTTCTTTTCTTAGGCCCTGTTTGTTTGTTAAATCTAATTTTTTTGGCTGAATAGTTAAATCCCAGTTAAATAAAATATAAAAAAAATATTAATTATTATATTAAATAAATTTATAATAATTTAAAAAAATTTAGAGTAAAATAATAAAAATATATTATTTAGATGTTTTAGACATGTCACTTATCAAATAATTTTTTTCATTTAATATTCAAAAATCTATTTTATTTAATTTATTCAAATTATTTAAATATTCAAAATTATTTTATTTATTTTTTATCAAATACCTCCTTAATTTATTAGATTTTTGCCAAGATTCTATGTAAGATCCCGAATTTTCTGAAATATAAAATTTAATTTTTTTCATATATATATATTTTTTTTCTTCATAAAACAGTAAGTGGTTAAATTGGCAAAGTTAAAAGTTAAGGATGTTCCGTGCAAATTATACCTTATTGGACAATATTCTTTTTGTCGGGGAATATTCGTTTTGTCGGGGAATATTCGTTTTGCCCGTACGACGGCGCAATATAATATTCGTGTCGTACGACGGCGCCGAAATAACTAATTATTGGTGGAACCCACAACGGAATATTTGTCGGATATAGAAAACGACAGAAGTAATTTTTTTAAATAAAAATAGTCAACGGTGTTAACTGTTAAAATACCGGTGATAAAAGAATAGTAGCATACGGTAGTTTATGGTATTTTCTGTAGCACACGGTACTCTACAGTAGCACACGGTATTGCGCAGTGTCTTATATTATTGATCTGATAATTGACACCGTAACTATTGCACATCATTTCATCAATAATTATCGCTGCATAATATTTTATGTTATCAATTCAATAATTGTTGTTACACAGTATTTTGCATTATTGATTTAATAATTATCATTACACTGTATTTCATATCATTGAATCAATAATTGTTGATGCACTGTAGTTAAAAATTATTGAACCTAATAATTGGCATAGTAGTTGTTGCATTATTATGAATTATTACTATGGTAGTATTATTTGGTAATTTGATTATTATAATATATTCATAAAGTTGTTTGTTTTATTAGACAATATAATATATAAAGTTATTTGTTTTATTAGAAAAATATTATTATATTCAGAAGTTACTATGCAAGTTACTGTGCAAGTTACTGTGCCAAATTTGAATTCGTTGAATTCGTCTGCGCAGCCTCTTCTGCCGATTTCAACATTGGCGTGCTGCCAACAACCGCGCATAGTACCATTTTTCTCCTATAAATAGCTTGTTCAGCTGAATAGAAAAATCACACCTAAAACATAAAATTTTTCTATAAGAATTTTATGAGTTTTCTCTGAGAATAGTGAGGTTATTTTGAGAGTTTGAAAGCCAAAAGGAGTGCAGGAATTTTTCAAGTAAGTCTTTTATTAAAGAGTAGTAATTTCATAAATTCCTATATTTCGCGGTATTCACAAATCTTCCTTTAGAAGACTCTTCTATTAGAAGATTCATTTTTAAAAGCTTTCTTTGGAAGATTTATTTTGAAATATTATTTTAAAAACTATTCTAAAGTTATTATATTATACTACAAAAATTATGTTAAATATATATAATTTTGATAGTTCATAATATACGAGTTATCATACACTTTGAAATTTATATGTGGTAATTACTAATTTATATTATAAATATATAGGTTGATCAACCTCATTTAAATCAATATCCAGTCACGTGTTAAGGTAAGGAATATCAATCTTTTCACACTCTTAAACTTACTACGGTAAGGGGTATCATTCTTTGCATCATCATAAATGGATATTATTTTCTTTCTTACTTGAAGGGATTATCATTCTTTGATTCTCGAAAATAATATCGTTTCTTTCTTGTGCCATTTATTTTCATGTATTAAATTGTGGGAATAACCTTACGGCGCGGTTTACCGCCTGTTGGTGAATAACCTTTTGTATTCATTCTTTATTAATCTTTGAGAATAACCTTACGGTGCGGATTATCGCCTGTTTGGTGAATAACTATTCGTATTCAAATTGATGGGAATAACCTTACGGCGCGGTTTATCGCCTGTTTGGTGAATAACTCTTCGTATTCAAATTGATGGGAATAACCTTACGGCGCGGATTACCGCATGTTTGGTGAATAACTCTTCGTATTCAAATTGATGGGAATAACCTTACGGCGCGGATTTATCGCCTGTTTGGTGAATAACTCTTCGTATTCAAATTGATGGGAATAACCTTACGGCGCGGATTATCGCCTGTTTGGTGAATAACCCTTTTTATTTGTCTCGTGTGGAAATAATTTGTCTACACGAATTATCACATGACACTTTTATTCCATATTCGTAAGTGATATCATTTTCCTTTATACTCATAAGGGATACCATCTTTTTCATCTTCCATTATTCAAACTTACTATGGTAAGGGATATTAATTCCCTTCACCTTTTGTTAATCAAACCTGCTACGGTAAGGGATATTACTTTCTTCCATACACCTAAATCGAAACTTATTATGGAACTATTGCTTCTATAATTCCTGAAAATATTATATGTTCCATAATAGTTGAATTTCATTATTTCAACTGAACCTTCCTATTTTCTGAACATTTCTATTGAACTGTAATCGTTATTCTGAACTGTGGATCTTGAATATCATTTTTAAATTTCACTCCACATCATGTTGGCAATTTGGACATTATTTGAATCTGCACAAAGTAAACTTCCGATACTTATTGTTTATCCTGTTCTTCTGTTCATCATTTGTATCACTGTTATTTGTATTAATCATCAAGAATCAAGCTGTTGTGAATATCTGTGGCCGGGGGCACAGATGTGATATAATTGTTGAACAGATGATAGGTTAAAGGCGATATACTAGGTTAAAGGCGATACATCTGTTCGGTGTCTTTTATGACACGTGGTGAATGTTCTCTTTGGCCCGTAGTGCAAAGATGAACTGTTGGTTGGTATGATTATGACCAAAGGCTGAATCTGGTATAATCATGACCGTTGGTGCTTTATTGAATATCTTTGGCCCGTAGTGCAAAGATGAACTGTTGATTTGCATGATTATGACCAGGAACTGTGAATTTTTATTATCATGACTAATGGTATTTCAGATGATAAAAGTTGATGATGTTTTTACTAAAAAGAGAAGCGAGTGGACATTATGGTCTGCATTATTCTTCTAATAGATTGCTCATTCCGCTGCTATTATTGATCTGAACGTTGTTTAAGAATTTAACTACAGTTTTTGATATAAACCTTGTAGTCTATTGTATTCTATCAAGAACTCAACTGTTGAAGGCTAATGATAAATTATTCGTCATTATCTTAGTCATGATATTTCTTACTGGGCTATTTGAGCTCACCCTTTCTTTTGTTCCATTGTTTTTCAACAGGAGATGAAAACATAACGGGGTCTAGCCGGGGGATGGAGTGAGAGTCCGAGGAATAGCTGTCGTAGTCTTCACGTGTTGTAAAATAGTGTGACAATAATAGTGAAGACTTAGTTGTGTATTATTATTATACACTGTATTGTTGTACGTTGTGCTTTGTTGTAATAATTTTGTTGTAGTCTTTTGACGACTCAAGTTTGGGCTGTGTAGGCTTAGATTTGGGGGCGTCACAGTTGGTATCAGAGCTTAGGGATATGGTCTTTAATGGAGATCTGGGGTTAGAACTAGGAGGGGAGAGACGAATAGAATCAGTCACTAGTATGTCCTACCTAAATTAGATTTTATTATCTAATGAGTTGATTTGAATATAGGGACATGAAGTGATGAGTCAGTTTATTTGAACTAACATCTATTTTGTGACCACAGTTAAGTATGGCATCTGGAAATCAGGAGGTTAACCACGGAGTACCCGAAGTGAATGTAGAGGCCACAAACAATTCTTCTACAAACTCAGAGTTGAATAATTTGCCTAAAGCAAAAATTGTTTGTATCCGATCTAAAGAAGAAGAAGGTGAAAGTTCTACCGTCGTTCTTCCAAATTCGTTCTTTAAAGGATATCCGGAACTTGCGGAAATTGTTGCCTTTAATTTGCTCGACAGTTGGAAACATATCATCACCTGGTTATGCTCGATAACAAAGGATCAGAATATATGGACGTTCCATATAAGTCTTTGGGATTTATGGTGTTCGAGCTATGATTTTCAAGATTATTTAAAAATGATGTATCTATACTTTTGGGCGTTACAATTTAGAGGAATTCAGGTTAAGTTAGTCACTATCGTGGAAACTGTAGTCTATCGAAAATACTATTTTAATGGAAATCATTGGTACGCTACTACTGATGAAGTTGAAGAATCTGAGAAACAGTTCGTTAGAGAACTATTTCGTGGTATCCCCATGGTTGAAATACGTGAAGATCCGGATGAAGTATATGGGACTCGATTTGATGATGACAGCCTTGATGATCAAGAAATCGAATGAGGTGATGACCGGTAAGCTATTCATCAATTCTCGAGAAGTCTATGCCATGTTAGATATTGACTCTATCCACTCTTTTATCTCACCTATATGTACTCAACGTTTAAATTTGCCTATTGAAAACTTAAATCTTGTCTTATCAGTTGAAATCTCATTGGGAGAAATACCTATTACATTTACTATCTATAAATCTTGCCTAGTTTAAATCAACAACCTCACATTACCTGTTGACCTTATTTCTTTGGAGATGCATGAATTTGATGTGATTTTAGGAATTGATTGGTTGACTACCCATCATGCTAAAATTGATTGTTTTCATAAGATTATTAGTTTTCATATTCCTAATCAACCTGTCATGCAAATTCAAGCAACTAAACCATTGAAATCTATAACTATTATTTCTAGCCATAAAGTCATTCGTTTATTGAAAAACGGATGTCAAGCCTTTTTAGCCCATGTCATTGATTTGAACAAAAACACGTCAACCTTGAATGATATTCCTATTGTTAATGAGTTCCTGACGTTTTTCCTGAGGAACTTCCTGGCTTATCCCCAAACCGAGAAATTGAATTCTGTATCGATCTTGAACCCGATACTAAACCCTTTTCCAAAGCTCAATACCAAATGGCTCCCATAGAACGCCAAGAGATGAAAGTTTGATTATTAGATATCGGTATCATTCGAGCGAGGAATGCGAGAAGAGTTTTCAAGAACTCAAGAGGAGACTTGTTTCAGCTCCTGTTCTGACCATTCCATCAGGATCAGGAGAATTCATCATATATAGCGATGCTTCAGGCAAAGGTCTAGGTTGTGTCCTTATGCAACATGGAAAGGTTATAGCTTATGCCTCTCGACAACTCAAAGATTATGAGAAAAATTACCCTACTCATGATCTAGAGTTGGCAGCAGTCGTTTTCGCGTTGAAGATCTGGAGACACTACTTGTACGGAGAGAAAGTGGATATCTATACGGATCATAAAAGTCTCAAATATTTCTTCACCCAGAAGGAACTCAACATGCGACAACGACGTTGGCTTGAGCTGTTGAAGAATTATGATCACGCAATCCAGTATCACCCGGGAAAGGCGAATGTTGTAGCTGACGCTTTGAGCAGAAAATCTTATGCGAGTACAAGTGCACTGCTGACAACACAAAAGCGTATTTTGTACGACTTGCAAAAGATGGAGATGGAGCTAAAGACACCAGGGACCCACTCGAAGATTGCTCACGTGCGAGTAGAACCAGCTTTAATCGATAAAATTAAAGCTGCTCAAGCTACCGATCCGGAACTGATAAACATGATAAAGAAAGTACAAGAAGGTACCATTCCCGAAGCAAGAATCGACGAGAAAGGAATACTTCGAGTCAACTCTCGACTCTGTGTTCCTAACGATCCTGAATTAAAGCATAAAATCATGATGGAGGCACACAACACGCCATTTGCAATCCACCCAGGAGGTACCAAGATGTATCGAGATCTTCGACATACATTTTAGTGGAACAATATGAAAAGGGAGATTGCAGAGTTTATCTCAAGGTGCTTAACTTGTCAACGTGTCAAGGCAGAGCATCAAGTACCTAAGGGTCCTTTACAACCACTTGAGGTTCCCGAATGGAAGTGGGAACACATCAATATGGATTTCGTGACGGGTCTTCCCAAAGTTTCTCAAGGCTTAGATGCAATTTGGGTCATCGTAGATAGATTGACCAAATCCGCTCATTTCTTGCCTATACGAGAAAACTTTTCACTTGAACGTCTTGCCGGTATGTACATAAATGAGATCGTGAGATTGCATGGCATGCCAGTTTCCATAGTTTCTGATCGAGATCCTAGATTCACTTCACGCTTTTGGATCAGTCTACAAAAAGCTATGGGCACTGAACTACGTTTTAGTTCTGCATACCATCCTCAAACGGACGGACAATCGGAAAGGACGATCCAGACCCTCGAAGATCTTTTGAGACTTTGCGTACTAGATTTCAAAGGAAGTTGGGATAAATACTTGTCATTGGTGGAATTTTCCTACAACAACAGTTACCAAGCAAGTATAGGTATGGCTCCATTCGAGGCTTTATATGGACGCAAGTGTCGCTCTCCAGTATGTTGGAATGAGGTAGGAGAAGCAAAACTGTTGGGACCCGAGTTGGTACGCTTGACGACCGAAAAGATCCAAATGATCCGACAACGAATACAGACAGCACAAGAACGACAAAAGAGTTATGCCGATCTTCATCGGAGAGATGAGAGATTCAACGTCGGAGATCATGTATTCTTACGTGTTTCTCCATGGAAAGGGGTTACGAGATTCGGAAAGAGAGGAAAACTCAACCCTCGATTTGTTGGCCCATTTGAAATTCTCGATCGAGTGGGAACTGTAGCTTACAGACTAGCCTTACCACCAAGTATGTCTCGCATCCATAACGTTTTTCACATATCTATGTTACGTAAATATGTGAAGGACCCAAACCACGTCATTGAGTTAGAACCAGACGTTATAGCAGAAGATTTAACGTATGAGGAAGTACCTGTTAAGATCCTAGATAAGAAGGAGCAGATCTTACGCTCAAAGGTTATACCTCAAGTTAAGGTTTTATGGAGGAACCAAGATATTGAGGAAATGACCTGGGAGGTAGAATCTGAGATGAAGTCTAGGTATCCATACCTCTTCGAAATGTCAGGTACGTCAATTTCGGGGACGAAATTTCATAAGGAGGGGAGGTTGTAAGACCCCGAATTTTCTGAAATATAAAATTTAATTTTTTCATATATATATATTTTTTTTTCTTCATAAAACAGTAAGTGGTTAAATTGGCAAAGTTAAAAGTTAAGGATGTTCCGTGCAAATTATACCTTATTGGACAATATTCTTTTTGTCGGGGAATATTCGTTTTGTCGGGGAATATTCGTTTTGCCCGTACGACGGCGCAATATAATATTCGTGTCGTACGACGGCGCCGAAATAACTAATTATTGGTGGAACCCACAACGGAATATTTGTCGGATATAGAAAACGACAGAAGTAATTTTTTTAAATAAAAATAGTCAACGGTGTTAACTGTTAAAATACCGGTGATAAAAGAATAGTAGCATACGGTAGTTTATGGTATTTTCTGTAGCACACGGTACTCTACAGTAGCACACGGTATTGCGCAGTGTCTTATATTATTGATCTGATAATTGACACCGTAACTATTGCACATCATTTCATCAATAATTATCGCTGCATAATATTTTATGTTATCAATTCAATAATTGTTGTTACACAGTATTTTGCATTATTGATTTAATAATTATCATTACACTGTATTTCATATCATTGAATCAATAATTGTTGATGCACTGTAGTTAAAAATTATTGAACCTAATAATTGGCATAGTAGTTGTTGCATTATTATGAATTATTACTATGGTAGTATTATTTGGTAATTTGATTATTATAATATATTCATAAAGTTGTTTGTTTTATTAGACAATATAATATATAAAGTTATTTGTTTTATTAGAAAAATATTATTATATTCAGAAGTTACTATGCAAGTTACTGTGCAAGTTACTGTGCCAAATTTGAATTCGTTGAATTCGTCTGCGCAGAGGCTGCGCAGCCTCTTCTGCCGATTTCAACATTGGCGTGCTGCCAACAACCGCGCATAGTACCATTTTTCTCCTATAAATAGCTTGTTCAGCTGAATAGAAAAATCACACCTAAAACATAAAATTTTTCTATAAGAATTTTATGAGTTTTCTCTGAGAATAGTGAGGTTATTTTGAGAGTTTGAAAGCCAAAAGGAGTGCAGGAATTTTTCAAGTAAGTCTTTTATTAAAGAGTAGTAATTTCATAAATTCCTATATTTCGCGGTATTCACAAATCTTCCTTTAGAAGACTCTTCTATTAGAAGATTCATTTTTAAAAGCTTTCTTTGGAAGATTTATTTTGAAATATTATTTTAAAAACTATTCTAAAGTTATTATATTATACTACAAAAATTATGTTAAATATATATAATTTTGATAGTTCATAATATACGAGTTATCATACACTTTGAAATTTATATGTGGTAATTACTAATTTATATTATAAATATATAGGTTGATCAACCTCATTTAAATCAATATCCAGTCACGTGTTAAGGTAAGGAATATCAATCTTTTCACACTCTTAAACTTACTACGGTAAGGGGTATCATTCTTTGCATCATCATAAATGGATATTATTTTCTTTCTTACTTGAAGGGATTATCATTCTTTGATTCTCGAAAATAATATCGTTTCTTTCTTGTGCCATTTATTTTCATGTATTAAATTGTGGGAATAACCTTACGGCGCGGTTTACCGCCTGTTGGTGAATAACCTTTTGTATTCATTCTTTATTAATCTTTGAGAATAACCTTACGGTGCGGATTATCGCCTGTTTGGTGAATAACTATTCGTATTCAAATTGATGGGAATAACCTTACGGCGCGGTTTATCGCCTGTTTGGTGAATAACTCTTCGTATTCAAATTGATGGGAATAACCTTACGGCGCGGATTACCGCATGTTTGGTGAATAACTCTTCGTATTCAAATTGATGGGAATAACCTTACGGCGCGGATTTATCGCCTGTTTGGTGAATAACTCTTCGTATTCAAATTGATGGGAATAACCTTACGGCGCGGATTATCGCCTGTTTGGTGAATAACCCTTTTTATTTGTCTCGTGTGGAAATAATTTGTCTACACGAATTATCACATGACACTTTTATTCCATATTCGTAAGTGATATCATTTTCCTTTATACTCATAAGGGATACCATCTTTTTCATCTTCCATTATTCAAACTTACTATGGTAAGGGATATTAATTCCCTTCACCTTTTGTTAATCAAACCTGCTACGGTAAGGGATATTACTTTCTTCCATACACCTAAATCGAAACTTATTATGGAACTATTGCTTCTATAATTCCTGAAAATATTATATGTTCCATAATAGTTGAATTTCATTATTTCAACTGAACCTTCCTATTTTCTGAACATTTCTATTGAACTGTAATCGTTATTCTGAACTGTGGATCTTGAATATCATTTTTAAATTTCACTCCACATCATGTTGGCAATTTGGACATTATTTGAATCTGCACAAAGTAAACTTCCGATACTTATTGTTTATCCTGTTCTTCTGTTCATCATTTGTATCACTGTTATTTGTATTAATCATCAAGAATCAAGCTGTTGTGAATATCTGTGGCCGGGGGCACAGATGTGATATAATTGTTGAACAGATGATAGGTTAAAGGCGATATACTAGGTTAAAGGCGATACATCTGTTCGGTGTCTTTTATGACACGTGGTGAATGTTCTCTTTGGCCCGTAGTGCAAAGATGAACTGTTGGTTGGTATGATTATGACCAAAGGCTGAATCTGGTATAATCATGACCGTTGGTGCTTTATTGAATATCTTTGGCCCGTAGTGCAAAGATGAACTGTTGATTTGCATGATTATGACCAGGAACTGTGAATTTTTATTATCATGACTAATGGTATTTCAGATGATAAAAGTTGATGATGTTTTTACTAAAAAGAGAAGCGAGTGGACATTATGGTCTGCATTATTCTTCTAATAGATTGCTCATTCCGTTGCTATTATTGATCTGAACGTTGTTTAAGAATTTAACTACAGTTTTTGATATAAACCTTGTAGTCTATTGTATTCTATCAAGAACTCAACTGTTGAAGGCTAATGATAAATTATTCGTCATTATCTTAGTCATGATATTTCTTACTGGGCTATTTGAGCTCACCCTTTCTTTTGTTCCATTGTTTTTCAACAGGAGATGAAAACATAACGGGGTCTAGCCGGGGGATGGAGTGAGAGTCCGAGGAATAGCTGTCGTAGTCTTCACGTGTTGTAAAATAGTGTGACAATAATAGTGAAGACTTAGTTGTGTATTATTATTATACACTGTATTGTTGTACGTTGTGCTTTGTTGTAATAATTTTGTTGTAGTCTTTTGACGACTCAAGTTTGGGCTGTGTAGGCTTAGATTTGGGGGCGTTACATTCTATATGTTTTTTTGTGGAAAATGTGAAATAAACAATAGTTTTTTTTTTAATGCAAATAAATATAGTTTGATATAGAATTGCACAAAAAAATTTGGGTTCGATATCGAACTTCAATATAGTCTGAAAAAGTTCGATCGGTCAACAGAAAGTAATTTTGAACTCAATGTTTGGTCTAACGTGGTCTAAAAAAAATCTAGGTATGGCCTAGTCTTACACCTAAACTGACATGGCCTAACATACTCTTACTTGGCATTCTAACCACCCAGCCCATAAAAAAAATAAAAAAGAAAATAAAAACACTTAGCAACAAGCCTAGCAACCCAGCACAAAAGAAATAAAATAAAAGAGGAACGCTTAAGCTCCCAACCCCAACCCCAACCCCAACCCCAACCCCCACCCCCAACCTCACCCTCACCCCCAATGGCCCACAACAAGTTTAAAAAAAATAATTATTCAATAATTTTAAAATAAATTCACGTGACATTCTATGTTAATAATTAATTTTTATTTCAACAAATTCATAATTATAAGTAAAAAAGTACTGTTAAAGTAAAAAGAATTCATTAATTTGAAATATAACATGATGTTATTCAGAACTATTAAATAATTTTTTCTTAAAAATGGGTTTGGAACTTAATTTGATTTGTAAGTTTTAGTCGAACACTATTTTCAAACGAAAAATTTGGCTTAACTTGACTTAGTCAACTATCAAAATTGGATTATTTTTTACTTATTTTTTATTGTTCTAAAACATTTCTACTTGGGACCTGACTATGTCCATTACACTTCTATTCAATTTTTCTAAATTCAATAATTACTTATAGCTAAGAAATCCACATCTGTCGCTTGTTTTACTTTATCAGGTTGCATCGATCATACTCTAGATCAATCGGAAGAATATGTGCATTTTAATAAAATTTTGAATTGTTTTATAATGGTAATATTTCTTTTAATGATTTTAAACTTTTGCAGAATGAATTATAAATTTTGATATAATTGTTGATATACTAAGATCATTGCTAACATATACCACTCAAACAATTAGTATACAGAAAGAAATTGATATTTTTTATTAGATTTTTCTCACATAAATAATAAATATGACTTGTATTAATGTGAGTGAGATCTCATAAAAAATATTAACTTTTTTTTGTAAATATATTAGTTTTTGTTCTGAAAATAGTCTGATTCAAAAAAATATATATATATACATATATATATTTTTAATAGCGATCAAGACTAAGATTATTTGTTTAGAATAGGGGACCGTAGTCCGTCATACGGTTGTTTTTCAGTTCTACTTATAAAATTTTAACATTCAATCCCTAATTTTGAAAAATATGACACCTCCAATCTGTAAAACAAATACATTATTTTAAAAAAAAAACAAATAGCTAAGATAATGAAGTATCTAATATATAAAAGAGTATACTACACCTATAAAGAACTCTTATAAAAATTAACTTATAAAATGATGTGTGAAAATGTAAGACCCCGAATTTTCTGAAATATAAAATTTAATTTTTTCATATATATATTTTTTTTTTTCTTCATAAAACAGTAAGTGGTTAAATTGGCAAAGTTAAAAGTTAAGGATGTTCCGTGCAAATTATACCTTATTGGACAATATTCTTTTTGTCGGGGAATATTCGTTTTGTCGGGGAATATTCGTTTTGCCCGTACGACGGCGCAATATAATATTCGTGTCGTACGACGGCGCCGAAATAACTAATTATTGGTGGAACCCACAACGGAATATTTGTCGGATATAGAAAACGACAGAAGTAATTTTTTTAAATAAAAATAGTCAACGGTGTTAACTGTTAAAATACCGGTGATAAAAGAATAGTAGCATACGGTAGTTTATGGTATTTTCTGTAGCACACGGTACTCTACAGTAGCACACGGTATTGCGCAGTGTCTTATATTATTGATCTGATAATTGACACCGTAACTATTGCACATCATTTCATCAATAATTATCGCTGCATAATATTTTATGTTATCAATTCAATAATTGTTGTTACACAGTATTTTGCATTATTGATTTAATAATTATCATTACACTGTATTTCATATCATTGAATCAATAATTGTTGATGCACTGTAGTTAAAAATTATTGAACCTAATAATTGGCATAGTAGTTGTTGCATTATTATGAATTATTACTATGGTAGTATTATTTGGTAATTTGATTATTATAATATATTCATAAAGTTGTTTGTTTTATTAGACAATATAATATATAAAGTTATTTGTTTTATTAGAAAAATATTATTATATTCAGAAGTTACTATGCAAGTTACTGTGCAAGTTACTGTGCCAAATTTGAATTCGTTGAATTCGTCTGCGCAGAGGCTGCGCAGCCTCTTCTGCCGATTTCAACATTGGCGTGCTGCCAACAACCGCGCATAGTACCATTTTTCTCCTATAAATAGCTTGTTCAGCTGAATAGAAAAATCACACCTAAAACATAAAATTTTTCTATAAGAATTTTATGAGTTTTCTCTGAGAATAGTGAGGTTATTTTGAGAGTTTGAAAGCCAAAAGGAGTGCAGGAATTTTTCAAGTAAGTCTTTTATTAAAGAGTAGTAATTTCATAAATTCTTATATTTCGCGGTATTCACAAATCTTCCTTTAGAAGACTCTTCTATTAGAAGATTCATTTTTAAAAGCTTTCTTTGGAAGATTTATTTTGAAATATTATTTTAAAAACTATTCTAAAGTTATTATATTATACTACAAAAATTATGTTAAATATATATAATTTTGATAGTTCATAATATACGAGTTATCATACACTTTGAAATTTATATGTGGTAATTACTAATTTATATTATAAATATATAGGTTGATCAACCTCATTTAAATCAATATCCAGTCACGTGTTAAGGTAAGGAATATCAATCTTTTCACACTCTTAAACTTACTACGGTAAGGGGTATCATTCTTTGCATCATCATAAATGGATATTATTTTCTTTCTTACTTGAAGGGATTATCATTCTTTGATTCTCGAAAATAATATCGTTTCTTTCTTGTGCCATTTATTTCCATGTATTAAATTGTGGGAATAACCTTACGGCGCGGTTTACCGCCTGTTGGTGAATAACCTTTTGTATTCATTCCTTATTAATCTTTGAGAATAACCTTACGGTGCGGATTATCGCCTGTTTGGTGAATAACTCTTCGTGTTCAAATTCTATTAAATTGTGGGAATAACCTTACGGTGCGGATTACGCCTGTTTGGTGAATAACTATTCGTATTCAAATTGATGGGAATAACCTTACGGTGCGGATTATCGCCTGTTGGTGAATAACCCTTTTTATTTGTCTCGTGTGGAAATAATTTGTCTACACGAATTATCACATGACACTTTTATTCCATATTCGTAAGTGATATTATTTTCCTTTATACTCATAAGGGATACCATCTTTTTCATCTTCCATTATTCAAACTTACTATGGTAAGGGATATTAATTCCCTTCACCTTTTGTTAATCAAACCTGCTACGGTAAGGGATATTATTTTCTTCCATACACCTAAATCGAAACTTATTATGGAACTATTGCTTCTATAATTCCTGAAAATATTATATGTTCCATAATAGTTGAATTTCATTAGTTCAACTGAACCTTCCTATTTTCTGAACATTTCTATTGAACTGTAATCGTTATTCTGAACTGTGGATCTTGAATATCATTTTTAAATTTCACTCCACATCATGTTGGCAATTTGGACATTATTTGAATCTGCACAAAGTAAACTTCCGATACTTATTGTTTATCCTGTTCTTCTGTTCATCATTTGTATCACTGTTATTTGTATTAATCATCAAGAATCAAGCTGTTGTGAATATCTGTGGCCGGGGGCACAGATGTGATATAATTGTTGAACAGATGATAGGTTAAAGGCGATATACTAGGTTAAAGGCGATACATCTGTTCGGTGTCTTTTATGACACGTGGTGAATGTTCTCTTTGGCCCGTAGTGCAAAGATGAACTGTTGGTTGGTATGATTATGACCAAAGGCTGAATCTGGTATAATCATGACCGTTGGTGTTATATTGAATGTCTTTGGCCCGTAGTGCAAAGACGAACTGTTGATCTGCATGATTATGACCAGGAACTGTGAAGTTGTATTATCTTGACTAATGGTATTTCAGATGATAAAAGTTGATGATATTTTTACTAAAAAGAGAAGCGAATGGACATTATAGTCTGCATTATTCTTCTAATAGATTGCTCATTCCGCTGCTATTATTGATCTGAACGTTGTTTAAGAATTTAACTGCAGTTTTTGATATAAACCTTGTAGTCTATTGTATTCTATCAAGAACTCAACTGTTGAAGGCTAATGATAAATTATTCGTCATTATCTTAGTCATGATATTTCTTACTGGGCTATTTGAGCTCACCCTTTCTTTTCGTTCCATTGTTTTTCAACAGGAGATGAGAACGTAACGGGGTCTAGCCGGGGAATGGAGTGAGAGTGCGGGGATAGCTATCATAGTCTTCACGTGTTATAAAATAGTGTGGCAATAATAATGAAGACTTAGTTGTGTTGTATTATCCACTGTATTGTTGTACGTTGTATTTCATTGTAATAATTTTGTTGTAGTCTTTTGACGACTCAAGTTTGGGCTGTGTGGGCCTAGATTTGGGGGCGTCACAGTTGGTATCAGAGCTTAGGGATATGGTCTTTAATGGAGATCTGGGGTTAGAACTAGGAGGGGAGAGACGAATAGAATCAGTCACTAGTATGTCCTACCTAAATTAGATTTTATTATCTAATGAGTTGATTTGAATATAGGGACATGAAGTGATGAGTCAGTTTATTTGAACTAACATCTATTTTGTGACCACAGTTAAGTATGGCATCTGGAAATCAGGAGGTTAACCACGGAGTACCCGAAGTGAATGTAGAGGCCACAAACAATTCTTCTACAAACTCAGAGTTGAATAATTTGCCTAAAGCAAAAATTGTTTGTATCCGATCTAAAGAAGAAGAAGGTGAAAGTTCTACCGTCGTTCTTCCAAATTCGTTCTTTAAAGGATATCCGGAACTTGCGGAAATTGTTGCCTTTAATTTGCTCGACAGTTGGAAACATATCATCACCTGGTTATGCTCGATAACAAAGGATCAGAATATATGGACGTTCCATATAAGTCTTTGGGATTTATGGTGTTCGAGCTATGATTTTCAAGATTATTTAAAAATGATGTATCTATACTTTTGGGCGTTACAATTTAGAGGAATTCAGGTTAAGTTAGTCACTATCGTGGAAACTGTAGTCTATCGAAAATACTATTTTAATGGAAATCATTGGTACGCTACTACTGATGAAGTTGAAGAATCTGAGAAACAGTTCGTTAGAGAACTATTTCGTGGTATCCCCATGGTTGAAATACGTGAAGATCCGGATGAAGTATATGGGACTCGATTTGATGATGACAGCCTTGATGATCAAGAAATCGAATGAGGTGATGACCGGTAAGCTATTCATCAATTCTCGAGAAGTCTATGCCATGTTAGATATTGACTCTATCCACTCTTTTATCTCACCTATATGTACTCAACGTTTAAATTTGCCTATTGAAAACTTAAATCTTGTCTTATCAGTTGAAATCTCATTGGGAGAAATACCTATTACATTTACTATCTATAAATCTTGCCTAGTTTAAATCAACAACCTCACATTACCTGTTGACCTTATTTCTTTGGAGATGCATGAATTTGATGTGATTTTAGGAATTGATTGGTTGACTACCCATCATGCTAAAATTGATTGTTTTCATAAGATTATTAGTTTTCATATTCCTAATCAACCTGTCATGCAAATTCAAGCAACTAAACCATTGAAATCTATAACTATTATTTCTAGCCATAAAGTCATTCGTTTATTGAAAAACGGATGTCAAGCCTTTTTAGCCCATGTCATTGATTTGAACAAAAACACGTCAACCTTGAATGATATTCCTATTGTTAATGAGTTCCTGACGTTTTTCCTGAGGAACTTCCTGGCTTATCCCCAAACCGAGAAATTGAATTCTGTATCGATCTTGAACCCGATACTAAACCCTTTTCCAAAGCTCAATACCAAATGGCTCCCATAGAACGCCAAGAGATGAAAGTTTGATTATTAGATATCGGTATCATTCGAGCGAGGAATGCGAGAAGAGTTTTCAAGAACTCAAGAGGAGACTTGTTTCAGCTCCTGTTCTGACCATTCCATCAGGATCAGGAGAATTCATCATATATAGCGATGCTTCAGGCAAAGGTCTAGGTTGTGTCCTTATGCAACATGGAAAGGTTATAGCTTATGCCTCTCGACAACTCAAAGATTATGAGAAAAATTACCCTACTCATGATCTAGAGTTGGCAGCAGTCGTTTTCGCGTTGAAGATCTGGAGACACTACTTGTACGGAGAGAAAGTGGATATCTATACGGATCATAAAAGTCTCAAATATTTCTTCACCCAGAAGGAACTCAACATGCGACAACGACGTTGGCTTGAGCTGTTGAAGAATTATGATCACACAATCCAGTATCACCCGGGAAAGGCGAATGTTGTAGCTGACGCTTTGAGCAGAAAATCTTATGCGAGTACAAGTGCACTGCTGACAACACAAAAGCGTATTTTGTACGACTTGCAAAAGATGGAGATGGAGCTAAAGACACCAGGGACCCACTCGAAGATTGCTCACGTGCGAGTAGAACCAGCTTTAATCGATAAAATTAAAGCTGCTCAAGCTACCGATCCGGAACTGATAAACATGATAAAGAAAGTACAAGAAGGTACCATTCCCGAAGCAAGAATCGACGAGAAAGGAATACTTCGAGTCAACTCTCGACTCTGTGTTCCTAACGATCCTGAATTAAAGCATAAAATCATGATGGAGGCACACAACACGCCATTTGCAATCCACCCTGGAGGTACCAAGATGTATCGAGATCTTCGACATACATTTTGGTGGAACAATATGAAAAGGGAGATTGCAGAGTTTATCTCAAGGTGCTTAACTTGTCAACGTGTCAAGGCAGAGCATCAAGTACCTAAGGGTCCTTTACAACCACTTGAGGTTCCCGAATGGAAGTGGGAACACATCAATATGGATTTCGTGACGGGTTTTCCCAAAGTTTCTCAAGGCTTAGATGCAATTTGGGTCATCGTAGATAGATTGACCAAATCCGCTCATTTCTTGCCTATACGAGAAAACTTTTCACTTGAACGTCTTGCCGGTATGTACATAAATGAGATCGTGAGATTGCATGGCATGCCAGTTTCCATAGTTTCTGATCGAGATCCTAGATTCACTTCACGCTTTTGGATCAGTCTACAAAAAGCTATGGGCACTGAACTACGTTTTAGTTCTGCATACCATCCTCAAACGGACGGACAATCGGAAAGGACAATCCAGACCCTCGAAGATCTTTTGAGACTTTGCGTACTAGATTTCAAAGGAAGTTGGGATAAGTACTTGCCATTGGTGGAATTTTCCTACAACAACAGTTACCAAGCAAGTATAGGTATGGCTCCATTCGAGGCTTTATATGGACGCAAGTGTCGCTCTCCAGTATGTTGGAATGAGGTAGGAGAAGCAAAACTGTTGGGACCCGAGTTGGTACGCTTGACGACCGAAAAGATCCAAATGATCCGACAACGAATACAGACAGCACAAGAACGACAAAAGAGTTATGCCGATCTTCATCGGAGAGATGAGAGATTCAACGTCGGAGATCATGTATTCTTACGTGTTTCTCCA
Source organism: Hedera helix (assembly GCA_947179155.2). Classification (NCBI taxonomy): domain Eukaryota; kingdom Viridiplantae; phylum Streptophyta; class Magnoliopsida; order Apiales; family Araliaceae; genus Hedera; species Hedera helix. The sequence continues at coordinate 31,934,017 of OX359287.1, forward strand.
TGGAAAGGGGTTACGAGATTCGGAAAGAGAGGAAAACTCAACCCTCGATTTGTTGGCCCATTTGAAATTCTCGATCGAGTGGGAACTGTAGCTTACAGACTAGCCTTACCACCAAGTATGTCTCGCATCCATAACGTTTTTCACATATCTATGTTACGTAAATATGTGAAGGACCCAAACCACGTCATTGAGTTAGAACCAGACGTTATAGCAGAAGATTTAACGTATGAGGAAGTACCTGTTAAGATCCTAGATAAGAAGGAGCAGATCTTACGCTCAAAGGTTATACCTCAAGTTAAGGTTTTATGGAGGAACCAAGATATTGAGGAAATGACCTGGGAGCTAGAATCTGAGATGAAGTCTAGGTATCCATACCTCTTCGAAATGTCAGGTACGTCAATTTCGGGGACGAAATTTCATAAGGAGGGGAGGTTGTAAGACCCCGAATTTTCTGAAATATAAAATTTAATTTTTTCATATATATATTTTTTTTTTTCTTCATAAAACAGTAAGTGGTTAAATTGGCAAAGTTAAAAGTTAAGGATGTTCCGTGCAAATTATACCTTATTGGACAATATTCTTTTTGTCGGAGAATATTCGTTTTGTCGGGGAATATTCGTTTTGCCCGTACGACGGCGCAATATAATATTCGTGTCGTACGACGGCGCCGAAATAACTAATTATTGGTGGAACCCACAACGGAATATTTGTCGGATATAGAAAACGACAGAAGTAATTTTTTTAAATAAAAATAGTCAACGGTGTTAACTGTTAAAATACCGGTGATAAAAGAATAGTAGCATACGGTAGTTTATGGTATTTTCTGTAGCACACGGTACTCTACAGTAGCACACGGTATTGCGCAGTGTCTTATATTATTGATCTGATAATTGACACCGTAACTATTGCACATCATTTCATCAATAATTATCGCTGCATAATATTTTATGTTATCAATTCAATAATTGTTGTTACACAGTATTTTGCATTATTGATTTAATAATTATCATTACACTGTATTTCATATCATTGAATCAATAATTGTTGATGCACTGTAGTTAAAAATTATTGAACCTAATAATTGGCATAGTAGTTGTTGCATTATTATGAATTATTACTATGGTAGTATTATTTGGTAATTTGATTATTATAATATATTCATAAAGTTGTTTGTTTTATTAGACAATATAATATATAAAGTTATTTGTTTTATTAGAAAAATATTATTATATTCAGAAGTTACTATGCAAGTTACTGTGCAAGTTACTGTGCCAAATTTGAATTCGTTGAATTCGTCTGCGCAGAGGCTGCGCAGCCTCTTCTGCCGATTTCAACATTGGCGTGCTGCCAACAACCGCGCATAGTACCATTTTTCTCCTATAAATAGCTTGTTCAGCTGAATAGAAAAATCACACCTAAAACATAAAATTTTTCTATAAGAATTTTATGAGTTTTCTCTGAGAATAGTGAGGTTATTTTGAGAGTTTGAAAGCCAAAAGGAGTGCAGGGATTTTTCAAGTAAGTCTTTTATTAAAGAGTAGTAATTTCATAAATTCCTATATTTCGCGGTATTCACAAATCTTCCTTTAGAAGACTCTTCTATTAGAAGATTCATTTTTAAAAGCTTTCTTTGGAAGATTTATTTTGAAATATTATTTTAAAAACTATTCTAAAGTTATTATATTATACTACAAAAATTATGTTAAATATATATAATTTTGATAGTTCATAATATACGAGTTATCATACACTTTGAAATTTATATGTGGTAATTACTAATTTATATTATAAATATATAGGTTGATCAACCTCATTTAAATCAATATCCAGTCACGTGTTAAGGTAAGGAATATCAATCTTTTCACACTCTTAAACTTACTACGGTAAGGGGTATCATTCTTTTCATCATCATAAATGGATATTATTTTCTTTCTTACTTGAAGGGATTATCATTCTTTGATTCTCGAAAATAATATCGTTTCTTTCTTGTGCCATTTATTTCCATGTATTAAATTGTGGGAATAACCTTACGGCGCGGTTTACCGCCTGTTGGTGAATAACCTTTTGTATTCATTCCTTATTAATCTTTGAGAATAACCTTACGGTGCGGATTATCGCCTGTTTGGTGAATAACTCTTCGTGTTCAAATTCTATTAAATTGTGGGAATAACCTTACGGTGCGGATTACGCCTGTTTGGTGAATAACTATTCGTATTCAAATTGATGGGAATAACCTTACGGTGCGGATTATCGCCTGTTGGTGAATAACCCTTTTTATTTGTCTCGTGTGGAAATAATTTGTCTACACGAATTATCACATGACACTTTTATTCCATATTCGTAAGTGATATTATTTTCCTTTATACTCATAAGGGATACCATCTTTTTCATCTTCCATTATTCAAACTTACTATGGTAAGGGATATTAATTCCCTTCACCTTTTGTTAATCAAACCTGCTACGGTAAGGGATATTATTTTCTTCCATACACCTAAATCGAAACTTATTATGGAACTATTGCTTCTATAATTCCTGAAAATATTATATGTTCCATAATAGTTGAATTTCATTAGTTCAACTGAACCTTCCTATTTTCTGAACATTTCTATTGAACTGTAATCGTTATTCTGAACTGTGGATCTTGAATATCATTTTTAAATTTCACTCCACATCATGTTGGCAATTTGGACATTATTTGAATCTGCACAAAGTAAACTTCCGATACTTATTGTTTATCCTGTTCTTCTGTTCATCATTTGTATCACTGTTATTTGTATTAATCATCAAGAATCAAGCTGTTGTGAATATCTGTGGCCGGGGGCACAGATGTGATATAATTGTTGAACGGATGATAGGTTAAAGGCGATATACTAGGTTAAAGGCGATACATCTGTTCGGTGTCTTTTATGACACGTGGTGAATGTTCTCTTTGGCCCGTAGTGCAAAGATGAACTGTTGGTTGGTATGATTATGACCAAAGGCTGAATCTGGTATAATCATGACCGTTGGTGTTATATTGAATGTCTTTGGCCCGTAGTGCAAAGACGAACTGTTGATCTGCATGATTATGACCAGGAACTGTGAAGTTGTATTATCTTGACTAATGGTATTTCAGATGATAAAAGTTGATGATATTTTTACTAAAAAGAGAAGCGAATGGACATTATAGTCTGCATTATTCTTCTAATAGATTGCTCATTCCGCTGCTATTATTGATCTGAACGTTGTTTAAGAATTTAACTGCAGTTTTTGATATAAACCTTGTAGTCTATTGTATTCTATCAAGAACTCAACTGTTGAAGGCTAATGATAAATTATTCGTCATTATCTTAGTCATGATATTTCTTACTGGGCTATTTGAGCTCACCCTTTCTTTTCGTTCCATTGTTTTTCAACAGGAGATGAGAACGTAACGGGGTCTAGCCGGGGAATGGAGTGAGAGTGCGGGGATAGCTATCATAGTCTTCACGTGTTATAAAATAGTGTGGCAATAATAATGAAGACTTAGTTGTGTTGTATTATCCACTGTATTGTTGTACGTTGTATTTCATTGTAATAATTTTGTTGTAGTCTTTTGACGACTCAAGTTTGGGCTGTGTGGGCCTAGATTTGGGGGCGTCACAGAAAATATAATTAATGGATGATTCACCGATGGGTAGGTCAAGTGATTGTAACAAACTAAAATTATGCTATATTTTTTCATTGTCTCCTTGTGTGTAAATATATGAGTATTATTTTTTTTTAATACTCATATAATAATAATTTTATATAATAATAAAAAAATATAATTTTTTTTAATTTATCATCATAATTTTATTATTATATTGTATTACTAAACTAACAAATAATATTATTGATCTTATAAAAAGTTAAAATATTTATTCACCTATTTATCTTCTTCTTCTTTTTGTTTATATGAAGAAACTTGTATAAATAAAATTTAAATTGCCAAATTTATAATAATATCATGTAGTTTAGTTGGATAATTGCATAAAATTATAAAATTGAGCTTTTGAGTTCAATTCTTGATGGAAAGTAAATTTTTTAGTCTTAATTTGACTTATTTGTATGTCATCATTGCCACATATAGAGAGCTTATTTTGTATTAATTAACAAAAAGAGACACAATATTTAAATAAATTAAGAGTGCAATGATTAATTTTGCATTTTACCAAGATAATTTTGAATAGATTATTATACTTTTAGAAAATCTTTATCTTCTTAAAATTAAGCTATGTCCTGTATGACTTATTTAAAAATACTTACTTTAATTAGAATACATAAATAATTAACAAAAAAGGAAGAATAACCAATCACACGATTCCCACAGTTGAGTTGTCTAGTTCAAAGTATATATTTGGCCTCCTTCCCTAAAGCAAGTTGTATCAGAATCCTGAGTTTTGTACTCTTGTCGATTTGGTCTTGAAACTCAAGGTTTTTTCCTTTCTTACAAATATATTAGAGACCTAATTTTCCATTAATTTATCTATGACATTGATTTTGTATTAAGGATCATTTTTTTCTCATAAACACAGTGGGATACAAATTCAATATTTTTTTTTTTTAAATATTTTGTTTTTATGTAGAATGCTTTATAAAATAAGCAAGAGTTAAACTCAACAACATTCAAGGTGTTAACAAGTAGTGATAACATGAGTCAAGTACAACTACTTGTTAGTATGTTGGAAGTGTAAATAAACTCATAAATTATAAAATAAAAATACCACTCTATTGAAAAATTATTTAATGATCTTAAGACAACGTCACGTGATATCTCCGGTCAAAAGAAATCTCTCTATTTTAGTGGTGTTTCATTACTTATAACTATGAATTCACTGAAATAGAGAGATTTTATTAACTTGAGACACACGTGAATTTACCCTAAGACCTCTAAATAATCTCTCCACTCTATTGGTAAGAAAATTGTAATACAAAGTTCACTCAATAAAATCGCCTCATTAATTTTAATTTATTTATCTCTCTACCTTATAGCTGCTGCTATGCCTCTCTTTCAATGAGCTTCTGCTATAAACTTCCTACTTTTTTTCCTTGCAACATGTATGGGACGTAGCTCCCATTTATAGACGGAGTGATCCCGCCGTTTAGCTGCATACGCCAATTACTTGGTCGATTTGGTTTTGTATTCCCGCGGCAAGTTCCACCGTCAATGTTGACCAATGTTTCAGGAGCGGCTGCCCATACTCCTTAACTAAGTGGGTACCGCCATACCAATTCTTCAATTACATATTCAACTTAATTTGGACAATCAATTTGCAGCCACTAATGTTGACCATGCACCACTGTTGCTTTTATTGAAATATTTCATATAAATTTCACATTAAATAAATTTAAAAATATAAATAAATTAATAAATACAGTACGTAGAATCTCAACCTAATAACTTTATTTTTTAAATAAAAAAATAATATAACATACTTAATAAATTGATATACACAAATGATAAATTAATATGGAATAGATATTACAATTCTCTGTTACAGGTGTTTTATCATCTAGCTGGTTGTATTACTTAATAACCGTCCTATACATCCAATGATTTTTGACAAAGATATCTCGACGAGCTAGCTTATACAAGTAAAGATATATAAATTAAAACTATGACTTGTATTTGAATGAAACTCGAGATCAATTTCACAAACACAAATATTAATATCATATGTAGATTAAGTAAATTACTTGTGATGTACACTTTTTAATATGCAAAAAATAACTGTGCAAGTTAATATTAAAAATTAGTGTGAGAGATGTTTGGATAAAATGATGAGATAAGAGTATTATATTTTCAAGCTATGTCACTTCAGATCAAGTATCGAAGACATAGTGACTAAGGTCAAATACTCGATAACAGTTATTTAGTTAAGTATAAAAGATATAAAGTTCAAATTATTACTTGAACAACTTAATGAGCAAATAATTAAGAATATGTTAAGAACACAGTTTTTCTTGAAATATATATATATATATAGAGCAGTTCAAAAAAAATACCTCTTAAATAACATACTTCCTTAAGTAACATATATTTATCAAAACTATATCATTTTGAAGATTCTTTAATAACATTTTCATAAATAAAAGAAAAACAAGTAGGGTCGCGGAATGTCATATCGTGTCACATCTTCTTTTAATATTATTTTATAAAAAAAAGAATTTTCAAAACGAAATCGTTTTGATAAATGCATGCTATTTAAGAGAGATGTGCTATTTAAGAGGTATGATTTAGATCCGTCATATATATATATATATATATATATATATATATATATATGATGATGATGATGATGATAAATCAAGAATACTCTACTTTAAACAAATATTATATGTGTGCAAATATGTCAATTTATTCTTTAAACTTATAATAAATATGATTTGAATTATATATGGTGATGTGCACAAATAAGCTCAAATATGTTAAACTACACAAGTATATACATGAAATATATAATTTAAAATTACTTGTATCGAGGAAAGAAACTTAATTGAGTAGATCTTTTGATTTTCCTTTTTAGAATAAATTTTTCATTCGGAGACTGATATTGATGGTAAAACAAATTGGAGAAAAAAATTAATCTTTAGTTATTAAATCTGAGCATTTATGCAGATAATTCGTATAAATACTTTTAGCAATTGAACAGATACTTTCAAGGTGAATTAGTGAAAGAATTTAATCTTTAGTCATCGAATCAATCTAAACGTTTAATAAAATAGTCGGTGATTACAGTTAGCTTGTAATCACAATGTGTAGTATACATGCTCTTTAAAAATTATATTAATTTTAATTACTTAAAAGGATTCAATATCAAAATAAAATATACTATATGCCAATTATTACAATATATTAATATTACAAGTATCAAATAATAAATAACTTCAAGTATTGAATTTTTAGGGAAAGAATATGAAAGAGGATGTAACAAGATGTAAGAGAGATTTAGCAATATTTACCTGTGCTTTGCAAATGAAGATGAGGTCTATATTTATAAAGATGACCTAAATATAAATTAATATACTGAATTTTTAATGTTTTATATTTTGGAATTGAACTCTCAATTTTTTTAATTAAGTGATTAAATTTTTAATTTTTTTAATTAATTGATTAAACTTTTAATTTTTTTCATTTTGGGGATTGTTTTATCAGTTTTTTCAATTAAATAATTACACTTTTAATTTTTTTCTATTTTAGAGATTGTCTTCTTAATTTTTTTTGATTACGTCTAATTGATAGTTATGTGTTTGTTCAATTTGTTTCTTTTTATTGAATGAAATTATGTAATTCCTCCGTCCCAAATTAAAAACTTGTTATTGACTTTTGAAAGTTAATTTAAAATATTTTTAGTCTCAAAATTAATAAAAATATGTTAAAAATTATGAAATAACAAAATTTTAATTAGTAATACATTTTTACATTTTAAATATTCATCATTATATTGATTATTGATACTTTAAATATTTTGTAATGATGATTTTAGATAATCTTGTAATTAGATATTTATTAAGTTTTTAAAGTAAATTTAAGACATTACAAACTCAGTTTAAAATATATAAATGTACTACTAATTAAAATTTTGTATTTTAATATATTTTATTAATATTTATATTAAAAATATTTTAAATTAACTTTCAAAAGCCAATAACAATCTTTTAATTTGGGACGAAGGAAATACATAATTTCATTCAATAAAAAAAATTAAATAAAATACATAACTATTATTTAAATTTAATTAAAAAAAATTGAGAAGGTAATCTCCAAAGTGAAAAAAATTAAAAATTCAATCTCTTAATTGAAAAAATTGATAAGACAATCCTCAAAGTAAAAAAAAAATAAAAATTTAATTAAAAAAATTAAGAAATAAATTTTCAAAATAAAAAATATTAAAAATTCAAAATATTAATCTATATTTAAACCTATAAAAATTGGTTTTAAGCCCATAAATAAACTCATGCCCCCGTAGTGCTGAAAATCACCTTTGATTTGATCCTTTAATAAAAACAAAATTGAATTGGACAAAATCAGTTTTAATCGAGTGACTTTTCATACCTGGCGGATTGATTGACATTAATGTGGACAGATGGTCGCTCATTCTTTAATTTATTTTTTTAACTCGGGGATAAAGACCAAGCTTCTAGAAGAAATATTTTGACCGATTAAAAATTGGAGTGGAGTAATTTTGAGCTAAACTATTTTTGTGAATCAAATAAAAATCTGGGCCAACAGATTTTATATATAGAGTCAATTTTATTTGGAACGAAAATAATATTAAGAAAGCAAAATTTTTAGAATATTATTTTGGAACGAAGTTAAGTGAGAAAAATTATTTAGTCCTTTTAAAATATTATCATGTAATATTTGTGGTGCCTTAAAAATATTGAATAACTTCTCGTTAAGTAAAAATATTTAGTAAAAAAAATAATTTTCATGAAAAATAATATCTTTTAAAATAGAGATAAATATATATATACATAAAAGTAATATTTTTAAGACGAATATGATAATGTATAATGTAAATGTAACTTATAGAGAAGATCATACTATTAAATCGGGTAAAACATTTTATCGCAAAAAGAATAAAAGATTCAAATCGAATTAAAGAGGTGTTTGATAAAAACTAAATGAAATAGTTTTGAATGTTTAAATAATTTGAATGAGTTAAATGAAGTAAATTTCTGAATATTGAATGGAAAAAATTGTTTGATAAGTAACATGTCTAAAACATCTGAATAATATATTTTTATTATTTTATCCATCTGAAAAAATTCAAAGTTGTTATAAATTTATTTAATATTACTTAATATAATATTTAATATTTTTTTTAATTATTTTTTTTTTACTTTATTCAGCCGGGACTTAACTATTCAGCCAAAAAATTAGACTTAGTCATTTATCCCAAAAATCTGACTGAGTCAGTCATTCAGTCCTAAACAAACACACTGAATGACTGACCGATTCAGCCATTTAACCATTCAAATACATTAAGTTCTAAACAAACACCCCTAAATTAATTAAACTTACTTGAAAGACATTGTTCTGGTTAAATAATTAAAATTAATAATTATACTTGTACTTATTGTCATTAATTATACTTATTATCATTAATAATTATAATCAATTAAACTCTCTCTCTATAAATAGAGAGAGAGAGAGAGAGAGAGAGAGAGAGAGAGAGAGAGAGGAGAGAGAGTAGTTCTATCTAACAAAGAAAATTATCTTGCCCTGGACCTGGTTTTTGCCAATAGCAAAGAAGTAGACTTCATATTTTATACTTCTACTCTTTTAATATCCAATATTTTAACTTGGTTGTCGTTTTGAACAATCTCGTGTCCTTCGCTAATGCAAAAAGACATCACCGAGAATTAATTGGTAAATTCAATTGCGAAATCGTCAACATTAATTGCACAGTGACGTGATCTCCGCCGTGACCGACACTTTGTCTAGATACTTTAATCTACTCTCCTATTAAGTAAGAAAAAAATGATAATTAATAATTAATAAATATTACTAATAATTAATTTAAATGGATATGCAATGTAAGTCAATAGGTTAGTTCATCCTTATAATTTTATTAAATTTCATATATATGCATGTATTTCATAATTATAATTTGATAAAAAAATTATAAATAATTTGTTAAACATAAATTATTTAATTTATTTAATTAAACAAAGTAAACAATAGATTTTACAATTAAGTCTATCAATGTATTGTCTAGCTAATTTAACACAAATTAGATAATTTTTATCAAGTTAGTTTGTACTCACTCAACAATAGTTAGAGTAATTATTTAATAGTTCTTAAATATCTCTCGCGTAATATTTTATATTATTTATATACAGTTATTTCAATATTTAACACACATTATTATATTTTTAATATTAAAATAATAATATACAACATCACGTGACGGTGACCAAAACGTGCCCACGGCCACGAACACTTAATATTTTTTCGTGATAGCTATAGTTCTCTTGGTCTTAATCTCGTCCACAAAGTCTCGTAAATTCCGGTCAGAGGAGCCACCTTCCGCCACCGCTTCCTCCGCGGCCTTCTTCCACTTCAACGCGTTCTCCTTCATCTCCACCGCTTTCGGGCCACTTGTCGCCTCACGTAAACACTTCTCCACCTCCTCCCTGCCTATTATCCTCTTCTCAGCATCCCCTCTACTCAATCTAACCCCCACTTTCAACACATCAACCAAGTACTTAGCATTGGTAACTTGATCACCCCACGCCGGGAACGCCACCACCGGCACGCCGCACGACAGCGCCTCCAACGACGAGTTCCAGCCGCAGTGAGTTACGAAACACGCCACAGCCCGGTGACTCAAAACTTTCTCCTGAGAACACCATTGCACCACCTTCCCCTTATCACCCGCCTTTTCCAAGAACCCAACCGGCAACACGGCCGGTTCAACGCTAGAATCATGGGCCGGCCTTAAAACCCACAAGAAACAAACACCCGAATTCAGAAGCCCATTTGCAATCTCATCCATTTGTTCTTGTTTCAAGTAAATAACACTACCAAACGAAATGTACACAACCGATGAAGCTTCCTTCGACTCCAGCCAATCAATGCAATCGTCAGCCTTTATGAAATCAGCACGAACCGTGGAGCTAGGAGTTTTAGGGTATTTGAATAACGGGCCGATGGGCTTAATTTTGCAATAGTTTGACATGTATGTGAGGAGCTCATCTTCGAGTTCATGAAATGTTTCAATTAGTACACAGAATGGTTTAGACAAATTCTTGAATTGGCCTAATATAATTTCTCCCAAAACCAAATACGGATCAGTTGGATATAGAAAAGAAGGGATTTCATCGTATTTCAACAAAGGCATACATGGCAACTGGACGCTAATTTTGGGATCGGTGTCCGTCGGAAAAGGGACTAACTTGTGCTGAAAATGGTAATAAGCCGAAAAGCAAGCACAAGATTGAACCCAAAGCACAGCACTGGGGATGTTTAGGGTGTCGGCTAAATCTGAAACCCATGGAATGAAAGGATTGTTGATGAGGCACGAGATAGGGCGGCCTTCGTGCTCGTGTTTTTTGATGATACTAATGAGGGCCTTGGATCCAAATTCCTGGAGCCGAGGCAGGTAAAAGTTGAAGTCATTGCGTCGTAAATCATCTTCATCAAATCCATCCTCGAAAAACTCAAACCTGATCATACCATCACCGACAGGAGTGAGTTTGTCAATCATTTTGTTTGCTTTTCGGAGCACTTTTCCGACGTTTTGTGGTGTTGAGAAGGTGACAAGGAGACCTTTCGAAGCGAGGAGGTTTCCTAGTCGAAGTAAGGGATTAACATGACCTTGGCCTGGGAAGGAGACTAGTAATACATGAGCGAGACCTTCAGAACCTTCAAAGCTCATTGTGTTGGAGCTTTAAAAATTATACACAACAGAATTAACAAGTAGCAGAGAGAGAGATTGTATATGCATGGGATGGAATTGAAGCGGCAAGGGCAAGTTGTATAAATATATAATTGGGAGGTTGCAAAACACAAGACACATTTGCCATAAGTTATGTACTTTGTGATCAGTACTGTTGATGATATAGACCGGGTGGTCCTAGGGTAAAGGTCATTAACAAAAACGATGAGGATTCCTATTTTCTTCAATAATTGAAGTATGTGAGAACAAAATAATGAAAGTATAGTAGATCAAGATCTAAATTTAGTCCACTCAGCACATCGTCATATTTTATTGAATCAGCACCATTTATTTTGAATGGATCAAATATGATTTGGCTAAGTGATCATCCAAAAACTCTTTAAAAATATTTTATCACCAATTTCTTCTTCTTCTCACTTTCTCTAACAAAAAAATTAATTCTCTCTCCTCTCACTTTCTCTTTCTAACTTTTTTATTCCTCTTCGATCGATCGGTATATTTTTTTTACTCACTTTCTCTATGCATGTAATTAATCCTCTCTGATATAAAAATAGAATATGCAATAAATTCTAAGAAATAGCACATGCACATGCATTTCCATTTTTCAGATCCAAATTCATATAAATACATCGATCATAGGTATCTCTGAGTTTGTTAGTTTAAATTTGTGTTATCTCAAGTAAATATAGAAAACAGAAAAACATAACCATCATCGCATCATCAGCAAGGTATTTCATATCTTTACGCCGGCCCTAAAATGTAACTTTCAAGTTTTGCAAATTTTTCAATGATTATAAATAAAATAAAGAACAAAGCTTATAAAACTCATATGTCAATCTCATGAATAAGCGACATAAACCTTTTAAGTTAATGAAGTACTTGTAATTCACGTACATTATATTAATTTTAAAAATATTTAAAATTAATATTAAAAAATTTAAAAAATTTCATAGTTTGAAAATTAGTACATAGTTATTTTCGCTGTAAAGAAATTAAATTTCTATACGATACGTATGTGTTTACGCAGATCGAGTCACATGCACGTACGCACACAATGTTGTCAGCTGTTGTGGCTGTTTGTAAATTATTGTAGAGATAATAGTGCAAAATTTGCCATACCTTATAATACTTTATGAATTTGATTTATTCTTTCAACTTTTCTAGTGGTCCAAAGTCTCTTAAATAAATTAAGTGTCTCTAATATATATATATGTCGAGAGTTTAAATTTAGAATAGTTCATTTAGTGAAAATCAAGGGCAAATTTTGTGAATTTTAAAAAATTATGATTATTTTTAAATATATAAATTTAAAGGATATAATACACCAAAACATGGATTACATCAAAATGTGTTTTCTATACCTAATTTAATATTTTTATAAAAAATTAACAAAGAAAAATAGTAGTTTCTTTAAAATAGTCGAAATTAATGCTGACCCTTGCATTATTTTTATCTTAGTTGTTCGGATATGACCGATGAGGTTGTTGGTTGTAGCAATGACTGATTCTAGGGATACCGGTCCTATTGTCCGGTTTTAGCGACAAGTTCTAATTTTATTTTATTTTTGATTTTTAAAATATTTATTTTAATAATTTTTTTTTATAAAATTCAGTGATAGACTGTACAATATTGTTATTTATATGTATCCAAATTATACTTAAATTACTAAATTTTAAAAAAAATATATTACAATAATATTATTAATATTTTAAGAGTTAAATATATATATATATATATATATATATAAAAGACCGATCATAACTTTCGATCCAAAAACCGATCTCCCTTAACTCTTTTTGTGTAGCAATAGGAGTTATTTTGAATGGGGGGTTAGAAATTTGTGGACAGCACACCTTCCGTCGTAGGTTTGATTTTGTTTTAGCTGAGTATTCGGTTTTTGTATGATTTGGCTTTTGGTGTCCGAGGTGGTTGGCGTGACGGTTTTCTCTTAATTATAATTTATTTTTAGAATAGATAGAGTTATATTCGGAAAAAAAATTTGTCCAATTACTAATGCGAGTTAAATTCAAAAGTTATTTTGTCGAATTACGAATGAGACATATTTTTATATTTGAGATTGATAGAATTATAAGATTGATTTACTATGTCAACTACATCTTTTAAATATTACCAAATAAAATTATAATTATATATCCACATAACTCGTAATAAAAAGTCAATACATAAAATCGCAAGATATGTTATTTTTCTTTAGAATATGTATTGTTACCTTTTTTATGGTGAGCTTTTGTTATGAATAAAAGTTTTTCATCGTTCAAAAAAAGGTTATTTTAAGTTTTTTTTAAAATAATATTTTAAGTTGTTTGTTTAATAGTAGTGATATAATAATGCAGTTATAATGACAAGTTTAAAACTATTATTTTATTTTATATTACTCTCATTTAAAAATAAATTATTTTCTAGAACAAAAGAATTAGATAATCGGATCCTTTTTGTGAGATGTAGGGTGTGTTGGGATAAAATTATTTAGGGCCCGGTAAAAGTGTTACTGACCCATATCATTCTCATACTTAAGACCTGATTCGAGTGCTGGTCTATATTAATATTATACTTTGCGCCCGGTATAAGTGTTAACCTATTACAATATATTTTGGTGGTTTGATATTCTAGAAGGGATACACATTCACATATGATTGGGTTTCTTGACATTGGAGTGATAAGGAGATTTTCCATTACGGACTTATCCAATTATGAATTTCAATTATAAAACGACTCTAATTATAACTTTCACTTCTAATTGATCTCGGGCATGCATGAACAAAAGATGTTGAGCAACTATAAATACAATCATAAGTAATGCAGGTTAACGGTACGTCATTACTTTATTACTTATTATTTTTCGGCAATCAATACCCTCTATTGTTTAAGTTTTTTAGCCTATACTTAGTACTATCACACTGAATCTATCCCCCGATGGCCCAAGTCATCAAATTATAATTTTGGCATGACCCAGTGACTGATTCCTGTGCAGGTTGCTTGTTTTTCGATGATTTAGGCGAGCGTACTGTGAGCTCATGTATAAAATTAGGGTTTATATTTGACCTAAATAATTAAATGAATAAGACAAACAATAAATGAACAAGATCTGAGAGGGGCCCTCATGAGTCCCGAGGCAAAAGGCTTGTGGGGGCAACTCAGTTTGGGAATCGATTGATGGATTGGATTGGTGGCTAGAAGAATTGGACGATTTGAGCATTATCCGGGTAACCAGGGATATTTTAGAAATTTTCCTATTACTAAGGGTATTTCTGGAATTTCCCCCAGAGTCACATGCCTGACACATGACCCTAAGCTAGGAACTCTATAAATAGCCTCCCTCATTTCATGAAGAGGGGACTTTTGGAGGAGCTTTGGCCACTTGGAGGATTCTCTCTCTGAAAGCAAGAGAGCTCGAAGGATTCTCTGGAGGTGCGAACGACATCGAATCAAGTTTTGGCTTGGGATGCTTGTGACTACACTTGGACCCCTGAGCCTAACTTGGATTCATTGGAGATCCCCAAACACTTGACACGGCTCTTGGACACTAGCGACTACGCTAGGACCCCGAGAGTTCTGCCACGTGTTACTCGGATAGTTGCTCACCGGTTCTTCTCCCCTCTCCAATCCATTGATCGATTTCGTACTCTTCGCGAATTTCTCGCCTCCACCATTATTACGAACCCTAACCCTAGCAAGGTACGAGATGTCCTTGCCTACATTCTTTTGGCGACTCTGCTGGGGATGTGAGAATTTGTGAGGGGTATGCCCACGAATCGGAGTGGGAGAGCCACAGGAAGAGTTTCGCCGACAGCAAGTATTACTTCACCAGAGTTTGCAGAAAGGCGGGTGGACCTTGATCAACCGATTGTTGAGGAAACATCAAATAGTAGTTTTGTTTCTCCGATGGCTGAACAAAGACAGACTAATAATGCGCAAGGAAACAGCAGAAGGCCAGGCGAGGAAGCTATTGGAGAACAGACGGTGGCTATAAATGTACAGATGGAAATGTTGAAAGCGCTGAAGGAGGCGCGAGAAAGTCAGGGAATGATGATGAATATGATGCTGGACATGCAAAGGCAGCAGGAAGAGATGACTAGTTTTTGCCAACAGATAATGCAAGTTCCGGCCTTTAAAACTATGTTCTCAGGAAGTTCACAGCAGCAGCAGCATGTAGAAGAGGATGAGAGTAATAAGAACCAACAAAACGTGTCACCTGTAGTAGAAACCCAACAAATACCAGTGATAAACTTGGAGCCCCAAAATAGTGGCGAGGGACTACAGAGAAGGGCAGAAGCCAGTCCCACCTAACAACCGATTGTACCAATCAACCCACAAGTACAGATACCTACCATCTCGATTCGTAACCAACAACCAATTTTGCAGGATGCAAGTGTGTATCAGCACGTATCTATCCCACCAACACCTCAGATGAACTAGTATGCAACGATATCCCAAAAGGCTCCAGGGACCGGTCAGTATATGACAAAGGAGGACATGATGGATTTAATCAGCCAAATGAAACGGCAGTCGACAAGGCCCGCAGAACTAGATTTCACCCCACCATATCTAGCACACGTGAGGAGGCAGTCATACCCTGCGGGGTACATTGAACACCCACCACAATTTTCCAAGTACAATGGAGAGAAAGGGAATGCGAGGGAACATATTGCACGATTTATGGAGTCGATGTCCCCATGGTTGGGAGTTGATGAAGTA
Organism: Hedera helix; assembly: GCA_947179155.2. Lineage (NCBI taxonomy): Eukaryota > Viridiplantae > Streptophyta > Magnoliopsida > Apiales > Araliaceae > Hedera > Hedera helix. The sequence continues at coordinate 31,950,141 of OX359287.1, forward strand.
AGTAACCACAATATTTTGTTGAGAGAGTTTAACAAAACGCTCATTGACGGTGCCTTCAGCTGGTATTATAATTTGGAGAAGGGGTCGATTCGAGATTGGGATGATATGAAGTTGCAATTCTTTAAAAAGTTCTTTTATGTTCAAAAGCAAGTAACAATTGTAGAGTTGATGAGGATAAATCAGAAGCCGAACGAGGAGTTGTCCGACTATGTTGACAGATTTCGGGCTCATGCACAGAAGTGTGTGGAGCCAATTGAAGAAAGGAATCTCGTGAGCATATGTAACAATGGTGCTATGGATGCCTTCAAGCCCCACCTCATTACCAAGGCCTGTGATTCCTTTGCAACACTTTCATTGTTTGCACATGACTTGAGAGGAATCGAATCATTGCCCAAGAGCCACGAGACCGTTCTGTGGAAGGGCAAACAGACAGCTACTATGGCTTTAGCAAATTCTCAGCTAAAGCCACAGGGGGGCAAGAGGGAAAGAAATGACAAGAATATAGATTTGACAGAGCCGGAAGCCATCACTTGCAGTGAGGAGGCATTTAAAATTTTATATAAGCAATGGGTAGAAAACGGAGTAGTAAATCCTCCAAGACCCAGATTCGTGGTAACCGAAGAGATGAAGAAGAGATCGGACTTCTGCGTGTATCATCAATACCCAGGACACTCCACCATGAATTGTCGCAATCTAAGGAGAATTTACCATGAAAAATTAGCGGCAGGTGAAATCGAACTAGAATAGAGAAGCAACATGTTGGATAAGCCACTGCCTTACCGAATTAGAAGATGGAAAATGTTTTCATATTTTCCTTTGTGTTTTTTTTTATTATTAAATAAAAACATTATATCTTGATCGTTAAATAAATACATCAAATTTCGATCTGAAAATTTTCTTTTAAAAGTTAAACTTTCCACTTTAAAAGTAATGAGGCACCTGATAAATCAGCCCTCGACCTGACAAAGTTATACTTTCAACTTTAAAAGTAATGAGGCACCTGATCATTCAGCCCTCAACCCGAAAAAAGTTATACTTTTCACTTTAAAAGTAATGAGGCACCTGATCAATTTGCCCTCGACCCGAAAAAGTTATACTTTCCACTTTAAAAGTAGTGAGGCACCTGATTAATCAGCCCTCGACCCGAAAAAAGTTATACTTTCCACTTTAAAAGTAGTGAGACACCTGAATAATCAACCCTCGATTGAAAAATAATGAGGTACCTGAATAATCAGCCCTCGACCCGATAGTTGCACTTTCAAACTTCAAAAAGTGATAGTTACGCTTTCAAACTTCAAAAGCGACCAAGTAGTTAAGCTTTCAAACTTCAAAAGTGACCCGATAGTTATACTTTCAAACTTTAAAAGTGATCGAGGCACTTAATTTTAAGGCCTCAACCCAACAAGCTACATTTTATCGTCAAAAGTGGGGAATGTTATGCTTACACGTCAAAAAGAAACGAGAAAGTTACAAATAGTTGTGGTCTAAAGGCCATGATACATCGAATTGAAAAGGGGGCAAAGAAAAAGCATCCAAGTCAGCAATGACAATATCTTGACCTTTTGCAATGGTTGATATATTTTCCTCAAGGTCTTGAGCTACGGACTCGAACTCTTGAAGCTTGTCTTTCAACTTAGTCATTGCATCTTTAACCTCCGATGGCTCATTTGAAAATAAATCATATTCATGGCAACGTGAGGCGACCTCTGAGTGTAGCCCAATGGCATAAAGGCTAGGAAAAATGAGGTTCAGCCTGGAACGAAAGGGAAATATATCTAAGCCAATCATAGTGAGGTCATCAATCCCATAACCCATCTACTACAAGTCTTCTAATTACAACGTCTGGATAACAAAACTGTGCATTTAGAGAACCAAACTGGTGAGTCAACCCAATACAACAGTTTGTAAGGAAGTACTATGAGCATTAAATCGGTCAAGAGTCTGTGGGTAACGCGCTATGAGACGCTCAAGGATTTCTTGGCTGGAGGTAGCAATATGAAAACCCCTCCTAGGAACAAACTCTCCGGTTGGATTGAAGGAAGCTTTGGTAGGAGATACTCTCGAAGTAGCCATGACATCCAGAGCAACATGAATTGTAGACTCTGAATCTACGAGCGGTTCCACAGGATTGTCGAGAAGACAACCAATGTCGTCCCAGGGTGAGGTGCCACAGTCCTGATGGAGTAAGTCAAAGTTGGCAGGATCCCCAAAAGCAACTTACCAAGTATCCAATTGAGAGTGTGTCGTGATAAGCCTCTCCTAAGGCACCCACTCGGTAGAATCCTTCTATGGAGGAGCGACATCATCAATATGTTATGAAAGATTCTCCCTCGAAGGAGTAAGACCTGAAACCATAAGCGTTAGTATCATGGGAATCACCAATACCTTCGAGTTTATTAGGAGATGATGCTGCATGTGGATAGGAAAAAAAAAAGGAACTGAACTATGCACAGTTGTAGGAGAACTGACATCAGACAAGGAGTCGTTAGCACTAAGATTGATGCTCTAGTTATGAGGAGAGGAAGCTTCGCTAGTAGTCCCAACAGGTCGAGAAGGTCCACAAATGGCAGAACCCATGGCTTCATTCTTGGCACTCCTGAGAACTCCTCTGGGGGCATGATTGTCATCCTCATCCTCCTAGCACTCCTAAGAACTACTATGCAGGCATGCTCGCCATCCTCCTAGCACTTTTGAGAACTCCTATGGGGGCATGATCGTCATCCTCCTCACCCTCGTCATCCTCGATCACTTAAGAAGTCTAGAACTAGTAGGCCAATTTTCTGGAAGAGCATCATCGGGAAAGGAGTATGCAAAACGCATCATGGTTCTGATGAATGATGAGATCCCTGCACAAATGGATACCCCGAATGATGCTAGCATTCTCGAGCCTTTTCATGTGGTCAGGGTTCCTCAAAATCTCATTTGTCCAGTGCTGCAATCCTTGAAGCCGATGGAAGGAGTCAGGCTGATAGCGAACCAGACTGTGTGGGTATTCTTGTATCCCAATGCATATGTGGGGAATACGACTTGCATTAGGATAACTATCCCAGCTTTCGTAAGCCACAACATAGAGATACAAGCCTTATTTGTGGGGGTGAGGAAAAGAGTGTCAATCATAATTTTGGACACGATCCCAAAAAAGGTCACGATATCCGAAGAATGGAAGAATTTGGTGGAAAGCGAATCAGGCTGTACACATACGCCTGTATCTCAATGCACATGCAGGGAATACTACTAGCGCGAGGATAACTATCCTGACTTTCGTAAGCCGCGACATAGAGAAACAGGCCATCTTTGTCAAGACGAGGGAAGGAGTGTCATTCATAATTCTTGACGCGGTTCTAGAAAACACATGATCTCCAAAGAAGGGAACTCTTCCCCAATACTTGAGAGGGAGGGGTGGCATGACAACTTTGAGATCTATGGAGTGGTTTTCGGAACTAGCCTGCAATAATAGGGCGCCTTGAAGAAACGTCTCTTTGACAGTAACCGACAAAAACTAAGTCTGATGCTCAATAGGTAGACTTGGTCCGGTAAAGAGATTACAGAAGCCTGAAAAGAAAAGGTACGAATAAACAACTATTAAAAAAAATAAAAAATTGCAGAGAATATAATTGCAAATAAAAATATTAATAATAATAATAATAATAATGAAAAATAATAATAATAATAATAATAAATAAATAAATAAATACCTAAAAGAAGAAAATTGAAAGAAAGAAAAGACTTTGAGGAAGAAAGATAAGAATACTATTGAATGAATAAACTCCTTGGGTTAGTCTCCTATCTATAGTATCACATGGAAGGATCTAGAAACCTTAATACTTGAAAACCTAGCAAGAATCCAAACCCTAATCGGAAAAGTAATTTACATAATTAAAAATCCTAATTCTAAAAGGAAAATTCATTACATGAAAATTTGAAATAATTATAAGGAAATAAAATCCTAAAAAATAAAAATAAATAAATAAATAAATTTCCTTGCTGCCACGTATTCGTGCATGATTTTATTTGCCAATGATTCCAAATATATTTCTAAGCATAATTGAATTCATGCATAAATAAATATTAAAAAAATAATAATAAAAAAAAAAAAAAAATTGCCACGTCAATCCGTGCATGATTATTGCCAAAGATGCTAAATATATCTCTTTAGCTTATTTGAATCCATGCTTCCTGTGAATTTCCTAAGGTGATATGATTTGATTAATATTCCCCATAATTGATTAAAATTACCCCGAATATGGGTTACAATTGGACCGCCTTAATGATCCCCGTGCTTGGTGCAAATTGAACCCGGTCAACAAAATAAAATAATAATATTAATAAAATATAAAATATAAAATAAATAAATATATATATATATATATATATATATTATATTTGAAGCAAATGCATCCTAACTTTTTGTGCACGATTGTCACTTCAAGACACGACTCACGTGCAGGGGGCAAATGTGAGCTCATGTATAAAATTAGGGTTTATATTTGACCTAAATAATTAAATGAATAAGACAAACAATAAATGAACAAGATCTGAGAGGGGCCCTCATGAGTCCCGAGGCAAAAGGCTTGTGGGGGCAACTCAGTTTGGGAATCGATTGATGGATTGGATTGGTGGCTAGAAGAATTGGACGATTTGAGCATTATCCGGGTAACCAGGGATATTTTAGAAATTTTCCTATTACTAAGGGTATTTCTGGAATTTCCCCCAGAGCCACATGCCTGACACATGACCCTAAGCTAGGAACTCTATAAATAGCCTCCCTCATTTCATGAAGAGGGGACTTTTGGAGGAGCTTTGGCCACTTGGAGGATTCTCTCTCTGAAAGCAAGAGAGCTCGAAGGATTCTCTGGAGGTGCGAACGACATCGAATCAAGTTTTGGCTTGGGATGCTTGTGACTACACTTGGACCCCTGAGCCTAACTTGGATTCATTGGAGATCCCCAAACACTTGACACGGCTCTTGGACACTAGCGACTACGCTAGGACCCCGAGAGTTCTGCCACGTGTTACTTGGATAGTTGTTCACCGGTTCTTCTCCCCTCTCCAATCCATTGATCGATTCCGTACTCTTCGCAAATTTCTCGCCTCCACCATTATTACGAACCCTAACCCTAGTAAGGTACGAGATTTCCTTGCCTACACGTACAAAATTCAGGCGTTAACAAGGTGAATAACTAAATATATTAAATGTAAACTTCATTGTTAAATTTAAAAAGAAATAACAAAGAGGTAGAACTCTTATTTTTGGATGGTAGTATTATGTCGTTTGAATTGATTGTAATATCATCCACGTATGAGAATATAATCTTTATTATCATCCTAGAGGACCAAACCATTTTTCTAACCCAAAAAATCAACAGTCCTTTTGATTATAAGATGTCGTAAATATTGTAATTTTTCACACTTGGTAAAGTATATTCTTTTTGTTAGAATATCACAAGTGAGTTGAAGCTTCACATTAGATAAATAATGAAAAATTGAAGGATTAATATATATGAATGGGTCCAAGACTTAATGGTTTAAGCTTTTAGGTCAAGTTAGGTTCCAAATATGTATGTTAGTACCTTGTGTACGCGCAGAAGACTGCATGCTACTAGTATCAAAGCTACAGAAGATTGAGATTCTAGGCTAGTGAACATCTTCAAAAGATAAACGATGATGGTTCAAAAATTAATTTCGAACAATCTCTTCAAAAGACACGTGATGGTGGTAAATTCTCGATGAAGGTTGATGTTTCCTTTAATGTGCTCTCAATGAGTGATGTTGAATTCTCAATAGGTTTAGTCGAGAATTGATTCCGAGAGTTGGCGATCTGTTGTGATTGAAGAGAAAATATTCAATTCTTAATGGAAGTTGACTCTCGATGGAAAAACTAACCTAATGGACAAATTAAGTTTTTAGGTCAAGTTGAGTTCCAAACATGTATGTTAGTGCATTGGGTACGTGCAAGCTCCCCGGTTCTCCCCTAACACTTTACCTGCATGCAAGACGCCTTCAATTGTAACTTTGTCTCAATTTTCAAATAAGAAGTTATGTGACGCCCCCAAATCTAGGCCACACAGCCCAAACTTGAGTCGTCAAAAGACTACAACAAAATTATTACAATGAAATACAACGTACAACAATACAGTGGATAATACAACACAACTAAGTCTTCATTATTATTGCCACACTATTTTATAACACGTGAAGACTATGATAGCTATCCCCGCACTCTCACTTCATTCCCCGGCTAGACCCCGTTACGTTCTCATCTCCTGTTGAAAAACAATGGAACGAAAAGAAAGGGTGAGCTCAAATAGCCCGGTAAGAAATATCATGACTAAGATAATGACGAATAATTTATCATTAGCCTTCAACAGTTGAGTTCTTGATAGAATACAATAGACTACAAGGTTTATATCAAAAACTGCAGTTAAATTCTTAAACAACGTTCAGATCAATAATAGCAGCGGAATGAGCAATCTATTAGAAGAATAATGCAGACTATAATGTCCACTCGCTTCTCTTTTTAGTAAAAATATCATCAACTTTTATCATCTGAAATACCATTAGTCAAAATAATACAACTTCACAGTTTCTGGTCATAATCATGCAGATCAACAGTTCATCTTTGCACTACGGGCCAAAGACATTCAATATAACACCAACGGTCATGATTATACCAGATTCAGCCTTTGGTCATAATCATACCAATCAACAGTTCATCTTTGCACTACGGGCCAAAGAGAACATTAACCACGTGCCATAAAAGACACCGAACAGATGTATCGCCTTTAACCTAGTATATCGCCTTTAACCTATCATCTGTTCAACAATTATATCACATCTGTGCCCCCGGCCACAGATATTCACAACAGCTTAATTCTTGATGATTAATACAAATAACAGTGATACAAATGATGAACAGAAGAACAGGATAAACAATAAGTATCGGAAGTTTACTTTGTGCAGATTCAAATAATGTCCAAATTGCCAACATGATGTGGAGTGAAATTTAAAAATGATATTCAAGATCCACAGTTCAGAATAACGATTACAGTTCAATAGAAATGTTCAGAAAATAGGAAGGTTCAGTTGAACTAATGAAATTCAACTATTATGGAACATATAATATTTTCAGGAATTATAGAAGCAATAGTTCCATAATAAGTTTCGATTTAGGTGTATGGAAGAAAATAATATCCCTTACCGTAGCAGGTTTGATTAACAAAAGGTGAAGGGAATTAATATCCCTTACCATAGTAAGTTTGAATAATGGAAGATGAAAAAGATGGTATCCCTTATGAGTATAAAAGAAAATGATATCACTTACGAATATGGAATAAAAGTGTCATGTGATAATTCGTGTAGACAAATTATTTTCACAGGAGACAAATAAAAAAGGGTTATTCACCAACAGGCGATAATCCGCACCGTAAGGTTATTCCCATCAATTTGAATACGAATAGTTATTCACCAAACAGGCGATAATCCGCGCCGTAAGGTTATTCCCATCAATTTGAATACGAAGAGTTATTCACCAAACAGGCGATAATCCGCACCGTAAGGTTATTCTCAAAGATTAATAAGGAATGAATACAAAAGGTTATTCACCAACAGGCGGTAAACCGCGCCGTAAGGTTATTCCCACAATTTAATACATGAAAATAAATGGCACAAGAAAGAAACGATATTATTTTCGAGAATCAAAGAATGATAATCCCTTCAAGTAAGAAAGAAAATAATATCCATTTATGATGATGAAAAGAGTGATACCCCTTACCGTAGTAAGTTTAAGAGTGTGAAAAGATTGATATTCCTTACTTTAACACGTGACTGGATATTGATTTAAATGAGGTTGATCAACCTATATATATTTTTAATAAAATTAGTAATTACCACATATAAATTTCAAAATGTATGATAACTCGTATAATATGAACTATCAAAATTATATATATTTAACATAATTTTTGTAGTATAATATAACTACTTTAAAATAGTTTTTAAAATAATATTCTAAAATAAATCTTCCAAAGAAAGCTTTTAAAAATGAATCTTCTCAAAGAAGAGTCTTCTAAAGGAAGATTTGTGGATACCGTGAAATATAGGAATTTATGAAATTACTACTCTTTAATAAAAGACTTACTTGAAAATTTTCTGCACTCCTTTTGGCTTTCAAACTCTCAAAATAACCTCACTATTCTCAGAGAAAACTCATAAAATTCTTATAGAAAAATTTTATGTTTTAGGTGTGATTTTTCTATTCAGCTGAACAAGCTATTTATAGGAGAAAAATGGTACTATGCGCGGTTGTTGGCAGCACGCCAATGTTGAAATCGGCAGAAGAGGCTGCGCAGCCTCTGCGCAGACGAATTCAACGAATTCAAATTTGGCACAGTAACTTGCACAGTAACTTGCATAGTAACTTCTGAATATAATAATATTTTTCTAATAAAACAAATAACTTTATATATTATATTGTCTAATAAAACAAACAACTTTATGAATATATTATAATAATCAAATTACCAAATAATACTACCATAGTAATAATTCATAATAATGCAACAACTACTATGCCAATTATTAGGTTCAATAATTTTTAACTACAGTGCATCAACAATTATTGATTCAATGATATGAAATACAGTGTAATGATAATTATTAAATCAATAATGCAAAATACTGTGTAACAACAATTATTGAATTGATAACATAAAATATTATGCAGCGATAATTATTGATGAAATGATGTGCAATAGTTACGGTGTCAATTATCAGATCAATAATATAAGACACTGCGCAATACCGTGTGCTACTGTAGAGTACCGTGTGCTACAGAAAATACCATAAACTACCGTATGCTACTATTCTTTTATCACCGGTATTTTAACAGTTAACACCGTTGACTATTTTTATTTAAAAAGGTTACTTCTGTCGTTTTCTATATCCGACAAATATTCCGTTGTGGGTTCCACCAATAATTAGTTATTTCGGCGCCGTCGTACGACACGAATATTATATTGCGCCGTCGTACGGGCAAAACGAATATTTCCCGACAAAACGAATATTCCCCGACAAAAAGAATATTGTCCAATAAGGTATAATTTGCACGGAACATCCTTAACTTTTAACTTTGCCAATTTAACCACTTACTGTTTTATGAAGAAAAAAAATATATATATGAAAAAATTAAATTTTATATTTCAGAAAATTCGGGGTCTTACAACCTCCCCTCCTTATGAAATTTCGTCCCCGAAATTGACGTACCTGGCATTTCGAAGAGGTAAGGATACTTAGATTTCATCTCAGATTCTAGCTCCCAGGTCATTTCCTCAGTATCTTGGTTCCTCCATAAAACCTTAACTTGAGGTATAACCTTTGAGCGTAAGATCTGCTCCTTCTTATCTAAGATTTTGACAGGTACCTCCTCGTACGTTAAATCTTCTGCTATAACGTCCGGTTCTAACTCAATAACGTGGTTTGGGTCCTTCACATATTTACGTAACATAGATATGTGAAAAACGTTATGGATGCGAGACATACTTGGTGGTAAGGCTAGTCTGTAGGCTACAGTTCCTACTCGATCGAGAATTTCAAATGGGTCAACAAATCGAGGGTTGAGCTTTCCTCTCTTTTCGAATCTCGTAACCCCTTTCCATGGAGAAACACGTAAGAATACATGATCTCCGACGTTGAAACTTTCGTCTCTCCGATGAAGATCAGCATAACTCTTTTGTCGTTCTTGTGCGGTCTGTATTCGTTGTCGGATCATTTGGATCTTTTCTGTTGTCAAGCGTACCAACTCGGGTCCCAACAGTTTTGCTTCTCCTACCTCATTCCAACATACTGGAGAGCGACACTTGCGTCCATATAAAGCCTCGAATGGAGCCATACCTATACTTGCTTGGTAACTGTTGTTGTAGGAAAATTCCACCAATGGCAAGTACTTATCCCAACTTCCTTTGAAATCTTGTACGCAAAGTCTTAAAAGATCTTCGAGGGTCTGAATCGTCCTTTCCGATTGTCCGTCCGTTTGAGGATGATATGCAGAACTGAATCGTAGCTCAGTGCCCATAGCTTTTTGTAGACTGATCCAAAAGCGTGAAGTGAATCTAGGATCTCGATCAGAAACTATGGAAACTGGCATGCCATGCAATCTCACGATCTCATTTATGTACATACCGGCAAAACGTTCAAGTGAAAAGTTTTCTCGTATAGGCAAGAAATGAGCAGATTTGGTCAATCTATCTACGATCACCCAAATTGCATCTAAGCCTTGAGAAACTTTGGGAAGACCCGTCACGAAATCCATATTGATGTGTTCCCACTTCCATTCGGGAACCTCAAGTGGTTGTAATGGACCCTTAGGTACTTGATGCTCTGCCTTGACACGTTGACAAGTTAGGCACCTTGAGATAAACTCTGCAATCTCCCTTTTCATATTGTTCCACCAAAATGTATGTCGAAGATCTCGATACATCTTGGTACCTCCTGGGTGGATTGCAAACGGCGTGTTGTGTGCCTCCATCATGATTTTATGCTTTAATTCAGGATCGTTAGGAACACAGAGTCGAGAGTTAACTCGAAGTATTCCTTTCTCGTCAATTCTTGCTTCGGGAATGACACCTTCTTGTACTTTCTTCATCATGTTCATCAGTTCCGGATCGGTAGTTTGCGCAGCTTTAATTTTATCGATTAAAGCCGGTTCTACTCGCACGTGAGCAATCTTCGAGTGGGTCCCTGGTGTCTTTAGTTATATCTCCATCTTTTGCAAGTCGTACAAAATACACTTTTGTGTTGTCAGCAGTGCACTTGTACTCGCATAAGATTTTCTGCTCAAAGCGTCAGCTAGAACGTTCGCCTTTCCCGGGTGATACTGGATTGTGTGATCATAATCCTTCAACAGCTCAAGCCAACGTCGTTGTCGCATGTTGAGTTCCTTCTGGGTGAAGAAATACTTGAGACTTTTATGATCCGTATAGATATCCACTTTCTCTCCGTACAAGTAGTGTCTCCAGATCTTCAACGCGAAAACGACTGCTGCCAACTCTAGATCATGAGTAGGATAATTTTTCTCATAATCTTTGAGTTGTCGAGAGGCATAGGCTATAACCTTTCCATGTTGCATAAGGACACAGCCTAGACCTTTGCCTGAAGCATCGCTGTATATGACAAATTCTCCCGATCCTGATGGAATGGTCAGAACAGGAGCTGAAACAAGTCTCCTCTTAAGCTCTTGAAAACTTTTCTCGCATTGCTCGCTCCATATGAATTTTGTGCTTTTCCGAGTAAGCTGAGTTAATGGAGTGGCGATTCGAGAAAATCCTTCTACGAATCTCCGATAATAACCAGCTAGGCCCAGAAAACTTCGGACTTCGGTTACTGTCTTGGGTTGTTCCCAATTTAGTACCGTTTCAATCTTTGCAGGATCGACTGATATTCCTTGACTAGAAATCACATGCCCAAGAAACGTGACCTCCTCAAGCCAGAACTCACATTTCTTCAACTTGGCATATAATTTGTTCTCACGGAGCTTTTGGAGTATCAATCTCAGGTGTTGTTCATGATCCTCGCGACTCTTGGAGTATATGAGGATGTCATCAATAAAGACAACCACAAAATGATCCAAATATTCCTTGAATATTCGGTTCATCATGTCCATGAAAGCTGCAGGAGCATTGGTTAGTCCAAAAGGCATGACTAAAAACTCATAATGCCCATAACGAGTTCTGAAAGCAGTCTTTGGAATGTCCTCAGCTTTAACCTTTAACTGATGATATCCAGAACGGAGATCAATCTTTGAGAAATGTTGAGCACCTTGTAATTGATCAAACATGTCATCGATCCTAGGCAACGGGTACCTGTTTTTTATGGTGACATGGTTCAATTCTCGGTAGTCAATGCACAATCTCATACTCCCGTCTTTCTTCTTCACAAATAGAACAGGAGCACCCCAAGGTGATGCACTCGGACGAATGAAACCGGTATCCAACAATTCCTGTAGTTGGACTTTTAACTCTTGAAGTTCAATGGGAGCCATTCGGTATGGGGCTTTGGAAATGGGCTTGGTACCGGGTTCAAGATCAATACAAAATTCAATTTCACGGTTTGGGGGTAAGCCAGGAAGTTCTTCAGGAAAAACGTCAGGAAACTCATTAACAATGGGAATATCATTCAAGTTTGACGTATTTTTGTTCAAATCAGTGACATGAGCTAAAAAGGCTTGACATCCGTTTTTCAATAAACGAATGGCTTTATGGCTAGAAATAACAGTTATAGATTTCAATGGTTTAGTTGCTTGAATTTGCATGACAGGTTGATTAGGAATATGAAAACTAATAATCTTATGAAAACAATCAATTTTAGCATGATGGGTAGTCAACCAATCAATTCCTAAAATCACATCAAATTCATGCATTTCCAAAGAAATAAGGTCAACAGGTAATGTGAGGTTGTTGATTTGAACTAGGCAAGATTTATAGACAGTAGATGTAATGGTCATTTCTCCTAATGGGGTTTCAACTGATAAGTCAAAGTCCAAATTTTCAGGAGTTAAGTTTAAACGCTGAGCACATGCAGGTGAGATAAAAGAATGGGTAGAGCCAGTATCTAACAAAGCGTAGACTTCACGAGAATTTATGAATAGCTTACCGGTTATCACCTCGTTCGAGTTTCGTGCCATTTGGGATGTCACAACAAAAGCTCTCCCTTGAACTACAGATTTTCCCTTATCCGCGCTAGCTTTTGGTATCATCACTGCAGCTGGACTTGATTTTGTGGCAGGACAAAACCGCGCAAGATGACCCTCTTTCCCACAACTGTAGCACTTTTTGGATTGCAGTGTACAGTTTGGGCTGATGTGACCTTCCTGACCACACCTATAGCATCTCACTGGTGGTCGATCTTCTCCCCTTGAAACTGGGGTCGGTGCTGGTGCTGGTACTGGTGCCCTTCCATAATTATTATGGAATCTCTTTCTTTTGAAATTGTTTCCACTGGATTCTCCTCTTCTGTTATTTGATGTGGAATTACCACCGAAGTGTTGGTTACCTCCTCGATGGTTCTCGTTCCTGTGGTTGTTATCATTTCTCTGATCATTGACTCTTGGCTGTAATTTTTCATCTGTTTGCTCCACCCTTTGAGCCCTATCAACAACATCTGAATACAAACTAAATTTATGAGAGCTAAGTTGTTGACGGATTTCGAATCTTAGACCACGTAAGAACATCCGACTCATCCGTGCTTCGTCATCTACTAGATGAGTCGCAAAACGAGACAGTTCAGCAAACTTAGCTTCATATTGAGAAACTGACATGTTTCCCTGCTCCAGCTTAATGAATTCCACTTCCTTCATATGGCGGATGCTTTCTGGGAAGTACTTTTCATTAAATAGCTCTTGGAATTCTGTCCAAGACATCTCAAGTGCTGAAGGGTGGATACGTTTTACCGCTTCCCACCAGTGATCCGCCTTACCTCGAAACATAAAAGTAGCAAAGGGCACCTTCTGATCATCAGCGCATTGTAGGACATCAAGTATTTTTGTCGTCTGCTTCAGCCATGCCTCCGCTTTGAGTGGGTCAGGCTTCCCGTGGAATTCAGGTGGTCCCAATTCTTTAAATTGCTTGACAGTGACTATCCTCAAATTACCAGCGTTTCTACCGTTATTGTTAACTGGATTTCCTCTTGCCTGATTCTGCATGAACTGCATGAAATTCCTAAAGAATCCATCATTCATCATGTTATCAGGAATATTATTTCCTGAGTTGGCAGGAGGATTGTTTGTGGCTTCTTGATTTTCGGCTACATTCGCTTCGGGTATTTCATAGTTAACCTCTTGATTTCCAGATGCCATACTAAACTGTGGTCACAAAATAAATGTTAGTTCAAATAAACTGACTCATCACTTCATGTCCCTATATTCAAATCAACTCATTAGATAATAAAATCTAATTTAGGTAGGACATACTAGTAACTGATTCTATTCGTCTCTCCCCTCCTAGTTCTAACCCCAGATCTCCATTAAAGACCATATCCCTAAGCTCTGATGCCAACTGTGACGCCCCCAAATCTAGGCCACACAGCCCAAACTTGAGTCGTCAAAAGACTACAACAAAATTATTACAATGAAATACAACGTACAACAATACAGTGGATAATACAACACAACTAAGTCTTCATTATTATTGCCACACTATTTTATAACACGTGAAGACTATGATAGCTATCCCCGCACTCTCACTCCATTCCCCGGCTAGACCCCGTTACGTTCTCATCTCCTGTTGAAAAACAATGGAACGAAAAGAAAGGGTGAGCTCAAATAGCCCGGTAAGAAATATCATGACTAAGATAATGACGAATAATTTATCATTAGCCTTCAACAGTTGAGTTCTTGATAGAATACAATAGACTACAAGGTTTATATCAAAAACTGCAGTTAAATTCTTAAACAACGTTCAGATCAATAATAGCAGCGGAATGAGCAATCTATTAGAAGAATAATGCAGACTATAATGTCCACTCGCTTCTCTTTTTAGTAAAAATATCATCAACTTTTATCATCTGAAATACCATTAGTCAAAATAATACAACTTCACAGTTTCTGGTCATAATCATGCAGATCAACAGTTCATCTTTGCACTACGGGCCAAAGACATTCAATATAACACCAACGGTCATGATTATACCAGATTCAGCCTTTGGTCATAATCATACCAATCAACAGTTCATCTTTGCACTACGGGCCAAAGAGAACATTAACCACGTGCCATAAAAGACACCGAACAGATGTATCGCCTTTAACCTAGTATATCGCCTTTAACCTATCATCTGTTCAACAATTATATCACATATGTGCCCCCGGCCACAGATATTCACAACAGCTTAATTCTTGATGATTAATACAAATAACAGTGATACAAATGATGAACAGAAGAACTGGATAAACAATAAGTATCGGAAGTTTACTTTGTGCAGATTCAAATAATGTCCAAATTGCCAACATGATGTGGAGTGAAATTTAAAAATGATATTCAAGATCCACAGTTCAGAATAACGATTACAGTTCAATAGAAATGTTCAGAAAATAGGAAGGTTCAGTTGAACTAATGAAATTCAACTATTATGGAACATATAATATTTTCAGGAATTATAGAAGCACTAGTTCCATAATAAGTTTCGATTTAGGTGTATGGAAGAAAATAATATCCCTTACCGTAGCAGGTTTGATTAACAAAAGGTGAAGGGAATTAATATCCCTTACCATAGTAAGTTTGAATAATGGAAGATGAAAAAGATGGTATCCCTTATGAGTATAAAGGAAAATGATATCACTTACGAATATGGAATAAAAGTGTCATGTGATAATTCGTGTAGACAAATTATTTTCACAGGAGACAAATAAAAAAGGGTTATTCACCAACAGGCGATAATCCGCACCGTAAGGTTATTCCCATCAATTTGAATACGAATAGTTATTCACCAAACAAGCGATAATCCGCGCCGTAAGGTTATTCCCATCAATTTGAATACGAAGAGTTATTCACCAAACAGGCGATAATCCGCACCGTAAGGTTATTCTCAAAGATTAATAAGGAATGAATACAAAAGGTTATTCACCAACAGGCGGTAAACCGCGCCGTAAGGTTATTCCCACAATTTAATACATGAAAATAAATGGCACAAGAAAGAAACGATATTATTTTCGAGAATCAAAGAATGATAATCCCTTCAAGTAAGAAAGAAAATAATATCCATTTATGATGATGAAAAGAGTGATACCCCTTACCGTAGTAAGTTTAAGAGTGTGAAAAGATTGATATTCCTTACTTTAACACGTGACTGGATATTGATTTAAATGAGGTTGATCAACCTATATATATTTTTAATAAAATTAGTAATTACCACATATAAATTTCAAAGTGTATGATAACTCGTATAATATGAACTATCAAAATTATATATATTTAACATAATTTTTGTAGTATAATATAACTACTTTAAAATAGTTTTTAAAATAATATTCTAAAATAAATCTTCCAAAGAAAGCTTTTAAAAATGAATCTTCTCAAAGAAGAGTCTTCTAAAGGAAGATTTGTGGATACCGTGAAATATAGGAATTTATGAAATTACTACTCTTTAATAAAAGACTTACTTGAAAATTTTCTGCACTCCTTTTGGCTTTCAAACTCTCAAAATAACCTCACTATTCTCAGAGAAAACTCATAAAATTCTTATAGAAAAATTTTATGTTTTAGGTGTGATTTTTCTATTCAGCTGAACAAGCTATTTATAGGAGAAAAATGGTACTATGCGCGGTTGTTGGCAGCACGCCAATGTTGAAATCGGCAGAAGAGGCTGCGCAGCCTCTGCGCAGACGAATTCAACGAATTCAAATTTGGCACAGTAACTTGCACAGTAACTTGCATAGTAACTTCTGAATATAATAATATTTTTCTAATAAAACAAATAACTTTATATATTATATTGTCTAATAAAACAAACAACTTTATGAATATATTATAATAATCAAATTACCAAATAATACTACCATAGTAATAATTCATAATAATGCAACAACTACTATGCCAATTATTAGGTTCAATAATTTTTAACTACAGTGCATCAACAATTATTGATTCAATGATATGAAATACAGTGTAATGATAATTATTAAATCAATAATGCAAAATACTGTGTAACAACAATTATTGAATTGATAACATAAAATATTATGCAGCGATAATTATTGATGAAATGATGTGCAATAGTTACGGTGTCAATTATCAGATCAATAATATAAGACACTGCGCAATACCGTGTGCTACTGTAGAGTACCGTGTGCTACAGAAAATACCATAAACTACCGTATGCTACTATTCTTTTATCACCGGTATTTTAACAGTTAACACCGTTGACTATTTTTATTTAAAAAGGTTACTTCTGTCGTTTTCTATATCCGACAAATATTCCGTTGTGGGTTCCACCAATAATTAGTTATTTCGGCGCCGTCGTACGACACGAATATTATATTGCGCCGTCGTACGGGCAAAACGAATATTCCCCGACAAAACGAATATTCCCCGACAAAAAGAATATTGTCCAATAAGGTATAATTTGCACGGAACATCCTTAACTTTTAACTTTGCCAATTTAACCACTTACTGTTTTATGAAGAAAAAAATATATATATATGAAAAAATTAAATTTTATATTTCAGAAAATTCGGGGTCTTACAAGTTATGTCCTAATTTGATTGATTTAGCATAATAAATTAGTTGTGTTCTAATATAAGTACTTTTTTTTTAGTCAAACAGTCCAAAAAAATTATAATATATTAAAATTACAATATGTTGAAAAGATGAAAACATTAAAACAACAATAAATTAAAATAATAATTCTTTCAAACAAAATAACAGATAATTAAGAAAAATATTCAATCATAACAATTGTTCCAGTGGATACCATATAAATTTTTGAAATACAATCATATCCCAAAAATAATTATAGTATATAGATGTAGACTGTTCTTCAACACAAGTAGCAAAAGAACAAGTCACCATGATAACCCCCACACTAAATCTGAAAAACTATTGTCAACAACTTAGACACCTAAAAAAGTCTCACGAACGAAAAAAAATAATAATAATCTCTCAAACAGAGAAAACAAAATCTTCCAAGAGATGATAATAAAATTCGCTCACAAAAGGGGGGGGGGGGGAATCAATCATCTCATAAAGAAAATAAGTCTCAAAAAAGAGAAAATAAATATATCTATAAAAATAGAGAATAATTTATTAAATTAAAATAAGAGAGATCAAGATGAGGTATCTCCAAAAAGAGAGCTCTCTCAAGATCTAAGATGGAAGTTAGATTTCTTAACTAGAATGTGTGTGTGTGTGTGTGTGTGTGTGTGTGAACAGAATATACTTTACAGGGTATCTAACTACTGTTTCCTCCGTCCAAGATAAAAGTCTTTGTTGACTTTTTGCGCATATTAAGAAAGAAGATAAAATGACAAAAAATTTCATATTTAAATTTTCATTTAATTGCATAATTTGTTGCATATGACTATTGATACTTTATAAATATGCATAGAGAATAGAAATATGACAATTAATACTAAGAATATTTTAGAAAAATTAATGTAAAAAAATAGATTATGTAAAGTAAGTTGACATTTAGCTTGAGACTACTTAAAATAGTAATAAAGATTTTTATCTTAGGACGGATGGAGTAGATTATTACGTCTATTTTTAGAATTTATTTTTTAGATAAATTCAACCATACTGATTTAAAAGAATATATAAAAATATTTGAACATATAAATTTTTATTTGATTTGGTGATATCTATTATCGACTTTATGGTAATGAATGTTCAATTAATTTTAGTAGTAAAAAATATATTTATTTTATAATATTATAATAATGATACTACACAACCTCAAATTAAATAAAAATTTACATTTATTCAAATTTTTACATGATCTTTTTATTAGTAAGGTTAAATTTTAAAAAAACTTGAGATAAACTCATTTTATAAAATTAAATTATATAACTTATGTATCTCTCGCACAAATTATATATATATATATATATATATATATATATATATATATATATATATATATATATATATATATATAAGTACTCTAATCATCACATAAAAATTGCACGTTATACAATTTGTATTTATATGATTGTCAAAATCATCATAAAATATTTTACATATAAGTCTTATCTCTGTAATGATTAAAGTCATCTTAAAGCTATTTTCTAATTGACTTTTTGAGTTTTTGTAATGAATTTGAATCATCACAAAAAATATTAAAAAAAATTTGGTAGTGGTAAAAGTATGTGATGCCAAACTACCACAAAATGCAACAATTATTTATTGGGGGAAGTGTC
The DNA here is from genome assembly GCA_947179155.2 of Hedera helix. Lineage (NCBI taxonomy): Eukaryota > Viridiplantae > Streptophyta > Magnoliopsida > Apiales > Araliaceae > Hedera > Hedera helix. The sequence continues at coordinate 31,969,039 of OX359287.1, forward strand.
CGGACAATAATATTTGTTTCGATAACAACTAACCGGTAGAACTAGAACGAACTTTACGATTCATTCATTTTCTTATTTTAATTGATCTTTGATTAAATGAAATTCTTTCCTATTTAAAGGAAAATAGATGAACTTGAAATAAAGTGTTCAATTTCCTGTCCCATTTAATCTTCTTCTAACTAAATCAAATAACAGCATTATGATACTAAGTCAAAATTAGCCTTTTTATCACCATTTCATTACTATTAAATTTACAACTTCACGTCACATTTTTTGGTAAATTTTTACAAAATGGCCACTCCTTTTGGTATGAAACTCTGGACTCAAGCACACTAATCCATGATGAATGGGCTTAAGCCCACAGCCCATTGAAGAGTTACTCCACTTATTTCCATTGGCTGATGGGCATTCCAAAATTACATTCTGGCCCCTTTAATTGGGCTTGATAATATATAAACGGAGATTGGCAAACTAGAAAAGTAGAACTCATGAAAATATATTCTCATGATCTTGTTGTATGTCCTTGATTAATTTTGGCTCCAAAATCAAGCTAAATACTAGCACTGTTCAAAAATAAAAATCTTATATTTCATATAATTTCTTAATAAGTCAACAAAACAATAAGATTCATTTTTGCGGACAGAAGGGGACGACTAGAATTGGAATTAAAGGATAGTTTTAGTATAAATAGAGTTAAGGTTACGTATATCTTATTTCCTCAACTCGCTATTACATTAACACACACACACACACACACATATATATATATATATATATATATATATATATATATTGAATTCGGTACAATCTTTTTTTAATCAGTATTAAAGGAAATAAATTGAGAGAAAGAGGGATTTAACTATATTAATCTTAGTTGAAAGTATGCCAAACAACAAAGTTAAGTCAATAGTATCGACATCATTGGATTGACTATATATAAAAATGGGCCTCAAGCTCAAGGGTGTTCTGGTTCAGTGGGTTTGGCTCCTTCCCAATTCATGCTTCTATTTTCCTGTTCCACAGTTGACACCTTTTGGTGCATGCATGCGACCAACAAATCCTAGCGAAATTCTGGTTCATTTCACTCTCATTCATACTCACCTATAGGCCTGTCAACGGGTCGGGTTCGGATCGGATCGGGGTGATCCAGATCCGATCCGTCGGGTCCTTATCAGATTCGGATCGGGTCCGGGTCTTTATCGGGTCATTTATATAATAAAATATATGCAAATTTTAACATTTAATATTTTTAAAAATATTATTAATTATAACATTTAATATTTTTTAAAATATTATTAATTATAACATTTAATGTTTTTAAAAATATTATTAATTATAACATTTAATATTTTTAAAACATAATTAAATATATAGTAAAATATATGTAAATTCGGCTTATCGGATCGGGTTATTATCGGATCGGATCAGGGGTGATCCGGATCCGACTAAACGGATCGGATTCGGATCGGGTCCGGGTCCAGACCCGGTCCGTTGACAACCCTACTCACCTATAGTGATTGCATTAAGCATATCAAGGGCCAGAAAGCACATGCGTTGCTCGTGTAATTTATATTATATTATAAATTTAAGAATTTAAACTTTAACATGGAGAATAAAATAAAAGTATTATTAATTTCAAAGAATATATAAAATGTGAAAAAATTAAAATTTAAAGACTAGGATATGTTGTAGACTTTTAAACTTAGAAGCTACGAATTCGTTCTATATTAAAGATATATTTTTATTTTATTAGTTTGTTTCAAAATTAAAACTATATTATATGTCATTTAATTATTTATAATACTTATGATTTATAGCAGTTTAATCTCTATAAAAACTATTGAATTAGTCAATAGGAAATTATTATTTTCACTAATAAATTAAAAGAAATATTTGAAATAGCAGCATGAGCGGAGCATAACATGTCGCAGTTTCGTACTACTAAAGAAATTATGACTCGTACGAAGAAACACATTTAACTTTATATCCGTACGAACAAATTAAATTGTCAAATTAATTGATAAGATGATAAATACCTCTCCAACTAATGAAATTGTTAGCAGTTAAATAGTTAAACTTTAGTTTGCGTGATTAAGAAAACTGCTTCCACGGTTGACTTGTAGGGGTTGGTGTCGCATACGTAAACTCAAAAAAAAAAAAAAAAAAAAAAGGTTGGAGAACTTGATTGAAGAAAAATTATTTAATGTCTCATGAATAAATAAACAGTATGTTTTCTTTTTTTATGTAACGGTGAGGTCTATAAGGATCTCATCACTTGTAAACTCTACTATTATATGAGAGGGAGAACATACTGTTCATTTACTTTCGAAGTACCTAATAATTTCTCTCGATTGAGACTATCCTAGGAAATTTGATTCGCCCTAAAAAATATTCCTCCAATAAAATAAAGTAAGACAAATAACGTATAAGTGTCGTTAAGTACATATTTATTTTATCGGTATAAATATTACTTTGAACTTATCACAACCTAAAATAACGGAAAATCAAGAGGTTATATAAAATGCATTGCAAGAAAATACTATGGGTTTCCATTTAACCTCCTAATTATCTCATTTTAAGTATCAATATTATTTTAGAAATGAAACTTATATTTTTGGGACATAAAAGAAGAAAAGTGGACGGATGAAGTACTTCTTTTCAGAAGTAAAACTTCTTTTTTCCAAACTTAGGTCTTTTCTTTTCTTCCTCAAGTTTTCATCTTTCAAAGGAACGTGCCACGTTAGTTCCCAAGAGGTGGCAGCATATATATCAGCAATACAAAATCCTCAGTCTTTTAAATAGTGAACTTCTTGTTCTTATTTTAATAAAAACAAGTAGTGCACTTCTGTGCTATATATATATATATAAGCAACCTTATGGCCATAATTAATAACATTGTAAACTCACAAATACAAGTTTCCATTAGCACAAAAATATTTCAAATTAATTTAGCTCTTTTTTTTGTTCGACATGGTTTCAAGAATTCAATATTTTATTATAATTTATTTTCTTCTTCTTCTCTTCTTGAGCTCTAAGCCTTCTGGTACCGAGGCCGGCAGGCCTTTAAATATGATGAGTCCATCATCATCTTTCGGCGCGATGAAGCTATCGGGACCAAGCCCCCGAGGTGGTGGACATATCAGGCACAAAGAAGACCTTACAGCACTTAGAAATTTTAAGAACTCTGGCCCTAGTATTGGTGAGGGCCACAAATAAGTTTGCTGGCAATCACCACTAATGCCATTGATGATGGGTTTTTACAAGTATTAAATTTCAAGAGTATGTTTAGCTTCATATGTGTGTGTGTGTGTATGATTTGTTACAACACAAGTATAGAATTACAGAAATGTTATCCCTTTTTTCTTAGCCTACATTACATCAGTCCAGTACTCTAAAGGGGGAAAAAGGTTTAGTTTACTTTATAATAGCGGAAAGGGTCAAAGGGGTATTAAGAACATCATTATGCAAAAGCATGATCGATCAGGTTCATCAAGCAATTATGCTACACCAGCAGCCTCAAATATGTGTCATTAAGGTCTCATAAAAGACATGTATGTACAGAAAGAATTAATTGTGTAGAATATATATATCTGTTAATTTGAGATCATATATAAAACACGTGTTAAGTAATTTGTATTGCTTTGTAGTATAGATGATAGCTTGTTTGTACGCAAACATGTTTGACTTATTATAGTACATTAGTATTAGTATTCTTCATATGATATGATAGTGAAAGGTTTAACATGTAAATATTATCCATCACAAAAGTTGAAGGGAAATGGATGTATGCATTTTAGTTGGTCTATATAATCATTAACATAAATAGATCAAATCAAATCCATGCAGGATCCTCTCCTTTTTTTCTACCATGCACTTGTTTATGTTCTTCAGTGATGATCCAATATATATATATACATACTCCATAATAATATTGAAACCAAGAGAATAAATGGCTTTTTAGAATTAATTTGTGGAATGTTAACGTATGACATGTTCATAATTATATTAAATTTTATTATATTATTCTAAGATCGATGTACATACATGCATGTATTAATGTTAATGTACATCAATCTCTCAACAAGAACTCAGCTATATATGTAACAAACTGAAGCTTAGGAGTCGGGATAATAAGTCTGAGGCTAGTTTAGTAAATGTAATAGGCTAAGTCAGGGTATGTATGTAATTTCACAAACTAGCAAGTTAGTTTTGTTTATTATATAAATGTAAGTCTTCTCTCTCCAGTAACAGAATTCAGTGAACATGAATACAATTTACATTTTCGTTTTCTATCTAAATCTCCATCGAAGATTTTTTACAATTAAAAAATGGGCAAAATACACTTTTTTTTACATCAAGTCCCACCCTTCTCACATTTCGATCCCTAAACTAATTAACTTTATACATACGTTATATCAAATACTTAATTTCGCAAAATGTCCCCCCTGTCCAAATTCAATTTCCGGCGAAAATCAGCCGGAATACATAAATTTCCGACAAGGAAAATAGTTTTATACTACTTGACCGTATTAAAATATTATTTGACTTCATTAAAAAAATTAATTATGAAAACAAATTCACAAAACGCTAAATTTAATTTTAAAATAAAACTATTAAACTTTTTTTTTTGTTAATAGAACCAAATAATAGTAGTGATTATTTATTTATTTCATTTATATTTAAATAATTATTTAGATATAACAAATAGAATAAACAATGTTAATTTTTTATTATACTAAATAAATTCACGTTTTTCATTCTACGCAGAATGTGTTCTTATATTTTAATATAATAGGTTGCTTTTAATATTCATATATTAACAATAATGTATTATTTATTTTGCATTTAAAAATAAATTTATTTCAATTTTGCATTGGAAAATAAATTTCTTTCAATTTTACATTTGTAAGTAAATTTATTTCAATTTTGCATATAAGTTCATTATTCTGTATTTTAAATTTATGTTATTTTTTCTTTGTTTTCTAAATTATAATTTAAATAAATACACCATTTGTTATATATTCTTTTTAATTTATAAAAGTATAAAATTTAAATGTGATAATTTATTTTGATAAATATACGGTATTAATTAGCATTTTTATTTTTGTTAAACATTATTTGGCATAATTTTATTTTATTTTAATTTTTATTTTTTGTTAAACATTATACATTATTAAGTTAGTTTTTAAAAAAAATAAGTCAATCGTATTTAAATACGGTCAAATCATATAAAATCATTAGGCTCCAACTGGGTTGCAATTTGGGTTGGATTTTTCAACCAATTTTCGCCGAAAATTAAATTTTGGGGGACATTATGCAGAATTAGGTACTTGATGTAACGGATGTGTAAGTCTAATTAATTTATAAACTAAATTGTGAAGAGGGTGAAACTTGGTGTAATAAAAATATATATTGCCCTTAAAAAATATATACCCTTCAATTTCAATTTCATGTTCAATATATTATCACGATCTATATTACACTTTATATTCAAATTATAATACTAAATATATATTACATGTCACAAAATGGCACACACTATAATTTAGATTATATTATGGATATTAACTCGTGTCTCACACGAATTATCAATATAATTTATAATAATTGAAACTTACGTGATCAAACCGCTCAATTAATTAGGTAAGGTAATATAATTAGAAGAAAAAGAGAGTGAGAGGGGTTCAATTGTGAGAAGTGCAAACTAAAATCCAAACCAGCCAGAAGCAAACAAGGAAAAAAAGAAAGGAATTGAATTAGTCAAAAAGAACAAAATTATTTTTTTAACGAAAAGAAACAATTTTTTTCGTGTGGATTAAAAGAACCAACACTTGCCTACTATAAATAACGTAGAAAATTCCTAGCTGCCGAACTATTTTGCCTAACATATATCAATGTCAAAATGAATATATATATATATATATATATATATATATATATATATATATATATATATATATATATATATATGACGGATCTAAAATATATCTTTTAAATAGTATACTTTTTTTAAATAGCATATTTTTATCAAAATATCGTCGTTTTGAAAAAAAAAATTAAAAATAATATTAAAAGAAGATATGACGTGATTTAACATTCTGCTACTCTACTTGTTTTTTTTTTTATTTACGAAAATGACATTAAAAAATTTTCAAAACAATATTATTTTAATAAATATATGTTACTTAAGAAAATATATTTTTTAAAAGATATACTTTTAAACTGTCCTATATATATTTTCAATCTTATATACTCCATATGTATGGCCTTTTCAATTCTTTCTTAGAAACCGAAGACGACCTCATTCTGTGTATATGCCTACCTATACACACACACACACACACATATTACCTTTCTACGTACCTTCCATATATGTTGATTCATTCCTCCTGGGATTAACCTTTTTCAGACGAAGAGAGTACAAGTAATTAATTTCATTTCATGTGTTATCATTAATAAATTATAATTCTTAATATTATCTAAAATTCTTGATCGAGTGATGCATGGTATTAGTAATAAGAGTTTAAAAGTATATTAAAATCGTGTGTGTATATATATGGAAATTTTTTATCTAAGACAATGTGTTAGTCAAGTTTGGCTAATAATTCTTAACAAAATAACATAATATTATCCCTTAGACTTAAATTTTTCATTTTTAAATTTTATTAAAAAAAATCTTTAATTTTCAATTTAATTTTATACAAAAATACATATTTTATTAAGTAGTTTTAACCAAGCTTATATATTGGGGTTGTACTAACATATTTTGTACTAATAAATAAAGCATCACCAACTTTTTCATGATTTTATTTTTCATGAATTTGATTGCATAAACTCACAAATTATGTATTTTCTTGTCTTCTACATAAATAAGCAAAGAAAATCAAATATTATTTGTTCAAAATTTTTTTTGGAGATTCTAGAAGAAATAATGAATAATATAAAACATTGAGTAATGCTCAAAGTCTCAAAATTTTTATCTTAAATGGGTCTCAGATGACATAACATTAAATATTTTTAAAATAATTTATAGCGTTAAATATTTTAATAATAATTTATAATATAATCGATCATATAAATTCTACCTAATTAATATTAGGGCTCTTTACAGTAATATACAACATTTATAAATTAATTACAAGATTAGTGCATTCACAAAATAATTACAAAAAGAGTACAACACAAAAATCACGTCATCTTCATCTTCCACCTTCTCCTCCGCCTCCACCTTCTCCTTTTCTATAAGATCCCGAATTTTATGAAATATAAAATTTAATTTTTCTTCGTATATATTTTTCCTGAAACAGTAAGTGATTAAATTAACAAAATTGAAAGTTAAGAATGTTATGTGTAAATTTTATTTTGTCAAATAATATTCGTTTTGTCAATGAATATTCGTTTTGTCGGGGAATATTCGGACCGTACGACGGCGCCGAAATAACTAATTATTGGTGGACCCCACAACGGAATAATTGTCGGATATAGAAAACGACAGAAGTAACTTTTTTAAATAAAATTAGTCAACGGTGTTAACTGTTAAAATACCGGTGATAAAAGAATAGTAGCATACGGTAATTTATGGTATTTTTCTGTAGCACACGGTATTGCACAGTATCTCATATTATTGGTCTGATAATTGACACCGTAACTGTTGCGCATCATTTCATCAATAATTGTCACTGCATAATATTTTATATTATCAATTCAATAATTGTTGTTACACTGTATTTTGCATTATTGATTTAATAATTGTCATTACACTGTATTTCATATCATTGACTCAATAATTGTTGGTGCACTGTAGTTAAAATTATTGAACCTAATAATTGTCACAGTAGCAAATACACTATAATTTATATTATTAAATTAATAAAAATATGTAACGTGTTTCTTACATTATTGTTGAATTATTGTTGTAACATTATTTTATTTTATATGTTGGACTCACAGGAAGAATAAATAAATAAATAAATTAAAAAAATAATAATTTTACTATTTGAAATAGTAACGTGAATAGTAAGAAACATGTGGACCCATTGGTGGGGCCCACATGAAATGTGAGAATTGTAAGAATGGGTTGGTGGGCTGCGTGCTGAATTTTTCAACACTGGCGTGCAGCACACCAGTGCTCACCTACCGCATAGTGCCCTTATTTCTCCTATAAATAGCTTACTCAGCTGAATAGAAAAATCACACCTAAAACATAAAATTTTTCTATAAGAATTTTATGAGTTTTCTCTGAGAATAGTAAAGTTATTTTGAGTGTTTGAAAGCCAAAAGGAGTGCATAAATTTTTCAAGTAAGTCTTTTATTAAAAAGTAGTAATTTCATAAATTCCTATTTTTCACGGTATTCACAAATCTTCCCTTAAAAGACTCTTCTTTGAAAAGATTCATTTTTAAAAGCGTTCTTTGGAAGATTTATTTTGGAATATTATTTTAAAAACTATTTTAAATTAGTTATATTATACTACAAAAATTATGTTAAATATATATAATTTTGGTAATTCATATTATACGAGTTATCATACACTTTGAAATCTATATGTGGTAATTACTAATTTTATTATAAATATATAGGTTGATCAACCTCATTTAAATCAATATCCAGTCACGTGTTAAAGTAAGGAATATTATTCTTTTCACACTCTAAAATTTATTACAGTAAGGGGTATCATTCTTTTCATCATCATAAATGGATATTATTTTCTTTCTTACTGGAAGGGATTATCATTCTTTGATTCTCGAAAATAATATCGTTTCTTTCTAGTGCCATTTATTTCCATGTATTAAATTGTGGGAATCTTCTCAAAGAAGAGTCTTCTAAAGGAAGATTTGTGAATACCGTGAAAAATAGGAATTTATGAAATTACTACTCTTTAATAAAAGACTTACTTGAAAATTTTCTGCACTCCTATTGGCTTTCAAACACTCAAGATAACCTTACTATTCTCAGAAAAAAAACTCATAAAATTCTTATAGAAAAATTTTATATTTTAGGTGTGATTTTTCTATTCAGTTGAGTAAGATATTTATAGGAGAAAAGAAGTTACTGTGCGTGTGGTAGGTGGGGGTTGTTGGCATGCCAACGCTGAATAATTCAGCAGCCAGCAGCCTCGTGCAAAATCCTTCTTCAATTTCTTCACCAACCATGTGGGCCCCACCAATGGGTCCATATGTTTCTTACTATTCACGTTACTATTCACATAAAATAATAATATTTTATTTTATTTTATTTATTTATTCTTCCTGTGGGTCAAACATATAATAAATAATGCTACAACAATAATTCAACAATAATGTAATAAACACATTACAGATTATTATTAATTTAATAATATAAATTATAGTATATTTGCTACTGTGACAATTATTAGGTTCAATAATTTTAAAAAACAGTGCAGCAACAATTATTGACTCAATGATATAAAATACAGTGTAATGACAATTATTGAATCAATAATGCAAAATACTGTGTAACGATAATTATTGAATTGATAATATAAAATATTATGCAGTGACAATCATCGATGAAATGATGCGTAACAGTTACGGTGTCAATTATCAGACCAATAATATGAGACACTGTGCAATACCGTGTGCTACTGTAGAGTACTGCGTGCTACAGTAAAATACCATAAATTACCGTATGCTACTATTTTTTTATCACCGGTATTTTAACAGTTAATACCGTTAACTATTTTTATTTAAAAAAGTTACTTGTGTCGTTTTCTATATCCGACAAATATCCTGTTGTGGGGTCCACCAATAATTAGTTATTTCGGCGCCGTCGTACGGCCCGAATATTCCCCGACAAAACGAATATTGTCCGACAAAATAAAATTTGCACATAACATCCTTAACTTTCAATTTCGTCAATTTAAGCACTTATTGTTTCATGAAAATATATATATATATATATATATATATATATATATATATATATATATATAAAGAAAAAATAAATTTTATATTTCATAAAATTCGGGGTCTTACAATAAAGGTTTTGGTTACCTTGGTATGAAAGTTTGGTTACATTGGTATGAAGGTTTTGGTTACCTTGATATGAAGGTTTGGTTACCAACTGTATTATGACAAAACTGCAGGTGTGAAAACGAAAAAACTGCAGTTTTTTCTTACTCCGCCACAACCACCACCATCTTCTTCTCTCCTCCACCACCATCTTCTTCCTCCGCCACAACCACCACAATCTTCCTCCGCCACAACTACCACCACCACCTTCTTCCGCCTCCACCACCATCTTCTTCATCATCCTCACTTTCTCCTTCCTGAAAAGTAACACAAAATGATGTTTTGACTTTTTAAATTTTAAATTTTAAAATCACACAACTAAATTAAAGGAATAAAAATACACTAATTTTGTAAATTAAATATTGAAGATGCACTAATTTTATAAATATTTTATGTATATACTTTTATTGTAATATTTTCTAAAAATATATTAGTAAATATAATTGTCCCTTAATATTATAATGACACATCAAATAATTTGAGACACTTTTTGAGATAAAAAATTTGAGACCCTAACACCACCCTAAAACATTAGCCCAAAACCTCACAAGTGCTACTTCATAATGCCAAAGCCCAAAACTATATTTGTGCCTTCAAACATATCCAAAAATACTCTGGGCCAAGTCCAGTGACCGGCTACCCATAATTTTATTCCCGGATGTTAAAACCTTAAAAATGGCGGGATTGTCCCTCCTCCGCCGAGTTTTCCCTCCGATCACCGATCTCCGCCGCCGTATCCAGCTGCCGGAGAGCACAAGCTTCCAATTATTCCGAGCGGCGAACTCATTCAGCTGTAGCTCAACTTCTGATACCGGAAAGTGAAATTGACAAGAAGGAAGGTAAGCTCTTTCGCTTGGGACAGGTCTGATTCTTGATTTGTTAATTTCATTGAATTTTTTTGTTAGTGATGGTAAAAAGATGAAATCTTCATATTGGGTTTTGGATTTTATGTGAGATTATATTATCTTTTTATTTGTAGAATGAAATTGTATCACTGGCTTTTCAAAAAGATGATCATAGCTTCACATTTATAGTACTTCATAGGAAAATAGCTCAAAACAGAGTCACATTTCTTGGCGATAAATAAGCTGTATATATAAACAAACATGTATGATAAACCCGTAGAGGTAGAGAAATATTGATGTAGCCAAGTAGGGTGTGATGCAGTGTAGTAAGGGTTGTAGGATTAATGGTTGGAAAATGGCAAGACTTGGCCTGATTTTATAAGTATTTGTTTAGAGGAAATTTCAAAGAAAACTAATTTGGGAATTTTTGTCTTGGATTATGAAAGAAGGGGGGGAACGGATCTCGAGGGACCTAAACAGTAAAGATGAAGGCTTACTGGAATTCTCAGCATAATTTGTAAGAGATTAATGCCATAGTGTAGGTCACTTGAGCATAGCAGAGAACTTCCAACAACCTTCACACATACTCATCATTTTTTTATAGGTTCTTTGCGAGGGCTTGACTATACATTTCTGCTCAATTTCTACTCATATATGCACAAGGTGGCTACCTCAGTTTTGAACATGCGTACTCATGAGTCCTACTTTTATTTGATTTTATTTTTATTTAACAATTGTCATGACATACTTGGACATTGTTTTTCTTGATAATTATTCAGTTTTTAAGTTTACAGCTCGTTAAAAAAAAAAAATTATGTCCAAGTTTGTCCGATGTAAATATTAATAATCACAAAAAATGTATCCAACAATATAGGACTCTTTTTTACAGAAAGAGGTAGTATCAAAATTTTATTATAGCAGAGAAAGATTCTATTTACATCCCAACTTGAACGTGACCCTGCTTATTATATTCAACATGATATTCCCAGTTTGCTCTTGTTCGTATATTTTACATAAATCTATTAATGTTCGGCTAAATGTAATACTGCAACTTATCTCTTTGTAGTAAACTGATTTATGGTCACATCTTAATATGAGCTTAGTTGGTGCCGTCACTTAGTGACGTTATAGGTTGTTTACAACGGGTGGACTATAAATTTGTGCTCAACTTTTACTCATATCTGCACAAAGTGGCTGCCTCACTTTTGAATCTGTGTTCTCGCGTGTTTCTAGTTAAAAATTTGTGTTCTCTAAATTCCAAATTGACTGCATAACATTTGACATATAATGGAATAGAAGTGTCAATTTCTCAAGTTGTATTGAAATTGAAACCTTGATGGAAAATCATGCTGAAATAATGTGGTGAACTTCTTTTTCTTCTCAATTGTGAACTGTGAAGCCTATGAACCTATTAATTAACATCTCAAGTTCTAATTTCAGAGTTCTAGCTCAAGAACGCCGAGTCAAGTGGGTGATCCATGCTTATTCTTGCCTAATAAAAATGGCTGATTTAAATGTAAAGTATGTTTGATTATCTATTTTCCTTGGTGGAATTTTCACTATTGTTTCTTTACGGTTTCTATTGAAGCAAGTATATTTCCGTCTTACTTTTTAAACTACTGGAAGGTGTCAGCCAAGGACTCTAATGGAATTTGGTTATTGAATATTTCTTCCTAAAATACCGTCCAATAGTTTCCCTTTCAGGAAAATGAGTGCCGCTGCAATGGGGAAGAACAGAAGTTTATCCACAGCCTCGAATTCTACAAGGCCTTGATATTTTCTGCCATTTTCAATGGTATTTATCACATTCTCTTACTTCTGTAGGACAACCGGACCTCTTTTTTACCTGTTTATATAATCTGTTTGGATTCAGAAATCATAGTTCTCAATAAAACCCCTGGAATTCAACATTTCAAGTTCATTTAAGCTACATATATACAACATCCTTTTTGTAGTGTGAGATTATTGTCGTCCAGTTTCTAACTATAGAATGAACTTCTGGACCGGGACGCAATGGCATAGAAAGAACTCAAAGAAGGTTGGATAAACTGGCTGGAACTTATTTGTGGTGTGATTACTCGGAATCCCAATGAATGGTTAGTGCAAATACTCTATTTCTAAACAAAAATGTTATAGTTACGTTCTAAACAATGCTGATCTGTGTTTATCTTGTTAAATGACTTCATTAGAATGTCATGTAAAAACTTCCCCAGCATTGTGAGCTCAACATTTTTTGTTTTTATTTTTTGGGCCAAGTGACTTTAATATATTCTGTATCATGCTCTCTACTATAAACATGTTAATGTCATAGGCTCATTATTTACTAGAAAAGAAAATGACAGCACATCCAAGCTAAAACATGTAGATATCAATATGAATAAATCTAGTCATTAGTTCCTGTATTTTTTCCTTGAAGGGTGACTTTGCCAAGAACATAACGGCAAAGATAATAAAAACAAAGAGAACGGAGATAAACAAATTTATTTACTCTAAGTGCTTGTAGAAGGAGAAAACATTTATTGGAAGCCCTCGAGGATGCTTTTCCTTTAAAGCAAGACAACTGTACTTCTTTTTCTTACTCTCTTTGTTTTAAAATTAGAGATATATTTCTAAAACGACTGCTTAATTTTAAGGAAATGTTATTTTTTCAAACATATCTCTAACTTTTGTTATAAATGTACTAGTAGTGATGGCAAGATACTACTCGAGAATACAATTAATCGCATGTTAAGAGTATCACGGCACTTCATAGGCTTTCTAATTTTGGACTTACAAAGCCAAGTTGTGACCAGGTAACTTACCACAAGCCAATTGATCAAAGTCTGAGGTTTCCTGAATTGGCTTCTAAGCAAGTGGCATGAGAAGGACATTTCTACTGCAAGACTTGCAATTCATACCAACTTTCTAGGCTTTGTTATGAAGATTTTCTTTTAGCATTATTTTCACGAAAGTAGATGAAAAAATATATGAGTAATGATATTTTGCAATAATCCATATAATAATCTTTATAAAAAATAGTGGGACCTATCATGTAAGTGGTGAGTCCCATCATTTTTTACAAAATAAGTGTATAAATCATTGGTAAAATTATTATACATAACAAAGTTCGAAGTAGATTTAGATCTGCTTTTGTACTTCTACTAAACTAATTGGAAATACTGTTGTTTAATGGTTAATCTCACATATATGAATATTGCTGTGGACGTACAACAAGAACGGTGTTTACTAGGTGAAAAGACTTGGTAAAGATGGTGGTGGCACATCTCCTTGGTGATGGGGGGACACAGTACATCATGCATCCCATAACGCTTTCTTGCGTCTCCACAATAAAGGCAATTTCGCCGAATTGATGTTACGTGCTCATCGTGATCTCTTTTAAAATGGTACAAGAGATTACTGTAATCTTGAAATATCTTTTCTTATTTTGGAGGAATACGAATATAAACTACAAATAAATTTCATAACCAATGTCGATTATAATTTCCGTAAACACCACATTCTTGATGAATTACAAATCTCACGATAAAGATGACAGAACATCAACAAATTATTTTTGATGAATTACAAATCTCATAATAAAAATGAAAGAACATCAACAAATCTCACGAAATTTGCAAAAAAAATAAAAAAACAAATTTCACGATAAGGATGAAAGAACATCAACAAATCGTTTTTGATGAATTACAAAACTCACAATAAAGATGAAAGAACGTTAACAAATCTTACGAAATTTGCAACAACAATAAAAAAAACAAATCTCACGATAAGGAGATGAAAGAAAGTCGTATGATGAAAGGTGAAAAAATGAGGAGCAATTTTATGAACCTAAGAGTCTCGGTCTTTGGTATTAACCATCGAATAATTATTTTATGATCTTGAGATATATTCACGTGGGGTCTTAAAATTATTCACATACTATTATTTTAACATATACAATAAAAAAATTTACCATTTATTTTAATATAAAAATATATTAATGATCTAAAATATTACGTTAAATACTTCAAAATCATTGAATAAATTCTCGTTAACCATCATACTTTGTACACTCCGTCCGTTGTCGTCGTGTTTTGTTTTAGCTTTGTATTTCATGGCATATTGGCGTTGCCCCTATTGCTCTTTTAGTATACTTTTATGCCAATGAATTGGAATTAAATTTAATAACATAAAGTTTATAAAACAATTATTGGAGTGTGCGATATATCAAATCTTAATATACAATGAACTGATGCATTGATACACAATCATGCTCATGTGGGCCCGTTGGCCGGGGACCGAGTTGGTGGATGCACACTCCAAAACAAAGCATACCGAATTTTAGGTAATTTTAAGATAAATATTAATTTATTTTTTTATAATATTTTTAATATTAATTATTATATTTTTATTTTCTATATATATTTATAAAGTATTAATATTTATGTGTAAAAAATTATATAATTAAATAAAAATTTAAATATAAATAATTTTATTATTTTATTCTCTTTTTTAATGTATACAAAAAAATCAATTTAAATTTTTATCTTATGTCGAAAATAGTATATAGCATAAATGTAGCTTTTTTGATCATGCGTCAAGATATGGTAGGTGACACTGACAACCGATAAAAAATAAGATTTAGGTGATGCTTAATAAAATTGAGTAATTAAGATTTAAATAGTTATTATATTTTAATAAATTAAATTATATGAGTGAAAGAGAATTTGAATTTAAAAGTTATTTGGTAACTAATATGTATAAAATATCTAAATGATACTATTTTACTGTTTTAATTTTGTGAGTTGTTTAAAAAAATTATTTTGATAAATTTAAATATGCAGTTTAAAAAAAAAAAATGAATAAATAATATTATTAAATGTATTTATATAAAAATATTCACATACTCTAATGAATAAATATTAAATAAATCACATTAAAAAAATAGCAATAATATACAATATAATAGCTATTACATTAGATAAAAAATATATTTATCAAGTTTAACAGAACAACAATATAACGTAATAATTCAAAAGAAGAATTATACTTCTTCAAGTTTAAAATATAAAATTATTATTAACTTCTTAAAGTCAATTTATAATATTTTTAAACTCATAATCGATGCGAATTTTTTTTATTTTATTTCATACAATAATGAATATTGAAAATTTTTGAAAAACTAATACTTATTGTAAGATTTATTATTTTATAATTTTTAATTATTTTAATTTTAATTTTAAAAATATCTCAAATTAACTCTTTAAAAATTAATAATGATTTTTGAATTTGGAACGGAAAGAGTATAATATTATTTGAGGCTATTTTGTTCATAAATTTAAAAAATTTGTTAAAAGACAATTCTTAATAATTTAAACTTAATTTTCTCACCTAACAAATCAGAGGCACTACGAGAGAGGAGTTTTTTTACCAAATAAACTCAGCTTCTTAGTGAATTAGATCCAATCAAACACCATTTTATTCAAGATTAAAATTTTGAACTAAACATATATAAATATATTAGAAATACATCTCGAAGTAGAGTTTTACATATACGTTATGTCTTCTGGGTCATATTCCCTCAATTAATTCTAAATTAAAATGTGGAGTTTAAATTTAATACATTAACAATGCATATATAAACAGTGTTAAGATTATTATATATTATTAAAATAAAAAGAATTTTATTTAAAATAAATATAATAATGTGTCATGATCATCAGTATCACCCATGTATCAAAAAAGTATGAGTCAATGAGATTAATGCACATCTTTAAGAAGGAAAATGCATAACAATGTGTGAAGGGCAATTATCGGCAACTGGAGTATTATGATATTAGGAAATTAGGAAACATGAAGGAATTATGAAAAATGAAAGTTAAGACTGTATAGCATATGAAAAACCCATATAATAAATTTTTATCATTGGAGTAAAAGTTGTGAGGATGGGACATCTATCTCATATTTTTTTAGTTAAATAAAACGATATTATTTTAATATAATAATTCATATAATTATATGTGATGTCACTTTCTCTGTCCTCGAAGTTAAAATAAAAAAATAAAATTTTCTCATCCCTTCAAGGCATTATTTCGAAAGAAAAAAATCATCTAAAATAGTGATGTACTTGAAGTAATTGAAAATGCTCACCTAGTAAAAGAAATAAAAGAAAAGAAAAACAAAAAGCCTTCACCTTTCGGCTTTCACCTACCCCACGCCCGCCCTTACCTGGGAATTGAGATGTCCTATTTTGAACGTCAACTAAGCCATTTTTATCACCCTTTTCTTTCCGTCCTCTTCCCTCCTCCACTGTTATATATATATATATATATATATATATACACACACACACAAATCCAAATAGGCAAATACTAATTCCTCACAACTCTATCTTTCTCTCTCATCTTTTTGTTTCTCTAGAAAATGGGTAGCTTGGAAGGTGAGAGAACAACAACAGGATGGGCTGCAAGAGACCCGTCTGGGGTTCTCTCACCATATACCTACACTCTCAGGTTTGGTACCTTTTAATCTTCTTTGAATTTTTTTTTCAGTTTCTTCGTATATCTATCAATTTTATGTTTCTGACTTATACCCTTCTGTTCGTATAAATATAGGGAAACAGGCCCAGAAGATGTTTTTATCAAGATTATTTGTTGTGGGATTTGCCATACTGATATTCATCAGATCAAGAATGAACTTGGAGCTTCCAATTATCCTATGGTTCCAGGGTATGTGTTCATTCTTTATACAAACTCCCCTGTCTTTCCTAAATATATATTCATTTGGGCCATTTGGGTATTTCCATATTGGTCGCTAGTATCTTGCAAAATAACAAATTTGGAATGCTTGCTACAAATTTTTGCAGTTATAATCCAGACAAGGATGTGTATATACATTTTCAATCCCAAATTTCTCGATAAAATTTTTGTTTGTCTTTATAAATTGTGACCATCATAAAGACGATATCTTAAATGATGAAATTTGGTGCTCTGCTACATTAACTTAAAGGTGGACACTGAATTTTAGAGATCCTAAAATGAAAAATTGGACCGTCACTTTGGGACGGAGAGAAAATATGATTTCATACATATCATTGTATGGCCATGTGAAGAAAAGGAACATTATGGACAACTGATTGTTGGTACTTGGTATTCATTTAATGAGATTTGTTTATGTTTTTTGTTGTTGGTAATTAAAGGCATGAAGTGGTTGGTGAGGTAGTGGAGGTGGGATCAGATGTGACCAAGTTCAAGGTAGGAGATTGCGTCGGGGCTGGTACAATCGTTGGATGCTGCAAAACTTGCCGCCCATGCAAAGCAGACGTTGAGCAGTACTGCAACAAGAAGATCTGGTCCTACAATGATGTCTACACGGATGGCAAGCCCACCCAAGGAGGCTTCTCCAGTCACACGGTCGTCGATCAAAAGTAATCAAACACTTCCACTAACACATTTTATGTCATCATACACCTAACACATACAAAATAAAATTTTATAGTTATGTGTTAAAGAATTTATTAGTCAAGCCTCTGAATTCATTTCAATTCAAGTAGGGATAAATGAGTGGAGTAGAACCATATTAATTTTAGCCAAGCCTCCTAATTATGTCAATTCAAGTAGGAGTGACTGAATAGAGTCTAGCCATACATATTTGTTGAAGGATTTATTTGTCAAGCCTCCTAATCATGTTGATTCAAGTAGAAGAAATGAATCGAGTTGAGCCATATGTTCAGTGTTCAAACTCTCTAAATTCGTCTGATAATTCCAAGATTAATTTGAACCGTACAAGCCTTTCTCAAATAAGTTGATGCGGAGTCTTTGTATATTGATTTAATATACTAGAATTAAATTCAGTCCAAGCATATTTTTAGTAGATATAAAAATGTGATCAAGTTTGACTTATTTATTTGATGAACTAATCTTCAATTAGCCAAACCTAAAGTTCTTGGTTAGCATAAGCCACCCATTCAAAGTTATATGCATTTGGTAAAGTTACTTTTCTTGGAGCTAATTTTTGAACCAATTCAGTGTTGGCTTTCCAGTTTGTAGCTTATACTGTATTCCCTTTCAATAGGTTTGTGGTGAAGATACCAGATGGAATGGCACCAGAACAGGCAGCACCTCTACTATGCGCTGGGGTGACAGTTTACAGTCCACTAACCCATTTTGGGTTGAAAGAGATCAGTGGACTGAGAGGGGGAATATTGGGACTTGGAGGGGTTGGGCACATGGGCGTGAAGTTGGCAAAAGCCATGGGGCATCATGTGACTGTCATAAGCTCTTCTGATAAGAAGAAAGAGGAGGCAATCGATCATCTTGGTGCAGATGCTTACCTGGTCAGCTCTGATGCCACTCAGATGCAAGAGGCTGCCGACTCCCTTGATTATATTATTGACACTGTGCCTGTTTTTCACCCACTTGAGCCTTACCTCTCTTTGTTGAAACTTGATGGGAAGTTGATCTTGATGGGTGTTATCAGTACTCCATTGCAATTTATCTCCCCCATGGTTATGCTTGGTAAGTTGCTCCTTTTTCACTACTTCTGTCCTGAAAGCATTTGATTTTTTACCCTTTTTAGGCATATTTAGGTTTGTCTCCGGCACATTTAGACATTATTTAGTTTGACCAAGGGTAGTGATATTATCACTTCACAAATTATTACCAGCTTTATACATATTACATATTAGCACAAGGATAAAAATAACCTGTTTAAAGGGTAAAGTAAAGGCTACTCTTGTGTTCATAATAAAATGTGGAGCAGCAGCAACAATGCATTTATGGGGTGCATTTGTTTGCTTCTGACTGTAGACATTTCACACTGACAATCATGAATGATTATGCTTTATTAGACAAGCATGATAATTATACATAAGAAAATAGACAAAGCTGAAGTATACATGTAAACGTATTAATTAGAGAGAAAAATCTGTAAAAAGGCTTGTATTGTAGAATTCTGATGAAGAATTTTGTGACACAATTTGTAGCATAATGATGATTCTTTTGTTTGAATTTTAACATTTTCTTGAAAATAATATTATGAAGGGAGGAAGGCCATCACAGGGAGCTTCATAGGGAGCATCAAAGAGACTGAAGAAATGCTCGATTTCTGCAATGAAAAGTGTATAACCTCCACAATTGAAGTTGTGAAGTTGGATTACATAAACACTGCTTTTGAGAGGTTGGAGAAGAATGATGTCAGGTACCGGTTTGTTGTAGATGTTGCCGCCAGCAAACTTGATCAAGAAACATAAAATCAGCCCAATAATGTCGCACCAAAAATAAGTTCAGTTCAAACTGTTTCATGAATTAATCTTACAACCTTTGAGTGCTCTATTTATGTAATGTTATTTTGTTGAGAGGAGGAGGAATGTGTTCTATAAATTTACTTTGATAAAGACAATGAGGTGTTGTGATTTGATGTTGAGTTCTAAGATATTACCGTAATTTCATGTTGAGTTGTGGTTGATTATACTGATTATGAAATATGCCAAGTCTTTATAATTTTGAAATATACCTTATTGTCATTGACTCTTTGGATAAACTGCTTATGATGACTAAAGCAAATTTTAATTACATGTTGGTTGGTTTTGGGATCATTTTATCCGTTTTCTATTTTATTATTTGTGGTTGCTTTGGAAACAAGAGAAGATGATTCTGTTGTAATCTCCCCGTCTGTATGCTCCAAATGAATATTTGAATCATAACCGTTATGTTGTTCATAGGCTTGCAATTATTATGGCTATAGCTCGAGGGTTGGGTAAAATTGGTTCCATCACTTTTTGTAGTTGAATTCTTTGTGGTATATATATAGAATCATACCTATGAAACTTTCTCTGATGGAGGCATGTGTGTTCAGGGGTTGTACCTTTTCTACTACAAACTGACAGATCCGAGTACGGTAAAATTGACACTTACTTCATCTTAATCAATTCTATACTTTATTATTACATTAATTATATTTAGAAAAATGTTTAATTGATAAGTTTATGATATTAGTTAATACAACATTTTTTATAAGTAATGTAATAAAAAATTATATGAATTGACGGAACCTCACTATAACCATATCCCAAATTGATGGTTTATGTCAAATCATCGTACTAAGTAGAGTTGTGCAATCGATAAATACCGGTCCGAATTGGATTGGTATCAAATCTGACCGATACTGGAAGTGATAAAATTTTGGTACCAGTACGGGTAAATCGGTTTGGTATCGATTTTTACTAGATAAAAATTGAAATTAATATAATTAATATTTTTTTATTTTTTTAATATTATTATTATTATTACTATTTTTATTATTATTACTAATTATTTATTAATAATAATAATAATTAAATAAAAAAATTAGAAAACCGGTATTATCGATCCGGTTCGGTAAATACCGAACCATAAAAATGCGGTACTGGAACCGGTAGTATATACCAGTTATTTTGTACCGGTACTGGACTGATTTATTTTGTACCGAAAAATCAATTCAGTCCAAAAAACTGAAAAAACTGAAATGGATGCCCAGGCCTAGTGGTAAGTCTGTCTTGTGACCTCATCCAAGAAAAATTAGTTTGGAGACAAGTCTACATACATAATAACTAAATATTTTATTTATTTATATTATTAAAAAGTGGAATATGATACGAATTTTAATATCATGTTTCACTTTTTAATAATATAGATAAATATAATGTTTAATACAATATTTAGTTATTATGTATTTATACTTCTTTTTAATCTGATTGAAGTGAATGAGCCTACGCCAATCATTTGGTGACAACCAAGAAAGAAAAACAAACAAACAAAAGGTTGGTGGAATTATTACATGTCAATATGTCATCTTTATTAGATAATTTCGTAAAGATTTATTATTATTTTTAATTTTAAAAAATTGAATTAAAAATATATTTATAGAGTAGAGGGAGGTTACGATAGTGGGAATAATTCTCTTTGGCAGGAAACAGTCAACAGAGGAATGGTTGCTGTCTGAAGTAGGTAAGATGGTTGTTTAACACCAAAGACTTTCCCACATCCGCACACTCCATTGGGCTGTCCCACATCACCACCTAACTCTTTTTTCTCTTCCTTTAGACAATTGTTAACTCCGTACCCACTTTGTCTCCCAATGACTTTTTTAAAATTAGAAATATATTTTTAAAATAATTTTATAATATCAAGTAATATTAATTAAGAATTTAATAGTAATGATATAATTTTGAAATGGATTAATAACTAAAACGTATGGCTGATTTAGAAGATGCAATATATAGTATATAATAAGCCTTTTCCACTAAAGAGGTTCATGCTCAGTCCTCACCTACAAAAAATTGGGAAGACCAAACTACAAAGATAGTGATGGGGGTTGGTTCATCCATATCTTTTCAACGACCAAGGAATTCTGGGATAAGTTATAAAAGACTAAAATACAAATTACATCTAATCTGGTAAAAATTTTAAGTTTTGCACTCTTAATATTTAAAACGTATTTAAATATATTTTAAAAAAAAATTCCGTAAAAAATATAATTTGTATCCAAAATTGAGAATATATTTTGTTTAATGAAAAGAACTTTGAAATATATTTTTTCAAACAAAAAACTTTGAAAGGTCCATTTTATCTGACAATTTTTTTTTTTAAAATACACTTAAATATATTTTAAATATTAAAGTGCAAAACTCAAAAAAATTATAAGTTTAGAATGCAATCTGTACTTTAATCGTTATAAAAAATGCTGAGAATTTCTTGCAAACATTTGCCGTCCGTCACCGTTATATTGATTGCTCAATCTTCTCATATCCCCCATTAAGTTGTCTTTTATACAGCTATAAAATGAATTGAAAAAGTCATAGATATGGCTCTTTAAAAGTCAAAGTATACAGCCATTGAAAAGTATGTGTGTTGAATTTGGACTTTTTAACTTTCAGGCTAGACTATCTAGATAGAGAAAGAAGTCTGTGCACTCTCCTGTTAGACCGTCGAGGCTAATTTTTTGAACAAATTCCTCCGGAATCCAATAGAGCAGTTACACAATTGGGGGGGAAAGATACTGAGACGGGGCAAGGAACAAAATCATTACATTAAACAGGTTTTTTAATCAATTTTTTTGGACATAGGAAAAACATTTTAGGCCGTAAGATTCACTCTCTTGCAATTTTTACTAGCAATGGCAAACCAACCGCCTAACATACAAATTATAGAAGCCTTTCCGAATAGCGATCCTTCCTTCTATTTCCATATAATGTCTTCTCAAGTTCATGTAGCATCTGAACTGATCCCCCAACCCACATACTATATGAGCTCTCTAAATGTGAGGTATCATAACCATCGACTGAAGTAAATGTTCATGAAGTATCTCGACGGATTGAAGCCACTCAAAATCACTGCAAAACAAAACTAGTTGGAATTTCCCCAATAACAGTCTCAATAATAAATAAAAGCAATGATGAGCAGGATCTAATACTTACAGATAGGTGAAAGGATGATGACAATGCCAATCGGGTACAAGAAGAAAGTTGTTTTCTCCAAAAATGGAAGTACTGCATCAAGAAATAGACTATCTAACACTCATTTATGAAAGCTATTTTTAAAATGCTTCTACACCAGTCTCTTCTAGTTCATTACAGTCATATGGACAGACAACTGTATAGTTCATGCAAACGCCCTCACATTCATAATTTTATATCTATTTTTTTTTTTTTCACTGAGAAGTACTAGGCGACCCTGTTTTATATTTTCAGCAGCAAGTTCATGATCCATCATGAATACTTTATTCGACAAGATGGGAAATGCTGTTGAACTAAAGGTTCAGCTCCTAAAACAGACATAAAAAATTTAATGAAAATTCTCGAAGCATATCAGCAGTCATGACGGATATACTAGCCCAATGTAATGCCTGTCATATCTTATTAGAGCATACGCCTCACAAAAAAAATAGACTAAGTTTTCAACTATTTTAATAACTGAGATAATTTGTTGGTCTCAAAATGACATAAACCACAATTTTAGATGATGTTAATAATAATAATAATAATAATGGATGGACTGAAAGTCTGAGAAAGAAAGGGAGAGGAAGAAGGAGATATAGATGGACCTCAAGGTACAATTTAAACTTACCATCGTAACCAAGAAAGTTTAGGTAATGATAATAGGAAGCTGCCACCATCAAAAGCAGGTTTGACAGCAAAACTGGAATGAAACCATGAGCTACCAAGAGAGGTGATAGAAAATAATGTATCACTGCCGCAAAAGGTCAAAGTCAGTATCATTCCAACGGAGAAATCGAGTATAAAATATTCAATAGAACAACAATGCACGTACCATAAAGCATAACAAACATTGGGAAGAAAGAATTGCAGTGCACATCAAATGCATACAGCCTTCACTACAAAAACCCAGTCAGTACCGAAATACCAAAAAAACAAATGTTGAATCGATGAGTGTGTGTGTATTCAAATATATAACACGTATATGTATATATCTGGACACACATAAAGTAGTGGGAAGTATCTGAACTTGCCATTCAACCCGTTGCTCCACTACATGACTGTTTGGAGCTTCCTCTCGAAGATAGGTATTTGTCAGGAACCTGCAAGGTAACGGTGAAGAAAACCTGCCATCAATAGTTTCCTGACATATATGAACAAAAAATCTACTACTAATACAGTTCTCGTGACCTAGCATAGTAACAAACAAAAAAAGAACACCCTGGACAAGTTTCATATATCCCCCCCCCCCCCCCCCCCCCTTCTTTTATTTTTCCCACAGGCAGCTTATTTTATTTTATTTTAATTTAATTTTTCTTTTTGGGGAGGAGAAGCATTTTCAGGAAATATTTTATGTTATATACTTGCACAAATTAGAGCAAGTGTCTAGTGGTAAATTAACGTTTTAGCATATATTAGCATAGGAAACCTCAACAAATATGAAAAGAAGACGGTGGTGTATCTTGACAACCTTCACATATTTCACAATGTCAATCACTCTTACCAACTACATGTAGCCAAAAGTGCTCCAGTAATTAAGAAATGGAAGAACAATACTGAAATGACTACAAATATGGCATGTCCTGCACTATGATCATACCTGAAGCAAAAGAAAGAAAGCAAGATAGAACAAAAATCAGCATTAACAAGATCAAGGGCATAAAATTGATGATGAATATCACTTATTAAAAAAATGAACACAAAAAACCGTTATGCTGCAAATTAATAATCCTATTGAGAGAAAATTTGAGCCATGAAACTGCTCCAAATCTAAAGAGGACTGTACATTTGGAATGAATCATTTACCATGTACATATTATTGGAATTCCAGTAACAAAACAATTATTAGAAGAATACTAGGATAGGTAGTTGGGACTAGCAAATATATGAAAAACTTACGCAGCACAATAAGCCATAGTTGAAACTGCCAAAAGAAGACTGCAGATTACAACAAAAGCAGGATCATCACGTGCCCATTGATTCTTGGTTTCTGCAACAACAAAAAAAGTGAGATAAGTAGGTTCTCCCTGTAAGTTCAAATTTCTAGTCAACCAAATTCTGCAAATTCTATTAACATGTTCTAACTGAGAATAGCCACATGGCAAGGACTAAAAAAATAATGCGAGATAGACTTGCTCAAGGTCCCACATCTCAAGCTTCAGTAAAACATGGGCCAGATACGTAGCTGCATTGGCTGATTTAGAAACTTTTGAGCATAGCACATTGATGTAGGACAAGGTGGAAAGAAGGAATAAAATATCTATCCCCGCAGAGAATCAGTAAAGAAAAACACACAAGCACAAAGCTTTAATCTCAAATCAATTAATATTTCATAATCTGAAAAAATAATGAGGTATTACAATACTTAAATAGAAAGCTCAATACTTGGGGACTAAGTAAAAATACTAATTTAAAAAAGAAACAATCTCCTAACTAAAATCTACTACTATAATAAAACTCACTTAATAAAAATCAACTACTATAATTAAATCTTCTAAAATATCCTACTAAATAATTACATTAATAATTCAATATTTATTCCTAAATAACAATACAAAATTAATAATAAATTCCCTGAGTTTCTTCTGTACCACATCACACATTATATTAGTCACTAGCTCAGAGTTTGTTGCAGGATATTAATGGTTCATTAGGTGTTGGGTAGTAGAGATTTGGGATTAGAGAAAATGGAATTTGATGGTAGTCTGGGCTATTCAGGTGAGACTCTGGGCTTTTGTGGTCCTTGAAGTTGCAGATAGTTAGAATTGTTAAATTAGGTTAGGGTTAGAAGAGGGTTCACGAAGAAGCCTGTTTCAGGTCAAAAGTTGAGAAAAAGAATAAGAAGATTACAGAGAAGTTTAGGAATCATTCCTAGAATTCCAAAAACATTTCACATAGGATCTGAGTTGCACAGCAGATAATCCCCAAAAGGGCTTTTTCATATATTTGTAGTTCTTGTAATATAATAAATGAAGGCACATTGAGTGCAATATTTAATGTTAGAATCATTTGCTAAACATGCATTTGCAGCTAGAGAAAAATCACTGTTTTTCAATTTCAATGCTAAAAAACAAATTCTCTACGCTATACAGACAATCTTTATACAGAGTTGAAATATGCATTACTCTGACTGCACTAGAATCATTATCCTTCGGAAATAAAAGGAAAAGGAGAAAGCAAAGAGAACGCGGGCGCGGGGGGAGCTCCCTATTTCTGTCTATTAACTAAGGCAATAGTAGACAGTATATTAACTTCAAGTTTCAGAGAGGTGGGACAAAATTTCCCAGAAAAATATTTTTATACGATAAACAACTACAAAACTGATAATTAAAGGCAGACTTACGTTTGTGGTACTTAGTGTGTTGATAGCTGCATCCAGCATCCAGGTCCACATGCAAAAGTGAAGAATCTCATTTATTAGCATGTTCCAAAAATAAACTCAAGAAGTCCTTTCTAAATACCTAACTTAACTTTAACTCAACATGATCCAAACTGGTGCTAGATAACCAGACAAAAATTCCCCACTAGAACCCCGTATTAAGAAAAAAAGATGTATTCAATTAATACAGCATCAAGGGTTGTAAACATAAAATACCAGATAAGGTGCCTAGTAGTCTTAGTGTAATGAATTTGAATAAGACGAGTAACCATATGAATGTGGAATTTACTAAATGTTTAGCATAGAAAGAATTAAAACCAACACCAAATTAAGTATAGTGATCAGTAATTTCTTTGGAATCTATTAGATTAGAGTAATGATCAGAGTTTGGATTACTAGGAGGGAGGGAGGGAGGAGTAATCCATTTTCTTAATTCTTCAGTCTTCACAATAATGACCCATTATTCAAAAGCAAGAGTGATGCGGTACAGAAGAAGAAATTCAACAAGTTTATCATTAAT
This sequence comes from Hedera helix, assembly GCA_947179155.2. Classification (NCBI taxonomy): domain Eukaryota; kingdom Viridiplantae; phylum Streptophyta; class Magnoliopsida; order Apiales; family Araliaceae; genus Hedera; species Hedera helix. Next base: position 31,996,262 of record OX359287.1, read on the forward strand.
TTTTGTATTGTTATTTAGAGATAAATGTTGGATTATTAATGTAATTATTTGGTAGGATATTCTAGAAGTTTTAATTATAATATTAGCTTTTAATTAGAAGAGTTTTATTATAATAGTAGATTTTAGTTAGGAGATTATTTTCTTTTTAAATTAGGATTTTTACTTAGTCCTCAAGTATTGAGATTTCTATTTAAACACTATAATACCTCATTTTTTTCAGATTATGAATATAAATTGATTTGAGAATAAAGCTTTATGTTTGTTTGTATATGCTTCTACCGATTCCATGCGTGGATAGGTTCTCTATCACCATTCTCTATCTCCTTCATCTATATTTCTAAATTTGTCCTACATCATTGTGGTATAAGGGCCCAGCTAAACCACCTTACGCCGCCCCTACCACTGTCCCAAAATCGTTGTCCCAGTCAAACCCAACACCAGACCTAATCAGTCACAGCCAAACAGCCCTTAAATTTCAATGCCATCACCTTTGAAAACCCATAACTGTGGTTGCAGGTTTGCAAGCTACAACCCTCTCACCATGCTATTAACCAACCCACCAAACCACTGCAATAGCTGTCGCAAGAAACCTATCCCCGTCCACTTTTGCCAGCAAAAAAATAAATAAATAAATAAATAAAATAAAAAAAAACCTAGATGAAACCCTAACCTCCTGTCCCAAAATTATCATTTCTTTCAAAAACAATCACCACCACCTTCTGCCATCGCATAACCAGGTCTGCCTATCTTCCAACGGTTCCACAAAACAGCCAAAAATATCTTCCCAAAAAGCCCTAGAAATAATATCCCAAACAGTCCAAATTTTGCCCCAACAAAATAACTGTTGTACTACAGTACCATGCTCGTTACGGTGGTTTGCTAAAGTGCTTTCGGCACTATTCATTACTAGAATACCCACAGGTAAAACTTTTTCCCTTGTTATCTACACCGAACTTTGCTGCATGTATCACCCAAAAAAAGGAGTTGGTCAACGACTTGGGCAAGAGAAAATATAAATACTATAGCAGTTATGGTGACTTATGATTGGGAGGACTGTCTTAGAAGAATTCATTGCAACACTTCTAGCAAATCAAACAAATATTTTGAAATCCATCACTACAATTACAACAAGTGGCCAAGGAATCAACATAAATGTTAAAGCTATGATACCGGATCCTACAACTAAAATACAAGGAATCGAAGTCAGTGAAACTCTTCAAGAATTTCGACATGTTGAGACTCTTGAGGATCTTAAATGAGCTGAAGTTGAGGATGTCGTATCAATTGAAGATCCAAATGTGGTTTACATTAAAGGAAGGGCGGTCCAAGAAGTGAACCATTTTGACCAAGAAGTTGAACACAAAAATAAAGATATAATTGAGGTAGAACATGTCGACTTTCTTATGCCAAATTCCATACTCGAGTCCAAAGTTATATATGGTTTCTTGCTTGTATCAATGCTATTCCCAAAAATTGTACTCAAGAAACATCAGATACGCATGCTTTGTTGGAATGCATATCCTAGACTATGGTTCATTATTCTTTGATATTTCAAAACTTGAGGGCGAGTTTTTTTCAAAGGCAATGAGAATGATGGGGTAAGAAAGAAGAAATTTAAGAAGTTTATTATTAATTTTGTATTGTTATTTAGAGATAAATGTTGGATTATTAATGTAATTATTTAGTAGGACATTCTAAAAATTTTAATTATAGCAGTAGCTTTTGATAGAAGAGTTTTATTATAGCAGTAGATTTCAGTTAGGAGATTGTTTCATTTTTAAGTTAGGATTTTTACTTAGTCCTCAAGTATTAGGATTTATATTTAAGCATTGTAATAGCTCATTGTTTTTCAAATTATGAATATGAATTGATTTGACATTAAAGTTTTATATTTGTTTGTATGTGCTTCTACCGATTCCATGCATTGATAGGTTCTCTATCACCATTTTCTCTCTTCTTCATCTATATTTCAAAACCAATTCTAAACCTGTTCTACATCAAAGAGAATATGAGCTCATATGATATCTTTCAACTTTAAAGAAGCTCCTCGCATACTCATGTACCTCATAACATACCACCTAGAGTATAGGAGACTCTAAATATAAAAATCCCATCAAGAACGTTCCAAGAAGACAAGGAAGTGAGTGGTGATTTGGAAATTCAAATCAAAACAAGCAAAAACAAAACAAAAACCAATTAGTGGTTTATATTTCATAATTTTATATTGTTCAAATTTCATTTCCTATTTTAGAGAAGAAAGTTATTGTTTGGTCTCTATAAAAGGTTGTAAGTTTGACATAGATTATTATTGTTATTAAGATTTTTTTTCACTGATTCCTATCGATTATTTACTCTTTTGCGGTTGAGTATCCTAGGGTAGTGAGGTGCAGACTGTCGGGCCTAGCTACGCTCTGACCTAGTGAGGCAAAGATAAATCTGAGGTAAGATAGAGATTTAGAAGGACTTGGGAGGAAGAAGGATAGATTTCAGGTAGAATTAAGGGAAGAAGAAGATATAGAAATAGAAGAGTTAGGAGAGCTAGAGAGATTGAGAGCAAACTTGCTTCTCAACTTTCAATATATGTTCAATACTTGAAAACGAAGCTCGGTATAGTGATGGATTTCATGGCCAACGTCTAACCGGCATGAATATGCCGACATGAAACAAGTTCCCCGCGGAGCATTTTTTCTTTCGTCCTCAGACCTTTCGTTTGATTCCAGCACTTGCATTCTCATGCCTGGAACCCTAGTGACTGATTGGGAGAAAGAGCAAAAGCTAGAAAGATGGATTGTTTATAGACTAGATAGACTTGCTGAAAAATAAAGCTTCAACTACACCATATTTCCTATTCTTCACCCTTTACTAACTAACGCATATAGAACATGCCGTACACTAGAAATTCCTTTATAACTAACTACCATTTATACCCTTGTCTAACACAGCCTCACCGTAGTTACAATTTTCCTGTTTATTCAAGCCTTTAGATTAGTGTCCTGCTTCAGTGTGTCTTAGTAAGCATTTTGCTGGCTTACTAATTTCTGACTCAAATCAATTTCCCAATTTCAGAATACCTAATAAGGCAATAACTTAATGTGTGATCAATTGGCTATCTGGTATAAGGTTCAGTTACAACTATAATACCTTTGTATGCAGATAAGAAGCTACCAAGATTAAGCAAGTTGACCGCCATCATCAACTTTGACTTGAATTTAGCATTTTTACTAAGCTAGTACCTCGGGATTGTTGTATACTGAAAGTGAACAAAACTAATGGCAGAACCGAACAGAAAAAAAAAAGACCCATCACTCTGTAAGTTCGTTCTCTCTTTTTTCTGATTCAAACCCTGCTAGTCTCTTTTAGAAGACAAGACACTGGGTTTGGGATGTTTCATTCATTATCCTTTTTTAGATGCATGCTCTAAGTTTCTGAATACATGAAAAATAGAAAGATAATACAGTCGATTAAACAACCATTAAAGAATTTTTTGTCTTCACATTTTAACTATTAACTTGACAGTAAAAAAATGACACGGAGGCAGTGGTAAGAATGAGAATGGTGATAACAGCAAAAAATAGTCCAATAGGATGGATACTTACACAACTTTTGGCGAGGTGCATAAATGAAGCATTTGCCAGAAAGTATATTCAATATCCATTTGTTGCCACTGCAACGAATCAGATGAATGAAAACAATGAAAATATAAATTAGAAAAAAAAAATGTTCTATAACAATATTAGGGAACAAAAATACCAAACAAGTTGCTGGGCAAAGAAATGAATGTGCGCATAAGTTTAATCTCTATATTCACAAAAACTAAAAAACGAATAGCACAATATTGCGACAATATGATTTTGAAGAGAAAATTTCCAAAGTGAGTATAATTAGCTCACTTGTGAGCCATAGATCGAACTCTCTGACAACCAAGTGGGACAAAGATACAATGCATCCATTAAGTACGCTACTATAATAAAGTACACCAAAATTAAAAACCTCACTGTAGTTGTAGGAGCCATCAAGAGTTATAGAATTCACGTGATTTACACCAAGCTAATAAGCTAATGACAACTTGTTTTAGCAAGTAAGCTAATGACCCCAAAATATACATACTCACACAGAGAAAAATAGAAGAACTTGTATGTTAAAGAGTAAATTTAAAATTTAAAAAAAAAAAGATTTCCTTGGCAATAGGATGCAAAATTCGGAGCATTGGCAGCACAATAACTATAAAACAAAAAATGACAGTTTCATGTTTTTAAAATGATCAGCGAGATCAGATCTGTTCCAATCAAACTGTACGAAACAGATACATGAAAACAAATCGTCCGTGATTGTGCTAAGAGAGAGGAAGAAGAAGAATAAACCTTGATTATTCTACGGAGATATTGAGGGAAGACAGGATTGGCTCGAACATGGTGAGAGGGCGAACGCCCTTTCGATACAGTGGGCAGCATCTCCTCCTGCTTCTTCTTCTTCTCCTCCTGCTTCTTCTTCTTCTTCTTCTTCTTCTTCTTCCTCGATTAATTAAACAATCTGTGATTAATTTTCCGATCGAAGAAGATCCCTTGGTAACAAGTCACTGCTCTCTCTCTCAATCGGAGTAACCGAGTAAGGTCGGCCAGAGCGAGTCGGGTCAAGTTGAAATCAAATCCTAATACAGTAGCCTAAAATATAAACTTAGTATCAAAATTTTATTTTTTTTGCTAAATATTTAGTACCAAATTTTATTGCCTCAATATTCTGGCTAAACCCAACCAAACCACTTCAATATTGATAAACTTGGGAGGTGCGAGTTTATGATAATTAAATTATTTTGAGAAAATATTGTAAATTTTAATAAATTTTTCCTTGAATATTTAAAAATGTTAGAGAATTCATTAAATAAAACACTACTCCATTAGCCACTCAAATAATCACACTCATAATTGTATTTTAACTTGTTCATATAAATTACCATCTTACTGAATAATAATTTTTTTAAACTATAGATTCAGGATTACTTAAAAAAAAATTAACTAAAAAAATTGAGTAATACATACGAGTTGCATATACAATTATACGGACAAGTTTACATACACAATATTTAAATATAAAATCAAACACTACATTCATCTTAACTAGAGTTGCAAACGATCCGAACTGAACCGAATATTGTCGAACTCGAACCTCATTAGTCGAACTCGAACATATTCAAGTAGCATTTATCGAACCAACGCACTTGTGCGAGTTCGGATTATTAGTATTCGCAAACATGTTCGAGTTCGCGAGCAGTAGGGGTGCACATGGTTGGTTTTGTTGGTTTTTTGAGAAAAAAAATAATCAAACCATTTAAGTCAGTTATAAAAAATTAAAAATCAAAACCGCCCAAATTTTTACATCGATTTTGGTTAAATCGGTCGGTTTATTCGATTATTCAGTTCCGTAATTGATAATTTGATATTTATTATGTTACCAATTTTTCATAATAATTAATAAATCACTAACTTAATAACTACTAATTATAATATAAGTTCTCTAAATTCGAAAAATAAAAATCACCTAACTCACTCACTAGGATAGAAGTTTTATAAATTCGTTACAATAATATTCCAAAATAAATCTTCCAAAAAAAGTTTTTAAAAATGAATCTTCTTAAAGAAGAGTCTTCTAAAGGAAGATTTGTGAATACCGTGAAAAATAGGAATTTATGAAATTACTACTCTTTAATAAAAGACTTACTTGAAAATTTTCTGCACTCCTTTTGGCTTTCAAACTCTCAAAATAGCCTTACTATTCTTAGATAAAACTCATAAAATTCTTATAGAAAAATTTTATATTTTAGGTGTGATTTTTCTATTCAGCTGAGCAAGCTATTTATAGGAGAAAAGAGGGCACTATGCAGTGGTAGGTGGGCAACAGGCGTGCTGCACGCCTGCTGAAAATTTTAGGCAGCCGCTGCCTTTTTTTTTTTTTTTTTTTTCACCAACCATTCATGTGGCCCCCACATAGGGTCCACATGTTACTATTCCAAATAGTAAAATTAATTAATTAAATTTTTTTTTTTTAAAGATTTATTTATTCTTCCTGTGGGTCCAACATATATATTAAAATAATGCTATAACAATAATTCAACAATAATGTAATAAACACGTTACAGATTATTATTAATTTAATAATATAAATTACAGTATATTTGCTACTGTGACAATTATTAGGTTCAATAATTTTAAAAACAGTGCAGTAACAATTATTGACTCAATGATATAAAATACAGTGTAATGATAATTATTGAATCAATAATGCAAAATACTGTGTAATAACAATTATTGAATTGATAACATAAAATATTATGCAGTGACAATTATTAATGAAATGATGTGCAACAGTTACGGTGTCAATTATCAGACCAATAATATGAGACACTGTGCAATACCGTGTGCTACTTTAGAGTACCGTGTGCTACAGAAAATACCATAATTTACCGTATGCTACTATTCTTTTATCACCGGTATTTTAACAGTTCCGTTGACTATTTTTATTTAAAAAGGTTATTTCTGTCGTTTTCTATATCCGACAAATATTTCGTTGTGGGGTCCACCAATAATTAGTTATTTCGTCGCCGTCGTACGGCTCGAATATTCCCCGACAAAACGAATATTGTCCGACAAAATAAAATTTGCACATAACATCCTTAACTTTTAACTTTATCGATTTAACCACTTACTGTTTCAGAAAAATATATGAAGAAAAATTAAATTTTATATTTCATGAAATTCGGGGTCTTACAACCTCCCCTCCTTATGAAATTTCGTCCCCGAAATTGACGTACCTGACATTTCGAAGAGGTAAGGATACTTAGATTTCATCTCAGATTCTAGCTCCCAGGTCATTTCTTCAATATCTTCGTTCCTCCATAAAACCTTAACTTGAGGTATAACCTTTGAGCGTAGAATTTGCTCCTTCTTATCTAGGATTTTAACAGGTACCTACTCGTACGTTAAATCATCTGCTATAACGTTCGGTTCTAACTCAATGACGTGGTTTGGGTCCTTCACATATTTACGTAACATAGATATGTGAAAAACGTTATGGATGCGAGACATACTTGGTGGTAGGGCTAGTCTGTAGGCTACGGTTCCTACTCGATCGAGGATTTCAAATGGGCCAATAAATCGAGGGTTGAGCTTTCCTCTCTTTCCGAATCTCGTAACCCCTTTCCATGGAGAAACACGTAAGAATACATGATATCCGACGTTGAAACTTTCGTCTCTCCGATGAAGATCAGCATAACTCTTTTGTCGTTCTTGTGCGGTCTGTATTCATTGTCGGATCATTTGGATCTTTTCTGTTGTCAAGCGTACCAACTCGTGTCCTAACAGTTTTGCTTCTCCTACTTCATTCCAACATACTGGAGAGCGACACTTGCGTCCATATAAAGCCTCGAATGGAGTCATACCTATACTTGTTTGGTAACTGTTGTTGTAGGAAAATTCTATTAATGACAAGTACTTATCCCAACTTCCTTTGAAATCTAGTACGCAAAGTCTTAAAAGATCTTCGAGGGTCTGAATCGTCCTTTCCGATTGTCCGTACGTTTGAGGATGGTATGCAGAACTGAATCGTAGCTCAGTGCCCATAGTTTTTTGTAGGCTGATCCAAAAGCGTGAAGTGAATCTAGGATCTCGATCAGAAACTATAGAAACTGGCATGCCATGCAATCTCACGATCTCATTTATGTACATACCGGCAAGACGTTCAAGTGAAAAGTTTTCTCGTATAGGCAAGAAATGAACAAATTTGGTCAATTTATCTACAATCACCCAAATTGCATCTAAGTCTTGAGAAACTTTGGGAAGACCCGTTACGAAATCCATATTGATGTGTTCCCACTTCCATTCGGGAACCTTAAGTGGTTGTAATGAACCCTTAGGTACTTGATGCTCTGCCTTGACACGTTGACAAGTTAGGCGCCTTGAGATAAACTCTGCAATCTCTCTTTTCATATTGTTCCACCAAAATGTATGTCGAATATCTCGATACATCTTGGTACCTCCTGGGTGGATTGCAAACGGCGTGTTGTGTGCCTCCATTATAATTTTATGCTTTAATTCATGATCGTTAGGAATACAGAGTCGAGAGTTGACTCGAAGTATTCCTTTCTCGTCGATTCTTGCTTCGGGAATGACACCTTCTTGTACTTTCTTCATCATGGTCATCAGTTTCGGATCGGTAGCTTGCGCAACTTTAATTTTATCGATTAAAGTCTGTTCTACTCGCACGTGAGCAATCTTCGAGTGGGTCCCTGGTGTCTTTAGCTCTATCTCCATCTTTTGTAAGTCATACAAAATACGCTTTTGTGTTGTCAGCATTGCACTTGTACTCGCATAAGATTTTCTGCTCAAAGCGTCAGCTACAACGTTCGCCTTTCCCGGGTGATACTGGATTGTGTGGTCGTAATCCTTCAACGGCTCAAGCCAACGTCGTTGTCGCATGTTGAGTTCCTTCTGGGTGAAGAAATACTTAAGACTTTTATGATCCGTATAGATATCCATTTTTTCTCCGTACAAGTAGTGTCTCCAGATCTTCAACGCGAAAACGACTGCTGCCAACTCTAGATCATGAGTAGGATAATTTTTCTCATAATCTTTGAGTTGTCGAGAGGCATAAGCTATAACCTTTCCATGTTGCATAAGGACACAGCCTAGACCTTTGCCTGAAGCATCGCTATATATGACGAATTCTCCTGATCTTGATGGAATTGTCATAACAGGAGCTAAAACAAGTCTCCTTTTGAGTTCTTGAAAACTTTTCTCGCATTCCTCGCTCGATATAAGTTTTGTACTAGAACAAATGATACCGATATCTATTAATTTAATAATATAAATTACAGTATATTTGCTACTCTGACAATTATTAGGTTCAATAATTTTAAAAACAGTGCAGCAACAATTATTGACTCAATGATATAAAATACAGTGTAATGATAATTATTGAATCAATAATGCAAAATACTGTGTAATAACAATTATTGAATTGATAACATAAAATATTATGCAGTGACAATTATTGATGAAATGATGTGCAACAGTTACGGTGTCAATTATCAGACCAATAATATGAGACACTGTGCAATACCGTGTGCTACTGTAGAGTACCGTGTGCTACAGAAAATACCATAATTTACCGTATGCTACTATTCTTTTATCACCGATATTTTAACAGTTCCGTTGACTATTTTTATTTAAAAAGGTTATTTCTGTCGTTTTCTATATCCGATAAATATTCCGTTGTGAGGTCCACCAATAATTAGTTATTTCGGCGCCGTCGTACGGCCCGAATATTCCCCGACAAAACGAATATTGTCCGACAAAATAAAATTTGCACATAACATCCTTAACTTTTAACTTTATCGATTTAACCACTTACTGTTTCAGAAAAATATATGAAGAAAAATTAAATTTTATATTTCATAAAATTCGGGGTCTTACAACAAGGCTAAGGGGATTCACATACTCGAACTTATTTAAGAATTAGGAATAGCCAAATAAGATATAATATATCATAATATCATATTATAATATGTTTGTATATATTAAATTAGTAGTAGTGGTCAATATTATTATTAATTACATAATTAATCTAGAATAAATAAATATTATTACTTTCAATTAACCCAAAAAAAAAGGAGATATTACTAGTTCCTTAATTAATTAATTAATTTCATATTTTTGTATTTTTTACTTTTAGGTGAAACAAAAGAAAAAAAATACTCTATCTATTTCATAAAAAGAGTCTTATTTGAGATTTTTTTATAATGAAATTGTAAAATTTTAAAATTTAAAATAATGTGAATTTAGTTAATTTAGATTAATTCAATATCTAATAAACTAATATTGTTAAGTTGTTAACCTTTAAATGTATTACTACTAGATATTTCTTCCATTCTGAAATATAAGTAATAAGATCAATTGCTCAAGTATGAATTTTTAATTCAAAAGGGATGTAGTAATTAATTTTTGAATAACATAAATCTTGACAATTATTTTATAAAAAGTTTATAATTTTCATAATTATATTGTTTAAAACAAATTTTTTTCTTTTAAAAAATTAAAGTAACATATTAAATTTTACAATTTTGTAAATTAACTACAATTCTAAGATCAAATGCTTAAAGTAATTTAAAAACTTTGTTTCTTTTTGTGTTTTTATTTATTTATTACCTTTTTGCTTATTTTATTTTAAATTATTGACTCATTTTAATTTCATGCAAACGGTACTGTGATATTGTTTTATTGGATTATTAAACTTTTTAAAACACTAGTTTTTATATTAAATATGATTACTTAATTGCATAAAACAAAGTTAGTCAATTACTTTTTTTCTCACTGACTCACATTAACACTATAAGTCTGTAACACTAAAAAATTTAAAATTGTTAAAATTAAGTTTGCACTTTTAATTATATGGTTGATAGACAGATTGATGTAATGTACAATAGACTATTACTCTATTAGTGAAGTCTCGATACATTGATGACTTAATTTCTCTATCTTGATTTGACAATTTCAATAACTCATGCAAATATAAGCAATTGTATTGTATCATTCTTTAACTAATGTCAAATTATCATTGCATGATGATTAATGACTTATTTATGTGATTTATGATATATGTTATAATTTATTAAATTATCAGTGATATAAATTGTAATAATCTAACAATTATTGTTAAAAATTTTATGATTATTTTAATTAAATTACAGGTGAAGAAGTACACATAATTATTTATTAATTATTTAATAAAAATGTGTATTTCTAATCAATTATTAAAAAAAACAAAAAGATGTTTAAGTAATAAAAAAAGAAAATTACTAAAAATTTAACAATTATTGATAAGACAAACTTTAAAATTTAATATGAAATAACTAATTATTTGTATTTAGAATTTAAAAACATTAAACATGTAAGAAATACAATCCGAACGTGAGCAGCTAACGAATTGAACCGAACTGCGCTGAACACTAATTTAGTCGAACCGAACCACATGATTTGCGAACATGTTCAATCGAACTCGATACCATGTGCGAATTTGGCTTGAAAAGGTCAGATAATCGAACTTGACTTGAACCGAGCTAATTCGGTTCGTTTGCAGGTATAAATTCTTAACCAATAAAAAGTATTAATTTTAACCATTAAAAAGTGGGGCATGATAAAATTTCAATGTCATGCCTCACTTTTTAATTGTTAAGATAGATATAATATTTGAATATTGAGTAATTATACTATTATTTTACATTTTGCGCACTTCCAAACACTATTATCTTTTTTTATTTGATAGACATCATCTAATCAACGGATCCGTTTACTATGCAGTAAATTTCATGGTAAATTTACTTCTAGACCAATAAGGTATTGACACGCATAAGGTGCTGACGCGCAGGTTGAGAAGTGTTCTCCCTATCTGCATGTCAGCATTTTATTGGTTTAAAAATAAATTTATCATAAAATTCACTTCATAATAATCGGGTCCTTAACAAACCAACAACATATGTATTGTGTCTAATTTAAATCATAATTTAATTAGGGGGCAAGATGGTGTCATAGATATTAAGAAAACAGTGTTGGGTTCAAGTTGCCCTAGAAAAGAAAAAGCTGATTGCCTGATTTGAAGTTTAAAACAGAAATGAAGAGGTAAAAGAAAAGCAAGAGTGCTCATCTTAAAATATCGACTCCAGTGAAAGAAAAAAATAATAATAGTGTTATGTTTTTCATTTATCCCATCTCTCTCTCAACTAATCCCCAGAAACTGAAAAATTAACAAATATATAAATATTTTTGTGACTGAAACTGCACTACCACTACCATAAATCTCCTCACCTCCGCCCACATCTCAAAACCTCCCTCCTCGTCTAAAAAAAGGTTAGTTTTTTTCCGGTTTTAGCAAAACTAATCCAAATTCTTATAAACTGCAATCCACTTCAGCCCTGCATTTCTCACACCACCATCACCATTATTATTCCTGTTCCCATTAGTAATATTTTCTCTCTCAAGTTCAGACAAATAATTTCTCACCTCCTTCCTAATCATCTCTTGCATCACAGAAAAAACCTCGGGACTATATTTAACTCTCCCGTCCTTTTCCTCGCTATGGTTTTCAATGGGTTCATCGTCATGAATACCATAAAATTTATTTGACCTCGTCCCAGATAGAGATAGGTTCAGAGCAGTCGGAGGACCAATTTCAGACACCGGCTCCACCCATTTCACAGTGGCTGCAAAATCTCCATTACTGGCTACCGACCGACGTGACTTATCATTTATATTAATCAGTGGCCTCAAACAACGAGGTGAATCACTAATTTCAGATCCAGACGGATTTTCATCACTCATGCGCAAACCTGACATCGTCTTCGTCAAATCGCTATTTTCCGAAAGCCTAAACACATGCACTGGATGGATGGATGCCGACTACCCGAAAAAGAAAGAAGAGGCAGAGTTCATTTTGAGAAGGGAGGAAAGGTTAAAAGCTGTGGAGGAGTGCGCTGACAAATTCACACGATTTTTTAATAAATTCAAACCCTATAAGAGTGTTATTATATATATATATATATATATAACGATAGTTAAATTGTTGATATATGTATTTTTGTGGAGTCTACTTCACGAATTTATCAAAAAATCCTATGACAATATCAATTCTTTTTATTATCCTCAAAGAAACCCAGGGGATGGATTAAAATAGTGGAATTTGATAGGACAACTTATTTGTTTTTCTTTAACAGGATAATGCTACCGATCCCGTCTTACTGAGTTCAAATGACAAATTTCAAGTAAAATTGAAAGGCATAGCCTGCCTGCCAAAGAAAAATGCAAAACACAACCCTGGAAACTGGGAAAGTAATGGGCTTGATACCCAACTTTGTTGGCATTATGAGGTTGTTGATCCATTTCACAAGTGACAACTAAAGTTGGTCGAAAACACCCAAGTACCAAATGCAACAACCAGGGCAGACCTCAGAGCTGTTAATAGAGTTGCTAAAAAATGGCATGTTCCGGTAAATTATTTCCCCCCCAAAATACTCCCCTTTTTTTCATAAAAGGAGTCTAAATTATCAATTAGTTTTAGAAATGATAGAAGCATAAAATGATACAATGTCCAATATCATATCATCACTATTAAAGTATTATCTTTTTATTTAAGATAAATGCTTAGGGTCTTAAATTTTTTATCTCAAATGATGTCGCATCAATATATTAGTTGGGTAAGATTTTTGTAATTAGCTATGTATTTTATCTTATTTAACGTCGTATCATTTGAGACATATTTAAGACAAAAAAATTGATATCCCTATAAAGGTTAATAATTTTTAAAAATATTTCTTGGAATAGGCAATAATTTTATGTAATGAGTATTTATTCTAAAAGTGTATGAAAAGTTTGACATCATTAAAGGTGAACATTTTAACTCATTATAATGAGTTTTGGAATATAAATTTTCTTAAAAAGTAGAATTTCATATTTTTCTTTCTGTAAATATAAAATTTTAACATTACCAAAGCAGGATGCAACTAAGAAACATTGCCCAAATCAAGCATGTCTTGAAATAATACTCCTCATCCTCAAAATATAAAAGATATTTACATTTTTAAAAATTAATTTGAGATATTTTTAAATATGATAAAAATCTTTAAAAAATACTACTATTTATCTATCTACCTATACCAATATTTACTAAGACAAATACCGAGTCATGTTTTTTGTCTTAAGTCAACTCAGCAGTCTAAATTTAATATCTCGATAACTCAAGTTATTTTTATTTTTGTTTTCATGTCTTCTTAGTCTTCAATTTTTGTATTCTCAAAAGTCAACTCAACAGTTCAAAAGTTAAATTATTATACATTTATTATTAAGAATACATGATATTCTTTGTCACTAAAAATTTAGTAAGGATAAAATAATAAAATAAAAATAAAGAAGTGTTTTTTGGACTAACAAGTCACCAAATTTAGACTACTGGGTTGATTCGAAATCAACTAAAATGTCGTTCAAAAATATTATATACTTTCTCCGTCCTAGAATAAAAGTTCTAGTTGACTTTTTGTTCATATTAAGAAAGAGAATAAAATGACAAAATTATTCATATTTAAATTCTAATTTAATTTCATAGTTTTTTACACATGATTAATGATACTCCATAAATACGCATAGAGAATATAAATAAGACAATTAATACTAAAGGTATTATAGCTAAATTACTATAAAAAATATATTATTTAAGATAAGTATACATTTAACTTAGTACTACCTAAAATAATAATAATAATAACTTTTATCTTGAAACAGAGAGAGTATAAAGTATATTATAACTTAAAGCCTTAGCCCAATGGTAATCTTCATCCCTTATATACCAAGAGAATGAAAGTTCAAATTTTTATAATGACAAAGAATGTGTGTGACTTTAAATTATGTCTTAAATTAAAAAATAATTACATTACTCCTTCCATCTCAAACTAAGTCTTCTAAATTATAAAATTAATATTAACTTCTTAAATATCAATTTTAAATATTTTTAACTTAAAATTGATATGAATTCATATAATTTATGTTAATATAATTATAAATACTATATATTATATAAAAAATATTATCAATTATAAAATTTATTATTTTTAAAACTTAAATAAATTAATCAATTTTAAAATATCTGACTTTTAAAAATTCAATACCGTTAACGGTGCGAGTATGGAGTATTCTATAAGATGTTATTAACAAGAAGAATCATAATCGCGTATTCATTCAGTAACCAGCAACGGTGCCAATCCATCATCCTCAATGGCACTGGAAGTAACCTTACATCGCTCATCACTCACCCATCTCTTCTATTCTCTCTCTGTTCGCTCCATATCCTCATCCGCTCGTCGCCATTTTCCCGCCCCCGAAAATCCCCAATCCATACCCCCACGGCAAATCCCAAACCCTAAAACCCGAACCCCGCTGGAAAAGCAATTCGAAACATGGATTGACAAGCTCAAGCCCGGGTTCACCCCAATGGATGTGGGCGAAGCCTTACGGGCCCAATCCGACCCGGATCTCGCACTCGACATCTTCCGCTGGACCGCCCAGCAACGCCGCTACAAGCACAACGATGTCACTTACCTCACCATGCTCCAAATCTCAATCTCCGGTAAGCGCTACCGCCAAGCCGAAACCCTGATAGAGGAAGTCATCGCGGGCGCTTGCCCAGGGAGTGTCCCTCTTTACAATTCCATTATCAAATTCTGCTTCGGCCGTAAATTTCTATTCAATAGGGCATTCGATGTTTACAGGAAAATGTGGAAATCAGAAGATGCTAAACCATCACTAGAAACATATACATTGCTGTTGAATTCATTGCTTAGGAAATTCAATAAGTTGAATGTTTCTTATAGTTACTTACATACTGTCAGATCGTTGAATAAACAAATGAAGGCTTTGGGTATTATACCGGATACTTTCATATTGAATATGATCATCAAGGCTTTTTCGATGTGTTTAGAAGTTGATGAGGCCATTCGTTTTTTTCGTGAAATGGGTTTATATGGGTGTGAACCCAATTTGTATACCTATAGTTATATAATTAAGGGGTTGTGCGAGAAGGGGAGGGTGAATCAGGGTTTAGACTTTTATAAGGAAATGAGGGAGAAAGAGCTGGTGCCAAAAGGGAGTAGTTATATGATTTTGATTTGTAGTCTTGCAATGGAACAGAGGTTTGATGATGCTACTGATGTTGTGCTTGATATGTTGAGTAATTCTGTGGCTCCAGATTTGTTGACATATAAAACTCTGTTGGAAGGGTTATGTAGGGAAGGGAGGGGTGACCATGCATTTGATCTTCTTGAAGATTTGAGGAAGAAGGATAGTATGATGAATGAGAAGACTTACAAGATTTTGTTGAATGGATTGCATTTTGTAAGTCGAGAGTAGACATCAGGGATTGCATTTCGTAAGTCGAGAGTAGACATCTTGGATTGCTGTGTTTTGATTCAAGAACTGGACCAAGTGTTTGGGAGAGAAACAATGATATTGCTTGACATGGAGGCTGTATATCTTGTTTGCAGTCAAACAGTTAAGGTTGAGCTCATTTATCTTATCTGAAAACTTTGGGATTCAGTTTCAATTTTTTGCTGAACCATGAGAAGGATGAGCAGACTATTTCTATAATGTTTCATGTAGATGAGACAATGTTATCTGTTTTACAATCTTTTCATGTAGAAGAATGAAATACGTCGAAGATATAATGTTATCTCGTCTGTGATGACATTTGAAATTTTGCTACAAAGTCTTTTTTGTTATGGAATGAATGTTTTACCTTGTATTTGGAAATTCTCCATTACATGTTTTCTATGCATATTACTTGAGCAATTTTGGATCAAAAGATGAAATGGTTGTTGCACATTTTGTATTGATAGATGTTTGTTAGAAACTGAGTTGCATTCCCATAACTAGATGCTAGAAAGTTTTATGTCATTGTATTGTCGGATGTTTCGGGTGTGATTATCTCTAACAAACCCTCTTAGTGTTAGAATTTTTTTAAAACTGTCTCCTCCTTATCTTGTGCCAATTGCTTGAAGCTTTGCTTACAAGATATTGACTGGTTCTCCAGGTTGTGTCTAGCTTGTGGATGATTTCTTACATTGGAAGTTTCTTTAACTTCCTTACTCTAATCTACATTGGTGAGCCCTTATTCTGCTTGTTTCTATGTAATTTCCCAGAATCCTTTCCCATGAGTTATTGAATTAATTTGGTTATCTGCCTTGATTTTGCTTCAGGGATTCTTCTTAGTCTATCAGTACCTTTGTTATATGAGAAGTACCAGGATCAAATTGATGATAAGCTGATCGTAGCACATAAGGTCATCCAAATACAATACCGGAAACTTGATGAAAGTGTCTTAAGGAAGATTCCATTTCTTAAAAACAAGGAAAAGAGGACTCGCTAGGACTAATGTACTCTCTCTCTCTCTCCTATATACACTTGAAAGGGCACATATTAACTACTACGCTTAACAATTTATGTTAGCATGTCACTAATTACGAATTAGGCTAAGCAACTTCTATAGGAGTGTTGTGCAGTAATAGTTTTAATACCACCACAAAACTATGCTAGTAATTGAAGCTTAACTATAAAAACAAAATGGGTTGTTAGCAGTATGTACTAAAAAATTATATTAAGAGACAATTGTTTTTATCTTGTTACGTCGTATGTATATATCTCTTTGTAGATTTGTAGCTAAAATAGGAGCACATGAATGGCATAACCAAATTTAAGGAATAGACTTGGCTTGCGTAGAAAAGGGATATGTATAGGCTTGCGTAGAAAAGGGATATGTATATTGTTTGGGGTTATTACTGTTTGTGATACACAATTCTACTTCAATTAGTTTGGAATCTAGATTCTAAAAGTTATAAATTTGTCAAGTGGAGGTGTTGCAACGATGGATCTTGCCTTCTGATTATTACCGGGCTTTAGAGTTTTAGAGTCTTTAGACTGAAGTGTGAAATACTAGTTTCATTTTGCATTAGTATAGAAATTATGAAAATGTCGCCAAAACTATACTAATTTTGAAGTAGCCTTAAGTTCTGAGCATGAGGTTATTGAGGAGTTCCTTTTTTTTTTTTGGTAGAGTGAAAATAATTCTTATTTTCTTAGTGTTTCATTTCATTACCGTAGTTCAGATATTTTTTTTTTTTTTTCTGATAAAGCTTCCTTTAAAATTTTTCTTCATTATATTGTTGTTACGTTGAGGTTGTCGTTTAGTATAAAAAATAAAGGCAGTTTATGTTGTGGACGAGGGTTCCTTGTCTACACCCCTGGGATCCATTACTTCATGTGGCTATTTTTTCAGTGTGTATATGTACTTAATGCTGCCACTGGTAAGGAGTTTGTATTTAGTGCAAATAAGGTGGGACATACACGCAAACATACATGTCATGGTTGTCCGAACCTCTTAGAGGATTCGACTTATCCCACGGGTACGCATCTCCCACAATATCTGTGCACCGGCCAAATCCATGCACACGCTTGTGTGGGTACCCCTTGGAGTTGGCAAGATTTTATCCCATTGAACCAACCCTTGGGTTTAGGGGCATATCCATATTGTTTAGGACAAAAACAACTTAGCAAGAGGAAAGAATGAATTAATGTTGAATTATTGGTCACGTTTAATCATTTAAATTTTTGATGTGGTGCTGGTCTTATGGTTTGTTTGTTTTCACTTTTTCTTAATGTGGTCTTCCTACTAGGTTGAACAAATGGGTTGGTTTGTGGTTCTTAGTACTTTTGCCATGGTCACTGTAGACAACTCGGATGTATTTTGTGAACCTTTAGCTTGATCTTCGGTTTTGGTCTCCCTTGGTGCTATAAACTCTTTTAACTGTAGGATGGGCATGCCTTCATAAAGCAATTATTTTTATAGAGCTTTGCTATACGAAATGATCTGTACAATGATCCATGTAATGATCATTTGTTAAATAGTGGGTTCCATATGACAATTAAAATATGGGATCCACTATTTTATAAAAGATATAATTGTATGAATCATTACGTATAGCAAAATTCATTTTTATAGGGTCTATAGTGTCAATCAGAAGTGATGAGTGAACTTCGTAGGACTTAAAATCATGAAAAAAAGCAGAAGATAATCTTTGTGTTATGCAGATGTCAGTGGCTAGATGAGCTGACCTTTCAGTTAATATTTGTCTTAAAGATCTTTAGGTGACGATACAGATTATTATATACGATACAGAGACAATTTGATATGTATTATAGGGCGAATAAAAAATGATATTGTATCATACGATTATTACGAAACGATACAAGGCGCGATACTTTTTAAAGTTAGCAACTGATTTGAAAAATATTTTATGTAGCAAAACTTTTATGCCTTGTACCATTTCAAAAAGAGGTCTTTTAGCACAAACATATTTTATATCGCTTGATGAGCTTTTAAACATTTTTTAGAGTTTTATGTCTTAAAAATGTTGATCAATTTTTTACACGTCACTTTCTATAAGTAGATATATAAATTTTTACTTGTTAATTTGAATTGTTCTCTTGTGTTTTATAGTTTAAAGGTGAATCTGACTTTTTATTTTCTCCTGTTACTATATAAAAATTAGTAAAATTATATCTAATAAATTAATTTAGAGTATTTTGGTTACTATTTAACTTTAACATTAATTTTTAGTCTATATTAATATTTACTTGACTACTTTTATACATAGTGTAGTTAATATGTTTGATTGTTCAATAAATTGTGTCTTTTATATGTTTAAATATTTATCACCACACGATTCATTATACGATACATGAACACAATATGGAGTTTTCGATACACAATACAATTCATAGTTTGACAACTATGTCGATACTAATGACTTAGAAAATTTGACTTAATTGATTATCTAAAATGTCTATTTGCAGTTGAGCTTCGCTACTTTATTTTTTCTAAGAAGATATCAAGCTGTGCTGTTTTTGTTTTCTAAAGCAAATGTAATGTTCTGCAGGTGAAGTATATTACAGTGGTTTAATTTGCTATTGAAGCATGGTCGCTTAACTAATGGTTATTTTGAAGGATTTCGGCTCAATGCATACACTATTCAGGATTTTTTTTTTATCTTAAAAAAACAATATCTTAAAGTGCCATTTGCTTTGAGCAACATAAACTTTGGGGTATGGTGACATATTTACCAAGTTGGAGAACTTGATGCCCAAAAACCTAAAAGGGGAGTTCGGTATCATTAATCACTCACCACTCATGTAAATATGAGAGTATTTATAGCAAGATTTTTGTCTAATACACAATGTGTTTCCTCTCTGATTGGTGCTTCAGGTTTCATTGGTGTCATGTTAGAAATCCATTAAAATTTAACATTCTTAGACAAAAAATTCAAAAATTATAAAAAAATAAAATAAAATCAGTTTAATGATTCGATTGTAAAAAATTTCTGTACAGTAATGTATTTATAAATTGAGGTATAGTACAGTGAGAAAAAAAGTGATTTAACCAAGTTTAAAATGATCGGTGTTATTTATTTTATCCATCTATGCTTAAATTACTGATAATGTAATCTTTTTGTTATTATTAATAAATGTATAATAGTTCAAATGATATTTTTATATATAATCTTTTAAATAATTTTGAATAAAATAAACATAACATAGAATTATTATAAAATATCTTATGAATAATTTCATTCTAAACAAAAATATACTCGGGACTTTAGTAGTTTTGAGATTATAATTGACAAAATGTACACTTAGACCATTATACGTTAACACGTATTCTATTTAAGCCATTAAAATTATAATTTATTCAATTGACCAACTCAACTTTGTAAAAAAATCAATTAGACAATTCCGTCTAAATTGGTAGACGGTGTTAAGTTTTTCCCACGAAACATTTATAAAAGAAATAAGAAATGAATGAAATTAAATAAACAGAAAATATGACTTGGAAAATGTATTTGACTTAATAAAAAATAAATTTGGAAACAAAACAAATAAGATTCTTTTCGTTCATGTGAGGTCCCGTCCTCCGGCGAGTACTACATCTTCCTCCTCCGTCGCGTCCTACTATCCATTGCATCACGCTCACTACCAGTGTAACCAAGGATTTCTGCCATCGCATGTTAATTACTTCATCTTTCTTCTTCTCCAGTTGGGATTTTTTTCTAGGTTCACATCCGAGCAAGCATGGCTACAGAAGGCAACGATGGTAGCGACGGCGGCAAAAATAATTACCAACAAACTTCTCTTTTCCTCTTCTCCTTTTCGACCGTTGACTCTCTTCTAAGTCCGGCAAGCTTTGATTTTTTGGACAGTAATGGTGTGAATTTATTATTTATTTATCTATTATTTTTTATATTTTTACATTGCCATGTCATGCGCAATCATTATTTCAATTTATTTTTTCTTCTTCAAAATGCCATGTCATAAAAAATTTAACATCCGTCTATGATTTTAACGATGTTAGACAGAATCGTTTAATTGAAGCCTTTTTTAGTTAAGTTGGTTAATTGAACAAATTAAAAGCCTAATACCTCAAACAGAAGTACTCAAGTACACTGGCCCAAGTGTTCAATTTCTCGATTATAATTCATAGAAATATAAACCGTAATTATAATCATTGCAAATTATTATGATATTAATTTTATTATTAAACCAATCGTTACGGAATATTCATCATCCTTCCCATTTTCCTATCGGAAAGCTAAAATACTACACTGTGGAACAGGAAAAGATTCTCGGCCATGCATGCAGTAGTTGTTGCTGCTCCTCTCAAAACATTGGACAACACTGTATATATAACAATTAAACACAACACAAAATATTATATTCATCTTAATTATTAAAAAGTATGATCTGACACAAATTTTTGCTCCCCCATTAATACAACACCGACATTATTTGATTCCAAATTCAGAACAATGCCTATTGTACCCTCTTCAAATTCTACTAATTCACCTGCCCTTCTTCATCAATCTGGTATTGTTCTTCTTGATGGCAGCTACAAGAGGGAACTAGGCCTGAACAATCTCATAAAACAAATGAGAACTACCAAAGGCATGAAAGAGGGAAGGCGCACTCTTGCACGATCGTTGTACTATCCGACTGAGGAGGGAAAGGGGACACAGACCTCACTTTTTAACGATTAAGATTGATGTTGGGTTTGTAAACTTATTCCAAAAAATCTCATGGCTGGGAGTCTACCCTTTTGTGAAAAGATAACTACAGTAATCACTGTGAACAGACGTGAGAGAAGGCAAACAATAGTTCTTGAAATAAAGAAATCCTACTAGAAAAATTAACCTAGTTTAAGATTTAAAGGCACAAATATCAGTTTCTCTGCCTTACACTGTTTAAGTTTTAAGAGCAATTAGATTGTTTATTTGAGCGATAAGATGCCGAACAGCTTTCATTTTTAGTTCTTTTGAAATATATAATCCGACGGCGCAATTTTACCAAACTATGTTTGAGAAGTGTTTCTGAATTTGACAAGAATTCAGCCTTTTCTTCTACAGCCTAGTAGTCAAATTGCTTCAGCATAGTCATGACAGAGAAATTTATGCTGCAACTAAATTGTGAAAACTAATGTAAGGAATTAAGAGAGAAGATGGGAGATTGGGGGTGTGTTTGAAGGAAATAGCTTGGGGAGAAGATGAAATAAGGTGAGACGGTGAGGGTTTGGCCGCCAGTGACAGCGATGAAATCGCCGGAGCGAACTGCAGGCAACAGTAGAGTTTGCGTAGCTACTAAAAACTCTTGTGCAGAGGGAGGCAGGGAGCAGCTAGCTCCGTATGGAGCAGCAGCAGCAGCTTGAAGGTAATTTGGTTATTTCTGCTTTTCGCAGCTTTGCGTGAGATAAACTCTAGTAAAAAAATTATTTTAGAGATATGGGAACTACACAAAAATTTTAACTAGGATGGAAAGAAAAACAAGTGTTGACTAATCATCATTTTATTAAAAAATAAAATAAAATAATCGTTTGTTTAAATTTGAACTACCAACTACGTTAGCTTTGTATAAAATATAGTGACAGAAAATATGTGAAATTCACTGTATATTAAGTAAAGAACTATTGTAAACTTTACTAGTTAGTTTAAACTATGTTTTTATTTAAAGTGGCGACACTAATTGGACAAAGAAAAGGCCCAAAGTCACATCCATGAAATAAATATATGGCTCATTTTTCTAGGATTAACTTTAATAAAAATAAAAGTAAAAAAAAAATATATGGCCTTTTTATTTTTTAGAACTTATTCTAATATAATTTAATTATAGAGATATATTCATTATTGAAAATAACGGTCTAAGTTTAATATATAAAAATATCAAATTCTTTGACTCAGAACTAATTGACAATAAGAAGAGTTGACACAACTTATTATATATTAGATATATTTTTTCAAGGTATTCAATGTGAGACAAACTATATATTCTAATACTTTCCTTCACGTGTAATTTGATGCATTAAGAATTTCACGTGAACCTGATAAATATGAGACCCGCATAAGATATGCCCAAAAAAATAAGTAAGTTTAGAAGAAGTTAGTCATAAGACAAGCTTAGAAGAAATTTAGTAAACCAAAGACAACTATTGATCCAATTGATAAGTAATACTAGTTAAGAAGTAAGTAACTTTGACCCTTAAGGTATGGATTGCAAGTGGGTAAGAAACTAAAAATGAAGATTTAAGAAGAGTGTTTAATTAAGCCCCAAATAGCCTGTTTTGATATACTCTAATATTAGTATGGTGTTGAGTGTATCGAGTGATATTAATGTCCTAATCGAAACATATGAAAAAAAGTTAAAGACGTATATACTCTAATTGATTATAAACTTAATATGTTAACTTTTTAAGAAAAGATGTAATTTTAGATGAACAAGAGAATAATGAAGATTATACGTTCATCAGTTCAATGAACAAGAGATAGTGAAATTATAGGCTCGTCAATTAGATTATGTAATGGGTTAGGTTTAATAAGTTATGAATGTCTGATGAATTATGTATTCTTATTGATAAACATCACAAAAAAAAAATTGTGTACGCAGGAGGTTTGTGGTTTTTGGCATTGTTGTCTTGGGCTTTATTTATTTGTTTGAGAATTGAAAGTTGGTAGAGCAGTTTTGAGTAGCGGACCAGAACCAATGACGTCTTTCAATCATGCAATAGAAGACACCTGAAAATGGCCCATTCCAATGCATTTCCAGCAGTGAATTATAATACTATCCGCCTAGAAACTCCTTTTATATAAGACAAGGATATCATGTGAAGGAATCTTACGTTATGGGGGGTAGTTTAGTGGTTTGTTCCGTCTCTTTTTAAGCCTTAATATTAAGCATTTTCTTAAAAAAATAACGGTCAACCCAAAGTCAATGATAAATCACTATATTCCACCCAACACTCAAATTAAACAATCTCATAATAAATTATACCCACTTGAGTAGATTAATAAAAATAAGTATTAAATTGTGGATTATTAATCTCTACGAATTATGTTGATAATTCATTGTTATCGTCTTTTGTCTTGATATGTATGGGATAAGAACTAGATTCGTTAAAATTTATTGTTTATTTTATTTTTAGCAAATTATAACAAATATATTATATTGGGCTATATGTATATACACAACTGTGTAGTGTACAGTCGGTTATGACGACGATTTTTTTGAATTACGGCGACAATTCAACCGTCGTCATAGACCAGAAATAGCTATGGCATCGATTGAACCGTCGCCGTAATCCAAAAAAAACCGTCGTCATAGTCAATTGTGCACTGTGTATATATATTTTTCTCTATTATATTTTACCGAAACCATAAAGTTAGAACGGAGTCTTAAGTCCTAGGCACATATATTATGGACTACACAACCACGGTAACTCTCTCCAAAAGGAGGCGGAGATAGAAAAGTAACAAAAACATCATCATCGTATTGATGGTCGGCATGTTTAGTTAGGCTGTCCGTCACTTGATTAGCTTCTCGTCACGATCCAATTCTTGTTCAGTTCAACAATTTCCTGCAATTTAAATAACATTAGGAAGGTGGGTATGATCCACAGTGACACATGATTGGATTGGTTGCTCGGACAAAGAAATTACTTCATGTGACTTGCTATGCCCCTTTTCTCACTCCACAAATTTTTGCCCCCTCATTAGAAGTTAGAACTAATGATTAAAGCACCACGGAAAATATTGAAAGTAAAAGGAAAAGTGAAGTCCATGATTCTGATTGTCAACAGGCTATAGAGTATAGACTACTTCTCAACGTTTCATTGCAAAATCTCCATTTCCTAGTTCCCAGTTCCCACCTTATCACACTTCTTTGTGCAACGAAAATATATACACCCTTCTTCTCACAAAAGGTACCCAACGCCCATATTTTGAGGAAAAATGAAAATAAAATAAAATATGGAGTTGAATATTGATTTATTTATACTTGGTTTATAAAATTTATCGAATATAAAATAAAATTTGATTGAGACTCGTTTAACTACTGACTAGGACACGATCACGAATCAAGCTCGAACAATTTGAATTTTTCGAGCGAATATGATCCGAATGTCAAAAAAAAATTGCAATTTGAGGAGGTTTGAGTAATTTATCGAAGTTTGTTCATATTTAAATTGTTTATATTTCGAATCGAGTTTGAATCAAACTTTTAATCGAACAGATATGAATAGAGCTTGAACACTTTAATTCATTTTATAACCTTAAGTAGAACATGTAATTTATGCAAGTTTTATCCGCAATTAAATGGGAAGGCAGTAGTAAAAAGTATGGGGGAAATATTTAGCAAAAAAAAATGTACGGGGAAAAGTCAATTAACAGAAGTAGGACTTTCTTTTATCAGGTCTGCAAATAAAATGGTATCCAACTCATTGAAACCGTCTTGTAGCAGAAACATAAAGATTCCTCTGTGTACCCCCTTCATAATTTTATGGAAGACAACCTAGTAGTTTGGTTTGGTGTTGCAGAGTTTTGACACAGAGCAGGACAACAAGTGGTAAACATTCAAGTGTGATTTCCAGTGCCCATAACATTTTAGTCCCTATTTTAAAGTCTAAATACATCAGTATCATATTATCCTACTCTAAATAGAGTAAACCAATAGTCCTTTTGATCTCTGTCCCACCTCTGCCTCTCCCCTGGTCCTCCCATCAACAACTCTTGCCATTTTTAATCTCTCTTTCTATCAAATCCACCATATCTCTTCTCGGACTAGTCTTCTCTATTCTTTCTCTCTGTCCCAAATTTTCTGCCCCATTACAATGAATGTGAACAGGGCAGAGTAAAACAGAGGCTTTTAACCTCCCCTGCAATTCCCCTGTTTCTCCCAACAACTTTCCACCATTTATACTCTTTTTCTCTCTTTATCTTTTTGGTCACCAAAACAACAATAGCCATAGTTGGTTACCCTCTCTCTCTCTCTCTTTTTCTAAGTTATATGAACATGTAACAGAGATGTGCAAACAGAACAAGCAATTATGAGCTTCACAACAAGTAATAATCACCATCTTTATTGTACCCTTTCTCTGTTCTTCATCCTCTTTGTTTCCTCTTCAGCTCTAAACTCAGATGGAACTCTCTTACTTTCTTTCAAATACTCCATTCTTAGTGACCCCTTATCAGTTCTTGAAAATTGGAACTACAATGACATAACCCCATGTTCATGGACCGGCATAACTTGTGCCCAAATTGGCAGCACCGCCGCAGTCGGCTCGCAGGACATGTTTCGAGTCATCAGCCTAGTCCTCCCAAAATCCAGCCTTTTGGGTTCCATTCCTGAAGACTTGGGCTTAATTGAACACCTCAGAACTCTTGATCTTTCCAACAATTTCATGAATGGTACTTTACCAAGTTCACTTTTTAATGCTTCAGAGCTTCAAGTCCTTTCTCTCTCCGACAATGTCATCTCCGGTGAGTTTCCAAAGTTCATCACAGGCCTAAAGAGTCTCCAATTACTCAATCTTTCTGATAATGCCTTGGCCGGTAAGGTCCCGGAAAATCTTACTTCTTTGCAGAATCTCACTGTTGTTTCATTGAAAAGTAATTATTTTTCGGGTTCTATTCCAAATGGGTTTCAATCTGTTGAAGTTTTAGATAATTCTTCAAATTTGCTTAATGAGTCGTTGCCTCTTGAATTTGGTGGAGAAAATCTACACTACTTGAATCTTTCTTACAACAAGATTTCTGGGCCAATCCCTTCAGATTTCTTGGAAAAGATTCCAGCAAATGTAACAATTGATCTCTCATTCAACAATCTCACAGGCCAAATCCCACAATCAATAGCTTTGTCAAACCAAAAAACAGAGTCTTTCTTGGGAAATTCAGATCTTTGTGGCAAACCACTGAAAAAAATCTGCATAATTCCTTCAACTCTATCCATCCCACCAAATGTCACCACAAACAATTCAGCTCCAGCAATTGCAGCCATACCAAGAAATTTCGATTCAAGCCCGTCTGGAAATCAAAACCAGCCACAACATGGGCTCAAACCAGGCACCATAGCTGCAATCATACTTGCTGATTTAGCCGGAATCGGAATACTCGTCATGATATTTCTATACGTTTACCAGTTGAAGAAGAGAAAGCAAAATGTCATAACTAAAGCAAATTATGAAAAGAAAGAAGAGCCTGCAGCCACCTCGGGCACTGTGGCTACAGGCTCTTCTTTCGAAATAGGTAAGCTTGGCCCCAAGTGTGTTGATTGGTCATGCGCGAGCCTGACTGTAAGTGAAGACATGTCATGCTCTGAAAGCGAAGACCATAAAAAGTTTAGCAACAATGTAGTGGAAATCAACAACTATAAGAGAGAAAAAACTCTGGTGATTGTGGATGGAGAGACAGAACTAGAAATCGAGACTTTGTTAAAGGCTTCCGCTTATATATTGGGGTCAAGTGGGCAGAGTATAGTGTACAAAGCTGTGGTTGAAGGTGGAATGACTTTTGCCGTGAGGAGAATTGGAGAGAGTGGAGTTGAGAGACTGAAGGAGTTTGAGAATCAAGTGAAGGCCATTGCTAAATTGCGCCACCCCAATTTGGTCCGGGTTAGAGGGTTCTATTGGGGTGAAGATGAAAAGCTTGTCATCTATGATTATGTCTCCAATGGAAGCTTAGCCAGTGCTGGTCACAGTAAGCTCTCTCTTTCTTTCTTGGCTCATGTTAGCTTAGTTCAATGTTTTCCACTAAATTACACTTCATCTTTTGCATAAATATAGGACCACTTGACCATGCTCTCTTCATTTACAAAATCAACCAATTTACAAGTGTATTAAGGTTTGCACAAGGCCATTAGTCATGATTTTATTCAGATTTTGTTTCCTAATAATTTCTGAAAATAAGTTTGTGTAGTTTATTTATTAACAAACCTTGACAGGCTTGAACAAAAGAGTTAATGGTTATAGTTTTGAAGTGTTTTAGGAACTCTAGCTGCATTTCATTTTCGTTGCCAAAATTTGCCCTAACCCTGTGACTAGTTAGTTTCAGGCCAATTCACCCATTCACCAATTCAATTCTGTTTTGGCCTGTTTGGTTTGGGGGAATGGAATGAGCATTCCAATGGTTAGTTACTTAAAAGGAGAGGGAATGAGCATTCCTATGGAATACTTAATCATATGTTTGGAAGAATGCTTATTTTTACAGGATGGGTAAAAATTGACTATTCCATTCCAATCAACAAACATAAAAAAAGTACATCTTAAAATCGTGTAGTTTCATGTTTTGACCAAACATATAAATAGAAATGCCCATTTTATTTCATTCCCATTCGCATATTGTAACCAAACAAACTATTTATATTCAACATTAATGTGGTCTGGCTTGTTCTGGCATTGTTTGTGGTTCCCAATAGTTCTCCATGGGGAATAGTCACAGTTCACGAGCATGGAGAACAAAAAAACAAATAATAAGCCAAAAGCATGTGTCTTTCTTTTTCAATAATGTTATTATCTGAGATTTCTCTTTACCAACTTTCCTTGTCTTTTAATCTTTATACTTTATACTTTGTGAGACCAAAGGGCCACATGATCATGCAATATACTACAACCATTAGGATTACAATGCTTTTTTTTATTATATGCATACACGTTATTCTGTTTTTCTATCATAAATTTTCAGAAAGATTTGGCTCGTCTCCATCACATCTGCTGTTCCAAGTTCGAGTCAAGATTGCACGAGGAGTTGCTCGAGGGTTGGCCTACGTCCACGAGAAGAAACATGTTCATGGCAATATAAAACCTAGCAACGTTCTCTTGACAACTGATATGGAACCAATTATTAGTGATTTCGGGCTTGACTGGTTGGTGTCAGGCAAAAGCAACTATAAAACTGATGGCTCAACACGACATTTTGGTAGCAAGAGGTCGATGTCTTCTCGTGAAGGCATGCATGACCTCCCAACATGTAGCAGCCCCTACATTGCTCCCGTTGGATTCATGGGGTGCACATCTCCTTATCATGCACCCGAGTCGCTTAAGAATGTCAAGCCTAACCCTAAGTGGGATGTGTACTCATTTGGTATCGTGTTGCTTGAGCTTTTAACCGGAAAGGTGTTTTCAGATAGGGAGTTGAGTCAATGGACTGGAGGGCTAATTGCCGAGGACAAGACTCGGGTTCTGATGATGGCTGACATGGCTATTAGGGCCGATGTCGGTGGCCGAGAGGATGCCATATGGGAGTGCTTTAAGCTAGGGTTTAGTTGTGCCTCCTTGGTGCCACAAAAGAGACCTTCAATGAAAATGGCAGTTCAAGTCCTTGACAAAATAGTGCCATCTCCACTTGCACATTAATGATGATAATTAGCCCGAAAGCTAGGATTTGGTTTTGGATTTAAAGTTCTCTACTTTTGGTCTTTTTGACTAAGAAAGTTTGATGCATGAGAAAGGGAGGAGTGTTGATGTAACTAATTAGCGAGAATGAGAATATGTTGTATGTTTGACTGAATAATAGAAGTGTTGCTTAATGTATAAGATTTGTTTTAAATTATGTAGGGCCATTTTTGCAAACTTTTCCACTGGGAAACCAAAACTAAAATTGTGACATTTATTGTTGGACGAGGAAGAAGTATTTGCGTTTGTTAAAGATGACAATAAAGTTTAGTGAGGGCAGCTGATGCTGTGGTTATGACTTGTGAGTTGATGAACTGCTTCACTAGCTTATAAATGGTCCTTTCACAATACTTTGGAGGTGAAGTTTGGTTGATGGGAGTAATGGAGAAGTTGGTTATGCTGAGAACATAAAACCACCATACCACAAGCTCCTACAGTGTCAACATAACCACCACCATTGTCACTATTAAATTATCACCTTAGTAACCGCTATCAATCTCACTTGATAACATCCTTACTGATATATATTTGCATCACCTCATTTTCACATCTTAGTCATTAGGGTATTTACAAATCTTAATTCTACAACATTGTAGCCAATGAGGTCTCAGCCATCCTATTACATAATTTTTCTCAATAAATAAGATTAAAAACTTGTAATTTAATGGTTAAAATCGAGACCTTATTAAATTATTATTCACAATAAATAAGATCAAAACCTAGTATTTTTAATCGTATAATTTAAAAGATTAAATATTAAGGATACTTGTGTAACCAGTATATCAAGTACAACACATGTAGCACATGTGCAGCAGTACCATCAGGAGCACATCAGCTTGTTACTCGATCAAAGGGAATGAAATTGTCTATACTCTATGGTCAAGCGTCTACAAAGCATAGCAGCTAACGGCTAGGGGTGTGTAATGGGTATAAACTGTACTGAACAGGTTTGGTACTGAATTTATTTAAAATTTGATATCGATACTGATACTGGTTAGACTGGTAGTCTTTTTTGTGCCGAATTGACCGGACCGATATACTGAAAAAACCGTTTGTATCGGTTGAAATGAACACCCCTAACAACAAGTATAATAAGAAATAATGATAGAGCTGTCGACACAGTTAATCCTTCAGATGGAGCTAGTGGTGTACAAATATGTTGCTTGGCCTGGTTCGGGCTTACCAAACTTTGATTGTTGATTAGGCTAGATCTAAGGTTGAGAGCAAGAAAGTCAAGTCGGGGCGAATTACGAAGCTAAAATGGTGGTTTGCTGCAGCCTACTGGCTAGACCAATGTAGGCCAGTAATTTTAATATTTTAGCCCAATCCATATATCCAGATTTAATTTTTTTATTGTTTCAAATGGCCATTGAGCCACTGGCAATTGCTTTCTACTCAAATTCCAAGTTATTCGTTGGATACCTACATCTCAAATAAGACCATATCACCCATCAGAAAAAATTGGATTATCTTAAATTGGGACCTATTAATTTTATGCTCATGTAGTTCCAAGATTGATATTAATTTTGCTGTGTATAAGAGTCAAAATATTAAAGCCCAACTAATACTGAACTCTTTAAGTCTAGGCGTCTAGCGTTACTAAATACCAATTCACAAAAAATAATCGTTGGGATTGGATTGATGGGACATGTGGCTTTTGGGCAGGTCTCTTTGGGGGCTTTCAGGTCAAGCTCCGGCCAGGTCGCATGCCTTTAGTGCACCTTTCCATGGAGCTAAGAAACACAGTAATATTGCTTGTGATATGACAATGAAATTCAGCTAATTTATAACCACAGTTATATAGACTCAACCAGAATTAGTAGTTTGCTTATTATCTTCAACTTTAAGCAACATGGTTGGTTAGAAGAATAAATAGTTAGTTAGATAGTATTTTTCAGTCAAGTCTTTTTGTAAGAATTTCCCTATCAACGTGAGCATGAATTTCCTCTTTCATCTCTCTGTTACAAGTTGTTCTTGTTCTATATACATAATTTACATTAAACTTCTATTACAAAGTGACCTTAAAATAACTAAAATTTTACAATGATGCTCGGTGCTTAAAGTCGAGTAAGTTAAAATTTCTAGCTCTTAGAAGTCAACCCTTAAAAATTGGAGTTTAAACACTTGAAGCTAACAACCAAATGCAAAAAGTTGACTAACCAAACCAAATGGCTAGAAGCAATTCCTGCCATTCTTTTTTGATGTACCTCACGTAAATACAAACCAAGCATTCCTAAAATTATTGGCCCATTTCCTTTTGAAGGTACATAACCTCACTCAGACCATGTGAAATACAATTTTAATTCTATATCATCAGATTTCATTTCAACCATCTTTAAATTCAGTGACAGAACATCCCCAAACCTAAACAATTATATCAAAATCTTTACACAATCAAAACTCAAACCCATGGAAATTTTCGACTCAACGCAGAATGCCCAATCGGAAAAACAGATCTTCATACTTTCCGGCCAGAGTAACATGGCCGGCCGGGGCGGGGTAAAACACAAGCACTGGGACGGGATCGTCCCGCCCCAGTGCAGCCCCGACCCGTCCATCATCCGCCTCACCGCCCAACTCAAATGGGAGCAGGCACACGAGCCACTCCACGCCGACATCGACTCCAAGAAAGTTTGCGGCGTCGGACCCGGAATGTCGTTTGCCAACGCCGTCAAGGATCGGTTTGGACTAGTGGCCTTGGTTCCCTGTGCGGTGGGTGGGACTGCCATAAAAGAGTGGGCCCGTGGAGCCGACTTGTATGAGAATATGATAAAGCGGGCGAAAGCGGCGGTGGAGGGCGACGGCGGAGGGACGATTAGGGCGATGCTTTGGTACCAAGGGGAAAGTGACTGTACCCAGCATGATGCTGGTTTGTACAAGGGAAATATGGAAAAACTCATTCATAATATACGTGAGGATCTACACTTGCCTGAGCTTCCAATAATTCAGGTCAGCTTTGGATCTTTATCTTGGGTAACAAATTATCAATTGTTTGTTTACTTCCTCGGTTTCAAATTATTAGACCACTGTTCGAATTTTTGAAGTTAATTTATGAAAATTTTAAATTAAAATTGACATAAATTAATGTAGTTTGAATGATTTATAATTTTTATTGAATTATGTCAATTATGAGTTTCAAAATATTTTAAATTAATTTTTTAAAATTAATAATAATATTATAATTTGAAACAAAGGAAGTATATATTTATATATTATCTCCCTTCTAAAATTAGATACATTTTCTTTATAAAAGATTCAACTTCTGTAAAAAAGTGACCTTAAAATAACAATAACCTTACAATAATGCTCAGTGCTCAAAGTTCAGTAAGTTAAAATTTCCAGCTCTTATGTTCAAACACTCAGAAGCTAACCAAATGACATAAAGTAGCCTAACCAAAGCAAATGGCAAAATACAAATCCTGCCAAACTTATTTGATGAAACTCGTACAAATACAAACCAGGCTTTTACCAAAATTATTGAACTCAGCCATGTGAAACACGAAGTTCAATTCTCATAAACCATGTATATTTTTTTGAGAATTATCATAAAAGAAACAATTAAACCAGACATCTTTATAATCCCAGTAAGTAAAATCCATTTTAGGATATCCAACTAATTTCTTGGGCTTATTAAGATCTACTCCCCAATCTATGGGATTAATAATTTTTTTAATATTAACTTTTGAAAAGGAGTAAGGGCCATTAGCATTCTTTTATCCTCTATAAAAATGATCAAAATCCACTGATTCTGTTTCATGAAAGATCTGTTCGTAGTAGAACCTGAAATTATTACCTCCTTTTAATAATAAATATTATTACTTCCTTTTAAAGGATAATAAACTTGTTCTTTCCTAGGAACAAGTTTGGACTATATGATTCTTGGAGGAGGTGTCAGTAGTGCCCTGTATGCAGATAGTGTTGGTGATAAGATTTCAATATGTTCATTTTCCTTCTAAGAAATTGTGATGCTTGGTTTAAATTGTTTCCTACTTCTAGATGTAGTGGGCATATTAGCTTTCTTTGAACAAATAATTTTGGCATATGGACTTCAACAATAACAGCTAAGCAAGGCTGCTAATGTGCAATACGCTGAGGCTACTTTACTCGCAAATTTTAGGGCATGGGTTCCTCAGAACAGTTTTCAGCTTTGTTATGGTTATGAGCCATTCCACCTTGAGGATAAGGTGGATTTTGAGGGGACGGTATTGTTACGAGCCATGGTTTGAATAGGCCAGTAGTGGTGTACAAGCTAGGATGGTTCTTTGAGTTGGTAATCAACGGTTAAGATTCATGTTGTTATTTAGTAATATTGAAGGACTGAGATGAGAGTATCATCTTTCTTTATATTATATTGTATGCCTATAGCAAACTTAAAATATATCGAATATCAAAATTGAAATTTCCAATCTCTTTTTCTCCTTCTCTATCTTTCTCTCCTGCAGTTCTATCAAACTCTATCCGAGACTTTAAATCATTAACACCCCACAACCCCCGACCCAAAATAAAAAACTAGAAACCCGACATTCATTCTTTTAAAGAAAATCCATAGGCCCATACTTCAGATTGCTAAGCTAAAACCCCAACCAACCACCATAGGCTTTTATCATTTTCGAGTGCATAACAATCTCTAGTTCTTATTCAAATGGATGCATACAAATTGGAAAGGCTAATTTTCACGATTACTTTTCCTATTATCATACCACCGACATAACAGGATGTGAGCTCCAAATATGTATTTCGATAATTTTCTAGAAAATGAAATATAAAAATAAATAAATTAAAACATTACTAGGGCTATATCAACCACCTATAAATTAACTTAAGGTAGATTAATTATTATGATGTTATCACAACTATTGGGGATATATTTGAAAAATAAAAATTTCCTTCAGTTGTAGTCTACAAATGTGTCTAATTTTGGCAAAGAATAAGTATTATATTTTTGGAACATCTTAAAATTCGTTGTGCACACACTAAAGAATATGTTACAAAAACGTGAGACAAAAGGAGTATATTATATGTTGATGTTAATTGATTTGGTTTTGCTATTACTAATTGTATATATATATATATCATCTATATTATAGGTGGCAATTGTGTCAGGCGATAAGAGGTATATTGAGAAGGTAAGAGAAGCGCAGAAGGGGATAGATTTGCCAAATGTTGTGTGTGTGGATGCAAAGGGGTTGGAGCTCGGGGAAGATAACATGCATTTAACCACGGAGTCACAGGTTCAACTTAGTCAAATGTTGGCTGATGCTTATCTCACCCACTTTTCACCAAGTAATGATTGATAAGTGTATGTATTTGTACGTGTGTGTGAGAGAGTATTTGAATAAGTTTTGTGCCATTTGAAATAAAACATGTTTTATTGTAACAAAGTATGGTAGATTTGTCGACTTTCGAATGTGTTCTTTTGGATTTTGTGGTGGTAGTTTCAGCAATAAAATTTATTTTGGCTTTTGGTAAAAAAAATATTTTGGTGTTCGTCTTTGCTAAAGTTTGTTAGCCTTGTAAGTTGTTTGATCCTCAGTGATTCAATGCAACGTTTGGGTGGTTTGAATTTGAGTCCATCCTACTATATATGTTTAATTTGGAGGAATTATTCGATAACCCGGGAGCAAATAAACAGTTTGTTCTCTTATCTTACATAACAGTAGAGTTCATACGAGACTCATCACTTATGGACCTCACTGCTATATGAAAGAGAAGAACAAATTGTTTATTTATTCCCGATGTATTGAATAATTTTTTGATCAATTTGACACCTTTGGGTTTGGATTATTTTGGGGTTTGAAAGGTGAATAGCACTGCTCAATATTTGTTTACTAGCATATTTTTACCAAATCAAAAGGACTCACAGAGGCCCACAACCGTTGTCTTCCAAAACAATACCAAGTACAAACTCAGGGTGCCTGTTCGGCTACACAGTTTCGGATTGTAAACGTGGATGAAATCTTGTTCAAGGCCGGCAGCCGCGTCTCAAGCGCAACCTTAGTTGGGCACAATTTCTTCGTATAACGCCGCCAGCCGCGTTTTATGTCTTATTGTGTAAATTGCAAAATAAAGATATAAATAATATATTAATTGTATGTTTAACTTGATTTAAAAAAAATAAATATTCATCTATATTTTGAAAAAACGGTAAATTATTATTATTTTGTTATTATCGTTGCTATCGCCGCATGTAAACGATCAAACCAACTACCACCGATGCTTATACTAATAACTTTAGTATTGACCAAAATTATTTTATGGGAAATCGTACTCAATTGTGAAAGAGGATTATTATTCATAAAAATGAGTAATTATTCAATGATCTTGAAACATCGTTATGTAGTATTTCAAGTTAATTATATCTTTATATTTTAGTGGGTTCAAAATTATAAATAATGAAGAACTATTAATATAGAGAGATATGATTGATTTAGAACACTACACCACGTGATAGTATTCAAAATAATTTTTCCTTAAATAAAGGCATCACCATAAAAAATTATTTACCTTTTGGTGAGAATATTTTATTAAACAAATTCGCGCTACCTAACCCAACCACTATCTAAATATAATGAGGGAGAAAATAATGAAAAATAATATATCTCATAATTTTAAATATTAATTTTTTTAAAATTAATTTTTTATATAAATAATAATGAATCTTATATATTTTTTTTAAAATTGTAATTAATTTATATAAATAATATTTTTTATAAAAAAATATATTTTAAAAAATATATGTAATATAATAAATTAACTTTATAATTAACTTTAATCTCATATATTAATAATATGAATTCAATAGTAAACTTTCAGGATATATAATGAAATTTGCAAAACAAAGATTTTCAGCGTACCTTCCTCTTTCCACCAACCGCAGAGTAGGTCCCATACCCATTAACTACACTAGATCCTCCCCATCTAACCCCATTACCCATGACAGAGAATTGGGACCGAAAATTGGATCGGTCCAAAATTATTATTATTATTTATTTTAATTTAAATATTTATAGAATTTAACAATTTAAATAATACGATTTTAATTATTTATATGTATTTATTATATCTAAATTATTAAATTTTATAATTATTTAAATTATAATAAATATTATAAAAAAATTTAAAAATTAAATAAAATAAAATTAAACCCATCCAATTTTCCGATCCCATTTCCCTGTCTTCCGAGACTTATTGAAACTACACTAGATCCTCCCTCGGGAATAGAAAGAATATCCTGCTAATTTTATAAGCACACTCTTTTTTTTCTTTCTTTTTAAAAAGGATTTCTTTTTATTTATTTTATTAGATGAATATTTTAAAGTATGTATTTAAATGCATAATCAAGTATAAAATAATAATAATTTTTTTGCTCTTCTCATTATTTATTATTTTGTAATTTTAATCATTTTCAGTTTATTTTATTTTTACATTTTTGTGATGGTATTTGTTGCCCGGGTTTTCGTTTTTAAAAAATGTGCAAATTATAGCATAAAATTTTCTTTTAACTGGACAGAGATATTTATCTCACTCGCAACAACTGTCAGGTAGGAGATCAACGCTCTCCCCTGACCTGATTTTCCTGCAGCAGAAACCACAGGCGCGTGTAACTCCAAATTTTCATGTTCTCCTTCACTCTGTACTCCTCTACCAGATCTCACCAACCAGAAAAATTACTCAACAAATCTCACTATAAAATGTCGCATTTCTTCCCCACCCTAGAGGCACAAAGTATATCGCAATGGCGGCTTCTGCTCCATCAACCCTCTCTCTCCAAAAAGGTCATCTCTCATGGAAAAGTACTTCTCTCTCCTCCGCCTTCCGTGTCGCCGTCTCTCTCCCCAGGCGAGCCAGATCGGCGCCGGTCTTCGTTGTTTTCGCGACGAACGCGAAACCGACGGTTCTCGTCGCCGAGAAGCTCGGGGAGGCCGGACTCGATTTGCTTAAAGGATTTGCGAACGTCGATTGTTCGTATAACTTGAGCCCTGAGGAGCTGTGCACGAAGATCTCGCTTTGCGATGCTTTGATTGTTCGGAGTGGCACGAAAGTTAGCCGAGAGGTGTTTGAGTCGTCCGGCGGACGGCTGAAGGTGGTTGGACGCGCCGGTGTTGGGATTGATAACGTGGATCTGGCGGCGGCGACGGAGCATGGATGCCTTGTGGTGAACGCGCCGACTGCTAATACTGTCGCGGCGGCTGAGCATGGAATCGCTCTTCTCGCTGCCATGGCTCGGAATGTTGCTCAGGCTGACGCCTCTATTAAAGCTGGTTATTGATATACACACGCTATATATATATATTTGCACATTTTTATATGCTATTATGACCTATGTTGCTCAGGCTGACAACTCTATTAAAGCTGGTTATTCACACACACACACACTATATATATATATATATATATATATATGCACATTTTTATATGCTATTATGACCTTATGTAGGGTGATATAGCTTCTCATTGGCATTTCTTCGAATAGATTTGTTAGAGGTGTTAGCTGTAATAGCTCTAACTAAGATTTAATGAAAGTGATTGATATTTTGGTTTTAGAAAGTTAGATTTTTGGTGATTTGGATACTGATTTGCCCAGCTCTGTAAATGGGAGGAGACATGCCAGATTTGGTTATTGGTTGTTTCATTTTGTGTTTTCTTTTGTTATGTTTTGTTTGAATTAGCCTTCTTTTGAATAAGAATTAAGAACCAGGGATGCATATGAGTGATGTAGACAGAAATTGTTTCCAGTGAATGCTGAAACTAATAGAAAATTTCACTTTTCATAAAACAAACAAAAAATTTCTTCTATTTTAATTATTGGTATTTAGTTTCTTTTAAAAAAATTTGAGTGTCGCGTCCTAGTATTATGTTTTTGAGTAGAATCTTGGCTCTGTTCAATAAGGCATGATATTGTTAGTATCCATAAAGCAGGTGCATTCTTCTTTCCCTCAATTTGAAAAGTGGGGCACAGAAAATAGAAACCTAAAATATGTACTGAAATATAAATGTCTTTCTCCTAAATTTTATACTGCAGTTTCAGTCTTCTAATCTTCTGATCGCATTGCAATCCTTTTTAAATAAAATCTTCTTTACTTGCTGTATTGAATTTTTTCTACAGTGAGTAGCTTAAAGTATTTTTTTCCCTCTAAACAGTCAGTTGCTTGAGTTTTGTGAAGCATGCATCTGTTAACACTGCTGATTTACCACTACATCAAGTAGCATCATCCTGCCCTTGACTGTTGCTATATATATATATATATATATATATATATATATACACACACACACACACACATCTTATGTCCATCGTGAACTAGAATGTAATACACTTTTAGTTGAGTTTGAAAAGGTTTTCATTTTTTGATTCCCCTCATTTTCAAAAACCATTCCAGCTCTTCTCTCACTACCTATTTGTTTTTCCACAACAATGACCTAATGGCAAAGGATTTAGTCTTTATTTCCACGTTATTTTTTGGTGACTAAATATTATGCATATTTAGTGCAAACCAATAAAATATTTTTGCAATCATGTTTTGACTTTGTTAAAACTATTAAGCTATTTCACTATTCCCCCTTATTCCTTGGTAATCAGAGTTAGAGAAGCACTGTGAGAAGCTCTTTTCAATTTGACCGGAATCCTTTTCCATGGAAACTATTTCGACTGTTGTTATTTTCGACTCACAAATCCACCTAACAGCATAATGTAAAAATTTTTAATTATTATTTCAATTGCATTAACTAATTCGTAATTTATATACTCGTAATGGGTATGATTGTTGATTAGTACATTGGCTTTGCATAGCATTTTAGCTAATCAGTCCTTTATACAGTACTTGAAAGACAAATCCACTAAGATTTATTATAAATTGATGAATGTAGGGAAGTGGCAGCGAAACAAATATGTTGGTGTGTCACTAGTTGGTAAGACACTTGCCGTATTGGGTTTTGGAAAAGTTGGGACAGAAGTTGCCAGACGTGCAAAGGGGCTTGGTATGCATGTGATTGCACATGACCCATATGCCCCATCAGACCGTGCTCGTGCCATAGGAGTGGAGCTCGTGTCTTTTGATGAAGCCATTGCTACTGCAGATTTCATCTCACTTCATATGCCACTTACTCCTGCTACCAACAAAATTCTCAACGATGAAAATTTTGCAAAGATGAAGAAAGGAGTACGCATTGTTAATGTTGCTCGTGGTGGAGTAATTGATGAGGATGCATTGGTGAAAGCCCTAGATTCTGGCATTGTAGCTCAGGTTATTATTTTCTTATATTCGAAATACGACAATTATGCTTTTGTGGGAAGAAAAGAACGACATAATCTGTTTTTGCAGGCTGCACTTGATGTTTTCACAGTAGAGCCACCGTCCAAGGACAGCAAGTTGGTGCAGCATGAAAACGTAACTGTAACTCCACATCTTGGTGCTAGTACCATGGAAGCTCAGGTTTGTGATGATCAATCACTTTTCATACTTAATATATATTGTAGTATCGTTCATGATATCAAGAATTAATGTTTGGTTATGACATGCAGGAAGGAGTGGCAATTGAAATTGCTGAAGCTGTTGTTGGAGCCTTAAAAGGGGAGCTTGCTGCTACTGCTGTGAATGCACCCATGGTTCCTGCTGAGGTATCTTAAGAAAGTTGTACCCTTTATTACTTAATTCATTACATAATTCTCCTTTCTTCTTTGTCCTAATAGATAATTTTGAAAGGTGCATGATTTCCGCTTGTGAACTAGTTTCAGTATTAATCTAACTTTCAGAAAAAGAAAAAACAGTTGTGTTATAGATTCAAACAGAGGGGAGTATTATTCTTCTATTTGAAACTTCAAGAGTTCTATTTTTTGGAGAAGTGGGAGAAAGCATGGATTAATACTATTTTAGGGGGGTTAAATCACTTTTTTCCCGCTGTAATTTTCCGTCCAAGTTTATTAAAAGTTAACGAATTGTTGACTTGGCATGCCACGTCATATTTTATATGTTAAATTGATGATGTGACATGCCACATCAATAGTCCATTAACTTTTAACAGACTTGGACGAATTTTTTGTAATAGTGATGCGATTGTAAAAAAATCAATTCAGTGATGCATATATAAATTGATGTTCATTATAGTGGTAAAAAAGTGATTTATACCTGTTTTAGGTGGTGTTTTAAAAAACTGAATGAAGAAGTCTAAATGAATTAGAGCTCTAAATGCAATAGCACTTTTGTATAGAACAAAGTCTGAATGAAAAATGTTGTTTGATAATTAATCTGTTTGAAATATTTGTTTCCATTTTAACCCTCCAAATTATTTTAAACAAATGTGTTTGTTAATCTTAAATCAATAGTCTTATTTGAACATGTTTAAATAACCTTTATGAATATATTTTTATAAAAAATATTCAAACATACTATTATTAATTACCTATATAGTTAATAAATCATTGTAATAAAAGTATTAATTATGATAATGTGACTCTAATAAACAAAAATAAAATTAACCAAGCTTAAATAAAATAATAGTTCAGTTATTCAAATTACATACTAGTGCAATCATTCAAATACTAAATTGGGTTTATTGAATGGACAATCAATGAATTATCTCAAAATATTAAGGGTAATTTTGTCCAGTATTTACCTCTTAACAATTTAGCTTGGAAATCAACCCTTACCACTAAAGAGGGGTTAGAGGCAGAATTTTTTTTTTCCTAAAAAACTTTGCCCATGTCCGAAATAGAGCTGAAGCTAGACATAGGCATTAAGACGCAAACAAACACACTCTTAATTATTTTTTGGTAAATATCTTGTAAGTAGTTAGTACCATACTTGGAAGTGATAAAAGGAATCATGGTTCATGTTATAGCTTGTTGGATAATATCCTTGGCTACTACTGTTATGGTTTATATTCAGTTTATTGTGTCAGATGTCTAGATGTTTAATAGATGATCTTATTATGTACACACTACAAATTGATTTGTTCTTACTTCACGAACCTCACCCGTCCATAAATCAGAATCAGGAAAGTAAGCATAATATTTGGATACTGTAATTTATCGACCCAAATCCCCCATCTACCCCTTAAAGTTTAACTGGCTATACAAGATAGATTATATACTTGGTTTTTTATTGGGAAAGATGTACAGATTATGATGTCTATGTTTATCATTTGCAGGTTCTGATGGAATTGAAGCCATTTGTTGTACTTGCTGAGAAATTAGGTAGACTAGCAGTCCAGTTGGTAGCAGGTGGAAGTGGTGTGAAATCCATAAAAGTGACATATGCTTCTGCTAGAGCTCCTGATGATCTTGACACAAGGCTGCTTCGTGCTATGATCACAAAGGGGCTGATTGAGCCTATCTCTGATGTTTTTGTCAACTTGGTGAATGCTGATTTTACTGCTAAACAGAGAGGAATCCGAATAAGCGAAGAACGAATCATTCTGGATGGTTCACCAGAAAGTCCGCTTGAGTTCATCCGGGTTCAGATAGCCAATGTTGAATCAAAATTTGCTAGCGCCATTTCTGATTCTGGAGAGATTAAAGTAGAGGGACGGGTGAAAGATGGGGTTCCTCATTTGACAAAGGTTGGATCTTTTGAAGTGGATGTGAGTTTGGAAGGTAGTATTATTCTCTGCAGGCAGGTTGATCAGCCTGGAATGATCGGAACAGTGGGGAGCATCTTGGGGGAGGAAAATGTGAACGTGAGCTTTATGAGTGTTGGCCGGATTGCTCCAAGGAAGCAAGCTGTCATGGCAATCGGAGTGGATGAACAACCCAGCAAGGAATCTCTGAAGAGGATTGGGGAGGTTCCGGCTGTAGAGGAGTTCGTTTTCCTCAAATTGTAATGTGTTGTCAACACGACTTCAATTTCATATGTTGTCCAATTTAGTGCCCAGTTTTGATTAAGCTTAGATTTTTGTGAGTGAGAAGGAATAATTCGGCTGTGCAATTAGTAGCGTGTATTTGTTTTCATATAAAATTTTGCTATGAAGGGTGTACATTATTGATTTGCTTCGGTTAAATATAATCTTCTATTCTGAAGTTTAATATATGAAACAGCTTTTACGGCTAATGGGTCATTTGGTGTGTAGTTTCTTCCTTTGGTCTGTGGTATTTTGTAATGCTATATATTTAGTTCTCAGTTGTATTGTAGGATAAAGGAATCATAAACCAAACATGCACAGATGCACTTATATTGGAGCGGGCACAATGGCATGCTAATGCTAGTTTTTTGTTGCTATGGGCAACTTCAAAAGAAACTAGTCGAAGTCAACACCAATTGGAAATATATTCCGTTACAAAATTTCCCCGACAGAAGAGCTTTACCTCGTTCATATTTAAAAGGTTTGTCTTTATGTTTAATGTTATGATTTTTATGTCAATCTTGAATAATTTAGGGTTAGCTTGGTAATTGTCTTTACTTTTATATTTCTGCTTTTACTTATTTTTATTAGTAAAAATAAAATTCAAA
This sequence comes from Hedera helix, assembly GCA_947179155.2. Lineage (NCBI taxonomy): Eukaryota > Viridiplantae > Streptophyta > Magnoliopsida > Apiales > Araliaceae > Hedera > Hedera helix. The sequence goes on from OX359287.1 coordinate 32,039,050, forward strand.
TAATATTATTTGATAATTATATTTAAGCGTTAGTTTTATTTTATATATGAAAAGGTAGACTTTGAATTTTTGTTATTTACAAGATCCGATGCATGAACCTCATTAAAGTTAAAATAATTTTTTGTGTTGTCAAAATTGAAGGTGTTTTCAAAGTTGATTTTGGTTTCATTTTTTTCAGAGTGAAAACAGTTATTTGATACTATATTCTATTTCTGATTTCAAAAATAAAATAAAATAAATAACTAAATATAGTAACAAAAATTTGAAAGCAAAAGAACTACCAAATAGACCCTTAACTTTCTATCCAAAAATTATATAAAGTTATCCTTTTTTTCCTCCTTTAATGAAAACAATATGGAATACTATCATCAAGTGACAGACTTTAAGATGAATAAAATGACAAACTAGACATGTACGGAAAGAATAAATATAAATACACATTATTTAAATATAACATTAAATATTATATTTATCTTAATTATTAAAAAATAAAATATAATATGAATTTTAATATTATATTTTATTTTTAATAATTAAAATTTATTATTTGATATTATATTTAAATGTTGCAAATGTAAATTTGTCCGTACAAAAATACGAAGAATAGTTTATAAGTAAACACAAAAAAATAAAAATATTTTCATAATAATTTTTAATATTTTTATATATAAGACTTAAATATTAATTATTATAAAGGGATATAATTAATTCTTATACGAGATTTATACGTAAAAATATTATGAAAATATTAATTTTCAAGAAAATAATAAAAAAGGTTGGTGTTAAAGATAGACATTTGGAGGTGAGAGATATTAGTAACACCAACTGCAGCCATCCAAAATTTCCAAAGCTCCAGACACTCTCTCCTCGGCACCACTAAAAATGGCGGCAGTCGCTCAAGTCTCTTCATCTCTCTGCACTTCCAGACCCATAAGCTCCGTATTCGTCTCAAGCCCAGCAAGAGCACATCCAATTTCTCGGATTGCCATTACGAATTCGTCTTCAATTGGAACCTCCTTCTCCACTGGTTCTCCACTCTGTAAGCTTTTATCGAAGTTTTGACAGCTACTCATTATTCACTCTTTCTTTCTCTGTATGTATTCATATCCATAAGCTTATTTCTTTTTGTAATTTTGTCTACAATACTTGGCAAACTTTTAATTTGATGTAAAATTGAATCCCAATAGTTTATTAAGACAAACGCCTGGAATTTGTTTTTTTTTTGATAAACAGTCAAGAGACTGTAAGGACATGAGCCACTCTATTGGAATTTGGGGTTAATTAGTCCGAAAGCTCATTTCTGTTTACAATACTCTCCAAACCCTTAATTTGATGCAAAATTGAATTCCAATCGTTTATTGAGACTAGCGTATGGAATGCAAATGGCCAATGGGGAGGGGGATGAGTTCTTGTTGTTTGATTTAGAGCTTGTTAGAAGTTGTTATTAGCGGAATATATGTTCATGGGAAATTACAATTTATCGAGTCGGAATCTGGGTTCTCTTCTCTTCAAAGTATTCATGTATATTATGAAGTTGGAGAAAAAAAATGTATACTAGTAATAATGAAAGTCACTTACTGACATAACAAATTCATGAATCACTTTAATTTTCAATTTAAAAATATCTTATATTGACTTTTAAATGAAAAAGGTTAAAACAAGGTCTTTCAGTATGCACAAATAGTTTCAAGCTTTCAGAAAAAAGCTGCATGACTACATAAATCATAAAAAAAATTGCTGGAATTATCTGAGTCTGCTTAAAATTAGAACTAAAAACCTGTAACTATTCTTTTTTCTTGCAGGTTTACTTTGAACTTTTATGGTTCCTTGTATTCACTACGAAAAGACACTTCATCCCTAAACTTTTTTCTCATATTAATCTCTCTTTATGATTGTTCTAACATTCCAGACTTTCTACTATTATTTTCCTTGATATCAATCACGGGACATGATTTTAAGTTCTAGTGGCAAGATACTTCTCAAAATAAAATCAAAAAGGTAGTTACAAGTTAGCAGGATAATAACATTTGCTTCCTTTCATTTCCAGTAATACAAGGAACTTCTCTTCCAAAGACAGTTGCACGAAAAGCAACAGCCATTTCCATAAGATGTGAACAAGGTACCAAGGATGGTAGTGGTTTGGATGTATGGCTTGGCCGGCTAGCAATGGTAGGCTTTGCGGCGGCTATCACTGTTGAAATATCAACAGGCAAAGGACTGCTGGAGGTATGCATGCGCACGTGTGTGTGCACCAACAGTAAAACAGAACAATTGCAGCAATCTTACCTTTGATAAGCTCTTTTCTGTGTCCTTGATTTATAGTTATTAAAAATAAATGGCGGACTTCTGAGCCTGCGTTGTTTTAAATTTCCTTTCAATTTATCTTTGCAGAATTTTGGGCTCACTTCTCCCTTGCCTACAGTGGCCTTGGCTGTAACAGCACTGGTGGGTGTTCTGACAGCAATTTTTATATTCCAATCCGCCTCTGATAAATGATGATTTCTGGTGTTGCTTCTTGGTGTTAGTAAAGGCATTTTGAAGGGGAAAGAATTGCAATTTGTTATGTCCCTCGTCTGTTTATGTTACTTCATTGTATCGACAACAATATTGTTTAGACTTGAAACTGTACATTTAATGATGACATTTTTCATGTAACGGCATGTCTCGGTGGATTACGTCGTGGATAAGAATTTTCATTATTAGTGGATTATTCGCAACAAACCTATTTAATTTTTTGAGATAGCACCACCAATGCCAAAGCATGAAAAATAATGCTCTCTGATGGAGAAAACAAACCCAGTAACTAATCAAGCTACACTAAACTTTGCAAAAAAAAAAAAGAAATAAATCAATCAATCTTTTCAAGCAACAAGTATCAATAGTTTCAGAAATGAGAGCATAACAGGGGGGCTTTCGTGGATTGGTTTGTATTGTTGAAGGTGATTCTGGATAATGAGCAATTGGATGCGACAGCCATGGTTTCAGGGAGTATTTGGTCTAGTCGGAACGGTGCTGTCCATGGGATTGCATGGAGCTTGTGTTTTTTTACTGAATTTCAGGCTGCTCGTTCATTACTTCAAACTGCTGTACCCCCGAGCTGCTCAAAACAGATGGCAAAATCCGCCGAACATGGCGGTCAAAATTAATTGCGATGCATCAGCAAAAGGTGAAGGTTTTGTTGGTATTGGGTTTGTGATCCGAGATAGTTTGGAAAAAGTTTTAGGAGCTGGTGTTGTATGATTGTTGAAAGTGATAGTAAACAGGTTATCAATCGTCTTAATAGTGGTAGTAGTGAGATTTCTTACTTTCATGATACTGTTGAAGATTATCGGGTGATTAGCAGGGATTTCACTCGTATTGCTTTTAATCATGTTGGAAGGACAGGTAATCAAGTAGTTTGCTCGGTCGACGGATTTTAATGTACCTACTTTCTAGATAGAAAAGTTTCCTTTTAGTATTATTCCTTCACTCGTAGCGGGTAAGTCAAATCAATAAAATTTTCAGTTTTTTTGGCCGTTCTTCAAATAAATCAACAAGTATCAATCATTTTAAGAATCAGGATAAAGAAAAATGGTTTTCCTTTACCAAAAGAATTCACAATGTGAAGAAATTAAAATAACAAGTGAAGCAATACTAACCGAAGAAATAGTTTCATTAACTAATGAGAAAACCAAAATACAAACTGGCTCAGGAAATCAAGTAACAAAAAGATGCTTTTGTGTGTGTGTGTGTGTAAAATCTTAAATCACATCTCCATAGATTGAGGTGCATTTGAAGCTTTAGGCTTCTTTTCTTTTGCTCTCTTCTTTCCACTTTTCTGATGCTTTTTTACTGGTTTTTCATCTGTAGAAGGCTGTGTGCTCAGTAAATGTTGATAAATCGCAGCTAATGGATCTGACTGGAAAGCAGGGTGCTCAAGAACTATTCTCAATTGATTTCCCTCCTTCAATCTGATAAATATATTATTTTTAAATCATAATTATTACATTTTGAATTGGAAAAGTAACAACATATAGCAAGAAGAAAACTAAAAAGCTTCCGAGAGAATGAAAATTAAAAAAAGTGAACTTACATTAGGTTTTGCCTGAATTTGCTATTTAGCTTAAATTCAGAAGCAGGAGGCGGTCGCTTTGAACCGTTCTTCAGATCAGGAAGGAACTCCAAGAGGGAAGAGAGATCATAAGCTTTTAATTTCCTTTGCCGGCTTCTAAGTTTCTTTTCCTGCAGAATTAGGTGTAATCTTCAGCATAAAGTCCTTTGACAATCTTTTAAATGGATGCTTATGAATCTGTAGGAACATTTCACTACAAATTTGTATAGTCCAACACTCCAACATATAACCAGGTAAAACATGCATGTTGCGTGCATAATTCAAGTTACATAAAGGTCAACTGGCAAAAGAACAAGGAACAACAAAAGCATTCACATTCAAGGAAACTGACACCAAAAATCTATCTGCACATACTTGCCAAAAGGATCAAATAGTGCCATCAAAAGAAGAAAACTTAATTATCTTCTTTCTGACTATTAAGTTTTATCTTCTTTCTGACTATTCGCATTCTCCATTCTTATTACTGCTTCTTTTTATTCTCCACACTACATGCTTTCATACCCCAGCCAAACTGCCCTTAAATAAGTTCAACACATGAAATAAGAAACAAAAAACTTAGTTCAACTTTTAAACCTCGTAAACAAACTCTATATCTCCTTTGATAATTTTACTTTTTATAAATATATTTCCTTGACATATTAAAGTTTCATAAACTTAATCCTTCAATTGCGCACAATTTAGTAAGCTAAAGCAAGAAGTACTCTGATTTCTCCCCATTCATATATCAATACATCACTTTTCTCCACCCATGCTAAAAACATAAAACAAATGCAAGTTGTCCATACCCCTAACCCACTATTACACAGTTTGAGCAGCCTAATATCTCCCTATAATATTCTTCTCCAATTCATCCTCACAATTCACCTAGATGCTTATCAAAAGCATACAACAAAATTGAACAAGCAAACAATCAATAAAACCCAACAGAAATGGCATTCAAATGCAGTGAAAAAACACCAGCAAATAACACTGTAGCTTAAAAATGCTCTTGATGATGACAAATTTCATCAATAAACCCCACTTGAAGCTGCCGAACATTCAAACAATAACTTATACAAAACAATGTGGGTATTACATCCATACCAAAACAAGCTGAATTAATTTTACAGTTTAAAGGTTAACAGTTTTAGCAGTGCAAGAGTAAACTCACCTTACCAATGGCCTTTTGGGCACCTAAAGAAGCAACTGTGTCTCTAACTTCTGCAAGGAAAAAAAAAATAGAACCCCACAATGTGAATTTAATTTTCTCAATCTGCCGGAAACTAATAAACATAAATTCTTTAAGATTAGCTACAAGACTGCGCTACTAGGAAGGCTTTGAATTGTCCCAAAAATTAAAATCAAAACTAAAGAACAGCAATAAACAGAGAAAACAATAGCTTTACATACAGTTACAACTGTATAAAGCTAATTTGATAGAAAATATACAAGAACTTACTGGCGTAGAACTGGACCTTCTTTTCAAATTTTTGGTCAGCGCGAGTAGAAGCTTCTGATCTGAAAAAACGTATCAAAAACAAAAGTAAACGAATTGATAGAAAGCCCACCATGTAAATATTTGTAAGACGTCCTATGATATGAATATTACCGTGAGCTAGTCTTCCCCATGTCTGGAGCTTCGGCCTTGGAAACTGTAGCTAGGGTTTCGTACACGCAGAGGGCAAGATAGTTGTGGGTTTTTGTAGGGAGGGGGAGTGATGCAGGGGTGCAATTCTGGCGGGTTTGTTTAGGCGAAAGAGAATAATAACCAGATAAACCGAACCCTTTGAGCCCACTAATAGTATCCACTCCATGAGCTCGGGCTGGGCTTGGTGTTGTAGTTTTCTTCTCTCTTTTTTTTCTTTTAATTTTTTAAAACCTCATATTATTGGGAAATTATTACTACATATAATTTGCACAATCAATATCAACTTTCTTAATTTAAAATTTAGGATATTTACAATAATCATCAGTCTCCCATAAATTAAAAATACAAGCCAAAGATATAAAGAAAGTCCGTAAAAATACCGTCAATGCGAAGTTGACACTTGTCTCATTCCGGAGGGCATCACGGTCATTTCAAAAAGGGAAACATTGACCTTTTATTTACAACAAGGGCATAAGAATAATTAGTATAAACATTTTTCTATAAATACGGGATATCCCCAACTTTTTATACAACAACGGACATTCATCTGTAAGATCATAAATGATAATCTAGAAGGAGAAAGACTCTCTCTTCTCTCTACTGTATTAACATTCACACCAAAGAGGCCTCTTTGGAACTACCTTGATATTTATTCTAAACCGTTCCTTAATTTATAGGATTGAGGCTTGGATTACATGAGTCAGAAGCGACTTCATGTTTGTTTGCAAGAATTATAATTTCAAGACATGAATTATAATCTCAAAATTATATTTATTGATAAGAATTATACTTGGGATAATTCTATTAATCATACGTATCTTGTTTGTTTTTAAATTTGGAGTTGAGATTATCAGTCTAAAAATTATAAAATAACTTTATATTAGACATTGTTTAATACCATATTCAACCATGTATTATAATTCCGAGACTATTTAATAAGATTAATAATCTTAAAATTATAATCTTATGAATTATAATATTTTAATCTTAAAATTATAATTTTTATAAACAAACATGAGTTTAGATACGGATCCCATCAAAAGAGGAAGGTTGAACCTAACCTTAGGGGCATATTTTTATTGACACAATGAAGAGATTACATGTTGAAAGAGAATAGAGGTGGTTGATTATATTTAGTCGCCCCTGTATTGGTTAACTTTAAAGTTTCTCGGATATTAATCGTTTTTTTTATTTTAATTATAAGGAATCTGCAACTACAAGAACATTTGATGAGATTAGGTTTAAGATTTTTAATATAGACAGACAGTCTGCAAAATTGATAGAATAATAAGGTGAGAGCTTGCATCAACTAAAACGGCTAAATGGGCAGACCATGTGCTTCGCAATCCAACAGGATTTTTCTCTTTTAATCATGCAACACCACCCACCTTACCATGCATGCCCATTTAATATATGTAATGTATGTTTACTCCACACCATATTCAAATGTCTCAAGTACATCTACTAGCTAGTTGATACCGGCGGGGGGCGGTTATGTGTGAACTAGTAGTACTTATTTTATATGTAAAAAGACAAATATTACAACTGGACAGTAGTTACATGGGAACTTAGTTGTGTAATATTATATTATTGTTCAAGTAGGAAGATAAAACAGGTATAACATGTTTTTTTTTTTTTAAAATACATTAAAATAACTTTATAAAAATTAAAATTTGGTAGTCAAATTTAAAGTGGTAGATTACTTATAACATCTCAATTTTACATCGAAATAAGTGTTATATAGCGTACTATAAATTTAATTATAGATAATTTCGCAAGGCCTTATTCACATTAATAGTAAGTAAATTTTTTTTATGTAAGTGAGACATTGCATAAATATTAATTATTTTAGTGAAAATATCAATTCTCTTATATATTCCTGAGTATCAATAACTTGTCATGATTTTTTACGAACTTATAAAAGACTAAAATGACACAACAAATTCTTATAAGACATTGAATTGAATTTTGATACGAGTAAATTACATTCCAAGTTTAGTGGCCAATTTTGTTTTGAAATTCACTATGGTCTCAACAATTTGGTAAAAGTATGAAAAAATTTTAGTAATTTTTTGTGAATATATGAGGACTAAAATAACACACGAAATGCTTATAAAGACATTGAAACGAATTTTGATTTGAGTTCGAGTTCGCACGAATAATTTCTTCTGATGTTCATATGAAGAATTATTCGCATTTGTATATTTTGTCAGTATTTTTGAAATATAATTACTTTTCAAAAGTATATATGATATTCACTAATTATTATTATGAATAATTATTTTTCGATAATGTCATTTTATTTAAAAAGATTGTCATTTTAATTTTTTATAATAATTGTAATCTTTTCATCTTTTAGAATAGATTATAATTTCAGTATATATAAGTCGATTAAACTATCTGATAAAAATATCATTTAACCTTACCACATATATGTAATTTTTCTCCTTGTAGTAAAATGTTTGTTAATATTTGAATATATTAAACAAATCTCACCCTGTATGGAGATTGGAGTGAGTTGGCAAACCATATTGGCACAATAGAAAACAGAGGGATGAAGTCGCATAAAATTTCTCATGTTATTATTGTCCTTTTGAAAAATAAGAATATAAGAAAGACTAAAAGGCTATGCATGACATTCGAACATAGTTTTAATAAATAAATAAATAAAAGGCTAACTTTTTCTTTAATTTAAGTTATAAATTTTTATAAATATTACCAAGCTCTGCATAGTTATACAAAATATGTTTTTAGCTTAAATAAAATGACATGATAATAATTTTATTATAACAAACTTGCATCATTAATTTTTACAATTATTAAAAAAATATATATATTTTCATGAAACAATTCTTTAATAATAGAACTCCTTTTGTTGAACTCTTTTACTAATGGGACATGATGTTACATAATTATTAATGACCCTCGTTATCACCGAAATAATTATTTCATATTTTTAAGATAAGTGAATAATACGTACTTCCGGGCAATAATCTCACTTACCACCGACAGGTTATTTAATTGTGAATTTTAGCTACTGTTCTAAAAAGAACAGTAACAACCAATTTATGCTTTCATTCATTAAAAATATCAAAACTTTTCAAGTGGTATTCAATGTACATACGTAAAGGAAAATAATTATTTTAAAAATCAAAAGATATGATGCACCTCAATATTTATATTACAATTGTTAAAAATTAAAACTATAACAACAGATTTAAAAACTAGCTTTTGAAAACATGGACTGACACTATGATCATGGTTTCCCATTTGCTCGCCGGCAAATCCACGAAGCCTTTTGTGATTTTGAGCAGAGTTGCGACGAAACAGGGCAACTCTGTAAACAATTGTCCCCTAAGCTGCCGGAAACCACCGCCTCGCCGGAGAAAAACTCTTTCGGCGGCGACCCATTCAAGAAATTCCCATCAAGAAACAGCCTCCTCAATGTCTCCATCTTGCTGTACTCCAATGGGATTGGCCCACGTAGCCGATTGTAGCTCAAAGTGAGGGAAGATAATAATGGATATGCAGGGAAATTAATGGGTAAATTTCCTTGTAGCTTATTGAATCCTAGGTCAGCGGCCACGAGGTTGCTTTCGAGGTTATTGGGCTTCGAGATCTCGACACGTGTGAGCTTGTTTTTGGATAAATTGACTTGTTGGAGCGAAGGTAAGAGAAAGAACCATGTCTGGAGTACACCGGTGAGAGAGTTTTCACTGAGTTCGACTGTTTCTAATCGAGTTGACTCGTTAAATGATGATTCGAAAAGATACCCGGATAGAGAATTGGCTTTGATTGCTAGTTGTAAGAGATTTGGTGGTAATTTGGGGATTGACCCGGTGAGTTTGTTGAAGCTGAGGTCGAGTCGACTCAGGCTGGTGAGTGAGTTCAAGGTGTTTGGTAAATTGCCTGAGAGAGAATTATGGGATAAGTCCAGAGATTGCAGAGATTTGAGTGCGGAAATGGATGGGGGAACTGAACCGGAGAACGAGTTGAATCGGAGAGTTAAGGTTTGGAGATTGGACAGGGAGGAGAGAGAAGGAATCGGGCCAAAAAAGTTGTTTTCAGAGAGGTCTAGGTGGATGAGTTGGGTGAGTTTGGAAACGAGTGGGGAGAGAGTTCCGGAGTAACCCGCCGGGTCGAGGGTGAGTTGGGTGACTCGGGAATTACTGCAGGAGAGGCCACAGGTGAAGTGATTGATGTGAGGGATGGAGCATGGGTCTGAAGTGAAGTTCCAGGAGGCTAAACAGGAGTAAGATGGGATGGTGGCGGGTTTAATGGAGGCTTTGAAGGCTTGGAGAGCTAATATGTCGGAGGAGAGAGTGAGAGCGGCGCCGCTGCCTGCGGTGGTGGTGGAGATGAGAGAGGAGAGAGAAAGGTAGAGGAGGAAGATGAAGAAGCTAGACAGAGACATGGGAATGTGTGATTTTTTGTTCGGGTTTAGAGCGGAGTACCTTTTGCCATAAGTTGGACAGCACCTTGGATGAATAGTGTGATGTCCTTGTGAGTATATCGAAAATAGTCGAATGTGTGTGTGTGTGTGTATATAATATTTTGTGGGGGGGGTGTTGGCATTGAGCCATTGAGGGTGGACGGAGGGGGCGAGGAGAGAGGGAGCGGGGGTTGTTGATTGAGAGTTGAGTGGTTTCGTGAGTTGGAATAATGTGGTGTGTTTTGTGTTTTTTAAAGTGAAATAAGCTATTATATTTTAAAAGTATATTTCTGTAATAAATAAGATTTTGAAATATATTTATTCTCTAAACTCTCTAAATAGTAAATACTATCAAGTACTAACCAAATATGCATTTATAAATTTTAACTGAATTATTTTGGGTTTCAATTTTGGGATTTTAATTTTATGCATTGATATTTGAATTTAGGGTTTCGTTTTGGTTTAATTAGGGTTTCAAATTTAGGGTCTTGAGTTTTAATATATAGTAAAACTTATATTTTTTCTTCACATTCAACACATATAAGAAAGAAAAAAAAACTAAACTATTGTATTTCTTGTTTCTTTTCCCCTAAAAAATAAACAAGTTTTGAATTATTTAACATGAATTCTATTGGGAAATAATTGAGAGCTCGAATGTCGCGTGCGAGTACACAAAACAAAAATACATATATTTCGAACTTAATTTGATTCAAAAATTTTAATTATTAAATTTTGAGATCATTCATATATATTAATTATTCACTATTTCATTATTTTTCAGAATAATTTGTGATTTTCTAACAAATTTCAACAACGACAGTCAATAATCATGTACGTCCATCTTTCTCATTGTGAATCTAGCCATAATTCAAGAACAAGAGTAATAATTATTTTACTTTTTAATTATAAAAGATCGATAAAATAAACAAAATAAAACGAGATGACTTAGGTGGGAATAGCGAAGGAGTACATAAAATCGTATTTTTATTAGAAATGATATAATATGCATATCTTAGTTTATTTTTATGTCATCCGAAAATAGAAATGTGATCAAAATACATCAGTTGGTGAGAGTAGGAAGAATCGTATACCACCAACTTATTTCCTCTATTAATTTAAAAGCTGTTGTCCATTTATATTAATTATGCTCCACCATAACAAGCTGTTATCCAATCATCCCCCAAATGTAAAAGGTGGACTGAGGTTGATATTTTTCGACAACTAATATTTTTACATAATTTTTTTTCACATAAATATAAAATGAATCATATTTTATGTTAAAAAAAGTTATATAAAAATATCAAAAAATTATATAAAAATAGTGATTTCTTATTCTTCTTCTTTTCTCACGGGAAACTATCTATTAGTGCATAAGTTTGAAATTAAGGTGATAAAAGGATTTGTTCGGTATCAACGTTTACGGCGGTAGCATTTGTAGTATTTGAAACATTTGAATTTTTAAATTTATTGCACTAATTTTTGATACATGTGTTACGTTTGAGATCCAAATATTATTTTTATGAATTAAATAAGCTGTGACTAAAATAAATTATTATTAAATAAATAATTTTTTAAAATATATTTAAATTTTTAAACGCTTTAAACATATTAAATACTGAATAATCAAACATATATAACGTATTAAGCAAATTATAAAAAGAAAAAAGGACTTGACAAATAAATTGGGACAGAGAGTTGACAAGCGCGTATAGACTAGAGCCCTCCTGTCGTCGTTGGACCGTACTGCAGGGGGTATTTCAACAAAGTGAGAGCCCAGAGTCCAGATCCAGTGGCTCATATCCACACAATCAAAGAAAGAAAAACTGGCATTAAAAGCCCAATAATTTTGATGGTTCCCACGTCACGTGTAAGAATTTATTGTTTGGCTATGGCCACTCATCATGTGTAATAAATAAATATATATATTTTTATATATAACAATAAAGTCTATAAATTTTTTATCATTTATGAATTTTACTGTTATGTGAAAGAAAAAAATAAATTATTTATTTTTTTCCGAGACAGCATAATTTCTTATAATGCAGGTAGCCTACAACAACAGCATCTAACTGTTCAAAACTCATAATGCAACGCTTCTCTCAAAGCTCAAATACTGCTCACCTGGGCCATGTTTAAGATACCGAATGCTCAAATGCTGGAGTATTATTTAAGATGGAATTCATTAGTATAATAAATAAAATTAGAGAAATAACTTTTTGATGAATCCATTTTTCTTCACTCAAATTTTAGGTAAAGCCTCCTTAAAGCATTAATTGGCAAAAAAATGTGAGACACATAGCATATAATTATATAAATTATCATATAAAAATACTCATCACTTTATGTAATCACGTGAGACCACTAATTATAAATTTAAAACTTTTTGTATTTTCTTTCTTCTACTTTTCATTTTTTAATATATGTAAAAAAATGTATTTTGCTCATCCTTTTAAGTAGACCTAACAAATGGGTTTGATCGGTCCAAACAAGTAGGATCATAGGTGAAATGGGTAATAGACGGGTAGGTTCGGTCAAAACAGTCCAAAAAAATTTTTGTTGAAATTAGTTGGCCTGTGGCCGGGACTATTTTTATTTTATTTTTTAATTATAATTATGATATATAGACTAAAAGAAATTAAACTTAGTTAAAATATGATAATTAATTAGATCCTCTGAATGACCGACTACTAGGCATGCACAATAAGTCGATCTATCCTGGTCCGGCCTGGGCCTGCCAGACCTTGATCGTTGACCAGACTAGGCGGGGTCTTTGACTTTTGGCCTGCAGGTCAGGTCAGACCAAGCTTGACGTTCAAAAAGAGGGTCTGTTGAGGCCTGAAAACCAAGCTAGGCCAAGGCCAGCCTAGGTCAGGCCTTAGGTCAGGCCACGCCAGGTCTTGGGTCAGGCCACGCCAGTCCGATTCGATCCATTCAAACAATTTTTTTAGTAATTTTAAATATTATTTAAACACCAATTAAAATTTTAAACTTAATTGATGTATTAATTAAAAGTAATATATTACAAGTTACAACTTTCAAATTACAATCATGAAAAATATCTTTTATTATTATTATTATTATTTTGCAAATGATTTTCTAGTTGTTACACTAAGTATTTATTAAAATAAAGATGCAATGAAAGATCTGTAAGAAGTGTAGGTTGCTAGCTAGGTAAGAAAAATTCTTATATATTACATTAGTCAATGTGCTTTCATAGATTTCTTTATTTGTATATAAACAAACATGCATGAATGAACATATTAAAAGACGTCAATTTTATTTTGTTTATTAAATGAGTTGTCATAAAGATGAGGTTTTCGTCTGCAATAGGAGAATTGAAGTAGTGAATAAAGAAAATTGACAGACCAGACCAAGTTTTGGGTGAACTAGGCCAGGCCGAGCTAAGCCTCAGGCCAGGCCGAGCCAGGTCTCAGGCCAGACCGGACTTATTGGTAGGCCAGGCTAGGCCGAATCTGAACTAAAAAAAAATAACTTGTTTGTGACCTTCAGATTAAATCGAGTCAGACCAAATTTTAATTAAGTCGGATCCAGATCGGACCAAGGTCGGACGACTACAGACGAGCAATACAAGATGGGTAATTTTGGGTGGTGGAAACATTAATCCAAATGAAGTCAAAAAGGGGAGGAAATGATATAAATTCCATGATGGGTAATTTTGCTGGTTATCATGGAAGTGGAGCACCTACTAATAATAGCATTGCAACTGCTTTTTTGTTTGCTAGTTATTGCAGCTGCTTTAGGAGGGAATCCCAATGGAATAGTTTATGAAGTTCATCAACATTGGAGTATTAGTGTGTGTTAGGTTTTATGGCTTTGAGGTCCATAGTCAACTTTGGTGTTTAAATGGAGTATATTTTCGTTCGCAGACAAGGCGTGACATTGGTTTATGTAGTGGTCAGAGACATGATGCAGCAGACAGAGGGTGGTAGGGACAGTTGGTGGATTCTTCTCAATATAATGCTTATAAATTGTTTGGTTGATGCGCGTTGTGCGCGTCATGTGCACTTAGTATATTATCTATTTAACTATAAAATACTATACTGTAATGTGAACAAGAAACCTACGCAAAAAATATTCACATATATATGGAGAATTTGTCGCAGAGTTAAGGTTTGGAGATTGGACAGGGAGGAGAGAGAAGGAATCGGGCCAAAAAAGTTGTTTTCAGAGAGGTCTAGGTGGATGAGTTGGGTGAGTTTGGAAACGAGTGGGGAGAGAGTTCCGGAGTAACCCGCCGGGTCGAGGGTGAGTTGGGTGACTCGGGAATTACTGCAGGAGAGGCCACAGGTGAAGTGATTGATGTGAGGGATGGAGCATGGGTCTGAAGTGAAGTTCCAGGAGGCTAAACAGGAGTAAGATGGGATGGTGGCGGGTTTAATGGAGGCTTTGAAGGCTTGGAGAGCTAATATGTCGGAGGAGAGAGTGAGAGCGGCGCCGCTGCCTGCGGTGGTGGTGGAGATGAGAGAGGAGGGAGAAAGGTAGAGGAGGAAGATGAAGAAGCTAGACATAGACATGGGAATGTGTGATTTTTTGTTCGGGTTTAGAGCGGAGTACCTTTTGCCATAAGTTGGACAGCACCTTGGATGAATAGTGTGATGTCCTTGTGAGTATATCGAAAATAGTCGAATGTGTGTGTGTGTGTGTGTGTATATAATATTTTGTGGGGGGGGGGGGGGGGGGGGGGGGGTGTTGGCATTGAGCCATTGAGGGTGGACGGAGGGGGCGAGGAGAGAGGGAGCGGGGGTTGTTGATTGAGAGTTGAGTGGTTTCGTGAGTTGGAATAATGTGGTGTGTTTTGTGTTTTTTAAAGTGAAATAAGCTATTATATTTTAAAAGTATATTTCTGTAATAAATAAGATTTTGAAATATATTTATTCTCTAAACTCTCTAAATAGTAAATACTATCAAGTACTAACCAAATATGCATTTATAAATTTTAACTGAATTATTTTGGGTTTCAATTTTGGGATTTTAATTTTATGCATTGATATTTGAATTTAGGGTTTCGTTTTGGTTTAATTAGGGTTTCAAATTTAGGGTCTTGAGTTTTAATATATAGTAAAACTTATATTTTTTCTTCACATTCAACACATATAAGAAAGAAAAAAAAACTAAACTATTGTATTTCTTGTTTCTTTTCCCCTAAAAAATAAATAAGTTTTGAATTATTTAACATGAATTCTATTGGGAAATAATTGAGAGCTTGAATGTCGCGTGCGAGTACACAAAACAAAAATACATATATTTCGAACTTAATTTGATTCAAAAATTTTAATTATTAAATTTTGAGATCATTCATATATATTAATTATTCACTATTTCATTATTTTTCAGAATAATTTGTGATTTTCTAACAAATTTCAACAACGACAGTCAATAATCATGTACGTCCATCTTTCTCATTGTGAATCTAGCCATAATTCAAGAACAAGAGTAATAATTATTTTACTTTTTAATTATAAAAGATCGATAAAATAAACAAAATAAAACGAGATGACTTAGGTGGGAATAGCGAAGGAGTACATAAAATCGTATTTTTATTAGAAATGATATAATATGCATATCTTAGTTTATTTTTATGTCATCCGAAAATAGAAATGTGATCAAAATACATCAGTTGGTGAGAGTAGGAAGAATCGTATACCACCAACTTATTTCCTCTATTAATTTAAAAGCTGTTGTCCATTTATATTAATTATGCTCCACCATAACAAGCTGTTATCCAATCATCCCCCAAATGTAAAAGGTGGACTGAGGTTGATATTTTTCGACAAGTAATATTTTTACATGATTTTTTTTCACATAAATATAAAATGAATCATATTTTATGTTAAAAAAAGTTATATAAAAATATCAAAAAATTATATAAAAATAGTGATTTCTTATTCTTCTTCTTTTCTCACGGGAAACTATCTATTAGTGCATAAGTTTGAAATTAAGGTGATAAAAGGATTTGTTCGGTATCAACGTTTACGGCGGTAGCATTTGTAGTATTTGAAACATTTGAATTTTCAAATTTATTGCACTAATTTTTGATACATGTGTTACGTTTGAGATCCAAACACTATTTTTATGAATTAAATAAATTGTGACTAAAATAAATTATTATTAAATAAATAATTTTTTAAAATATATTTAAATTTTTAAACGCTTTAAACATATTAAATACTGAATAATCAAACATATATAACGTATTAAGCAAATTATAAAAAGAAAAAAGGACTTGACAAATAAATTGGGACAGAGAGTTGACAAGCGCGTATAGACTAGAGCCCTCCTGTCGTTGTTGGACCGTACTGGAGGGGGTATTTCAACAAAGTGAGAGCCCAGAGTCCAGATCCAGTGGCTCAGCTTTTCATGATATCCACACAATCAAAGAAAGAAAAACTGGCATTGAAAGCCCAATAATTTTGATGGTTCCCACGTCACGTGTAAGAATTTATTGTTGGGTCCTTTACATAAGTATATAACTTTTAGAAAATAATTACAAAAATAGTACACTAACAAAAATAATTAAAAAAAAGTGCACTAACAAAAATAATTACAAAAAAAATACAAATGAGAGAGAAAGAAAAAACAGAGGAGAGGGAAAAGAGGACACATGTCCCTCCCTCCCTCCCGCCTCCCGCCTCCCGCCTCCCCTCCTTCGTCCCCCCTCCCCCTCCCCCTGCCACCTCCTTACCCCCTCCCCGCCTGCCTCCGTCCCCCCTCCAGTCTGCCTCCTCCTTCCCCTTCCCTGCCTCCGTCCCGCCTGCCTCTTCCTCCCTCCCCCCTCCTCGCCTACCTCTTCCCTCCTCCGTCCCCCCTCCCCACCTCCCACCTCCCTCCTCCGTCCCCGCCTCCCTCCCCCCGTCTCCTCCCTCCTCCGTACCCCCTCACCGCCTGCCTCACCCCTCCCCTCCTTCCTCCCCCCGCCTCGTCCATACAAAAGTAACCAACCCTGTAATACAAAGGTAACCAAACCTTAATAAAGAAGGTAACAAACCTTTAATACAAAGGTAACCAAACTTTAATACAAGGTAACCAATCCTTAGTACATAGGTAACCAATCTTTAATACACAGGTAACCAAACTCCTAATACAAAAGGTATCCAACCTTAAAACAAAGGAAACCAACCTTTAATACAAAGGTAACCAAACATTAATATAATGGTAACCAATCTTTAATACAAAGGTAACCAAATTTTAATATAAAGGTAATCAACCTTTAATACAAAAAGGTAACCAAACCTTAATACATATGTAACCAACCTTTAATACAACGGTAACAAAAAAGTACGCGAAGGAGGCGAGGGGAGGGGGTGGCCACCACGATCAGATCTGGAGCCACCACGAGGGGAGGAAGAGGGGCAGAGTCAGGAGGATGAGGGGCGGGGATGAGGGGAGGAGGTGCAGGGGTGGGGAGAGGAAGGGGAGAAGGGACGGGGTCGGGGACTGGGACGGGGGGGGGGTGTCGGAGGAGCTGGGGTGGGGGTGGGGGTCGGGGGGAGGAGGGGTGAGGGCGGGAGGAGCTGGGGGAGAAGGGAGAAGGCGGGAGGAGAAGGTGCGGGCGTGGGGACGGGGGGAGGCAGGCGGAAGGGATGGGGTGGGGGTGGGGGTTGGGCGGAGGAGTGGCGGGCGCGGGGAGGAGGAGTGGCATCACTAACTATGGAGAAGAAAGAAGATGTAGGAGATAAAATGGAGGAGAGATAAATGAATAAAAATTATCTATTTTGAAATTTGAAATTTGAAATTTGAAACCAACTAATTACCCATTAAATCACTTACCTAAATTAAAGGAATAAAAATGTACTAATTTATAAATTAAATATTGAAGATGTATTAATTTTGTAAATATTTTATGTATGTATTTTTATTGTAATATTTTAAAAAATTATATTGGTAAATGTAAATCTCCCTTTATTGTTTGGCTACGGCCGCTCATCATGTGTAATACAGGAAAAATTATTCAATGAATTGAGAGTAAATAAATATTTTTTTTATATATAATAATAAAATTTATAAAAATTTCATCATTTATAAATCTCACTATTACATAAAAGAAAAAAATAAATTATTTATTTATTTCCGAGACACATGCATAATTTCTTATAATGCAGGTAGCCTACAACAACAGCATCTAACTGTTCAAAACTCATAATGCAACGCTTCTCTCAAAGCTCAAATACTGCCCACCTGGGCCATGTTTAAGATACCAAATGCTCGAATGCTGGAGTATTATTTAAGATGGAATTCATTAGTATAATAAATAAAATTAGAGAAATAACTTTTTGATGAATCCATTTTTCTTCACTCAAATTTTAGGTAAAGCCTCCTTAAAGCATTAATTGGCAAAAAAATGTGAGACACATAGCATATAATTATATAAATTATCATATAAAAATACTCATCACTTTATGTAATCACGTGAGACCACTAATTATAAATTTTAAACTTTTTGTATTTTCTTTTAAGTAGACCTGACAAATGGACTTGATCGGTCCAAACAAATAGGATCATAGGTGAAATGGGTAATAGACGGGTAGGTTTGGTCAAAACGGTCAAAAAAAATATTTGTTGAAATTAGTTAGCCTGTGGCCAGGACTATTTTTATTTTATTTTTTAATTATAATTATGATATATAGACTAAAAAAAATTAAACTTAGTTAAAATATGATAATTAATTAGATCTTCTGAATGACCGACTACTAGGCATGCACAATAAGTCAGTTTGTCCTAGTCCGGCTTGGGCCTGCCAGACCTTGATCGTTGACTAGGCCAGGAGGGGCCTTTGATTTTTGGCCAACAGGTCAGGTCAGACCAAGCTTGACGCTCAAAAAGAGGGTCTGTTGAGGCTTAAAGGCCAGGCCTTGGGTCAGGCCAGGCCAGGCCTTGGGTCAGGCCACGCCAGGTCTTGGGTCAGGCTAGACCAGTCCGATTCGATCCATTCAAACACTTTTTTTTAGTAATTTTAAATATTATTTAAACACCAATTAAAATTTTAAACTTAATTGATGTATTAATTAAAAGTAATATATTACAAGTTACAACTTTCAAATTACAATCATGAAAAATATCTTTTATTATTATTATTATTTTGTAAATGATTTTCTAGTTGTTACGCTAAGTATTTATTAAAATAAAGATGCAATGAAAGATATGTAGGAAGTGTAGGTTGCTAGTTATGTAAGAAAAATTCTTATATATTACATTAGTCAATGTGCTTTCATAGATTTCTTTATTTGTATATAAACAAACATGCATAAATGAACATGTTAAAATACATCAATTTTATTTTGTTTATTGAATGAGTTGTCATAAATATGAAGTTTTCGTTTGCAATAGGAGAATTGAAATAGCGAATAAAGAAAATTGACAGACCGGACCAAGTTTTGGGTGAACTAGGCCAGGTCGAGCCAAATCTCAGGCCAGGCCGAGCCAGGTCTCAGGACAAGCCGAACTTATTGACAAACTAGACTAGGCCGAATCTAAACTAAAAAAAAGTGACATGTTCGTGACTTTCAAGTCAAATCGAGTCAGACGAAATTTTAACTAAGTCGGACCCGACCGAACCAAGGTCGGACGACTACAGACGAGCAATACAAGATGGGTAATTTTGGGTGGTGGAAATATTAATCCAAATGAAGTCAAAAAGGGGAGGAAATGATATAAATTCCATGATGGGTAATTTTGCTGGTTATCATGGAAGTGGAGCACCTACTAATAATAGCATTGCAACTGCTTTTTTGTTTGCTAGTTATTGCAGCTGCTTTAGGAGGGAATCCCGATGGAATAGTTTATGAAGTTCATCAACATTGGAGTATTAGTGTGTGTTAGGTTTTATGGCTTTGAGGTCCATAGTCAACTTTGGTGTTTAAATGGAGTATATTTTCGTTCGCAGACAAGGTGTGACATTGGTTTATGTAGTGGTCAGAGACATGATGCAGCAGACAGAGGGTGGTAGGTACAGTTGGTGGATTCTTCTCAATATAATGCTTATAAATTGTTTGGTTGATGCGCGTTGTGCGCGTCATGTGCACTTAGTATATTATCTATTTAACTATAAAATACTATACTGTAATGTGAACAAGAAACCTACGCAAAAAATATTCACATATATATTGAGAATTTGTCGCAGAGTAAAGCTGTTGAGAAAACTTTTATTAATATCAAATTGTTATTAACATTATTTTAAAAAATATTATATTTATGAGTTAAATAATTATATTTAAAATATTTTTTTCTATATATATATATATATATATATATATATAAATATTTCATAATTAATTTAATTTCAATACATTTAATCTAATTTCATAAATTTATAATTTATCTTTATTTGATCATAAATTGATTTAACAATTAAATTAATTATTTTATTAATAAATATTAAAAGACTCGACAAAGATTCTATGATCAATGATAAATTATTTTATGAAAAATCTTATAGATGTTTTGACAATAACAATGTTTCTAATATTAATTAAATATATTAATCGACATTCTGAGATATTAATTAACACAATGTAATCTCTCATTGGGAAATCAAATTAATATATATAACAATATTAAGTCCATTATTATTTTAAAATTAAGAAATTTCATAAACTAGTATTTATGTAAAAATATTTTATAAATAAAATATTATCACATGATCCGTTTAATGCACACTATATAATAAATTATCTCTCTTAAAGTACTATAACCTCTTTAATTATAATTCAAACTTCCATGATCAAATAATAATATCTCCAAATTATTATATATTATAAACTATTTCTTCTTCTTCTTCTACTTAACTATTATTTCTTTATTTATATATTACATATTATTTATATATTTTGTATATAATATTTATTTATACATATAAATTATAATATATATAATTAGGAGATTTATATAAACAAACTAAACAACTATACAATAAATAATAAATAATATATTTTTATTAATAAATAAATAAATATTAAATAAATAATTTTTTTATAACAAAAATCCAATAATATTGATATTGAAAAGGACGTCCGTAGGATTGTGCCAGGTCCCTAGGATAAGGATTTCTTTGGACATTTGGGTAAAAATGCGTATAAGCTAAGCAAAATACTCCATAGTCTCTCTCTGATGTGAACATTTTAAAAAAAATATATCTTCCCAAGGAGATATTATTCCTTTAGCTTCTCTATTACTAATCATGGAAACCAAATCGAGAGTTTGAAAATGTTTAGGACAAGTATGAGGGTTGTAATGATTTTGTTGGTGGCAGTTGCCCTGTTTTCTCTAGTTTTGTCATCAGCAGATATTGCATACCCATCTCAATATGGTGATGATGGGAGTGCTTGTGTTGGAAAGACTGAGAATTTGAGACCATTGAGGAGAGAAGTTTATGACAATGGGAGAATAATTGATATTACCCATAGGTATACGCCGGATACGCCCGTCGGGGATGCGGATGGAATTGGACAGTTCCTTTCCCTTTTTTTGAGCATGAGGAATGGATCACTTTATAACTTTTCTCTCATGAAGTTACCTGTTCACGCTGGCACTCATGTTGATGCGCCAGGACATATGTTTGCCGATTATTTCGATGCTGGTTTTGATGTGGATACTCTGGACCTTGAAGTCCTCAATGGTATTTGTTGAACCAACTTATAAGTTCTTTTTTACAATTACTTATTCTTGAACATACTTATTCTTGAATTTATAAATCGACTTATAAGTCAGGTTTGAGAATTTCTGACTTTTCAAAAACTAATTTATAAGTCATTTAAAATAAGTATGTTTGGCTAAATTTAAAGACCCTTTTGCCCTTATTTTACTAATCTTTATAACTTATTTTAGTTTATTAGTCAATTTTAGCCAAATATTTTCAGAACTTACTTAACTTAATTTAGGACTTATAAGTTAAAATGGTGTCAAATATTTTTATTTATAAGTTCTAACTTAAAATGACTCGTAAGTCATTTTAAATTTAAACTTTCAAGTCGTTCTAAAATAAGTCATTCCCGAATATGCTAGCACACTTGTTACTATAAATCTTTCATTCAATCTTGGTTGAAGTTCTTGTTCTATATCAAATATCAAATATCAAATGAAATAGGAGTATCTATCTGTATGAGATAGTTATGTTCCATAATAAATTGAATTTAGTACTGCAGGTAGTTATGGTTGTTATTTTTCAAAAGCAATTGGTTTACCTCATTAATTTCTACATACTAATGTGACTTAATTACTTATGTTAAAAGGTTTGGATTTCATGAATTTATTCATTTTTTTTACAATATCGATGATCTTATTTATGTGTTTTAACAGGTCCGGCACTATTAGTCGATGTTCCAAGGGACACAAACATAACTGGTTGGTATACTTTTCAAGACAAATTCTTTAAAGTTTTCTTTTCTTTCTCGAATTCATGTTATAAGATTTGAATATCAGTTTTTATGGGATTTTCCCTATTGCTCAGTTCTATTGCTACTTGAATCTTGGTGCAATTTTTTTTTTGCCAATATTGAATTAAATTATTCCATAAAAAACGCTATTTTTATGCCTGTGTAACCATTATTTCATGGTTCTGTTATCAGTAATACTCTCTTTAGTATTTTACAAATGGAAAATCAAAAAGTATCACTGGGGTGGTTAAAATAGTGTCATCCATCTCTCTCAGCTGAAGCGATGAAGTCCTTAAATATTCCCAGGGGAGTAAGGCGTGTACTGTTCAGAACATTAAACACTGACAGGTAAGTGATCCTCAGAATTACAATTCTCTGTAACAATCATGTTAGTGGACCGTGCCACATATATGTTGACATGTTGTAACTGGTATGGTTTAATGAAACTGTGTGTCGTTGTTTGGTACCATGTTATGATATATGGAAGTTGCAATGAACGTGAATGCATTTTCTCCGAGTTGCTATTTTTTGAGAATGTTATAAGATTGGGTGCCTGTGTTAGTAATCATCTTTAATTTCTTTATTTAATTTAAGATGAAAATTTTTATTTAGCAATAGAGATAGAAGTATAAAAAGTAGACATGTAACACCCTAAAACCGCTACATGTCCGAAGTGCCACAAGCCGCAAGCCCGAAGGCTTGCAATGTAATAATATCAATAGCGCAGCCCAAACGAAAACACAATAATGAAACTAACTTGAAACCGAACTGTCTTTCATTATCAAAATTATACTAAGGTTCAATAACTAAATATCGAAAACATAACTTTGGAGACACAATTCCATTAAACAAAAGTCTTATCATAATTCTAAAATATTCATTAACTTTTTTAACTAAAATATCTTCCAATCATCCACAAAAGTATCCACAGGTCTCGGTTCTTAACAAGGTATCCTGTAAAAATTAATGTAAGGGTGAGCAGTAAAACTCAGCAAGTAACAATCTTTACTATTTAGATGGATCAAGTACAATTTGTAAAACACTTTTTCTAAATAACTTTTATTTGTTCAATAACAATATTAAATACACTTTTCGAAAATAATATTTTCTTGTTCGATAACAATAGTCGATATATACTTTCAAAACCAAAATCAATAATCACAAAACACAATTCGAAAACGATTTCAACATGTTCAATATATTCAATGTATCTTTTAATCCACAGCTCTTGCGACTAAGGTTACAGCAGTCCTGTAACATGGCCCTTATGTTTGATAATATCAATGATACGCCCCCTACTAAGGTATCTTATCATGCACGCGCCCCGTAGAGCGCCCCCCGAAGGGTATCTAAAGGTGTGCGCCTTAGTAGGTCCTAAATTGTTTCAGAACTAGCATAAACACTAACGGATTCAATACATAGTCAGACTGAGGTTTCTAAAATTAATTTCTCAATATTTTCGATATTCAAAACTATACTTATTTCACAGTTCAAAATCACATAATCTCATTTTATAAATCAAAATTCTATTTTAATACTTGATTCGAGTTTTTAACAAAATACAAGTGTAACATTTTCATTCAAATGGAAGCCTTAAATAAAGTATAACAATATATTTAGGCATCCGAATAATTTCTAAAGCATATATAATTATAAACGACAATTTCAAAATATTAAATAGTTCAAAAAGTCACTTACACTATATAGTTCGAAAATACTAAACAGCTCGGAGAGTTACTTACCTCGATATCACTGAACACAAAATTAATAGCCGAACGATTCATAATTATAAATTTATAACAAATAAATGTCATTAGGAAAATTCTATTATTTAACAGTTTTCTTATTTCTTTTTCAAAATAACTATAAGTATATTTACCAAAATATTCTTTCAATATTTAATCAATTTTCAAACAAATATTACTACTATGCCAAAATAATAATCTAAATAGCAATAATAATTAAAGCCAATAATGTTAATCTAAAACTATTAACTAATAATCTAAATACAAAACAATAATTAAAGCTAATAATATTAATCTAAAACTATTAACTAATAATCTAAATACAAAAAAAATAATTAAAGCTACAAAAATAATAACAATGCAAAAATATTAATTACTAACAAAATATAATAAAATATCAACTAATAAACTAAATACAATATTTAAAATAAAATTGACAATATAGAAAAATTAAATAAGAAACATACCCGAAAATTACGAATTCCGCAGATTACCTACGTCCTCGATGACAAAAATTTAACTAAAGAGGTCTTTTTATAAAAAGCCCTCACACAATAAAGTCCTTGCTCAAAATTGGAGGCCATTAAGTTGGTGAATGAAACAAAGGGCCAAACCCTTCTATTTATAGATTTAGAAAAGGGCAGGGGTTTTCAATTAGTTGATGTGGGACAAAGGATACATTTGCAACTAATGTGACAAAGGGCAAAACTTGGGTCATTACAAGACATTTAGTTTATACACATTATACCTCAGTTGTCAGTTTATGATAATCAAAACTGAAATAAAGAGAAGTGGTATAATATCCTAATATGATAATCTGTTGAACTTTTATAACCTCCCAAGCATAAAACAGAAGGTGTTACAGGATGAAGTTACATAGAATGATGCCACTTCTATCACATGTATAGCCGCTCAAAGTGAATTTCCTACCACAATTTGTTACCAATCAACTGTTGTACTGCTCATTTGACTTAGTTTACTTTATACACAACATGGAAAAGTTGGAAAATCAACTTAGTTTTCCTGCACTGCACTTATTTCAGGCGTCTAATGTGGAAAAAGGAGTTTGACACAAGCTTTGTAGGATTTATGAAAGATGGGGCACAATGGCTTGTGGACAACACGGACATCAAACTTGTTGGTAAAACAGATTCTGCAGCCAATACTTGTGTATCAGAGTGTTATGTATAGGTAGTTTTGTGGTAAATTGTTTGCATAGCATAGCATCTTTTGGTTGAGTTGCATTGAAGATGACTTGATGATTGATTTTGGTACCATTTGGCTCAGTCCTGAAATTATATGTTATGTCTTGCATTCATCATGACTTTGTTGGCACTGATGGACTGTAACACTGCTACTCAATCTGTGCTCCCTATAAAACTGTCTCCTTGCTTGCTTTAACATGTAGCAAGTTTAGTCCTTCTGGCATAGGTTCATCCATCTCTTGTGCTTTTGACCAATTTTGAATTATTATTCAACCCCTCTTTTTAACTCATCCAGTTTAACATCCTTGTTTCAGCTTTTTGCTTGCCATGGATATGTTTTTCCAGTGTCCATAATTTAAAAGCTGCGGCGTCATATTTGCATTCAGTATGATATCACTATACATCTATGTTGCTCAACCTGGTATCCTTCAACCTCCAGTTGGGAAGAGTTTACCATGATAACACAATGATGTTTAGCATTTTAGTCTTTTTGTCATATCACATACGCTCCTCTTTACCGTGTCTTAGCAGCTAGCTGCAATTAATTATGAGCTTTTCCAAGTTTACTCCTACGGTGGTGTACTTGAAGGAACTTTTCCGTTAAAAATATTTTTTTTATTTTTTATTTACAATTAACATGAACGCGCACATGCATGTATATATATAGATTAAAGTCTCTACTTCTCATGACTAAAACAAGTCATCCAATCAAGTGTATCACAATCTACTAGATTGGTATGTCCATTTTCATCTAAGATTGAGAATAATATAATTTTTTTAATTATACATAACATATAATTTATGTCTTGAGACTCCTTCATATTCATAAATTATAAAATGTATAATTATGGACAAAATTTATGACATTTAATTATGCAAGAATGAATTAAATTTTATTATTGAAATAATAAAATAAATACCAACATTGTGTTTTTGTGGGCTTAAAACCTTACAGAAACTTACTGATACAAATCGTTTGTTCTGGGATGCAGGGGTTGATTACTTATCTGCTGCTGCCCATGTTGATTCGATTCCTTCTCACCTTGTGTTCCTTGAAGGAAGAGTAAGAAATATACCCTGTTCATTTAGAAATTCTCTATATTTTTTTGATAGATACTATAGGATGGTATATTTGCTCGGTAAACTTTTAATTTTCTGACATTGGTTAGTCCTATACATATCGACCTCTGTTAAAAGTTACATTTCTTTCCCTACTTTAGAATGTTAGTTAACTCTTGATTGATTTTATTTTTATGCATTATTTTTTGGCCATTATCTCCGCACCATCATGCCCCTTTTCTCAATGAGATCGCACAAATGAAAGCATTACTAAAGCCACTTTTCATAATTATACATTTAAAGGTTTTGTCCACTCTAGTTGACCAAAAACCAAGATATGCTCTATTATATTGGCTGCATTAAATTTCAAAACATTTGAATTGTTTATGAGATATCATTTTTTGAAGATACCATTTTATCAATTTCTACGGCCAACCAAACCTTTTAAATTGGATGGATTTGTATTCAGGTGTTACCATCTTTCCTTATTTATATACGAGGGTAATGATTCTCAGCAAACATGCCTTGAATAACTGTAGAGCATACATATGGGGAATTGACTCTGTATTAAGTGCTGATATAGAGATACCCCCTTCGTTGCTGTGTTGCTTGTTATAGTTATTGGCTCAGGATATCAACCTTGAATAACTGTAGAGCATACATATGGGGAATTGACTCTGTATTAAGTGCTGATATAGAGATACCCCCTTTGTTGCTGTGTTTCTTGTTATAGTTATTGGCTCAGGATATCAACCTTTTATGCACATTGGCGGTCAGATTAGGAACTGAGTTTTTATGGAGTTTACAATGAAAATTCATTGCATATTATTACTTACAAGACAATCATGATGGAAAATTTGACTCTTCGTGTTGTCTTTTGTTTAGTTAGAAGTAAGTGCAGAAATTGTTAAATGGTGTGGTTTTACATGCATTATGTGTAGTATTAATTTATATAATATTATTTTGTGGGATAATATTAATTGCATATACTAATACAGGCTAATTGATTGGTCTAATTAAGAGTGACATATAGACTCTAATTAAGTCTAATATGGGCGGGTTAATGTAGATTATTTAAGTGATTTTTTGGGCTTGTGAGGAATAGGCCCATTAGGGTTACTAATCAAAATTATTATAAATAAAGAACTAGGTCATTTTTCTTGATCCTACACACGCATAATATTGTACGTTAGTCATGGATTTCAAACAAGGTACACAACGTTATTAATTTTCTATATATTTTAGGTATACATCTCTTATTTATGTCTAAAAATAGTGTTGGACTGTGTATTTTTACTAGAGTAAATGAACTTTTTGAATTGAGCCTTAACCCTACAGCTTATTAAGCCTAGTGCTCCCAGTCCAATAGACTTGGACCATTGCATCTTAAACTCCAGAAGATTGAATAGTGATTGTTACCATAACGATTACCACTCCGCATTCACTCTAGACGTTGTGGCAGTTATCGGACGTAGCGGAGACATGAGTTACTTCTTCGAGGTAACCATTGCACGACTCAACAGTTAGAGGAGAACAACGACTATAAAAGAGAGGTGGGCGATAGAGATAAAAGTAATACCATTTTTAGCCTACTCAATACTAAGAATCCCCATTGTTAACACCTCTTGAAATTTATACTTACTCTCACACCAGAGTTATCCCTCGTCCGCCCAAGCCGGCAAGAATTTCTAGTTGGTCATTTGTGCAGGTTAAAAATTTTAGACGGCGGTTGAGCATCCTAACATCTTCAAGTGTTAACAAATAGAATTAATTATTATAGTCTCAAGAAATCAACTATGACAAACCAGCATATTGTCTGTTAATGAACACGTTATTTTGTTAGATTCTGCTTCACTTTATATCATCTTTTCTTATCCAGGTGTGCGATATTGTTGACTGGCCAACAAGTGATAAATTTCAAATTAGCTCTGTTTAGAACACATGGTTTATTAGCTTTATGATATAGTAAAAAACTTTGCTGACTATGGTATGTTGTGTCATTACTAAATCTGCTGAAATGCTATAGGAAATCATTCTCGTTGAAGGTCTTAAACTAGATGACATCAAAGCCGGAATATATACTGTCCATTGCTTACCATTAAGATTACTCGGTGCTGAGGGATCTCCGATAAGATGCATCCTTATCAAGTGATCTTAATTACTCCTGTAAGTGTTTCTATTAAGAGTGCCAGATGTCCATAGCACATTGCAGATGAATACTAAAACCTGTCCTCATTTAATTAGTATGGTCTATGTGTATGTCTATAGTTCTCTATTACAAATATAAGCTTTTGCGAAATTGTTCAGTTGCTTAATTAAGTTACGTGCTCACACGTATATATTTTTTTGAAAACTGCAGAGAACAATGACAGTCAATGAGGTTTTCAATGGACTATATAACATGCTGTAAGGGTTCCCTCTGGAAGCTGGTTTATGCTCATCCTGAGAAATAGTTATAAACTCGTGTCTTCTTTGTACAAGTGTTCGAAGTAGATATACTTTAAGCCCTTCAGAAATAAAATTATCTAAATTTAGAATATTATCAAGGTAAATCAGCAATATTTAACATTTGCTTGATGTAATGTGGCTTAAACTAGTTTAAGTAGTGTTCACTTG
Source organism: Hedera helix (assembly GCA_947179155.2). NCBI lineage: Eukaryota > Viridiplantae > Streptophyta > Magnoliopsida > Apiales > Araliaceae > Hedera > Hedera helix. The sequence continues at coordinate 32,068,234 of OX359287.1, forward strand.
AGATACTCCCTCCTTCCGGGGAAAAAAAGAGTGCTCCATGTGGTATTTTTTTAAGGAAATTGTGCTCTTTTCTCGTAATTTTAGAGCGAACTGGCAACAATATTAGCATAAGATGATTTGCCAAAGAGTATTGATACGTGTATCGAAAATAAACATTAAATAAGCACTATGTCGATTTTTTTTTAAAATATATTGTGCAAGTTATTACGTATAAAAATTAAATATATTAGGGTAGAAAAGATTTATTTTCGGCTCGTATTTTCGGTGGACAAAATACTTTTGTTACAAAAATTCTGATGTCGAATTTAATTAATCAGGGTTCACTTCTTGCAACATAATGTTCCCAAAAAATCTGATGTCTTTTAAAATGTGACTGAAAGTTGATTATGAAGGTAATTTAATAGACTTTCGTAGTTTAACAAAACCTTAGTATAATGTTATAATAACAAAATAACAAAATTATATTTATATAAGAAATTTTTGATATTTTTATGGAACTTTATTCATATAAATATGGTAGGCTTGTAAAATATAAATTTTTTTTAATATAAAAATATCATTTCATCAAAATAAAATATGTGAGTTGTAATGTAATGAAAAATACTTCTAAAATATAATAATTTATATGATAATGATAACTGTAGTTATCATGTTACATGAGCCTATATTTTTGTAATATCACCATAAAGGTTGTTAGGCTTATAAGCTATATATTCATGTATCCAGTAAAGCAATGAAATAGCAGATTTTCTGCATCTTCATTTCTTCTATCATGGTATTAGAGCCTTTTGGTGATTCAATGACTGTCGATCATATTCATCTTTCTCTGATCTTAATCTCTGATCTTCTATTGTGTTTTTGGTTCATTGATTAAGTTCTAATGGCTCAATCATATTCTGCTGTCACTGTTGGTTCAAATCCAACTGGTTCGTCTTTACCCATGGTTCAAATTGATCATTTCCATCCTTATTACTTACATAGCTCAGATCATCCAGGAATGTTACTGGTAAACCAAACCTTAAGTGATCTCAACTATAATCAATGGCGGTAGCCTTGTCTGCTAAAATGAAGATAGGAATGGTTGATGGTACCTTGGTTGCTCTTACTGCTACATCTCCATATCTTCCTCACTGGACTAGGTATAACAACATGGTAATATCCTGGATACTGAACTCTATATCTTCTGAAATTAGAGATAGTATTGTTTACTTGCCCACTGCTAAAGCTATTTGGGATGATCTAGTTGTTCGTTACACACAGAGCAATGTTCCCAAATTATTTTCTCTACATTAGAATTTGGCTTCATTAACCCAAAATACACTATCAATTTTAGCATATTTTACTACGTTTCGTTGTTTAATTGATGAATTTGAATCATTCACTGATGTCCCAAAATGCCCGTGTTGTGCTTGTACTCAACCTAAGCGTCTTGTAAAATGTGCTTCATTACAACCTAAACCAGCTGCTCATGTCAGTGTAATAGACTCAGTTTCTACTAATGATATTGCTGGAATTTTTGGTTCTGAAAACTTATTCTTCACATCTGCGCAATGTCAACAATTATTGCAACTGCTTCAGAATAATCTCATACTGACACCTCAAGCTTCAGCTCAGTCTCAATCTCATCGTACGTATTAACTCAGTTACTCCACATTTAGCCGGCAAATCTATTTCTACCGTTTGTTTCAATCATGATAATGATAACTGTTGTTATCATATTGCATGAGGTTATTTTTGTAATATCACCAATTGTTTGGCTTACAAGCTATATATATTCACGTATCTAGTAAAGCAATGAAATAACAGATTTTCTGCATCTTCATTTCTTCCATCATTATAGCATTGCGTATATGGCACGTATTACCTGGACATTTCGCCCATATTTTTAATTGACTGAAAAGAGTCGTGTTGTTTTTAATTGACTGAAAAGAGTCGTGTTGTAATCAATGAAGTAATCCAATCAAATTAAAAAGAAGGAAAAAATCAACAAACAAGACAAAACCTCACATCTATTTTACGTCCGCGTTTTATTATATTATTATTATCCAACAAATTTCTGTTCTTGTTTTTTTTTTTAAATATTTTTTGACTTTATTCTTTAAATTAGAAAAAAATACTACTATATTCTTTATAAAGTAATTACACACCCAACACGACCAGTAATAAATAGGATCTCAAATTTCAATTAATGAAAAGAAACTGATATTTTTGTAATAATTTTTATTATTTTTACACGTGAATTATTTTTTATTTATAACAACGGTTTTAAGTCTGTTATTATAAATTTTTGAGTATACTTTTTACATATAAAATATTATAATAAATTTATAACGACAGTTTTAAAATCGTCACTATAAATAAAAAATTGAGCCTCTCATCATTCTTTTCTCTTTTTTAAATACATCTCCCCTTCCCCTCATGTCCATCAATAATTTATATATATATATATATATGTGTGTGTGTGTAGGTAGGTATACAGTTGTGTATTTATACGGTAGGATTTTAACGACAATTTTTATAGTTATGATGATAATTTTCTTAGTAATACCGTCGCCATAGTTATAAAAATTATCGTCAAAGTCTTACCGTATAGATACACATACATAGTTGTGTAGCTACATTTTTATCCCATATATATATATATATATATACTTACACATTTTCCCCCATAAATTTTGTCCCTCATTTCTTTATGTTTCCCAAAAAGATGAAGAAAGCCAGTTCTCCGTTGATCCTGCTAACGTACGCCGTGGTGCTCACATTTCTCACCCCCGGCTCCGTTTCCGGCGAAGTCAACGTCACGATACTGGATATTACTCACGAGTACGTGCCTGACATGCCCTCTTTTGGGTCCGTAAGGGGACTGGGATTCATTTTGCGGCTGGTGGATGATATGAGGAACAATTCCCAGCTTAATAACTCTGAGTTGAAGATGAACGTGCACTCCGGCACGCACGTTGATGCCCCCTCACATGTTTATGTGGAGTACTATGATGCCGGGATTGACGCTAATACTCTCGACCTTCAAACCCTCAATGGCAATTTCTAATTCTCTCTCATTTATCAATTTTTTCCCCAGATACATATGTTTTGATTGTATTATTAAATGACACAAAGTGCTTCGAGGGGCGTTTGGGAATGATTTTTTTTTTTTTTTTTTTTTTTTTTTTTGACTTAAAAGTTAAAATTTTAGTAAATTTATAAGTTAAAATTTTAGTAAATTTATAAGTTAAAATTTTAGTAGATTCATAAGTAAAAGTGTTTGATATCATTTTTACTTATAAGTCGGGAATTATAAGTAATAGACGTGGAGATGTTCGGCTAATAATGATTTATAAATTAAGTAAAATGTAAAAATTATTAAAATGTCCTTTAGTAAGAAGAATGTTAAAAAAATAAGGAGAGACAGTTTTGTCATTTCTTTAGAGTTGATCAACTTAAAAAAAATGACTTATAAATCATTTTTTTTAAGTTTCAAAAAGTTACGTCTTCTTTTTTGACTTTTTTTTCGACTTATAAATTAGAAAAAAAGTACTAACCGAACACTAATAATGACTTACCATTGTTACCAACTTATAAGTTGGGTTGACCAACTTATAAGTTGGCGCCGAACACCCCCCAAGTTTATGGTATCTGATCCTTATGTCCATCACTGTTAAACTAAAGAATCAATTTAGTGGGGTAAACATGGAACAAATATTAATTTCTGTATGACTGTATACGATTATTTTGGTCCAATAGAAGATGGTTGTTGCGAAATCATTTTGTCTGTTAGAGTTGAATTAAGGCATTTCTATACGATTTTGAAGAATTGTTTGTGTGTGTTTTGACAGGGCCTGCCATTTTGGTTGATGTTCCCAGAAACAGCAACATAACCGGTATACATTCCCCCATCTCATTTAATTGGAATCATGTTGTTTTTACTATGAATACAAGACAATCTTCGGTTTCTTCCATTTGTTGGTTCTAATTACTAAGTGATGTAAAGAATTAAATTTAAACATATCTAGTGGGGGGAAATAAAGATAATCATCGTAAGAAATGAGAGTATTTGGATTTAAACAGCATCATTAGAAAAAATCACATCAGATCAATTTCACATTTTTAAATAAAATAATATAAAAGAACAAGTGTCAATGGAGCTTATTAAATTTCTACACGTCTATTTAGGCTCAACGTGTAGTGACATGCTTGAGTAGTTAATACTCCATTTGCTTTCTTCGTATTTAAGTTTATGATTCTACTACTTCAACATTATAATATCCTAGGTTTCATGATATTTGCCTTCCATACCACTTGAGTAATTGAGATTCAAGATGTATCTAATTGCTTATGAAATTCTAGTCACAATCTAGTACAAAAATTTAGTGTTCAACTTAAACATCCACTTTCACTTATCACAAAAAAGTTAAAAATTAATAAAATAAATAAATCTTTTTCATTGCCTTGTAGCTGGATTTTTGGTATACAAAATCTTTGGAGGTGTGTTCTTAGGTATATCAGTCTAGACATAGTTCTGATGTTAGATGCAAGTAAGAATTTTACAAAATGAAGGAAGAATTGGTCCAGTGATTTGCTTTTAAAAAAACTAAATAGGATATTTGGAACCATTTCCAGTGGTTTGCAAAATTTTCAGCTTTGGTATCTAACCACTTGATAATATAAAGATTGAAAATCTCTCTCTCTCTCTCTCTGTGTACAATTTAATTCAAAGTGATTCAGTTGCATTTTAATGACACATCACTGTAGCTGTGCCCGCGTATGGGTACTGCAAAATGTATTAGTATAAATAGAATTTATACATTCTTTAAATTTATCCCTCCCTTCCACAAAAGGAGTCTCATTTATTTTTTACCCTAGTTAATTTGCAAAATCCTAAAATTCAAATTGTGATGTGAATTTATTCTAATTTTTGAAATAATAATTCTGTGTGTGGTAATACTTTTTAGGTAGTTTACAATATTAACTATTGCATTAATCAAAATCAAATAAATTCACATTAATTTTAAATTTTAGAATTTCGCAAATTGACAAGGGAAAAAATCACATGAGACTCTTTTTGTAGAAGGAGGAAGTTTAACTGAAACTAGACTATTTGGACAATATACCTATTTTATTAGGGTGCGCTCTGAGCATCTTTTTATGCTCCATTCCAATAGTTTGACGCATCTGCTTTTCTCAGCTGCTGTTATGCAGGGCCTTAATATTCCCAGGGGAGTGAAGCGCGTGCTTTTCAGAACATTAAACACCGACAGGTAAGCTTAGTTATATTATTTCAGAACAGCCATATTTACGGGCCATTTTTCATTTATATTTTGCTTAATGTTCTTTGAAATTAATACATGTCCAGAAATAATAGTATGAATACGATCGTTAGGACTACGAAGCTAGAGTTGGTAATGGTTTGAATAATGTTGAGGTTGAGCTCTTGTTATCATTCTACTAGAAAAAAATCAAGCTATCTATGTAATTATTTACAGAGTATAATTCTTTCTGTTTGTATAAAAAGAAAAATTTGGCACGCGAGTATGTTTCTTCAATGTTTTAAGCAGAATACGGGCATAGAATCAGTAGCTTACCTGGTTGACAGTATTGCAGCAGTATTTTCCTTTCTTAGATCCATACTCGATACTTTTTAATTCATTTTTTAAATTCGTTTTAGACAACTTAAATGGTTGTTCGCTTTGCCTTCTCAAAGAGGTAACTTTCAGTTTGGGGTATGAGGGAGTGCTTATATATTTTATTGACAACCTAAATGATATATATATATATATATATATATATTATAGCTCAGTCCCAAAATGAGAGTCCACATTTGTCACTTTTTTAGGAAGGTTTGATACTGCAACATTATAAACTGCCTAGACCCAAGATCAAACTTACCTAAATAAATTATTTTTCTTTCATTGATTTTGAAGGCAAATGTCACTTTGACATATCTCTAGAAAGGAAAGTTGGACTTTCATAAGGGACCATCATTTTACGTTCAGTTGCTAAATATATGTATTATAGGTGAAATGTAAATGTTAGAAGCTCTTCTAGGTTTTCAGCCCCTAAAAGAATATGGACATGATGTTTGAGGTGCATAATTTTACTGACACTCTGAGCACTTATGCCCTCTTCAACATAATATACATCATAATTTATCGCCACGCAGTGATTGGACCTCCACCTCCAATTTGCATATAAGTTCACACTTATTACACGTGCAGAAAAGTTTATTGTATTGGGTTGGGTAACTACTACCATGTGAAGAAATTCCATGCCAGGTAATTCTTTTGTTTATTTGAAGGCACCTTATGCTTAAAAAGGAGTTCGACTCGAGCTATGTGGGATTCATGGAGGATGGCGCACAATGGCTAGTGGACAATACTGATATTAAACTTGTTGGTAAGGAAGGGAGTTTCTCTTATTTCTCTTGGTGTCGGGGTAAACAACCCTAGGACCTAGATTTTTGCTTAAATACTTTATGGCATCTCAAATGTACTGATTGCGAGTATTCTTTCCAGTATTTCAATATTTTGCAAGATATGATGTGTATGTAGCTTGAATGCTTGACTATATATGCCTTGCGTAACTTAAACTTTGCAGTGAAAATTTGTACTTTCTCTGCTGAGTTGCATCAGAAATAACTAAGATTAGTTGAATTAATAATCAATATATATTATACATATGTAGGGATGCCAAATGGGTCCTGCATTCCTCTATTCAGATGGGTTTTGGTTAGATCTTAATCTAGGTAGGATGAGTTTCTAGTAGACAAACTGTCAAGTGGGCACAGCTGCAAATTCTCAGCAGTTTCAGTAAAATTTCTCACATTTCTTGCCAAATGGTGCTTCCTCTCTCTCTGTTTTTGGTGGTCATGCTCACATGGTTCTACCTGTGACTTTCTGGTAACGACATTTTTGATCATGCGGCCTTGTTTCAGAATTTCTCAAATTGGACATATCTTGGTTGTTTAAGTTGTGGACGTTGAATTGGCTGTTATATTGGCTTTTAATTTTTATGCACATATTTGTATGCTGTTGTTCAAAAAGAGCATTTGTCATTCATCCCCAGTCTAGTTACCTATTTAACCCCAAATTATGTAAAGTACAATAATATGATATTTTTAAGTAGTTCAAATATGACACGTACGGATGCATGTATGCTAGCAGAAGTCGATTTCAACAACACATACATCATGATTGTGATCATAGAGTCTTTCGCTGTAAGTATTGCAAGCTATGATATTCCTTTGTTATTAATTTTTATTATATTTACTTTTAATGTATCAAAGTTCAATACTCATTTCAGTGGGTCATTAATTACATTTTCATGGCCTAATTACTGGGAGATAAGTCAATAACATAGATTTAACATTTGGTTCCTTTTATCTTCATGGTTGCTGTACTCTCCTAGATTCTATCTTTTGAGCTCATGTATATTTCAACAGTAGCCTTGTAACACATTTTATGATTTAAAACCACTAAGTGGATTAATAATATATCCAGCCAAATAAATCTTTAGATGAATCTGTTTACTTGGTAATACATATATATTGTATTGTGACAGTTATTCCCCTAAATTACCTCTGCAATGAAAAACTTTTGTTATTTTACCAGCCATATATCTATTCTATCCTGTTACTTGTTAGCAAACATCTTTCGATGCAGTTCTGTTGCCAACTAATGGCTGCACTGACGCATATGTTTGTTTCTCTCTTCTTGGTTGTAGGAGTTGATTACTTATCCAGTGCTGCATATACTAATTTGATCACTCCTCATCGCATACTATTGAAAAACAAGGTAAGGACCATCTTTTTTTTGCTTTTGGTATCTTTCTCATGTCTAGAATGCGGTTCTTCCTGATATCTTGCTGCATCATGTACCGTGATCATTCTTTATTATTCCGCATTTTTAAGCAAGTTATCAATGTGAAACACCAGGAATTGGAAACTTCTGGGACTCCTAAACTCTAGGACCAGTTAAGCTGAAGTTAGGCATATACAATACATCCAGTCTAGTGATTTCAACATGTCTACCTATTATGTACGCCAAAATAAAACCCCTTTTGCCAATATTATATCGAACATGTCTACCTATTATGTCTCTAAAGCTGCTTTTCATCTCATTCCCCTTCCGCTGAACTGGATAACATGCGAAGTTTATTATACTAGAAGAGTTTGGGAGACGCATGGTATTAATCAATAATTTCGTTTGGAGAATTACACCTTTGACAACAACCAGTACACGGTCCATTTAGAAGTCTGGTATTTTTGTATTCTGAGTCAGCTCCATATATTATCATTAATTGGTCAAAGCATTGTTAAATCAGTATCTCTTATCCTAATATTATCATGAATACCAAACTTTGTTGCTAATCATTTTAATAATGGTAAAGAAATTGTGCTCGTTATTGGCCCTTGTATTGGTTCTAAGTTCTGACATTGCTGATATACTCTAGGATATCATTATCGTGGAAGGCCTGAAACTTGATGAAGTTAAACCACAAGTAACTTATACTCTCCATTGCCTACCTCTAAGGTTGCACGCCGATGCATCTCCAACAAGATGCATTCTTATCCAGTGAACTTCCTCGCAAATTTGCTAAATGTAAGTGATATATCTCCATATTATCCAGCAGCATGTACGCAATTGAGCGCCAAAATATGTGAATTTTTTTTCTAATTTCGTTCTGCCGCTTGTCAGTGTTGAGTGGCATTTGTGAATATATGTTCATTCTTATGTCATGATCTCATTATTACTAGCTTAATTGCTGCAGGTAACATACTGGAAGGACTTGTTCTTATATCTGATCATGATTCCGTGGCTGACTTCCAGTTATCTATCTGACAAGTTCTTTCTGGAGGAAAAAAACAATTGCACACTGTTATATGTGTTAGCTCTGTTTTTTTTTCAAGAAATAGTGAAGGTGCTTATCCCTCCACATTCAAATAAAAAAAAAACATAATACTGAAAAATGGCATTTATAAGCCAGTTGGGTAATTTTGCTATGAGTTCACTAGACTTTATACTCGAGCCCAGTCTGATGTCTCCCCAAGCTGGTCCTAGCTTGGCCCATAAATTCAAGACAAAAATTTAAATTACTATTTTACCCCTCCAACAATTACAGATGACTAATGAGAAAACAAAAAAAGTTGAAAAAACTATAATAGCATACTAGAACCTTCCATTTTTTTTTTTTAACATAATTCTCTTAACTCTCAAATATTCTCTCTTCTTTATTATCCCCTAATAATCTCTTATTATAAAGGGACAGTAATGAAAATAATTGATATATTGAGGGTGTAATCACAATTTTTTTTTGTCCATATAAGTTTGGTTTTATTATAATTTTATTTTTAAACTTTTTTATTCTATTCACAAAATTAGATAAAACATTTGCGTGTGTCGCTGAAATTAGTTGTAATAATCTTACATCCAAAAAGTTAAACTAATTGATTGTGAGCCTAGGGCTAAAGTATCTTAACAAATGGCACCCCTTCCTAGAAAAACTTATTTTTAATTTTTGGTTCAAAGTAAAATATTACTATGAACAATTAATATTTTTCTTTATCCAAGAAAAGGAAATAAAAGAGTATTATTGTATTAAACCCTTTTTTCTTCTTTTAATTAAATATGATTCCAGGGGTATAAGTTGTAATAATCCTACTACTACGTACCCAAAAAAGGTAAGTTATTGCCAAAAAGAAAGCATTGCAATTTGCAAATAAACAAACCATCTACAAGCCAAAACCCCGAATCTCTTCCGGGGTTTAACCTTCACGCAGAGAGAGGACTGAGGAGAGACGAAGTGAAGGAGAGAGAAAATGGAAGGAGGAGCGTCGTACCAGCGATTTCCCACGGTGAAGATCAGAGAACTCAAAGACGACTATGCCAAGTTCGAGCTCCGCGACACCGACGCCAGCATTGCCAACGCTCTCCGGCGAGTAATGATAGCCGAGGTTCCAACCGTCGCCATCGATTTGGTCGAAATCGAGGTCAACTCAACCGTACTCAACGACGAGTTCCTCGCTCACCGCCTTGGTTTAATTCCTCTCACCAGCGAACGAGCCATGAGCATGCGATTCTCACGTGACTGCGACGCCTGTGACGGCGATGGCCAGTGCGAGTTTTGCTCCGTCGAGTTCCATTTGCGGGCCAAGTGTATCAATGACCAAACTTTAGATGTTACTAGCAAGGATCTCTACAGTTCTGACCATACTGTTGTTCCGGTTGACTTCTCTGATTCCTCTGGCTACGAAAATTCTGAACAAAGGTCCCTTTCTATCTCTATATATCATATATCTGTTTCACAAAATGTGTGTGATTTAATTTGAGCTATCGATTTTTAATAGCTCCAAATTGCTGAGAGAAATGCAACCAACAATAGGGTATTAGGTCTTGCCTTCTTTTCATGTTTAGGTTGTGTGTGAAATTGTTTCTGTAGTTTAAGATTATAAGTAAAATATGTGAACTACAGTAGTTTTCTGCTACTGTTCAATTTGTTTGGTGAAATGAGGACAAATAGACTAACATCAGGTTTTTGATTCCGTAGGGTTGCTGAGAAAGTTAAAAGTTGGGCAAAATTACATCTTGGGAATTGATATTTTCACAAGTAAAAGTGTTAGTTCCACAAATTCCCTCAACTGAATAATAAATTGACCCCACACATGAAAGGGGGAGCTTGAGAAAATATCAAATTTTGCTTTTAGAAACATCAATTCCCTATATCTTTTAGGCTTTGTATGGAGCTCAAGAAATGTGAGGAAACAAAAAGGAAAATGAAAACTAAAAAAGTAAAATTTACTTTTAGCACTATACTTGGCAACAATTGGTGTATGGAATTTTAGAATCATTTATGGTTGAACACTTGAACTTATGTATTCATTGAGAGGTTGTATTTTTACTTCCTCTCCAAATTCCAAGTTTTTTGTTTCCAAGAAAATTAGAAGGAAAATATTATAAGTGTAATGAAGTCTTGAATTAAAGTTTTCTTTATACTCTCCTTGGGTATTGAGGGACAGAGATGAGAAAGGGTGAGAAGGGAAATAAGAAATGAAGGTAAATTTGACAAGTCATATCTCTATTATTGCAAGAGGAAAAAAATAAGATAAAACTAGAGAACTTATCTGACACACATCGTTGGGCTAGCATTAATTGAGGTGGAGATTTAGTCTTTAGCTATGTAGAAAATCAGTGAGAGATTTTCTGAATCCTTAATTAGATGAATACATTGGCCTTAAATAAATTGTACGTGAATACTGTTATGATTTAGTTAAGAACTCTTCTCATAAATGTCTCGTCACTCTTTCCCATAAATTTGTTGGCATTCAATCACATTCCTTGATATAACAAAATAAATTGGGGTATTGCTCATAGTTAGACGTTCTTTTGTTCTGAGTTATGGAAATGTGAAGACTAAACGTAAACCTCACATGTGACTGAAACTTAAAAGGCCTCTTTAATATTTATCTGCTATTTTTTTCATATGACCAACTTTAAGCAACTCCAATAAGGGTGGAGAGGGAATATCAGTAGTGGATTTTTGAAGGAGTAACATTATTCCTTTATAAATCTTATGAGCTTTATTGGGCTCCGTAGTAATTTGGATTCCATCTTCAAGAAGTTAAACTTCTGAAAATTTCTACAAAAAATAAGGTAGACTTTTGAACATTTCTATCAAGAATAAGGTAGAGTTTTAAAAATACAGATCCCCTGCCCCCTCCCTATCCCCATCCACAAATACCAAAAGCAAAAGAAGCCAAAGCAGCCCATTGGATTTATTTTTTTTGCAACTGGGAGTTTGGAGCTTACATGACAGTCGTGTTGACTTATCAAGAAATATAACAGTTGTTCCTTCTTGGTCTCGGGGAGTTTGAGCATTTTTATTTAGTTGAATCCAATTAAGTTAAGGCTCCATATCATAATTGATTTACTTCCTTACATGATCTCTAGCAGCCCCTTAAAATCTAAAGTAGTATTTAATTATTTTGTTTATAAAAATTCGGCTGGTGTTAGATTCTGATATGTACACCACTAAATTATTACTTTAGATTCTAAATATTTTTCCAGTAACTAATTGATATTCTGATTTTGATTCATCATCGAAATAGTCCGTATTTTTTTTTGGTGACAATCAATTAGAATAGAGCAGCGATAATTAAGAGTGGTTTGTATTATTTTAGAGGAATAATAATTGTGAAGCTACGTCGTGGACAAGAACTGAAGCTGAGAGCCATTGCCAGGAAAGGGATTGGCAAAGATCATGCCAAGTGGTCACCTGCCGCAACTGTTACTTTCATGTATGAACCTGCCATTCATATCAATGAAGATATGATGGAGAGTTTAACACTTCAAGAAAAACAAAGTTTCGTCGATAGCAGTCCTACCAAAGTCTTTGATATTGATCCTGAAACCCAACAGGTTGGTTATTTTTTTCATTTTCATTCTTCTTTGATTTCTCTTAGTGGTTCCTGTCCAATTATATATATATATATATATATATATATATATATATATATATATATATGACGGTTCAAAAACATACCTCTTAAATAGCATACATTTTTCAAAATGACTCGTTTTGAAGATTTTTAATGGCATTTTCGTAAATAAAAGGAAAAAAATGGGGTCGCGGAATGTCACATTATGTTATATATTCTTTTAATATTATTTAAAAAAAAAAATGAATCTTAAAAACGATATTGTTTTGATAAATGTATGTTATTTAAGGTTTGTCCTCTCTCTCTCTCTCTCTCTCTCTCTCTCTCTCTATATATATATATATATATATATATATATATATATATATATATATATACGAGTAGCCATCCATAACAACCGGTTGCTGAGAGTACTGACTTAGAAACTTGTCTATTGCTAAAAACTCTAGCGGCAGGGCCCTTATTGCTTTATTTGGCCCTCCTGCTAGAGCTTCTAGCAACAGACAAGTTTCTAAGCTAATTTGGCCCCTGCATGAGGTTGCTAAAACAGTACTCGCAGCAACTGGTTGTTATGGATGGCTACCATATATATATATATATAAGCTGAAAAAGGATTATATTGCAATCTAGGGTAGTACATAACATCCCTATAATCATAACCCCCAGTAGTGGGAGAATTGGCAAGAGAAGTTGAGGAATAAATTCAAGGTCGGTGGTTCCAATCCCCTTACTTGGGGCCAAAATTACGTACACATATAAAAATTCTTTAGCAACAGCTAGAAGCTGTTGTTTAACACAGTCTATGTGAGATTCAAAGAGCACATAGGTTTTACTAGGAATTCAACCCTGTTTAGCATATCAGGCTATCAGCACAGCTATTGGTTGCTCTCATATGTAGTACAATTTATGCTCGTAAAGCTGTTTGGATAGGTGCCTACTGTCATGAAGTCATTGTACATTTGTACCTACATGGTCTTTGTATACATAGTAGCTCTTTTAGTGGTAATGTGGTGTATGGGATGATGATAGGTTGACTCGAATGATGTTTGCTTTTGTTCATAGACTGATTCTTCTATCTTTCAAACTCTCAATCTCGCTAGTTTTGACTCAATACAAATTTTCTTCCATGGCGTTACTTGGACCAGAACAGGGAACAGGAGAATTCTCACTACCGCTGGCATTCAAAAATAGGTCCTTTACACAAGTTTCATAAGACTCTTAACATCTGAAAGAGTCATCTATGCTTGAGATATCGTCTTTGTCATATGCTGTATGAATTGAGTGCTCATGCTTGAACTCGTGATGCTGATACATCTTTCATTTCAGTGATGTAAATGAAAAAAACTACATTGCTATAATTGCTTTCTCTGTCCTATGCTTTGTAAGTTTCACTTTAATGCATAAACCTGGACCATCACCCTTGTGCTTCCAAATAATGTAACATAAGGACCTATTCTCATCTTTTAACATTTCTAGGTTGGATGCCAGAGGTGGTGGCAGAAACAGAAAATTTCATTAAGGGAGTCAAAAGTTTAATGTCAATTTAAATATGTTTAAAAAAAATTGAAGGAGTCAAAGTTAGTATATAACCACATTTTCACGTTACAAATTTAATGTTTATTGCCCACCATAACACAAGCGTAGGAACTCTTCTAGTGCTCTGCTTACTATCGATATAGCTTCACATTCAAGAGGTTATGCAAGTAGTTACATGAGATATAAGTTATGAATATGAGTTGATAGTAGCTAGTACGCGCAGCACTAGGATGCCTAGTGCTATCACACTGTGGGAATGTCAAGTTATATAGAATATAGATAGTGGAGTAGTGAGTACTAGGATGAATTGTGCTATGCTTACAAAGCTGGCGCCTAAATTTTTTTCAGAAGCAAGGGATGATCCTTTTCCTAAGTTCTATGTAGTTTGTGATGATAATGTGATGGGATGCATAGCATATTAAATCAATTTTGTTGTCTTATATTGTTCTGAGAAAGTTTATTGCCTTCATTACCTTTTTTTTAATTGCTATCGCACTATTTAAACTAGTAAGTAGCGAAATCAGTTTGCTTGCTGCTAATGCACTTAAATTTGGAACTCCATTTTTGAAGTGATATACCTTCGAGTGACGTGATGACTACAGCATAGCTGAAATTTGAGCTAAATAATGGGTGCCTTATTGTTGTTGGTATTACTGAATAAGAATGGAGGTGTTCTTTAAGGGTCATGTATTTCATGTGAGAATGTATAATCAGGTTATACCTTCGTCAATTCTTTGAACTCTTATCATTTCATTGCATACCTTTTGGTCATTTGACTTCCTTAAAATTGCATTCGATCTTGTAAAATCAAACATTTCGTCTTTGAATGCCATTGCAGAAGAAAATTTATTTATCAAACGCCCTAATTTTTAAAATTCTTCGGACGCTTTTCTGTTTTCAGGTTAAGGTGGTTGATGCCGAGGCATACACTTATGATGATGAAGTGCTCAAGAAAGCTGAAGCTATGGGGAAGCCAGGACTTGTCGAAATTTATGCAAAAGAAGACAGTTTTATTTTCACAGTTGAATCCACTGGCGCCATCAAAGCTTCGCAGTTGGTAGTCAATGCTATAGAAATCCTGAAACAGAAGCTTGATGCAGTTCGCCTGCCAGATGACACTGTAGAAGCTGATGAACAGTTTGGGGAATTGGGTGCACATATGCGTGGAGGGTGATCCTCCGTGGTGCCAGGATTCTTCGGATTAAGTTTATTCAGAGATCAACTGATTTCCATAGGTTTTTGGAACTTATGATGTAGTTTTTGATATGCAGCCAGTGGATGCTAATCATCTTTTTGTAAGTATATCATATGTTATGTCCCTGATAGAGTTACCTAGTCATTTCGCTGTTGGACTTGTTTGCAGGCGGTCTACAATAATATAAAGTAGTGCATTAATTTTGAGAAGCCTGCATGTTTACATCTTTGTTGAAATCATGTTGTGCTTTGCTTATTGCAACTATCATTTCATTCAACTTTAAAAACGCTTTCCTTGGTACGGATGGGAGAACACAATACTATCAGATTAGCCAAGATATTGATTAATATAAGCTGCTATAAGCCTGTAAAAGTAGTACTATTAGATAAGAAGGATGTAATCGTTTGCGTGGGAACTGAGTATTTTTATTTATTTATTTATTTATTTTATCAATAAGTGGCAACCGGTTTTTAAAATTGCAAATGTTTTTAATTTGGTTTTGGATACTCGCAGGGAAATAGCTATATTTTTCAAAAAAAAATAAAAATTCCACCTCCATCTGCTGGTTGTTGGGCCTGAAGGTATTCTTGGAGTGAGCATATTTGTGCTGCTGATTCTGCTCAAGAGTAAGCCCCAACTTACCTTTTCTTTGAGTGAGCATATAGAAGGTCTTTATATGATCGCTCTCAGGTGTTCCTTGTTTGTTGGCAAAAGAAATTGGTTCAGTTTAGGTCTGGTATCAGTCCGTTATCCACATTTAGCTTGCAAATTGAATTAATTGTCGAATTTATGGTCAGTCAGCAAAGGCTACAACTCTTATATCTTATCATCCTCAAACCACTCTATTTCTTTGATTTGCCCATAAACTATTCAAGATTGGTTTTAACTTTTTAGTCTATTTTTCGAAGCAAACAGGGGCTAAGGGCTTGTTTGGATATATCTTAGATACCTTGGGAGTGGTCACAGTTGATAGAAATAGGAGAGTCTTAGGCTGTCAAAAAGATACCCAAATCTTTGTCTCAGAAGCAGACATGCTTCCAAGATGTCAGTCTAGTTTTACAGATTTGGGACATGTCTGACTCCTAAACATCAAAAACCTCCTATTGTCCTTTTTCTACTGACCCCTCCCAGAAGGAAAGGACCCTTAAAAGTTAAAAGTCTGCTACACTGCTAAGTAGCCATTAATTTTTACTCCTTAGCACCAGAGAGTCGTTAACCAAGGACCACCTACTAACAACACTGGACTCGGTCTTCTTACCATTATTTCAATATTCAATGCCCCTCATCTACTTGTTTGAGATAAACTAGCAATTTGTAAGATTGATAGATCAAATGTAGTAATGTATTTTTGTTTTGGATGGTAAATGATATAGAAATGTATTGATATATAACAAACTTGGACCACTTGCCCTAAGAAAACCAATTTTATGTTTCATATTACTTCGTCTAAAGGTGCTAGTAAATTCATACCTCATCGATGGTAGAACTAAGGTGGAGTTTGGTTCACGACAAATTAATATAATAGTTTTGTAATGTAATAAGTTACTATATTGATGTAAAATTTATAATGTTTAATTTACATATTACATGTATTATTCTATTATGAGTGATACTATTACATCAATTTTTAAACAATTCATTATATTCTTCAATTTGTTATTAGTTTGTTACGTCTCTATTGCAATAGGTCGTAAACAACAAAATAATAATGATTATAGCTAATTTGATATTTTTAATTTTTAATTTATTTTATTATATATATATATATATATAATTTAATTAATCAAACACAAATTTAAACATAATATAATAATAGTATAATTACTATACAAATATCAAAAATCAACCAAACAAATATTTCGTAATAACTTATTACTATTACATTACAACTTTAATATATTACGTAGATTGTTATATTACATCAAATTTGGGTTAAATCATTTTTTTTCTCACTGAATTGAACCCTAATTTACATATATATTACTGAATTGATTTTTTTTACAATAACATCACTAAACTGAATTTTTTTTACAAAATTTAAAATTTTCATCGATGACTGTTAAAATTTAACCACTTTAATGACGTAGCATGCCGCGTGGACAATTTAACATATAAAATATGACGTGGCATGTCACATAAGCAATCCATTAAATTTTAACAATTATGGAAGAAAAAATCAAATTTTATAAAAAAAAATCAGTTTTGTAATGCGATTATAAAAAAAATCAATTAAGTGATATATATATATATATATATATATATATATATATATATATATATATATATATATATATTTAGATTTAGTTCACTAGGAAAAAGGTGATTTAAGCCCATCAAATTTCTATTCTACGAATCAAACTCCACCTAATTGTTTGTGCTTGTTCTAATCATATTTTATTACAAGTATCAAAAGAACACATTATTCCAACTTATAAATTATGTTTGTTCCAATTGATAAATGGCTTATATTTTTGGTACAGCACTAAAGATATTGTGACCATCTTGCTGTGCAATATATATATACACATTGTGGGGAGAGAGACAATAACTGTAGGACAAGGAGAAGGGGGATGAGGTGGAGAAGTTGGAAGAAATCAATTATTAAACCCACGCGGAGAGTGTGCAACGAAAGCAAGGAGACACTAAAATTTTGGGGCCATTCTGATTTCTGGAGGGCCAAGGCCACGGGCACAGCTCCATCATCCATGGCTTCTCTCTCTCTCTCTCTCTCTCTCTACATATAAACTTGTGGTGGTCCTCTGATCTCTCTATGTATATGAATTGTCCAACATATCGCAATAATTACATATATAGTTGCAAAACTTTGTTTTATACACACACATGTATACGAAAATTATTTATGACAGCCGGTTATTAGTAATAATTAAAATTGGTCGTCCCAACAAGAATGAGCAACAGAGTTAAAATTATGCATAAATTGGTATATCGCAAGAAGGGTGAGTGACAGGGGCTTGCCGCAAAAAAGATAAGTAATAAGGTTAATCCACGACAAAAATATTCATGTATTAGTTGTCAAAATATTGTCCTTGCAATCAATTATCATGAATATCACCTATAAATATATATATATATATATATATATATATATATATATATTCCTTCTTGACCATTACTAGAGGAGAAAGGACTGGAGGTTGGTAATAGTTACAAATTTTGTCAAGGTCAAGTGAAACTCCAATCATGCTAAGAATTACAGTTTGTCACTCTTTCAAATGAGAATTTTAATCGAATTTCTTCACTTACATCTTTCCCTTCAAATACAATAATAAAAAAAATAAAAAAAAGTAATATTACATCTATTTTATTGGAAGAAATTTTGTTCTAAGTGCTGCTTCTTGAATTTATTAGACTATAAACAAAATATTTAATTTGAATAGAGATATGATAATGGCATAGGCTACACAATTCATAATGTTAATTTTAGGCTTCCTGATAAATAGAGATATATGCTTTAAGGTATTATCCGTCCTTCAAATAATGTACAAATATATTTTGCATATAAATTAGAAAAATAAAACAGAAAAAAGAAAATAAAAAAATCAACTTTATATTTAGTTATCTCACAAAATTATATAAAATAATTAGTTTTTCTTTTTTTATATATATTGAACTTCAATAAATGACATTTTTATTTTATGTATTTATTGTCATTATTTTGAGGAAAAAAAAAATTATAGCTTATGTTATTTTGCAGTCTTTGAGAATGGAGGGAGTAATTAATTTTTATATAATCGGTGCAGGAAAAATATATATAAAATGAAGGTAAAAAGGGAAGATCAGGGCCGAAGACTGGAGAGATTTTTACAATGGGGGTCCTCACTTTTGCTATCATTTCAAGCTTTACAGCTGTGAGCAAGAAAATGGTAGCTAGCCAGAGGAAAATTAAGATAGAGGGGGAATTTGGACAACTATACGTATGTAATATTTGAATATAAAATTAAATATTATATTTATTTTAAATATTAAAAAATATAATATAAAACAAATTTTAATATTATTTTTTAATAATTAAAATAAATATAATATTTAAATATTACGCAAAGATATTTATTCGGGCGATTTACAGGCAGTATTTTTACTTCAATTTCTAGCTAGTGCAGAGGGAGTAGATTATCTGATGTGATGGGGTTTAGTAATGAAACACGATAATAATAGGGTGGGAGATGAAATGATTTGATTTTGAGGGGAGGTCAAAAAGTAGGAAAGTTATTATTACAATGATCATCAACCTAAAGCCATCCCCAAGCCAATATGGCATCATCATTTCATCATATTGTTCTTCTACAATTATTGGTTTCCAACACTTTGTTTCCCTATTTACTTTTTCTTTTCTTTTCTTATTATGGGTGATTAATCACTTAAAGCTATGTTTATTTATAAAAAATATACTTAAAATTAAATTATTTATATTAATTTAATATTATTTTAAACTATTTTATCTCATAATAAAAATATATAGTCTTATAAATTATTTTTTATCATTCTAAAGACTATTTACGAATAATTATATAATCTATGATAAATGTGATATTAATAATTACTCTCATTTTAAGTTATTAAATAGTTTTATGAGATTAATAGTCTAATATTAAGGAACTAATAATCACTTGTCAAAGAATTAACTAGTGTAAAATAGTATTAAATTAAGACAAATAATTCAATCTCAATCATATTTTTTCACAAATAAACGTAGCCTTAAAATGTTAAGTTGATTTTGTAAATACTTGTTTTCTTATAAGATTTGTTCATAGGACAAATTTAACTCTTGAAATCGTTGCAATATACGTCATATTAGATTTATGACTGTAAAATGGGTAATCTTTAAAATATTGTAGAACTATATAGCTATAATCTAATTGAATTTCAAGAACTTTAGAATTGTCATTGTTCTTGAACTTCGTCTTTCAATCATAACTCTAAATTAAGGTTTTCATAATTATAATCGCAATGAACTTAAAATGGTCTAAAATGAGCATTAATTTTTATGGATCAAAAATTTGTCAAAGACTTGGAGAGAAACTACATAAATCTAAACAAACCTTGCGAGTTTCTTCCTCTTAAGATCTGTCTCACATTAGTCATGATCACTATTAAGATGGGGAATTGATATTTTCGTAAATTAATTTAATATTTTCACAAGAATAAATGGGACCCACTTTTAAAAATATTAATTTTCATATAAAATTGATATTTTCACAAGTTAATTAAATAAAATTCATTTGTAAAAATATCAATTTCACGTATCTATTACCATTCTACACTCCACCAAATTAGGACAAAGGAACAAAATGAGGTGGACCATAGACATACACACCCACCTTCCACGAAATCAAAGATTTTGTCTCCCAAATTCAAAATCACCCTACCTTTTGCCTTCTAACCCTCTATGGGGTGTGCTGCTTGTGGAATGCAGAAGGATCCCTAATACCCCCTTCCAACACCTATTGATCTATCTTTCTCATTCTCCAACAATCCTTTTCAACTTACTAGTGTTTTCTCTTTGTTACTTTTAGAAAAATTACTAATACTATGCACTAGTATATTTTATTACAAAAAATTGGACGAAATTTTCAATATCCGAAGTTGGAAAATAACATCCTAAAGAAAATTATAAAATTATCAATATCCCAAATGATTGTTCCACAATATTATATTTTGTGCATATATAATTGAATATGCATAAAGTACAGTCTATAAAATATGACTATTGCTCATATTTTTTTCCGGACCCATAATAATGAGTTTACAATTGGGTGAATTAGTTTTAGAGTAAAGTAGGTTGATTTCTTCTATAAATGGAAAGAAATTGTTTTAGTTCTCTTTATTACTTTTTTTTTTTTTTTTTTTTTTTGAGAATTATGATGATAGTATTGATTTTGACCTATCATTTCGGTTGTGTAAACTAGAACTCGACTTTTATCCCTTCTCCCATTTATAATAGATTATGCCTCAAGGTCATAGGGGTGTTTATCAGTAATTTACCACCCCGTCCTGTATCGAATCGCCTTATATCGATTATCGATTTTGTTCAAAATAGGACACTGAAGTCGGTACTGATTAAACCGGTTTCTCATACCGATGAGTTGGTACAGTTTCGGGACGGTACCGGCAAATGCCTATTTTATACCGATGCCTCAACTCCTTGTAATATCTATGCATCCAAACAAAACCTTATCTGTAGATTCCAGATTTCAACAACCTTCTATAAAGATCTGCAATCTTCAATAAAATTAAAACCCTAGACTCCGAAAAGTCACTTAAAGATAAAAAAAAAATCACATGCAATTACAATTAATCATTTTCAAAGCCCAACTACAAAATATGCAATTAACCTCTACAAATTGATTACAATAAATCCACAAATAAGACTACATGAGACTTGTGAGAGTGAGAAAAAAAAATCATATGAGATGGAGAGGCAAGATCTATGAGGTGGATGATGGACTGGAAGTCTCAAGTCTGTGAAGAAGAGTTTGCGATGTGGAGAGAGAGGAGTCTGTGATGTGGAGAGAAGAAGAACTAAAGAAGGTACTCTGCGATGAGAAAAATTGAGAGTTAATATATTATACATATACTAACATAATATATATATAAATATATAATAAGCAATCGGTATATTCGATTCGGGCCGGTACTTACCGGATGCTAAAAAAATAAATATTGTACTTATCCCGTTTAACCTATTTGTATGCAAAAAAAATTATTAGTATCGTACTGGCTGCTAAATATACCGAACTGGACGATTCGGTATGCCCGATTCCAATAAAAAACCGTTTGTACCTTATTGGTTTGCACACCCCTACTCAAGGATACCAAACAAATTACTCTCTCTCTCTCTCTCTCTATATATATATATATCTATATATATATATATATACATTGAGAAAAATAAATAATAAGAAATTGATAAATCCACAACAAAAAATAATATTTTCACAATGTCTCAATCCACACCTATATGAGAGGAGTTGTGAAAATATTATTTTTTGTTGTGGATTTAGTCATTTTTTAAATAATATAGTAATATGTACAAAAAAAATATGACTATGTCTCAAGCCTAATAATTGGACGCCTTGAAGGCTCGCAGGTTGGAGATGATTATGCCTTTAGTACGAAGTCCGTACACATTTTGCAATGTTTTTGTTGCATATCACATGAACAAGCTATAATTTAAAGAATAGAGTGCCCAATCGAATTCACAGAAGTCATAGTGCAAATACCATGTCTCAAAAAACTGAACTCATTTATACGATCCCCTAAGAATGCAAATCCATCCTTATGTCACGGGATAATAAAAATTATTCCATAATTTAATGTTCTTATTGAGTTTTCAACCACCTTATTTTAGCTGTGTTTGTGAGTTTAAATCTGTTGAAAAAGAAAATAAATAGATGAAAAATAATCAATTTCACTAGTTTAAGACTTTTATAAGCGAGAGAGGGAGAGTTATATTGATGAACGCGCGCCAAAATGTAATAAAATAGTAAAGTGGTAGAAGTTATATATTTTGAATTTCAAATACACATACAGTTCAATATCATAGGAGTTTAGTGGATGATGAGAATTACTCCGTCCTCCGTTTTGAATTATAAAATTAATATTAATTATATAAATAATAATTTTAGATATTTTTAAATTTAAAATTAACATAATTCTTTTCAGCTTTGAAAATAATAAATTTTATAATTAACAGTACTTTTAAAGTAATTTATGATATTCATAATTATAGTAGATAATTGATATTTTCACAAGCTAATTTGATATTTTCACAAGATCAAATTGACTCACTTGTGAAAATATCAAATTAACTTATGAAAATATCAATTCTCATATGAAATTGATATTTTTACAAGTTAATTTAATATTTCTTCAAGATTAGATAAAATCCACTTATGAAAATATCAATTCTTTGATAATAACACAAATTAAATGACTTCATGTTGCTTACGAGTTTAAAATTATTATTTTTTAAATTAATATTAATTTTATAATTCAAAAAATAATGAGTGTTATATAATAAGAATATTTATATTTGAAATATAATTGAGATCTGAGTTTGAGACTTGTAACATTATTTAGTCGTCTCTATTTATTAACCACAAGTGAAACAAACAGGAGAAGTTCCATCTCATGCAACCACCAGCCACCAACCCTACGCCTACGCTGGGGAGTATATAATTATGGATATATATATATTTTTATACTATT
Organism: Hedera helix; assembly: GCA_947179155.2. Classification (NCBI taxonomy): domain Eukaryota; kingdom Viridiplantae; phylum Streptophyta; class Magnoliopsida; order Apiales; family Araliaceae; genus Hedera; species Hedera helix. The sequence continues at coordinate 32,091,621 of OX359287.1, forward strand.
TTTTGATATTTTTATATGATAAACTTCACAAAAAGTATCGCTATAAATATATAACGATGGTTAACCGTCGCTATAAACTATACATAAGAGATTCACCATATAAAAATATCAAAAAAAATGTGAAAATATCAATTTCCTATATTAATTCCATCCGTCTATTTGTGTTTATTACGTACGTTGTTTCTTAACTAATTTTTTGTCATTCTTACATGCGGACAAGTCTATATATACAATATTTAAATATAAAGTTAAATATTATATTTATTTTAATTATTAAAAAATAAAATAAACACGAATTTTAAAATTATATTTTATTTTTTAATAATTAAAATAAATATAATATTTAAATATTATACACATGTACTTATTCCTCACGCACAACGTTTATAAGATCTAGCATAGATTTGGTTTATACTCTATTATTATTATTATTATTATCATGCACTTTGATGATGGATGGTCTTCTATATCTGGCGGTAAATACCAAAGGTGGGAAAAAAATTTCGGAGACGAGTCAAAACTCCTTATCACACAACCAAATCAAACACTCCCATCACTTTTATATTGTCACATACATACATATAGTTATGCACAAGAGGTCAATTTGGCCTAGTTTGGCTCTGTCAAACTTTCACCGTTAATTAGATCGGGTCGAATTTTTGACTTTCGACTTACAGGTCAGGCTAAGTTGGACTTGACGTTTAAAAAGGGAGTTTACTGAGGCCTGTAGGCCAGGCCGGTCCGATCCGATTTATTCAATATTTTTTTAATAATTTTAAATATTATAAAAATATCAACTAAAATTTTAAATTTAATTGATGTATTAATTAAAAGTAATGTATTACAACTTATAAATTATAATAATGAATTAAAATATTGTACAATTTTAAAAATATTGTATTATTTTATATTATCATTAATAAAAAAAATATTTTTTTATATAAACTATTTTTTTATTATTATTATTATTATTTTACAAATGACTTTCTAGTTTTTAAACTAAGTATTTATTAAAATGAAGATGCAATTAAAGGTTTGTAAAAAGTATAGGTTGCTAGCTAGGTAAGAAAAATCTTTATCTACCCAATGTGTTTTCATAAATTTCTTTACTCGTGTATAAACAAACATGCATGAATGAACGTATTGAAAGTTTATTGAATAAATTGTCACAAAGAGAAAATTTTCATCTATAATGAGAGAATTGAATTAACAAAGAAAGAAAGAAAATTGACAGACAGAGTCGAATTTTGGGTGAACTAAGTCGGGTCTCAGGCCAGGTCAGGTGTCAAACAGACCGAGCCGAATCTAAACTAAAAAAATATGACATGTTCGTAATCTTTAGGCCAAACTAAGCCAAACCAAATTTTAACCAGGCCGAATCGTAGGCTGCAAGCCATTTATACACCACTACATACATACATCCAAACCCACTAAAGCTGACAATATAATGATCCTTCCACACGCATTCGGATTAAGCCAAAAAAAAAATTATTACAAAAAAATTATTGACTCATTTTGAACTGCCATAAACTTATTCTTAACCATGATAAGAATCTCATCATAATTAATGCATATTATAATACATCTTATATGTTTTGATGTGTTATTTGGTATTGATGATTATATACTTAAAGAATAATTTTATACACGTTATTTTAAATATTATATACATTTTAACTATTAAAAAATTAAATTTAACACGAATTTTTGTGTTAAATTTTATATTTTAATAATTGAGATCAAAATATTATATTTAATATTGTACACTTATACTTATTTATGTTTAAATACATATATATATACTTGTGTACTTGCTCTGTTCTTTTTTACTTGGACGTGTTCTAGAAAAAAAAAATACAAATATTAAATAATATAATTAATATTTTATTTAATTGACCAAGATAATTATAAAATCTCAATAACACTTCTAAAATTTATTGAAAAAGATGTAATAAAAAAACAAGTTAGTGTTTAATATAATAATAATATAAAAAATTAAGTCATTAATATTTTTTTAAATCTACAATAACAAGTGAAAACAAACAAATTTTATTATCTGAATATATTTTGGAAATTAATATTTACAGGAGTCTCTATGTAAAATCTACTCGATATTCAATTCGTGTAAAAATATCAATTCCTACATTTTACATGTTCCGATGAGACCGACTGTTAACACTCCGTTCAAAAATATATATATACACAAATATATTCATATGATCATTACCCATTCCACCTAAATGCTGTATTCTATCTAGTGAGTAAATACTGCGGTAATGACAACAAATTAATTTAATTAGAACTGAAATGCAAATGGAAAGTACACATGGAACAAAATGTGTAGCAACACTAATTAATTACTATTATAGAAATAAAATGGCATGAAAGAGCTGAGCTTAGAGAGAGACAGAGTCTTAACATATTTAGTGAAATATAGTTTGCAGATATCCTTCATTGCTGCTTGTCTCCCTCTCTTTCTTTTTTCTGTTACAATGATACCCCCACCCCAACTCTGCTTTTTCATCTGTTCATCCATGTATATATAATAATTATATATAGTTACAGACGGAAAAAGCTGATTTAATTTGCATCATTAAAAATACGAGTCCTTTTACACTTACTCACATTTTATACCCGTTAAAGACTTATTCGTACTAAAGACAAATGAATGTGCCCACCTCATTTCTCTCTTTAACCCAAAAGTGGGTCATACTCATCTGTCTTTAGTGCGAGTAAGTCCGACAGATATAAAGTGTGGATAAGTCTATAATTTTTCTAAAGATATAATTAAAACTTAATTAGGAGACGGAACCAGCTGGGCTGACAACATCTACAAACACCCTTCCGAAAGATGATGGCATTTGCATTTGCGTTTGCAATTTATCTTCTTGAATTCTGATTTTCTTGAACAGAGGAGGAGGCTCAGGTGACGAACAAACTGATGATCCCGAACCCCAATAATCAGTTGAACTATCAGAGCTAAATGATGAATCAATAACCCCACTTGGGCTGCTGGGGATTTGGATTTCTTCTTCAAACTTGCGTTTGTGGGACTTTTTTTTACCAATGCAAAAAGTGTTTGATATGTTCCTAATGAGCTCATAGCACTCATTTATATCCTCCTGTGAATAATAAATGTCCAAAATATCAACTTTGAACAAAGAATGAAGACTTTGCCGACAGAAAAAGGCAGAATCTATGTAATTAAATACAAACCTTGGTGGTTTTGAGAACACCCAGAAGCTGGTTTTGATATTGAATGGCATTAAAAGGCTCAACTTGGTGTATAACGTGAAGCATTGTTGCAGTGGCCAAAACAGATGGTAAATAACGTATGGATCTCGAATCTAAATTAGCAATCATCAACATGACGTACATTAGAGTGAAGAAATTCGTTTCTTTATTGTCTCTGTGTTTATTTTCTTTCGAAAAGATGACATCTTTATGGTCAAAAAAAGAGGAGTTACCAGCTACAACAGAGAGGAGCAGAGCTTCACATTTCTTGAAAAACTCCCAATGCAGATCACTCCTCAATCCAAGCCTCCTTGTGATGTGATCAAGAAATGAAAGTGGGGTCACTGGATTCATCCTCCATTGAAGAGTAGACAGTACCAATAGCTCCATTCTTTGAATAGTTTTTGCCTCAAACACATACTTTGAATCTTCCACCTAATTAAATCATGAAACAGATCAAGAATCAAACTTTTTCAATAATAAAAAAATATAAATCACTTGATATAAGGTCCAAAAAATGAATTAATGTTGGCTATATGTATAAATGTAATACATATTGGAGGTCTAGAAGAAGTGGGACTTGGGTTTCTTCAACTTTAGCAGCCAACGAGAGACAAGTTACAGCAGCAAGCTGGATCATCCATGGCTTGTCTTTTTGGAAATGAAGGCTAGAGAGGAATCTATCAAAGAAATTAATTGACAAAACTGCAGTAAGAACTGAAAATCCATAATGTGCTTTGACTTTTAGCATCCACTCAACAGCCTCTCCTCGAGCCACGCACAAAGCAGAGTAGTGCTCTGTTATTTCATCATAAAAAAATAGAGGGGTTTGTTTTTCTTTAGAAAACAGAGACAGAAGCTCTTCATCTTCCCAAAACAAATCTTGTTCCAATAAAAGAAGAGGAAGAAGAGGAGAGGGTGTTTTTCTTGCTCCATTAATGATAAAGTGGTGATATTTATCACTAATCTCCTCCTCTTCTAAGCTCTCAACACCCACTTCTTCTTCTTCACAATAGAGGGAATCTAACAAGAAAGATCTGGATTCGTCATTTTGATCTGAAATTGCCATTTCTTGTTCTTCTTCTTTCTTTCTTTCTTGTTGCTACAAGAAGATAGGTCTCGGTCCTTTGCTGCTCATTATACAAAAGAGAGAAAAGAAAAGTGAAGGGTCATCCACCAACAATGGCCCTTTTCTTTCTCTCGTGAGATGTGAATAGAAAGAAGAAACTGAAGGACTCGTTTCTCAAAAACAGAGAAAAAGGAAGTGATTTTATCAGAGGGGTCGTCACGCCTGTTCTTTCTTTATATATATATATATATATATATTGAGAAATAATTTTGTTTTTGTTTTTGTTTTATACGAAGGGTTTTTTTCTAGCTACTCCAACCACCGTTGTTATTATGGTTTTTGGCGTTTGGAGAGAAAAAATGTAACGGCACACACATCAAGCTGGACGCCATGAAAACTACCTCTTTTGGAACGCAAATTAATTACACACTGCGCAAGATATTGCAAATAATTTTAGTCTGTTTGGAAACAGATAATTCTCAAGAAAAACAAGTATTTTCAGATTAAAACAAAATAATTAATGAAAAAGCAATGTTTTATTTTGAAATTCTCAAAAGTGAGAATAAGAGGAAATAACCAAAATTAATCCTATCCCAGCCAGGTTGATGCTATGCTTCTCCGTTTGATTGGGAAAGAAAACTATGAATCAAAGTAGGGGCGAGCAAAAAATCGAATTGCTCTTGAAATCGCACTAAAAATTATATAAATCGTACCAATTAAAATCACACTAACAGTTTTGGCGTATATGACGATTTTAGGTGAGTTGAAAAATTACAAATGCGATTTGAGTTTGATTTCTAAATAAAACCGCATGTAATAAACTGCACCATGCTTTGTTGCATCTTAGCTCAAGAATGCATTAACATATGCTTCTCTATTATGTTTTATAGCACTTAATACCCATTTTTAACTTTATAACCAGTTAGAATGGTACATTGTTCTTTTCTTTGAAAAGATTATATGCTCCATAATCCATTGAATACTTATAATAAGATTTTACTTTATCAATTTTGAATATGACTGGTAGAAGAGTTTTTTCGCTCATTATTATTATTATAGTGAAGTGGCATTTTAGTTTAAATATTAATTTTAATTTAACGTTAGTTGTTTAGCTATTGTTTTTCAAAGTAAATACTTGACGTTAGTTTATAATTTGAATGGAAAGAAGATGGAGGAATAATATCTTATGCAAATCACAGATGTTAATATCGAATTTCTCAAAACTGATTTAAGTAAGTAATTTAATGACTTTTGTTTAGACAAAATATTATAAATAAGGTTGTGTATGTTATCAAAGTGGTATTTAATATTTTGTGAAGCTAAATTGTTAATGTAAATTGTATAAAATTTAATTGTTTCAATTAGTTTTGGAACCGAAACTGCACCAAATAAAATCGCATCGCACAATTCAACACCGCATTGTACCAATTACAAGCGATTTTATGTGCGATTTTGAATTTGTTAAACTACACCTAAGCAGTTTTATGTACCATTTGAGTTTTAAATCGCACCAAATCGTACTATGTTCACCCCTAAGATCAAAGTGAAAAAATTATCTTTATTTGCAAGGAAGCACCCATTGCATTGCGCAAGGTTCTCACAATAGTAGGATTCGAGAAAATCATATTTTCTTTTTTTAAAAAATAGTTTGAAGGGGTTATTTAAAAATTACATACTTTTTTAAAAATTGTTCAACTGTATTTTATCTTGGTCGTTGTTAATTAACCAGCTCACTTGTTTTGCTCTCAAATTTAAAGAGATTTATTAAAATGAAGAAGTGTAGTATAATTAATCCCCTTTTCTAAATGAAGAGGAATAAAAGCAGAGTAATAAGTAAAAAGACAATAGTAAAAGATAAAAGGTGAAAGTAAAAGTAAAAGTCCAAAGTCAAAATAAATAAACGGAATTGATATTTTCACAAGTTAATTTGATATTTTCGTAAAATTAAATAGGATTTACTTGCAAAAATATCAAATTAACTTACAGAAATATCAATTTTTATATAAAATTGATAGTTTTTCAAACTAATGTGATATTTTTACAAAATCAAACGAAAATATCAATTCCCTAAATAAATCAGACTAGGATTTGCTATTATGGGTGAGCAAAAAATTAAAATTTATCCCGAAATCGTACTAAAAACTACCACACTGCATCAATAAAATCGTATGAACGGTTCCGACGTATATGACAATTTTAAAAGAGTTGAAAAACTGTATTTATGATTTGGTATTGTTTTTTGCTATCCACCGTTGCAAAAACTGTACCACACCAATAATAACTAAAACGACGTCGTTTAAGTTTGTTTTTAAAAAAAATAAATTACATGGTCAAAATGACTTTCAATTAGTTTTTAAAATCTTGTGCTTATCATTCATTTAGGCGATCTCACATTGCTATCATCATGTAATGAAAATACCAAAAAACATAAGAATTAAAACAAAATGTTGTATAGCTTTGCTTCATCTTCAGGTTCGCAGTTAGATCCCTCTGCACTTGTCTGAAAACACCATATAAAAATTCATAGTAGTTGTAATTTTGGTTTTTCAATAGTTGGTGTATAGTGATTTGCATGTAAATTTTTTTGTATATATATATTTAATTAATTTTGAAATCGAAACTATACCAAAATAAAATCATACTATACTAATCATAAATAATTTCATATACAATTTTAAATTTATCAAATTACACTTAAATTATTTATATGCGATTTAAATTTTAAATTGTATTAAACTCTACCATGTTCATCCCTCTTTGTTGTATAGTTGTCTTGCTGGAGTCTAAATCATTTGGAGAATGACGAAGATAAGGAAAAGTACAAGTACGAAGAACTACACAATTGTGCACAAGGCTAACAAGGACTACTACACTTGTACGCGCATATGTCTATGAACGATTTCACGCGCCTATTCCTTGATCCGAAATTCAAAATTACTAATTCAGAATATTGTTAGTCCTTGGAACGGTTTTATTTCAAATTTACCTAAATGTAGCGTTTGTAAATTAAAAAAATTATATTAAAAATATGTTATTATTAAATAAACAAAATTTTAAAATACATTTGTAAATGTTGATGGAGAAATAAGCTCTAAAAAATAGTATAATGTGTTGGGACCCAAATACTCTATGATTTGATTAAGCTGCTTTTAAGCAAATTAGCAAAGTTTCTAAAAAATATTATAGTGTCTTGGGAAATTAATACTCTGTGATTTGATTAAGCTGCTTTAAAGCAAATTAACGAAGTTTCATAAATTGGTAGACAACAAAAATACGTAAAACTACAGAGGAAATGACAATTTTTTAGAGCTAGTACTAGGAAGTAAAATAGTACAGATAACATCCATATCATTTATTATACTCGACCGTTGATATTTGAAATGGATGATAGATGGTGTATATCTATTTTCGATTCATAGTAAATACATGTTATAGATCATTACCATATATATATATATATATATATATATATATATATATATATATATATAGAGAGAGAGAGAGAGAGAGAGAGAGAGAGAGAGAGAGAGTCTGGTTCTCCAACATTACCCTTAAGTAGCATTACCCTCTTAAACAACATACCTATTTAAACCCATTTTCTGAAAACAGAAATTTTTTCTCTCTCTCTCTCTCTTTAAAACAGCGTTCTCTCTCTCCAAAATTTCAAATTTCTATTTCTCTCTCCAAAACATCAAATCTAGTTCCATTCTTCAAATCCGAAGCTTGCTAATCAGAAAGCGCCTAGATCTCCCCTTCGAATCAACCAAAACGTAACAAATCGCGAAGCTTGGCTGCTGCTAGGAGTGAGCAAAAAACGGTTATTACCGAATAACCGAACATAACCGAATTTTTTTAACCGAATTATTTCGGTTATTCGGTTATTTTCTCTAATTCGGTAATAACTGTTTTAATATTTCGATATTCGGTTATTTATACGGTTATTGAAAATTTGGTATTCGGTTAACCGAATAGATTAAAAAAATAAATTAAGTCTAGTATTAAATTATTATAGTTGTTAATTGTTTTTAATTATTAATTGAAAACTCTAGTATTTGTTATTTTGAAATTAATTTGTTTGTTTGATAAATTAGAAATTCATTTCGGTTATTAATCGAAATAACCGAATTGTATATTCGGTTATTCGGTATTCGGTAATTCGATTAGTTGTTCGGATAGTGAAATTTAGAGTATTTCGGTATTCGGTTATATCCGAATAGGCTATTCGGTTCGGATATAACCGAATTGCTCACCCCTAGCTGCTGCTGAGCTTACACTTGGGTAAGTGGGCACTGTCGTCGTTTTTCCTTTACAAATGTGTGCTTAAATAAAGGTAACATATTATTGATTTATACATTAATGGAGGAATGAAGGAAACATATTATTGAATTTTCTGCTATTTATGTGCTCTACGTCAATTTTTTTTGACCAAATGTACATTACTTGATGAGAAATTAGATTTTTGTTAAAAAAATATAATATTAATATATGAAAGTGGTCATAAAATTACAAGTAGTAGTATAGCATTCTTGTTCTACCTTATTGAAAAGTGTGTACAATAACTCATACGAAATGGTTTAAGTTCATAAATCTTCTTACAAAATGTACCTTAGTTGACTAACTGTACCTTAGTTGAAGAGAAATTAGATGTTTGTGTACACTATCATGTCCAATTTCGTTATGGCTTCAATACAATATCATATGAGGTGGGGTGTGGACTTGTAAACACTGGAGCCGAAAGTAGGGGGAACAAAGGCAGGCATTAGACTAATCATATGTTGTCCAAAACTTTGGTTTCGTTGTGCACCTTGTGCCTTTTTGTCCTTTGCTTAGTTTTTGATTGCTTTGGTTTTTTTATATATATTGTCAATGCAGCAGTGCTTACTGAAATGATTATTGTAAGACCCCGAATTTATGAAATACAAAATTTAATTTTTCTTCATATATATTTTTCTGAAACAGTAAGTGGTTAAATCGATAAAGTTTAAAGTTAAGGATGTTATGTGCAAATTTTATCTTGTCGGACAATATTCGTTTTGTCGGGGAATATTCGGGCCGTACGACGGCGCCGAAATAACAAATTATTGGTGGACCCCACAACGGAATATTTGTCGGATATAGAAAACGACAGAAATAACCTTTTTAATAAAAATAGTCAACGGTGCTAACTGTTAAAATACCGGTGATAAAGGAATAGTAGCATACGGTAATTTATGGTATTTTACTGTAGCATGCGGTACTCTACAGTAGCACACGGTATTGCACAGTGTCTCATATTATTGACACCATAACTGTTACGCATCATTTCATCAATAATTGTCACTGCATAATATTTTATATTATCAATTCAATTATTGTTTCTACACAGTATTTTGCATTCTTGATTCAATAATTGTCATTACACTGTATTTTATATCATTGAGTCAATAATTGTTGCTGCACTGTTTTTAAAATTATTGAACCTAATAATTGTCACAGTAGCAAATATACTGTAATTTAAATTATTAAATTAATAATAATCTGTAACGTGTTTATTATATTATTGTTGAATTATTGTTGTAGCATTATTTTATTTTATATGTTGGACCCACAGGAAGAATAAATAAATAAATAAATTTTTTTTTAAAAAAAAAAAAATAATAATTAATTTTTACTATTTGAAATAGAAACATGTGGACCCTATGTGGGGGCCACATGAAAATTTAAAACGTGAATTGTGGAGGAAAAGCAGCCAACGGCTGCTGATACATATTTCAACACTGGCATGCGCACTGCTGCCACCTACCACGCATAGTGAAAATTTTCTCCTATAAATAGCTTGCTCAACTGAATAGAAAAATCACACCTAAAACATAAAATTTTTCTATAAGAATTTTATGAGTTTTCTCTGAGAATAGTAAGGTTATTTTGAGAGTTTGAAAGCCAAAAGGAGTGCAGGAATTTTTCAAGTAAGTGTTTTATTAAAGAGTAGTAATTTCATAAATTCCTATTTTTCACGGTATTCACAAATCTTCCTTTAGAAGATTCTTCTTTGAGAAGATTCATTTTTAAAAGCTTTCTTTGGAAGATTTATTTTGGAATATTATTTTAAAAACTATTTTAAAGTTGTTATATTATACTACAAAAATTATGTTAAATATATATAATTTTGATAGTTCATAATATACGAGTTATCATATACTTTGAAATTTATATGTGGTAATTACTAATTATATTAAAAATATATAGGTTGATCAATCTCATTTAAATCAATATCCAGTCACGTGTTAAGGTAAGGGGTATCACTCTTTTCATCATCATAAATGGATATTATTTTCTTTCTTACTTGAAGGGATTATCATTCTTTGATTCTCGAAAATAATATCGTTTCTTTCTTGTGCCATTTATTTCCATGTATTAAATTGTGGGAATAACCTTACGGCGCGGTTTACCGCCTGTTGGTGAATAACCTTTTGTATTCATTCCTTATTAATCTTTGAGAATAACCTTACGGTGCGGATTATCGCCTGTTTGGTGAATAACTCTTCGTGTTCAAATTCTATTAAATTGTGGGAATAACCTTACGGTGCGGATTACGCCTGTTTGGTGAATAACTCTTCGTGTTCAAATTCTATTAAATTGTGGGAATAACCTTACGGTGCGGATTACGCCTGTTTGGTGAATAACTATTCGTATTCAAATTGATGGGAATAACCTTACGGTGCGGATTATCGCCTGTTGGTGAATAACCCTTGTTATTTGTCTCGTGTGGAAATAATTTGTCTACACGAATTATCACATGACACTTTTATTCCATATTCGTAAGTGATATCATTTTCCTTTATACTCATAAGGGATACCATCTTTTTCATCTTCCATTATTCAAACTTACTATGGTAAGGGATATTAATTCCCTTCACCTTTTGTTAATCAAACCTGCTACGGTAAGGGATATTATTTTCTTCCATACACCTAAATCGAAACTTATTATGGAACTATTGCTTCTATAATTCCTGAAAATATTATATGTTCCATAATAGTTGAATTTCATTAGTTCAACTGAACCTTCCTATTTTCTGAACATTTCTATTGAACTGTAATCGTTATTCTGAACTGTGGATCTTGAATATCATTTTTAAATTTCACTCCACATCATGTTGGCAATTTGGACATTATTTGAATCTGCACAAAGTAAACTTCCGATACTTATTGTTTATCCTGTTCTTCTGTTCATCATTTGTATCACTGTTATTTGTATTAATCATCAAGAATCAAGCTGTTGTGAATATCTGTGGCCGGGGGCACAGATGTGATATAATTGTTGAACAGATGATAGGTTAAAGGCGATATACTAGGTTAAAGGCGATACATCTGTTCGGTGTCTTTTATGACACGTGGTGAATGTTCTCTTTGGCCCGTAGTGCAAAGATGAACTGTTGGTTGGTATGATTATGACCAAAGGCTGAATCTGGTATAATCATGACCGTTGGTGTTATATTGAATGTCTTTGGCCCGTAGTGCAAAGACGAACTGTTGATCTGCATGATTATGACCAGGAACTGTGAAGTTGTATTATCTTGACTAATGGTATTTCAGATGATAAAAGTTGATGATATTTTTACTAAAAAGAGAAGCGAGTGGACATTATAGTCTGCATTATTCTTCTAATAGATTGTTCATTCCGCTGCTATTATTGATCTGAACGTTGTTTAAGAATTTAACTGCAGTTTTTGATATAAACCTTGTAGTCTATTGTATTCTATCAAGAACTCAACTGTTGAAGGCTAATGATAAATTATTCGTCATTATCTTAGTCATGATATTTCTTACTGGGCTATTTGAGCTCACCCTTTCTTTTCGTTCCATTGTTTTTCAACAGGAGATGAGAACGTAACGGGGTCTAGCCGGTGAATGGAGTGAGAGTGCGGGGATAACTATCATAGTCTTCACGTGTTATAAAATAGTGTGGCAATAATAATGAAGACTTAGTTGTGTTGTATTATCCACTGTATTGTTGTACGTTGTATTTCATTGTAATAATTTTGTTGTAGTCTTTTGACGACTCAAGTTTGGGCTGTGTGGGCCTAGATTTGGGGGCGTCACAATTATGCTTACTTTTACAATGACGTTTTATGACTAGTTTTTATATATTGGAACCTAGTCTGAATGTGTGCCATTTTGGCATTCAAAGAGCCCGGTGAAGGTTTATTTGGCTTACTGATTTTTTCATAGCACACTATCTGCTGATGGAACAATCATCTTGTTCCTCTGTAAATTTACTTTCAGTTTAGTTTCAATAACATACTCCTTATGCACATATAGTCAGCTTATGTAAACTTAAGTTAGTTTTTATGTAAACTAACTAATTTTCCCCCCCAAGTCATGAGCACAAATTCATCAGGGAGCTGATTTCGCAGTTGCAAATATGGGGTTTTTTCACATGTGAAGGTTTCATGGACCAAAATAAATCCCGGGATACGATTTGTTGGTAGCACAAATTATAAAACAATACCATGTGACTCGTTTTAATGGATTAATCCACCAATGTCACCGCGTTGAAGAATTGCTCAATATTTTCGCGAAAATAATGAATTGAAGTCTGAAGTAGAAGTTTTGAAAAAGATGGTTAATGAGCTGATTGTTGTGGTTTTCAATGCTAAAAATGACAAAGCTATTATACAAAAGAGTTGATGGCAAAAATTGAAGAGATGAAATTGAACAATGAAAGAGTAAAGAAAATATTGATGTACTAGGTGCTTGTTTTTCCTGTTATGCTGTGTTTTTTGTTGTTTATAATGAAGTTGTGATTGCTTTGTAATAAAATTGTTGAATGTAATGGAGGTGATTTTCATCTTGTAAACTTCTTAAATTTCTTTATGTGCCACAATTTTATTATTTATGATTTACATACATTAAACTGAGAAAACAAAAACAGGGGAGAAGTACTACCTATCAACAGGAGTAACAATATTTAAACTGAAAAAACAAAAACAGGGGAGAAGTGACAAAGCAAAGGATATTTGATGCAAGATAGATATATATGATGCAACAAGGACATGTTTATATATTGTGAAATCAAATATATCAATATTATATCAAATGATAAATGTCTTGAATATATCAATTATATCAATACGATGCCAGAATGATAAATTGACATATTTTGATATATTGCCGAGTTAAATATGTCGATATTGGATCAAATGTATCAATATGATGCAACAACGATATATTGATAAATTTTGATATATTGTCGGGCAAAATATAACAATATTGGATCAAATGTATCAATATGATGCAACAACGATATATTGATAAATTTTGATATATTGTCGAGCCAAATATAATAATATTGGATCAAATGTATCAATATGATGCAACAATGATATATTAATATATTTTGATATATTGTCGAGCCAAATATATCAATATTCAATCAAATGTATCAATATGATGTAACAATGATATATTGATGTAATTTAATATATGGATACATTTTGATATATTGTGAAATCAAATATATCGATATTGTATCAAATGAAAAATGTCTTGAATATATCAATTATTGTTCAATTATATTAATACGATGCCACAATGATAAATTGACATATTTTGATATATTACCGAGTTAAATATATCAATATTAGATCAAATGTATCAATATGATGCAACAACGATATATTGATAAATTTTGATATATTGTCGAGCCAAATATAACAATATTGGATCAAATGTATCAATATGATGCAACAACGATATATTGATATATTTTGATATATTGTCGAGCCAAATATATCAATATTCGATCAAATGTATCAATATGATGTAACAATGATATATTGATGTAATTTGATATATGGATATATTTTGATATATTATGAAATCAAATATATTGATATTGTATCAAATGACAAATGTCTTTAATATATCAATATTGGTTCAAATGTATCAATATGATGCCACAATGATAAATTGGCATAGTTTGATATATATATATATATATATATATATATATATATATATATATATATATATATATATATATATATATATATATATATATATATATATATATATATATATATATATATATATATATATATATATAAAGCATGGATGATGATTGTGGTATATAACAAATAAGAAGTTACAATAGTCAATAGCCTTTGACATTTATTAATCCAATACAATATCACAACAAATACAAATGAAGCAAGCAGTAATTGAAATAATACAAAAGTGCAATATCATTCATCCAGACAGTACATTATCAGCAAATTCATCCTTGATGTCATACTAAGTCCTTATAATCATAACAGTAGAAATAACTAAAATGTAACACCAAAAAAAAGAAGCATCATTTCCACCACTTTGTCATTTATTAGACCATGCCCTTGCTCCAAGTAAACAGTAGCAATATAAGGTAGCATAGACAACATAAGGCAACATATAATGAGCATCCCAAGTCATTCCCATAATTACTGCAATTCTGAAACTCATTCTGTAACAAAAAAAGAAAAAAAAGGATAAATTAATACAAAAATATAAGTATACAAGTGTTATTATAACAATTCAGTGTTGCACCTGTGGGTGAATCACTATCATGATCTAAGCTTGGATCTTGAGTAACATCATCATTTGATACTCCATTTCTACATTTATAGAAAATAACCAAGATTTGTAAAGGAAAAACAATGGCAGTGCCCACTTACCCAAGTGTAAGCTCAGCAACAGCCAAGCTTCGAGATCTGTTACGTTTTGGTTGATTCGAATGGAAGATCTAAGCGCTTTCCGATTAGCAAGCTTCAGATTTGAAGAATAGTGTGACGCCCCCAAATCTAGGCCTACACAGCCCAAACTTGAGTCGTCAAAAGACTACAACAAAATTATTACAACAAAGCACAACGTACAACAATACAATGTATAATAATACACAACTAAGTCTTCACTATTATTGCCAAACTATTTTACAACACATGAAGACTAGGATAGTTATTCCTCGGACTCTCACTCCATCCCCCGGCTAGACCCCGTTACGTTTTCATCTCCTGTTGAAAACAGTGGAACAAAAGAAAGGGTGAGCTCAAATAGCCCAGTAAGAAATATCATGACTAAGATAATGACGAATAAATTATCATTAGCCTTCAACAGTTGAGTTCTTGATAGAATACAATAGACTACAACGTTTATATCAAAAACTGTAGTTAAATTCTTAAACAACGTTCAGATCAATAATAGCAGCGGAATGAGCAATCTATTAGAAGAATAATGCAGACCATAATGTCCACCCGCTTCTCTTTTTAGTAAAAACATCATCAACTTTTATCATCTGAAATACCATTAGTCATGATAATAAAAATTCACAGTTCCTGGTCATAATCATGCAAATCAACAGTTCATCTTTGCACTACGGGCCAAAGATATTCAATAAAGCACCAACGGTCATGATTATACCAGATTCAGCCTTTGGTCATAATCATACCAACCAACAGTTCATCTTTGCACTACGGGCCAAAGAGAACATTCACCACGTGCCATAAAAGACACCGAACAGATGTATCGCCTTTAACCTAGTATATCGCCTTTAACCTATCATCTGTTCAACAATTATATCACATCTGTGCCCCCGGCCACAGATATTCACAACAGCTTGATTCTTGATGATTAATACAAATAACAGTGATACAAATGATGAACAGAAGAACAGGATAAACAATAAGTATCGGAAGTTTACTTTGTGCAGATTCAAATAATGTCCAAATTGCCAACATGATGTGGAGTGAAATTTAAAAATGATATTCAAGATCCACAGTTCAGAATAACGATTACAGTTCAATAGAAATGTTCAGAAAATAGGAAGGTTCAGTTGAACTAATGAAATTCAACTATTATGGAACATATAATATTTTCAGGAATTATAGAAGCAATAGTTCCATAATAAGTTTCGATTTAGGTGTATGAAAGAAAATAATATCTCTTACCGTAGCAGGTTTGATTAACAAAAGGTGAAGGGAATTAATATCCCTTACCATAGTAAGTTTGAATAATGGAAGATGAAAAGGATGGTATCCCTTATGAGTATAAAGGAAAATGATATCACTTACGAATATGGAATAAAAGTGTCATGTGATAATTCGTGTAGACAAATTATTTCCACACGAGACAAATAAAAATGGTTATTCACCAACAGGCGATAATCCGCGCCGTAAGGTTATTCCCATCAATTTGAATACGAATAGTTATTCACCAAACAGGCGATAATCCGCGCCGTAAGGTTATTCCCATCAATTTGAATACGAAGAGTTATTCACCAAACAGCCGTTAATCCGCACCGTAAGGTTATTCTCAAAGATTAATAAGAAATGAATACAAAAGGTTATTTATCAACAGGCGGTAAACCGCGCCGTAAGGTTATTCCCATAATTTAATACATGGAAATAAATGGCACAAGAAAGAAACGATATTATTTTCGAGAATCAAAGAATGATAATCCCTTCAAGTAAGAAAGAAAATAATATCCATTTATGATGATGAAAAAAAGTGATACCCCTTACCGTAGTAATTTAGAATATGAAAGAAGATGATATTCCTTACCATAGTAAATTTAAGAGTGTGAAAAGAATAATATTCCTTACCGCAATAAATTTAAGAGTGTGAAAATAATGATAATCCTTACCTTAACACGTGACTGGATATTGATTTAAATGAGGTTGATCAACTTGAAAAATTCCTGCACTCCTTTTGGCTTTCAAACTCTCAAAATAACCTTACTATTCTCAGAGAAAACTCATAAAATTCTTATAGAAAAATTTTATGTTTTAGGTGTGATTTTTCTATTCAGCTGAACAAGCTATTTATAGGAGAAAAGAGGTTACTATGCGAGGTAGGTGGCTGGCTGCTGCTGGCGAGCAGCAGCAGCCTCGTGCTGCAATTTTTTTTCTCCAACTTCTTCAACTTCACCAACTCATGTGGGCCCCACCAATGGGTCCACATGTTTCTTACTATTCACGTTACTATTCACGTCACTATTCACGTTACTATTTCAAATAGTAAAATTAATTATTTTATTATTTATTTATTTATTTATTTATTTATTTATTCTTCCTGTGAGTCCAACATATAAAATAATGTTACCACAATAATGTAATAAACACGTTACATATTTTTATTAATTTAATAATATAAATTATAGTGTATTTGCTACTATGACAATTATTAGATTCAATAATTTTAAAATACAGTGCACCAACAATTATTGACTCAATGATATAAAATACCGTGTAATGACAATTATTGAATCAATAATGCAAAATACTGTGTAGCAACAATTATTGAATTGATAACATAAAATATTATGCAACGACAATTATTGATGAAATGGTGTGCAACAGTTACGGTGTCAATTATCAGATCAATAATACGAGACACTGTGCAATACCGTGTGCTACTGTAGAATACCGTGTGCCACAATAAAATACCATAAATTACCGTATGCTACTATTCTTTTATCACCGGTATTTTAACAGTTAACACCGTTGACTATTTTTATTTAAAAAGGTTACTTCTGTCGTTTTCTATATCCGACAATTATTCCGTTGTGGACTCCACCAATAATTAGTTATTTCGGCGCCGTCGTACGGCCCGAATATTCCCCGACAAAACGAATATTCCCCGACAAAAAGAATATTGTCCGACAAAATAAAATTTGCACATAACATCCTTAACTTTCAATTTTGTCAATTTAACCATTTACTGTTTCAGAAAAAATATATATGAAGAAAAATTAAATTTTGTATTTCATAAATTCGGGGTCTTACAACATCCCCTCCTTATGAAATTTCGTCCCCAAAATTGACGTACCTGGCATTTCGAAGAGGTATGGATACCTAGACTTCATTTCAGATTCTAGCTCCCAGGTCATTTCCTCAATATCTTGGTTCCTCCATAAAACCTTAACTTGAGGTATAACCTTTGAGCGTAAGATCTGCTCATTCTTATCTAGGATCTTAACAGGTACCTCCTCATACGTTAAATCCTCTTCTATAACGTCCGGTTCTAACTCAATGACGTGGTTTGGGTCCTTCACATATTTACGTAACATAGATATGTGAAAAACATTATGAATGCGAGACATACTTGGTGGTAAAGCTAGTCTGTAGGCTACGGTTCCTACTCGATCGAGGATTTCAAATGGGCCAATAAATCGAGGGTTAAGCTTTCCTCTCTTTCCGAATCTCGTAACTCATTTCCATGGAGAAACACGTAAGAATACATGATCTCCGACGTTGAATCTCTCATCTCTCCGATGAAGATCAGCATAACTCTTTTGTCGTTCTTGTGCTGTCTGTATTCGTTGTCGGATCATTTGGATCTTTTCGGTCGTCAAGCGTACCAACTCGGGTCCCAACAATTTTGCTTCTCCTACCTCATTCCAACATATTGGAGAGCGACACTTCCTTCCATACAAAGCCTCGAATGGAGCCATGCCTATACTTGCTTGGTAACTGTTGTTGTAAGAAAATTCCACCAAAGGCAAGTACTTATCCCAACTTCCTTTGAAGTCTAATACACAAAGTCTCAAAAGATCTTCGAGGGTCTGGATCGTCCTTTCCGATTGTCCGTCCGTTTGAGGATGGTATGCAGAACTAAAACGTAGTTCAGTGCCCATAGCTTTTTGTAGACTGATCCAAAAGCGTGAAGTGAATCTAGGATCTCGATCAGAAACTATGGAAACTGGCATGCCATGCAATCTCACGATCTCATTTATGTACATACCGGCAAGACGTTCAAGTGAAAAGTTTTCTCGTATAGGCAAGAAATGAGCGGATTTGGTCAATCTATCTACGATGACCCAAATTGCATCTAAGCCTTGAGAAACTTTGGGAAGACCCGTCACGAAGTCCATATTGATGTGTTCCCACTTCCATTCGGGAACTTCAAGTGATTGTAATGGACCTTTAGGTACTTGATGTTCTGCCTTGACACGTTGACAAATTAGGCACCTTGAGATAAACTCTGCAATCTCTCTTTTCATATTGTTCCACCAAAATGTATGTCGAAGATCTCGATACATCTTGGTACCTCCTGGGTGGATTGCAAACGGCGTGTTGTGTGCCTCCATCATGATTTTATGCTTTAATTCAGGATCGTTAGGAACACAGAGTCGAGAGTTGACTCGAAGTATTCCTTTCTCGTCAATTCTTGCTTCGGGAATGGCACCTTCTTGTACTTTCTTCATCATGTTCATCAGTTCCGGATCGGTAGTTTGCGCAGCTTTAATTTTATCGATTAAAGCCGGTTCTACTCGCACGTGAGCAATCTTCGAGTGGATCCCTGGTGTCTTTAGCTCTATCTCCATCTTTTGCAAGTCGTACAAAATACGCTTTTGTGTTGTCAGCAGTGCACTTGTACTCGCATAAGATTTTCTGCTCAAAGCGTCAGCTACAACGTTCGCCTTTCCCGGGTGATACTGGATTGTGTGATCATAATCCTTCAACAGCTCAAGCCAACGTCGTTGTCGCATGTTGAGTTCCTTCTGGGTGAAGAAATACTTGAGACTTTTATGATCCGTATAGATATCTACCTTTTCTCCGTACAAGTAGTGTCTCAAGATCTTCAATGCGAAAACGACTGCTGCCAACTCTAGATCATGAGTAGGATAATTTTTCTCATAATCTTTGAGTTGTCGAGAGGCATAGGCTATAACCTTTCCATGTTGCATAAGGACACAGCCTAGACCTTTGCCTGAAGCATCGCTATATATGACGAATTCTCCTGATCCTGATGGAATGGTCAGAACAGGAGCTGAAACCAGTCTCCTCTTGAGTTCTTGGAAACTTTTCTCGCATTCCTCGCTCCATATGAATTTTGTGCTTTTCCGAGTAAGCTGAGTTAATGGAGTGGCGATTCGAGAAAATCCTTCTACGAATCTCCGATAATAACCAGCTAGGCCCAGAAAACTTCGGACTTCGGTTACTGTCTTGGGTTGTTCCCAATTTAGTACCGTTTCAATCTTCGCAGGATCGACTGATATTCCTTGACTAGAAATCACATGCCCAAGAAACGTGACCTCCTCAAGCCAGAACTCACATTTCTTCAACTTGGCATATAATTTGTTCTCACGGAGCTTTTGGAGTATCAATCTCAGGTGTTGTTCATGATCCTCGCGACTCTTGGAGTATATGAGGATGTCATCAATAAAGACAACCACAAAATGATCCAAATATTCCTTGAATATTCGGTTCATCATGTCCATGAAAGCTGCAGGAGCATTGGTTAGTCCAAAAGGCATAACTAAAAACTCATAATGCCCATAACGAGTTCTGAAAGCAGTCTTTGGAATGTCCTCAGCTTTAACCTTTAACTGATGATATCCAGAACGGAGATCAATCTTCGAGAAATGTTGAGCACCTTGTAATTGATCAAACATGTCATCGATCCGAGGCAACGGGTACCTGTTTTTTATGGTGACATGGTTCAATTCTCGGTAGTCAATGCACAATACTCCCGTCTTTCTTCTTCACAAATAGAACAGGAGCACCCCAAGGTGATGCACTCGGACGAATGAAATCGGTATCCAACAATTCCTGTAGTTGGACCTTTAACTCTTGAAGTTCAATGGGAGCCATTCGGTATGGGGCTTTGGAAATGGGCTTGGTACCGGGTTCAAGATTAATACAAAATTCAATTTCACGGTTTGGGGGTAAGCCAGGAAGTTCTTCAGGAAAAACGTCAGGAAACTCATTAACAGTGAGAATATCATTCCAGTTTGACGTATTTTTGTTCAAATCAGTGACATGAGCTAAAAAGGCTTGACATCCGTTTTTCAATAAACGAATGGCTTTATGGCTAGAAATAACAGTTATAGATTTCAATGGTTTAGTTGCTTGAATTTGCATGACAGGTTGATTAGGAATATGAAAACTAATAATCTTATGAAAACAATCAATTTTAGCATGATGGGTAGTCAACCAATCAATTCCTAAAATCACATCAAATTCATGCATTTCCAAAGAAATAAGGTCAACAGGTAATGTGAGGTTGTTGATTTGAACTAGGCAAGATTTATAGACAGTAGATGTAATGGTCATTTCTCCTAATGGGGTTTCAACTGATAAGTCAAAGTCCAAATTTTCAGGAGTTAAGTTTAAACGCTGAGCACATGCAGGTGAGATAAAAGAATGGGTAGAGCCAGTATCTAACAAAGCGTAGACTTCACGAGAATTTATGAATAGCTTACCGGTTATCACCTCGTTCGAGTTTCGTGCCATTTGGGATGTCACAACAAAAGCTCTCCCTTGAACTACAGATTTTCCCTTATCCGCGCTAGCTTTTGGTATCATCATTGCAGCTGGACTCGATTTTGTGGCAGGACAAAACCGCGCAAGATGACCCTCTTTCCCACAACTGTAGCACTTTTTGGACTGCTGTGTACAGTTTGGGCTGATGTGACCTTCCTGACCACACCTATAACATCTCACTGGTGGTCGATCTTCTCCCCTTGAAACTGGGGTCGGTGCTGGTGCTGGTACTGGTGCTGGTGCCCTTCCATAATTATTATGGAATATCTTTCTTTTGAAATTGTTCCCACTGGATTCTCCTCTTCTGTTATTTGATGTGGAATTACCACCAAAGTGTTGGTTACCTCCTCGATGGTTTTCGTTCCTGTGGTTGTTGTCATTCCTTTCTCTATGCTGATCATTAACTCTTGGCTGCAATGTTTCATCTGTCTGCTCCACCCTTTGAGCCCTATCCACAACATCTGAATACAAACTGAATTTATGAGAGCTAAGTTGTTGACGAATTTTGAGTCTCAAACCTCTTAGGAACATCCGACTCATTCGTGCTTCGTCATCCACTAGATGGGTGGCAAAACGAGATAACTCGGCGAACTTAGCTTCATATTGGGAGACTGTCATGTTTCCTTGCTCCAGCTTAATGAATTCCACCTCTTTCATATGGCGGATGCTTTCTGGGAAATACTTCTCGTTAAACAGTTCTTCGAATTCTGTCCAAGACATTTCGAGTGCTGAAGGTTGGATACGTTTTACCGCTTCCCACCAATGATCCGCCTCACCTCGTAACATAAAAGTGGCAAATGGCACCTTCTGATCATCAGCGCATTGTAAGACATCAAGTATTTTTGTCGTCTGCTTTAGCCATGCCTCCGCTTTGAGTGGGTCAGGCTTCCCGTGAAATTCAGGTGGTCCCAATTCTTTAAATTGCTTGACAGTGACCATCCTCAAATTACCAGCGTTTCTACCGTTATTATTGACTGGATTTCCTCTTGCTTGATTCTGTATGAACTGCATGAAATTCCTAAAGAATCCATCGTTCATCATGTTATCAGGAACATTATTTCCTGAGTTGGCAGGAGGATTGTTTGGGGCCTCCTGATTCTCGGCTACATTTGTTTCGGGTATTCCATAGTTAACCTTTTGATTTCCAGATGCCATACTTAATTGTGGTCACTGTAAGACCCCGAATTTATGAAATACAAAATTTAATTTTTCTTCATATATATTTTTCCTGAAACAGTAAATGGTTAAATTGACAAAATTGAAAGTTAAGGATGTTATGTGCAAATTTTATTTTATCGAACAATATTCTTTTTGTCGGGGAATATTCGTTTTGTCGGGGAATATTCGGGCCGTACGACGGCGCCGAAATAACAAATTATTTGTGGACCCCACAACGGAATATTTGTCGGATATAGAAAACGACAGAAGTAACCTTTTTAAATAAAAATAGTCAACGGTGTTAACTTTTAAAATACCGGTGATAAAAGAATAGTAGCATACGGTAATTTATGGTATTTTCTGTAGCACACGGTACTCTACAGTAGCACACGGTATTGCACAGTGTCTCATATTATTAGTCTGATAATTGACACCGTAATTGTTACGCATCATTTCATCAATAATTGTCACTGCATAATATTTTATATTATCAATTCAATTATTGTTGCTACACAGTATTTTGCATTATTGATTCAATAATTGTCATTACACTGTATTTCATATCATCGAGTCAATAATTGTTGGTGCACTGTAGTTTAAAATTATTGAATCTAATAATTGTCACAGTAGCAAATACACTATAATTTATATTATTAAATTAATAAAAATATGTAACGTGTTTCTTACATTATTGTGGTAACATTATTTTATATGTTGGACTCACAGGAAGAATAAATAAATAAATAAATAAATAAATAAAAAATAAAATAATTAATTTTACTATTTGAAATAGTAACGTGAATAGTGACGTGAATAGTGACGTGAATAGTACGTGAATAGTAAGAAACATGTGGGACCCATTGTGGGGCCCACATGAAATGTGAGAAATGTGAGAATTTGCTGAAGAGTTGGTGGAGGCTGCGCAGCAGCCTCTGCTGAATTTTTTTTCTGTTCACCTACCACGCATAGTAACTTATTTTCTCCTATAAATAGCTTGCTCAGCTGAATAGAAAAATCACACCTAAAACATAAAATTTTTCTATAAGAATTTTATGAGTTTTCTCTGAGAATAGTAAGGTTATTTTGAGAGTTTGAAAGCCAAAAGGAGTGCAGGAATTTTTCAAGTAAGTGTTTTATTAAAGAGTAGTAATTTCATAAATTCCTATTTTTCACGGTATTCACAAATCTTCCTTTAGAAGACTCTTCTTTGAGAAGATTCATTTTTAAAAGCTTTCTTTGGAAGATTTATTTTGGAATATTATTTTAAAAACTATTTTAAAGTTGTTATATTATACTACAAAAATTATGTTAAATATATATAATTTTGATAGTTCATAATATACGAGTTATCATACACTTTGAAATTTATATGTGGTAATTACTAATTATATTAAAAATATATAGGTTGATCAATCTCATTTAAATCAATATCCAGTCACGTGTTAAAGTAAGGGGTATCACTCTTTTCATTATCATAAATGGATATTATTTTCTTTCTTACTTGAAGGGATTATCATTCCCTGATTCTCGAAAATAATATCGTTTCTTTCTTGTGCCATTTATTTCCATGTATTAAATTGTGGGAATAACCTTACGGCGCGGTTTATCGCCTGTTGGTGAATAACCTTTTGTATTCATTCCTTATTAATCTTTGAGAATAACCTTACGGTGCGGATTATCGCCTGTTTGGTGAATAACTCTTCGTATTCAAATTGATGGGAATAACCTTACGGCGCGGATTATCGCCTGTTTGGTGAATAACTATTCGTATTCAAATTGATGGGAATAACCTTACGACGCGGATTACCGCCTGTTGGTGAATAACCCTTTTTATTTGTCTCGTGTGAAAATAATTTGTCTACACGAATTATCACATGACACTTTTATTCCATATTCGTAAGTGATATCATTTTCCTTTATACTCATTAGGGATACCATCTTTTTCATCTTCCATTATTCAAACTTACTATGGTAAGGGATATTAATTTTCTTCACCTTTTGTTAATCAAACCTGCTACGGTAAGGGATATTATTTTCTTTCATACACCTAAATCGAAACTTATTATGGAACTATTGCTTCTATAATTCCTGAAAATATTATATGTTCCATAATAGTTGAATTTCATTATTTCAACTGAACCTTCCTATTTTCTGAACATATCTATTGAACTATAATCGTTATTCTGAACTGTGGATCTTGAATATCATTTTTAAATTTCACTCCACATCATGTTGGCAATTTGGACATTATTTGAATCTGCACAAAGTAAACTTCTGATACTTATTGTTTATCCTGTTCTTCTGTTCATCATTTGTATCACTGTTATTTGTATTAATCATCAAGAATCAAGCTGTTGTGAATATTTGTGGCCGGGGGCACAGATGTGATTTAATTGTTGAACAGATGATAGGTTAAAGGCGATATACTAGGTTAAAGGCGATACATCTGTTCGGTGTCTTTTATGACACGTGGTGAATGTTCTCTTTGGCCCGTAGTGCAAAGATGAACTGTTGGTTGGTATGATTATGACCAAAGGCTGAATCTGGTATAATCATGACCGTTGGTGTTATATTGAATGTCTTTGGCCCGTAGTGCAAAGACGAACTGTTGATCTGCATGATTATGACCAGGAACTGTGAAGTTGTATTATCTTGACTAATGGTATTTCAGATGATAAAAGTTGATGATATTTTTACTAAAAAGAGAAGCGAGTGGACATTGTAGTCTGCATTATTCTTCTAATAGATTGTTCATTCCGCTGCTATTATTGATCTGAACGTTGTTTAAGAATTTAACTGCAGTTTTTGATATAAACCTTGTAGTCTATTGTATTCTATCAAGAACTCAACTGTTGAAGGCTAATGATAAATTATTCGTCATTATCTTAGTCATGATATTTCTTACTGGGCTATTTGAGCTCACCCTTTCTTTTCGTTCCATTGTTTTTCAACAGGAGATGAGAACGTAACGGGGTCTAGCCGGGGAATGGAGTGAGAGTGCGGGGATAGCTATCATAGTCTTCACGTGTTATAAAATAGTGTGGCAATAATAATGAAGACTTAGTTGTGTTGTATTATCCACTGTATTGTTGTACGTTGTATTTCATTGTAATAATTTTGTTGTAGTCTTTTGACGACTCAAGTTTGGGCTGTGTGGGCCTAGATTTGGGGGCGTCACAGTTGGCATCAGAGCTTAGGGATATGGTCTTTAATGGAGATATGGGGTTAGAACTAGGAGGGGAGAGACGAATAGAATCAGTCACTAGTGTGTCCTACCTAAATTAGATTTTATTATCTAATGAGTTGATTTGAATATAGGGACATGAAGTGATGAGTCAGTTTATTTGAACTAACATTTATTTTGTGACCACAGTTTAGTATGGCATCTGGAAATCAAGAGGTTAACTACGAAATACCCGAAGCGAATGTAGCCGAAAATCAAGAAGCCACAAACAATCCTCCTGCCAACTCAGGAAATAATATTCCTGATAACATGATGAATGATGGATTCTTTAGGAATTTCATGCAGTTCATGCAGAATCAGGCAAGAGGAAATCCAGTTAACAATAACGGTAGAAACGCTGGTAATTTGAGGATGATCACTGTCAAGCAATTTAAAGAATTGGGACCACCTGAATTCCACGGGAAGCCTGACCCACTCAAAGCGGAGGCATGGCTGAAGCAGACGACAAAAATACTTGATGTCCTACAATGCGCTGATGATCAGAAGGTGCCCTTTGCTACCTTTATGTTTCGAGGTGAGGCGGATCACTGGTGGGAAGCGGTAAAACGTATCCACCCTTCAGCACTTGAGATGTCTTGGACAGAATTCCAAGAGCTATTTAATGAAAAGTACTTCCCAGAAAGCATCCGCCATATGAAGGAAGTGGAATTCATTAAGCTGGAGCAGGGAAACATGACAGTTTCTCACTATGAAGCTAAGTTTGCTGAACTGTCTCGTTTTGCGACTCATCTAGTAGATGACGAAGCACGGATGAGTCGGATGTTCTTACGTGGTCTAAGATTCGAAATCCGTCAACAACTTAGCTCTCATAAATTTAATTTGTATTCAGATGTTGTTGATAGGGCTCAAAGGGTGGAGCAAACAGATGAAAAATTACAGCCAAGAGTCAATGATCAGAGAAATGATAACAACCACAGGAACGAGAACCATCGAGGAGGTAGCCAACACTTCGGTGGTAATTCCACATCAAATAACAGAAGAGGAGAATCCAGTGGGAACAATTTCAAAAGAAAGAGATTCCATAATAATTATGGAAGGGCACCAGTACCAGCACCAGCACCGACCCCAGTTTCAAGGGGAGAAGATCGACCACCAGTGAGATGCTATAGGTGTGGTCAGGAAGGTCACATCAGCCCAAACTGTACACTGCAGTCCAAAAAGTGCTACAGTTGTGGGAAAGAGGGTCATCTTGCGCGATTTTGTCCTGCCACAAAATCAAGTCCAGCTGCAGTGATGATACCAAAAGCTAGCGCGGATAAGGGAAAATCTGTAGTTCAAGGGAGAGCTTTTGTTGTGACATCCCAAATGGCACGAAACTCGAACGAGGTGATAACCGGTAAGCTATTCATAAATTCTCGTGAAGTCTACGCTTTGTTAGATACTGGTTCTACCCATTCTTTTATCTCACCTGCATGTGCTCAGCGTTTAAACTTAACTCCTGAAAATTTGGACTTTGACTTATCAGTTGAAACCCCATTAGGAGAAATGACCATTACATCTACTGTCTATAAATCTTGCCTAGTTCAAATCAACAACCTCACATTACCTGTTGACCTTATTTCTTTGGAGATGCATGAATTTGATGCGATTTTAGGAATTGATTGGTTGACTACCCATCATGCTAAAATTGATTGTTTTCATAAGATTATTAGTTTTCATATTCCTAATCAACCTGTCATGCAAATTCAAGCAACTAAACCATTGAAATCTATAACTGTTATTTCTAGCCATAAAGCCATTCGTTTATTGAAAAACGGATGTCAAGCCTTTTTAGCTCATGTCACTGATTTGAACAAAAATACGTCAAACTTGAATGATATTCCCATTGTTAATGAGTTTCCTGACGTTTTTCCGGAGGAACTTCCTGGTTTACCCCCAAACCGTGAAATTGAATTTTGTATTGATCTTGAACCTGGTACCAAGCCCATTTCCAAAACTCCATACCGAATGGCTCCCATTGAACTTCAAGAGTTAAAAGTCCAACTACAGGAATTGTTGGATACTGGTTTCATTCGTCCGAGCGCATCACCTTGGGGTGCTCCTGTTCTATTTGTGAAGAAGAAAGACGGGAGTATGAGATTGTGCATTGACTACCGAGAATTGAACC
This sequence comes from Hedera helix, assembly GCA_947179155.2. Taxonomy (NCBI): domain Eukaryota; kingdom Viridiplantae; phylum Streptophyta; class Magnoliopsida; order Apiales; family Araliaceae; genus Hedera; species Hedera helix. The sequence goes on from OX359287.1 coordinate 32,119,709, forward strand.
ATGTCACCATCAAAAACAGGTATCCGTTACCTCGAATTGATGACATGTTTGATCAATTACAAGGTGCTCAACATTTCTCAAAGATTGATCTCCGTTCTGGATATCATCAGTTAAAGGTTAAAGCTGAGGACATTCCAAAGACTGCTTTCAGAACTCGTTATGGGCATTATGAGTTTTTAGTCATGCCTTTTGGACTAACCAATGCTCCTGCAGCTTTCATGGACATGATGAACCGAATATTCAAGGAATATTTGGATCATTTTGTGGTTGTCTTTATTGATGACATCCTCATATACTTCAAAAGTCGTGAGGATCATGAACAACACCTGAGATTGATACTCCAGAAGCTCCGTGAGAACAAATTATATGCCAAGTTGAAGAAATGTGAGTTCTGGCTTGAGGAGGTCACGTTTCTTGGGCATGTGATTTCTAGTCAAGGAATATCAGGCGATCCTGCGAAGATTGAAACGGTACTAAATTGGGAACAACCCAAGACAGTAACCGAAGTCCGAAGTTTTCTGGGCCTAGCTGGTTATTATCGGAGATTCGTAGAAGGATTTTCTCGAATCGCCACTCCATTAACTCAGCTTACTCGGAAAAGCACAAAATTCATATGGAGCGAGCAATGCGAGAAAAGTTTTCAAGAGCTTAAGAGGAGACTTGTTTCAGCTCCTGTTCTGACCATTCCATCAGGATCGGGAGAATTTGTCATATACAGCGATGCTTCAGGCAAAGGTCTAGGCTGTGTCCTTATGCAACATGGAAAGGTTATAGCCTATGCCTCTCGACAACTCAAAGATTATGAGAAAAATTACCCTACTCATGATCTAGAGTTGGCAGCAGTCGTTTTCGCGTTGAAGATCTGGAGACACTACTTGTACGGAGAGAAAGTGGATATCTATACGGATCATAAAAGTCTCAAGTATTTCTTCACCCAGAAGGAACTCAACATGCGACAACGACGTTGGCTTGAGCTGTTGAAGGATTATGATCACACAATCCAGTATCACCCGGGAAAGGCGAACGTTGTAGCTGACGCTTTGAGCAGAAAATCTTATGCGAGTACAAGTGCACTGCTGACAACACAAAAGCGTATTTTGTACGACTTGCAAAAGATGGAGATGGAGCTAAAGACACCAGGGACCCACTCGAAGATTGCTCACGTGCAAGTAGAACCAGCTTTAATCGATAAAATTAAAGCTGCTCAAGCTACCGATCCGGAACTGATAAACATGATAAAGAAAGTACAAGAAGGTACCATTCCCGAAGCAAGAATCGATGAGAAAGGAATACTTCGAGTCAACTCTCGACTCTGTGTTCCTAACGATCCTGAATTAAAGCATAAAATCATGATGGAGGCACACAACACGCCATTTGCAATCCACCCTGGAGGTACCAAGATGTATCGAGATCTTCGACATACATTTTGGTGGAACAATATGAAAAGGGAGATTGCAGAGTTTATCTCAAGGTGCTTAACTTGTCAACGTGTCAAGGCAGAGCATCAAGTACCTAAGGGTCCTTTACAACCACTTGAGGTTCCCGAATGGAAGTGGGAACACATCAATATGGATTTCGTGACGGGTCTTCCCAAAGTTTCTCAAGGCTTAGATGCAATTTGGGTCATCGTAGATAGATTGACCAAATCCGCTCATTTCTTGCCTATACGAGAAAACTTTTCACTTGAACGTCTTGCCGGTATGTACATAAATGAGATCGTGAGATTGCATGGCATGCCAGTTTCCATAGTTTCTGATCGAGATCCTAGATTCACTTCACGCTTTTGGATCAGTCTACAAAAAGCTATGGGCACTGAACTACGTTTTAGTTCTGCATACCATCCTCAAACGGACGGACAATCGGAAAGGACGATCCAGACCCTCGAAGATCTTTTGAGACTTTGCGTACTAGATTTCAAAGGAAGTTGGGATAAGTACTTGCCATTGGTGGAATTTTCCTACAACAACAGTTACCAAGCAAGTATAGGTATGGCTCCATTCGAGGCTTTATATGGACGCAAATGTCGCTCTCCAGTATGTTGGAATGAGGTAGGAGAAGCAAAACTGTTGGGACCCGAGTTGGTACGCTTGACGACCGAAAAGATCCAAATGATCCGACAACGAATACAGACAGCACAAGAACGACAAAAGAGTTATGCCGATCTTCATCGGAGAGATGAGAGATTCAACGTCGGAGATCATGTATTCTTACGTGTTTCTCCATGGAAAGGGGTTACGAGATTCGGAAAGAAAGGAAAACTCAACCCTCGATTTATTGGCCCATTTGAAATCCTCGATCGGGTGGGAACTGTAGCTTACAGACTAGCCTTACCACCAAGTATGTCTCGCATCCATAACGTTTTTCACATATCTATGTTACGTAAATATGTGAAGGACCCAAACCACGTCATTGAGTTAGAACCAGACGTTATAGCAGAAGATTTAACGTATGAGGAAGTACCTGTTAAGATCCTAGATAAGAAGGAGCAGATCTTACGCTCAAAGGTTATACCTCAAGTTAAGGTTTTATGGAGGAACCAAGATATTGAGGAAATGACCTGGGAGCTAGAATCTGAGATGAAGTCTAGGTATCCATACCTCTTCGAAATGTCAGGTACGTCAATTTCGGGGACGAAATTTCATAAGGAGGGGAGGTTGTAAGACCCCGAATTTATGAAATACAAAATTTAATTTTTCTTCATATATATTTTTCCTGAAACAGTAAATGGTTAAATTGACAAAATTGAAAGTTAAGGATGTTATGTGCAAATTTTATTTTATCGAACAATATTCTTTTTGTCGGGGAATATTCGTTTTGTCGGGGAATATTCGGGCCGTACGACGGCGCCGAAATAACAAATTATTTGTGGACCCCACAACGGAATATTTGTCGGATATAGAAAACGACAGAAGTAACCTTTTTAAATAAAAATAGTCAACGGTGTTAACTTTTAAAATACCGGTGATAAAAGAATAGTAGCATACGGTAATTTATGGTATTTTCTGTAGCACACGGTACTCTACAGTAGCACACGGTATTGCACAGTGTCTCATATTATTGGTCTGATAATTGACACCGTAATTGTTACGCATCATTTCATCAATAATTGTCACTGCATAATATTTTATATTATCAATTCAATTATTGTTGCTACACAGTATTTTGCATTATTGATTCAATAATTGTCATTACACTGTATTTCATATCATCGAGTCAATAATTGTTGGTGCACTGTAGTTTAAAATTATTGAATCTAATAATTGTCACAGTAGCAAATACACTATAATTTATATTATTAAATTAATAAAAATATGTAACGTGTTTCTTACATTATTGTGGTAACATTATTTTATATGTTGGACTCACAGGAAGAATAAATAAATAAATAAATAAATAAATAAAAAATAAAATAATTAATTTTACTATTTGAAATAGTAACGTGAATAGTGACGTGAATAGTACGTGAATAGTAAGAAACATGTGGGACCCATTGTGGGGCCCACATGAAATGTGAGAAATGTGAGAATTTGCTGAAGAGTTGGTGGAGGGTGCGCAGCAGCCTCTGCTGAATTTTTTTTCTGTTCACCTACCACGCATAGTAACTTATTTTCTCCTATAAATAGCTTGCTCAGCTGAATAGAAAAATCACACCTAAAACATAAAATTTTTCTATAAGAATTTTATGAGTTTTCTCTGAGAATAGTAAGGTTATTTTGAGAGTTTGAAAGCCAAAAGGAGTGCAGGAATTTTTCAAGTAAGTGTTTTATTAAAGAGTAGTAATTTCATAAATTCCTATTTTTCACGGTATTCACAAATCTTCCTTTAGAAGACTCTTCTTTGAGAAGATTCATTTTTAAAAGATTTCTTTGGAAGATTTATTTTGGAATATTATTTTAAAAACTATTTTAAAGTTGTTATATTATACTACAAAAATTATGTTAAATATATATAATTTTGATAGTTCATAATATACGAGTTATCATACACTTTGAAATTTATATGTGGTAATTACTAATTATATTAAAAATATATAGGTTGATCAATCTCATTTAAATCAATATCCAGTCACGTGTTAAAGTAAGGGGTATCACTCTTTTCATTATCATAAATGGATATTATTTTCTTTCTTACTTGAAGGGATTATCATTCCCTGATTCTCGAAAATAATATCGTTTCTTTCTTGTGCCATTTATTTCCATGTATTAAATTGTGGGAATAACCTTACGGCGCGGTTTATCGCCTGTTGGTGAATAACCTTTTGTATTCATTCCTTATTAATCTTTGAGAATAACCTTACGGTGCGGATTATCGCCTGTTTGGTGAATAACTCTTCGTATTCAAATTGATGGGAATAACCTTACGGCGCGGATTATCGCCTGTTTGGTGAATAACTATTCGTATTCAAATTGATGGGAATAACCTTACGACGCGGATTACCGCCTGTTGGTGAATAACCCTTTTTATTTGTCTCGTGTGGAAATAATTTGTCTACACGAATTATCACATGACACTTTTATTCCATATTCGTAAGTGATATCATTTTCCTTTATACTCATAAGGGATACCATCTTTTTCATCTTCCATTATTCAAACTTACTATGGCAAGGGATATTAATTTTCTTCACCTTTTGTTAATCAAACCTGCTACGGTAAGGGATATTATTTTCTTTCATACACCTAAATCGAAACTTATTATGGAACTATTGCTTCTATAATTCCTGAAAATATTATATGTTCCATAATAGTTGAATTTCATTATTTCAACTGAACCTTCCTATTTTCTGAACATATCTATTGAACTATAATCGTTATTCTGAACTGTGGATCTTGAATATCATTTTTAAATTTCACTCCACATCATGTTGGCAATTTGGACATTATTTGAATCTGCACAAAGTAAACTTCTGATACTTATTGTTTATCCTGTTCTTCTGTTCATCATTTGTATCACTGTTATTTGTATTAATCATCAAGAATCAAGCTGTTGTGAATATCTGTGGCCGGGGGCACAGATGTGATTTAATTGTTGAACAGATGATAGGTTAAAGGCGATATACTAGGTTAAAGGCGATACATCTGTTCGGTGCCTTTTATGACACGTGGTGAATGTTCTCTTTGGCCCGTAATGCAAAGATGAACTGTTGGTTGGTATGATTATGACCAAAGGCTGAATCTGGTATAATCATGACCGTTGGTGTTATATTGAATGTCTTTGGCCCGTAGTGCAAAGACGAACTGTTGATCTGCATGATTATGACCAGGAACTGTGAAGTTGTATTATCTTGACTAATGGTATTTCAGATGATAAAAGTTGATGATATTTTTACTAAAAAGAGAAGCGAGTGGACATTATAGTCTGCATTATTCTTCTAATAGATTGTTCATTCCGCTGCTATTATTGATCTGAACGTTGTTTAAGAATTTAACTGCAGTTTTTGATATAAACCTTGTAGTCTATTGTATTCTATCAAGAACTCAACTGTTGAAGGCTAATGATAAATTATTCGTCATTATCTTAGTCATGATATTTCTTACTGGGCTATTTGAGCTCACCCTTTCTTTTCGTTCCATTGTTTTTCAACAGGAGATGAGAACGTAACGGGGTCTAGCCGGGAAATGGAGTGAGAGTGCGGGGATAGCTATCATAGTCTTCACGTGTTATAAAATAGTGTGGCAATAATAATGAAGACTTAGTTGTGTTGTATTATCCACTGTATTGTTGTACGCTGTATTTCATTGTAATAATTTTGTTGTAGTCTTTTGACGACTCAAGTTTGGGCTGTGTGGGCCTAGATTTGGGGGCGTCACAGTCACAAAATAATTGTTAGTTCAAACAAACTGACTCATCACTTCATGTCCCTATATTCAAATCAACTCATTAGATAATAAAATCTAATTTAGGTGGGACACACTAATGACTGATTATATTCGTCTCTCCCCTCCTAGTTCTACCCCAGATCTCCATTAAAGACCATATCCCTAAGCTCTGATGCCAACTGTGACGCCCCCAAATCTAGGCCTACACAGCCCAAACTTGAGTCGTCAAAAGACTACAACAAAATTATTACAACAAAGCACAACGTACAACAATACAGTGTATAATAACACACAACTAAGTCTTCACTATTATTGCCACACTATTTTACAACACATGAAGACTAGGATAGCTATTCCTCGGACTCTCACTCCATCCCCCGGCTAGACCCCGTTACGTTTTCATCTCCTGTTGAAAACAATGGAACAAAAGAAAGGGTGAGCTCAAATAGCCCAGTAAGAAATATCATGACTAAGATAATGACGAATAAATTATCATTAGCCTTCAACAGTTGAGTTCTTGATAGAATACAATAGACTACAACGTTTATATCAAAAACTGTAGTTAAATTCTTAAACAACGTTCAGATCAATAATAGCAGCGGAATGAGCAATCTATTAGAAGAATAATGCAGACCATAATGTCCACCCGCTTCTCTTTTTAGTAAAAACATCATCAACTTTTATCATCTGAAATACCATTAGTCATGATAATAAAAATTCACAGTTCCTGGTCATAATCATGCAAATCAACAGTTCATCTTTGCACTACGGGCCAAAGATATTCAATAAAGCACCAACGGTCATGATTATACCAGATTCAGCCTTTGGTCATAATCATACCAACCAACAGTTCATCTTTGCACTACGGGCCAAAGAGAACATTCACCACGTGCCATAAAAGACACCGAACAGATGTATCGCCTTTAACCTAGTATATCGCCTTTAACCTATCATATGTTCAACAATTATATCACATCTGTGCCCCCGGCCACAGATATTCACAACAGCTTAATTCTTGATGATTAATACAAATAACAGTGATACAAATGATGAACAGAAGAACAGGATAAACAATAAGTATCGAAAGTTTACTTTGTGCAGATTCAAATAATGTCCAAATTGCCAACATGATGTGGAGTGAAATTTAAAAATGATATTCAAGATCCACAGTTCAGAATAACGATTACAGTTCAATAGAAATGTTCAGAAAATAGGAAGGTTCAGTTGAAATAATGAAGTTCAACTATTATGGAACATATAATATTTTCAGGAATTATAGAAGCAATAGTTCCATAATAAGTTTCGATTTAGGTGTATGAAAGAAAATAATATCTCTTACCGTAGCAGGTTTGATTAACAAAAGGTGAAGGGAATTAATATCCCTTACCATAGTAAGTTTGAATAATGGAAGATGAAAAGGATGGTATCCCTTATGAGTATAAAGGAAAATGATATCACTTACGAATATGGAATAAAAGTGTCATGTGATAATTCGTGTAGACAAATTATTTCCACACGAGACAAATAAAAATGGTTATTCACCAACAGGCGATAATCCGCGCCATAAGGTTATTCCCATCAATTTGAATACGAATAGTTATTCACCAAACAGGCGATAATCCGCGCCGTAAGGTTATTCCCATCAATTTGAATACGAAGAGTTATTCACCAAACAGCCGTTAATCCGCACCGTAAGGTTATTCTCAAAGATTAATAAGAAATGAATACAAAAGGTTATTTACCAACAGGCGGTAAACCGCGCCGTAAGGTTATTCCCATAATTTAATACATGGAAATAAATGGCACAAGAAAGAAACGATATTATTTTCGAGAATCAAAGAATGATAATCCCTTCAAGTAAGAAAGAAAATAATATCCATTTATGATGATGAAAAAAAGTGATACCCCTTACCGTAGTAATTTAGAATATGAAAGAAGATGATATTCCTTACCACAGTAAATTTAAGAGTGTGAAAAGAATAATATTCCTTACCGCAATAAATTTAAGAGTGTGAAAATAATGATAATCCTTACCTTAACACGTGACTGGATATTGATTTAAATGAGGTTGATCAACTTGAAAAATTCCTGCACTCCTTTTGGCTTTCAAACTCTCAAAATAACCTTACTATTCTCAGAGAAAACTCATAAAATTCTTATAGAAAAATTTTATGTTTTAGGTGTGATTTTTCTATTCAGCTGAACAAGCTATTTATAGGAGAAAAGAGGTTACTATGCGAGGTAGGTGGGGGTAGGTGGCTGGCTGCTGCTCGCCAGCAGCAGCAGCCTCGTGCTGCAATTTTTTTTCTCCAACTTCTTCAACTTCACCAACTCATGTGGGCCCCACCAATGGGTCCACATGTTTCTTACTATTCACTTACTATTCACGTTACTATTCACGTCACTATTCACGTCACTATTCACGTTACTATTTCAAATAGTAAAATTAATTATTTTATTTTTTATTTATTTATTTATTTATTTATTTATTCTTCCTGTGAGTCCAACATATAAAATAATGTTATCACAATAATGTAATAAACACGTTACATATTTTTATTAATTTAATAATATAAATTATAGTGTATTTGCTACTGTGACAATTATTAGATTCAATAATTTTAAAATACAGTGCACCAACAATTATTGACTCAATGATATAAAATACCGTGTAATGACAATTATTGAATCAATAATGCAAAATACTGTGTAGTAACAATTATTGAATTGATAACATAAAATATTATGCAACGACAATTATTGATGAAATGGTGTGCAACAGTTACGGTGTCAATTATCAGATCAATAATACGAGACACTGTGCAATACCGTGTGCTACTGTAGAATACCGTGTGCCACAATAAAATACCATAAATTACCGTATGCTACTATTCTTTTATCACCGGTATTTTAACAGTTAACACCGTTGACTATTTTTATTTAAAAAGGTTACTTCTGTCGTTTTCTATATCCGACAATTATTCCGTTGTGGGCTCCACCAATAATTAGTTATTTCGGCGCCGTCGTACGACCCGAATATTCCCCGACAAAAAGAATATTGTCCGACAAAATAAAATTTGCACATAACATCCTTAACTTTCAATTTTGTCAATTTAACCATTTACTGTTTCAGAAAAAATATATATGAAGAAAAATTAAATTTTGTATTTCATAAATTCGGGGTCTTACAAATAGAACCAGATCTGATGTTTTGGAGATAAAATGATGTTTTTGAGAGAGAAATAGAAATTTGAAATTTAAGAGAGAGAGAACGCTGTTTTGGAGAGAGAAAGAGAAAATTTCCGTTTTCAGAAAATAGGTTTAAATAGGTATATTATTTAAGAGGGTAATGCTACTAAAGAGTAATGCTGGAGAACCGGACTATATATATATATATATATATATATATATATATAAAATGTAATACATAATACACTTGAGCATTTTATATATTGTGATAGATTAGTATTTTATGAGCTGAGAATCATTTTTCTACACAGAAACAAGGGTATTAATTTTCTTAACTTGGAGCGTAATTACAAGATAAAATAATAAACAAACTAAAGAAATTGTCACAATACTTCGAATCGAAGATGAAAGAATGAAAATTTAAACTAATGAGAAAAAGAAAAAAAATGGAAAAGTTGATGATTTTCTTAGTTATATTGTTTGTGAGTTTATGATAGAGAACTTGAATAAGCTTCTTATTTTTTGTTTGTGAATTGCAAAGTAAATAAAGGAAAATTGTTTAATTTAAATTGGGAGCAAGTTTCTATGGACGATAATATATATTAACGTGAACAGTAAGTACTATTTATTTAGGGAATTGAGATATTTTCACAAGTAAAAAAGATAATTCTATAAATTATCTCTCACATGAATAGTAAATGGGCTCCATATGAATACAAAAAAAAAATTATTTCATGCACCACAGGAATGTAAGAGGGGGAAGCATATTGTTCACTTGCCCTTAAGAGTAGAATAATTTCTCCATACAAAAGGAGAGTTTCTGAAAATATCATTTTTACTTGTGAAAATATTATTTTTACTTATAAAAATATCAATTCTCTTTAATTATTACACTAGTTGTTGTAGTTATTATTGTACTACAAAGAGCAAGTTCATACAAATATGTAAAGTTTTGTAAATAATGGATTTTTCCAACAACCACTAAAAACATTCTTGCTTAAAGTCAAAATTGGCTCACCTCCTCTCTCACAAATTTTGTCCAGCACACCTACTTTCTGAAATCATTTCAACGTGCTCCTCCTCTATTTAGCAATTTGGTCAATTATTCAATAAATTTTTAGGAATGGACCAACCCTTCCACCGGATCTTGTCTGCACTGCATGATCACATGAAAGACATCTAAGGGAAGAATTTTACCCTTCGACTTTATTTGTTTTTGTTGTTGACATTCATTGACAAATACTATGTCGAAATATCTTGTAGGTACATGTTGTTTTTCACCTAGGTTAAGAACTTACATGAGCCGGTTGGAACTGCGGCCTCCAAAGAGAATTTCCCATTTGACAAAAGGCGCACATTGAGCCAACCCAAAAGTAAAAACTTATGAGAGAATCGAAAAAACTTTCTTCTAAAAACAAGACTTGCTCTTGATCTTTGAGATATACTTTTAGTTAAGATTACATTACACTCATGAAAAAAAAATTCAAGATCAGGGAGAGCGGAAATTGACGACTCAACTAGTCACTAACCCTTATATTTGAATAAATATTATGGGATTTGTTTTAAAATAAAATACATTTTATCTTATTCAACAATGTTTAAAAATTTAAATAATAAAAAAAAAAAAAAGCAAACTTGAGATCACCACCTATAGTTCATGAATTTTTATTTTTTTTACAATCGCATATCATGATAAGAGTGATAAACACGCGATATCATTATCAGCTTGCGAGGTGCCAATTGAAATTTTAAGAAAAAAGGGAAAGAGAAACATGCCACCAACTACATAATTTTAAAAGGGGCCGTGCCCAATATGATGAGTAATTTTAAAGATTGACCAGTCTAAAAGTACATGCACTGATCCACAAACTAACCTATGCCTGTACATGGCTCATTGGTTTCCACCGAAAGTAATTAACCAAAGTTGCTTAAAAACACAGTATTTGGAAATTTATGCTCTGGGTTTGATGGCACACGTCTTTCACATTTTTCTCTGCAAAATTATAATATTAATAAAACCACAGGAAATTTTTATGTCTAGATGTATATTTATGGAAATCTTAAAAGAATCTAACGAAACAGTATATTTTCTTGTTTATGGTAATATCAACAATCAACATTTGCCAAGGATTAAATGGACTGCTTTATTGTACTGGTAAGCCCTGCCAATCAATGCAATAGTTTCGGAGAAAGCTATGTGATTTTACACTAAATGGCTCCTAAGGCGAAACAACTACTAGAAAAGAAAGTAGTCGCAGCTAAGCAAAAGCTATTTGATTTTCTTCAAAGTCAATCTTTTACTATCGTTTAAGCATCAACAAAATGTAAAGACTCAATCCAGAATAGGGTAGAGAAATCAATCAATCAAATAATACATTATCTAAAAATATTTTTGAAAACCATATATCAACAATTCATAGTAACAACCAATCATTTTGCATCTGTTATTAAAAGTAATAAATCCCTGATGTTAAACGAAATAACAACTACCAAAACCATTCTCGCAAGTTCTATAGATAAATATTTATATGTGAATATTGCTTCTTCCCTTCTTCTGCAGGAGTTTTTCTCAATATGGTGGACGATAAGTTCCTGGATATGGACCTGATGGAATATGCAAAAATTAAGATTTAGTTATTACGATAGGATGGGTGGAGAAAAGTACTTCACGTAAATCTAAATGAATGGTTACCTGGAGGATGATAATTTGAGGGCTGGGTAAGCGGTGGATATGGTGCAGGAGGATATGCTGAAGGTGGTGGATATGGTTGAGGAGGATAGGCAGCTGAATGAGGGGGTGGATATGGTGCAGGTGGATAAGCTGCAGAATCATGTGGATATGAAGGATAGGATGGTGTGTGGTAGGCCGACGCTGGTGGTGGATAACCAGCTGCTGAAGCTGGCGGAGGGTAATGGGAGGCTGGTGGAGGGTACGAGTATGCCGATGGTTGGGGTACAGGCGATGCTGCATATGGTGGAGCTGATGGACCATGATTCTTTGGTGGCTTTTGCGACTGCACAAAAATTTCAATATTATACGGCTTCAGTTATAAAACAATCTTCATGCATAAATTTAAGGCTGTACATTTTTTGATTTGCAAATAAAATGTTGCATGTACTAAAAGAAGAAAACATGTCCACCAAACAAATGTAAATACAAACCATGGAACTTACGTTGGCATTTGAATAGTGCATTATAAGTCGAACCTCTCCTGCAGACCTGTAAAGGTTGAGCCGTGCATTAGAAGTTTGAATGCCCAAGCCCCAAGGGGTCCATTTGAAAACATAATTGTCATTATTTTTGCATTAACAATTTAACAGGGAGAAAATGATCAAATCATATATTAGATTAACAAGAACAATTACTTGTATGCCTTATAAAAAGTGGTCTGCGTTGATGGTATATAACTATACATATATATATATATATTGAAAAAATATAGTTCCATTGAATGCTTGTTAGAGATGTGGAACATTTAATTAAAATATTTAACAGCTCATTAGAACAGACACGAAGCCTACCTGTCTCAGTATAGTATTCTAAATCCCCATCCTCCACACCCCCCCCCCCCCCCCCCCCCCTCTTTACTGTCCTCCCCTAATATGCTTCTAAACGCCTAAAACATTCACCATCATGCCTAAATAAAGCTTCAGCTTCAAACACATTGACCTACTCCCTCTCATCTTGCAAGTGGCTAACCTTATTCATGCTCTTTAGCAACAATATCCAGTTGAAGGTATAAAATATCTTGCAGATGTTACTCAAATAAGATTTTGGTATCAAACCTTCACTGGAGGCCCTTTCCGCTAAATTTTCCAGTCATCTTTTCCAAGATACAGACACATCCCTATACATGTAATTGTCTGGCAGACAAAAACTATCTATTTTAACAATGAGTAATGTAAATGAATAATTCTGAGGGACAGAGAGAATTAAAAATATTGAAAAGGAATTTCAGATCTGATATTTATGATTTATATATAGAGGGAAAGTTCGAGACAACCTTAACACCAATCCAGCCCTCTATCAAATTTTTGAATGTTTATGCTATTTGTATCAAGGACAGGTCCACAGTTACTGCACATTATTATAGGGGTTCATATTGACTTAGATTATGAGGACAAGTATACCACTTAGTAAGGAACATGATTTACATACGCGCTAATAAAATAAATGAATGCTAAAGCTTATTGAATGATGTGCACCTAATACCGTTAGTGAGAGTTCCCTCGGTGAGATTAAGTGATTAACAAGTTCTGTTTGGGCACTTTTTAGCAGGATGCTTACAAAGCATATGAGTTCCGCGCTGTAAACTGTCTGAAGTTGACTTGACTTGAATGAATTACCAAACCAGAACTTAATTAAACAAGTTATTTCAATTTTCAATAATACTGTAGTGAACACTATGAGAATGACCTACACCCAGAGTTCTAATCTAGCTTTGCCAAATAGGCAACTCATAACACACAGTTTGATGCGAGCATTGAACTGTATGATTAAATCTCCAAAACAATTATAATATTTCCGGCATCAAAGAACCTTTGGAAACAATCGACATTCTCCAAACAAAACGAACAATAAAAATGTTTGAACATGCATATACTTGATAAATGTAAATGAAGATAAAAATGAAATGATAATGGAGTTGAGGCATTACCTGCCAGTTTTAGTCTGAATTGTCCAAGGGCTATCATCGTATCCCTGAGAAAGAACCTTCTGCAATTGAATCCTAAGAAAAGCCGCAAACTGAGTTGGGTAAATTTAAAAATAAAATTTTGAAAAGGAAAAAAAAACATTTGTTCAAGCAAAAAATCACATACTTTCCACTGCCGATTAAGTCGTCATAAGTAACCGAATTGCTGTTCCAGACAACAACATTCAACTCTCTTAGTCCTTCAATTAAAGTAAACACAAATTTCTCCTGGAAGGTAGGATTTTTGCCTCCATCTATTTTATTAAATAAATAAAAAAAGTTAAAAAAAAAAATCAACCTAATAGCAATAGGGGAAAGAAGAATATAGACCACCTGTATGTGTACGAGTTCGGAATTTAGAGCTACCGTATTCAACACAGACATACGGATCTTGCCTTGAAAACCATTCGGTGTCTTTCAATTTGGAGCACCCAACAACTGCATTATTCCAAAATTAATCATCCGATTACAATATATATATCTGAATAACTTAAACCGGGGAAGAAAAAGTACCAGTGACTTCAAGGAGATGGCCATGAATGCCAGAGACGGAGGTCGCCATTGAAGATGTAGTAATAGTAATTCAATGAATCTATCTATTTATTCAAACCTTTAAAAAGCTGACTTCTGATTGCAGAGTAATTTGAATGATTCAAAATTTTAATTTTTTCTTTTGTGTATAAAAAGGGTTGGTTGGTTCTTGACTTTGGGAAAAGTTGACTTGCCCTTATCATCTTCTTACTAAACATCTTAAAACAACGGCACGTTTATCGGCCACTAAAAAAAGACTTGACAGAGAGAATTGATTGCTTCTTTAGCGCGTATTACTTAATAATTAGCACAAGTACAACTTTTCAGCAGGCGGCGGAGGAAAAGTAGGGAGGAGAAGTATATCTACACATAAATTAAATATAATATTATTTTTATTATTAAAAATATTATGTGATATAAATTTTAATATAAAATATATTTTTTAATAATAAAATAATATTATATCTGAATATTATATTTAATTTGTGTACAGGTATGTTCGGAGGTGGAGGAGGATCACCTGCCTCTCAACTTTCTCTTCTTCTTACATGATTTTATTCAGTAATTTAATGACTTGTGTAATATTTTCTTTACCAAACATACTCTATACTATTGATTATTTATATTATTTGCTAAAAAATTAATTATAATATTACTTAGACAGCTAATTATACTGATAACTAAATATTAATTATGATATCCAGTAAATATTTTAAAATAATTTTTTTAATTATAATGTGAATTATATATTTTTATTATGACATGAATTAAAAATTTATACTCTTTTTCTATTTCACAGAAGAGTAACATTATTTGACAATTTATTTTCTTCCCACAAAAGTAGTCGTCTCTCTACTGATTGTATATTTGTACAGAATTTTTTGATATTTTTACGTATAAACTATCACTATAGATTTATAGCGACAGTCATAACCATCGTTATAGACCTTTAACGACACTTTTCATGTAAAAATATCAAAAAATTTGTACAAATATCAATTTCCTAAAACTAACATCCATATTCTCAAGTTTGTTATCCTAATTTAAGTCGAGTGACAACTAGTAAATTGAAAATTTTTATTTTATTGATGAAACAAGAATACCTAAACCGAGTGAGGTTCAACTCCAAAGACTAATTTTAGTATTAGAGAAGGTTGAAAATGTCATATCAAAAAGTGTAATACAAAATTTAATAATTATTATTATTATTTGGTACTATTAGTATTACATTTCAAATCCTCTGCGCTATGCATTGTTAGAGTTTATGCCCTAGAGGCTAATTATTTGATGTAATTGCTTAACATTTTTTGATATTATATTTGATTGAATAAATGGATTATTTTATTATGATTTCATTTACTGCGTTATATAAATGTTAACATAATAAAAGTCCTTAGAATAATGATACGAATTATATAGTTTTAAGTATGTGACTTGAACATGAGATCATATAATTATAATTAGTATCATTGTTCTTAAATGTCCCTAGTCGAGTATCATTGTTAATGGGACAACAATGATGCATTGAGACTAGTATGTGGATTGACTGATGGCCAAATCTCATTGGTCATAAATATATGAGATATTTGAGTCAATGCATAGGTACATGTTAGAGAACAATGTACTGGACTGACCCACTATGAGAATTCTACATGGAGCATTATGCAAAGTGTCATAAGAAATTCTTATAGTGACAATGATGTAATGATCATCCGACCTGAAGTCACTATATTATTACACGAGAATTTGTGTACTTTGATATCATCAAATGTCACCTTTAATATGGTAGATAATAAAGGTGATTATTGGGTACATCATGAATCGTGTGAGGAATATGAGTGATCTAGATGGAATTTAACCCTCCTATATATTAGGGGTGATATCCATAGGTCTCTTGATTGAGTATGACTATGAAATGCATGACCATGCTCAAATATTGATTTGTTTCATATAGTCTACTCATTGATCAAGAAAACTCAGATTAAATTATGAAGAGTATGACACATTCCATGCCTCGAGTTTAATCTAGGATATAAGGTTAAAAGGATTAAATTACATTGAAACATTGGTCACGAAAAGGTTGTATCGAATCACCGATCTTATTATTATTTGGGTAGCAGTGATGCATTACTAGATGCCGCTCACTGTTTATAATTTTATAATATGATTTTAAAATTATTGCCAACATAATAATAACCTATAGGGTCACACACTTAGAACGTAATTAAAAGGGAATTAATTTAAATTGTAAGTATTTTAAAAATGTCAATATGATTGATAGTATTTAAAAATTACGAATTTAAATTAATAGGATAATTTGTATATATGTATATTAATTAAGTAAGACTTAATTAAATATAATATATATAAATTCGGATTTTATTTTTCTATTTGTTTTAGGTTTTAGTTAATTCCTATTAACTACTATATATATGATATATCAATAGTCTAAAAGTCACGTAAGGAAAAACTAAAACCCTAGCCGCTTTCAGAAAGAGGCTAGAGAGAAAAATAGGTTAGAAATCCTGATCTTGGTGGCTAGTACCGCAGATTCCTTTTGCTGCAGATCGTGGGACGATTCGCGGAGCGTTCGTGTGGATACTGTAGAGACGCAGTCGCTGAATTGCGTTGAAGATTCGAAGCCGTTCCAGAATTTCATCGTCTTCTCAACATCTCAGATAATCGGTAAAATAATTTAAACCTCTGATTAATCTGTTTTCGCATGGATCCTGTTTTAGGGTTTCAGAAAATTTTTAAATTCCGCTGCTTTCACTGTGTCGAAACTCTAACAGAGGGGTGGCTCTAATTTTCACTGATCTCATCACCTTATGAACGACCCCACCCCAGGTCTTTAATATGTCTATAGGATGAGCGTATTGTTCGTATTAACACCTGCCGATAAATTACAATTTCACGTCTTCAGCAATAAAAACTAATGTAACAAATCAAGTTGTATACAGCCACAATTTTATGCAACAGTAGTCCTTAACTCCGGGCGGACTTTAGATTTTATAACACCGCTAATCCAACCCCAAGGCTAGGACTATATAGAAAGAAACAAATAAATGAAATGAACCACCACGAGCGAGACACTTGGAACTGTTTACAAGCCATATTCATGTACAGACACCATTGTATCAAGGTCTTGTGATTTCTTCATCTTGGTTTTAATCACTTTCATAATCCTCCTCATCTCCAAATGAAAATACTGATGCATCAGCTGCCATCACCTTGAATTCACTCTCTCCTACGGGGTTGGAGTCGTTGAGACCCGAGGCAGCTCCGCCAACGGCATCCTTTTTTGGCTCATTAGTGGTATGGGTAGAACTTGTCCCTCCCAGAGAGAGTTGTTCAGCATCATGTGTCAAACTTGCAACTTGATCTGATTTGGTATGGATTTCAGAACCAGACATAGTCGTATTAACAGTTCCACCAGCTTCGGAAGCTGCTTTAGCCTGCCTGCTTTTAGAAGATCCTGTTTCCTCTGCCTCGCCGTCCGAGAACACATCATCATCCTTTTCATTGCTTCCTGAGACTCTGATTGGGTTTGTAGCTGCCACAGTTGCAGTTGTTGCAAGAGTCCCATCAGTTGATGCAGGACTGGTACCTGAACTTTGAACTGACCTATTTACAGAACTTTCAATTTGAGCCCCGGTTGGTGCAGCAATACTATAATCAACAAGTACAACCTCTACTTGAAATCCTGGGGATGGAAGTTTCCTCTGCACAGAGAAGCCACAATGGCAGTAACATAAGCATCACAACTTGGGGAGAATGAAAAAAGCAATACATTTGCACCGAGAATGCAGGATTTACTCTAGATATATATTGAATATTACTCTTCAAAACAATCAGTTTTACAAGTTTGCAAGAGTACCCCTTGAATAAATCTAATCTATTCATCCACCTAAAGTTATTGCTTATTACCTTGTCAAATCCGTCAAGATCATTTGTGGTGAGAATTTTCCTGTTCTCGACCATTGTCGTGTTTAACCAGCTGAAAGTTAAAATCAAGAGAACAAATAATTAGTAAAGTTTATAAACAATCCGCTAGAGTATGAACAATGAGTTCATTTGTTTTTCAGTGCCTTCCTTTCTCTCATTTTTTCATGTTTCTGTTTCATGGAAGAGTTTTGTGGTTTAGTTGACATACCAGTAAAAGTCTCCTTGGCGGTCATGAAAATGAATCTTGAAATCTCCAGCTAACTCCGCCAGACCTGGCTCCCCAGGCAGAGCAAAGACCATAACCCCTTTTTTTGGAGCACTAAACCAATATTCTTCAGGCTGGATAATCAAAATAAGTGTTTAAAAACTCCTTCCATCCCATTTCAGATATCTCAATTTTTCATTTTCGGTGACCCTACCTAGATTGCAATTACATCAAGAAACATTTGCTTTTCTTTTACTTTATTTAAAAATGAACAATAACTTTGAGATTATGAGGATTCCACATTGAAAATAAATTTGGAATACTGGAAAAGATATATAAACTCCCTCCATCCCATTTTAGATACCTCAATTTCCATTTTGGGTGACCTAAAACCACATCAATCTTGAATTACACTTGAATCTCTTATCAAAAGAAACTGAGATTATGTGGACCACACTAATAAGGACAAATTAAGAATTTCATATATATGTACAAAAAATTCATCATTTTATTAATATGCCTGAAAGTTCAATGGAGAAATCCAAATAAGTTAGAAGTTAGTATTAGCGTACAACCAATATCAATTCTAATGGAACCAAGTTGATTTCAAAAATGAATTTTTTTATAATCCTATTAACAAATAAATTACATTTTTCTAAAACCTTGATATATAATTATGTAGATAGATATATATATTTGATAAAACAAATGAGAGATAAATATGGTTAACCTTTAAGATCTGCCATTTTGTAGCAAGGAAATTTTCATCCCATTAGACGTACAGCAAGAATAGTAGGACTGATAACATCACATTCATTTTGTCTCTGGTTATCTCAGAAAGATTTTGGAAAAAAGATTCGCAATTCATTAAATAAAAATTGTGTAAGCAGATAAAATATCATTCCACGACTCTTCAAAGAAGAAAACATGAAAAGTTCATGTTCTTATGTCTCCTACAATTATTATTCCATTAAAGGCCTAATGGCCATAACCAGTATAAGAAGTCATACTTTTTTAGTGAAAAGTATCTGAGTTGATCGGAAATTATTTAGTTGCTAAGAAATTTTCAAACAGACGTACCGAAAGATCCTTGGTTCGTTGATGTTTTTTTGTAGAAAAAAGAACACCTGCAAATTTGGAGAAAATCGTCAACAGATAAAACAGCTACCACTTAAAATCTGAACAAAGAAAATATAATTGCCACCAAAATACATTTAGTAGATTTTATAAAGCACAAAGTAGCATTGTTTGAAAAGCATTATAAAGCTGCAAACCTGAGAAGCACTTCTAACACAATTCTAAAGTTGGATGACAGGCAGTAGTTTCCAAATTAGAAAGAAAGAACAAATAGGAGCCTCTAGTGCAGAGGCCCGGGAAACAAAGCATATAATCCCTCCGTTCTAATATATAAGATCATTATTGAATTTTTGAAAGTTAAATTGAGAGGCTTTCAAACTCAAAATTGATATAGATTCATATAATTTTTGTTAATATAATGAAGAATATTGTAAACTATCGAACAAATTTGACTACCTATAAAATTTATTGTTTTACAATTTTAAATGAACTAATTCAATTTTGAATCCAAAAATATTTTAAATTGACTATCAAAAAGTCAATAATGATCTTATATTTTTGAAACGAAGGGAGCATTATATATACATGATGGTGGCCATGAAAACTTGAAGGTTCTAACTAAATCCAAATTAAAAAAGTTGTTAAACAAGAAAAATCATACATCTAATTAGTACCCAACTTTTGCTTGCTACTGGACAAAAACAGGCTCAATTACCAATAGGTAGCGAGCTCATGTAGTCACACATAAAGTAGCACTTGCAGAAAATATGCCTATAAAGGCAATTTTCTAATCTGATACTCAGACTCAAAGAATGGAGAACATGAAAATTGGGTTAACATTGATAAGAATTCTAAATAACATATAAGTATGAGTAGCCAGATGTCTACATAAAAACTTCAGTTATACGATGGATGGTTAAAGCAATGTCAGATGTGAGAAGAAATAATTTAAGAGAGAAAATATGTGTAGCTTACCATTATGATCAGAAATGGTAATGGAGGGCCTAATCCAATAAGGGCACCTGTGAAGGCGAAAACCCCTAAGCATACACCTGTAAACAATGGGATTGAGTATCACTAACAAAGCATTGATCCAAACTGGAGTGGAATCTCTCTTAAACTTGCAATAAACAACTGAGATCTACCTAGGAAACAAAATAGGAGATTACGAATTTCAAGGTTCTTAGCCATTAGGTACTACAGATTCTAGAATCTCACATAAAAATTGCATCAAAAGGAATGCATAAGAAGTATACCTACGCCCAGGCTGATATTCTCCATTGAAGTATGTTAAGACGCGCTCAAAATATTTCACGTACCTCTATGATGGGGGAATAAATATTCTTATCAGATAAGAAAAATTGAAAAAGGATTATTCAATAAAAAATAGGTAGCAAAATAAACTAACAATCTGACTAGGAAGAACAAGCCCTTTCGCATCCACACATCTTTTCTGGTTGTAGTAGTCCATGGACTCCTCAGCTGTAGGGAAAAACTGCAGAAGTATGGGAAGTGATATCACAAAAGTAAGCAGTAGAACCAGTCATGTAGATGAAGGTTCCACATGAAGTATGGAACCTAAAGAACGAAACATAACTTTCCCATTTAACTAAAACAACTCGTGTAACACAATAAAAAAAACTTCACCTTTAGATACAGAAGTAGACTAGAAATCATTAACCCCGTCCTTGCCATTCCAGCCTTACAGTGCACAACTACAACATTCTCAATATCCTCTTTCAACCACGAGTATGCACTTTGACAAAATGATATTATGAGTTGAATGGGAGGGCAATTATGATCATCAAACGGGAAACTAGCAACCTGACGGGAGAATGATGTCAGATATAAGAAACTGGCATACAATTTTTATGTAAATTACCTTGAAAGTGGCATACTAAGATCAATGTATTGAAACATTTGTGCACTAAATCTTAATGCGGCATACCGTACTGACTGCCAATCTTTTTACATATAAACTATAATTTTACGACAGAGTTGAGATTCACCTTCACAACAAAGCGCATATTTGTGTGTGTGTGTGCATAACCTTTTGAGTCTTTGACAAGATTTAACATCTTTTGAGCTGTACAAGTACAATATACAGTAGATTGATTGGGAGTGAGAGGAACATGGAGCAGCACAATCTCCATATATCTTGACCAAGATAACCCAAATAAGACGCTAATTTCAGAGATTGTGAGGAACCAGCATCTCAAAGCAATAAATAGCTCAGGGCTAATCATTAATCATCAAAATATTGACGCGTAAAGTTAATATTTTGTCAGAGTTATCTTTCAAATGCATTGCGAAGCAAATATAACTTTTAAAAAAAATGTACATAACACACCTTTCCTTCAAATAGGGATGCATCATACAGCCTCTCAGAACAAAGATTGTATACTTTGTATTTATCCTGCATATAGAATGTTGATCGGATTCATTCAAAGGTGGTAAATTTGTAAGAACACTGCCAAGAAAATCCAGACCATCACCGGATTCATTCAGATACAATAAAGATCCAGATGGAGCAAGATGCCAATATCATGCTAGAGTACTAGACACACAAAAAAGAAAAAGGATTGAATGACAATCTCTAAAGAAAAGCTTTTAAACAACCTAAAAAAAGGCAAGACTGCAGCTCAATGAGAATAAGAAATAAAATTTTCAGGCCACCCTCTAAAATGTATGAAGTGGTCACAAAATGACATGCCCATACATTAGACACCCCTCATCTCCCCCATCCAACCCAATTGACACAAGTGACAGATAAGAGACAAAAAACTGGAACAACTTATAAGATTACTTCCAATTTTCAAGATTTATCATTCACCGACACTGTCATTTAATATGTGAAAAATGCCTGGCATAGCCTCAACAACCACAATAGAAAAAGATGTGGTTATCGCTAGTTATTAAACAACAAGTTCACTAAATGTCCAGAAGTTGTCATTCCAAGAAGCAAACTCACAAAAAGCAAACTCACATCTGACTGTGGTCAGTTCTATGGAAACATTGTAAAAAATGTTGAAAATTTGAAGTTGCGACAGTCATGATACTTTTAGTATTCTCACATACATATGCTCATAAACAACTAATTCTTTAACAGATGATATACTCATAATTTGTTATAATCTATTACCTTGTGATGGGTTTCAAAGAACTTGATCACTTCTTCCATGTGATTTCTGTAGAATCCCTACAATGCATTTTCAAATAATTTAATTTTTATTTATGCACAAAATATTATATTTAAAAAGGAAAAAGAATGGACTGTAGAGAATATCACTTTGCTTACCTCAACATATCCAAAAAAACCAGAGCTCATATCACCTGCAGGAAATCCCATAGCAATGATATTCTCTGTGATGTACGTCATATCTAAATCAAATCCACCTTCCTGAAAACCAAGGATATAGTCGTAGTTACATATCGACGCAGAAGTTGGTTTGGATACATTCCTTTTAATTATAGATACACTATCTAAAATATCTATAAAGAATGGAAGCAAGACCTAGAAGCAAATCATAACCGGTAAACTATATAGCAAGGACTGGGAAGCAGGTTGTGGGTAACTATTGAGAGGTTATAGTATCTGATGTATAACAAATACTAGAGATTTTCTGCAAGATCTTAGTGAACTTGTCATCCATGGCTACTAAAGGTGTGCACGATTTTGATTTTCACTTTTCAACTCGTATTTATTATCCAGTTTTCTTACAAGTAGGAGATATACCTCAAGATGTGAGAAACAGAAGACTACAAAAAAATCCAAAAGAAAGAGAATTTCACTACATGCTTTAATTTTATGCTTGGCAACTGGAATGTGTTTAAATTTTATATCACAGTACTTGTAATCTATGTACTACCTTAGAAAGAAGAAGCACGAGAAGAAGGGGAGGGGGTAGAGGAGAGAGAGAGAGAGAGATCAGAGATCAGAGTTGGAATAGAATAGAAAATGTTAGCACGCATGACAAAGCTTATGATTCCTTTTTCCTAGTGTGTCAGATTGGTATCGGTCATATAAGACATCTCTTTTATTTGTAGCAGCCATGAGGAAGTGGAGTTATCAGAAATCACCCGGGCCAGTTCAGTTCCAACCAATCTTTTAAAAGATAAACAAGTCTGAGATGTGAATTGCAAATTTTTGTTATCGAGTCTGTACATTACATACCGTATGCCTAATTAAACTGAAAGATTTTTGGAATCTAATACTGTTGTGATAAAGGAAATGAATGTGCTTACTGAACACCGAGCATTATATTTTTTAACATGTGCTTTCTGAAGACTGACAACTGAAAAAGAGGTTAGTAATAGGACAAAAAAAGAAAGTAATGTCAGGAGTTAATAGCTACTCTAGTCTCTAGCATGACAAATAAAAGTATCACGCAAAGAAAATGGTAAGCTATCAATCAATTTCAAAATAATGATCATGATGTTCATTTCATTATTGTAGTAAAACAATGCAAAGCTATGATAAGTGTATCGATCATGTTACTAGCATAAAAAAATGAGATATCAATAAAGTACCTGGTATCTTCGTTTATTTTGAGATACAACATGTCGAGCCTTGACCTGCACAGCCTTCACTGCACTCTTAGATGAGTCAACTAACCCTTTTGTGAATGTACCAATAAAATTGGACTGTGCAGCTGGTGAAGTTCCTTCAGAATTTTCATCTGGCTGAGATGCTTTTGGAGACAAGCGCAATCCAAGCCCACTAGTAAAACGAGCAAATGGTGACTTTTCAGACGCTGTATAATCTTGTTTGCTAGGCAACTGGGGAATTTTCAAATTTTTGGCCCATGTAGATATTCCAGAAGTAGAAAGCTTAGATGGTGCACCGCCTGCAGGATTATCTGATTCTACCGCGATGTGGGTTTGTACTTCTGGAGCTCTTACAGGAGGCGAAGTTGATGCATCACCAGAGGCAGAGTCCATTTTACCCTCAAAGCTCTCAATTGTAGATGATAACAGAAGTTCTTAACTAAGCATGTATGGTGTCACTATTGCTCAATTGTGATCACAACTAACCACAAGTGATAAAAAAAAGTAACAAAGGGAGGGGGAAAAACAGAGTAATAAACAAACAGCGCACATGTATGTATTAACTACACTTTGAACTTCAAAAAAAGAAGCATAGAATATCACAATCACTGAAGGTCTTTCTTTTGTTCAATTTTTATCGATATCAGTGACGAATTTCTACCACACCCGCCGAAACGATAAATAGGTGGGAAGGAAAAAATGAATTACCATGCACATCACTATGTCAAAAGCAAGTGGTACTACTAGGTGAGTATGGAAAATGTATATATACTAAGTATTAGCACTAGTCTCGCTTTTAAAGTAGGTTCAATAAACAGAATATAATCTACACATGATGTCAAAAATAGGTACAAAAAAGTGATGCAGTGCAGGTGAAGTCAATGGCAGGAGTAGACAACAAGTAGGAAATAGATCCTTAAGCTGATAGAAACCTCGCCAATAACGCTTTGAGCCTTTGGATGTTAGAGTTAATTCAGATCGCCTTTTACTTATTTATCCATGTAACGAGGAACAAATCAAATCCTAAAATTGGTATTACCCTAAGAATGAGTAAGGTAAGTGCCTCACATACACTGCCTTCAGAACTCAAAGAATGGGCATGGAGAGTGCAGAACCTCCGTCCTTTTATCTTTTATTTACTTCAAAGTTAAAAGTATGTCCTTCCCATAATCCCATTTAAATTTTCTTAGGCGAAAAGAATGAATGCAGGAACATGAGCATGACCAAATGGAAGTATGGAGCAAAGCAAATTCTTTACATCAGTGGTTGCAGGGGAGGCCTTTTATGTGTAGGCTTATGAGCAATATCCCATGTTATCAATTTTGTTAGCTGTTCAGTTATTATAGCCGATATTGTTCAGATACTGATACTGCATGTAATTTGTTTGTCAATCTTGTGTTCCAATCTGTATCCTCTACTTCTATGGAGTAACCTTCTCACTTAAATTTTTTGTTACCACTTCAACCTATCATATTTAGCGTCTGTTTTACAAGGAAACTTTATAAAAGATTATAGTCTCATTCACTATAATGGAGGATATTATTACCTGGGATAGTACCCCCCTTTTGGGGTATTTGGTCTCAAAAACGGCATCAAGACTCGTTAGAATATTTCAATTGAATCCCCCATTGGCCCCTGCAAAGAAACATATTCCACGTGCTTCCTTGTTCCAAATTTCTAATTGAAAAAGCTGACAGCTTAAATTTTTTCATAACTTCAAAAAGCTGACAGCTTTTTCAAAAACAAGCATTTATCTACTAAATGACCTCAACATTTAATGAAAATTAGCCATAAGTAAATAAATATATGAGTGTGTGCGGGTATGGATTATTTTGTGAAATAAACTCTACTACTAACAAGAGCCAACTTAAAAATTATTGCCTAAAGCTTTCTGAGTACTGAGTAAAATATTTATGTATCTAAATGAGTTTGTAAATTAAATATTGCACAAATATTTAGTGAAGTAAACATAAACTGTTTCCAATTAAAGATCCCCAACTTCACAGGTTCGAAATAGCCAATCCACAGATTTAACTAATTTTGCTAGTGATCTCCGATCCCCCAAATTTCGATAATGAAC
Organism: Hedera helix; assembly: GCA_947179155.2. Lineage (NCBI taxonomy): Eukaryota > Viridiplantae > Streptophyta > Magnoliopsida > Apiales > Araliaceae > Hedera > Hedera helix. The sequence continues at coordinate 32,145,795 of OX359287.1, forward strand.
TATAAGAAACTATTCATATTTCATACTTACAGAAGCTCGATTGCAAACATTTATGTATATACACGCATAAGAAAATGAAATTGCAGAGATACGATATATAGACGCAAGAAAATTAAAAGAAAATACAAAATTAAAAGTTACCTGACAGATGACGTCGGAGTAAGTAGCGGCCGGGAGCAGTGGTTGCTGTGTGTAAGGGTTTCGGTCGTCGTTGTATTTGCCTTTGTTCTTCTTCAGTTTGTGTGTGACAGCCCAGGTTAACATACGATCCGCTGAATTGAAACTTCTTTATTTCTTGGAAAGGCCCTCGAAGTTTTCATTCTTTTCACATTGTGCCACGTTTCATGCGCTTAATTTTGATTATAAGCCTCCTCCGAGGTAGGTTCCAAATTTTAATTTTGACGTTAATATATGCACACATAGGTCGATAAATTGTACATTTTTTATGCTTTGTGAATTTAGGACCGCAAACGATCCAATTCGATCCTAACTTTCTCAAACTAGAACTTACCTTGAACACTATTAGTCGAACTCGTACATATTCGTATAACATGATCAAACCAGCACATATGTGCGAGTTTGGATAGTTAGTTGTTCGTGAACATACTCGATTCGCGAACATTTCGTGAATATAGTCGAATAACATTATGTTCACAAATATCTAAACGTTCATGAATACAAATTATTTCGCAAACAACTCATGAACATATTCGAACTTGATCAAGTTCGCGAACATTTGAATCAACTATTTGTATTTAGAATTTTAAAACATTAAACATGTAAGAAATACAATTCGAACTCGAGTATATCACGAACTACTAGCGATCCAATCAAACCGAACCAAACTATTTACTAACAAGGTCGAACCGAACCACATGGTTCGCGAACATGTTCGATCGAGCAATCGAACGCGATACCATGTGTGAACTGTACTCTATAAGTTAATCAAATCAAACTCAAACTAAATTTGTTCGTGAACAGTTCGACTTATTTACAGACCTATTTGTGATGTTAAATTTAGCTAGTGTAATTGCTTGTGCAAGGTATATACTTTGTTTATTAATAATAATATTTGATCAAGGTATTTACGTGATTAAATAAACTTAATAAATGACATAGAATTGTTCATATAAAAATATTGTTTACAGCAAATGAATATAGTAAATACATATCATAGATATAAATCTTTAAATAATTTTTATTTACTTTTTTTTTTGTAGTATTAATTGTCTCAAATTAAGTAGGATTAAGGATGACATTTTGAGAGTTTTTTTTTCTTCATTCAATAGTATCAAAATTATATTCTTGTGTTTCATCAGATAAGTCATATAGCTTTCTCTTTTTGTTTTCTTCCTAAAATCTTTTTTTGTTGGGTACAATTAAATATAAATTGAATTTTCTTATTATTTAAAATTTAATGTATCCGATTCTTATAATTCATTCATATGTTATGTAAGACCCCGATATTTATTGAATAAAATTTAATTTTCTTTATATATTATTTTAAAATATTAAGATATTATTTTGATATAGGTTAAATATAAGGATTACTATGTGCAAAATATAAATTGTCGGGAAATATTATAATTGTCGGGAAATATTCGTTTTGTCGATGAATATTCGATTTGTCGGGAATATTCGTACGATGACGCCAAAATAACCAATTATTGGTGGACTCCACAACAAAATATTGTCGGATATAGAAAACAACAAAAGTAACATTTTTAAATAAAAATAGTCAACGGTACTATCACTTTTAACTGTTAAAATATCCAGTGATAAAAGAATAATAACATACGGTATTTCATGGTATTTTCCTGTAAAACACGGTAATCCACAGTTACAAATGTTTCATATTATTAATCTGATAAATTGGTTATTGCACAGTATTTATCAATAATTGTTGTTACACAGCATTTTACATTATTTAATTAATAATTGCTATTTCACTATATTTTAAATTATTAAACCAATAATTATTATAGTAACTCATGCACTGTATTAAATTAATAATTGTCACAGTAACGTATTCTTATATTATTTTTGAATTATTGGTGTAACATTACTTTAATTATTACTTTTAAATGCTAGTTGATATTTTGGATATAATATAATAATAATTGATGGATAATTAAATAATATAATTTTAAAGAAAGAAGTTGGATCATGTGTGGGGAGTATAAGGAAATTAAGTGAGATGATTAATGGGTAAGGCCTATCACTTATTCTTTTGAAAGTTTATAGGAAAACAAAAAAAGCAGGATCCCCCACTTATTTTCTTTAACAAACCATGCTTGCTTTTTCAAATTTGGTAGGTTTGTCATCAGACGCCCACCAGCTCCCTTTTTTGTCAAACCTGGTGTGCTCTTCCAGCACACTTTACAAATTTCATGTACCATCATTTCCCTTATAAATAGATTACTCGGTTAAGCAATTAAACACACACATTTATCTTCTCCTACTGATATATTGTGAGTATACTCTGAGTATAATAAGATTACTATGAGTGTTGATAAAGTAAAAAGGAATGTAAGAATTTTTCAACTGAGTCTTTTCTTAAAAGAGTAATATTTGCACAAATACTCACTTCACACGGTATTCACAAATTTTCTTTTATAAGACTATTTATTTAGAAGATTTATTTTGATATACTTCATTTGGAAGATTTTATTTTGAAATATTATTTCAAAAGCTGTTTTGGGAGTTATTATATTTTATTCTGTGTACTACACATATTTATATTATATAAAACACTTTTGATAGTTCATAATATACGAGTTATTATACACCATAAAATTTATATGTGGTAGTTACTAATTACATTATAAATATATAGGTTGATCCACTACATTTAAAGCAGTCTCTTTTCATGTGATAAGGTAAATGATATTATTTTCTTTCATTCTCTTAAATTTATATGTGATAGTTACTAATTATATTATAGTTTGCGCTTCATTTAATAACATTTTGTCGTAAACCTTCCTATTTACATGAATTTTTCTATTGAACTTTAACCGTTATTTTTGAACTATAGATTTTGAATATCATTCTTGAATTTGACTCCACATCGTGTTGACAATTTGGATAATATTTGAATCTGCATAAAGTAAAATTATAAATTTTCGATAACTATTGTTAATCCTATTATTCTCTTTCTTCTATTTAACATTTATATCACTGTTATTTGTACTAATAATCAAGAATCAAGTTATTATAAATATTTGTGGCCTGATGCACAAATGATAGGATAAAAGCGATATAATGGTGATGTATCTTTTAGGGTACGTGGTGAATGTTGTCTTTGGCCTGAGGCAAAGAAGAACTATTATTTGGTATGATCATGACTAGTGGTGCTTTAGATAATAAAGGTTGATAATGATTTTTCTGAAAAAAAGAAGCTAGTAGACATCATGATTCTCTTAATGGTTATTATTCCGCTGCAATTGTTGATCTAAATTTTGTTCAAAAATTTAACTGCAGTTCTTGATTTAAAACTTATTGTTTATAATATTTTATCAAGAACTCATTACTGTTGAAGACTATTGACAATTTATTCATCATTATCTTAGTCATAATATTATTTAATGGACTATTTGAGCTCATCCTTTCTTTTTATTCCATTGTTCTTCAATAGGAGATGAGATAGTAGCTGAGACTAGTGATGCACAAAAGGCCTGCGGCCTGGCCTTGATCCGGTCTGGGCCCGGCCTTGATCCGGCCTGGGCCTGGCCTAGTCAAAGCTCGACCTGGTCAAGGCCTAGCCTGGCTCGGCCTGGCCTGAAGGCCACGAACAGGCCACAGTTTTTTGACTCAGATCCGGCCTGGCCTAGCCTGCCAAAAAGCCCGGCTTGGGGCCTGGCCTGAGGCCTGGCCTGGTTCACCAAAGCTTAGTCCAGTCTGCAGATTTTCTTTATTCGCTACTTCAATTCTCCAACTGTAGACGAAAACTTCATCTTTGTAACAACTCATTCAATAAATAAAATAAAATTGACGTATTTTAATACGTTCATTCATGCATGTTTGTTTATATACAAATAAAGAAATCCATGAAAACACATTCACTAGTGTAATATATAAGGATTTTCCTTACCTAGCTAGCTACCTACACTTCTTACAGATCTTTCATTGCATCTTTATTTTAATAGATACTTAGCGTAACAACTAGAAAGTCATTTGCAAAATAATAATAAAAAAGATAATTTTCATTATTGTAATTTGAAAGCTGTAACTTGTAATACATTACTTTTAAAATACATCAATTAAGTTTAAAATTTTAATTGGTGTTTGAATAATATTTAAAATTACTAAAAAAATTGTTGGAATTGATCGAATCGGACTAGACTGCCCTGTCTTGGCCCAAAGTCTGGTCTGGCCTGGCCCAAGGCCTGGCCTACAGGCCTCAACAGGCCCCTTTTTTGAGCGTCAAGCTCGGCCCGGCCTGGCCTACAGGCCAAAAGTCAAAGGCTCGGCCCGGCCTGGTCAACGGTCAAGGCCTGGCAGGCCCAGGCGGGGACAGGCCAGGTCGGCCTGTTGTGCATGCCTAGCTGAGACTAGTCAGGAGATGGAGTGAAGATCTGAGTGATACTTGTAATAGTATTCACATGTTATAAAATAATATGACAATAATAGTGAAGACTTAATTATATATTATTAAACACTGTATTATCATACTTGTACTGTATTGTAATAATTGTTGTGTAATTTGACGACTCAAGTTTGAGTTGTGTATGCTTGAATTTGGGGGCATCACGCAGTAACATGGTATATGAAAGAAGTAGGAAATAAATGCTAAGGTATATATAAAGTAAATTTTATATATAAGATTGGTTTGAAAGTTTATAACTAGAATTAAGGGTAGACAATTTATATATCTATACTATAATTAAATAGATAATTTATTTCTTTTCTCTTTTTTTTTTTTTTGACCTTTGACTTTTATATATATATATATATATACACACACACATACACAATATTATACAAAGATAATTTTCATATAAGGGTATCTTACCTAAAATTAAATGATTACTGCTATTAATATAAAAGGTAAATATATAACCAACAATATAATTCAATTATTAAATAAAAAAATAAAAATTATTTTCTCTATCCAATAATAATTAAAAACATAAACATTATCATAACTAAACTCAACCAAGCGACAAACTAAAATTAGTAATATAACTCTTATCAAAAAAATAAATTATAAGATCATATAGCCAAATATTAATTTGTTATTATTATTAAATAAGATTTTATTGCTACTTAGATAATATAATTTGAGAATAAAATAATTTTTCATAAAAATTGTCTTAACTAACTTGAATTTGTTAGTATTATTAAAATATAAATATAATTTTATTTCAAGTATAATAATTTTAGATAATATATTTAGATGAAAACTATTTTCATATAAAGATCATTTTATATAATACAAAATTGTTGTTATTATTAAAATATAAGTATAAATATTATATATTAATCAAATATATAATTAAATTAGTAAATAAATGAATAAGACCGCGTGCTTTGTAATATCCCAGATATTTACAAGATTTGTAAATAAGATTTTAAATATTAATTAAAGGTTATGGTTTAAAACCTAGAATTTGAGAAGTAAGATGTGTAGAAAATGGGTAAACATTTTTTTTTTATGATTTACTTGTTAGAAATTAAATGTGAGGATATTGCAATGATGCATATAGAGAATTTATTACGGAAATAAATTCAATTGAGAAGTGAAGGTGATTATATTAAATTATAGATACCTAAAGTGTGTTTGTCAGCCAAATAAGAAGAGGGGTAAATTAATACTCAATAAAATTGGTGTGATATCGCAAGCACCCAAAAATAAAATCTTACTTTGAAAAAATAAATATGTAGTAGTGCAAGTAAGAGTCGATCCCACAGAGAATGATTAATTTAATTTTATATTTTTGTAAACTAAAATTGGGGGGTTTTTAATTGAATAAATAATTTAAATAAAATTAACTAAAATAAATATGCAAGAAATAAATAAAAAAGCCTTGGTTTAAGTTAACATCCACCATCAAGAATTTACAACTGATCACTGATGCAAGAATAACTCAATTCATATTTTAAATATTCAACGTGGAATAATTACTCCCATTCGAATAATTTTCCTATCTCTCCTTAATTTTAGTTAAGCAGAAACAAGCGATCTAAATAACCCTTACTACTAAATAATCTCAGACAAGCGCTAAAGATTTAACCTAGTAGCAGCATAAAGAAATAGAGAGATCGTTGAACTAAACAACACAATCCAAGCGTCTGCATTTAATCTAGATGAATATTCTTCCTAAGATATAATAATATTTTGATAAGCAAAATAATTATTAATCTTAGTTGCTTCGCAAATTAAAGTGACCAAACAATTACGGATTTGATATTTAATTTAGCAATAGATTTCAACGAATAATAAACTAGTATGCATCCTAGCAATTAAACGAATTAATCATAAAATTAAACACAGAAAAATATTCAATACTCAAAATATAAATTGAACAATTAAAATAAATTAAATCTCACAGTGTATAAATCTTGATGGCTTCAATCACTTAAACCAAGAAAAATAAATTAACTACTCATAAAAGTAGAGAACACTAAAGAATAGAAGAGATAATTTTTATTCTAAGAAAAGTTGTATCTTACAATGTGTGTCAAGCCCTCTATTTATAGGCTCCATAAACCTCCTAACTTGTCCAAACCCTAATAGGATTTACAATTAAAAATAAAAGAAAAAATAAAATAATTATTTTCCTAACCCTAATTGGAAGTCTAAATAAAATATTAAAAATAAAATAAAGAATTTTTGCTTCATTTTCCAAATTAAAATTGGATTTTTATTCTACTGATTTGTTGCATTGCAGTGTAGAAAATCCAAAATAAGAAAGGAAAAGGAACAAAGCTGCCAGCCGCCACTTCTCTCTCTTCTCTGACGCGTCAGCCGCCTTTGTCTTTTTTTTACCTTTGGCGCGTGTATTACACGCGCCTGTGCCAAAGAACGCAGCCGCACATTGCGCGGACCCTGTTCCTGCCGCCTAGACCAAAACGACGTCGTTCTAATCCGGGATGCTGAAATCCTTGCGCGCGCGCTGAATTTTCCGATAATTACCGATTTGTCCCCGAAGCTTTGTAGAATTTACAGATTTTGCCCCCAAAGCTTATTTTTCCTACAAAATAAAATATAAAATAATTAAAAATAATATAAAAATACAAAAAATCCTAAAAACACATAATAATAAATAAAACACCTATAATATTAGGGTTTCGACACAGTGAAAGCAGCGGAATTTTAAATTTTTTTTTGAAACCCTAAGACAGGATCCATGCGAAAACAGATTAATCAGAGGTTTAGATTATTTTACCGATTATCTGAGATGTTGAGAAGACGATGGAATTCTGGAACGGCTTCGAATCTTCAACGCAATCCAGCGACTACGTCTCTACGGTATCCACACGAACGATCCGCGAACCGTCACACGATCTGCAGCGAAAGGGATCTGCGGTACTAGCCACCAAGATCAGGATTTCTAACCTATTTTTCTCTCTAGCCTCTTTCTGAAAGCGGCTAGGGTTTTAGTTTTTCCTTACGTAACTTTTAGACTACTGATATATCATATATATAGTAGTTAATAGGAATTAACTAAAACCTAAAATAAATAGAAAAATAAAATCCGAATTTATATATATTATATTTTAATTAAGTCTTACTTAATTAATATACATATATACAAATTATCCTATTAATTTAAATTCGTAATTTCTAAATACTATCAATCATATTGACATATTTAAAATACTTACAATTTAAATTAATTCCCTTTTAATTACGTTCTAAGTGTGTGACCCTATAGGTTATTATTATGTTGGCAATAATTTTAAAATCATATTATAAAATTATAAACAGTGAGCGGCATCTAGCAATGAATCACTGCTACCCAAATAATAATAAGATCGGTGATTCGATACAACCTTTTGGTGACCAATGTTTCAATGTAATTTAATCCTTTTAACCTTATATCCTAGATTAAACTCGAGGCATGGAATGTGTCATACTCTTCATAATTTAATCTGAGTTTTCTTGATCAATGAGTAGACTATATGAAACAAATCAATATTTGAGCATGGCCATGCATTTCATAGTCCTACTCAATCAAGAGGCCTATGGATATCACTCCTAATATATAGGAGGGTTAAATTCCATCTAGATCACTCATATTCCTCACACGATTCATGATGTACCCAATGATCACCTTTATTGTCCACCCTATTAAAGGTGACATTTGATGATATCAAAGTACATAAATTCTCGTGTAATAATATAGTGACTTCAGGTCGGAGGATCATTACATCATTGTCACTATAAGAATTTCTTATGACACTTTGCATAATGCTCCATGTAGAATTCTTATGGTGGGTCAGTCCAGTACATTGTTCTCTAACATGTACCTATGCATTGACTCAAATATCTCATATATTTATGACCAATGAGATTTGACCATCAGTCAATCCACATACTAGTCTCAATGCATCATTGTTGTCCCATTAACAATGATACTCGACTAGGGACATTTAAGAGTAATGATACTAATTATAATTATATAATCTCATATTCAAGTCACATACTTAAAGCTATATAATTCGTATCATTATTCTAAGGGCTTTTATTACGTTAACATTTATTTAACGCAGTAAATGAAATCATAATAAAATAATCCATTTATTCAATCAAATATAATATCAAAAATGTTAAGCAATTACATCAAATAATTAGCCTCTAGGGCATAAACTCTAACATATAACACTAAAAATAAATAAAAACACATAAATAAAAAGAAATATAAAATTACTTAAATTAACATAAATTAACTAAAACCCTATAAAACCTATTAAAACAAAAATAAACTAAATAATTAAACATTTAAGCACACAATAAATATAAAAACTAAGTATTAGGGCATAAAAATATCGTATAATTTAACCCTATCAAAAATTAATAAATTAATTAGTTTAAATATGAAGTAAGGAGGAAAGTCATGAAATATAATTAATTAATTAATTTAATTTTATTAGTTATTGAGTTAAAGTTATAGAAAAGCTAGAATTATTGCCTAGGATGACAATAATAAGAAGTGATTAATTAAGTAATTAGCTTAATTATTAAGTTGTTATATAGAGTCCATTAATGGATTTAAAACAAGCCCAAGATAGGAATACTTGCATGAAGGTGGGTAATTAATTAATAAGCCCAAATGTTATGTTAATTAATAGTCCAAGAGGTAATTAATATAAGTTCAATTAAATTATGTTGACAAGTATTGTGATAATCTAATTAAATTAATTACCAAGCCCAAGTTATAAATGATATGTGAATTGTGTTGGGTAGTCCAAGTAATTAAATAAGAAAGCCCAATGCAAGATAAGCTATGTAGCTCAAACACTTAAAAGTCCAATGTTGGTCAAAGTGTTGGGAGATATTGTTGAGTGTAGAGAATTAACTAATGTAGGGTTAATTAAATAACCATAGTTGGTAGACAAGATAGAGAATTAACCAAACATTGGTTAATTGCTAGAGGAAGAAAGGTAGTGATGAAAATTAATTATGGATGAGTTAATTATGTAATCCAAGGTGGTAGAATAAATTAAATCAAACTTAATTGGACTATAATATAAGTCCAATTGAGGTATTAATCTAGGTCAAATAAATTTACCTAGTAGTTCATATAATTAATTTAACATTAATCCATGTAATAATTAAACAAGCCCATGTTTGTTTTAATTAAATGTAACCTAGGGTATTTAATGTTAACCCAATGTAACAATTAAATTGAGCCCAACCAAATTAAATAAATGAGTCAAATATAATTTAATTCTAAGGTCAAAAGTAGAGCCCAATGTGCAAGTATAGGTGAATATGTATACATATGTTGGTGTATATATATATGAATGCTTATATAATGATATAGGACATAAAAATAAAGTCAAATTGGTGTAATTTATTGTTATTCCCGAATTTTGAGAGGGCCCCACATGAAAATATTGCGTGTGGCTTCATTTTGCTTATTTTACACTCCAAAAGTTGCTTACAAGCAACCTTGATGGAAGTCTTTCATGTTAGTCATTCAATCAAGTTTTTCCCCTTAAATCAAGCCAAGTTTTGATGGTTGCAAGTAATGTTGGTCAAATTGTATAGATATACATATTGTAAGTAATAAAAAGAGATGATAGAAAGGCCTATAAATAGAGACATTGAATCATGTGTTAGTGTTTGTTCATTTGTTTCACCAAATATAGATAGAGAAGCTCTAGAGAAAAAGTAAGTAAACCTTTGGGAGATTGATGATTTACCAAGAAAAAGTGTTAGAGAATAGTCAAGGAGGAGTCCTTAGCAAGATCATATCAAGAAGAAGGAGAGCATCCATGTCCAAGAGGTTCAAAAGTGCTCTATCTCTTCCTTAATTCATTTTTATAGTTTAGATATTATTTGAACGGTTAAAATGTATTTTTAACTGATCAAAAGTTATTTTGATGATCTAGAAGTCTAAAACTATGATATATAGGTATATTCATGGTTTGATATAGTTAATACATGTATTTGTAGTGGTGGTACGTAAAGAATTAAAAGGAAAGTCCATATAACGATTTACCGGTAAAACCTTAAGTGGTTCGATCTTTAAATTTCGTGTCAAACACTTTCAAAAATATGATTGAACAATGAAATGTTATAAAACAAGAAGTTAGGAAGACAACAACACTAAGTTGGTGTCATTTGGATGCATAGAGTTTATTTTATTCAAGTTCAAACCATTAAAACCAAGGATTTGTGATTTTAGTTTTCATTTTATCCTTGTGAGCAGTTTTTAGTCCACTTACGTTTGGAATTTGGATTTATGATCTAAAGAGAAGTTGTAGAGGGGGAAATGCTGATGAGAACGGACTCAAGAATCACCCCAAAATATTTTAAAATAAAGAAGTTATGGTTGTCGGAGCGTCGAAGGGTCGAACAACCCATTTCTGGGTCGGATCGGTCAGGGTCAGATCGGTCCGGGTCGAGTTTTTAATGAAAATTTAAGTTGAATTAAATGTAAAATGAATGAGTTTGAATAGTAAACCAATATATGAAGTTTATTAGTAACTAATTGGTAGCTAAATATTTAACATAAAGACTAAAGTTAACACAATTAAAAAGTTAACTATTGATATTATTTGAAGATTATTAAAATATTATTCAATGATCAATAATATTAGTATATGATTAAAAAGTTATTGAATGATGAATAACAATTGTAAATGATTAAAATATCATTACATGGTTAATAATATTAATAAGAGATTAAAATATTATTAAATGATTAATAATATTAATAAGTGGTTAAAATATTATTAAATGGTTAATAATATTAAGAAGTGAATAAAATATTATTAAATGGTTAATAATATTAATAAATGATTAAAATATTATTAAATGGTTAATAATATTTAGAAGTGAATAAAATATTATTAAATGGTGAATAATATTAGTAAGTGATTAAAATATTATTAAATGGTTAATAATATTAATAAGAGATTAAAATATTATTAAATGGTGAATAATATTAGTAAGTGATTAAAATATTATTAAATAATTAATAATATTAAGAAGTGATTAAAATATTATTAAATGGTTAATAATATTAATAAGAGATTAAAATATTATCAAATGGTGAATAATATTTGTAAATGATTAAAATATTATTAAATGGTTAATAATATTAATAAGTGATTAAAATATTATTAGATGGTTAATAATATTAAGAAGTGATTAAAATATTATTAAATGGTTAATAATATTTGTAATAGATTAAAATATTATTAAATAGATAATAATATTAATAAGTGATTAAAATATTATTAAATGGTTAATAATATTTGAATGTAGTTGTATACTTGTATATTATCAAAGGTAGATGATATTTTGAAGTATTTGGTACATTATTAAATGTCCAAATCATTAAGTTATGAAAAAGAAAAAAGTTTAATTGAATTAAACCAATGTAGATAGTCCATGATGACTAAATTTCAAACAACTTATTAAAAATGGGTCGTGCGAAGAATGCGTGGTGAATGCGTAAGTTGGTTAAGCGTACCCGACATGTCCAACTAGGTTTGGGCTAGGGTTTTTGTTCGGAACTAAAGATTCGTGTGTCGGACATATTAAGAGTTAATAATTTAAAATTAAGGTCTTAAGTTATGACCAATTAATAGTCATTGTAACTAATGATTATGTCGATTTTATATATAAATTGTAGATTGAACGAAAGACGCAAATAAGCCTAAATGGTATAAGCGAACACAAGTTTTTTCCAGATATTGTTGCTATGTGTATAACTGTTGTGTGTGCACTTGAAGCATGTGAGAATTTGAATTAAATATGTTTTTGTGAAACCATATGAGGTGTGTTGATTCTATTTGATAGAAAGCTTGAATTAATTGAATAAGTTGAACTATATGTCATGTATTCATTTAAATGCATTATCAGTATGTTGGATAAATAAATGCAAAGCATGATGCATTCATATAATGTAATGTATGAAGCATGAGAAACATGTATAAACATGAACTATGTGTTATGTGATATCTGTTAGATTTGCTGAGCCGTCGTGCTCACTCTTGCCTAAATCAACATTTTCAGATAGTGCAAATTATTTGAAGTTCTCGATAAAGATCAAGGAACAGGAAAACATATTACTTTCACTGAAGATCTAAATATTTGTTGTAGATATCAGTCCGAATTGGACAGGTAAATGATTGTGTAGTATAATACTTAGTTAGTAAATTATATGAGTATTAAATACTCAATTTGATTGTAATAGAATGTCGTATCATGTATGATATTGAGACATACAAGGAATGTATAAAGATTTCGATTCTGGAATAGAAAGAGATGTTGTAAAATTGTAAATAAATGATTATTTAGCAATTATAATATTGTTGTAATTCATGAACAATAAGAAAAATGTTGTACTCGTGTTGAACCGGATCCGAGGTTCAAGGAACCCGAATTTGGGGTCGTCACATGCTTTGTACATGGTATACATGCTACTAAAATACTTAAATAGAAAATTTGGTTCGTCCATTCATTTTTTGTTCTCATTTTTTTGATGCACCCTTTTTTGGGTTGACCTTTTACTTTTTCTACGATTAAGTAAACTTCTATTATTAATCTATCCAAATTAGAAACTATTAGTAACATAGGTTTGTAAAAGAAACAAAATTAGTATTATAATTTTATAAGAAAATAATCAAAATAGAATCATCTTATATAATATTAGTTTGTTACTTTTATTGAACTATATATATAATCATTCAAGTTTAATTAAATTTATATTACTTGGATAATATAGTTTGAGAAAAAAATAAGATTCTAAACTATATTTTACTTTCATAATTTAAATTGTAAGTATTATTAGAGTATAATTGTAGTTATATTTCATGTATTAGGATTTTATTATTACTTATATATTATAATTTTAGAAAGAAACTATTTTTTACGAAAATCACCTTATTAAATATTAAACTAAATTATTATTACAATATATATATACACACACGCACGTATAAAAGTAATACATTGACCTTTAATTTTATTTAATTATTAAAAATAAATTACTCTTGTTAATAATATATTTATAAAAAATACAATAAAAACTAAACAACATCTTAATTATAAAATAAGACTATCTTAAACAAAGATAAGTAATACAATTTTATAATAAAACATCGTAAAATCATCTTATCTAGTATTAATTTATTATTGTTAGTAAATTGAAAGTATAATTATATTTCAAATATAAGTAGGATTTTACCATTTTTACTTATATATATATATATATATATATATATATATATATATATATATATATATATATATAATATTATAAGAAAATAATTTTCTCATAATGGTATCTTACCTAATATTAAATGGTTATTATCTATAACTATATATAACAAATCAATTAAAAATCTTATCCAAATTAATTCGGTTGGTCTTTTGAAGGATAATTTGGTCGTCAGTTTAAAATTTTTAAATACAAATTACATAATAATAATAATAATACATTTTCAAATACAATAAATATAATTATAATTTAATATCTATATATACATGCATATAAGAATCTCACAATAAAACAAAAAAAAATCATAAAAAACATTAATGTGATATCAAGTTCTTCTTGAATATCCTTGAAAATATTTTAGGGTACGAAATTTTTGTTAACTATTGGAATCATGAACTGTTAATTCTTGAAGTGCAACAGATATATACTCATACATAATTAATCATATCATTCTCCGGTCCAACACATTATCTGCGTGTGTGTATTTCCTTTACACATGATTTTTAGGATAAAAAAAAAACACAAATTAAGAACTTAATTATTTATTACCAAAAGTAAATAAAGCTATACATTGAAATAATTAATAACAACTTTAAATTAACATTATGAAATTTATTGGTCAATAAAAAAATGCATACTATACATTAAAATATGGATTATTTTTTTGGGCATAATTCATTTATTTATATTGATCTCCATATAATATATAAATTTAAAAAATACAAACTTTATAAAAAAAGCGTGCCTTGCATGTGTTACCAATCTAGTTATTAAAATAAAAGGTACAAATATAATATATTAACTAATAATATGATTCAATTATAAAAATAAGAAAATAAAAATTAATTTCTCTATCCAATAACAATTTGTAAAAGTAAAATTAAAGCCATCAACATTATCATAATTTGTTTTCACCAAGTCAAGAACTAAAATTAATAATATATTTTTTATAAAAAAATAATATCATGAGATCATATTACAAAATATTAATTTGGTAGCATTATTAAATAAGATTTTATTGCTATTTAGATAATATAGTTTTAGAAGAAAGTAATTTTTCATAAAGATCATTTTAACTAACTTGAATTTGTTATTATTATTAAAATATAAATATAATTATATTTCAAGCATAAGTAAAATTTTATTATAAATTAGATACTATATTTAAAAGGAAACTATTTTCTTTCGAAAATCATCTTAGAAAATATTAATTATTATTATTATTATTATTAAAATATAAGTTTAAATATAATATATTAACCAAATTATTCAAAAAACAAATAAGACATGGATATACATACTAGTTATGATATTGGTTCATAATCGGCTTCTTATTCGAAATTTTTAAATACTTCCTCCCATTCAAATAAAAAAGAGAGTTAAATTTGTTTATTATTTTTCATATTTATCTCTAAAAATTATACTATTATGTAAAAGACGCCACACAAATATACATATACACAAATTAAATACAATATAATTTTAATTATTAAAAAATATATTTTTATATTGAAATTCGTGTTATATAATACTTTTTAATAATGATGTGTTTCATTTGTCTGTACTTTTTCAAATCTGAAAAGGCAATGACTTGATAAAGGAGCTAAAACTGAACAAAAATTGTGGGGCGACTGGTCGCCCCAACAGTGTAAAATCCCTCGGTATTAGTCGCCGATCTCACCGATACAAAAAATTAAAAAAGAGTGAAACCCGTGGTCTACTCCTGTCTTCGAATGAGTCAAAAGTCAAAACTGAATCCAATATTTGTTCTTCAGCACTGACAAATAAATCTTACCGTAAAACAGACCATTCTTTTTTCTCCGATTTCTTTTTAATATTTAAAAACAGACCATTCATAATAATCAAGAATATAAATTTTATTTTGCAAGCATTCTTGGATAAACCATTTAACTAACATAAATGTGAACCACAGTTGTTTCCTTTCTGTTTGAGCTCAAAAGCAAATTGAAATGTATGATACAATCTTCAATTGTTCAGACAAATGTAAGCGGAGCTATCTACAGTGATGTAACTTGAAGAAAATGCCATCTGCCTCCAAGGTTAGAGGAGCCTGCACTAGAATCAGCTTCTTCAGAATCAGTAATTTTTTTCCTCCCAAGATAAATAAACTTCTTTTATAAAGCACGCACAATCTTCCTGCCAGCACGCATGAAATCCCAGCTGGGTCTAGCAGGTCTACGCTTCATTGCTTTTACTCCCAACGGACTGTCCTTGCTCTGTTAAGTTAAATAATGGCATTAGGAGCAGAACAAATATGGATATTGTCCAGTTAACTATAACAAAATACAAAATTACGCTGCAAGATCGTTGTTGAATTACCATCAGGCAAGTTCCGGCATTAAGATCGCAAACAGGAAACTCTTGCGGGCAGCAGCTAGAGTGATCATCACAGCAGGTAGCCGACTCCAGAGGACAGCATCCCCAACCTAAGCATAGGTTGCCAAACTCAACGATGCAGCAGCATGTACTTCCCCCGGGACAACTGTAATAATCATCGCAAACTGATGGGGGCTTTACTGGAGATGGAGGGGGCTTTACTGGAGATGGTGGGGATGGGCCAGGTTTAGGAGGATTCTGACCAGTCTTCAGAGGGTATGAAGGTTCCATTGCTATACCACACTTCCCAGTGTTTGTGCTGGCCAAGTTGCGCTCCAACCTAATGTACCCATTCTCTCCCCAGCTTGGACCCCATGAATTCCTCACTATCCAGTAATCTTTACCATCTTCTAAGCCATATCCAACAGCCACAACACCATGGTCCAACTCAGTACCACAGTGTCCAGTAAATATGCCCTGAATAGGTTTAACAAAAAGTTTAATACAAGTAAAACCAACGATAATTGTATCCCTATTGGAAATTACTAACTACTAGAGGCAAAAATAATTCCAATTCATACATGCAAACAGAATGCAAATGGCACCCAGAAAATCAATTTTTGAAATAGGTCAACTTGAATCCAAGTATGACATTTGAAGTGGTTCGAGTACCAAACTAGTAGTTCAGACTTTTGAGTATAGTTCATATGATACATGTTTGCTGCATCCACTGCAGGCATTTCTATTAAATAATATATGCACGGAGTTTTTATTCTTTGAAAAACCTGAACAATCAAAAATCATTACCGATTGGTAGAGTTGGAAATCCCTGCCACCGGCCTCAATGGCAACACTGATTGGTTGGTTTGCCAAAGCCTTCTGCAGTGATTTTTCGTCATTTTGTGGAACATCTTCATAACCATCGATGGTAACAACCTTAGCATTTTTCTGAAAACAAAGTTGACAAAAAAGTGAGGTTACTTACAAAAAAAATAGGTGTATTTTTTCAACCCCTAAAAGAAAACTTTTTTCATGATTAACTAAGACATATACCCGATTCTGATCACATATGCCATCAACACCTCTGTAAGAATAATCATCCTCAGAATCAATGCCACCATTTTTAGTGATGAATTCAAAAGCATAGTCCATCAGACCTCCATTGCATCCCTGATTAAAACCTTTGTCACAATCAACCAACTCCTGCTCCGAGAGCCTGATTAGCTCACCTGTTACGATCTGACTTATCCCTTCAACTGCACCAACTGTTGAAAAAGCCCAGCAACTACCTATATATGGAGGAAATACTAATCATTAATAGGAGAAGCAATTACAGTTTACAGCTATAAAAGCCCAAACTTTTTATATACCAAAGAAATATAAATTGTACTATTACGTGAGATATATCAATCGATTCAAAACTTTAAGAAGGTTTATGCCATGGGGATGTAGGGATTGTATGATAAAATCAAAGGAAAATGTTACGTCTTTTCTTTCATACCATCAGTCTAGCTCGCCAAGGAAATGGGATAATATATAGCCAAGGAAATTGTACTCCCTTCACTCTTGTTCTTTGAATATTATACTCATTTATGCACATACAGATAATTGCTACATATGCAATTAGGATTACAGCAACCATTATGTTAATAGCAAACCGCTAATAATCTAAATATCATCTAAATGTAAAGCTAGTTACTTGACTCACAAAATCCAAAACACCTATCCTGAGAAATCTATTTAATCTTTCCAGCCCCCCAAAAAATAAAAAAGAATGTATAATACAGGATGAGAAGAACATTAAAAAAATCAAAATCATGTGCAAAGTTCCAATTTTTTTATAGAGCCTTATATTTTAATCAAGATTAAATTTTTTCACTTACAAAATTCAGCTATATGCAAAAAAAACTCAATTTTTACTTCAAATATAAAAATAACCAATCTTAGAAAAATATATTTTCTCACCAGAAAATTTCCATTCAAACCTGCAATACCATTGTCCAAGGGACCTCATATTTGAACCAATCAGAACAAAAACCAAATCAGTGTCAAAATCAAAATTCCCGGGTCCCACAATAACATACAAGCTTCCTCTTCCCATACCCATAACACTAAAAACTCCTCTTCCCATACCCATAACACTAAAAACAAACCAGCAGAATACCTATCCAACACAAACCCAAAAAATATATTGTATATACGCAGAGTGATATGTAAAATTTAAGAAAATTGTACACATACTGTTTTACTCACCGCACTGGCCTTGATCTTTAACCGGAGCCACAGCCCCTTTCCCTCTCCAATCAACCGACTCCGGTAACTTCTCGCCGACCTTAAACGCGTACCGATCGCTCCTGGGGCTAGAAAGCTTATTCTTCCTCTCCATCTTAACACCCAAAAACTTGGATTTGTACTCCTCATTGGTCAGATCAGCAAACCGGGTCAATCCCAGCTTATAAGTCCGGTTCTCAACGCTGTTATGTTCATCAATAAACCTGAGATTATCCTTGAAGATCTCAAATCGCCTCTCCTTTTCGCCGAGGGCATTGTAGTTTTTGTGGTTCCTAACTAGCCATGACTCGTAAAGGGACCTAACCTCGTCGTAGGTTCGTAGAGACGGCGGTTTTAGGCCATGGGTTTCGTCGTAACTAATGATTGACATGTCCAGAGCAGAGGAGAGAATGAAGAAGGTGAAGAGTAGGAGAGAGAAAGTAGATTTGGTGAAGGAAGCCATTGTTGATTGGTAATAAGGTGGGGGAGGTAAAGGGTGTTTATATAGAGAAAAGGGGGAAAGGGAGACAGGGGCAGGAGAGAGAAAGGAATAGTGAAAAGTTGTTTTCCTTGTTTGGATTGGTGAAAACAATCTGGAGAGTCCCCGTTGATAGCAGATTATCAAAATTCTATATTTTTTTTATTTTTAATTGTTTTAAAGTTCTTAAATTATGTTTTACAATTTTAAAAATTAACATATATTCAAAAATTGAGAATACACAAAAAAAAAAAAAAATAGAGAGAGAGATTTTCAGAACAGAGAATTGAGCTTGTCCCCGTGGAAATGGGAATGACGAGTTCTTCTCTGTCACTTCATCTGTGAGGTCCACCAAACCCATGGAAAACGGGTTTACCCATATCCAATTTACTTTTTCTTTTCGACTCCCTGGATATTTAGATTCTAGAGTGTCTTTGGTGAAAAGTTATTCATTTTTATTGAATTATTTTTACGTAATATTTTAAATTAATTATATGTTATTATTTTTGTAATGTCCTAGAATTTCTACATCTTTATTAATTAAATTATTAATTTAATTTTCAACGAGTTAGTTTTATGAGATTATTTAAATCTTTTTATGTGATTAATTAATTATGTGATTAAATAATTATGTAATTAATTACTAAAATTTATTTAAAGGGGGTCACTAATATGTTATTAAATTAGTGAACAAACCTTAAAGTTTTAATATCAAAATAATTGATAAGTTTCCTATTAATTAAATATTCAATTAAATTGAATATAATGAGTGAATTAAATATAATAAATTAATTAATATGATTATTAATTAATGTAAATAATGTGAAATGTTAATAATAATATTTATTAGTCCATTTGGTAATTTAATACTTATGGGTTAAAATATTTAATTATCTATTCAATCTAATTATTTATTTAACATGGATTGAATAATTAATGGGTAAATTATTAAATTAGCCCAACATGGGTCAATTAGTAGCCCAAGTGGGGAATAATAAAATTTGACAATTTAGTAGCCCAAACAATTTAATAGAAGCCCAATTGGTATTTTAAATTAAAGCCCAATGATTGGCCCACTTGGAAAAACAATTAAATAACTTATTAATTAATTAAAATAAGAAAAGTGAATTGATTTTTTGGGACTTTTGAAGTCCATCAGCCGAATGGGGTGAGGAGGAGAGAGAATGTATTGTTATTATTTTTATTATTAGTATTATTATTTGATTTTCATTTATTTAATTAAAATGGTTGCTTGTTTTCTTTTTGTAGTACATGCACCATGCTTCTTTTCACCTAATGTGGTTAACTTGTGTAAATATCCAATGGGTGCATGATGGGCTAAAATTATTAGATATAATTTATGTATCTAGTAATATTTCAAGTATACTTGAAATGTGAGATATACTTCATTTTATTTTTCAAGCAAAAGAGAGCTAGAGAGAGTTGAGAGAAAACTTTAAGTGAGAGCATAATATTTGAGAGATCAAGTAAGAAGAAGAAATCCTAAGTTAGTTCATGCCATCCTCCTTCACAACATATTTTGGAAAGAAGAGGAGAATAACTATCAAAACAAGGTAGTTATTTTTAAACCCTAATCTTGCTTTTCTTTCAAGTTATAGTATAAATATTAGTGTAATAATTTCTATGGTTAGTATCATGCTATGTATGTTTATATAGTTGATCATGGGTTTAACTTATGTGTTATGAGTTTTATTGAATGAAAAACATGTATTTGGTTGTGTGAAAATAAATCTCAATATAGTGATTAACTATAATTTTTGATAATATTTAGATTTGATGTTCTAATATTATAGAACATTAAATCATGAGAAAAACAAAGTTTAAATCACTCAAAATGGAGTTTTATACAAAAAGTTATGATTTATGGTAGTTTATGTGATGTAAAAATTTTTATAAAAAAATATTGATATTAAATCATGAAAAATTAATTTTTCATGTTATAAATTAATATAAGGTGATTGGTATTTTTTTTGGATTTTTATTGTAAAGTTAAAGATTTATTAAAGGTATAATTTTTGTTAAAAATGCACTGTTCACATTCTGCTAGAAGGAGAAAAAAAAAAGAACAGTCCGCGCAATGCGCGCGAGGCGTTAGGCCGGCAAAACGCGGAGCCAAACGACGTCGTTTGGCGTCTGTGAAGAATTCACTCCGCGCAATGCGCGGAAGCCGTTTACGGCTTCTCAAAACGGCACCGTTTTGGGCCGTTGTTACTGAAGGCGCGCGCAATGCGCGAGCGCCGGTTTTCTGCGAAATTACCAGTTTGCCCCTCCGTGTTTTTTTCGGCAGAATTACCATTCTGCCCTCGGTTCAGTTTTCGAATTAATTACGGAAATGCCATCGGTCCGGTTTTTCAACTTAATTACGAAAATGCCATTCGGGTTAATTTTAATTAATTTAAATATTTAAAAACTAAATTAAAATTATAACAAAAATAATAATAATACAAAAATAATATTGGGGAGGATATTTTTCATAAAGTTTAATATTTAAATATTTTAAATATTAATCTAGTTAGCTAAACCATGGTTAGGTTAAATAAATTTATTATTTATTTATTATTTTAAATGTTAATAATAAATAAAGATGATAAATTAGCAATTATTATTTAATGCCTATTAAATAATATTTAAAGAGAGATAAAATTTATAAATTAATTATTTATTATTTAAATATTATTAAATAATAAATAAGGATAATTAAGTAATTAATTATTATTTAATTAACACTAAATAGCGATTAATGGAAATTAAGTTATTAGAGTAATAATTTATTATTTAATTTAAATAATAAATAAGAATGATTTGATTATTATTTAACCTTAAATAATAATTAGAATTAATTAAATAATTAATTATTATTTAATTGACATTAAATAATAATTAAAGAGGATTAAGATTAGTAAACTATTATTTAATTTCCTTAATTAAATAATAAGTAAGGTTAATTACTTAGTTAATTATTGGTTGATTAACATTAAATTAAAGAAGGTTAAAACTAAGTTAATAATTATTTATTATTTATGTATAATTAAATAATAAGTAAGTACAATTAGTTATTATTTATTTTAAATAATAACTAGAGTTAATTAATTAATTTCTATTTAATCAATATTAAATAGTAATTAAAAAGAGATTGAGTTAATAAAATAAATTGAATTTAATTAAACAATTATAATAAGTTGTTTAAGGGTTTAATAAGTGTTCAACACTTAAGAAAAATATTTTTCTAACTTATTAAATTATTAACCTAAAATGATTAAGTGTCTATAAGGTTAATAATATTGTTTTGACTAATGTAAATTATGTGTTAGTACTTATGTGTGGTAAATAAGTTCGTTATTAAGCGTATAGTTATGCAAATACGCCGTACTAATTATTAGACCGACTTTATTAATGTTAGGTCTTTCAAAGCAAGTTAGTTAAAGCTAGACAATTATTGTAGCTGAGCAAACAGGCAAGTTCTCTAACCCTACTCAATTATTATCGTTGAACAAGTTTCCATACTTGTATTTATTATTAAAGCTTGAAGTGGTTTAATTATTTAAAATTATTCCACATCCATATTGTTTATACAATCGCACTTAGTGCATTTGAAGCTTGTTAGTTCTTGATTCATGAACTGTATTAAAAATGTCTGAAGCTAATAGTTCAGCTAGACATTGCGTTTCTAAATTCAATAACTTGAATACTTTTAAAAGCTTATCCAAACCATTGTTGGGTGCGGATTTCTTATATTAAGTCTGAGAATTGAACAACCCTAAATTAGGGGATTTTGTGTCGGGAAACCGACTTTGGGCGCCAGTGACTAAATGTAATGCATATACAGCGGGTTGAATAGGCTGATCCCCTTGAAAACCAAACAACTCAAAGGGTCAGAGGAAACTCTATTATACCCTAGTTAGTTCAGGGTCCTTAGTGACCACTCAGCATTTTAAGATTCAAATATTCTGTTTATTAAAATTTGAATCCTGTTTCATTCACAACTGTTATATCTATTGTTGAATCATTGATGATATTTCTCATTCATTCATGATATATTAAATCTATATGATTGTTCTAAACTTGCTGAGCAAACTAGTTGCTCATTCTTGCTATATCATGAACCATTTTTCAGATAATCCTGATTGCTCAAAGAAGGATAAGGGAAAAGGAAAGGCCAGAGCTTAAGTTAGTTTATGCATGCTAATTAGATGTTTAAATTGTGTTTACTGTTGTTAAACCTTTTGTAATTCCTTATGATAGGAACTGTTTATGTTAAGGTTAATAGACCCTGGTATTGTAACCTTTTTGTAAGGGAACCAATATGTATTATTCCGCGATATTTAAATGCAATGTATGTATTTAATTGTTAGTAATGTGTTGAATAGTGAGAACCAAACTCGAGGTTATGGAACCCGGATTTGGGGTCGTCACAGGTTGGTATCAGAGCCGTAGGTTAGAAACGTTAGGATTTGCGAAACCTAAGTTATAACCTTAGTATTAAACTCATATCGAGTGCGTTAGGGGATGAATCGGGGAGATTCATCATGTTGTGTATTTTTGGAAATGGATTGAGAAAATCCATCGAGCCGAGATGTACATGATAAAATATCATTTCATTTCATCAATGAATATATTTTATTGCTGTACTAACGTGTGTTATTGTTTTATGGTATAGGATGGCAGAGATCGGACAGTCGAGTCGCACTGCTGAGGAGGACTATATTGATATCCATATGGATACTGCACAGCCGCTGGTGGCTGCACCCGTAGAGGAGCCAGAGTCAGATCCTGAGGAGGGGGATCGTGTGGAGCCCGTCTGGGGCGGAGTCATGAGGCCTTACAGTGAGGATGAGGCAGAGTCAGAGGAGTCTGAGGAGGAGGAGTCAGCTGATGGCATGGGCACCACTGCCGCTGACATCATAGAGGGACTGACCGATAGGAACGAGGGGCTGGAGGCAAGGGTCCAGCATCTAGAGGAGCAGAATCTGACCCACCAGCACATGGAGGATCAGTATAGGGATGCGGCTTATCAGTTCTCTGGCGAGAACGCAGAGCTGAAGGAGAGGATTGTAGGACTGGAGGATCAGGTACAGGAGTACGAGGATTCAGTGGAGCACCTTGCGGTGCTAACTCATCAGTTGGTAGAGCAGGATGTAGAGCTGCAGGCTAAATTAGCAGTGGTTGAGACTAGGTTGGCAGAGGCTGAGCTGAAGGTTCAGCAGGTTCAGGCAGAGAAGGCCGCCATCCGTGCACACTGGCAGGAGGCGATAGAGGACCGTATGGAGATGGAGAGACAGCGGGATGCCGCTTATGGTCAGATGATTGAGCTAGAGGAGGAGGTCCGCGAGAAGCGGGTGAGGACGGATAGACTTAGCTACGTCTACCGATCTTCATATGGTAGGCTTCAGAGCAGGGTGCACTACTACCCAGCTGAGGAGGGTCAGTCTATGCACACCATCAGCAGGAGCGTGGTGATGGCCATCGGGGATGAGGAGTATGACGACGCGATCCGTAGGGGGATGCGCAGTCAGTAGTAGTAGTAGTTGTTTTCTAATTTCGTATGTAAATAGATGCAGTAGAACCCAACTTTTGTTTATTAGAGGGTTAATATGTCACTAAATCCCAACTCTAGGAAGTTGTAGGATATGTCAGATCCCATCTTTTGTAGCTTCTCTGGGATAGAAGCATTTATAGCAGTATGCTTTTGATGTAAAGTGCTACGCACTACTGTTTTAGCATATAAATATAAATGCAGTCAAATTTATGTTATATGCGTGTTGAAATAATTACTTGTATGTTAGCTAAACATTGCCTAAGATACAAAATAATGAAATGAAAAAGATGTAATAAGTATAATAATGTAAATTTTTGTTTATAACAGAAAATGCCGCCACGTAGACAACCACCAAGGAACCAGGGGGTAGAAGAGTCAGTTAACAACGACGCGGGGGGTCACAATGTAGACCCTATGCAAAACTTCGTCGACATGCTAGCTGAGGCAATGCAACACAGACATCCTGTTGTAGCAAATCCACCACCACCACCACCAACTCAGTTGGCAAATTTCAAAGATTTTAAAGCGGTGGGACCGCCAGAGTTTAGGGGAACGTCGGACCCGATAGAGGCCCAGTCTTGGATAAAGGAGATAGAGAAGGCGTTCGTTATCGCAAGAGTAGCTGAGGAGCAAAAGACAGTTTTTGCTACCTACATGATGAAGGGCGAAGCCAATTTCTGGTGGGAAGCCAATCAGAATAGGGCTGGGGATGGTGTGGTGCCCTGGACAAAATTTAAGGAAATATTCGACGAGAATTATTTCCCGAAAAGTATGAAAAGTAGGATGGAGGTAAGGTTTTTAGAACTGAAACAGGAGAACATGTCGGTACCGGAGTACGCGGCAAAATTTAATGAGCTGGCCAGGTTCGCTCCACATCAGGTAGACACGGAGGAACGCAAGGCCAGGAGGTTCGAGAATGGATTGAGACCTTGGATATTCAACAAGGTAGCAGTACTGCAGATTGACTCGTTCGCAACTTTGCTAGAGAAGTCAATCATTGCTGAAGGAGGAAGTGACGCGTTAACCAAGTACAACCAGGAGAGAAACAAGAAGAAAAATGAAGGGGGAAGCAAGAACAGCAACAGTGGAGGCAATAATAACAACAAGCGCAAATGGGACAATAGCAGCAACGACAAGAGCTCGGGGAATCAACAAGGAAGTGTTCAGAAAAAGCCAGCATGCAATATATGTGGAAAGAACCACTTCGGAGAGTGCAGGAAAGGGAAGAATACATGCTACAATTGTGGTCAGGTGGGACATATTTCTCCAAATTGTCCCCTCCCAAAGAAAGTGAGATGCTTTTCTTGCGGAGCATCTGACCACCTGATAAAGGATTGCCCTAAGAAGAAGAATGACGGGGGTAGCGGCTACAGGGGCAATAACAGCAAATTGGCTATCGGGGGACCGGTACCACAGAACAAGCCGACAGCCCGGACTTTCAATATGACGGTACAGGATGCCGTGGGGTCAAAAGACGTGGTGTCAGGTATTATTCCGATCAATAATATAAATGCATATGTATTGTTTGATTCGGGTGCTACCTGTTCATTTGTGTCTGATGATTTCGCTAGACGATTAGAGTTGCCTAGGGACAAACTAGAAAACTCAATGAACATAGAAGTTGCTAATAAAGAAGTGATTCCGGTAGAGTACATACATAGAAATTGTTGTGCTGAAATCAGGGGTCAGAAATTAAATGTGAATCTAATTCCAATACGTCTGGGGGAATTTGATGTAATACTTGGGATGGATTGGTTGTTTAACCACGGGGCGATAATTGATTGTCAGAAGAAGTGCATACACCTTAAGACACCAAATAAGTCTAAGGTCGTATTTTATGGCAGCAAATCGTCAAGACAGTCTTCTTGTCTGACGATGATGCAGGCCAAGAAATTATTGAAGAAATGTTGTGTAGGGTATTTGGCTCATGTGGTTGACACACAAGTGGTGAGTCCCGAGATGGAGCAAATACCAGTAGTTAGGGAGTTTACGGATGTTTTTCCAGATGTACTGCCGGGTTTACCGCCGGACAGGGAGATAGAATTTGTGATTGATTTAGTACCAGGGACAGCACCGATATCGAAAGCACCATATAGGATGGCTCCGGTAGAACTAAAGGAATTGATGGTGCAATTGCAGGAGTTGTTAGACAATAAGTACATTCAGCCAAGTGTTTCTCCATGGGGAGCACCGGTGCTGTTTGTAAAGAAGAAGGATGGATCGATGAGATTGTGTATGGATTATAGAGAGCTGAATAAAGTGACAATTAAGAACAAGTACCCGTTACCACGAATTGACGATCTTTTCGATCAATTGAAAGGGGCGAAGTACTTTTCAAAGATTGACTTAAGGACTGGTTATCATCAGTTGAAAGTCAGGAATGAGGATATACCCAAGACGGCATTCAGAACTCGATATGGGCATTATGAGTTTCTGGTGATGTCGTTTGGGCTAACGAATGCTCCAGCCGCATTTATGGACATGATGAACAGAATATTCAAGCAATACTTGGATAAATTTGTAGTCGTGTTCATTGATGATATTTTGGTGTATTCGAAAACGGAGGAAGAGCATGCTGAACACCTAAGATTGGTGTTGGAGATTTTACGGAAGGAGCGGTTGTACGCTAAGTTTTCAAAGTGTGAATTCTGGTTGGAGAGAGTTCAATTTTTAGGTCATGTTATTGACAAGGAGGGAGTTTCGGTTGATCCGGCGAAGGTTGAATCGGTGATGAATTGGGAACAACCAAGGACGCCGACAGAAGTAAGAAGTTTCTTAGGGTTAGCGGGTTACTATCGGAGGTTCATTCAAGACTTCTCAAAGATAGCAACACCGTTGACCAACTTAACAAGAAAGACGGTAAAATACGTGTGGACGGAGAAGTGTGAGGAAAGTTTTCAGGAGTTAAAGAAAAGACTTAGTGAAGCACCTGTATTGACCTTACCAGACGATACAGGAGGTTTTACGGTCTACAGTGATGCATCGCACAAGGGGCTTGGCTGTGTGCTTATGCAAAACGGCAAAGTCGTTGCGTATGCGTCCAGACAATTAAAAGATTATGAGAAGGGATATCCTACCCACGACTTGGAATTGGCAGCGGTAGTGTTTGCCCTTAAAATTTGGAGACATTATCTGTACGGAGAAAAATGTGAGATATTCACAGACCATAAGAGTCTAAAGTATATCTTCACACAGAAGGAGTTGAATATGAGGCAACGGAGATGGTTGGAATTGATCAAAGATTATGATTGTGAGATTCTATATCATCCCGGCAAGGCCAACGTAGTAGCGGATGCTCTGAGTAGAAAGAGCAGGGAGAAATTGTTCATATTGACAGATCAAGAACAATTGGTTCAAGAGATGGCTCGAATGGAGTTGGAAGTGAGAAGTCCAAACGAGTCATTAGAAGTCGAGGTGAGCCCAACCTTGTTAGATAGGGTGAAAGAGGCTCAAGACAAAGATGAGGAATGTGACAGAATCCGGAAGAGGATGACCGATGGAGAAGAGGTCAAGTTTAAAATTGATAGCATGGGATTGCTGAGATTTGAAAATCGTGTTTGGGTACCGCTAGTGCCTGAATTACGAGAGGAAATTTTGCAAGAGGCCCACAGTACGAGATACTCGATACATCCGGGGAGTACGAAGATGTATCAAGATCTACGTCAGCATTTTTGGTGGCCGAATTTAAAGAGGGAGGTTGCAGAATGTGTCAGCCGATGCCTAACTTGTCAGAGGGTAAAGGCCGAACATCAGAGACCAAGTGGATTGTTACAGCCGTTAGAAATTCCTGAGTGGAAATGGGAGCATATCACAATGGATTTTGTGGTAGGGCTTCCAACAACACAGAAGGGATATGACGCAATTTGGGTGATTGTGGATCGACTAACAAAGTCAGCGCACTTTTTGCCGATCAAGATTAGGTTCAGTTTGGATCAGTTGGCCAAATTGTACATCAAAGAGATAGTTTCAAGACATGGGGTGCCGGTATCGATTGTGTCAGACAGAGATCCGCGCTTCACGTCAAAATTTTGGAGGAGTCTTCAGGAGAGATTGGGAACACAGTTGAGAATGAGTACAGCGTATCATCCGCAGACCGATGGGCAAAGTGAGAGAACAATTCAGACATTGGAAGATATGCTCAGGGCCTGCGTGATGGATTTCAAGGGCAGTTGGGAAATCCATCTACCACTAGTTGAGTTTGCATATAACAACAGTTATCATGCAAGCATAGGTATGCCGCCTTACGAAGCTTTATATGGCAGAAAATGCAGAACACCTCTATGTTGGGATGAGGTAGGAGAACGCCGACTGTTGGGGCCAGAATTGGTTCAACAGACGGTAGAAATTATCAAGGTAATAAGAGCTCGGCTAGTAGCAGCTCAAGACCGTCAAAAGAAATACGCCGATTTACATCGACAGAAACGAGACTTCGAAGTGGGGAGTTTTGTGTTCATTAAGGTATCTCCCTGGAAAGGGAAGATCAGATTTGGAAAGAAGGGGAAATTGAGTCCAAGGTTCATAGGACCGTTCGAAATATTGAGAAGAGTGGGTGAAGTAGCATACGAGGTAGCTTTACCTCCTGAATTGGAACATATTCACAATGTGTTTCACGTGTCGGTATTGCGGCCATACAAACCAGACTACAAGCACGTTATCTCCTATGAACCAATTCAAGTCGGGAAGGATTTATCATATGAAGAAGTTCCTGTTCAGATACTCGATAGGAAGGAACAGAAACTGAGAAATAAGATAATTCATTCTGTCAAAGTACTTTGGAGGAATCACGCCATTGAAGAAGCTACGTGGGAATTAGAGGAGGAAATGAGGACAAATTACCCGTTTTTATTTGAGTAACCTTATTTTACAATTCCGAGGACGGAATTTTTATAAGGAGGGGAGAATGTAATGTCCTAGAATTTCCACATCTTTATTAATTAAATTATTAATTTAATTTTCAACGAGTTAGTTTTATGAGATTATTTAAATTTTTTTATGTGATTAATTAATTATGTGATTAAATAATTATGTAATTAATTACTAAAATTTATTTAAAGGGGGTCACTAATATGTTATTAAATTAGTGAACAAACCCTAAAGTTTTAATATCAAAATAATTGATAAGTTTCCTATTAATTAAATATTCAATTAAATTGAATATAATGAGTGAATTAAATATAATAAATTAATTAATATGATTATTAATTAATGTAAATAATGTGAAATGTTAATAATAATATTTATTAGTCCATTTGGTAATTTAATACTTATGGGTTAAAATATTTAATTATCTATTCAATCTAATTATTTATTTAACATGGATTGAATAATTAATGGGTAAATTATTAAATTAGCCCAACATGGGTCAATTAGTAGCCCAAGTGGGGAATAATAAAATTTGACAATTTAGTAGCCCAAACAATTTAATAGAAGCCCAATTGGTATTTTAAATTAAAGCCCAATGATTGGCCCACTTGGAAAAACAATTAAATAACTTATTAATTAATTAAAATAAGAAAAGTGAATTGATTTTTTGGGACTTTTGAAGTCCATCAGCCGAATGGGGTGAGGAGGAGAGAGAATGTATTGTTATTATTTTTATTATTAGTATTATTATTTGATTTTCATTTATTTAATTAAAAGGGTTGCTTGTTTTCTTTTTGTAGTACATGCACCATGCTTCTTTTCACCTAATGTGGTTAACTTGTGTAAGTATCCAATGGGTGCATGATGGGCTAAAATTATTAGATATAATTTATGTATCTAGTAATATTTCAAGTATACTTGAAATGTGAGATATACTTCATTTTATTTTTCAAGCAAAAGAGAGCTAGAGAGAGTTGAGAGAAAACTTTAAGTGAGAGCATAATATTTGAGAGATCAAGTAAGAAGAAGAAATCCTAAGTTAGTTCATGCCATCCTCCTTCACAACATATTTTGGAAAGAAGAGGAGAATAGCTATCAAAATAAGGTAGTTATTTTTAAACCCTAATCTTGCTTTTCTTTCAAGTTATAGTATAAATATTAGTGTAATAATTTCTATGGTTAGTATCATGCTATGTATGTTTATATAGTTGATCATGGGTTTAACTTATGTGTTATGAGTTTTATTGAATGAAAAACATGTATTTGGTTGTGTGAAAATAAATCTCAATATAATGATTAACTATAATTTTTGATAATATTTAGATTTGATGTTCTAATATTATAGAACATTAAATCATGAGAAAAACAAAGTTTGAATCACTCAAAATGGAGTTTTATACAAAAAATTATGATTTATGGTAGTTTATGTGATGTAAAAATTTTTATAAAAAAATATTGATATTAAATCATGAAAAATTAATTTTTCATGTTATAAATTAATATAAGGTGATTGGTATTTTTTTTGGATTTTTATTGTAAAGTTAAAGATTTATTAAAGGTATAATTTTTGTTAAAAATGCACTGTTCACATTCTGCTAGAAGGAGAAAAAAAAAAGAACAGTCCGCGCAATGCGCGCGAGGCGTTAGGCCGGCAAAACGCGGAGCCAAACGACGTCGTTTGGCGTCTGTGAAGAATTCACTCCGCGCAATGCGCGGAAGCCGTTTACGGCTTCTCAAAACGGCACCGTTTTGGGCCGTTGTTACTGAAGGCGCGCGCAATGCGCGAGCGCCGGTTTTCTGCGAAATTACCAGTTTGCCCCTCCGTGTTTTTTTCGGCAGAATTACCATTCTGCCCTCGGTTCAGTTTTCGAATTAATTACGGAAATGCCATCGGTCCGGTTTTTCAACTTAATTACGAAAATGCCATTCGGGTTAATTTTAATTAATTTAAATATTTAAAAACTAAATTAAAATTATAACAAAAATAATAATAATACAAAAATAATATTGGGGAGGATATTTTTCATAAAGTTTAATATTTAAATATTTTAAATATTAATCTAGTTAGCTAAACCATGGTTAGGTTAAATAAATTTATTATTTATTTATTATTTTAAATGTTAATAATAAATAAAGATGATAAATTAGCAATTATTATTTAATGCCTATTAAATAATATTTAAAGAGAGATAAAATTTATAAATTAATTATTTATTATTTAAATATTATTAAATAATAAATAAGGATAATTAAGTAATTAATTATTATTTAATTAACACTAAATAGCGATTAATGGAAATTAAGTTATTAGAGTAATAATTTATTATTTAATTTAAATAATAAATAAGAATGATTTGATTATTATTTAACCTTAAATAATAATTAGAATTAATTAAATAATTAATTATTATTTAATTGACATTAAATAATAATTAAAGAGGATTAAGATTAGTAAACTATTATTTAATTTCCTTAATTAAATAATAAGTAAGGTTAATTACTTAGTTAATTATTGGTTGATTAACATTAAATTAAAGAAGGTTAAAACTAAGTTAATAATTATTTATTATTTATGTATAATTAAATAATAAGTAAGTACAATTAGTTATTATTTATTTTAAATAATAACTAGAGTTAATTAATTAATTTCTATTTAATCAATATTAAATAGTAATTAAAAAGAGATTGAGTTAATAAAATAAATTGAATTTAATTAAACAATTATAATAAGTTGTTTAAGGGTTTAATAAGTGTTCAACACTTAAGAAAAATATTTTTCTAACTTATTAAATTATTAACCTAAAATGATTAAGTGTCTATAAGGTTAATAATATTGTTTTGACTAATGTAAATTATGTGTTAGTACTTATGTGTGGTAAATAAGTTCGTTATTAAGCGTATAGTTATGCAAATACGCCGTACTAATTATTAGACCGACTTTATTAATGTTAGGTCTTTCAAAGCAAGTTAGTTAAAGCTAGACAATTATTGTAGCTGAGCAAACAGGCAAGTTCTCTAACCCTACTCAATTATTATCGTTGAACAAGTTTCCATACTTGTATTTATTATTAAAGCTTGAAGTGGTTTAATTATTTAAAATTATTCCACATCCATATTGTTTATACAATCGCACTTAGTGCATTTGAAGCTTGTTAGTTCTTGATTCATGAACTGTATTAAAAATGTCTGAAGCTAATAGTTCAGCTAGACATTGCGTTTCTAAATTCAATAACTTGAATACTTTTAAAAGCTTATCCAAACCATTGTTGGGTGCGGATTTCTTATATTAAGTCTGAGAATTGAACAACCCTAAATTAGGGGATTTTGTGTCGGGAAACCGACTTTGGGCGCCAGTGACTAAATGTAATGCATATACAGCGGGTTGAATAGGCTGATCCCCTTGAAAACCAAACAACTCAAAGGGTCAGAGGAAACTCTATTATACCCTAGTTAGTTCAGGGTCCTTAGTGACCACTGTGACGCCCCCAAATCTGGGCCCACACAGCCCAAACTTGAGTCGTCAAAAGACTACAACAAAATTATTACAACAAAGCACAACGTACAACAATACAGTGTATAATAATACACAACTAAGTCTTCACTATTATTGCCACACTATTTTACAAAACGTGAAGACTATGATAACTATTCCTCGGACCCTCACTCCATTCCCCGGCTAGACCCTGTTATGTTTTCATCTCCTGTTGAAAAACAATGGAACAAAAGAAAGGGTGAGCTCAAATAGCCCAGTAAGAAATATCATGACTAAGATAATGACGAATAAATTATCATTAGTCTTCAACAGTTGAGTTCTTGATAGAATACAATAGACTACAAGGTTTATATCAAAAACTGCAGTTAAATTCTTAAACAACGTTCAGATCAATAATAGCAGCGGAATGAGTAATCTATTAGAAGAATAATGCAGACTATAATGTCCACTCGGTTCTCTTTTTAGGAAAAACATCATCAACTTTTATCATCTGAAATATCATTAGTCAAGATAATACAAATTCACAGTTCCTGATCATAATCATGCACATCAACAGTTCATCTTTGCACTACGGGCCAAAGACATTCATTATAACACCAACGGTCATGATTATACCAGATTCAGCCTTTGGTCATAATCATACCAAACAACAGTTCATCTTTGCACTACGGGCCAAAGAGAACATTCACCACGTGCCATAAAAGACACCGAACAGATGTATCGCCTTTAACCTATTATATCGCATTTAACCTATCATCTGTTCAACAAATATATCACATCTGTGCCCCCGGCCACAGATATTCACAACAGCTTGATTTTTGGATGATTAGAATGATATAAATGATGAACAGAAGAAATAGGATAACAATAAGTATCGGAAGTTTACTTTGTACAGATTCAAATAATGTCCAAATTGTCAACATGATGTGGAGTGAAATTCAAGATCCACAGTTTAGAATAACGGTTACAATTCAATAGAAAGGTTCACGTAAATAGGAAGGTTCAGTTGAAATAATGAAGTTCAACTATTATGGAACATATAATATTTTCAGGAATTATAGAAGCAATAGTTCCATAATAAATTTCGATTTAGGAGTATGAAAGAAAATAATATCCCTTACCGTAGCAGGTTTGATTAACAAAAGGTGAAGGAAATTAATACAAAGGGTTATTCACCAACAGGCGGCAATCCGCTCCGTAAGGTTATTCCCACAATTTAATAGAATTTGAGTACAAAGAGTTATTCACCAAACAGGCGGCAATCCGCTCCGTAAGGTTATTCTCAGAGATTAATAATGAATGAATACGAAAGGTTATTCACCAACAGGCGGCAATCCGCTCCGTAAGGTTATTCCCACAATTTAATAGAATTTGAGTACAAAGAGTTATTCACCAAACAGGCGGCAATCCGCTCCGTAAGGTTATTCTCAGAGATTAATAATGAATGAATACTAAAGGTTATTCACCAACAGGCGGCAATCCGTTCCGTAAGGTTATTCCCACAATTTAATACATGGAAATAAAAGGCACGTCTTATGAGTAAGGAAGAAACAATATTATTATCGAGAATCAAATAATGATAATCCCTTACCATAGTATGTTTGAATAATGGAAGATGAAAAAGATGGTATCCCTTACCGTAGTAAGTTTTAATAATAGAAGATGAAAGAAGATGACATTCCTTACCTTGATATTGTGAAACAAGTTTATACCGAACAAATCCTTCCTTGTTTGTAGCAGTAAAGAATCTGACTTTTGAGTCTTCTAGAGTTTTTAAAATCTCTTTATGTTTTTAAAATAATGTTACTCTTGGAAAGATAGACGGCATAGACTCAAGAATCACTCAATTCGGAGTTAATATGAATGAGTTATGAATTTTCAAAACTAAGACTGAAAATAGTGACGAAAATCAGAATAGGTTACGGTTTTTAGTATTTTAAGGCATGAAGATGATTTCAGATGACTTTTCTTCCTTCTTCAAAGTTGTAGAGGACGAAAAACTGAAGAGACAGGCTTTTAATTCATTAAATTCTGACAAATAATGAATTTACTACGATTTTTCGAAAGAGTTGCTGTACATAAGAAAATTCTACTCGGGAATTCAAAGAAGAATGCAAAAGATTTCAAAACTAGGAATGACTTAAGAACACTTAGAGAGAACTTACACAAAAAGTATTTAGAGAGAGAAAGAAAGAACAAGTAAGGAAGTTTATGAAAAATTCTTAAGTTAAGGCTTCTATTTATAGCCAAAAATCTTATCATTCATTTAATCTAAACCATTCATTTAAAGATCATCTTTTAATCTACACCATCCATTTCAAATATTATATTATCTTTAATCTACACCATTCATTTCATATCACCTAATAATCACCTAACTTTATATTATAAACAAATCAATTCAATTATTCAACAATAATTCTCACTTTAATCTACACCATTCCTTTCATATCACCTAATAATCACCTAACTTTATATTATAAACAAATAACTTTATCAATTCAATTATTATGACTAATTGTTATAAATACAGTATAGTTAGCTCTTAGATATCAAGTCAATTAATTAATAAAATACAACTGTTTAAATAATACCGTAATAGAGATAACAATAATACAGAAAGTATGTAAAAGAAAAATACGTTACTGTGTCATGACAATTATTGATTCAATAACGTGAATTACTGTGCATATGTTACTGTGACAATTATTAGGTTCAATAATTTTAAAAACAGTGCAGCAACAATTATTGACTCAATGATATAAAATACAGTGTAATGACAATTATTAAATCAATAATGCAAAATACTGTGTAACAACAATTATTGAATTGATAATATAAAATATTATGCAGTGACAATTATCGATGAAATGATGCGTAACAGTTACGGTGTCAATTATCAGACCAATAATATGAGACACTATGCAATACCGTGTGTTACTGTAGAGTACCGAGTGCTACAGAAAATACCAATAACTACCGTATGCTACTATTCTTTTATCACCGGTATTTTAACAGTTCCGTTGACTATTTTTATTTAAAAAGGTTATTTCTGTCGTTTTCTATATCCGACAAATATTCCGTTGTGGGGTCCACCAATAATTTGTTATTTCGGCGCCGTCGTACGGCACGAATATTCCCCGACAAAGCGAATATTGTCCGACAAAATAAAATTTGCACATAACATCCTTAACTTTTAACTTTATCGATTTAACCACTTACTGTTTCAAAAAAATATATATGAAGAAAAATTAAATTTTGTATTTCATAAAATTCGGGGTCTTACAACCACTCAGCATTTTAAGATTCAAATATTTTGTTTATTAAAATTTGAATCCTGTTTCATTCACAACTGTTATATCTATTGTTGAATCATTGATGATATTTCTCATTCATTCATGATATATTAAATCTATATGATTGTTCTAAACTTGCTGAGCAAACTAGTTGCTCATTCTTGCTATATCATGAACCATTTTTCAGATAATCCTGATTGCTCAAAGAAGGATAAGGGAAAAGGAAAGGCCAGAGCTTAAGTTAGTTTATGCATGCTAATTAGATGTTTAAATTGTGTTTACTGTTGTTAAACCTTTTGTAATTCCTTATGATAGGAACTGTTTATGTTAAGGTTAATAGACCCTGGTATTGTAACCTTTTTGTAAGGGAACCAATATGTATTATTCCGCGATATTTAAATGCAATGTATGTATTTAATTGTTAGTAATGTGTTGAATAGTGAGAACCAAACTCGAGGTTATGGAACCCGGATTTGGGGTCGTCACAATTTTAATATATATAATAAATTTTTATATTTAAATTTATCTGATTAGTTTAAAATATCTCACGTTATATATTTTAGGAGTATTGAATAAATTTTTGTTTTTGGTCTTGAAAAATCTAATATCTCTTTTTGGGAGTGGGACATTTTGAATCATTAAAAAAAATCAGATTCTCATAAATTATTTTCATGTTTATTTTATTGGAATTTTAAGGTTTAAAAGAAAATTTAAAAATAAAATTTTCTTTAAAAATTATGAAAAAAATAATACTTCATCCGTTCCAAATTATAATATCAGTGTTGATTTTCTAAAAGTCAATTTAAAATATTTTTAAATTTAAAATTGACATGATTCATTTAATTTTTAAAAATAATAAATTTTATAATTAGTATTATTTTTTAGATAGTTTATGATATTCATAATTAAATTGACTTAAACTAAATGAATTTATGCCAATTTAAAATTTAAAATTAACTTTTAAAATATTTTTGCAATGATCTTATAATTTAAAATAAATAAAATATTAAATAAATTTGAATTTGACTATAACATGTTAAAACAACTTGATTCAAAACTACGTAATTTTAAAATAACAAATACTAGTATATTAAAGTTGTCATTAGTAAAATTAATAAAAATAATTATGTCGTCTTTGGAAAATGACACTCCCTTGGTTTAAAACGAGTGAAGTCATTTGTGAGTCCTAAATAAAATTAATATAAAGTAATTTAAACATTTAAATATAATAAATTTTTAATTAATAATATTTACAATTAACTAATTAAAATTAATTAAATTAAATTATGTTTTAAACTATTAGTTTAAAATATTAAAAATTTAACTTAAGAAAAAGCGAAGTTAGATTTTTCTTAAAACAAGCTAATATATATTAGTAGCTTATTTTCATGCTTTTCGAGTAGTAATGTTTTTGGCTTATTGTCCCTTGTTATATGTTGCAGTGTAGGGGAATGCTTGAAAGTTCAGCGGTGAGTTTAATAAATGATCTTTATTTGGGTCATGGATTAGAGTTTTTTTCGTTACTCTTGAGAGGTGAGCATCTAGCGTCTTGCAACAAAAAAAATTTATGCATAAAAAAAAAAATGGTTTAGAATGATTAGGATTTAAAAAAAGAGCGGTAAAACAGAATCGAACCTATTTTTTTAATCAAATTATTTTAGTTATTTGAGTATATACAATCATAATCGTTTTAAATTTCGGGTTTGGTGGTTTGAAAATTATATTATTCAGATTAATCGAATTATAATTTTTTAAAAATAAAATCACTATTTAAATTTTTACAAGTAAATAGCAACTAATCAGTAGTCACTCATATTTCTAGATACATCTCTCAAAAGCCTTTTACAAGTAAATATTGTGGAGTACCATTTCGTTCTTAAAAGTAACTACTGCAACATTCATCAAAAGCTTTCTTAGCTGAGAAGCATACCATTTGTTGCATCATGCATGTTGCTACTGGATGCTTGGACTAATATTGATTAGACTTTGTTAAATTATGGGTTATGTATTTGTTAATTTTAAATCATTGAACTACATCTTGTTTAATTTATGAATTATGGGTTTTGTTTTATGGATTATTGCTTGGAAAACAATTGAAATGAAATTTTTTATATGATAAAAATGAATTTTAATTTAAGTTATATACCAAATAACTAAAAAATTAATTTAGTTATTCGACATTCAGTTATTTCTCTATTTAAATATTTGTTTGAGTAATTAAATTATGATAAATTTGATATTCGATTATAACTTAATGCGGAACCTAAAAATACTTAATGCCGAAGTATTTGTCACAAGCTACGAGTATGTATTTGATAATGTAACATTTTTGTAATTCTTTGAATATGGACACTTTACGTACCTTGTCTAAAGGTGAAAAAGAGGACAACTAAAATGATTCTATTTAATTTTTTTAATGTTGAACAAAAGGATTCTTGCGGTTATTTTTTTTATAATTATTTTGGAATATTTGTTTGTTGTTTTTTTTGACATCCCCTATTTAAAAGGATATCCTGTAAATATAATTATGATATTAATTTCAACAAAATTTTAATTATTTGTAAATATTCCACATTATTTGGAAGACTCCGACGAGAAATTTCCACCAAACTTCGCGCACATTCATTATTCACAAATTGCCGTAATCCGAAGTAACTACTTTCTCACCTCATTTGCTCCAAAATGATTTTTTTTAATATTGTCAGTCCCTACCACTGTTTCGTACTCTTTCCTTTCTACTATATATAAGTAGTAGGACTATAAATAGTAATAAAAAAATTTATATTTAAAAAAAAAGGATATGTATGTATTTGATTTAAATATATTCATAAATAAATAGATACGAATGCGAATATAGACGTATTCGTATTCGTTTAACATTCGACCGTAAATATATTCGACAGATATCCGAAATTTGATATCCGAATTCGGATTCGTATTCGAAATTCGTATCCGAATAACTTATATCGTTTTAAACATAATCACACATATTAAAAAATATCATTAATATTAATGTTAGATAATTAATATTTGGTATTTGTTTTCTGAATAATTTGGGATCTAATTCGTATCAACAAGCCCATTATTTTCTTAGATTTCATAAAAAAATCCCGTCTTTAAAGTTAGTTTCACTGAATTAATTTCTATGTAACGGATTGGTTATTAGAGCAGTTATGAGTTTTGTTGTTTTCTCGCAATCAAGTTTTACATTTCTCTTCTTTTGCTTGCAATTCGCAAAGTTATGACTCAAGATTTGCTGTATAAATACTATCCTGTGTTTTTAGTGGCAATTACAAACACACAAATGTATCATATATCAAACATATGTATTATATATTTGCTATGTCACTGATTTGGCTTATAGTTTAATATGGCACACGTAGGTTTTTGTTAAAGAAAACTGCAAGTGGGATGTATCAACCTGTTTTAGTCTTTTTTGTCTTCTCTTTTGAATTATTTGCTCGGATTATTGAACCATTGTGGAGTGTATTTTATTTGTTCCATGCTGCATTTTGAGTTTTACAAAGTGTATGGGCAAATATACTTAACTACTCAACGCCATCCTTGATCCCTTATTTTGTACGTTGTAGAAATCACCAAACCACGATCAACCTATACAGGGAATAACCGTAAACAATCCCCAAAAACAGTGATGGCTTAAGCCGTCCGGTGATGTTCCGACGTGAGAATAAATACAGGTCAAAAAACGTAAATATTGAAGAACGTAAACTGCTAGAATAATTTGATATTTGATGTAAATAACAACGTGCAAGAAAATTGTGTACCGTGGTTTCATGCTTATGACTGTATTTATACATTTCTCATTTGCTTTGCTACATGTGGCCAATTAGGATTGCAAAGTCATAATTGAAATCCAATTTTGAATATTATTTTACCGGTCAATCATTATCACCCCTAAGATTCGGAATCATAATCTGATTTGAAATTATAAACCAACATAAATTTTGACTCTCCTTAATTTTGTCAAGCCGCTCCAAAAGACACTTGAATGGGCTTGCCTTAATATCGGGCTCATCATAACGTATAATAAAAATAGGCCAACCCAAATTCCAAACAATGGGCCATTCCCTAGGCCCGGGGTCTTCAATTAAATACATCTCAACATTTATTATCCTAGTTGAGAAAGTTGGAAGGCGAGGAGAAAAATAAAAAGATAAAAGAAAGAAAAGAAAAATCAAATCAAATCAAATAAAACACACCCACCGGCCTACCCACATGTAAAAACATACATACACCTTTATTTGCAAAAAAATTTTTAAAAAAAATAACAAGAGGGAAACTGAAAATATAATATTGATAAGGGCATAAAGGTGGAGTGGTAGATAATTTGAGTCGTGACAACGGTTGGTAAACATTATTTGTTTCTTTTTAATTTTTAAAAACTTATTCATTATCAAAGTGGGGCAGGTAGACACAGAACCCCACCTCAATCTTGCAACAAGTAGACCATATTGGCTATCGGAGATACCTTCAAATATTATGTTCTCCCAATCTCCCTTAAGCTCCTAGCGGGATTTGACAGATATTCTTTTATTCAAAATTTAGAGATATATTTTTCTTGTTAATTCATTTTAAAATTAAAGATACATTTTTATTTTAGGATTATAAGATGACATAATATTCCAAATTTGCCATTACTTTTATATTATCATTTTCAATATCAAACCACCACAATTGAATTCTTAACTAATAGTAAGGTTATATTTGAGAACATAAAA
Source organism: Hedera helix (assembly GCA_947179155.2). Taxonomy (NCBI): domain Eukaryota; kingdom Viridiplantae; phylum Streptophyta; class Magnoliopsida; order Apiales; family Araliaceae; genus Hedera; species Hedera helix. The sequence goes on from OX359287.1 coordinate 32,186,730, forward strand.
TTATCATTCCAAATCGCCATTTTACAAATATATATTTAATTTTGGAACAAATGGAATAATTGTAATGCAGAATATATGAGCTTTTACATAGTTTCAAATTGTAATTGCTTTAGCTCAGGAGTGTTTCATCCTCAGTTCTTCTAGCAAAGAATTTAGATCAATGTAAGAAGACCCTCCCTTCTTCAACAGCCTTTTTTGCTGCATCTCTCGGTGCTCTTGCTCGGCCTCTCATTTCATTGGTTTCTTCACCAACCATCACTTGGCTCACAGCCTTCACTATATCATTCCTCTTTACAGAGACCTTATACTCTATAGTCCTTTTAGACCACTGCTGAGCACTAACTATGACTCCCATCCTCAAAACATCTGTTATTAGCTTTTCATTGTAAAACTGCTCAGCAAAAAGTGGCCACGTAACCATTGGCACTCCAGCAGTCACTCCCTCCAGTAGGGAGTTCCATCCGCAGTGAGTCACAAATCCTTCAACAGTTTCACGATCAAGGATTAGAATTTAGGGTGCCCATCCTCTTATTATTAAACCCTTATCTTCCATTCGTATCCTTCAGCCAACTACCTCTCCTGTTCTTCATTGTTCTATTTCTCTTCCCTCAGCCCCCAAATAAATTGCCTTCTGGAAGCTTCAAGACCAACTGTTATCTCATGTAGCTGTGCAGCTGAAATATTGGACATGCTTCCAAAACATATGTAGAGAACAGAGTTTGGTTTTTTGGAGTTGAGCCAATTTAAACACTCATTTTCATCAATTGAGACCTTTTTACCTCTTTGTGTTTTATCCTTGTGTTTCTGTTGCAGAGTGAAACTGGACCAACAAGCCATGCCTTTCTGCCAATGGACCTCCTAATAAATTTCTTAATAAGCGTTCTAGCTGATGAAAGTTGTTCACAATCACTCCATAACTCATCAGCTCCGATTTACTAGCCTTTTCGATTATACTAGTGACGTGGTTCTCACTTCTTTCTCTTAAATTGTCTGGCAGTTGTAATTTTGTCAATTTTATTGTGTCGCGAAGATCAGGTACAGTGAAGGTCTCTGTGTCAGATTCAATAAGGCTCTTGCTGGGTCAAGCTGTGATTAACACAGAGAGGGAAGACATCAGCTCCATGGAAAACTAGCCTTGGAATCCCAAATTTGGTTGCAATTTCAATAGTCCATGGAAAAAAGAAATCAGCCACTAGACAATCAAGTTGTTCTTTTTCTAATAACTGTTCAAGCGGTTGTTGAAACATGTCAAGAACCTTAACAAAATTCAGAGACATTTCCGGGGAAGTTACAGAAGCTAGATTCTCACAGCCATCTGGCAGCCCAGCTTTCAGAAGAGAATCTAACTTGACGGATATACTGATTTGAAGGCCAAGATGTCTATCTCTTTCAATTGTTTTAGTGAAGAGAGATGCATTGCGGGGTGTCAGCACTATGGTGGCTTTCACACTATGGCCAGCAAATTGTCTTGCCATGTCAACAGGTGTATCATGTGGCCATAAGCCATAAGTGGAAAGAAGTAGATGTGAAGCTAATGAATTTTAGAGCCCATGGTAGCTTTGGGAGGAATGAGCTTCAGCTAGTGTCTGAATGAAGCTTGGAATTGTTTTAATTTCTGACCTCCACCTTAAAGTCCAATAATAATCTAGAAAGGAGGTTGAATAGATTATTACTATTTAAAAATTTATTTTAGGTTTTTTTGAAATTTTAATTAATTAATTTGAAGTGTCAGAAATTAATATGCAAGATAATAAAAATTCAATCACACAATACACAGAGATTTATTTGGTTCACAACATACATCCCATGTATGTTGTTATGTCTAGTGTCAAACTCCTCTCCAGGACTTGAGATCTTATTATTATTAGTAATAAACATTCTTTTTATGGGCGGAGAACTTTTTACAAAATTTTCTAGATTAATTTTCAATTATACATACAATTACTTATCTTGGACAACAACTCTCCGCTCATTCCTTAAACGTAGTTGTATCTGTTTTCTGAATCTAGTTATGCTTTACGATCTGGTCTTGAAATAAGAAATTTGTCCCTCACATCACAAGTACATTAGAGATTCAACTACCCGTTGACATCTCAAAGACTCTGATTTTGGTTAAAGGATCATTCTTTTTGTTTTACAAACTAGTCTTGAAACAAAAAGTTTATTCCTCATCTCTTAAGTACACTGGAGACCCACCTACCTATTGACCTTTAAGACTTTGGTATTAGTTAAAAGATCACTCTTTTTTATCACAGATATATAAAACCAAATAACTCAACATTTTTAATAAAAGTTTGTTTTGAAAAATGATTCTTACACAAGCATATATATAATTTTATTGCAGATTTATAAATGTTTACTTTTCCTTTATTAATATAGAAAGTGCTTCTTATATTAAGCAAATATAGATTTAAGTCCAGATATAAAGGTTCAAATAACCTTTATAATGAGTGATGTGCTTCTGTGTAAGCAGATATAATCAATTGTGTTCTTGATATAAAAGTTTAAATAACTTTTTTTATTATGCAACAAGTATTTATGAATAAATGAATTTAAGTTCAAATACTTGTGATGTAAGATATCAAGTATAATAAATGAATCAATTAAATAATACTTGATATAACAAAATAATTTGTTCAACTCAAATCTATATATAATAATATATTTGATCTATGATGTGAATACTTTAAATATGATCACTTAGGCTTTGAACACTAGTTCGACTAATTCTCTCACTTAAGATTAATATATCTGCTATAGCCTTGGTGTCTAAGTACTAACCAAATTTATAGTTTTCACTATCTAACTTTTATATAAATATTTTTGATAAATCACTTAGGCTTTGAACACTCGTTCGACTAATTATCTTACTTAAGAGTAATATCTCTGTTATAACATCGGCGCCTAAGTACTAACCTATTTGACGATATTTATATAAATAAACTATATTAATAAAAGATCACTTAGGCTTTGAGCACTCAATCGGCTAATTCTTTCACTTAAAAGCCTTTGTTATAGTCTCGTTGTCTAAGTACTAAGATTTTATAGATATAAATAAATGAAATATAAATGTGTATAACAATTTATATTCGTATATCTATAAATATAAACAAGTATGAGATAATTCAAATAATGCTATTCAAGAACTTATCTCAAATATTTTGACCAATTTTTCTCTTCGACAGAAGATAATTAAGAACTTTGAGTAGAAGAGAGTTTTTTGAAAGCATTAGATAGAAAATATAGTCAAGGAGTATTTGGTTTTTTTGTTTGTAAATTGACAAATTGAAAAGAATGAGAAAACCTCGTATTTATAAAATTTTGAAGCTGGGGGTATAATGGTCATTTGGTAGCTCATTTTAAATATCAAAGGCTGAGATTTGTTAATTTTTAAAATCAAAAGCTAGGATGATTTTGAAAATGACCACACGGATTGGCCCAAAAGTACACTTTCTCTTTGGTTTTGAAATTTGAAATCTCCCAATATATGTGTTTCCTTCAGATGTAATAAGGCAATTTGGCCTTCACAAATTTCCATGTTCCTTTTAAAATTTTCAGCACATTTAATTCGGGTGGAAGGCTTTTAGCCTTTAAAAAATTCAAAGCCCCTTTCTCAATTTCCAAGCACATGCATAATGTAGTAGCATACTATTCTCATTTTCATGCATACATGACCATTTATTAATTTTCGGATGGAATAGGTGGAGTAAGTAATTTTCGGATAAAGCACACTTAAAAAGATTTTATCCTATTGTTTTTCCAAGTTTTTTTTGGTTTATTAAAATAACTTTAATATATAATATTTTGAAAAATATTTTGGAAGAATATGAGTTTCATTGGCTTAGAAAATGTTACTGTACGAACTAATCTCTTTAACACTTGATATTAAATTATCAAGGTCAAAAAAATATTAATTCAATAAATTTTAAAAATATTTTTGGTCAAAGCAAATAGGATAATTAAAATAAGTATAATATAAATCCTACGAGGAGAATTCTAATAGTAAATTATTGTTATCATCAAAATAATCCTAGAAGTTGGAAATCGATCACCGCCCATTTTCATATTTATACAATGAAAATTGCAAGCGGCAAATGGTGATGCAGGTTACCATGCTGCTTTTTTATATCTCTGCATGTACATGGTTGGCACACCACCTTGGTGCCTCTTTAAATATAATAATAGATCTTAACTTGTGAAAATTGTAAGTGGCAAATGGAAAATATATATATGGCGGGCCGATTTTTCAACTTTGTGTGGCTTCAGTATAATATTTGAATGTTCTTAAACTTGATTCTGGAGGCTATCAAATGAAGTTCCATAGCTGGAAAAGGCTATTTTTTTTCTTATTACAGTTTTGAATTTTCTGAAGGGTAACAATAAGAAGTTGCCATCATCCTCTATCACAGACTTGGGATGCAAGAAACATGTGGATATATATATGCTGCAGATATATACTTTCAAGGGTGAGTCAACATTCAGTTATTATTATATTTCTATTATGCTACTGCCTACTGGTTTTGTTCTCTCTCTCAGACTTGGTGTGCAAGAACTGTTGATATTTACTTGAGAAATACTTTTCTTTGAAAAAGTCTGATTCAAATTTTAATCACGTTATGGTACCTTACTTTCAAACTATGTCAATTGATTGTCTGATTGTCTCACTAGACAATCAATTGACATTTTAAGCATCCCACAAAGGATTTTGATCTCAATATACTGAAAAATTTCGAAATCTGATTATGATATGCATTTCTCGTTGCAATTGAATATTATATCTTATCATATACCTAAGATTTCCTTTTTTTTCATTATGACTGTATATGGAATGCTTATTACTTTTTAATAATGTCTTTATATTGGTCCAAAGTGTTTAAGATCATACCTGATATTTTTAATCCTGATTTGAACATGTGAATAGATATATGAAATCACCGTCACTTTATGTTTTCTAGCAAAGAATTTAGATCAATGTAAGAAGACCCCTAGAAGTCACTCCCTCCAGCAGGGAGTTCCATCCACAGTGAGTCACAAATTCTCTCACAGCTTCATGATCAAGGATTAGAACCTGGGGTGCCCACCCTCTTATTATTAAACCCTTCTTCTCGATCCTTTGTTCGTATCCTTCAGGCAACCACTTCTCTTGTTCCTCATCGCTCTTTCTCTCTTTTTCCACCACCCAAATAAATTGCTGTCCAGAAGCTTCAAGACCAATTGCTATCTCATGTAGCCGTGCAGCTGAAAAAAGGGACATGCTTCCAAAACATATGTAGAGAACTGAGTTTGGTTTTTTGGAGTTGAGCCAATTTACACACTCATTTTCATCAATTGAGACCTTTCTACCTCTGTTTGCTTTATCCTCGTTGTCTCTGTTACAGAGTGAAACTGGACCGATAGGCGATAGGCCACGCCTTTCTTCCAATGACCTTCCAATAAATTTCCGAATAAGCTGGTTCTAGCTCATGGAGGCTGTTCACAATCACTCCGTAGTGATTTCACTGCCATGTCGATCATATTGGTGAAATCATTTTCAGTTCTTTCTCTTAAATGGTCTGGCAATTGAAGTCTGGTCATCTTTGTTGTGTCTGGAAGATCAGGCACAATGAAGATCTCTGAATCAGATTCAATGTTTTTATATGGTTCGTTCTGGGTCAAGCTGTGATAAACACATAGAGCAAAGACACCAACTCCATGGAAGACTAGCCTTGGGATCTCAAGTTTCTTTGCAATCTCAGTATCCCATGGAAATAAAATATCAGCAACAAGGCAATCAGGTCGGTCTTCTTCTAAGAGCTGTTGAAGCTGTTGTTGCAGCATCTCCATAACCTTATAAAGAGTCGGAGACATTTCTGGGGAAGTAACTGAAGCTAGATTCTCACATCCCTCTGGCAGTCCGGCTCCGTCAGAAGGGAACTTAACTTGGCGTATGCTAATATGAAGGCCAAGTTTTCTATCTCTTTCGATTGTTTTAGTGAAGAGACATGCATTGAGGGGTGTCATCACTATGGTGGCCTTCACACCATGACCAGCAAATTGCCTAGCCATGTCAACAAGGGGGATCATGTGGCCTGGAGCCATAAATGGGAAGAAGTAGATGTGAAGCTGATGAATTTTAGAGCCCATGGTAGCTTTGTGGGAGGAATGAGTTTTTGCTAGGGGTTGAAGGAAGTTTGGAGTTGGTTTGGTTTCTAATTCCGCCCAGCTTCATATTTATACAATGGAAATTGCAAGTGGTAAATGGTGACACAGGTTACCGACCTGCTTTTGTCATCTCTGATTGTATAAATGTGCCTATTTGAATATAATACTTCCGTAACTAGTAAAAATTGCAAGTGGCAAGTGGGAGATATTGTTAATTTTCATGAATCAATGAAGAACATTACTTGCAGATCACAAGAAACAAAGAAATGAAGATGAATGAAGTAACTGAACTATAAAGCTGAGCTTGAATGAATCTGTATTCTCTTAACAATATTACATTTCTCTGTACTTTACAATTAGTTTGCTAGTCTATTTATACAGCTGTAAACCTATCTATATACATTCTGTACCTATACAAGTTTCTTACTATAAAGCTATCTAAGCTCTCCTTATCTAAGCTCTAACTGCTAACTAACTAACTAACTAACTAACTAACGGAGCACTTACTATTCCCTTGAATTTATAGACTAAGTTACACGTGTCACTGCCATTGTACGTGAAAGTCACCCCCATTGCGTGAAGCAGAACCTGTGAATTTTAGGCCACTTAATTTAGAAGCTTTAATGCTCTTTTAGTCAGCACATCAGTCTTAGTAACTGCAGAAACTGTATGCTGTGTATGTTGTGTATCATGACAGTTGTTGTGCTGATCTGCTGCTGTGCTGAATGTATTGAGCCAATATCTTCATCAAATATATGGCTGATCTTTCAACTTTGGGTGGCTACAGTGTATAAATAAATATTTTAATATTTCTAAACTTGTATTCTGGGGGCCCAATTTTGGTGATCGACCAATCAAATCAAGTTCCCTAGCTAGCTGTGATGTTTCTATCTGTTTCTTATTTCAATTTCAGAAGGAAAATAAGTTGTCATCTCTCTCTCACAGACTTGCGATACAAGAAACATGTTGATAATTGATGCACACACGTTCTTTCAAGGGTGAGTCCAGTCCAGATTCAACTATTATTATATTTCTGTTATGCTACTGGGTTTTTGTTTCTCTCACGCTTGGTGTGCAAGAAATGTCTTCGTATTTACTAGAGCAATATTTCACTATGGGAAAGTCTAATTCAAATTCTAAGAGTGAAGATGTTAGTTTAACGAGGCGAGAAAATTCGTAAAATTAAATTTTTTACTTGTGAAAATATCAGTTTTCATTTTAATCGCTGTTCTAGTATCTTCGCACGAAACACTAAAATTGTAAATGCATAAGATTGTTAAAGTGCATAATTTCAAATGATAGTCAGTTGATAGTTGCACTCATTGGTTGGAATGGATTTTGATCTCGATATACTGACAGGTGAAAAATGAAAATTTTCGAATCTGATAATGACGTGCATTTCTCCTCGTAATTAATTATCATATCTTTTACCCAAGTCTTCCTTAATTATGTTTTATTATGACTATATTATAATACTTATCACCTCTTTTGATGATGTCCTTAGAAATATGTCGTAAAATTGTTAAAGTGCGTATTTTCAAATTATAGTTAATTGATTGTCTTACTCAGACATCAGCAAACGGATTTTGATCTCAATATATACTGAAAATTGTCAAATCTGATAATTATGTGAATTTTTTTATTACTATTGAATATCCTATCACAAACCTAGTTTCTCCTTGTTATATATATATATATATCTATAGATATATATATATATACTACAAAATGGATATTCTTGATGGATTTTGTTGTTGGTCCTACTTTTGGTAACTGAATTTGTGGCCTCTTCAAGACAGGCTTTTGCTCCCTTTGTTTATATTCACTTTTTAAAAAATATTTATCATAGATCTTAACTTTGTAATTTCTATTAATGCATGTTTTTCTCTTGACAGTGAGATTACATCTTCAAATGATGAAAAATTGATTTTCAAATCTCTTTGTTCTCCATTAATACACTAAATGGTTATGATATATACTCTCGTTGGACCACATACTGTAATTTAAAGGCCTTTTTGGTGATGTATATTGTTGGTCTTATATTGCTTCATATTTTTTTTAAAAAAATGATTTACAATGGTCCATTAGAGCCAGTTGTTGGGAATTAAGTCGGTCCATATATACTCATGTGAAACTATATTATTTATAGTTGTGCCATATTTAGTTGTTTGTTCTTAAGTTTAGCTGCTTGTTTGATTTAACAGATGATGATAAACTATTGAAAATGTGAAATGTACTATGGGTTGTGTTTTTCAGACTTTTGTTAAGTTGTTGCAATCAGAATCTCACTTTATAAGAGATATATACATTTGGAAACTCATGAACTTTATTGCAGCAAATATGATCTTCTGAAAGATTTTGATTAGTATTGTTATTCCTTTCCTCGGGGACGATTTGCCCTCAATTCCTCCAGTAAAGAATCTAAATTAGCACGAGATGATCCACCTACTTCAACGGCCTTCTTTGCTGCATTTCCCAGTGCCCTTGCTCGGCTTCTCATTTCATCCGCCTCTTCACCAACTATCAATTGTCTCACTGCCTTCTCTATTTCTCTCCTCTCTACAGAAACTTCATATTCATTTGTCCTGCTAGTCCACTTTTGGGCACCCACTGCAACTCCTATCTTTAAGACATCTGTAATTAGCTTTTCATTGTAAAACTGTTCAGCAAATAGCGGCCATGTGATCATGGGCACTCCAGCAGTCACTCCCTCCAGTAATGAGTTCCATCCACAATGAGTCACAAAACCTCCAACAGCTTCATGATCAAGTATTAGCACTTGGGGCGCCCACCCTCTTATTATCAAACCCCTCTCCTCCATCCTCCTCTCAAATCCTTCTGGCAACCACTCCTCCAGTTCCTCGTCCTTCTTTTTCTCTTTTCTCACCACCCAAATAAATTGCTGTTCAGAATTTTCAAGACCAGTAGCTATCTCTAGTAGCTGAGCAGCTGAAAAGTGGGACAGACTTCCAAAACAGACATATATTACCGACTTTGCTTTTCTTGAATCGAGCCAGTCAATACATTCGTGTTCACCAATTGTGGCGTTTTTACCTCTTCGGGCTTTATCTTCTCTGTCTCTGTTACAGAGTGAAACTGGTCCGATATGCCATGTCTTTGTCTCATGACCTTCTTATAGTGTCCTGAATAAGCTGGTTCCAGCTCGTGGAAGCTGTTTACAACAACTCCGTAGCTTTCCATCTCTGATTTCTTAGTCTTTACGATTACATCAGTAAAGTAGTTATTGCTTTCTTCTCTTAAAAGGTCTGGCAGTTGTTCCTTTGTCAACTTTATAGTGTCCGGAAGGTCAGGCACAATGAAGGCCTCTTTATCAGATTTTATGTTTTTGAAAGGTTCATGTTCGGCTAAGCTGTGATAGACACAGAGCGGGAACACACCAATGCCATGGAAAATTAGTCTGGGAATCCCAAGCTTGCGTGCAGTTTCAGTAGTCCATGGAAATAAACTGTCAGACACGAGGCAATCAGGCTGATCTTCTTGTAGGAGCTGTTCAAGCGGTTGTTGAAGCAGGTACATGCCCTTATAAAATCTTGCAGACATTTCTGGAGTCGTAGTGGAAGCCAGGTTCTCGCAGCCCCCTGGCAAGCCTGCTCCCTCTGAAGGGAATCGAAGTTGGCAAATCTCTATTTCAAGGCCAAGCTTTCTGTCTTTTTCAATGGTTTTAGTGAAGAGGGCTGCATTGAGGGGTGTCATAACTATGGTTGCTTTCACATTATGCCTAGCAAATGTCCTGGCCATGTCTACAAGTGGAATCATATGGCCAGGAGCCATAAGTGGAAAGAAGTAGATGTGAAGCTGATAAGAAATTGATCCCATGGGGAACTTGCAAGAGGAATCAGAGTTTGAGACGGCGAGGAACTTAGAAATGGGGTGTTCTTCATGTGCTCTACACGGTTTCTTATATTATATACATATAATCGATGAAAGTTGCAGCTGATCCAATTAGACAAATTTGGACGTTGATTTTCCAACTTACTGTCTCTTCAGTTGCTCCTTTCTGTCCAAACATTTCGAGCGTTCCTATAAACATGTCTAGCATTTGAATGGACTAATTGTATATTATCTCCTTGGCATTTGCAGTTACATCTGTCTCATTCTCACTTTCTGAATCATGGTAAGAAATTGCCCGTCTCTGTGTCCGTCCGTCTATCTTGTATACTTTCGGCTATATTTTTATATTTACAAGAAAGTATTATTTCAAAGCAAGTTTGTTCTTAACTGTTATTATGCTTACTGAAAACTATTATCTTGATGCATTGTAAATTTATTGATTACAAGTGAAACCTTTGTGTTTTGGATACGACACTGAAATCTGGACAATATGCATGCGAGTTTACCGAAATCTCATGTCGTTTGTGTTTAGAATTTATACTCTAGATATCGTCGAAGTGTTTACTTTCATATTGTACTCAAATGGTTTATTAGATACAGTGTTGAATATATTCGGGCCTCCTAGGCAAGGATATTGGTATTTACCGTACCGGGGGAAGTGGTATTAAAAGATTCTCAATTCGGAGTATTTTTGTTTCATTTGATTATGCAACTGCGTTCTTCGTTCGATATATTTGCTTACTAGTCCTACAAACCTAACCTTAATGTGTGAAAATATGTTAAAAAGTCAAATAAAACTTTCACTTACGGATAAAGAATTGATCTTTAAGCTTTTTGGTTTTTGCGATAGTCGATTCAATGAACTTCTTAGATAGTGTTGGAAAATATATGAAAGATGATAAATTATAGATGAGTGAGAAAGAGTATTTAAACCTTAAAACACTTGATTCAACTCTCTTACTTAAAATAATTCACATACAAAGATTATTTATAAGGTTTCTAAGACACTTCTAGAGCCACTTTAATAATTACTACATGACCAAATACATGTATATGAACCTAACCGTACATGTTTTAAGACACTTCTAAATATATTCATGTACACATATATCATGAACTTACTCATTTATATACCAACATAAATTAATAATATTAAATCCAATTTCATATATTCAATAGATAGCAGGGATGGTTTTGTTACCTTTCATATCGGAGGGTTGTGGTCTTGTTGAGCAGAAGTAAAAGCAAAGGTGGCTCTTTTTGTCGTTTGTTTCCTTTTATCCTTTTGTTGTGTGCACTGTGCAGTAGTGAAACTTACCCAATTTTATACTTCCAAGTTTCGTTTTATCCCATTGTTTTCTCCAAGTTTAAATTTCTTCCGATTTTAACCTCTAACTTTAAATATCTTTTGATTTATCCTCGTGTTAAAAAATATAACTTTCGGATAAATTATACAATATCTTTTTATTTTATCCTCTGAGTTAAAAATTTTACTTTTAAATAAATTCCGCGAGTGCTACAGGAGTTGGTTACAATAAATGTGTTTCTTTCTGGATCTGCACTATGTAATAGAAGTAAAAATCTTGTGCTAAGAAGAAATTGATGGACCAAGGCTAGGAAAACTGGAGAGATTTAGGTAGCAAATAGCAATACAGTTCAGTCAGTCTGTCTACTGTTGCCTACAAAAGACAAGATTTTGTATTTCCCCACTACAAAAATCAATCACATGCTCTTAGTTTTTTAGCTCTTTTAGGTTTATGGTTCTTATTAGTTGCAGGGTCGGGGCAGGAATTTTCAAAGTCAGGTGTGGGACTCCTCGTAGTTGGATTATATCTACAACCTTTGTTTAGAGTCCTAATCTACTCCATAACAATTTTTCTTCAATTTTAACCCATGTACCAAATGGATTGTCTCAGTCTCTCCACTATTTAAGACATTATGTAAACATATGGAAAATTTAAAATATAAGAGCAAAGTAATTTTTTAGTTTTGTTCAAAAATGCGTCTCGTTTATCCAGAGAATATATTATCTACTTAATTCTTTTTCGATAAATTATAAACTTAAATTTCACATTTTTTTGTCATAACTCTTATATTTTTGATCAAAATGAGTATATATATATATATATATATATATATATATATATATATATATATATATATATATATATATATATATATATATATATATATCGATGTGATATTTTAGTTTCACATCAAAATTAGGGAAATGTATTTCACTGTATGTTGGAGTTTAGTGTTATAGTAATCTTGACATTTTGAGGTGGATGACCTCTATGATATTTGTGAGACACTAATTAGAACTTGATCCAACTCAGACGAACTCGGGTCATTACAAAGCCACTCTTGATGTGGTGGTATGTTTGGAGCTTACACATCCCTTAAAAACTGTCATTCTTTGATTGGTGAATGTGAATTGTGATTCAAGCCTGGGAGACTTTGATACCGAGTCTTGCATCAAAACAAATGGCAAGCGACAATACAGACTTTGGTAGGCCTGTGTGTTTATGGTGGCTGGTGGGTGAAAATAACTTATTAATAATATTTTTGAAATAATAAATTTAAATATTTCAAAAGTGGACCCGAGTTTTTACGATCCACCAACACGAGCTACTACTTCTCCACCATAGAGCTACTCTACTCCACCATAGGTTTTGGAGCAGATACATGAATATTCAAAAATAGGAAAAATTAAATTGGGATGAAAGTAGTAATTAACCATATAATTAGTTTTTCCTTTTGCCAAATGATCATTATGCGTCGTCTAGAAGCCGAAACAAGAAGATCAATGTTATAAAGCAAATCCATGCCTAACATCTTTCCCTTGTGAACTGAATGCAATTCAAGATTGTAAACAGTTACTTCTGTAAGCCATTTTTTCATGTTATCCAGCAAGAAAAGATGAAAAATAATTAAGAAACGAAAAATAAATACGACATGTCCCTTATGATGAATGTTCAAGCATATTAATTATAATGCAAATTGCCAAGAAAGAATCAGAACAAGCAAGTCTCCAAAAAGAGTTCTGCATTTACCCACAAAGTTTACCCGTAGAAAAGACAAAAAAGTATTGTCCTACAACATTCATCTTAATAATTAAAAGTGAAAATACACTCTTTTGTTTTTCCTGCGGATAAACATATCGGATAAAATTTGTAAGTCTAGAATTTTTTTCCAAAAAATGTCTACATCTGAGAGCGATAAGACAACTCCTGTTTCTGTGGTGCTCGTGATTTATGGCCTTTCTTTCAAATATTATATGGACCGCCAGGAGTGATCGATCAACATGTCTATATATATATATATATATATACACACACACAGTTGGTTGATATTTTCAATGCCAAAATTGTAATTATAAATATTTGTATTTGCGTGTTAGTGTTGTTATACTTGCGCTGAAAATATCATTTGTTTTGTATTTACAAATAACGGTTCTTAGCCGGCATTGGCTAGCTATGACTCTATTTTCAGCCGTACGTACTGTACTTAGTTCACTCACATTGTCATCGAATAACTTTTTATTGGCCTCTAGTAGTATTAGCGGAAAAGTACTACTTGACTTGCTGGCTTTTTTTCACTATGGGTACTAATAAATTTTTTAATAGGTCATCAAGTTAAATAAGATGTTCATTTCTAGACGGAGGGAGTATATAGAGGGGAGTATATGCAGAGGGAGGGGAGGTAGATGAGAGAGAGTGAGAGATGGACGGGAGGCACCTCTATTTCAGTGCTCTGTTTCTTCAATTCAGTTTTATCTGCCAAACATGTTTGCACCATCAAATATCTTGTGACCCTGTACTTAACAACAACACTAGAGAAGCACTAGAAATAGTAATTGGTATACCTGGTGGTGGTACAAATTCTCCTCCAGCGCCGTCTCCTGATTACCCAAACTGCCCTCCGCCGCAATCACCTCCACCTCCACCTCCACCGCCTTCGCCGCCGCCATCCCCAGTATTTTCCTTCGAAAGCAAGCGAATCGAAATTGTGTACTCAGTTATTCAAGATTTCAAGAAAAAAATCACCCATGATCCCTTTGGCATTACCAAAACATGGGTTGGCCCTGATATTTGCAAAAACTACCGGGGCTTTTTTTGTGACATTGTCCCGGACTACAATCTGACGGCTCTCGCCGGAGTTGACTTCAATGGCTATAACTTCGCCGGTTCAGAACTCGTCCTGGCCGGATTCATTGAAGCCTTACCGGACATAGCAATCTTCCATGCAAACTCCAACAATTTTTCCGGCCAAATCCCTAAAAATATCGTCAAGCTCCGGTTACTCTACGAGCTCGATCTAAGCAACAATTTATTCTCCGGTGAGTTTCCTGGAGAAATTTTTGGTGCCACCAATCTAAGCTTCTTGGACTTCCGGTTCAACTCATTTTCGGGGAGTCTTCCGCCCCAAGTTTTCTTTCTAGACCTCGACGTACTTTTCATTAACAACAATAATTTCATGCAAAAGCTTCCTGACAATCTGGGCTGGACTCGTTCCCGTTATTTAACTCTAGCAAACAACAAGTTCGTCGGTTCAATCCCTCCGAGCATCGGAAATGCTTCACAATTTCTAATTGAAGTTCTCTTGTTGAACAACCAACTTTCTGGTTGCTTGCCAAATGAAATTGGGCTGTTGAGCAACGTAACTCTCTTTGATGTGGGCCAAAACAAGTTGACGGGCCCAATACCACACTCATTTGGGTGTCTGAGTAGAATAGAGATTCTGAATTTGGCCCAAAATGAGCTTTATGGGTCTGTTCCAGAGCTGATCTGCAAGTTGCCCAATTTGGTGAATTTGTCATTATCATATAATTATTTCACTAGTGTCGGCCCAGAATGTAAGAGGTTGATCACAAAGAATGTGCTTGATGTGAGGATGAACTGCATTCTCGGCCTTCCGGGTCAGAGATCACCAGCCGATTGTCATGCATTTCTCTCTAGGCCCAAATGTTGTAGTGAGGATGAGAAGCTGTATAGTTGGATTCCTTGCAGTAAAGAAATTCATTCCAATCAGGAGCCGTCCGATCGTGTCACTGCTGCTGCTCCTAGATCGTACGGCGCTCTTATACCGCATAAATTGTAATATACAAACCCCAAGTTGAAGCCGTGAAAGTGGGTGATTCTGAGTTATATTGTTCTTGCTTAAGGATATTCGTATTGTTCTTTTGGGGGATTCTCCCTGTAGATCAAATGTAAGGAAATTTGTAAGCCCATTTCTGATTTGTTGGGCGAGAATGCAAAACAAAGGCCCACTAAATGTAGTTAGATAGAATAAAAGAACATTATGACTACAAAATTGCTCATTTCATCCGGAAATGAAATTCTCATTATATCTTTGTTTTTACATATGATTATTGTCTGGTTATGGGTTTTTCTTTGAGAGGTTTTTTTTACTCATTAGTTTGGGTTGAACTTCAATGGGCTTGGACCATTTCATTTATTTAAATCTGATTTAGTATTAAAAACATCAGTACGAGACTGCCGCAAACGCCCAAAAAGAAATAATATTCAACCCCCCCCTTCCTAGTCCAGAATAAAAGTTTTGTTTGACTTTTTGCGCATATTAAGAAAGATAATAAAATGACAAAATTATCCATATTTAAATTCTCATTTAATTGTATAGTTTTCTACAAATAATTAGTGATGTTCCATAAATATGCATAGAGAATAAAAAAAATAACAATTAATACTAAAGATATTCTAAGCAAATTATTATAAAAAATAGATTATTTAAGGTAAGTAGACATTTAACTTGAAACAACCTAAAATAGTAATAAAGACTTTTATCTGGGGCAGAGGAAATCTTATGATGCTTTGGATGAGTATAATTTTTTCTCAATAGCAGATAGATATTAATTATTTTTAAAATATCAGAATTAAATTTCTGATGCAAGCCATATATTTTATACATGCAAAGAAAATGAATTTCAATATAATCAAACATGGTGCACGCAGAAGATGTATGTATCACTACTTAAATATGTATAATGCTCAAACTACCTTTCTGAACTACTTTTGTTGAAATGGGCAGGCCCAATTTCATTTATATTTAATGGGACTCCTTACGCGAATAACACATAGAGAAGTCTTACTCGAATAACACATAGAGAAGTCTGTGGGCTGTGGCTAGCTGTGAACCAGCTCCGGTCTGCAATCGACAGTAATAGACCATAACTATTACTACTAGTAATATCAATACAGCTGTGTTGTAGTACTCGATTCATTATGGTTTCATATTTGACACATGACCTGACCCTTCATGTGATCGATCCAGATCGTATAGTTAATTCATGTAGCGTAGTAATATCTATGCAAGTGGGTAATGGGATGGGCCTATTAAAGTTTGGGTTCACAATTGGAAACACTTTTTGATGTTATTTAACTATAACAACCTATCGAAAAAAGTATGCCCCTCTCACATGAGGATGGACTCCATACACGGTGGGACCTGTGCTACAACGCGTGGAGCCCAACCTCATGTAAGAGAGGGAGCGTACTATTCATCCATGTCTCAGGAGTATGGAATAATCACTCCATAATTATCACACTTATTGTTTAAAAATGGAGTTGTAAAATTAGAATTCAGTGATTGAAATCTTAGTTTAGTAATTAATATTGAATTACTGTGATTTTTAGGTCTCGAGTTTAATTTTCACTTTAGTAATTAATATTGAAATAATGTGACGTTTAGATCTTAAATTTGATTCTCATTTTGCATAGTACTTAAAAATAAATTATCAATGTTATTTAAAAATAACTCTGAATATTTGTTAAAAAGAAAATTAGAAAATCACGTGTGATATCAGAATAAAATGATACTTCTAATTTTTACGTCAACCCTTTATAATTATGTATTTTTTTTTAAGAATATAATTGAATTCTAATAATAAATTCGAATTTGTAATTTTGTACGGTTAAAGAAAGACTTTATCGGTACTAGTGCAAGAAGAATTTCCTCCGCTGCAGTATCTTCTTTCCTTGCTGTACATGTCCTATCACCGACGCCCATAACTTTGTGCTTTTCACACGTGGGTCACGTGATAATCTGTAATCGCCTCTCAAAAGTGAAACACTGACCCTTGTGTATTAGTTGTAGTATTAGGTCGGACACTACAAGATATATAAAAATTAAATATTATATTTATTTTAATTATTAAAAAATAAAATCTAACATAAAAATTAATATTAAAATTTATTTTTAATAATTAAAATATATTTTGTGTTTTCCTATTAGGCCACCACCATATCCTTTCAAAATAATTCTAAGTACGATTTCCAATTTATTCTGATCCAATAACTTTTTATTCATTAATTATACAATTTTAAAATTTAAATTGAAGTCTAAACTTAAAAAAAATATGAAAGAAGAAATATAAAATATTGATGGATAATATTCATAAGTTAAATATTTTATTTTTAAGATAAAGTGTGAAGGCTAGTCTACTAGCTCAAATATTAGATAAAATGTTTATACAAATATATAATTTCTCCATTTTAAAATAATAGGTAAATATATTTTATTTTAAAATATATATATAAAATGGATATGAATTTATTAAAAAGTTATGAATTATAATTAAAATATATTATAATTTTGAAATCGAATATTGTTATATGGATATGGTAAAGAGTTGGAAAGAAAAAGAATCAGAAAAACGAGTGAAATAAGTGCAACTGTTACTAGTACGTGGGCATGGCCCAAGATGTTCCTTAAATCAAACATTAACAAAAGGAATCCTTGCGCCGTGCCGCCCGTCCTTCACTTGTCAGTCCGACCGATGTCCTCAATCACCACCGACAATCGCCTGCCACTTATTTTCCTTTTCGCTAAGTTTTTTTTATTTTTATTAATGCATGAGGATTTTTATATTGAAAATAATGTAAGTCTCTTAATTTAATATTTTTTGTAATTGATTATATTATCATTTATTATATTCAATAACACATTAATTGGGACAAAATAAAAAAATTGAGACCCCGATGTTACACTCATATTTTTATTATTTCATTTCTAAATCTAATGTAACAGTGATTATTCCATAATTTGTTATGAATATTGATTACTTTAACTACTCGATCTATTGAATATTTTGAATGGACCTCCACTTACTGGGCAGAATCCGACTGAGTTCATCATTCCTTGATAATTAGGAAGCCATCAACTCCCAATTCTATTTCCACCTGATCTCTCCCTCGCCAAACGCTACAAGCATATTTTGAAGAACTTGAGGATTATTAACAATTAGAAAGAACTCCTAAGAAATTCACACTTTAATTAATTGATGAAACTATCCTAAAAAAAAAAAAAAAAAAAAAGAGCAATAATTAACATTGCTACATGATGTCAATCATCTTTATATAATGATTTTGAAAATGGTGACCTTGATTTTGACGAAGAAGAAGAAGAAGATTTCGGACAAAATTCCAAGGTATTAACAACCCCATTTTCCACTACAAAATGACCCAACAAATCATTGGACTCCACCAAATTCTGCCTGCATAAGAATTCTTCACTGCAAATTCTCTCCACTTCTCTATCCATTTCGTGAACAAACACATGGGTTTTCCCTCCGCCGCCCTTTTTGCTCCTCGCTAGAACTCCGGCGGTGAATATTGCCGACATCCTCCCCGGAGCCGCTGAAAAAAACCCACGAGGCCCGTCCACCAAAATCACATCCCACCCCATTTCATATATATGATTTGGGAGGTCATTAATAGCTAATTTACACTCGGAAAAGAGGAGATTCTGAACCGGCCGGCAATCTTTCCGAATTTGGTCTTTTGCGTAATCCAAAAGATCATATAGTTCGCTCACTTTTGTTGTGAATTGAACATCGTAAGCTTCGATATACGGGTGTCTTTCTTCGAGTTTCGACACAAAATAGGCACTCTCGTCGACGAAAACTGTGCGGCCGTTGTTGTTGAGGGATTTCCAGAGAAGGGTTTCGTGGGTGAGGCCGAAAACGAGCAAATTACAAGGGGCGCGGCAGCGGCGGAGGACGGCGGCAATGGTTTGGAGCTCGGAGACGGACATGCGGGCGGGGTTGGTGGAGTTGCTGGTGGCGGCGTAGTGGAGTAGGGCGTCGAAAATGGGTGTTGGGAGTGGGGATTTAGTGGCGGTGGCGGAGGGAGCGGCTGTTCTGGCGGTGGAAATGATGTCTTTAGAGGTAATTAGAACGAGAGTGAAAGCGAAAGTGAAGAAGGAGATGACAGTTAGAAGCCATGTACGGTGGTGGGAGGCGGTGGGGGATCCGGGTGGTTTGTGTAATGAAGGGTGGAGGAGAAAGAGTTTTGTGTTGCTGCTACTCTTCATTTTTTTAGAGAGAGAAATTTTGCAGAGAACGAGTGAGAGATAATGATATGGGATGATATTTGCATTCTATTTTTTCTTTATTTATTACTCCTATCTTTAGAAAGAGTTGAGAAAATTTACTTTTAATCTTTTGTAGTGTCAACTAAATTTTGACTTCTTGCATAACTATAAACGACAGACAACGTATAATCTTGCACAATAACAAAAAGCACTTTTGTCACTAAATTATAACCTTCTCCAACTCACTTCGTGTGAGAATACGACTATATTTATGTATTTTGGATAAGTTGCTTACATAATTATGTAAATTTAATTATTTTAAATTAACGAGTATCATATTTATAAAAATAAAAGTATATAATAATAAAAAGTCTAATACATATATTTATAGATGTCTCGTGCATTAATTTAACTTTCATCACTTTACATAATTGTGAAAAAAAACTTACTAGATCTTATAGTTGTGAACAATCATATGTATTCTTTTTTTTTCAAATTCAAATTTGTCTATGTTTAGACTAAAAGTAATAATTTAGTGATAATTTTTTTTATATTACACAAAATTACACGTTTAAGTTTATTTGTCGATAAAAGTTAACAATTCATCAAATCCTAAGTCTTTGAGATTAAAACAATCCTTAAATTTAGTTAGGTTTTTCGGGAAAAAAAAAAACTTTAGCTCAGGATGTGGGACATAGTTGGTGACATGGCGGGAGCCGAATATTGAGGATGAAAAAGAAGAATAAGTATGCAAAATTAACTATAAAAATCAACAATAAAATTAATTTTGACTATTAAAAAATAAAATTTTATATTAAAATTTGTATTATATTTTATTTTTTATTAATTAAAATAAATATAATAATTAAATATTCTTTGGAGATGCCGTTTGTTAGTTAAAATCCCCTTGAGAAAAAAATAGAAATTAAACAAATTAGAGAGCTTAGCTCAGGATGTGGGACCCAGTTATTAGGGTTTTGGATACTCTGTTACGAAAAACTCTTGTTTTTTTGTTTTTAATTATTTTGAAATTATTGAATGGTGTTTTATAATTTTAAAATTATAAAAATTAATATATATTTAAGAGTTAAATATGCATGAAAATACAAGAAGAGGAGTTTTCAAAATAGAGGATTTAAGCTCCGTAATTAGCGAGTAGGCGGGACGCAAACATTGAAGGGATGGAAAAGAATGGTCGTTGGAGAAGTCGTTGGTTAGTTAAAATCCCCATGAGAAAAATTAGAAATTAAACAAATTAGAGAGCTTAGCTCAGGATGTGGGACCTAGTTGACGAGGTGGCGGGACCCAAGCATTGAAGGGATGGAAAAGAATGGTCGTTGGATAAGTCATTGGTTTAGTTAAAATCCCCATGAGAAAAATTAGAAATTAAACAAATTAGAGACTAGAGAGGTTAGCTCCGGAAGTTGGGACGGGACCTAGTTGGCGGGTCCCAAACATTGACTAAAATGTAAGAATAATCACTGTGACAGTTGGGCGTTAAGATTTTAACTCAAAATCGTAATCTCATAATTTTAGAGAATTGCTCAATTAAATTATATGGTATAGCTATAAATTAAATAACATAAATTTTATTTATATAAATTTATTATTTATCTTCAGAAATATTTCAAGTGTCTTAATATAGTAAAATTCTCCCATAACATGGACAATTAATATCTTAAATTTATTTAATTGTAGACAATACAAATATAATAATTATCATAATTTTTTTTATCAAGTTATCAGTATTAAACTATATATATATATATATATATATATATATATATATATATACACATATATATATACACATATAGGTAAACATGCCACACACAAAATTATCCGTAAATTTTATAAATTTATAAACAAATTGTGAAATGGAGGAGTACATTTTAGATACATTTAATCAAGAAACTCACTAATACTGAGCCACTCCTGGTTACTCCGACTCTTACTTACTTTACTTACCTTTTAATTTTTCTATGCTAATTAATTAGTGTTCGTAAATACAATCATTTCATTTAGATGATTTTGCGAATGAGCTTATCAATGGCATGGTTTCCTTGGGGAAGAAAATAAAATAAAGTCCTTAATCTTTTTTCTAAATGTAATGAACTTCTTTTTGTTAAAGGCTGTGGAAGTGAAATATGAGAAATGTTGTCGGCCGTTCATTTCTATAGTTATGAAATATTAGACTAAGATTGGCTTTTTAAAATTAATGTGAGATATTTTTAAATTGATATGATTTATTTTAGTTGTGAAAACAGTAAATCATGAAATTAGTAGTATTTTTTTTTAATTTATGATTTTTATATTTCTATTGTGTAAAATTAAAAAAAAAATCAAGATGTTAATTGTCTATATTATGTGAGGACTTTACCTCATTAAGCCATGAAGTATTTCTAGAGATAAATAACAAGTTTGTATAAATAAATTTTATGTTGCGTCATTTATAACTGTATCATGTAATCCAATTGGGTAGTTGTTTAAAGTTATGAGGTTAAAGTTTTGAGTTCAAATTTTTACGGAATCAATTTTTTTATAATATATTAAGAGTGCAATGGTTACTTTTGCATTTTAATCTTGAAGAGACGGAAAAGAATGGTCGTTGGTCTATGTAGATTAATTAAAATCCCCATGAGAAAAATTAGAAATTAAACAAAATTAGAAAACCAATAGCAAATTATTGCGCCTTAATGGCCTTAAATTATGGATGGTGGAGGCTCATTTATTCACTACCACCCTTCACAATTTTTGAGATCTATTAAACATCTAGTGAACATGTGATTATCATTTTTGAAATCTGATTTACTGAGTAATTATTTTTGAATCAAGCGTTGGTGAAAGTTGGTTATAAAAAATTCCCTGGTGAGTAACTGCACCACAACCTGGTGATACGTGGAGAGATGATGGTCTGCATATATACATAGTTTTGTAACGTTAAAACGGTTACCATAGTTTGAAGGAAAATTAAAAAATGTTTTATTTTTGGTATTTACACCAAAAACAAACTATTTCATTTTCTCCTGCTTTATACTATAAATTAGTTACCTTCGTATACGTTACGTGTATAAATTAATATAAAAAGGAATAAGAGAAAAGTAAAAAACACGTTACGTGTATAAATTAATATACAAAAAAATAAGAGAGTGGAAAAGTAAAAATGATAAGAAATTGGAAGAGATACAGTAGGAATGAAAATATAATTGTCTGTGTAAGAGAATTACTAATAAAGATGAAAAGGGTAAAAACGAAAACTGAAAAGGCTTCACTTTTGGTGTTAAACACCAAAAATAATTGCTCAACTTAACTTTGCTTTTACTTAATATATTAGATAGATAGATAAATAAATACTTAAATAGATAGATAGATAGTGAGAATCAATATTTTTATAAGATCTCTTTCACATGAGTGTGACACTCATTTATTATTAATGTGAGATAGATACTGTAAAATTATTATTTTTACTTGTAAAAATATTAATTTTTTAGATACAAAAATATTTCATATATCCATTAAGCGGTATTTATCAAGTGTGCATCAGCCATCAACATAAATCAAATAGTACATGAGCCCAAATTTTTAATTATTTCCTTCATAAAACTAGTGTAAAATTGTCTTGGTAGTTTACCTAAAGTCATTTATTGGTGACATTTTTTTGGGTTATTAAAATGATCAATTGTCACATTATTAGATAGTCAAAGTTGGGACATAATTTAATGTTATTTTTACTCCCCCTTAAACCTTCTTCAATACCTTTTCTGGTTTATCTCATGTGGAAAGGCAAAAATGAGCAGGGAATGAGTCAAATTTTCTATCATTACAGAGGCAGGATTAGATGAGGCAACAAACAGCGGAAATTGGAGGTAGTTAAGCCAAAAATGACAAAAAATAATTCCGCATTTAACGGCCTTCCCTTAGTAGGTCATCACTTTGTTTGGCCACCATTTGAGGACACGTACTAAAAAAGTTCGTGGAGGAATTTCTTTGTTTGAATTTTTGATTCATGAAGAAGAAGCTATTCGAATCTTTACTAGTGGTTTTTTATTTCTCCTTTCAAAAAAAAAAAAAAATTATCTTCAAAAGTTATTAGCCCTTATAAATACTAGCTAGACATGACAAAAATGATCCGGATCCACCAGACCGCCCTTCAAAAAGCAGGTTTTGTGTTTTATTTTTTTAGTTTATGAAAAGTTAAGCCATTTTTGACCCGGCCCGTGATGGCCCATCCCGTGCCTAATTTATTTAATTTTTTTGTAAAAAAATCGAATTAACAATGTTTTTCCTTAAAAAAAACCTAGCTTCTTTACTTTATAACCATTCATCAGAGACATTAGAGGAGAGAATCCTTTTTTCTTCTCTCCATCAGAGACATCAAATGCAAATGTCAACTCAATAGGTGTTATAGCCTCTTTTGTAGTCCGCATACATTCCAAGAATATTCAATTCGAAACTGTTATATTAAACAAAGACAAAGTCATGTGAAGCACCATGATATCTTAAATTTCTCTCGATGCGAACATGCCTTTAGCTATTTCTCTTGATGCGAACATGCCTTTAATAAGCTATTATCTATGATAAGGCCATGACTTATGATGGGAACTTTAGACTCCTTTGAAGGCCTATAAAATTATAGTAAATTTAAAACAAGAGTAACTCTATGTTATGACAAATATAACAAATTTGTTAGGATAACAATAAAAATGTATTTGTTTAATATTTTTACTTATTATTTCATCATCTCATATAATAAATCAATGAAGAATCAGAAATTATTTTTCTTCTTGGAGCTACTTTAATAATGATTTCAGAATGACTTATTTATTAGCACTTTATGTCTTCAAAGCCAAGAATTAAAAGTGTAAAGGAATTATTCATCTCAAAATCTATTTTAGAAGGTTACTTCTTTTTAACAATAACAGGTGAGAAGTTGTTAAATCTCCCCTTATACAAGGTTTTTTATATTATTCATACTTATCGTAATGCGCTTAACTATCAAAACTTGCAAAAAATAGATGTAAAGAAAAGCTCTTGGATGATCCTCTTACTGAATACAAACCTTTAAGGCTAAATCAGGTGCTCTGCTTATGATGGTAGTCTCGTCATGTGTGAGTTCATCCCCTTTACCAGCCTACAATACACAAATGAACCAATGTGTTATATTAGACTAAAAAAAAAAAGAAATGAAATGCCCAATTGATCGACCAGGGAAGCATTCTTTACACGTAAATTTTATTTAAGAGTTAAATCGTTAGTACTGTTACAAATACTAGATGAAAAAAAACTACCAACTAAAGCTCTGTAGAATTTATGTCTAGCAGGCTGGACGAATCGACATGCGTGTCGCACTTTCGAATGTTGGAATGGTATATTTTGGCAAACTCATATACCAGACATATCCTACTAACTTTTAAGCATAAGCCTACCTGTGTTTGTCTATTAAAAAAAAAATTAGTTGTTCTTGACGGTTTGAGCTTCAATTATCAACTAATAATCTTTGTTACTTGATTAGATTTCTAGCTCACTAAATTCGAATAGTCGTATATGTTTTCCTTTCTTTCCCTTATCGTTATTAGACTATTAATGTGCTTTCTCTAAATAAATAAAAAATTCGTGAGGCAGCCCGATCAGGCCTAACTCTGGCCTCAGGCCACGGGCCACGTATTTTTAGCCCACAAATACTGGGTCATTTTAGTTCGGCCCGTTTGTCAAGTCTAATACTGATAAAATAATTTTTTTATAAAATTTGAAAGATCAAATAAAAAAAATTAATATATAATAAACAAAATAAGAATTATCTTAAAAGTTGAAAAACATTTTTGGAAGCCAAGAAGATTTCAGAAATTCGTTTACATCCAAGTCTCCCTCAGACGTTATATATTAAATAGATGAGAGTATAATTATAAATAGAATTCTAACAAATATATATATATATATATATATATATATATATATATATATATATATATATAAAGCTTATTCTGTTTCCATCTAAATTCAATCAATGGATTTTTGTTAGAACGAATTTGAGAATTTACATATATTTTCAGTCTATTTTTTATAAGAGGATCTCATTTTTCTAAGAGTAGCAAATCAAAAGTAAACGATACTACTCTTTTGTAGCAGAGGCAGTACGTCAAATCCCATAAAATTGCTGCTTAACTACAATAACTCAAACAAAAACAAGAAAAAAGAATAGAAATAATTTGGACCGAAAAAGCTTGTTAGTGGTTCCAACTATGACACCATCAAGAACTTCCTACTCATATTTCAATTGCCTAAGCTTGAACCTAGCTAGCTTTTCGCATCACCCCTTTTTGACATGGGATGGGAATCTACTTTAAATGAATAAGAAAAAGTAAATAAATTAGAGTTTTATGTTACTTTTGGATCGAAAGAATAGAATAGATGAGTGAATAAAATGATTGTAAGGTATTTTAAGAGTATGTTTGATTATTGATGATAGTGAGTCGTGTAATATAATGATAACATTATCACATATATCAATTTTATTGGAATAAAATTTATTTCACCACTTCTCACATAAATTAAAAATAAAAAGGATAGAATAAATTTTATTTCACTGAAATTATTTATTTTCTAAAATGATAATCAAATATATACTATTTTTTATTTTATTTTTTTCTCTATTTTATTCCCTCAATTCAAATGTAGCATAAGTTTAGCCGCGGGAGGCAAAAGTACAGTTTTTCCAGCACAAACGCCTTTTGCAAATAATCTACATAAATTCGCCAACTATTCATTTTATTACTTTTGTATTATTATAATCAATGCTACTAATTAAAAATCAAATATCTTTTAGTATCCGAGCTCCTTTTTAATCAATCTCAAAATATTTTGAAATGATGTGACCGTTTTATGATTTTCAACTATGAGTTAGTTTAACTATATATAAACATGATTAATTGGGTTCAAATTACTTGAACATAATTGTTGCATCATTAACTTTGATTTTTTGAAATGAGTATGTGTTTGGCCATCATTATTGGCATATATTTTAGAAGGGGAATTGATATTTTCTCAAATAAAATGGTGGCACAATCAACCCCATAATGAGGCAACCCATGGGCCTTGGATAATGAGCTTAAATAATTTTGGTAACATTGTGTGACAAAGTACACGTAACTGCCCAACGTTTTCCAAGCCCTTCATTCCCTATTTGGTCCTTCATTTTTTACTTGCTCTCACTTCAAATTCTTCATCAAGAATACTTCGTGTAGCTTCAAATACCCATTGCAAACTCAAAAATTCGTGTAGTATTGTGTCTATTTCTATATGTATATGTACAACATACACATGTATGCATCTTTAAATTTGGACGAGACTAAAAAAAGAAAATGTATCAGAGTTATTTTAGCATTTAGATTAGAGCCCAAGTCTTCTGTCTCATCCTCGTCCTCTATCTATTTATTTCTCATTGCTGCTAAATTGTTAGCATGATTGTTCAGTTCATCTTTTCCTTCCATCCTTAGATTAAGAGTCTCTTCTTAAAAACTAGGCATTTACAAAGAATGATCAATGTTTAACTTTAGTGTTCAAAATGAACATAGAAAATGAAACTTTCAGTTTTATTCTCTTGCTT
This sequence comes from Hedera helix, assembly GCA_947179155.2. Classification (NCBI taxonomy): domain Eukaryota; kingdom Viridiplantae; phylum Streptophyta; class Magnoliopsida; order Apiales; family Araliaceae; genus Hedera; species Hedera helix. The sequence goes on from OX359287.1 coordinate 32,213,659, forward strand.
CCAAACCAACAAACTCCTGTCTACTAAAAGGAGTCATTACACATCAAATTCAAAGACTAACAGAAACTACCATACCATGCATAAACCATACAATAAACGAAGCACAAATTATATCAGGGTGATCATTCTTCTTCTTTTTCCTTCTATTTCTCTGTTGATTGCTCTATTAAAGATTGAGAACTCAATTTTTTGATCAGATCCTTTTAAAATGATCCCCCTTCTTCCACGGCCTTCTCTTTTAGCACATTTGCTCTGCTTCTCGATCCCTCTGCTTCTTCCCCTGACATTATCCGCCTAACCACCTTCGCCACCGCTGCCATTTTCACACCATCACTCGCCGCTCTATTTTATTTCTCAGAACCAACAGCAATCCCAGTTTTCAATATTTCAGTTACCAATTTTTTATTATGAAACTGCTCGTCAAATACGGGCCATGTCACCATTGGCCCCCCTGTAACACTGCTTCCAGTACTGAATTCTACCCACAATGTGTCACAAAACCACCTATAGATTCAAGCTCAGAACCAACAGCAATCCCAGTTTTCAATATTTCAGTTACCTATTTTTTAGTGTGAAACTGCTCGTCAAATACAGGCCATGTCACCATTGGCCCCCCTGCAACACTGCTTCCAGTACTGAAGGATTAGGCCTTTTCCTTCTTTTATAATCCTCTCCTCAAATCCTTCAGGCATCCATTCCTTTTCATTTTTTCCTTCATTTTTACTTTTCCCAACAACCCAAATGAATTGGTGTCCAGAAGCCTCAAGCCCCATTGCAATCTCGGATAATTGAGAATCAGCAAAACCAGCCACACTTCCAAAACACACGTAAATAACCGCCTTTAAGTCCAGCCATTTTAAGCACTCTTCTTCCCCAGTGGCCATTTTTCCCCCTCTTTGTGCCTTACCTTCTTCTCCCCTGTTGCATAATGAAACCTATATTTTCATTTTGTTTCTGTAATAATCTGGGTAGTCCAGTTCAAGCTCATAAAAGCTCTTAACAACAGCTCCATAGCTCTTGATCTCCAATTCCTTGAACTGCATAATAAACTTGGTAAACAAGCTCATAAAAGCTCTTAACAACAGCTCCATAGTTCTTTATCTCCGATTCCTTGAACTGCATAATAAACTTGGTAAACTCTGATTCAGTTTCGTCAAAATTATGCCGAGGCATTTTCCTTCTGTTTAACTTAATCTCGTGTAGAAGATTAGGCACAACAAAGGGCCCATTATCAGATGAAATATTCATAACAGGCTTGTAGAGTTGCATTTGCTCTGCAACACAAGGTGCAAAAAATCCAGTTCCATGAAAAACTGTACTTGGGATGTCAAATTTGGCTGCAGAATTTGTAGCCCATGGAAAGAGCAAATCAGCAACTAGGCAATTAGGCCTGCTTTCTTGTAGGAGTTGCTCGAGCGGTTCTCGGAGCATGTTAGTGGTCTGTGTGAATTTGGAAGTATCTCAGTTTACTCACAAGTCATTACCCATGACCATCCCTCTAAATATATGAAAAAACATGCGCAATTGACTGGCAGCATAAAAATATGGAAGATAAAATAAAATAGGACCATTCTAAAGCTAAAACTACAATTTCCCAAATGAATTCTCCGTTGAGGTCGAGTTAATCTGTTGAGGTCGAGTTAATCTTTAGATATACTTATTTCAATTAACTTTTATTGGCCAGCATGACATTGTTGTATGTTTAGTAAATGACACAATAATTATTAACTCGCAAACATGTCATAAAGGAAAACTCAAAAATTTTAAAATCAATGAACTATATATATAGAGTATAAATAGTAACATGACAAAATTAACCTAAACAGTTTAGACTTTGGTAAAGTAATTGTCATAGCACCCCGAATGGAATCCAGTGCTAACAATTCATAATCTGAAATGACGCCAGCCTACAGATAAAATATACCCATTGTCAAGGTAAATATACCGACTGTCAAGGAAATTAAGGTTAATCTTATGAATAAGTCCAACTATAATATAACCGGACACAATATTGAACTCAATCATTAAAAAGTGGGGTATGAGATGAATTTTCGTCTCAGACCATATTTTTTAATAGTTGAGATCAATGTTGTATCCGAATATAGTATATGTATATTTGTCTTAATCTTATACCAAGAAATTATTACAAAGATATACATCGATTACAAAAACTGCTCATTTCTACGAGGTAGCATATGTATTCCTAGAAATCATCGTCTAAGGACAAAAAGAAAAGTTGTAAAGTCGAAGGATTATTTAATTCACAAACCAGGCAAGATAGATATATCATATTTTGGAGACACAAATGGTAGTTTCTATAACATGAAGAATCATATAAAATGAAATATGAGATGAAGATAACTAAAGTTACCAATTTCCAACCATCATCAAGACATCAACCACAGGGAGCCCGGTAATTCTTTTCTTTACAAGAGTCTCCGGTGCTGTTAGACAGAAGCTGATAGATGAGATAAATAGAAAATGTTGCCTTTCTTTTTCACTCCAATTTCATAACTCATTTATCCTGTTTGAGAATAGCATGCCAAATTTCCAAAACAAAAAATCAGCAATTAAAGAGAGCATAAAGAAGAAAATGTACACATTGATACATACACACATGACACATATATATATAAACATGCACAAGTATATGTAAAAACTAACGAGGGAAGGGAGGCAAACTGGCAAGGAATTGGTTAATTCGGCGATGGTGGAGGGAACATAGATCTCACCTTCAATTTATATATCAATTAATTATTATTTTATTTTGTGTTAATCGCCTTGAAGCATTTTTTTGTAGTGTTAGTAATGAGAAAAATTGATCAGCATGTGTTTATGTAATTTATACAATTAATTTTTTTGTGGTGTTTAACAAAATATTTAATGATGACAATATATGTTAAAAATCGAGAGTAAGATAAGTATTTTTTTATTGGGTCTTGTGTGCGAGACATTTAACAAAATAAAATAAGAATCAATTGACATATAGTAAAGGTAGATAATGAGATATATGCGATAAGCAATTTAGGATTCAAAATATATTTATTGTGAAATTCTTTTTATTAATTAGAAGTCATTTGAATGAAATAAAAGAAATATTATAAAATTAATTTTTTTAATTGATGAATTAGATTAAATAATTTAACTATGTGAGGATTTTTAACAAAAAATATATAAAAGGATTAATTTTGTATAATTAATATAAGCATGATAAAAAATAGTCTATAGGACTATTTAATGGACTGTTAATCCCTTATTATGAGATAAAATAGTCTGATAGTCTAATTCTAAGCATAATTTTTGTAAATAAACATAGTCTTAAGGTGATACAAAAGATAGTCCTCAGGCAAAAAAAAGAAGAGCATTTTTCAATAAATAGAAAGGGATTATTTTTTTATGACTGAGGAGACTTTCCAATATTACTGAAGGAGATAGCTTGGAATACAATTGAAGATCAAACTCCAGTTGACTTTGTAAGATCGACCGATCAGCATGGGATTGTCAGAAATATAAAAAATATTATTTATCAAATTAATTATTTATAAATTTTAACAAATTATATTAAATCTGAGTTTGAAAATATATTTTTAGAATACATAAAAAAATCCTAAAACTATTAGCATACTCCCTCCGTTCCTTTTTATTTATCTTTTTAAAGTGAAATTTTTATTTGTCGTTTATAAATTTTAAGAAAATATTAATAACTTAGTTTATTATATTATTCTTATATTAAATATTAATTTATTTATCTTTCATATTTTTCAATGAATTTTGAAAGATAATATTGATATTTTATATTCATTTTAATCAGTTAAATAAAACATTAATTATATTTCATAATCTTCGTATTTTTTACTAAAATATTAATTAAAAAAGAACGAAAGGAGTAACAGACAACTTTAATAAATAAGCAAACAATTGTGAATATATTCCCGGCTGATTATTGTTTAAAAATAATAAAAAGCACTGACAAATCGAATAAATTTAAATCTATTAAATTTGAATGAGAAACGTTCACACAAAGAACTCCCAAATTGAACTTTGAGGGGAATGTATATTCAAAACCCATACTAGCAATGAATATCGTGCGTAATCTAAAACTTTATACCCCGTTCTATCTAACTTAGCTACGCAGTCATGGTTAAACGACACCGTTATTTAAAAATAAAAAAAGAACAATCATGACTGGCTTCTGTTTCGATATTTTCCGTTCTCCTCCTCCTCCCCCGTTCGTCCCTTTTTTTTTTTGGTTGGTAGTCTTTTGCTTCCTTTTTTCAGTAACACGGAGGGTTTCTAATTAATTACACCTCCTCCGTCTTTGTTTTAGAGAGATAAATTGGTAAGTTCATACTGGGCTTTAGAGACGGGATAAATTTATGGTGTGGGAGTTATTATATTTGTGCACAAAAAATATTCTTAAAAATAAAGGTACAAGGGTTTAGAGAGACAGTGTGACTAATTTGATACTAGTGCAATAAAATTTTATATTTATAGAAGTAGGTCATATGCTTTTGAAAGGTGACTTAATAAAAGTACAAAATAGTTAAGGATAATATTTAAATATTATATTTATCTTAATTATTAAAAAATAAGTCATGATATTAAAATTTGTGTCATAATTTATTTTTTAATAATTAAAATTAATATAATATAAAAATTTTTATTTAAATATTGTGTACGTAAACTTGTCCTTAAAAAAATAATATATGTGTTAATCGCATCTCGATCATTTAATGCTTAGTCAATAATCGATGAATAGTATGACTCGATATTCTAAATAGAATTTTACGATATGTAATGATTTATACAATAATCTTTTGTAAAATTGTGAGTCTCATATTTTAATTGTCCTATGGGACTCACAATTTTATAAAAGATCATTATATGAATCATTACGTATAGCAAAATTGCTCCAAACACAAATATGATACTGTAAGACACGAGCACACGAGCAATTGTTTAAAATAATAATTTTATTTGTTAACAATTTTATACAAATATATGTGTATTTGTATAATAATGATTTAGATTATTAGGAGTACCAAACATTATAAAATGTATTTTATTATTTTTAAGTGACAAGTGATAAAATTATATAAAAATTAGAGTTTTATATTACATAACAAAGAGTTTTCCTTTGATTGACCTAACGTGTGTGTAAAAAAATCTGAAATAATAAATTGTGAATCACTTATAGTACTGGATATTAAACAATATGAGCGCTTTGCGTAGAATAACAATAAAATTATCCGACGATGATTTATAGTGGTCATGCAGGGACACAATCTTGACAACAAAAGTGACAAACCTAGTTGTCAAAATAGTCTCAATAATACAATCGACATCTACATACTTTTTCGGCTAAATAACCCTTCATATTTAAAAGTCAATTGCTAAAATTTATTGAAAGTCATTTTTTATTGAGTTAGACCGTTTTTCAATTTTAGAATCCAAATTAAAAAACAACTCTTCGTATCTAAAAGATAATTACGAAAATTTATTAAAAACTAATTCCTATTGAATTAAATCGAGTTGGCTCGACTAAATAGTTACATATCGCCCCTTATGAGTTTATATATTAGTATTGATTGATAATCCGTATAAGGTAATAAGTTTTATGGTTTGAAGGCCGTAGGAGGTCTTTTAGTATAGAAAGTACGTCTTATGGTTTAAAGTGTTATTGCGTATAATCTTAACATATTAATAATATTTTTATAAATATATTTAAATAAATATATTTAAAATATACTATTTTATTAATTATATTCAACTGAGACCAATAACTAGTCCTGATTATTTTAATAACCACTTAATCAATCATATATTCAATAAAATTATATCTTTAGTAATTCCTTCAAACTATAAAAACAAACACTGTATTTTGCTATAGTTCTAAACCGACCGATCTTAGCAAACCGCGAATTTAGTGTAGTGAACCGGGCCAATACTTATCTCAAACTCCAGCTGCCATAAAGCGGCATTCATCTGTCCACTTCTGACTTCCTCATCAAGCTGGGTCACCTCTGTCAAAATCCGACGGCGTAGATTTCATCTCCTAGATTATCCTAGGGTTTCTTACAGAGCTTACCAACTCCTTCATTAGTTTTTGTCCTATAAATATCACTCACATTTGCAACGCGTCTAGTTTTGCAGCGTGCAGTTCTGAGCTGCCCTTGAAATTCTCACATTTCTACTTTCTCTCTATCTCCACTGTCGCCGCCGCCGGCGACGTTATCACCATCCGTTGGAACAACCGGTTAATCTATCTAATCTATCTATTATCCTTCCCTCTCCTCTTCCTCTCTCTTTTAAACAAAAAAGCTACAAAATTCCAGGCTTTCGGTCGGTTTTTTTTTTTTGTCCTACATCTATTCAGCTTGCTATGTACTTTCGTGACATCTAGGGTTTTGTTCTTATAAATAAGAAGAGGAGAGGGAAGTACGAGAAAAAAGAACAAAAAAAGCTGAAATATTTCGAAAAAAGAGAACTTTTATAGGGTTTGAGATTGAGATGGCACAGGTTCAAGTTCAACCTCAGGCAGTGAATGCTGGTGGGAACCAGTTTGTGCCGACTTCGCTTTACGTGGGCGATCTCGAGTGGAATGTGACTGATTCACAGCTATATGATCTGTTTAATCAGCTTGGTCAGGTGGTATCTGTTCGAGTTTGCAGGGACCTATCCACTCGCCGATCACTTGGTTATGGTTATGTCAATTATAGCAGTCCTCAAGATGGTCAGTTACTGGGATGTTTAATTTATATTTAGTTGCTTTGATTGATGTTGTTTTTGTTGATAGCTAGTGTTTTATGCATAGGTGTTCTGTTTAGGTATTGGTTATTTTCTTTCGCCTTTGTTGGTATTGGAATCTTGATTGTATAGCTAATTTTTGAAGACGATCCCATACAAGTTTTCTTTTTCTAAGCCTCCTTTTTTCTTTTGGCTTGTCATCCGTGGATTTTTTTTGGAGAGTTTGCTTTAGGCACATAATGTAGGCATCTCTTATGATGTTCCTTTTATAGGGCGGGCTCTCATTTTGTTTGGGTATAGGGGGGTGCCTTCAAGTGTACTTAGGTTCGTCCCTTTTTAGTGCTTCAAATTGATCTATTTATTCATCAAAAAAATAAATAAAATTTATAGCCCCTAAAAGTCCCTGTGAATAATAATAGCCTTAAAGCACTAAGTTCCTGTTTTAGTTACTTTGATTCATAGAGCCACAGGATTAATCATTGTTTTAGTATATACTTATTGCCTTATATGTTGATAGTTGAACTGTGTGAAACCCAGAACTAGGAGGGACAAAGTAAGTAATTAATAGAAGTTGAGGTTTGCGGTTTGAATTTAAGTTTGATTGGGATTCCATTTACTTGAAACCAGCTAAAAGAAAAGCGAACCTAGAGAGAAGGGAAACTCTTTAAATGAACTAAACTCACTTTTTTAGTATTTTTTCCTTCATGGTCACTGCAGTCAGTTATTCTACGTGTGGGTGTTTTTCCACAAAAGGATGTCCTTCCTTTTAGTAATCAGAAAAACTAAAAATATAGATCTGCTTTCGTTTCTTGCCTTTGCCTAATTTCAACAAAATAATATGTGATTGAGATGGTTGTAACTATAATCAAACAAAATTTCCTTGGAGAGATGTGTTTCTCCTTAGGTTAAAATGTTGATGTTGTATATAACACTTCAAAAATAAAATAAAAAGAAAATATTGATGTTATGTATTAACCCCTTATAGATCATGATTGCAGGAAATGGCTAGTCAATTTATTAGTTATAAGCATGTAAGGGGTCACAGGTCGGTGAGGACAACAAAAACTAGAAAATGTCCTCAAGGATCGCCTCTTTTAACAAGTTGGTTGATTTGGTACTTACATCTATGTGGCATCATTGTATGACAATGAGAGTATCCTCCAAAAGCCCCTAAGTTGTCTTAGAGCATTCAGTTGTTTAGCTCATGTCGTGTGTAACTTGCGTGATGCATAACGAGGTTGAGAAGGGGAAACTTGACTGAAAGTTAACTAGGTTTTTCTGGTTTCATGCCTAGAAATACTAGTATCTCTTGAGCTTCACACCCAAGATGAACCTAAGACTTCGGTGTTCTAAAGACATCACACCAATAGATGGATAATTGAATAGTTGGATTACTCAGCCATGAATATATCATAGACTCAGTATTTCATAAAATTATGATAGTTTGGGAATTACTCCACTATAAAAGAGATACAAAACCCTAATTCTACTTGGGGAACAATAAAAGTAGTAAAAGATTAAAATGCTCTAACTAAATACTTTTTCCGTTCCAAATTATAAGATCACTTTTGACTTTTTAAAAGTTAGTTTGAGATATTTTCAAACTTAAAATTGATATGATTCATTTAAGTTTTTAAAATAATAAATCTTATAACTAGTAGTACTTTTTAGGTAGTTCATAATATTCATTGTATTGGCATAAACTAATTGAATTCATGACAATTTTGAGTTTGAAAATGCTTAAAATTGACTTTTCAGATGTCAATATTGATATTATAATTTGGAACGGAGGGAGTATTAAATTACTATAAATTCACTTATCAAGTCTTTTTTTAAAACTATAAATTCACTTAAATCTACAATTATTTACTAACATTCAAATATAATTATATCATTTTTTAACAATTGGAAAACCTAAAGAACAAAGAACTAAATATCGGGTGGCGTTCCTCGTCATAACCATTTCACTGAAATTATATTGGGATTCTTGTTTCTCACTTCACAAATTTAATAAAATTTCAAACGATCTCTAAGATCAAGGCCAAAAAATAATGATCTTTCAACACTGTTCTATGTTTAATTTTTAGGGGGCAAAAGGGGCCATGTCACCTCTAATTTGGGTTAATCTAGCATTCAAAGTAGTTCCATCATCCATGTTCTCAACATATTCTGCTGCTTTTTAGCCACCCAGGTCATGCAGAGTAGTCAAAAAGCCTTAAACTGGGCTTTTGCAAATTTTGAGAAGATGAGTTTGCCAAAAGATGCTTTTGAAGAAAATTAGAGGTTAATATCATGTATTTTTGGTAATGATTTATCACCATTTGGACTTATTAATCAGTACTTGGATTAATTGCCAGTATGTGGTTTCTGCCTTACTGACAGCCTCCCTTTCTTGTTCTGCTAGACGACCACGATGCAATTAGCTATTATGAAATACTCTCCTAGTGATCATCCTTGTTCTGTTTTGATGAGTCAATTGTGGACTTACTTGTGGACTTACTTTTTATCAATTGATGGCTCATCTTCTTACTGTTCACCTTCTACCTGTCCACTCCTTTGTGGAATGGGTGTGTGATATAAACTCATTCTTTTTAATCTCAAACAATTTCAGATGGATCAGTACCTTGTTCATTGAGCCAGATAATTATAATAATATTCTAATTATATAATTAGAACGATAAAAAGATCACAATTATATTTTAGTACTTACATAAACACGTACTTAATATCTATGTGTGCAGTTACACACGTAGGCTGGTATTCATTGTAGTGTTCAATTTTTACATAGATTTTATGTGGAACCGTTCATTTGAAGAATATTTTATTTCTAAAATTTTGTTGTTGATATATGGAAGTATAGAATAAATGATGAAATATATATACTTGTAAAGTGGAAATGTAGCATAAATAATAGCATTTAATATTGTAGAAGGTTGGTAGCAATAAGTTTTATTGCCGTAAGAGTGAAATTCCATACTAGAACTTTTGCTATTTCTAGACTAAATTGTTGGTGAAGTGATATAATTATGTAATATGCCTTTTTAAATTTTTTTTTTAAGTACTAATATGCTTAAAGGCCCTTAATATCGAGATTCCATAATCAAATATCCAAGGAACAATGATAACATGAACCATGAATTGTATGGTGTCCTATTCTATTACCACAAGAAGCTCTGTGTGTGTCCGTCTATCCTTCTCCCTATTTCCTTTTAATGTTGATTTGCTCCATAGGACCATCTGTACCACAGGTAGCATATTACCATTACTTGTTAAAATAGCGGAGTATTTCTCTAAAACTATCGAGTATGCTGAACAATTATCCCATTTTAAACTTATATGTTTTTTAACATTGATGCAGCTGCAAGGGCAATGGAACTGCTGAACTTCACTGCTCTCAATGGGAAGCCGATCAGGATAATGTATTCTCATAGGGACCCTAGCATACGCAAAAGTGGGTCTGGAAATATATTTATTAAGGTATCAGCATGTGTTTTTTGTGGTGGTAGTGGAAGGGTTATCTGGCCCTACCTATCTATATTAACTGCTACTTCCTTTCCCCCCTGTTGATCTAATCTACTCTACTTTCTTTCCCCCCTTATCTTCTCCTCTTTACCTGACCAAGTGCAATTTTAATATCTCAGAATTTGGACAAGGCAATTGACCACAAAGCCTTACATGACACATTTTCTGCATTTGGGAACATTCTCTCTTGCAAGATTGCAACAGACTCCTCTGGTCAGTCAAAAGGCTATGGTTTTGTGCAATATGACAGTGAGGAAGGTGCTCAGAAAGCTATTGAGCAGTTGAATGGCATGCTCTTAAATGATAAGCAAGTATTTGTTGGACCCTTCCTTCGCAAGCAGGAAAGAGATCTGGCTGCAGACAAGTCAAAATTTACTAATGTCTATGTAAAGAATCTATCTGAATCTACAACAGAGGAAGATTTAAATAAAACATTTGGTGAATTTGGAACAATCACTAGTGTTGTTGTGATGAGAGATGGGGATGGAAACTCTAAGTGCTTCGGGTTTGTCAACTTTGAGAACGCAGATGATGCTGCTAGATCTGTAGAGGCTCTTAATGGACAAAAAATTGATCAGAAGGAATGGTACGTTGGGAAAGCACAAAAAAAATCTGACAGAGAACTTGAATTAAAAGTTAAATTTGAGCAGAGTGTGAAGGAAACCGCAGATAAATCATTAGGGATGAACCTATATATTAAAAATTTGGATGATAGCCTTGGTGATGATAAGCTTAAGGAATTGTTCACTCCCTTTGGTGCAATAACCTCATGCAAGGTTTGTTATTCGTTCCTTAGATTGGAGAGAACGTTTTGAATCCTTACAGGCCAACTAGTTATAGTTTCCTGAAGTTCTTATTTTTAAAATTATATATGAATAGGTTATGCGAGATCCTAATGGCATGAGTAAAGGATCTGGGTTTGTTGCATTTTCAAATCCAGATGAGGCTTCTAGAGCAGTAAGTTGATGTGAAATGTTTTTAAGTTTCAAGTGTATTGCGAAATAACTGTTAATTGTCTATTTTGGTAGCTCTCGGAGATGAATGGAAAGATGGTAGCTAACAAACCTCTTTACGTTGCACTTGCACAACGTAAAGAAGATAGAAGAGCAAGGCTCCAGGTACGTTTAGATGCTTTTTTAACTTTCAACATACTGTCTTAAAACATCAAGGAAACAATGAAGAAAAAGAAAAGATAGATTCATTCCTTCCCAGTATTGACTAGTAAGACTGAGCATAGATGAATGACAAGAAACTTGGATGTATGCATACCTATAAAAGCATGGTGTAAGTTTCGATGTTGTTGCTTATGCAGGCACAATTTTCTCAGATGCGTCCAATTGCAATGACACCTTCAGTCGGTCCTCGTGTACCAATGTATTCCCCTGGTGGTCCAGGTCTAGGACAACAAATATTATACGGACAAGGCCCTCATGCTTTCATTCCACCTCAAGTAATCATTTTTCCTGATGAAAAAATCATAAGCTTGTTCTGTAAAATGTTATTTTCTGAATTATATTACAAGATGCTGCCCTCTAATTGTTTTAACTGCTTTTCTTAGATCACGAGAACAATTAAACGATTCTATTGAGGACTTGGGCTTAGGTCCGAGTTCTTGTAGATTGTGGCCTTTGAGTAAAATACCAAATTCTGACAAATTAAAAGATATTTTGACCTACCGTGTCAAAATATTCTAATTTTGAAATTTCATGTTAAGCATAACATATACACATCATCTCAAAACAGTACCACTTAGATCACAAAAGCAATTAAACAAAGGCGCAGAAGATGGACTTAGGTTCCTCCGTATTCTTTCTTGTTGAGGCCTTTGATGGACAGATAAAAATTCTGAAAAGAAGAAAAAGACGTCGTCCTCCCGTATTTCAGTTTTTGTATAAACATCTTACCATGTAGTATCATTGCCTCTGTCGGATTTACTGGAGGATTAATCTTGTAAAGATTGCTTGTGTTCGTGTATTCTTTAACTGGGAGGGGATTTTGTATCATCAGTGGTATTGTTTGAGTGATATCAAGTGGACAATGAAGAAGTAGATAAATAGAGAAAGGACCAAGAAAAGGTGTAGCATTTCCGCTGTAGTATTACACTGAGGCTGTGAGATCAGTCATGCCACAGTGGAGTGGATTAAAGTAGCATCTTATTACATATATAGTCTCTTGACATCCTTCCCGCGGCTGTTGCTGTGGTGCAACAGATGCACTGCATGCTTTTTCATTTTAGATTTCTAGTACATCATTGAGTTCCCTAGATAGGTATCCACTCGGTAAACGCATGGATCTTATGTGAATTGTATCCGGCTCTAATGCTATGTGATCCTACTTTAGCCAATAAAGGACCTCTTGGGAGCAGCATGTTCTAAGTATGGAAGGATATTTTATATTTTGCCTGGCGAAAATTTTCCACACAATAATGACAATGTAACTGTCCATCTCTTTTATCACTTGTGTGTGTGTGTGTGTGTGTGTGTGAGAGAGAGAGAGAGAGAGAGAGAGAGAGAGAGAGAGAGAGACTTGAACTTCCACTGCTGTATTGAATCTTTATTCCAGGGGAGGATCCATAATTCTTCTTTAAAGGGGTCAAAAGATACTGTATACTAAACTATTTTACTTGAGCAAATATTTTCTGGAATAAGGGGTCAACTATTAATAAAATTTTCAAGATAAGGTGCGCAAAACTTATTATGTACTAACATTGTTATCCCATTTTCTGGGGACAATTGTTATTTTGGCTATTATTTTTTCCATTCGTAAAAATTATGGGGGTCAATTGACACACCCTTGTACTACACATGCTTCTGCTCCTGGAATCATGAAGTTTTTCATAATGAACATTAGAGATGAAACAACAGAATGTTGAGATTAGAGACACCAAACAATAAGATTATTACAATTTGTGACGCACCAAAAAAAGTTGATTTCCACTTTCAAATTGTTTTGTTAACAAAGGAACTATATGTCGATATGTTGTAGAAAAGATGAGTTGGCCAATTATAGTTCATTTGGAGTTTTTAGTTAGATGTTATTTATGTTCTTGTTTATAATTTTTTATGTTACTAGTGTGGGTTTAGGTGTCCTTATTCCACATGTAATGATGCCATAATGTTGTAACAAATAAGAGGATGCTTTAGACTATCAGGACGGAATAACTAGGGATGCTTCACTCCATTCTGTTCCATTTGAAAGATTACCATCAGGAATTTATGTAAACAATAATCACTGCTTTTAATATCTATTTAAAATTTGTTGAATTTTTTAGCATGTTTGAAGTTTGAACATGCCTTCCTTGAGATGTATTCGATCTTGTGATATGTGTTCTTTCATAGTGCTGATAAATTTTGTTGCTTGGTTTCCTCGTCAGCCTGGTTTTGTGTATCAGCAGCAATTTGTTCCAGGTATGAGGCCTGGTGGAGCTCCCATGCCGAATTTTTTTGTGCCACCGGTTCAGCAGGGACAGCAAGGTCAGCGTCCTGGGGGAAGACGTGCCGGATCTGTTGCTGGGCAGCAACCACAACAGCCTGTCCCACTAATGCAACAGCAGGTTGGTGGAATGTCTAACTTAAGCTTTCCTTCCAGTTTCTGCATTTACAGTCATATTCATTCTTCATCTGGTGACTTGTTTGGACAACAGATGCTTCCAAGGGGGCGCGTCTATCGTTACCCGCCAGGTCGTGGCATGCCAGATGTTTCCATGCCTGGTATGGCTGGAGGAATGCTTTCTGTTCCATATGATATGGGTGGCATGCAATTGCGTGATCCAGCTATGTCTCAGCCCATTCCAATTGGGGCTTTGGCTTCTGCACTTGCAAATGCTTCTCCTACAGAGCAGAGAACGGTATGCATTAATATTGGAAACTGATATTTCCACAGGGTTTTTTGGTATTTCCATATGAAAAGTGTCGCTATAGATCTATAATGACGATTTTAATCATTGCTATATAGGTCTTTGGGGACGGTTTACATGTGGAAATATCAAAAAATCCTGTGGAAATATCACTTCACTTTTATAATAATTTCCTCTGCATATATCAATTGAAAGTATTAAAACATGCGTGCTTCCAAGTTTTTAACTCCTATGAGCTTTGCTGCAAATAAATTCTCTGGTAGTTAATATTTTCCCCTAATCTGAAATCCTGGATAAATGAAGCACAATTCTTTAAAGGCACTATAATATAGAAGTTACTATTTGATTGCATTTCTATTTTAAATGAAATGCAACTACTCCCTCCATTCCAAAATTAGAGATATATTTGTAAAACGATGGTTTCTATTTTAAATGTATTGATATGTTTGGAACTTCATGTAATGATATACATGTCTCTTTATAGGCTAAAAATAGAAATGTATCTAACAAATAGAAAAGCAAAAGCCAAAATGTATCTCTGATATTGGAACAGAGGGAATAACAGAGAGCAGTGAGTTAATTAAATTATAATCTTAACAGCATACACATTTTCTTAACAATAATTTTATTCTGTAAAGCATGAAAAACACGTATATCTAGTGATTCATCTCCAAAGTAATGCAGTCTTTGCAGTACAGAAATCTCCTTTTAAGGTGCCATTTCTTTATTTTTTTGGATGCAACTGACACTTGTGTTTGGTTTTCAGATGCTGGGTGAAAATCTGTACCCACTTGTTGAACAACTGGAACCTGAATCAGCAGCTAAGGTAACTGGTATGCTTCTGGAGATGGATCAGACAGAAGTCCTGCACTTGCTTGAATCACCGGAAGCTCTGAAAGCCAAGGTTGCAGAGGCTATGGACGTCCTGAGGAATGTTTCACAGCAGCAACAAACCGGTACCCCGGCTGATCAATTGGCCGCTTTGTCCCTGAACGATGGCCTTGTTTCCTAAGTGCATGTACTCAGAGGGAGTACTTAATTCTTGGGAAGTGTTTAATTTTTAAAAACATTGTGCGACTTGGATAGATTTTGAATTTGTTTTTAACTGAATGAGCCGGGTTTTGGATAGATTTTGAGTTTGTTTTTAACTGAATGAGCTGGGTGTTCGAAGATTATTGACATTCGTTCCTTGTGTTTTTCGTACTATTGTTGCTCTAATTAGTAACGACTTTATTTGGCTTTTTCTTATTGACATTGATTCCTTGTGTTTTTTCCTACTATTGTTGCTCTAATTAGTCACGACAGCATTTGGCCTTTTCTTATTGACATTTCATTCCTTGTGTTTTTTCCTACTATTGTTGCTCTAATTAGTCACAGCTTTATTTGGCTTTAATAAGAAAGTATGTGGTCCTTTAATTGGCAATTTCTTTACATGGTAAGTTTTCTGCTGTATGCATAATTGTTTGTAGTCTCGTGGAAGGTAAGCCTGCTGCAAGGATAACTTATTTTCACAAAACTTTTTAAGCAAGGCTTGTTTACTACTCGTTCAACTATTTAGAAAACTTGGAAAGTGTTTTTTCATTTGTAAGCCTGTTCCGACCTTAAACCAATCCTAATATTTCCCGTCTACCTTTTATATTATTTGTAATCAAAATTTTACCTTTTTAAAATTGAGGATTGAATTGAATGAGAATGAAATGAAACATATAGCTTAAATTTTCTATCGTGCTGTTGCATTCCCTGCAATATATGAATAATAATAATGATAATAATAACGTAACCATAAATAACAATTAAGATATTAGCCAGTTCACGATATTATGCTTTTGCTAAGTGCCGTGAAGGCAATCACTTCCAGCTCCAGCCTTGGAATTTGATAAAATTATGAAATTTCAAGGCCACCACTGATGTTCAAAACTATTTAAAGAGCAAATAATTAAAATATTGAAACATTAGATAATCAGAAAGCTTCTCACCATCAGTCAATGTTTAGTGTTGGTACGAACGCCAATGACCGGAATAAAGCTCATTTCATGCAGAAACACAGTACCAAAATAATGAACAAGTAACACGATGAACTTCGTATGTTTGTCAGTATTGTTTAACAAGTTCAGTAGCCTACTCATAGAGGTTCCTCTGCATGATGATGATATTGATCCATAGGTCATTTTAAGTTTAGATATACATACCAATGATGTATCATAAAACGACAACTTATGACGAAAATTTAATAAACATTATATCTTTGGAACGGAGGAGTATCACTTTTCTATAAAAAAAAACCAATGTTGTGCTGGTTTACACCTTCTGGTTACTAAACACCAGACAATATATTCACAAATGACTAATAAAAAGAACAAAGTACATCAGTACATGGAAGAAACCCCAAGACGGCATACTTCCTCCTCTTTAAGAATACAAGCAACCAAAAGGCTTTATATGATCTATATCTATCAGACATCTTGTCTAATAGCACGCCTATGTCTCATCCCTACATCAGCGTCTTCACCATCACGTAGGACCAAACCATTGTCCTGTGCATTAGCATCTTGCGTATCTGAAGCTATCTCTGACTCGTTTTGTCTCACTTCTTTATCCTCCCCAAAGTTGTGAAGCCTACGACCGATCAAATAGCGGTCATCACGTATCGAGTTATGGAGGTTGGTGAACCAGAAATGGAACCTCTTGGCACAAAAGCACACCAGACTGAAGCTTAGGCATCCCAACCAAGCAAATCGGTAGACAGCAGAATTAACTACTAATGGATACCCAAATACCGGAAACACTCCTCTAGCTAATACGTAAGGAACACACAGAGCAGTCAGCAGCTTCATAATGATTGGTACTACAATCTCCCGCAGAACCCAAAATCCCTGCAGCCTGGAGAAACCATCTTCTCTCACCCTCTCAAATTTTATTCTCCAACTCTCATCCACTAAGGGCATCATGTGATCCAGCATAACCTATGTGAACAGAATAAATGTGTAATAAAAATTATAATCCTTACGTAACATTACAAATTCTCTCCCACAAACTTTAATCTCAACACTTAAAAATATAAATCAAGACATCAATATCTTTTCAAAGTATGCTAAAGTAATTAATATAGAATTGAATCTCAAATTTCAGCAATTTCTTCGACTTGGTCCTTAATTTATATGAAGCAAGATTCACGAAGTTCTGTTAAGTAGTTATTTTATTTTTTATTCTTAATGTTGACAAGTCTCATTAAATAGTTAAAACTTAAACAAGTATCATCGCAAAAGATGATTCAAATCCTGGACTCTGAACAGAAAGCACATAACTAAGTTGAGAAATTGAAGGGAATGATCTAACAAGTGGGAATTCAGGATAGATACATGAACAAATAACCCCCAAAAGAGACAATATGCCCAGAACTACAACCTCTAAGGAAACAAGGTTTCATTCAAAATCGGCCAAACATCCATATACTTTCATTTTGTGATAAAGCAAAATATTCGGGTACTTTCTCATGCAACCCTTAAATCTAGTAAATATAACTGTTACAATACTTCATTATACTTAAAAGTGAAATTTTAATTTATACCCCATCATAAGTTTACGAATTTGAGGGTGCAGTTAACTTTTAAGTTTTAATACAAAAAAGGATAGAAAATAAGAAATTATTAAATTAAACATTGGTTGCATTTAAATAGAAACCTGACCCACTTAACAAATAAGAATGAGGTAATTGAGTGTTTCTTTAATAACTAATGTAGTTGAGTATAGGACAAGACATAAGAGTTAAAGAGACTTTATGGGAAATTTCAACAAGGAACAAAAAGAAATTAAGAAATGACACAATAACAATATCACATGTCCTGCAGTCATGCTAGTAATAAAATATCTTATCCAAATAGCAAGAAGCAGGGACCAGTAAGTGGATGGCCACAGTAAATATAACCATAATAACCCCCCCCCCCCCCACCCCCCCCCCCCCCCCCCCACCCCCCGATGTACATCTCAAAAGTCGAAACATATTAACCCTCCATGCAAGAGAAGATTAGGTGATATAACACTCACCAGTCTGGTCCAGATCTTAAGAAAAATGAGTCCCAGAGCCCAATCCTGATACAGAAGGAATACTGGACTTTCATCCACAGGCACCCGCATTGGCACAATTACCAGAAGTTCAAAGAGCAAACCGATTAAAACTGGGATGACAAAAATCTGCAAAGGAATGGTATATTAGAGTTGAACGTAATAAGCTGGAAAAAAATGCAACCGCGAAAACAACAAATTCTTACCCATATTGACAACAATACAGAGCTCTTCAGAACAATGCCAAACCATTTCCACATATGGTTTAACAGAACCACAGCCCTCCTAGTTTTAATGTACTCGATGGAATACCTTGCTCCAGCTAGGGCAGTCCAAACAACATAACTCCCAATGACAAAAGCATAAAGATCTACAAGAAATGGGAAATATATAACCAAAAGTCAATATTCTCATCCCAAAAGCAAAAAACTAAGACTAGAAAATCATTGAGTCAATTATCCCACCGTTGCACTTGATGCCGTGGGTTATTGGGAGAAGCGGTACAGTGTTGAAGAGTGCTCGTCCAAGTGAAATGGGTATTACTACTAATGCAGAGTTGAAAACAAGTAGAGTCATCCAAGCCACCACCAACAAGAGCACGATGCGAAGCACAAAGCTGTACCTACTAAAAAAATGAATCGTATAAATATTAGATCAAAGTAACAATAACCCCCATCTTTGATGAAGGAAAAACATAGAAAACGAGTTCATACTGAATATTATAATGTATAAATCATGTATTGCACTCTCTCGATTAAAAAAAGACATCATGCACCTACATCAGAGTGGAAGTTGAAAAAAACAATAATGTAATTCCACTTGTATAGAGCACAACATTTAAAAACAAAAGTATTTTTTTCCCTCTGCTCCATGAGCATGTGTTGACAGGGATGTGCGTTCACATTAACTATCAAGCAGTTGGATCAAAATAACATCAACTTATAGAAAAAGGAAAGAAAGGATCATTATTTTATTATTCTATTTCGTAAATACATCTATTGATTCTGACTCTAGCACATCAGTTGATAAAAAAACTAGTATCACTTTGTCACCAAGTGCATGAGATGTTATTTTATTACGTGCAGAACAATAGTCAGTCAAGAAGTAGGCTAAGTGCAATAGTATTAGAGTTTAGGTGCACATTAATTAAAACCATATCGAGCAACAAGCACATGTTCTTAGGTAAAAAAATACCTAATTCCATGCTATTCAAATTTTAGAAAAGGAGAATACAAATAGAAAAGCAGATTACGGAAAGCAGCAAAGATGGAAGGTTAATTTTACGAGGAATATATATACATGAATAAATCCTTTGCTCATAATGTGATTTCCTTTTGCTCTTTCACTAAACATTGTATTGGAATCATGACGTAAAATTAAAAAGAAAAGAAAAGAAAAAGAAAATGGGTCCCATATATATTCCAAGATATAAAAAAAATTATTGCACCATTAATTTTAATCATCTTCTCATAAATGCAGTGACCAAAACGCATGTGACATTCTCTAATGAAAAACTACACAATGTTATTCAGGAAAAAGAAAGCAAGATTAGACCTTACTTATATTCTTGATACACACCTTCAATTAAATAAAATGCAATTTTATAGGCAAAAACTTTTTGAATTGATATTTATAAGGATTGCAATAAACAACCAAGCCTGTGCATCAAACGTACCATGTCTTGTCTTACTTATCATGTCACACGTATTGTGATTAATGGCATGTGTATTAAGAATACCTAGGTATCTGCTTGCTCTATTAGCAATGACTCGCAATAAAACTTACTCTGAATCAGACTGTTCATCAACATCATACTCTTCTGCGAAATTATCATTAGCTGTGGAATGCCTGTTTCTATTCAAATCATCATGGGCAACAAGTCCTACTAAGGCCCTATCTTGTCCGCCTAGTTGTGCTTGCTGTCTGTCCTGCCTTACTGGCTCCCCATTTCCATTTTCCTGGTCACCATTATCCTCAGGCATGGGGAGTAAGAAGTCTGTCAAACCAAGTGCCCAGCCAACTGCAGTGAACCAATAGCGAAGAAGGGATTTGATCGTTGTTCGTAACTTAAAATGCTCAACAGCAAATGGTATGCAAATTTGAAAGAGAAGCATGTCAGCAGGAATTTCAGTAAATGGGTCTGATACACTGCAACACACAAGGAGAAACTTAATTCATCAAGCCAAATTGAAAAAGCAACAGAAACATAAGATGCGCTATAACATGGAGAGCTATCTTACGATATATCAAGAGGAAAGATGGAAGGAGCCACTCGCATAGCAAGTTTCACTGGTAAAAATACAAGCATCACTATAAGACTGCCATAAACAGCGACAGACAACATAACCCTACGAGCATGCTTGTGAACAGGATCATCAATCAGATCACGGAATGGATTGTAATTAGGATCAGCTGGATCTCGGAGGAAGTAAAGAACCCCATTGCGCAAAACCTATACATAAGACAGTGAGTGATAGTCAGTAATTAGAAAAATCTGATACTGTTTGTTATATTGGCCACCAGAAAATCAAACACTGTTTTATTGGCTAACAGTATTGTACCCCTCGAAGAAGGCTGACAAAGATACTTATTTGTAGCATGTAGACAATTCCTACAACCCAATGAATCAATGAGCTTGCTAACGGAGAAAGTGAGAAGAAATCCACTCTTTGTGCAATTGACTTCCCAAACATCCTTATCGTACAAATATCCAGCCACCACCCACACATCAAAGGAAAAACACCAAGTTCAATGACCAGCAGGAAAGCAACTTTAATCATAGTCAATAAATGTTTCATTGCTGCAAAGAACTGCCTGAACAGGGACGGAACTGTCTCTGCAATTGAAGCAATACCATAGAACCTCCCCATAGTCAAGGGCTCACCTTTAGCGTACCGAATTAGTGCAACAATCCCGAGATAGAAAAAGACTAATGAGAATATAAACATATAGCCAACAGCTAAGGTTGTAACATCGGAAAGCCGTGAAGCCCCAGTAGCTGCCCCTTTCAATAGATCATCCGAAACTGGCATGGTACCATTGTTAAGAAAGTCACTCAGTCCAGTAGCATTTACTTTCAATTTTTCTGCAAACTGGTTCAGCAAACTTTCATGGTTATCAGATGTCATATTCACGACTGCAGTCAATGCACTTTTCAGAGTGGCATTTGCCAAAGAAAGAGCTGATTCTGTGAGTGGTACAACTGTTGACAGCACTGGAGTCGTAGCAGATGACAAAAGCCACGACAAGTAGTAGAGTATAATCCGTCCTAAAGAAAATGGCAAGAATATAACAACACCAAGGAATATCATATTGCTTGCAAGAACCTGCATGGAAAAGACAATAGGAAAAATATAAGAAACCAGGTTATCAAAGATCAACTCCTCTGCTAATAAGAGGCGGAGAAAACGCTTGAGAAAATTGAGAACCCCAGAAACAATTTTTGCTTTATTCGTTATTCTAAATTTGTTTTGGAGTTTGGGGGAGGGTAGTGGTTTCCACTAGAAAGTAGAAATATTTCGAAAGTCACCTTTAAGTACAGAGAATTCTACCTAGATTTTCTGATAATAGGCTGTATTGCTTACGTGTAATACGACACACACTACCAGTATGAGATGCATTCATTAACAAGTTAAAAAAGAATCAAAATATTTTGCACCAACTTAGCTAATTCCCAAACGGATACTATATTATTGTATATTTGTTGCGAAACTATTTGGACATATTAACATGACCTGTGAAACTTATTAACCAATACAAATAGCCCACTTTTTATACTGTGCTCGCCACAAGATCAAAAGAGAAATAAAACATGAGATATATAAGCCCAAGGAAATACCCAAGATGAAGGGTCAGGTAAACAGCGTTTATTGCCAGGAATATACTCACAGTGAATGCATTTTCAACCAAATGAAAAACAGGCCCTTGCATGCCAACTAACTCGTCAAAAGGCACATCCTCTGCACCGTCAGCGTCATCCATACCATCAAATATCTGTTCCATATGAGCCTCAAGACGTGCTGCTTGCATCTCCCATTGAGCCGCAACATTTTCTGCATTCCTTCTGATCAACTGGCCAGCCCCAGCGCCTCCTTGTGCTCCAAGAGCATCTTCACCATTCCCATCACCTACAAAATTCCTATTCGCTTGTACAGGAGGTGGTCTTCTAGCAGCACGAGCACCATTTCTATCTCCTCCTTCTCTGTCACCATCCTGCCCTCCAATTTCTCGGAGATGCCTAAAGTAATCCCTAAGAGAAGTGGCCCCGAGAAAAATAAACACAATGCTAGCAGAGAGTAAGAACCCATGTAGACAGTCCGTAAGAACAGCTGTAGTAGAGATATGACTCAAGAATAGTCTCTGGGCTTCACCAAAACTCCTAACAAATGCTAATCGCCATATCCAAAATGTAATAAATGGTATGATTAGAAGCCAAACGGAAAGTACAAAACTAAGTCGCAAAAAGAATTGCAAAACATGGCATGCTTTCATTGCTATCCCAACTACAAACTCCTGAAAAGGAAGCCTTGCCGGAGCATTCTCAGCATAAACAGGGGAGAAAGAGAAAGCATGTTTGCAGACCTGCAATGGACAAAAAGAGCACCAATTAAAGAATGCAAGTTCCAACACAGAAACACTATTAAAGTTAAGCACAGATCAAATAAAAAGGGCAAACAACAGTCAACAAAAATCATATATAAATGGGCCCATATTAAAAATCAATCTTTTATCAATTTACAAATCACACTCAAGGAAGGGACAACATTTTATGATCTACTACTCTAGATGGTCCAACAGTTGACTGTGATTCCAGACCTCAATACACCAATAGAAAAGATCAATCTTTTATTAATTTGCTTAGCTCCCTCAGACAACAAATAATCAACTTCAAGTGCGAAACCAAGGATGCGAGTTCAATACCTAGCACTAGCCCGCATCACCTTCGACTTCGATAGTAAATTCACTTCTACCACAGGCAACTAGCCTAACATTACCAAACGAAATACACCTCTCTTAAGGTACCTTAAGTAGCCCCAAATCCATCTTCTGCACTAAAGCAGCTAAATAGTAAGGTGTTTTCCATCTCTTGGCCAAACTATTGAAAGAAACAAACCTCAAGCAAACCAAGAACAAATTAAAAAACATGTCCGTACTTCCTTTTTCCATTTCTAACCAATGTTCTAAAAGGCGCTAGGCAGGAGACGGACGGCCGGGGGACTAGGCGGGATTTTTTATTTTAAGTCAATTTTAATATTTTATCTTATATTTATTCAAACAAAACAATAATATAAAGCAAAACAATTTATAATAAAGATAATAAAGGCCTTTGCTTAAAGTTCAAACACATATACATATTGTCAATGTCAAAGTTCAAATACAAACATGCAATTGTTCAAAGTTCAAAGTTCAAACACAAACAAATAATAAAAAATACAAACTAATAGTTCTCGTCTCCATATCCCTCTATATCTCTAACTTTTCTTCTCCGTATCCCTCCAAGATAATGTTCTCATCGAACTAACACTCGTACTCCTCATCTCTCTCTTTCTCCGTGTGATGGGTCTCTAACTTTTAGTCTTTTATTTTTTATGATAACAAATTGAGTATAATCCTCTCCATAGGTTTTTATTAATATATCTTATTTACTTTGACCAAAAATATTTTTAAAGGTTAACAATAATAATAATAATAATAATAAAGCTCATTTACTTATTATAATAAAAAATACAAACTAATAGTTCTCGTCACCATATCTCTCTATATCTCTAACTCTTCTTCTCCGTATCCCTCCAAGATAATGTTCCCATCGAACTCACACTCATACTTCTCATCTCTCTCTTTCTCCATGTGATGGGTCTCCAACTTTTAGTCTTTTATTTTTTATGATAACAAATTGAGTATAATCCTCTCCATAGGTTTTTATTAATATATCTTATTTACTTTGACCAAAAATATTTTTAAAGGTTAACAATAATAAAGTTCATTTACTTATTATCACTCCATCTGAAAATTAAGTCTGACATACTTGATCTAGATGAAAATATTTTATGTATACGTGAACCTGGACTTGATTTAAGAGAATTTGATATTATATGTGGGTGTATGAACAAATGGCGTTAGTATGCATGGACATACAATTTCTCTCTCCTCAAAAGTATGATATGTATTTGTGTGCGAGTATATATGCTGATAAGTGTTCAAATACAATTTCTCTCTCCTCACAAATATAAATACACATAATATACTATTGTGCGTGTGTGTGCATATTTGCGGGAACTTTTTGAATTTGTATGCATGCATGGACATTCTCTCTCCATAGTCTTATATAACCATGACTTTTCTCTCTCCTTGGTCCACCCCAACCGAGAGTAAATGTACCGAAAGTTGTCATATTGAAGTTCTCTCCTAATATAATTAGTCCATGAAATTTAACTTTGCTGGGAGTTTGAAAATTGCGTGCATTATCATTTCTCTCTCCATGGTTATGTATAACCATGGATTTTCTCTCTCCTCCTTATTGATCCGTTGGAATTTTAATGTTGAGTATTTGGTTGGGCAGTTTGGGCAAATTGATTAAATCCGCATGAATTCTTTAAATCAATCCAGACCCTTGAATTTTTAGCAACAATGTTTATCCGTTGATCATTAAATCAGATACCAAAATTATAATTTTACCAAACTTCAAAAATTCTATAAATAGGAGGCACTTCTCTTTCATTATTTACCAACCAATTTACGAAAAGAAAGAAAGATTTCTCCTTGCCTACATACTCACTAAAAAGCTTTAAAAGTTCTCTTCTCTCAAAGTTATTATCTTATTTTGAAGAGAAAAATTGGTCCAAGTATTTGAGATATATTATTGTGCTATATTAACTGTTTATCTCATACTTGTTTATATTTATAGATATACAAATATAAATTGTTATACACATTTATATATATCTATAATTTTTCTATTATATCAGATAAATGTTCTGAGCTTAGATTCTGCCAGGTGATGATATTTCTCCTAAACGAGGGACTTGTGAACCGAGATTCTAGAAAGACATTTATCAATATAGTGATCTATATAAATTAAGTTTTTTATAAATCATCGTTACGAAGCTTTAAGTTTTAAATACTTAGCTACCGCATATTGCCTGACTAAGTAGCCTTATTTAAAGTGATCACATCATAGATCAAATATATCAATATATATAAATTTGAGTAAAACAAATTTATTTATTATATCAAGTATTATTTAATTGCTTTATTTATTATACTTGATATTTGTCATTGCAAGTATTTGATCTTAAACTCATTTATTCATAAATACTTGTTGCATTATATGAAAGTTATTTAAACTTTTATAGCACAAATATAATTGTTATATCTGCTTACACAGAAGCATATCACTCATTATAAAAGTTAATTAAACTTTTATATCCGTAGTTAAAATTTTATCTGCTTAAATCAAGAAGCATATTTTTATTTATAAAGGAAAAGTAAACCTTTATAAATTTGTACTGAAAATATATATCTGCTTAAAAAAAGAAGCATCTTTCAAAAACAATTATTTATTTAAAAAAGTTAAGTGAATTAGTTTGTCTTTAAATTTGTAAGAAAAAAAGAATGATTATTTGACCAAGACCAGAGTCTTAGAGAGGTCAACGGGTAGTTGAGTCTCTAGTGTACTTGTGAGGTAAGGAACCGACTTCTTGTTTCAAGACCAGATTGTAAAGCAGAGCTAGACTCAAAAACAGGTACAGCTACGTTTGAGGAAGGAGCAGGGAGCTACTGTCCAAGATAAATAGTTGTATGTAAAGTTAGAAATTGATCTTTAAAACTTTGTAAAAGGCTTCTCCGCCTATTGAAGGAAAATTCAATTACTGATAGTAATAGGATCTCAAGTCCTAGAGAGGAGCTTGAGACTGGACGTAGCAACATACCCGAGTTGTATGTTGTGAACTAACTAAATCTTTGTGCATTGTGTGATTGAATTTTTACTATCTTGCATATTAATTTATTACACTGCAAATTAATTAATTAAAAAATCAAAAAGGCCTAAGATATTTTTTAATCGATAATAATCTATTCAACCCCCCTTCTATAGTATTATTGGACTTTCACCATGTCATCATCAGACAAAAAATCTTCTTAATGGAGTTCTCTTACTCCAACATTTCTACTACTTCTCCTAGGCTTTAGCACTCTATCCGCTTCGGATGCTTCACCAACCGTCTCCCAAGTAAGACCTGAATAGCCCTCAACTTCATGATCCACTCCCACAAAGTCATTTTGTAACTTAGTTATTAAAAAAAAAAAATGCAGCCCTAGTTTCTCCGCCGATACCCTGCTTAATTTCTCCGCCTAGTCCCGTCTAATTTCCTAGAGGGATTTTTTTCCGCCTTGGGCCTAGGTGAGGCGCCGGGGGGGCCAACGTCTGGGCGGAGATTAATCGGACTTAGACGAAAATTTTTAGAACACTGTTTCTAACCATTTTGATAGAATTTACTTCAAACAATTGGACTATTAAATTACAATGCTTCAATTGTAACTTAGAAATTGTGAAGCAACATCTATTTATTACACTCAATTTTAGCATTATACTTGGTAACTGAAATTATAGAAGCACATATAGACGACATTATATTAAATTAGAGGATTTTAACAATTTCTACTTCACAGTTTCTTTTCCTATTCCCTTCGTTTTAACTTGCTCTTTCCAAGTTATTTTAGGAAGCTAAAGCTTGTTAATGTTTCTTTAAGAGCTGAAGAAGATGATAAACAAAATTGGTAAACGTACACAGAAAAGCCCCAAATTAATGCAGTGAACAAAAATTAAAATCCAAACAAAACAAGTCAAATGAAAGACATGTGTATGTGTATATATATAAAGAGAGAATGAACCTCGCATTGGCGAGCGTTGCTGTGACTGAGCCACTGGAGGAGGCAATCTTGGTGAACAAATTTGATGCTTCCACTACAAGCGCAAGGGTACCGGAGAGGATTATCGGCGTCACCGGTGTTCCGGCAGATCCGGCACACATCATCCTCTTCATCATCATCATCATACTTGCTCGAAACATTATTAGTATGATTATTATTATTATCAGTATTATGATTATTACTATTAGTATTCTCCTTTTTCGATGAAGACGAAGTTGAGGAATCAGATGGCTTGGTGGCGTCATCGGCAGCAGAGACAGCTTGGCCCTCAACGTCGCTGCCGTGAGACGCCAGCACCTCCGGTGCTATATCCATCTGTTACGCGTCTTAGAGTTCTGGCGACCTCTCTCCTCCCTATATCTGTCTATCCAGAGTTTCGGGTTGTGGTTCGTGGAGGTGTGTTTTTGGTTTTATCCCATTTTTACCCCTTATTATAGAGTTGTTCTACTTGTTCTGGCTTTTTGATAAACCCAATGAGGGGTCAATAATCGGGTATAAGCAGTCTACAAGATCACGTGGGATTTGGTCAATATTGGGCAACTAATGTTTACCAAAAATTGAGGATTTTAACCAATTAAGCGGTCTTCTACGCGGGAACAATCTTTATATATATATATATATATATATATATATATATATATGGGACTGATTAATTGATAAAGAAATAAAAATAAAATTATTTTTATAACAGATTTTAATTGTTTAAGTTAAAATTTGACGGTTTATATGACTCTCATTTACAATATAATATATAAGTATTCGTAATATTATACTGCGGACGATTGATATTGTACTACCTCAAATATTAAAATGAACAAATTCATCATCCGTAATATAATACTTTGGACGAGTAAGAACAAACTTACCGTCCGCAATATAATACTGCGGACGGGTAAATAAAATGACAGAGCCTAAAATAACATCGTATAGGGATTGGCCTTTTGTCTTCCCTTTGTTCGCAGTATTATACTGCGAACAGGTAAATCAAATGACAGAGTCTAAAATGACGTCGTATAGGGACTGACGTTTTGTATTCCCTTCGTCGACGGATGTCCTTCGTCTGTAGTATTATACTGTGGACACTAGGGGTGCACACAAAATCAAAAATAATCGAAAAATCGACTGCATCAAATCGAACCGTTAATAAACCAAACCGAAAATCATAAAATCGAAAAATCGAAACTTATAAAACTGAAAAATCGAAACTAAATCGATTGGTTTCAGTTTGGTTTATTTAAAAATCGAAACCGACCGAACACCTTAATATTATAATAGAATTTATATACTTTTCGAATAATTATTTATTTTATATAATTATACATTTATTATATACCTTTTTTGATGAATTTGCATAACAGATGGAGTATATATTAGCTGTTGTTTACTCAATTCCCTATTATCCAACAATACATTGCTTTAAAATTTGGTGACATACTAACTCTATCTTTTATCCTTAAGTTTTAATAACCGACTAAACCAATTAAACCGACCGAAAAAACAATAACCAATTTTGAAGTAAAAATCTGGATGGTTTTGATTTTTTATAACCAACTTAAATTATTTTGTTATTTTTTTACCTACAAAATCTACTAAACAAACCGTTGTGCACCCCTAGTGGACGCTGGATTTTTGTTGCAATCAATTGTTGAGAATTTCAACCGATTACGTTGGGGTAGCAATCGTTTTCTCATTAATAGCGAGAAAATTGTCCTGGCTATTCGAATATGAGTAATTCAGTCCACTATAAATAAGATGGGGGATTGTTTTTACTTATCTCCAATACTCCAAAGTTTCAAAATGAAAAAATATATATATTCTTTATGGGCATGATTGTTGTCCATGTCCATATTTTTCATTGTTTAAATATTATTTATTGTTCATTGTTCTAATTGTTTTGACAACTGATCTGGGTAATTAAAAAAATTTATCGTCTGTAGTATTAAACTATGAACGAGATCAACATTCGAGGAGGATGGAAGAGATCTGAGTAAAGCATTATTGAAGAATCTCTTTAAGAACGCAACAACATCATTATGAAAAACGATGTTGCTATTTTTTTTTACAAAAATTCTTAAAAAATTCTTCATCTAAATCTCTTGCACTTACTCGAGAGACGTCATCCGTAGCATTAAACTGCGGACGGTCAATTTTTTAGTTATCTCGTCCGCAGTATTATAATGCGGACGATCAATTTCAAAGCATCGTTGTTTAAAATAATGTCATGCATTTAATTAAACTATGTATGACATTATTATAAATAAGTCCCTCCGCGGTATTATATTGCGGACGAAAGTATTTATAATAATGTCATGCATTTAATTAAATTATTAGTGGTATTATTATAAATACGTTTGTCCGCAATATTATATTGCGGATGAGTCTTTTTAAAACTACAAAGTTTTATTTTTCTCCTGCGTAGTACATTTGCAAATTCATGTGTATCTAGGATGATTGACAAACATGAATCAGTAAGAATACTACATAAAAAGAAGAAGAAAACTTAATAGCCTTAAGTCGAACAACCCAGATCGATACTGTCAAAACGAGATGACGAACGTAATTTTATAATTAGGGCTATAAATTTTTTATTTCTTCTACGTATCTTCGTTACAGATTCATGTTATTTGCAAGAAGAAATAAAAATTTTGATAGCTCTAATTATAAGTACCCAATTCGCTACTGTGAAAATTAGATGATATCAAAATGATTGTTATGAACAACGACGAACATAATTTTATAATTAAATTAGTGTCCGCAGTATAATACTATGGACGATGAGTTTGTTCGTACCCGTCCGTAGTATAATACTACAGACGGTGAGTTTGTTCATTTTAATGTTGGGGGCATTTTGGATAATATCACTCGTCCGCAATATAATACTGCGGATACCTTGATATTATACTGCGAACGAGAGTCATATAAGTCGTCAGATTTCATCTCAGCTTGTAAGGATAATTTTATTTTTATCCCTTTGTCAATGAATCGGTCTCATATATATATATGTGTGTATGTAAGACCCCGAATTTATGAAATACAAAATTTAATTTTTCTTCATATATATTTTTCCTGAAACAGTAAATGGTTAAATTGACAAAATTGAAAGTTAAGGATGTTATGTGCAAATTTTATTTTGTCGGACAATATTCTTTTTGTCGGGGAATATTCGTTTTGTCGGGGAATATTCGGGCCGTACGACGGCGCCGAAATAACTAATTATTGGTGGAGCCCACAACGGATTAATTGTCGGATATAGAAAACGACAGAAGTAATCTTTTTAAATAAAAATAGTCAACGGTGTTAACTGTTAAAATACCGGTGATAAAAGAATAGTAGCATACGGTAATTTATGGTATTTTATTGTGGCACACGGTATTCTACAGTAGCACACGGTATTGCACAGTGTCTCATATTATTGACACCGTAACTGTTACGCATCATTTCATCGATAATTGTCACTGCATAATATTTTATATTATCAATTCAATTATTGTTGCTACACAGTATTTTGCATTATTGATTTAATAATTGTCATTACACTGTATTTTATATCATTGAGTCAATAATTGTTGCTGCACTGTTTTTAAAATTATTGAACCTAATAATTGTCACAGTAGCAAATACACTATAATTTATATTATTAAATTAATAAAAATATGTAACGTGTTTCTTACATTATTGTGGTAACATTATTTTATATGTTGGACTCACAGGAAGAATAAATAAATAAATAAATAAATAAATAAATAAATAAAAAAAATTAATTTTACTATTTGAAATAGTGACGTGAATAGTAAGTGAATAGTAAGAAACATGTGGGACCCACTGTGGGGCCCACATGAAATGTGAGAAATGTGTTTTGGGAAATGGTTGGTGAAGGCTGCTACGCAGCCTTTGCTGAAGAAATTTTTTTTCTGTTCACCTACCACGCATAGTAACTTCTTTTCTCCTATAAATAGATTGTTCAGCTGAATAGAAAAATCACACCTAAAACATAAAATTTTTCTATAAGAATTTTATGAGTTTTCTCTGAGAATAGTAAGGCTATTTTGAGTGTTTGAAAGCCAAAAGGAGTGCAGGAATTTTTCAAGTAAGTCTTTTATTAAATAGTAGTAATTTTATAAATTCCTATTTTTCACGGTATTCACAAATCTTCCTTTAGAAGACTCTTCTTTGAGAAGATTCATTTTTAAAAGCTTTCTTTGGAAGATTTATTTTGGAATATTATTTTTAAAACTATTTTAAAAGTTGGTATTTTATACTACAAAAATTATGTTAAATATATATAATTTTGATAGTTCATAATATATGAGTTATCATACACTTTGAAGTTTACATGTTGTAATTACTAATTTTATTATAAATATATAGGTTGATCAATCTCATTTAAATCAATATCCAGTTACGTGTTAAGGTAAGAAATGTCATTTTTTTTTTACACTCTTGAACTTGCTACGGTAAGGGATATTATTTTCTTTCATACTCCTAAATCGAAACTTATTATGGAACTATTGCTTCTATAATTCCTGAAAATATTATATGCTCCATAATAGTTGAACTTCATTATTTCAACTGAACCTTCCTATTTACGTGAACCTTTCTATTGAACTGTAACCGTTATTCTGAACTGTGGATCTTGAATATCATTTTTAAATTTCACTCCACATCATGTTGGCAATTTGGACATTATTTGAATATGCACAAAGTAAACTTCTGATACTTATTGTTTATCCTGTTCTTCTGTTCATCATTTGTATCACTGTTATTTGTATTAATCATCAAGAATCAAGCTGTTGTGAATATCTGTGGCCGGGGGCACAGATGTGATATAATTGTTGAACAGATGATAGGTTAAAGGCGATATACTAGGTTAAAGGCGATACATCTGTTCGGTGTCTTTTATGGCACGTGGTGAATGTTCTCTTTGGCCCGTAGTGCAAAGATGAACTGTTGGTTGGTATGATTATGACCAAAGGCTGAATCTGGTATAATCATGACCGTTGGTGCTTTATTGAATATCTTTGGCCCGTAGTGCAAAGATGAACTGTTGATTGGTATGATTATTACCAAAGGCTGAATCTGGTATAATCATGACCGCTGGTGCTATATTGAATGTTCTCTTTGGCCCGTAATGCATAGATGAACTGTTGATTTGCATGATTATGACCAGGAACTGTGAATTTGTATTATCTTGACTAATGGTATTTTAGATGATAAAAGTTGATGATGTTTTTACGAAAAAGAGAAGCGCGTGGACATTATAGTCTACATTATTCTTCTAATAGATTGCTCATTCCGTCGCTATTATTGATCTGAACATTTTCAAGAATTCAACTGCAGTTTTTGATATACACCTTGTATTCTGTTGTATTCTATCAAGAACTCACCTGTTGAAGGCTAATGATAATTTATTCGTCATTATCTTAGTCATGATATTTCTTACTGGGCTATTTGAGCTCACCCTTTTGTTCCATTATTTTTCAACAGGATATGAGAACGTAGCTGGGTCTAGCCGGGGAATGGAGTGGGAGTCCGAAGGATATATATTATAGTCTTCACGTGTTGTAAAATAGTGTGGCAATAATAGTGAAGACTTAGTTGTGTATTATTATACACGGTATTGTTGTACGTTGTGCTTTGTTGTAATAATTTTGTTGTAGTCTTTTGACGACTCAAGTTTGGGCTGTGTGGGCCTAGATTTGGGGGCGTCACAGTGTATGTATATAATAACGCATTTACAGTAACCGATTACTGACTTACTATGCGCATACTGCTGTTAGAAATTCTAGCAACAGACAAAAAATATATATTTTAACGCCCGAGCAACAGGCGTTAAATTTTTTATTTTTTTTGCTTGCCATTAGTGGCAAAGACTTTCATACCCAATTTGCCTCTGTATTTAGTTGCTGCAATAGTACTTCGATAACCGGTTGTTGTGGATACATGCCCTTTATATATATATATATATATATATAGACTAATTTATTAAAAACGTTGTAAAATTATAATTATCCTTA
The DNA here is from genome assembly GCA_947179155.2 of Hedera helix. Classification (NCBI taxonomy): domain Eukaryota; kingdom Viridiplantae; phylum Streptophyta; class Magnoliopsida; order Apiales; family Araliaceae; genus Hedera; species Hedera helix. The sequence goes on from OX359287.1 coordinate 32,246,788, forward strand.
CAACAGATCTCAGTCGTCTAGACTGAGATCTGACGGTTTAAATGATTCTCGTTCGCAATATAATATCCAGGTATCTGCAATATTATATTATCAACGAAATTAAATATCCAAAATAACCCCTAACATCTATTTAATACACTAATCCCTGTTTAATATTGCGGGCGGATAATATATATATATATATATATATATATATATATATATATATATATATATATATATATATATATATATATTATATCGTCCGAAATTTAATACCGCAGGTAAAAAATAAAAAATTATTGTCTGTAATTTAATATTGTGAATGAATAAAAATAAATTAATTATCGCTTATAATTTAATATTGCAAACGGTATAATTTTTTTTTCCATATGCGATATTAAACTGTGGGCGGGTATGTTTCTCTCGCCTAGTTCTTTTCTCTTCCTTCTCTCCTCTTCTCATCTTAGCTGATGCACGACTTTTTACACCCTTTGTCCCATATTCACCGTCACTCTCTCTCTCTCTAAAAACAGCCGTGAACAACAAAAAGAAGCTTGTCGTAGTGGTGGTTGCAACTCACAACTTAATGCCCAAAGATGGTGAGGGCTCATCTTCCCCTTTATTCAGAGACCTAAATTTTAGCAGAAAACTACCTGCGTAAGTAACAATCTTCAGAAGCAAAAGCAAGTGCGTGCAAGAAAGTCAGTAAATCATAGACCCCACCTCAAAAAAAGGAGAAGAGGCGAGAAAGAGAGAACTTTAGAACCGATATTTGCCCAAAGGAACAAAATGCAAAAATTGACTATAAGATTAAACATAAGGAAACCAACATTGAGCTCCTCCTTCCTTATTTTTCTCTCTACAATAAAAACATGAAGAATATCTCTACCAAACATTAATTATGTTCTACCCAGTGGACTACTTCTATTCCCCTGTTTTCAATATTACGCTCCTCCTCGAGTATACACGCCCGCAAGATGAAACAAATAATATGGTATCCATCATCCTACAACAAAGGTATGCATTTGGCCGCAAACCAAACTTCTTCATTTTCTCAACCAACAACAATCCATCATCACCTTGCCCATTATTTGCATACCCATATATCATCAAATGCCATAACCACACATTTCTCTTGCGCATTCTATCAAATATTCGGCGGGCATTTCACATACATTTCAATCAATTTATGGCTCAATACATCATGTTGAATCATGTTAAGACTTAAAACAAAATGAACTAAGATTTATTATGACAATAAGAAACAAACAATACACCCTCTCAACACACTTCAATGTCTATCTTAATAGCATAGATCAAATACGAAAGAAGAAATTCTACTTGACAGCTGCTACAGCTATCTCACAGGCCTAACTATGGCTTCATATAATCTCTCTCCTCAGCCAAGTCACACCTTTTGCAGTATTACTTCCAAACCAACATCTTCTCTTTAAAATAGCTCACTTCCGAATTCATCATTTCCATAATCTAGATCTCATCCTTAGTATATTCTGGAAAATACCGTCCACAAAAGCTTGATTGATTTAACATTCATAGCCTAATACCAACTGATGAGAGAAGTATTTCTTTGAGGGGCGAGGGACTGCGGAGAAAGATAGAGAAATAGAAGTATTAAACTCATGAGATAGAAGTATTTTACTCTGTCCGCAGTATTAAACTGCAGACAGTGAGTGTACTAAATGTATATTGAAATTATTTTAGACATTTAATCTCATTCACAGTATAATACTGCGAATATGCGAATATTATATTGTAGACGAGAGTTATTTAAATCGTCAGATCTCAGCCTAAATGAGATCTGTTGTAAGGATAGTTTTATTTTTACAACGTTGTCAATGAATCGGTTATATATAATGAATTTGAATCTAAAAAAGAAAAATGTGTTAAAATAAAATAATTTTTGTTTTTTTTGAATTTATATGAGGAGTAATGAAGTACTACAAATTATTATCTAAGACTACGGAAAATAAATACCAAAATTTGATGTTTGTTTTTCATACTAATCTTTTAATTTTGAAATGAAAAAGTGTGAAACAATAGGGAGGGAGAGTTATTTTAACACTTTAATTTATGTATTAGTCAGTCGATTGTCTTCCTTCCATATGCACATGTCACCGTGGTGTGAGCTTCATAACCATAAGCCAAGGTGGTATTGTGGGTGTCTGTCTATATATATAGAGGCTTTCTTCTCTGACAATTGTTAGTAAAATCATTCTTCCTTTCAAATCTCAATCATATTTGGCAACTATTGTTAACAACACATCAACAAACAAAAACAAGAAGTTCATCAGGGGAGTAAGCCGGGGGGTTGACGTTCTTTAGTTTTATTAGTTATACAGAGATCTTTTGGCTTTGAGGGTGATTATTAATGGTCCATGAACCACCACCTTTTTTTCTTTTACCTCTTTTGTTTTTACCTCTCTTGCAAACATCTTTTCTACCACTTTGTGCTTCTCACTATTTCATCTTTCCCCGACCAAATAATATCTCTCGCTTTATATGTAATGTACACCATTTACATTTATACATGTAAGATGATTCAACTTCTGAAAAGAAAGCATTTTATTTCCACAAGCAACCCAAGTTGACAAAATGAAGTTTAAATCAACCCCTGTATATAAAAATACATAGAGCGGTTTACTTAATTGCAAAAATCGGTGAGTGGTCTAGGATAGTTATGATACAAAATTTGCTGAGTTCGCTCGATTTTGGGAGGATACGAGGGATTTCTCAATTGACGAATGATTTGCCCATCTCTTCATTCTTTCCTCTATACAGAATATATTTTTAATCCTCCCTCCCTCGATTTTGGCGAGTCCCATATCACTCTCTTCGTCGGACCATTCTTCACTCTGTCAACTTTTCCTCTTATCTTTAAGGTACCTTTCAATTCATAGTGTTTACTGTTTCCATGATACGAGGGCCCAAAGTTGATTGCTCTCTTCGTCAGCCCGTCTTCACTCTTTCATGTTTACTTTTTTTTTTTCTATTATTACTTTGAGAATTTATAATTTGGCTGAAATGATAAGAGCTTAAAATTTTCAAGATTTTTTTATATAACATTATTACTTAATTCGGTTTGATAGTGCCTTTTAAGTGTTTGATGAAATGAGGCTGAGAGAATGTTGATATGCCTTCGTGTATTGAGAAGTGTGATTCAGAATGTATGCCATCCCCTACCTTGAAATATAATAAGCTGCTCCATCCCAAACGTGCTAATTACTGGGTTAATTGTTTCATGGTTTTTAGAAGACATCCCATTAGGTCACTCCTCACAGAAATAAGAAACCTGCTCGGAGCTGGCAACAAGTCCTTGGTTCTATTTTGAGAGTAAGCATCTGATCTACTTGAATCATAAGATCTAGTTGATCTTAACCCGTCAGCAGGAGATATGTGTCTGAAAAAGGATTTGCACGATGTGGTTCAAACTATGAAGTCTTCTTTGTAGTGGTTGCTTACCTACATAATTATTATGTATGTGTAATTTTGAACAAATGGTAAGTTGAAATCTAAACATGAAGTGTGTAAGGGGATTTTAATGGCAAGTCTATTTTTCTTTTTATATCCATATTTCAAAATCAGGAAACCCAAAGTAATATTATCAACGAAAATTGAATATTGTTAGGTGCTATATTTCAACCTTCATTCTGCAATGTCAAATTATACTCGGTGACAAAATTCCTCAGGTTTGAATGGCAGCCACTGCGGCTTCCTTCATTTCAAGCAATGCGTCTTCAAAACATTTGGCTAGAACTTGAGGATCAGGGATTATATCTTTAGCCACGAGGATTTGCATATCTGCCCTGCCCGCATAGCTCACCATGTGCATTGTAATTGCCTGCATTCCAAGCCCAACACCCCCTGTTAACAATTACTAAGCAATGAAAAATAGAAGAAGACATAATCCCAAAAGAATTGAGAAGCTGTACATGAGGGATGCTTGTTGTGTTCACTCTAATGTACTCTACCGGATTTCCTGCAATTGTGACCTCCTCTTTGGGACCAACCACATTTGAGAGTGTGAAAGTAGTACTACAACAAATTCTGTAGTTAAAAAATCCCGCTAACTATGAATCAAAAATAAAGAAAATTATCAATGAAGAACATAAACTAAAAGCATTAAAAACATAAAATTAACAGTTATTTGGTAGGTCACCTTTGATCCCAAAAAGGACATCAAAAAGTAGCCGATTTTGTATGTTAAGTAAGCCTCCAAGGACTCTTTTTTTCGGTCAATCAACACCTTAGCTCTTTTCAGGTACCGTAAAGGATCCGAGCCATCTCTATGATAAGGGAAAGGTAAGAGAAGCATACCAAATTTGTTTCCCCATCTCGTTCTTGTTCTGCCATTCATCAAATCCGAAACATCCTGATACATCCCAGCAATTTAGATTTCCATTCAAATTCAGAGTACTGAATTTTAGTGAGGAAACATAATAACAAGTAAATATGAGGGAATTAAGGAAGAGAGGTGGATGGATGGAGTAATGAGCAGACCTGCAGTCCTGGTTGAGGTCTTAAGTTAACCATGGCTATACCCGTGAGCTGAACCCCTTCTTGTAGAGCTACAAGACACATTTAACTGAGTTGGAAAATGATATACATGTCGGCAAATATGATGACAAAATTGGATTGCGATTAAAGTGGAACTCTATGCGATAAGAGAGGATAATAATGTGCGAACTTCTTCTTAATTCCTACCTATCCCATATATCCATATACGTCGACATTTAACAACATATGTAGTGGAAATGCGGGATTGAACTTAGTGTACTGCAGTAAACTTATGTAACTACTTAAATAAAAGATGATAGTTGAATTAACTCTAAAGTTTACCTTTTGGCGATCGGAGGTCTAAATATCTTGACAGTCCAGATGAAATCACCACACAAAGAACATCATTTATTGTCTGCATGCATTAGAGATGAATTCATGGTTTAAAATTAATTTTGTTACAAATGGTACACATGTTTTAAAACTGGTTGCTTTATATTAGTCATGCTGTATATGCCGAGTACTCGTGCATTTGAATCGGATCACATATCAGAAATATGGTTTAACTTTGTGAATCTAGTTCATTATACACCAATCGGCATACAAAATAATTTCCGATTTAGTTACCCAACTAGCAAAGGTATAATAAGTTAGGTAAATGGTGAAAGTAGCATCCTCTCGAGCCAAAAATATTTAATGTGATAACATATGTTTTATAATTTTATTTCTTTAATTAATAAAATTTTTATTTATTTAAAAGCGTTTATTTTTTCATGTTTAATTAGTTGAATAAAATTTTTATTTATTTAAAGGCATTTATGTCTTATAATAATTGTAACTTCTAATAAAGTAAGCTATGATATCATTGTACTCCATGTATTTATATTTAAAAGCCCCTTAATTTTCACTAAACTAAAATTGGTAAACGTACAAAGTTTCAGGAAAATACACTATTTTCTCCCCCTAATATTCACATTAATTTATTCCCTTCATTTAGAAAGCTTAAACATTACTCAAATTTGTAAATATAAAATTTTAAATAATTTAATAACAGAATCTTCCATAGGAAACTTACCGTCTTGGCAACAGCATTTTTAACCGTCTTCATGTCGTCAAGTCTAAATTTAGCCGTCGCCAATTTCCTCGGCCACAACTCCACCCCGGCTCCGCCGCTCACGGAGGTCCTTTTATCCTTCAACCACAAAATCCTCATTGCAAACTCCAACATAAACACCACCGTAAACCACACGGCCGCCGCCACCCTCCACACAACATTTCGAATATTCCGACCACCACTATCATCTTTCTTAGAAGAAGAGGAACCCAAAGGATCAATTTGGATCAGCTGATCAGGATCATCGGCCATGCGGCAGCACGACAACAACATCGACATCAACGAAATCCCGTCTCCCAACGCATGATGAATACGAAAAACGGCGCACTTGTGGGCCATCAAAAGGTGTATTTCCCAAAGCGGCTTGTTTGTGTCCAGCGGCGAGGAGACGGACAAATCCGCGAGGTAATCGTTGATAACAGCTTCGTCGCCGTTGTTGACCTCGCCGACGGGATCATTGTGGATGATGACGTGGCGGTCAAAATCAACGTGGGTTTTTCTCCAGTGCTCCCGGCCGTGACGGTCAGTGACCAACAGGCTGGTGAATCTCGGGTGTTTCAATAAGACGGAGTTTTGGACGGTGGATCTAAACGCGTCTATGTTGATGGAATTTTTTACGGCGATGACGCAGTGGATTATTGTGCTCATTTCTGGCCGCAGGAATAACCGTCCGGCCGGTGTTACTGGCTCGTCCCTCTCGATACCCATGCTTAAAAAGGAAGGAGAGATAAATAGAGGGGTTGCTTAGTATTAACGAGGGAAAGTAGACAAAACGTTTTAAAATGGGTACAACGGATGTGCAGATCGAGTTTCATTGCAACCAAAAGTCAAAGTTACTGAAACAAATAGATTGTCCAATTAGGTTGAGGACATGTAGAATTATTTAAATTTATTTTTAATATCCCTATCCAAATACTTATATTATTCGCTTACATCAATTCACGTTAGTTAAAAATATTATTCCTTCTGATCCAAAATATAATACTTAGATTATTCGCTTATATCAATTCACTTAAAAATATTATTCTGTTCGTTTTAAAATATAAAATTATTATTAATTTTTTAAAATTAATTTAAAATATTTTTAAATTTAAAATTAACATAAATTTTATTGATATTAGTCAATATAATAATGATTATTATAAATTATTTAAAAAAATACTATTTATTGTAAAAAAAATTAATTTTATAATTATAAAAAATTATCTTAATTTTAAATTTAAAATTATTTCAAAAAATTTAGAATAAAGAAAATATTATACAACCTCGTTACAATATAATTATTATATACACGAATGATTCTCGTTAAAAAATAATTTTGGTCAATGGAATTTGGTCCTGTGACTCTTATTGGCTCTCAATTCACATGTTTGATGCACTATATTATGGGCAAGTTTATTTGTTTTCCTTAAAATCTCAAATTGGAGCTTCATTTGCCTTTATTAAAAAAATTATGTAACCTCCCTACCCATCTTTAAAAAAAAGGATTTATTATTCAGACAGACATAATTTAATCTGATCCACCTAATAAGGACGCATGCGTACACAAGTATGGTTGAATTTCTCCTCCTCAGCAATTAAAGAATAAGAAGAGTTGGGCTTTTAATTTTGCGGGCCAACGCAAGACTAGTCAGACCGACAATAAATTTGGACAGGTTGGTTTACATTTCTATATGTTAAGTTAGGCATATTATAGATAAGAAAATTTTAGACTTACTCAAAAAAAAAAAAAAATATTCACTAACTTCACTCATAAAAAAGACGAAAAAATATGAATCCACTTTATTTATATTTTATAAATAAAATGGGGTTATATTCCTTTGTCTTTTATGAGTGTAAGACTTGTAAGTATATTTTGAGAGTAAGTGTAGAAGCATCCTTATAGATAAGGCTGTAAATAAGTCGAATCGATTTGAATTTTAAGTTGCTTGAATTCAACTCGTAAGATTAAATTTATACTCGAATTTGAACTATATTTAAAAATTTTTACTTAAATTCGACTCGACTCGAATTTTCTTTACTCGAATTCGATTTGACTCAAATCGAATTATATTTAAACTACTCACAAACTTTAAATTCAAACTCGAATTTGAGTCTTCACATAATAACTAACTTTATAATTCACACAATTACTAACTGAACTTATTATTATATTTAAAAATAAGAAAATATAATTATAATTACACTTTACAAATGTAAAATTATAAATAAAAATAATAATAACTAATTATTCAAATTTTGTTTAATTGTGTATATATTTTAAAAAAATGTATCGACTATCTATTCAAATATGTATCAATCTAGTATGTATCGAATTATGATTGAAAATTTGAGTAGTCCTAAACGAGTCGAGTATAACTTTACTCAGATTCTACTCGTACTTTTATTCGAGCTATTTTTTGTGCTTAAATTTGAATTATATTATTAACAAATTCGGGGTGTTACAGAGATGGTATCAGAGCGGTTGCCCCTCGCAGTGTGTTGGGTTGAAAAACCTACAAATTCCCTGGGAAGTGATTTTGGGAGTTAACTGTGGGTATAGTCTTGACTAAATTTAAGATTCTGGAGATAGAATAAGGTGAAAATTTTTGTGTTGTTTGAGGAGTAATTTATAATTTGGGGATAGAATAAAGTAAAAATATTTGTGTTGTTTGAGGATTATATGAGAAATTATGGAGTGAGATAGATAATAAGGTAGGGGATCTTTGTATTGTTTGAGGTTTAGTACTCGATGCTAATTTTGATAAATTTGTGAACGAAACATGATAGAAAGAATTAGTTGAGTGATTGAAGATTTTGATTTGAAAATTTGGAGGACCAAATTTATTTTTTTAAGGGGGAGGTAATGTAATACCCCTAAGTTCCCAAGTCCCTCATCATGTAAATAGGAAACCATCAAGCCTTAGTCCCACATCATCCCTTTAGCAAAACCCAACTCATTTCTTAGGCTATAAATAGGATGTTACCCTTGTTGTTTTTCTTCACCAACTTAAGGACCTCCAATTTGAGTAAAGACCTTGTTGGATGAGAGATTTTTATAAAAAGACCCTCATTAGTGAAATTTTCGTCATCAAGGACGTAGGCAATCTGCGAAACTCATAATTTTCGGGTATGTTTCTTATTAATTTTATGTATTGTTATTATTTGTTTTATATAGTTTTAAATATTGTATTTAGTTTGTTAGTATTTGGTATATTTAGTTAGTAATTAGTATTTTTTCATTGTTATTATTTTTATAGCTTTAATTATTGTTTTGTATTTAGATTATTAGTAAATAGTTTTAGATTAGTATTATTGGTTATAATTATTGTTTTGTATTTAGATTATTAGTTAATAATTTTAGATTAACTTTATTAGCTTTAGTTACAATTGCAATTTAGATTATTACTTTGGCATAATAATAATATTTGTTTAAAAAAATGATTAAATATTGAAAGAATATTTTTGATAAATATACTTATAGTTATTTTGAAAAAGAAATAAGAAAGGTGTTAAATACTAGAATTATCCTAATGACATTTATTTGTTCTAAATTTATATTTAGGAATCGTTCGACTATTAAATTTTGTGTTCAGCAATGTCGAGGTAAATGACTCTCCGAGCTGTTTAGTATTTTCAAATTGTATAGTGTAAGTGACTTTTTGAGCTATTTAGTATTTTTAAAATTATATATTGTAAGTAATTTTTGAACTGTTTAGTATTTTTGAACTGTATAGTGTAAGTGATTTTGCAAACTATTTGGTATTTTGAAATTATAATATGATTTATAAATTACTCGGATGCCCAAATGTATTGTTTCAAAAATTGTTATATTTTATTAAGGCCTCCATTTGAATATTTTGTTAAAAACTTCGGATCAAGTATTTATTTTTGTGACGCCCCCAAATCTGGGCCCACACAGTCCAAACTTGAGTCGTCAAAAGACTACAACAAAATTATTACAACAAAGCACAACGTACAACAATACAGTGTATAATAATACACAACTAAGTCTTCACTATTATTGCCACACTATTTTACAAAACGTGAAGACTATGATAACTATTCCTCGGACCCTCACGGCCTCACTCCATTCCCCGGCTAGACCCTGTTATGTTTTCATCTCCTGTTGAAAAACAATGGAACAAAAGAAATGGTGAGCTCAAATAGCCCAGTAAAGAATATCATGACTAAGATAATGACGAATAAATTATCATTAGTCTTCAACAGCTGAGTTCTTGATAGAATACAATAGACTACAAGGTTTATATCAAAAACTGCAGTTAAATTCTTAAACAACGTTCAGATCAATAATAGCAGCGGAATGAGTAATCTATTAGAAGAATAATGCAGACTATAATGTCCACTCGGTTCTCTTTTTAGGAAAAACATCATCAACTTTTATCATCTGAAATATCATTAGTCAAGATAATACAAATTCACAGTTCCTGATCATAATCATGCAGATCAACAGTTCATCTTTGCACTACGGGCCAAAGACATTCAATATAACACCAACGGTCATGATTATACCAGATTCAGCCTTTGGTCATAATCATACCAAACAACAGTTCATCTTTGCACTACGGGCCAAAGAGAACATTCACCACGTGCCATAAAAGACACCGAACAGATGTATCGCCTTTAACCTATTATATCGCCTTTAACCTATCATCTGTTCAACAAATATATCACATCTGTGCCCCCGGCCACAGATATTCACAACAGCTTGATTTTTGGATGATTAGAATGATATAAATGATGAACAGAAGAAATAGGATAACAATAAGTATCGGAAGTTTACTTTGTACAGATTCAAATAATGTCCAAATTGTCAACATGATGTGGAGTGAAATTCAAGATCCACAGTTCAGAATAACGGTTACAATTCAATAGAAAGGTTCACGTAAATAGGAAGGTTCAGTTGAAATAATGAAGTTCAACTATTATGGAACATATAATATTTTCAGGAATTATTGAAGCAATAGTTCCATAATAAATTTCGATTTAGGAGTATGAAAGAAAATAATATCCCTTACCGTAGCAGGTTTGATTAACAAAAGGTGAATAAAATTAATACAAGGGTTATTCACCAACAGGCGGCAATCCGCTCCGTAAGGTTATTCCCACAATTTAATAGAATTTGAGTACAAAGAGTTATTCACCAAACAGGCGGCAATCCGCTCCGTAAGGTTATTCTCAGAGATTAATAATGAATGAATACGAAAGGTTATTCACCAACAGGCGGCAATCCGCTCCGTAAGGTTATTCCCACAATTTAATAGAATTTGAGTACAAAGAGTTATTCACCAAACAGGCGGCAATCCGCTCCGTAAGGTTATTCTCAGAGATTAATAATGAATGAATACGAAAGGTTATTTACCAACAGGCGGCAATCCGCTCCGTAAGGTTATTTCCACAATTTAATACATGGAAATAAAAGGCACGTCTTATGAGTAAGGAAGAAACAATATTATTATCGAGAATCAAATAATGATAATCCCTTACCATAGTATGTTTGAATAATGGAAGATGAAAAAGATGGTATCCCTTACCGTAGCAGGTTTGATTAACTTGAACAGTACACGTATACTTAAAGATCTTCACAAATACTCAAGATGACTTAAGCACACTTAGAGAGAATTTTCACAAGAAGTATTTAGAGAGAGAAAGAAAGAACAAGTAAGGAAGTTTATGAAAAATCCTTAAGTTAAGGCTTCTATTTATAGCCAAAAATCTTATCATTCATTTAATCTAAACCATTCATTTAAAGATCATCTTTTAATCTACACCATCCATTTCAAATATTATATTATCTTTAATCTACACCATTCATTTCATATCACCTAATAATCACCTAACTTTATATTATAAACAAATCAATTTAATTATTCAACAATAATTCACACTTTAATCTACACCATTCATTTCATATCACCTAATAATCACCTAACTTTATATTATAAACAAATAACTTTATCAATTCAATTATTATGACTAATTGTTATAAATACAGTATAGTTAGCTCTTAGATATCAAGTCAATAAATTAATGAAATACAACTGTTTAAATAACATCATAATAGAGATAACAATAATGTAAAATAAAGCATACGTTACTGTGTAATGACAATTATTGATTCAATAATGTGAATTACTGTGCATATGTTACTGTGACAATTATTAGGTTCAATAATTTTAAAAACAGTGCAACAACAATTATTGACTCAATGATATAAAATACAGTGTAATGACAATTATTAAATCAATAATGCAAAATACTGTGTAACAACAATTATTGAATTGATAATATAAAATATTATGCAGTGACAATTATCGATGAAATGATGCGTAACAGTTACGGTGTCAATTATCAGACCAATAATATGAGACACTATGCAATACCGTGTGTTACTGTAGAGTACCGTGTGCTACAGAAAATACCATAAACTACCGTATGCTACTATTCTTTTATCACCGGTATTTTAACAGTTCCGTTGACTATTTTTATTTAAAAAGGTTACTTCTGTCGTTTTCTATATCCGACAAATATTCCGTTGTGGGGTCCACCAATAATTTATTATTTCGGCGCCGTCGTACGGCACGAATATTCCCCGACCAAACGAATATTCCCCGACAAAGCGAATATTGTCCGACAAAATAAAATTTGCACATAACATCCTTAACTTTCAATTTTGTTAATTTAACCACTTACTGTTTCAAAAAAAATATATATGAAGAAAAATTAAATTTTGTATTTCATAAAATTCGGGGTCTTACAACCTCCTCTCCTTATGAAATTTCGTCCCCGAAATTGACGTACCTGACATATCGAAGAGGTAAGGATACTTAGATTTCATCTCAGATTCTAGCTCCCAGGTCATTTCCTCAGTATCTTGGTTCCTCCATAAAACCTTAACTTGAGGTATAACCTTTGAGCGTAGGATCTGCTCCTTCATATCCAGGATCTTAACAGGTACCTCCTCGTATGTTAAATCCTCTGCTATAACGTCTGGTTCTAACTCAATGACGTGGTTTGGGTCCTTCACATATTTACGTAACATAGATATGTGAAAAACGTTATGGATGCGAGACATACTTGGTGGTAGGGCTAGTCTGTAGGCTACGGTTCCTATTCGATCGAGGATTTCAAATGGGCCAATAAATCGAGGGTTGAGCTTTCCTCTCTTTCCGAATCTCGTAACCCCTTTCCATTGAGAAACACGTAAGAATACATGATCTCCGACATTGAAATTTTCGTCTCTCCGATGAAGATCAGCATAACTCTTTTGTCGTTCTTGTGCGGTCTGTATTCGTTGTCGGATCATTTGGATCTTTTCGGTCGTCAAGCGTACCAACTCGGGTCCCAACAATTTTGCTTCTCCTACCTCATTCCAACATATTGGAGAGCGACACTTCCTTCCATACAATGCCTCGAATGGAGCCATGCCTATGCTTGCTTGGTAACTGTTGTTGTAAGAAAATTCCACCAACGGCAAGTACTTATCCCAACTTCCTTTGAAGTCTAATACACAAAGTCTCAAAAGATCTTCGAGGGCCTGTATCGTCCTTTCCGATTGTCCGTCCGTTTGAGGATGGTATGCAGAACTAAAACGTAGTTCAGTGCCCATAGCTTTTTGTAGACTGATCCAAAAGCGTGAAGTGAATCTAGGATCTCGATCAGAAATTATGGAAACTGGCATGCCATGCAATCTCACGATCTCATTTATGTACATACCGGCAAGACGTTCAAGTGAAAAGTTTTCTCGTATAGGCAAGAAATGAGCAGATTTGGTCAATCTATCTACGATCACCCAAATTGCATCTAAGCCTTGAGAAACTTTTGGAAGACCCGTCACGAAGTCCATATTGATGTGTTCCCACTTCCATTCGGGAACTTCAAGTGATTGTAATGGACCTTTAGAAACTTGATGCTCTGCCTTGACACGTTGACAAGTTAGGCACCTTGAGATAAACTCCGCAATCTCTCTTTTCATATTGTTCCACCAAAATGTATATCGAAGATCTCGATACATCTTGGTGCCTCCTGGGTGGATTGCAAACGGCGTGTTGTGTGCCTCCATCATGATTTTATGCTTTAATTCAGGATCGTTAGGAACACAGAGTCGAGAGTTGACTCGAAGTATTCCTTTCTCGTCGATTCTTGCTTCGGGAATGGCACCTTCTTGTACTTTCTTTATCATGTTTATCAGTTCCGGATCGGTAGCTTGAGCAGCTTTAATTTTATCGATTAAAGTTGGTTCTACTCGCACGTGAGCAATTTTCGAGTGGGTCCCTGGTGTCTTTAGCTCTATCTCCATCTTTTGCAAGTCGTACAAAATACACTTTTGTGTTGTCAGCAGTGCACTTGTACTTGCATAAGATTTTCTGCTCAAAGCGTCAGCTACAACGTTCGCCTTTCCCGGGTGATACTGGATTGTGTGGTCATAATCCTTTAACAGCTCAAGCCAACGTCGTTGTCGCATGTTGAGTTCCTTCTGGGTGAAGAAATACTTGAGACTTTTATGATCCGTATAGATATCCACTTTTTCTCCGTACAAGTAGTGTCTCCAGATCTTCAACGCGAAAACGACTGCTGCCAACTCTAGATCATGAGTAGGATAATTTTTCTCATAATCTTTGAGTTGTCGAGAGGCGTAGGCTATAACCTTTCCATGTTGCATAAGGACACAGCCTAGACCTTTGCCAGAAGCATCGCTGTAGATAACAAATTCTCCTGATCCTGATGGTATGGTCAGAACAGGAGCTGAAACCAGTCTCTTCTTGAGTTCTTGGAAACTCTTCTCGCATTCCTCGCTCCATATGAATTTTGTGATTTTCCGAGTAAGCTGCGTTAATGGAGTGGCGATTCGAGAAAATCCTTCTACGAATCTCCGATAATAACCAGCTAGACACAGAAAACTTCGGACTTCGGTTACTGTTTTGGGTTGTTCCCAATTTAGTACCATTTCAATCTTCGCAGGATCGACTGATATTCCTTGACTAGAAATCACATGCCCAAGAAACGCGACCTCCTCAAGCCAGAACTCACATTTCTTCAACTTGGCATATAATTTGTTTTCACGGAGCTTTTGTAGTATCAATCTCATGTGTTGTTCATGATCCTCGCGACTCTTGGAGTATATGAGGATGTCATCAATAAAGACAACCACAAAATGATCCAAATGTTCCTTGAATATCCGTTTCATCATGTCCATGAAAGCTGCAGGAGCATTAGTTAGTCCAAAAGGCATGACTAAGAACTCATAATGCCCATAACGAGTTCTGAAAGCAGTCTTTGGAATGTCCTCAGCTTTAACCTTTAACTGATGATATCCAGAACGGAGATCAATCTTTGAGAAATGTTGAGCGCCTTGCAATTGATCAAACATGTCATCAATCCGAGGTAACGGGTACTTGTTCTTGATGGTGACATGGTTCAATTCTCGGTAGTCAATGCACAATCTCATACTCCTGTCTTTCTTCTTCACAAATAGAACAGGAGCACCCCAAGGTGATGCACTCGGACGAATGAAACCGGTATCCAACAATTCTTGTAGTTGGACTTTTAACTCTTGAAGTTCAATGGGAGCCATTCGGTAGGGAGCTTTGGAAATGGGCTTGGTACCGGGTTCAAGATCAATATAAAAATCAATTTCACGGTTTGGGGGTAAGCCAGGAAGTTCTTCAGGAAAAACGTCAGGAAACTCATTAACAATGGGAATATCATTTAAGTTTGACGTATTTTTGTTCAAATCAGTGACATGAGCTAAAAAGGCTTGACATCCGTTTTTCAATAAACGAATGACTTTATGGCTAGAAATAACAGTTATAGATTTCAATGGTTTAGTTGCTTGAATTTGCATGACAGGTTGATTAGGAATATGAAAACTAATAATCTTATGAAAATAATCAATTTTAGCATGATGGGTAGTCAACCAATCAATTCCTAAAATCACATCAAATTCATGCATCTCCAAAGAAATAAGGTCAACAGGTAATGTGAGGTTGTTGATTTGAACTAGGCAAGATTTATAGACAGTAGATGTAATGGTCATTTCTCCTAATGGGGTTTCAACTGATAAGTCAAAGTCCAAATTTTCAGGAGTTAAGTTTAAACGCTGAGCACATGCAGGTGAGATAAAAGAATGGGTAGAGCCAGTATCTAACAAAGCGTAGACTTCACGAGAATTTATGAATAGCTTACCGGTTATCACCTCGTTCGAGTTTCGCGCCATTTGGGATGTCACAACAAAAGCTCTCCCTTGAACTACAGATTTTCCCTTATCCGCGCTAGCTTTTGGTATCATCATTGCAGCTGGACTTGATTTTGTGGCAGGACAGAACCGCGCAAGATGACCCTCTTTCCCACAACTGTAGCACTTTTTGGACTGCAGTGTACAGTTTGGGCTGATGTGACCTTCCTGACCACACCTATAGCATCTCACTGGTGGTCGATCTTCTCCCCTTGAAACTGGGGTCGGTGCTGGTGTTGGTACTGGTGCTGGTGCCCTTCCATAATTATTATGGAATCTCTTTCTTTTGAAATTGTTCCCACTAGATTCTCCTCTTCTGTTATTTGGTATGGAATTACCACCGAAGTGTTGGTTACCTCCTCGATGGTTCTCGTTCCTGTGGTTGTTGTCACTCCTTTCTCTATGCTGATCATTAACTCTTGGCTGCAATGTTTCATCTGTTTGCTCCACCCTTTGAGCCCTATCTACAACATCTGAATACAAACTAAATTTATGAGAGCTAAGTTGTTGACGAATTTTGAATCTCAAACCTCTTAGGAACATCCGACTCATTCGTGCTTCGTCATCCACAAGATGGGTGGCAAAGCGAGATAACTCGGCAAACTTGGCTTCATATTGGGAGACTGTCATGTTTCCCTGCTCCAGCTTAATGAATTCCACCTCTTTCATATGGCGGATGCTTTCTGGGAAATACTTCTCGTTAAACAGTTCTTCGAATTCTGTCCAAGACATTTCGAGTGCTGAAGGTTGGATACGTTTTACCGCTTCCCACCAATGGTCCGCCTCACCTCGTAACATAAAAGTGGCAAATGGCACCTTCTGATCATCAGCGCATTGTAAGACATCAAGTATTTTTGTCGTCTGCTTTAGCCATGCCTCCGCTTTGAGTGGGTCAGGCTTCCCGTGGAATTCAGGTGGTCCTAATTCTTTAAATTGCTTAACAGTGACCATCCTCAAATTGCCAGCGTTTCTACCGTTATTATTGACTGGATTTCCTCTTGCTTGATTCTGTATGAACTGCATGAAATTCCTAAAGAATCCATCGTTCATCATGTTATCAGGAACATTATTTCCTGAGTTGGCAGGAGGATTGTTTGGGGCCTCTTGATTCTCGGCTACATTTGCTTCAGGCATTCCATAGTTAACCTCTTGATTTCCAGATGCCATACTAAACTGTGGTCACAAAATAAATGTTAGTTCAAATAAACTGACTCATCACTTCATGTTCCTACATTCAAATCGACTCATTAGATAATAAAATCTATTTTAGGTAGGACACACTAGTGACTGATTCTATTCGTCTCTCCCCTCCTAGTTCTAACCCCAGATCTCCATTAAAGATCATATCCCTAAGCTCTGATGCCAACTGTGACGCCCCCAAATCTGGGCCCACACAGTCCAAACTTGAGTCGTCAAAAGACTACAACAAAATTATTACAACAAAGCACAACGTACAACAATACAGTGTATAATAATACACAACTAAGTCTTCACTATTATTGCCACACTATTTTACAAAACGTGAAGACTATGATAACTATTCCTCGGACCCTCACGGCCTCACTCCATTCCCCGGCTAGACCCTGTTATGTTTTCATCTCCTGTTGAAAAACAATGGAACAAAAGAAATGGTGAGCTCAAATAGCCCAGTAAAGAATATCATGACTAAGATAATGACGAATAAATTATCATTAGTCTTCAATAGCTGAGTTCTTGATAGAATACAATAGACTACAAGGTTTATATCAAAAACTGCAGTTAAATTCTTAAACAACGTTCAGATCAATAATAGCAGCGGAATGAGTAATCTATTAGAAGAATAATGCAGACTATAATGTCCACTCGGTTCTCTTTTTAGGAAAAACATCATCAACTTTTATCATCTGAAATATCATTAGTCAAGATAATACAAATTCACAGTTCCTGATCATAATCATGCAGATCAACAGTTCATCTTTGCACTACGGGCCAAAGACATTCAATATAACACCAACGGTCATGATTATACCAGATTCAGCCTTTGGTCATAATCATACTAAACAACAGTTCATCTTTGCACTACGGGCAAAAGAGAACATTCACCACGTGCCATAAAAGACACCGAACAGATGTATCGCCTTTAACCTATTATATCGCCTTTAACCTATCATCTGTTCAACAAATATATCACATCTGTGCCCCCGGCCACAGATATTCACAACAGCTTGATTTTTGGATGATTAGAATGATATAAATGATGAACAGAAGAAATAGGATCACAATAAGTATCGGAAGTTTACTTTGTACAGATTCAAATAATGTCCAAATTGTCAACATGATGTGGAGTGAAATTCAAGATCCACAGTTCAGAATAACGGTTACAATTCAATAGAAAGGTTCACGTAAATAGGAAGGTTCAGTTGAAATAATGAAGTTCAACTATTATGGAACATATAATATTTTCAGGAATTATTGAAGCAATAGTTCCATAATAAATTTCGATTTAGGAGTATGAAAGAAAATAATATCCCTTACCGTAGCAGGTTTGATTAACAAAAGGTGAAGGAAATTAATACAAGGGTTATTCACCAACAGGCGGCAATCCGCTCCGTAAGGTTATTCCCACAATTTAATAGAATTTGAGTACAAAGAGTTATTCACCAAACAGGCGGCAATCCGCTCCGTAAGGTTATTCTCAGAGATTAATAATGAATGAATACGAAAGGTTATTCACCAACAGGCGGCAATCCGCTCTGTAAGGTTATTCCCACAATTTAATAGAATTTGAGTACAAAGAGTTATTCACCAAACAGGCGGCAATCCGCTCCGTAAGGTTATTCTCAGAGATTAATAATGAATGAATACGAAAGGTTATTTACCAACAGGCGGCAATCCGCTCCGTAAGGTTATTTCCACAATTTAATACATGGAAATAAAAGGCACGTCTTATGAGTAAGGAAGAAACAATATTATTATCGAGAATCAAATAATGATAATCCCTTACCATAGTATGTTTGAATAATGGAAGATGAAAAAGATGGTATCCCTTACCGTAGCAGGTTTGATTAACTTGAACAGTACACGTATACTTAAAGATCTTCACAAATACTCAAGATGACTTAAGCACACTTAGAGAGAACTTTCACAAGAAGTATTTAGAGAGAGAAAGAAAGAACAAGTAAGGAAGTTTATGAAAAATCATTAAGTTAAGGCTTCTATTTATAGCCAAAAATCTTATCATTCATTTAATCTAAACCATTCATTTAAAGATCATCTTTTAATCTACACCATCCATTTCAAATATTATATTATCTTTAATCTACACCATTCATTTCATATCACCTAATAATCACCTAACTTTATATTATAAACAAATCAATTTAATTATTCAACAATAATTCACACTTTAATCTACACCATTCATTTCATATCACCTAATAATCACCTAACTTTATATTATAAACAAATAACTTTATCAATTCAATTATTATGACTAATTGTTATAAATACAGTATAGTTAGCTCTTAGATATCAAGTCAATAAATTAATGAAATACAACTGTTTAAATAACATCATAATAGAGATAACAATAATGTAAAATAAAGCATACGTTACTGTGTAATGACAATTATTGATTCAATAATGTGAATTACTGTGCATATGTTACTGTGACAATTATTAGGTTCAATAATTTTAAAAACAGTGCAACAACAATTATTGACTCAATGATATAAAATACAGTGTAATGACAATTATTAAATCAATAATGCAAAATACTGTGTAACAACAATTATTGAATTGATAATATAAAATATTATGCAGTGACAATTATCGATGAAATGATGCGTAACAGTTACGGTGTCAATTATCAGACCAATAATATGAGACACTATGCAATACCGTGTGTTACTGTAGAGTACCGTGTGCTACAGAAAATACCATAAACTACCGTATGCTACTATTCTTTTATCACCGGTATTTTAACAGTTCCGTTGACTATTTTTATTTAAAAAGGTTACTTATGTCGTTTTCTATATCCGACAAATATTCCGTTGTGGGGTCCACCAATAATTTATTATTTCGGCGCCGTCGTACGGCACGAATATTCCCCGACCAAACGAATATTCCCCGACAAAGCGAATATTGTCCGACAAAATAAAATTTGCACATAACATCCTTAACTTTCAATTTTGTTAATTTAACCACTTACTGTTTCAAAAAAAATATATATGAAGAAAAATTAAATTTTGTATTTCATAAAATTCGGGGTCTTACAATTTTTGAACTGTGAAACAAGTATAATTTTGAATATTGATAATGTTTAGAAATGTTTTGAACATGGATAATATTGGGAAATTGATTTTAGAAATCTCAGTCCGACTATGTAATTCGTTAGTGTTTCATGTTAGTTCCGGAACTATATAGGACCTACTAAAGTGCACAACTTTAGATACCCTTCGGGGGGCACCTTTCGTGGTGCGTGCTTCATCGATCCCTTAGTAGGGTGCGTGATCATTAACATTATCGAACATAAGGGCCGTGTTACAGGGCTGCTGTAACCTTAGTCGTTCTGTGGATTAAAAGATACATCGAATATATTGAACTTATCGAAATCGTTGATCGAATATATTGAGCTTATCAAAATTTGTCTTTGAATTGTGTTTTATAATTATTGATTTTGATTTTGAATGTATATATCGACTATTATTATCGAACAAGAAAAGTTTATTTTCAACCAGTATGTTTACTATTGTTATTGAACAAAAAGTTATTTCGAAAAAGGTTTTGCAAACTGTACTTGATCCACCTAAATAGTAAAGATTGTTACTTGCTGGGCTTTACCGCTCACCCTTACATTAACTTTTACAGGGTCCATTGTTAAGAGTCGAACAATGTGGATGTTTTTGTGGATGACTGAAGTCCTTTTAGTTATGGTGTTATTAGTATTTTGAATTTGATATGACTTTTATTTAAGGGAGCTGCGTCTCCGAAGTTGTGTTTTCGATATTTAGTTCTTGAACTCTTTTGTAAATTTAATAATAAAATATTGTTGGATTTTTAAGTCTAGTATCGTTGTGTTATTTTTGAGTTGCACTATTGATATTGTTGCCTTGCGGGCCTTGCGGGCTTGCGGCGTGTGACACTCCGGTTATGTAGCGGGTTCGGGGTGTTACAGAGATAGTATCAGAGCGGTGGCCCCTCGCAGTGTGTTGGGTTGAAAAACCTACACATTCCCTGGGGAGTGATTTTGGGAGTTAACTGTGGGTATAGTCTTGACTAAATTTAAGATTTTGGAGATAGAATAAGGTGAAAATCTTTGTGTTGTTTGAAGAGTGATTTAGAATTTGGAGATAGAATAAGGTAAAAATATTTGTGCTGTTTGAGGATTATATGAGAAATTATGGAGTGAGATAGATAATAAGGTGGGGGATCTTTGTATTGTTTGAGGTTTAGTACTTGATGCTAATTTTGATAAATTTGTGAACGAAACATGATAGAAAGGATTAGTTGAGTGATTGAAGATTTTGATTTGAAAATTTAGAGGACCAAATTTATTTTTTTAAGGGGGAGGTAATGTAATATCACTTTTAATCGTTAAAATATCCAGTGGTAAAAGAATATTAACATACGATATTACAAATAACATACGGTATTGCACAGTAGCACACGGTATTGCACAGTAGCACACGACATTGCACAGTGTTTCGTATTATTAAACTGATAATTGTCACAGTAGCATATGCACAATAATTCACATTATTGAATCAATAATTGTCATGACACAGTAACATATTCTTTCTTTTACATACTTTCTGCATTATTGTTATCTTTATTATGATGTTATTTAAACAGTTATATTTCATTAATTAATTGACTTGATATCTAACTCAGAGAGCCAACTACATTGTATTTATAACAATTAATCATAATAATGAATAAGTGTGAATTATTGTTGAATAATTTAATTGATAAAGTTATTTGTTTATTATAATAAATAATATAAAGTTAGGTGATATAAAATGAATGGTATATATTAAAGATAATGTAATAATTATAGAATTTTAAATGAACGGTGTAGATTGAAGATGATATTTAAATGAATGGTTTAGATTAATGAAATCTTAAAAGATGAAATGAATGGTATAGATTAAAAATAATATAGAATTTGAAATGGATAGTGTAAATTAAAGATGATTTTAAAATAAATGGTTTAAATTAAAGAAATCTTAAAAGATGAAATAAATGGCATGGATTAAACATTATCTTGAAATGAACGGTTTGGATTAAATTAGGAAATATTGGTTATGATAAGATTTTTGGCTATAAATAGAGGCCTTAACTTAAGAATTTTTCATAAACTTCCTTACTTGTTCTTTCTTTCACTCTATAAATACTTCTTGTGTAAGTTCTGTGACGCCCTCAAATCTGGGCCCACACAGCCCAAACTTGAGTCGTCAAAAGACTACAACAAAATTATTACAACAAAGCACAACGTACTACAATACAGTGTATAATAATACACAACTAAGTCTTCACTATTATTGCCACACTATTTTACGAAACGTGAAGACTATGATAACTATTCCTCGGACCCTCACTCCATTCCCCGGCTAGACCCTGTTATGTTTTCATTTCCTGTTGAAAAACAATGGAACAAAAGAAAGGGTGAGCTTAAATAGCCCAGTAAGAAATATCATGACTAAGATAATGACGAATAAATTATCATTAGCCTTCAACAGTTGAGTTCTTGATAGAATACAATAGAATACAAGGTTTATATCAAAAACTGCAGTTAAATTCTTAAACAATGTTCAGATCAATAATAGCAGCGGAATGAGCAATCTATTAGAAGAATAATGCAGACTATAATGTCCACTCGCTTCTCTTTTTCGTAAAAACATCATCAACTTTTATCATCTGAAATACCATTAGTCATGATAATATAAATTCACAGTTCCTGATCATAATCATGCACATCAACAGTTCATCTTTGCACTACGGGCCAAAGATATTCAATATAGCACCAACGGTCATGATTATACCAGATTCAGCCTTTGGTCATAATCATACCAATCAACAGTTCATCTTTGCACTACAGGTCAAAGAGAACATTCACCACGTGCCATAAAAGACACCGAATAGATGTATCGCCTTTAACCTATTATATCGCCTTTAACCTATCATCTGTTCAACAAATATATCACATCTGTGCCCCCGGCCACAGATGTTCACAACAGCTTGATTCTTGAAGATTAGTTCAAATGATAGTGAGACAATTGATGAACAGAAGAAATAGGATGAACAATAAATATCGAAAGTTTACTTTGTGCAGATTCAAATAATATCCAAATTGTCAACATGATGTGGAGTAAAATTTAAAAATGATATTCAAGATCCACAGTTCAGAATAACGGTTACAGTTCAATAGAAAGGTTCAGAAAATAGGAAGGTTCAGTTGAAATAATGAAGTTCAACTATTATGGAACATATAATATTTTCAGGAATTATAGAAGCAATAGTTCCATAATAAATTTCGATTTAGGAGTATGAAAGAAAATAATATCCCTTACCGTATCAGGTTTAATTAACAAAAGGTGAAGGAAATTAATACAAAGGGTTATTCACCAACAGACGGCAATCCGCTCCGAAAGGTTATTCCCACAATTTAATAGAATTTGAGTACAAAGAGTTATTCACCAAACAGGCGGCAATCCGCTCCGTAAGGTTATTCTCAGAGATTAATAATGAATGAATACGAAAGGTTATTCACCAACAGGCGGCAATCCGCTCCGTAAGGTTATTCCCACAATTTAATACATGGAAATAAAAGGCACGTCTTATGAGTAAGGAAGAAACAATATTATTATCGAGAATCAAATAATGATAATCCCTTACCATAGTACGTTTGAATAATGGAAGATGAAAAAGATGGTATCCCTTACAAGTAGTAAATTTGAGAGTATGAAAAAAAAATGACATCCCTTACCATAGTACGTTTGAATAATGGAAGATGAAAAAGATGGTATCCCTTACCTTGATATTGTGAAACAAGTTTATAGCCGAACAAATCCTTCCTTGTTTGTAGCAGTAAAGAATCTGACTTTTGAGTCTTCTAGAGTTTTTTAAAATCTCTTTATGTTTTTAAAATAATGTTACTCTCGGAAAGATAGACGACATAGACTCAAGAATCACTCAATTCGGAGTTAATATGAATGAGTTATGAATTTTCAAAACTAAGACTGAAAATAGTGACGAAAATTAGAATAGGTTACGGTTTTTAGTATTTTAAGACATGAAGATGATTTCAGATGACTTTTCTTCCTTCTTCAAAGTTGTAGAGGACGAAAAACTGAAGAGACAGGCTTTTAATTCATTAAATTCTGACAAATAATGAATTTACTATGATTTTTTGAAAGAGTTACTGTACATAAGAAAATTCCACTCGGGAATTCAAAGGAGAATGCAAAAGATTTCAAAACTAGGAATGACTTAAGAACACTTAGAGAGAACTTTCACAAGAAGTATTTAGAGAGAGAAAGAAAGAACAAGTAAGGAAGTTTATGAAAAATCATTAAGTTAAGGCTTCTATTTATAGCCAAAAATATTATCATTCATTTAATCTAAACCATTCATTTAAAGATCATCTTTTAATCTACACCATCCATTTCAAATATTATATTATCTTTAATCTACACCATTCATTTCATATCACCTAATAATCACCTAACTTTATATTATAAACAAATCAATTTAATTATTCAACAATAATTCACACTTTAATCTACACCATTCATTTCATATCACCTAATAATCACCTAACTTTATATTATAAACAAATAACTTTATCAATTCAATTATTATGACTAATTGTTATAAATACAGTATAGTTAGCTCTTAGATATCAAGTCAATAAATTAATGAAATACAACTGTTTAAATAACATCATAATAGAGATAACAATAATGTAAAATAAAGCATACGTTACTGTGTAATGACAATTATTGATTCAATAATGTGAATTATTGTGTATATGTTACTGTGACAATTATTAGGTTCAATTGTAAGACCCCGAATTTTATGAAATACAAAATTTAATTTTTCTTCATATAGATATTTTTTTTAAACAGTAAGTGGTTAAATCGATAAAGTTAAAAGTTAAGGATGTTATGTGCAAATTTTATTTTGTCGGACAATATTCGCTTTGTCGGGGAATATTCGTTTGGTCGGGGAATATTTGTTTGGTCCGACGGCGCCGAAATAACAAATTATTGGTGGACCCCACAACGAAATATTTGTCGGATATAGAAAACGACAGAAATAACCTTTTTAAATAAAAATAGTCAACGGAACTGTTAAAATACCGGTGATAAAAGAATAGTAGCATACGGTAGTTATTGGTATTTTCTGTAGCACTCGGTACTCTACAGTAACACACGGTATTGCATAGTGTCTCATATTTTTGGTCTGATAATTGACACCGTAACTGTTACGCATCATTTCATCGATAATTGTCACTGCATAATATTTTATATTATCAATTCAATAATTGTTGTTACACAGTATTTTGCATTATTGATTTAATAATTGTCATTACACTATATTTTATATCATTGAGTCAATAATTGTTGTTGCACTGTTTTTAAAATTATTGAACCTAATAATTGTCACAGTAACATATGCACAGTAATTCACATTATTGAATCAATAATTGTCATTACACAGTAACGTATGCTTTATTTTACATTATTGTTATCTCTATTATGATGTTAATTAAACAGTTGTATTTCATTAATTTATTGACTTGATATCTAAGAGCTAACTATACTGTATTTATAGCAATTAGTCATAATAATTGAATTGATAAAGTTATTTGTTTATAATATAAAGTTAGGTGATTATTAGGTGATATGAAATGAATGGTGTAGATTAAAGTGTGAATTATTGTTGAATAATTGAATTGATTTGTTTATAATATAAAGTTAGGTGATTATTAGGTGATATGAAATGAATGGTGTAGATTAAAGTGTGAATTATTGTTGAATAATTAAATTGATTTGTTTATAATATAAAGTTAGGTGATTATTAGGTGATATGAAATGAATGGTGTAGATTAAAGATAATATAATATTTGAAATGGATGGTGTAGATTAAAAGATGATCTTTAAATGAATGGTTTAGATTAAATGAATGATAAGATTTTTGGCTATAAATAGAAGCCTTAACTTAAGGATTTTTCATAAACTTCCTTACTTGTTCTTTCTTTCTCTCTCTAAATACTTCTTGTGAAAGTTCTCTCTAAGTGTGCTTAAGTCATCTTGAGTATTTGTGAAGATCTATAAGTATACGTGTACTGTTCAAGTTAATCAACCTCATTTAAATCAATATCCAGTCACGTGTTACGGTAAGGGATACCATCTTTTTCATCTTCCATTATTCAAACATACTATGGTAAGGGATTATCATTATTTGATTCTCGATAATAATATTGTTTCTTCCTTACTCATAAGACGTGCCTTTTATTTCCATGTATTAAATTGTGGGAATAACCTTACGGAGCGGATTGCCGCCTGTTGGTGAATAACCTTTCGTATTCATTCATTATTAATCTCTGAGAATAACCTTACGGAGCGGATTGCCGCCTGTTTGGTGAATAACTCTTTGTACTCAAATTCTATTAAATTGTGGGAATAACCTTACGGAGCGGATTGCCGCCTGTTGGTGAATAACCTTTCATATTCATTCATTATTAATCTCTGAGAATAACCTTACGGAGCGGATTGCCGCCTGTTTGGTGAATAACTCTTTGTACTCAAATTCTATTAAATTGTGGGAATAACCTTACGGAGCGGATTGCCGCCTGTTGGTGAATAACCCATTGTATTAATTTCCTTCACCTTTTGTTAATCAAACCTGCTACGGTAAGGGATATTATTTTCTTTCATACTCCTAAATCGAAATTTATTATGGAACTATTGCTTCTATAATTCCTGAAAATATTATATGTTCCATAATAGTTGAACTTCATTATTTCAACTGAACCTTCCTATTTACGTGAACCTTTCTATTGAATTGTAACCGTTATTCTGAACTGTGGATCTTGAATTTCACTCCACATCATGTTGACAATTTGGACATTATTTGAATCTGTACAAAGTAAACTTCCGATACTTATTGTTATCCTATTTCTTCTGTTCATCATTTACATCATTCTAATCATCCAAAAAATCAAGCTGTTGTGAATATCTGTGGCCGGGGGCACAGATGTGATATATTTGTTGAACAGATGATAGGTTAAAGGCGATATAATAGGTTAAAGGCGATACATCTGTTCGGTGTCTTTTATGGCACGTGGTGAATGTTCTCTTTGGCCGTAGTGCAAAGATGAACTGTTGTTTGGTATGATTATGACCAAAGGCTGAATCTGGTATAATCATGACCGTTGGTGCTATATTGAATATCTTTGGCCCGTAGTACAAAGATGAACTGTTGATGTGCATGATTATGATCAGGAACTGTGAATTTGTATTATCTTGACTAATGATATTTCAGATGATAAAAGTTGATGATGTTTTTCCTAAAAAGAGAACCGAGTGGACATTATAGTCTGCATTATTCTTCTAATAGATTACTCATTCCGCTGCTATTATTGATCTGAACGTTGTTTAAGAATTTAACTGCAGTTTTTGATATAAACCTTGTAGTCTATTGTATTCTATCAAGAACTCAACTGTTGAAGACTAATGATAATTTATTCGTCATTATCTTAGTCATGATATTCTTTACTGGGCTATTTGAGCTCACCCTTTCTTTTGTTCCATTGTTTTTCAACAGGAGATGAAAACATAACAGGGTCTAGCCGGGGAATGGAGTGAGGGTCCGAGGAATAGCTATCATAGTCTTCACGTTTTGTAAAATAGTGTGGCAATAATAGTGAAGACTTAGTTGTGTATTATTATACACTGTATTGTTGTACGTTGTGCTTTGTTGTAATAATTTTGTTGTAGTATTTTGACGACTCAAGTTTGGGCTGTGTGGGCCCAGATTTGGGGGCGTCACATCAATAATTTTAAAAACAGTGCAACAACAATTATTGACTCAATGATATAAAATACAGTGTAATGACATTTATTAAATCAATAATGCAAAATACTGTGTAACAACAATTATTGAATTGATAATATAAAATATTATGCAGTGACAATTATCGATGAAATGATGCGTAATAGTTACGGTGTCAATTATCAGACCAATAATATGAGACACTATGCAATACCGTGTGTTACAGAAAATATCATAAACTACCGTATGCTACTATTCTTTTATCACCGGTATTTTAACAGTTAACACCGTTGACTATTTTTATTTAAAAAGGTTACTTCTGTCGTTTTCTATATCCGACAAATATTTCGTTGTGGGGTCTACTAATAATTAGTTATGTCGGCGCCGTCGTACGGCCCGAATATTCCCCGACCAAACGAATATTCCCCGACAAAGCGAATATTGTCCGACAAAATAAAATTTGCACATAACATCCTTAACTTTCAATTTTGTTAATTTAACCACTTACTGTTTCAGAAAAAAATATATATGAAGAAAAATTAAATTTTATATTTCATAAAATTCGGGGTCTTACAAGTTCTCTCTAAGTGTGCTTAAGTCATCTTGAGTATTTGTGAAGATCTATAAGTGTACGAGTACTGTTCAAGTTAATCAACATCATTTAAATCAATATACAGTCACGTGTTAAGGTAAAAATTTCATCTTCTTTCATATTCTATTATTTAAACTTACTACGGTAAGAGATTTTATCTTTTTCATCTTCCACTATTCAAACATACCACTGTAAGGGATTATAATTTTTTGATTCTCGAAAATAATATCGTTTCTTTCTTATTCATAAGATGTGCCATTTATTTCCATGTATTAATTTGTGGAAATAACCTTACGGTGCGGATTATTGCCTGTTGGTGAATAACTTTTCGTATTCATTCCTTATTAATCTCTGAGAATGTAAGGCCCCGAATTTTATGAAATATAAAATTTAATTTTTCTTCATATATTATTTCATGAAACAGTAAGTGGTTAAACTGACGAAATTGAAAGTTAAGGATGTTATGTGCAAATTTTATTTTGTCGGACAATATTCGTTTTGTCGGGGAATATTCATTTTGTCGAGGAATATTCGGGCCATACGACGGTGCCGAAATAACTAATTATTGGTGGACCCCACAACGGAATATTTGTCGGATATAGAAAACGACAGAAGTAACCTTTTTAATAAAAATAGTCAACGGTGTTAACTCTTAAAATACCGGTGATAAAAGAATAGTAGCATACGATAATTTATGGTATTTTATTATTGTATACAACACTTTACAGTAGCACACGGTATTGCACAGTGCCTCATATTATTGGTCTGATAATTGACACCGTAACTGTTGCGTATCATTTCATCAATAATTGTCACTGCATAATATTTTATGTTATCAATTCAATAATTGTTATTACACAGTATTTTGCATTATTGATTTAATAATTGTCATTACACTGTATTTCATATCATTGACTCAATAATTGTTGGTGCACTGTAGTTTAAAATTATTGAACCTAATAATTGTCACTGTAGCAAATATACTATAATTTATATTATTAAATTAATAATAATCTGTAATGTGTTTATTACATTATTGTTGACTTATTGTTGTAGCATTATTTTATTTTATATGTTGGACTCACAGGAAGAATAAATAAATAAATTAATTAATTAATTAGAAAAAATTAATTTTACTATTTGAAATAGTAACGTGAATAGTAAGAAACATGTGGACCCATTGGTGGGGCCCACATGGTTGGTGAAGAAATTGAAGAAGGATTTTGCACGAGGCTGCTAGCTGCTAAATTATTCAGCGTTGGCATGCCAACAACCCCCACCTACCACACGCACAGTAACTTCTTTTCTCCTATAAATAGCTTGCTCAGCTGAATAGAAAAATCACACCTAAAACATAAAAAAATTCTATAAGAATTTTATGAGTTTTCTCTGAAAATAGTAAGGCTATTTTGAGTGTTTGAAAGCCAAAAGGAGTGCAGAAATTTTTCAAGTAAGTCTTTTATTAAAGAGTAGTAATTTCATAAATTCCTATTTTTCACGGTATTCACAAATCTTCCGTTAGAAGACTCTTCTTTGAGAAGATTCATTTTTAAAAGCTTTATTTGAAAGATTTATTTTGGAATATTATTTTAAAAACTATTTTAAAGTAGTTATATTATACTCCAAAAATTATGTTAAATATATATAATTTTGATAGTTCATATTATACGAGTTATCATACACTTTGAAATTTATATGTGGTAATTACTAATTTTATTATAAATATATAGGTTGATCAACCTCATTTAAATCAATATCCAGTCACGTGTTAAGGTAAGGAATACCATTCATTTCAAACTCTTAAATTTACTGTGGTAAGGAATGTCATTTTTATTGGAATATCATCTTCTTTCATATTCTATTATTTAAACTTACCACGGTAAGGGATTATCATTCTTTGATTCTCGAAAATAATATCGTTTCTTTCTTGTGCCATTTATTTCCATGTATTAAATTGTGGGAATAACCTTACGGCGCGGATTACCGCCTGTTGGTGAATAACCTTTCGTATTCATTCCTTATTAATCTTTGAGAATAACCTTACGGTGCGGATTACCGTCTGTTTGGTGAATAACTCTTCGTATTCAAATTTTATTGTGGGAATAACCTTACTGTGCGGACTACCGCCTGTTGGTGAATAACCCTTTTTATTTGTCTCGTGTGGAAATAATTTGTCCACACGAATTATCACATGACACTTTTATTCCATATTCATTTGTAATATCATTTTCTTTCATATTCGTAAATGCTATTATTTTCCTTTATACTCATAAGGGATACCATCTTTTTCATCTTCCATTATTCAAACTTACTATGGTAATGGATATTAATTTCCTTCACCTTTTGTTAATCAAACCTGCTACGGTAAGGGATATTATTTTATTTCATACTCCTAAATCGAAACTTATTATGGAACTATTGCTTCTATAATTCGTAAAAATATTATATGTTCCATAATAGTTGAATTTCATTATTTCAACTGAACCTTCCTATTTTTCGAACCTTTCTATTGAACTGTAACCGTTATTCTGAACTGTGGATCTTGAATATCATTTTTAAATTTCACTCCACATCATGTTGACAATTTGGACATTATTTGAATCTGCACAAAGTAAACTTCTGATACTTCTTGTTTATCCTATTTCTTATGTTCATCATTCGTATCACTGTTATTTGTATTAATCTTCAATAATCAAGTTGTTGTGAATATCTGTGGCCGGGGGCACAGATGCGATATAATTGTGGAACAGATGTTAGGTTAAAGGCGATATAATAGGTTAAAGGCGATACATCTGTTCGGTGTCTTTTATGGCACGTAGTGAATGTTCTCTTTGGCCCGTGGTGCATAGATGAACTATTGTTTGGTATGATTATGACCAAAGGCTGAATCTGGTATAATCATGACCGCTGGTGCTATATTGAATATCTTTAGCCCGTAGTGCAAAGATGAACTGTTGATTTGCATGATTATGACCAGGAACTGTGAATTTTTATTATCATGACTAATGGTATTTCAGATGATGATATTTTTACTAAAAAGAGACGCGAGTGGACATTATAGTCTGCATTATTCTTCTAATAGATTGCTCATTCCGCTGCTATTATTGATCTGAACATTGTTCAAGAATTTAACTGCAGTTTTTGATAAAAACCTTGTAGTCTATTGTATTCTATCAAGAACTCAACTGTTGAAGGCTAATGATAATTTATTCGTCATTATCTTAGTCATGATATTTCTTACTGGGCTATTTGAGCTCACCCTTTCTTTTGTTCCATTGTTTTTCAACAGGAGATGGGAACGTAGCTGGGTCTAGCCGGGGAATAGAGTGAGAGTCCGAGGGATAGTTGTCGTAGTCTTCACGCGTTGTAAAATAGTGTGATAATAATAGTGAAGACTTAGTTGTGTATTATTATACACTGTATTGTTGTACGTTGTACTACTTTGTAATAATTTTGTTGTAGTCTTTTGACAACTCAAGTTTGGGCTGTGTGGGCTTAGATTTGGGGGTGTCACAGAGAATAACCTTACGGCGCAGATTATCGCCTGTTTGGTGAACAACTCTTCGTATTCAAATTTTATTAAATTGTGGGAATAACCTTTGTAAGACCCCGAATTTTATGAAATACAAAATTTAATTTTTCTTCATATATATATATTTTTTGAAACAGTAAGTGGTTAAATCGATAAAGTTAAAAGTTAAGGATGTTATGTGCAAATTTTATTTTGTCGGACAATATTCGCTTTGTCGGGGAATATTCGTTTGGTCGGAGAATATTCGTTTGGTCCGACGGCGCCGAAATAACAAATTATTGGTGGACCCCATAACGGAATATTTGTCGGATATAGAAAACGACAGAAATAACCTTTTTAAATAAAAATAGTCAACGGAACTGTTAAAATACCGGTGATAAAAGAATAGTAGCATACGGTAGTTATTGGTATTTTCTGTAGCACTCGGTACTCTACAGTAACACACGGTATTGCATAGTGTCTCATATTTTTGGTCTGATAATTGACACCGTAACTGTTACGCATCATTTCATCGATAATTGTCACTGCATAATATTTTATATTATCAATTCAATAATTGTTGTTACACAGTATTTTGCATTATTGATTTAATAATTGTCATTACACTGTATTTTATATCATTGAGTCAATAATTGTTGTTGCACTGTTTTTAAAATTATTGAACCTAATAATTGTCACAGTAACATATGCACAGTAATTCACATTATTGAATCAATAATTGTCATTACACAGTAACGTATGCTTTATTTTACATTATTGTTATCTCTATTATGATGTTATTTAAACAGTTGTATTTCATTAATTTATTGACTTGATATCTAAGAGCTAACTATACTGTATTTATAACAATTAGTCATAATAATTGAATTGATAAAGTTATTTGTTTATAATATAAAGTTAGGTGATTATTAGGTGATATGAAATGAATGGTGTAGATTAAAGTGTGAATTATTGTTGAATAATTGAATTGATTTGTTTATAATATAAAGTTAGGTGATTATTAGGTGATATGAAATGAATGGTGTAGATTAAAGTGTGAATTATTGTTGAATAATTAAATTGATTTGTTTATAATATAAAGTTAGGTGATTATTAGGTGATATGAAATGAATGGTGTAGATTAAAGATAATATAATATTTGAAATTGATGGTGTAGATTAAAAGATGATATTTAAATGAATGGTTTAGATTAAATGAATGATAAGATTTTTGGCTATAAATAGAAGCCTTAACTTAAGGATTTTTCATAAACTTCCTTACTTGTTCTTTCTTTCTCTCTCTAAATACTTCTTGTGAAAGTTCTCTCTAAGTGTGCTTAAGTCATCTTGAGTATTTGTGAAGATCTATAAGTATACGTGTACTGTTCAAGTTAATCAACCTCATTTAAATCAATATCCAGTCACGTGTTACGGTAAGGGATACCATCTTTTTCATCTTCCATTATTCAAACGTACTATGGTAAGAGATTATCATTATTTGATTCTCGATAATAATATTGTTTCTTCCTTACTCATAAGACGTGCCTTTTATTTCCATGTATTAAATTGTGGGAATAACCTTACGGAGCGGATTGCCGCCTGTTGGTGAATAACCTTTCGTATTCATTCATTATTA
Organism: Hedera helix; assembly: GCA_947179155.2. Taxonomy (NCBI): domain Eukaryota; kingdom Viridiplantae; phylum Streptophyta; class Magnoliopsida; order Apiales; family Araliaceae; genus Hedera; species Hedera helix. The sequence continues at coordinate 32,280,410 of OX359287.1, forward strand.
ATCTCTGAGAATAACCTTACGGAGCGGATTGCCGCCTGTTTGGTGAATAACTCTTTGTACTCAAATTCTATTAAATTGTGGGAATAACCTTACGGAGCGGATTGCCGCCTGTTTGGTGAATAACTCTTTGTACTCAAATTCTATTAAATTGTGGGAATAACCTTACGGAGCGGATTGCCGCCTGTTGGTGAATAACCCTTGTATTAATTTCCTTCACCTTTTGTTAATCAAACCTGCTACGGTAAGGGATATTATTTTCTTTCATACTCCTAAATCGAAATTTATTATGGAACTATTGCTTCTATAATTCCTGAAAATATTATATGTTCCATAATAGTTGAACTTCATTATTTCAACTGAACCTTCCTATTTACGTGAACCTTTCTATTGAATTGTAACCGTTATTCTGAACTGTGGATCTTGAATTTCACTCCACATCATGTTGACAATTTGGACATTATTTGAATCTGTACAAAGTAAACTTCCGATACTTATTGTTATCCTATTTCTTCTGTTCATCATTTATATCATTCTAATCATCCAAAAATCAAGCTGTTGTGAATATCTGTGGCCGGGGGCACAGATGTGATATATTTGTTGAACAGATGATAGGTTAAAGGCGATATAATAGGTTAAAGGCGATACATCTGTTCGGTGTCTTTTATGGCACGTGGTGAATGTTCTCTTTGGCCCGTAGTGCAAAGATGAACTGTTGTTTGGTATGATTATGACCAAAGGCTGAATCTGGTATAATCATGACCGTTGGTGTTATATTGAATGTCTTTGGCCCGTAGTGCAAAGATGAACTGTTGATCTGCATGATTATGATCAGGAACTGTGAATTTGTATTATTTTGACTAATGATATTTCAGATGATAAAAGTTGATGATGTTTTTCCTAAAAAGAGAACCGAGTGGACATTATAGTCTGCATTATTCTTCTAATAGATTACTCATTCCGCTGCTATTATTGATCTGAACGTTGTTTAAGAATTTAACTGCAGTTTTTGATATAAACCTTGTAGTCTATTGTATTCTATCAAGAACTCAGCTGTTGAAGACTAATGATAATTTATTCGTCATTATCTTAGTCATGATATTCTTTACTGGGCTATTTGAGCTCACCCTTTCTTTTGTTCCATTGTTTTTCAACAGGAGATGAAAACATAACAGGGTCTAGCCGGGGAATGGAGTGAGGGTCCGAGGAATAGTTATCATAGTCTTCACGTTTTGTAAAATAGTGTGGCAATAATAGTGAAGACTTAGTTGTGTATTATTATACACTGTATTGTTGTACGTTGTGCTTTGTTGTAATAATTTTGTTGTAGTCTTTTGACGACTCAAGTTTGGGCTGTGTGGGCCCAGATTTGGGGGCGTCACAGTTGGTATCAGAGCTTAGGGATATGGTCTTTAATGGAGATCTGGGGTTAGAACTAGGAGGGGAGAGACGAATAGAATCAATCACTAGTGTGTCCTACCTAAATTAGATTTATTTTTTTTCTAATGAATCGATTTGAATGTAGGAACATGAAGAGATGAGTCAGTTTATTTGAACTAACATTTATTTTGTGACCACAGTTAATTATGGCATCTGGAAATCAGGAGGTTAACTATGAAATTACCGAAACAAATGTAGCTGCAAAACAAGAGGCGACGAATAATCTTCTTACAAACTCAGAGTTGAATCATTTGCCTAAGGCAAAAATTATGCGTGTTCTATCCAGTAAGGATGAAGGTGAAAGCTCTGCTACAGTCGTTCCAGATCCATTCTTAGAAGCAATTAAAGGAAGTAACGAACTTGCGGAAATTATTGCCTTTAATTTACTCACTAATTGGGAGAGTGATATCACATGGTTATGCTCTATAACAAAGGATCAGAATATATGGACTTTTCATATTAGTCTTTGGGATTTATGGTGTTCCAGCTATGATTTTCAAGATTATTTAAAAATGATGTTTCTATACTTTTGGGCGTTACAATTTAGAGGAATTCAGGTTAAGTTAGTCACTATCGTGGAAACTGCAGTCTATCGAAAATACTATTTTAATGGAAATCATTGGTACCTTACTACTGATGAAGTTGATGAACCCGAGAAACAGTTTGCTAGAAAATTATTCAGTGGTATTCCCATGGTTGAAATACGTGAAGATCCGAATGAAGTATTCGGGATTCGATTTGACGATAACAGTCAAGAAACCGAATGAGGTGATAACCGGTAAGCTATTCATAAATTCTCGTGAAGTCTATGTCATATTAGATACTGGCTCTATCCACTCTTTTATCCCACCTATATGTACTCAACGTTTAAATTTGACTATTGAAAACTTAAATCTTGTCTTATCAGTTGAAACCTCATTGGGAGAAATACCTATTACATTTACTATCTATAAATCCTGCCTAGTTCAAATCAACAACCTCACATTACCTGTTGACCTTATTTCTTTGGAGATGCGTGAATTTGATGTGATTTTAGGAATTGATTGGTTGACTACCCATCATGCTAAAATTGATTGTTTTCATAAGATTATTAGTTTTCATATTCCTAATCAACCTGTCATGCAAATTCAAGCAACTAAACCACTGAAATCTATAACTGTTATTTCTAGCCATAAAGCCATTCGTTTATTGAAAAACGGATGTCAAGCCTTTTTAGCTCATGTCACTGATTTGAACAAAAACACGTCAAACTTGAATGATATTCCCATTGTTAATGAGTTTCCTGACGTTTTTTTTCTGATGAACTTTCTGGCTTACCCCAAACCGTGAAATTGAATTCTGTATCGATCTTGAACCCGCACTAAGCCCATTTTTAAAGTCCCATACCAAATGGCCCCCATAGAACACCAAGAGTTGAAAGTTTAATTACTAGATATCGGTATCATTCATTCTAGTACAAAACTTATATCGAGCGAGGAATGCGAGAAGAGTTTTCAAGAACTCAAGAGGAGACTTGTTTCAGCTCCTGTTCTGACCATCAGGATCAGGAGAATTTGTTATCTACAGCGATGCTTCTGGCAAAGGTCTAGGCTGTGTCCTTATGCAACATAGAAAGGTTATAGCCTATGCCTCTCGACAACTCAAAGATTATGAGAAAAATTATCCTACTCATGATCTAGAGTTGGCAGCAGTCGTTTTCGCGTTGAAGATCTGGAGACACTACTTGTACGGAGAAAAAGTGGATATCTATACGGATCATAAAAGTCTCAAGTATTTCTTCACCCAGAAGGAACTCAACATGCGACAACGACGTTGGCTTGAGCTGTTAAAGGATTATGACCACACAATCCAGTATCACCCGGGAAAGGCGAACGTTGTAGCTGACGCTTTGAGCAGAAAATCTTATGCAAGTACAAGTGCACTGCTGACAACACAAAAGTGTATTTTGTACGACTTGCAAAAGATGGAGATAGAGCTAAAGACACCAGGGACCCGCTCGAAGATTGCTCACGTGCGAGTAGAACCAACTTTAATCGATAAAATTAAAGCTGCTCAAGCTACCGATCCGGAACTGATAAACATGATAAAGAAAGTACAAGAAGGTGCCATTCCCGAAGCAAGAATCGACGAGAAAGGAATACTTCGAGTCAACTCTCGACTCTGTGTTCCTAACGATCCTGAATTAAAGCATAAAATCATGATGGAGGCACACAACACGCCGTTTGCAATCCACCCAGGAGGTACCAAGATGTATCGAGATCTTCGACATACATTTTGGTGGAACAATATGAAAAGAGAGATTGCAGAGTTTATCTCAAGGTGCCTAACTTGTCAACGTGTCAAGGCAGAGCATCAAGTTCCTAAAGGTCCATTACAATCACTTGAAGTTCCCGAATGGAAGTGGGAACACATCAATATGGACTTCGTGACGGGTCTTCCAAAAGTTTCTCAAGGCTTAGATGCAATTTGGGTGATCATAGATAGATTGACCAAATCTGCTCATTTCTTGCCTATACGAGAAAACTTTTCACTTGAACGTCTTGCCGGTATGTACATAAATGAGATCGTGAGATTGCATGGCATGCCAGTTTCCATAGTTTCTGATCGAGATCCTAGATTCACTTCACGCTTTTGGATCAGTCTACAAAAAGCTATGGGCACTGAACTACGTTTTAGTTCTGCATACCATCCTCAAACGGACGGACAATCGGAAAGGACGATCCAGACCCTCGAAGATCTTTTGAGACTTTGTGTATTAGACTTCAAAGGAAGTTGGGATAAGTACTTGCCATTGGTGGAATTTTCTTACAACAACAGTTACCAAGCAAGCATAGGCATGGCTCCATTCGAGGCTTTGTATGGAAGGAAGTGTCGCTCTCCAATATGTTGGAATGAGGTAGGAGAAGCAAAATTGTTGGGACCCGAGTTGGTACGCTTGACGACCGAAAAGATCCAAATGATCCGACAACGAATACAGACCGCACAAGAACGACAAAAGAGTTATGCTGATCTTCATCGGAGAGACGAAAGTTTCAACGTCGGAGATCATGTATTCTTACGTGTTTCTCCATGGAAAGGGGTTACGAGATTCAGAAAGAGAGGAAAGCTCAACCCTCGATTTATTGGCCCATTTGAAATCCTCGATCGAATAGGAACCGTAGCCTACAGACTAGCCCTACCACCAAGTATGTCTCGCATCCATAACGTTTTTCACATATATATGTTACGTAAATATGTGAAGGACCCAAACCACGTCATTGAGTTAGAACCGGACGTTATAGCAGAGGATTTAACATACGAGAAAGTACCTGTTAAGATCCTGGATAAGAAGGAGCAGATCCTACGCTCAAAGGTTATACCTCAAGTTAAGGTTTTATGGAGGAACCAAGATACTGAGGAAATGACCTGGGAGCTAGAATCTGAGATGAAATCTAAGTATCCTTACCTCTTCGATATGTCAGGTACGTCAATTTCGGAGACGAAATTTCATAAGGAGGGGAGGTTGTAAGACCCCGAATTTTATGAAATACAAAATTTAATTTTTCTTCATATATATATATTTTTTGAAACAGTAAGTGGTTAAATCGATAAAGTTAAAAGTTAAGGATGTTATGTGCAAATTTTATTTTGTCGGACAATATTCGTTTTGTCGGGGAATATTCGTTTGGTCGGAGAATATTCGTTTGGTCCGACGGCGCCGAAATAACAAATTATTGGTGGACCCCATAACGGAATATTTGTCGGATATAGAAAACGACAGAAATAACCTTTTTAAATAAAAATAGTCAACGGAACTGTTAAAATACCGGTGATAAAAGAATAGTAGCATACGGTAGTTATTGGTATTTTCTGTAGCACTCGGTACTCTACAGTAACACACGGTATTGCATAGTGTCTCATATTTTTGGTCTGATAATTGACACCGTAACTGTTACGCATCATTTCATCGATAATTGTCACTGCATAATATTTTATATTATCAATTCAATAATTGTTGTTACACAGTATTTTGCATTATTGATTTAATAATTGTCATTACACTGTATTTTATATCATTGAGTCAATAATTGTTGTTGCACTGTTTTTAAAATTATTGAACCTAATAATTGTCACAGTAACATATGCACAGTAATTCACATTATTGAATCAATAATTGTCATTACACAGTAACGTATGCTTTATTTTACATTATTGTTATCTCTATTATGATGTTATTTAAACAGTTGTATTTCATTAATTTATTGACTTGATATCTAAGAGCTAACTATACTGTATTTATAACAATTAGTCATAATAATTGAATTGATAAAGTTATTTGTTTATAATATAAAGTTAGGTGATTATTAGGTGATATGAAATGAATGGTGTAGATTAAAGTGTGAATTATTGTTGAATAATTGAATTGATTTGTTTATAATATAAAGTTAGGTGATTATTAGGTGATATGAAATGAATGGTGTAGATTAAAGTGTGAATTATTGTTGAATAATTAAATTGATTTGTTTATAATATAAAGTTAGGTGATTATTAGGTGATATGAAATGAATGGTGTAGATTAAAGATAATATAATATTTGAAATGGATGGTGTAGATTAAAAGATGATATTTAAATGAATGGTTTAGATTAAATGAATGATAAGATTTTTGGCTATAAATAGAAGCCTTAACTTAAGGATTTTTCATAAACTTCCTTACTTGTTCTTTCTTTCTCTCTCTAAATACTTCTTGTGAAAGTTCTCTCTAAGTGTGCTTAAGTCATCTTGAGTATTTGTGAAGATCTATAAGTATACGTGTACTGTTCAAGTTAATCAACCTCATTTAAATCAATATCCAGTCACGTGTTACGGTAAGGGATACCATCTTTTTCATCTTCCATTATTCAAACGTACTATGGTAAGAGATTATCATTATTTGATTCTCGATAATAATATTGTTTCTTCCTTACTCATAAGACGTGCCTTTTATTTCCATGTATTAAATTGTGGGAATAACCTTACGGAGCGGATTGCCGCCTGTTGGTGAATAACCTTTCGTATTCATTCATTATTAATCTCTGAGAATAACCTTACGGAGCGGATTGCCGCCTGTTTGGTGAATAACTCTTTGTACTCAAATTCTATTAAATTGTGGGAATAACCTTACGGAGCGGATTGCCGCCTGTTTGGTGAATAACTCTTTGTACTCAAATTCTATTAAATTGTGGGAATAACCTTACGGAGCGGATTGCCGCCTGTTGGTGAATAACCCTTGTATTAATTTCCTTCACCTTTTGTTAATCAAACCTGCTACGGTAAGGGATATTATTTTCTTTCATACTCCTAAATCGAAATTTATTATGGAACTATTGCTTCTATAATTCCTGAAAATATTATATGTTCCATAATAGTTGAACTTCATTATTTCAACTGAACCTTCCTATTTACGTGAACCTTTCTATTGAATTGTAACCGTTATTCTGAACTGTGGATCTTGAATTTCACTCCACATCATGTTGACAATTTGGACATTATTTGAATCTGTACAAAGTAAACTTCCGATACTTATTGTTATCCTATTTCTTCTGTTCATCATTTATATCATTCTAATCATCCAAAAATCAAGCTGTTGTGAATATCTGTGGCCGGGGGCACAGATGTGATATATTTGTTGAACAGATGATAGGTTAAAGGCGATATAATAGGTTAAAGGCGATACATCTGTTCGGTGTCTTTTATGGCACGTGGTGAATGTTCTCTTTGGCCCGTAGTGCAAAGATGAACTGTTGTTTGGTATGATTATGACCAAAGGCTGAATCTGGTATAATCATGACCGTTGGTGTTATATTGAATGTCTTTGGCCCGTAGTGCAAAGATGAACTGTTGATCTGCATGATTATGATCAGGAACTGTGAATTTGTATTATCTTGACTAATGATATTTCAGATGATAAAAGTTGATGATGTTTTTCCTAAAAAGAGAACCGAGTGGACATTATAGTCTGCATTATTCTTCTAATAGATTACTCATTCCGCTGCTATTATTGATCTGAACGTTGTTTAAGAATTTAACTGCAGTTTTTGATATAAACCTTGTAGTCTATTGTATTCTATCAAGAACTCAGCTGTTGAAGACTAATGATAATTTATTCGTCATTATCTTAGTCATGATATTCTTTACTGGGCTATTTGAGCTCACCCTTTCTTTTGTTCCATTGTTTTTCAACAGGAGATGAAAACATAACAGGGTCTAGCCGGGGAATGGAGTGAGGGTCCGAGGAATAGTTATCATAGTCTTCACGTTTTGTAAAATAGTGTGGCAATAATAGTGAAGACTTAGTTGTGTATTATTATACACTGTATTGTTGTACGTTGTGCTTTGTTGTAATAATTTTGTTGTAGTCTTTTGACGACTCAAGTTTGGGCTGTGTGGGCCCAGATTTGGGGGCGTCACAACCTTACTGCGCGGACTACCGCCTGTTGGTGAATAACCCTTTGTATTTATTTTTTATTTGTCTCTTGTGAAAATAATTTGTCCACACGAATTATCACATGACACTTTTATTCCATATTCGTTTGTAATATCATTTTCTTTCATATTCGTAAGTGATATTATTTTTCTTTATGCTCATAAGGGATACCATATTTTTCATCTTCCATTATTCAAACTTACTATGGTAAGGGATATTAATTTTCTTCACCTTTTGTTAATTAAACCTACTACGGTAAGGAATATTATTTTCTTTCATACACCTAAATCGAAACTTATTATGGAACTATTGCTTCTATAATTCCTGAAAATATTATATGTTTCATAATAGTTGTACTTCATCATTTCAATTGAACTTTCCTATTTACGTGAACATTTCTATTGAACTGTAACCGTTATTCTGAACTGTGGATCTTGAATATCATTTTTGAATTTCACTCCACATCATGTTGACAATTTGGACATTATTTGAATCTGCACAAAGTAAACTTCTGATACTTATTGTTTATCCTGTTTCTTCTATTCATCATTTATATCATTCTAATCATCCAAAATCAAGTTGTTGTGAATATCTATGGTCGGGGGCACAGATACGATATAATTATTGAACAGGTGATAGGTTAAAGACAATATAATAGGTTAAAGGCGATACATCTGTTAGGTGTCTTTTATGGCACGTGGTGAATGTTCTCTTTGGCGCGTAGTGTAAAGATGAACTGTTGTTTGATATGATTATGACCAAAGGCTGAATCTGGTATAATCATGACCGTTGGTGTTATATTGAATATCTTTGGCCCGTAGTGCAAAGATGAACTGTTGTTTGGTATGATTATGACCAAAGGCTGAATCTGGTATAATCATGACCGTTGGTGTTATATTGAATGTCTTTGGCCTGTAGTGCAAAGATGAACTGTTGATCTGCATGATTAAGACCAAGAACTGTGAATTTGTATTATCTTGACTAATGATATTTCAGATGATAAAAGTTGATGATGTTTTTCCTAAAAAGATAAGCGAGTGGACATTATAGTCTGCATTATTCTTCTAATAGATTGCTCATTCCGCTGCTATTATTGATCTGAACGTTGTTCAAGAATTTAATTACAGTTTTTGATATAAACCTTGTAGTCTATTGTATTCTATCAAGAACTCAACTGTTGAAAGCTAATGATAATTTATTCGTCATTATCTTACTCATGATATTCTTTACTGGGCTATTTGAGTTCACCCTTTCTTTTGTTCCATTGTTTTTCAACAAGAGATGAGAACGTAGATGGGTCTAGCCGGGGAATGGAGTGAGAGTCCGAGGGATAACTATCGTAGTCTTCACGTGTTGTAAAATAGTGTGATAATAATAGTGAAAACTTAGTTGTGTATTATTATACACTGTTTTGTTGAACGTTGTTCTACCTTGTAATAATTTTGTTGTAGTCTTTTGACAACCCAAGTTTGGGCTGTGTAAGCCCAGATTTGGGGGTGTCACAAATAAGAAGAGTTCAATGTTAATTTAGCATCACCTCAAACACACCTTCATCAACAGCAAAAATCGAGATTTCGTGACTCGTTTGATTCTGATGAAATCAGTCCCTGAAAAGGATGGAGTTGGTGTGACACCCCCAAATCTAGGCCCACACAGCCCAAACTTGAGTCGTCAAAAGACTACAATAAAATTATTACAACAAAGCACAACGTTTCATCAAAAGACTACAACAAAATTACTTGTTCTTTAACTTAAGAATTTTTCATAAACTTCCTTACTTGTTCTTTCTTTCACTCTATAAATACTTCTTGTGTAAGTTCTATGACGCCCCCAAATCTGGGCCCACACAGCCCAAACTTGAGTCGTCAAAAGACTACAACAAAATTATTACAACAAAGCACAACGTACAACAATACAGTGTATAATAATACACAACTAAGTCTTCACTATTATTGCCACACTATTTTACAAAACGTGAAGACTATGATAACTATTCCTCGGACCCTCACTCCATTCCCCGGCTAGACCCTGTTATGTTTTCATCTCCTGTTGAAAAACAATGGAACAAAAGAAAGGGTGAGCTCAAATAGCCCAGTAAGAAATATCATGACTAAGATAATGACGAATAAATTATCATTAGCCTTCAACAGTTGAGTTCTTGATAGAATACAATAGAATACAAGGTTTATATCAAAAACTGCAGTTAAATTCTTAAACAATGTTCAGATCAATAATAGTAGCGGAATGAGCAATCTATTAGAAGAATAATGCAGATTATAATGTCCACTCGCTTCTCTTTTTCGTAAAAACATCATCAACTTTTATCATCTGAAATACCATTAGTCATGATAATAAAAATTCACAGTTCCTGATCATAATCATGCAAATCAACAGTTCATCTTTGCACTACGGGCCAAAGATATTTAATATAGCACCAGCGGTCATGATTATACCAGATTCAGCCTTTGGTGATAATCATACCAAACAACAGTTCATCTATGTACTACGGGCCAAAGAGAACTTTCACCACGTGCCATAAAAGACACCGAACAGATGTATCGCCTTTAACCTATTATATCGCCTTTAACCTATCATCTGTTCAACAAATATATCATATATGTGCCCCCGGCCACAGATATTCACAACAGCTTGATTTTTGGATGATTAGAATGATATAAATGATGAACAGAAGAAATAGGATAACAATAAGTATCGGAAGTTTACTTTGTACAGATTCAAATAATGTCCAAATTGTCAACATGATGTGGAGTGAAATTTAAAAATGATATTCAAGATCCACAGTTCAGAATAACGGTTACAATTCAATAGAAAGGTTTACGTAAATAGGAATGTTCAGTTGAAATAATGAAGTTCATCTATTATGGAACATATAATATTTTCAGGAATTATAGAAGCAATAGTTCCATAATAAATTTCGATTTAGGAGTATGAAAGATAATAATATCCCTTACCGTAGCAGGTTTGATTAACAAAAGGTGAAGGAAATTAATACAAAGGGTTATTCACCAACAGGCGGCAATCCGCTCCGTAAGGTTATTCCCACAATTTAATAGAATTTGAGTACAAAGAGTTATTCACCAAACAGGCGGCAATCCGCTCCGTAAGGTTATTCTCAGAGATTAATAATGAATGAATACGAAAGGTTATTCACCAACAGGCGACAATCCGCTTCGTAGGGTTATTCCCACAATTTAATACATGGAAATAAATGACACATCTTATGAGTAAGAAAGAAACAATATTATTTTCGAGAATCAAATAATGATAATCCCTTACCATAGTACGTTTGAATAATGGAAGATGAAAAAGATGGTATCCCTTACCGTAGTAAGTTTTAATAATAGAAGATGAAAGAAGATGACATTCCTTACCGTAATAAATTTAAGAGTGTGAAAAGAATGATATTCCTTACGAGTAGTAAATTTAAGATTATGAAAGAAAATGACATCCCTTACCATAGTACGTTTGAATAATGGAAGATGAAAAAGATGGTATCCCTTACAAGTAAGAAAAGAAAATGACATTCCTTACCGTAATAAATTTAAGAGTGTGAAAAGAATGATATTCCTTACGAGTAGTAAATTTAAGAGTATGAAAGAAAATGACATCCCTTACCTTGATATTGTGAAACAAGTTTATTAGCCGAACAAATCCTTCCTTGTTTGTCTATGTAGCAGTAAAGAATCTGACTTTTGAGTCTTCTAGAGTTTTTAAAATCTCTTTATGTTTTTAAAATAATGTTACTCTCGAAAAGATAGGCGGCATAGACTCAAGAATCACTCAATTCGGAGTTAATATGAATGAGTTATGAATTTTCAAAACTAAGACTGAAAATAGTGACGAAAATCAGAATAGGTTACGGTTTTTAGTATTTTAAGGCATGAAGATGATTTCAGATGACTTTTCTTCCTTCTTCAAAGTTGTAGAGGACGAAAAACTGAAGAGACAGGCTTTTAATTCATTAAATTCTGACAAATAATGAATTTACTACGATTTTTCGAAAGAGTTACTGTACATAAGAAAATTCCACTCGGGAATTCAAAGAAGAATGCAAAATATTTCAAAACTAGGAATGACTTAAGAACACTTAGAGAGAACTTATACAAAGAAGTATTTAGAGAGTGGAAGAAATGTATGTAAGAATGTTATGAAAAATTTCTTAAGTTAAATCCTCTATTTATAGCCAAAAATCTTATCATAAACAAAATTTCCTAATTTAATCCAAACCATTCATTTCATATCACCTAACTTTATATTATAAACAAATAACTTTATCAATTCAATTATTCAATAATAATTCACACTTTAATCTATACCATTCATTTCATATCACCTAACTTTATATTATAAACAAATAATTTTATCAATTCAATTATTCAACAATAATTCACACTTATTCATTATTATGACTAATTGTTATAAATACAGTATAGTTAGCTTTCTGAGTTAGATATCAAGTCAATTAATTAATGAAATACAACTGTTTAAATAACACCGTAATAGAGATAACAATAATGCAGAAAGTATGTAAAAGAAAAATGCGTTACTGTGTCATGACAATTATTGATTCAATAATGTGAATTACTGTGCATATGTTACTGTGACAATTATCAGTTTAATAATATGAATTATTGTGCATGTGACAATAAAGTCAAATATTGTACGATAAAGACTTTATCAGTTTAATAATACGAAACACTGTGCAATGCCGTGTGCTACTGTGCAATACCGTATGTTACTATTTTTTTATCACCGGTATTTTAACAGTTAACACCGTTGACTATTTTTATTTAAAAAGGTTACTTCTGTCGTTTTCTATATCCGACAAATATTCGGTTGTGGGGTCTACCAATAATTAGTTATGTCGGCGCCGTCGTACGGCCCGAATATTCCCCGACAAAACGAATATTGTCCGACAAAATAAAATTTGCACATAACATCCTTAACTTTTAACTTTATCGATTTAACCACTTACTGTTTCAAAAAAATAAATATATATATATATATATATATGAAGAAAAATTAAATTTTGTATTTCATAAAATTCGGGGTCTTACATCATGAGAATTTATGAATAGCTTACCGGTTATCACCTCGTTCGAGTTTCGTGTCATTTGGGATGTCACAACAAAAGCTCTCCCTTGAACTACAGATTTTCCCTTATCCGCACTAGCTTTTGGTATCATCATTGCAGCTGGACTCGATTTTGTGGCAGGACAAAACCGCGCAAGATGACCCTCTTTCCCACAACTGTAACACTTTTTGGACTGCTGTGTACAGTTTGGGCTGATGTGACCTTCCTGACCACACCTATAACATCTCACTGGTGGTCGATCTTCTTCTCTTGAAACTGGGGTCGGTGCTGGTGCTGGTACTGATGCTGGTGCCCTTCCATAATTATTATGGAATCTCTTTCTTTTGAAATTGTTCCCGCTGGATTCTCCTCTTCTGTTATTTGATGTGGAATTACCACCGAAGTGTTGGTTACCTCCTCGGTGGTTCTCGTTCCTGTGGTTGTTGTCATTCCTTTCTCTATGCTAATCATTAAGTCTTGGCTGCAATGTTTCATCTGTTTGCTCCACCCTTTGAGCCCTATCCACAACATCTGAATACAAACAGAATTTATGAGAGCTAAGTTGTTGACGAATTTTGAGTCTCAAACCTCTTAGGAACATCCGACTCATTCGTGTTTCGTCATCCACTAGATGGGTGGCAAAACGAGATAACTCGGCGAACTTAGCTTCATATTGGGAGACTGTCATGTTTCCCTGCTCCAGCTTAATGAATTCCACCTCTTTCATATGGCGGATGCTTTCTGGGAAATACTTCTCGTTAAACAGTTCTTCGAATTCTGTCCAAGACATTTCGAGTGCTGAAGGTTGGATACGTTTTACCGCTTCCCACCAATGGTCCGCCTCACCTCGTAACATAAAAGTGGCAAATGGCACCTTTTGATCATCAGCGCATTGTAAGACATCAAGTATTTTTGTCGTCTGTTTCAGCCATGCCTCCGCTTTGAGTGGGTCAGGCTTCCCGTGGAATTCAGGTGGTCCCAATTCTTTAAATTGCTTGACAGTGACCATCCTCAAATTACCAGCGTTTCTACCGTTATTATTGACTGGATTTCCTCTTGCTTGATTCTGTATGAACTGCATGAAATTCCTAAAGAATCCATCGTTCATCATGTTATCAGGAACATTATTTCCTGAGTTGGCAGGAGGATTGTTTGGGGCCTCCTGATTCTCGGCTACATTTGCTTCGGGTATTCCATAGTTAACCTCTTGATTTCCAGATGCCATACTTAACTGTGGTCACAAAATAATTGTTAGTTCAAACAAACTGACTCATCACTTCATGTCCCTGTATTCAAATCAACTCATTAGATAATAAAATCTAATTTAGGTGGGACACACTAGTGACTGATTATATTCGTCTCTCCCCTCCTAGTTCTACCCCAGATCTCCATTAAAGACCATATCCCTAAGCTCTGATGCCAACTGTGACACCCCCAAATCTAGGCCCACACAGCCCAAACTTGAGTCGTCAAAAGACTACAACAAAATTATTACAACAAAGCACAACGTACAACAATACAGTGTATAATAATACACAACTAAGTCTTCACTATTATTGCCACACTATTTTACAACACGTGAAGACTAGGATAGCTATTCCTCGGACCCTCACTCCATCCCCCGGCTAGACCCCGTTACGTTTTCATCTCCTGTTGAAAACAATGGAACAAAAGAAAGGGTGAACTTAAATAGCCCAGTAAGAAATATCATGACTAAGATAATGACGAATAAATTATCATTAGCCTTCAACAGTTGAATTCTTGATAGAATACAATAGACTACAAGGTTTATATCAAAAACTGTAGTTAAATTCTTAAATAACGTTCAGATCAATAATAGCAGCGGAATGAGCAATCTATTAGAAGAATAATGCAGACCATAATGTCCACTCGCTTCTCTTTTTAGTAAAAACATCATCAACTTTTATAATCTGAAATACCATTAGTCATGATAATAAAAATTCACAGTTCCTGGTCATAATCATGCAAATCAACAGTTCATCTTTGCACTACGGGCCAAAGATATTCAATAAAGCACCAACGGTCATGATTATACCAGATTCAGCCTTTGGTCATAATCATACCAACCAACAGTTCATCTTTGCACTACGGGCCAAAGAGAACATTCACTACGTGCCATAAAAGACACCGAACAGATGTATCGCCTTTAACCTAGTATATCGCCTTTAACCTATCATCTGTTCAACAATTATATCACATCTGTGCCCCCGGCCACAGATATTCACAACAGCTTGATTCTTGATGATTAATACAAATAACAGTGATACAAATGATGAACAGAAGAACAGGATAAACAATAAGTATCAGAAGTTTACTTTGTGCAGATTCAAATAATGTCCAAATTGTCAACATGATGTGGAATGAAATTTAAAAATGATATTCAAGATCCACAGTTCAGAATAACGGTTACAGTTCAATAGAAAGGTTCACGTAAATAGGAAGGTTCAGTTAAAATAATGAAGTTCAACTATTATGGAACATATAATATTTTCAGGAATTATAGAAGCAATAGTTCCATAATAAGTTTCGATTTAGGAGTATGAAAGAAAATAATATCCCTTACCGTAGCAGGTTTGATTAACAAAAGGTGAAGGGAATTAATATCCCTTACCATAGTAAGTTTGAATAATGGAAGATGAAAAAGATGGTATCCCTTATGAGTATAAAGGAAAATGATATCACTTACGAATATGGAATAAAAGTGTCATGTGATAATTCGTGTAGACAAATTATTTCCACACGAGACAAATAAAAAGGATTATTCACCAACAGGCGATAATCCGCACCGTAAGGTTATTCCCATCAATTTGAATACGAATAGTTATTCACCAAACAGGCGATAATCCGCGCCGTAAGGTTATTCCCATCAATTTGAATACGAAGAGTTATTCACCAAACAGGCGATAATCCGCACCGTAAGGTTATTCTCAAAGATTAATAAGGAATGAATACAAAAGGTTATTCACCAACAGGCGGTAAACCGCGCCGTAAGGTTATTCCCACAATTTAATACATGGAAGTAAATGGCACAAGAAAGAAACGATATTATTTTCGAGAATCAAAGAATGATAATCCCTTCAAGTAAGAAAGAAAATAATATCCATTTATGATGATGAAAAGAGTGATACCCCTTACCGTAGTAAGTTTCAATAATAGAATATGAAAGAAGATGATATTCCTTACCTTAACACGTGACTGGATATTGATTTAAATGAGGTTGATCAACCTATATATTTATAATATAAATTAGTAATTACCACATATAAATTTCAAAGTGTATGATAACTCGTATATTATGAACTATCAAAATTATATATATTTAACATAATTTTTGTAGTATAATATAATAACTTTAGAATAGTTTTTAAAATAATATTTCAAAATAAATCTTCCAAAGAAAGCTTTTAAAAATGAATCTTCTAATAGAAGAGTCTTCTAAAGGAAGATTTGTGAATACCGTGAAATATAGGAATTTATGAAATTACTACTCTTTAATAAAAGACTTACTTGAAAATTTTCTGCACTCCTTTTGGCTTTCAAACTCTCAAAATAACCTTACTATTCTCAGAGAAAACTCATAAAATTCTTATAGAAAATTTTTATGTTTTAGGTGTGATTTTTCTATTCAGCTGAGCAAGCTATTTATAGGAGAAATAAGGGTACTATGCAGTGGTAGGTGGCATACTAATATTGAAACGCAGGAGCAGCCTTCTGGCTGCTTTTCTCCTTCTTCCTTTTCTTTCACCAACCCACCCAGCAAGCATTTTTCATGTTTACATCTCATGTGGCCCCCATATAGGGTCCACATGTTACTATTTAAAATTAATTAATTAATTAATTAATTTTATTTTTATTTTTTTTTATAAAATTTATTTATTTATTTATTTATTCTTCCTGTGGGTTCAACATATAAAATAAATAATGCTACAACAATAATTTAACAATAATATAAGAAACACGTTACAAATCAATATTAATTTAGTAATATAAATTATAGTATATTTGCAACCGTGACAATTATTAGGTTCAATAATTTTAAAAACAGTGCAGCAACAATTATTGAGTCGATGATATGAAATACAGTGTAATGACAATTATTGAATCAATAATGCAAAATACTGTGTAACGACAATTATTGAATTGATAATATAAAATATTATGCAGTGACAATTATTGATGAAATGATGCGCAACAGTTACGGTGTCAATTATCAGACCAATAATATGAGACACTGTGCAATACCGTGTGCTACTGTAGAGTACCGTGTGCTACAGAAAATACCATAAATTACCGTATGCTACTATTCTTTTATCACCGGTATTTTAACAGTTAACACCGTTGACTATTTTTATTTAAAAAGGTTACTTCTGTCGTTTTCTATATCCGACAAATATTCCGTTGTGGGGTCCACAAAAATTTGTTATTTCGGCGCCGTCGTACGGCACGAATATTCCCCGACGAAACGAATATTCCCCGACAAAACGAATATTGTCCGTCAAAATAAAATTTGCACATAACATCCTTAACTTTCAATTTCGTCAATTTAACCACTTACTGTTTCATGAAAAATATATATGAAGAAAAATTAAATTTTATATTTCATAAAATTCGGGGTCTTACAGTTGGTGCCCAAGATGGAATGGTTCTGAGGGAACCCAGGTCTATGTGAACTATGCCGAGACGGTGTGGCTTGAAGGAATCGTTATGATTCAGTAATGTAACAGATATTTATGATCTGATTGTGATAATTGATATCCTGAGTGAATTTCCTACCAAAAGTGCATAAGAGTAGACTAAGAGATATTTGTGCTATGAATCACTTAAAAATTTATGTGTCTCCTCTTATCTCTTTACTGCTTTCATCATAACTGTTATAATTGTTCTAATTGCTTTAACTATTGTATTATTTTCAAAATAACATTTTAGTAACACAACTCAAATTTAGAATGGGTGTTTAACAAAATCAATTATTCCATTGCCATTTAAAAAGAAAATGATTTTAAGACTATTATTCAAAAGAATTGAAAAGACCTATTCAACCCCCACCTTCTAGATCATTTATGTGTCATATATATATAATCGGGTTTGGGGCGAGAGTAAAAGTGTATATCTCATACCTGAGCCTAACCATTTAGAGTTTAAAAAACCTAATTCCATTAAGGTTGGAATCGGACGGGCCTTGTTAAGTTCGGATAAAATTGTCGAGCCTAGAGAGGTAGACGAGAGAGAGGGAGATATAAAGAGAGAAGTTAAATATAATTTGTGAGAAAAAAATGAAAGATAAAATAGTTGTTACATTTGATCAAATTTATTTATTTAAAATGAATTATAAATCATTTAATTTTTTGAGGAGTAAAAAATCTCAAAAAGAACTTATAAGTTCAAAATTAAATTATGGCCGAAAACCGAAACAATAAAAATAACTTTTAAGTTGGTTGATGGCCGAATGGTAAACTAACCACATGCATCCAATGCATTACGTGTATAATTAATGAGAGAATAAAATAAAATTTATAATAAATTGTCGACGGCATTCTTAAGAGATCAGCCGCTTTATTGATAGAGATACGCAACAAAAAACCAAAAGAAGCAAATTAGATGGATTGTAAATTATGGTATAAAAAACGCATGCTTAATAAAAAAAACACAATTGATGACAATATTATAAATTAAACATTGAAATTATTATACTAAATAAATCATAGATATATGTGTGTGTTTTGCAAATTCAATTAGAAAGATAATACAACATTTTTAGTGTATAACAACTTCACCATAGGTAACAATAAATCCAACATACTCAAAAATGACTCTCATTAGCCAGCCAGCCAGCCAGCATCACATGAATAAAATACGTAGTTGGTAAATCGATTAATATTTTATCTGATTAATCAAAATAATTATAAAATTTTAATATTATTTTTTTAAAATTTATTAAAAAATATGAAAGAAAAATAAATTAGTTTTTAATATAAAAAATTAAAATATTAATGTTTTTTAAAATTTACAAATAACAAATAAAAATAAATAAATTTTACTATCTAAAACGACAAATAAAAAAAAAACAGAGGGTCAGAGAGTGCACAGCATGCTGGGAGCCAGAAATATATTTTACTTCTGTATCATTAATATATGGAGTAGAATCAAAGTCTTCTCCATATATAATTGTCTCTCCATTAAAAGTTAATACAAATTTACACAGCTAATTAATTAAATGTACTACATAAGATTGTTTCGTTAAATAAGCAAATTGACCACCAAATTCGCACATGTTTGCAATTCAGTAGTCAATTTTATAAGTATTTCAATAATTAAAAGTTGATTATAATTTACTTCTCTCTTTGTTTCAAAATGTTAAAAGCAAATTTAAAATTGGCACCATTCAGAAATTATAAAAACAGTAAATATTAGAATGAATTAATAATGCTTTTTAAACAGTTTATTCATTAGTACATGAATTAAAATTAATTCAATCTATTATATCAATTTTAAGTTTAAAAATACTTTAAATTATCTTTTAAAAAATCATAATGATCTTATGTTTTACATAAATTTTCACCTACCGCTAGTCTACTACTATGTGGCCAGCAGCCCAAACGAGCAATTAATGACTTATCCTAATGATCGATCATCTACCCAATTATTAGGAAGAAAAAAGTAAGTACTACTTAACATCTTCAATAGCCTACACTAAACATGATCACTTATCAAAACCAAAATGATCACTTATCAAAACCAAAATTACATATCTATCAACTTCCTATTCATGCAAGTCAAGGCCACCCAAATTAGAAAGCCTTGCACATTTTGGATTCCAAAGAAACAAGAATTTGATTGTGTTACACGTTAAACAGGGCACACACCAAGCTATATCCAGAATCCAGTCTTTATGGATAGCTTCTAATACTAATAAAAGGCCAATTGACGCTGTAAATCACATGATGCTATATCCAGAATCCAGTCTTTATGGATAGCTTCTATTACTAATAAAAGGCCAATTGACGCTGTAAATCACATGATTGGTAATCCACAACTGTAAATCACATGATTGGTAATCCACAACGAAAATAAACATTACGCCTGTCTTAACCATCAAAGAGTAAAACATGACATTAAATGTTGTGTATATAGACTTGTACACGTTCTATGTGATATTTGACAATTCTACTCTATCTTAAGATGAGAATTTTCAAATACCTCGATATTAACCAAAACACGATTCTATTCTTATGATTCAAATTTTCAGAAGTGCAGACATTACTCTAAAAAGTGGAATTTTTTCCAACCAACTACCACCAAAGGAAAACAAATCTCACAAAATTTTTGGAAAGAAAGCAGGTCTTACTGACTTGCTTGAATATGAATGATATTCAAACTTTAGGTACTTCAGCCATACTCAGACTGAAAACATTAAAACCAATGGCTAAGAGATGACGGACTAAAATTTGAAAGAGTTTGTAAAATACGCAAAGTTCAGGAAAACTCAGAGCAAAAGAATATGGGTATAAATAATCAATTAGGATCATTATCGGAACATATCAACCTTTCACATATTCTAATCATCAATTCAAGAAATAGGAGTTCAATCCACGGACATGGATAAAGCTATGCTATTTACATCTGAAAAATATTCATTCTAAACTTTTATCCCATATAAACATATAGAAAGCCTTGGAAGCACCCTTGTCAAGAGGGTAGATTTGAAGTTAGCTTGGTTTTGCGGAAGATCCATGACCAATATAACTAATACATGAGACAACAGGTAAGAGAAACCAACAAGACACGCATATTAAGGAACCCAAAAATCCTAACCAATCAAAGAAAGAAATTGATCCATCAGTTTCCTTAATACGCATCAAAACTTGTTTATTTTTTGACAGGGAAGAACCAAAGTTGAGATTCTAAATGGAAATAACAAATTTAGCCAAAAACACCCTACTACAATCTCAATGAACATTTGAAAACCTCTCTATAAGGTTTCCAGTTGATAATGTGGAACAAAGGATTTAAAATTAACCAAGCAATCAACTAACCATACAAACCAAATAAAAGTACCAAATTCAGGATATATAACAAAACACATCAATAATGAACTCTAAAGTTTTAAATTCAAATCTTTAATAACTCAAAACCATGGTCTAAGGTTTCCAAGAAAACCTCTAAATAAGATTTCTTTTCAGGTCTATAATAGGAAACAAAGCAACAAAACATAGATAGGTAAAGTAACCCATACTAACAAACTCTCAACGGTAAGATTTCTGGAACCTAGCACGAGCACCACGTCCACCAAACTTTTTCGGCTCACACCTCCTCGGATCGGCAACAAGCAGAGTCCGATCATACCTAACAAGGATGTCCTTGATTTCCTTCTTCTGTTGCTCATCGACGTACTTCTGGTAGAACGCGACGAGTGCCTTTGAAATGCTCTGGCGAATGGCGTAGATCTGAGAGGTGTGACCTCCACCCTTGACGCGGATCCTCATGTCGACGCCGGCGAAGCGGTGGCGGCCGAGGAGGAGAATCGGCTCGAAGGCTTTGTAGCGGAGGATTTCGGGCTGGACGAGCTCGATTGGCACGCCATTGATCTTGATCAGGCCACGGCCGCGCTTACAGTGAGTCACCGCGACGGCGGTCTTCTTACGGCCAAAGCATTGGACGGAATCGGTTGGGGCTGCAGCCATGGTTGTTTTTTCTCCGGTGAAGTCTTCAGAACCCTAAACCTATAAAATGTTTTGGAGGCGATTGATGGAGTGAGAGATTGTGAGTGATCAATTTATGTGGGTTAAGGTAGGGTTTTGTAGATGTATGAAAATGCCCCTGACTAACTGAATAATTACGAGTTATACCATTTATGTTGCATTATTTCGAGCCGAACTTCTTGGTCCTGGATACCTCTTGGTCCATAGATTTTAGTACCATTTTCTTTACATCAGCCCAATTTTTAAATGGTCCATTGTAACGTTTGACCAAAATTTAACGGGTCCGTTGTAACAGCTGGCCCAATTTTGATTTAATAATTTGTTGGATCACATTTGTGTAATTTTATTTTTATGTGAAAGTTATTGCTACTCATAATTTTTTTTATTATTATTATTAGATGTTAGTTTACAGTTCTTATCTCACCAATTATCTCGTCTCTTAATTTCTATGATACTTCTTGATGAATAAATCTAAATATTTGTAGTATATATAATATAATCGATATATTGCAGTACGGTACGGTATATACTGTTAGGAGAAAAAAAATACTGATATCAATTAATCGGTATATACCAGTTATTTTCACCGATACCGTACCACTTTTAAATTTTACCAAATTAATCATACTGAACCGATTAGTACCAATAAAATATCGAGCTAATTAGGGTTTTTTTAATTATTATATAAATTTTGTTTGGTGTGTAGATCATTTTAGAACGTATGAGATTGCTAATAAATATATCAAATAAGTAGGACTAGTCAAATTAGTTAATCTGAATAAAAAATTCGTTGTTCATCTATTTTCTATGCAATTATTTACTAT
Source organism: Hedera helix (assembly GCA_947179155.2). Classification (NCBI taxonomy): domain Eukaryota; kingdom Viridiplantae; phylum Streptophyta; class Magnoliopsida; order Apiales; family Araliaceae; genus Hedera; species Hedera helix. The sequence continues at coordinate 32,302,930 of OX359287.1, forward strand.
ACTTTGATCTTAAATCTAACATTCGAGTTTACCCAACAGAAAGATATTCAAATTCAATAGCTGCTTTAAAAAACTAAAAAACAAGTATTTTCTAACTTCTCTCCTTGGCCCCTTTTTTAGACTCTCCCTAGAGCCATAGGTTTGAAATATATCTCTAGATTTACTAAATTGAATTAATGGAGATTCTCAAAAAATAAAATAAAAAATACTTTCAAAAAAAGACTACAAAACCCCTTTCTCACGGTTTATTTGAAAAATAGATATAACTTATTACTAACTTTTATTTATATATAATATTATAATAAAAAAAGAGTGTATGTGTCTTAGACACATAAACTTGTTTGTGTCATACTCCTAATATAACATAATTAATAAAATTATAAAATTCAAAATAACAGTTAATAAAAATATTTGTCAAAATTATCATTAATAAAACTTCTTAAAATAATAAAATATGTATAAGTTTGTGTGTATGCAGGACACAGACTCTCAAAATTGAAAAAAACATTATTGTGAATACATATATTGCACCTTAACATAAAATATTGCAAACTGAGGATGATATGGTCACTTCTTCAAAAATCGCATATGATAGATAATTGCACTACACTGTAATATATTATTCTATACATGCTTTTAAATTAATTTTAATAAAATAGTGTGTATATATAGATTCATGTTCGTGACAATCGGTTGTCATCGATATTGTTCCAACAATCATAATTTTTACCGTTAATCTCAATAATGAAAGGCTTAGATTATAAAAAAAATAAACTTTACCGTAATAAAGATGAGCGATAGGTAAATTCTTTCTAACGATAAGCCAAAAGATAAATAAACCCTTTAATTTTTTTACCTGCCGCCCGCAAAAAAGATGAGCGGCATAGACTTTTGTCCATGAACCTTAGCAAAATGTGATCTTTGAGGATGTGGTCTTTGAGGCATATTAGTAGTAGTATTGTTAATATAATATTAATAATATGAATATTAGTAATAATTATATTATTATTAATATTAGTAATATTAATATTAATACTAATAATAATATTTATAGTAGTAATATGAATATGAATATGAATATTAATATTAATACTAATAATATTAATATTAATATTAATATTCATAATATAAATTTGAATATTAGTAATAGCAATACTAATATTAATATGAATACTAATAACACTAATATTAGTAGTGTTAATATAAATTTGAATATTAGTAGTATTAATATTAATAATAGTAGTACTAATATTAATATTTATACTAACATTAACCCTTCGTGATAAAATTTGGTCACTGCTATAGAATTGAGGAAAGTCTATATGAGCAATAGACCCAACTGTCTCATCATTAATTCATAAATCATAATTGTTGAAACGCCAAAATTAACATGGAACCTCTATCAAGATTGAAGATTGTGTCAAATTAGCATTAATGAAAGAATATTTGTTCACCCAAATTCCTTCATGCACCTCTCAAGAGTTTGACTGCATCTAAATTTGTCGAAAATATTTAAAACAAAATTGCTAATATTCTTAATTATCACAATCTCCCTACAACTATATATGATTAGAAGAAAATATTCAAAACAAGGTTGAGAATACTCGCTATGTTTTATATTATTTAATTGTTATTAATTAAATATATTTTATTATTGGTAATGAAAATTCCGGTTAAGAGTTAGTGCAGTGACGAAGCTACACTATAGAGTATTCACTCCACCGAAGAAAAAAATATATTTTATGATATATGACAAATTTAAATTTTTTTAGATGTAATAAATTCATCCCACTGAAATTTTAAAAAAATTCTATTGTAAGAGAATAAATTATTATTTTTTTATAACTTTCTCGGTCTAATATCATTTACACTCTTTTATATATATAATTTTGTTTTGAATATTTTCAACAAATTTAGATATAGTCAAACTCTTGAGAGGTGCATGAAGGAATTTTGGTGAACAAATATTCATTCATTAATGCTAATTTGACACAATCTTGGTAGAGGTTCATGTTAATTTATTCAGTGTTGTACGTCATTCCGATTTGGCGTTTCAACAACTATGATTTATGAATTAAGGATGACACAGTTGGGTCTATTGCTCATAGATAGAATTTCCTCAATTCTATAGCAGTGACCAAATTTTATCAGGAAGGGTTAATATTAGTATTAATATTAATACTACTAATATTCAAATTTATATTAACACTACAAATATTAGTGTTATTAGTATTCATATTAATATTAGTATTGATATTAATATTAATACTATTAATACTAGTGTTATTAGTATTAATATTAATATTTGTATTACTACTACTAATATTCGAATTTATATTATTAATATTAATACTACTAATATTAATATTATGCTAATTACTACTACTAATATGCCTCAAAGATCACATTTTGCTAAAATTCATTAACAAAAAGTCTCTGCTGCTCATCCTTATTCCGGCAGGTGAGGAAACTTGAGGTTCATGCACAAAAAGTTCCTACCACTCATTCTTGCTGCGACATATGAGAAAACTTGAGGGCTTATTCGTCTTTTGGCCTACTGCTTGCTAGGCATGCAGAACAGGTTGGCCTGGTCTGGCCCGGCCTGGGCCAGCCAGGCCTTGATCGTTGACCAGGCCGAGCGGGGTCTTTGACTTTTGGTCTGCAGGCCGGGCCGGACTTGACGCTAAAAAAGGGGGGCATGTTGAGGCCTTGGGCCAGCTCAGGCCAGGCCAAGCCAGGACTGTAAGACCCCGAATTTTATGAAATATAAAATTTAATTTTTCTTCATATATTTTTCTGAAACAGTAAGTGGTTAAATCGATAAAGTTAAAAGTTAAGGATGTTATGTGCAAATTTTGTTTTGTCGGGGAATATTCGTTTTGTCGGGGAATATTCGGGCCGTACGACGGCGCCGAAATAACAAATTATTGGTGGACCCCACAACGGAATATTTGTCGGATATAGAAAACGACAGAAGTAACCTTTTTAATAAAAATAGTCATCGGTGCTAACTGTTAAAATACCGGTGATAAAAGAATAGTAGCATACGGTAAATTATTGTATTTTATGTAGCACACGGTACTCTACAGTAGCACACGGTATTGCACAGTGTCTCATATTATTGGTCTGATAATTGACACCGTAACTGTTGCGCATCATTTCATCAATAATTGTCACTGTATAATATTTTATATTATCAATTCAATAATTGTTGCTACACAGTATTTTGCATTATTGATTCAATAATTATCATTACATTGTATTTTATATCATTGAGTCAATAATTGTTGCTGTACTGTTTTTAAAATTATTGAACCTAATAATTGTCACAGTAGCAAATATACTGTAATTTAAATTATTAAATTAATTATAATCTGTAACGTGTTTATTACATTATTGTTGTAGCATTATTTTATTTTATATGTTGGACCCACATGAAGAATAAATAAATAAATAATTTTTTTTAAAAAAAAAATTTTTTAATTAATTAATTTTACTATTTGAAATAGTAACCATGTGGACCCTCTGTGGGGGCCACATGAATTATAAACATAAAAATTGTGAGAAGTTGGTGAGACGGCTGCTGAACAAATGTTCAGCACTGGCATGCGCACTGCTGCCACCTACCACACGCATAATACCATTATTTCTCCTATAAATAGCTTGCTCAGCTGAATAGAAAAATCACACCTAAAACATAAAATTTTTATATAAGAATTTTATGAGTTTTCTGTGAGAATAGTAAGGTTATTTTGAGAGTTTGAAAGCCAAAGGGAGTGCAGGAATTTTTCAAGTAAGTCTTTTATTAAAGAGTAGTAATTTCATAAATTCCTATTTTTCACGATATTCACAAATCTTCCTTTAGAAGACTCTTCTTTAAGAGATTCATTTTTAAAAGCTTTTTTGGAATATTTATTTTGGAATATTATTTTAAAAACTATTTAAAAGTAGTTATTTTATACTACAAAAATTATGTTAAATATATATAATTTTAATAATTCATATTATACGAGTTATCATACACTTTGAAATTTATATGTGGTAATTACTAATTTTATTATAAATATATAGGTTGATCAACCTCATTTAAATCAATATCCAGTCACGTGTTAAGGTAAGGGGTATCATTCTTTTCATCATCATAAATGGATATTATTTTCTTTCTTACTTGAAGGGATTATCATTCTTTGATTCTCGAAAATAATATCGTTTCTTTCTTGTGCCATTTGCTTCTATGTATTAAATTGTGGGAATAACCTTACGGCGCGGTTTACCGCCTGTTGGTGAATAACCTTTTATATTCATTCCTTATTAATCTTTGAGAATAACCTTACGGTGCGGATTATCGCCTGTTTGGTGAATAACTCTTCGTATTCAAATTGATGGGAATAACCTTACGGCGCGGATTATCGCCTGTTTAATGAATAACTATTCGTATTCAAATTGATGGGAATAACCTTACGGCGCGGATTACCGCATGTTGGTGAATAACCTTTTTTATTTGTTTCGTGTGAAAATAATTTGTCTACACGAATTATCACATAACACTTTTATTCCATATTCGTAAGTGATATCATTTTCCTTTATACTCATAAGGGATACCATCTTTTTCATCTTCCATTATTCAAACTTACTGTGGTAAGTGATATTAATTTCCTTCACCTTTTGTTAATCAAACCTGCTACGATAAGGGATATTATTTTCTTTCATACTCTTAAATCGAAACTTATTATGGAACTATTGCTTCTAAAATTCCTGAAAATATTATATGTTCCATAATAGTTGAACTTTATTATTTCAACTGAACCTTCATATTTTCTGAACCTTTCTATTGAACTGTAACCGTTATTCTGAACTGTGGATCTTGAATATCATTTTTAAATTTCACTCCACATCATGTTGGCAATTTGGACATTACTTGAATCTGCACAAAGTAAACTTTTGATACTTATTGTTTATCCTGTTCTTCTGTTCATCATTTGTATCACTGTTATTTGTATTAATCATCAATAATCAAGCTGTTGTGAATATCTGTGGCGGGGGGCACAGATGTGATATAATTGTTGAACAGATGATAGGTTAAAGGCGATACATCTGTTTGGTGTCTTTTATGGCACGTGGTGAATGTTCTCTTTGGCCCGTAGTGCAAAGATGAACTGTTGGTTGGTATGATTATGACCAAAGGCTGAATCTGGTATAATCATGACCGTTGGTGTTATATTGAATGTCTTTGGCCCGTAGTGCAAAGATGAACTGTTGATCTGCATGTTTATGACCAGGAACTGTGAAGTTGCATTATCTTGACTAATGTTATTTCAGATGATAAAAGTTGATGATATTTTTACTAAAAAGAGAAGCGAGTGGACATTATAGTCTACATTATTCTTCTAATAGATTGCTAATTCCGCTGTTATTATTGATCTGAACATTGTTCAAGAATTTAACTGCAGTTTTTGATATAAACCTTGTAGTCTATTCTATTCAGAACTCAACTGTTGAAGTCTAATGATAATTTATTCGTCATTATCTTAGTCATGATATTTCTTACTGGGCTATTTGAGCTCACCCCTTCTTTTGTTCCATTATTTCTCAACAGGAGATGAAAACGTAACGGGGTCTAGCCGGGGGATGGAGTGAGAGTCCGAGGAATAGCTATCCTAGTCTTCACGTGTTGTAAAATAGTGTGGCAATAATAGTGAAGACTTAGTTGTGTATTATTATACACTGTATTGTTGTACGTTGTGCTTTGTTGTAATATTTTTGTTGTAGTCTTTTGACGACTCAAGTTTGGGTTGTATGGGCCTAGATTTGGGGGTGTCACAAGGACAGGCCTTGGGCCAAGCCAGGCTTTGGGCCAAGCCAGGCCAGGCCAATCCGATTCGATCCATTCATATAATTTTTTTAGTAATTTTAAATATTATTAAAACACCAATTAAAATTTTAAACTTAATTAATGTATTAATTAAAAGTAATAAAAATTACAATAATAAAAATTAACCTTTTTATTATTATTTTGCAAATGACTTTCTAGTTGTTACGCTAAGTATCTATTAAAATAAAGATGCAATGAAAGATCTGTAAGAAGTGTAGGTTGCTAGCTAGGTAAGGAAAATCCTTATATATTACACTAGTCAATGTATTTTCATGGATTTCTTTATTTGTATATAAACAAACATGCATGAATGAATGTATTAAAATACGTCAATTTTATTTTATTTATTAAATGAGTTGTTACAAAAATAAAGTTTTCGTCTGTAGTGAGAGAATTGAAGTAGCGAATAAAAAAAATCTGCAGACCGGACCACGCTTTTGGTGAACCAGGCCAGGCCCCAGGCCGGGCCAGGCCTCAACCTAGGCCCCAAGCCGGGCCAGGCCTCAGGCCAGACCGGGCTTTTTGGCAGGTCATGCCAAGCCAGATCTGAGCTAAAAAACTGTGGCCTTCAGGCCAGGCCGGACTTTGACCAGGCCGAATCAAGACCAGGCCGCATGCCATTTGTACATCACTACTGCTTGTTGCGGCATATGAGAAAACTTGAGGGCTTATTCGTCTTTTGGCCTGCTGCTAGAAGGGATTTACCTGTAGCTCGTTTTTGTTGCGGCAGGGTTGGAGAAGCTTTTAATTTAGGCATTTCATTATTGAGATCAATGGTGAAAATTATGATTGCCGAAACAATGCCCGTGGCAACCAGGTTGGGAATCCTATATATATATATATATATATATATATTTCACTTGTTAAGGTAGTAAAAGTGTGAGTTTTTTTTATTTTTTATTTTTTTTTAACTTATGATGTTTTCATGTATTTTCTTACTTATTATTTGTTCATTAAATTGACTGAAATTATTTTCACTATGTACATATAGTGGTACTAAAACAATATTGCGGGCTTTCTGCACAACCTTATTTTCAGTGCCAGCAAGTATAACTGCACTGTTGGAAAAAAAAATTCTCAAAACTAATTTTAAAAATTTAATAAAACATAATTATCTTTATATTTTTATACAAAATAACAATTATATATATACACCATATCTATAGAATACGAATTGTTACCTATTATTTGGTTGTATTTGCACATTTAAATTTTTAAATAATCTCTAGTATTTTCAGGATCTTTCTTCATATGGCCTTATGTTAAATCTGGAGTGCGGTACCCAAATCACTCTTCTTAAAAAAAAAAACTTTTATATATTTTTTCTAGGCAGAGAGAGAATATGTAATTTGGTCTTTTACTCTAATTTGGAATAAAATCTTCTGGTCACGTATCTGATCAAATGATATATTTATATCCTTATTGGTTCTTATCTCTCTTATAAAACTTATTCATATTAAGTTAGGTTGTGGATCATAAAGGATTCCTATTCTGACTCCAATGCTCATTTATATGTTATTATCTAATAATAACATACTAAATAAATATTAATTATAATTAATTTCACTAAATAATTGTATTTGCACTTCAGTCCAGGAATTAATTAAAATAAACCATTTACTAATAAACTGTAAATTTTTTCTCTATAGATGTATATACATATTTCAGAATTAAATATAATCTCAATATATTTAAACTAATTTTATAAGTCCATAATTTATCTTCATTTGATCATAAATTGATTTAACAATTAAATTAATTTTTTTAATAATAATAAATATTAAAAGACTTGGCCAAAATTCTATGATCAAAAATAAATTATCTTATAAATGTTTTGACAATAATAATGTTCTTAATATTAATTAAATATATTAATTAACATTCTGAGGTATTAATTAACACAATGTAATTTCACTTGTTGAAATGTTAAGTTAATATATATGACAATATTAAGTCCATTATTATTTCAAAATTAAGAAAAAATCGCAAATTAATATTTATGTGAAAATATTTTATAAATAAAATATTATCACATGATCCGTTTAATACACACCGTTAATACACTAGTACTTTAATTATAAGTCCAATTTTTATTATCAGGATAAATCATCTCTATTAAAGTATTATAACCTACCTGATAATATCTTCAAATTATCATATGTTGCAAACCATTATATCTTTATTTTATATATATATTACATATAATTTATATCCTCTGTGTATAATACTTACTTATACACATAAATCATAATATATATAAATTTGGATATTTATATAAACAAAATAAATGACATTTAATGAATAATGAATGATATATTTTTATTAATAAATAAATATCCAATATAAATAAACATTAAATAAATAGATAAATAGGATTTTTTTATAGCAAAAATTTAACCAATATCTATACACTATATCCATCTTAACTATTAAAAAAATATATATAATATTAAACTCCGTATTATATTTTATTTTTTAATAATTAAGATAAATATAATATTTAATTTTATATTTAAATTTTATGTTCTCAAACTTTTCCTTTCAGTGCTTTTAAAAAGTAGTTGTATGCATTTGTCGTAGCCTCATTTTTGGGTGCTTTTAAAAGAGTAGCTGTACGCATGTCACATGTAATGGTCTAAAATTGCATCAGTTAGCAACATCCCTATGATTAAGTACCATAAAAGTGAGTTTATGCTCTATGATTAAGTTTCTCCTTGTAATAATGTTTTTTTTTTGTGTGACCATTTAATAAGGAGGTTTGCTCTCTTTTTTTATTTTCTAAGTTCGAATCTTTACCCAATACTCATCAGAAAGGATGAATTCAGAATTTATCCATGGTGGGAGATTTGGTACAATATAAATAATAAAAATATAAAATATTAATATAAATTTAAAAATTATATAGTAATAATTATATAAATAAATATTTATGTCAATGGCATAAAACTGGATTTTTTTTTTTATAGATCTTTAAGAGAAATAGGGGATCAAGTCTACCTAAAATGAACAAATTTCATACTCATATGGGCAAAAGCCTACTAAATATTGAATAATATATAAATTTAGTGAGGACTCATAAACAAAAAATTAAACAGACTAAAGAAAGAAAGAAAGAAATTAGCATGGGTGGCGCCAAGCGCCCCTATTTGGACCCCCCCGAGACCGTCACTATTTAAGAGAATTCTCTTGAATATACCAAATCGATATAATGAGGGCGCTCTTAAGATCGCATGAGGAAGAGTTTAATTTTGATTGATGCGTAAGTTAGATTGTTGTCCGATTTAAATATTGATAAATACGCGTAAGTTTACGCGATCAACAAGTAATATAGAGGTAAAAAAAGTGTTGATCCCACAGAGAACAAGTACTAATAATTGTATCAATTATTAATTTTGTGTCAACTCAATTCTATTTAAACAATTGTAAATTTTGATTATGAAATATTTAGACTTAAAATTAAAACTAAAACTAAAATTAACTATCAAGATTGAATACAGATATTAAAAAACTTTAAGATTACAATTTTCTCAATTGCATCACAATAATCTCATAATGTTATTTCTAATTAACTAACCAAAAAGATTGTTAATTGAGAATACTTAATTATTTATTAATCTTATTCAAAAATTAATAAAAAGTTTTACTCCAATTAAATTACTATATTACTAGGTAAATTAACTTGAAACAGTTAACTATTAAAAAATAGGATTTGGTATTAAAATCTGTATTATGTTCTATTTTTTAATAATTAAAATAAATATAATATTTAATTTTATATTTAAATTTTATGTCTCTAAACTTATTCTTTCAGTGCTTTTAAAAGAGCAGTTGTATGCATTTGTCGCAACCTATTCTTTCGGTGCTTTTAAAAGAGTAGCTTTACGCATTTGTCACATATAATGGACTAAAATCGCATCAATTAGCAACATCCCGGATTTGGAAACTTCTTTTTAAAAACAATCGTCTGGATGTGCACTAATTGTTATCATGTACTTGAGTTTTAAGAAACTAAGAAATTGCACCATCAATTTTAGTTCTATTCCAATTTTCAAATGAATATTATATGACTGACCTGTATCGATAGCATCTACGACAACTTCGAAGTACCATAAAAGTGAGTTTATGCTCTATGATTAAGTTTCTCCTCGTAATATATATATACATATATATATATATATATATATTGAGTACCTATATATTTATCCATATTTTCTACTTGTTAAGTTTATCTGCATTAAAGACAAATAAATTTAGCCCTATTTCATTTAATCTCTTTAACCCAAAAATGGGTCGTACTCATTTGTCATTAGTACAGATAAACCTAACAGATAAAAAATATGAGTAAATCTAAAAAAATTCAATTTTTTTTTGTGTGTGACCATTTAATAAGGAGATTTGCTCCTTTTATTTTATTTTCTACTTTGACCTGATAATCAGTAGGGATGAATCCATAATTTATCCTTCGTGGGAGATTTGGTACAATATATATAATAAAAATATAAAAATTATATAGTAATAATTATATAAATAAATATTTATGTCAATGGCATAAAACTGATTTTTTTTTATTTATAAATCATTAAGAAAAATAGGGGACCAAAGTCTACCTAAAATGAACAAATTTCATTCTCATATGGGCAAAAACCTATGAAATATTGAATACTATATAAATCTAGTGAGGACTCAAAGACAAAAATATAAATAAACCAAAGAAAGAAAAAAAAAAAAACTAATAGGGGTGGCAGCCCGTACTTGGACCCCCTAGGTCCGTCCCCCTTAAGAGAATTTTTCGGAATATACCAGGTTGATATAATGGGTGCGCCCTTAAGATTGCATGGGGAAGAATTTAGTTTCGATTGATGCGTAAATTAGACCGATGATATTCTTACCGTTAGAAAAATAAAAATCTATTTTAAAATATTTTTGATTTATTATTAAAGCAAATTATTAGATATTTTAAATAAGCTTAATCTATCAGCCTATCACTTTGGACTTGATAGTTGAAAGTGGTTTGTAATAGCATGTGCACCATTTTAAATTAGGAAACAGTTAAATTCATAACAAAAAATAATATTTTCACAACAACATCTCTCACATGGGTGTAAGGCCTACTTACTGTTCATATGAAAGAGTTGTTGTGAAAATATTATTTTTTATTATGAATTTATCAATTTGTAAAATTACAATAGCAAACTTATACCACACCACACCACTCGCACGGTTTTATAATTGTGAAGTTGTGATTGTTATTTATAGAAACAACACATAAAATAAGATAAGTGTATATGCACAATTTTAAACATAATTTAGAACATTTTATTTTGATTTTAATCATTGAAAGATGAGGTCTGGTATAAAAATTTGTATTAAATTCAATTTTTTAATTGTTGAAATGTATATAATATTTGATTGTAAAATGTATAAAGTTGTCCCATGAAATTTGTAACTGCAAGTAGTGCAAAAGCCACACCAATTCACACCATTTGATTATTGGTATTTTCTTATAAATTCACATAAAGTTAAAAAAAAAACAGGCAAATAACAAATCACAAAGATCATAGAAAACATGATATTTGGCATCTTTATAAGTAAACAAATTCGATAAAATGTTTCAAATTTAGGCCAGCAGAATCAGCTGATACGGCGGCACAGGGTAACTCCGTCGCCAACAGGAAGCATACAAATCTCGATCCTGGGATCAGCGGCCAGGGCTTTGTTAAGCTCAATCACAAAGTCCCTGTAGTACCTAACGTACTTCCTCATTGGAGCATCGGCTGGTTGCGCAACGGAACCGTTCCATAGGGTGTTGTCGTAGCCAATAATTCCCCCAACCTTAACCAAATCAATCAACCTCTTGTGGTAGTTAACGTAGTTGTCTTTGTCGGCGTCCACAAATACGAAATCGAATGTCCCATGGTACTTTCCCTGAAATTCATTAAAATAAATCATATTAATATACATACAATATGTATTGCAAAATTTATGTATTGATGTTTTTGTAATGAATTTTGTTATGTCCAATAATCTTATTAATGACCTTTGTAAAAAATAGTGAGACCCACTTGGGACCCACCATTTATATGGTTGATCCCAACATTTTTTATAAAAATCATTACTTGAATTATTATAGAACATCATTATTTATATCTTTTTCTTTTTGTTATCGATTAGGATAAATACGGTGAGTCGTACTTACAAATCTATCTAATCTAAGTTTTTATATAATTTACAATCGTAATTTAGTAAAAATATTTAATACGTAACAGGACTATATACATCTTTAAATATAGGCAGAGAAAGAGTGATACTTACATCTTCGATCATTTGATCAAGAACAGGCAAAGCAGGGCCCTCTCTAAAATCAATTTTGTGGGCAACCCCAGCCTTTTCAATTATGGGAAGACCAATTTCATAGTTTTCTCTGTTTATGTCCATCGCCAAAATCTGCAACAAATTTAAGAACACAGAAATTAACCGATAATCACAAAGAAAACAAATTCAGGAGTACAAATTAAGTTATCTATAATCATCTTGTTTTTTCCCTTCATTTCTATGGCAATCAAACAGGGGATTGTTGTGATGAAAAACAGGGGAATAATAAGACCAAAGAGTATCTCTAATTTTGGAAGATATGAAGTAATTATAATCATGTACATACCTTTCCATCATCTGGAAGAGCAAGGGCAGTGGCAAGGAGGGAGTAACCTGTGTAAACACCAATCTCCATGGTGTTCTTGGCATTGATCAGCTTCAAAAGCATGTTCAAGAACTGCCCTTCATCAGCAGATGTTGTCATCAAATTCCTGATATTCCCGCAATTCAATCCATTAAAATCATAGATCAATTTCTCATTTCAACATAAAATCACTTTTATTTATAAAAAAATAAATAAGAAATAAGTGAATCACTAATTTAATTTTTTTTTTATGATTGTCTGTATAACTAACTAACCATGGATGCTTGGCAGTCACTTCTCTGAGCTCTCTCATGGCCTCTGGCTCTCGTGGGTACACACTGGTTTCAAGAATATACTAAAAAAGGAGAAGAAAATTAGTCGATTAATCACGAAAATATCAATTTTGATAAGAAAGATTTGATCTTTTTTAGAAGAAAGTGATTATCAACAAATGGGTACCTGGTAAAGAGCATCACTCTGCAAAAGGCTCTTGTGGCCAACTTCCTGATGTCTGGATTCGCCGTTAGCCGCCATTTCTATAAAAATTTCTGAACTTTTCTCTCTTTTACACGCTGAAGATTCAGTATTTGATTAACCTGAACCTGATTTTGGGAGAGAGAAATGGAGAGGTATATATTAAGAGAAGAAATCCGGTTCAAACCGGTATATTTTCCTTCAAGGTCGTTAGACCGCCCCACCAACACGGTAGGGGGTTGGTGAGATCCCTAACTGTGGGTCCCAGTAGTTTTTTTTTATGCAAATCAATGGTTGAGATTGTTTGAGATACGTGAGTAAGTGGTTGGGTTGTAATAAAGGTTGATGGAGTATTATTGTGAGACTTGGTATGAGTTGGGGTGGTAAATTGTTGGTAAACTTGGCTTGTATCCACACATAAATAAGTAAAGAGTTGGTGACTAGTGGCCGCTGTCATGTAGATTAGGTTCATTTTAGTGTTATTCTAGTTTAAGCTTACATTTTCTCCTTGTTAAGACCTAATTAGGAGAATGGGGTTTAATAAATAGAAAATTAAACTCTACAAGAAATCAATATTTTATCAGAAGTTTTTGGCACAACTATTTTGCTTGTGAATGTGTCTGTATCTTTTCGTAGTGGATTTCGTAACGTTTATTGATATCATTTACAGTTATTTTCTGTCTTATCTCGTATTTTTAATATTTTATGATATCATTTAATAGTTTTTTTTTCTGTCTTATCTCATATTTTTAATAATTTTCTGTCTTACCTTATATCTGTAATAATATATTGATGTAAGGTATAATTTGTTTTTATTTGCAATTAATTTTTTTAATAAATAAGAATTATTTGTTATTAATACATGGAACAAAACTGGAGTAGTTGATCTGAATGTGATAAAAATGATGATAAAGGTGGCTTTTGATAATGAGGAGGCATGATTTAGCAGGCATTAGCTCAACTGGTTGTGGACATGGTCACTAGTTTAAGTCTTTTGCCAAAAAGATAATAAAATGAGTCGGTTCTTCCTTGACTAATTTACCTTTATCTTTTGTTAGAAAGCATAACAGCGGTGATGGGACCAGAAATACGAATAAAGACATTCTTATAACATGTTAGTAAATAACTTGTAAAAAAATGGGTTATTCCACTCTAGTTTGACAAGGTGATCAGCCAACCCCATCAACCCAGCTCTCCATTTTTTACCAGGATGTTTGGTGGGTGGGTCCTTTGGGGTTTTGGTCAACCAAACTGGCTCGGTACTAAGACCTGAATCATGGATTATTACCCTCTTTTCGATTTAAATTATTATTAATTTTAAAAAATTAATTTGATATATTTTTAAATTTAAAATTAAAACAATTCATTAAAAATTATAAAATAATAAAATTTATAGTGAATAATATTTTTTAGATAATTTATAATATTTATTATTATATTGTATTGATTAAAATTATAAAAATATATATTAATTTTTAATTTAAAAATCTCTTAAATTAATTTTTAAAAAGTAATAATAATTAAATAAGATAAAACAGAAGAAATAATTCTTTTATCATTTTATCTATTTATTTTTGACATGACACTCCCCTGAAAGACCCCAGAATGTGATGGTAGGTGGGGAGGCGACCTTTGTTGAGCAGATAACTGTTTTTTTTTTTTTGACTAAAAAACAAAACTACAAAAGAAATATTCACCAACCCCCAACCCCCCCCCCCCCCCCCCCCCCCCCCCCCCCCCCCCCCCCTTTCTGACCAGCTAAAATATAAAATTACTAAAGAATCAATCTTTACAATGATCTAGGGGATTTTTGATTTTTTTATTTTGACTTCTTAGGCTCGTGTAGCCGACGTCGAATTAATTGTATTCTGAGCCGAATCTATTTAAAATGGCTCATTTTGGCTTTTTGTGCGATTTTTGGGTTTCTTCTCGTGGATATCCGTTACAAAGTTTTTTCCTTCTTTTTTTTCTTTTCATAGTAATATAACAAGCCTATTTATTTCAATCTATGATTTTTGATTGGAGAACATTATTTTTATATAAAATTTTAATATTTTTATATATTTAATTCTTTTTCATATAAAAATAAAACTTACTTTATACTCACAATTTTTTTTTTTAATGTAAAAATATCAATTTCTTTCTTAATTTTGCCTTGGTCAGGCAAATAAAAAGGGACGTACCTTGTTCATTTTCTTAATGCATGTTTTTTTTTATCATTATCAAAAAAAACAAAGAAGAGTTTTGTCTTGAACTTGTGCGGATGCAAACTGAGATTCGGAATGTGGCTTATTTATCTCCCCTGAGCCGTCTAAAATCAAAATCCAGTGGATGCTATATCAATTTGTATATTCTTGGGCCGTGAAATTAATCATTTTCTATATTAAGGCAGGCGCATTGCCCAGTCAAAAAATTACTACAAAAGAGGAGCCCCACCACAGTTTTCTGAGCCCAACATATTCTCTAATAGCTAGGTGATCCCAGCCTGGAATTTTTTATATTTATTAATTCAGTTTTAATTATTATAATTAATTTTAATTTTTTAAATAAATTAAATTGACATGAACTAGTTAATTAGAATAAAATAACAATTAATTTATTTTTCCTTAAGCTTGTATTTTTTTATTCTTAATATTAGAAAAACGGATAAGTAGTAACATGACTCATCCCACATATTTGACCTTTTATTCTTATTTTATTATCCATTTTGTTGTTGTTTTTTCTAGTTTACTGCTCTTTCCGTTTTAAAGGTAAAGATACATTTTGAATTTGTAGATTCAATTTATGAAATATTAAAATTTAAAATTAATACAAAATTGTTTACTTTAAACATAAACAACTATAACCCATTTTTTCAAACTAAGAGAATATTAGATGCTCACTATAGAAGTTGGAATTTGTTATAATTAAATTTTAGACTAAAACACAAATTTCATCCAATATTTTATGTTTAAAGTCAATTTTCATTGTAGATTATATTTTCAATTAAAAGTAGCTTAATTAAGTTTTTAGATGGAGAATATATCTTTGAAATTTCATCAAAATTATAATCTCTATAAGATTTATTTATCTGTCTAATTAAAATTTTAGATGTTACATATGTGACACGTTTTGCTTTCTTATGTTAGTTACTATAGATAACATTTGAATTAAAAAAAAGAACAAAAATTATTTTCATGTAAATAAAATATTATAGTATTTATAAATTTTTAATTCCATATGTAAATTATTCAAAGTTAACATAATATTAGTGAATTAAGTGTACTTTGTTATTAGATTAAACTATTAATATTATATTAAGAGTCAATAAGTTTATAGATATTAATTACTCCTTTTATTCTACAATATATTTTAAAACTTATAAATGTTGTAAATGATAATCTTTTTGTGAATAATTCATGGTCTAAAATTTAATGCTCCTAATTATTCTATCGTTCTGAAAAAGAGTTTCAAATATTTATTTTTTTTGTACAAAAAAAAGAGTTTTTTATTTTTGATAATATTCAAATCATAACACATTGAATTCAAAATTTTCATCTTAATTCTATTATTGCAAGCAAGTACTATTAAATTAACAACTTATTATTATTAACAAAAAAAAATACATTCTACATTGAGTTACCCCAGTGGTCCATGCTCAATGTTGAACTGACTGAGTTAAACCCTGCAGCTCTGCTTAGTCTTCTAATCTGATGCATCTGTACGGGGAGTATTAGCAAAAAATGGTCAAGTATAATGGGTGTAACTTAACAAAATATTAACAAATGCAAAACAAACCCTTCTGTTGCACTTGGATCATAAAAAGTAAAAAACCACACACACACACACACATATATTAAAAGTTAATTCAGAATAACCGGTTGTTAGGCAATAACCTATATATATATGTTGTAGTTATTTTAATAAAATAAATTATTTTAATATTAAATTATTAATTATAAGTTATTATTACCTTGGGAGTTACAAATTATGTTGAGAATAATAGTAGCGGTTACAACAAAAAAAGATGACAGTATTCTCGTCTCGTATTATTAATACTAGTGATAATAATGATAGTAGCGGTTACAACAAAAAAAGATGACAGTATTCTCGTCTCATATTATTAATACTAATGATAACGGTGATTGATGTCAGTAGAATAAAAGACGATAACAATATATATCACCGCAAATTCTAGATATAGATATCAACAAATATTAGTGACATAATATAGAAGAATATATTTATTGGTTTTACTTTTTCACTGTTTTTATATTTAATTGCCTCTATTTTAAATTTCAATTCACTTTAATTTTTTTACTTCCCAATTAATTAAATAAGTTTACATTACATAAAATTATATACTTTTGTGAATATATTTGTGATGATGTGAACATGAATCTTGAATTAGTACGTGAGAAAATAGATTTTGGTATTTTATTGAACTTACTTTAATTACTCAAACGATTACAAATTGTACATATTGCAACATTATCTGGCTTTTGGAGATGGGCTTCGTGGGTTCTAAGTCTGACTGTGACGCCCCCAAATCTGGGTCCACACAGCCCATATTTGAGTCGTCAAAAGACTACAACAAAATTATTACAACAAAGCACAACGTACAACAATACAGTGTATAATAATACACAACTAAGTCTTCACTATTATTGCCACACTATTTTACAAAACGTGAAAACTATGATAACTATTCCTCGGACCCTCACTCCATTCCCCGGCTAGACCCTGTTATGTTTTCATCTCCTGTTGAAAAACAATGGAACAAAAGAAAGGGTGAGCTCAAATAGCCCAGTAAAGAATATCATGACTAAGATAATGACGAATAAATTATCATTAGTCTTCAACAGTTGAGTTCTTGATAGAATACAATAGACTACAAGGTTTATATCAAAAACTGCAGTTAAATTCTTAAACAACGTTCAGATCAATAATAGCAGCGGAATGAGTAATCTATTAGAAGAATAATGCAGACTATAATGTCCACTCGGTTCTCTTTTTAGGAAAAACATCATCAACTTTTATCATCTGAAATATCATTAGTCAAGATAATACAAATTCACAGTTCCTGATCATAATCATGCACATCAACAGTTCATCTTTGTACTACGGGCCAAAGATATTCAATATAGCACCAACGGTCATGATTATACCAGATTCAGCCTTTGGTCATAATCATACCAAACAACAGTTCATCTTTGCACTACGGGCCAAAGAGAACATTCACCACGTGTCATAAAAGACACCGAACAGATGTATCGCCTTTAACCTATTATATCGCCTTTAACTTATCATCTGTTCAACAAATATATCACATCTGTGCCCCCGGCCACAGATATTCACAACAGCTTGATTTTTGGATGATTAGAATGATATAAATGATGAACAGAAGAAATAGGATAACAATAAGTATCGGAAGTTTATTTTGTACAGATTCAAATAATGTCCAAATTGTCAACATGATGTGGAGTGAAATTCAAGATCCACAGTTCAGAATAACGGTTACAATTCAATAGAAAGGTTCACGTAAATAGGAAGGTTCAGTTGAAATAATGAAGTTCAACTATTATGGAACATATAATATTTTCAGGAATTATAGAAGCAATAGTTCCATAATAAATTTCGATTTAGGAGTATGAAAGAAAATAATATCCCTTACCGTAGCAGGTTTGATTAACAAAAGGTGAAAGAAATTAATACAAAGGGTTATTCACCAACAGGCGGCAATCCGCTCCGTAAGGTTATTCCCACAATTTAATAGAATTTGAGTACAAAGAGTTATTCACCAAACAGGCGGCAATCCGCTCCGTAAGGTTATTCTCAGAGATTAATAATGAATGAATACGAAAGGTTATTCACCAACAGGCGGCAATCCGCTCCGTAAGGTTATTCCCACAATTTAATACATGGAAATAAAAGGCACGTCTTATGAGTAAGGAAGAAACAATATTATTATCGAGAATCAAATAATGATAATCCCTTACCATAGTATGTTTGAATAATGGAAGATGAAAAAGATGGTATCCCTTACCTCAACACGTGACTGGATATTGATTTAAATGAGGTTGATTAACTTGAACAGTACACGTATACTTATAGATCTTCACAAATACTCAAGATGACTTAAGCACACTTAGAGAGAACTTTCACAAGAAGTATTTAGAGAGAGAAAGAAAGAACAAGTAAGGAAGTTTATGAAAAATCCTTAAGTTAAGGCTTCTATTTATAGCAAAAAATCTTATCATTCATTTAATCTAAACCATTCATTTAAAGATCATCTTTTAATCTACACCATCCATTTCAAATATTATATTATCTTTAATCTACACCATTCATTTCATATCACCTAATAATCACCTAACTTTATATTATAAACAAATCAATTTAATTATTCAACAATAATTCACACTTTAATCTACACCATTCATTTCATATCACCTAATTATCACCTAACTTTATATTATAAACAAATCAATTCAATTATTCAATAATAATTCACACTTTAATCTACACCATTCATTTCATATCACCTAATAATCACCTAACTTTATATTATAAACAAATAACTTTATCAATTCAATTATTATGACTAATTGTTATAAATACAGTATAGTTAGCTCTTAGATATCAAGTCAATAAATTAATGAAATACAACTGTTTAAATAACATCATAATAGAGATAACAATAATGTAAAATAAAGCATACGTTACTGTGTAATGACAATTATTGATTCAATAATGTGAATTACTGTGCATATGTTACTGTGACAATTATTAGGTTCAATAATTTTAAAAACAGTGCAACAACAATTATTGACTCAATGATATAAAATACAGTGTAATGACAATTATTAAATCAATAATGCAAAATACTGTGTAACAACAATTATTGAATTGATAATATAAAATATTATGCAGTGACAATTATCGATGAAATGATGCGTAACAGTTACGGTGTCAATTATCAGACCAAAAATATGAGACACTATGCAATACCGTGTGTTACTGTAGAGTACCGAGTGCTACAGAAAATACCAATAACTACCGTATGCTACTATTCTTTTATCACCGGTATTTTAACAGTTCCGTTGACTATTTTTATTTAAAAAGGTTATTTCTGTCGTTTTCTATATCCGACAAATATTCCGTTGTGGGGTCCACCAATAATTTGTTATTTCGGCGCCGTCGGACCAAACGAATATTCCCCGACCAAACGAATATTCCCCGACAAAACGAATATTGTCCGACAAAATAAAATTTGCACATAACATCCTTAACTTTTAACTTTATCGATTTAACCACTTACTGTTTAAAAAAAATATCTATATGAAGAAAAATTAAATTTTGTATTTCATAAAATTCGGGGTCTTACAACCTCCCCTCCTTATGAAATTTCGTCCCCGAAATTGACGTACCTGACATATCGAAGAGGTAAGGATACTTAGATTTCATCTCAGATTCTAGCTCCCAGGTCATTTCCTCAGTATCTTGGTTCCTCCATAAAACCTTAACTTGAGGTATAACCTTTGAGCGTAGGATCTGCTCCTTCTTATCCAGGATCTTAACAGGTACT
This sequence comes from Hedera helix, assembly GCA_947179155.2. Taxonomy (NCBI): domain Eukaryota; kingdom Viridiplantae; phylum Streptophyta; class Magnoliopsida; order Apiales; family Araliaceae; genus Hedera; species Hedera helix. The sequence continues at coordinate 32,323,519 of OX359287.1, forward strand.
TCCTCGTATGTTAAATCCTCTGCTATAACGTCTGGTTCTAACTCAATGACGTGGTTTGGGTCCTTCACATATTTACGTAACATAGATATGTGAAAAACGTTATGGATGCGAGACATACTTGGTGGTAGGGCTAGTCTGTAGGCTACGGTTCCTATTCGATCGAGGATTTCAAATGGGCCAATAAATCGAGGGTTGAGCTTTCCTCTCTTTCCGAATCTCGTAACCCCTTTCTATGGAGAAACACGTAAGAATACATGATCTCCGACGTTGAAACTTTCGTCTCTCCGATGAAGATCAGCATAACTCTTTTGTCGTTCTTGTGCGGTCTGTATTCGTTGTCGGATCATTTGGATCTTTTCGGTCGTCAAGCGTACCAACTCGGGTCCCAACAATTTTGCTTCTCCTACCTCATTCCAACATATTGGAGAGCGACACTTCCTTCCATACAATGCCTCGAATGGAGCCATGCCTATGCTTGCTTGGTAACTGTTGTTGTAAGAAAATTCCACCAACGGCAAGTACTTATCCCAACTTCCTTTGAAGTCTAATACACAAAGTCTCAAAAGATCTTCGAGGGTCTGGATCGTCCTTTCCGATTGTCCGTCCGTTTGAGGATGGTATGCAGAACTAAAACGTAGTTCAGTGCCCATAGCTTTTTGTAGACTGATCCAAAAGCGTGAAGTGAATCTAGGATCCCGATCAGAAACTATGGAAACTGGCATGCCATGCAATCTCACGATCTCATTTATGTACATACCGGCAAGACGTTCAAGTGAAAAGTTTTCTCGTATAGGCAAGAAATGAGCAGATTTGGTCAATCTATCTACGATCACCCAAATTGCATCTAAGCCTTGAGAAACTTTTGGAAGACCCGTCACGAAGTCCATATTGATGTGTTCCCACTTCCATTCGGGAACTTCAAGTGATTGTAATGGACCTTTAGGAACTTGATGCTCTGCCTTGACACGTTGACAAGTTAGGCACCTTGAGATAAACTCCGCAATCTCTCTTTTCATATTGTTCCACCAAAATGTATGTCGAAGATCTCGATACATCTTGGTACCTCCTGGGTGGATTGCAAACGGCGTGTTGTGTGCCTCCATCATGATTTTATGCTTTAATTCAGGATCGTTAGGAACACAGAGTCGAGAGTTGACTCGAAGTATTCCTTTCTCGTCAATTCTTGCTTCGGGAATGGCACCTTCTTGTACTTTCTTTATCATGTTTATCAGTTCCGGATCGGTAGCTTGAGCAGCTTTAATTTTATCGATTAAAGTTGGTTCTACTCGCACGTGAGCAATCTTCGAGTGGGTCCCTGGTGTCTTTAGCTCTATCTCCATCTTTTGCAAGTCGTACAAAATACACTTTTGTGTTGTCAGCAGTGCACTTGTACTTGCATAAGATTTTCTGCTCAAAGCGTCAGCTACAACGTTCGCCTTTCCCGGGTGATACTGGATTGTGTGGTCATAATCCTTTAACAGCTCAAGCCAACGTCGTTGTCGCATGTTGAGTTCCTTCTGGGTGAAGAAATACTTGAGACTTTTATGATCCGTATAGATATCCACTTTTTCTCCGTACAAGTAGTGTCTCTAGATCTTCAACGCGAAAACGACTGCTGCCAACTCTAGATCATGAGTAGGATAATTTTTCTCATAATCTTTGAGTTGTCGAGAGGCGTAGGCTATAACCTTTCCATGTTGCATAAGGACACAGCCTAGACCTTTGCCAGAAGCATCGCTGTAGATAACAAATTCTCCTGATCCTGATGGTATGGTCAGAACAGGAGCTGAAACCAGTCTCTTCTTGAGTTCTTGGAAACTTTTCTCGCATTCCTCGCTCCATATGAATTTTGTGCTTTTCCGAGTAAGCTGCGTTAATGGAGTGGCGATTCGAGAAAATCTTTCTACGAATCTCCGATAATAACCAGCTAGACCCAGAAAACTTCGGACTTCGGTTACTGTTTTGGGTTGTTCCCAATTTAGTACCGTTTCAATCTTCGCAGGATTGACTGATATTCCTTGACTAGAAATCACATGCCCAAGAAACGCGACCTCCTCAAGCCAGAACTCACATTTCTTCAACTTAGCATATAATTTGTTTTCACGGAGCTTTTGTAGTATCAATCTCAGGTGTTGTTCATGATCCTCGCGACTCTTGGAGTATATGAGGATGTCATCAATAAAGACAACCACAAAATGATCCAAATGTTCCTTGAAAATCCGGTTCATCATGTCCATGAAAGCTGCAGGAGCATTAGTTAGTCCAAAAGGCATGACTAAGAACTCATAATGCCCATAACGAGTTCTGAAAACAGTCTTTGGAATGTCCTCAGCTTTAACCTTTAACTGATGATATCCAGAACGGAGATCAATCTTTGAAAAATGTTGAGCGCCTTGCAATTGATCAAACATGTCATCAATCCGAGGTAACGGGTACCTGTTCTTGATGGTGACATGGTTCAATTCTCGGTAGTCAATGCACAATCTCATACTCCCGTCTTTCTTCTTCACAAATAGAACAGGAGCACCCCAAGGTGATGCACTCGGACGAATGAAACCGGTATCCAACAATTCCTGTAGTTGGACTTTTAACTCTTGAAGTTCAATGGGAGCCATTCGGTAGGGAGCTTTGGAAATGGGCTTGGTACCGGGTTCAAGATCAATATAAAAATCAATTTCACGGTTTGGGGGTAAGCCAGGAAGTTCTTCAGGAAAAACGTCAGGAAACTCATTAACAATGGGAATATCATTTAAGTTTGACGTATTTTTGTTCAAATCAGTGACATGAGCTAAAAAGGCTTGACATCCGTTTTTCAATAAACGAATGACTTTATGGCTAGAAATAACAGTTATAGATTTCAATGGTTTAGTTACTTGAATTTGCATGACAGGTTGATTAGGAATATGAAAACTAATAATCTTATGAAAACAATCAATTTTAGCATGATGGGTAGTCAACCAATCAATTCCTAAAATCACATCAAATTCATGCATCTCCAAAGAAATAAGGTCAACAGGTAATGTGAGGTTGTTGATTTGAACTAGGCAAGATTTATAGACAGTAGATGTAATGGTCATTTCTCCTAATGGGGTTTCAACTGATAAGTCAAAGTCCAAATTTTCAGGAGTTAAGTTTAAACGCTGAGCACATGCAGGTGAGATAAAAGAATGGGTAGAGCCAGTATCTAACAAAGCGTAGACTTCACGAGAATTTATGAATAGCTTACCGGTTATCACCTCGTTCGAGTTTCGTGCCATTTGGGATGTCACAACAAAAGCTCTCCCTTGAACTACAGATTTTCCTTTATCCGCGCTAGCTTTTGGTATCATCATTGCAGCTGGACTTGATTTTGTGGCAGGACAAAACCGCGCAAGATGACCCTCTTTCCCACAACTGTAGCACTATTTGGACTGCAGTGTACAGTTTGGGCTGATGTGACCTTCCTGACCACACCTATAGCATCTCACTGGTGGTCGATCTTCTCCCCTTGAAACTGGGGTCGGTGCTGGTGTTGGTACTGGTGCTGGTGCCCTTCCATAATTATTATGGAATCTCTTTCTTTTGAAATTGTTCCCACTAGATTCTCCTTTTCTGTTATTTGGTATGGAATTACCACCGAAGTGTTGGTTACCTCCTCGATGGTTCTCGTTCCTGTGGTTGTTGTCACTCCTTTCTCTATGCTGATCATTAACTCTTGGCTGCAATGTTTCATCTGTTTGCTCCACCCTTTGAGCCCTATCCACAACATCTGAATACAAACTAAATTTATGAGAGCTAAGTTGTTGACGGATTTTGAATCTCAAACCTCTTAGGAACATCCGACTCATTCGTGCTTCGTCATCCACAAGATGGGTGGCAAAGCGAGATAACTCGGCAAACTTGGCTTCATATTGGGAGACTGTCATGTTTCCCTGCTCCAGCTTAATGAATTCCGCCTCTTTCATATGACGGATGCTTTCTGGGAAATACTTCTCGTTAAACAGTTCTTCGAATTCTGTCCAAGACATTTCGAGTGCTGAAGGTTGGATACGTTTTACCGCTTCCCACCAATGGTCCGCCTCACCTCGTAACATAAAAGTGGCAAATGGCACCTTCTGATCATCAGCGCATTGTAAGACATCAAGTATTTTTGTCGTCTGCTTCAGCCATGCCTCCGCTTTGAGTGGGTCAGGCTTCCCGTGGAATTCAGGTGGTCCTAATTCTTTAAATTGCTTAACAGTGACCATCCTCAAATTGCCAGCGTTTCTACCGTTATTATTGACTGGATTTCCTCTTCCTTGATTCTGTATGAACTGCATGAAATTCCTAAAGAATCCATCGTTCATCATGTTATCAGGAACATTATTTCCTGAGTTGGCAGGAGGATTGTTTGGGGCCTCTTGATTCTCGGCTACATTTGCTTCGGGTATTCCATAGTTAACCTCTTGATTTTCAGATGCCATACTTAACTGTGGTCACAAAATAAATGTTAGTTCAAATAAACTGACTCATCACTTCATGTTCCTACATTCAAATCGACTCATTAGATAATAAAATCTATTTTAGGTAGGACACACTAGTGACTGGTTCTATTCGTCTCTCCCCTCCTAGTTCTACCCCAGATCTCCATTAAAGACCATATCCCTAAGCTCTGATGCCAACTGTGACGCCCCCAAATCTGGGTCCACACAGCCCATACTTGAGTCGTCAAAAGACTACAACAAAATTATTACAACAAAGCACAACGTACAACAATACAGTGTATAATAATACACAACTAAGTCTTCACTATTATTGCCACACTATTTTACAAAACGTGAAAACTATGATAACTATTCCTCGGACCCTCACTCCATTCCCCGGCTAGACCCTGTTATGTTTTCATCTCCTGTTGAAAAACAATGGAACAAAAGAAAGGGTGAGCTCAAATAGCCCAGTAAAGAATATCATGACTAAGATAATGACGAATAAATTATCATTAGTCTTCAACAGTTGAGTTCTTGATAGAATACAATAGACTACAAGGTTTATATCAAAAACTGCAGTTAAATTCTTAAACAACGTTCAGATCAATAATAGCAGCGGAATGAGTAATCTATTAGAAGAATAATGCAGACTATAATGTCCACTCGGTTCTCTTTTTAGGAAAAACATCATCAACTTTTATCATCTGAAATATCATTAGTCAAGATAATACAAATTCACAGTTCCTGATCATAATCATGCACATCAACAGTTCATCTTTGTACTACGGGCCAAAGATATTCAATATAGCACCAACGGTCATGATTATACCAGATTCAGCCTTTGGTCATAATCATACCAAACAACAGTTCATCTTTGCACTACGGGCCAAAGAGAACATTCACCACGTGTCATAAAAGACACCGAACAGATGTATCGCCTTTAACCTATTATATCGCCTTTAACTTATCATCTGTTCAACAAATATATCACATCTGTGCCCCCGGCCACAGATATTCACAACAGCTTGATTTTTGGATGATTAGAATGATATAAATGATGAACAGAAGAAATAGGATAACAATAAGTATCGGAAGTTTACTTTGTACAGATTCAAATAATGTCCAAATTGTCAACATGATGTGGAGTGAAATTCAAGATCCACAGTTCAGAATAACGGTTACAATTCAATAGAAAGGTTCACGTAAATAGGAAGGTTCAGTTGAAATAATGAAGTTCAACTATTATGGAACATATAATATTTTCAGGAATTATAGAAGCAATAGTTCCATAATAAATTTTGATTTAGGAGTATGAAAGAAAATAATATCCCTTACCGTAGCAGGTTTGATTAACAAAAGGTGAAAGAAATTAATACAAAGGGTTATTCACCAACAGGCGGCAATCCGCTCCGTAAGGTTATTCCCACAATTTAATAGAATTTGAGTACAAAGAGTTATTCACCAAACAGGCGGCAATCCGCTCCGTAAGGTTATTCTCAGAGATTAATAATGAATGAATACGAAAGGTTATTCACCAACAGGCGGCAATCCGCTCCGTAAGGTTATTCCCATAATTTAATACATGGAAATAAAAGGCACGTCTTATGAGTAAGGAAGAAACAATATTATTATCGAGAATCAAATAATGATAATCCCTTACCATAGTATGTTTGAATAATGGAAGATGAAAAAGATGGTATCCCTTACCTCAACACGTGACTGGATATTGATTTAAATGAGGTTGATTAACTTGAACAGTACACGTATACTTATAGATCTTCACAAATACTCAAGATGACTTAAGCACACTTAGAGAGAACTTTCACAAGAAGTATTTAGAGAGAGAAAGAAAGAACAAGTAAGGAAGTTTATGAAAAATCCTTAAGTTAAGGCTTCTATTTATAGCAAAAAATCTTATCATTCATTTAATCTAAACCATTCATTTAAAGATCATCTTTTAATCTACACCATCCATTTCAAATATTATATTATCTTTAATCTACACCATTCATTTCATATCACCTAATAATCACCTAACTTTATATTATAAACAAATCAATTTAATTATTCAACAATAATTCACACTTTAATCTACACCATTCATTTCATATCACCTAATTATCACCTAACTTTATATTATAAACAAATCAATTCAATTATTCAATAATAATTCACACTTTAATCTACACCATTCATTTCATATCACCTAATAATCACCTAACTTTATATTATAAACAAATAACTTTATCAATTCAATTATTATGACTAATTGTTATAAATACAGTATAGTTAGCTCTTAGATATCAAGTCAATAAATTAATGAAATACAACTGTTTAAATAACATCATAATAGAGATAACAATAATATAAAATAAAGCATACGTTACTGTGTAATGACAATTATTGATTCAATAATGTGAATTACTGTGCATATGTTACTGTGACAATTATTAGGTTCAATAATTTTAAAAACAGTGCAACAACAATTATTGACTCAATGATATAAAATACAGTGTAATGACAATTATTAAATCAATAATGCAAAATACTGTGTAACAACAATTATTGAATTGATAATATAAAATATTATGCAGTGACAATTATCGATGAAATGATGCGTAACAGTTACGGTGTCAATTATCAGACCAAAAATATGAGACACTATGCAATACCGTGTGTTACTGTAGAGTACCGAGTGCTACAGAAAATACCAATAACTACCGTATGCTACTATTCTTTTATCACCGGTATTTTAACAGTTCCGTTGACTATTTTTATTTAAAAAGGTTATTTCTGTCGTTTTCTATATCCGACAAATATTCCGTTGTGGGGTCCACCAATAATTTGTTATTTCGGCGCCGTCGGACCAAACGAATATTCCCCGACCAAACGAATATTCCCCGACAAAGCGAATATTGTCCGACAAAATAAAATTTGCACATAACATCCTTAACTTTTAACTTTATCGATTTAACCACTTACTGTTTAAAAAAAATATCTATATGAAGAAAAATTAAATTTTGTATTTCATAAAATTCGGGGTCTTACACTGACTCTCCTTTCTTCATTTACAAATCTGACAACCTCATTATCTATGTTCTGGTTTATGTTGATGACATCGTTGTCACTGGCTCTGATTCACATGTCATCCATCGTCTTATCACCTGCCTTAAATTGGATTTCGCAATCAAGGACTTGGGACCATTACATTTTTTTTGGGCATTGAAGTTGTATTTGTTCCAAATGGTCTCTTCCTTACACAACGTAGATATATCATGGATCTCTTGCATCGTACAAAGATGACATATGCCAAGCCTATCTCCTCTCCTATGTCCTCTGCTTATGCTCTCTCTACCTTTCATGGTGATTCCTTGCCCGCTCCTACTGAGTATAGGAGTACAGTGGGTGCTTTGCAATATCTATCTCTGACCCGACTTGACATTTCATTTGCAGTTAATAAGGTTTGTCAGTTTATGCATCGTCCCACCGTTATCCATTGATAGGCTATCAAGCGTATCCTACGCTAGCTATCTCAAGTGCACTATTTCTCATGGTCTTCTTCTCACAAAGAACACATCATCATTGCTGGAAGCCTACTCTGATGCTGACTGGGCTGGCTGCCATGATGACAGAAAATCAACCGGTGGCTATTGTGTATTTCTCGACTCCAATCTTATCTTCTGGAGCTCTCGCAAACAGCCAATCCTGTCACGCTCAAGTACATAATCAGAATATCATTCCTTAGCCACCACTACTGCTGAACTTCTATGGCTCCAATCTCTCTTACGGGAACTCGACTTCTTCCTTCCTCGCCCACCAGTTCTTTGGTGTGACAACATTGGAGCCACCTACCTCACTGCAAATCCTGCTCTTCAGCCTGTACAAAACACATCGAAATTGACTTTCACTTTGTTCGTGATAGTGTTGCTACTCAATGTCTTGATGTGCAATATCGCTCCACCAAGGATCAAGTTGCTAACATCTTCACCAAACCGTTGATTTCTCATCGCTTTGAGCTCCTTTGTGACAAACTCAACATTCATTCTACTCCGTTTTGTTTGCGGGGACGTATTGAAACAATAGGTGCAGATAATGTTCAACATTCAAGCTAGCCTTATCGTAATACCAACCTACACCACAATGAGAGATAATAGGATAGATATTCACTTCAAAATCAAATATATCTAATACTTGTACTTATCTGATTTACCGAAGTCATATATATCTAGTGTACTATATATACTAACAATTGTAACAAAAGAAATTATTCAGCCAAAAGGCTTTTTATTATTTTAACATTTTAGTACAAGTATCAAGATACTTGACATGATAAAAAATATTGTGACGGTGTTAGTTGTCACCTATTTCAGATTTCATAAAAGAAACGGGATGGCTGTCGTCTTTTCTAAATTTAACACAAAAACATGAAAATGAGACGTTGTCCGTCGCCTTCTCTCAAGGGTGGTGGCATATGACGCCGTCTTGTATTCTCCAATCAAACTAGTGGAGACTAGTGAATTTAGATGACGGGCTCTCATTGCTGTCATCTTTAACCATTATAAGGTGACGGCGTATGCTGTCACACCTTGCAAAAAATTTCTTTCTATTTTTCATCAGTTTTTGCGCCAAATTAATGAAACAGTGAAAGGATATTCCGTCACCTTTTTAAATGATGACGACAAATTTAGTTATCTTCTTCTCATAGATCAGACTAGTGGAGATTGGTAGATATATGTGACGGCATCCAGCTATCATCACCTTTAACCTAGATTAGGTGATAAGACTTAAATGTTGTCACAAAAAGTCGTCTTTTTGTGATGACATGTGAATAATCTTAATGAAAGTATTTTTGTGTACTTTAGTTTAATGTCATGTTATTTCAACTATTTCGATTGTATTATTTTTTATTATATTTATTTATGTATATTATTTATTTGTTCCTAGTCTTATTTTATTCCGAAGGAACAACAAGAAAACCAGCTAAATGCTAAGAACTCTAAATCAGAGCGGTTGGCCCAGTGGCGAGCCTGTTATTCCAAAATTGCTACTGAGTTGTACTAAATACAACAGTTTTGGACAAAATAGTGTTGAGCATCTTTTATTGGGCTTAACAGGTTATATACTAAATACAACAGTTTTGGACAAAAAAGTGTTAAATATCTTTTATTGGACTTAATAGGCCCACTACGTTTGAATCCTTAGACATAGTACTAATAAGTACCATGATACAAATGAACACTAATAACTAACTAGATGTCGTGGTACATGTACAATTAATATGAAGTTATAATTTAGGGAGATTTACATTTACCAATACATTTTTTTAAAATATTACAATAAAATTGCATACATAAAATATTTACAAAATTAGTACATCTTCAATATTTAATTTATAAATTAGTGCATTTTTATTCCTTTAATTTAGGTAAGTGATTTAATGGGTAGTTAGTTGGTTTCAAATTTCAAAATCCAAATTAGATGATTTTTATTCATTTCTCTCTCCTCCATTTTATCTCCTCCATCTTCTTTCTTCTCCATAATTAGTGGCTCCACTCCTCCTCCCCGCGACCGCCATTCCTCCGCCCAACCCCCACTCCATCCCCTCCGCCCGCCTCCCCCCGTCCCCACGCCCACACCGCCTTCTCCCGCCTCCTCCCGCCTTCTCCCTTCTCTTCCCGCCTTCTCCCTTCTCCTCCCGCCTCCTCCCGCCCTCACCCCTCCTCCCCCCGACCACCACCCCCACCCCCACCCCAGCCCCTCCGACACCCCCCCGGCCCCGTCCCCGGCCCCGTCCCTCCTCCCCTTCCTCTCCCCACGCCCGCACCTCCTCCCCCCATCCCCGCCACTCATCTCCTTGACTCCGCCCCTCCTCCTCCCCTCGTGGTGGCTCCAGATCTGATCGTGGTGGCCACCCCTCCCCTCGCCTCCTTCGCCTACTTTTTGGTTACCGTTGTATTAAAGGTTGGTTACATATGTATTAAGGTTTGGTTACCTTTTTGTATTAAGGGTTGATTACCTTTATATTAAAGTTTGGTTACCTTTGTATTAAAGATTGATTACCATTGTATTAAGGTTTGGTTACCTTTGTATTAAATGTTGGTTTCTTTTGTTTTAAGGTTGGATACCTTTTGTATTAGGGGTTTGGTTACCTGTGTATTAAATATTGGTTACCTATGTACTAAGGATTGATTACCTTGTATTAAATTTTGATTACCTTTATATTAAAGGTTTGTTACCTTATGTATTAAGGTTTGGTTACCTCTGTATTACATGGTTGGTTACCTTTGTATGAACGAGGCGGGGGGAGGGAGGCGGGGAGGGGTGAGGCAGGCGGTGAAGGGGTACGGAGGAGGAGGGAGGTGGGGAGGGGGGACGGAGGAGGGAAGAGGGAGGCGGGGAGGGAGGAAGAGACAGGCGGGAAGGGGAGGGGGGACGGAGGAGGGAGGCGAGGAGGGGGAAGGAGGAGGCAGGCTGGAGGGGGGACGGAGGCAGGCAGAGAGGGGGGAAGGAGGTGGCAGGGGGAGGGGGAGGGGGAGGGGGAGGGGGGACGGAGGAGGGGAGGAGGCAAACAGAAGCGGGAGGCAGGTGCGGGAGCGGGGGGGAAGAGGGAGGCGGGAGGGAGGGACATGTGTCCTCTTTTCCCTCTCCTCTGTTTTTTCTTTCTCTCTCATTTGCATTCTTTTTGTAATTATTTTTGTAGTGCACTATTTTTGTAATTATTTTTTAAAAGTTGTATACTTATGTAAAAGACCCTATAATTTATTTAATAAAATTTCGGGTATATAATTAAAACATATGAAAAAATTAAGTTAAAAAGAAAAAATATATAATGTTACCAAATTTTTCGGGGCAAAAAAAAAGAAAAAATTAATACTTTCCTTGAGGCCGTGTCATAGGTAAGGCCTTTTATAGAATAGATAGATAAGCTTTTACTGAGTTGGACTAAAGCACCTACCCATGAAACAAATGAGCATTAATAACTAATAAGTAATACTTATTTAAAAAATAATAATTTAACTAACGTTTTAAGAAAAAATATATTAAATATTTTGTCGATCGATTAAATTAGATATAAATTTTAATATTTTTCTTTTTAAAATTATTAAAAAAATAAAAGAGAAAAAAAATTAACATTTAATATAAAAAATTATGTCATTAATATTTTCCTGAAATTCATGGATGCCAGTGATTAACAGAATTTTTTCTAAAGAAAATGCAAAGCCGTGTTGCCATAGAAGAGTCATCCAAAAGGTCCACCACATGATGGGTTGTGGCAGGAGAGAAAGATTATGCATTCACACGCCTAATAATTTATTTTTTTGTGGACATCCAAGTAACAAAAGTAATTTATTTTTGTAAGATATACTATCAAGATCTTCTTCTTAATTTAGGGAATTTTTTAATTATTTTCTTTGATCCCACATTTATTATGAAAAAGTATTCTTTCTTCTGCAGGAAAAAAAGTTATATATTTTGATTGAACTTTAATCTGTAATCCATATTAAAATGTCACAATTAGCATGATTTGTTTAATTAATTTTAAAATAATAATTTTATTACATACATAACATCCGGCCACAAAATCAACCACTATATCTATCTTAATAATTGAATTTACATTGAAATTCGTGTCAAGTCACATTTTTTAATGATTAAAATTGATTTTGTGGTTAATTTTTGTATATGTAAACTCATTCATTTTAAAATTAAACTTGATATTTAATTGTCATATTATCTTTAATGAGATTACTAATAATGAAATTTTCAATATAATTACATTAATTATTTGGAATATGGTCAAAATTTATTCCCATATTTTTTGTTATTTTTTTATTGTTTAAGAAATCAGAAAAACGTTACCAAGTCTATAGAAGATACGAGATTTTTATCAATAATTATTGATCTTCCTAATTTATCAATATCAACAAGATTTTCATTTACTCTACAGATCCTTGTGTACCAAACGAGATCTTAAAAAGAAGAAATTGCTTTTACAAATATAGAAATAATGAAAAAAATTGCAATAAAAATCAAATTAGTGTCAAAAATTGACAATAACACTTTCTAAAAATAAATGTATTATATATATAATACAGTTGTATAGTGTATAATCGGTTATAACGATAATTTTATCGTCATCGTAATTTTAAAAAATTATTATTATACTCAACTCGTCATCGTAATATATAATTGACTATAATAATAATTTTTTTGAATTACGATGACGGTAAAATCGTCGTTATAACCGATTATACACGATACAACTGTATTATATATATATATTCATTCAAATATACTACAGTACTAAAAAAACATGACAGTAGTACAACAGATATCGTATCTAGCCAACCATAAAAACTCAAAAAGTCAAAAAACAACAGATTTCTATCATAATCACTCACACCAGATTTTACTGCGGAAAGACATAATGATGACGACTAATCCGACGGCTCAAAATTGTTGTAAATCTCTAGTTGAAATTGTAAGCACCGGATTCTCTAAAATCTTAAATTTTTTACTGTACCAAATGATATTATTTTTACTATTATTACATAAAATTATAAATTTACATGAATAACAAGCGAAACTGATATTTTCATAAATAAATTTTATTTAATTTTATAAAATAATTAAATTAATATATAAATATATTAATTTAATATTTTCATAAATAAATTTTATTTAATATTATAAAAATATCAATTTAATTTGTAAAAATATCAATTTTCATAATAAATATTGAGATATGAATATATAAAATATGAGAGAATTAAAAGTTTACTTAATTTAATTTATTCTACCATATTCTTTTTTTGCAATTCAACTTTGTTTGGAGTTTTGTGAATATATAAATTAATTTTCAGATTTTTTAGTCAATACTTAATTTATTTTTTTAATTGATGCTTTAGTAGAAAATATAAAAATTAAGAAATATTATTAATATTTTATTTAATTGACTAAAATAGTTATAAAATTTTAATATTGACTTTCTAAAATTAACTAAAAAAGATGAAAGAGAAACAAATTAATATTTAATGTATGAATAATATGATAAATTAATCAATAGTCATTAATATATTTTTAAAATTTATAAATAATAAATAAGAAAGAACAATTTTTTAATCTAAAAAGAAAAATAAAATTAAAAATAAAAATAAATGTTAACAAATTTGTCTGGATATTAAATAAGTACATATGAGAATACTAAAAGAATAAAGAAATAATCTACATTATAATTTATATTCTATTTAATTTATTTATTTTCCTTAACAATTAATTAATAAAAAATAATTAAGGGATTAGTGCATAATCTCTTCACATCCTTCTCTTGTTTCTCTCTCTTCATCCTCACCAATTTTCATCCATATTTGCTCAATGGCCTTGTCCTGTACCCAAAACGTGGACTAAAAGAGGGAGAAAGAGCTCAGATTCTCATAAAAGCTTCTTACTCTTCACCGACTCCTGTTCTTTTTCTTCTACCCAAAAAAAGTCGGTCGATTTGTTCATCCATTCTTATCTTCCCCAGGTACCTTTTTTTTTTCTGCTTCTATAATTTGAAATACCCATTTATCAATTTTTTAATTTTTTTTTTGAGATTTTCTTTTTTTGTTTGATAAAATTAATTTGATTTTTGGTTGCATGATGATGTAATTGCGAGAGTGAGAAGAGGGATCTGCGATTTTTTACAATCTGGTTGAAAATTTAGTGTTTTTGGTTATTTCTTCTGTATGAATTTAGTTTGTAAATGCTGCTATGTCGGTTTGTTTGAATTTTTTTTCATTGGTATTATCGAAAGATTGCACCTTTATGTGTCTCCCACCAAGTGGCTTCGGTGATATTCACAAAGTTACTACCTTTTTGTGTCTTCCTAATGTTGGGTATTTTAATTATGTTTGTAAAAGGTTATTCTATTTTGTCAACTGAGTTTGTGGATGAAGAATGCAGGTATATGTCTTCACTATTTCATTTTTTTTTCTTCTTTTATTGTTTCACTTTCTAATTAAAATCTTTGTATAGTGTATTTTTAAGGATGTTTATAAATGCAATGAAATGCAGCATTGATGATTCAACAATTGTTCTTCATTTAGATTATATTAAATTTTCACCTTAGATTTCAGTGCTCTGATAATTTTTATTTTTATAATTTTTTCCAAGGTTGCACTTTGATATTTGACTTGATTCTTAGCTTGTATTTTGTACATAGGTGACTATGAAATTAGTGCACGCACACGTAGATATCAATTGGGTGAAGCTAAACTTACAAAAATGAGCATATAAATATTAAATGGCTCCTTTTAAAGATTTTTCATTGTTTTTGAACTAGCCGCCTTTCTTGTTAAGGCTTAAAATATTAACGGTCAAGGGAGATTGCTTATGATTAGAGTAGTTTCCAAATACCTGGTTTGGGAAGAACTATTTTGCTGGTTATGAGTTGTTGCAAATACCATTGTTCTGAAATTGTACATTTTTTCCGTGGAACTTATTTATATGGTGCTAGATACCAAACTTGCCTAATATATACATGGCTACTATTAATGCCTAGTTTCTATGTGTAGTATTTACAAGTTTGAGTTGTAAATCCTACAAAAAACTTTAAATTTGGGCAAGATGTACATGTTATCAGGGAGCCCTGAAATATTGAAGTTTACTAAATAAGAGAGACCAATATATGGAGAACACATGTGTTTTTAATGTGATAGAAACAATGGAGCCATGTGTTACTACGCATACAACATATATTTCTCTCATATGGTTGCCAAAGCTCAGGTGATTCATACTTGTTTCCTATTTGTTTTTTTGAATTTAAAATAAGGATTCTTAGCTTACTAAACATAATTTTATCTATCTACACTTAACTATCTTGGTGCATGGAAAACTTGTATAAAAGGTTTAAGTGGTTGAGCCAATGCTTTCTTATATGATTTAGTGCTTATGTTTTGATTTGTTCAAACTTCAATCTCTTTTAGATGTTACTTGTTGAGTCCAGTTATATCTGCCTTTTTTTTTCCCTTTTCTGCTTACAGGTTGAGTTTAACAGTACTCAAACTAGCAAGGTGAGTAGGGTTTGGAGAATCACAATAGCGCTTGTATAACTTGATATCAAACTCAGGTATGGCACAGAATTTCATTTAAATTAGTAAGGAGATAATTATGTAATGACACTAACGATTGTTCTCCTATTTTAATGTTTCAAATGTTACTGTCAGGAGCTCTCTCATAGGGAAGATCATAGTATTATAATATCAATTTTGGTATAGTCTTTGAATAGGCCCTGATGCAAGGGCAAAGGAATGCCTTCAATTCTTTCCCTGAGATTGTTGATCTAAACCAGGAATATATTTCCAATAATAACAGTATGGATTATCCTACTTGGAATGACGTGCTAAATCCGGTGGAGAGTCGGTTGCCACATAATTCAAGGAGTTTTAGTGGCTGGGATTTGGGTGAATCTAGCTCCGGTGCAAACTTGCGAGACCATATCTCTGGTGATGGTTTAAAAATGGAACATGGTTTGTCTTCTTCATACAGTGCTTCTGCTCCAGCTGAAACAAGATTAGAAGAGCGTAGATTTGAGCCATCTAGTATCCTTTTTCGTGACAGAGTTAGTAATGGCCCTGGAAGCAATCAGGTTACATGGGGACCTCCAAGTATGCAGAGTTCTGGTTCTGATCAGTATCCTGCAAACGTAAATTTAGATGCTAGATATGCTGGAAACAATGATGTCGGGGGTCAGGGTATTGGAGCAGGTATACTTCCAAGTTTCTACAAGTCAGGCAGGTTAGATGCAGAACAGATTCCATCTGCCAGTATGCCAACTGGTGATGTTGGGACTTCTTCTCGAAATTCTGGTTACTTTGTGGAGGATGATGATGGATCAGGTTCTTCTTTGGGAAGTTGGGGTTTATCTTGCAAGAGAAAGGCCGTTGAAGGTACTTCTGCTCAGCCTTACCCCGGTGGGAATACAAGCTTCTTTCCCCAAGCTGTGAACGCTAATCCCCATATTGCGCCTTCCCATCATAATGCTTCTAGTAGCTTGAGTACATCCTCACAGGCAGTGAATTCTATGGGAGTTAATCGTTCTGAACAGCTGAATTCAAGATTTGGGATTTGTATGCAAGGAGTAGCTTCTGACGTCTTTCCTCCTTTAAGTGCTGCTGGGACTGCAGAAAACTCCACAAGAAACTTTGGAGCAAGAGGAACTCTAGGATATCAGGAACCAGTTCCTTTCAATTTACCATCAGCAGGGAATACCATTAGGCGTTCTAGTGCTATCTCTTCCCATCAGTCATCTAGATCTATATCATTTAGCGATTTTTTAGAATTCAGACCAACAGCTCCATTACCGTCCAATTCAACCAATACCTCAAACCAGCCTCATTTGATGCATGGTCCTCGTCTGATAAGAAACACACCTTTAACTTGGAATGGCACCCTCAATTCAAGAACTGGCAGCTCATCAAGTTCTCTTACTCTACCTGGAGAGGGAGGTGCAGGATTACGTGAGGATGCGAGCTTTAGAAGCACCATAAGAAATAACGCGGAGCATCCCATGTTTGTTCCAGTAGCTGAGACTAGAAATTTGGTTCAAGACCCTACTAATTGGAGTTTATGTACTGGGAGTTCAAGCAGTCCTGGAGGTGTTGCTTCTAGTTCTCGAGTGGGTCATTCACGCCCTTTTCCTACTGCGTGGTTACCTCACCACAATCCCCAGACACAAAATCAGCTCAGATTATCAGATTTTGCTCCGTGGACTCCCTTTCAATCGGTTGAATCTGAGGCTGGAGTTTCAAGAGGGAATTTTTTACCATTTGCATCTGGGCCGCCTTCTTCTCCTGAGGAAACAGTGATGTCATCTGGATCCAATAGCCAGGGCCATCGTCAACTATATTCAAGGCCGGCTATGTTGATGGAGGTACCAGGTGATGATGTTAATGGTTGGCGTGCTTTAGTTGCTGATATTGACGGAAGGCAGAGGCTGGTATCTGAGGTTTGTGATCTAAAAATTTATTCGATGTCTATACAACATGGATTCAGCTATATGTGTTTACACTTAAAAAAATTCTACTCATGCTTTGACTTGCAGCATCTTAAGGTATGATATGTGATGTGGGATGTATGTTAAAGAAATGAAAGCTTTACATGGTTGATAATGCGGAACATGTGTTACTGGAGTTGGGATCAGTTCAATTTAATTCATGTAATTATGGAATTGCAGACTATCTGAGACTAAATTAGTTTAGTCAATTAGCACAAATTTTGGGTGTTTTGACTTTCTAATTATAGAATCCAAGTTGTAGCAGCATTAGGGTTTTATATTAGTCCTATAAACATGATGTAAATTTCCTACATTTTGAACTGTGTTGATGATTATGTTTGAGTAAAGCTTTGTGCTTGTTGCTGGAGGGCTTCACTTATACACTGAGGAAGAAGCAATCTTAACCTGCAGGCTGATGGATCCCTTGTGAGGGTGCTAAAACTTCTCTTTCCACCTTCCCAGAAAATTCTAATCATATTGGGTATCAATCTTTCCCATGCGATTATTAGTGGAGTTTGACATCGTTGTCTTGAACGCGATTTAACAGGGAGCTAACCGTTCGGCGTCCGTACACATATTTTGGTGATTAGTTAGTCATTCTCATCACCCCTTTATCTGTTCTCTCTCTCTCTCTCTCCATTAATCTATAGAAGGTTCCAGATACTTTAGTAATTCTATTAATTTCTTTGAAATGCATGCTCATCTTCTTGAAGCTGATGTCTGCATTCTTATCATCTCAGAGATTCCTTTCCTACTTTCTTCTCTTTTCCTTTTTGAATTATATTTATTATATATTTTTATTGCTTTAAAACTACCAATAGGGTACTTCGTAATCCTTGTGATGGCTAATCAAGTGTTTTGTTACATGATAATCTTTTTCTTCTTCTTTTTTCCTTTGTTCATCATGCTGTTAGTCTTGTTTCCTTCCTATGATAGTGTGAAATTTAGAGTTGCACAGGAATTAATGTAGTATCATTAAATTTGGTAATGTCCGATAACATAAACATATAGGAGGCTTTGGGCTATCGTTGAATGTCTAATTATTAATGCCAATCTCTTATGTCAATTACTTCTCGAAGCATGTGTTTTTGGCAAATAGGCTTTACTCTTGCCTGCCTAGGGATGACGATGTGATTCTTGTTTTGCTCATTATGTCGTTCTTGATATCTTTTGCAAAAGCACTAGCTATTAGGGGTGACCAAAATTTTCGGTTTTTTCGGTTTTTTAGTGAACCGGATGGGTCTGAACTGGTCGGTTCAGTATAAAATGGACCAATTCGGTACCAGTACCTCGCCATTTTCAGATTCGGCACGTACCGTTTTTATATTTTATTTATTTATTAATAATAAAAATAATAAAAACAATAATAAAAATAATAAAAATAAATAAATAAATAAATAAGAATTTTCGGCAAAACCGGAATCGAACCGGTCCAACCGGTTCCAGTATGGGAAATTGGATAGTTTCGGTACTAGTTCGGTTCGGTACCGGTCTGGTTCGATCCGGTTCGGATCGAATGAACACCCTTACTAGCTATCATATATTTTTTAACTACTTCCATACATGTTGATTTTGGTTTTTACAATTCCCCTTTCATGCTCAACATTATCGACCATTTTAGAGCCTGTTGGTTATCCCGTCAGTTTGAATGGAACCATGTAAACTTCTCATTTTGAATGAACTCATTTAGAATTGAAAGAGAATACCAATTTGTTCCTAGGTGCTTATCTTTAGATTACATGAAATGATTCATTGTTTTACATGTCATTTTCTAGATGAGTTTATTCAAAATCAGTGTTTATATATTAGAACACTCAACTGAATGTAAATGGTTCTATACAAATTTTGGGGATAACCAAATGGGCTCTTACTCTTTCTTTTAGACCGAATTCTTGAAGTTTGTTGTATGTGTATAGCGTCCACGCTATCCAAGACCGTGATCCTTTTTAATTGAACTAGATATTCCTCTTTGCGTTCATAGCTGAATGATACTTGAAATTTATTGAGGCTTTCCTCTGCTTATTGGATTTTCATTCCCTTCTAAGCGGAAAACCACGTCTTTCTTTGTCTTGAATTGTGAAAGACAATAAATGAGAATGATCCAGAGAATTAGGTACTAAAATAGAGTTATGGAATTCATCTAATGCATCCCTTTTAATTAGAAAATTTTGAAACAAAGATCAAGTGGATGCATAATTTTGTCTTATATTCCCATAAACAAAATTTTACCTACTATTTTAGTGTCGAGAGAAAAAAATATTTCTTTGCATTATTACATGCACTATGGTGATGGCTCAGTTTATTTGCTTCAACCCCTTAATGACAACCCCTAATATTAAGAAACCCATGTAGAAGATTTTGAACTTAATCTACCATTAAGGAGGAACAACTTTCGTGCTCCAGACTCCAGAGGACAATTATTCAAGTAGATTTGAGATGGGGCTGCTTGGAATCAAATATCCTATTCAAGATTGAAGTTGCATCTTTTAAATTCTCTCAGAGTTGTGGCCCGAGTATGACTTCAAAACTATTATCCTTGAATATCTCAACCTAACTGGATGGTACGGACTTAACTTAGCTGCGGGGTTTATGGTCAAAGAAATTCTATAATCTTTGAAGAACAAATATCCTTTTCGAGGAGATTTAGGATGGAACTAAAATCCTTCTTCACTCTGGCTTTTATAGAAGTAAAAGCTTAAATGCTTTCCAATATCAGCCAAAATCGAATAAGCGGGTTGATAGTTCTGATGGTTCCATGAGCGGTCACATTTTACCTTTGTGTGGGGTGTGTGGAGGGCTAAGAGTTGTACAAATAGGACCAGTCAAAAAAGAAAAAGAAAAAAAGAAACCAGTTGTACAAATAGGGTTATCAGTGAGATTATTTTTAAAAAGAAAATAAAATAAAAGAGAGCAAATGTCTCAAAAGCTCAAACTAACTATCCACAATGTTCATAAGCTAGGGTTTTTTGACAAGGATCATAATTCATAGAGAGGTACGATTCTTTTAAAATATTGTTCCATAACTAGTTTTGGAATTCAAAAGGCACTACCTACTCTATGAAATTTTGAATTATTAGATAACATCAATTGAATAGGATATAATCTAGACATAGTTTGCAGATGTTGGATTAAGTTTATAAATAAATCATAGGTACAATTTGAAGGGTTTGCCTTTAATTGATTAGGCTGAGAACACTGAGGAATAATCTGGACTTCACTATTGCTTGGGAAAATACAACAGAAAAACAGTTTATTTCTAGGTAGCTATTAGGCACCGTTTATAGATAACAAAGAAAGTATCTTTTTGTTATTGTTTTCTATATGTAGTAAAATATGGACTGGTCATTAACGCGGAGTATTATTTTGTTATGTTGAAGTACCACAGTAACAAGAGGGAATCAGGGAAGGTACAAAGGCCGTTGTTCTTCAGTTTCGGGCAATACGCATGGTTACACTAGAGTTTCAGATTTATTTAATTATTACTTTTTTGATAGGTTAAGATGTAATTATTATTACTCCTATTCCCAAAAAGAGTCCTATTGTTTGATATTATTATTGTTATTGTATTACTCCCGCTATTCATAAAAGAGTCCAATTTGTTAATTTTCTATTACACTGTTATTTCACCTTGATTCCTCCTTTCCTTGATTTCTCCATTATGGTTATTTTATTCCATTGCGGAGAAATTTTGCCTATATGCAGCTTAACATTGATAATGCATGACGGTTATTTTATTCCGTTGCGGAGAAATTTTGCCTATATGCAGCTTAACATTGATAATGCTTGAAATTATGGTTCGTGACTTGTTATCGGATTGGTAAGGAAAGCAAGATTTCGGTAACTCGGCCGCTACTTTGAACCACGCTAAAGTCTGTTGAGGGAGTGTCTAGAAATTAACGTTATTGAGAAGTTGATCGTGTAGAACTACCATGATTGATAGAAGATCACATCTATATAATGAATCATTTTTTTTTTATTAATAAAATTTATGTATTATTAAGGGCATTGGCTGTTCATATCATATATCTGCAACATAACACATAATAGTAGAATCTGTTCTTTAAATTTATTATGTTTTGTATTATGATTTCTTTTTGGATGTTGTTAGTATTTATATTGATCTGGCGTATTTCCTAGTTATATGATCAAAGGTGCTGGTTTGTTATAGTTTCTATTTGCTAGTGAATGCATACATCTGAGAAATACTGTCTGAACTAATTTAGAAAATTGTTTTATCTGACAGATTCTGACATTTTATCCTATTTATATATAACAGATTCGTCATGTCTTAAATGCCATGCGGAGGGGTGAGAACTTACGCGCCGAGGTTTGATTTTTGATTTTTGTGACAATTCATTATTAATTTATTTACTTTTATGTGCTGAGCTATCCTAGTAAACATATACTCACTAAGGAGTATCTTATAAGGTAACAGGCCTTTTTGGACACACTTATGATTTTGGCTTATTTGAATTACTTAGATTATTGAGTTAATATAATTATTCTGATTGATGAAATAATCTAATAAACTGTTTGGATTCGAGAATCAAAAATTGCTGAAGAAGGCAAATAAGCGGTTAAACTGCTTGGATTCGCTTATTTGAAGATGAGTACCCTTGCCTTTAGTAACTGAATCAAATAAGCTGGGTTCTAAAAAATCTGAAATTAACTCTTTGTCGAAATCATAGTCATTGGACTAAATAAGCGAATCCAAACATCTGAAGTTTACTTATTTGATTGTTTTACAAGCAGTAATCGGATTCTAAAAAGCCATTCTAAACATGCTTAACCTTTACTTTCTTTTCCTTGTTTGGAAACAAAATGGTGTAAATAGGTCTTTGTAAAATTTCTCCAAGAATCTTGCACATCATAATGAAACCACAAAATGAGAATTTTTGAGACTGAAATATAATAGCTCTTATCATTTAGGGAATACATTTTGAAACAGCTTTCTTCTGAGATTCTCTATTGATTATGCCTCTCTTTCCTGACATCAATGAAATATTACTTCTCGATAAAGGTGTAAACGAATCGAGTCAAGTTGAATATTAAGTTGCTCAGATTTGGTTTATAAAATTTATTGAGTATGAAATAAGGTTTGATTGAGGTTTGTTTGGCTATTGAGTCGGGCACAATCTCGAATCGAGCTCGAACAGTTTGACTTTTCGAAGGAATATGATCCAACTATCAATAGGAAATTACAATTTGAAGAGATTCGAGTTATTTATCGAATTTTAAACTTTACTCATATTTGAATCGTTTATATTTCGAGTTGAGCTTGAATCGAACTTTTAGTCCCAAACCGTTTGGTTCATTGGCCTTACTTTTGAAATTAATTGACATGCACTGTTTTACATGACAGGATTATATGCTCTTTGATCCATTTATAAACGGTGTTGCAGAGCTTCATGACAGACACAGAGATATGAGGCTCGATGTTGATAACATGTCCTATGAGGTAACATAGTGGCAAATCTATTTTTCTTTCCATTGTACTTTCGATCGGAAGGCAGTCCCCTTATCAGCATGTGTGAATGTCAGGAATTGTTGGCATTGGAAGAACGCATTGGCAATGTGAACACTGGATTGAGTGAGGAAACCATTTTGCAGTCCATGAAACAGCAAAAGTATTTATCCTTTATGATTGGAGGAGCCCCATCAAAAATAGAGCCATGCTGCATATGTCAGGTGAGAACCATGTTCAATTCAACTACTTTGCTAAGAGTAAGGGTTTCTTATTCTGTCTCAGCCCTCTCCCCACTAACACGAGTAAATATTTTGTTGTAAGGGTGATAAAATCCTTAATTATGATTATGTGTTTCTGTCTCATCATGTAACATTTATTCTCACTTGTCACGTGATGAAAGAAATGCACACTAATAACTAAAGATAGAATTTTGAGTTCTTGAACTGTGTTTTTGATGCATTATTTCTCTGCAGGAAGAATATGTCACGGGCGAGACTATTGGGACGCTGGACTGCGGACATGAGTTCCACACTGATTGTGTTAAGCAGTGGTTACTACAGAAGAATCTGTGCCCCATTTGTAAAATGATGGCATTGGCTACTTGAGAGTATCCATATTCTTGGAACATAAAAGGCTTGAATTTTCTTCTTGTGAAGGATCATTTCACCTGTTTCTTTGGTCTAGTACTTTTACAAACTATTATTGTAACTTATTCCTCCATCAAAAACCCTTTTCTTAAAGGACACTATTACACACACAACATAAAACACTACATTGATCCTCATCATTAAAAAATGAGACCGACATAGAAATCCGTGTCAGACTCTACTTTTTAATGGTGAGGATCAATGTAGTGTTTCATGTTGTGCTTGAATGTTGTGTGCTTATACTTATGAACTACATGAGTTGATGAAAGGTGGTAAGGAATTGCAAGTTACACAATATCACATGAGTAGTCAAGGGATAGACTTGTACTCTTGATAGCTCTGAAAGCTCTGTGATGTTTTCCAGAATAATTTTTAATGACATAAAGCCTTGGACAATGAATCTGTTTTGTTATTGTTATGTAGCATGTGTTTGTTGTTTTGGTTCTCAAGTAATGAGCATTTATAAGTTTGAATTTTTTGTTTAGGAATAGAGTTGATAGACCCGGATTTCAGATAATTTAAATTACATCATGGTGAAAATGTAGATACAGAAGGAAGGAAAGGTGCAGTATGGTGTTCAAGTATAGTGGACTTATTGGTGGTATTTATTTCAATTTATGGGGAATCTGTTGAGTTTAGGGTTGTACTATGACAATATCTTTAGGGCAACTCTTTCTTTAGGATAAGAAGGATTATTTTACCAAGTATACGGGGTTTTAAAAATAATTTTAGCATATGGACAATATGTATCTCTCTCTTCCACTTGGTATATCACCATTTTGGTAAATTTTAAGAGAATTGATATTTTTACAAGAGAAATTGATATTTTTGTAAATAGAATTTACTTTTGTGCGAGTAAAGTCTTACAAAAATGTTAATTTCTCTTATGACAATCTCAGTTCTCAATTTTAATTATATGTAGCATTATTCTGTTTTTGTTCAATTTCATAATGACAGGTTAGGTGCTATTGTATATGATAATGCGTTAACAAAAAATTGTTGTAAAATAAAAAGTCCTACTATATATTGTGATAAATTTATGTCGAATTACGATTATGAAATTTATTAATACATGAGATTAGGCGAATTTCACTTATTATACATTTCTCTAAAAAAAATTATTATTAATATTTATCCACAGACCCAAAAAATAAACGTAAACACAATATATATTATTTTTTTAAAAGAAATTAGAATTCTGGAAGGTGTGGGATTGCGTATGCATTGTCCTTTTTTCTTTTAATTAAGCAGGAGTATAATAAATAACGGCAAAACTATGATTTAGGCCATCAAAATTGGCACGATTTATTTAATAGACTATTAAATTTTTAATTTTTTAAATTATATCAGTAAACTAAATAAATACCAAAATTGAGCCATTCCGTTAAATTATATGGATGTCTGTTAACTTATTACTTACGTGGCTTTTAAAAAAACAAGAAAAAATGACCCAAAATGACATGAAAGTGACATATAAAATTCAAATTAATTTTTTAAAATAAAAATAAAATTAAAATAATCCAAATAAAATTGAAAAATTAAAAAAATAATAATACAAAATTTAAAACAAAATATATTTTCTTTAAAAAAAATAAAATTAAAATAAACCTGAAAAATACAACAACAAATAAAAAACAAAATTTTAAATTTTAAAATTAAAATATATTTTTAAAAAAAATAAAATTAAAATCGCCTTTATGATCATTTTTAATTTATTTTAAACTATAAAATAATTATTGGATTGCCTTTACGATTATTTTTTAAAATTGAAAATTAAAATAAAAAAATTTAAAAATGATCATGAAGGCAATTTCAAAATGATCATAAAGGCAATCCAATTGAAAATTAAAATTTTATTATTTTATTTTAAAAATGATAATAAAGGCAATTTTAAAAATGATCGTTTTTAAAAAAATTATTTTTACTTTCAATTTTTTTAATCCTTTTTAATAATTTAATTTTTTAATTTATTTGATATTTTCAAAAAATTATTTTATATTTTCAAAATTGTAATATTTTATTTTTAAAAAATTTACTGTAACTTTTCAAGTTCATTTTAATTTTTAGTTTTTAAAATTTATTATTACTTTTTTTAATTTTTGTTGTATTTTTCAAGTTTATTTTAATTTTATTTGTTTTATAAAATTTTTTGAAAATGATCATAAAGGAAATTTTAAAAATGACCATAAAGGCAATCCAATTGAAAATTTAAATTTTATTTCTTTAATTTAAAAATGATAATAAAGGCAATTTTAAAAATGATCTTTTTAAAAAAAATGTATTTTAATTTTCAATTTTATTAAGTCTTTTTAATAATTTAATTTTTAAATTTATTTGATATTTTCAAAATTTTATTATTTAATTTTAAAATATTTAAATTTTATTATTTTTGTTTTATTTTTTATTTTTTATTGTTTTTCAAGTTTATTTTAATTTTATTTGTTTTTAAAAAAATTGTAAATTTTTTTGAAAATGATCATAAAGGAAATTTTAAAATTTTCTAAAAAAGATCATAAAGGAAATCCAATTAAAATTAAGGTTTTATTATTTTATTTTTAAAATGGTCGTTTTTAAAAATATATATATTTTAATTTTCAATTTTATTAAGTCTTTCTAATAATTTAATTTTTAAATTTATTTGATATTTTCAAAAAATTATTTCATATTTTCAATATTTCATTTTAAAAAAATTTATTGAAATTTTTCATGTTCATTTTAATTTAATTTGTTCTTTTTAAAATTTATTATTTTGTTTTTTATTTTTTGTTGTATTTTTCTAGTTTATTTTAATTTTATTTGTTTTACAAAAATATTTTGTTTTAAATTTTATATTATTATTTATTTATTTTTCAATTTTATTTGAATTTTATTCAAGGTTATTTTAATTTTAATTTTATTAAAAAAAATAATTTTAATTTTATTTTATATTTTTAAAACTTTTCTATGTCATTTATGTGACGACCCCGAATTCGGGTCCCTTTAATCTTGGATCTGGTTCGCTACTGTACAACTTTTTTTTTTATCGTTCACGAATTACAACAATATTATAATTGCTATATAATTATTTATTTAAAACTCTACAACATCTCTTTCTGTTCCAGAGTCGTAATCTTTAGAAATTTCTAATATGTCTCAATATCATACATGATATGACATTCTATTACAATCAATTTGAGTATTTAAACACTCATCATTTATTTAATTACACAATCAGTTTACCTGTCCAATCTGGATTCATAATTAAAACAATCACTTAAACTTCCGGTTAAAGTAGTACGTATTCCTGATCATTGATCTTTAACGAAATCTTTGAATATCTCGCGCTTATCTGAAAGTGTTAATTTTATAGCAAGAGTGAGCACGATGACTCAACAAGTCTAACAGTTACACATAACACGTTGCATGCTTCACATATTATACATACTCTGCATTTTATATCTACATCATGTTTTTCATACTTTTCATTTTATGAATGTTTTATACTTCTTATGCATCACATTTAATAAACAAATAGTCTATCAAGTCATGCTTTATAGTTTTGTAAATACATCACATCATACTCTATGCTTTTCATATATCACAAATATCATCAATATATATTCATATCAATAATTTAATATCAAATTGTAGCATAGCAATGCACTTAGGAGCAAGTTTTGAAAAATTTGTCTGGTTCCCTTCTACCATTTACGCTTATTTTGCGTTTTCCGTTCAACCTACAATTTATATATGAAATTGACACCATCATTAATTACGATGACTATTACTTAAAATTTATATAAGACTCTAACTTCACATTATTAACTATTAAGATGTCCGACAAGCGAACCCTTAAGTTCCGGACAAAAACCCTAGCCCAAAATATAGTTTGGACATGTCGGGCACGTTTAACCAACTTACGCCTTCACTACACGTTCTTCATACGATCCACTTTTAATAAGTTGTCTAAATTAGTCACAATTGGACTATTTACATTAGTTTAATTCAATTAAACTTTCTTCTTTTATATAACTTAATAATTTGGACATTTAATAATATACCAAATACCTCAAAATATTATCTACCTTGGATAATATACAACTACATTCAAATATTATTAACCATTAATAATATTTTAATCACTTATTAATATTATTAACTATTTAATAATATTTTAATCTTTTACTGATATTATTTGTAAGACCCCGAATTTTATGAAATATAAAATTTAATTTTTATTCATATATATTTTTTTCATGAAACAGTAAGTGGTTAAATTGATGAAATTGAAAGTTAAGGATGTTATGTGCAAATTTTATTTTGTCGGACAATATTCGTTTTGTCGAGGAATATTCGTTTTGTCGGGGAATATTCGGGTCGTACGACGGCGCCGAAATAACAAATTATTGGTGGACCCCACAACGGAATATTTGTCGGATATAGAAAACGACAGAAGTAACCTTTTTAATAAAAATAGTCAACGGTGCTAACTGTTAAAATACCGATGATAAAAGAATAGTAGCATACGGTAATTTATGGTATTTTACTGTAGCATGCGGTACTCTACAGTAGCACACGGTATTGCACAGTGTCTCATATTATTGACACCATAACTGTTACGCATCATTTCATCAATAATTGTCACTGCATAATATTTTATATTATCAATTCAATTATTGTTGCTACACAGTATTTTGCATTATTGATTCAATAATTGTCATTACACTGTATTTCATATCATTGACTCAATAATTGTTGCTGCACTGTTTTTAAAATTATTGAACCTAATAATTGTCACGGTTGCAAATATACTATAATTTATATTATTAAATTAATAATAATCTGTAACGTGTTTATTACATTATTGTTGAATTATTGTTGTAGCATTATTTTATTTTATATGTTGGACCCACAGGAAGAATAAATAAATAAAAAAAAATTAAATTAAAAAAATAAAAATTAATTAATTTTACTATTTGAAATAGTAACGTGAATAGTAACGTGAATAGTAACATGTGGGACCCATATGGGGCCCACATGAAAATTAAAATGTGAATTGTGTTTGCTGGAACGTGGGTTGGTGAGGCTGCTGCCTGAATTTCTCAGGCTGGCGTGCAGCACGCCAGCCACCTACCACCTGCATAGTAACCTCTTTTCTCCTATAAATAGCTTGCTCAGCTGAATAGAAAAATCACACCTAAAACATAGAATTTTTCTATAAGAATTTTATGAGTTTTCTCTGAGAATAGTAAGCTTATTTTGAGTGTTTGAAAGCCAAAAGGAGTGCATGAATTTTTCAAGTAAGTCTTTTATTAAAGAGTAGTAATTTCATAAATTCCTATTTTTCACGGTATTCACAAATCTTCCCTTAGAAGACTCTTCTTTGAGAAGATTCATTTTTAAAAGCTTTCTTTGGAAGATTTATTTTGGAATATTATTTTAAAAACTATTTTAAAGTAGTTATATTATACTACAAAAATTATGTTAAATATATATAATTTTGATAGTTCATAATATATGAATTATCATACACCTTGAAATTTATATGTGGTAATTACTAATTTTATTAAAAATATATAGGTTGATCAACCTCATTTAAATCAATATCCAGTCACGTGTTAAGGTAAGGAATATCATATTCTTTCATCTTCTATTATTTAAACTTACTACGGTAAGGAATATCATTCTTTTCACACTCTTAAATTTATTACGGTAAGGGGTATCATTCTTTTCATCATCATAAATGGATATTATTTTCTTTTTTACTTGAAGGGATTATCATTCTTTGATTCTCGAAAATAATATCGTTTCTTTCTTGTGCCATTTACTTCCATGTATTAAATTGTGGGAATAACCTTACGGCGCGGTTTACCGCCTGTTGGTGAATAACCTTTTGTATTCATTCCTTATTAATCTTTGAGAATAACCTTACGGTGCGGATTATCGCCTGTTTGGTGAATAACTCTTCGTATTCAAATTGATGGGAATAACCTTACGGCGCGGATTATCGCCTGTTTGGTGAATAACTATTCGTATTCAAATTGATGGGAATAACCTTACGGTGCGGATTATCGCCTGTTGGTGAATAACCCTTTTTATTTGTCTCGTGTGGAAATAATTTGTCTACACGAATTATCACATGACACTTTTATTCCATATTCGTAAGTGATATCATTTTCCTTTATACTCATAAGGGATACCATCTTTTTCATCTTCCATTATTCAAACTTACTATGGTAAGGGATATTAATTTCCTTTACCGTTTGTTAATCAAACCTGCTACGGTAAGGGATATTATTTTCTTTCATACACCTAAATCGAAACTTATTATGGAACTATTGCTTCTATAATTCCTGAAAATATTATATGTTCCATAATAGTTGAATTTCATTATTTCAACTGAACCTTCCTATTTTCTAAACATTTCTATTGAACTGTAATCGTTATTCTGAACTGTGGATCTTGAATATCATTTTTAAATTTCACTCCACATCATGTTGGCAATTTGGACATTATTTGAATCTGCACAAAGTAAACTTCCGATACTTATTGTTTATCCTGTTCTTCTGTTCATCATTTGTATCACTGTTATTTGTATTAATCATCAAGAATCAAACTGTTGTGAATATCTGTGGCCGGGGGCACAGATGTGATATAATTGTTGAACAGATGATAGGTTAAAGGCGATATACTAGGTTAAAGGCGATACATCTGTTCGGTGTCTTTTATGGCACGTGGTTAATGTTCTCTTTGGCCCGTAGTGCAAAGATGAACTGTTGGTTGGTATGATTATGACCAAAGGCTGAATCTGGTATAATCATGACCGTTGGTGTCATATTGAATGTCTTTGGCCCGTAGTGCAAAGATGAACTGTTGATCTGCATGATTATGACCAGGAACTGTGAAGTTGTATTATTTTGACTAATGGTATTTCAGATGATAAAAGTTGATGATATTTTTACTAAAAAGAGAAGCGAGTGGACATTATAGTCTGCATTATTCTTCTAATAGATTGCTCATTCCGCTGCTATTATTGATCTGAACGTTGTTTAAGAATTTAACTGCAGTTTTTGATATAAATATTGTAGTCTATTGTATTCTATCAAGAACTCAACTGTTGAAGGCTAATGATAAATTATTCGTCATTATCTTAGTCATGATATTTCTTACTGGGCTATTTGAGCTCACCCTTTCTTTTCGTTCCATTGTTTTTCAACAGGAGATGAGAACGTAACGGGGTCTAGCCGGGGAATGGAGTGAGAGTGCGGGGATAGCTATCATAGTCTTCACGTGTTATAAAATAGTGTGGCAATAATAATGAAGACTTAGTTGTGTTGTATTATCCACTGTATTGTTGTACGTTGTATTTCATTGTAATAATTTTGTTGTAGTCTTTTGACGACTCAAGTTTGGGCTGTGTGGGCTCAGATTTGGGGGCGTCACAGTTGGCATCAGAGCTTAGGGATATGGTCTTTAATGGAGATCTGGGGTAGAACTAGGAGGGGAGAGACGAATATAATCAGTCACTAGTGTGTCTCACCTAAATTAAATTTTATTATCTAATAAGTTGATTTGAATATAGGGACATGAAGTGATGAGTCAATTTATTTGAACTAACATCTATTTTGTGACCACAGTTAAGTATGACATCTGGAAATCAGGAGGTTAACCACGGAGTACCCGAAGTGAATGTAGAGGCCACAAACAATTCTTCTACAAACTCAGAGTTGAATAATTTGCCTAAAGCAAAAATTATTTGTATCCGATCTAAAGAAGAAGAAGGTGAAAGTTCTACCGTCGTTCTTCCAAATTCGTTCTTTAAAGGATATCCGGAACTTGCGGAAATTGTTGCCTTTAATTTGCTCGACAGTTGGAAACATATCATCACCTGGTTATGCTCGATAACAAAGGATCAGAATATATGGACGTTTCATATAAGTCTTTGGGATTTATGGTGTTCGAGCTATGATTTTCAAGATTATTTAAAAATGATGTATCTATACTTTTGGGCGTTACAATTTAGAGGAATTCAGGTTAAGTTAGTCACTATCGTGGAAACTGTAGTCTATCGAAAATACTATTTTAATGGAAATCATTGGTACGCTACTACTGATGAAGTTGAAGAATCTGAGAAACAGTTCGTTAGAGAACTATTTCGTGGTATCCCCATGGTTGAAATACGTGAAGATCCGGATGAAGTATATGGGACTCGATTTGATGATGACAGCCTTGATGATCAAGAAATCGAATGAGGTGATGACCGGTAAGCTATTCATCAATTCTCGAGAAGTCTATGCCATGTTAGATATTGGCTCTATCCACTCTTTTATCTCACCTATATGTACTCAACGTTTAAATTTGCCTATTGAAAACTTAAATCTTGTCTTATCAGTTGAAATCTCATTGGGAGAAATACCTATTACATTTACTCTCTATAAATCTTGCCTAGTTTAAATCAACAACCTCACATTACCTGTTGACCTTATTTCTTTGGAGATGCATGAATTTGATGTGATTTTAGGAATTGATTGGTTGACTACCCATCATGCTAAAATTGATTGTTTTCATAAGATTATTAGTTTTCATATTCCTAATCAACCTGTCATGCAAATTCAAGCAACTAAACCATTGAAATCTATAACTATTATTTCTAGCCATAAAGTCATTCGTTTATTGAAAAACGGATG
Organism: Hedera helix; assembly: GCA_947179155.2. Lineage (NCBI taxonomy): Eukaryota > Viridiplantae > Streptophyta > Magnoliopsida > Apiales > Araliaceae > Hedera > Hedera helix. Next base: position 32,355,780 of record OX359287.1, read on the forward strand.
TCAAGCCTTTTTAGCCCATGTCATTGATTTGAATAAAAACACGTCAAACTTAAATGATATTCCTATTGTTAATGAGTTCCTGACGTTTTTTCTGAGGAACTTCCTGGCTTATCCCTAAACCGAGAAATTGAATTTTGTATCGATCTTGAACCCGATACTAAACCCTTTTCCAAAGCTCAATACCAAATAGCTCCCATAGAACGCCAAGAGATGAAAGTTTGATTATTAGATATCGGTATCATTCGAGCGAGGAATGCGAGAAGAGTTTTCAAGAACTCAAGAGGAGACTTGTTTCAGCTCCTGTTCTGACCATTCCATCAGGATCAGGAGAATTCGTCATATATAGCGATGCTTCAGGCAAAGGTCTAGGTTGTGTCCTTATGCAACATGGAAATGTTATAGCTTATGCCTCTCGACAACTCAAAGATTATGAGAAAAATTATCCTACTCATGATCTAGAGTTGGCAGCAGTCGTTTTCGCGTTGAAGATCTGGAGACACTACTTGTACGGAGAGTAAGTGGATATCTATACGGATCATAAAAGTCTCAAGTATTTCTTCACCCAGAAGGAACTCAACATGCGACAACGACGTTGGCTTGAGCTATTGAAGGATTACGACCACACAATCCAGTATCACCCGGGAAAGGCGAACGTTGTAGCTGACGCTTTGAGCAAAAAATCTTATGCGAGTACAAGTGCACTGCTGACAACACAAAAACGTATTTTGTACGACTTGCAAAAGATGGAGATAGAGCTAAAGACACTAGGGACCCACTCGAAGATTGCTCACGTGCGAGTAGAACCGGCTTTAATCGATAAAATTAAAGCTGCTCAAGCTACCGATCCGGAACTGATAAACATGATAAAGAAAGTACAAGAAGGTACCATTCCCGAAGCAAGAATCGACGAGAAAGGAATACTTCAAGTCAACTCTCGACTCTGTGTTCCTAACGATCCTGAATTAAAGCATAAAATCATGATGGAGGCACACAACACGCCGTTTGCAATCCACCCAGGAGGTACCAAGATGTATCGAGATCTTCGACATACATTTTGGTGGAACAATATGAAAAGGGAGATTGCAGAGTTTATCTCAAGGTGCCTAACTTGTCAACGTGTCAAGGCAGAGCATCAAGTACCTAAGGGTCCATTACAACCACTTGAGGTTCCCGAATGGAAGTGGGAACACATCAATATGAATTTCGTGACGGGTCTTCCCAAAGTTTCTCAAGGCTTAAATGCAATTTGGGTCATCGTAGATAGATTGACCAAATCCGCTCATTTCTTGCCTATACGAGAAAACTTTTCACTTGAACGTCTTGCCGGTATGTACATAAATGAGATCGTGAGATTGCATGGTATGCCAGTTTCCATAGTTTCTGATCGAGATCCTAGATTCACTTCACGCTTTTGGATCAGTCTACAAAAAGCTATGGGCACTGAACTACGTTTTAGTTCTGCATACCATCCTCAAACGGACGGACAATCGGAAAGGACGATCCAGATCCTCGAAGATCTTTTGAGACTTTGTGTATTAGACTTCAAAGGAAGTTGGTATAAGTACTTGCCATTGGTGGAATTTTCTTACAACAACAGTTACCAAGCAAGCATAGGCATGGCTCCATTCGAGGCTTTGTATGGAAGGAAGTGTCGCTCTCCAGTATGTTAGAATGAGGTAGGAGAAACAAAATTGTTGGGACCCGAGTTGGTACGCTTGACGACCGAAAAGATCCAAATGATCCGACAACGAATACAGACAGCGCAAGAACGACAAAAGAGTTATGCTGATCTTCATCGGAGAGACGAAAGTTTCAACGTCGGAGATCATGTATTCTTACGTGTTTCTCCATGGAAAGGAGTTACGAGATTCGGAAAGAGAGGAAAACTCAACCCTCGATTTATTGGCCCATTTGAAATCCTCGATCGGGTGGGAACTGTAGCTTACAGACTAGCCTTACCGCCAAGTATGTCTCGCATCCATAACGTTTTTCACATATTTATGTTACGTAAATATGTGAAGGACCCAAACCACGTCATTGAGTTAGAACCAGACGTTATAGCAGAAGATTTAACGTATGAGGAGGTACCTGTTAAGATCCTAGATAAGAAGGAGCAGATTCTACGCTCAAAGGTTATACCTCAAGTTAAGGTTTTATGGAGGAACCAAGATATTGAGGAAATGAGCTGGGAACTAGAATCTGAGATGAAATCTAAGTATCCTTACCTCTTCGAAATGCCAGGTACTTCAATTTCGGGGACGAAATTTCATAAGGAGGGGAGGTTGTAAGACCCCGAATTTTATGAAATATAAAATTTAATTTTTATTCATATATATTTTTTTCATGAAACAGTAAGTGGTTAAATTGATGAAATTGAAAGTTAAGGATGTTATGTGCAAATTTTATTTTGTCGGACAATATTCGTTTTGTCGAGGAATATTCGTTTTGTCGGGGAATATTCGGGTCGTACGACGGCGCCGAAATAACAAATTATTGGTGGACCCCACAACGGAATATTTGTCGGATATAGAAAACGACAGAAGTAACCTTTTTAATAAAAATAGTCAACGGTGCTAACTGTTAAAATACCGATGATAAAAGAATAGTAGCATACGGTAATTTATGGTATTTTACTGTAGCATGCGGTACTCTACAGTAGCACACGGTATTGCACAGTGTCTCATATTATTGACACCATAACTGTTACGCATCATTTCATCAATAATTGTCACTGCATAATATTTTATATTATCAATTCAATTATTGTTGCTACACAGTATTTTGCATTATTGATTCAATAATTGTCATTACACTGTATTTCATATCATTGACTCAATAATTGTTGCTGCACTGTTTTTAAAATTATTGAACCTAATAATTGTCACGGTTGCAAATATACTATAATTTATATTATTAAATTAATAATAATCTGTAACGTGTTTATTACATTATTGTTGAATTATTGTTGTAGCATTATTTTATTTTATATGTTGGACCCACAGGAAGAATAAATAAATAAAAAAAAATTAAATTAAAAAAATAAAAATTAATTAATTTTACTATTTGAAATAGTAACGTGAATAGTAACGTGAATAGTAACATGTGGGACCCATATGGGGCCCACATGAAAATTAAAATGTGAATTGTGTTTGCTGGAACGTGGGTTGGTGAGGCTGCTGCCTGAATTTCTCAGGCTGGCGTGCAGCACGCCAGCCACCTACCACCTGCATAGTAACCTCTTTTCTCCTATAAATAGCTTGCTCAGCTGAATAGAAAAATCACACCTAAAACATAGAATTTTTCTATAAGAATTTTATGAGTTTTCTCTGAGAATAGTAAGCTTATTTTGAGTGTTTGAAAGCCAAAAGGAGTGCATGAATTTTTCAAGTAAGTCTTTTATTAAAGAGTAGTAATTTCATAAATTTCTATTTTTCACGGTATTCACAAATCTTCCCTTAGAAGACTCTTCTTTGAGAAGATTCATTTTTAAAAGCTTTCTTTGGAAGATTTATTTTGGAATATTATTTTAAAAACTATTTTAAAGTAGTTATATTATACTACAAAAATTATGTTAAATATATATAATTTTGATAGTTCATAATATATGAATTATCATACACCTTGAAATTTATATGTGGTAATTACTAATTTTATTAAAAATATATAGGTTGATCAACCTCATTTAAATCAATATCCAGTCACGTGTTAAGGTAAAGAATATCATATTCTTTCATCTTCTATTATTTAAACTTACTACGGTAAGGAATATCATTCTTTTCACACTCTTAAATTTATTACGGTAAGGGATATCATTCTTTTCATCATCATAAATGGATATTATTTTCTTTTTTACTTGAAGGGATTATCATTCTTTGATTCTCGAAAATAATATCGTTTCTTTCTTGTGCCATTTACTTCCATGTATTAAATTGTGGGAATAACCTTACGGCGCGGTTTACCGCCTGTTGGTGAATAACCTTTTGTATTCATTCCTTATTAATCTTTGAGAATAACCTTACGGTGCGGATTATCGCCTGTTTGGTGAATAACTCTTCGTATTCAAATTGATGGGAATAACCTTACGGCGCGGATTATCGCCTGTTTGGTGAATAACTATTCGTATTCAAATTGATGGGAATAACCTTACGGTGCGGATTATCGCCTGTTGGTGAATAACCCTTTTTATTTGTCTCGTGTGGAAATAATTTGTCTACACGAATTATCACATGACACTTTTATTCCATATTCGTAAGTGATATCATTTTCCTTTATACTCATAAGGGATACCATCTTTTTCATCTTCCATTATTCAAACTTACTATGGTAAGGGATATTAATTTCCGTCACCGTTTGTTAATCAAACCTGCTACGGTAAGGGATATTATTTTCTTTCATACACCTAAATCGAAACTTATTATGGAACTATTGCTTCTATAATTCCTGAAAATATTATATGTTCCATAATAGTTGAATTTCATTATTTCAACTGAACCTTCCTATTTTCTAAACATTTCTATTGAACTGTAATCGTTATTCTGAACTGTGGATCTTGAATATCATTTTTAAATTTCACTCCACATCATGTTGGCAATTTGGACATTATTTGAATCTGCACAAAGTAAACTTCCGATACTTATTGTTTATCCTGTTCTTCTGTTCATCATTTGTATCACTGTTATTTGTATTAATCATCAAGAATCAAACTGTTGTGAATATCTGTGGCCGGGGGCACAGATGTGATATAATTGTTGAACAGATGATAGGTTAAAGGCGATATACTAGGTTAAAGGCGATACATCTGTTCGGTGTCTTTTATGGCACGTGGTTAATGTTCTCTTTGGCCCGTAGTGCAAAGATGAACTGTTGGTTGGTATGATTATGACCAAAGGCTGAATCTGGTATAATCATGACCGTTGGTGTCATATTGAATGTCTTTGGCCCGTAGTGCAAAGATGAACTGTTGATCTGCATGATTATGACCAGGAACTGTGAAGTTGTATTATTTTGACTAATGGTATTTCAGATGATAAAAGTTGATGATATTTTTACTAAAAAGAGAAGCGAGTGGACATTATAGTCTGCATTATTCTTCTAATAGATTGCTCATTCCGCTGCTATTATTGATCTGAACGTTGTTTAAGAATTTAACTGCAGTTTTTGATATAAATATTGTAGTCTATTGTATTCTATCAAGAACTCAACTGTTGAAGGCTAATGATAAATTATTCGTCATTATCTTAGTCATGATATTTCTTACTGGGCTATTTGAGCTCACCCTTTCTTTTCGTTCCATTGTTTTTCAACAGGAGATGAGAACGTAACGGGGTCTAGCCGGGGAATGGAGTGAGAGTGCGGGGATAGCTATCATAGTCTTCACGTGTTATAAAATAGTGTGGCAATAATAATGAAGACTTAGTTGTGTTGTATTATCCACTGTATTGTTGTACGTTGTATTTCATTGTAATAATTTTGTTGTAGTCTTTTGACGACTCAAGTTTGGGCTGTGTGGGCTCAGATTTGGGGGCGTCACATTATTAATCTTTTAATAATATTTTAATTATTTATTAATATTATTAACCATTTAATAATATTTTAATCTCTTATTAATATTATTAATAATTTAATAATATTTTAATCACTTATTAAAATTATTAACCATTTAATAATATTATTAATTATTTATTAATATTATTAACCATTTAATAATATTTTAATCTCTTATTAATATTATTAATCATTTAATAATATTCTGATCTCTTAAAAATATTATTAATCATTTAATAATATTTTAATCACTTATTAATATTATTAACCACTTACCATTAATTATAAATCATTTAATGATAAATTACAACCTTAGTAAAAATTAAAGAGTTAAACAATTACACGCAAATTGTTTACTCACTTTATTATCCTTAATTCCTTCACATTATTTATTTAATATTAATTGAATAAATAATTAACTCAATTATCTTTACTTGTTATTTAGCATTACATAAATAATTATCTCATTAACCTTAATTCACTTTACTTATTAGTTAATATCAATTAAATAACAATTAATTAATTAACTAACCTCATTTATTATTTAATATTAAATAACAAATTATCATTTTATTCACTTTATCTCCATTTAATTATGATTTAATGTCCTTTAAATAATAATTAAATAATTAATTATCGCCTTCAATTGTACGATCTACAAGGTATGTGAGCTTAACATAACCATTAGTCATAACAAATACTCTTTTCATCAACATAAGACATTGATTTTACAAGTTTATCATAGGTTTTAAGTCCTTAACGGTATTTTGTTTAGACTTTTCATTATCCGATAAGTTAAACTGGAGTTCCGACTTGATAAATTTTAAAATACCAAAAAATTGACTTTTTCAAATTGGATCAGCGCTAGCAGCTCTGGTCTTAGGCTTATCCGAGCGCTGGCGGTGCTCATTTTGGCCACCTGGACCTCTTTCACTAAAACTGTCATAACTTTTTCATTTTAAAATATTTTGGAGTGATTCTTAAGTCCATTCTCATCAGAATTTCCCCCTCTACAACTTCTCTTTAAATCACAAAACCAAATTCCAAACATAACTGGACTCAAAACTGCTCACAAGGACAAACTGAAAACTAACTTCACAAAACTTTGGTTTGATTGGTTCAAACATGATGCTACAAGCATTATTTGCTAGATCATCATGTTTTATGACCCTACATACATCATATGCTTATCATACATCATATATATAATTTTTTAGCTATAGAAATCAATTATCCAACTTGTATATTTCAAACTACAATGATAATTAGCACTCAGCTAACTAAGGTTTTACCAGTAAAACTCTATATGACATTTTCTTCAACTTATTTGCATACCTTACATATAAATACTTGTATTAAACATACTACACCATGAATCTACCTATATATCATAGATTTAGACTTATTGATCATCAAAATAAGTTTTGATCGGTGAAAAATATATTTTGACCATAGAAATGAAAAGATAAAGGTGTAGAGCACTTTTGAACCTTTTTGACTTAGATGCTCTCCTTCTATTGATTATGAACTTTGCTAGAGACTCCATCTTGACTCCTAGATATACACCTCTAGTGTAATATCTTTCAAGACTCTCCAACAATGCTCTCACTTCTCTTTAAAATTTCTTTCTCTCTCTAAAAATAATAGCAAGAATATAAATGACCAACACTGCAGATGTGTTAGTGATTTATATTTATAGAAATCTAGGAACACATCATTAACTCCTTAATCAACTAGCATTGGTGAAATTAAGGCTCTAATTTTGCTTACTATTACATGAATGACAACTTGATAGACATTTTAAATGACCAAATGAATAACTAGGGTGGTTGGGGGTTGCATGAACTACTTCACACTCAAAAATCATACAACAAGCAAGTTTCACATCCATGTGGGCCCCAAAATTCGGGATTTACTTTTATTTTACACCAATTTGACTTTATTTTTATGTCCTATATAATTATATAAGCATCCACATATATATACACCAATATATGTATACACATTCACTTATACTTGCATAATACTTGCATTTTTCTCATATTTGACCATCATTTGTCTTTTAAAATGTCACATATCAATTTGAACACAATCAACATAAATGGTGAAGTGCAAACTAAGCAACATTGCACTAATACTTAACCTTGATCACTCAATACCCAACTTTATTTAAAGCTCATCTTATTTATATATCTCCAACAATTAACCACAATGTGGTTAACTCTATACATTCAAATGACCTAGATTGGTCCACACACCCAACCATGGTCTTAATCCATCATATAAATAGATATATTTATTTTATCATTTTTTTCTCAATTAACCAATGTATGGTTAATTCTCTACAACATCCAACCCATGGTTACCTACCAATTATATCTTGGTAAATTATATACATTCATAATTGTATCTATAATATTCTTCCTGCAACTAACTCATGCATAGTTAAATCTTTAATTTATTTACTACTTAGGGTTACTCAATTAACTCATTTATAGTTAATTTTTATCATCACATTCATTCACCTAGTAATTAACTAATGTTTGGTTAATACTCTCTGTTGCCTACCAACTACTGTTATTCAATTAACCCTACATTAGTTAATTCTCTACACTCAACAATACTTGAAATTTATTCTCCCAACACATTGATCAACACTTGGCTTTAAATGTTTGTGTTACATAATTTACCTTTCATTGAGTTCTCTTATTTAAATTATTTTGGCTACCCAACACAATTCACACATCTCTCATAACTTGGGCTGATAATTACTTCAATTGGACTTCCACACCATTACATACAATACTTGCCAATATAATTTAATTGGACTTATATTATTTATCAATTAACATAATACTTATTTAATTACTCACATTCATACAAGTATTTTCATAATGGGCTAACACACATAATTCTTTTAAGCTAGTCCAATAATAGTAATTAAATTACTTGGACTCTTCATGAGGCTAAATCCTTAAATTTATTAGAACCTCTTTATTATTACAAACAAGACTTAGAATAATTAAAATATTGGGTTTGTTTTAAATTCATTAATGGACTCTATACTATAACTTGATAGTTAAGTTAATTACTTAATTAATTAACTTTTTATTATTGTCATCCTAGACAATCATTCTAGCTTTTCTATAACATTAACTCATAATTAATATAATTAACCTAATTAATTATATTTCACAACGTTCATTCTTGCTCCGTATTAAAACTAATTAATTTATTAATTTTGTTGAGTATTAATTTATTCATCTTCTTATTTGGCTAAAAATCACACTTTAGGTATAACTGTATTAATATAACCACCTTCACTTCTTAATTGAATTTATTTTCTTAATAAATTCTCTACATGCATCATTATAATATTATCACATTTAATCCCTAACAAATAAATTAAGTTAAAAAAAATGTTTACTCATTTTCTACACATCTTACTTCTCCAACTCTAGGTTTTAAACCTTAAACTTTAATTGATCATTTAAAATCTTATTTACAAATCTTGTAAATATCTGAGGTATTATAATTTCCTTGTCACTTTGGGTCATTTTTTCTTTTCTTTTTTTAAAAAAAGCCACTTAGGTAATAAGTTAACGGACATTCATATAATTTAACAGAATGACTCAATTTTAGTATTTTAATTAGTTTACTGGTATAATTTGAAAAATTAAAAATTCAAGGGTCTATTAAGTAAACCGTGCCAACTTTGATGATGTAAATCATAATTTTGCCAATAAATAACTAAAATGCCCTTAATGCATAAAAGAAAAAGGACTCCCACATTTCCTGTTTACTGTTGTTAAAATACTTCCTCAAAACTTTTTTTCCTAAAAAAATATTAGTAGTATCTTACTAAAGAAAATGATATATTTTATGAATATGTTAATTTTCTTTTGTATAAATATTATAATTAATAATATTTTAATAATATATTTAATATAATAATTAAATTTTATAATATTATTTAATTTCATGTATTAATATTCGTTGAGACTAGCGGGGAATTCTCTTACAAATGCAACGGGTTGGAATTTAACCAAAATACATAATATGGATTGTGGGGCTAATGAGAAATGTGGGTCCATAGATGCATGTAAGGAGGAAAGAGTAAATGATTTACTTGAAAATTTAAATTAATTTAGAATTTTGATTTTAAGTAAATACCATTTACATTGGAATTTAAATTTATTTAAAAAGTTTAATTTTTAAGTAAATGAGTTTGACATCATTTACTTGTTAACTTAATTTTGTTCATTACTGATAATTTTAAGTAAATAAGTTAGACACCATTTACTTAGAATTTGATTTTTATTTAAAATAAATGAGTAGGACATATATATAATTTTTATTTATGTTTTGTTAAAATTTCATATTCAACATGCATATATACATAATGGGACAGAATGTTATGATTACTTGATACCGTAACGCTTCCTTCAGCATCTCTCATCTTTTGATTAACTCTATTTGTATTCATACTAACTAAGACGACCACAATGCACACAGATCTCTTTGTGCCAACCTTTTTTTTTTTTTTGGTATCATTCAAGCATTTTATCATTGCACAGAGACAGAGGAGAGTTGAGAAAAAACTATTCAATAATTTTGGTGCACTATTATATAGTGTCCTAAATTAATCACATTTTTTTATATCAATAATGCCCCATTACTTATAACTCTCAATCCATTAAAATAAGAAGACATAATTAGCTTGCAAATAATTACTCATGCTCAAGACAGAGGTGGTTGGCCAGCACAACCACTGCGGCTGCCAACTTAACTAGTATTCCTTAGAATTTATTATATATATATATATATACACTCATCCTTAAGGAATGGGGTTACGTTTACGAGAATTATAATTTTGAGATTATATTTATTTATAAAAATTATACTTAAGATAAAATTATTAATCTCAAAAATATTTTTTTATTTTTAAATTTAGAATTAAGACTATTAGTCTAGATATTATAAAATGACTTAACAATCTTGGGATTATAATTTTTGATTGAACATGATATTAAATAGTATTTCGTATTAAGTCATTTTATAATTCCTAAACTAATAGTCTCAAGTCCAAATTTAAAAACAAACAAGACAAAGATGAGATTAATAATATTATCTCAAATATAATTATTACAAATAAACATAATTTTAAAATTATAACCCATATCTTAAAATTATAATTCTTACAAACAAATAAAACCTTAATTTTTACTTATAGTTTTTCTTTCTCCTCGCGGTTGTACTTGCATGGAATGTGTGGCCGGTGGCTATATATACAAGTTAACAAAGTGCCTGATGATATTTCGACTAGCAAATATATAGAGATAATATATAGTTGAAACTCTTATAGATTAAAAAATACCAATATGACACTGTGTACGTATAAGCAATATTGCAGATGGAAATTACATTTTTTTTACTATGCTGAATAAGATTTTATGTAATCAAAGCTGTCTGTCGATAATCTAAAATTAATACAACTTGTTCTAAGGGTATGACTTTTCTTATCCGTCGTAGAATATAAGCAATATGGATAGGATGATATTATTATCTACTATTGAGTAAATTCAAATTGAACCAATCAAAATTTAATTAAAATACGTTCATAAAGACATCGATTACATCTAATAATTACACAAAATGTAATGCTAGAATCATTTCTCCTACTTATAATTGGACGGTTATTTTTTGTCGCAAGATTTTGACCATATCGAGGAGAAAACCCATGCTTTCATCTTGGGCCATTGGAAGAAAAGATAATCAAATTCTGGCTTAAAGGGGCAAATCATCATAAAATGAACCAATTAAACATGTTTATAAGGGTAACTTCCCGAAGTAGTCTATGAGTTTAAACTAGTGGGACCATCATCAATTGACATGAGGGCCCCACTTTGAATGTGGCCATATTTTTGGTACAATTATATACTTTAAGCTACCGTTTTTTGTTTTGAAGCCAGTAACGGCATTTCGGCTCATGATTGTATTTTGGGATTTTCCTTGTCCCAGCGAACGGTCCTTCCATTCCTTTGCCAACTTTTTTAAGATAATAATTATAATGTTATGTTTGTATTAAAAAAAATAAAAAATAAAAAATAAAATAAAATAAAATAAAATTTATTTTTATAAAGTAAAAATAATTATATTTGAATATTCTGTTAGAATAAAATAGATGATTTTTATTATTCTTAAATTTATGAATTTTTTTTTTAAATATATAAAATACTTTATTTCAATTAAAATAGAATGAATAATTATATCCTTGATTTTATTCTTTTATCTATTTCATTTCATCAATTCGAACGTAGCATAAATATATTAATTATATAAATTTTATTTTCTATTTTCTCTATTTTATATAATTTGGCCACAACATTTTAGGTAGAATGTTATTAATATAATGATAAATTTATATTAATATTAAATATCTATACATGTGATTCATATATGAAATAAGTGAAAATAAATACGGGACTCACACAATTATTACTTTCTATTATTATTTAAAATTACATGTACATAATTCCAATTCATCACGAATTTAGTCGCCATATAATTATTATTTTATATTATTACTGAAGATTAGACGCTAGTCAGTCATTTAAATTCATCATAAATTTAGACCACATATAAATCATTTTCTTTTGTGTATAATCTGTGAACAGAACGACTCTTTTTTAAACCCCTTCCTACTCACCCTTCTCTCCTCCCTCCTTCCCTACTCTATCTATATATACTTCTCTCCTCTCTCTCTCTCTACATATATATAGTTTCCTCTCTCTCCTTGTTATCTCAATTAGTAGCTAGTCATGACTGATGACGGGGTTGACTTATTATGGAAGAATCAATCATGGGCTAATTTCTTGAATTCGGATAATTCTGGTGGCGGTGGTACTGGTGGCGGGAATGAGGCGGTGGTGGAAGGTGGGAAAAAGGGATCAAGTGATTTGGAGGGTAAGAAAAAAAATAATAAAAATGGAAAGGGAATAATTATAAATGAAGGAAAAGGTGGTGGTGGAGGTGGAGGTAGTGATCAATCATCAGATCATGAGATACATAAATGGACAGAGAGAGAAAGGAGGAAAAAGATGAGAACTATGTTTTCTAATCTCCATGCTTTGCTTCCTCATCTTGCTCCTAAGGTATAATTTTAATTCATATAATTTAGCATTCTTGGATCTTCAACATTTAGGTTTTATATATAATTATTTATATATTTGGTTAGTTCTTCATGCAACGCTATTATATATTTTCCTTCTTAAAGAAATTTAATTTGTCATTTCTTTAAAAGGAAAAAGATTTAAAGTTGCCTTTAGTGTATAGATACAAAGTTTTTTGAGATTCTCATTTGATTTCCTTCATCTGAAATTAGTGGGAATTTGGTCATTTCCATTTCTTTCTTTTAGGGCTTTTTAGTTTTTAATTTTTAGATTGAGTCGGTTAATTTGGACACGGTTCCTAATCCTAAGCCTTTCTTCAATAAAGATACGAAAACTAATTTCTTTATTTTTTTGAGTTATTAAAATTTGAATGTTATATATATATATATATATTAAATGAAATTCCTCTTTCATTCATAATTTATTGGTTTTTATTTTATTGCTGATTTTTACTTGGAATTTGTTGACTTACTAAAATTTTTCCTTTCCTTTTCCAATAGGCTATCGATCCTTGTTTGCTTATTCTTTGATCTGTGTATACATATATGAACAAATGGCACAATAGATATCATTAGGCTGGCCTAAGTTCTTTAATTAAAGGATTTGAAATGGAGAATCTATTAGTATTAAGATGTTGAGAAGCCCTCCATAGCTAATAATTAATTATCTGAAAAAGTACTAGAAATTAAATGTATTAATATTTTGATTTCGCGAAGTCCTCCCTTCTAAATTATCTCGACAAGTACTAGCTAGATGATTCTTCTTCTTCTTCAAGAAATGTAATCATAGAAAGAAAAGTGGTACCTCTATCTATCGATATGTTGTGTAAATGTTCTCATAGTTGAACCAAAGACGAGTGCGCGCTTATTCATACCACATATCACCATGGTATGGCCTATTTTTCCCCAATCTAGTGGAAGAGACTCTAAACCCTATGTGAGTGCACATAGAAGTGTTTTTGGCACATTTACTTGAATACACATTTGATAAGATTTGGAAAGATATCCTTTGAAAATTTACGTTATTTTGAACAAATCTTACATTTTATTTAGACATGCACTCAAAAAAAATAATTGCAACATTTTCTATTCCTAATGTATTTAGGATTTAGATGTCTCAAAATGGAATCCGGTTATGGTGAAGTTAACTTCACCATAAGTTAGTTCAGGAATCAATAAAGTATTAACATGCAGGTCGGGATATATTTTCTTTGTCTGCGTGTCAACACTTTATTGATCATTGAACCAACTTATGGTGAAGTTAATTTCATCCTAATCGCATCTTTCAAAGTGTATGAATCTATCTCGGTGTTGTGCGAGTGTCCTTAAACGTGAGCCAAATCCAATTGTTAGTTGGGAGACCTTATGCGAGTTAATGGGAAGAATCTATTTTGAAAATATGGCAGATATATTATTTGAACAAATGTTCTACTTTATTTCTTTACATGAATTGGAAAAAATTTAATTATTAGAAACATTTTTCTTTTTCTAACTTTCAATGTTTCTATTGCAGCAGGCAGATAAGTCCACCATTGTTGATGAAGCAGTCGACTACATAAAAACTCTGCAACACACTCTCCAAAAGATTCAAAAACAAAAGCTAGAAAGGCTCCATGGCGTTCCAACCATGTACTATGATCTACCATCACTAGTCACCCCACCAAAGCTAACCATGGACACAAGGGAAGCTTTTGTAGCTGATCAGATATCTTCAAATACTAATAGCATGCCCATCACTTCAACAAACTCTTCAACCTCATCCCCTCAATTTCCTCCCATTTTTCAATCATGGAATTCGAAAAATCTGATCTTGAATGTAAGTGGACTGGATGCACAATTTTGCGTGTGCTCGCCAAAGAAGCCAGGGCTTTTAACTGCCATCTGCTTTGTGTTGGAGAAGTATAAACTAGAGGTGGTATCTGCTCAAGTTTCATCGGATAAATGTAAGAGTATGTACATGATTCACACCCATGTAAGTCTATATATTTATTGTTTTTATCTTAATCTTAGTTATTTTTAATCCATTTGTTATAAAATATAAGATCAATTTTTACTTTATAAATGTAACCTGAGACATTTTCAACATAAAAAATGGTGTGATAATTCGTATAAATTTTAAAAGTACAGTAATTTTTAGATAATTTATAATATTTTTTAAGAATATGTATCAATTTAAAATATAAAAATAAATTGGTCTTATACTTTTAAATGGAGGGAACCAAGCAAGGACTCCACGATACTATACTATCAGCCTCACCACATGGCAGCTTTTGCTTTCAACGTTAATAAGTTTAAACTTGTTTTCATCCCTAGGGTTCTTTTTGAATGAAACCCTAGGGTTTCTGTCGCATAAATATGTTGGGAAATTTAACTTTGTGGATAGTTGGTTGACTGAAGGTAAATTGTAGTCACTCAAGTGATCTAGCTCAGCTCTACTTAGGTATTAGTTAACTTATGCAGGTGAATCTTTTATAAAAGTTTTCATTAACACAGAATGTTTTTTTAATTAGATGGTGCTTGAAACTATATATTTCAAGATTATGTTATTAATGTAACATTTTCTGTATTGGTTAGGCATGTTGTCTGGATTTCCTTGAGGTAGTTCCAGCGGAAGAAATTTACAAGCAAGCTGCTGGAGAGATAATATTCTTCATTAATTCCATATGATTCTGCAAATCGAATCATAAAGCATGTTTGTAAAAGTTTTCTTTGGGCATGAACAGCTAGAATGATGAATTTATTGTCTCCATATGATGTTTAGGATGAAACGATCGATCTCTGTGTATCAGCAGCAAATTAATGGCTATGTTCAAGCCTCATTAATTATCTCAAAAGTTGAGGTACCTTCCTAGCTTAAGTAGTTTCTCTTGTTGAGGCACACTTGGCCTTGGCAGCTAGCTGCAGAACTTGTACTTAATTTGTTAATTAGGATGGTAATTTCATTATCTATATTAATTAGTAAGAAAGTTTACTGATGCCATTCATTTGCATGATATAGTGTTAATCATTTCCCTCGCTTTTGCATGCATCTATATCGCATAAATGATAGCACCCTAGCTAGGGTATCCTCGATCCATGCACACAGTTTCTATTAAATCTTAAAAGATCTATCTATTTTTACTATTTTAATCATTATTTATTACCACGTTTTATGTAGTTCCTACCATTTATACACTGCTAGCTTTTTCTTCACAATTTGTGCACAGAACAATACTCGATCAGAACGGCTAGCAAGAGGGAGTCATAAGAATAAAATGCAGATTGCTATGTGTTTTTAATATGTTTATTGCAATATAGTTGTAATATCATTGATCAGATATTCTATTTCTGTCGGTACAATATTCATTACTTGTACATACCAAATATATATATATATATATTCATTACTTGCGGCTACTTATCCGGGTAGAGATCAATGCCTAATGAATTTGTAACTAATTATGCAAATTATTTGAAAATGACCAAGTGGTTCATTAATTCATCCAATCTTTTATATTTTGTTTAATATATATATTTTTAGGTTACTAATGTTTAATAAGTCTGATGGAATAACTTGTTTACCAATCAAATTTACATGGCAAAGGTTTCAAACAAAGGCAAGCTAAGCAGGCCTTTAATTAACATCTTAAGGCCTGAAATAGTATTAGTTAGGAATAAAGCAACTGCTTTGGCATTCCCATCAATTTAATTATCAAGAAAGGCTACAATAGAACTATGCAGCAAGATTAATAATATATATAATAGGAGTCAACCATGGGTTTAGAGGGAAACACAAGGTTTTGGAGGAATTTTTGTTAACAAGTATTTGCAATTTAGCTATTAACACACACACACACACACACACACACACACACACACACACATATATATATATATAATAAATTCGTATTAATGTTTAGAATATAATAAATTTTATCATTAACTTGGTTATATGATAATACGACATATATATTCTTCTAATACATTAATTGCATATGCGTAAATTAATTTGTAAAGAAAACTAACTTGCAAGGAAATGGATCAAGTAATGATACTTTAAATATATATTAATAGTTTTTGTATTCTAAATGAGATATCTCATGCAATATTTTTATAAAGATATAGCTAAAAAATATATACATGATCTTATTTGGGTAGAGCATAAATATATAAGAAAAAATAATTATTAATGTGGAATATATGTAGATTTATAATTAAAATATATTGTCATATCCAATACCTCGCCAAAATATGCTTCAATTTATAATTTATAAAACATAAAATTCTCATCATTGTAAAACCAACTTTAACCAACTACGATGGCCGTAATTTTTTTCCTTTTATTATTCCGTCCATTTGGTTAATAAACACAATTAAGATATCATCATACCTACATGGCATTTATTAAAATTTATTTTGAATGCAAAAAATTTCGATCTCCAGCAAATTCTAATACAATATATCTTCATAACCAGGTGTCCTATGAGTATAGTATAGTATAGAATATATATGATCGAAATTCCTTAATTAGGTCACCTACCTGCTCCTTTTATTTATCTAATAGTTTCTTTTATCTACTAAATTTAGAAGGTGACCTGCCGCGTTGGTATACTGCTTGACTGGTAACATATAAATGATACTAAAATTGTGTTACTAATTTCTTAAGTAGATATTCAAGAATTTAATTATAGAAGTAAAGCCGAGCACTACTTTATAATCCAATTTAATCAATTTATATTTGTAATAATAGTATTTCATCACTTATGTCTTTCATTAGCTTGTTCCCGGCTTGTAAAAAATCGTCATAAACAAGATATTTTGTTTGTTTTAAAATAATCCTTTAAAGGGTCAATTATTCGGATTTATATTTGAGAGAGGAACTAACACTACGTTTTTATTTACTACACTATGTTGTGATGTTACGAACAGGACTAAATTTACATCAAGGGCAGTACGCTGAATCGAAATAAAATTTTCAAATTTTGTTACATCTAAATATATATATAAAAAATTATAAGATATAATCAATGTTTTGAATTGAATTAATTAATTGAAACAAAAATCGATTTTATGTGTGGTTGATTTGATCCAACTAAATATTAAATTGAACTGATTGAGAATCGGTTGGATCGATGGTTTAATAGGTAAAATTAAGTTAACTCGTTGAATCTATTTTTTATTCATTTATTTGATATTCTTTGGTACCAATTTATTTTGTTATTAAGAGTCAACATTTATGCCGATATGTAAAAACAACTTGATAAACATTTTAGTTATGGCTTGGGCTTGGGCTATGACTTTCTTAATTCTATATAACTGGATTCTTCTATTAATGTCTAGGTCTGAAATAATCGGGCTTGGACTCCACATTCTTTCCACTTCGTATCTACTTGGAGGTGGGACAGAATGTCTTTAGCTTTCCATTTTCCTGCATGGAAAACCTTTCATAAGTTTGTCCCTCAATTGTATTGTAGTAGTAACATTTTTCTCAATACTCTATAGTCAAAGGTTGTTGAGCCATCAATCTATTACTCCATTATTATGTTTGACCATCTCTTTCCATTCGGTAGTATTTCAGTGTAAATCACAAAATGTACCCTCAAAAATCACAAAATTTTTCTTCCCACTTTTACCCTTTAAAGTAAGGCAATGGTTCGCTTCTTTCTGATTAGTCTAGTATTATTTAAAAAAATTAATATTTTTATAAAAAAAATTAATAATTCTATAAAATCTCAATCACATACCATTATTTATATTTAAATGAGATATTACGGAACTATTAATTTTTTTTACTAAAATATTAATTCTCTTGTTTAATTGCGGAACAAATGAAACATCCCGATATCCACATTGATAACAATATCTCAAGGCATTAAAAAGATTACTAATTTGACATTTACACTCCATTATCATTATCATGTTTATGTGGAAAAAAATAATTAAATTATTTTATTTTATGTCGAGTTTGTATCGTGTTACACATTCTTGCCTCTAATATAAAAGCTTTTTTGAGGCAGAGTGATAATTAAGTTTAGACAGATGTATTGCGCTTTCCAGAAACTTATCAAATGAAACATTAACGCGATAATTTAATCCCCCTGGCGTGCTAAAATCAGAAAGTCATAATTTATCCACTTTTCAACTGGTCAACCAACAACTTTCAATTACAAAAATGATTGCATATACACAAATACAATTTTCTATATCTCACTAATTTTCTTACCTTTATCTTCTCCCTCTTTTTACCTGAAATTAGAAAAATATATAAAAGAGTGGACCCATCGTTTTAAGGAGAAGAATAATCAATACTGCAGTGATACTCAAAACGGAACGACGTCGGTGCAGCCGAAATCATTAGAATTGGCAATCGAGTCCTCAGGCCACGAATTCCGGAGCAGTTTCAAAAGCATTTGCGCTTTTCTTTTCGCTCGCTCCGTGCAATCGCTTTGCACGAGTAGCAGCAGCTGAGTCAACACGCCCGCCGTCACCGAGTCACGCTGGCACTGCTCCGATGTCGAGCATAGTGATAGCAGAGCTCCGGCGGCGTATTCCGTGGCCCTGTCCGATATCTTCAGAATGATCTTCACCAGCAACGGAACGGTTAGAGCTTGCGCCGCAAAAGCCGCGCATCCGGATTGAATTCGGCAGAGGAGCTCCACCGTGGCTAATGCCCTCTCCGCGTCGCATTTCTCGAAATCCGGCAATCTGTAGATGAGCGCCTCCACCGCTCCGGCTGTTACCGCATTGTGCCGGTGTTGCTTCACCAAGCACAAAGCGAATAAGGCCTTGATTCCAACTTTCAACGCTCGCGGATAAGGCAATGGATAGTTCAAAATTCCGACGATTCCGTGAAAAATTCCATCCACGTTGCTGATTTGTGCTCGGAGATCCGGCGATCTCATTCCAGCGACGACGATTTCAATTACCGCAGCTGAATTAACTCGAACATCAATTGAAGAATGAAATAGTAGATTCACAAGATACGAAACTTTTTCTAAATCGGAAGCTACAAACAAACACTCCGATTCAGAGAGCGAAAACAACGATAAAATGGCGAGCGAGTCGTGACTCAACTCATCCGAGTCATAATGCATATTACAAAAGGCAATAGAAAGGAGAATTTCACGAGCTTTGTTAGTGGAAATGATCACCGATTTGTTTTTATCCGATTCACGAGCGAGTCCTCTAAGTCGCCTCAAAGCAGACAGCCGCGAATGCATTGAATTCGACTCAGACGAGGCCTGATTCAGTAAAGACCGAACTGTGGCCGGATCAGCCGGTTGCTTCGGAGTCGGAATCCGCTGAACTCCAAAAGAGCGGTTAGCGACGCACCATTCCTGGATAAGACGGCGGAGTGTATGGTTAGGTATGAAAGTGAAATCGGTGAGAGGAGCCCGGGTGACCGGGCAGGTGGTGTTACCGGTGGCCACCCATGATTCGATGCTGGAGCGGTCATAAGTTTGACCGGTACTGACGGTAACCGGGTCACGCATGAGCTCAAGGGAGATCGGACACCTGAAGTGGTATGGGGTCTGGATTAATCCTACGTCCAACGGTTCTAAGCTCACAGGCATGTTTTCTTTTTCTCTCTCTCTCTCTATATATATATTATATATAATGAGGGGGAATGGAAAGGAAAGGAGAGTATTAAGAAAAGCAGTTCTGAAAATTGTGTTTGGAAATGTTCCGGTTTGCTTTCTCTTATATGAAGAGGAAACAGAGGGACACACTACACTACCAACAGAATTACGAGAGGGTAATCCTTTTCTTTCTTTCTTTCTCTGTCTTATTTTCTGCTCTGGTATCTGACTACGTACTTACTTCTCCACACGTGTGGCATTTACTTCACTATGCTTAATTAACCATGGTTAGTTGACAAGATAAGTTAGTTGGAATGAAATACTCCGTGGTCAAGTGTTTTTTAGTGCTGACTGCTGACTGGTTTGGGTCCCACTTTCACGCTCAAATCTTAACTCCCGTTTACATCAGTTTATTGCAATTTGATATGATTAAGTATAAGTACATGATATTCGACTATAATATTTAAAAATTATATTTTATTTTAATTATTAAAAAATATAATATAATATTAAAATTTATATTTAATTTTATATTTAAATATTATGTATATGAACTTAGTCCATTTCAAAATAATTGTTCACAGGTTAGTTTCTCTACATATATAACACACCAGAAAATGATATTTTCACGTCCTATTACCATCAACAGTAGTTAGTCATATATCTTTTTCCCCGGTTAGTTGGATATGTATACCTTTTTCTTCGTCTTTCGCTCTCCAAGCGTTGATGGTAAAAGTAGTGCTAAGTACTGTCATTAAGGATACGACAGTTGGGCACTGTCCGTTGCAATAAAGGATGGAGTACTATAGTAGATCCGGTTGAGACAGAGACTATAATATTAAATGAAAATCATGTAGGGTTACGTTGGATGGAGGTATCGTGAACTTTATCATTTCAAAAATCAATTTTAGGTAATAAATTTGTATTTTGCATCTTTATTTCAAAACTGTGGAGGATCAGATTTCTATGAGGTGCACACAATCTCGCAAAGTTTGAAGATTTCTTATTGGCCGGTGAGTAATGTATCTTTACAGACATATTTAAGTCACCTGATAGGCCAGTTGGAATAGTACGAAAGACGAAACTGAGGAGGAAGTTTCTAGGCAGAGGGTTCTAGACATTGGCCACAAGATAAAGAACAATGTGGGAAATTAAATTATTATTGTAAAGATCAATAAAGTCTTTTTTTTAGTGTTTATGAACATAAGTTTGAATCTATGCCATAATAATTTCGGCACGCAATTCAGCACATGAATTAATATATATTCCTTTCTTTATAGGTGGTTTTAGAAAAAAAAAAAATTAAAATATAAGACGTTGTATATATATTTAGAAGGAAAAAAATTAATTATTTTTTACTTTATCCTTAAAAATAGAGTAATTGAGAGAGAGAGAGAATAATGAATAATTAATTAATGTATGAATAGTAATGAAATTTCAAGTTAACATTAATTGTCTGACATTAGTATTAATAAAATTTCTTAATATATATGATTATATCTTAAACGACATATATAATAAATAAAAAAAGAGTACTAAACTTAAGTTTATTGTTAAGTTCTCTCAATTTTCATCTAAGCCCTTAGCATTGAAATTTAACATCTCTAAATTTATTAGGATTATCAACATTTTCTTATACTTTCTCAGTTTCTCAGTTTATGAAAAAATACAAAAATTAAAAAATATAATTAATATTTTATTTGATTGATCAAAATAATTATAAGATTAAGTCATTAATATTTACTTAAAATTTATAAATTAATGACAAATAAAAAAAACAAATTTCACTTTTTAAAAAAAATGAACGAAGGAGTGGTGAATACTACTAGTAAGCAGTAAGATGAGGTTTTGATTTGAGATTGACTGGCTGACATGAATTTAAAACTGTGCGGTCTTTGGTGCTAAGCTGGATTGGATTGGATTGGGTACCTGGACTAGTCAAAGGTGAACAGAGGAATGTGCGGGGGCCAGGTTGTCTCTCCAGCTCTTTCTTTGAGACAAACTTTACAATCTCTCTCTCATCTAGGGTGGATAATTCGGTTATATTCAAACTGATTAATTTATTCGTATATAATTAAATATTAAAATATTCTAAATTTTACTATCTAAATAATTAATTGAATTTATAAATAATTAAATTATCGAATAACTGAATATACAATTTGGTTATTTCAATTAATAACCAAAATTAATTTCTATTTTATCAAATAAAAAAATTCATTTCAAATTGGCAATTTAATGGCTTAAAATTAATAATACATAATCCAAATTATGACTTAATAAAATCTAATTAATCTAGTAACAACATTGCAGACTGCAGTAGTCATCACTCAATATTCAATAACAACATGCAGTAGCACTACAACTGTGCAGTAGCCAGCACCAACAGTCAGCAACAATATGCAGCAGCACTGTAACAGCCAGCAATCACCAACAAGCTAGCAATAGCAACTCGCAACAACTGGTAGCAAATCAAATTAGCAGCAACACAAGCACCCAACAACATGCAAAAGGCCAACAGCAACAACACAACAGTATACTAGTTATACAACAATAGTAGTACACAGCAGTATATAAGTCTTTTTTTTTTTTTAATCTATTCAGTTAACCGAATACCAATATTTCAATAACCGTATTTAAACCCGAATATTAAAATATTAAAACGATTATTACCGAATTAGAGAAAATAACAGAATAATCAAAAAATTCGATTATTTTTTTTTTTGTTATGTTTGGTTATTCAATTTTATCCGTTTTTTACTTAGTCCTACTCTCATTTCACATATGTATGGGGTTAATACATACTAGTAACTAGCGTTTCAAAAATTGTTGGACAAATTTAGGGTATCAGATCATTTGTTACATGTCTCTGTAACATATATTTTTTAAAATTTTTAAAATTTTATTTAAGTATTAAATAACTTCAAAATAAAGGTCAAATTCTATTGAGTAAGAGCCTAACCACTTAGCTAAATCAAAGTAATAAAAAACCATCTAGCACCTAAACAGAAATTATTGGCAAAAAAATTTATAACACTCCTAGTGACATATGACATGAGATTTTTTTGTAATTAAAATTATTTGTTTGTCTGTGTCGAAATTTATAACGTCAAATTTTGGGATTTATGGTGATGGTATATTCCGTCACCGTAGTTCTACAAAAAAAAAAGGGTTATGGCGTCATACCGTTACTATAAATCTTAAAAATTGTCGTCATATGTCTCGACACAAAGAAACAGAAAAATTGATTATAAATGATCTCACTCCATACATATATATATACTACATAGCCTCGGCAGGGTCCAAGAATTAGGAGCACTTATCCTCTGAAACAGTTGCACCAATATATCATATTGATAGGAAGTATTATTACTGTGACGCCCCCAAATCTGGGCCCACACAGCCCAAACTTGAGTCGTCAAAATACTACAACAAAATTATTACAACAAAGCACAACGTACAACAATACAGTGTATAATAATACACAACTAAGTCTTCACTATTATTGCCACACTATTTTACAAAACGTGAAGACTATGATAACTATTCCTCGGACCCTCACTCCATTCCCCGGCTAGACCCTGTTATGTTTTCATCTCCTGTTGAAAAACAATGGAACAAAAGAAAGGGTGAGCTCAAATAGCCCAGTAAAGAATATCATGACTAAGATAATGACGAATAAATTATCATTAGTCTTCAACAGTTGAGTTCTTGATAGTATACAATAGACTACAAGGTTTATATCAAAAACTGCAGTTAAATTCTTAAACAACGTTCAGATCAATAATAGCAGCGGAATGAGTAATCTATTAGAAGAATAATGCAGACTATAATGTCCACTCGGTTCTCTTTTTAGAAAAAACATCATCAACTTTTATCATCTAAAATATCATTAGTCAAGATAATACAAATTCACAGTTCCTGATCATAATCATGCACATCAACAGTTCATCTTTGTACTACGGGCCAAAGATATTCAATATAGCACCAACGGTCATGATTATACCAGATTCAGCCTTTGGTCATAATCATACCAAACAACAGTTCATCTTTGCACTACGGGCCAAAGAGAACATTCACCACGTGTCATAAAAGACACCGAACAGATGTATCGCCTTTAACCTATTATATCGCCTTTAACCTATCATCTGTTCAACAAATATATCACATATGTGCCCCCGGCCACAGATATTCACAACAGCTTGATTTTTGGATGATTAGAATGATATAAATGATGAACAGAAGAAATAGGATAACAATAAGTATCGGAAGTTTACTTTGTACAGATTCAAATAATGTCCAAATTGTCAACATGATGTGGAGTGAAATTTAAAAATGATATTCAAGATCCACAGTTCAGAATAACGGTTACAATTCAATAGAAAGGTTCACGTAAATAGGAAGGTTCAGTTGAAATAATGAAGTTCAACTATTATGGAACATATAATATTTTCAGGAATTATAGAAGCAATAGTTCCATAATAAATTTCGATTTAGGAGTATGAAAGAAAATAATATCCCTTACCGTAGCAGGTTTGATTAACAAAAGGTGAAGGAAATTAATACAAAGGGTTATTCACCAACAGGCGGCAATCCGCTCCGTAAGGTTATTCCCACAATTTAATAGAATTTGAGTACAAAGAGTTATTCACCAAACAGGCGGCAATCCGCTCCGTAAGGTTATTCCCACAATTTAATAGAATTTGAGTACAAAGAGTTATTCACCAAACAGGCGGCAATCCGCTCCGTAAGGTTATTCTCAGAGATTAATAATGAATGAATACGAAAGGTTATTCACCAACAGGCGGCAATCCGCTCCGGAAGGTTATTCCCACAATTTAATACATGGAAATAAAAGGCACGTCTTATGAGTAAGGAAGAAACAATATTATTATCGAGAATCAAATAATGATAATCCCTTACCATAGTATGTTTGAATAATGGAAGATGAAAAAGATGGTATCCCTTACCGTAGCAGGTTTGATTAACTTGAACAGTACACGTATACTTATAGATCTTCACAAATACTCAAGATGACTTAAGCACACTTAGAGAGAACTTTCACAAGAAGTATTTAGAGAGAGAAAGAAAGAACAAGTAAGGAAGTTTATGAAAAATCCTTAAGTTAAGGCTTCTATTTATAGCCAAAAATCTTATCATTCATTTAATCTAAACCATTCATTTAAAGATCATCTTTTAATCTACACCATCCATTTCAAATATTATATTATCTTTAATCTACACCATTCATTTCATATCACCTAATAATCACCTAACTTTATATTATAAACAAATCAATTTAATTATTCAACAATAATTCACACTTTAATCTACACCATTCATTTCATATCACCTAATAATCACCTAACTTTATATTATAAACAAATCAATTCAATTATTCAACAATAATTCACACTTTAATCTACACCATTCATTTCATATCACCTAATAATCACCTAACTTTATATTATAAACAAATAACTTTATCAATTCAATTATTATGACTAATTGTTATAAATACAGTATAGTTAGCTCTTAGATATCAAGTCAATAAATTAATGAAATACAACTGTTTAAATAACATCATAATAGAGATAACAATAATGTAAAATAAAGCATACGTTACTGTGTAATGACAATTATTGATTCAATAATGTGAATTACTGTGCATATGTTACTGTGACAATTATTAGGTTCAATAATTTTAAAAACAGTGCAACAACAATTATTGACTCAATGATATAAAATACAGTGTAATGACAATTATTAAATCAATAATGCAAAATACTGTGTAACAACAATTATTGAATTGATAATATAAAATATTATGCAGTGACAATTATCGATGAAATGATGCGTAACAGTTACGGTGTCAATTATCAGACCAATAATATGAGACACTATGCAATACCGTGTGTTACTGTAGAGTACCGTGTGCTACAGAAAATACCATAAACTACCGTATGCTACTATTCTTTTATCACCGGTATTTTAACAGTTCCGTTGACTATTTTTATTTAAAAAGGTTACTTCTGTCGTTTTCTATATCCGACAAATATTCCGTTGTGGGGTCCACCAATAATTTATTATTTCGGCGCCGTCGTACGGCACGAATATTCCCCGACCAAACGAATATTCCCCGACAAAGCGAATATTGTCCGACAAAATAAAATTTACACATAACATCCTTAACTTTCAATTTTGTTAATTTAACCACTTACTGTTTCAAAAAAAATATATATGAAGAAAAATTAAATTTTGTATTTCATAAAATTCGGGGTCTTACAATTATGAAATCCTAATCATATAATTTTAAAAAAAATAAAAAATCTGGTACTCTCACAATCAATACATCGGATATATATTGTAATATTGAGAACTTATTATTGGGAACCTTTGGCAAGAGTCTTTATGGAGTTTTAAACACAATACTTGTTCTATCATGATTTTCACTATTATTTGAATAATTCTTTAAAGTTTCAAAATATGCATGTATATCCACACATATATACGGAGTTAGATTTAATTAACAATATTTTTAAATTTTCATTTGAACATTAATGAATATGTGATGCAGGACAAAATGCCTTACATTTGTTTACTTTGAATTTTATTGAAATTTATAATATTTTATTATAATTTTATTTTTTAAGTTTTTTCATAAATGTATTTATTTAAAGAGTTTAAAATACTTATTATTTTTTGGTAATTTTCTATTTGGATTTATTCTTATTTAGTTAATCTTTTAGGGTTTAAGTGGTATAAAATACTATTTTATAACATAATTTAGAGGGACTTTGATTATTGAAATTTTATGAGAATTATTTTTCTTGTATTCTGAATTCAAGAACCTTCATGTATTCAAGAAAGTTTGTGGATCTAATATTTTATCACTTCATACACTTAAAACGATATGCAAAATTGAATTTAAAATTCGGCCCGAACAGGTGGTCTGATCGGTCAAAAATCATAATCAATTGGCACGTCAGTCTAATTTGACTTAGAAAATCGATTTTCACCTACCCAGTTAACCATCGGTCGAACCGGTAGTTCAACCAGTATAATTGATTAATTAACCCAATTTTAAATTATTTTTTAATATTTTTTGTTCAAAATATTTTTATTTTTAAAATTAAATATTTTTACTAATATTATAGCATTATTTTACTATATTTTAGTTTATAAAAAATTAAATATTTTAAAATTTTATTAATTAATAATAATATGTATTTTTATGTATTTATGACATCACAGGTTCAATAACGATTCGATTACTGGTTGAATCAGTGTTCCATTCACCCAGTACCCTTTCTGATTCGATGACCAATCCAAATATAAAAACATTGATCTTAACCATCAGCAGTGCAAGTTGATGGTTAAGACGAGACTATGAAACTATTTTAATTTCATTGTTTACAAGAATTTATATTTTCTTTTGAAAAATTGATATTTTTAAAAAGTAATTTGATTTTTTTATAAGTGGATACTATTTAATTTTATAAAAATATTAAATTAACTTATAAAAATATCAATTATACTTAGAAATTGATATTTTTATAAGTTAATTTAATATTTTTATATATGAATCTCATTTAATTTTATAAAAATATTAAATTAATTTATTAAAATATCAATTATTTTCTTTTACATAAGACTTCTAATCCATTAATAAAAATGTGAAATTTACTGAATGTGTTGATTGTCATACAGTGGAGAGAACAAGTGGAACAGAGTTCAGCTTATATATATATACTACATAGTACACATATGTTACCACGCGTTAGAGGGGGAAGGAGGTCCAGTGAGTCAGGAGTAGAAGGGGAGGCGGTGTCCAATAGCGGCGCATGCACGCGTGTCTAATAGAGAGAGAAAAACAAAGAGAGTCACGACTCACTAACAGACAACCCAATAGTATCTGTGACTGTGGTCAACCCGGCAGGATTTTGGGTACAGCCAGCGACCCCTACAGTGTAATAGTCCCCACTAGTTTCCACCATGCACGTGCTCCTTCCCTCTCCCACGTGTTCTCCCAGCTCATCCCACTTGTTTTTCTCTTTCTTTTTTGTTTTAATTTAAAAAATATTAAAATTAATTTTGACCCGATTTGAACACGAGTAACTGAGTAAGTACACTGTACCCGGTCGTGCTGCCGACGGAATAGTACGGACGGAACTCCAGAATACCCACGGCAGGACACAGTGTTCAGCTTAGTTCAGAGTTTGTATTATTAATAATAAGTATCCAGTGGGCTGTCGCCTGTCGGTATGCATGTACCTTGTAGACCATTCACACCAGGACTTATTTCTTGTCCCTTTGTAAATTATATATCCGTTCCCTTGTCAATATAAAAAGTAAAATTTTGAAATGCTACAATTTTAGGTTGTATGATAGATATATACCTCAATTTTTTTTAATAGAAATATTGTATTTTATGCATAAATAAAACATGATTAGAAGTCGAATATTATTAAAAAAATTATATTTTTATAAATAAAAATAATAATTCTACAAGTTTATCTCTCACATGAATGTGAAACTAATTTACTATTTATGTGAGAAAGAACTTGTAAAATTATCATTTTTACTCACGAAAATATCAATTCTCTATTATTTACGGTTTAACACTGACATTTTTTGCTGCAAAAATAACTTCAGGGGGAAAAATCATTTTTTTTATTATTAATATTAAATAAAAATATCACTTGCAAGATCATTGGAGGACACAAAAATAAATAAAAAAATTTAATACTACGTACGAATAAAGAATTGAAATTTGAGCATTTAATTGAATATTTTTAATTTATGCAGAGTCTTTTTTCTCATTTTATATCCATTTGTGTACAAGGAATTGAAATTTGAGCATTTGAATTTACACTTGTTTTTTTTTTCTTTCTATTTTATGTCTACTTGAATATTTACATATATAGTTTCTAAACATTTCTTTAAGTTGTTGCAAAATGTGAAACAACGGCTGAAGAAATTTCATTTTTATTTTAAAATCCATTCTTACCCACCCTCCACCTGTCTCTGTGTGTGTGTGTCCGGGGGGAGGTTGAACTGTTGTATATATATATATTTATTATGGAACAAAGCTAGTTGATAAAAATAGATTATACAGTACTTAAAGTCTTAAGAACGAAGATTAAAGGAATTAACGGTGACAATTCCGAATTCCAAAGTGAATTTAAGAAAGATTAGTTTAGCTAAAAGATTATTGCATGGTGGTTGTTTTTTAATGACCAAAAGTTTTAATGTCCTAACTTTAGGGAAATGTCCAAAACTCTATAGACGTGGCACCCAATATGTGGTTGATGTCACCGAATAAGCATCTTTTAATTAGTTATTAAAACCACTTTAGATAAAGCCCGTGTTGTTTTTCAACTTATTTATATTCTCAACACCTTTAGCAATATCAAATGATTCAAAACCAAATGGCATAATAAAGTGCTACTGCTAGCTATTGCCTGATCTCTTTCATACTTTTTAAAGCGTTTATTAAATACAAAGATTAAAAAGAAGAAGTTAATATTAAAAAGTTAAAATAATAATATAATTAAAATTATAAAGACAAAAGAAGAAAAAATAATAATATGACACAATTACACCGCTGATGTTAACAACTCGGAGAACTATTTTATATTAATCTAAAATTGAGAGTTCATTTTTAAAAGACAAATTAAGACCTAAAATGACTGTTTTATAGCATCAATTTGAGAGAAGATGGACCTGTATGTTGCATATTATTCTTCTTATTTTATTTATTAACAATTTGCTTTATAGGTATTAATTAATACATAAAAAATATATACTCTTACATAGTATCAATGTGAGAAAAGATGGACTGATATGTTAGGTATTATTCTTCTTATTTTATTTATTAACATTTTGCTTTATACATATATGTTGAATTGACTCATACTTTTGTGTGAACTTTTGTTGATAAGTTGGCGGGGGTTTTAAGGGTTCAGCGTCTCTTAGAAGTCAAGCGTAAGGTATCATTAGACTTGAAAATTTATTAGTAGTCCGGTTTTGAGTTTTACTAATATATTGTATTTAAACTCATATTATAACAGTTAGGATTTTTTAGTTATTATAAAATATTTTTTGATGTATAGATTATTATAAAACGTATGAGATATCTAATAAAAATATCAAACAAACAAGATAAACTAAAACTGATAAATCTAAATATATCGATTGTTTTTATATTTTTTATGTAAAATTATTATGTGAAATTATTGTATAACTGATCTTAATATCTATCAATATGATAGAAATTTGTTTCACTATTTTTATTAAAGTTCTTTTTAGATTTCTATAATGGATGATTGGTATGGAGGGGGAAGTTTGTTCTATACCTTTGAATTTACCTTTTAAAATTAAAAGAATTATTCTACTCCAATATTTACATAATCCTATTGCACATTTGCACCATTTAACTAACCTATAACCTATATGGTCGGCTTGTGATTGATTTGAAATCTTGTGGTCTATATTTTTGTTGAAATAATTGAATCAACTTTCGACGTGGGGTATCTGCCTGAATTCGTGAATCTGACGTGGTCCATTTTCTTTGAAAATTTTAATCGACCGTCATTTATTTGAGTGATAGAGCTCGTAGCTCTTAATTCCCCACCAATGGCGAGAGAGAGAGAGATTAAAGGAAAACTCTACACTTACTCGGGTAAGTGTACCCGCAGCCTTACTCGGAGTGTAATTTTTTTTATTTTATTTTTTTTTTTTTTAAAAAAAAAAACTGTGAGTGCGGGTAAGGCGGTGGGTAAATTTTCCGAGTAAGTGTAGAAGTGCTCGAGATTAAAAGGGTATGGATGATTATGGCACTGATTCAATTTTCAATAGGAGAATATGAAATGTTGATTTGATATTTGTGAACGAAAGTGGTGCGTGTCTTCCAATTCCAATGTGTAGATCAATGAATTCTTGGTGGATGCATTTGCAGCTAGCCTAAATTATGTACAAGTATTGCTTTTGATTCATGTACTTCTTTTAGGTCATGATTATTTATAAAAATAAATAATTGATATTTTTATTAAAAAAAATTAATATTTTTACAAGACTTTATTTATATAAAGATGTGTCTCATTTATTAGTCAAATAAATAGAACATTGCAAAATTATCAATTTCTTTTGTTGAAATATTAATTCTCTAAAAAGTATACTTATAATTAAATTATTTGTATTAATTTAATATTATTTTAGACTATTTAATCATTTGAAGATGGACTATTAATCCCTTGATGTGGAATTATTAGTCCTATAAAATTATTTATTAGTTTTAAACAGATGGACTATTAATCTTATATTAATCATGAGATTAAATAATATTTTCATAAATAACTTTAAGAATGACAAAAAATAACTCATAAAATTATTTATAGAACTATTAATTCTTCATCATGGGATAAAATAATCCGAAGTACTATTAAAATAAGATAAATAATTCAATCTCAAATATATTTTTTTATAAATAAATATAGCCTTAGGGAATGATCATCTAAAATCACTATGGAATTTAAGGATGATTGAAATCATATGATTTTTTATTTTTTCTTGTTATTGTTATGTGATACGATAAATTTATTTTAAATTATAATTATGAAATATATCCATATATGAAATTAAATAGAATTATACTAGGGGTCTAATTATTATACTTTTCCCGTTTTAAATTATAAGATGATTAATATTAACTTTTGAAAAGTCAATATGAGACATTTTCAAATTCAAAATTAACACGAATTCAATTGGCTTATGTCAGTACTTATGAATATTATGAACTATTTAAAAAGTACTTCTACTTATAAGATTTATTATTTTAAAATTTTAAATAAATCGTATTAATTTTGAGTTTGAAAATATTTCAAATTGACTTTTCAAAAGTCAATAGTGATCTTATAATTTAGAACGAAGAGAGTACAAAGGTTACTACTAACTTATTCACGTAACTAAAAATTAAAAAATTAACACCTAAATATTTGCAACATATATTATTTTTCTTGTAAAAATTTGTAACTACTTAAAATTCATAAATTTTGTAAACAGATTTATTTTTGGTGGTAGTATTGATCAGAATGGGGTACGTATGGCCGTTTGTAATGCATGCAATCAAAACATAATGACGGTTTAGCTTAGGGACGATAATGGTGCGGGGTGATTTTGATTTTTCAATAATTTAAAATTATATTTGTTTTAAAAAAATTTGAACCAGAATTGTACAGTATCAATAGAGGTTCAAGATTATTTTATATCCAAATCATACCGCCCGGTTTATATTAAGAACCACACCGCACCAACTTGCACCGGTTAAAAATTAAAAATATTTTAAACTTAATTTTCATCAAATTAATTTAATATTTTTACAACATACTTTACAATAGCATTCATTAAAATAGTACAAGAAATATTAGCAAGTAATAAATAATACACGTTCAAATAAAATTAAGATAACTTGTTATAATTTTAACATTATTGTTTAGTATATATCAACTATATATAACAAAAAATTCATAAATTAACTTTTGATATGTAAAAGTGAAACATAATAAAAATATATATTTGAGCAATTTTATGATTATATATAATACTATATAAAAATAATAATACTAATAAAATACAAAGATATAATAAAAATAAATAAATATATATAGAATTATTCAAGTACTAATATACCGCTAGTTTAAGAAGCGGTGCATCCGTTGATACAAATACAAATATTAAAATCGCATCACATTGATCTTGATTTAAAAAAATTAGCACAAAAATTGTATCAACAAGATTAATGATTCGAATAAAAATCAACCGATTCAACACAATTCGACCAATTTCAAAACGAGTTGGATTTAATTTGTCATTCCTAGTTCAACTATCAAAAATCATCACTCAAATCTTCTGGACGGCCACTCTACTGTAGTACTTATTATGGTTATTACTTTCTGACTCGGTGAGTGGGGAACTGACGCCGGGGCGGGATAGTGATTATCCTGTGGGCTAAGTTAATATAAATCTACAGGTAAAGATACAAGAGATTCACCAAAAAGAAACAAGAGGAGAAATTCTCAACTCGAATTCTTATAAAAGTTTATATCAAAAATTCAACCACTTTCTATACCCACAAGCCGGGTATATATAGCTAGGTAAAAACTTGGGCACAAAGAAAGAAAATATCAGAAAAGGAAAATTTAAAAAAAAGGAAAAAACTAGAAAGGTGGCTAACAGATTCTGACAAATCTTTCTCTCTCCTGCCACGTAGCTGGTCCCCAATATCTGTCACTACCTTTCTTTAGTAACCAACTCACGTGCACTTACCATATGACACCTAATAATTAATAGCTAGATTATATGCTCAAAAATAATAAAAATAAAAGGAAAAACTATCAAAAATAAAGGACTGAAGTAGTCTGAACTGAAGCCGTCCCCGAATAGCATTATCGATCCCGACCTCAAGGTCCCCCCGAAGAGTATTATTGACCCGCCGAGATTAAGGTTAATAGGTCGATCCCATCTTACTTGCCCGAGGGCATCGGTGCCTTTTAACTTTGTCCCGATCCGCTTTCTCCAGGTACTGTAGAGCCATTAATGTGCTAGCTGATAGATTGGCATGATTAAGCTCAGCATGATCAAGCTCAGATGCTCCTGCATCAGTCACCTCGGGTTGAAAAGAACTCGTCCTCGAGTTGTCATTAGTGTCTTCGGCTTCGTCAAAGCAGGGGCTTAAATGTTTGACATTGAAGACATCCGAGGTCCGTAAATGGCTCGGTATGCGCAGACGGTAGGCATTATCATTGATCTTCTGTAGGATCTCACACGGGCCGATCTTTCGATCTCTAAGCTTATTGTACTCTCCAACAGGAAACCGTTCTCGGGTCAAAACAGCCCAAACAAAATCACCAACTTCGAAAAGTACTTGACGTCGGCGTTGGTCGATTTGATCCTTGTAGGTGGCATTATGTTCGATGATAGATAGACGAACTTGATTATGAATAGTCTGAAGGTGTTCGGCCATCTCATCTGCCTTCGGATGCACTCGTCCGATCCTGGGAATAGGGAACAAATCCAGAACTCCTGATGGATTTTGACCATAGACAATCTCAAACGGACTCATCCCTGTAGTTCTGTTCTTAGACCTGTTGTAAGCAAACTCGGCTTGAGCTAAAGCAAGATCCCATTGCTTCGGCTTTGTTCCAACCAGACATCGCAACATATTGCCTAGACTTCGATTCACCACCTCGGTCTGACCATCAGTCTGAGGATGATAAGCACTGCTGAAGTTCAACTTGGTTCCGAACTTTCCCCATAAACTCCTCCAGAAGTTACTGACAAATTTGGTGTCCCGATCAGAGGTGATTGACTTTGGAATTCCATGCAGTCGGACGATTTCCCGAAAGTAAAGATTGGCAATTCGGTCAGCATCCATGGTCTTTCGACACGCAATAAAGTGCGCCATCTTCGAGAATCGATCTACTATCACGAAGATAGAATCAACTGAACGCTGAGTTCGAGGTAATCCCAACACAAAATCCATACTCACATCTATCCATGGAGCTTCTGGTACGGGTAAGGGAATATATAGACCTGCGTTAGTGAGCGCCCCCTTTGACCGCTGACAGACATAACATCTTTCAACATGTCGAGCCACATCCCCTGACAGCTTCGGCCAATAGTAGTTAGTCGAGACTAGGGCTAGTGTCTTATCTCTCCCGAAGTGACCCTCATTGTGAAGCTCACCAATTATCTGCTGTCTGAGCGAGCAATCTGGTATACAAAGTTGAAGCCCCTTAAACAGATAACCATTGTGCAGGACGAAGTCACATCGTTGACCTTCCGTCACTTCCCGAACTATCTTCCCGAAGGAAGGATCTTCTGTATACATATCAGGGAAGATTTCAAACCCAGTGATTGTATTGCTCATGGTAGTAAGAAGTACTGTGCGTCGACTGAGAGCATCGGCAACACGGTTTAGACTTCCTGCTTGATGCCGAAGTGTAAAGGTGAATTCCTGCAAGTATGCCACCCACTTGGCATGCCTTCGGCTCAGCTTATGCTGACCATTAATGTAAGACCCCGAATTTTATGAAATACAAAATTTAATTTTTCTTCATATATATATTTTTTTGAAACAGTAAGTGGTTAAATTAACAAAATTAAAAGTTAAGGATGTTATGTGCAAATTTTATTTTGTCGGACAATATTCGCTTTGTCGGGGAATATTCGTTTGGTCGGGGAATATTCGTTTGGTCTGACGGCGCCGAAATAACAAATTATTAGTGGACCCCACAACGGAATATTTGTCGGATATAGAAAACGACAGAAGTAACCTTTTTAAATAAAAATAGTCAACGGAACTGTTAAAATACCGGTGATAAAATAATAGTAGCATACGGTAGTTTATGGTATTTTCTGTAGCACACGGTACTCTACAGTAACACACGGTATTGCATAGTGTCTCATATTATTGGTCTGATAATTGACACCGTAACTGTTACGCATCATTTCATCGATAATTGTCACTGCATAATATTTTATATTATCAATTCAATAATTGTTGATGCACAGTAATTCACATTATTGAATCAATAATTGTCATTACACAGTAACGTATGCTTTATTTTACATTATTGTTATCTCTATTATGATGTTATTTAAACAGTTGTATTTCATTAATTTATTGACTTGATATCTAAGAGCTAACTATACTGTATTTATAACAATTAGTCATAATAATTGAATTGATAAAGTTATTTGTTTATAATATAAAGTTAGGTGATTATTAGGTGATATGAAATGAATGGTGTAGATTAAAGTGTGAATTATTGTTGAATAATTAAATTGATTTGTTTATAATATAAAGTTAGGTGATTATTAGGTGATATGAAATGAATGGTGTAGATTAAAGATAATATAATATTTGAAATGGATGGTGTAGATTAAAAGATGATCTTTAAATGAATGGTTTAGATTAAATGAATGATAAGATTTTTGGCTATAAATAGAAGCCTTAACTTAAGGATTTTTCATAAACTTCCTTACTTGTTCTTTCTTTCTCTCTCTAAATACTTCTTGTGAAAGTTCTCTCTAAGTGTGCTTAAGTCATCTTGAGTATTTGTGAAGATCTATAAGTATACGTGTACTGTTCAAGTTAATCAACCTCATTTAAATCAATATCCAGTCACGTGTTGAGGTAAGGGATGTCATTTTTTTTTTCATACTCTCAAATTTACTACTCGTAAGGGATACCATATTTTTCATCTTCCATTATTCAAACGTACTATGGTAAGGGATTATCATTATTTGATTCTCGATAATAATATTGTTTCTTCCTTACTCATAAGACGTGCCTTTTATTTCCATGTATTAAATTGTGGGAATAACCTTACGGAGCGGATTGCCGCCTGTTGGTGAATAACCTTTCGTATTCATTCATTATTAATCTCTGAGAATAACCTTACGGAGCGGATTGCCGCCTGTTTGGTGAATAACTCTTTGTACTCAAATTCTATTCAATTGTGGGAATAACCTTACGGAGCGGATTGCCGCCTGTTGGTGAATAACCTTTCGTATTCATTCATTATTAATCTCTGAGAATAACCTTACGGAGCGGATTGCCGCCTGTTGGTGAATAACCCTTTGTATTAATTTCCTTCACCTTTTGTTAATCAAACCTGCTACGGTAAGGGATATTATTTTCTTTCATATTCCTAAATCGAAATTTATTATGGAACTATTGCTTCTATAATTCCTGAAAATATTATATGTTCCATAATAGTTGAACTTCATTATTTCAACTGAACCTTCCTATTTACGTGAACCTTTCTATTGAATTGTAACCGTTATTCTGAACTGTGGATCTTGAATTTCACTCCACATCATGTTGACAATTTGGACATTATTTGAATCTGTACAAAGTAAACTTCCGATACTTATTGTTATCCTATTTCTTCTGTTCATCATTTATATCATTCTAATCATCCAAAAATCAAGCTGTTGTGAATATCTGTGGCCGGGGGCACAGATGTGATATATTTGTTGAACAGATGATAGGTTAAAGGCGATATAATAGGTTAAAGGCGATACATCTGTTCGGTGTCTTTTATGGCACGAGGTGAATGTTCTCTTTGGCCCGTAGTGCAAAGATGAACTGTTGTTTGGTATGATTATGACCAAAGGCTGAATCTGGTATAATCATGACCGTTGGTGCTATATTGAATATCTTTGGCCCGTAGTACAAAGATGAACTGTTGATGTGCATGATTATGATCAGGAACTGTGAATTTGTATTATCTTGACTAATGATATTTCAGATGATAAAAGTTGATGATGTTTTTCCTAAAAAGAGAACCGAGTGGACATTATAGTCTGCATTATTCTTCTAATAGATTACTCATTCCGCTGCTATTATTGATCTGAACGTTGTTTAAGAATTTAACTGCAGTTTTTGATATAAACCTTGTAGTCTATTGTATTCTATCAAGAACTCAACTGTTGAAGACTAATGATAATTTATTCGTCATTATCTTAGTCATGATATTCTTTACTGGGCTATTTGAG
Source organism: Hedera helix (assembly GCA_947179155.2). Classification (NCBI taxonomy): domain Eukaryota; kingdom Viridiplantae; phylum Streptophyta; class Magnoliopsida; order Apiales; family Araliaceae; genus Hedera; species Hedera helix. The sequence goes on from OX359287.1 coordinate 32,393,619, forward strand.
CTCACCCTTTCTTTTGTTCCATTGTTTTTCAACAGGAGATGAAAACATAACAGGGTCTAGCCGGGGAATGGAGTGAGGGTCCGAGGAATAGTTATCATAGTCTTCACGTTTTGTAAAATAGTGTGGCAATAATAGTGAAGACTTAGTTGTGTATTATTATACACTGTATTGTTGTACGTTGTGCTTTGTTGTAATAATTTTGTTGTAGTCTTTTGACGACTCAAGTTTGGGCTGTGTGGGCCCAGATTTGGGGGCGTCACAGTTGGCATCAGAGCTTAGGGATATGGTCTTTAATGGAGATCTGGGGTTAGAACTAGGAGGGGAGAGACGAATAGAATCAGTCACTAGTGTGTCCTACCTAAAATAGATTTTATTATCTAATGAGTCGATTTGAATGTAGGAACATGAAGTGATGAGTCAGTTTATTTGAACTAACATTTATTTTGTGACCACAGTTAAGTATGACATCTGAAAATCAAGAGGTTAACTATGGAATACCCGAAGCAAATGTAGCCGAGAATCAAGAGGCCCCAAACAATCCTCCTGCCAACTCAGGAAATAATGTTCCTGATAACATGATGAACGATGGATTCTTTAGGAATTTCATGCAGTTCATACAGAATCAAGGAAGAGGAAATCCAGTCAATAATAACGGTAGAAACGCTGGCAATTTGAGGATGGTCACTGTTAAGCAATTTAAAGAATTAGGACCACCTGAATTCCACGGGAAGCCTGACCCACTCAAAGCGGAGGCATGGCTGAAGCAGACGACAAAAATACTTGATGTCTTACAATGCGCTGATGATCAGAAGGTGCCATTTGCCACTTTTATGTTACGAGGTGAGGCGGACCATTGGTGGGAAGCGGTAAAACGTATCCAACCTTCAGCACTCGAAATGTCTTGGGCAGAATTCGAAGAACTGTTTAACGAGAAGTACTTCCCAGAAAGCATCCGCCATATGAAGGAAGTGGAATTCATTAAGCTGGAGCAGGGAAACATGACAGTTTCTCAATATGAAGCTAAGTTTGCTGAACTGTCTCGTTTTGCGACTCATCTAGTAGATGACGAAGCACGAATGAGTCGAATGTTCCTGAGAGGTTTGAGACTCAAAATTCGTCAACAACTTAGTTCTCATAAATTCAGTTTGAATTCAGATGTTGTAGATAGGGCTCAAAGGGTGGAGCAAACAGATGAAACATTGCAGCCAAGAGTTAATGATCAGCATAGAGAAAGGAGTGACAACAACCACAGGAACGAGAACCATCGAGGAGGTAACCAACACTTCGGTGGTAATTCGACACCAAATAACAGAAGAGGAGAATCTAGTGGGAACAATTTCAAAAGAAAGAGATTCCATAATAATTATGGAAGGGCACCAACACCAATACCAACAAACCGACCTCAATTTCAAGGGGAGAAGATCGACCACCAGTGAGATGCTATAGGTGTGGTCAGGAAGGTCACATCAGCCCAAACTGTACACTGCAGTCCAAAAAGTGTTACAGTTGTGGGAAAGAGGGTCATCTTGCGCGATTTTGTCCTGCCACAAAATCAAGTCCAGCTGCAATGATGATACCAAAAGCTAGCGCGGATAAAGGAAAATCTGTAGTTCAAGGGAGAGCTTTTGTTGTGACATCCCAAATGGCACGAAACTCGAACGAGGTGATAACCGGTAAGCTATTCATAAATTCTCGTGAAGTCTACGCTTTGTTAGATACTGGCTCTACCCATTCTTTTATCTCACCTGCATGTGCTCAGCGTTTAAACTTAACTCCTGAAAATTTGGACTTTGACTTATCAGTTGAAACCCCATTAGGAGAAATGACCATTACATCTACTGTCTATAAATCTTGCCTAGTTCAAATCAACAACCTCACATTACCTGTTGACCTTATTTCTTTGGAGATGCATGAATTTGATGTGATTTTAGGAATTGATTGGTTGACTACCCATCATGCTAAAATTGATTGTTTTCATAAGATTATTAGTTTTCATATTCCTAATCAACCTGTCATGCAAATTCAAGCAACTAAACCATTGAAATCTATAACTGTTATTTCTAGCCATAAAGCCATTCGTTTATTGAAAAACGGATGTCAAGCCTTTTTAGCTCATGTCACTGATTTGAACAAAAATACGTCAAACTTAAATGATATTCCCATTGTTAATGAGTTTCCTGACGTTTTTCCTGAAGAACTTCCTGGCTTACCCCCAAACCGTGAAATTGATTTTTATATTGATCTTGAACCCGGTACCAAGCCCATTTCCAAAGCTCCCTACCGAATGGCTCCCATTGAACTTCAAGAGTTAAAAGTCCAACTACAGGAATTGTTGGATACCGGTTTCATTCGTCCGAGTGCATCACCTTGGGGTGCTCCTGTTCTATTTGTGAAGAAGAAAGACGGGAGTATGAGATTGTGCATTGACTACCGAGAATTGAACCATGTCACCATCAAGAACAGGTACCCGTTACCTCGGATTGATGACATGTTTGATCAATTGCAAGGCGCTCAACATTTCTCAAAGATTGATCTCCGTTCTGGATATCATCAGTTAAAGGTTAAAGCTGAGGACATTCCAAAGACTGCTTTCAGAACTCGTTATGGGCATTATGAGTTCTTAGTCATGCCTTTTGGACTAACTAATGCTCCTGCAGCTTTCATGGACATGATGAACCGGATATTCAAGGAACATTTGGATCATTTTGTGGTTGTCTTTATTGATGACATCCTCATATACTCCAAGAGTCGCGAGGATCATGAACAACACCTGAGATTGATACTACAAAAGCTCCGTGAAAACAAATTATATGCCAAGTTGAAGAAATGTGAGTTCTGGCTTGAGGAGGTCGCGTTTCTTGGGCATGTGATTTCTAGTCAAGGAATATCAGTCGATCCTGCGAAGATTGAAACGGTACTAAATTGGGAACAACCCAAAACAGTAACCGAAGTCCGAAGTTTTCTGGGTCTAGCTGGTTATTATCGGAGATTCGTAGAAGGATTTTCTCGAATCGCCACTCCATTAACGCAGCTTACTCGGAAAAGCACAAAATTCATATGGAGCGAGGAATGCGAGAAAAGTTTCCAAGAACTCAAGAAGAGACTGGTTTCAGCTCCTGTTCTGACCATACCATCAGGATCAGGAGAATTTGTTATCTACAGCGATGCTTCTGGCAAAGGTCTAGGCTGTGTCCTTATGCAACATGGAAAGGTTATAGCCTACGCCTCTCGACAACTCAAAGATTATGAGAAAAATTATCCTACTCATGATCTAGAGTTGGCAGCAGTCGTTTTCGCGTTGAAGATCTGGAGACACTACTTGTACGGAGAAAAAGTGGATATCTATACGGATCATAAAAGTCTCAAGTATTTCTTCACCCAGAAGGAACTCAACATGCGACAACGACGTTGGCTTGAGCTGTTAAAGGATTATGACCACACAATCCAGTATCACCCGGGAAAGGCGAACGTTGTAGCTGACGCTTTGAGCAGAAAATCTTATGCAAGTACAAGTGCACTGCTGACAACACAAAAGTGTATTTTGTACGACTTGCAAAAGATGGAGATAGAGCTAAAGACACCAGGGACCCACTCGAAGATTGCTCACGTGCGAGTAGAACCAACTTTAATCGATAAAATTAAAGCTGCTCAAGCTACCGATCCGGAACTGATAAACATGATAAAGAAAGTACAAGAAGGTGCCATTCCCGAAGCAAGAATCGACGAGAAAGGAATACTTCGAGTCAACTCTCGACTCTGTGTTCCTAACGATCCTGAATTAAAGCATAAAATCATGATGGAGGCACACAACACGCCGTTTGCAATCCACCCAGGAGGTACCAAGATGTATCGAGATCTTCGACATACATTTTGGTGGAACAATATGAAAAGAGAGATTGCGGAGTTTATCTCAAGGTGCCTAACTTGTCAACGTGTCAAGGCAGAACATCAAGTTCCTAAAGGTCCATTACAATCACTTGAAGTTCCCGAATGGAAGTGGGAACACATCAATATGGACTTCGTGACGGGTCTTCCAAAAGTTTCTCAAGGCTTAGATGCAATTTGGGTGATCGTAGATAGATTGACCAAATCTGCTCATTTCTTGCCTATACGAGAAAACTTTTCACTTGAACGTCTTGCCGGTATGTACATAAATGAGATCGTGAGATTGCATGGCATGCCAGTTTCTATAGTTTCTGATCGAGATCCTAGATTCACTTCACGCTTTTGGATCAGTCTACAAAAAGCTATGGGCACTGAACTACGTTTTAGTTCTGCATACCATCCTCAAACGGACGGACAATCGGAAAGGACGATCCAGACCCTTGAAGATCTTTTGAGACTTTGTGTATTAGACTTCAAAGGAAGTTGGGATAAGTACTTGCCGTTGGTGGAATTTTCTTACAACAACAGTTACCAAGCAAGCATAGGCATGGCTCCATTCGAGGCATTGTATGGAAGGAAGTGTCGCTCTCCAATATGTTGGAATGAGGTAGGAGAAGCAAAATTGTTGGGACCCGAGTTGGTACGCTTGACGACCGAAAAGATCCAAATGATCCGACAACGAATACAGACCGCACAAGAACGACAAAAGAGTTATGCTGATCTTCATCGGAGAGACGAAAGTTTCAACGTCGGAGATCATGTATTCTTACGTGTTTCTCCATGGAAAGGGGTTACGAGATTCGGAAAGAGAGGAAAGCTCAACCCTCGATTTATTGGCCCATTTGAAATCCTCGATCGAATAGGAACCGTAGCCTACAGACTAGCCCTACCACCAAGTATGTCTCGCATCCATAACGTTTTTCACATATCTATGTTACGTAAATATGTGAAGGACCCAAACCACGTCATTGAGTTAGAACCAGACGTTATAGCAGAGGATTTAACATACGAGGAGGTACCTGTTCAGATCCTGGATAAGAAGGAGCAGATCCTACGCTCAAAGGTTATACCTCAAGTTAAGGTTTTATGGAGGAACCAAGATACTGAGGAAATGACCTGGGAGCTAGAATCTGAGATGAAATCTAAGTATCCTTACCTCTTCGATATGTCAGGTACGTCAATTTCGGGGACGAAATTTCATAAGGAGGGGAGGTTGTAAGACCCCGAATTTTATGAAATACAAAATTTAATTTTTCTTCATATATATATTTTTTTGAAACAGTAAGTGGTTAAATTAACAAAATTAAAAGTTAAGGATGTTATGTGCAAATTTTATTTTGTCGGACAATATTCGCTTTGTCGGGGAATATTCGTTTGGTCGGGGAATATTCGTTTGGTCTGACGGCGCCGAAATAACAAATTATTAGTGGACCCCACAACGGAATATTTGTCGGATATAGAAAACGACAGAAGTAACCTTTTTAAATAAAAATAGTCAACGGAACTGTTAAAATACCGGTGATAAAATAATAGTAGCATACGGTAGTTTATGGTATTTTCTGTAGCACACGGTACTCTACAGTAACACACGGTATTGCATAGTGTCTCATATTATTGGTCTGATAATTGACACCGTAACTGTTACGCATCATTTCATCGATAATTGTCACTGCATAATATTTTATATTATCAATTCAATAATTGTTGATGCACAGTAATTCACATTATTGAATCAATAATTGTCATTACACAGTAACGTATGCTTTATTTTACATTATTGTTATCTCTATTATGATGTTATTTAAACAGTTGTATTTCATTAATTTATTGACTTGATATCTAAGAGCTAACTATACTGTATTTATAACAATTAGTCATAATAATTGAATTGATAAAGTTATTTGTTTATAATATAAAGTTAGGTGATTATTAGGTGATATGAAATGAATGGTGTAGATTAAAGTGTGAATTATTGTTGAATAATTAAATTGATTTGTTTATAATATAAAGTTAGGTGATTATTAGGTGATATGAAATGAATGGTGTAGATTAAAGATAATATAATATTTGAAATGGATGGTGTAGATTAAAAGATGATCTTTAAATGAATGGTTTAGATTAAATGAATGATAAGATTTTTGGCTATAAATAGAAGCCTTAACTTAAGGATTTTTCATAAACTTCCTTACTTGTTCTTTCTTTCTCTCTCTAAATACTTCTTGTGAAAGTTCTCTCTAAGTGTGCTTAAGTCATCTTGAGTATTTGTGAAGATCTATAAGTATACGTGTACTGTTCAAGTTAATCAACCTCATTTAAATCAATATCCAGTCACGTGTTGAGGTAAGGGATGTCATTTTTTTTTTCATACTCTCAAATTTACTACTCGTAAGGGATACCATATTTTTCATCTTCCATTATTCAAACGTACTATGGTAAGGGATTATCATTATTTGATTCTCGATAATAATATTGTTTCTTCCTTACTCATAAGACGTGCCTTTTATTTCCATGTATTAAATTGTGGGAATAACCTTACGGAGCGGATTGCCGCCTGTTGGTGAATAACCTTTCGTATTCATTCATTATTAATCTCTGAGAATAACCTTACGGAGCGGATTGCCGCCTGTTTGGTGAATAACTCTTTGTACTCAAATTCTATTCAATTGTGGGAATAACCTTACGGAGCGGATTGCCGCCTGTTGGTGAATAACCTTTCGTATTCATTCATTATTAATCTCTGAGAATAACCTTACGGAGCGGATTGCCGCCTGTTGGTGAATAACCCTTTGTATTAATTTCCTTCACCTTTTGTTAATCAAACCTGCTACGGTAAGGGATATTATTTTCTTTCATATTCCTAAATCGAAATTTATTATGGAACTATTGCTTCTATAATTCCTGAAAATATTATATGTTCCATAATAGTTGAACTTCATTATTTCAACTGAACCTTCCTATTTACGTGAACCTTTCTATTGAATTGTAACCGTTATTCTGAACTGTGGATCTTGAATTTCACTCCACATCATGTTGACAATTTGGACATTATTTGAATCTGTACAAAGTAAACTTCCGATACTTATTGTTATCCTATTTCTTCTGTTCATCATTTATATCATTCTAATCATCCAAAAATCAAGCTGTTGTGAATATCTGTGGCCGGGGGCACAGATGTGATATATTTGTTGAACAGATGATAGGTTAAAGGCGATATAATAGGTTAAAGGCGATACATCTGTTCGGTGTCTTTTATGGCACGAGGTGAATGTTCTCTTTGGCCCGTAGTGCAAAGATGAACTGTTGTTTGGTATGATTATGACCAAAGGCTGAATCTGGTATAATCATGACCGTTGGTGCTATATTGAATATCTTTGGCCCGTAGTACAAAGATGAACTGTTGATGTGCATGATTATGATCAGGAACTGTGAATTTGTATTATCTTGACTAATGATATTTCAGATGATAAAAGTTGATGATGTTTTTCCTAAAAAGAGAACCGAGTGGACATTATAGTCTGCATTATTCTTCTAATAGATTACTCATTCCGCTGCTATTATTGATCTGAACGTTGTTTAAGAATTTAACTGCAGTTTTTGATATAAACCTTGTAGTCTATTGTATTCTATCAAGAACTCAACTGTTGAAGACTAATGATAATTTATTCGTCATTATCTTAGTCATGATATTCTTTACTGGGCTATTTGAGCTCACCCTTTCTTTTGTTCCATTGTTTTTCAACAGGAGATGAAAACATAACAGGGTCTAGCCGGGGAATGGAGTGAGGGTCCGAGGAATAGTTATCATAGTCTTCACGTTTTGTAAAATAGTGTGGCAATAATAGTGAAGACTTAGTTGTGTATTATTATACACTGTATTGTTGTACGTTGTGCTTTGTTGTAATAATTTTGTTGTAGTCTTTTGACGACTCAAGTTTGGGCTGTGTGGGCCCAGATTTGGGGGCGTCACAATTAATATACTTCAAAGCTTCATGGTCGGTAAAGAGAATAAACTCCCGCTGTATCAGGTAATGACGCCAATGTTTCAAAGACTGAACTAGGGCGTAGAACTCCAGATCATATGTAGAGTAATTCTTCTTCGATCCTGACAACTTCTCACTGAAGAATGCCACTGGCCGACCCGCCTGACTCAATACTCCACCGATGCCGATCCCTGATGCATCACAGTTCACTTCGAATACTTTATCAAAATCAGGGAGTGCTAACACCGGTGCTTCGGTCATCTTCTGCTTCACTAGCTGAAAACTGGTTTCGGCTTCTTCCGACCATTGAAATTCCCTACCCTTAAGGCACTCTGTGATAGGTGCAATTAAAGTGCTGAAGTCCCTGATGAACCGTCGGTAAAAAGAAGCCAGACCATGGAAACTCCTGACATCATGTATATTCTTTGGAGTTGGCCATTCCCGAATGACATCGACCTTCGATTGATCCGCATGCACACCCTTAGTTGATACAACAAAACCGAGAAAAATTACAGAAGTCGTGAAGTATGAACTCTTCTTCTGGTTGATGAACAGACACTCCTTTCTCAAAACTTCAAAGACAGATCGGAGGTGCTCATGGTGGGCTTCTCGGTTCGGACTATAAATTAGAATATCATCAAAGTATACAACCACAAATTTACCCATGAATGGTCGTAATACTTGATGCATGAACCTCATAAATGTACTCGGAGCATTGGATAACCCAAAGGGGGTAACCATCCATTCATATAACCCGTGTTGAGTTTTAAACGCTGTCTTCCACTCATCTCCTGGTCTGATCCTAATCTGATGGTAACCACTATTGAGGTCGATCTTGGAGAAGACCTTGGCTCCTGACAGCTGATCCAACATGTCATCTAAACGTGGGATTGGAAATCGATACTTCACAGTAATCTTGTTGATGGCTCGGCTGTCTATACACATTCTCCACGAACCATCCTTCTTCGGTACTAACAAAGCTGGCACTGCACACGGGCTCATACTTTCACGAATGTATCCTCTTTCCAGTAACTCGACCACCTGCCTTTGTAGTTCTTCGGACTCCTTAGGGCTGAGTCTGTAAGCTGGTCTGTTCGGCAGACTTGATCCTGGGATAAGATCGATCTGATGCTGAATGTCTCTCATCGGTGGTAGTCCCGATGGAAGCTCTTCGGGCATAAGGTCAGCAAAGTCGGTTAACAACTCCTGAACGTCGGTTGGCACTTCGGTGTGGCTATCTGATGAACTGTTTTCACAAGGAATCAAGGCGTACACTACTCCTTGTCCGACCTCATGTAAGAACCTTTTCATGGATAACAAATTGGGATGATTACTTGACCAACCCGAACTCCCTGCTTCCCGACGCGGGGCTAACACAATCTTCTTTCCTTTGATGCTAAGGGAATAAGTGTTCTTCCGACCATCATGAGTGACACTTCGGTCGTATTGCCAAGGTCGTCCTAACAGTATATGACATGCATCCATGGAAACCACATCACACCAAGCATTGTCGAAGTACTTTTTGCCAATTGAAAATGAAACCAGGCACTTCTTATCTACAGTTACCTCATTCCCTTTGTTAAGCCATGAAAGTTTGTATGGTTTTGGGTGTTGGTCCGTCTTCAGGCTTAATTTATGAACAGCCTCTTCGGACACCACATTTTCACAGCTTCCACTGTCAATGATCATCTTACAGACCTTGTCGGCTACGGTGCAAGTAGTGTGGAAGATATTGGTTCTCAACCAATCATCATCGGTATCACCCTTAGGGGTCAATAAGCTCTTCCTGATAACTAAGGTCTCTCGACCATCACCGTACAACACGTCATCCTCTTCATAGTCATCATATACAGGCTCGCCGAACTCCTCGACTTCCTCTACCTCTTCCCCGATTAGAAGATTTTTGCCTTTCTGGTTAGCAGGTTTTCTGCACTCGGTTGCCCGATGTCCTGGTTCTCCGCATCTGAAGCACTTAATAGTAGATCCGACATTACCCTGTGGTTGGGTTGGTGCCGGACGTGCTTGTTGAGGTGGCGGGATCGGTCTACTACTGGGGAGGCCTCTGGGCATCGGCCTTCTGCTCTGCTGTTGCTCGACCTCACGTGCTCGTTGGTAGGCTTCAGACACAGTCCATATTGAATGAAGGCTAAGCACATCCTGCAGAGATATCTTCAACCCTCCTAAATACCTTGCCACCAACTGCTCCTCTGTTTCAGATAGGTCATTACGAGCGATTAACTGGTAGAACTCCTCAGTGTATTCGTCTACTGACCTGACTCCTTGCCTTAATAGGTGCAAGCGCTTGTACAGGGATTGAGTATAGCCGAAGGGGAGAAAGTGAGACTGCATCTTCTTCTTCATTTTTTCCCACTCAGTTATCTTGGATCTTCCCTGTCTTGCTCTTGACTTCTTCAACTGTTCCCACCAAGCAGATGCTCTGCCCTTTAGCTTGATAGCAATCAGTTTCACCTTCATAGCATCTGGAACCTCCTTATATTCGAAAATTCTCTCTACTTCATTCATCCAATCAATGAACCCTTCCGCTTGAAGCGTACCAGAGAACTCCGGTAGATCTACCTTGAAACCCAGATCCCGACGATAATCGTCTTGACCTCTTCGTTCCCAGAACTGGTTCCGGTTATGATAAGGATTATCAAAACTGGAATCAGCATCAGTATCAGCTACCTCAAACATAGGGTGTTGGACTTCCTCATCCGGAAACTGCCCATGACGACCCTGATAGTGGCGATTAAGGTGCGGAGCCTCCTCAGTCAGAACCCGCTCTCGACGACCTTGATCTCGCGTCGTTAGACGTTGGGTTAACTCTGCAACTTGTCTCTGTAAATCCTCAATCATCACTTCCTGAACGTTGCGATCACGGTGGGGAACTTCCTCAGTCGGAACCTGTCCACGTCTACCACGACCACGACTACCAGCCATTGAAACCGGTGAGTATTAACTTCCAGGTGAACGATGAGCTCTGATACCAACTGACGCCGGGGCGGGATAGTGATTATCCTGTGGGCTAAGTTAATATAAATCTACAGGTAAAGATACAAGAGATTCACCAAAAAGAAACAAGAGGAGAAATTCTCAACTCGAATTCTTATAAAAGTTTATATCAAAAATTCAACCACTTTCTATACCCACAAGCCGGGTATATATAGCTAGGTAAAAACTTGGGCACAAAGAAAGAAAATATCAGAAAAGGAAAATTTAAAAAAAAGGAAAAAACTAGAAAGGTGGCTAACAGATTCTGACAAATCTTTCTCTCTCCTGCCACGTAGCTGGTCCCCAATATCTGTCACTACCTTTCTTTAGTAACCAACTCACGTGCACTTACCATATGACACCTAATAATTAATAGCTAGATTATATGCTCAAAAATAATAAAAATAAAAGGAAAAACTATCAAAAATAAAGGACTGAAGTAGTCTGAACTGAAGCCGTCCCCGAATAGCATTATCGATCCCGACCTCAAGGTCCCCCCGAAGAGTATTATTGACCCGCCGAGATTAAGGTTAATAGGTCGATCCCATCTTACTTGCCCGAGGGCATCGGTGCCTTTTAACTTTGTCCCGATCCGCTTTCTCCAGGTACTGTAGAGCCATTAATGTGCTAGCTGATAGATTGGCATGATTAAGCTCAGCATGATCAAGCTCAAATGCTCCTGCATCAGGAACCCAACTCTTTATTGCTGAAACTTCTAACTTTTCTTTCACCCGCTGCCTCAACTCACAAGCATGCCCAAAAAGTTGAAAAATAGTAATGAAATATGGATTGCTCATCTGTACGACTATAATTTGGCTTTTTGCCCATCTTTCACCAACTCTGTAACTTCAACTGACAGCTACATATTAATATATTATACGTTCTTATTTAGGAATTAATGGAAGTAATATATATATGAAAATAATTTATAGTAAATATTTATTATAGATATTGTTTCAATAAATTCTTTTCTTATTATTAGATTAAATATCCAAAAATTAGAATATAAAATCATTTTGCTAACTTAGTTGGCGGTATATTATTTTTTTTTTAATTTTATATTTCATCCTGCCAATTATATTAACGGGTAAGTAAAATATTATTTTAATATTTTTTTATACCATCCCGTTAATTAAGTTAGCGGATTGAAGGAAAAAAATTTAATATTTGTGCATAGCAAGTAATCCAAAACGAAAAATAAATAAATTAAAATTAGTACATCCTGCTAATTAAGTTAACGAGATGGAGAAAAAAATAATAATAATATTTTTTTACACCCTGCTAATTAAGTTGACAAAATGAAGTCCCACTTTTTTGTTATTCACTTCTTCCCAAGAGTCCCACATTTTTGTTATTTTTAAACTTCACTTATTATTTTATCTGTTTTAAAATATATAATTGATATTAATTTTAAAATTAATTTAAAATACTTTTATATTTAAAAGATGTAATTTAATTAATTTTTAATATAATTATGAGTATTATAAACTATAACAAAAGTACTAATTTATCGCAAATTTTATTTTTTCATAACTTAAATAATTGCATAATCAATGCATTTTATTAAAAAAATAAATTAATAATACTCCATCTATTTAAAAAAACACACCTATTTACTTTTGATCCTAATTAATACGTAAAATCTTAAAATTCAAATTCTGATACAAATGCAGTAGCTAATAGTTTAAGTTAGTTATACATTATTGTTATTTACAAAATTGTTATTTTAAAATTAAAATATATTTGTATCAGAATTTGAATTGTAAGATTTTACGTATTAACTAGGATCAAAAGTAAATAGGCGTTTTTTTTTAAATAGATGAAGTATTATTAAAAAAATTCTAAATAAAATGCATTGAATATGCAATTATTTAAGTTATGAAAAAGTAAATTTTTTGATAAATTAGTACTTTGTTATAGTTTATAATATTCATAATTATATTAAAAATTAATTAAATTACGTCTTTTAAATATAAAAGTATTTTAAATTAATTTTAAAATAAATATCAATTATATATTCTAAAACTGATAAAATAATAAGTGAAGTATAAAAATAACAAAAAAGTGGGACTCCTAGGAGGAAGTGAATAACAAAAAAGTGGGATTCCATCCCACCGACTTATTTAGCGGGATGTAAATTTATTTATTTATTTTTCTTCATCCCGCCAACTTAGTTAGCGGGATGTACTAATTTTAATATATATTTTTCCCTTTGGATCACTTGCTATGCACAAATATTAACTTCTTCTTTTTTTCCTTCAATCCGCTAACTTAGTTGACAAGATGGTATAAAAAAATATTAAAATAATATTTTACTTATCCATTAACATAATTAGCGGGATGAAATATAAAAAATTAAATTAAATTAACATGCCGCCAACTAAATTAGCGAAATAGTTTTATATTCTAACCTTTGGATATTTAATCCAACGATGAGAAAAGAATTTGCTAAAATAGTATCCATAACAAATATTTGTTATGGATCATTCTCCATACATATATATAATTGCATTTTTTATTAAATTAGTTCGAGGCCTTATTAATATATAAGGCTAACCAAGGGAAAAAACAACCAAGTAACTCAATTTACCGAGTGGCTATAAGTCTTCTCTAGTATTGTTATAATTAAAAGACTCAATATCAAGATTATACTCCATTTCTTTTTATGGTATAGTGTTACTATGGTTTATCCTATATAATATGCTGATCAACTTTTTGTGTGTGTTTGTATGTGTTTTCTTCTTTAAAAAACTTGGTGGATTACATGAGCTTCTTCTAAAAAAATTATTTTAAAATCATAACAAATCTATATTGAAGAATATGGAGATATTAAGTCAAACATGGTGTGTCTTTTTTAATTCATAAAAGCATAATGTAAAGTATATAGTAGCTACTGCTGTCAAAGTTTAGTGCAGCATTTAGGAACCCTCACCTGTCTTTGGCATTTAAGAATTTTTAATAAAACTTGTGTGTTAGGAATACTAATTATGCATAATTATACAACCTAATCCAATTTTAAAAAAATATTTTTTTTTTGGAATATTCCATTTTTGTGTGCTTACATTGTATATATCACGGGCCCTGTGAAATATTCTCTCGATTGCCGGATTCCCCCTACCTACCTACACAATGTGCTAGTAACATCTTATTGGTGCATTAATTAGTTTAATTAAGCAACAAATTAGTTTAGATCAGAGCGCTTGTTTTTGTTTAGAATGATTTGGGTTGAGCTTGCTGCTGGTTAATGTATCATTAACCTTGAGTCTATAAATTTAGACGAATGACAGTGTCTTGAGCCGTGCGCGTTCTGTTTAATAATGTTTCTTCTGACATGGTTACCTTCTTTTATTTAAATGATTAAGACTCTAATGATGTGCCTCTCTTTCTTATTAGTAGCATATTATACTAAATCTGGTACTGCATATGGTTCTAGGCTTGGCAAATTGGCACTCTTATAATACATGGACGCATGAAGTTGGGACAATTTTTTCTGAATAATTAGGTACAAACCCAACGAGTGTGCTGTGGATTTAGTCCATGGGTCAGGCCTAGCCCTTCTGCACCCATATCAATATGCATTCAAATTCAAGTAATTAGTGTTTTTATGTGCTTCACTGCTTAGCTAGTTGCCTTCTGAAAGTTTCTATAATTTAATACCATGGAATGTGGACCTGCACTATTCAAGATTGAACTTCTTTTGTATAAATACTTTCAATATAATCCAAATCCTTTTCCACCTAGAGCTATATCTGAGAACCATGCTATATCAGATAAACTTGACTTCATGATTCTCAGATATTCAAACCACAACAAACAAATCACTTACCACCACCAACAATCTATTCCGTATGGTTATCAATTGTCTAGAAAAGTAACACTACTGAGTTTTTTTCCAACTTCCACTGCAATTTACACAAAAGTTACAAGAACCAACATCCCAGATAACCACTACAACTGCACCAGCCTCTGGTGCCTATGCTATTCCCAATTTCACATGAGCAAAAGCTAAAATGACAACTCAAACCGAGGTTTTTTTCTTTTTCCCCCAATAATCGCACGGTAACACTACAAACAATGCCCACCACTTGGTAAGATGGCATTGATCTGTGTTTCTAGTGGAATAACCCAAAACTACTGCGGATAGTAAGATCCATTTTCATGAAAACAAGGTAATGGCCATGCAAACTAACCCAAATAACCACTGCAATTTGATTGGTCTGCAATCCACATTAGCAAAATTGGTTTTATCCCCTGCCGCTGTTACTGGGGTATCACCAGCCTCAGGTACGTTGTTACATGCTCCGAAAGTCATGTTTGCCTGTACATGATAGTTTCAAGATATCAATATTAATTCCTCTTACTTAAGGCTCCAACACAGGAGTCATTTGGAAGATCATTAAAGAATTCATCTTTACTGGATTCCCAATTACCACAACTTGTTAACATCCTTGACTAAAATTCAGAACAGAAACACTATGAATTGACTTTATTTATTGGTACAAACCTTGCAATATCCAATGTTTTGACACCCACAAACGAGCTGTCCATTTGCCATATCTACTGCAGCAGGGGCTCCCCCTCCATCACTCCTCTGTAAATACAGATAAATTACTAATAATCTCATTAGGTACCAATTGTTTTTTAATCTACCACCAATATATGTTGAAATAACTTTCATAATTATAAATACCCTGTAAAAATCAACAGTTATGAAGTTGGGCCATCGGTTACCAGCTGCTTCATGACAAGTATTCATCATACTGATCAGCGGAGCTGAATTTTGCTTGCAGGCTTGTGCAAGATTTGGGGCATCTGGGAAGTAGTTCATCAGGACCAATGACCTCGTTTTCGTGTTCATGGGGGACGATTCTGCACGGTTGGGACACGAACCAGCTTTCATACCGCCATTACCATCTGCAAATCAGAACTCAACAAAACTGCCTTAGGTTCTTTCAAATTAACTTTTCCTTGGAGCATATTACTTGAAGCAAAGGAAAATATTGGGCATCAAGCTCACATTGATTTTCTACTAAGTATCTCCATTCATAAGCAATGCCTTCAGTGGACTCCTTCGCAGATTTTGACGTAAAAACTACTAAACGCTGATTTTGCAGGACCATGTCATCAATTATTGGCCAATCTTCACCATTTTTTGGCATTCGTGATGCTGGGAACCAGAATTTCCTCAGGCCAGCAGCGTCAAACACCTTATTTAGACCATTTGGAGATGTAACATAGTCTTCAATAATAATGGTGACAATTTCAGAAGGGTTTGCTTCCAGAAAAATTTGAATCTCTCTCAGAACATTAATCGCAGGTTGCTGGTAAATTAGTTATTACACGAGAGTTGGTCAAATAATACAAGCAGTCAATTACTGACACAATTATATGATCGTGCGACTAACAAACAGAATTGAGGCATTTATTATATCTGAGTGATAAAGCCAAAAGAAAACAGGGAAATGCTAATGCCGAATTGACTCGGCAGCTTCCATGGCCATGAAGTACCTTTGAATTGGACACCTGGCATTGCTAAATAAGCACAGTTGGGCTCTGGTAACTATGCTTAGTTTACCAAATTATTCTAGTTATACGGTAGAAGTAATGTGCTTAACCTTAAATGAGCTATCTCTCCACCCCAAATTAGATGTTCTCAATTGATTATCATGCACTTGAAGAAAAATGAGCATGGTATAAAGTCGGGTACAGTCTCAAAATGACCGTTCACTGAACGGTTGAACCCCACCACAGATATTACTTCTATCAAAACAAGGGTTAAATGCTAGAATAAGTTAAATAATTAAGGTGACAAGGTTTAGGGACCTTCAGAAAAGGTAAGAAGGACATTGGAAGAGAGGGAGTACATAGACCTATTCCAAAACCGGCAAAGACAAAATTAGATGCAAAAGTCCTTTATGTGATTATAAACACGTAAACAATCCCGACCCCTAACATACTTACAAAAGCCGTGTAGCTGAAGCATCTGCCACCAGAAGAGTGACATAACCAGATATCATTCTGGAAGTCATACAAATCAAGCATCAACCCTCTAACGCCATTCTGCAGGGTAAAATTTCCAAAACAGAAGCTCATTCAAATGGTGCATCTTATTAATTAATGATAAGAAGGAACCAGCTTAAGTGAATTAAAAACAGCAGTCCGTGTGTTCTACAATTGTAAAATAAATCAATTATAGACAAATAAGATTGAGATAATGGAAGCATTATAGAGAGCAAGGTTTGAAAAATATACTAATTATTTCATATATCAAACAAAAGTTGCAATAGAATGCCAACATCCTGAAATTTCAAACTGTTTGCATAAATAGTTGTTATTTACTGAAGGATCCTTGCCAAGGAAGGATCAACACAAATGACAAAACCATTTTTAACATTAAAGCCATTTGGAAACTAACTGGTTACGTCTGAAAAATTGGGCAAGGACTTCTCTAATGATGGCCCATCCAGAAGTTAATCCACCAAATGATGAGTTTTTAATCAAATTATTAGGCAATTAGGGAAGAAAAAAACTTTTTGGTGTACATGGAACACACTGCAATTGCATATGCAACAAAAGTTCACACTTTCTTTTTCTTCAACTTTGTTTGTGCCGACTCAAATGCTAGGCCATCCATTTTTCTTAGAAGTGGTTCTTATATTAAGAATTAAGCACGTTGGGTTGTTTAGAACTGAAAGGAAAGCAATTTTGCTTCGCATTCAGACCACGAGAAGAAATACAAATCCCAATACCTTAAGCGTTCCCTTCCTGCTTCCCACACTTCTTTGCACACAATACAGCATAGAGCCTTCCTCAAGTATTACATCTATTATATTTACCAGGGCCCTTTCTTTGCGTTATTGAAACTACAGTCTTCATATTTGTCATGAAAACATGAGTTGTAATTATCAGATCATGAATCCATAATTCCCCTGAAATTGACAATCTGGTTCAAAGAAACGATTCCTTTAATGGGTGTGGCAATGGCCCTATTAATAAATTTAAGTAGTTTCTAGCCTTCGTTAAATGTGCTATTAATTAATAGGATCGAATATACTGACACTAATGTCATTTACATTTACATTTACATTTACAGAGGAATGTCTTGAGTCTATATACTTTCACATTCCCTTAGTTTCAAATTGTGTCAGCAAAAATAGAAATAAAAAGTTTGTTCTTATGCCACGTTCAGATCCGGTTAACATGAAGTTAACTTCATGGTAAGTTGGACAATAGACTAAAACGGTACTGACACGCAGACCGGGGTATTTTCTCTCAAATATTACAGCGAACCCGATTACTCTAAAGTGAACTTCATGGTAAGTTCACTTCATAGTAACCAAATCTCGCTAGCGCAAAAGGTTATTTCAATACATAAATACTATAATAGCATATAAGCCATTCCGCTCATCTCTAGCAATTATTATTTCCCTACATTGTGCCTGTGAGTTGTACAAGAACTTCAAAAATTAATAGCTCACTAGAACCAAAACAGCGGAGCAAGAATTAGTTGCAAATTAATATAATCTAGCACATTAGCAAATTGTTGGTATAAAACTAAGTAGTAGGTACATGATAATAATTTAGAAAACTCAAAGATAGTGGAACATCAGTAGTCAGCAAATAATATAGTCTAATACCAACTATCAAATATTTTGTGTATATCTTAATACTCATCACATGCAATGCATTAGCCAGCCGATGGCGGAAAAGACTGTTCCACCACTTTATTTAATGAAAATAGCATGACTATCTCTATTCATAGGAGGGCACATTAGTCTTCTAACCAAATCAAGGCTTAATTTTATTTTAGTAAGAAGTTCACCAAACATTACTCATCATCATCATCGACAAGAAAACAACAAAGAGAACAAATTACGCCGCCAAACTGCAACCAAAACAGAAACATTCCGGCCAAAATAGAGAGAAAGAAAGAGGAAAATACATTAAGCTGACTGGTAACGGTATCCTGCTGGTTCTCCGGAGCTAAAAGCACCGCTCCGGTCGCCGATTTTACCCCCAACCGAGCAAACGCATTGTGCGACGTCAACCATGAATAACGATTAAACGGAAGTCCTTTCACCTGAATTATTCATCTCAAATCAAACACGAAACGATATACACATTAATTACTTAAACATATATAAAATGAATTTGATTATACGAGCTTTATATACCTTTGAAGTCGGATTGAGAGGCTGAATTCGCGTACAACGAGCCCGTACGTTGCCGTTTGCGAGGCAAGTTTCGCAATGTAGCCCTGCGTCGCAATTTCGGTTCATCACGCACGTTTGTCCTTCCTGTTTAGTCGCGATCCACAAAACTAACCGATTAATTCAAATAAACAGCAGATTATCAGCATTACAATGAAATACAGAAAGAGATGATCGACCTTAAGAGCTGTAGAGTATCGGACAATAAAAATTGTGATGAAAATAGTTGCAATGAACAGTTTCATCGTTGATTTCATTTCTCTAGAAAGTAAGGGCTTCATTATTTAGGATTTAAACAAGGAGAAAAAGAATCCGAGAGAGAGAAAAATCTGTTTATGTTTTTCTCTCTCTAAATTTGAAGAGAAATTAATGACTAGAGATATTCAGTGATTAGATTATTAGGGTTTAATCTTTTTTGTTATTTTATTTTGATGAGAGAGAAAGAGGAGAGAGAGACTGAAAGCCATGGAGTCGGAAGGGAAAGCAAATGCTATCTGTAACCACCTTTTATTCCCGCGTTAAACAGTATACACCTTTGTTTATTTAAATCAGTTATATACTGTGTCCCGTTCTAAATGTGAGATTGTTAGTGTACCAAATAAAGAATAGGTCAAATACTCATTAAAAAAAAACCTAATTGAGTTATTAATTAGTTATTTTTTAGGTATCTTTTAATTATCACTAAATAAAAATAAAGTTAATTGCGGGGCTGCGCACCATGAATCAATGACTCCAGAAATTGAGCACCAATTAAGTTGCAGTAGAATCCTTCACCTCCCCTAGCATGGTGTTGTCTGTACACACTAATAAATATGCATTTTGAGTATAAATATGCATTTCTCTACTGCCATCAAATTTGGTGAGCTTAACGGATTGATAGTAATGCAAAATTCATGCTTATCATGGATTGTATGAGTATTTTGAAGTCAAACATTACTTAATAAGATAGTACTCCTTCCGTTCTTTAATATATATCGTTTTAAAATTATGCACAAATATTAAAAAAATAATTATATAATATTAAATATAATATCAATTATTTATATTGTATTTATATTAAAATAAGAGAGTGTTACTTATTGAATAAAAAGTAATGACAGAATCAAGTTATATTTAATATTTAGGTAATATTGAAAACTAAGCAATTAATACTCACTTAAAATTTTTAAACGATAAATATTAAGAGACAAAAAACACTTATCTAAAACGACATTTAAAAAGGAATGGAGGGAGTAGTTGTGACTTGTGAGTGCTTAAAAAAGAGAGTTAAAATTTGATATATTTATAGCGAGCGGTATTAGGATTATGACACATTACTAATATAAGAGTAATTTCATTTTATACACCTATTTCATTAATGATATGTCATAATTTTAATACTGTTCGTATATATATTTTTAGTATATTAACTTTAATTCTAAAATAAAAGGAGAATTACTCTTTGAGAGTTCTAAACTTTTCGACTTTGAAAGTCAAATAAATAATAATATTTTGTTCGTTTCAAATTATAAGATTATTATTAATTTTTAAAAAGTTAATTTAAAGATTTTTAAACTCAAAATTGGTATAAATTTATTTAGTTTAAGTCAATATACAGTTGTGAATATTATAAACTACCTAAAAAGTATTACTAGTTATAAGATTTATTATTTTCTAAATTTAGATTAATCCTGTCAATTTTAAATTTAAAAATATCTCAAATTAACTTTTAAAAAATCAATATTGATTTTATAATTCAAGACGAAAAAAATAATAAAAAAAGTGATAGTCTAATGATAAGGTATTTTTTTTAATATATAAGATTACAAGTTCGAGCTTATTTCTCTCTAGTTTTTCTCATAAAAGGATGAAAATGTATAATATAAAATAATCAAAAATGTATTTGAGGTTTTTCTTAAAAATTAAATAGGTAAATCATTTCCAACTTATTACTCCATTAGTCCATTGTGCCTTGAAGTGCTAAAATTCATTTTTCTTTCTCGGAGAGGTTAGAAAGCAAAGTAAGGTCATGTGTACAAGCAATGTTATCAAATTTGGACCGAATCGACCGGTTCGATTGGGACTCAATTTAATGTTCGGTCTAATTTAAACCGATTTAATCAATTTGATCAAAAATTGATAGAACCAGTTGACCACCGTTTGACCGGCGGTTTAACCGGTAAAATCGATTAGTTGACACAGTTGAACCGATTTTAAAGTGTTTTTTAATTTATTTGTTTTACAAAAATATTTTAATTTTTAAAATTAGATATTTTTAGTAATATTATAACATAATTTCACTATATTTTAGCTTAAAAGAAATTAAATGTTTTAATTTTTTTTTAATTATTAATAATATTTTTTTTTATCTTTGTATAACGTCACTGGTTCAATAACAGATTAACCACTGGTTAAATTAGTAATCCATTCACCTGGTACCCTTTCCGATTCGATAACCGATTCGGTTTTAAAAATATTGTGTACAAGTATACTACAACAGTTCAAGCTAATGCAAATCTTAGAAGGGAGGACCACCCTCGCTTTGACGTATGCAATGCTGATCTTCCCCTCACTACCCTCAAGCAAACAAAAAACGAAGACCTTACTTCTCCCGGAAATTCTCTGTATCTTAAATTTTTAATTTTATTTTTTCATTAGGTATATTAATTTCTCTAAATACACAAATTGGCACAAATATTTTTGGTATATTTTTACCATTTACTTATTACAGTGTTAGAGTCTAATATTAAAAAGCTGGAGCTCAGTAGTTTCAAATAGATGCATACGAAGTTATACAAAATATGAAAAAAAATAGAATTATTTATACATAAAACACCTCCCGTAAATTATATTTGTTGGTACTTTTTGGTTGATATAAGTCATTCAAACCCTATAAGAATTAAAAGAAAAATACATGTTCAAATGAGTTTTAACAACTTTTAATAAGCATGGAAAAAAAAAAACTAAAGTCCTTTTTCCAAGTCAAAATAATACCACTCATCCGAAATGCTTTATACACAAGTAAAAGCAAGCTTTTAGAAAAAGAATGGGGTTTTTCGGGGAGAGCAGTTATAATATCACTATCGGCTGCTCACTTTCAAGTAGACGTATATATTGGTATACAGAGCCATAGAGGGGGCCCTTGCCATGTACGGACCAATTCATTTTCCCTGTTGTTTCTAGAAAAGTGCATTTAAACCCTTTTAAATATGTTGCTTTCGGAAAAGTCTTTATCTATCTATTTAGGGTCCTCTTAATATATATTTTAAAGGCATATGTTAAACATAAAAAATAAGAGATGAGATTTATTAAATATTATTTATTTATATATTTGTTCTGAATTCAATACACAGGGTCTACTAATATATTATTTTTTTATACATTGAATTCAGTGTAAATATATAAATAAATAATATTTAGTGAGTCTCATCTCTTGTTTTTCGCGCTTAGCATGTGTTCTTAGGACACATATTAAGAAAATCCATCTATTTATATTATAAAATGAGAGAAATAATAACATCTTTATTATTAATAATTTTGTGATTTTTTTTGTATTTTTCTTTCTATCCTTTTTATCACTATTAATTTCTATTCTCTCTCTTACTCCCTTATCCCTTTTATTCTTTTATTTTCTCCCACTCTTTTATCAATCTCTATTTTGTCTCTCATATAGTCTCATTTATTTTTTCAAATTTTATTTAAATCTTTTTTTAATTTCACACACACGAAGTGTGTGCCATTAATACTAGTAAGTAATAATTAGCCCATTGCAAGATCCAAAAAGCTTGAATCGTAGCAGCTCATGTTGTAATCTTACAAGTATTTTTGTAACAAAACTTTATTTTATTTTATGTGTTATTCTCTCTGTCTTTAAAAAATTGACTTAGTTTGATTTTGCTGGTCGTATTAACCACTTTTAAAACTAAAAATTAAATATATTTATTTATATTTTCAAACTCATGAAAATTAAAGGTAGTCGTAAATTTGATATAGTTTTTTATGATAATAGTTTCTCCACTTATATTTATAAGAAAATAGTATAAATTTTGATTACTAAAATAATTAATTTGACTGAAAAAGTCAAATTAAACTAATTTTTAAGAAACAGATGCAGTATTAAACTTAAAAATATACTTTCGTTTACGATATACAGAGCATTATTTTGTTCGAATGAGTGAGAGATTGTCTTTGAGTATGTATGTACTCTTTGAAGTCACTACTACAGAAACTATACTTTTGGAAGTTCTAACAAATGTAAAAATGATATGGGGAAGAGGTTTTTTGGTAAATCTATTTTTAGGATGGATCACATAAACACAAATTGACTTTAACGATTCAAACGAAATGAGTGGAAGTTGAGTGACCTTATTGAAAGAAAAAAAAAACTTCAAAAGTTAAGTGGTCCAAAACTGAGTTTTGACAAGGAGGGAATATTTAGTGCAATCGACGTCTGACCTGCAACGGCTGCAATTTAATTACCATGTCTGTGGCACTCGGGCATTGATGATTTTCTTAATGCGCGAAGCAACGTAGGATTAAAAATATGGGCCACCCTCTAATTAGTCTCAATCCACCCTTAACATCTTTGGGTGGGCTTTAGAACCATATATTGGGCTTTACTTTTAGACTCTCTCCCTCGTGTGAAAGAGGTTAAAAATCAAAGTTGTGTAAATCTACATATATAATATTCAAACACTATATATATCTTAATCATTAAAAAATATAATATATCACGAATTTCAATACAATGATACTCTACTTTTTATTTTAATAATTAAGATAGATGTAATATTTAAATATAGTATTTAAATATTGTGCACTTGTACACTTATTCTTACCACTGCTTTCTTGGAGGTACATTACTTAATTGAAAGGATAAAAGCCCCTTTGATTTGATTCCCTATTTTTAATTCTTAGAAATATTTATTGTAAGGATAGTATCATGTCATATATTTATCCCTGTTATCACTAAAAATATTTATACCATTAAAAATTTAAAAGATTTTTTGATCACTAAAATTTTGATAAAAAAATTCACATTTTCATCAAATGACAAAAAACTGCTGAATTATTTTTATTTTTAAAATAGTTATGATATTTTATATTATTATTAATTAATCAATGTTAATTTTAATTATTATAATAATATGATGCATTTTATAAAATTAGAGATATACTAGAGGGAGCGAAGTCGATTCTAATCTATTTAAAAATCTTTAATTTTATACTAGATGGGGCTCTCATGTGAACTATTGCACCACGAGACAAATTCCGAAAGTTCCAAGACACCCGTGCCCTCTCTCTCTCTCTCTCCCCATAATAACCAAACACAAACATAAAAAATAAAATATGTACAGATAATACTCCACTATCATTTTCTGAACCTTGAGGCTTCCTTCAGCATACTCTTGTCTGGCTTGCAGAGCCCACCACATTTTCCTTCAAAAAAAATTCATTTTTTATAATTTTTTAATTTTTAAATATTCTAAAACTTAAATTCTTATGTCACACCCTTAGTATTCGATATATCCCTTCATTTTCAGTTTAACATATTATCATTTATATTTTATTTTATTTTCCCAACCTCAAAGAATATTCTACGATATTATCGAATCGGGATGGCTAATAGGCTAACCCGATGCCAAATCACATAAAGACGACCTTCATCTATGTTCGAGAATCAAAACCAAAAGGTCATCTTAAGGCAAAGATCGATGTGTTCAGCCAAAGACAAAGCCTTGATGAACTAACACTTGTTCGATGGTCTTTAAAGTATAATACCGTATGTATGCAAATGTCTCTGTCAGTCTATTAGAAAGTGTTCAGTAGGACGAGTAACCTCTCCCCCAAGCTAATGACGTACTTTATATGTAAACTAGTGTTCCAAACCCTTGAAAGACTAACATGTCATTACTGAGCTACCTCAAACACGTGAGATTTGTCAACCGATTTCTATAAAGACCAAACACGCCTAGTTAATTAGAAAGGTTAATCTCTCGTACTCTATTTTTTCTATTAAAATTTTTTTATCTTCCATTATTGACATGCATATTTTCTTGAATACGATACTTATTAAAACCTTTCTATCTTCCATTATTGACATGCATATTTTCTTGAATACGATACTTATTTTCACACAAGAGGTATCTTTCAACGACAAAAATTGTCAAGAATATTCTGGTGATAATTAATCTCTTTATAGATTGGATTTTTCCTCAATAATTTGTAATGAGGACTCAAAAGATAGTCATCGTCAATATTGTAGTTTCATAGTTTTCTAACTAGGGAAACATGCTACGTCTTTTCTTGAACATATACTAAATGTAAATAGCTTCCAAAACATTTTGGTTTCTAATAGAGATACTATATGAAGAGTTGGAGAAGGACAATTATAAAAGTGATCACATTAATTTGATCTTATAATTGTTTTTAGTATAATACTAAAATGCGCACTCAGTTCCCTACCTTAGTTATTGAATAAACATACCCCACCAACACCACACTGGATAATCTCATAATTATTATGACCATCTTGTATAAATGCGTATATTAACAAGCACTGTAAACAAATTTAAGATGTACTAACGTTACGACAGGATTTGACTATATCCCAGAAAAATTGAGAACATTCTCAACTTTTCGTTTATGTTTATATTAATTAATTCTAGGACATTTTCGTCATAACTTGATGCGAAAGGCAATTGAAGATGAGTTTCCTTGAGTGAAATGTCTGGAATAAAAGTCTAGAAACATCGAAAGGGGAAAAAATATTCCAAAGGGCTGCCCCAAGAATAGGTATTCAACCTAGCGTATTTACTATTTAATACATTACTTATGATACGAGAATTATTTATATCGAAATAGATAATGCTATTTTTATTTTAAATTATAAATTATAAAGTTATTATTAATTTTTAAAAGTTAATTATTTTTATATAATTTATAAATTTTATTATTCTATTGATTAAAATAAAAAAATTAATTCAAAAATATTGTAAGTAAATTTTAAAAAAATTAACAATAATGTTCCCTTAGTTGTACATTTTTTGCTATTTGAAAAATAGTTGTTTAAACGTTTGTTCAATGCTCGTCTCTAATTGTAACTCAAACCCTAAGTTACTTGACCATTCTGATTTGGTTTGGACATTTTTGTTGATTTTTCAAAATTAATGCTCCACGAAAGTGGCAAATCAACCCAGAGACAATCAATAAAAGATTTTCCTTTTAGTTATTCAAGAAAATAATAAAAATAGAGAAAATGGTGACAAATTTAAGATGGCTATTTTTTTTATTACTTGTATTATTTTTGGTCATTAAGAAGGCTAAACTAAGATATATAAAAGGAAAAAAGAAAAATATGGGTAAAGTTTTATATAATGACCATGTATATATAAGTAGTGTTAGAATCATAACAATTATTAATAAATTATTTATGTTAATCAAATTGAAACTCAATAATTAATATAGTTTATTATGAATAAATCTAGACATATTAACACTTTAAAACAATTATAATAAGTGGAGTATAGTTAGATACAAATAATTAGTTTATTTGAGATAGGTAAACATGTGACACGTATCTTGTGATAAAATATTTAGTTACTAGTAATTGTCTGTGTGTATGAATGCACGGTATAACGAAAAATTAAATTAAAATTTTAAAAATAAAAATATTATTATTATTTGTATTATTATTAAAGAAATTATAAAATATAAATATTATAAATATTATTATTATCGGTATTATTATTATTATTATTATAGGTATTATTATTATTATTATTATTATGGATATTATTATTATCAATATTATTATTATTATTATTATTATTATTATTATTATTACTATTACTACTACTACTACTATTATTGTAATTACTATTACTATTACTATTATTATTATTATTATTATTATTATTATTATAGTGTAGGAGTGAATTTGATTTGGGCGAAAAAAAATTTATGAGATGAAATGTGAGACATTAAATTAAATTGAAAGAATCTAAACCGTCTTTGTACTTTTAAATTTAAAATAAATTTTGTTTTATTATATAAAATTTTCATTTATTATAAATTTATTTATAAATTATTAGTTTGACAAAATTTATTGGTGGAGTATATACAATAGTAAGTCTCTAATGAGTCCCAGTACGGTCAAAGCCGCCGTCATTAGGTTCACACCTTCACCTAGTAGTGCTACCCCCAGTCTGTTTAATAGACTGAATCCCATTACTTTTTTCTCTCTCTTGCAATTTGCAGCTTCGTTCGTGGTCTTCACTATGGCAATGTACAGAACACTCGGCTTGCTGGGCTTACTGTTCATTCTTCAACATATGTTTTCTCCAACAATGGCTGCCATTGGTAATTCCTTTTCTTCCCTCTTATAAATTAACTACAGCACTGTTCATTATTGGGTTTAGGTTGGATTCGCCTGAAATAAATGCTAATTATTAATCATACCAATTTTCAGTGTTTCTCCTTCCATTTATCTTCTTTCTCTTTCTCTTAACTTGCCCTTTTGGATTTATTTGTTTGGGTAAAATTGGTAAATGTGTAGGATGGGTAATCTTAAGAACTTGGATCTTTTCATTAGTTGATGCTCTCATCTCCATGGGTAATCTTCATAATGTATGATTTTCTGGATTTCGAGCTTTTTATGATTTACTATTTGGTGTCGGTAGCTAAATATGAACCGGGTATTGTTGACATATATATTTGAAGTGAAAAACTGCCCTCTGTCATGCATATATTTTATATGTAGCTGTGCCATATATGTAGAGATTGGTTTAGCATAGGCTTCCTTTGGTTTGGTTATTAATCATGTTTTGTTGTTTAATTAGAAATGAGATTGGATAGAAAAAGAAATAGGAAGGAAAGTATATAGGAATAATTCATATTTTTATCTATCAATTTCTCTATTCTTCTTTGCTTTACCTGAAATTTTGTAATCATGAAATTTCTGGAAGGAGGAGATGAAAGATGATTAAAAATACAGTCCCTTATGTCCAGGGCAGTTTATTTGTTCTTTTAGTGGAGGGTCTGCATCCTTAGTTCAGGAAACTGATTGCTCTGAACCTGTTTTTGAAAATTAGAGTATATAATTGTGTCACCTATCCCAAAAAGTAACGACAGGGAAGAAACAGATTTGTATGCTTATGTTTTGGAAATACTTCGATGATCATGCTGTTCCAGCTTCTTTCATTAGTAATTTTTTTTCTTGTTTATCTTATTTTTTGTGTTTGGATTAGTCAAATCTTTAAAATATTTTAGTTAATTATTAGAAATATACCTTTCTGAGATTCTTAGGACTTAATGCGGCTACAAGTTATAGCACCCAGAACTGAGCAATGCTTCATATATAATATTTTAACAAATATACCGAGATTTTTTTTTATTATTTTTTTTGTAGAGATAATTTCTCTTCTTGTTTTGTATTGGAGTATTGTATAACTAGCCTGCTGATTTAAGTTTTTACCTCCATTACAGGATCAAGTTTGCTTGTAGTTTGACCTTTTCTTCTTCGTTACATTATAAATTTTCAATAAAAAGCTTCGTGTCATCTTTTCTGGAAGTTTGTCATCTTACTAGAAGCAAGGAATTTTCTGTAGGGTAACCTACCATGAAAAGGCTCTCCTTTCCCTTGGCTGGGATGCTAGGGGCACGTCCCTTAGAATCATAGTGGGAGTGGAATCTTTATAATTCTTTCTTTTTGTTATTTTATAAGGGACCTGCAATAAGTTTTGTGTTTAACATAAAACTAGGCATCCATTAAGGTGGCTGTAAGACTTGGAATTTGTCATCTGATTGTTATACATTCGTGTCTCCATACAGTCTTGGCATCTTGCATGGTAAAAATTGACAAAGTCTCAACATGGTAAAAATAATGTCAAAGTTTTATTGTTAGTTTACCTTTCCTCTTGCTTAGGATAAAACTATATGTTTTATAACTGGTTTCTTCTACTTTAACAGATTGCCCTTTAGATCTGAGTGGGTCTAACTTTACTCTTGCTGCCACCATGTGTTCTAATAGAGAAGATAGAGGGAAGTGTTGTCGCTACATTAATGCCTTAATTGCTGTTTCTATTGCCCGCTATGCAAATTCAACAAGCAGCTTGGGTGTTACTCCCGATTTATATGAGATTTGTCTCCATACCATATCAGAAACTTTAGAACTGTATGGAGTAACAAGAAATGCAACAGCCTTTTGCGGTCTTGGGACAAAAATTCCTGTTAATTATGAGTGTCAGGGTCGAACAACTGTCACCCAGATGCTGCAGTCTCCAAGATTTATGAATGTTACCAAAAGTTGCAGGGTGCCGCTGTTTCTGCAAAATGATTGCAGGAAGTGTTTAAATGCTGGCATTACATACCTGCGCAATCTAGTTGGAGCTGTAAACAACATGACTTTAAGCACTTGTAGAGATGCAACCTTTGTTACCCTGGCAAACCAAGTTGATAATGTGTCTGCTTTAGACATTGCAGGCTGTTTCTTTGGGATCCAAGGGCTTATTACTGCTCCAGGTATGTCTATCTTTGCAAGACAATGGTTTAGTTATTAGTTTTGCAGTGAACATTCTATTAATCAGATCATGGTCACTAGTTCTATGTTTCAATGTTTCATCTATTTTTCCATTTGAGTGCTGGTTATTTATATACTTACTTATGTACTGTCTAGACAGTGGAAAGTCAATGCTAGATCTGGCCTTACTGAGGAGATGACAAAGTCTTGAGGAACTTGAAACCAAATAGCATGTGGCCTTAGATATTTTATTTTCTTCTTGTTGTCTTCTGCCTCCCCCTGTAAACCTTATTCAATAGCAGCTGGTATTTATTAGATTAATTCTTATTAAGGGAAGTCAACTCAACAACGCCTTTTATCCCGAATCAGTTGGGGAAGGCTATTCATTATTAAACTAAGTATGATAGAAAATCAGTCTAAAAGGAGAACTGGAGTCAAAAGATGCTGAAAGTTCATCACTGCATTACATTTCAGTGGCCTCAATCTCCAAGGGAGGAATGAGGGGATTAAGGAGCCTTGATACCAACCTCCAATGGTGAATGCTTCTGCAAAGTTGAGCTTAAAACTGGCTGGATTGTTCAGAAACAGTGATTAGATGAAGTGTCAAGGAGTCAAAATGCATTCACTTCAAATGCCTTGGAAAATGGCAAGGAGTTACTGATGTTTGCAGGATGTTCCAATGATCCTCCATAGCAGATGATAATTTTTTCATGTGCATCAAATTAGTCTTAATATTATGTGTTGTGTAGCTCGTCTCTGCCTTAAATCAACTTTGTCAAACTTAATTTATACATTGTTTTACTGAATTGTCAAACTTAGTTCCTACGCTAGTGATTTACCATCACTAAGTTTTCCAGTCATCATCAAAAGGCTAGACTATTTTTTCATGGTGAGCTCCTCTTTACTTGGGGAGACTGCTTTCAGGTGTATTATTCTGGCTAGCGGGCTGAAGGAATTTGATTGTTAGGAATAAATTACTTGCTTACCATTTGTATTACTATGTTAATGTGGCTTTGCCAAGGAACAAAAGAGGTCATGAAGCCCATGTCTTTATTAAATGGACTCTACCTGCTTTTCAGCCTAACTTATAAATATCGGAAGATTCACTCAGGAGTTGAAGTAGTTTCCCATGCTTGTAATATATCCTATTTTGGGATATTAACTCTGATTACTAAACTTTTATTCGTTATTTATTTTACATGACACGGTGTCCATTCTAGATACATGATAAATGATATTCATTTTTTGTGTTTATTAACCATGTCCTAAACATTAGACTTCTAATTGCTGCGACTCTGATGATAGATTCAGAACCATCCCCATCTACACCTTCGCCTGAGGCATCTCCAACTCCACTTATTGCTGCTAGCCCTAGTCAGCACTCCAAGAGTGTACCTTTTAGAGAAAACCACCATCACTACCGTCTCTCGCTCGTTCCTGGTCTCGGCATAGCAGTTACAGCAGTCGCTCTTATGATGCTGGCTGTCTTAATATTTCTTATTCGTAGGAAAAGCAGAGAGCTTGAGGATTCTGATATTACTGATAAAACCTCAAAAGCCTTCTCTCAGCCTTCAAGAAAATTTCAAGAAGGTACAGTTCTGATCATGTGTCTCTCCTTTCTGGCAAATGAAGGGCGTAATTAATATGCTTTTGCTCTTTTTTCTCCTCATTTAATTTGGGTTGGGGAATTTGAACTACATGCAGGTCCATCTATGTTTAAAAAGTTCAGCTATAAGGAGACAAAGAAGGCGACTGACAACTTCAGCATCATCATAGGACAAGGGGGATTTGGCACTGTTTACAAAGCACAGTTCAGGGATGGTTTAGTGGCAGCGGTGAAACAAATGAATAAAATTTCAGAGCAGGCAGAGGAGGAGTTTTGCAAAGAAATAGAGCTTCTTGCTAGACTTCATCATCGACATCTTGTTGCTTTAAGAGGCTTTTGCATTGAAAGAAATGAGAGGTTATTTGGGCATTCAGATATGTACATGTGATGATTGTCTGTCTGTGTAACTATGCTGCAAAATAAAACATTTATAATTTTTTCATGGCAGGTTTCTCATGTATGAATATATGGCGAACGGAAGCTTAAAAGATCATCTTCACTGTAGGGCTCTTTACTTTTTCTGGAACTTGGTCATTAAGAGGGAAACCGCCTGGGTTGGGGGGGGGGGGGGGGGGGGGGGGGGGTGTGGTTTAAACCACTTCATGGATTTTGATTTTATAACATATGGATTGTCTGGCTTTTTCATTGTTATTCAGAATTCTGGTTTTCATCTTCCCCTTACTCGTGCATTTACATGACAAAATATATTGTGTGTTTTTATATTAAAGTTTTGCAACTACTTGATTCTGTAAGGTTAATTGATATGAAACAAAAAGGAAATATGAGTTGTCTTATTATTGATGTCTTGATATATGCCTCATTTGGTTTCTGCAGCTCCAGGTCGAACTCCACTAAATTGGCGGAATAGAATACAAATCGCCATTGACGTGGCAAATGCTTTGGTAATTGCCCCGGATAACTACTAGTTTCTAGAATGTTTGGTTTCAGTTTAAAACAATTCTGAATTCTTTCTGGTCTAGTTATTCTCTTTTAATATTGTTATCTCTTCCTTATTTGATATCCTGCATGCAGGAGTACCTCCACTTCTATTGTGATCCTCCCCTGTGCCATAGAGACATCAAGTCCAGTAATATTTTGCTGGATGAGAACTTTGTCGCGAAGGTAAGTATTTAGTTAAAGCCTAGCTATGAATCACTCCCCATATATATATATATGGCATTGTAGTATATTTTCTGTATGAGAACTTCATTCGAACTTTATTTGATAAAAGGATGCACATCTGAGCACTATGCTTCGTAAAAACTTCTTCTAATCCTTAGTTTTGCTTCAGGTTGCAGATTTTGGCCTTGCACATGCTTTAAAAGATGGTTCCATTTACTTTGAACCAGTAAACACAGATATAAGGGGAACTCCAGGTTAGAAGAAAGTACTCAATATTTACATCTAATATGAATATATAATTGATCTGATTGTATGTGAATGCTGCATAAATTTCAGGTTATATGGATCCTGAGTATCTGCTCACTCAAGAGCTTACTGGAAAAAGTGATGTGTACAGTTATGGAGTTGTACTGTTAGAGCTAGTGAGTGCAAGACGCGCAATACAAGACAACAAGAATTTGGTAGAGTGGGCCCAGGTATTCATGAACTCAGAATCGAGGATTCATGAGCTTGTTGATCCCAGTATTGGGGATTCTTTTGACTTGGATCAGCTTCGAACGGTGGTGACAATTGTGAGATGGTGTACTCAGACAGAAGGGCGGGCTAGGCCTTCTATCAAGCAGGTTTTGAGACTTTTGTACGAATGCACGGACCCAATGCATGGTGGGTTTGTCGAAGCTGTGGAAAAAGGAGATTATGAAGGAACCGGAGGTAGGGGAAGTACAAGTAAAGGTAAAATGCACAGCTGGGATGGAAGGTGTCTAGCTTCTTCTTCAAGTACATCTAGGTCATATTGCAGTAGAAGCTTTCTTCTTGAGACCGGATCTCCACAATCTCCTTCCAATCTCCTTTCCATTTAAAGATCAAACATTCATATGTATTACCTTCGTATAACAAAGCAGAAGTTTTTGCGCAAGCACTTTGACTAACCTGTGGCTGAAAGCATTGGATCAGTTCGCAGGTATACATAATATTCATCCTTGTCAAATATCAACTAAAAGCCTTTATTCTGTAGAGTAGCTATTAACTTTGTGATTACTTTATACATTAAGATAAACAAAAGAGGAAAAACAATTGTTCCAGTTTTGTGTTGTACTAAAATTTTGTGAGGAATGAGATATATGATTCCTCTTGGCTTGTATTGCTGTCTAACAAAGTGAATTGTTACAACTATTGATAAATATTGTTTTTTTTAAGGTTGCGACTCGTGGAACCTTTTGTCATATTTGTCTTGTGATATCACAGCGAATTATGTGAACTGGTGGTAGTTTACTCTTTCCTGAATATCTTTATACCTGTTGTATTAGTTTCAATGGTGCTCTAATTATACAAGCAATAATTTTATGTAGATTTCTAATAGTCTAAAGTACAGTTACATTCCACAGATACTATATTTCATTTTATCACATTTGCTTGATGGAAGCTCTGAAATTGGTAATGTCACGAAATATCTCTTATGTTATATCAGATTCACCTATTGTTCTACGCTAATGGGATGCTTATCATCGTATATAAATATATAATATATGAGAAGCTTTTAAATCTATAGGTCAATCAGTTGCCTTCTTCACAGGATGGAGTCCCCTTACACTTTTAAGCTTGTACAAGATCAATGGAAAGCATGTTGGGAGAAGTCGTATATAGTCTGTGCAATAGCATCATCGGCACAAACATTAGCAAGCAATCTTAAAGACCAAGGTAGGTACTTTGATGCATTTGTATTGTTTGTCTTGCATATCAATGCCGCTCATGAATACTGGCACGTTAGTTAGGGACAGAGTGATGAAAGTTACATAAGTATCTATGTGCACAAATAAGTAGGTTTAGCTTTCTTGAAACATTAACATTTGGAATGGAATATGGATGTTAAATTGTGTTTAGTATTCTTCTGCTACTTTATTTTTCCATTTTATATCGTATTTTAGAGCCAATGAGTACACTGATAATGGTTTCCTGCTGCGTAATGAGGCCTCATGTTATGATCGACCAAAATGTTAGTTGAGCCTGAGATTTTAATTTGCAAAGGGACTACTAGTCTAGCCATGAAATCTATATTATGAACTTGCAGCAGCTTGGCTCACAGATCACCTTTTTTGGGTTGGGTTTCACAAGTTTTGTGATGATGTTATTCCTCCCTTACAACATGAAACCTGAATTGGAACTTGGTGTGATTATTTTATGCGGTTGGGTTGGGAATTGGGAAGGGGTGAATCATAATCCTATTGTGAAGAAGAAATAAAAAAAATATTTATTGTGAAGCTAGTGAGAATGAACAGAATAAAATAAAATGAAATGATAACCGTATTCTATTTAACTAATAGGACCCAAAAATGTAAATGCTCAACATCTTTTGCATGCATGATGCTAACTAACTAAACTGGGAGTTAAATTCTTTAGCTATAAAAAAAATAGAATTCTTTTACCTACATATAAGACAAATGAGTGTGGTTTAATTTTATTTCATCTTTAACTCAAATAAGTGGATTATACTCATTTATCTTATATACGGATAGTCATGCACAACATGCTGCTGATCCCGCGTCTATGTAGTTTCACCGTTGCCGACAGATGAAGGATGTATATTTGCATAAAATTGATGGTTAACGGATTGAAGTTATCAGTAAAAAAATTCAAAAAGGAACACACAAATAAAAAAATAATATTGGACATTCAATTTTTATTTATGGACAATTTTGGATACAAAAAATCATTTCAGAGGCACGCTAAACCACCGACTATCCAGTGCTCCACCATGATCTTCAAATGTCGTGCTAAAAAAGGTTTAATATGTGAAATAGTAAGCTAATAAAATATCAAGTTGATTAAGAACAAATCTATGCCTAGGGTCAACTTTTGGACGGACCTTAATATAATAATACTTCTAACACCCTCAACATATCAATCAAAACCAAAGTCAGTGGGATATGGTCTAATGATCGAGAAAATTACGAACCCAATTTTTTTTTATTTAATTATATTCATAAGAAAATATGAGGTATGATGTATGTGTGTATGTGATAAGTTGTATGATGAGAGTTACTAAATTAGTTAATTAACTAAAGAAGGAAAAAGATTTCAAGAGAAACTTATGTGATGAAATCACAAAGCTTGAACGTTGACCTTGTATGACAATTAAGAAGATTTTTAATGAACAAGTTAATTACTTGTATGAATAATGCGAAAGAAGAAGCAAGTGAATTATTTGAGATAATCCAATGTGGGAATAATTATTTGTGTATGGTTAACTATATTATAAACCCAATTTGATGATAAGGGTTAGTGAATGAATTAATTTA
This sequence comes from Hedera helix, assembly GCA_947179155.2. Taxonomy (NCBI): domain Eukaryota; kingdom Viridiplantae; phylum Streptophyta; class Magnoliopsida; order Apiales; family Araliaceae; genus Hedera; species Hedera helix. The sequence goes on from OX359287.1 coordinate 32,429,207, forward strand.
ATCAAATCCAATGTACTTGTATTAATATGTACTAGGGTATTATTAAAACAAACCCAAGAATTTGCAATTAATAGTGTTATTTAATTAAGGAGTCCAATGGACTTATAAATAGCAAATCTAATTGGATTATAATTTAAATCCAAATGAGTTGTTAAACTAGGTCAATTAAGTTTACCTAGTAGCTCATATAATTAATTTAATTACTAGTCTAGGTAATTTATTAAATAAGCCCAATGCTTATTTTAATTAAAGGTAGCATAGTTATGTAAATGCTAGCCCAATGTGTGATATAAATTGAGTCCAAACAATTTAATTGAATGAACCCAATAGAACTTAATTCTAAGATCCAAGGTAGAGCCCAATAAGCTTGTATAGGTGAATATGTATACATATATTGGTGTATATATATATATAGATACTTATATAATTATATAGGACTTAAAAATAAAGTCAAATTAGAGAAATAAATGGTCAATCCCGAATTTTGGGGCCCACATGGATATAAAGCTAGCTTGTTGGATGATTTTGGAGTGTAAATTAGTTCAAGTAACCCCCAACCACCCTAGTCAATTAAAGGGTCAATCAAAAAGTCTATCAAGTAGTCATTCCATGCATAGTAAGCAAGATTAGAGCCTTAATCAACTAATGTTAGTTGATTAGTAGAACTAATGGTAAAATCCTAGAGTTCTATAAATACAAATGTCCAACACTTGTGCAAATGTTGGTTCATTTGTTTCATTCACTAAAATATAGAGAGAGCATTCTAGAGAAAATAGAGAAAACTCTTGAGAGTTGGAGTTTCACCAAGGAGATTGCTAGAGACTTATTAAGGAGGAGTCATCAACAAAGTCTCTAGCCAAGAGAAGAAGAGCATAAGGTTCAAAAGTGTTCTATCTCTTCTTTATTTCATTTTTTGTAGACTATATATGTTTAATATGGTCAAAATATATTTTTTAACCGATCAAAAGTTGTTTTGATGGTCTAGAAGTCTTAAGCTATGATAAATTGGTAGATACATGGTTTGATATGCTTAAATCATGTTTTGGTATGTGTGAAAGACATAAAATTGGAAGAAATGTCTATATGAAAATTTACCGGTAAAACTCTAGGTAGCTATGTGCTATTTAAGGTTGTAGTTTGAAATAGACAAGTTGGAAAATTAATTTTTATGGCTAGAAAGTTAGATCTATGAGTTTTAAAGAAAAGTCCAACTTGAAGTTTTCAAAAATATTGAATAACGAAGAAGTTATAGCTTTTACCGCAAAGGATGTCGTTTTTAAACCCTAGATGGTTCGATCCGTAAATTTCGTGTAAAACGTTTTCTAAAAGACGATCGAACCATGGAATATTGTAAAACAAGAGGTTAAGATCACATCAACACTGATTTGGTGTTATTTGGAAGTGTAGATTTTATTTAATTAAGGTTTGATCAAAGGGTATCAAAACTGTCAAAAATCAAAAATTTGGACAACATTCTGCCGGACAGCGCCGGGGCGCCGTCTTGCAGTGTAATCACTGCGCCGTGGCGCAGTGCACTGTTCCAGGGAAAAAAATAAAAATCGAACCAGGTCGGGCCGGACCGGGTCGGGTCCGTACGGATCCGAAAATGGAAAATGTTCCAAAAATTATTTTATTATTTTTGGACTTAATAAATATATTTTTAATTAAATATAAGTGATTTAATAGATAAAAAGTGTTAAATATTATTAAAGGTTTAATAATATAATTAAATTAATAAAATATTATTATTAATATAATAATATTAAAAAATCATTAAAATATTATTAAATGTATAATAATATTATAAAGTGAATAAAATATTATTAAAGAGTTAATAATATTAAATAAATAAAATATTATTAAAATGATTAATAATATTAATAAAGAAATTAAATATTATTAAATGGTTAATAATATTAGTAAGTTAATAAAATATTATTAAATGATTAATAATATTAATAAAGGATTAAAATATTATTAAATGATTAATAATATTAGATTATGAGTAAAATATTATTAAAATGATTAATAATATTAATGAATGATTAAAATATTATTAAATGGTTAATGATATTTGAATATGAATAAAATATTATTAAATATTTAATAATATTAGATAATGAGTAGAATATTATTAAATGATTAATAATATTATAAAGGGAATAAAATATTATTAAGTGACTAATAATATTAGAGAATGAGTAGAATATTATTAAATGATTAATAATATTAATGAGTTAATAAAATATTATTAAATAGTTAATAATATTAACGAATGATTAAAATATTATTAAATGGTGAATAATATTAGTAAGTTAATAGAATATTATTAAATGATTAATAATATTAGTAAGTTAGTAGAATATTATTAAATGATTAATAATATTAATAAATAATTAAAATATTATTAAATGGTTAATAATATTAGTATGAGGATAAAATATTATTAGGTGGTTAATAATATTAATGAGAGAAGAAGACATTATTAAATGTTATTATTTTGAGTATAAAATATTATTAAATGAATAATAATATTTATAAGTTATTGGAGATATTATTTGATAAATAATATCATGTGAAGAGTAAGACATTATTAATAATGTTAATATATGATCGAAATATTATTAAATGATTAATAATATTAACTAAGGATAAGGATATTATTAAAGGATTAATAATATTATTAAGAGGTTAAAATATTATTAAATGGTTAATAATATTTACAAATGATTAAGATGTTGTTTGATAAATAATATCATTGGGGGATAGTGTAAAACATTATTTATGTATTAATAATGTTAATAAGTGTTTGAGATAATAAAGAGATTAAGATGATTATTAGATGGTTAATAATATTGAGGAACTAGATGATTTATTATTGAGATAGTAAATGGTTAAAATATTATTATACGATTAATAATATTATCTGTGATATTTATATATTATCAAAGGTGATAGTATTATAAAGCAATAAAGTGATAGTTATGTGATTTAAAATATTATCAAGGGATTGATAATATTATTAAGAGTTTTAAGGTTATGATTAAGTGGTAGATGATTTAAGACATATATGGTAAGGTTATTAATGTTAAATAAACCTATATGTGTTATGCTAATTGGAGGATCAATATTGTTGAATATTAGGTCACCCAAAGGAAGTATTTTTAAGTTGAATAGCAGTAGTCAGCGGAATAGGCAAGTTTCTCTGAACCTTAACTTGTATTTATTTGGCAAGTTATTTATGTAGAATCTGAAATTTATTTCAAAATGCATGATGAAATAATTATTAAGAATTATTTCATATCTATATTGTTATTGACAATCGCACTTAGGTGCATTTGCATAACTGTTCACGTTATGAACTGTTTAAAGAGAAATATCTATGCTATTTGTTTCAGCTAAATATTGCATGTGATATTATGACTGTTCTTGTTATGAACTGTTCTAAGTGAGGGTTCTATGCCAATTGTTTCGGCTAGACCATGTACGATTTAAATTCATAAATCTGAATATTATTGAAGTTAGTCCAAACCATATTGTTGTGGTGCGGAATCTGATGGGATAAGCTGAAATGAACAGAGCATTATAAGCAGATAAGCTTACGGTCGGATGGAATATTCCCGATCAAAACGAACTAGATGGTTATATTGTGCATTCTATAAACGTACAATAAGCTGATCACCTAGAGTACCCATCACCGGATATGTCAATCGAAATGATTGTTAATATTCAAAACGAACTGACAATCTTCTGTCTACAGGGTATTGTAAATACTCAAAACGTGTATTCATGGTCTTGTGACCCTTTCAGCATGATGAAGCAGTATGTTATATCAATTGAATTATATTATTTAAAGTTTGCATGTCTTCACAATTATTATATATTGTTGAAGTTTCCAAAGCTAAATCTTTTTCATTCATGATATACCTTTTATTGTTTATTTAAACTTGCTGAGCAAAGTAGTTGCTCACCCTTGCTATATCATGAACTATTTTCAGTTAAGCCGAGTTATCTAAGGAGTACCACGGCAAAGGACAGATGAACGAGTAGACGTAATTAGTTCGTACTATTTGTGTAAACCTTTTGTATTATAAGGTAATGATGGTGTATTAAGGTTAGTGGAACCTGGGATTGAAGGTACGTTTTGTAATGAAATTATGTATGTTTTCCGCGAGATATTGAAGATGTATTTTATGAATGTTTGACAAGTGTTGAATAGTGAGCACCGAACCCGAGGTTCAAGGGATCCGAATTTGGGGGCGTGTCACATATGGCATATTATTATATATTGTCGTTAAATTTAAAATGTATTTCTATAATTAATTACTTTATAATATTACAGGAATAATCTAACTTTCCTTCTTGAGTTGACCACCAAAATGAAATGACAAATTTTCAAACCTAGTAGTCAGTCTCTCCGTTTTCAAAAACATAACATCACTGTTAACTTTTAAAATTAATTTGACATCTTTACTATAATTTTTATAAAAAATTAATATTTTTAATAGTAGACGGATCTCATATTTATATAAAAAAAATATCTTGTAAAAATATTATTTCCCTTTTAATAATTGTATTGCCTAAAAACAAAAAATAATAAATATATATATATATATATATATATATATATATATATATATATCATATTAATTTTTAAATTAAAAATATCTCAATTTGACTTTCAAACAATCAAACTTGAAATATCAAATTATCTTTTACTTTGATCTGGATTATTACGCTAAAATTAAATTCTAATTTCTAAAAAATGAACCCTCATTTTTGTCCAGAAGATAATGTATTTCGAGAGCTAAGATTTTCTAGTCACGTAATACATATATTTGAAATAAGTATTCTTTTCAATAATTCATGCCACATTTCAATTTTTGCCTTCCTTTTCTTCTTCTTCTCTGTTTTTGGGTCGAGGCTATTTTTACTATATGAAATGTAAAAGGTTTATAATAATACTTTCCCTTCCCCTATAACTAGGGTCCCTATCAACTCTTACTATTAATACAAAGGCGTATGTATGGAGTAAAAACTTAAAAGACCAACTACATACTTACTACCACTAATCCCAAAAAAGATAATGCCATGCTGTGGCTTTGACTAAGTTGCTAATATACTGTAAACCCAATAAAAAGGCTGGATTACATTGATAATTACAAGTCACAACAACTTAAATTCAAGTTAAAAATACACAGAAAGATCTCCCATTCTTGGTCGATCAGTTACAGTCACTGTACCACAATCCTGCTTTCGAAAATTCAGATATTAACCAAAGAAGCTATTCTGACCTTCCTTTTTCACTTTTTCTTTTATTTTTTTTTTTGAAAAAAGAAAAAGATAGGAGTATCTTTTTGGAACTCTATAACTAAAACAGAAGGAAGTGGTAGCAACAAGCATACCTCAAGCATGTGATGATGGCAACTGAGTTAGATGATACAACTTTCAACATATGGGAGCTGTCAGAGTTCTTTAGCCACCAGCTGCGGCCAGGAACTTTTTCTTGCTTACTGGTTCTTCATGCAACACCACAATATCTCTCAGCTTTTCAAACAACTCCTCCGGCTCATTCACGCCGAACCTTTGATAGTCCAGAGGTTTCTTGTACCGTTGCTGATATATTGCGTCGAAGTAACCCAGAAATATACGACAGGAATAGCTCACTAAAATCTCTTGAAGCTCGTACTTGAACTGTTTGAGGCTTTTATCAGTCGTTTTAGATTGATTTGTCACACCCAAATCAAATTTATCTCCGTCCCTCCTCTCATCATGTTCTTCAACAACTACCCTTTCATCATCTGAGAACTCGTCTGAGGATCCCATACCACTGATTAAATCGATGTTCTCTTCCTGAGTGGTTGCTTTCCCCTTTTTATCATTCTCTGCCGGATCTGATGGAGAACTGTTTGGTTCGGCTCTAAAGCCAAGCAGGTAGACAAACTTCTTATGGCCTTTTCCCACTACAGAAATCTTGTCACACATCTTCTTGAAAAGATTTACGAGTTTGAATGCCCCATACTCAGAAACATAAAGAGGCCTCCCAAAAAACTTCTGATACGTGCAAGGAACACGAGTTAGGGGCATACAACCTCCAGACAGTTCAAGAAGCTTCACCAGCTGGCCCTTTAAACCATTTAGGTCTCCAGGCTGTACCCACATCACATTGTTCTGCTCACAAGCAACACTAGGCCCAGCCAAAACTTCATTGAGACCAGATGGAAGACTGTGTGATCTCAAAGTTGTTGGAAAATAAGGTCCAGAGATTGATGCACTATTGTATTCCGATAAAGACTGTGTCACCACTGAGAAATCCCTAGAGTTATAATAGGTCTGTGAGATCCCTCTATAAACAATTGCTTCTTCTTCATTTTGCCCATCTGTGTGAATTAATGCTTTACCCTGGGGGAGAAAGCCTTCCCCGCGAACCACACTTGGCCAGTCCCAAACAAACCTACCTGCATTACTCAGCGCAGACGATACACCCACGCCAGAAGGAATGACAAGAATCACAGTATATCCACGTTGACCGAGAATGTGAAGTGCTGGAGAAAAATCAACGTCCCCTGAGATCAGCATGATGGATGATGGTGGACGATTGTCCAGGGCAAAAAGAAACATGTCAACCAAGATAGCCTTGTCAGCAGCATCCTTCCTCCCATTAGGGACATCTATTAGCTTGACACCAGTCCTCTGGCATCCCTCTCTTAGTCTTCTAGGAAATGCATTAAAATCCCCGTACGCAGAAAACATTGTAACAACTCCGTTAATAACAGGATGGACCCGTAATGCCATTCTGATATTACCAGCAACATCTTCTGGGCGTACATCACCTGGAACAGGGCAGTTCTCAATGTCCCATAGAATAGCAACAGGACCATCTAAAGAATTCTGGAGTTGCAAAAGAGGTTGAGTTGAGTTTGTCTCTGAAATTGCCATATGTGATTGTCCTGTGGATTCCGAAGACAAAGTTAAAGCTGATGTATTTGGATTAGCCATAACTTTCTCATCAAAAGCTCAAAGGTCCCCAGCAGGTGATCAAAAGGAAGACTATAAGAAAGAATGCCACAATGTGCTTCAAAATATATGGGTGGATCAAGTAGACTCCAATAGTGAAGACCTCCTAAAAATCTCTCACAAAGCTATAGGCACATAATGGCAGTGTCTCAGCTCAACAAGCAATAGATTGACAACGAACTATAGCTAAAGCTTGGTTATTGACCACCACCAATGAATTAAAAAGGCAATAGAACCAAACGAGCGGGGTATTCCAACTTGACTTTCTACAAGGACGCAACATGATTCAACTTTTAGCCAAAACCATGATTACTAGTAACTGCAAGCCAAAGAACTGGAAATTTCTAATGCACCAACATCCACCTTTTGTCCTTACAACAAGATATATGCAAATAAAAAGAAAAGATTCAATAGCAGGTAAAACGATAACACTATCAACAATATAGGCACATTATCCTGCAACAAGAAACTGTGCTAAGAAATCAAATTATCGTAAATAATGCTACGTTTAGTTCTGAATTAAATAACGTATAGTACAACATCGACAATACAGAAAATAGTTATGCTCTATAAGACAAATGAAAATGATTACTGAAAAACTGTCCATATCCATATCGATTAATTGATAATAAGGATAAGTTAGGGCCATAGATTAAAGCATACATAGACATATTAGGTACTGAGAACTCTACACCATGAAATACTACCTATGCTTAGGACTGCAAACTAGCCGAGCTTTAGCTTTCAACTAAAAGTTAAACGAGTCAAGTTGAGCTGAGCTCAAAACAAGCTTACTTTGTTGTTTGAGACTCATTAAAATATGAACTGAGCCAATCGAGCTTGAGCTGAGTTAAAGCAAATTTAAATAAGTAATTATTATATGTATATGGTTTTGATATGTGTAAAAACAATAACACAACCAAGCTTAAGTCTTAACTGACACGGTCTCAAGTCAAACACGGCACAGCTCGAGCGCAACTGTATTTGTCAACCTCAACTCACTAAGTGAACTTGTGCCGAGCATAGCCTCGTTGGCTTGTTTGCAATGCCCTACCTCATTTCCAAAGGAGAATTCAAATTTGAAAGTTGAAAATTTTCAACTTGAACATAATAAATGGTCAAGATAAAAACTTACTTAAATATGAAGAAATCTGGTTTTCTGATTTTTAATATTTTTTTATAAAAAAGTTACTCTCATTTTGGGATGTATTTAAAAAGAAAAGTTGAATCTCAATTTGGGATGGAATGATATGCCTAAATTTAGAACATTTTGATTCATTTTTCACCAAATTCCCGTGTCTGATACCCACACCCGTAACATGTTCATGTCGACACCGATACTTCTGAATTTTACAAGAGTCCATTTAACATAGGGATGGAGGGAATATTATAAAGACTGCTTCATAGATGGTAAAACTACATATCTATAGGACTGATTCGGAAAAACAGAAGAAAAAAATCACTAGACAAGGTTATGATTGACAATGCTGACAATAGTGATAACCATTAGCCTGGACACAAATCCGAAGACGACAATTACTTCAATCAGTTCAATCATAGTTCACATTTTGCAACTTATAAATATTTACACAGACCAGAAATATCCTCCAATCAAATATGATCGTAGTAAGATGCAAAATAATGGTATCTACAGATAATTTAAGGTTTCAATCAGAACAAGTCCAACTACCCAAATCTTAACTATATGCTCAAAAGAAGCTCCAATACAGAACAGGAAAAAAATAAGATTATATTCCCCAATACATATACAACTGCAGAATTCAGGAACTAAAACAAAATCAATATATCAAGAACTAATTGAATGTTCATATAAAGGCCCAACAGGGTTTATGATTTAGATAAAGCCCTAACTACAAGTAAATTTAAAAAACTTGCGAGTGTTCAGTTCTTGAGAATCAGCAATTACAGAAAACTAACAAAACAATCGAGCGGAAGAGATCAGCCGTTGACAAATAAGATCGGAATATGAAATACTTCATCGTATTTATAGAGAGAAACACTAACCTGCCCAAAAGAGAAAACTTTTCTTGTGAGTTATGAATAAATGAAATTTATTGGTGGATACGGCCTATAAAAGAAGTTAAAGATTACTACCAGACTTTATTCATTCAGTAATCCCACCGTCCCAATTTCGTTGTCCCTTCTTTTTACCGGCTTTCAACAAACTCGTATAGGGCGAGTGTATTGTCTGTATTATGTATAGTAGGTGTCACACGCTAATACATATTGGGCGAGTGTATGTCTGTATTATGTATTTATGTAATGGGAATTGATATTTTTATAAATTAATTTAAATTTTTTAAGGTTAAATAGGAGTTATTTATAAAAATATTAAATTAATTTATAAAAATATCAATTTTTATATGAAATTGATATTCTTATAAGATAATTTGATATTTTTATAAGATCAAATGAAACTCAATTATAAAAATATTAAATTAATTTATGAAAATATCAATTACATGTGTATATTAGCAGTATAGTATATCCGTGCAAAGCATGATCTTATTCTTAATTTTAATATTTTATATTTATTTAGATTAATATTTTTTAATTTAAAATTATTTTTATTTCAAATTATAAAATTAATATTAATTTTTAAAAAATCTAATTTAAATATTTTTAAACTCAAAATTTACATAAATTTATTTTGTTTATATTAATACAATTATAAATATTATAAACTAATTAAAAGTACTATTAGCTTAGAAGATTTATTATTTTCAAAAGTTAAATGAATTATGTCGATTTTAAATTTAAAAATATCTCAAATTGACTTTTAAAAAGTCAATAGCAATCTTATAATTCAGAATAGAGTGAGTATTTTGAATAAAATAAATAATATTACTTTTGATTTAACACGCTATTTAGTTATTGACATGTTAATATTTAGGATTTTTTTTTTCGAATTTTATATATTAACTATTTATTTTTAATGATAAATTTTTTATTTTAAGACTTTTATAATTTTTTGTAATTTTTTATTATAATTTATATTTTTTAATATTTCTTTAACTATGCGTCTTTAGATTTCTTATTTTGAAATAAAGAAAATTTTGTACTTATAATTATGCAGTAAATATGATTTTTTTTTTTACCTTCAATTTAAAATATTTTGACATCCCTTTAGCATGAGTAGTCTGTAAACAATGCAATATAATATAATAAAATATTTTATTTAACAATAAAGCTCAATTATATATTATATAAATATCATATTTAATTTTTAACAATAAATCAAGCAATGGTGATAATGAAATCATTAAATATTATAGCATACCAAATTATTGTAAAGGTGAATCAATAGATTAAGACCTACAACATACCGAGTTAACGGATAGATTGATGATTATCGGGGTATTGTATCAGTAATAAATTTGATTCCACTATAATTTATATGTATATGTAGATAAATTAGTTTTAGCTTAAATATAGATTAATATCATGAACGTTCAACATTTTTTCACTTTGAAGATTGAACTCTCAATTTTGTTCAATTAAGTGATTAAATTTTTAATTTTTTTTACTTTAGAGATTGTCTTATCAGTTTTTTCAATTAACGGACTAAATTTTTAATTTTTTTTTTCACTTTGGGGATTGTCTTATCAGTTTTTTCTGATTACGTCTAATTGATAGTAATGTGTTTATTCAATTTATTTCTTTTTATTGAATGAAATTATGTACTTCCTCCGTCCCAAATTAAAAAAATATTATTAATTTTTGAAATTTAATTTAAAATATTTTTAATCTCAAAATTGATAAAATATATTAAAAATTATGAAATAACAAAATTTTAATTAGTAATACATTTATACATTTTAAATATTTATCATTAAATACCTAATTAATTACAAGATTATCTAAAGTCGTCATTACAAGATTTTAAAAGTATCAATATAATGATATATATATATATATATATATATATAGGAATCGATCCATTGACAACGTTGTAAAAATATAATTATATTTACAATAGATGTCAGCTGTATAGGCTGAGATTTGACGGTTTAAATGGTCATTGTCCGCAGTATAATATTCAAGTATCTAAAAATATCATATTGCGGATGGTATTAAATATCCAAAACACCCCAGCATGAATGTAATAAATTCATCGTCTGTAGTATTATATTGCGGACGATGAATGACTGTACTAATGTCTTTTAAAATTCACCGTCTAGGTGATACGCACAAATTTTAGTATAAATATATCTATGCTTTTGTTTAAGTTTTATATCTTCATAGATCTCGATCGAAATAGTTGTATTTAAGGCTATTAGATTTTTTATTTGTTCTTGGTTATTCTAATTCTTACTGATTCAGTGTACAATCGCAGCTTTTCTTTTAAAATTTGGTACACTACATGTCTTTTCTCACTTTTATGGCCTATGGAAGTTTAAATTTATGTTTGAAGTTCCTAACAAGTGCATCTATTTGTGTCCATATGATGGGTCCTCATTTAGGCTCTTTGTCAACTGACATTCACAAGAATAACAATGCATTCTATTTTTCCAAGTTTCGTAACTGACCTAGAATGAAGTTGAGTTGAGTTTCCCAAACCCCTTAATTTGGATAATTGGTTCTGGCCTGCATATTAGAGAATATTATATCTTCAAACTGATAGACGAAACACTTGGTTCCTGTTTCTCTTTAATTCTACTCCATTTGATCTAACATGTCCTTTTTTCTTTGTATTCAGTAATCACTGTGAGCTGATGGTCTCAGGTTCACCAATTTGGTTAGTCCTGCTTGTTTGATGTATTCAATAGATATTTCACACGATCTACAATAATTCACACATCAAACAATTGTTTTTATAGTAACTAGAAAACCCTAGCTGCTATAATATAGGCTCAAGCCCAATACATTAGTAAACCAAAGTATTGTAGTGGTCATTAGTCGAACCCGCAGAAGTATGAACCAATCCCAACACATTCGGTAATCACTGTGAGCTGATGGTCCTTTCTCTCCTTATGTATTAGCTGATGAAGACTGCCGATAATAATACTAGAAAGCAAGAATTCAATGAAGTTAACTGGTCTGTCGATCATAGCCCTCGGGCAAGTTGTTCTCTTTTCTGTTTAATGAAATATGGTAATATACATGTGTATCTTGGATCTATTTTGACCTTAATTACTGATTTTTTTAATCCCATGTACACCTTCCACCTTCTATTTATGTTCTTTTGCACCCAACTTAATTTTCATTTTTTCGTTTAATGTTAAATATGATTTTTGCATGGTTCATATTCTGAATGCTACCTGCTTGTCAACTATATCTGAAAATTTGAAACAGTAGCATCGAATTCATATGGGAGCCTTTATGAAGATTTTCTTTGTTTCTTTTCTTCATTAACGACTATGATTTTGTCCATATTAATTTTACCGTGTGTTTGTAAAGCTTAATTTTTTCTACTTCCTAGAAATAAATTTGATTATTAACTTATTACTTATATTTTCTTCTATGCAATAAGAAGTCCTTGACATTTTTTAGATCCCTGTTTTCATGCAATCCTGGTAGAAAGAAGAGAATTTCTCAAACGGTATTTTCTTCTGTTTTAAATTTACAGGTTCTCATTCCTGTTGCAAATGGTTCACAAGAGATCGAAGTGGTAACAATTGTAGATATTTTACGGCGTGCAAAAGTGGATGTTATGGTTGCTTCAGTTGAGAAATCTTTGCAGATTTTGGCATCCCGAGGCACAAAGATTGTTGCAGACAAGTTAATTAATGATGCCGCTGAGTCTATATATGATTTAATTATCTTACCAGTGAGGCAAATGACACTATCTTACAGCTAAAGTGGTTTGCTAGATTCATTATATAAGTATTACTGTTATGATCAGAAATCATTGCCACCGAAAATTTGGAGTTGGTCAACTTGGAACCAAATTTTGGATGGCTTGACATAAAAAATGGAAGCTCAGAGTGTTAACCATTATGAGATAGTTGCACTGTTGCCAGTGTAGCAGCAGCTTTGCAGTAATGTGCGATGTTGCACTCTTTTGTAAATGGAGCAATGCCACTACGTCTATCATTGTCTCCCATATTTTTGTCACTAGGATCCTTTGTCATGGTTTGCTCATAATTATTCTTTTGCAGCTGTGATGCAGCGAGTCCAGAACTTTCTCATCTTTTTCTTGCATATTTTTTGCTTCAGCATCTTGATTTCTGCTCCCTGAATGTTTAACTTCAGATTTTATATTCCGTTAGCTGAATTTTTTGGTACTAACTTGTCTCTAAAAGTTGGTTGGTCCCAAATTCTCAGGGAGGCATTGCTGGGGCTGAGCGGCTATACAGATCCAAGTTGCTAAAGAAGTTACTTAAAGAAAAAAATCAGCTGGAAGAACATATGGAGCAATCTGCTCCTCAACTGCAGTCCTGCATTGACAAGGGTTACTCAAGGTAAGTTGAAATTACTTGATACCTCAACAATTTCAAAACAGTGTTAGAATGTAAATAGTCAATTGTCACGGGCTAATGTATTAGCTTTATAGGGTCACTTATCACGGGCTAATATATTAGCTTTATAGGGTCAATTGTCATGGGTTAATATATTAGCTTTATAGGATCACTTGTCATGGGCAATTATATTACCTTCATAGGGTCTATTTCATGGGCAGCTATCGCCCATAGTGAGAAGACTTGAGCTTCTAATTCCCGGCTGCCTTGCTGCTTTGTTCTATCAAGGGACTTGTAATATATACTCAAAAAATATAGAATACAAACATACACAACAATAAATATGTAAATTTCATTTTGATCTCCATTCTCACTTTTCTTGTTACCTCTCGTTCACCAATTTCGTGTTTTTCTCTCTCGAGCCTAATATGGGTCTAAACACAATGTTATGGAGATTTAACTCCTCTGCCAAAATAGGATAAGAAAGCCACTGCTCATCCCTCGGTCTTAAGCGAGCTCAACAACATGGTGGTAGATGGTTCCGAAGTAGTTATTGACGGTAAACTGATCACCGGCAGGGGACTTGCAACTGCTATAGATTTTGCATTAGCTATTGTAAGCAAGCTGTTCGGACATGCAAGGGCCAGCAGTGTTGCAGAAGGCCTTGTTTTCGAATATCCCAGGTGCTAGAGAGGTTTAGTGCCCCAGTGATGAATTATAGTTATTGCGTCAACTCAAATTCGTGGCGGAAGGTCAAGTCTACTGTAAAGGGCCTTGGAAATGTATAAAAGTCAAGTTTCTCCGCTGGCCAAGTTTAAAGAAGTTGCAATCAGTTTGTCTATACGCCTTAACCCTATAGGGAAACTTACTGGAATTCTTAATCATGATGAAAAATGGAAATCAAGGGTTGGGAATTTCTGCTAAGATGGCTTGGGAAAGCTATTTCCAAGATAAACAGAACGCTTTTTCGGAAACAGGTTGGCAATTGAAGCATTGATATGAGGCTCCTTGTTGCGGAGCTTATTGTCTACTGACTTTGATATGATGTTCAGGGTTGCAGCTGTTTTTAGTTTTTACTAGTCAATTTTTGGGTTTTACTCCAACTGAAGAAAATGACGAGAATGAATTCAATGTTTATTGCAAATTTGGTGCACTTTTCTCTCATCTACAGATATATATAAATGCCAAATAATTGAGCATTGAGAAAAATGGCAAGTGCAATTGCTGTGTATTCTGCCAGCACAAGGGCATTTTTTTTTGCCCTTTTCCTTTCAATTAAATAAATTGGCAGATAGGTTATTTTCTAACAAACTACCAAAGCAGACATTGTAATCAACTCCTTCCCATTGATCATCTTTATAGATAGAGAGAGGAATTGGGCATCTTTGGAATAGTTTTAACAGAATCTGTGTTTCTTAGAATTAAAATGGCATAATTTCAGATGTTTAGAATGACTTCAATTGTTCCATATAATCAGATTTTGACAAAAACTGAAAAAGCAAGGTAATTCAGGGTGCCCCATCATTGTTGTAAGCAAATTATTCCCCACGGAAAAGAACTGAATTTGAACAAGGATTCTATTTATACTTTTTCCAACTATGGCAACTTGAGTCGCTTAATAAAAAAAAATAAGACAAGAAAACTATTGCGAAGTGAAGTGGAGTAGATAAACTACTGTAAGTGCAGTTAAAATGTTCAAACTTAATAAGAAACCAAATAGTTGTTCTTCTAATTCCTGCATGATGCAACCTAGCAAATGACCTCCACATCATATATCCCAGAGTTATAGTAGCAATGCATTATTTCTAGTATTTCTGCATCACCTGCGATGAGAAAACCTGAACCACGGTATTGCCAAAATGTTAAAAGAGTTCGTGGGTAACGCTGTAGGTATGCTTGTCACTGAAATTTCACTTTAGGATGCGAAGAATTTAACCTGGTTATCCTACTCTCTTTGGCAATCAGAATACGAGCAAACAGCTATCATACAAAGGGGAAACCTTGAGAATTCAAACCATACCGCTTGGCATAATTTACAGCACACAACTCTTTGGTTCCATACAAACAGCTATCTACCATTAGTAGAGCAGGATTTGAACCATATCATATAAACTGTTCGATCCGTTTATCTGACAAAAAGGTTATGTTTAATTCTTTATCTACTCTAACATTATTACACACGCTTCCATAGTTCATTTATTCTACCAAGGTCCTGTCAGTGTCCTTCTCAAGCATAGTCTGTTACTTTTCCAAGGCATTTTCATCTTTTCCAATATCTGAAGAACAAAGATTAACTGGGATAAAAACAGGACAATTACTGAATATATTTTAAACTAGCAGCAAATAAAACACTTAACAGCCATTAATATTACCAGAACTAATAATTGCATAATACAAGTAACATCATAAGTTTACAAAGATTAGGCCAAGGATTGACTAGTAGTGTCTCATGTATTCAATCTTCAAGCTTGGAGGTATACGCCTGGAAATAGGACCTCTTAAACACCTTATTGATCTAATACCTTACCTTAAGACCCCAATTAAGCTACCAGGTTCACCTATTCACACTGTCTAAGGAGGAGCATCCAGTGAAAGATTTTCAGCATTTGTGAACCAGAATAATGAAGAAACTAGCAAAAGGCAGACCAAAAATGGGATTCAGTCATAGTAGGAATGGTAAGCCATTGAACACAAATTTTTTTTTTTTGGGGAGGCAAGGCATTGGACACAATGTTGTCAATCTACAACCTTTATGATTTACTCAATATAAAGACCCTAAGTTCCACAAAAAGAAATAACGCATATTTATATCTTGTTATTAATAGTTCGTACTCCTTGTTACACTGGCCATATCACGGTGGTTTTAATGCGATTAATAGTTTATATATTGTCTAACACATTACACCCAAAATAACCACTATGACCAACACTTCGCACTATCAGATATTAAGATGTATAAGGAATAATTAGACAAAGATCCAAACAAATGAAACAATAGGTGAGAAAGAAAGTTATTGCTAACTTTTTCTATCAACAGTTTGCAGAAGCAAAAACTCATTATTCATATTATATTTATACACACACACACATACTCTGCCATTCCACTTTGAATGTCATGATATAAAATCATGATTGTGGCAGGAGTTTAACATGTCTCAACAATAGTGATATAATATTTTTAATATATCTTTGTTTAGAATTGCACTATAAAGAATATACCTGATTTTTCTGCATCTCCATGTATTCTTCCTGCAGTAATCAAAAGAGGGCAACAAAAAGTGCATCAAAAACTGTAAATTCATTGACAACCAGGAACATAATGACTTAGACAGCAAATACAATTATACCTGTTTTTTCTGCATATCCTCATTAACCTCTTTAAGTTTTGCAACTTCTGCTTCTAATTCTAGAGTATAAGCCTGTCAAAGATCCAATATATTTTTAAATAAGAGTTCAATGAATGGTTTCTTTAAAACAAGTAACTTTGAGTGGATAAAGTTTTCTTATGGAAACTTTGATGCATAAAATATAACAATCAACAAGTCTTCAAAATTATGACAAGTGTCATTTGAAACCGCTTTATCCATTTTGACACACAGAACACGTTCACTTCAAAACAAAACGTTTTATGTTCATGAATCATTTCATACACTCAAGCATGATCTCAATGTACTGTAAGATTTTAATGAGCAACTGAATAGAGATATGTAACAAACTGCCATATTTTAGCAGGATATGAATCTTATGTAGATCAAATTGGTATATATGTCGCCTCAAGTACGAGAATAAGTCATAAGTAGAAAACACTTACCAGAACGTTCTACTAAAATTCCTCTAATATTCTTTTACCATATGCCAGATCAAAATTGTTGGGTGGCCAATAATCTTAACATGGCTTACATCCCAGTTATTGGAATTTTTCACCATCATCGGATTGATCAAATTCCGCAAACCAACATGTTTTTATTAAATATGATGTGGACTCATCTAACCAGTTTTATGCTAAACACAGATTACAGAAGAACTGCTTCACCAGATCCGAATGCAACATCAATAATTAAAGGTATAATGAAAAGAATAACAATGATAGAAGGGTAGTAAGAAACATGATTTATGAATAAAAGGGTTGCACTCAGGATCTGGGGAAAGGCAAATTTTATTACCTCTATTAATGGAGAGGCTTTTTCCAAGACTTGAACATATGACCAAGCATTCAACAATTGAGCACTTACGACTGTTGCGCCAAGTGAGCACATAACACTATTCTCTAGTTCCACATGATTTATAAATCCTAAACACAAATTAAGGGCATCTAAAGAAAAAGAAAAACAGTACTAAAACAGGTCTTATCAACAGTTCTCAAAATCACATTTGCTTGAAACAGATTGGTAGCAAGTATTTTACCAGTCTGCTACCTATTGAAAAGTGAATCACTTAGTTTCGATAAAATGACAAAAGAAAATATAGAAAGAAAAAAATGAATCATCTCCACTTATAAGCATGCATAAAACCTTTTATTATGTCTCAGTATTCAAATCATATCTAAGCCTTGTACTGTTGGACCAAAAACAAACAAGAGGCCAAATACCACAAAGAGCAAGTATTACATGCTAAAAAGTGATTATCTTTACCAAATAAGGTGCAAAAAATTAGCTCTTTAATTAGCTTTAACATATACACAGATATATAATTATCCACCATCCTACACCTCATGCCAAACATTTGACACTATCATGAGAAGCATAGATTGATATACATGCAAAAATGCAATGTAAGAACCAATTGGAACAGCAATATGTTCAATAGTTCAACACACATTATAAAATTGCTAGATACATAAATTGTTGTTTCAATAGATTACCTGTTTCCGAGCCCGTGACCTAGCAGCAGATTCTCTGTTTTTAATCATTCTCCTACGCCTTCTCTCCACCACTTTCTCCAAAGTACCACCAGGTTTCCTTCCACGTGCACCTTCATTAAATGCATAAGGCGAAGGTGATAGTGATGATGTGTCCACATCACTCTTAGGGATCATGTTTGAATTCAGCTGGTTTTTAGGAGATCCTGCTGCAATTGGTGTAACCCGAGGAGCTAAAGCAGCCATGGCCATCGCTCCATTCTGTATGACACGAGTTTGAACTGCAGAATTGTTCATAGAAGGATCTGCCCTTCCCACAATTGGGCCCCTTGCTCCTGAGGTTGTCAGCTGAGCATTGTTTACTAAATTCATGGGAGAGGCAAAAGCCAAAGTTGCTTGCTTGGGGAAAAGGGATTGCTGCTGCTGTCGGTGTTGTTGTTGTAGTTGTTGCTGCTGCTGCTGCTGCTGCTGCTGTCGTGGTTGTTGTTGTTGTTGCTGCTGCAGCTGCTGCTGCTGCTGCTGTTGCTGCTGCTGTAATTGTTGTTGAGAGATGATGCCATGTGCGTTTAGTGCTAAATTAGGAGATAGATTATGAGCTGCACTATTGTTCTCTATAATTCCATTTCTCCGCGGTTCATGGTTCCTTTCTGGTTGCTGATATTCAAAAGTCAAACCAGCATTGTTATTATTTTGTGGTATCTCACCATAAAATCCACCATCATTTGGCCTTCCAATGGTTTGAGTAGTTTCTCCCACTACCCCTGCTCTCAACAAGAACTCCTCCAATGTCATCTCACCCAAAGTTGCTTGCCTCTGCGGTAAATTTGCTCGTCCATTCCCACTCCCATCCTTTAAATTATCACTTTCTTTAAGCAAGTCTCTCCAAACTTGTTCAACAGTTTTCTGACTAAGTGTCCGAGGTAATGTTAAAGAACCCTGGCTTTGCAAATTTCCACTAGGTACTACAATCCCTTCTCCAACACCAGTAGAAGATACCATAGGTTGAGTCCCTTCAGATGTCCAGATATTCTTTAAAAGTTCATCCATATTCATGGATCCAAAATCCTTTCCGACTCCATCCAAGGTGTTCTGCAACTCATCAAAGGTCAAGGAGTATACAGAAGACTGTCGGGCTAGTGAGAAATTCCCCGATGGCTTTGAGCCACTGCTTTCTGGTTGAGTTGTGGCACCAAAGTTCTTGAAATTTATGTAAGACCCCATTATTTGAGATTGCTGATCCAACCAATTCGAAGTAAGTCTAACAACAGCTTACCAAAATTAATAGTCTATTATATACATGGAATTCAAGTAGTTCAAATACATATCTAAGTGACTCCTATACGCTCCTTCAATTTCAGAAGCAAATTTCAACTGATCAAGAAAAGTGAAAATCGACTAAAGCACTCAATGTTCGCAAGTAGAAACTATCTGTCTTCAGTTATTATCATTCTATATGGAACAATATATGCAGGAATCTGGACTGCCACATCCAATATAAAAAGTAAAATAGACTGAAAGGAAAGTCAATCAAACTGCACACTTAATTTTTTGCTCTTATCTTTCTACCAGAAGCAACACTAACAGAGATAGAATGGACGACCAAAAATAACATAAATTTGAAGCTTCATGGCAAAAAGAAACACTATTACCATTTTAGACCAAACCCAAACTGCCCTTCATGAAACTTATACTCCATTCAAGAACTAACTGATATTAAAAAGCCATTA
This sequence comes from Hedera helix, assembly GCA_947179155.2. Taxonomy (NCBI): domain Eukaryota; kingdom Viridiplantae; phylum Streptophyta; class Magnoliopsida; order Apiales; family Araliaceae; genus Hedera; species Hedera helix. Next base: position 32,449,231 of record OX359287.1, read on the forward strand.
TAAAAAAATAAAAATCTTGCTTGAAGTAGCTGAAAACGTGAAGAGGGAGATTTCCATGATACAATTTGTTTGGTGAAATATCAGCCAATTTAAATAAATTCAATTGATATAAACAAGAAATTAAATAAAGCATCCAGTAAAAGCATAAAAGATTGCGACTTCAGTCACTTCATTGTAGTATTCTTCAACATCTGATCTAAAACTAGGCCCCGTCAACCAAAATACACGTTCCAAAATCATTTCTATAATCAAAAGGAAAAACTTCAACACCTTTAAAAGAACCAAACACATAGAGAATATGTATGCTTACTTATCAATCAAAAATTCCAACCCAGAAGTCCCAATCCAGTCCAAATGATGAATATTGGCTCACAAACCCATAAAAGATTTAAAAAGATTAAATCTTTAAGCCATGATTTCCAGTGTAATTCACCAAAAAGTAATCCAACTAAAACCAAAAGAACAAAGCTTGAAAATTTAGAAACTCTTTCACCCATCTAAAAATAAGAAACAGTGAAGTAAATCCCACACCCAGATGATCAAACAAACAATCAAAAATTGTTACTAGAAAGGACAAACGAAATCAAGAAAAGGGGGGAAATATCAACTTGATATGTGAATAATATAAAGAACAGTAGAAAAGGAGACCCATAATTTTACCCTTTAAGAGAGAGTGTGTTTGTTGTTTCCTTCTTCTTCGCTGGTAAATGCTGGTGGAGATGACAAGTGTCTTGTGCGGCTTAGACTTATAAGCTTATTCACGAGTCTCTGCGTTTAAAAGCTACCTGGCGTCCAAGATTTGGGAATCCCAACTTTTGATTAAAATATAATATCTTATCTTATTAGTATATTAGAGACGTGGACCAATCATTGTGTCTTCTTAAAGGCTTTGGCCAATGAGAGAGTGCGATGCGGAAGAATTATGGCCGTTGTTTGTCTTTCCGACAGTGATATAGATGGCGGTTATTGATTGGTTGAAGTAAGTGTGTGCACAAAAATTAAAATCATTTAATATCTTTTTTCACTTTTTCACACCCAACAGATAGTTAGCCGATTTTATTAATCTCCGTACCAAAATAACTGTCTAATTTAAAATTTACAATTAAGTTGAGTATTTTTAAAATTAATAATTAAACATATTTTAGAAATTATAAAAATTAAGAGTATGTTAATAATCCTTTTATTTATATTTTGTCAAAAAATAATACTATAAAGTCATGTTTGTTTGCAAGAATTATAATCTTGAGATTATAATCTCAAGACATGAATTATAATTACAAAGTTATGTTTATTCGTAAGGAATACACTAATAAGACTATTAATCTCATATTTGTCTTGTTTTATTTTTAAATTTGGATTTAAAATTATTAATCTAGAGATTATAAAATGACTTAATATGAGGAACTATTTAATATCATGTTCAATCAGGAATTATAATTTCAAGATTATTTAAGTCGTTTTATAATCCTTGAACTAATAGTCTCAAGTTCAAATTTAAAAACAAACAAGATATTTTTTGGATTAATAATTTTATCATAAGTATAATTATGATAAATAAATATAACATTGGGATTAAAATTCTTATAAACAAACGTAGCCTTATTTATAGAAATTGTTAATTTAATCAAAACAGACAAAATTGAAGAGTTATTTTGGAACGTATGAGTATATTTTTAGCATGTTAAATTTTTTATGAGTTAAAATTTGAGATATTAACAATATATATACGAATTGTGTTAAAATCAATACGACTGTCTAATATAAATATTTTATTAACAAGGTGTCATGATCTTAATACCGTTGTGTATATATTGATTATATACAAAATTTAATTCACTTTTTAAATTTAGTAAATAATAGTGTTCAATCTATTTTCAGCTGCATTAATTAAAGGTGTCGATCTAGACATTTTATAAAATATAAATGCAAAGAGAAATAAGACTCTTGTATGCGCATCACACATATTGTTAACTCATGAAAGGTGTTTAGATTTGTACATACTTAAATATCAAATGACTAAATTATTGTTAATAAATGTAAGCAGATTAAAATGATTAATAATAATTTAATACATTAGACATTTGAAAGTTTAGTTATTTTGAAGGGAAAATAGCATAAGTGTAGCTAGATAATTTACCAATAGGATTATACAAAATAATATTATTTAAAATAATTAATGATATGTATTTAATACATGTATTTGAATAGTAATAGTACCTCCATTTTTTTTAATTTTTTTTTAGAATTTTTTTTTTCCGTTTTTATTTGTCATTTGTAGATTTTAAAGAAACATTAAATGCTTAATTTTTCATATTATTTTTTATAATTAAATGCTTATTATTTCTCTCTCATTTTTTTAATAAATTTTAGAAGATTAATATTAAAATTTTATACGTAATTTAGTTAATCAGACAGAATATTAATTGTATTTATTAATTCATATGCATAATTCTAAAAAGGCAGATAAAAAAGAACGGAGGTAATAGCATTCTTGCCTAAAGAGCCTGTTTTTTTGGTCAGTCTTGATTAAGGAGCATGTGGTTGCTCGCTTGCTTGTGTTAACTCTTTTTCTTAAGCATGAATTAATTAAAAGTGAAAATGAAAAGTGTTTTATCCTATTGAGTTATTAAGTTTATAAATTGACCTTTTTAAAAAAAGATAAGGGGATAAACATGCTGTCCCTTGCTTAAAAACAAAGTTTAAGGATTTGAGAGGTTTTAAAGTTATTACTTTATGATAACAAGCTTCCTTTGCACGGATAAACTTTAAAACGACATATTTAAGTAAAAATAATACTGTAAATTTTTTAATACTCATTTAAATCAAATACGATGAATTTGTTGTTACACGATAGTACAAAAAAAAAAAAAAAAAAAACTTAAATTTTACGTTTGTACCATCAATATTTTATTAAAATGAATAAATAAAAGGATTGTTGGGTATATATAAACACGCTATGAGGATTGAAACCACATTCATTAAAAGAAGAAAAATAGAAAATAATTCATTTAATTTATGAATTTGAAAAGTGATAAATTTGATACTCACAAAAAGATGAGAACCAAAAAAAATCTTTAGACTTCCGACTCTATTGATAAAAAATAAAGAAAATTTTATTTATTAAAAAATAATAATTTTTTTATAATATATTAAAAATAGTTTAGAAATATAAAGTTCGCATGTTTAGCCTCCCAAAATCAAAAAATCATAATTTACACAATAAATTAATAAGAATTTATTTTCTTCTCTTGTTTTTTTTGTACTATAGAGGCAAAGTAATCTCCTCCCAATTATTATTCTCTGATTGATTAATAAAACGACATTTTAGGCATGATAGTCTAGGTTGAATGATTGATACCCGTTGCCTTTGATAATTTGTTAGTTAAAATAAAAAATAGTTTAACTAGAACAAAGATAATTAAAAAAAAATAGTTTAACTAGAACAAAGATATTTAGGAGTGACTAAGTTGTTTGAATGTGTGGTCGAGAGGGGGCTTTGGTTTCAAATCCTAACATGCATGAGGCTTATGTAAAAATAGGGTAACAAAACTAAGCCGCGACTTTTTTGCTCTTTTAGGACAAAAGCTCCAAATAAAGTGGAAAAAATTAATTTTAATTGCCATTTGTTGATAAATTAAGTGGGGTTGGGGAATCTTTGTACGTAAAACCATATCATCAAATATATATATATATATATATATATAGTTTTGTGTTGTACGTGTTGCATGGTGAAGTGTTGCACCAAAAAACGAAAAAAAGAAAAAGGACGATAAGAATCCTTCGGCCGGAGATGGGAATCTAATCACTTGTACGTAGTGCAGAATGCAGATAGTAAGTAGTGTCTGAGTGAGGGAGTTAATTTTACGGATTTAACTCCCTTCTTCACCTCGGGAAGTAAACAAGGTAGGTAGCTGCTGATTGCCTCGCCAAAAATGCTGCAAATCAAGAGGATGTTTAATAGTCCTCCTGCTTCTGTTCAAAAACTGTTATATATTGATTTTAAAGGGAGAACCACCCCTTGTTGTGTGTCTTCATGAACTCCTGAGCTATAAGTGACTTATTTCAGAAAAAAAACTTCCCTTCTTTTAAAAATTTAGACTATATCTATCTATATTATTAAGGGAGAGTAGTAAAAATAACTGCTCTTATAAGCCTCGGCCACAAATTTTCTTCCTCTTTTGTCCCTATAAGTTTGGTTATATTATAATTTTGTCCTTATTTTTTTATTTTTTTTAATTCTATTTTCAAAATTTGATAAAACTCATATTATATATTTAAAATAATTATACATATAACGTGGGTATCACCCACCCGTACTAGTACTAGGTATATTATTGGCCCTCACACTAAATCTGATTTGGGAGGACAAGAGAAAGAGATAAAAAAAAATCAAAAACTAAAACGCTCAAGTTTTAAGCAGAGGAAAGAAAATTATCATCAACTAATGTTGGGGGTAGCTTTCCGCGTTTGGAATTAAAATACTTTTTCTGAATTAAAAAAAAGAAGAAGAAGAAGAAGAGAAATGTGGTCGAGAAGGCTAAAGTCTCTAGTTTGTACGCAGTTACAAGATCGAAAGACGAGAAAAGAGTTGGAGTGAATTTTATGTAACTTTTCTTCTAAAATTTCCTTTCCAAAAGTGATTATTTGAAAAGAAAATGATGAAAAACTTATTAAATATTTTTAAAACGGAACATGTTCTTGCAGTAATTTCTTAAATTTAATCTCTACTAATAAGGGTAAAATAGTAATGATATTTTCCTTCCAAAAACACAAAAGAAAAAAATAGTTTACACTCTTTCCCCTTTCTTCAATTGTCTCACAAACACTGTGTAAATTTAATATTAAAAAAATAATAATTTAAATTAGCTTAAATAAATCAAAGTACACACAAAATCAACCAATCAATTAAGTTCAACTGTATTCCTAGACTAAGAAAGTATTTAAGTATTATATCCTTACTTTCATAAAAAGCAAAAACTCAAAACAATGGGTTGATTTAGTTCGGGATAATTAGAAACTCAAGAGAATGAGCTGGGATGTGTCTTTTTTTCTGTACTTATTTTAAGAGATATGTAAAGTATAATAAATTTCTATTAAGACGCGTTACGCATACAATAATTATACACATGTCAGAAAACCGTCATCGCATTTATGTTGTAGTCAATGTCCGTAAATAATATATACTTGTGTAGGATGTATAATTTTACCAACTATTCACTGTGAATAGGATGTTCAAATTAAAAAAATTCCATAAATAATAATAAAAAACAAATCAAAATAATGGGTTAGAATAATTATTAGATTGAAACTTGATCCCAAACAGCTAAAATTCTAACTCGGGTTATTGGGACAATGGACTCAACATGGGCTTGAAAGCCTAGAGCTGTTACAATCTATCTGATGTCATCTCAATTAAATATCGTAATCCAATTATGATAAAAGATTGTAGGCCCACAAAATCCAAACTAGCTGGTTTTTCAATTCCTTAGAACTCTCCTCGCAGATAGTGTAAACTGATAAATGCCAAATACTACGTACTGCAACCCATTAGTTCACCGATGATATTAAAAGTACCGGTGAGGTGTGCAATTAATGATGGCTATGGGATGTTAAGGGGATGAACATGTGGGAGACGGACTGGTCTTGGTATAGACCTTTCTAAGTGGCTACACTCCGTACTATCCTCTTGCTCCGTATGGGATAGGCAAATGAGTTATCTAGGGAAAGAATGAATTGCTAGTACCTCATTTATGACCCCAATTTATCTGTGAGTTCGGTGTGTGGGATCACTTGACTGGCATGCAATTGTGATCTCAAAAAACTAATCAAATTGTCAGAGGACATGTGTTATTAAATAATGTTTAAGTCATTGGATCGAGAGTGTTTATCCACTTGTCCTTAGTCCTTGTCAAGGCCGAAGGACACCCCATCAATGAACTCCTACTCCAGTTGCCAAGCTACACAATCTCACAATCTTCTCAACCCTAATAGCTGTAACATGCTCCCATGTCCCCTTCCTTCGGCGCGAGAGAGAATATTTAGTAATCCCAAGGGCCCCTTTAAAGTTTCTTTACACAGTAATTTTCTGGTATTTTTTGCAAACTTATTTCCTTCAAAATCTTTTTACCGTAAACTCAATAATATTTTCTCTTGTATCTATAATTAGTTTGATGCTACCTATTCCATATTTAACAAAAGTATATCATACATTCTGTATTGCTGATTAACTAAATTTGTGTTAGGGTGAGTGCAATGCATGGACAAATGAGAAACACAATTTATATCTTGATCGCTTGGAAGCATCTTTTGTTGATTAGTTACACAGGTTCAAGCGTTTGCGCACGATTTGCTCGGAATAGAGATCATGGGATCCAAACACATCTTTGAAACTGTCTTCCACAACCTGTAAAACTTCGGGGCAGGTCAGGCACCTCAATTTATTTCTCTGGAACAGTATTAAATTATGTCTTGTTCTAGCTGCATTACATTTTTATCTAGTATTGTGTTTGATTGACTAGGTAATTGGTGTCCTATGTTACATGGACTTGGGATACGACTAAATGTGTTTGACAATGTATTCCTATTTTTTAGTACATCTTTCACTATTTGTCACTATTATAGAGTGTCCAATACCCACACCCGTGTCTTACCACGTAGACACAGGTATTTTTGAAAAAATAAAGAGTACAAGTAACATGGTGTGTATTCTAAAAATATGTTGAAATATCAAATACATTTAATTCCCCTAAAATAGGACGTGGGTACACAACAAAAAATTTACACGTTTAGATAATATTAATTTATTTCCAAAGAATCCACTTCACTCATTTTGAAGTATCATGCTGTTAAGGGAACAAATCAAGAGAGTTTAACACACAAATTATATTCTTGACTATCTGGCGCGCTTATTGGTCATTCCAACTAGACATGTCAAGCAGAGTTTAAGTGTTTGGCATCTGTATTTCATGTACTTAAAAAAGTTCATATAACATGGTCAATGGTATATGTGAAAGTCCAGTTGTTCTCTTGAAAAGATTTATTCTCTTTCCAGTTCAAAGTTCTACGAGATGGCCGCCGGCAGAAGATAAATTTCAAAAGGAACCTGCCTTCAGGAGACGCTGCACCTGATTCTTGTGATGTTTTCAACAGCCCGTGGATACGTCATTTCAAACATAGAGGTAAACACTGCACCAACATATCTGCTCTGCAGAGTTACACTGTGATTCCTTGTCGTGATTATGAAGTTAACTTTTTGGATTGTGAGAGATTTTTATATATAAGCAGCCGCTGATTTTATATTAACAAGCTTTTTCTTTTGGTCATTCCTACCTGCTTTTATCTTTTGTTTGGGTACGTCCGATATTTATACGCCGTTATAATCAACCCATCTGCATACCACCACAACACCCCCTCCACGGACACAATGTTAGCATTCTTTGTTGCCAATATGAATTTGAAAAAATTTGGTCCATATGTGCTTGTCAAGATTGTTGTATGTTTGAAGTTGTAAAGCTAAAATGTTGGGTTAGTTAAGATACTGTTGTTTCATGGAGACGTAAGAAGTAGTGTTAAGCTAGAGTTAGTAAATTCTGAGCTTGGTATCTGATTTTCAGGTATCATTTTCACTGTCAAGCCTTTAGGTTTCTAATTCAAATATGTTGCGTTACACGGACTCGGATGAGTATCCAGTTGGACGTGGTATTTGAAGAGTCCGATATAGATACTTCTCAATTTTGTCTATTTTTTACACTAAAATAAAGTGTCGTATCTATACCTTGTTCGAGAGTCAAGTGTTGAATATGGGTACTTCAGGGCAAAGTACAGAGTCCGTTTAACATAGCAAATATTTTAAGAAACATCTATAGCAAAAATGTATCATATTTTGATCTGCTTTTGCCATCTGAATCAAGCTGTGTACACAATAACTACCTAGGAAAGAGATGGTGAGATAAGAATTAAATGGGGAGTGTGACTGGGACACGGTAATTTTGCTGATATATTAGGCTTATATAAGCTTCACCATTCAACTTGAGCAGGCAAAGAGAACACTGGAACTTTAAACTTTTTGTGGACACTCTGGAAACTTCAGATGATTACATTGCCATTCAAACAAATTATCTCTTCCTTTTTAATTCATCAAATTATGCAAATAATAGGGGATCCTGTAGAAGTTTCTGACCAGAACTTTGTGGATGGCGGGCAAGCGGAGAAGCCTATCAGTGAATCCATGGCGACAAGGTTTATGACAGTTGGTGCAGATGTTTCAACCAAAACTCAGGTAATGCAGACCTTGATTTTGCATCAGTCATTATACGTCATGGTGATACAAATATTGTAATCTTACAGAAAGACGGTCTTCTGTTTTCTCTTTCAGATTGTGCCATCAGGGAAGTATTGAATCCATAGTTGTAGTTTATCAGAAATAAAAGAACCTCAGGAATGTACACCACAAACCTTGAGAGATTCTTCTGCTGGCAACCTGATGTTTGCTTTGAAGAAAGCAGAGAAGTTCAGAAGGTAAACATAGACATCCAAGTTGGTCCATTGCACTGTGGCTTCGCCGTAAAAAAAAAAAAAAAAAAAAGACATAACGAACAGCAAGTTGGTGTTGTGTTGGTATCCCCTCCTATTTCTCTCTTGCAGTGTTTTGTGAAATTTTATTACATGGATTATGTGTAACACTATTAAGTGATCATATAGTGTGTGTTTCGCATCTAAAATGTACGACAATTCTTTTAATGTGAACAGTTTACGTATGTTTGATTGTTCAGAAATTTCCTTCTGATTCATCTTTTTATTTATTTTCCTCTGTTAACACCAGCAGTTATGTTCTTTTATTACTTGGGAAGTTGGTCTAAAATGGGAGTAGCTCCTCCTTGAACAGATCCTTCTTCATAAGCAAATTCCTCTCCTCCATGGGAGTTTTGTAGTATGTTTACAAACTGAGCTAGAGTTTTTATTTGGAAGTTGGAACTACTTTTTTTGGTCCCCTTGTGTCCTTTCATGTGCAGAACTAATATGGTTCCACCATCCATTATTCCATTTCATCATAATTTTCGAAAAAATAAAGAATGCCTTGTAGCCAATAACAAAAGTTTTCTTTTGTATATTGTTTTTCCTTTTTACTTGTTAGAAAATCACAACCCCTTAGTAATCTACATATCGATATTTTTTCTTCCTCTAAGCTAAATTCTCTATAAGTTTGTGTTTTTTTTCTTGCCAATGAAAACATATTAATGTTATAAATTATCTTTTGCAGTATTAGGAAAATATTTTAGTCATATAAAGTTTTAATGCTGTGTTGTCGAGCCTTGGATGAAATGAAAAATAACTGAAAACTTAATTGACAGAAAAGAAAAAAATTAAATATTTATAAATTTTTTTATGTGATATTTGTGAGCTTATAAAAGAAAATGAAAAAACTTTGAAATTAAATTATCAATTTATCCTTTTATTAAATCTTGATATATTTGTAATTAAGCGGATAATATATGGATAAAAATATACTAGCTTATGTTATTTATTTTTCTTTTTAATTTTTTTCATATTTAGATTGTTATCTTTTTCAAAAAAGATCTCTTATATCTATTTTTTTTTAAATAATATAAATATTGACAAATATATAATAAATTAAATTATAATTAACGTAAAATTCTATACTTGCAACTAAAGTGTATGTTTACAACTAATATAAAAGTCTATAAGGTCATTCTTTATTTTTTCTTAATTTTAATTCTTACTTATTTCGTGTATATATATATATATGTTACAATTATAATTTGATTAAAAACTTCGCAATACATAATTATAATTCGATTGAAATTTTTATAACACGTACCAAGACTTTTTCTTCTTCTCTTTTCTTTGAAAAACTTACAAAAAAAAATGGTCAGTTAATTTCTTTTCTTTTTTCAACATTTTGAAACTTACAGAGGGCATAAACATAACTCACATAAGAAAAGTAAACCATGACAATACAGAGAAGAAAAAACAAAGACAACATCAGAGTTTATATTTTTTCAACAACTACTGTTTATAGCGTCTCTTTTTTCAATGGATTTATTAGTGTTTCCAACAATAAAAAATATTCATAGGATCCACGAGAAAGAAAGAAAGAAAGAAAAAGAAAAACACTCCAATTCAGGCTTCAGTATGTTCTAAAGTTGACCTTTGCTCTCCAAGATATGAACATCATCTGACCCAGATAACTCTGTTTTCCTAAACTGTCTCGAGCTTTCTTCCTCTTTCTTCTCCCCAATTTTCTGAGGAAGAAAAGCAAAAGAGAGAGAAAATCTTGAATTTATACGACTATGATACCAAATCAAAGAGGCGATCATAATCATAAGAAGAAGAAATGGTCCAATTTGATGCCTTATATTGTAGCCCTAGTTGTTATAGCAGAAATTGCTTTTCTGGGTCGACTCGACATTGCCAATAAGGCGTCCATGATCAACTCATGGGCCGAATCGTTCTACCAGTTCACCACTTTGCCCTGGTCCAATGAGGTCGTCGGGTCGGGTGAGCTTGGTGTTCTTGATCGTGGGTCGGAGAACGAGACCTGTGAGGAGTGGTTGGAGAGAGAAGATTCTGTGGTTTATTCGAGGGATTTCATGAAAGAACCCATTATTATCACTGGGTCTAATGAGGTTTGTTCTATATATAGTAGTAACCCTTTGTTTTATTTTTGTTTTAATTTGATTGTAAATTGATTTTTCTGTATTTCTTTTCCTGGTTTAACTGTAAAATTAGCTATGATGTGAATTGTGACTTGTATATTTTTGTATGTACATGTGGATGGTTATGCTAATTAATGTGTCTATCTCCAGGTGGTTGTGAATAGTTTCTGTTTTGTTCCTAGGATTTAGTGATTAGTAATTATAGACTTAGAGTTGATAAAATATATTTGTACGTTTTTGCTTTTAAATGTAGTATCTCCTTATATTTGCCTAAGTAGTTGACTTTTAATTTGTGAAGATATGACTGTTGAATTTGGATGCGCGTGAAACTTTTTTGTTTAGCTCAATACTTCACATTTGTTCAAGCTAGTGATGAAGTGATAACATGGAGAAGGATTATACAAGTTTGGGGTCTGAGTGGAACTTGACCTCATTGTACGCTTCAATGTTTCAATTGCAGATTATTGATTTTATCTAGACTCCAAGTTGTTGTCACATTTTAGTGTTTGGTCTTCCATATTGTTAATGCCAGACTTGATGAAATACCCCAGCTTTTGTTTGTGGATGAGATGGGAGTTACCACTCCTTGTCTTGTTCACAAGTTATTCTGTTCTTGGCAACTTTGTAACCCCAAGATTAAAGAATAATGTTTTTTTTTCCGTGTCTCTCAAGTATATGTTGTTCTGAATTTTATCTCATACGCTTCTATCTAGGAATTATATGTTGTTGTGATCTTTATCTCATCCGCTCTATCTAGGAGTTGAAGTCTTGTGCTGTGGGATGTAAATTTGGATATGATTCTGCGAAGAAGCCTGATGCTGCAATTGGGTTAGACCACACTAATGGGGCACCTGGCGTGCTTCGATCCATGGAGTCAGCTCAATACTATGCAGAGAACAACATTGATTACGCACGACGGTGGGTAAGCACACTCTGAAATGACTTATTGCATGTTCAAATTTCAGAGACATGACATCTATCTCTAAGTTTTTGCAGCCGTACTGTTTTGTTAAGGGAGAGCATAATTAATTGGATATTTAGTTCCTCGTTTTGCCTAAATATAACTAATTGCAAGTAAATAATTTTTTTAACCTGTTGGAGTCAAGTTTCAAGATCTTGGTATTGGAAGACGTAGCAGATAGTCAATCCTTGGTGTGTTATCGGGTATCGGATCAATATTGGACGATAGCAACAAAAAGCTATATATTGCTTAAAAAATGAATAAAATTCTAAAAATAAGAATACGTGAAATAATGAATTAAATACATACAAAGTTGTCATATCATACATAACGTTATATAAATCATATAAAGCATAGTTGTTGGACTTGTTAACGTTTTCTTGTTGCAAAATTGTAAATATTGTTTATATCTTGAATGTATCAATATGGAACGGTACCTTCAAGTGTTGGCTGATGCCGTTATTTATTGGCCAATACTTGGAATAGTAGTGACATAACAAGGTTTTACCTGTCACAGTTCCCTCTTTTTCTGGTTACCTATTAAAAGAACACTTTCCTCTTTTTGTTGAGAACTCAAAATATATTTATGAACCCACTGAGAATATAAATTTCCTGCCCTAAATTTTCATGAGTTTAATATTCAATTTTCATCTTCAGGAGGGGATATAGCATTGTAATGACTACTAGTCTCTCGTCAGATGTTCCTGTTGGTTATTTTTCTTGGGCTGAGTATGACATAATGGCTCCTATGCAACCGAAGACTGAGAAAGCTCTAGCTGCTGCTTTCATTTCTAATTGTGCTGCTCGCAACTTTCGCCTGCAAGCTCTTGAAGGGCTTGAGAAGGCAAACATCAAGATTGATTCTTATGGTGGTTGTCATCGAAACCGTGATGGAAGAGGTGAGATTTTTGGCGACAGGCTTCATAAATGTGACCAATGTCCAAGGCTAAAGCTAGAAGTTAAGAATGCATCAAATTTGTAAAATTATTCGTCTTTAATTATTTTTTAATTAATGTTTTTGTCTTTTGCTTTCTTGTTTATAAACTAATAGTAATCTTGCGGCTTATGTTTTCAAGGCTGAGTTCATTGAGCCACAGATAGTCTTGTGAAGTTACTTACCATTCTATGTATCTTAAGGTTCCTTTTACCATAGGAGTGGAGATCTTTGGCTTGTGGGGCTGTTTTGTCATTCTTTTGGGATTTGGACAGAGAGGAATTCCCATGGGCCCAAATATTTAGTTGCTTCAACTTACCCTCTCATTCGTTGGAGGTCAGGGTCTATTTTCTAGCATCTTTATGACTTTGGCCATGGGTGCCCTTAGGAGTTGGGTCTGAAGGGACAATGAATTCATATTTTTACTTGCTATTGCTATTTTTGGAAGATGTCTCGTTCTGCTTGTCTTTTGTGCACTGTCTTCTTTGAAGTAAAAAATTTATTTTATCTTTAAAAGAAAATTTGCTTCTACACTATACTCTTTCCATCTGGAAAAGTGTCTGACTTTTTTATAAAAGAAAGTATTAAAAATTTTATTATACACGCTTTGACAAAAAATTGTGATGTCTTTTAAAAATTTGAGGATAAGCAACCTTTCTAGTATTAGATATTTATTAAATCTAGTAATCTTCTGATGAATCGGTATTCGTTTTGAAATTAATTTTGCAGTGGACAAAGTACAAACTCTGAAGCGTTACAAATTCAGCTTGGCTTTTGAGAATTCTGACGAGGAAGATTATGTCACTGAAAAATTCTTTCAGTCTCTTGTTGCTGGTATAGATTTTCTGTACTTTTTATCTCATATTGGCTTTCAAATACATTTATCAATTCCAAAGCTGCAATATTTCTTTATTAAGTTTTTAATTTCTTTGCTTTCGGTTTTAAATGGATGGCTTTGGCATTATAAAACGTGTCTTTTTGTCGTTCATGCTTTCTTTTGCCTGTCTAGGTGGTTGGCCACTTAAACTTATTCGGTCCATAATATGCTTTAATTTATAGTACATATTTTGTACCTGCGCTACTCAATGTTTTTTTTGTTCTTCAACCTATCCTTACCATATCCTGAAAATACGTATGACTAGCTGTTACTGGAATTTATGCTCACTACCACTTACTAGAGTTCCTTGAAAACTTGGAAAATTCTGGGAACACTTCTGGAAAAATTTCAAGCTTTATTTGTGTTCCTGAATGCTAGAATGATAAGTATAGTCCATTATAGTTTAGCTATCTAGCACAATTAGGTGATTTTGCAAAAGCGAATTTGAACAAAAATAATTCTCCTTACCATTTAAACTTGCGATAGTGGTCAGTTTTGATCATTCAGCAGTAATTTCAGATGCTTATCACAAAGCATACAATTTGCTACTATGGGAAAAGTTAATATATTCAGTGATGATGTGTGTGATAATTAGAAGTTCCATCAAAATTTGTAGGAACTATTCCTGTGGTTGTTGGTGCTCAAAATATCCAAGAGTTTGCGCCTTCGCCTGATGCAGTTTTACATATTAAAGAGCTGAAGGACATTGCTTCAGTTGCCAAGACCATGAAATACCTTGCCGAACATCCGGATGAATACAATCAGTCACTGAGGTTAGTATCACTTCAAAACCAATTAATAGTTTACTGATTAATTTATTCAATAATAAGCTGACCCAGTCTGCATTAATGTCTCTTTTATGTTTAACTTGAAGACATGTTCAGGAACCTTGCATTCGACTTATGAAGTTTTTGGTGACAATTGTGTTTTTATTATTCAGGTGGAAGGTTGATGGCCCTTCTGATTCTTTTAAGGCTCTTCTTGATATGGCAGCAGTTCATTCATCATGCCGTCTGTGCATTTACTTGGCTACAATGATCCGTCAGACTGAGGAAAAGAGCCTAAGTTTTTCAAAACGTCCTTGCAAGTGTACTAGAGGCTTAGAAACTGTCTATCATGTATATGTACGAGAAAGAGGAAGGTTTGAGATGGTGCCCATCTTCTTAAGGTAATCTTATCTCACCCTGAATATATCTTGTTACACAAATCTTTATTTTTCCTTGCATGTACGCATTTTCATGAACTTGTATGTTTATATTGATGCACCTAGTGTGTGTGTGTGTTTACATACTCATGGATGAATATATGTTGACGAATGGCACTACGTATCACTTGAAAAGAGAAATCTTGTCTTAATCACTTTTCAAAGGAAATGAAAAACGAAAAGAAAGAGGAAAAGGATGAATAGACATCTTTTTGTTTTTCTCTTGTATGTGTTTTTGTGATGGCGTGTGAATAAAATCTTGTTAGTACAAAAACATTTTTAGGATAAATCCAGTAGGATAAAAATTTGATGAAAGAAAGAATAAATTCTCCGATCATAGAAAACCCATTATTTTATGATGCTTTGATGTAGTATATCTTTGAGCCGACGCATCACACAAATCATATTCCACAGCTTTTAAATCAAGGTTCTAAAAGGCGCTAGGCGGGAGGCGGGCGGCCGGGGGGGGCCTAGCGCCTAGGGGGCCTAGGCGGGGCCTGGGCGGGGCCTAGGCGGGATTTTTTATTTTATGTTAATTTTAATATTTTATCTTACATTTATCCTAACAAAATAATAATATAAAGGAAAACAATCTATAATAAAGATAATAAAGGCATTTGCTTAAAGTTCAAACACATATCTATGTTACTAATGTCAAAGTTCAAACAAAAAAACGCAATTGTTTAAAGTTCAAACACAAACAAATAATAAAAAATACAAACTAATAGTCCTCATCTCCATATACCTCTATATCTCTCTCTAACTCTTTTTTTCTATATTCTTCCAAGATAATGTCCCCATCGGGCTCACACTCATACTCCTCATTTCCCTCTTCCGTATCATTTTCAGACAAAAAAATAAAATCATGGAGTTTTCTTACTCTAACATTTCTATTATTTCTCTTCGGTTCTAGCACGCTATCCGCTTCGGATGCTTCACCAATCGCTTCCCAAGTAAGGCCCGAACAGCCCTCAACTTCTTCAGCTATTCTTATGACGTCGTTTTGTAGCTTAGTTATTAAAATTAAAAAAAAATAATTGCAACCCTAAATTTTTCGCTTATGCATTGCCTAATTTCTCTGTCTTGCTCGCTCAGTCCCGTATAATTCTCTGGAGGGAATTTTTTTTCTCCTTGGGCATAGGCTAGGCGCTAGGCGGCCTAGGCGTGGCGGCAGGGGGGGCCTAGCGCCTAGGCGGGGATTAATCGGACCTAGGCGGGGATTTTTAGAACAGTGTTTTAAATGCCACAGAAATTCAGTATGAAATTTATAAAAAATACGTCTTTAATACACACTTCTCTTCTTCGCTTCTGCACCCTGATTTCTCTCTATACCTCCTTACTTGGGTTATGTCTCTTTCACAGATACTTGTTCTACATAATTGTGAAGACTTCATCTGCCCATGCCCAACTTCCTGGGCAATCGCATTGGCTATAACAAAAATAACATATGCAATAAATGTATAAATGGAAGTTCGACAAAGTATGCTGAAATATCTAAATGTTTGACTTAAATTTAATGCCAACATCATTTCCAAAAATGCATGCTTTGCGCACACACAACCTTATCCAAGCCGAAAAGCCCTAAAATCTAGTTCAAGGTTGACTTGCTTACTAAATGAATTGAGTTCAAGCTGAACGATGGCCCTGATGCTATGACATTTTTCCAGACTTGGCTTAGTTTGAGGTTCCATAAGCTGGCAAGTCTATTTTTTAATTCCCTAGATGGTGCTATTTGGGTAATGATTCTTAATTTCTTATTATTTTACTATATGACCAAATGAAGTAGTTATTAGCAGGCACCAAAAAAAAAAAGCTTCAAATATCTTTAGGATTGTCAGTTTGAAAAGTTCTTACTCAAATTTGTCTGGACAGGTCCAGGAAATTGAGCCTGAAGGCCTTAGAATCTGCTGTGCTGTTGAAGTTCAAGTCTCTCAAACACGTACCCATTTGGAAGGAGGAAAGGCCGAAAAGCATAAGAGGTACGGATGACCTCAAAGTGTACAGGATATATCCTCTTGGCTTGACACAACGACAAGCTTTATATACATTCAGTTTCAAAGGGGATACCGAATTGAGAAGTCACTTAGAGAACAATCCATGTGCAAAATTTGAGGTAATATTTGTCTAGGCGGAAGCGAGATGGATGCTTTATATTTGCATAGGTGGTGGTTTTTGCTTCATCCTTGTTGCATCTGTTCTTCTTCACATGATTCAGGCTATATTGGATTGAAAAGACGGTGAGATACTTTCTTTATCGAGATGTAGCAAATCTTGATTATTAACACATACTTGAGATAAGGTGGTCTCATAACAGTTTAGGATTACTGATTGTGGAAGAAGTATTACCTTGTTTCTGAATTATTGACTATGTTTCTTTTAATTCTGTATCTAGTTTTATAAATTTTTTATGTCGGGATATCCCAACGGAAAAACCGGTTGATGTCTCATTTTGATATTTAGGGATAATATATCACTTGGAGTTGACATTTCCACTTTTATAATTATTGAACTAAAACTGGTTAAAATAAAATAAAAAATCTTAAAATACTGAAACTATTTTAGTTATCTATTTATGTATAAAACTGAATACCTGCGTATAAATCCAATGGCCTATACTCCATCTTGTGTAAGGCATGAAATGAAGTGCAGTCGGGGGCTCTTGGCCCTGTTGAGGAAAAGTTATTCGATGGAGATGTATTAAGTTATTAAAATATTATTATTTTAATATATACAGTAATTTTTTTTATCGTATAGAATAATTTTTCCCTTCTGAGAGGCCAACCTTTTTTTTGCCTTTTCCATTTATATCACCAGGCACTTGAGGTCACAAGTTCCTGTCTGTCTTTCTGTTGACCAAAAGGGTTAATGATTGAAATAAGGTGCCTACCTACTCGGCAATGAGGCTGAAATTAATTTATTCATTCAGTCAGTTACTTTATTATAAACCACTTATTGATTAGTTATGTACAATGTCTATGTGGAGGAAAGAGTTGTCTAATTTTATTTTTTTAATGTAATCACTTTTCTTAATTTATCATCTAATAACTTAGGAGTGGTGATTTTAAACCTTGTACCCCATTTGTACTAAAATAGGATTTTACTATTTTTTTTCTATTGACTTTTGTTTTTGAATATTAAATTTATATTAGATATAAATTTTTAGTGGCTTTTCGTAATTAACTTTAACAAATAAAGTTTGTTAAAGTTATTTGTTTAACTATATTTTACTCAGATTATAATATTAGAACTAGACATTACAAAGGAAGACACCTAAAATAATTTATTACAATTTTGCTAATATGTATAATTTATAAAATATTGCATGGACCTGATGGTTGGTAGAATGCATTGTAATGCATATTGCAGACCATTCTATATAAATTCATTTTAAATTTGATTTTTAAATATAATTTATAAAAAAAATTACATAAATAATAACTATGTCTCATATTTATGTACTCATAAAAAATCAAATATTTATATAAAAATATCAATTTAACAAAAAGAAGCCGCCAAAGGCGCCACGGCAAGTCGCACATAAGTCGATGAAATTACCGCAATTGGAACATTTTTGTAAGAACAAATAAACAGCCCGTACATCTTTCCTACTTGACCAAGTTCACAATTCTTCGTATGATTGTATGAACCTTCTAATAAACGACCCTGAGCAACTGCCAAGAGTCCACCAAAACTATTCTCTCCCCTCCCAATCCACCCTACAAAATGCCCACAAACCCTTCTCTCTCCCTCCTTAGCCCCTCACCACCACCACCCACCACCGCCACTTCTAGTCCCAATTTCTTGTCACCCCAGAAAAATGTCATCTTTTCTGTTAAATTTTTGGTACCCTCTTTGCCAAATTCAAACCATTACAAGAACAGGCTCTGTGCAAGCCCGGCACAGACGACTGTGCCTCCGCCATCTGCGGCGGCGGATGGCGGTGCCACCAGACTGGAGCCCAGAGTGGAGGAGAGAGAAGGGTACTGGGTATTGAAGGAGAAGTTTAGGCAGGGTACTAATCCTCCAGAGAAGGTGAAGATTGAGAATGAACCCATGAAATAATTTACTGAAAATGTGATAGTTTTCAGAAGAAAAAATATCATTTCTTAATCAGGCTCACGAAGAGCATGCCTCCTTTTATAACAGAAAGGCTACAAAAAGAAGAAAGGAGCCTCAAAAATTAACCAACTGGGAAAAGACTAAAAGAACCAAATAAAAGCAAATAAGAAGACTAAAGAATCCACTACAGATAAACTAGAAAGGAAAAGACAATAAACTCCTAAACTAGAATACAGAATAACAAGTTAAAGTCTAAATGGAGCAAGATGTGCTGATGCAGCACATTGACTCCTTTTTGATGACTCTGGCTCTTTTCCTGCATCTGCGTTCTCTGGCTCTTTTCCTGCATCTGCATTCTTTTCTTCATAAACATTCTTCATAGAACCCTGAATATGATTATCATCCCCCCTCAAGTTGGAAGGTTGGAACAGGTTACAAACTCCCAACTTGGAAGTTAAAGACCGAATGTGATCTGAAGGCAGAGATTTAGTAAATAAGTCAGCTGGTTGATGAGCAGATGAGATATGAGAAGTTGTTATAATACCCCTTTGCAGTTTCTCTCGAACCAGATGACAGTCAATTTCTATGTGCTTAGTTCGTTCATGGAATACAGGATTTGAGGCTATATGAAGGGCAGATTTATTATCACAGAACAATGTAACTGGAGTTAAATTATGAACACCAAAATCTTTAAGTAAGGATAACAACCAAGTTATTTCACAGCATGTGTCAGCCATAGATCTGTATTCTGCTTCAGCTGAAGATCTAGAGACTGTAGGCTGCTTCTTGCTTTTCCAGGAGATTAGAGAGTTCCCTAAAAGAATGCAATAGCCAGTAAGAGATTGTCTAGAAGTTTTACATCCTCCCCAGTAAGAATCACAGTAGGCAGTGAGAGTAATAGGAGTAGAAGAAATTGAAGAAGTGAATAGCAAACCAAGGCCAGGTGCTTGCTTTAGATATCTTACAAGTTTATATGCAGCCTGAAGATGCATTGTAGATGGTTTTGACATAAATTGTGCTAAGACATGCACAGAGTAAGCAATATCAGGTCTTGTGATGGTAAGATATATAAGTCGACCTACCAGTCTTCTATATATCTTTGTATCAGATTCTGAGAGAAAATCAACAGAAACATCTAGCAGATTATGATGTTGTTCCATGGGTATTTTAGAAGGTTTTGCTGCTGATAAACCAGTGTCTTTAAGGATGTCCAAAACGTAATTTCTTTGATTGAGATAGATTCCCTTTTCAGATCGTGCAACCTCAATTCCCAGAAAGTACCTTAATGGACCTAAGTCCTTAATTTTGAACTGACTGTTAAGAAATTTCTTTACTTTCAAAATCAGATCAGAATTAGTACCAGTGATTAAAATATCGTCAACATAGACTAATATAGCGATGTAATCTGCTGCAGAAGAAAAGGTGAAGAGACTGTTATCATTATAGGATTGATTGAAGCCATATGATTTTAAAGCAGATGAGAACTTCAGGAACCATTGTCTGGGGGCCTGTTTAAGTCCATAAAGGGATTTCTTAAGTTTGCAGACAACCTGAGAGGTAGAGTCAGCAGTATGAGCAGATGTTTCAATTGAGGTCAGATGATGAAAACCTGGTGGGAGTTGCATGTAGACTTCTTCATCAAGTTCTCCATGTAAGAAAGCATTAGTAACATCCATTTGAGTTACATTCCAGCCTTTGAGAGCAGCAACAGCAATAATAACTCTTACAGTGGTCATTTTGGCCACTGGAGCAAAGGTTTCAAAATAGTCTAGCCCTTCAGTTTGAGTGAAGCCTTTAGCCACAAGCCTTGCCTTATATCTGTCAAGAGTCCCATCTGGTTTATACTTGATTTTGTAAAGCCATTTACAACCTATTACCTTTTGGTTTGAAGGAATGGAAACTATGTCCCAGGTGTTATTGTCTTCTAGAGCTGTTATTTCAGAAATCATTGCCTGACACCAATTGGTATCTTTAACAGCTTGTGAGTATGTTGTTGGTTCAGAAATTAAAGAAGTTGCTGCTAGATACTGAACATAGGTGGGATTAAATCTGTCATAAGATATGAAGTTACTGATAGGATAAGTAGTAGAAGATGAAATAGTGCTAGGTGGCAGACAATTATTAGAATTTATGAGATAAGATGGCAAGCCAGTGAAATTTTGAAATTTTGCTGGAAGCTGTTTAGTTCTGATAGGCCTTGCAGAGTGAATAGGTGTAGCAGCATTGATTTCAGTCATTCTGAGCAGCACTATTATTATCAGAATCAGTAATAATCTGAGGAGATGGAGAAACATTATCATCAGAAACTGAGGGAAGAATATCACATATCTCATTGCTAGGGTTGATGGGATTTGATTGATTGAGAGGAAATAGAAATGTAGATGTAGAATCTGAAGAAGTAGGCAAGGATTGAAATGGAAATATGTGTTCAATAAATTTCACATCCCTAGTGACAAAGCACTTTCTTGTTTTCAAGTTCATCACTCTATACCCTTTTTTATCATAAGGATATCCTAGAAAAACACACTTCATAGATCTTTCAGCAAACTTATCATTAGATTGCAGATTTGTAGCAAAGCATAAACAACCAAATGCCTTTAAATGCTTATAATTAGGTGAACTTCCAAATAATAGTTCATATGGAGTTTTCCCTTGGAGAACCTTTGTTAGTGTTCTATTAATGAGATAGGTGGCTGTTAGAAGGCAATCTCCCCAGAAAGAAATGGGCAGATTAGAATGAAACCTTATGGCTCTTGCCATGTTCAGAAGATGCCTGTGCTTTCTTTCAACAATTCCATTCTGTTGTGGTGTGTAAACACAACTTGTTTGATGAAATATACCAAGGGAGGTTAATAGAGATGTAACATCTTTATTAATAAATTCTGTCCCATTATCTGATCTCACAGTTTTAACAGAACATTTGAACTGAGTCTGAACAAGTATGATAAAGTTCTTAATAAGAGTTGGAACTTGAGATTTGTTCTGAAAAAGAAATACCCAAGTACATCTAGAAAAGTCATCAACTATTGTCAAAAATTGATTACAATTGCCATGGGTAGCATGTCTATATGGACCCCAAACATCACAATGTATAAGATCAAATTTAGCCAGACTATGAGTTTCACTAAGTTGAAAAGGAATTCTAGTTTGTTTAGCAAGATAACATGCATCACAGTGAATCTCCTTATTACAATCTATGGGAAGAGAAATTTGATTCATAACTCCAGTAGGTAAATGGCCTAGTCTGATATGCCATAGAAAAGCAGAAGAGTAACTGAGATCTTTTTGTGACTGAGAACTTGCTCCTTCAGAATTACATGAGGCAATGAACTTGGAATGCAGCTTGTATAAGCCATTAGATAGGCTACCAATCTCTGTCTCCTTCTTCAAGGTAAGGTCCTGTATAACACAATTTTGTGGAGTAAAAAGAACAGTGCAATGAGATTCACTTGTTAGTCTTGGAATAGATAGAAGATTGTACTGAAATGAGGGAACACACAGCACATTAATCAGTTTTAACTGAGGATGAATAGTCACAGTTCCTAAGTGAGTAACAGTGGAAGCATTGCCATTTGGTAGATGCAACACAGAATTAACCTGAACAGGATTTTCAAGTAAATGAAGGTGTGGTGTTATGTGGTCAGTGGCTCCAGAGTCCAGAATCCATTGTGTTATATTCACAGAAGCACAATAATGTGTAGGATTAGCACTATATAAGTGTGAATCAACTTGAACATTACCAGCCAAATGAGTGTTGTTACTCATATTTTTCATGCCAGATTGAATCATCTGCATTATTTGTTTGTACTGAGCATCTGAGAAGAATGGAGAGTCTTCAATAGACTTATCATCTGCAGGCTTTTGCATCTCATCTACATCAGTTGTTGTCTGAGTTGAAACTTGAGCAGCATTTGCAGAGGTTTTGATCTTCAGTTTGGGTTTAGGTTGTCCATGGAGCCTATGCCATGGAGGATATCCATGTAGGTAAAAACATTTGTCTCTAGTATGTTTATCTTGATGACAATAGGAGCAAGTTAAATTTGCAGATTCCATGTGAAAGGTACCTGGCACAGACCTTTTAACAAAATTTTTAGCAGTCTTTTGAAGGTGCTGATGTTTCACACTCATAGCAGAATTTTCAACCGAAATATACTGATTACTTATATTATCTCTTTGTTGTTCTTCTTGTAGTAATAGAGAGTAGGCTTGACTCAGAGATGGTAAGGGAGACATAAGTAGAATTTGTCCCCTAATTCCAGTAAAGGAATCATTAAGTCCCATCAGAAATTGGCTCAGCTTTATGCCTTGTTCATAGGTTTTAATTTTCTGAGTCACATCACAGGTACAAGTAGCACAAATGCAATTTGGAAAGCTAGACAGATTGTCTAATTCATCAATTAAAGTTCTGAATCTGGTAAAATAAGCAGTGATAGAAGAAGAGCCTTGTGTACACATAGCAATTTCCTTTCTCAAATAGAATAGTCTAGGAACATTACTCTGAGAGTATCTAGCAGACAAATCATCCCATATCATTTTGGCTGTAGAAAGGTAAACAATACTACTACGTATGTCTGGTGAGACAGAGTTCAAGAGCCAGGAAATTACCATATCATTACATCTGACCCAATGATTCAACAGAGGAGAATTATCAGCTGGTTTAGAAAGAGAACCATCAATCATACCTAATTTAAATTTTGCAGATAGAGCAATCATTACAGATCTCTTCCACTGATTATAGTTCTGATCCGTGAGAAGTTGAGTGACAAGCATCATTCCTGGATGATCTGAGTTCTGAAGATAGTAAGGGTGGTTTGAATCAATGACTTCAGCAGTTCCAGTAACTGCTGCAGCATATGAAGCCATGACAGAAACTTGAGAAATAGATTAGAAGCTAGAAGAAAAGTCAGATAATAAGAAAGCTAAGAACAATAACGTATAGATTTATAATACGATCCATAATATGATGTTAAGAGAGATCTAGCTCTGATACCATGATAGTTTTCAGAAGAAAAAATATCATTTCTTAATCAGGCTCACGAAGAGCATGCCTCCTTTTATAACAGAAAGGCTACAAAAAGAAGAAAGGAGCCTCAAAAATTAACCAACTGGGAAAAGACTAAAAGAACCAAATAAAAGCAAATAAGAAGACTAAAGAATCCACTACAGATAAACTAGAAAGGAAAAGACAATAAACTCCTAAACTAGAATACAGAATAACAAGTTAAAGTCTAAATGGAGCAAGATGTGCTGATGCAGCACATTGACTCCTTTTTGATGACTCTGGCTCTTTTCCTGCATCTGCGTTCTCTGGCTCTTTTCCTGCATCTGCATTCTTTTCTTCATAAACATTCTTCATAGAACCCTGAATATGATTATCAAAATGGTATTGAAGAACTTGCTAAGATCCCACTTGAAGAAATCGAAAAATCCGAACTTACATATTCCAAGTCGTTATCTCAAACATCATTAGCATCCTCTTACAACACATGCTAGTGCTAATCTCAAAATATAATATACAACGTCGTAACAAAAACTAATTACAATACTTTGTAATAACTTAAACAAAACCTATACTATTACAGAATTTACAGTTACTGCTCGAGTTTAGGGACACCTTTGCCCTTATCCTTGTTACTAGGCCCCTCAACCCTTTCTGGTCTATCAGGAAAAATAAAATTTAACCACACAAGGGTGAGGATAAATTGCTCAACAAGTTCTATTAATTTATGTAATTAAGTTTATAAGGCTCGTACTCAACAAGTTATAATTTGAGTCAACAAAACATTTCATCAAAGGATCTTAAAGACTTTGAATCACATAAATTCTTAACATAGTCAACATCGATAGAATAATTGAGTGGTCAAAGGAATCAAAAACTCTTTTATGTTGTGTTATAGGTGATCAACCTATGAGCACTCTCATTACACGTAACATCATTACCACATTGTAGTGCAACAGTGTATTGTTGGTGAGCTGACATACAATCCCCCTATAATTTAGGGTTGTTCGTTTTAATTATAAAGTCTCAACGAATTCGCCCCTAGTCAACTTGGTTTGGAACAATCAACTATCACAGCAAGAATGATATATGATGAATCATTGACATTCGATATCTCAAATAGAATTGTTTAGCAAAAGAATTACTTAATTATTAGACTTTAACTGAATAGCATAATATCAACTCTTAAATCAATTACAATAGAAATCATAATCGAAGTTTTTAAGCAAAAAGGTAGCAAGTGTAGTTCAAAATGAAAACCGATGCATATAGTGCGGAAACTTGCCTATTTTTCCTAATTTGTTCTTGTTTACCTCTTCTACTCTATTCCCCGGTTTACCGACATCATTTTGGAATATTAAATTGTTAATTTCCTTGAAAATTGTTCGTTATCGTCGGTAACTTCAGGTAATTTATTTTCAGGATTATTTACTTCTTTTAAACTCTTTTTTAGCACACTTTTAATCTCTTTTTACATCTTAATTTTTCAAGCTTCATTTTGTCAAAAACTTGAGCTTACTAACTCAATTTTAACCCATATTTACCGGTAAGTTTATATTACACATTTTTGGCTTATTTTTAACAGTTTTTAACAATTTTTTCCATGCTCATTTCTTCCATTAGAACCCTTTAGAGATTTTATTTTGTAAAACCCTTTTTACCAGAGGTATATATATTTAGAATGTTTTGTGATTTTTCAAAATTTTTAAATCATGTTTATTATTTATTTTAGGGTCATTTTTGCTCAATATTGAAACAATTTTAATAATTCGAATACAATTCCAAAAATTCTTAATTTTATACAGAACCTTCCCCTCATCTCAAAGAGCCTAGGGTTAAAGTTTCAGCTCCAGATCATTTTCAGAGACCAAGTTCTGCTAGTTTTAAATTTTCAAACTATTTAATTCATAATTAAATATTTACAACTCCGTTTGAACTCAATTTTGGACAGCATCACCCCTAAACCATGAAGTATCTCATAAAATTTTCAGAACCAACAGAGCTCTCTAGCTTCAAAAACAGTTCTAAAGTCAGTAAGTTTAGTTCACTGACCAACCTCCTCGCATAATTTTTAATTTAAAATCTAGACGGAGTGGGTTCTCAAAGTTTTACAACAATTAGATCACTTTCAGGTCTACAACATATAAAAATCTCAAGTCCTAACCATAGTTGTCAAATTGTAAATTGTATCATGTATCGAAAACTCTCGTATCGTGTATCGTATCGTGAATCATATCGTTAGATACAGAAACAAAATAAAAAATGTAGTAATATATATTTAAACATATAAAACATAAGCTTGACTATATATAAAAGTAGTCAAGTAAATATTATTATAGACTAAAAATAAAATTTAAAGTTAAACAGTAGCCAAAATACTCTAAATTTATTTATTAATATTATTTCAGTAATTTTTATAAGTAACAAGAAAAAATAAAAATTTAGATTCACCTTTAATCTATAAAACAAAATAGAATAGTGCAAATTAACAAGTAGAGATTTATATATCTGCTTATAGAAAGGGATATGAAAAAAATAGAGCAATATTTTCAATTAGATATAATACACTAAAATGTGATTAAAGACTCATGAAGCTGTCGACGTCGGGATTTTCGTCGTTTCGTTTTTTAATAATTAAAAAGCCCTTTCCAATTTTAGCCTTTTGAATTAAATGTGATTTTGAAAAAGGTCAGCTTAGTGTCGACAGGGTTTTGAAATGTCGAATTTTTATGAGCCAATTGACCAGAGTCGCCAGTTGGTATATTTGAAATGGATGTACCAACTCATCCGAATTTTGTTTTCGTAATCGTGATGGCTCATATGTGACTCCGATTCAATTGGTCCGCAAACCGAGATTCATAGAGTTCGGGGGCTTGCTTAAGCGAGGGGAAGGTGTTAGGCACCCCCCGACTTCCGTGAAATACGGTTACCGCAATCTTGATGTTTTCCTATCCTTTTAAAATCCTAAGAATGTGTGTGTGTGTGTGTGTGTGTGTGTGTGCGTGTGTGTGTGTGCGCGCGCGTGTGCCTAAATGAATGTCGTTGGAATGCTTTACTTTGAAAATGCTTCAGAATCTCGTTAACCCTATGCACGAAGGATTTTACTTAATCGAAAAGTTCATTTTTATTGCTTTTTTGTTTCGATAATAAAATCGATGATATTTTGTAAAACATATTTTCAAACCCTTCGTCAAATAGGAATAGAGCTCATTCGACACTTACAATTTTATTTAGCCTACGAACGATCTAATATTCTAATTTGCTTGATTTTATGAAAAGCTTTATCATTTATTCCAAAATCATTTTCTCGCGTTAAAAGGAAAATCAAGCATTTAAAATAGCGTTGAGGCTATTCACGGGCATGTGAGCCATCTAAATAACCCCAAACGCCCACAATCGCACATTTCACTATCACGGGGCCTTAAACCCGATTTTCGATCCGACATCGCTTTAAGGCCCAAAAATTTACATATAATACAAATGCATCGTCATCGCTACATACGTAAAAATTATAAAATAAACTAAAGGGATATCATCGGGAGGTTAGGAGGAGATTCCATCCGCCATAAATCCTCTCTAACCGTCCCTAATCCATAGATCTACAATATATTGACTACATTGGATCTAACTTCAAAATACACCGAATCAAACTACTTAAATAGCAATGCACCAAATATTTTCGGATCTAACAGTAGATCCACCCAACAAATGCACAAATACACAAATATTTATCGATTACACTACTAAAGCAAGATGAAATATTAAATCTAATAGATCTACAAAATGCACCAACACTAAGAAAGATATCGAAATTTTTGCCTTGATATTGATAGAAATCACGCACTAGCACTCAAATCCAATGTAGAATACAAGGTATAGCATGAAGATTGAACAAAAGGAGAAGAAATCTCACACTTTTTGACCAAACCCGAAGGTTTCTCTCTCTATTCCGCCATTTTTTCTCTCTCTAAAACCTTCCAAATTTTTTCTCTCTCATCTCTCGGACGCGAAAATGGCCGCTGTATAGCTGATCGGAGGCAGCCGCAGATGCATCTGCGGCTGCCTGCTGTGGCCGCCGCCTCGGCTGCCGTGTGCCGTCCTCGAGCCGTGCGAAGCCCCAAAAGTCGTTGGCCGCAGATGCATCCGCGGCTGTCTGGCTTCCTTTTCTCGATTTTCGTGCCATGCGGTCTTAAATCGTCACTTTCTGCTGTATTATTTCGGAAGGCTGTTCCTCGGTGTATAAATTGCTCGTTGTGCTTGGCTTCCAGGGGGCGCTGCCCCCTTTCCACCCCCGCCAGCTCACCGGCGAGCTGGGCAGCCGCTCGCTCACCGGGGAGCGAGACCCCCGAACATCCTAAGCGTAGTGGCCATTTGTCGTCTTTTGTGCTCAAATCAGGTTCTTCTGGATCAACTGTTTGCCTTGCCTCATGTAACCTGATGCTCGTTGTTCGTTGTGGTGGCTTGACCGTAAATCGTTGGGGTGACTTCGTTTTGGGGTCCACCTTCCTTTTCGCATTCCGGCTCAAGTGACGACTTTGCCCTCCTGCCAGGGTTAGTAGAGAAGTGCAAAATTTGGGTGTCTACAGAAGCAATATAAAATATGTTTGTACTAAAAAGCCTTTTCAATTAAAATGTTAAAAGACTTAAAAAATTTGTTTTTAGTCTTTTGGATCTAAATGAAAGTTTTTTCAAGTTAGTTGTTTTTAAAAAGTATCGTGCATTGTATCGTATCGTAAGAATCGTATCGAATCGTAAGATACGGTATCATTTTAGATTCACCCTGTAATACGTATCGTATCTTAAGATACGTATCGCGTATCGTAAAATTCTAACAACTATGGTCCTAACTCATTATACACAGAGAGTTATGGATTTTACAAAAACAGGGTAGAACTAGCTCTACCCTAGCCTAGTTTTGCTTTCCTATCTTTGTTTCCTTCAAGTTTTGGGTTCCTCTTTCAAATTCCATGATGATATATCTCTACTACTATGTATGTTTAACTTGTGTTTAAAAAAAATTGAATTAGAAGTTACATTTAGGTTGATGCTAAAGGGACTTGAAGAAGTTGGCTTGACAAGCCTGCAGAGTGGGATGGACAATGTGAGAAATCCGGTTAGAAATCCCCTTGCAGGAATTGACCCAGATGAGATAGTTGACACAAGGCCTTACACTAATTTGTTGTCCCAATTTATTACTGCCAATTTGCGTGGAAATACTGCCTTTACTAATTTGTAAGATTCATCATACTTTGTCTTTCTCTATATAGACTAAACACGTTGGGAGCTTGTTATGGTAATTTTTACGTCTTATTAACTGAAGCACTTTCTTTTTCATCCTACTAGGCCAAGAAAATGAAACGTGTGCATTATTGGTTCACGTGATCCTTATGAGCATCCCCACATTAATGATCTCGCATACATAATGGAAGATTCGGATTCAATTTGCTAGTGGATGGATTCTTTAGCCCTAAGCGATGTACAGAGGCAATTCCTCTTGATGCGTGGGTTCCAGCTGAAGATGTAATCCCATTGTGCAAAGCAGTACTAGAGGCTTATAGAGATCTCGGTACAAGAGGGAACAGACAGAAAACTAGAATGATGTGGTTAATTGATGAACTGGTAAGCAATGCTTCTTCCCAATACACCCCTCGTCCAGAATTGAAGTCTCATTTGACTTGCTGAATCTTTCTGTAATTAAATGAGACTCTCATTTCTCGTTTTATCATATTGATCTGTACAAAGAAAAACCTTAATGTGTAGCAAAAAGTCAATTAGTTAAACAAGACTCTCATTTCTAGACATTTCTAGACAGATGTATGTAGTATATCAAAAGATTTAAGTATTTCTAATATTAGTGGAATTTTATTTTAACCATTATTTTCTTGTCTTTGATTCCGATGTAATATGGAAATGCAGGGCATAGAGGCATTCAGGTCAGAGATCGAGAAAATAATACCCCAACAAGTGCTAGAGAGGGCATCTTCTGAAGAGTTGGTTCAAACAAAATGGTAAAGGAGAGATTACCTTGTTGTCCCGCAGAAACAGGAAGGTTTTAGCTTTGTGGGCCTTCACATTCTGGCGGGACGCGTTCAAGCAGATGACATGGATGAACTAGCTCGATTAGCAGACGAATACGGATCAGGTAAACTTCGTCTCCCCGTGGAAAAGAACATCATAATCCCAAATATTGAGAACTCAAAACTTGAGTCTTTGCTCAATGAGAGCCTCTTTTGAGGGGCAGGTTCTTGCCTGAGCCACATATTCTAATGAAAGGATTAGTAGCGTGTACTGGAAATCAGTTTTGTGGGCAGACCATCATTGAGACCAAGGCGCGAGCACTGAAGGTGACCGAGGAAATGGGACGGCTAGTGTCTGTCGCACGTCCCATTAGGATGCACTGGACAGGCTCCCCAAATACTCGTCGGCAGGTTCAAGTGGCCGATATCGGATTCATGGGATGCATGACAAGGGATGAAAATGGGAAGCCTTGTGAAGGGGCAGATTTGTTCTTGGGAGGGAGAATTGGGAGTGACTCACGGTTGGGGCAAGTTTATAAGAAGGGTGCCCCTTGTAAGGACCTGTGGACATTTCGGTTAATCAATTTGGTGCTAATAGGGAGAAGATTAGTTCCTTTGTGGGAAATTTGCAAATATCACACGGATATTTGATGTTTTTACTAATTTTCTAACACGTTTTTGGTCTTTAATAATGATAAGTCCAACACTGTAATAGGAAATTATATGTTGAATTTATGTAATAAATATAAATATTTTCTGTTTAATAAATAATGTCCAAAAAACAGTATCATTTGTTCAGATTTTTGTACTACTCTGTGAACAGAATATAATGACAAAAGCAGAGCAAGTAACAAAGTAGTAACGTATTATAAATAAGGCTTGTATGATGCAACTGGTAATGCACTTTTACAGTTTCACTATACAAGTATTGAAACCTTGTGATACACAATCGTCAAGGAAATTAAGGAAAACTTTCATAATACCAATATTGTAAGCAATATATATAGAGGAATAATTCATAATATTTATTTGTTATGAGATGTTTAAAATTTTTTAAAATGTTAATATTAGCAGATGTTTAAAAAAATTTAAAACGTCTACATCCAATTCAATACTAAATGGAAGATCTACTAACTATAAAATATAATTTATTTTCTAGAATTTATGGTATAATTTTCTAGGATTTAGGGTTTTGTTTTTAGGGTTTTATTTGTAGGATTTAAGATTTAGTTTGTAGGGTTTAGGGCTGAATTTTTTGATCTAATATTTAATGATTGATTTTCTGATCAACTTTCGCTATTATTAATAGCAGACGTTTTATAAAAAATTAAATATCCGTTACTAATAACAATAGACGTCGATTTTTATATTATACTCTTGACCGTTTTTTTTTATTTTCAATTATATAAATAATATATGCACTATAAAAATTTATAACAAACATATACTATAAATTATACCCTCTCTCTCTCTCTCTCTCTCTCTCTCTCTCTATATATATATATATATATATATATATATATATATATATATATATATTGCTTACAATATTGGTATTTTGTCGTAAATACCAATATTGTAGGCACAATTATCCACCACAATTTCTCTTAAATCAAGATCAATGTCATAGAAAAATCTAGATATTTACTAGATTTTCTTCTTGCCTACTTCTGTCACCCCAGCTAGTTTGGCATGCACGCAACAAGCACAACCAAATAGCTGACTTACATCCTCAAATTAAGCAGCCATTTTCATTCATCTTAAAAAAAAAAAAAAAATCCATGCAGCAGAAATATTAGATTTGAAACTGACCTACCATTCTGTTTTATTACTATTTTTCGAAGGAGATTTTTTTATCAGACTAATGGAGATAGAGCATGTGTACTATATCTAGAAAAAGAGATCATGGAAAATTGATCTTCTTGGAGCACACCAAAGAATAAGAGGCGTGCTATATCCACTGAAATGGTCCATAGTTTTTTTGTTTGTTGTTTGTTTTTTCTTTTGGATCACCATTGTCTTTTTGTCTTTTTGTCTTTTTTGTCCTTCAAACTATTGATAGTTTATCTTTTAAGGGAATGATTTCTATCGTACTCATATATCCAAGTCGAAAGACCGGTTTTAATTATAAATCTTCAATCGCAAAGAAACTGTCTCAATCCGGAAAAGAAAAGAAATTTATATAGTTTTCATTTTTATATGACGCATAATTAAGAACAGGTATGAGACTGTAAATTTAAACATCACTAAAACCTTCAAGTTTAATGCGGACGGTATCTGTATTTTGCAACTAGTGAGACTTAGATTGTATTTAATTGTATCTTAATACATTTTAATAGCTCACCTCTTAATGCATCTTAACAATTCACATGTTTGTATTAATAGGTCTTCTGAATAGAGAGAACCTCTTAATATAAAATTGTAGACTGTTAAAATGTATTAAGAGGTAAGTTATTAAAATTTATTAAAATATAATCAAACACCATCCTAGAAATCTCAAAAAAATTTATTCGTCAATCAAAATGTTCCTGATGAAGTGTTAGATGGTACGAGGCAATCCTTCTCTTTTTCATCTTAGTAATGACTTTACTCCGTCCCAATGTAACTTTCTTGTGGAAAGAGGAGCATCAAGAAACCTTCAAAAAAGTAAAACAACTACAAACTTCTCCTTATGCAACAAGTAGTTAATAAGTTAATTCATGTGTTAAGAGTATGGAATCCTAATAATAACCTGACGATAAATTTTTTTATTTTAAGTCCCCAAGTGTATGATAAAGGGTAGCGGGATTTTTCTTTTCTTTTCTTTTCATATATATGATCAAATCCCATAATATTTTAAATTCAATTTCTATATGCAAACTTTGAATTTGATTTTAATAATACAGTCATATATAATTATTTGTAATAGTTTTTGTAAAGTACCATATTAGTACTTCATAAATTATAAAATTTGTTGATTTTAAAACTTAAATAATCACATTTGTATTAACTTTAACTTTTTATCAAATGACAAAATTATCCCTTGTAACTTCATTTTTTCGCATTTGCTGGATACTGTCTTTAAATACAAATATTAGGCGTTGACTAAGTTTGAGGGCAATTTTGATATTTAAAAATGACAAAATTACGTTGGAGCCTTCGGTTTTAGAAAATTAATAATTTAAGAAAAAAAAAAATCTTCCACATTAATCCCTGCATAATATTTATGTTTAATTTAATAATGATTATATAGCAGTAAAATTGTGTTGTTAAATTATAAAAATTATTATTATTAATAATAAATTGTTTTTTATGTAAAATATTTTTTTTTATAAATGAGATTTTTTTATAGACCGAAATAATATTTATATTGTATGTAATGTCGCGGATAAGGGAGAATGATATACACGTGGACCGAATACTACGAGTTCCTTCTCGTGGACGAACTCGATAGAATAAGTATAAGTGACACGCTGTTACCTCCAGCTGCCTTCGATCGCGTATACCACCTGATATTTGCGCCGTATATCTTTCGCATACCCACGCCACATTGATAATAAGTACGACCAGTTCCCTACTCGCTATCTTATCCCGTACATAAGGTCCACCAAATTACATCACGGCCGTTAATTACACAGTGCTAAAGTACTAGATCATCACTGTGGTTAGCAGGTTAGCGAGTTGGTATTTCATAAATAAAATGGGAGCTAATTTTGTCAAAGTATTATTTTTTATTGGTGAAAATAATAATTTTTATATGAATAAGATAAATAAAACATAAAATTTGGGTAATAGGCGCTCGACAGTCTCTATTAAAAAGTTGGTTATTTGTCCTATTTTGTAAACTATATTTGTGCATGCATAATTGAATCTTTTTTATATTTAGTACCACAATTAATGACCCATAAAATATGAGTATTTGATTAGAACTAAGCAGGTTAATGGGTATTACAAGGCCATTACTATAGTCAAACTTGAGCTTTAGATTCTATTTTAAAAAAAAGATCCCACGAGTCTATAGTCACATTTGCTTATAGATATTTCTAGTTCCACCCCATGAGTCTATAGTCAAACTTTCATCAACTTCGGACATATCTGAACCTCACAATAAACATATGAGGGAAGCTCATGCCCAACATTTGGTAAACTTTTTCTCCTCATACCAAGTTGTCTCTATCCACTTCCCTATTCAATCTATATATAAATCAACCCCACTTCATTTCCTCTCATTCAAATCATCCATATTAGCACCATTCATCCTTGTTAGCATAAACAGAGTTTTTATGGAGTTTTTGTCCATTGTTATCTATATTATCCTCTTTTTCTCTACTCTTTTATCATATTACTTGACCAAAAAAGAGAGGAGAAAACAAAAGCAAAAAGCTAAGCTTCCTCAAGGTTCTATGGGATTACCTTATCTAGGAGAGACTCTTCAATTCTACTCTCAAGACCCAAATATTTTATTTGCTACAAAGCAAAAGAGGTTGAGGTTCTAATCACCACTTTTAAAATGCTATTGTGTCTTAATCCTCTTTCATGTTTTTTTTTTTTTTGCATGACACTCAAAAAAGTCCAATTCACACTCTTAAATATATATTTTTCTTTTATGTTTATCCGCAAATATAATGAGCAGAGCGTTTAGTTTGATAGTAACTTAAGGACATTGTGTCATTTCATATTATCATTAACAAAAAAATACTCTTTTTGTAGAACTTTTTTTTTTTTAAATAAAATTCTTTTTGTGGAACAGAGGGAGTATAATCATAAACTGTCCATAGAAGAGGTACAACTTCCCTTTCCATGTTATTATTGTGCAGATATGGAGATATATTCAAAACCTACATTCTTGGCTGCCCCTGTGTTATGCTGGCAAGCCCCGAGGCAGCTCAGTTTGTGCTAGTGTCTCATTCTCACTTGTTCAAACCCACATACCCCAAAAGTAAAGAGAAAATGATTGGGCCTTCGGCACTGTTTTTTCACCAAGGAAACTATCACACTCGCTTGAGGAAACTGGTTCAGAGTTCCTTATCTCCCGGAGCAATTCGAAAACTAATTCCTAGTATTGAAGCCATAGCAATTTCTACCTTGGAATCTTGCAACGACTCGCAAGTCATTAACATCTTCCAAGAGATGAAGAAGGTTCATTTCGCTTGACAGTATAAACATTTAGAACTCTTAACATTATCCACACTATTCATCCATCTTGTGTTGTGCTTCTTAATTGTCTTTTTCTTGAATTATTACCTTGCATTTTTAATGTTTTGATGGATTCTCAGTAAATTATTGATGCATTTTAGTTACATATGTGTTTTATGTTCTTATGCAGTTCTCTTTTGAGGTAGGCATTCTCTCTATCTTTAGTCAATTGGACAGCAAATATAGGACAGAGGTTAAGGAGAACTACTGCATTGTAGACAAAGGTTACAATTCTTTTGCAATAAGCTTACCAGGAACTGCATATCAGAAAGCTATCAGGGTAACTAAGATTTTACCACTAATAGATCATTGCAACCTTTACTAAAGCCTTTTGACCTGACTCTTCTGTTCTTACTTCTATTATTATTTTGCGAAGGCGAGGAAAAGGATTAGACAAATTCTTAGTGAGATTATCACTGAGAGGAAGGAGAAGAAATTGTTAGAGAAGGATCTTTTGGGTCATCTACTGAACTTCAAAGATGAGAAGGGGCAGACATTGACAGAGGACCAAATAGCCGATAACATCATCGGAGTACTTTTTGCTGCACAGGATACAACAGCCAGTGTGCTAACATGGATTCTAAAATACCTCCATGATGATCAGAAACTTCTAGAAGCTGTAAAGGTGAGCATTCTTTCAAGGCCTTATAAACCACTCCATCTCTGGTCCCAGATTGATGTTATGTAATTTATTCCTTTCCCATCAAACATAAATATATGAGATAACTGGGGCTGACAGAAAAATAAATAAATAAATAACAAAGTAGTCTTATACTAGGTGCATACATAATTGTACCATGCATACTAAAAAGTACAACTATGTATTCATGAAGTAAAAAACACAAACCGGAATTGTTAAGCACGTACAAGACTGCTGAGCTCCCGCGGACCCAAAATATGTTTGTTGTATTTTTTTACAGAGTGCCTATATTTTCAAATGTTGTGATGGTTTTCTATTGCAGACAGAGCAAAAGGCAATATATGAATCCAATAATGGAGGAAAGTTGCCGTTGACATGGATTCAGACTAGAAATATGCCACTAACATACAGGGTTTGTACTACTTCTCATATTATTGTAGTATGTGTTTGTTTCGAAGCAAACTTAAAGAAGAGGTCTGATTAACTGTGCACATGAATGATTCAGGTCATCTTAGAGAGCTTAAGGATGGCAAGCATAATATCTTATACCTTTAGGGAAGCGGTGGTTGATGTTGAATACAAGGGTAAGGAACAGAATAAGCTATATTATGGTGAAATAAACTTTTAAAAGCTATGATTTTTTTCACCTCTTTTTATTTATTTTTAATGGTATTGTTGGAAACTGTAACAGGATACCTTATACCTAAAGGCTGGAAGGTGATGCCACTGTTCAGGAACATTCACCATAATCCTGAGTTCTTCAGAGATCATAAAAAGTTCAATTCATCTAGATTTGAGGTGGAATCTTTAAAAGTTTATACCAAGTCCCCCCTCCCTAATCTCCATCGCTATCGCTCTAGAAGAGATTCTTAAATCAATAATTTTCCATATTGATTCTTCTGGTGATGGATGGACGCAGGTTGCTCCAAAACCCAATACATATATGCCATTTGGCAATGGAGAGCATGCTTGTCCAGGAAATGAGCTTGCCAAGCTAGAGATGCTTATTTTAATTCACCACCTGGTAACGAAGTTTAGGTATGACGGCGACAACATTTAGACTATAAAGCACACGATAAACTATAATATAAGTACATGGTAAATTCCTTTTACGAATTCTCACATGTAAGAATATTAGACCAACATATATCAAATTTTTATCAAAGAATAAATTAGTGAAATGCTCAACTAGGGATCATTGATGTTAAAGATTGACTCATTATTTGACGAGGTTGTTTTGATTGTTTTGATGAATTTGGGGTTGCAGGTGGGAAGCGGTTGGTCCCAACAGCGCAGTTCAGTATTGCCCATTCCCAGTTCCTCAGCATGGACTCCCAGCTAGATTCTGGAAAGAACCCAACATACAAAAAGTCCTACTTTAGCAGAAGATGCCTCCCTAGCTTAGTCTGTAAATTCCAGTTTGTAATAGGAGCCTAAGTTTGGGTCCCTTAATCTCATTTGATGATATTTATTTCCAACATTTTTATTTTCCATAGTAACTATACAACTATGTTGTGACAATATTGAAATTAATCAAATCAGGACAGAACTAACCTGATACTATATATCATGCGTGCCTATTGCGGTTTACCTAAAGATTAACCTGACCCTAAAGATAACATGTCTTTTCACATGGTATGAGTGAATTTACTTCAATGAAGGTCAGCATCAGAGGACTGAAATAGCTTAAGAACAATTCATTGTATGATCGACTAGGTAGAAATGGAAATGCCCTGACTGGAGGGCACCGCCTAAGCACACACAAGTTAGTAACTCTTTTCGAAAGAGGGTATCTCTAACCAGTCTTTGCTCGGTGATCCTGAACCTATTTTGTTTTTGTTGGTGCCTCAGTGACCAAGTCACAAAGGGAACTTCGACCATTTCACATTTTGATACTCAGTACATAGATTGTGTTGTCCGAAGAGGATTAACATAAACACCAGCCGGAGACGTATCCAGAGTACAGCCTTCCGCGCATGCGTTTTCTTGTCTTATTTCGGGGTTCACGAAAGGTCAAACTAAAAATCACCGAGGCCCAACCTAAAAACCCTAACCGTAGATGAAACCAGACTTCAACACGTACAAAAGTATGGAAATTTTCAACAGGAACGAATTATTGGATCCAAAGTTTGATACATAACTTGATCAAATAACGGAAATCAACAAAATCCATTATTTCAGTTTCATCAGAAAAGGAAAAAAAAAATAGAAATCGGGAGTACTCCTACATGTAATTCAAGAGAACGCTTACAAGTTTGAGAAGCTAGTTGAGTCAGGGTTCCACAACCCGTTTCTTCTAAGCTGAGACAAAACAAATGGGCTCTAATTTCTTCCTTGCACACGAATCGGTTCGGCTGTAAATGTCCCATAAAGGAAACGGGAAGAATTGGAATTTGGAGGGAAGGGTAATTAAATTTTTACGAAGCATTATAAAAAATTAATATTTTCATAAAAAAAATTATAAAAGTGAATTTTATTTATTATTTAAGTGAATAAAATCTTGTCGAATTATTAATTTTTCTCTTAAAAATATTAATTCTTTTAATTAATTAATGAAACTTTGACAATCAAAATAATTCTATACAAAAATGATAAAATAAAAAAGACGATGATATTTGTATAATTTTCTTCTTACTTTATGTTTATTCTAGGAAGAGGAGTTAAATGAACAATTCTATTCCAGGAGGATTGAAAAGAAAATGATAAAATATTAAAAAGTGTTAGCATGGCATAAACTAGCCAATTTATATTTAACCGTACCTTACTCAAAAATAAATAAGCAACTTTTTTGTTTATTAGTGCTTTTTTCTATTTTTTTTTTTCTGAAAATATAGACATATCAGAATAAAAATAAAATGATTCAAACAGTTGAGATGAGAGCCATGTCTTGTTGAACTTGGCTCAATTCAACTTAAAATTAAACTATGAGTTTTGTAAGAATTTTTGTAAATTAAAACGTTTATATTAAAGAAAGAAGGTGCGAATAAAATAACTCTATTATTTTTATGAATAGAAAAAAATATATTTAATTATTTTATTAAAATAAAATAAATTATTTATATTTTTTTTAAATTTATAAATTTTATTTTTAAAAAATATATAAAATAATTTATTTTATTTAAAATAAAATAAATTATTTTATTTATTATTTATTTTTTTTATTCGCTTATTTATTTTATTTTTTTAATTAAAGGTAACATTACTTAGTAAGATCGTGACACGAAGTTGAATACTTTAACTAGACCATAACGATAGATAGGTGGCAAAGAATATGTGCCTTAGCGTCGTTCGTGGACCTAATCCCCGCACATGCGCCATGAGTCCTCCGTCGGCAGTGCTAGGGGTGTCCATCGATAAAAAACCGAACCGGTACCCTAAAAACCGAACCGGTACTGAACCGAAATTACCACTAAAATAATAATCGAAAATCGAACCGAATTACCGGTTTCGGTACCGATTCGGTACAAATTCGGTTCGATTTTTTCAGTTCGGTTTTCGATTTTTACCGATTAGCAGTATATATAATTATATATATTATTATATATATAATTATTATTAATTATATAATAATTAATATAAATTTATTATTATATTATGTAATTCGGTTCTTTCGGTATACCGAA
This sequence comes from Hedera helix, assembly GCA_947179155.2. NCBI lineage: Eukaryota > Viridiplantae > Streptophyta > Magnoliopsida > Apiales > Araliaceae > Hedera > Hedera helix. The sequence continues at coordinate 32,488,396 of OX359287.1, forward strand.
TCGAACGGAAATTTAAAAATGCCCATACCGCTACCGGTACCAAAAAATATAAATAATCGAAAAAACAGGTACCGAAAAAATCGATACCGATCGATTCGGTAAATAATCGAAAAAATCGAAAATTTTATAGGCAGTGCACCTAAAACAAGTCAAGATTGAAAGAAATTAAATTAAATTTATTGTATGTAGAATTAATTAGTCGAGCTACTCGAATTTGACTGGTGAGTACCACTCCTGTCTTACGGGGTCAAATTGCTGACTCAAGTGTCATACGTGTTGATCGTGGAACCCACAGTTCTTCGGACTCCGGATTCAATCTATAGTTGCTACTGTAACAACAAAACCCCCGCGCACACAAAATCTTCGCTTCCATCTTTTCTCATTTCCCATACGGCGTTTGGCTCAGACTTCTCTCTCCTACTTCCTCCTCTCTCTCCTGTGTTTTTCATTCTCTTTTGAGAAAATTAGGGCAAATTATATCATCTAGTTCGTGCATTTGGACGTTGGTGGTGATTCAACAATCCATGATTCGATTGATTGATGTGTAATTGTGAAGGTGAGGAGCTTGGAGTGCTTAAATGGACTCGATCTGGAGTCATAATGGCGACGTAAGTCTTTGGCATTTCATCACCGCGGCGTTTTTTGCAGTTGGTTTCGTGTTCGTCAGGTTATTACTCGACAGATTTATCTTTCGTGTAAGCTTTTTATCTCTATCAGTTCAATTTAATTTTTAGTATATGTTGTTTTCTGTTTTGAATCGGTAATCTCAGTACATAATATAGTAATAATTTGTTACCCCCTAATCTTGTTAGTTTCTTGACTCTTGAACTATAGTTCAATGACTATGATTTATGAATACTAAGTTCACTGATTATGAAAAGTGAACTTTCAACAAAGAGAGTTAAGCTAAAAAGATTTAGTGCCCGAACAGGGTAAGTTTCATCAATGGAGATAAACACAGTGGGAGGAGCAATACTTATCCTAAGGAGTTAACTTGTGTTTGGAAACAGAAATCTTTATTTCAAGAAGTGACATTATTGTGTATATGAAGTATCATACATTTGGAGAGAATCAGAGAAGTGAGAGAAAAAGGGGCAAAATAGTAAGATAACGTATAATATTAGAAGAATATTGTCAAATTGGTTAATGATGATAGGTTTCGGGAAGCAATAACTAGTATCCTTTGGTTCAACTTATAAGAAAAATTAGATACAAATTGCTTTTCTAGATTGTTAAAATGAAGATGTGAAGAAAACATCAATGATCATAATGTATTATACTATTTTCATTCGAAACTGGCTTTAGGCTCATGTTCCTCACAACTCATTGCATGTCTTCCTCCCCAATTATGGCATTAGGTGCTAAAAGCCTAGGGAGGTTTTAGAGATATGTTATGTGGAGAAGAGCCAAAAGCAAAGGTTAAGGTTAGTTTATTGTCTTCTCTTGAAGAATGTTTGTGGAGGTTTAATCGTATATGGAAGGGAACGATTAATTGGAAGGTTTGAAGTGTGTCGGGAGGGTAACACTCTGGGTCCTGTTATTAGGGCGTCCAACAAAATTGGGCTGTGGAAGAGTATCTCCTTAGGTTGGTTGGACCCTTGGTGTTGCTCTCAACCCCTCTGCCATGTTTTCCGGAATCTCTCAAGCTTGGCAGCTTCGGAAAAGGCAACTATGAGAGTTTAAATAGCTCGTGCAGGAGGACAGCTTATCAGAAGTGTTGTAGGAGATTTTTTCATGATTGGTAGTTGAAGGACGTCAAGTTGCTTTTTTGCTAATTGTGGGAAGGTCAATCCTATAGCTGGAGATTTTTCCTTGTCCAATCATTCTACATCCGCGTCTCAGGAAGGCTGCATACTATTTGCTTGGAAGTGTGTTTGGTGCTTATAATCCTCATTGAAGGTTTCTTGCTATGTTTGGGCTGTGTTTTTTATGGCAATCTTAATTAATTGGAGAATGTGGCACCAATTTCTTACAAATTGTTTCTGTTTTCGTAGCATTGGTTAAGAATTTATTCAATGTCTTTGTTATGTATTGAGTCGAGGGGGTGCCCTAATGAGGTAAATTCCTGTTGAATACTGGAACTGGAGTTTGTATTCTTTTTAAGCATATTATGGTTTGCCCTGAAATCTCTTCCAATGCAAGAACTAGAGTGAAAAGGAAGAGAATACTTGAAGGTTATAGAGACATCAAGAAACCCTTAAATTGGTGGGCATAATTAGCTGCAGGAAAGGTAACAGGGTCAAAAAAGGATTTGGGTTATGTGGGATACAGGCATACAGCTTCTTTGTGTGGTATGTTGACAGCGAAGAGGAAGGAGTAGGAGATCTTTTGAAGGGAGTGATCTAGGCTGAAATTATTTTGTAAAATACTTTTCATTTGGATCATTGAGGCTTTCTCAGGCTGTATAGGCTAGTTTACTTGATCTTTTTTTTTTTTTGCTGTTTAGGTCTGTGCAGCTTATGCTCGTTTCTTTTCTCTTGTAGACATCATGTATGCCAGGTTGATCACGTTTTCCGTTGTTTTAATTAATGTATTTTTATTAATTTTTTTTGATAAGTGCTATTATTGAATATTTTACTGATAGGAAAATGACAGATAACAACCCAGTTATAATTTCCTTTGAAGTAAGTAAGATATTTTGAAATATATATTCCTTAGTATTCTTCACATCTTTTCCAGAGGCTGGCCATTTGGTTGTTGAGCATTAAAGGCGCTCCATTGAAGAATAATGAGAGAACAAGGGCAAAGATTGCTAAGTGCACAGAGTCAATGTGGAAGTTTACCTACTATTTCACTGTTGAATTTTTTATTCTAAAGGTTATCAGCCATGAGCCATGGTTCAGAGATACAAAAGAGTACTTCAAAGGCTGGCCAAATCAACAGCTTAAGTGAGTAATATGATAGACGAACCTTATTGCTCAATATTTAGAGTTTCCAAATGGATTATTAACCTGTGACTTGTTTATACTTGACATAATGATCTGTAGTGAAAAATATTTTTACATTTGTGAAACATAATTGGTTGGCCGTCACCTTAGTTGAAAAAATAATTTTACTCAATTCTTCTTAATTTTTCTTGAAACATAGTTGTGATCCTTAAATGATTGTTTTAAACTTACAGTTCATTGTTAGTTACCTGTAACACAGTTTAACTGTTGAGCATGTTTCTTTTAATTTATGGAAGTTCTAAACTTGCATAGTTCATGACCTTCATAATTATTTTAATTGACCTGTTGGCTTTCTCACTCCAGGCTTTCCATAAAGCTTTTCTATATGTGCCAATGCGGGTTCTACCTTTATAGCATTGGTGCCCTGATTAAATGGGAAACTCGAAGGAAAGATTTCTCCGTAATGATGTCTCATCATGTAGTGACCGTCATCCTCATTGGTTACTCATACATCACAAGGTATCTTTCCACTTTAACTTTATATGGCATAGTGCTAGATGCTTCTTACACCATGTAACTTTAGGGTGGGGATAGTAGATATCTACAATATATAGCTCCAAGATCTAGGAAGCACAGATATGGACAGGGACATGGGACACAGATGCGACACAATATGTGACTTATGATACAGTATTTTTCCAAAAAAAAACCAAGATATGATATGTTGGAAGATACATTGAATTTTATGTATATTTTTAATAAAAATATAAATGTATGAATAAATTTAATTGTTAACACAACATGATAAAATTAAATAAAACATTGAGGAACACCTGTGCAATAAACATCTCCAAGTCTAATAACAAATAAGATTCTAACATACAACTGTAAGAGATGACCATACTTTAAGGAAGACATATATATTCATAATTTCATATCAGTAGAGGAGTTGGAATCTTTATTTGATCCTTCTAATTATATAGTTGATATTTAACTAAATACTAATGGTAGAGAAAAAAAACAAGGAAATCAGTAAATTAGGCATATACAGGGTTACCAGATACTCATTGACCGAGCGAACCGCATATTAGTATTTGCGTACCCAAACATGATACTCTTATGTATCAATATTACCAATATTCTAAATTTAGCGTACCGAAAAAAATCTTTATTGTTTTATCTATAATTGAACAAAATATCAATATTATAATTTAGTATTGGATGCTCAAACAATCTAGTTATTGATTTGACTAAAAATCTTCTATAAACTTAGATTTACTACATTCAAATTTTAATAGAGTTCTTAACGATAAAAACTTATATAAAATAACCTAGCATATCGCGTTTTACTTTTGTAGCGTATCGCGTACTCGTATTTGTACCGCATACCTAACGAATCACGTTCTAGGTAACACTAGGCATATATTTAAGTTAGGAAATTAGTAAGTTATCAAAATTCACTATACAAACAAGATGAAATTTTACATATTTTTATACACATACATATATTTGATAAAATAAGTAAATTATTTTTAAACAATAAGCAAGAGATTCCCAAAAAAACCATATTTAAGTGGGTAACTTCAAACTTTAAGCATTGGAGTATCCCTTCATGCTTGGGAGGGCACCAAATATATAAAAAGCTCCTCCCAGCTTTGAGGAAACTGACTGAAGAAGACCTTACCAGTTTTATCCATCCTAGATGACTCTCTTGTAAGGGCTTTTGACCATTCTTGGTACCAGCACTGAAAGAATAAGGTTTCATATATTTAATTCTTGTGGTTGAGGACTTTGAAGATTTTTCTTTGGTATATAGGTTATATAATATCTTATTATTTGTTTGTAAATAAGCCATTCATATCCTTGACCACTTAGTTATACCTCAGTACTTTACTACCATTGTTATTTTTCAACGTACTAATGTTAATGGAAGTTCTGTTGAAGCATTGTATCATTCATTTTTCTCCATAGTTGGGCCTTTTGTCAGCATATTTATTAGCATTGTACTGTCGTACCATGTTTCGGAAAATGTCAAAGGAGACAACTCTAGTTGTAGCCACTTTTAACCATATGTTATCTCTTGTTCAAAGTAGGTTTTAGAATTGAATAAATGTGCCATGAAAATAGTTCTTAACCAATCATCTTCCGCAGGTTTTTCCAGATCGGATCGGTTGTTCTTGCATTGCATGATGGAAGTGACGTATTCATGGAGGCAGCTAAAGTTTTCAAATACTCTGAGAATGAGCTGGGAGCTAGTGTGTGCTTTGGTTTATTTGCGATTTCATGGCTTATATTGAGGCTTATATTCTTTCCATTTTGGGTCATACATTCAGCAAGGTATGCCCTTAAAGAGATGAGCTTATTCATTAATCACTACTTTATCTGGCTCCCTTTAACATATTTATTTGTATTTCCATTTCCCAGCTATCATCTCTGTGAGGTCTTGAGGCTGTCAGAGGCCTACCACATGACATTATACTATGTTTTCAATACAATGTTGTTGACCCTACTTGTGTTTCATATATATTGGTGGATTCTTATATTTGCCATGGTCATGAGACTGTTGAAAAATAGAGGAAAAGTTGGAGAAGATATACGATCTGGTAAGCATTTTTTCTGTTGAAAATCAATGGTATTCGACTTTTTTATGCAATCACAGCTGTATGAAACTGCCCAAGTTGATTATATATGTTATCTGAAAAGGGGAAAAAATAAATGTATTTTTCACTTGAAAGATAATGCAGAGTACAGGAAGTTTTACACAGGATAAATTTTACCATCTTTCTCTACTCCTGTCTCAAAAGGCAAACCTGAAACTTCTGTAGTTCTATTCTTGGATATATTAGGTAATCTTGATGCTTGAACTTTTAAGCATTTAAAGTTAATTTTGTATGAAAAATGGGAAATCAAGAATTAAGGCAAGGCAAGTAGAACAAAAAAAAACCCTATATCCTTACAGAAGTGAAGCTATTAATTTTTCCTTGTATCTAGTTGAATAGGAAGGACACAAGGAAGGAGAGAAGTTTTGATGTGATTTACATTATACCCTCTTAAATGGAGAGCTATTAAGGGCACTCAAAAGTTGAAAGATAGTTCCCTCCCTTGCCCTTCCACTTTTAATAGGATTGAGGATGGACTAGGGGGATCTTCCTCTTTCCTTTTTGCCCTTCCTGTCAAATCTACGAAAAGAAAGATAGTTACACCCTGTGCCCCTTTTCATTCTACGTTTTCTTCGATATCGAACAGACCACTAAGATAGTGCATTGACCCAACCAAATATGTGATAAGTTTCCCCTGAAAAATTTGAGCGTATGAGATGAAAAGTGCTGCGTACTTTTCTTTCTTCTTTTTTGTTGAGAAAAACGTGTCATACCTATTTACTTTCTAAGAAAATTGTTTCTGGAAACAAGAACATACTATATTCTCCCAGTCATGAGTTGATTGGTAGTTGCAGCATGAAAACCTTACCATCTATTTGTATAACACTCGGGCAGAAACGTTTTGCAGATGGCATTCCTATGGATAATAGAATTGAATGATTGCCCTTTTATTCTTGTTTTCCTTGTGATATTTATATTAAAGTTCTACAGACAGCTACTAACTTGGCCTTATCAACACAGATTCAGAGGATGATGATTAGTTGGATGGATCCGCCTAACTGTTCACGACGAGACATGTCAACTCGGACTTGTTTGTAAATTTGTCTCTGCTCCTATATGTTCTGATCTTGTGGAAATAGTTTCAAATTTTTCTACGTCTATTTTCTCTCTCTGTCTTTTTTTTTTCTTCTGGTGCTGATGATAGAAAAAAGGGTAGGACCATTGAGTACTACTAAATTTAAAGTTAATATAAAGGGAAAATTATCACTTTAGAAATATATCTCTAATTTTAATTTAGAATGGATAGAATATATATTTGTTGTTTTATTGACAGATGTTATTGTTCATGTATGCTTTCTGATAGGAGGCTTGATAATATTTGTAATTGGCCTAAATATAAATTAGTACCCTGAACTTTGAACGTTTTTCCACTTTGGAGATTGAATTCTCAATTTTTTCAATTGAGTGATTAAACTTTTAATTTTTTTCACTTTGGGGATTGACTTATCTGTTTTTTCAATTAGGGGATTGAACTTTTAATTTTTTTCACTTTGGGGATTGTCTTCTCAATTTTTTTAATAATAATAATAATAGTAATAACAATAATAATAATAACAATAATAATTATGATAATAGTAATAGTAATAGTAATAGTAATAATAATAATAATAATTATTATTATTATAATACTAATAATAGTAATTAAAATAATAATTATAACAATAATAAAAATAGTAATAGTAATAGTACTAATAACAATAATAATAATAATAATAATAATAATAATTATTATTATTATTATTATTATTATTATTATTATTATTACTATTACTATTATTATTATTATTATTAAAAAAAAATTGAGAAGTCAATCCCCAAAGTAGAAAAAATTAAAAGTTTAATCACTCAATTGAAAAAATTGAGAGTTTAATCCCCAAAGTGAAAAAACGTTAAAAGTTTAGGGTACTAATTTATATTTAGGCCTTTGTAATTTGAAGCGCAAGGCTAAGGGAATTAAATTTGACTTCGACAAACTACTACTTCGTAGTATTAAAAAAAATTAAGTTATAATAAATACTTGTTATAGTTATGGTTATTAAACAATTTTACTCTTCTTTTACAATTATTTATTTATTATTTTCATGTTTGTAGAGTTTCAACTTTCAACCTGAGGCCGGTAATTGGAGCCATGTGTGTCTTTTTTTTTCTTTTTCTAGAGAGATTTTATTATGAAGTTTGGAATGTATTTGTTAATATTGATTCACTCTTTAATTTCTAGATGTTCTAAGGGAAAGATAAATTCTTCTAAGATGACATGAAGTAAAAAATAAATAAAATAAAAAAAGAAGAAGAATAGGAAATACCCTTTTACTTGTGGTATCATTTCCTATGTTTCAATCAATAGCCGCGTAATTATAGGAAATTGATATTTTTACACTATTTTTTAATAGTTTCATACGGTGAATTTTAAAAAAAATTCTATAGCGATATTTTAACTGTTATTATATATTTATAACGATATTTTTGTGAGATTTACTGTGTTGAACTATTAAAAATGAGTGTAAATTTATCAGTTTCCTAATTATATCTTAGAGGATGGAATACTCGAAAGAAAAGAGTAGGAAAAATAAATTGATAAATTCATAGGGGCGAGTGGAAATGATTTAGTCGCCAAGCATATACTCCTAGTTAAAGGTCTTTAGATTCGGACCAGTCATTAAATTAAAAAGGATATTAGATGGACGGATCATTAATTTAACCAGTGATTGAACTGTTATTGACTGAGTAATGTTATAAATACATAAAAAAATATATTATTAATAATTCATAAAATTTTAAAACATCTAATTTTTTGTAAACTAAAATATAGTGAAATTATATTACAATATTATTAAAATTAAAAATATTTTTATATCAAAAAAATATTTTAAAAAATTTTAAAACCGATTTACTGGGTCAATTATACCGGTTCAACAGATGGTCGACCGAGTTTTGATCGAGTCATGTCAAAATCGATTTTTTAGGCCAAATCAAATCAAAGTGCCTATCAATTTCGATTTTTACCAGTTAAACCGCCGATTCGATCTTGATTTTAAAATCATGCTCCTACTGAGGGTCTAAATTTAATTCATAATAAAATTTAAAGTTAAATACACTTTGCATTTCTTAATTCATCTTTATTTCGTATTTTGCGTCATATATTTTTATAAATTGATACTTTGTATTATAGTATTTCAGTGTGCTGACAAATAATACTTTTTAGTTAAAAAAATTATAACAGCATTGATGAATTAAGACTATTTTGACCCACATATTGTCTTTTTAGAAACGAAAATTTTACTGATAAGACTGTTTTTATCCCTTAGAAAAAACATGTGGTCAAAAGCAACCTAAATCCATCAAATCAGTTACTAATTTTTTGGCTAGAGGGTATTATGTGTCAATACATTAAAAGTATGAGATACAAAATATCTATTTAAAAAATATAAAATGCAAAATATAAAAAAAATATAATTAAGGGATGCAAAATCCATTGAACTCTAAATTTCACAAAAATATGTTTTGGATCTAACATAAATAAAAACATTTTTGATCAAATAAATATTTTAATTAATAACTTTAACATGTGATAACAAAGTATCAGTATTTATTATAATTTAACAGTCAATCTTAGACTAATTTATATTTTGCACCCTAAACATTTTTTCAAAAATCGGTTTACACTTTTTAATCTATTTTTGATTAAAAACATCCTAAACTTAATCTTAATAAATTATTTGCACACTCCGATCAGTTTTCCAGCTAAATTTTCAACAAATTTTTGATGACATCATAAAAACAAGGGTAAAGAAATAATTTCATGTCAAATATTTTTTTTCATCTGTTCTATTTCCTTTCCTTATCTCTCTACCCTTCTTCTCCTCTTTCTCTCTCCAGCTCTCTGTTATCTCTCCCTTTCTCACCAGCTCTCTGTTTTCTCTCTTTCTCTCTCAGCATTAAAAATGTCAACCCCAGAAAATATTCTCGATGCGTGTAAGAAGAGGAAGAGAATCCCAAAGATCTATGGCTTTCACACATTTGCAAATCTCGGATACCCAATTGCTCCGGCAGGCCCATTTACAATATTCGATTCTTTCTTCAACAATGCGGAGAAATTGACAATTACATACCCTTTTGATTGTTTTCTTTAATTTCTAAATTGGGTTTTATGAATTTTAATCTGGGTATTCAGTTTTTGGGTTGAATTTTGGGGATTAGTCACCAAGGGTTTAATGAAAAAGGGTGCTCCGTGAAAAGTACAAATGGGATCATTATGTCAAAGCTTCAAGGGTTTCGGATGACATTATGTTAATTGGGTCTGGAAGGGGTTATGAAAATATAGTGGATAGAAAAAGTTGTATATGGACTGTTGGAAATGGTTGCAAAATTAAATTCTGGAAAGATTGGTGGTATGGTGACTGCAGCTTGAAGGAAAAATTTCCAACATTATTTGTCATATCAAATGCAAAAAATGCAACAATTACTGAACTTTTGAGAAAAGAACAGCAAGAAGTAAGTTGGGACTTGAAATTTAGGAGAAGTCTTTTTGAGTGGGAAAAAGAGGAGATGGCCAATGTATTAGTTCTGTTGCAGGATGTTTCACTTCAAGAATGCATAGAAGATACATGGACATGGATCCATTGGAAAAAGAAGAAATATTGCATAAAACAGAGGAGCTTGGAATGGCTATTAGTAAATGTGAAGAAATATTGCATAAATAGTCATAAATGGCTTTATGAACCATGGATGTTGGCAGAAGAAAAATGAATTCTCTGTTGACTAGTTCTGCAAGTGACGTCTTTGGTGGCATGTTCTTTTATCCAAGAGGAAGATTTGACAATAGAAAGTTTTTATTTTTTTTTGAACTTTGGGACGATTTGAGAAGTGCCCAGCAACAATTTGGGAAGTGCCAATCAACGGATTTGATTGTTTTCTTTAATTTCTCAATTGGGTTTTATGAATTTTAATCCGGGTATTCAGAAGAAATAAAAGAAGAAGAAGAAGAAACAGCAACATATCTGTTCCATTAACCAAAGGTTATATTTTTCTTAAATACTCTCCTCTTTAAATTTTTCGACTAAGATTTGATCGAAAAATAAGTGTAAAGGATAAATAATTTATTAAGATTAAATTTAAGGTATTTTTAAGGTAAAAGAGTACAAATAAAAATATTTAAGGTACAAAATGTAAATTAGTTGTCAATCTTCTGAATTTTCCGACAAGCCGTGTCAGGCTGGTCCCTCTTAATAATAAATAGGAGTAGTACTGTGCGTATTCCAGTGTGCTTCTATTGATGTTTAGTTTTATGGTATCCGGAACATGAAATCGTCACAATCCAGAGTGCACTGGCCTGGCCCCAGCTATGGAGTAGAATAAGTGTAATTCTTCTTACTCTGTTTCGTTTACCGGATCTTTTTATATTTTTTTATTACAATAATATGAAGCTTCTTTTAATTAATGCTTTTTAAACACGTGCTAGACTTTAAAACAATACAACTTTTTCCCATTATTATTATTATTCTTATTATTATAATATTTGAATTTTCTATTTTCAAAACTCTATAAAATCGACTTAGATACAAATTACACATAATTTTAGATATTATAATTTTTTATATTCCTGTTCAATGTATCCAACTTGGAATCTCACTCTCTTTTGGTATATGTATTTATACCATTTTAAAATAAATTTAATTTTAAAATTATAAAATATCATAAAAATTTTGACATGTCATCACTTTTGTTTTTTGTTGATTGAATGCAGTTATAACACTATCAGTTCATTTTCAATAAATATACAAGAGAAATTTTTTTAAAAAAAATATTTTTAAATCGCCACTTTACAAAATATCAATAACTTTTAGAATGGATGTAATATTATAGAAGCGTATTATTACATATAAAAATAAAATTATATTAATTTTAAATTTTGATATATTTAAATATATAAAATAAAATAAATTAATTCGTGTAAAAATTATCAACATATAAATCAATTGGGAGGAACAAGCAGGAAACTTCTGTCCTAAAGCCTCATCGGCTGGTTACAGGTACTAGTCGCATTACTGGCATTAGGTCAGTCCCAAAGAGACGGTCTACATCAGATCAGGTAAGACTTCACGTCACCAGCTCTCTCAAAAGAAAATTTTTAAATTTATTGAAAATATTATCGATTATTATTATTTATAAAACAGATAAAAGAATATGAATGAAACGAGATCACATTATTTTATTTTTCATAAAAATAAAAATTGTGAATAATTTTTTTAGATAAATATAAAAGTACCCCTCTCGAAAACCACCGCGTGCAGTAATAAGCCATTAGCCATGACGTCATCTGCCAGCTCATCCCCATACCGTTTATCCACGTGTACCCAACTTAACCGTCGCTCCCACCAGAGAGAAAAGACAACACAGTATATATCCCCACGCGCCAAATTAAAGCGCCCGATCCCATAAAACCTCCAAAAGAATCAATCCCGTGTCTAAAATGTGTCATTAGCTGGCATCAACGTTGACCTTTTTCTTTCCCTTTTCTCCCCCTCTATATATAACCAATTTTGACCCCGCGGAATCAAAATAAACACTCCTTAGTTCTCATCACTTATGTTTTCTCTCTCTAAAACAGAGTACCATCTGAATTTATTATTACTAACAAAATCCCACTCTTCGACATGCACAAAACTTGCGAGAGACCCAAAGCCGAGGCCACGGCGGCGTCCCAGTTGTCACCGCCGCAACGACTCACCCAGGAGCAAGAAGTTTCAGTCATGGTCAGCACCTTGAGAAACGTGCTAACTGGTGGCGCCGCCATGGACATGTCACATGAATTCCGCTTATTGCCAACTCCAGAATGCAGCGGTTCTTCTCCCTCTAGCAGCTTTTCGAGCTCGATTTTTCCGGAGCCGGATACTTGCCGGTTCTGCAACATTAGGGGTTGTTTGGGTTGTGACTTTTTCGTTTCAAACATGGAAGTTGATGAAAATAATAATAAGGGCAAGAATATTGGGGTGGTTAAAAAGAAGAAGAAAAATTACAGAGGCGTTCGACAGAGGCCGTGGGGGAAATGGGCCGCAGAGATTCGGGACCCACGAAAGGCGGCCCGGGTTTGGCTGGGGACGTTCGAGACGGCAGAGGACGCTGCCCGGGCATATGATCGGGCCGCCATTAAATTCAGGGGCCCGAGAGCGAAGCTAAATTTTTCTTTTGCTGATTACATTAGCTCAAATTACCAAGAGATGTCGGAGTTGGAGCAAGAAATAACGAATTTATCACCGGAATAGAAATTGGAAAAGGAAATCTTGGGAATGTTTGGGGATGATGATCCATGATGGAGGATTATAATAATGGTGATCATTCCGGAAGTGGCAATAAGTGCACGGTGTTTAGCTCTGAGATTGGACCACTATCTTTCCTCTAGTAGTTAAATTTCAGATGTGGGGTTCTATTTTTTGTTTTTCTTAAAAATCTTGTGGATAGCTAGCTACTTATAATTTTTCATGGCTAGTTATTAATCACACAAGAGTATTTTTATTTTGTACTTTTTTTTTTGTGAATTCAACAAACAAATCCAATATGTTGGATTCTTCGAGATGAATAAAGCCCGTCGTCTGAGTAATAATATCCACTTCATGATATTCATAAACTCGAAGATTTACTCTTAATTTTACAATAAACAAAATCATAATAATACAATTTATCATTCTAAAAACTAGACTCTTATTTAATTTTTTGACATGTACTTATTGCATTGTTTAGTCGACACGGCTCACATTTCCACACCCATTGCTTTTGCAAAGGAGTGCTGATATCATCCGCCCAAATGACTCGGTGGATCTTTTATTCTTAATTGTTAATGAATATGAGTGGAAACTTTTAGGTTTATAGAATGTCAATTATGACACGTGCTTTAGTTGAAGTGATAAAAAACTGGATAACTATCATAGACATGTGATTAAGATCCGAGTAGGTCTCTATATCTCCACTTAAAATATACGTACATGTTTGACATGTGGTTAAAACATCGGTAGTTCCTCTTTTTACACTTTATAAATAAAAAAGATATGAGTAATAATATTTTATAATAATTTATACAATAATTTTTATAAAAAATGATGGAACTCATCATGTAAATAATAGATCTTATTATTTTTTACAAAAATTATTGTATAAATAAATGACAACATCATTACATATAACAAAATTGCTTTATGAATATTCTCGTCTCGATTTGCAGCGCTGTATGCCTGTATATAACATTCCCTTCCATCCGTCTCATCATAATTATTGTGACATAACTTTTTTTTGTATTATTTTTGGAAAAATATTAAACCTTTTTTTTTAATTGAGTTTTATGAAATGAGTGGTTATATGTTTCAATAAAAGTGGCACGACTATGTATGAAATTAATAATATAACTTTACAAAAATTATTCAAAAAAAGATATTTATAATTTTTATGAGATTATTTTTTTAAAAATATTTTGCAACATTTATGGCATGATAGAATATATATATGTGTGTGTGCGTGTGTACCATGTCATTTTTCATAGTAATTACCTGAATTTAACCACATGTCGTGAGTTGATTTCCTCTAGACTTATTTTTTTACACTTACAATCTCAGTTAAATATATTGAGATTACAAGTTATATTTATAACATATTTAAATACGTGTACAATTAAAATTATAAAAATAAAAAAATAAAAAGCAGAACAACTTTCCTTAAATTGCTTGCTGTACACGAACAAGAGATAAATAGGATGAGTCAAATAAAATGGGACAAAACATGACTATTATGGATGAATGAGTCGAATGAAATGGTATCTGAGTTCACTGGACTCCTTTCTTACTCGGATATGTGGACTTCAATAGCAGATACTTCACTTGACTCCTTTCTTACTCGGATACGTGGTCTTCAATAGCGCGTAGCCTCATGTCATGTCGTATCATTGTTTGAGTGAGCTATAAATAGTAAGACCACTTGTCCACTTGAAGCTTTATTATGATGGTAAAGTGGTTTTACACATGCTAATTACATATTAAATTCATATAATACCGTCTTTAATGAACACTCTATTGTCCGATTTGAGCAGCTTACCATTTATTCTTTATCAAGTTTCAATAAAATATGTTACTACTACTAGTAATTTCCAAATTCATATGGAGTACTTAAATAGCAAGTGGGACCATTCTAGTGTAATGAAAAAATTGATAACCTTAATATTACTCATTTAAATTGTGGTACTAAGAAACCTGCGAAAAGAGATCACGACAAAAAATAAAATAAAAAATTAACTTGTGTTATGTAACACGTTTTCAGAGAGAGATTTATATGTACGATAATAAAAATGGAAAACATAACTCATTTGCAAAAGGATTTGTAAAGCTACTAGAAGGATTGGACTTCAACTTCTCGCCTAAAACCTGTGATGAGTGCTTCTAATGGCGGATTCATATTTTGAACCGTTTTAAAGCGCTCGCAAGAGGTAGATGTTCCCCTTTGGGGAAGAAGGATTTTTTTCCCATTAAAACTAATAGTATTATAATTTTATTCTACCGGCCTTGTATAAGCGCCTTGTATAAGCGACATTTTAGGGGGAGTGCTATGAATTTGGATTACAAATATTATGCATTAAAATACGAGATTTTAACTTAAAATTAGTCTAAATCATTTGAACCTCCGCTAAAACAAACACGAATTGAACAGTTGACACAAGATATCTAAGCACTAATAAGAATATACTTGCTCAAATTACACTAATGTCCAAGTTAAATGTCTATGCAAAATTATTTAATTTACAAATAACACATGCATTTATTCGAGCTTTTTATCTCGAATAAAGTAGTCAAATAGTTACCTTAAAAATATCAAGTAGCCACTCAGCAAGGATCCTTCTAACGAGAAAACAGATGTACGTACGTGGTTAAAATGCTTAACAATTCACATGGAGTTTAAAAGCCATAAGGTAGTAGGCCTTGAGGTGAGTGATGCAACCTTGTCTTAGAGTTATAGTTGGAGACAAAAAACAAAGGAAATGAAGACAAAAAAAAAAAAAAAAAAAGATTTGTGGTGAAATTTTTTTAATACGAGAGAAAATTAAGTAAATGAGGTGTCTTAAAATTTTAATTAGAAGAGAAACGAAAGGAAGGAGAGAGAAAGTAAATAAGTGCTTTTTGAGACGGATCTATATTTTCTTTTCATTTTTTAAAAGAAAGTTAATTTTTTTTTTCTCTTATTCTTTTTTTAAACTAAAAAACTACCGAACACTTTGTGAGATTCTTGAGTTAGTAAATATTTTTCCTTTTATTTTGCTAATTTTGTTTTAACAAACATAAATATTAAAGTTTGCATTTACATCTAGCATATAAATTTTATTTTAAAAAAAAAACTTTAATTGTTTAAGAGAAAGCAAGCTTAGCAATCATTGACAAAAAATAATAAAATTTTTGTACTTCGTGATAAATATTAATTTATGTAAAACATATTTAGATTGTAATCTCTATTTTTTTTTTCTCCCCTCCTCTATCTCTTTTCTTTTTACCCAACATCTCTTATCTGTCTCTAACCGCCGTCTCAATTTTTGATAAGTTCCTCCCGTAGATCTGTTTTCTTTTACTCTTAATTGCCTAATAATAATTTATTCTCCTTTTTTATGAAATTTATTTTTTTGTTTTATAGGACTTATTTTCTTTACGAGATGATTAGTTTATTTCTCTCTTCGCAACAAATAAAAAAGAGTTTTTGTGATGCCTCAAATCCATCACATAAATTCAATTATTCCTCACTAAACTACCAAAAAATATGAGTTTTTGTGATGACTCAAATCCATCACATAAATTCAATAAATTATCACGGAATTTTTTTGTGATGATTTTAGTTGTCATAGAGGTCGTCTTGTATATGCTCATCAGGAATGCCTTTCGTGATGGTTTTAACAACCATGCAAATGTGAAATATTTTTGTGATAATTAATACAATCGCATTAGTATGTGATTCTTTTGAATTGATTAACACAATCACATTAGCACATAACCTCTGGTAATTGTCAAAATTCTCACAAAAAATACAAGATTTTTGATATCAAAGATAAGAACATGAATCTATCTTTAAAGACCATTTATTCTACTATATTAACTATATTAAATTTTACTTGTAGGATTTGAACTCTCCCCCCATTTACACACTAAATAAGCACTAATACCAGCCAAAGGTCAAATCATGATTATAATTTTAAACTAATTAAAATTTAAAAAGAAATACATATGAGCTGACTTAATAAAATTAGTCCCGCATAAGATTTGGTGATTGTAATAATGGTCACAAATATACTATAATGATGGTGAAATTAGTCATCACCGAGAGTTATCATATATATTAATATTTTGTGATGGCTTCAAAATTTCATCACAAATGAAATTTTTTTGTGATTGCAAAAAAAAATTGTCTTTTTAATGATTGTCACAAAATATTATTTTGATTATTTTTATCATTACAATATTGGTGATAGCTTAAATGCGATCACGAAAAGGATATATCCATAAGTGATGGCCTAGTCCGCTATAAAAATAAAATTTATTTTGCAAAAAAAAATTGGTGAATGACACAACCATCACTAAAAGTCATCTTATATACCATTTTTTTATGATTGCTCAAAAAATCCATCACAAATTATTATTTTTTGTGCATGTTTTTAAAAGTCGTCATAAAATTCCGTCACATATTCTTATTTTTGTAGTAATATAGCTTGGAGATGATTTCATTATCATCTTTTGTGGTATTTTAGTTTCTCCATTAATTTTGGATATTTAGTTTCTCATTTGTGAAATTTTTTCGATGCACATATTGATGAATATATATTGTTAAGATTTGGGTGTGATACTATCATGACGACTCATTCTTCCGTTACTCGAGTTGAAAATTGCACAAGTTTGTATATTCTATTATTATTTTTGAAATATAATTGTTGTTCAGAGTATATGTCGTGTTCAATATTGTTACGATTGGTTATTTTCTCAAATATCAATTATTATGCTCAAAAGGATTATAATATTTTTGTCTTTTATAGTAGTTTGTAGTTTTAATATATTTTAATTTTTTGAATTGCTTGATAAAATTTTTTATATAAAAACACAAAAAAAAAAATTACAATTATGAATGTACAGAGAATAACTTACAAAAGAGGATTGCTTAGAGGGTGGTCTCCCTTCCCTGCGTAAAAGCGATCAGAATTTGAACCACAAGGATCCGGCCATGGGAACTAAAAATCTACAGGATTATCACCTTCCTTGACCAAATCTTTTAAAATTTTCACAATTACAGTTCACTGCACATTGTTGGCAATTTTTTTAATTGGGAATTCACGAGCTTTGGCAAACTTTTTTCTTTAAGTTATAAAAATTAAAAGAGATCGATAAAAAGATATAATTTTTATTCCAAAACAAAGAGAATATGACTATTCGATAAGGATTGCATTAAAATTATTGTTTTACACTATCTAAAAACAACATGTTATATAGGTAATTTAGGATAAAAATCAAGACATTTAAAATTCAATATGAGTAATTAAATTTTGTTACTGTGCTAAATGATAATTACACAATTTGTTAATACAATTCAAATGCATTGACATTCTCGTAAATTACGCATGTATTATTAGATGGTATAAAATAATAATTTTATTGACAGCCCCAATATAATTTAGGAAATTGTTATTTTCATATTGATTTTTGTTATTTTTGCACGTGGACTTTATTTTTTTACTTATAGCTACGATTTTAAAGTCGTTGTTATATAGTTGTGACTATACTTTACATGTCAAGACTGTCGCTATAGACCTATTGTGATACTTTATATATGAAAAGTGTCGCTATAGATAAAAATAAGACTCACGTGCAAAAGTAACAAAAAATACTGTAGAAATATCATTTTTTTATAATTTATTCTCTATTAAAGAATACTAAATCAAAACAGAAACATGTACAATCAAACACTTTTAACTTTAGAGTTTTTGATTAAAGTATTTTTAGTAAGAAAAATTAATAAAATGGTTATTTATACATTTGTAAAAAGTATTTTTTAAAAGAGTACTTCTAAATTTATCTATTTTTTTTATTAGTATATAGGACAAATGAGTATAGTTCAACTTTATTTTATTTTTAACTTAAATAAATAAATTACACTCATTTATTTTATATATAAATAAAAAAATAGATAAAAAAGTATGTTGTGTGGATTTTCTAGTAATTATTTAAAACCTTTTTACATCCGAACATGATGTGTAAAAGCCGCAAGCTTTACTATACAAATCCGTCCATTACTTCGGACGAAGCGAGACAGATATACGTGTAAGCGTTATACCAACGCTAACCGGAAACAGGTAATTACCGGTCACATCTCTCCATCCTCAGCATATATAAACCAATAACCAACCCGCTAATCCAATTTTCCATTTTCTCTCTCCAGAATCATATAACATAACGAACTCACCAATCATCCGAAATTCAATTACTTTTTTCTCGACTTCACCATTTTCTCTCTCTTGATCCAAATAGTCTCCGATCATGGGCGGCTCTGAAAGTCGTGAAGGTCTAGATCTCTCCGATTCCGATGATTACGAATCCAACAGCGAAGATCAACAAGAACACTACGAAGATGCCGTTGAGGAAGAAATTAATCCCTCGATTTCCAAACCCTCATCGAGCAGCAAAGCCCTAGACGATGTAGATGCGAAACTCAAAGCTTTAAAGCTAAAATACCCTTCTACCCAGAATCCCAATTTGAAGAATGCGGTCAAGCTTTACCTTCACATCGGTGGGAACACTCCCAGAGCCAAATGGGTCGTTTCTGAAAAAGTTACTTCTTATAAATTTGTTAAAACCTCCAGAATTGAAGTGGGAGATGATGATGAGGAGGATGAACTGTATCGGGGAAGTGATGGGTTTTGGGTTTTGAAAGTGGGTTCTAAGATTCGAGGTAGGGTTTCGACTGATTTTCAGTTAAAAATGTTTGGTGATCAGCGTCGCGTTGATTTTGTGCAAAATGGGGTTTGGGCGCTGAAGTTTTTTGGTGATGAGGAGTTTAGGAACTTTGTGACTAAGTTTCAGGATTGTCTGTTTGAAAATGTGTATGGATTGAAAGCTAGCGAAGAGAATAAATTGAAGGTTTATGGCAAGGAGTTTCTTGGGTGGGTTAAGCCGGAGGCTGCTGATGATTCGATGTGGGAGGATGCTGATGATGGAGTGTGGAAGAGTCCGGCAAATAAGACACCTGTGAAAGAGAGTCAGGATTTGTTGGAGGAGTTTGAGGAGGCAGCAACAGGGGGCGGAATACAGAGTTTGGCATTAGGGGCGTTGGACAATAGTTTTTTAGTTAGTGATTCAGGTGTTCAGGTTGTGAAGAATTTTAGTCATGGAATACATGGGAAAGGTGTTTATGTGAAGCTTGATAATGGGGGTAAAAGGGGGAGTAGTAGTTCTAGTTTGGGGGATTCAAATTCAACCCCGAAGAAGGCCCTTTTGATGAGGGGTGAGACTAATATGTTACTAATGAGTCCATTGAAAGAGGGGAAGCCACGTTCAACTGGGTTGAGCCAATTGGATATTGAGACAGGGAAGATTGTTACGGAATGGAAGTTTGAAAAGGATGGGGCTGATCTTACTATGAGGGATATTACAAATGACACAAAGGGGTCACAGTTGGATCCTTCTGAGTCTACATTTTTGGGTTTGGATGATAATAGGTTGTGCCAATGGGATATGCGCGATAGGATGGGAATGGTTCAGAACATTGCAAATGCAAATTCCCCCGTGTTGCATTGGACTCAGGGGCATCAGTTCTCTAGAGGGACAAATTTTCAGTGTTTTGCATCGACAGGTGATGGTTCAATTGTCGTTGGATCACTTGAAGGGAAGATTAGGTTGTATTCAAAGACTTCTATGAGGCAGGCCAAAACTGCTTTTCCCGGCCTTGGATCGCCTATTACGCATGTTGATGTTACATACGATGGGAAATGGGTGTTGGGCACCACTGACACATATTTGATCCTTATCTGCACCTTATTTACTGACAAAGATGGAAAGACAAAAACTGGATTTAGTGGTCGAATGGGTAATAAGATTCCAGCTCCGAGATTGTTGAAGCTGACTCCTGTGGATTCACATATGGCTGGAGTGAACAATAAGTTTCATGGAGGTCAATTTTCTTGGGTAAGCAACTTCTTCCTTATATAAGTCTTTTGTCTTCATTGTTTTTGATGTGTAACTTGTTCTATTACATTAGAAATTTTGAATCTTCAATTAAAAGAACTTGGTGTATATTTTACTGGTTTATTATCTGTTTTATTAACCGTCTGTAACGATACATGAATGACCTTTTAAAATAAAATTACTAGTTCATATATGCATTGTCTATTTTTAATGAGACACAAATGACATTTCTATACAGGAAAATGTAATGGTTGCTTACTATATTTCAATTCGTCTTAAAACTAGCATATTTATGGTGCAAGTAACATTTTACTGATGTTAAAAAATTCATATTATATGTATGTCCTCTAAAAGTATCGTGGCTGTAACAAATGTGCCACTTCTTGCCATGTTAGTTATTTCTATATGAACTATGCAGTGAGAAATGAGGATCTACTGTTAAGGACATTGTTTTGATCATGACAATTGTTCTAAAAAACAAAATAACAAAAAAAAGTAAAAATACAAGCTTATATTATGCCCGACAAAACTTTAACTGGTAATATTTTTATAGCAAGTAGAATGAATTTATTAGTTGGTACTTATTTAACCATATCATGCTTATTTACTCAATCCAAGTGTTTGTATTAGTGGTGGACATGACCTAAACTTTAGTTCTAGCATTTGTCTTTTTTTATGCATTATGATTGTTTAGTTTTTTACTTTTATTCTTTTTATGATTACATGATTCGAGAACATTTCATAGTAAATTTTCTGTGTCTGAAACAAATTGAGAAAACACTTATGGTCTTATATTTTTTCTTTTATCTAAAAAGTGCAGCGCTACTTTGCATACTGTTACCAAAATAACTAGGCAACTTTATGCATTGATAGCTGTTTGGTTTAATGGGATACGGTCAAATCCAGTAAATATAACTGTGGACATGACAGTAAATAAGTTATGCTTCTTCCTCCCATTCTTTTCCAACCTCAATGCTATCTTCTTCTTGTACATTGATTCTAACCCTATTTTCTATGGCTTTTCTCTCTTAAATCTCTGTAATCTCCTCTCTGTACTCAGGACTAACCCCAGGGTCCTGACAGATACTATTTTTGAAATTGGATGTAAATGAATTCACTTGATCTAGAAGTTACTTTTCTGTGCCTGCTTGAAAGTTTTGGTTTCTTACATCAGCTCACTGTATCGTCTAAACCATGACTGTCGCACTTACTGTCTTACTGTATATGGAATATTACTATATTCTTTGTTACACGGATTTGGATGGAATGTCCTCTTGGACATGGTATTTTGTCGAGTCCGACATGGATATTCCTCAATTTTGCCGATTATTTGCACTAAAATGAAGTGTTTAGTATCCATACCCTTTCCGAGTGTCGAGTGTCAGACACTAGTTTTTTAGGGTAAAGTGAAGAGTCTATGTAACACAATATCAACTTTTATATATAGTAAGTTCCCATGCTTGAAGCCTGCTGTCCCTTCCCGCATTATTTGGACAATCATGTGTTGGAAGCTATTCAATGTAAACATTTAGATGTATTATTGCCCATTGTTAGAACTTAAGAGTACCTTCTCCAATGATAATAGAAGATGTTTAGGATTCTGCAGTATGAATTCCTTTGCCTCCATCACCAATTTCAGAGTTCATGTGTTTGCCTTTTGACTTGTCCAAAAAAAAAGTGTTTGCCTTCTGAAGCCTGTGTAGGTTCAATAAATATTTTGGATTATAAAGGAAGTCTAGTACTGTGATGTAATTACTAGATATGGTGGATCCGGTCCCATGCTATCTGTGTTGTTTTTCAGTTCTTATTTGATTGTTATAGTTTATCTGGATTATTGTCTCACTTATTACATCATTGTCCAGGTCACAGAAGATGGGAAACAAGAGCGTCATCTGGTGGCAACAGTTGGCAAGTTCAGTGTGATATGGAACTTCCAGCAGGTGAAGAATAGCGCCCACGAGTGCTATCGGAATCAACAAGGCCTTAAGAGCTGCTATTGTTATAAGATTGTGCTGAAGGACGAATCGATTGTTGAAAGTCGATTCATGCATGACAAGTTTGCTGTTAGCAACTCTCCTGAAGCTCCACTGGTAGTGGCAACGCCAATGAAAGTCACATCTTTCAGCATGTCTGGAAGGCGATAGTACTGTCAAAACAAATTACTATGTACTAGTGTGTATGCTTTTCTTTTTTTCTCCCAAGTCTGCGTGTGAACAGCTTTGTTAGTTTTAGTTGTATTGTTTTATTTGTTCCTAGTGTAGGTTAGGTCTCCTTGTATTTTCACGGACTCTTATTCAGTTGTCTACTGATTACTTGGTTTCTGGTAAAAGATGAAAAGTTGGAAGTAGTTCCATTCGTGTGTGGAATTGTGTTTCTCAAGTAATACTACTGATGTCATAAGAACGTTAGAGAATGGTTTGAGCCACTATGATTGGTAAATTCGTGAGCTGTGTTTTGAGTTAACTATGTCTTGAACTATGCAACAGCTAAATGACTTCAACAGATAATTAAGAACATTGTGCAGGTGGACATTTTCAACCCTTGGGAGTTGATTTCAAACTTGAATACGGATCCCTGCGTGATATAACTTCTGCTGGTTGCCATCCGTCCTCTATGCAATAATTTTACAAAAGCCCAGCTTCAATAATTACGCTCTCTACAATAAGAGTCAATTTGTTGTTTATTAGTGACTATTATAAAATAAACAAATTTGAGGACATGTATAATTTCATACGCTTACAAATAAAAGAAGACTCTTTTGTGGAAACAATTTTTTTTTGACAAAATGAGACTTTTTTTGTTGAACTATTTATATTAATGCAATGACATTTCCAAAAAAATAAAAAAAATCCTAAGAGAGAATTTCCAAAAAATTAAATTAAAAAAAAAAGATCCACTGAGCTACAGGCGCTTCTTAGTGGCTATTCTATTTCTATCTACTAAAGAACAGAAAGTCTCTGTTAGTAAGCTACTAGTTGTAGAATTACTTGGTGGGATTATACTTTAGACTTAGAACTACGTTTTTTTGGGAGATTGTGTACACCCATAACATTAGTGATGCTAGCTCACTCTCTCCGGAGTGGAAAACGCTCACTGGGTAAATCGTGCACGTAAGATGTTCGACAAAATGCAAGTGCACGCATATGGCGACCGGTCAGGTGACCAGGTCCAATCGCATTGAACCTCCTTTTCTATGTTTCTGATTTTAATGCAATTACATTGCCATGCATGTAGCATGAATCTACATTAATTTTATAGTATAAAATTTAGTAGTATAAACTTTCTTTTTACAAAGTCTGAAAATTAGAGTTTTTACACAAAAAATCTTTAATTATGCTGCAATCAAATTTTGCATTAAAAAAATAAAAATTATGAGGTAGACTCCCATTATATAATGTATGTAGTTGCAAAATATGCTCTAAAGGGGCAAGGCTTGGTCAAAAGCACAATCATCTCTATCTTCTTGCACAATTCTTTACGTGTCAAAATTCTCTTGACCAATGTCCAAGGCTTCTTTCTCCTTCCTCCTCTCTCTCCAACAGAAACATCCCAATTCATGCAACAGAAAAAATGTGCATCTCGTTCTTCCTCATATGGCTTTTTAGCATTCCACTCTCTGTCCATGCCACCCCTGACCCAAGAGGTAACGCATAGTTGTCTCCATTTATCTCCATACATGTTTTATTATATACGTACGCTTGC
This sequence comes from Hedera helix, assembly GCA_947179155.2. Lineage (NCBI taxonomy): Eukaryota > Viridiplantae > Streptophyta > Magnoliopsida > Apiales > Araliaceae > Hedera > Hedera helix. The sequence continues at coordinate 32,512,831 of OX359287.1, forward strand.
AAACGTATATTTCTCCCGTCCCAAATGAGTGTCATGTTTTAAAAATGTGTATTACATGTTAAGATTTGCCAACAACATATTTAGATACTAAAATGTATGAGAAAATACAATCTTTAAATATGAAATGGCGGATGATATTCAATTTGGGACGGGGGACAATTAGCTTATGTGCAGGCTCCATATCTCTGTTTCTCATGGGCATATTAATGCAGGTTTCTTGATAAACTGTGGCTCAACGAAGGCTGTGGAAGAAAATGGCCTGAAATATGTTCCGGACCAAAGCTACATATCAGTTGGAAACATTACATCCATTAAAGAACCTGGTGTATTGCCTATATTGACCACATTAAGGTATTTTCCAGACACTGCTGCTCGAAAATATTGCTACAATTTTCAGGTAATCAAAGGAGGGAAATTTCTCATAAAAACCACATATTACTATGGAGGTTTCGATGGAGGGGAAGAACCGCCAGTGTTTGATCAGGTCATTGATGGAACTCTTTGGAGCACTGTTAATACCACAGAGGATTATGCCAACGGGCTTAGCTCCTATTATGAGATCATTGTGACAGCTCATGCAAAGTCGTTAAGTGTGTGCTTGGCGAGGAATGGACACACGGTTTCAAGCCCATTTATCTCAGCTCTTGAGGTGCAGCATCTTGATAAGTCCCTGTACAATTCCACTGATTTTGATAGACATGCATTATGTACAGTTGCTCGGACTGCCTTTGGCTCTGGTGCAGATATCATTAGGTATGAAAACTTGCTAATGGTTGTTTCACATTCCTATTGTTTTTATTATATTATCTCTCATTAATTAGTTCATGATCATGACTTCCCTATAACTCTATAAGAAGTTGCCTTGAGCTCTATAAATAGAAATGTTCCAAAGAACGAGCAGTAGTATTTATGTTCTATTGGATGGAAATTGTTTAAATAGGTAGCATAAAACAATGAATTTTTTGAAAGGATAACCCTCACACAACTTTAAGACTTGGTGACAGCCAATTTTCGTTTCATGCCAAATTGGGAAGGCATAGCATAATTATGCAGAAGCTTAATCTGATTTCTGAAGTTTTTTTTACTGTGACATGTAAAACTTTTTTGTCTCGCTCTAAGCATCATCTCACTTTACTAAAACTATTCTTGCGTAACAGATATACAGTTCATAGATGTTGAAACATATGCATTGGATCATATAATGTATGTAGAAACTTGGTTCCTAGCACCATGAATGTCGTATTGGTCTTTTATCAGGCAAAGCTAGTATGCAAACTACTCTTTAAATCACTAGTAGCGTAATTTGGGGTTAGGTAATCACATTGGGGGTTAATGAAGAACATTAAAATTCAAATCCTGGTTGGACTATTATTGTAATTTTTTTATTAATAAAAGGCAACTAGATTGGTTTCTGATGGTAATTATCGAAAAATTGACTAGTCATCCAGATGATCCATACAACCGGTTCTGGCAACCTTTCATGGATGAAAATACTGTTGAGAAAAGCCACGTCAACATTACTCCTGGGTTTTGGAACAATCCACCAGCAAAGCTATTTGGAGCAGCAATCACAACAAGCCGAGGGAGTACTCTCACGGTCAGGTGGACTCCATTTTCATTGCCTAGCAGTCATTACTATATTGCGCTTTACTTCCAAGACACCCGAACCCCAGGTCCATTAAACTGGAGAGTTTTCAATGTCAGTATAAATGATGAAAAGTTTTACACCAACCTTAATGTCACCACTAGAGGTGTAACTGTTTATGGAACAGAATGGCCTGTCCATGGCATGATAGAGATTTCCATGACTCCCAGGAGTGATATGTCGGTTGGCCCTCTAATCAACGCAGGGGAGATCTTTCAGATTCTGCCTCTTAGAGGAAGGACTCTCACTAGAGATGGTACCTCCATTTGATGGTGAATTTACCTTTGTGTACACATACTTGAAATCGGGTTTTTCTTTTTTCTCGTAATTTTATTAAATTTGGTTGTGTAACAGTGCTGGTGATGGAAGAGTTGGCAAGAAGCCTTGATAACCCACCTCCTGATTGGAGTGGAGATCCATGCCTACCTAAACAGTATTCATGGACTGGAGTTACATGCTCTGGAGGAAAAAATGTTCGAATTCTCACCCTGTAAGTTTCATTTGAAATTCATATAATATGATCCACGGTGTAGAAACAACATCTCAGCCATCAACTATATCTATAAGACTCGTCTACTTCACAAGTGTAGATGCATAGAGCGATGTAGCTGGTTATATGATGAAAATATACTTTGTAGTCCCACATGTGTCGACTGTTGCAAATAATTATCACTCTAAAAAGTAAGATTGTAAAACATTACTCGTATATGGCTCGATATAATGTCTACTAACATTTATTTTTCCATAATGAAGCAATTTAACAAGTCATGGGCTTTTGGGGACACTGCCCAAGGACATAGCCATGTTAACTGCCATTTCCAGTATGTAAGTTATCTTAGGCCGGTTGATCCTGCTAATAGTCTCGATTCATTTAATGTGGTACTCCCTGCAATATTAACATAAACTGGAGGGTTCGTTTTTTGAATTATTATTTACAGATGGTTGGGTGGTAATAAGCTTTCAGGAACAATTCCAGATATTAGCTCAATGAAGGCCCTGGAGTCCTTGTAAGTTGCCTGCACATATCTTCCATTTTACAGCTTTTTACCGTTCTTGTTTAAGCTCACTTAATTAGTACTTGATCTGAAAAAGGCATTTGGACAATAACCAATTCGAAGGACCATTCCCTCAATCGCTGGCCCAACTTCCAAATCTTCATGAACTGTATGTTTCTGCAACCAAGAAAAGATATTAAACTTCGGAAATTTAATTGCTTATAGTTAAAGGTTTAGGCTGTGTTTGTTTGGGACCGAATGAAGTTGAATCGGTCAACCATTCAACCATTCAGTGTGTTTGTTTTGAATAAAAATGATCTGAATGACTGAATCGGCCAATACTTTGGACTGAATGATTAAGTCTAATTTTTTTGGCCGAATTAATAAGTCCCGACTAAATGAAGTAAAAAAAAAACTATTATATTAAGTAATATCAAATAAATTTACAATAATTTTGAATTTTTTCAAAAGGGTAAAATAGTAAAAATTTGTTATTCAGATGTTTCAGATATATCAATTCTGTTTCATTCAGCTCATTCAGATTGCTTAAACATTCAAAACTGTTTCATTCAATTTTTAACAAACACCCCTTTAGCATGATTAATGACTCTCTCTCTCTCTCTCTCTCTCTTCCATGAACAGGTTTCTCCAAAACAACAAACTGACCGGCAGTATTCCAAACAGTCTAACAAACAGGAAGGATATATACCTACAGTAAGAACAATACTCCTTTTTGATGTAGATGCTGCAAAAAAAAACTTATTTCAATGTCCCTTTAAAAAAGCATTAATGTATTCTTCTTTTAATGCTGTAAAGTTTGAACTAATGATGAATTTGTGCTATAGGGTCTCAGGAAATAACCTGCTAAAGAATATTTGAGGAGAAACTGGACAGGTTTAGATCTGGAATTGGCCAAACAAGTTGAATGATCACCACAAGAGGCGAGAAATCATTTATGCCTTTATAGAAATCGAAATAGAATACCCCCCTCACAATGCAATTATTACATTTTTAGCATCAAAATTGTACGTCAACTGTCAAACGAAGAAAAGAAAAATATGCCGAAAATTATACACAAATCTGACATGAATTTTGTGCAAATCAGAATTCAAGACGTGTTTATGCAATTATGTGTTGCATTTACATTACACACACACACACACACACACACACACACACATATATATATATATATATATATATATATATATATATATATAAATTTTCAAAAGCGAACTAAAGACGAACCGTCGTCTTTGGTATCTATGGCGACGGTTCGACCCGTCGTCATAGATTGCATGGCTATGACGACGGGTTGAACCGTCGCCATAGATACCAAAAACGACGGTTCGTCTTTGATTCGTCTTTGGTTCCCTTTTTAAGATTCGCTGGAGAAGGGGACTATATATATATATAGAATACACACACTACATCTAATCATAACACCAAACATTACATCCCCATTTTTTAATGGTGAGATGGGATATAATATTTGGTGTTATGTTTGGATATTGTATACGTAAAGTGGTCCATATATATATATATATATATATATATAGGGGAGTAATTCATAGCATATATTTGCTATGATTTTTTATAAGACATACATCATTTATACCCTTCAAAACAAAAGTAAACGGTCAAAATTAGAAACTAAAAATCGACGTCCGTTAGTTTAAAAAATCCGTTAGTAATAATAGCGGATGTGGATTTGAAAGCCAAACCCTAAAACGTGGTATGTTCCTAAGTTTATAATCCTAACAGTTTACTTTTGTTCTGAAAGGTATAGATGGTATATGTCCTGTAAGGATCTATAGTAACTACTTGCTATGGATCAGGCCCCAAGTAATTGCTCTGGATCCTTATAAGGGATATATCATTTATATCCTTCAGAACAAAAGTAAACGGTCAGAATTAAAAATTGAAAATGGATGTTCACTACTATTAATAGCGAACTCCACTACTACTAATAGCGGACATTTAAAAAAAAATTAAATCATCCGAGCTAATAATAGTAGTGGACGCTCTTTTAGTGTTTGATTTTTAAATCGAAGCACGTTATTATTACTAGCGAATTTTTTAAACGTTTGTTACTAATAGTAGCGGACGTCGATTTTCAGTTTCTAATTTTGATCGTTTACTTTTGTTTTGAAGGGTATAGATAGTGTATGTCTTATAAAAATTTATAACAAATACATGTTATGGATCACTTCCATATATATATAGGAGAAAGATCTATAGACAATTGTAAAAATACTAGTGTTAGGCCAAATATTTTAAACGTTCGCCAAATTAAATTGCGGACGAAGACCCACCAAGTGATTTGTCAAAAATATTCTCTTTTCGAAAATAATTATAGTCCACATAATTAAATTACGGATGACACATAATATAATTGTCGTGCGGATGAAAGTCAAACTTGGTTTATCGTCTACAGTTTAGTTTGTTACCGCACTCGAACTAAACTGGGAATGGTAACAAAGTAAACTGAGGACGGTGATTATCATAGTCATTCGATAACAATTTAATCTTTACAGTTCTAGTCTTGTTACTCATTGGCTCTGCTTGCCACAAGGGAACACAGAGAACTTAGAAGGGCAATGAATTTCTGCACTTCCATTTGTCCAAATAAGTCACTATACTGAACAAGACTTTAATCGTATTTCCATAATGATAAGAGCCAAAGAAGTAATCAATTCATTCCCGTTCTATATGCAACTTATTTATTCTCCCTTTGCTTCATGAATTTTCAAAGGGAAAGGTCTGGCCTTAAAAACAAGATGTAAAAATAAAACAGAGGCGAGGCTGACTAAATGAACAAGTATGATCCTCCTTTGACCATTATTTATTATTTAATTTTCATTTAAAGTTATAATACGGATTTTATATGACAAGATTAAATGTAATAATTTTTCCTCATTAATAAAAATTATTGAGCAAAATTATATCTTAATGTATCATACGCAAACCTCAAAAGACTCGAATAAAGTTATTGAAAAAAAATCAAAGAAAACTCTCAGTTTCTCTAGATGGGGGAGGGGCTGACTATATTACAATACCATGATACTACAATTCTCGATTTCAAATGATTTTGTGAATTTAGTAATTTTTGGTGTTTTAGGATTTAATATGAAATTAATATTTAGAAATAGTGTGATGAAGAATAAAAAGAACACTCCAGCCTAAGACTAAGCCCAGATTAACTGAAAATTAAAGGAACAATTACATATTTTAGTACATTTTTAGAAATAATTACAACAATGGTGCATCCAGAAAATAATTACAAAAATAATATATTTTTTCATATTTATTTATAAAATTAATATATTTAGTATCTCTTTAATTTAGGTGAGTATTTTAAATTTTAAATATCATCTTCATTATCATCAAAAAGAAACAAAATTTTATTTCTTCCATTTCATCCACCCGCCTCCTCCCTCTCCCCTCTCCTGCCGACCACCACTCCCCAGCCGCCGCCTCCCCTCCCCTCCGTTGGCCGCCTCGCCTCCCCCTCCTCCAGCTCTCCCCTCCCCTCCCCCGCCTGCCCCCTCCCCCTCCCCCAGCCGCCGACCCCCACTCCCGCCCCTAACCGCCTTGCCTCCCCCACCTCCCTCCCCCCCCCGCCTCCAGCGCCTGCCTCGCCTCACCCGCCTCCCTCCCCCTCCCCTGCTTGCCTCCCTCCCCCCAGCCGCCGACCCCCACACCCGCCCCCGTCCCTCCCCCACTCCACCACAACCCCCCCCACCCCTCCCCTCCCTCCCCCCTCCCCCCTCCCCCCGCCTCCAGCGCCTGCCTCGCCTCCCCTCCCCCGCCTGCCTCCTCCTCCCCCGCCTGTCCCCTCCCCCAGCCTCCGACCCCCACTGCTGCCCCCGTCCCTCCTCCCCTCCACCACAATCAGTCCACCCCTTCCCCTCCCTCCCCCCTCCCCCGGCCTCCAGCGCCTACCCCCCTCCCCCGCCTCCCTTTCTTGTATAATTTTTTTTTTAATACAGTAACTATTTTTTTTATATTCTAGTTAGTAACCAAACCTTCATACGAAGGTAACCATTTTAGTTTTTGTGTGTAACCAAATAGTGATAAAAAAAAAATTCAATACAATAAACATTTTTTTTATATTCCAGTTGGTATCCAAATCTTTATACAGAGGTAACCATTTTAGTTTTTGTGTGTAACAAAACATTCATAAATGTTTGGTTACCTTTCTATTAAAGGTTGGTTACCTCTGTATTAAAGTTTGATTACCTTTGTATTAAAGATTGATTACCTTTATATTACAGTTTGGTTACCGTTTGTATTAAGATTTGGCTACCGTTGTATTAAAGGTTGGTTACATTTATATTAAAGGTTGGTTACATGTGTATTAAAGGTTGGTTACATGTGTATTAAGGTTGGTTACGTCGGTGGTAATGGATGGCAACGGCGGTAATGAGGACGGTTGACCACCAGTCCACCACCACCACCGGTCCACAACCACTCTCGCTAATGTATGGTCGGCGGGGGGAGCACCGGAAGGGGCGGGCGGGGGAGTGGGGAGGATAGAGAAAGCTGGAGGGGGAGGAGAGAGAAAGCGGCGGGGGAGGGAGGGCAGGCGGGGGAGGAGGTTCGATGTGCAGGTTTCGAAAAAATATTTTTTTGTTTTTCATCTATTTGATTTGAATTTTGAATTTTGAATTATGGCAGCCTTAATTTTAGGTTCCTTATTAATGTGAAATTAAATGGTTTGAATTCATTGTGTTATTTTTGTAATTATTTTGTGTGTATTTTATTTTTATAATTACTTTCTAAGTGTTGTATATTAGTGTTAAGGACCCAAAATTAAAGTCTCCAAGACCCAAAAGAGCATATATACTTACTTTGCACGTGGCCCATTTTAGAATCCAAAACCCAACTACCTCCGTCTTTCTTTCTTGCAGCTCTGCTGTTCGAACAGTTCTGAACTTCTCCTCTCTCTCTCACACACACACACAGACAACTCAGAGTCCGGATATACCTTATATTTTTCACGTGGTCGAATGTTGCTATTAAACCCTAGCTCCATCTTTACTCCGTCGTCGAACCCCTCATTCCTCACTCTTCCCACTCTCTCTCCTCCCTCCACGGCCGTCCGCTGCCGTGCCGCCGACCCTCCGGTGGGACCTTCATTCCCGAGACGGTGGTTTAACTTCACGACAGTCTCCGACACCTATAGCAGCGGCAGAATCAGTTTCGACTCCGACGTTGTCCCGGATGTTGAGAAGAGAGTATATGCAGGCAACAAAAAGTACACCAAGGTCAATGCAAAAGAGAGGTGGTCACGTGACCGGGAGAGCTACCTAACCGACGACGATGACGCGCTTCCCCTTCCGATGGCCTATCCGGACACCTCTCCGGTGTCTGCTGAAGAGATTGATTGTCGGCTCCGTTGTGATCCCCAAATTGAGGTTTGATTTCTCCGTACATTTTATTTGGTTGATGATAAATTTAATTAGAAAAAGAATATTCGTTGTATAAGGAATTTAATGTATTCCATAACAGTTGAGTATCATTTACTTCTCAAAATTAAAGAAAGTAATTTGCTGTTGTATCTTTGAAGTTGAGATTGGTTTCTGTTTCTAATTATACAGGAACTTGTATTAGAAGTATTTTTAGATGACATTTCATTGTTCCTAAAATGTTAAAGATATAATTATTGTATTTGTGAGTATTTATAATACGACCACAAAGTGGTCTAATACATAGCTCTTACTAAAAAAAAGACATAGCTTTTATTGGTTACTGATTATGAAAATTGGAAAGATAGCATTTTTTTGAGATAATCAGGTGATATCCTACCATCCAGACGATATCCTACCATCTATTTAGTAGCCGATAAAATATTGGAAATATAAGCAAAAGGATTTTGAAAATAACTAATTGGGTTAGTCAGCAGAAGACATTAAATATTAGAAATGTGTAGCAACTTTATGATAACCTACAGTTGTGATAGTACTATCATATACTTTGCTATTGGTTCCTATTTGAGAGAAACATTACCAACTACTTAGGTTGAAAATTGTATTACTGAAGTTCTTGAAGAAAATGATATTGGACGAGATGTGATTTGATTTCACAAGTAGGGTTAATAGTAATTATAGCTGATGAGATAAAGCTTCCAAGTATTTGTTTGAGCTTCCTTCCGTTGGTGGTGCTTTCCTTTATACTTGTATCCCTTGCATTCCTAATGGTGACTGAAATCTTGAAAGGAAAATTCAAAAAATTCTCTCTTTGGAACAAAATCTCAGTGAGAGTCGGAACCTTATTTTTGTGCTTTGTTTCTGTTTCTATATTTTATTATTTTTTGTTATCGAGTTGTAGGATTGTAAAGAAGTGGTTTATGAATGGACTGGAAAGTGCCGGAGTTGCCAGGGCTCGGGGTTTGTCAGTTACTATAACAAAAGAGGAAAGGAAGTTATCTGCAAATGCATACCTTGCCTTGGGATTGGTACTTTTCTACATGATATTGCCTTCTCTTCTTTGCTATTATCCTTATGTTCATTTACTGACTAGATTCTTCATTCACATCCCTCAGTGGAAATAAAATCTCACAACCACCGTGTCCCGTTTTATCTATCTTATGCTTTTAGCACACTCTGGCATAATCCTACATCTACTACAACAAACCGCAGACTACCAAAATATGGAAGGAAATACTTAACAGAGCTCTTTGTGCAAAAAAAAACAAAAGCAAAAAAACAAACAATAAATAGAGACTAAGCAAGCATCGCGAAACTAAATTCACTCACGAGATGACGAGAAGGTGAGTGAATATCTCCTTAGAACTTAGAATTATTTAAAATAGTTGTTCTGTTTGTCTTTTTTTTTTCTACCTCCCTCAATCAGACACCCGGGATTTTTAATGTTTTTTGACAAGTTCAGCTAGGATATTTAATTTCACCATTAGCATATCGATACTTTTTTGGCCTCTGTGAGTTATTGCTTTTAATTTTCTTCTTAGACTCCCTCATTCCTCTTTGAGCGTCATGGTTTAAAAACATGTGTCTGTAATGGATTTTAAGACATTTAAGAGAACACATTGACATAATATTTTACAATGGAGTTTTTTCTAAATTATTCTTAGCATTAAAAACGCTATTTCAAACAAAGAAATATGAAAATAATTTGGTTTGTGTCAGCAGCACGTCTTAAATTTTGTGCGAAGAACATGGTTTTGAACCATGACACTCGGACTAGTACAGAGGGAGTTTCTTCAAGTCTCTTTCAGCTTGCATTAGAAATTAATATCTTAATTTATATTTTACCGAGGACAAGCCTTGTTGGTATCTTCAATTAATTTATAACTATTCTATCTAAGATTAGTCTCACCTTTTCAGAGACATCCATCTGTAATCTAAAAGCTTCTGCATTTCAGCATCTAGATTTGACTCTTTCAAAGGAATTTTAATTGTTCACAACCCATCATTAATTGTCAAAAATAAAATTTATTATTTCAAGCATTCATCATTTTTGCCTTCGCATGTGTTGTACTGAAAACGTAGGGAAACGGCCGTGAGTCATAAATCATATTCAAAATATGCGTGACCGAAAAGGATAAGGCTGACCTTCTCTCTGCTTAGTTCATCATGCAAACCTTGTGCAAACCCACCTGCACATATAGAAGGCCCTTGGAACAGGCCCTTGCTCAGCACCTGCACACACACAGCCTAGGAGCATGCTTGGTAGTCATAATCATGTGAATTATTGCACGCCTTCCATGAGCGCACCAAACCCAAAATTTGCAGACAAGTTGAGAGAACCTATTGGCCCACCACCCACTGCCCACCCCTCCATTAGATATACAAGTCGTGCGTAATTATTGTCTGTGTATGGTAGTATCTTCCGCACTGAAGATGCCATGCAATGCTGCCTACAATCAGCACTCCATATGTTAGTATAGACAAACTGTAACCCGTACTCTTTTTAGCCCTTTCAAGTTTCAATTGTCTCCCTAAAGGCTCCGCGGCCAGGATTTTTATCAATACCCTCCACAAGACTTTTAAAATGCCATCAATTTGACCCTAAGCTATATATTTGTGTGGCCAAGTTGGGGAGGCAGTTCAATGACTTAGCATTAATGAGTCTCATCCTGTACGGAATTCCCCAGTGGGACAGACATTTGTGTGTGAGCATGCCAAGTGCTTCCTCACCACAGTCAAAGCTTTGCATGATTTATTGTATGGTTTTTGCATGATATTATATTTTGAGGTTTGTGGCATTGATTTGCTTTTACCAGATCGTTTCGTATTTCACATCTTCTTGGTACTTGCAGGATTAAATATTTAATCAAATACAGTCAAACCTCTTAGTCAGGTTATTTGTTTGAATATGGGAAGGGTAAAGTTTCTAACAAATATTCCTCTTCCTACACTCTTTTACCTGTGACTGCATGATGATGGCTTTCTTATAACTTTGCATGTGGCCTATGTGCATAAGGTGATTAGGGAGTTTTTTCCTTAAGCCCCTGACTGATCATGATAAGTATTTTTTTTTCACTTTCATGGCATCAGTTAAAATTTAAACATGTCAGACGAGCATATCCATCTTGCTTATCAGAATGGAGAAAAGAGCGAAAAAAGGGGTAAACAACAGGAATATTAGCTCATTTGTAAAACTTCTCACTGTTTTTATCACGTTTCAGAATATGTGAATTTTCCATTACATAATGGGTTAGGTTTTAAACCTACCTGCACCCCCCATTTCCTGGCTGTATGAAATGTACAGTTTTTTTTGTTTTTTTTTTTAGTAGGGTGGTGGGGGGGCTGTGTTTTATTCATTCTTGTGAACTTAGGGATATTGATTTGTAACAGGGACTTTTCAATAATGATGTCATAATTTCAGGATATGTGCAGAAAATTACAGCTCGGAAGGATATAGATGTGATGGAGGATTTGGATAATGGAAAGCCACCTTGAGACACATTGTGGTGATTTTCCTAATTCCAAACCGGGAACACTGTTGTCATAACTTGGATGAGTCCAGCTGATTGTTTATTCATTGTTGTAATTCTTAAGCAATCTTTGGTTGCATTTCCTTCTTCCTAATTTTTGTAAACTTGAACAGAAGGAAAGATCCTATTTTACCTTTATTGCAGATGAAAGGAATCAAGGCATATTGTCCTTGTAAATTGAGCCAAGAATCAATACTCTATACTTTTCCTTTCATTGTCTAGCCTTTCTCATAGTTCACTATCTTTTTATTGGCAACATATTTAGGAATAAAGCTATTCCTACTTGTGTTACTGACTGTAGCATCAGAATGTCTACATCTTGAGCATTCCTCTTTCTTTCACACAATTTTATTCTGGGCATTTACTAATATAAAAAGATTTTTAGCCAAACACGGATGATTAAGCAAATATTTGACAAATTTGATCGCGATAAAGATGGAAAAATATCCCAAGCGGAGTACAAGGCCATACTTAGAGCACTTCAAAAGGAAAGCACAACTAAGATGCGCAGAAGATATTGGAAGTTGCAGACCTTGATGGGGATGGATTTATTGATTTCAAAGAATTTGTAGAAGTGCAAAAGAGAGGAGGTGGATTGAAGTCGATGGAAATACAGGGCACTTTTTGCATATTTGATCTGAATGGTGATGGGAAAATAAGCGTAGAGGAAGTATTTGAGCTGTTAGAAAGGCTTGGGGAGAGTTGCAGCCTACATGATTGCCGGAAAACGGTGAGAGCTATTGACACCAATCAAGGTGGTGCCATTGATATAGATGAGTTCCTGACCACGATGACCAAGTCCTCCGAGCTATATTAGACATCCACTGGTGGCGAATATACAAGTTATTTTGGTGATACATAGTTGTTGATGTAAAAAGATGAAAGATATAAGAAAGATTTAAGTTTGTTTTCTCAATTAAGAGAGAAAAAAAAAAAGATGAAAAGACTGTTCAAAGTGTTAATACAAACTATGGCATGCTCAATCTATTAATTGTAGAAAATGTGAGTCTTTTACTGGCTTAAATGATTTCTTTTTAAACCTCTTATGTTCTTTAAATGGTGTCTTGATATTGCAGATCAGGCAATGGAAGGTTAGAAGTGTAATTCCATTGATATATATTGTTGACGTTGGAATTACCTTCATATCAGTTAGGTTGGTAGATGATATGCATAGGAGTGTTCCTAAAAACAACTTCATGGATACTTACGACCACCAACAAGTCACGAATATCAGTTAAGCCAGGAAATCGAACTCCCTCCCTACTGTTGATCTATTAAAGACTTGAAAATAGAGCGAGATCTACTAAAAATCATTGATTAAAGAGGCCGCCCCATTGATTTAATTGGCACTAGAGGAAGTGCAGCCACCCCTAGTACCCTTCAGAAAAACACTAAAGAAAGCTAGGAACATATACACACTACTCTATCTAACATGGATCTTCACTTTTATTTATTGGCTGATTAGATCAATAAATGGAGTATAATAACAAATTATTAACTTACTTCTCTTTCAAGACATTGAAGGGGTAAGTTTCTAAGTTCAAGCTTTTAAACTGACTCTTAAGCCCACTGTTTTGCCTTTAATTAGGGAAGCCAATTTGACTATGGGTTGGCAATAAGCTTTTTTTTTTGGAGTGAGAGATAAAAGAGACAATACTTCATATTATAGTATGGTTGGGATATAAAATTAGTGCTATTACTTCAAGGAGAATCAAAGCACCATTCAAAGCACCCAATTAAGAAATGAAGTGGGGTTTTTCTTGATCTGACATTGAGCACACAAATATGGTGGAAGATAAAGGCATGTTATTAAGTTTATTTGCTAAAAAACATGATTGTGATTCGACTATTTGTATTAATTTAATATTATTTCAGACTATTTTATCCTATGATAGAGATTAATAGTCATTTAAATAGTCTCATACACTATTTTTTATTATTCCTAAAGCTTTTTATGAGCGATTATATAATCTCATGAAAAATGTGGAATTAATAGTCCCCCTCATTTTAAATTATTAAATAGTTTTATTATTTATGAAATTATGTAATAATCCCTCATGAAATGATTAAATAGTATAAAGTAGTGTTAAATTAAGATAAATAGTTCAATCTCAAATATATTTTTTGTAAACAAACATATCTTAAGAGTAAAAAATAAAAAAAGCAAAGTTTAGTCACTTAATGGGAGACCAAGCCCTTAGATCAAGCGTTTCTCCACTTGTTCATTAGGTTAGTAAAACTTTTTATTTTTAAATTCCCCCCAAAAGTTGTCACAATTCTAATTGGAGAATCAACCATCTGTCACAACTTCATTTGGTGATCCCATGGAAATTCCACAAGTTAAGAGGGAATAATAAACCATGTGAGGCTCAATAGTGTCATGTAAGGAAAGGGAATCCTTCTACTTAATCCCCATGTTATTAGTCAACAAGTACCTAATTTATACTATAACTCTGTCTTTTTTGTAGTAGTTTTTTCATGAAAACGGCTCACTAGCTAGCAAATGAAGTACTCAAGGAGTCTATGCAGACATTGCAGCCAGCTGTTTGGCCCAAGGGGAATCTATCCTCAATGCATTAAGGCATACCTCGGTTAAACTGATCCCCGTTTTAAAATTAAAGATATAACTTTTTTTTTTATTTGATCAAATATTATAAATAATTATAAAGTGACAAAAAATTTAATATTTTATTATCAAAATTATAGCTTGATTAAGTACGTTCATATGATATGGGCATTACTATCTTTCTAACTAATATTAGAGATATATATAAAAGGAAAAAAAAACTCTTAAAAGTAGTTGTTTTAACGACTTCACATTCAGTTAAAAATGATAGAAAGTATGTAATAAGCTTCAAAGGTTAACTACTTAATTTACTTATGAATGTTAAGGCTTTCGTAGAACAAATTTATACTTTTTTTTGGATTATCAATCTCGATATGAAACTTTAACTGAATAAATTTTTTTATTGAATAAGTCCAGCGCAAATTTTGATATTCATAACACAAAGTGAGCATTAAAGAAGAAGTCTCTTTGCTGGACAGAGGTAGTACAGACTACATAGATGTGTCATGTGTGTCTGTATGTATAGATATAACTAGGATATGTGTTGTCCAAGAAGATATAATTAACGTCCCATGGAGATACATATCCATCAGTTTGAGAAATGAGTAAGCTCTGACAACTTTAACTGGCAGAATTTGATGAGGGTTAAGATAGAAAACTCAAAATACTTGTTTCTTTATTTTATTTTCCGTAGGTTGGCATCATTTGTGTTTTTTTCCCCCTACATCCTTCTATCAGGTCTTAAAAGTTTTAGAAATTATGGTACTATACATGTAGGTATATATATCTGGGGAAGGTGTTACTTGGAAATGAAAATAGCTCAATTTTTGAGAGATTTTAATTGATGTAAAGGTTTCTTTTTATCTTGTACAAGTGTGAGGCATGAATTAACTTTCCTATATATATTTTTTACATGTTGTGAGATATTTTTTTCTTTTTTTCATTTCTTGGTAATTGGTATTCATTTCAATTTAGACTTGTTGCTTTTTATAGTTATCTACTAATTTTGTGATCAATCAAATGAATTTAATTATATATATGTGTGTGTATAAATTTCGATTGATTCAAATTTCAATAATATACACGAATAAATGAATAAGAAATAAAGTAAATTTTGAGTTAGTTTAGTCTGATACGTATTTTAAGCCAGTCTAATCTTGACGGTTAAAATTTAAGCCCACAAAATAAATATTAATACCAACTAAATTATTTTAACTTAAGATTCTCTCTTGAATTGTTATGTATAATTATTGATCGATTTATTTGGCTTGTGTATAAAGTCGAGTGTAATATGGCTTGGGAAATTTTCAACTTTGACCCAATAATTGTGTGGTCAAACCATTTCTAAATCTCTAGCTCGCTCACCGTTTTTTTAATAAATTTCATATGATTTAAAGTAGTTGGTTGCATATGGTCCAATCTATCTTTTGTCACGAGGAAACTGCATGCATATGACAAACTACCCAGTCTCACCTTAACCTTTACATAATTACCATTAGCTCGGGTCAAACAAAATCTTGTTTCAATCTAACAAATCTTGCTTCAACTTAACTCTTTATCCCTCATCTCTGCATGTGAATGCTGCACTTTATGGCAGATTTACAATAGAATTAGCAACATTTACTTTCCCATGCACTTGATGCATGTGGTTCACTCAATTTATGCACATCTAAATTCTGACATTTTTTTAGTATTTATTTTCGACTCGCCAAATATTAAATGATATGTTTTTCAACATTTTATGTCAACTTTTCAGCCTACTAAACACTGAAAAAATATAATATGCCTACTCGACTAAAATGAGACAATAATATATATACATATACAGAGATAGAGGAAGTGGTAAGCCACATTATTGGATATAGATTATTGTACTAAATCTGAATAAAGATTCAACAAAATGGGCACATAATATAAAATGAGCACCCCTTTATACAAGTAGAAACAAACATGTTAGTAGTTTATATATAGTGCCAGTGGGAAGTAGAGAAGAAACAGATAATAGTGAGTCAGTTAGTGTTTGTTTGCCCACACATGGCATGCTTAAACATGTTCAACAATGAGCAACAAAGCTTCTGTTCTGCCATGGGACCAAGAATCTCCTTTTCCAATGATTTTGCTGATTCCAAACAAGCCATTAAACAGGAGATCAGCAGCTACACAGAGGCCCCCGTATCCTCGGATTTCGAATTCACTGTCCCTATTTACCCCGTGAATTCTGCAGATGAGCTTTTCTCTAAGGGCAAGTTGTTGCCTTTGAAGGAAAACTGTAATAAGGTAGTGACACTTAGAGATGAGCTTCTTGTTGTTGATGATGATGACTATGAAGATCATTTCAACATTCCGAAAATACCCAAGAATGCGGGCTGGTGGAAATTAGATAAGTTGGGGATGAAGAGAAATCACATTGTAACCAAGAAACCTGAAAAAGGAGGATTAGAGAGAATTGATGAAGCTAAGAAGTCTGTGTTCCTCAATGAAACCAACATGAAAGGTGAGTTTTTGAATTTTTAATTAGTTGAAGGGTCTTTTTGAAAAATCGCTTTCTATAGCTATTATCGATTTTCTTTGTCTTTCATTAATTCATTGTCAATTCTTTTTCAAGAAGCAATTTAAGTCAAAAAATTGTAGATAGATTGATCCATATTCCCTTCAATGTTTTAGCATTCCTCAAATAAATAAAGATAGTCGTCCACCCCATATTTTGTGTCATCTTGGAAATTTTAATTTCAGTGGAACATTCAAATAACATAGTTATAGTTGAAGCCTGGATATTAGAAAGGAAAAAAAGAAGGGAAATTTTATTATTTCTAAATATGTTTTTGATACATGTTAAAATCCGTTTAAACGCTCTTGAATCATGACGCTTAAATTGAGGTGGAAGTAGATGCCACCAGATAATTGAACTGAATTATGTTTGATTTTTGTGTTGCAGGAGCTAATTAATATGAATAATGGTTGGATTTGGGAGAAGTGGCACATGAATATTGGAATTTTTCCTAATAGGAAAATTAATGTATTTTCCATGCTAGTTGAGAGGGTAGTTAGGTTTTGATGATGTAGAGATCTTGAGATTGGGTTTTGCTTAATCGTCACTCCATTTACTAAGTAGCTAGGCACGTGTTTGTGAAGAAGTCATGTTACTCTTTTTGTCCTGTACAAATGATTCACCTAAAAAAGCTTTCTTCTATTAAACTTTTTCCTTCGTAGGATGTTGGAATTTTTCATTTCCCATAAACTTTAACATTTCAAAAACCATTTTCTTTTCTTGCACATGGCCTATAAATTTCCTGTCATATATATATATATGTGTGTGTGTGTGTGTGTGTGTGTGTGTGTGTGTGTGTGTGTGTGTGTGTGTGTGTTACAGTAATTGATCAATGGTAAATCTAAAAGGGCAGACGTCTTTGATGTCGCCTCCAGTTAAGAATTGGAGCCTCACAATCACTAGCAAATATGCTTTTCGCTGTTTTCCTTCAAATACGCTGTTTTCCCTCAAATACGATCAAGTTCAGTAATTGTTTCCAATCGTATACAAATACAAATATATCTACCTAATAATATAAATAAATTTCTAAAAAATGCATTGTTCAATAAAACAGAATGAGTAAATGATTCAAGAAAGTGACAGTGAAGTAGAGGTAATCCAACATGTAGATTCAAACAATATTTGATGAGCTAGGTACAATAATGAATGTTGTAAATGAATACAATAAGGGCCTCACTGGAAAATAATCGACAATGTCTACATTACTACTGCCGATCAAATGACTATAAGTACAAGGATCGGCTGTATGTATAAATACCAATAAATAAAAATTGACATTTGTACAGGATAATTAGTCTTCTCTTCTGACAGGAAAGAATCTACTTAAGGGCTATGTACTATCTGTACATCTGCAACAATAAATAGTTTCAGCATATCAGTACTAATGGGCATGTAACAATATGCACACCAAACCAGGCAGAAAAGGCAGCAACGCATTGTAATTATTAAAATAAATAAAAAAATAAACAAAAAAACAGCCATGTTAAAACGAACTATATAACTCACATGATACAAGGGCATTACACCTTCGTAATCAAAATGAGCTTCACAATGATTCTATAGATCTTGGCATTGTTTTTGTTACTAGGACTGAAACACTGAAAGCATTTCTTCATTTCACTCGATTTTAAAGTTCTGCACAAAATTATAATAGACAGTAAACTTCACATCAAAATGAGAAATAAACAAGCAAAAGAGAAAAGTCAACAAACAGAAAGTCTAAAAGCAGCACAGCCATACCAAATGTCATACACGCTATATGCACTACCTCAGCTGGGCTGTACCCAGATATTTATCCATGGACTCTTTTTTGTGCTCGAGATCAAGGCTGCATATATAATAACCACTAGTAAGCTATGAAAACCAAAGTTCGAAAAGTTGATTAAGAGAGGAATGCTCAGGTATAGCCACAGGTTTGGAGAGAGAGAGAGAGTGTGTGTGTGTGTGTGTGTGTGTGTGTGTGTGTGTGTGTGTGTGTGTGTGTGTGTGTGTGTGTGAGAGAGAGAGAGAGAGAGAGAGAGAGAGAGAGAGAGAGAGAGGAATTAACCTATTCCTCACACCAAGAAGAACACACTGCACAGCACGAGCAGCAGCAGAAGCTGGAACTATGGCTGCTGCAGGAGCTGCTTGAACAGCAGTTGCCAAGGCTGATCCTACGCCAGCACCACGCTGGTATCTTCTCAAGGGAGTCTGAACTAAAGCTGAGGCAGATTTTCCCAAGCCATCACTGATACTCTCATATGCCTATAACATCAATAACATTAAAACCTTCTTTGGCATAAATGTGACTAAACATTCTTGTCTGGCAATCAAAGAAGGAAATCCAAGTGTTTATATGACTTTATTCAAACTTATTTTAGGCCATAACAGCGTATCATATCTGAAAGGAAAAGGATTAACAACAACCAGAAAAAGAGAAGAAACTTATTAGGATGAGAACCATGATTATGTTACTTGAGTAACTTGATTAAAATAAGACCCGAGTAATTGAAGGACGACAAAATGCATTATCTAGTCCTTGTAACAAAATGAAAAGAGGAAACAGAATCTAATCATTGCAAACTGAAAGATCAAAACTTGCCAGGATGTACCTATCATAACAAGAGACATCTAAGGCTTTAGATTGAATATCAAAGCCACGTTAACATTTAATGTGACTAAGGGCTCCTAGCTCCTAAAAGTTATTTCAGGGTGCTTTTGCATGAAAGCAACTAAAGGCGAAAGTGCATACAACTCGCATGCCACTTGAATCCCATGTTTAGGACATTAATGGTTTTGAGGATTTCATTCCCCCAGAAAAAAGATATCTTGAAAATGAGGCGTTTTATTCCCAATCAAATAAACTTAGAATTTTAATAGAAAAGGGAATTATTTCAAAAATAGGAAAGAGGAATGCACACCTGTTGGATCCCTTGCCGGGCATCTTTAGGCTGATTAGACCTAACATTAGTATTTACTCTGCTTTGTACAGGCCGTGGTACAGATGGCGGAATGGTTGTAAGGATGTATTCTGCTTGGAGAAAGACATTTTGAGCCCCTGCTGCCAAATGTACAGCTAACTCAATGGCCTCAATTGAAATACTTCTGAGGAATGCGATTGTACCTGGAAATAGTGTTTCTATGTCAGTGATATGTACAATAAATACCTAATTGGTACACATAGAGGATGGTCAAAACCCGAACTCCAAACTCCCAAAAAGATGTTGACACTTGGCTTTCAGACCAAAAACCCATTTATCGTAAATATATGGAAAGAAAAATATAAGATTCCTACAAATATTTTACCTCTTTGCATTCCCTTGAGTAATCTGTGATCCTTCTTGTAGTTCTTCACAGGTAAAGAAACCAGCTTGGCCGCACCAGAACCAACAGCAACCAATGATCGAATGGGAGGAATGCCTTTCAACAGTTTATGAACCTGTAGAGCATGGTCTGTTAATATTATTGTGAGTGTACAGCCTAGTATTTTAGAGGTGCAGGGAGTACAACTCAAACCTGATTTTGAGTAATATCTTCCAACCACTCTCCTATTATCATTTCACCTACGCAACCCCAGCCATAGACACCCATTGCTTGAACGTGTTTGAGTTGTAGTTCAACCCCCTGCAATCAAAGTCCTTGAGTAGTAGGAACTAAGCATTGGATTTCATTTTATTTTGTTGGGTTCCAACTTGGCACTGACTTAGAAATCTAATATGTTGCAACAATTTGTCATCCTTTCATGCTGAAAAGTGTCAATGTCAAGTACGAATAAATTGATTGGTTACTTTCTGTGAGTGGGACTATACAGAGGATGTTACATGGATCAATTATATGGGTAGAACCTCGCTCAAGTTATGATCCAGGAGAAAAATAAAGTAAGATATTTTTGGTTTTGTTTTCAGAAATAATCTCCGATTATCAATTAGGGAGTAGCACGTGGATTGGCAACAAACAGATTAGCTCAAACAAGAGCACAATAATTTATGACCAATATATAAACTATATATTAAAAAAATCAACCCTGTAATTGCACTGACAAATTATTGTGTACTTCAGCATAGTTCATACAGAAGAAAAATGAAAAATATTTGATTTAATTCAAAATTCATTACAAGATGTAACAAGAAGTTAATCTAAATGCATAAATTTTTCAGGCAGTAAAACATAAGTCTGCCTTCTGATCCCAATAACTGACAGCGGTAGATACTGACATACTGTTACTGGCTAAGAATAACCAAATTATGAACTAGATAGGTATTATCATAATATAATAATGTGATTACACATCAACCGAGTCTTATTACTCCTCTAAGTTCACAACCCAAAACTAATATGAGTTGATCTAAACTGGTCCCTTTAAAGATTTTAACAAAAGGAATGGTTTTCGGGTGATCTTACCACTATTCTAAGGAATTCTTCACTGATACAGACTCTGAGAATATGCAGCTAGCAACTATTGTCATCCTTTCATTCTATAATTTGGTATAATTTAATGATTCCTTATAGGTGATAATTTGAAGGCCACTAAGAATATCAAGATGCTAAGGTAATTTAACAAGCACACTGGCTAACAAATCATGAGTAAAACCGTGAGAGATTCATCAAAAGCATCAGTCTGATGCCTGTAAGATAGAGTTAATCTTTACAGGTTCTATCTTCATTATACTCGGCAAGAAATATACTGTAAAATAGGCAAAGACTTAAAACGCTAATACATTTGTTATTATCCATCAAGGCATAGTAATTATAGCGAAGTCTAACTTACTAGAAAGTAATATTTGAATAAAAACCTTCTTGACTGGGTTGCTTTTCATATTATCAAAAACTGAGGCAACAATTTTGTGTCAAATTAACAAAATGAGATGTTAATTGATATTATAAGACCACATAATTCAGGAAGGTAAGTTCAACTTCCTCACAATTAAAGATCAAAATGATAAATGAGATAATTACCTTCCAAGGAACTAGGTTAACAAGCTCCACATACTTCCCGCCCCTTAATGCAGCCAAATCAACATGGCACGGAATGTAGTCTACCCGAACAATAACAGGTGATATATCGAACTTCTGAAACATTATTAAATAGTATCAGTAAATGAATATTGACTAAATTTTAATCAAGATATCAGAGTTGAATAACATATTACCGAACAAAACTGTGATACAAATCAAGTACAGATCCCAAGCATTATACAACAATTAAGTTAAAGCAAAATGAAGAGAAACAAAAAATAGATTTATCAACAACCTGTTTGTGTATGTGTGTGTGTGTGTGTGCATCCGTATGTAAATATTTCTTCTTTTCGTGAAATTAGGAAAATAAAAAAATTCCTCTTCCCATCTTATGTATTTTTCTTTAATATGGGAGCAAGATGTGTTAGACTAATTACCTGAAAATAAGGAAGCAATGCTTCTGCATTGATGTTATGGCCCCCAAAATTAGTACTTTCTTTCTGTAGCATTCTTGGTGCGCCAGAAACCTGACCAGAATTTGGCATCTGGTCCATTGATGAGTCTTTTCCTCCAAAGAATTTGATGAGAAAATCAAGTTGACACTGTTGAAGATGCAGACGCATAGGAAGGATAGCAACTTGTAACCTGAAAGGTAAAAAAATACATAATAGTTTAGTGCATGGCCTAACAGATTTTATATTTTAAGAAGATCCAGAAGCATTTGATTGCTAGGTTAAGGTTGAATAATACTTCTGGCTTAGGCTGACAAAAGATAAACTAAGCCATGGCCCCATTCAAATTATTAGCCAAGCCATTGTCACAATTCTGTACATCAGCCCAAAAACAACTTGACGTGAAAGGCTACTGGTAAGGAGTGTGGCTTATGAAATGTTCAAAGAAGCATGAGGTCAGCAGTTAGCGCCTCAGCACCCTGCTGGGACACAGCAGGGAAATTGTTAACGTATTTCTTACAGACCCAAACTCCATGAGATGCATAACTCAAAGGAATGCTCCTCAAGAGGATGTAGCCTGACAGCTTCTAAATCCAGTATAAACCAGTGGACAGAAGATACTAGAAATATTTGAAACAACCACCTAATATTGCTCTAATGAAGAAGAATGCATACCGATACTCCTCAAGAGGGGTTGAAGGATGTGGCCTGACAGCTTCTAAATCCAGCTTCAATGCTTTTGAAGAGGATTCTCTAGGATGATCTTTTGAATCATAATATCCAAGAACCTAAACAGTACAAGCTTTCAGCGCATGATCCAAGATAATATATAGAAAGAAACTAATACTCATGTGATATCTAGCAGAACAAATATTACCTGCTTCCATGGAGCATCAATGCTATTGTCATTAAGATGAAAGTTCAGAATCGAGAGAGAGAGCCTAGATACACATATTTCACCATCAGGAAATACATCATATTGAAACTTCATCCCAGACAATGCAAGCTCCAAACAAGCAGTTGTATCCCTTCCAGAAAAATCTACAGAATGTTGATCCTTTTTCTGGAAGTTGTGCCAATCAGAACCAGCATACAATCTCCACAAGACATTGATGTTTTTAAGAATTACACGCCCCTTAACTTTTTTGTACTCATCATCAGCCTCACCTTCAAGTTGCTGTGGACCAGTTTGCTTACCGACTTCTGAGACGTGGTTTTCCAAAATTCTTAAAGAGATGTCATCATACCATCCACTTCTTTCTCTTCGAAGCTTTTGATCTTTCAAATTATTGGGTTTGCATTTAAGATACTCATTTGATGACTGATTGTTTAAAGATAGTTCTGACCGAGGACGTAACTCAGATAAGAAATACCCTTCTATAAATTCTGGACAGCCTTTGTGAGATAATGATGTCTGGTGACTTTCCAATCCTAGTTGAGACACTGACCCTGTTAAGGACAAACTACGCACGAAACTTTCAGGGTCTCTGGCACTTAAGGTACTTACTTCTCCAAGACAACCATTATGGAGAGAAGTGCTGGGTTTTGATCCACTAAATTCAGAATTGACATCACAATAACTATTCAACTGAAATGCATCTTCACATATCTCATCCATCAAGTTAACTACACCAGGTCTACTCTTTGTATCCTCACTTGAAGTATTCACTTGAGAAGTGGAGAGGCTGGACTCACCACAATAGTTCCTAACTTCGTCACCCACATGTGCCTGCTGAACGCTATTCCATCTGTTCTGCAAGTGCACAAATGATTCTTCCACATCAGGAGCAAAAAGTTGCTGCAATTGAGCAGCCAGACAGATCAGACCAGAAGTCGTGTCATTGCAAGTATCCAAAACAATGTGGGATTCAGAACATTCTACTTCCCAAAGATGACCATTCGTGCAGTTCATTCTTAAAAGTGCTTCAACATGTGCCTCCTGAGCAACTTTAACATAGCCATTATTTCGAAGATGTTCTACGCTATAAGGGCCACCAACATTCTTAAGCTCAGACACGGGACAAAGAAGTAAGCCTAATTCCTGCACTCTAATCTTGTACTCCCTGACAATGGAATCAGGAAACATTGTGTTCGATAGTTTCAAGGAAGATGCTGCTAAAAGACAAGTAAAATAATTTTCATTATTTTCTTCATTTCCATTACCAGAACCAGACTCAGAACCTGCATCAACACCCAAGTATGGCTCATAACTCAAACCAACATCTACAAGGTTAACAACAAATGAAGATCCAGTAGGCTCATTTCTCTCTGAATCTCCCTTCTGCAAATGGTCATCAACAGCTTGCTCAGTTTCAGGAGAGGGCAAACTGAAAAAGGAGGAAATTGCATCTACCCAATCCAAGCGACCACCTATTGCAACAATAGTACCACATCTGATAGTTATGGATGTATAACTAAAAGAATTCTCTGGATCCCACAAATGCATGAAATCTGAGCCTGAAAACCTAGAAGATAACACATTTGAACCATCTCCACCACCACGTCCCATGGTAGAGTTGCTGGAGGAAATCAAAAGAAACTCTTTGGTTGGACCTACAGTAATGGAACCCCACAAATTGCCTACACCGTGTGCCATCCAGAAAAAATTGGAGCCACAGATTCCGCCAATATTTGAAACAGATAGCAACTCAAACTTCCGAATTTGCAGTTTGAAGTTATGCCAACAGCCAGGAAGTTCATTCTGGATTGAGCCTTTGATATTTTCACCTGATTCCAGGCGGACTTGAAATTCTAGAAAATTGCATTCCACAGTTATGGAGGTTTGACGTGCAGAGGATTCTCCCTCAAAGCCAACTGGATTAGAGGCTAAGCATGATAACCAGTCAGTCACTTGATGTAACAGACAATTCAGACTTTTATATTGAGAACAGTCTAGATTGACCTTAACAGGAGCAAGATGTGCATGCAGGATAAATGAAGAGCTCAAAATCATCTCCTCTCGGGTACGAGTGTCCAAGTCTTCCATGTCCTTAACAGTCGTTACAGAGGTAAAATCATGACCTTTCCTGACAGATTTTTCCCTGTTACTCGAATCCTCTGATGTAGCCAAAACCTTGGCTCTTTTTGCTATCCAAGGACCAGTTAAATTGCCATTCTGCCAGAACATACTTAAAACAGAAATACCAACAGTCTGATCAGTGATTGACACAATATCTTGAGCAAAATATTTTAGATTGTCCATGCCACAGGTGTTAGTTTCAGCCTTGTCTTTGGAAGCTGGGGTGATTAAATAGATACCAAGGTTACCCACATTCAGATGCAGGGAACATGAAGTTGCCAGAGGGTACCCATTCTTAGACCTTACCACAGGGGTCTGGTTAGTGGCTTTACCCCTTTCCTCTCTCAAAGTCGATGGTGAAGAAAAGTCAAGAGCAATAAACTGATCCCAGGAAGTGTAATTTCTAAAATCTCCACCTTTCTCATAAGGGAAACAAAGAATTATTCTTGCATTTGGCAGAAATATATTGCCTCTTAGACTTTCTTCTGGAGACGAGGTTGTAACCTGACGCCATGAAATCTTTCCCACTTGCTCTTGAGACGAAGACCTATACTTACCATCACATGGCTCATAGAAAGAATTGTTACTTGTGCTTGTTATTGCAAGAGAATCTTTAATTTCCTTCAGAAGATCTAGTGTCATACTTATTAAATGGAAGTTCACCCAGAAAATGAAAGGTGGCAGCTTTAGTGAAAAAGAAGTTGGCCCGGAAAAGGTTTTACACGGAGAACCAAAAGTTACAGTAAGTTGGCACTGGGTAACACCTGAGGTTCTAAGCAATGTAACCTTGACTACATCATTCCTACAAATACTTCCATAATGTCTTGTATCAATGTGTCTATTCATGGCATGCATACACAAAGGAACATCTGCAGCAACAGACTCAGTCGAAGGTGAGCTAAGAGGAAAAGCCCCTTCAACTGCAGCTTGCATTTTTCCAATCAAAATAACCTCGCTTTCTAAATCATCATAATAACCATGCAGATCACCATCAGTAACATCATTGCCACTAGTGAAGTAATCAGCTAGCTCAATATGTTCCACCGTTGCTTTAAAATTCATTTCTTGAGGACATACCTGTTGACCTTGTCAAATTTTTGAAGTTAGTTACAAAAGGAAAATTGTGAATAAGAAATTGAAAAACACAGAACATTAATCGTAACATAAAGAGGAGGGTGAGGGGGTCTCTGTGCGTATACAGTATACCTGCAAGATGAAAAGCATGTTTTGTAAGTTTACACCCAAATAGTGAACAGATGAACAAGCATTTGTCTGACCAAAAAGATTCTCTTGGTCTTCATTAATAAATGAAAATAAAAGAGAAACTCCAGCAATGGTCGCCTGAAGATTAGTTTCGACATGCTTCTGTTCTGCATCCAGATAGAAAAGTAATCATGATTAGTTACTGGAAAAAAGAAAATACCAAGAACAAATAATGGTTGATCCACAAGATAGTAAGAAACTAAGAATACATCAGCCATACACTTGATGAAAGCATGACGAACGAACAATTATTAGGCAGTAAGACTTCACCATAACCAGAATCCATGTCAACAGACAACACATCTATAAACTGAAAAATCTTAGGCGTAAACAAAAGTACGTGTTGTTTAAGAAATTCAAGCTGAAAATGGAAATCGTACCGTAGAAAAAATCTACTCTAGTATGCTAACTTTTTAGGAAACAGCATATCATGTAATGTCAGTTTGACATTCTTTCTATATTCTAATATGCGCAGGCAATAAAACTGCCTTATAAATTCACATTATTCTCGCAAACTACCCTCATATCAAATCAACAATGACATCCAGGTATTCAGTGATTGCAAGTTTGAAGCTCATAGTTTTTTATTCTATCACATTGAAAAATGAAAACTCGAGGACTAGATCTTTGAATGTTGGGGAAAATACTGTTGAATACTCATAAGACAAATGGAAGAAGAATCAGAATTCCATGTGGATGAGTTTGGGAACTCATCTATTTCGTTTCCATGATAAGTGGAAATCATCTGTCGGCATTTAATATTAAAGATTGCAACTGATGTGTGAAAATAATTTAAGTTGATTAAACATTTTAGGTACCAAGGTTATATTGATCAAGTTATAAGGCATTAATATTTTACTAGTCTAGTTTTGAACAAATAAAAGTAGGGGATCCCCATGATTTTGGTCAGGGTTGAATGAGAAATTAGGCTCTTCCCTTCATGAATTGCACTACTTTCTTCCTCAGTTCTTCTTTCCCATCTTTCAATCCACTTTCTTCCCTCTTTTCATGCTAAAGTCTCATTAAACATCAGCCAAACAGTTTTGATTACACCTATTGTACCTCACAAGCTACAGTCAACAGAAAACGTATCGACCATGGGACGTAGGCAAAGAAAATCTAATAGCAACTAACAAGATCAAAAACTTTCCATTTTAAAATCCTATACCATCGACATCTAACTTAATCACAGGGGATTCGAAAATGACTTAATAATTATTTGCAATGGCAAAAACTTGCTCATAATCATACAATGTACAACCAAATACAGACTATTAAAAAAAATTATTTTATTTTTTTTGACAAATAAAGATGATATCTATCATTAAAGGCGTTAAGCCATCTAATGTTCAATTTTTTCCTCAAATAATATACATATTACCTAGTTTAATCTATAAGATATTTTGAAGTTATTTTCCTTATAAGTTATAGCTAAAGTTACTAAATTTTCAAAGAAAAATTAGACATTATCTAATAGAATAGTTCCTCTAAAATTTTAGTAAAGTAGAGATTAATATGTTAGTGAATTATTAGTAGAACTTTTTACTATATGTATGAAGAAGCACATACCAGTGGGAATATGTAGAGATCCAGAGGCGAGGTTTGATGCAGCAGTTATTGCACTGAAAACAGAACATGTCCAATTCCACATCCCACTGTTTCCCAAAGCTGATTGGGAAGTTCTAAGTTCATCAAAACATTCGAAAAACTGATCAACACAGCATGTAAATATTTGCACAAGATATTAGCACTACTTGAAGCTATGAATATACCACTACATATTAAAAGCAGTACATGTGCATAGCATGAGCAATGTCTTGATAAGATACGACAACAAACAAAAGCAAATATGATACTTTATTTCAAGATACTAAAGAATTTATAAGATGATGATCTGTAGCAAATCTGAAAGGTTTTTATTGCAGGAAATCATAATATCTAAACTTAACAGATAATTATAAGACATCCGCACGAATTTCAATTGGAGCTTTAATAAGCGCTGAATGAGAGGATACCAACCTGGCCCCAAAATCTGGTTCAACTTCAGTCATGTCTCTCTGATTTCTGCTGATAGATGATATCCAATCTGATATAACATGTGACCCAGGTAGCAGTGCTTGTACTACTGTTTCTTTTACCGTAGGAGAATGGAAGTCAGAAGAGGAACTTACATGGTTTGATGACACTTTCTCAGTAGTAGTATAAGAACAAGAATCAAGAGTTGAGGAAAGAGAATTAGAGGTTGCACTACAGTAAACAGAATCTGTTTCCTTGGAATGCATCTGACTCTTACCACTCTCACCCAAATCTCTATAAATTTCCCATATGTGTAAAAGACATTTAATGGAGTTCGGTTGAAATCTTAACTCTAGAGGATCAATATAAACATCTGCATCCACCTTGCGGACATCTAAAGAACCATTTTTCCATGGTATACTTAATTTTATGGTTCCTGAAAATCCACCACTTTCCCCTGTAACAATTGGAGTTGTAGCATTTGATGGACGGAATCCCTTAAACCATTCACCAAAAGTTATTCCTGAAGCACATGGAAATTCTGATTGGCTGTCATCGTCATCATCCATTTGAAGAAACTCAAGAATTGCCCCTTGAAATTTAACAAAGTTTGTTAGTTGATTAAACCCAAGTAAGTTATCAACTGACACGTGTTTATCAGAATTAGCATCTTCAGAAGTACCCGTCCCGCATTCTACTTCAGTTATTCGCAGCACCAAATTTCTACAAAATCCCTTATTCTTTTCGTCTTCTAAATAGGGATCAAATGCAACAATTAGTTTTTTAATTTTTACATGGAAACTTGTGAGTAACCATTTCACCATTTTAGCAATGGTTTTAACTCCCTCGTGAACATCCACAGAAGCAGTTGCCACAGTGTTGTCCACAATTTCAGGCTCAGGAATTCTCAAATCATCTCCAATGCCATCATGACCATTTCGTCTAGAGAAACAAGTTTTGGATCCAACTTGAGATATATTTCTCCCACCTGGACCAAGCACAAGTTCAAGTTCATCTACCTCAATTTGAAAACCTTTACCCTTCCATGGCATTGTGACTGATAGGGAGCCGATGGATCCCTCTTTCACAGTCAATGCCGCTACTGCGCCTAACTGAAAAACACAGGCAGGAAAAACCAAGATAAGTGTGAGAACACTTTACATTCTACTTAACAAGTGAAAAGTGTAATGTACTAGCACTAACTGCAAGCATAAGCTGTGATGTCAAAAATAATAGATCAAGTCGACTGAAACTTGCTCTTACCAACTCTAGTTACATTAATCAGATTCTGAAAAAAAAAACACGTAGAACCTTTGAGTCTGGTCCTCAATTATCGAAGAACAAGATGATATTTATGTATATTCTTTCATCCCTTTTCCATTTGGGCACTTTATTTTTTAGTCGTTTTAACATATGTTAACATAAGAAGCCTTCAGATATTGGTATCTAAAGCAATGTTCTAAAAATCCTGCCCAGGTTTGATTAATCCCCGCCTAGGCACTAGGCAGTCTTCTACCACCTAGATTTGGTTGGGCGCCGTGGCCCCTGCCTAGGAAAAATCAGGCCTCTACTTTGAAACTCATGAATTTTCAAGTCTTAAAAGATTTTTTTTTAATAATTTACATGTAATTTTAGAAAATTAAATCTATTGTATGCTTTGTATAGTATAACAATTATGTATAATAGAAAAATAAATAAATAATACTGCCTAAGAAAATGCCTTGTCTGCCTAAAAAAATGCCTAGGTACCGCCTAGGCGCTAGACGCACCCTCTACCGCCTAGCGACTTTTAGAATACTGGTCTAAAGAGGAAAGAATTTGTTTAACAGTTGGCAACGACATCCATTGTGTAAAGGTTGCATAATTGGTAATGACAGCATTTCTAAAGTTATCAGGTTTAAGGAAGTCTAACCAGATCTGCATGTTATTTTAGAAAACAATCTCAGCAGACACTGTTGACAAATTTCAAGACCAACTTCTGTCCAAGAAACCAACCAACAACTTATTTCAGACACCTTATGGAATATTTGGTAGCTCTGACATACAACAAGTTCTAAGTCTCCAGCGAAAGCAATGCCAGAAACTAATAGAACAGTGGAAAAAAGTCTCTAAACCTAAACAGTAATCCGCCTTCTAACCACTCCACATTTACCAATACTTTCAAAACAAAACCGAATAAAGTTGATAATGCGAAACTCCTAAGTCCTAAATTGAGGGTGTATCTCTTCACTTTTGTAAGTGTATTTTCTTAAAGTAGTACTAAAATTCACTCAATGTTCCAAAATCATTATTCATTATAAATGGCACTAAAGCTAAACCCACTTTTTATTGAATCCTTTGGTTAAATTGGAAACTGATAACTCTCCTTAAAATGTATAATATTTTCTTAAAGCTGGGTCCTCACTCTGGGGCAGGGGATAACAGTATAATTTATCAATCAAAATTATACATGACAGTTTAAAAATTCCTTATTAGGCACTATATCAAAATTCTCAATTATTCAAACAAAAAAACCAAATAAAAACTTTACATTCAAAGAAGTATTAGTATGCCACTGTTGGTATAATCAACTACATTGAATTATCCAAAAACACTATATTCACTTAAAATTCAACAACTTTGTCAAAATTCAACCACCAAAACAGCATAAAAGTTAAATTCAAACGTAAAGACCTTACCTTTTGATTGATATAATCAACATTGAGCGCAAGGTCGGAGAGGTGAATCGTACCGGCGCTAAGTTGAACATCTAGCTGGTTAAGATCAATATCGCCAAGAATAAATTGCCCTAATTTCTTCTTCAATAAGAATTTGAAAACCTTCTTAATCGCCCAGCGAGAGAACATGGCCTCCGCTGATTTGGCGATGTTCCACCCAAACATCTCGAAATTAGGGTGTCTCTATACCAAATTATGAAGCTCGCACATCCATCCAGCAGAGGAAGAAGAAAAAGAAGAGATGACGAGGTTTAATGATTGTCTGGAAGTATATAGGATTTTGGAGAGAGAAAAGGAATGAGAGACGACTTGGAGTCCTAATCGGACTAGATTTGCGTGTTCTGTTTTGTCTGCCAAATAGAATATAAATTTGAAAGTTTTACTACCGGTAATTAAATATAGGGTCATTAGTACGTGTCCTTAGAACACATATTAACCACAAAAAATAAAAATAAATTTTATTTGTTTATATATTTATACGAAATTTAATATATGGGATCTACTAATATATTATTTTTTTATACATTAAATTCAGTACAAATATATAAATAAATATTATTATACATTATTTTCATCGCTTAGAATGTACCCTAAGAACACATCCTAAAAAAATCCTTAAATATATTCAGAATCTTACGTGTCCGATAAGTGTTCAAAGAACCGTCGTAAACTAACAAACCAAAATATCTTCAATTTTCATAAATTTTTTAAAGTTATTTTTATCTTAATTTTTTTTTATTCAAATTTATTTGTAATTTTTTAATTTTATTTTTATCTACCTTTTTAATAATATTCTCATTTGACTATTAATTTTAATATTAAAATCTTTTTTTCCTCGCTCTCCTCTATTTTATTATTTGAAGAAAGAGTTAACATATTAAATAAAACAAAAAATATGATAATAAAATAATTAAGATAGGTAATTTGAAAATCAAAAAAAAATCTTAATAAGTTTGTACTTTCAAATTAGGACAAGTAAAATTAGACAAAGAGAGTAATTTTTTAATTTTTGAAATTCAAATTTAAAAATAACTTAATTTAATCTTAATCTAAGTAGATATAATTAATTTATACTAGCTAGAAAAAAACTAGTAAACATAATATTTTTCATTTAGTTTCAAAAAATTGTAAACTATCTTTGAAAAGTTAAAATATATCTCTAATTTAAAAATAAATATACTAATAAGCAAATTTTAAGAAAATATTAATTTTTTAAAAACGAATTTTGATGTTTTCATATAAAAAAATTAAAATCTTCTTCTCAAACTTTTTGTTAATCAACTCAAATTATGCGGTTTTATGCATAAATTGATAACGCTTTGAATTTTTTTCATTTTTAATATACTTATTTTTGGACTTCAATTGTTTGTTGTAGTCTCTTTATTTGAAAATTAAAATGCCATAATTATATTTCGTACTTAATATATTGGGGTACATGCAATGCATGTGCAACACAAATTAATTATGTTTTTATTCATAAATTTTTTAAAGATATGATTTATTTTGTGCTGAGTTATTGGTAGCTCTAAGAGAGTTACAGAAAGGTGCAGAGGAAGTTGGGAAGAAAAAATAAAAATGAGAAGAAGAAAAATGCGACACAACTTTAAGAACTGGATAATTTTTTCTTTCTTTTAATAAAAATAAATATATTATAATATACATTTAAACAATTTGATTTACTCTTTTTTTTCATAAGAAATCTTATAGCATGTTTGATAACTCTGAATAGCCACTTAATAATAAGATTGTAAAATAAACTAAACGGTTCGGATTCGGTTCGTACTCGTTAGACTAAAAGTTCGATTCGAACTTGACAAGAAATATAAACGATTCAAATATCAGTAAAGTTTAAAATTTGATAAATTAGTCGAATCTCTTTAAATTATAATTTTCTAGTCATACTCGAATCATATTCGTTCGAAAAAAATTTAAATTGCTTATGCTCGATTCGAGAACGTACCCAACTCAATAGCTAAACGAATTTCAATCAAATTTTATTTTATATTTATTAAATTTTATAAATTAAATTTAAATAACTTAATATTTAACTCGACTCAATTCGTTTACATATTTACTTCATATTAAGGTTATTACTTATTCGGTCGAGCAAAGGGTCTAAAATACAATTATCAACGGTAGGTTTCGGATCAAAAGTAGCTTTTCGGTAAGTGAAGTCTTCTTTGCTTTTTCGGTCAGGTGATTTGCTTAATGAGTTGATTTACTGAAGCATCCTCAATCATATATATCCTACATCCTCCGTGTCCTTGAGAGGTGACTTGCTTTGTATTGCTAAAAACATATTCTGAATATTTTTATCATTTTGTTTGCAATAAATTTACTTTAAATATTAATTTTATGTCTGAAATTAATATAATATAAATAGTTTACTCTATCTTTTTTAAAATAGGTAATTATTATTAATTTTTAAAAGTTAATTTTTGAGATATTTTACAATTTAAGTTGATATTATTATTTAAAATTATGAAAAATATTATAATTATTAATATATATATATATATATATATATATATATATATATATATATATATATATATATACTTCATTATACTAACTAAAATATATAATTTTGATATTCATGTACTATAGATAACTATCTTATTAAATTTAAAAATAAAATATTTTAGATAATTAAAATGAAAGTTATTATATTACATGTTCAAAAGGCAGTTTTATAGTTATGCATATTAGATTGTGTGTATGCATACAAGGATCAAACAAATTTGTTGAAAATAGGTCATAGGGTTATAATGGAAAAGTAAATTCAGGTCATAGGGTTATAATGAAAAAGTAAATTCATTTAGATATTTTAAATGGATAATTATCAAACACGTTTGTTTGTTTATTCGTTCAATATTTAAGTTTTTTTTATTTTATACGATCATTCAATATTCTTAATTATTTAAATTATTTTATTTAATTTTATCAAATACTCCCTCAATCACTATTTGTTTAGTGCCTATTAAAAATCCCTAGACTCAAATTATCTTTATAGGGTTTCAACTCAGGACATATATATATCATTAAATTTTACAAAAATATTAAGTTCTTTTTCTTTTTTTTATGCTTATTACAGTTTGCCTAGCTAGATTCGAAAGCAGAATCTAATAATTATGTTACGACATGTTTTTTAATTTGTAATGATGACTAAGATTAAATTCCCACATCTACAAAACTTTCGTGCCACTCAATGAAGAAACATAGATCACCAAGTCTTGAGGGACAACATAATTAAATATAAGACGCAGCAACAGCAGCAGCAAAGGTCAAACTCGAGCATCTTGGAACATTGCTTTTGGTAGTGGTAACTGGCAAGAGTCGGTCATCCCGGGCATCTTTGAGCATTATTATCGGTACCATTTGACTTATATTACTAAAAGACAAGTTATCTTTATTGGTGTAGGCGAAGAATTTTGTAACTCACTAGGGTTAGGCGTTAGGCGTATCGATCCACCACAAATAAGTATTAGGTGAAATATAACTTAAATAGGTGATGAAATAAAAGTAAGTTTTAGTGGGTGTTGCTATACAACAAATAAGTTAATTTAATGATAATGAATTTAGTGTCGAGATTAAGATTCTATATCACTAAAACTCTTATTTTCCTTTAAAAAGTTAGTTATTTAAGAAGAGAAGTTTAAGTATATATTTATCCTATATTGATAGAAAAAATTCAACTTTTAATACTGTATTAAGACCCAATTTAAACTGAAAAAAATACAAACTGATATTTGTACTGGAAAAAACTTACAATCTAGTGATTGTATTTGAAAAAATATGTAAGATCGTTATAATTGACTAATGGACATGATGGAAAATGCTACGTAGTCTAACAAATTATACATGAATAATGACATTTGTATTGGGGACCCATGTGGAGACCCACGTGGAGGGTAATCTCCTGTGAAAGGGTATTATTTACAAATTAATTTGGCCAACAAAACTCGGAATGTAAAATATATATAAAAACACACACACAGAGAACATGGCTCGATTCTTCAAAATTGCTTGTGCGACTTTCAAATTCAGAGGTTTCGGCGAGATTAAGAGACGAATGTGTGACAAATTTGAAGTACGACAAGAAGTAAATATCCATACCCACTCGTTTTGTAATTTTCAAATTTTAGGGCATGTGGAGTACATAATCTGTGTATTTGTTCTTAAGTGTTGGTTTAGTTGTTATTTTTCTTATAAAATATTAGGCACGTTTATACTTACTTTAAGTGTATATTGCCCACCTTTTTTGTAGTTTTGAGATTTTAGGGCATGTGGAGTACTGATTTTGTGTACTTGATTTTGTTGGAATTAATTTTTATAAAATAATATGTATGTTTCTGAATTGTTGTTCTTGTGTTTTGTATAATAGTTGATTTCATTATTTTATTTGGGGTCTGCTTTTCATGATTTTGGGGAAAAAATTTATATTACATTTGTTAAGTGCTTTCATTATTCAAAGCAAATTATATATATTAATTTGCTTTTCAATGTAAATTTTTTATATTAAACTTTTCAATGCTTATGATTTGAATTTTTATTATTATTCTTTTCAATTATTGTGATTTGGATTTGGTTTGTAATTAATATATTGGGGTTGGTAATTGTTTGTAATGTGATATTTTTGTTTTTTAATTTGTGACAGAGATGATGTCATTAATTGTGCATTATGGTGGAGAGTGTGTTAGTGAGCCCACACAACATTATGTAAGAGGGTTCAAAAGAGTTATTCATACTGATCTTGATTTTTTGTGCACTACATACATAAATGAGCAAATGGCTCATATATTAGGATACCAAACTACTACGAATGTTTTCTTTAAATATGGTGATGGGTTTTAATTAGTTCATGATGATGATTCCATTAGGAATTTAATTCAAGCATCTGCAAAAGATATGAGTTTGGAAGCTTTTGTAGATCATAAATTGTATAAAGAACACTCTGATTATCAGAAAAATATGGACCTACTTAGTAAGCTCAAAGATAAAAAAAAAATAAGGGAAGCAGTGGTGTGAATGCTGATTTGACTAATGTTGAAGGTACTGAGGATTCTGATGATGAAATTACCGATGATGAGGTTACCGATGATGAGCAATTAAGCAGTGATGAAGAGTATCAACAAGCAAGAAAGAAATTTAAGGAGCATACGAAACAAATAAGAGAGGTTTGGAGATCCTGATGATGTTAGTGGTATTGATCTAACTGTGTTGCAAGGGGAAGAAGAGGATGATCATGTTGCAGAGGAAGAAGATGGTGATGATCAGGTGAACCTGATAAAGGATGGAGAGGCAGTTGATCAACAACATCATTCAAATTGAGAGTGTGTGTAGTTGATTTTTATATTAGTATGTAACAGGTTTGTATTTCTCTGTTTCAACCAAGTATGCAGATGAAAAGGAAGTTAGCTGCATCAGGTGGTCCAAAAAAGAAATAAAACAATGAGGTATATATCATAAATGATTTACAATTAACTTACATTATTGACACTTAAATGATAAATGATTTACAATGTACAGGAGCATCGAAGGAGTAATAATAGACTAAAGCTACCATTTAAGAAAAGAATAAATCCATATAAAGTACCACAATGATTTGGTGTTTATGTTAGTCCTGAAGGAGCAATAATAGACAATATGAATGGAAACAACTCTAATTTTATTTTTGTGAGTTGACCCCCTATTTGAATGACTTATTACTTAACTTATTTTGCATGGTCACGTGTAACAACTTTTAACTTGTAATTGTTGGTTTGTAATATTCATAGACGCAATCAAATTGCATAAAATAGCGGAAACATGGTAAAATCAAATTTAAAGAATTTACAAACCATAATCCAGGATCGACTTTTATGCGTAACTATTAATTAATAAAGAAGAAGTTAGAGATATACCCTAGTAGAATTCAAAGCTTCAACGGGTACAAGTTCACCTCCAAATCATTCACGATCTCCTTGAATTTCACCGATTGGATTCCAATGATCAACGTTAGCCACCCAAGTGTTTGGCCTCTAGAGGTGATCCACCAAGGAATAATAATAATTCAAGAAGTGGGTGATGGCAAACCCTAGTTTTCTCTCTCTAGAGAATATATGAGTACTCTCCCAAAACTTGTGGAAGTGTATGTGTGTAACCCTAATCCATAATAAGACTTCTCTTATTTATAGATTTAGTAAACCCTCCTAAAACCTTTAGTAATAGGGTTTTTAATTAAACTCCTAATCTAATTAGGAACTTAATTGATTTAATATAATAATTATAATTCCTAAACTATTTAGGAACTTAATTATTAATTATGAGAGTACTCTTATTAATTAATTCCTAAACCATTTAGGAACTAAATAATAATGATAATAGTAATAATAATAATAATAATAAGACCCCTCTTATTAATTTATAATTAGTATTTTCAAAATACTAAATAATAAATGTTAAGCTATTTAATTTATTCTATCCACATAGTATAAATTAAATATACTTAATTCACTATTACAATTATGTCATTTACTTCTTAAATAATTATTTTCCTTTTGCGGTGTGACCCTTTAGGTTCTCCATATTAAACCGGTTATAGAATAAATTAATTAGAACTATTCTAATCTTATTTATATAAATAAATTAAACTATTTAATTCATTTAAATAAATAATATTTATTCCATAATAAGGGTAAGCCCCCTTAGCGATCAACGACTTTCTAGATAATATAGATTTCAACATTTAATCACAAAAGAACCTATTCAGCGAATAGTTACCGTACAATTCAATCCTTCTACCTCACAACGTCCCAATCAAATATAAGACATGGTATAACTGTCAAGTCTTATTTTATTTGATTATATGCATTTCGATCCTTAAATGAATAACTCTAATTAATGTAAATTAGAAACTACTTTCTAATTTTCATTCTGCCTTGGCCAAGGACTACTGAGTTGTCATTTATCGAATCGCATAGAACATTCTCTTCTTTTACTAGAAGTGGTAGATACTTTGTTGATCATTCACCTATCTCCATGTATGACTTATTATATCCGATCATACCCTTTGATACACCCTAAAGGTTTTAAGGAATATGTCAAAACATAATTCATCATACACAAGATACTAAGATGATCTCAAGTCCAGGGATCACTTGTACTACTATCACAAAAGGAACTCCTATTGACAGGCAAGTAAGACTCCATTAGGTGTTCCTTGAGCGAGTCACGTTCAGTGAACTTATTCTCTAATAAGCACCTATATACTTGCTTTAGTGTCTCTACACAAATGATTATGAGATCAATCATCCTCTTCATAAGAGCAAGCATAGTATGTACCAATCTATCCGGATCTACTAATCCCCTTTTTAGTGATCCAACGATTAGGATTAATTTTAGTTTTGAGCTATCTTGAATTTAGATCTCATTAGCATGATCCTCATCATGGTTCTAAAAGCATTGCTCAAAAACTATGGGTTTATCCATTTGATTAATTTAAGTAATTAATCATGAATAAAGAAATGTCTTGATTCTTTTATTAATAAATAAACAAGATTACAAAGTATATGCTTATCACATCAAATGTGATTGGCTTGAGGGCATACTACTTTCAGTAATATGCAGATGTCTAGTCAAGGAGAATCCCCTAACAACACACCTCCTGCAATAAGAATCTATAGCACAACTTCAAGCAGAAGTCAACCAATTTCAAGCACAACTCAAGCTACCCACAACTCAACTGGATTAGGGAACAGAAAAGGCCATCTTGGAAGCTAGTAAAGAAAGGACATAAGGATATGTCTATGACTTTTGTGTAATATCTTTTGTGCAATGAAAATGGTTGGACAGTTTGTTGTATAGTCCTAATGGTTGTAGATTATGTATCTCTTCTTTAATTCAGATGGTTGGACAGTTTGTTATTTAGTCTTAATGGTTGTAATAGATTAAGAAATAGGAAAGGCCAACTTGAAATCTAGTAGGGAAAAGACATGTCTATGACTTTTGTGTAATATCTTTTCTGTAATTCAAATGATTGGGCCATTTTCTTTTTATGAAATATTATTGCCTTGTTATGCATTGTCCCGAATTGTCATTTTTCCATAGTTATATTGCCTTGATGGATGGCAATGGCATAGTTGACTTGTTAACTGAAGCAGACAAGCAAACAATGATTGTTGCCATTTTTTCCAATGTATTATCATTGCCAATCAAATAGATAACACAACATTTCACAATCAAATAGGAAAATGCAAACAATGACTACTACCAAGAATTCCAACATATAGTCATTGTCAATCAAATATCAAACACAACATTTCACAATCAAATAGTAAAATGCAAACAATGATTGATGGGTTAAAATTTCATTCATTCATTCAGTTTAACATTGCACAACCTCATTTCATTTATTCCTTCATATACATGACCAAAACACAAGCTTAAAATCCTAATTGCATCTAAACTTACATTTTCAATTGTAAAACAACACACACTAAAACACACATCCACGAGCAAATTAAAAAAACCAGTAAATTTTTTCCCTTATTACAAGTTTGGCATTCAGCTTTTTAACCTCCTTCTCCAAGGTCTTCACTGAACTTTCAACCATTTTAGTTAGTAACCAATTTTTAGTCTTCTCATTTTTTTCATTCTTCAGTGATATCTACCATCTCTCTGCTGACCTTCAGTTTTAATCTCAAGTATTCAATAACATCTCTAGCTCTGTCAGGAAATGGTGGATCATACCATTTAAAGAAACCGCAATAAGCTATTTTGTCCTATTACACACCAAAACCATTAACATAAGCAATCATATGGAAACTGATTAAAAATAAATAAATTAAATGCATACCCGAAAATTAATATATCTAAGAAATCGCCTTCCTAGATGTTTTGTACCATCTTTTCTTACCTCTCACATTTGCACCATTGCTCCACAGTAACAACGACTTGGAAACTCAGGTTTAATCTATTGAGTTATGCTGCATGAACTAGTTTATTCCTCTTTAATTTCATTCATCATTCCACTCCAATACGAACTCGTCCTTTCAATTTCGCACTCAACTGCCATTAATATATGTATTTGAACCACTAATCGATCAACAAACTGAGAATGCACACTTGCAATTTTACTCAAGGTTAAAGAAGTGAGATAGAAGAAATAGAAAGCAGAAGAAGTTTGTAGCCCTAGTTTTTTTCCCCCAAATTAAGAATACAGATCTTTACATAGATGAAGAACGACACATCACTCACTAGACTTGCCCAATAATCACCTTGTCTGCCTTTTTCGTTTGACGTGTCAAATTCTCAAACGAAACCTGAATGAAGCTCTAAAATTTAACATATTATAGGTTATTTCCAGTACAAGTACCCGTTTATAACTTTTTTCAGTTTGGGTACCAACTTGTAAGTTGGGTTCCAGTACAGATACCAAAAGTTGAATTTTTCCCACATTGATATCTCATACTAGCGACATGAGATCTACCTCCCATATGATAAGTTCATATTGGCATTCATAATATTCCACTACGTTTCTTTATCGATGTCTATGGTGGTTTCACTATAACGAAATCGACTTGATACTTTTTGCCCATATCAGTATTTTTATTTGTCCTCTAGGTACCTTTTTTCATTTAGCCAATAGTTTCACAAATCATCTATTCTGATACCATATGTTACGATATAAGTTCAAACCCTTTATAAGGAGCAGATAAAGTTAGAGAAAAAATAAATAAAAATGAAAAAGAATTGTATTGATTCAATCAACAAAAATACACCCCTTATAAAAATTAAGCAATTTCCTACTTATATATTACTCAAAGCAGTTACCCAATTGATAAACTGGCTGGAGCAGTTACTAGTTGTTACAACAAATACTAAAATACCTCTAAAAATAAATACAGAAGTACAAGATTACCCTTAAACCCCAACAAACTTCCCAACTCTGACATTTCCCTCCCCTTTAAAAGAAACTTTATCCTCAAGATTATAAGTCAAGTAGGCTGAAAATGAGGAAAACAAAGTTTGATGTTGTCCCAACTCTCTCGAGTAGCTTCTGAAGGCAAAGTATTAGACCATTGAACTAACACCTCAACTGTTGTTGCATTATTTTTCTTAACCATTTTACTGTCTAAAATGGTTAAAGGCTTAACAACAAACTGTTGTTGCATTATTTTTCTTAACCATTTTACTGTCTGAAATGGTTAAAGGCTCAACAACAAACTGACCATGCCCATCAAGTTATGGCAATAGAACTGAAGTTTGGCAATGATCCCTAATTTTCTTCTTTAAAATTAAAGACATGAAATATAGAATGATTTTTTGCCGAAGTAGGTAAGTGTAACTTGTAAACAACCTTGCCCACCCTAATTAAAATTTGAAAAGGACTATAGTATTTTGGTGCAAGCTTACAATACTTAAACTGGGATAAGGAGACTTGTTTGTAAGGCTTGATCCAAAGGTAAACCACATCGCCCACTTGAAATTCCTCTCGTTCATGTGCTTGTCTTCGTAAAACTTCACGCGAGCTTGTGCTTGAATCAGATGGCGCTTAAGCAACTGAGGAACTTGATTTTTTCATGACAAAACTTTCTTGTTGTTGGATTATGTAGCTGCCTATATTGATGTAAGGAAAGATGAAGAGGTTTATATCTATATAAGGCCCCAAAAGGGGTAATTTGTAAGCTACAATGCCAATTGGTATTATACCAATGCTCTGTTAAACTGAGTCATTGTTCCATTGAGTTGATATGGAACTGGTCATGAACCTCAAGTAGCATTACAAGTATTGATTAACTTTCTCAGTCTGACCGTCTGCTTGTGAATGGTAAGAGGTACTCAATTTCAAAGTAGTCTTAACTAAGTTAAAGAAGGAATGCCAAAAGTTGCTAATAAAGATCTTGTTTCTATCAGATATCATAGAACTAGGTATTCCATGCAACTTATAAATGTTGTTCAAGAAAGCTTGAGCAAACTCTGGGGTTGTAATGGGTGTTTCAATGCCACAAAATGATCGTATTTGGTAAGTCTGTCAACTACAACCAAAATAACATTATAACCTTTAGAACTAGGCAGCCCTTCAATGAAATCTAAGGATATATCCTTCAAGGTGTTTTTGGGACAAGTAGTGGTTGTAACATGCTTGGATAATTGACGAGCTCATGATTACTTCGCT